>OX387656.1:4316578-6816578 GCA_947568875.1 Fissipunctia ypsillon | reverse complement strand
TAGCCGACAATTCACAGTTGAAGATGGACGAGGGTTCTGCCACACAATATTGTTCTTTTCATCAAGTAATCGAAGAGGAACGAATGAAAATACAAACAAAAACTCATCGGTGTTAGCAGCATCGCCATCGGTAAATTTTTGCTTGTAAGTGCTATGACCTGAACTTCCATCACAACCCCATTTGCTAATGAGCGTGAAAGAAGTACATGACAAACTGTTGAAAACTTCATGTAGTGCTGCGACCAAACGCTGAGCAGTTTTATCTAAAACTGCTTGCAATTTGATTTCAGCACGAGTTTCATTCACAACAGTCTGTTCTTCTAGAGGCAGGCAAGCTAGTTTTGCTTTTCTAACACTATAATATGACGGAAATACCTTGTGACCCGCTTTGATGCTCCACTTCCGTGTCTGTTTATAAGCGTGACTAGTGCACCTCGCGTCTACATAGTAAGCCAATGCTTCTTCATTGCTCAAACACCTAGGCATTGCCTCTTCACTTTCAGTTTTTTTCAAAATCTCACTGCACTTATCAGGATCACTACTGGTCACTTCTTTGATAACCCGAGCTACATTCCGTTGCCCCGATAGCCTTGTCGATACTTCTGCGGCATACACGAGTTCTTCTGTGCTTCGGTTTGATAACAAATCATCAATCCTTCGCCGTTTGGTCTTCGTGCTAGCTTCATGGAAATCTAAATGTGGTCGGCCCGGACCAGCAGGAACGCTTGTTGAGGTCGATGGTTGCACTGAAGGCTGAAAGAAGATATCAAATGAAATATCGGGACCTTCCAGCCACTCTTCATTGTTTTTTTTGGCTAGGAAACGGTCGCGATTCCTTGCGCAGCTATCCCACTTCTTCAGAATTTGTGACCCATACTTGGCAATAGTGAGCTTCATTTCACGTATAGAACTCTGACACACCAGTTAGATCGTTCTGCAGGGAAACTACACGAAATATCTCTTCGTTGCGTTGATTGTCTTTAGGGTGTCTTCGCCATTCCTCGAAAAAAATTTTTCTTGAGATTTTATAAACGCGACCTAAAAAAAAATTTAAAAAAATTACTTGTGCAAAAAAGTCGCAATGGATTTTTTTATGGAAAGAATCTACACACTTAAAGGTACCATAAAAAATATTGCGTAGAATTTGTACAGGTTTGTACATGTAACTTTTTGACCTTTAAAGTTTGAAAACAAGGCAAAATCACAAGTTTTTTTAAATACATATTTTTTTTTCAATTTATAATAGTAAGCTATACCAATTAATTTAGTATCAAAATATACTACTCACCCTCAAGATTCAAATCCATTTCACAAAATTTATATACAAAGCACCATAAAACAGAGAGAAATTAACACGACCGAGACGTTTTTGCAAGTAATTGCATACAAAATACCCCTTACCTTAAATACTCGTTGTCAATGCTCATTAACTAATGAGGGTAGACTCTAATTATTCCTGGGATTGTTGTTACCTATGTGTTAACTATTACTAGGAATAAAAATTTCTGGGAAACTGAGACATGGTTTTTGGCCTGTCAGCTTGTTCTAGACGAATCACTGTGCATCGGTGGTTCTTCTCTTACCCGTAACCCGAGATTGTTTTGGGGTCGTAAGAAAGTTCCGAGTGCTTCTTAGTAATGGTCAGTAGAATAAAAATTTGTCTAACGGTCAGTACCTTACACCGCTGCTATAGGTCAAACGTAGGGTATCGTATCGGAAGGAACGAACTTACTTTTAATACGGCTCTTTGGGCTCTTTCCTGTTTCAGTAGGTACACTTTAGCGGCTCCACCCCAAGGAGTTATGCAATATGAGTGTAAGGATTGGCACAATGCGAGATAAAAAGTTTTAATTATGAAAGGGTCAGCAATATGACGAAGATATTTAAATATATAAATAAGTTTTCGAATTCTGGGAACTAAGGCCTCCATTGGTTGGAAATTTAGTCGATTATCTATTACGACACCCATATATTTGATGTTGTTAGTCTTTGACAAACGCGGACAATCACATGAATTGTTGGATGGTAAGTTACAATTGTGTGAGATAGTGGGAATTAACTGTACAGACTATATAACAACATCAAGCCTGTTTTGAAGGGTTAGTAGATATGTAAACACTGTCTCACACACATAAGTGACAGCTGTCAGTCACGAGCGAAGCGTACCGAGATGTAGGACCTTGGATATGCTGGTGGGCCTGTGAGTAAATGTGATAATAGTCCTGCTATAGAAATAAACAGACTAGACACCAACGATATCTTGTTTCAAATTAGCATGCAAGAGCATGCTAATTTGAAACAAGAACAATGCTGAATTACTTGCATTGTCTTCAAAATAGATCCATTGATTGTCAGCACAGAGTAATAGGCACACAATACATACACATGTATAAACACCTTTATCTGTTGCGCCACCCGAAACGGGTCGATTATTAAATTACTTAAATTATAAATTGATAACAGGTAAAGGTATAAACAGTAAAAAAAAAGTAAAAAAGTGTAAAGTACGATGTAAGAAATAAGCAGGAAAGTGTGCCTCACGGCAGCAAAAAAGGCCCAGTTCAGCAAAAATGCCAGACAACTAGTGCCTGACGCTGATTTTCAACTGGACCTGAAGTGACAGATGTAAATCAGTTTTATATTGCAACATGTGTATGCATACTTATATGAAATGACAGATAAAAATAATAACGACCGAGATAAATGATCGAGTAATATCAATACTGTTTTCTAACATTCATTGACAAAGTGCTTCAAAGTCACGACACAAAACTTGTAACGTAATCATTATTACGCCTTGTACTTACTCTTTTTTCACCCTTTACCACTCAAGCAAGTTCTTTGTAGGAGTCTTGAGGATTTTCTTTGGGCATTAGGCCTTGTGAATAGGGGATTCGGGTGGTTCAAATTGTTATTACGAAGCGGTTACCTTTGAAATTAGAATGTCGTTAACTCGATAATGTGATTGCGTAGTCTGTATATACAAGGTGTAAAATAAATAACGCACAACTTCTTAAGGTGTCATTGTACTCTTCATTATGAACAACTTTTACTATAGGACCAAATCTGAAATCGCGAAAAAAAAATCTGCTGTTCCCTACATTTATGTTCGCATGACTCGCCAAAATGTAGGGAACATCTGATATTTTTTTCACGACTTCACGTCAAATGTTGTTTATAGTGATGAGTACAATGACCCCTTAAGAGGTTGTGCATTATTTATGTTACACCTTGTATACAATGTGGATCTGGACGTACGACATTAAATTAAAAAGAGCACAGTACTAGTCCATCGAAATATTTTAAAACACGAAGATTAGTAGTTAATGAAAAATTAAAAAATTGCTGTTTTTAAACAAAACAAATAGCAGAATCAACTGTATAAAAAGTAAACACGCTTTATCGACGAAAACTCACTGACCAACGGTGCGGTGCGGGGTGCGGGGCGCGGTGGCGGCAATGTTTACCTATTAATACGGACTCAGATCTACATCATGTTGAAAAATAAGAAAATGAAAAATAATTTCCTGTGGCTAAAGTATTCATTGGATTTGATTGATTTTTTGTATACGGGTAAAGAACATGATTCTCTGTACGTGATTTAAAGGAATGTCAATAGTCCTGTTCCACCTTCTATACAGGCTGAAATTTTAGTGGTTGTTTTCCCGCAGCAGAACGATTTGCCCTCAGTAGTACTATCGATTGGTAGAGTTAAACTTAAAAAATAAAAGTGGTTTTGTTTTCAAATAATTGAAAAAATATGCAATAAACTCGAAAGCGTGAGAGACAATAGTAGTTCACTAAACATAACGGTGACCGCCCTCCACGCACTCCCGCCCCACGCCGTCCGGCTCTCTCAGTTGTCCCGTGACCGTCGTACGCGCAATGCGTTATCGTGATTTGCAAAAATGGATCATCATTACAGTTATCCAATTTGGAGTACGTCGCTATGGTGCAACTGTACGCTAGGGCTGATTATAACTCCCATGCTGCCCGGTGACTTTACGCGGAGCCGCAACACTTGGAGTCGCTCCGTCTTCGCGGCATTCTGAACCAAGTCCCACAAGCCCGGACGATCGTAGCGGTGACACAGCGGCTACTCGATCATGGGCAGTTCGAGACACCAGCGCATGCCAGAGCCAGAGGTTGATCGGCGGTTCATTCGCCAAAGCTCAACGAGGAGATCATCGAGTACTTCGAACGGGATCCTCGACGAAGTACGCGCATGGCTGCGGCTAGGTTTCACGTAAGCCAATATTACGTCTGGAAAGTGCTCAACTGTGAAGGACTGCATCCTTATCATTTTCGTAGAGTTCATGCCCTCCACGAAAACGACGCGCCGACCAGAATTGCTTTTTGTCAGTGGTTCATTGAAAATAAGAATCTGAACATTTTGTGGACGGACGAAGCAACGTTTACGCGAGTGTTCAACCAGCGCAATGAACATTTTTGGGCTTTAAATACATGTGATTCGCGAGTGTGCACATCAAGTGCGTTTTAGTGTTAACGTGTGGGCCGGCGTAATTAATGGCCAACTCATCGGACCGCATTTCGTGACGGGACACTTGACAGGTGCAACTTGCTTAGAAATGCTACGTAACGTCATCCCGGACTTTTTAGCCGACGTTGCGCCAGCGGTGCCCGTGGATAATCTGCACTACCAGCATGACGGGTGCCCGGCTCATTATCAGCGCGCCGTGCGAGAGCACCTGGATTTGGTGTTTCCCCAGCGCTGGATCGGACGCGGCGAGCCAGTTCCTTGGCCAGCTAGAAGCCCGGACCTAACTCCGATGGACTTTTACTTGTGGTCTGAGCTCAAGCGCTTGGTGTATCTTGAAGAACATGAAACTCGTGACGCGTTAATAACTGCGATAGTGGACGCTTTTAATACCGTAAGACGTGACAGAGACATTTTAATAAAATTGAAAGACAATCAAATAAAACGAGCTCGATTGTGTACTGAACGCGGCAGGTTGCACTTCGAACAATTACTTCGTTATCGGGAAGTGTAGTAAACAATACGTGTCCCAAAGTTCCCTAACATCTGGCAGTGGCAACATTCTAAAATGGTTAATAGTGGTATTTTCCTAAAAACAACACGGGCTCTTCAGCTTATACGTCCTGCTGCACAAATAGCAAGTAGGTTAGATAATTAATATCGTTGTAAATAAGTTGATTCCTATTTTTTAAATACGCCGAAAATACTGCATTATCTAATAAAAAAATTATTTATGTAAGTTATTAAACGTGTTTTTCAGTTTCGTGTACAGAGTAAGCTGTAGGTAAAAAAGTATTTATGGGGTCCTAAGCCAAGCAAACAAACCAAAAACTAAGAAATCTAAGTGATGAAAGGAAAATTGGAATAACTTTTAGGTAAGTATTGCGTTTCGTTAACTCAGAAGTAGGTAGCTATCAGCTGTAGCGCGAGGGTCAACGACCGCCCGCCGCGCGCAGTCGGCCGTTCGAGCTGTACCACTATTGGTTCGAGGTCGCTTTCGAGTTTCGTTTTTCACAATTATAAATCTGCCATTTTTAAATATTTTATTTTAATTTTTTATAAATCGATTGTACTACCAAGACAAAATCATTTCGCTGCGGGAAAACAACCATTAAAATTTCAGCGTGTATATATGATTTGTAAGAAAATCTCTTGTGGTTATGTGAGGAATCTTGCTTTATAATATAGACTAGCCTTTGCACGCGGCTTTGCCCGCGTGGATGTCGAAAAATATCCCACGGGAACGTACTACCGGGATTAAAAGTACCCTATGTGTTAATCCAGGTAAACAATGTCTTCTCGCAGTGCTTATATAGTATCCGAGGAGCGGCGCGTGGTTTGATATATGATTGCTGGACGATAAAAACGTGTGCGGTCGGGGGACGTCAGGAACGAAGTTTATTCTCACGTATGATTTAAAACAAAAACAAAAGTTTTGCTGCCTCCGTCTTGAATTTACATTTTGACCTCACTATCGACTTTAGCACCCTCGAAAACTATGAAAACGACACCCATGACGAAAAATTTGAAAATTTTCACTGCCGCCATCTTGAATTTTCATTTTGAACTAACTATCAGCTTTAGCACACTCGAAAACTATGAAAACGACACCCATGATGAAAAATTTGAAAATATTCGCAGCCGCTATCATCATCATACAAGTATGAACGCTTTTTCGTTTGTGACGATTTCTGCCAGTTTACTCTTACCGCAAGCCAAGTAAAAGAACTTCGTCCAAAAATCCTAAAACCTAACAATAGTAGCGCGATATATTACAGAACGGAAAATTACTTACTTAAATGCCAGAATGCAACTTTAAAACGAAAATATAAATCCACTTTAATCCCTATCCCGTTGGATTTTCGAAAAAAATTAGTTACTTAAATAATTACAGGTACGGAACTTATTGTTAGTAAAGTTAATTACCTACTAAAGTGTCTTTGGCAATGGCGAAAGCCGGGCTGACCGATGATGAGTTAGTAAGGATTTTTAACCCCCTAGGGGATGATTTTTCAAAAATGCAAAACACGTCATTCGTAATTTCTAAACAAAAAGCTTATTACCAATTTCTTCCTTATAAACTTTCATCTCCTATTTTCCTCCCTTCGGAAAAACGCTGAAACACGTGGTTTTTAATTTTTAACCAGAATGCTAAATACCAATTTTCATGGTTAAAACTACAAAAATGACAATTTTCCATACAAACTTTCATCCCCTATTTTACTCCCTTACGGGTTGAATTTCCGTGGCCCCTGCACAGACAACTGAAGGAACACGGAAAAAAGGGGTTGAATTTCAAAAAAATCCTTCCTTAGTCCTTGTCTACATTGTAAAGGGAACCTCTGTGCAAAATTTCAGCTTTCTAGGATAAAGGGTTTGGGCTGGGCGTTGATGAGTCAGTCAGTCAGTCCGTCAGGACTTTTCTTTTTATTTAAATAGGGTTGGTATATTTACTACGCTAGTATAATACTAAACCTGTGCTTGCAGTACTTAGCAATAATTTCTCCATGTTAGTTTCCGTGGTTACCACATTTACAAAAAGTACCTATGTATCTTGTTTAGCAGAAAAATATAAAACATTTTTATGCAAAATTGGATCTAGGTATCTCTTACATAATTTATAAACGCAACATGAACTAGAATCTAAATAAAAATGCAGTGAATTTTGAATTTACACGATTTCATTTAAAAAAGGTTTTAAGTCTCATATTCGTTTGGTATTTCGTATTTGCTTGTGGACTGGCCGCAAATAAAAATCAAATTATTTTAAAATTCGAACACTGTAACGGGTTCGCTATGGTCTAATTTTGACGTACACGACATTGACATAGCACTAATGCTTCTTTTCAAATTTTATAAATTATTTTCAATCTTTTATCTACTGAATGATATACATAAATAAAAATGCAATCCGTTGTGACGTTTGAGAAGCCCTTGCCGCATCTTAGTTTGGCCGATTGGGATGCGAGACTCTACGGCCTACAGGTGCGGAAATACTCTTTCTTTTCTATCAAAGACATTAAATTATACTAGCAATAGACAGGACATAGCGAACAAAATCGTAATCCGATAGTTAAGTCCTCGTGGACTTAATTCGCTCAGTCTAGTTTGGCACTCCTGCATGTCAAATCGTATTTGTGTCCACTCTATTCAACAAAAGAAAAACATTTACTGAGTAAATATGCCGAGTTGCGCGTTGCGTTTTTGTATATTACGTTACGGTAAAATGACTGGACCTAACTGCGGTTTATTTTCGTAAGATTTTTTTTAATTTACAGAGTAATTAATTAGAATTTAATAATTTTCATAAAAAGTTCTAGAATATTTGGTAATTTTGTAATATACGCCCTCTATTGTTGAGTAGCTTAACTTTTTCCTTTAAGAGATGTCCATAATATTGTTGTTTATCGATTTTGTTATCGATATAATTTTATGAGGTAAGTAAATAATTGAACATAATCCTGTTTTTTAATTTAAATGTCAACAAAGGATCAAGGTATATTCGTTCAAGTTGGTTTCTGTCATTTTAGATTTAGAAATATTCATTAGAAAACTTATTAATGAAAATGACGGCAAAGGTGTATCTACAAAGCACACTATCGATTTTATAAAAACGAAAGTATTGAAAGTATTCTTAAATTCGAGTATTTTTAAAGGCCTCATTATACACTCGTTTGAGAGCCCTGCGATGCTCAATCACAGATTGTATTTATGATAAGATCCATAATAGAGACTTATGCTAATATTAAACTTCGATTTGTTGCTAAGTTCGACCCCGGTGTTCAGAACAAATCTAAAAGACAAAAGTTCACAAAACTGATTTTATTTGAAGGGACGTAAGATGGGACATAAGATTTAATTTTAATTAGTCATTAAATTCGTCTCTGTTGTAAAAGTTGACCAGTATCAATCAACTTTCCAAACGATCTATCTCTTATTGTATTAGTACCAACTTATTAATGTCCCCCTGCATGCTGCACACATGCTGTCATTTCATCATATACAACAACAAGCTAACCAAATAATTCACTTAAGAAGAAAATTATCAGATAGTTTGTTTGCTTGTTTGGTTAAACTCTCAGGAACTACTGGTTCAAATTGAAAAAATCCTATAGACCATTTATCGAGGAAGGCTATAGGCTATATAATATTAAGCTACGACCAATAGGACCGGAGCAGCAAAAGTGTGACGCAGGTGAAGTCGCGCTGGTCACCTTTGTAAAAAATGTTATTTAGTATGAATGTGATTTTTCTAAGAGAATCTAAATATTAAATGAAAGATGTATAAATGATGCAATATCCGAAACATTTGTAAAGAGCACTTGAGAACTAAATTCTTGTAAAGCGAGTGTTTATAAAATAAGTAGTATACGAAACGTTGGTTTGAAACTAAACATTAATTTATCAATGGTGTTTTCCAAAATAATTTTCCAAATAAATAATTTACTTTGAAACTACTGCATTTTATTGCTTTCCTAACTTTTTGCTATTCATTGAAGAAAAAAATAGAACTTTTATTTATCGATAGTCGATATCTAAATGATTGGTAACATCTCTATCACACACTGGTCATCTATCAAGTGATAGCTGAATTTAATACATTTAACTTTTATGGTGGCTATTCAAAGCTAGATGGCGTTACTGAGACATGAGATCACAGTTTTTCTATGACATTTGTTCTGATGGCCGCTCTATTGCTAGTATAATCAATTTAATCTCTTTGTTTTCTATCTTCCTAGCTGTTCCTGCATAGATTTCCCAGCGTGTTTTCCTCTCAATTAATAACATACCTAACTCCTGTTTCACTGGAGGGTAGGGACTTAAGACGCAGATATATACCAACGGCCTTGAGTGCATTGCTTGCGTGATCTGTGCTAAGCTCACGCAACGCGTCGTACGTCCACCCAGTAATAGGACTCGCCCATCAAGGAGCGCTGTCCCAAATTAGACGCATTATTAATTTATTATTATATAAAATAAAAGGTAAAACTCTTATACTAAAAGATAAATAAATTATTTTTGAAATGATGAAGGTTTCATAAAAATATGCTTAACAGCATCGAGATATAAGTACTAACGTACAGCCCGCGCCAAACTTTGTGACCGCCCCGAAACTAGGCTCATTGAATTGCGCAGAACACAAAATCAGGGTATTAGCGGGACGCACAAGAGTTTGGGGGCAGGGCCACACCCCGCGCGCCCGCACCGCTCACCCGCGACGCGCGCTGGCACCCACGCCTTAGTGTGAGTGCTACGTCCGTACACGAATCACGCACTTGTTGAGCTCCGAGAGTACTGTCGCGTTCAGAATTCGTTCGGTCGTTTCGTTAATTTGTTGTTATAGTTTTTAGTTATTGTTACTTGTTGTTATTGTTACTCGTTGTTATTTGTTTATAAACATGCCTACTGGACGTTGTAATGTTTTACGACGCCAGGCTCGTAAAATGGTCTACGATGTTTATAAATTTATGAAGAAAGAAGCTGAAGAAGGCCTTAAATACGATTTGAAGGCAGTACATAAACGGACTGCAGCCGCTACAGGAGTATCAGAAAGAACTATACGACGTATTATATCGGTTGCTAATGAACCAAGTTCCGATTTATTAGCAGTTTTTCGTACACCCGGAAAGAAGAGGCAAGGGGTAAAAAAGGTAACCGGAATCGACAATTTTGACCAAGGTGTCATCAAAAGATGTATCCACAATTTTCATGTAACACAGAAAGAGTTGCCGACAATTGCTCAACTTTTAAAAAAATTAAAAGAAGATATAAATTTTGAAGGATCCGCAACGAGTTTGAGGAGAATTATAAATGAAATAGGATTTAAATGGAAAAAAACTGAAGACAATCGCAAATTATTAATTGAAAATACAAATATTCGCTGTAAGCGAATTGAATATTTGCGTGCAATAACGAAATATCGCGCAGAAGGAAGACCGATAGTTTACACTGACGAATCATATGTCGATTCATCGCATACCACTTCGAAGGTATGGAGTGATAGTAGCACTAAAGGTTTAAAAAAAAAGATATCAAAAGGTCAACGTGTCGTCATTGTACATGCTGGATCCAAATCAGGATTTGTAGAAAACCGGAGATTACCATGATAATATGAATTATAATAATTATGAAAAATGGATACGCACACAACTTTTGCCGAATCTCCCACCGAGATCGGTTATGGTGATAGATAATGCACCCTATCATAACAAATTAGAGGATGCAGCGCCGACGTCAAATAGCAAAAAGGCAGAAATGGTGGCATGGCTTACGGCAAAAAATATCCCTTGCAGTTCTGACATGCTGAAACCAGAACTGTATAAATTAATTTGTATACACAAAGAAAAATTAAAAAAAAATAATATTGATAAAATTTTAGAAGAACACAATCACGCAATATTACGGCTTCCACCTTACCATCCCGACTTGAACCCCATAGAAATGGCTTGGGCATCCATAAAAGGTTACGTGGCGAAAAAAAATGTCACAAATAATATAACTGATATTATGAAACTAGTGGAAGAAAAAGTAAATAGCATGGGTGAACAGGAGTGGACTGCACTATGCGACAAAGTTATTAATATTGAAGAAGAATATAAGAAAAGTGATGTCATCATAGATGACCTAACTGAAAAAATAATAATTCACGTGAGCGATAATGAATCAGATGAAGATGATTCTGATATTTTTTGTGAAGAGAGTGATTCGGGTGCGGAACCATCCACTAGTAAGGGAGATGTTTTTATGGAAGGTGTGGCCCCATTGTGAATATAGTTTTTATTTATATTAATGTTTTTTATTTACATTTATTCTATTATTACCTAACCTATATGGTTTACAAATAACACATACATTATATATTAAATTAAATTAAATAACCTATGAAATAAACACGAACTTTATAATCACCAAATAAAAATAAATTGACATAATAAAATAAGTATTAAAAATGTTAGAAAACGAAAATTGTTTAGTTGATTACGTATTGTCCACTCGCCTGTACCATGCGCAAGTTCGGACTCGCGACTATATTCAAGGCGGTCACAAAGTTTGGCGAGGGCTGTACAGTACTTATATCTCGATGCTTGACAGTTTTTGCGTAGGTACCTAATTCTGTTTTTTATCCGCATTAGACAAAACTTTACAAATAACGCTATGTAATATAAACATAATCTAAAATATTCACATATTAAGTTATTAAGAAAATAGTCTAATTTGAAATATTTTTTTTCCATATCATTAACGCTACTCGTTTAGACGTGATCTTCAGTTTAAAATCATTAGAAGTCGGTTATCGTCGCCTTAAACATTACTGGCGAAATATGGGAATACTAAAGGTGCACCTCTGCCTAACCCTTCGCGGAATACAAGCGTGATGTTATGTTATATACCAATATAATAATAGTTTTTTTTAGCATTGTTCCTCTCAAACAGAGCACCTGCCATCTAATCCCTTCACTACCCTTGGTTGACTGGTAGACAATGCCTAAGACATTAAGGTCCGCCTTTTTACTTTTTTAAAGAATAAATAATATACCACGCAATTAACCCTGTAAGCTAAAATTACTAGGTGCATTACTTAACATCATGTTTAACTTAGCATAACATCACGCCTTGTTTCCCCGAAGGGTTGGGCAGAGGTGTATCTCTAGTACACCCACATCATGTATAATTGGGTACTATAATTAAGTACGTTTACCAATGTACCCAGAAGTTGATTAATAGGATTCCTAAAAGCATCTACTACCAGGGGCGCAGCCTTCATACAACCCGATTCCTATCGGCTTCCCTTCGGAACCACCACTCCTCTTAATGTCTTCTATTTCTGTGTGTGCAACTGTGCATCACATCACATTATTTATATTTAATACCAGTTTAATACAGTCAGTATAACATTTAAAACCGGGTATACCTACCTATAGCTAAACGAACCGAATTAATTTGATTCGCAGAAGATCCATATTCCCGAAACTCAGACATAACACAGTACATCAAATCAGAAGCCTCCATTGGCCTATCACGAACATTTTATAAACACAATCTCATCAATCCTGGAATATTTCATGGCAATTGGTTACCTAAATTAGAAAAGTTTTATTATGTCTCTGTGGTACTGAAACTGTCTGGGAAAACCTACGTATATTCATGAACAATCAAATATCTATCGACAAAGTCGGAGTAGGACTTACCTAAATAACTTTTTTATTAAGGTTTGATGGTGCTCATGTATCGATATGATGATTGACATTTTATGTCTGCCATTCTGTCCATAGATTTATAGATGCCTTAGCATGGCTTAGTACGAGTTGAACCGCATAATATTGCAAGCAAATATACAGGGTTATGTATTTTGTAACTCGACGTATTTGTTGCAGGACGTCATATTAGGGTTAAAATGCCACCAAAGGTTTTTTTTTTTGTAATTTGTAAGTCAGTCTCAGGTTTTATCTTGACCAAAATATGATTCGCGACTACAACAAATAAGCATTTACATAATTATAACCATAAAAATTATCAATACATTTCTCTAAGTTAGATTTAGAAGAACAAATCTGCGGATGCACCTTAACTCGATTCTCGGCCACGAAAAATATGATGGTCGCTCTAACTGACCTTACAAAATTATCTTTTGTAAAAAACCAAATTCTTCAGGTAATCGTGCAGGTTTTCTAATAAAACTCTCGTTATTCAAAGTAGATTAATGTAAACACAAACTGAACTAAAGCGCTAGAGTATTACCTCTGTACCTATATAGAGTTTGCAATCCAGTCAATAGTTTACGAGATGAAAGTGTTTTCAATATTCCGCTCCAGTATAACAGCTACAAAACTAACCGCAGTTAGTTGTTCGTAGTAACAGGAATAAGGTCAATTAACCACTCATAGGTAACTACAGATACAATTGTCTCGCGTAGATCTACGTAGGCATACGAAGTGTTCAATCAACATATAAAGTTATCTCCTTTGGGCTTGGCTAATGAGAGGCGTTTGACTCTCCCACGGAGTCCACCATCAGTTAAGTGACATCATCTCAGACATCAAGGTCTCCATCCTCCGTCAAACGAAATTCTCAAGATAGCTAAAAACGATAAAAAATAAACAACAGAGATAATGTACTCAATAGGGTAGGTACTTACCGATAGTTTTGGAGAGCTCGGCCGCGCTTCATCTTACGTTTATTCTTATATTTAGGCATAGTCAGGCTTACTCTATCATAGGATCAAAAAACAAAACGAAATTACAAACTACTTTACATAAATTTACAAACTTAATTTCTATTTTTGTTTTACAAAATATTTATATTTGTACTATTTACAATATGATTTAATTCAAAAATCATTCAAACCGTGAATGAACTTTTTGATTTTATTTGGAAAAAATAACGCGCGTACAGTCCACCTGTCCCTAGAGTCATCGAGATATTCTGATGCATCGCGTGCCGAGTACGCGTCACAGGGCTTAGCGGGGGTGCTTCAGCGGGGGGTACAGGTGAAGTTTCGGGTTTTTATTCATTATTTAAAAATATTAAAATAAATAAGAAAAAATAAACAATACAAATTGTGAAATACATCATTACATATTTTTTGGTACAAAATTCATGCCGAACTATTCAGCCGTTATAGAGGGAATTTACAATTTAGGTTGAAAAAGGACCTATTTAATGAGATTTTTTCCCAACATTTGGGAAAGTTTATTAAAATTTTAAACAATACAAAGTATTTGTGATACCTTAGGTAGACAATATATTTTTTATATATAGAAAATGCACCAAAGGATTCATCTACAATCTTCTTTAAACTTGAGTGTTTTTGGGATTTGAGCGAGGTAATCCCCTTAACATCTATTTATAGGTAGGTATGATAGTTATAGCTACCTATAGATCGATAAATACAGAAGTCCCATCATAATAACTATCCTATAGACAGAGTTTCCCAGACTTTTTTTTTTCTCATAGACCACTTTCAAAATGTAGCTGGTTCCGGTGGACCCCCTGCAGCTACATTTCTACCATATTCCCAAAACTCGACAAAAAATGTGAAGATTAGATCTATGGAAATTTGCATTGGCTGCGTTGACCCCTAGGGGTCCACCTGGACCACTTTGGGAACTAAAGCTACAGAGCCTATATCCTATTGATTGGCAAGTGTTTACTATCGAGCTGTTAATGTAAGATTGAAAATGAACATTCATTGATCATGTGTTTCAAGCAGGCACGTATACAGAGGGGGGGATAGTTGGGATTTATCCCCCCCCCCCGAAATCTGACTGAAAAAAAAAACGTTTTAAGCCATCTGTTTATTTATTCGCTTGCGTGTTCTTTCAATAAGTAGCTGGAAAAGGTTCCCATCAAACACTTGGAAGTTTTGTCAGCAAACCATTTGATAATTGGAAAGATGCAACAGAGAGATTTCGCGAACATTCTGCTGCTAAATATCACCAGTTTTCTAAGTTATGCGCAGAAAATTTCTTACGCGTAATGGATTCAGCAGCTATAGACGTTGCATCGCAGCTTAATGATCAAAGGCTCAAAGAAAAGGAAAGAAATAGAACAGCACTAAAACCTATAATCGAAACTATCATCTTCTGTGGAGAGCAAGAGTTGCCGCTTCGTGGAGACAAAGACAGTGGACCATTGACTTTAGAAAAGCCACTTGGTAAAGATGGAAAATTCAGGGCTCTGCTACGATACCGAGCAAGCTATCCTGAAAGATCATATCATTACAACCCCTAAAAATGCAACGTATTTTAGTTTTAGCCCTATTATTCAAAATGAAATAATAGATACTTGCGGAAAGATAATTCAGAAAAAAGTTGTGACACAAATAAATAGTTCAGTGTTTCGCGATTCTTGGCGATGAAACTTTAGATGTGAGTGGAACTGAGCAATTGTCTTTGTGTGCGAGATACGTTTATAAAGGTATTTTGAGGGAGGACTTTCTCAGTTTCATTGAAATACACGACCTAAGTGCCGAAAATATAAGTGCTGAAATTTTAAAGAAATGTCATGAGATTGGTTTGAATCTCGATAAACTAGTTGGTCAGGGGTATGACGGAGCTGCTACCATGGGAGGACACATCAGTGGTGTGCAGACGAGAATCAGAAAAGAATTTCCTAAGGCCACATACGTACATTGCTCGGCACATCGTCTGAACCTAGTTCTTTCAAAAGCTCTTTCAGTTCCCGAGGTGAGAAATTCAAAAGGCGTTGTGAAGGAAGTCTGCAATTTACTTCGCAACAATGCAATGGCCGGGAAACAGTTCAAGGAAAATGTGGAAAAGCTCACACCAGAGAGTAAGAAAAAAAGACTGGTCGGCATGTGTGACACTAGATTTATAGAACGTCACGACTCTATAATGTATTTGTTGAGTTTCTCGAACCTATTGTCATTACATTAAGAGAACTATCGTACACAAACAGAACTGTCGCCCAAACTGCGTCTACACTTATAGCTGCGATGGAAAAGAGTAGTTTCTTGATTTCTCTAAAAACCTGTGAAAGATTTTTCAGTTACACTCTCCCACTGTCAGCATATTTGCAGAACCCTACACACGACCTGGCCTCTGCTATGAAATTTTCCGATGACATTATCGGAAAACTAAAAGGGATACGTGACGATGTTGTTAACCCGGTATTCTCAGAAATATATAACGCATGCTGCAAAATAGCGGAAGATGTCTTGCAAATAGAAATTCAGCGTCCTCGAGTTACTGCCCACCAAACTGCACGAAGCAACCCTCCCAGCGATACTGCTGAAGAATACTTCAGAAGAACTATTTTTATACCGTGGTTGGACGATTTGATATCTGGCATGAATGATAGATTTGCGAATCAAAGAGAGCTGCTTTCTTCTTTAGAAATTATTCTTCCGAAAAATGTGGACGAGAGGAAGATAAGTGAATTAGAAAATATGAAAATTTATTGGGAAGAAAGTGTCGGAGAATCACTAATAAAAGCAGAGTACAGTATGTGGTGTGACCAAGTTGAAAAACAGATAAGAAACCAGTCGAAATTATGGAAATTTTAGACACGTGTGACAAAGTTTTCTTTCGTACCATTAACAGGCTACTACATATTCTGGCCACCCTTCCGGTTTCAACGGCATCTGTGGAGCGGTCATTTTCATGCCTAAAGAGAATAAAATCCTTCCTAAGGAATAGAATGGCGGGTGAGAGGCTTACTGGTCTCGCTCTATTGTCTATTCATTCCGCTTTGGCGCCAGATCCTGTTATGGTACTAGACGTAATGGCTGCCAGCAGAAACAGAAAAATACTTATATAATTATAGTATAGTACAGTGAAAATTATAGTACAGTGATTACAGCGATTTTCACACAGTTCACATGGTTGTTTCAATGTTTGTCCCCCCCCCCCGAACCAAAAGTCTGGATACGTACCTGGTTTCAAGTATTTAATCAGCGTTTGAGTTTTAATCCATTTCGGAGTCTGGTATGATGCACCTACTTCAAGGTAGAACAGAACGATTGACATTCCTTTAAACCACGTAAAGAGAATCATGTTCTTTATCCGTATACAAAAAATCAATCAAATCCAATAAATACTTTAGCCACAGGAAATTATTTTTCAACATGATGCGAGTCAATCATAGGTAAACATTGCCGCCGCCGCGCCCCGCACCCCGCACTGCACCGTTGGTCAGTGACTTTTCGTAGTTAAAGCGTACTTGCGTTGTACTTTTTATGCAGTTGATTCTGCTATTTATTTTGCTTGAAAACTGCATTTTTTAAATTTTCCATTAACTACCTGATCTTCGTGTTTTAAAATGTTTCGGTGGACTAGTACTGTGCTCGTTTTAATTTAATGTCGTTCGTCCAGATCCACGTTGTTTTAATCAATAATCCTCCAAAAACATTTTTCCTATTCAAAACAAGAATCATCATAACGCACAGACGCAAAACATTGCTATAAAAACTTTGACAGGCGTCACATCTTCAACTCTTATTACGTCACTAGCATCCAACCGTGCTTTTTACCAGGAAATGACGGAGTAGGGCCGGCTCTGAAGACCGATTGCTTTAACACATCATCTTTAGTTCCACAATTTCCCCGTGTCAAAGTTTTGGGATGAAGGACAACGTTAGCGTGTGACATCTTTACAGGAGAGTCACGGAGGCTACACATTTTTTTTACTAGCCATAAGTTTACGTTGGACTCTCTAAAGGGACTAGGGAGACAGGGAGAACTTGTGTTCCTATGATGCATTGTTTTGGTAGTATTTATTCAAAACTATGCCAGCTTACTGTAAATAATCAAGTTAGGTGTAAATAATTCTTCAAAACTAAAATCTGGCTCACAATATGCTTCGAGAGTAATCGAAAGCTAACTTAACTACTTCTTACAAAAGACGAAAGTTCGAAACGATGTAAACAATCGGCTCAGTTTATTAAAACTTTACGTATCTATTAAATTGATGCAACTGTATTTTTAAGGTACTTTTACACCTTCAAGTAATTCTTAATTAATTTTGTTCCCATAAAACCTACATAGGGTAGAATTTAAATCTATACAAATAAATAAAATTAAAGTGTCTGTTCGCAGTGTCAAATTAACAGCTTTTCACTAAAATATTAGGTACTTATAACAAAGCAATTTTAAAATTTTTGTCTTTGTCTGTCAGTTTGTTCCGGCTAATCTCCGAAACGGCTAGACCGATTTTGACGGAATTTCACTGGCAGATAGTTGATGTTACGGCGAGTAAAAAAGCCAGAAAAACACTACGCGAAAACTAAGTAATATCGCCGACGGGCGATGCAACGTGACGGGTCGTGGGATGAGGGAGTCTTATTGAAATGTGGCTGTAATTTTAGTATATCGTGTATCTTACGACATCGACGCGAACGAAGTTGCGGGGCACAGCTAGTTATATCATAAAATAAAACATGTACATACTTACATATATCAGAAACAAATCCTTTGAATTGTTTCTTATTCGGATGTTTCGATGATTTTTTTATAAAGGTTTTTTTCTATAGCGCTTCTCTGGTTTCGGATAGCCACCGGTAAAATAGTTTCTAATTGATTTTATTTGTTGATGGCGGTGTGAGATGTAATTTCCTTCATTTTCGCTCAAATTCTATGTAGAATGGTCTACTTACGGGGACTTCTTCACATTTCGGGGAAAACAACCGAAATTTTCACTCAAAAATTCAAAACGTCACAATTTTCACAAACTAACTACGGTCTGTTCCAATAGTGTCTGATGAGAATGTAAACAAATGGATCAGAAAACGTACCTGTGGATGCCAATTTGTAGTGCCACTTAGAAATTGACCGCTTTGATTTGACTATTTGAACGCCTAAACCCAAATTTCTCATTTTAAATCACCTTAAAGATATTTTACATTTGTGAATGATGTTAATTTCATAACCTCAATAAAATTGATCGTCAAAGATGTTTTAATTACAATTTAATAATATTATTCAAACAATAATTGTTGGGAATAGTGTAGAGATATTATAATGTTGAAAACTTCCAAATACAGATGAATATGTTACTATTTCACCATGATTGATTTCGTAAGAATTCGACCTGAACAAGGTTTGTTTACACCTTCATCAGACACTCTTGGAACAGACTATACCTATTTTATTTGAAATCAAATTTCGAACAACAGGTTTCGTCCGATACTAGACGAGCAGATGCGTTCGATCTACGCCACAGCGCCCACCAGCTTCGCAACGAGACTCGCATCAAGACCGATTGGGACAGCTATCACAACAACAACCGCCTTAGCGCCAGGTGAGGGTAATTAAATGTCCGACAGCTTTGAAGTCGGCTCTTGCAAGGATAATCTGGTTATAAGGCTATATTCAATGGTTTGCTGGATGAGCAGTGGATATGACGGTAGTGAAACCGGAAATATGGTTGATACTACAAAAAGGGGAAAATAAGTTTTTAAAGTTCTTCAAAAGGTACCCATAAAATTATTAAAAATAGGCTGTCAAAAATGCATAATGTCGTTACAGGGTTATGTATTTATACCTACTCTTTGGCCCTCTTGCATTACAAATCACTAAATGCATTTAACGCTAAACGCGTACATATTGCGCGCCTCAAAATGCTTCAGCGTGTGAGAGTGCTTTACTCTCGATATGTCACCTTGTCAAAATGTTCCAACATAAAATCGTTTCTATAATCTCAGTTATACATATAAGCAGGTAAATTTTAAAAACTAGACTTTTAGCCACTAGGGACTTTTTACCTATATTCAAGATCTTGCATGCTCGATTTGTATGTAAACGCATGTTTGACAAATAAACTATCTCTTATCTTTTATCTTAAAACTATAAGATTAATATATTTAAAAAAATGTAACTCCTCCTCTTAATTATTAGACTGCCTCGTTGGTCTAGTGGTCGCAAGCGCTACTTCTGAGCATGAGGTCCTGGGTTCGAGTCCCAGGTCGGGCAAAGTGTTATTGGGTTTTTCTATCTGGAATTTTTCAGTAGCAGCCTGGAGTCAGGATTAGTGCCCGGTAGATGGCAATAGCCTCACCCCCTATTACATGGGACTTAATCATAACTGGCGAAATGTGGGTGTACTATAGGTGCCTAACCCTTCGGGGAAACAAGCCGTGATGTCATGTTATGTAAATAATTACATTTTTTGCTTAGGTACTTTTAATTACATTTGGTGCTTTCCGTTGGGAAGTGTCTGTTTGTCGTTACGATTCACGTCGTCACACACAATTCTTCTATACCTACTAACTTTTCTTTCATCCTTCGGATTGAGCCCTATTGATTTTTTTTTATCCAACTCATAACCGTTCAAAAGATCTCACCAGTATAAAGTTGACGGCCTATTTAATTTTTTATATTGTTTTAACCCATATTCCAGAGTATACGAGATCGAACAATGGAGGTCTACACTCCAGGAACTACTCGATCTTCTGGACCGCGAGATGGCCAGTCTTAAAGAAGAAAAGGCTTCAACTGAAAGGGAGTTGGAACAACTGAATCTTCCTCTACTTGTCTGCTCCGAATGTCTGTCTAACAGAGATGGAAGGAGAAGCTCGGAATTGACTTACGATCTAGCTGACACTGAGCTGAAAAAGGTAAAACAGATAATCCTTATCAGTTATGTAGCTTTTTTTTCAGTCTCTGTGAAACGTTTTCTTCTAAAATGTAGGCCTCCACAGTGACTGCTCAATGATGGGTACTGAATACCATAAGGTAGAACTTGAAAGATAGTACCTACCTACTTTAGCAACACCATTGGGAAGGAAAATTATATACTTATTCCTTATATTATAACGGGTTATTTTCTCTGGGAGTGAAAAGAATAAACTTCGTATCAAAAAAATACGAATCGTTTCAACGTCATGTTAATGACATCTTCAAAAAGATGTATTTTTATCTCACGAAGCGACGCGAGCTTTACTTGTTTGCCAAGTGTACAAACACGCTGTGAATGTGTGCGTGAAGACGAGTAGTGTCAGCACATAAAACACACACACTCGCACCCTCACACTCACACTTCCGACTTCATAGCGAAGTCGGAAGTGTGTCTCGGACGGTACTAAGAGCTCTTGCGCTTACACACACATTCACAGCGTTTTTGTACACTTGGTAACCACAAGTAAAGCGCGCGTCGCCTCGTGAGATAAAAATGTTGTAAACTGTAGGTACCTACAAACATTCAGAAACAAAACGTAAAGACATTGCAATAACATAAGATTTTCCACTAGCTTTTTGTGTGCTAATTGCCAAGGGTAAAATACAATAGGTACCTTATTTGCTGATTGTTAAGTCCACTTGTCAGCCCAATTAGCTGGCAGGTGTGTGCTTGGCTTAACTAGCGAATACATGCTATTGCAGTCGGACAAACAGGATTTTCGTTGACATTTCTATTTGATATTTTGAAGGCCGTATAAAGGCAGACCTTTGTATATTCGATAGTAGGTACAGATATTCTTTTTAGACTTCTTTGAAGAGAGGGCTTTTAAAGAAATATTGGTATTTTAAGGTGTGTTTTAAATTGTCATCATTATAATAAAATTTACATCTTTGTCGCTTAGACTATTGTCGTTCGGTTAAGCATCTTATAAAGAACTCGTTCGGGAGGAAATACCATTATGCTAACTTTTGGCCGCAATCGCAAACCTTTGCTGGGTTTGAAGATCCGGTGAAATAACAAGCAAAGTTGGCTTCACATCGCCAAACACACAGCGCAATTTTCTTTCTGTGGCGGTTACTAATAGGTACCCGTCGGTCTGTTTTCCAAACTAAGAAATGTACCGTCATGGCGGGTTACTCTCGACTCTAGGGCATAACTTTGGCCCAAATCCGAGACAAATGTTATTCTTAATCGGACATTAGTAAATCAGCCATTAAAATAAACATCGATGTTAACGGTAGGTATTTACGTTCCACCAGAAAAAAATAACAAACCTGGCGTTAGGATGTGTCATCGGTCAGTTTGAAAGCAACCAAAATGAAAAGTCGCAATGTCACATGTCAATGTTGACTGACAATGCATTATTTTAGCTAGCCGTATAGTATAGAGTTATAAGAGTCATGTTTTTTATTTGGACGATTTTGACAATTGACTAAATGTCGGTTAGTAAGTTAACGGACCTCTAAGGCAGCAATTAAATTTGACGCCTGATTATAGCGCATGGTGAAACACTCGCTTCTCCCGACACTTGACAATGTCCCGTTATTATTTTAACAGAAGATTAAACTAACTAACATGGTATGGTGATAATAAGTCTTAGCGTCAATAAATCCACACAACAGTTCCGCAAGTCCGCGCCTATATTGCCATCTATTAATTACCGAAGGAATACGACGTTCGGTTGTTTTTTTTTTTTAAGATCGGTTTGCTCTTGACTCTAGTCTAGGTCAGGGATGACAGAGACAAAGTCGACGATGGAGCGAGCTTACCCAGAAGAAGCCTGTTCACTCTCACTTTGAAGAGATCGGGGTTGTATACGTTGTGTGGTCGCGACGCGGCGGGCAGTTCAAACATTTGTCTCGATTTGGACCAAAGTTATGCCCTATAGTCAAAGCAACCCACCATAATGGTATTTAAAAACAATGTATTAATTCCAGGAACTCTGCGTAACAGAAAGCAACAAGAAAATGCTGATAGACAGATGCCAGTCTGCTTGGGAAAAAATCAACAAGTTGGAAGTTGTGAAGTTCAAACTTCAGTTAGACTTGAACGATAAGAACGAAGCACTTCAGATTGATAAGGACATGTTGAATTTGGACAAGGACTGTGCTAATATCACTTATAAGACGGACTCCTTGAAAACTCTGAAGAGGTAGGAATTTTATTCGTCGTGTTAACGTATTTAGAAAAAATGGGGGACGAATTTGTGAGTATACTAAAGTTTGGGTTTCCCTGGATTCGGTTCTGGTTGGTGGAAAATAATTAAAGCCAAATTTTTTTTTGATCCAGGGCAATCCCGTGTAATTGTATCATTAGCTTAGTAAATAGACTAGCATCTCGTAATTACTTAACACTAACCTAGTCTAAACCTAAGCATAGAGCCAAGATAACTTAGAAGACGACACAGTCTCCTTGAAAACAGCCTGAGAGGCAGGAACTTTAAACTTGGTACTTCTAACTAAACAATTAAATTTGTTAGAAGTTATGATACTCCCCCGCGTCTTGTTGCACCTGGGCCTGAGTTAAAAGGCTCAACATTCTAGTCTCATTAATAACATAAGATATGAGCAGTCTCTAAGCGATGCTACTTTGCCTCTCATTATGTTTTTTTTTGTGTAGGCGTAGGTACGTAAATAATGGCACTTACCACTTAGTTCGTAAAAGTCTAGATGGTTTTCTGCATTACTTACGGGTTTATTCAGAATTAATATAATATAAGTTAGATACCGATCACATCTGTGAAGTTTCACCAACTAATTTAAAAATAGCCCTGTATTTGCTCACTTTTATAAAATAAAATCTCGTATCTCATAATTATATAGATGATCAACCCGGTAAAAAACAACTTATACCTAATTAATTAATAAAAATAACAGAGTTCTATCCTAAATAAAATTATTCACAAACTAAAAGACGTCGAAAAATTCATCCGCATCGCTGTCGACTGGTAATGTCCCCAGGAGACTGGGGGCATTTCCATGATGTGTATAGCAATGCTTAGCCTCTGGCCAAGGTAAGGTAAAAGCCAGCCCTTGGGTCACGGGAAGTGTTAACCACCCGTTTCGAGATGTCCTTAAAGAGACCATGAACACTGAGGGTTTCAACCCCAAACGGCACGAAAATATAATTACCAATAAGGTACCAAAACTTACGCCGCTTGAGTTTTCTGACAGGTTAAGTTTTGAATGACTTATTATTAAATACGTACTTACTATTGAAGCTAGCGAGCAATAACTCCTCGGGCAACGTTAATACAATTTATAAAGGCCGCGCGGGCTTCCTCTACGAAATGAAATAAAAATGACGTCAATCGAAATCACGGATAAATCGGTGTCACTTACATACCTACAATGTATTTATTGTGTGTCGACAAAAAAAAAACTGCCAAGTTCGTGTTGGACCACGCACAATGAAGGGTTCTGTATGAAGAAAGAAGAGAAAGAATTAATTTTCTCAAGACCAAACTTAACATTGTATTTGAAAAACATGTTCTCCCATATATTCCAACTGCAAATGTAAGTTTGTACGCACAATATTGAGAGATTTACCGTGTTATTTGAAGACCATAGACTTCTTATAGGTTTCCCTGTAATCTATAAATAAGTATAGAACTATTTTCTGTATTTTTTTTTTCAAAATTTTTGGCTGTTTCGTAGATAAAGGGTGTGTAGATAATGGTAAATTTTCGTCTATTTTCTTAAATAACTTTAAAACTATTTATTTTAAAATTATAAAAAAAAAACTATTTGACACCCTCTTAGTAAGCCCTTTCATTTGATATGTTACACGGTATTGCTTGAATTTTTTTTTCTTATTTGCCCCAAAAGTGACCCCCATAATTAAAATTAATTTATTTACGTTACACGTCCGTGTTTCGGTCACAGAAATTCATGTGTACAAAATTTCAACTTAATCGGTTTATTAAATTCGGAGAAAATTGGCTGTGACACATGCACGAGTAATCCCTATGGCTATAAGGGTTACGAATTTTCCTTTTGAGGTACGGAACCCTAAAAACAATGAGGACTTTACTGATGGAAAAGTTAGTGACCAAAATGCTGTTGTTAACTAGACCACAACTAAGTGCAATTTGTTGCAAAAGGCAACTGCTTTGTAAAAACAACGTCTTTGAAGTTCTAACAAACATCATTTTTGAAGTTAATATCGAGACAAATGCAATTTGATAATTTGACTGAGTACAATAATTGAAACGAACTATTTAATTACTTTGATGGCCCGTAATCTAAACATTTTCCCATAATTATTTACTTATTATTATCTCTTCTAGAATGATAACCAACCAGCAATGGCTAGACAAATGTGAAGCAACAAAACAGATGGCAATTAACGAACTTCAAGATACTTTACGTCTTCGTGAGTCACTCTTCGTGGCTCGAGGTCGCGCTAGAAATGCCCTAAGAGCTCAAACTGACGTCACTAATTATATGCTGCGGAGACGCATCTATGATACGCAGAGGGCTAGGAACGAACTGGACTGGCAGAAGATGAAGGTAAGTTTATTGAGGCATAAAGTACAATAGTAACTTTCCTAGGGCAAATATGACTTCTCATCCTACAGAAAGGCAGCCATCATTTACAAATACGTAAAGCGTGTTGGCAATTTTGGAATTAGTGTGTTCGAGGAATTTTAGATATGTACAATATTTTGTGCTATCTGAAAAAACATGTACATGTTTTTTCAGTTGTGTTCAATGTCTATCTCTATGTATAGGTACCTATACATAGAGATAGACATTGAACACAACTTGGTAGGGTATAAGGCGTCGTCCTAATACAACGCGTCAACGCGATCATTGCGCGAGTAAGCGATGCGACCATCGAGTGGTCGCGCGATAACAAATACTGGGCGTCCTACTTAACGATGCGAGTGGCCGGGAGGAGTACTGCCCTGCCCCTTATCCCGCTTCCCGACGACGCGACGCGATTAGCGCGAGAATTCAATTAGGACACCTATTCGACATCAATGTTTGATGGCGCGTTCGTACGAACTTAGTTCTTGCGAATAGATTACAATCATTTAAGTCGCGCGGCCGCATCGCGCGAATGCCAATTAGGACACCTATTCGACATCAGTGTGTTTGATCGCGGATTCGTACGACTAAAATTCACGCGAACTTACGATGATCGCGCGGTCGCGTTGTATTAGGACGATGCCTAACAAGCCTGGTAATGAACCAGCGACTTCTGTATATGTATAAACCTCTGGGCCATAAGCATTACAAATTCTTTTTGAGGGAGTATGTAAGGATCGTAGCAGCTGGCGTTCTGTAGTCTATGCCCACCCTTATGGGTAGAAGGCGTGAGTTTATGACGTTTATGCGTAGGTATGTATGTAAATACTCTTTTTATAAATAATAAATAAGGCCGATTTTAGAGACACATACATAAACATAACATCACGCCTTGTTTCCCCAAAGGGTTAGGCAGAGGTGTACTCGTACCTATAGTACACCCACATCTCGCCAATTAGAGACACATAGTGCATTTTAAATAGGACTACATTGGGACAAAATGCTATTGATGGTTGATCCGCAAAGGCCGCTCGCCTATGAACCTCGTCAGTGCAATTTTCACTAAACGAGACTAAATGGAAATTGTAACGATAAACTATTGGAGTAAACGTTCACAGTATTCCAATTCGGCTGTGAATAGCACCTTGTTATAGGGGAACTATTGCCACCGAAATACTAGTATGAAGTATTACTTTGAAAACGTCCTATTTTTGCTAGCTTTTTAAGTATTAACTTTTTCTTTCCACTGTACAGACGTAAACAGTAGTTTGTTGAAATTTATTTAATTTATCTGGGCAATTTTTTTATCACTACCCGAATTTTCACAGGGTGTTCTACCCATGGATTGAACAATTTTCACTATTTTATTTTATTTTATTTTATTCAAAAGGAACAACAAACAGCTACAATATAAAACATAGAAGCAATAAATATACAACAAATTATAGACAATATTGCAGCCCACAACGCTGATCACAGATTAGCTACGGGATACAAACCAGTGAAAATAATCGCTAGGGCTACAAATATAAATATATGTATAATGATTTTTTTTTCTATAACTGCTGCACTATGGGTCCAACTCTTAAATCACGAAAAAAAATATGCTGTTTCAAACAAAATTTCAATACCTACTCGACCAAAATGTATGAAACAGCAGATTTTTTTTCTTGATTTCAGAGTTGGTTCCATAGTGAAAGTTGTTCATATTCATGGGTAAAACACCCTGTTAAAATTTGTGATCATAAAATTAGGTCAGTCAGTGCACCGGCGCCCTTTGACGAGCACGTGCTACTTTTTGTGGGGGCCGTAAAAAACGAGGTGTATGCAGGAGAAGGGAACACTGCGGACGATTAAAATAATGAATGCCTTCGATAAACTAAAAATATGCAGATGGGGGTCTTGTTACATTACGACGAGTCCGTGAAAATTTAATAAGATGATGTCGCTTGTGCATAATTAATTAACTAAGGACACTTTGAAAATTTAAAAATTTTACTCTATTGATGACGCAAATTCTGATTGTGATTTGATATTATGTGATTAATCATTCAATCACAGTGATCCTTTAATTAACTACGCGCAACTTTGAGTTTGTATTGTTCTCCGACTAGTGTCTACGCCTACCTACCTGCGCCCCGCACCGCCGCCGCCACGCCCCGCACCGCCGCCGCCACGCCCCGCACCGCACCGTCGGTCGGTGACTTTACGTCGATAAAGCGTGTTTACTTTTTATGCAGTTGATTCTGCTATTTATTTTGTTTGAAAACTGCAATTTTTTTAATTTTCCAGTAACTACTAATCTTCTTGTTTTAAAATGTTTCGATGGATTAGTACTGTGCTTGTTTTCATTTAATGTCGTACATCCACACTACGTTTTTTACTTTAGTAAAAAAACACGTTTCTTGTTTGGAGGGGGGGGGGGCTCCGTTTAATTTTTAACTTTATTTTTATCATTTGTCGTCATAGCGGCAATAGAAATACACAATATGTGAAAATTTCAACTGTTGAAATTTTGGCTGTATCTCATGAAAATTCGGCTTGTATCTCATGAGAAATTTTCCAAATTTTCAATATTTTTTTTTGTCTACATGTTACGTTTCATGAGATACAGCCCGCCAACAGACAGACGGACGAACGGAATGCGGAGGCTTAGTAATAGGGTTCCGCTTGGCACACTTCGGGTACGGAACCCTAAAAACGAGTGTTAATTTAGATGATTTTGTCTGCCATATTGAAGCTAGCGTTATTACCTACTAAATAATTGACCTACAAAAGAAATTAGCCTACAAAATAAATTGCCTACAAAATAACAATATAACATAACAACACGCCTGGTTTCCCCGAAGAGTAACGGTGTATCAATAGTACACTCAAATTTCGCTAGTTATGTTTAAGTCCCATCATAATAGGGGGCGAGCCTATTGCCATCAACCGGGCACAAATCCGGACTCCGGGCTGCTACTGAGAAATTCCAAACAAAATAAATTACCTACAAAATAACATTAATACCTACAAAATCACACTTACTCTTTTTGCAATCTACTTTGCGGCGAACAATTGGATAACTTAGGAACCTGATATTGCCCGTCTTACCGTATTAGCTCCCAAAAACTTTATTCATATAGTTAGGTCCAGGCTATGAGAAGTAAATGTAGGAAGTTTCTCAATCCTGTTACGTGATATTAGGGTCAGTCTGCAAACAGAAACTCTTTCTGTCACCAACCCCAGATGTCTGTAGTTTTGTCGAATGCGTCATGTTTGTTGTTTGTTC
Source organism: Fissipunctia ypsillon (assembly GCA_947568875.1). NCBI lineage: Eukaryota > Metazoa > Arthropoda > Insecta > Lepidoptera > Noctuidae > Fissipunctia > Fissipunctia ypsillon. Next base: position 6,788,140 of record OX387656.1, on the reverse strand, counting down.
ATTTTCTTCATTGATATCAACTACAACATGAGGTGTAACATCCCATTTACCTATTGCTAAGAGACTTTAATTGCCTTTCATAAACCCAGAGTAAGACACTATTTTTTTAAATCTTACCTAATTCCATAAACGTTTGACACAGATGGAAGAAAATATGGATAAACTAGCAACGGAATTAAAAACTATGGGCGAACAGTTTGCCGATAAAGTTAACGCGTTGAAAGTGGCTGAAACCCGCTTGGAGACGCGAGGTTACCGTCCAGGGTACGAACTAGCTGCTGATGAGGCCGATATAGGGCTGAAGGAGGAGGTTCGAAGCCTGAGGGAAACTATTCGTCAGTTGCAGGAGAAATTGGACTGTGCCAAGTAAGTTATATTAGTTTAATGGCAAAACTAGCGGAGTGTCTACAGAAAAATAATCTGATGATTTGAAGAAGACAGTATTGGTTGACTGAATATTAAAAGCTTGTTTGTTGAGTACCTACTTAGGCATATTTCACTAGAAAATTTTGAGTTTTGAATGCTTAGGTAGAACCGCGAACTTTTCCGGTCTCCTACTTTTCGCCCTTATTCCCTTAGTAATAAGGTTGAAAAGTGGTCGACCGGGAACGTTCGCCTACGTACGTATGATGTTTCCCCGAAGGACCAAACATAAAGATAGTATTAAGAAACTATTTCTAAATCCATTACGCTTTATGATAAATGTTTGGTACTTAATGTATTTTAATGAGATACGTTGTGGCACTTAGGAATTGTCTAGTCAATTAGATTCGTCTATCACAAACGCAATAACATTAATTTGTTAGACTTTTTTCTTTAACTTTATTTTCAAAATAATGTTTTCCACTTCTTGCTGAAATAATAAATCTTCTGAAATAATAGATCTTCTGTCTGAGATAAACGAATGTATTTTATATATGGAGAAAAGGACCATGAAAAAACTTAATCACTTGATCCTATTTCCAGGGCAACATACAACGCTTTAGAAGCAGCTTCCATCAAAATAGCCATTGATTTGAATGACAAGAATCAATCTTTGGAGACGGACACCCGTGCCCTAGAAATGAGAGCGGCTTTAGAACCTAAGAAACCTACGGGCACTGATAAGAATCTAATTCTTGCTAGCATGGCTGATGAAGTACCGAAAGTGGTGGGATGACAAGTAAAATAAAAATAAATGTTTATGGGAGAATTATTAATTCACTGGAGGAGACTGACAGGTGCCAGCTGTCACTTTGTTAAATATTATGGCCATATTTTATTGTACACTAAATTTTTCATTTATATAAATAAATTAATAAAAATGTAAAATTTCTACAGAAATTAGAAAAGATCCGGATTATGGGGACTTGCACTTTAATGGATATCATCTTACCTGAACAACAGACAACAGCGTGTAACCATTATCAAATAGATAAAAATAAGGACATGATACCATTATATATAATTAGGTATATATTATTATATTTATAGTTTGTGATGGGTATATGTGTATCTTTATATTTAAATAAAGGATGGTATTTAAAAGTACTTCAATTTATTCCCATTTCATTTACCTAATTTTGCCTGTGTTCCACCAAATATACTGAATGTGCACCAAAATATGTTTATTAAAATATGTCATAACGAGCATCTATTTAACAACTGTTGCAAATTTGTAAAAATAGTAATACACCTAATTTTAAAAACAAGCATTTATTTTTTTAGTTTTACTTCAGATAATGCACTGCAAAATGTATTTGAATCAAACACCAATTAATGTCCAATGTAGGTTTATTAATAAAAAATGAAACCTAACCTAAAATATGTAAATGGGTATACGGTACTAGGATGCATACTAAATATAACCTAACCTAACCTAACGTAACCTAAAATATGTAAATGGGTATACGGTACTAGGATGCATACTAAATATTTTGTGTAACATTCAGGAATATTTGGTGCACGATCAGTATTTTTCGGGGAGCATACATAGATGTACCTTTAGATTTTTGGTGAACACAAAAATATTATCCTTAAATAAATATGTATTCCACAATTTCTCATAATTGCACCTACCACTGTTTGTCTCTGCATCACCCAAAGGTTGACTGGTAGAACATGCCTATGGCATTAAGTCCGCCTCTGTACATTTCTGTGCATGAAGTATTAAATAAATAAATACCACACTCATCCGAATATTAATAAAACAAATGGCGTCAGAAAGAAAACAAAGTTCGTCAGCATTCCGATATACTCTCTCTAGCCTCACCGATACGACGCTCAATCCTACACTGCTAAGCTGGTATAGCTGGTTTTGGTCTTGGACCTCGTATCTGTTGGGAAATTTAACATGAGCTAATTTAATTTAATTTTTATGATTTTTAATGTAATATTTAATTTAATTTTTGACTTTTTAATTTTTATTTATATTATTTGATTGATTATTATTATTTTTATATATATGTAGATATTTATTGTTATATCATTTGTAATTTTATTCCAATTAATGAAACGGTAACAATATGATCTGCAATGGATTGAATTAAATTATTTGAATTGAATTGAATATACGACATGCCACTACAGCTGCACAGTACAAGATCGAGTGGGTATCGGCGAGGTATTTGTTGTCATCAAAATGACGTTGAAGGCGTACTAGGGTCCGACGCCAACTCACAGAGGCCCGTTAGACAATTTTAAGTGTTGAGGCACCAACACCATCCGACGATTATCCCTGTTTGCTCTTTGTAAATGCACCCAAGGACAACCCCCGGTTGGTGCCAGGACTATTGCAGAACATGGAAACAAAACATATTGGGCTATGGGTTTGGGTGGCTATAGTGGATTGGTTACCTAGAACTATGAAAGGACTATGTACTGCCTGGTCAATGTTATGTAATACACGGATAAAATGGCAAGGGGGTGACTTGCAAACTCAATAATGGGCCCCCAAAAACGGTCGCTAGCACATAGTGACGTAGCGACAAAGGGGCAACACTTCCTGAGCTGCTTATGGAGAGGTATTCCACGGCTATCAGGACAATCCCGGAAGTACGGTCAAGATCCCTACCAGCACCTTACTGGAATACTTCCTTCCTCCGAGCACGTTTGCTCTTGCGAATCTCCACTCAAGCCGGCCAATAAAGGCAAAAAAGAGGTGGGAGCTCTCTTCCTCGTCAGTATTCACTCCGGCCGGTTAAGGTAAGCTAGAGGTGCATAACAAGACTTCGGATAGGGTCAGGGTCCGTGGGGTCGCTACTGCCCAGCAACCCGCCACATGCTGCCCTGCGGGTTTATGTATCTCTTGATCTGGCGCCCTACCCTAGACCGGTTTCGGCAAAGTAAACTCTTCCGACACAGTTCGGAGCGCACACGCCCCACCACGACGTCAACGTAGAAATACGGCGGTGCACGGTGGGGTATTATTATTATTATTAAACTAAACGATAACCATCATAAAAAATATGACCATTTTAATATTATACAATGTGACAGCTACAGCACATCTGTCATTTTACTCCCGTGAATCAATAAATACTGTATTCAAGAAAAATGGCAAAATTGCACTTGTTTTTCGGTATGTCGAATTAAAAGTTGTTTAACCAGATGTTTTAATGTTAATTTTGTTTCGTATGTGATTTGGTAATACGTCCATGTTTGATTAATGACCGACGTTTTAATGTGGTAAACATTGTAAAGTAGAAATTAAATTTTTTGGTAGCATTATTTTCCAGAATAATATTTGTTTAACAAAATGCTTCTACCGGAAATCATATTTAATTATTGAAATGTAATAATGAGTGTTAAATTGTTTTGTTGTAAAGTACCTACCTAGGTAGCCTTCATTTATTGAATATTATTCACGATTACGGGAAACTTTACTGTTACGATTTAACTTTAGATAACTTTTCTGTGATTAGTGCGAATAAATATTCAAAAACTGTATTTGATTTTTTATTGGAAGCCTTACTTTACACTTTGCAACATAATACATACCTACGTTATACTCGTACAAGATACACATAATAATAACGCAAAAAATAACGCAATTTTAGGCTAAAAACTCTATTGGGGTCCAAATTGTTACCAAGCTTTCGTTCGTCACTTATCTTCACTCTATTTATATTTCGACATAATCATGACTGAAACAACGAAACTGAAGACTAGGAACAGTCCCAAGTTCTATTTAAAAGTTAAATTCACAAAGCATCGAATCGGCAAATTTTCAACAGTCAACAAACTCAAATTAGCTCCTCCAAAACTTATCCGAAATCGGAAACTTAAGTAATCTATCAGATAATTGCCGGATACCAGATCCTTTGTCAACAGCGTGCCCTTATTTTTTACACTGAAAAACTGACTTTCTGTTTATTTCTCGTCGTATTTTTAGACTCGACATTTACTTCCGATGAGGTTCATGATAGGGCATTATGTTGCGGTTCGGAAGTGACTGGCCTCAAAATTGTAGGTAAACGATGATCGATTGTCGGAGTCCGTCTAGAGAATACGAATATCTTGGATGATTGCCAAAATGTTCAACTTTGATGTCAGTTTTAGTTGGAGTGATGAAACCATTTGTCGGTGAAGTGAACTTTCATTCAAAGGAGATTTAGAAACATTGGGATGTAACAGAAATAATTTGAAGTTTTCTGTTTTCCGAATAGAAGCACACAGCTCATCTCACGAACTTCGGTTTCCGGAATGCGTTCTACCACTGCGATCGAATGCTCATAACCCAGTCATAGATCAGTCTATGATCACAATCAACTACACGTTTGCCTAATATACCTCACAGGCAGCACTGTCACCAATGCTACGATTACCAATCTTAACGTGAAGAACACCGCCTTCAAATCTTCTTTATTTCTGGAACAAATAATCGCATCAATCCTGGATCAAATCAAAGAATGATGCGATTGGTAACGAAACTTATAAAATTAATAGTCAATCCAGAGAGTGAGATTGCCCTCAATGCCGTGCGACCCTTTTTTAACCCCATTGGAATATAAGGCAACCTAAGGAGGTTGTATGTAAGGACATAACCATGTAATTCCAGAAGAATAGAGCACTCAGTGTAATTACAAAAGAAAACACCAACCATTTCTAGTATTATATAAGAAATAAATATTTCTTTTTGCAAAAAAAAAAAACAGGATTTCCAATAAAAATACTACAATTTTGGAAGTCAGTGTCTTTGGTTTTGTATTTTCGTTTTTCAAATTCAAAATATTTTATTTCACATAGGAGGAGGTTATTTTCAAACCGCATCATTTCAACTTTTCATTATTTTGAGATATTTGAGAAAAATAACCTAATAGCCTTTTTTTTTTTTTTTTTTTTGTGGATGGGAAATCATCAAATGACTTCTCCCGCTCTGGGCGGAGCGGGAGGGCGTGTCAGACTTTTACTGACTAAAACCCACCCGTGTTCCTTCTGTTGCCTGTGCCGGGGCCACGGTAACTCTTTCGAACATCCCGCAACCCTAGCTGGCATCGGCCCTAGCGGACCCCGTCAATAGTGCTGACATCTCTTTGAGGCGCGCGTGGAACACGACGCGCCGTCGACTCGGGCCTGGTCCTTACCGGACGGCGAGCTACCCATTGCTCGCCGTCCGCAAGCCCGCGCCTACGGTGGCCGGGAATCGGCTGCCGATTCCCGACGCCCAGGGCGTCTCCTGCGGCGACTAGGGGCGTGAGGGTGCAAAGCTTGCCTCTCCCTCACGCGTCCCGCCTCCTCCTTCACGAGCATTACTGCTTCGCAGAAGGAGGTAATGGCTTCCCATGCACTCTCGCTCCGTACCATGGCCTGGACCAGGGCCGGACGCGAGAGATCGCCGCCGCCGATCGCTTCCGCGAGGACACGGCGGTGCCCCGCCCAAGCCGGGCAGACTTCCACCGTATGCTCCACCGTGTCCTCCGGGCGATCCACACAGTGGTGACACCCGGGCGTTTCCTCCCGCCTTATCCGGAACAACCTAATAGCCTGGCTTTATATTATTTCTGCTGATTTTTTTTTTTTTTTGTCATATGACTTGCCAGCTGTTGGTATGTCCAATATTTAGAATCTTTTTGCAAAACCTTTTGAGTTATTAAAAAAAAAAAAAAAAAAAAAAAAAATGGAAATGATGCATTTTGTTTGAAACTATTGGAAATGATTCAGTTTGAAAATAACCTCCTCGTAAGCCTACATCGGCACTTATGAAACGTCAGAAGCTAGGTGCACGGTTCCATTTAGTCGTTTCCTGTAGAGAAGAACCGGCAAGAAATTCCACGGTTTCTCTTTTAAAAAAAAAAAAAAAAAAAAATAATTTGCTTTTACAGTGTTTTCAAATTACAGTTTTATTAAACATGGGAGGACAGTGTAGGCCTGTCAACAAGTACCAGGTACAACGTTCTCACATTCACATGTAAAATAATTAAAATATGTCCTGGAGGCATGTAAAAAAAAAAAAAATTAAAGTAATCTGGAAGCAGTTAATAGACATTACATAAATAGTTATGCTGTTAGTGAGGTACCAGAGAAGCACGTGCAGAAGGAATTAGCGCCAAACTTCTCTGTCTTCAACGTAGTCTTTAATCTTATAATATGCTTTTTAATAAGGACATGTTTGATGTGGGTTTTGAACTTTCCATCGCTAAGTTCTGTAACCGACTTTGGCAACTTGTTATAAAAGCGGATACTGTTTATAAGAAATGACTTGCTTGTTTTAGTTAATCTAAATTTGGGTTTCACAAGTTGTTTTTGCCACCGACTTCTGAAATAAAAGTTATTTTTTACTTTTTAGTTGTGGTACCCCACACAGTCGTAGGTACCACACACATTGCAGGTAGTGGTGTATCACACTACCTGCAATGTAAATAATAGTAACAGGAAGTTATTATAACATCTTCAATATACATACACTTACAGCCGAACCCAATAGCCCATTTTCAGTAAAAGACATCGCTATTGTTGGTAGACAATATAATTATATCTGTCCTTATGCCAGGCCGGTAAGATTCCATAATCTCTTATAGATTATTGGGACGTTAAAACCATAGATAGATAGATTTTTCATCTCCGGTATGCAAAAACTGGTGATAGATAGGTTATTAGGCTCGGCCGTAAGTGGAAAAAGTACGTATTATTGAAGCTAACTCTTACCACTCATCAACACTTAACCAAATTTATATGGGACCAATCTGGAAGTATATCCATTCAAGTAAAAAAATATTTTTTTAAATCGGTTTATTAATGACCCCGATGAGTCCTGAGGTATCAAACATTTTAATAAAATACAACCGAATTGAGAACCTTCTCCTTTTTTGAAGTCGATTAAAAATGCGCTTACAGCAAAAGAAATACACCGAAAACAATTGTTCTAAATGTAGAACAAAAACATACAAACTAGTGGCAAAACATTAGTAGCTTCACTCAAATATTCTGCTTTGGTTGAAATTCACTATTTTGTTAGCAGGACTCGTACAATAACTTACTCGTGGAAGTGGAATGTGCTGAAAACACTTCATTAGGACTTTCCGTGTATGTCCAAAACTAGTTAGATATTTATGTTTAGTTAATTGAAGCAACAATAAAAGTTGCATCGTCTAAATCTAAACAGTATTTAGACGATGCAAGTCATTTGTTGCTTCAAATTTATTATGATTATGCCATACGCAAGAAACTTGCGTCGTGTATAATCAGGCTTTAGGTAATTAAGGTTGTATTACACTTCTATCGTTTATTGAACTTGTAGTAGTATTTGAGTTCTAAGACTGATGCTTAAAGAGGGGTGATTGGTCGACTCGCACAAATTTACTCGCCCGAATCGGGCGAATCGTCATTTTTAAGTAATATAATTCTTTCAGTGGCGATTCGCACGAAGGTAATTTATTTGTGGGCGAATCGACAATTCCAGAAATAGGTATTAGGCAATTGGCACGTTTTGAATTTATGCAATAAATTTAAGAAAAGTACACTAGAGCACAGAAGTGATAAGACTTGTAGGATAATAGAGTGAAACACGTGTTCTTTCTTTGTTTATTGTTCCGAGTACCTACCTACTGCTGCCAACTGTCTTGTACCAGATCTTATTTTTGTTCTTTTTGAATGGCATCTCGCTAGTCAATAGGAGGTTGTCGGCTGCTTAACCAGACTTTCCTGTGGTGCCTCAATAACTTAAGGCCTCCAGCTAAGGGCACCCCCTGTGGAGTACGGACCTCGGCTATTTTACCCTTATCACTTCTGTGTGCTACAGTACTTTTTTCTTAACTTTATTGCATAAATTCAAAACAGTTGCCTTATACGTATTTCTGGAATTGTCGATTCGCCCACAAATAAATTAACTTCGTGCAAATCGCCACCGAAAAATAATAATATTTAAAAATGACGATTCGCCCGATTCGGGCGAGTAAATTCGTGCGAGTCGACCAATAGCCCGTTTAAAGCTGTTTATTCCTACGTATGCATTCAAGAAAATCTGAATTGTGTCAAATATATAAATAACTCTTTTTATTTTCAAGTTCTAGTCGGAGACAACACCCAAACCAAAAAAACCATAGGTACGCCAACTTTCTCACAATCCAACCTCAACTGGCCGAACTTCTTCCTAACAACATCGAACACATTAGCCCAATCTAATTATCAGGTCCATATAGATAATGGAAGTGTCCCGTTGTCTCCCGACTTGGTTGGTTAGGCTGGCTACTTCAGTTTTAGTATAAAAGCCGGGGAAACAGGATCAGTCTTCACATTCAACTGTCCACTTCTTCTTCTTCATCTACCCTTCCAGAAAATCTACCAAGTAAGTACTACTGTGAAAATTGTATCTTTACTGGTTACATTTTCTCTTTATTCATTTTTCAAACAATATGGTACATATTTTTGTTTTTTTTTTCTTTACTTGAGAAATCATCCCTTTAACTGCCTGTATTCTCAAACAAGATCTGAACACAAGTTTGATTCTATTTTCTGGCTCTCTTTCTGTTGAAGTTGCAACAATTGCATTTCTTTTAACTCCTGCCCAAATGAGTTTTCGAAACCTAAAATTTTCACATCTTGCTCACTGCGGATGTAACTTCTTCCGTCAATCTGAAATCTTGACTTCGAGTTCAACCTCCAGAGCCTGTGGCATAAGTATCTACCTAGTTACTTGAAGCTGTAGGAAAAAAACAGCAACGAATCCCAAAAACAGCGTCAGGTTGTTTTCCTACACCTTTGGCGACCTACGAATGAATTATGTCGAGAATCTGACTCATATCTTTAAAAGTTTTCCATCTCCAAATAATTAAAGTTATTGATGGCATAGCATCATCGACAAATCTGCACTACGGATATTTTCTTACATCCTTATGTTAAACATACATTGTATTATTATAAATATAGACCACGAAGTGTGTAGGCAGTAGCAACCGCAAAATAGAATCAAAATTATCATAAGTACCCTAATCCCGTTTTAGACGTCATCCATTTTACATACCGAACTTGTTGTCAGTATGATTTAATATGCGGAAACATATTTTTTTAGAAGTTTCGAACATTAGAGCATCAATCACGACATCTAGTATCCGGCAGGATCGAGAATTCATAATTTTAAGCTTAGGAAGTTGTATTAACAATAATTGAGATTTAAACCGATCGTGTGATAACGAGATCCGCTTCCTAAAAGGCGCAGCGTAAATCCAAAGTTAATTTTCATCTAGACTATTTCCATTGCTCCGTAATTGAGCACGTGTTTAATTCTCGCCACATTTAAGGAGCTATGTAAATCTGGTAACGATATAATCGGTGCCTATCAGCTACTTAGTACACGAACCGTGTCTAGAGGTTATTTACATTTGACTTTTGTTCGTCGGCGCGGAAGTAAAATTCTTTTGTCCTAAATGTCGGTTTATTCTGCAACGTCATGACACGTGCTGAAAAAAGTCGACACGTTTACGTCAGACACGTTGGTTCTTAAGTGAGATGCTTGTTTCTTTATGGTCACTTAATTATCATACAACATTTTTAGTACTTTAGGTAAAAAGTCGACTCTCTACCATATCATTGCACTTTTAAAACTTCCCTCTATCGAAGCTCCACGCTTAACACTCACATCAAAACCATTCATTTTAAATTTCACTCAACCAAAGCTTAATTAACTATCCCACACAGGACCGTAAACAATCAGTCTTCCAACCGCACATAATTTCACAACCCGAATTAATTCCACGAATAAGTCACTATACGATTATTGAATGGCCCCAAATGTATCATCCACGTAGTACAAACATTCTGGCGCCCTGGGCTACCGCTGAAGGCGAGCAGCCTTGTTCAGACGCGACAGCATAGCGTGGACATGCTCCGAAAATATAGCATAGTTTTGTACCGTGAATGACGTTCGTTACCTGTTTCTAGAAGTTATTTTAATAATACAGTGTTGCATTCCTTATTATTTATTTTGACTTAATAAAAACATTGCTAAATTATAATTAATTTTGAATTAGGGAAAAGCGTGGTAAAAAGCTTTATAAGGCATTATGTAGGTACTAATCTGCAACATAAGGAAAATGAATTCATCAGCGTATACGCCTGTCTAGACAGTCGCACAAATAAGAAAACGTAACCATTCAGTTTACGCAAGACTGATTCATACTTTCCTTGAAAGAAATAGCAATAGTTTCGCTATCAATCGAATATCGCACCTTGGGCCACTTTAAGTGTTACATAAAAACCATGTGTGGATTTCCAATGACCTTGGTCGTTTCGTCTAATAGAATTTTAACAATAGTTTCGTATTTATGCGGAAGAAATGCTCAGATACATTAATTATGCAACCCGTTTGGATCGGATAAATTTTTATATATAGGTACTTATTTATGAAAATAGTTGAGTTAATAATGTCCTTTTGTTCTTGGTTGGCTTTAAACCTGTTTAAAAGTTCAACCAGTTAACGTCACGGATCTAGCATAAATCTTTTTTCATTACGAATTAACAACGTGTTATTTGCGATTAAAACTTAAACGTTGATCATCTTTGAGAAGTTTTGATTGTTATTTTAAACCAGCTGTTGCCCACAGCTTCACCCGCGAGGATGAATCGGATGCTGTTCACAATTTCATGGGTTTGATTTTTTTAGCGGGACCCTAATTCTTTTTCTAAAATAATAGCCTAAGAGCTAATTTCACCAATCGTACATTAGTAAGTCAGCCATTAAAATAAACATTGATGTTAATGGTATTTTCGTTCCACCAGAAAAAAATAACACCACACCAAGAAACCTGGCGTTAGGATGCATCATTCACTCTTGTATCGGTCAGTTATCGAAGCAACCAAAAAAGAAGTCGCAATGTCACATATCAATGTTCACTGACAATGCATTATTTTAGCTAGCCGTATAGTATAGACTCGCGTTTTTCATTTCGATGATTTTGACAATTGACTAAATGTCGGTTAGTAAGTTAACGAACCTCTAGGGCAGCAATTAAATTTATCGCCTGATTAAGACATTTAATCGTGGATTAGCGCATGGTGAAACACAACTAACTAACATGGTATGGTGAAACTAAGTTACTCCTTATAACATCAGCTATATCTGGCAGTGAAAGTCCCGTCAAAATCGATCCAGCCGTTTCGGAGATTAGCCGGAACAAACAGACAGACAGACAGACAAAAATGTTAAAAATTTTTTTTTGCTAAAGTAGTGTATATACTTTCATATGCATTTAGTAAAAAGCTGTTATTTTGACATTACTAACAAACACTTCAATTTTATTTATTTGTATGTATATGTATGTATGTATACATATAGATGTATAGATAAGTAAGTAAATATAGATGGGTCGATTGGCGACGAATGCAAAAACTACAAGGCAATCAACAAATCAATGAGATAGAGACAGTCACATAATGGCAGATCAGATGACATTTTGCTAGCGACAAAACTGCGTTACATGGGATGCTACCTAAAATGATACTGCTATGCTAAAAGCTCTATTTTTATGCAAATAATATAAGTATAAGTAATATAAGTATTTAATATTTTAAAGCACCGATAATTGACGAAATCTTTTCTAACTTTCCGACTCTCATAAAAAAAAGTTACAACAATGTAAAAATAATTTCTTTCAAAAAATCAGATTAATCTCAAATTCTCAATCCACGTTAGCATCATCGCAGAGTCATCGACTTCCTACTTAGAACTTTCGTCTTTCGCAAAGGTACAGCACAGATCCGTTTCCTGGGATATCCCTTAAGCACACGAGCGTCGCCCCACCCCACTTACAGCCATAGTTAAGTGGTTACATATTTAAACAAGTTCCATTTACAAGCGGTCGTTGGCCAGAATTTTTCCGTTAATATAATAAATAGTACGTACGGTGATCGTTCCAAGTTTGTTTACATTTTAGCGGTATTGGAGACGAATACGACGAAATGAGCTTTGTTAGTGTTGTGCCTTGTGTAAGTTTTTCCCCAAATATCGAAGTTTTTCCGTGATTTGTGAACGAGGTGAGTTCGCGATGTGTTCATTTATGTGTATACAGTAGGGTTAATATTTCCAATCTAGTAAATGGTAATTAATTAATTAGTTATGCAGTGAAATGGGAGAAGATAAGTGGAGAAAAGTTGTCGGTTCGAAATTTTACGGAAAATGTTTTCAAACTATACAGCTATGAAGTAGCTTCCTTGACCACTTTAATTAACTTTCATAACATTTGAAGATAACGTCGCGTAATGTTGATTAACTTTCATAAAGCTTTTGTAATTATTTTTTCAATTATAAGTCTTGCGTTAATGATTACAACATAACAATTCGTAAAATAGCTGCATTAACAAAATAAGTTAATTGTGCTGGCAGCTTTCCATCAAACCTTGATGATGTGATGTTACTTACTCATTACCCTGTAAATATTGTAAATTAAGCTGCATCATTTAGTTTTATCGGTTCATTGGGAACTTATATTTTTAATTGTAAGTGTAGATATCTATGGCTAGTTGCAGTATCATTAAAAGCCAAAATTATTTTAAACAAATCTGGTCTGATCCTGGAATGTAGCTACTTAATATTTGATGAAGGTTCTCAGTAGGCTGATTATCATCATTATCCTCATTAGCCTTTAGCCAAATTTCTTTGGGATCGACGCATTTCTTGAGAGCCATTATCTCAGTATTTACCCCCATTTAACCATATCATCTTTCACACAATCGATCCATGGTTTCCCAATTAACCCAGTTGGTGTCGACACCTACATATAGCGTTGTTCGTACTTGCTAGGTCGGTTGAGGTCTTTGTGGTGAGGGGTACCTAAGGGCACAAGGAACACTGGAGAAAGTGAGACATTGTCTGGTCCCTTGGGCAATACCACACACTCACATGGTTTCATCGGTGAAGGAAAACATCGTGAGGAAACCTGGACTTATAATTACTAAAAGTCTGAGATCGCCACTCCGCTTTGAGCAAGAGGAGATAATTATGAGAAGAGGCCTTTGCTCTGCAGTGGGACAATATAGACTGGTGTTATGGTTTCACATGGACTGGTTATAATTTATGGTGATGGTATACTTCCAGATCACAAAATGACCGGCAAGATCACCGCTGCGTTCGTCGTCTTCGTCACCATCGCGTTTCTCGCCAACTTCGGTCATGTCGCCTGCAACCCCGCTATCGGTAAGTAGTACAACAGCACCTACAAGATTTTGTTTTCCTGTTTGTAGATCCTTAATTTAGATTAGTGCTGTTCCAGCCAGTATTTTGCGTAAAAGTCTCACCGTGAAAGCTTATGTGAAGTGAGTTGTCAATAGTGTCAATTAGGCATTAGTTGGAATGACAGCTCACTGAGCTCACCTCACCTAAGTTTTCACAGTGAGATAGATAGAATAGACCGGTCATAAGTAGAAAGAACTCTTTATCAGCATTTTCAGAGGCCTCACATTGATCTTATAAAGTGTAATTTTGAGTGCAGTTGCAAACCTAGGTTCAAGATATTGCTTCTGCCTAAATTTTAATCAAAACTAGTAAGATTAAAAAAAGAATTTTCCTAATCGGTCCAGCCGTCTTCGAGTAATAGAGGAACCCACATAAAAAAAAAAGATTTCGACGAACTGAGAACCTCCTCCTTTTTTTGAAGTCGATTAAAAATGACGAGAGTTTGCTTACTAGATAGTTTCGGTGCCATTATTCAAATTCGTTCACTAGACAGCTAATAATATTATTGAAGTTTCGCAAAGTTATTACACGGTTTGTGAACGGTGGCGAAATGTGGGTGTACTGTAGGTACACTTCTGCCTAACCCCTTTGGGGAAACAAGGCGTGATGTTATGTTATTACACGGTTTGTTTTTGTTTTGTGTTGCTTGAAAATTTTGCCCAAAGCAACATGTTAGGTATTTATTATTGTTTTTTTTGGAAAAATATGTTAATTTGTTAGTTTTTTACTTTTTGTATTTCCTATGCGTGCCCCAAAAACAAAAAATATTTTTATTTCTTTCTTTTCTTATGTTATTCGAAATGAACTTACGCGAAAGCCTGAGCTAAGAATACATACTCAACCGGCACCCTAATTGCATAACACACTATCAATCATAATCTGCATGATTTTGAAGCATATTGCTAGTCCCTTGCTTCATATGTTCGAAAAATTTGTCTGCTCAACAACGTAAATAACGCAATGAATGTTGTTGAACTGTCAAAATGAAACCGATGATTACTGTAAGTATGTTACGCAATTGCCCCCACGTGGACGTGTTGCGTGCGATCTAATTTCTAGATTTGTGAAATTCAACTCATCTCAGCACTTAGATGTCTTTTTACGTAAAAATACCCATCCACCTTCACTGTGCGCTACCCGTTTTATGTTCGCGAAGAAACGTCAATCTTCCCACTTTGTCTCATTTAGTAAATATATAAGTATATTATTTATTTTTCCACATTGTTTGTATGCGGGGTGTATTATCACAATTCTAAATACGGCCACTCGTAACATTCCGCAAGCCGTAAGACTCACGTTTTTTGACTCACGAAAACGTTTGCACGAGTCGTTTTTGTGTTCACGTTTAAAAGAGCTAAGTAACAGATTTGGTAATTTTCCTTTTCCTATTTCGTGGTTAACTTACTTCATAAAAGTTTCCTGAAAACAGATTTAATTCAGGACTATCCCGTAAAGACTTGCCCAAGTTCCTGACCGACTTAAATGCATAAAATTTGTCGATCAACCCTTTCAACGGCCTTAAATATAAAGGGTACTTATATCTGTAAAATTTGGTACCATATATAACCGCATTTTTTTTTTTTTAATTTTTCCCGACAATTTCAACACTGTAGCAGCCCTAACAATATAAATTCGGGAAAATCTAGATACCTTCTGTTCGCGAAACGTAGCATCCGGAAACACACTGTAGTTATAGAAATTAAACCTCAATAGACATTTAAAATCACATTAGACTTTTCCTGCCTAAAAACTAACACAGAACAGAATTACAATCTACCATCACTCAAGTTATTGAACACGTCGAGCTCTTAAGCAATTACCATGATGACTGACACAGACTGCTTGACTACCCCGCTACTACCTTTGGATTCCGTTTTAAAAGACTGTTTGTCCCATCTGATTAAGAGTCCCTCTACTTAGTTTTATGGTGAAGAATTATTATTAATTTGGTATAACCTACAGAAGGATTTAGAACATAGGTACAAAAAGTAAAAAATAATAGAATGTAAAGTTGCGTGAATGCCCAGTTTAGCTTTTGTTATTTAAGAAACAAGATTTTAAATTACAAGTCAAAATCGTGGATATTTTACGTTTCAAAGCAGCCTATCAACTTAGAAATTAGAATAGGTGTAAGATGTTTTTTATCCGAATCCAAGTCAATCCAGGGGTTCATATCAGCCGGGGTTGCGGGATGTTCGAAAGAGTTACCGTGGCCCCGGCACAGGCAACAGAAGGAACACGGGTGGGTTTTAGTCAGTAAAAGTCTGACACGCCCTCCCGCTACGCCCATAGCGGGAGAAGTCATTTGATGATTTCCCATCCAAAAAAAAGGGGTTCATATTATCTAGACAAGATCTTGCGAAATCTGACCACTTAGATTGTCTTAACACCACACACGTGTTAACTCTAAAATCAGAAATACGACTTCGAAGACACTCTGCATTGCTCACGAAAAAAAAAACTACTGGTTTACTTCATTCATCATAAACCGTATTCCACATTTTATATTATTTTATCTCTTCTTCGACTCGCGTCCAACGACCGTCTAATTAGAAAAAACTTGGCAGTTCATTAAACGTAGAGCTTCGATAATGGAAATTATTCAATTAGAGATGAGAAACTTACATTTCATCGTTAGATATGAAAGAAAATATTTCTGTTCATAGGTAGGTACTTTACGTAAAAGTTTACATAGAAAGTTAATTAATAAGCAGATACCTATCATTCAACATTTTTGTAACAGGCACCTAAATACCTACCTAGTTATTTAGCAGGTAATTTGGCAAAATTGTGAATCTGTGTAGTGATCGAAAGTAATTTGAAAGTCCCTGAAAAATACTCACCTAATCAGTGATTTTTACTAGCATTAGGTACTCAATACTTTATTGCATTCCACAATGTATATACTTAAGTGGTAAACATTAGCTAAATAACAATCGTGGACCCTGTCGGCCATAGCAAGAGAAAGATAGTAGGGAGCGATGAGGACTTATCGTTTAATTTATTATTTTATTCTAAAAAAAAACGTTGTGTAGGTATTTTACATGAGTTTTAGGGATTTATCGTTTAAATATTCGCTTAATAATATTTACTTACTTAGGTTTTTGGTATGTAGGTAGGTACTGTTTTCATAGCTTCTCTATCAGTTTGGTGGGTAAATTAAGCTAAGCAAGTAATCTACACTAAAGAAACAATTTTGCTGTAACTAGAAGAAGGGAAACTAAAATTAAAAAGTTTCCCAACCGTACTTTGCTAGCTGGTACCTACTATATCCTTCGAGTAACTATATTTTTTAAACAATTAATAACGACACTTCAAAAGAATTTCTAGGATAGTTTTCAAAGTTGGAACAACTTCACGACACGCCTTCCAGAAAATCTTTTCACTCAACTCGCTATATAACAAGTTATTTGGCTTATTTTTTAAAACATCTAGTTTGTTATTCTCATCTCATATGGCAAAAGATTCTGATATATTCAGCGTCCGATCGCAGTGAGACAATGACCTCAATCCACAATTTGGACACCTCACTTTCGCCGAAGTTACGCAATCTCACCTTAGCCGCTTACACTTGACCCCATAACAACAATCGCGCATTTAGACCGTGTTATATAGACATTATTTTGTTAGAGTCAATAAATATGGTGAGAAAATTGCGAAAGCAAACCCACACTGATATTATACGCGAAATGTCCGTTTGGGGCGTCTTCACGGCTAAACTGCCAAATCGATCTTAATGATATTTAGTAGTCAGGTTGCTGTGTCGGTAGGTACCTTGGGAGAAATGAACATCTAAACACCGTAAGGACTATTCTTGCTTGCAGCGCTCGGCCGCTATAGTAACGCTTGCTAACAGATGTGGTCATCGTGTGCACGGGATTTGGTTTTCAAATTAGTCATATGTAAGTTTCCTCGATTGTACCTACTTAGAGAAGAACATAGACTTTACATTTCCAAACTAAAACAAACTTTGCACGTGAGTGACGCAAGATAGGTATCAATTTTCAGCAGATGTTCATTTCATTCCCGTTTGAAAATCATAATTGGCGATGATCCTCTAAGAGGTAAGGAAACTATAGGTACACATATAACACGATGTACCTACCGTTCAAAGAAAATTTCAAATTCAACCTTCAACCTCATCTTAAAAGTTTCTACCGTTCCTGAGGGACATTTCAGCGTTTCATTTCCACACATCTGCAGTCAACTAGTAAGTTTAAAATGCGTTAACGAGTCTCTAGCGCCCAGTTTGGATTAATATACCTAATATGGTTAAGCACTTGAGCTCTTGGTCTTTTATTTAGAAATTAAGTTGCAATAAAGGAGCTTTAATTTCCTGCTGCTTGACGTCGACTATACGTAGGTAGGTAAAATGCGTCACTGAACTGCAAATTATTTAAAGTAAGCGAGTCAGCAAGTAGGTACCTATTTACATACTGTACCTATATAATTTATATGCTTACTGAAGTCCGCGAAATCACAAATGACGTCGACAGGAAATTCAGGTTATTTTGAATGGGTAAAGTCCCCACAGTTACCGTGCATTTAAGCAGAAAAGCAAGCTCTTGACTATGTAGGTATGCCATTAGTCTCATTCATTAGGCTCGCAAACCTTGGGGTCCCCGAAACGATCAATTGCAATTGTCAGTTTTTACGTGATTGATAATACACTTTGATGTCTACCAAATGCAATTGACAATATTACTACAATAGAAATTGTTGGCAATTGATCAATTACAATTGATCGTTTCGGGGACCCCTTATGATCCTTCTACGATCTTAATGTCGTCGCTTCGTCGTTCAAGGATAATAACCAATATTAAGGAAAGGTTGTTAACAGCCGATCTATTCTGTAAACATCACACCTTGAGCACTTAGGTGAAGTGAGTTGGAAGTGAGCTCAATCCCTCCAGGGTGGGATGACAGTTCACATCACGCTCACTTCACCTACATTCACGGTGGGATCTTTCCAGAATAGCACCACTGAAGTAGGTAACTTAATGTTACATTTCCCCCTATAAGTATTATAACATGGAGGTATTAGTGCTTCATACAATATAATAGGTACCTATAGTTCTGTTCATAATTATTATTATTGTCTTTTTATACTTTCGATTAATAGTTCGCGGTGTGAGCCGAAGTTTGCAAACACGCGGAAGCTACATGAGCGGAGCTAAACGAACTTAGCTTCGCTCCAGCAATGTAGCCTGCGCTTTTAGGTACCTGTCTCAAACTGACGTAGGTAATTGGACCTAATTACAAAGAATCCCTGTAGTAGGTAGCAGTGGCGAAAGCAGCATATAACACGATTCCTACCGGCTTCCCTTCGGAGAAAAATGGCACAGTCAATAGGTAGATACGTACCCAAAGGCTGTTAATATTAGCCTTCACAAACACTAACTAGGCAAGATCCATCACAATCATTCACCCAATTGATATTTAATAACATAGTTAATTAGTTTGCTAAAGCAACTTTATACCCTGCCAGCTATCTACGAAGTGATGGAGTGTGCATTTATCATGACATTTTTCAAACCTTACTAAACATAATTACGAACGTATTTATTTGCCGAAGGATCCATCGCATCGTTCTGATGCAATTCTTTGATCATCTAAACACTGGGATTTTGAGGACTTGAGTGACGCGAGCGCAGTTGACACGAGCGTTTGCTTTCTGTCTAGCGCGGCGGCGGGGTAATTGCGTAACACACAGTAGGAATCGGTTTCAATTTGACAGTTCAACAACATTCATTGCGTTATTTACGTACGCAATGGACTAGCAATGAGCTTCAAAATCATTCAGATTCTGATTGATAGTGTGTTACTTACGCAATTAGGGTGCGGGTCGATTAAGGGATAGCAGAGTGGGAAATACTCGCCGGATTGCAAATTGAGAGTGAGAGTAGTTAGCGCTAATAAGGCAGGCAGGGCGGTGATCAGCTGAGTTGGGTAATACCTATGTAATTTTATTACTTTGTGTTCAGCTTGAATTTTTTTTTCTGGGATAAAATATTGCTGAGTTTCACAAAACAAAATAACGCATCAATCTACGCAAAACAAAATTTAGGTATCAATCAATTTGCTATCATGTTACACCTGTTTTGTCGCTGCATCACCCGAAGGTGGACTGTTTCTATCAGTCCACCTGGAATAAATTCCGGCTTTGTAGTTTGTACGAGTAATATTTTATAAATAAGTTAGCTATGCCCCGCGACTTCGTTCGCGTGGAAGTCGTAAGATACACAATATGCTAAAATAACAGTCACATTTAATAAAACTCCCTCGTCCCCCGTCCCGCCGCATGGCATCGCCCGCCCGCGCTATTACTTCGTTTCCGCTTAGCGTTCATTCTGACTTTTTTTCTTTTTGCCCGGCTCCTAACCATGACTCCTAGCGGCCGTAGGGCTCCTAGCGTGATGTTAAATAGCCTATAACCATCCTCGAGAATCGGGCTACCAAATGCAAAAAGATTTTTCAAATCCGACTTTTTGTTCACAATTTCATGTGTTTTCATTTTCCTAAAATAAAAATAGCCTAAGTTACTCCCCGTAACATCAGCAATCTGCCAGTGAAAGTCCCGTCAAAATCGGTCCAGCCGTTTCGAAGATTAGCCGGAACAGACAGACAGACAAAAATATTAAAATTTGTTTTTAGTTATACTCGTAAGTACCGTAGGTATATACCTACTTTCATATGCATTTAGTAATAAGTTGTTCTTTTGCCATTACAAACAGACACTTCAATTTTATTTATTTGTATTGTATAGATAAATACCTACAGGTATATAATGAAGAGCAGTGGTTGCCCCGTAGTAACGGCCCCGACTTACGAGCATTACTTTTAATTCATCACCGCTGCTCTCAAAACGATGAAAGAAAACATCGTGAGGAAACCGGCATGTCCTAGAACCGAAAATGCGAAGCCATTATGTGACATCTAACAACCCGCACTGGGCCCGCGTGGTGGATTACCGCTTACATCCACCCTCGCACAGAGGAGGCCTGTGTCCCAGCAGTGGGAACGTTATAGGCTGATTATGCTATACTTTTAATGTTTTTTTTTATGGTGGTACCTTACTCACCACAGCACCTTTTCAGCGCATCAATGTGTATAAACAGCAAAGACGCTACCGACTCCTATAAATGCTTTGGACCCATTGTGGTACGTGGCCTCGTATACATTGTCGTATCATACGTGGGTGAGACTCGAAACAAACTGCTGTCAACTAAAGCCGGGTAGTTACATTCACACCTCTAGCGAATATTAGCGGTTATTGTTTAACTTGGACATTACTGACATCGGTAAAGGAAAACATCGTGAGGAAACACCTCACCAGCAACCAGGTAAAACCGCACGGCACAGTACTGCCGTGCGGTTTCACCCGCATAAGTCTCGGTCCCGTAGGGATATCGCGATAAAAATTATCCTTTATGTTAATCCAGGTTGTAAACTATGTGTGCTAAATTTCATCCAAATCCGTTCAGTAGTTTTTGCGTGAAAGAGTAACAAACATCCATACATCCATCCATCCATCCTCACAAACTTTCCCGTTTATAATATTAGTAGGATTAGCGCTACTACTGAGCATGAGGTCTCGATTTCCAGGTCGGGCAGTGTTATTGGGTTTTTCTATCTGGAATTTCTCAGAGGCAGTCCGGAGTCTGGATTTGTGCCCGGTGGATGGCAATAGGCTCGCCCCCTATTACATGAGACTTAAACATAACCGGCGAAACGTGGGTGTACTATAGGTACACCTCTGCCCAACCCTTCGGGGAAACAAGGCGTGATAATATGTTATGAGTCTGAAATCACGAATCCGCCTTGAGCAAGCGTGGTGATCAATGTTCATGCCTTCTCTGTGTGTGGCCGTTGCTTGCCTTCCCACTTTTCCACTGGGCAGTAATAGGCTGGTATGATAAATTAATTCATTAGTACGGTATGAACCAGCCATTAATACTAAAAAATCTACTACTAATACTGTTATACATCATGTCCCGGAATTAACACACAACCTCTTAAGGGCTCATTGCACTCATCATTATGAACAACTTTTACTACGGAACCAAACCTGAAATCGCGAAAAAAAATCAGCTGTTCCTACAATTATGTTCGCATAACTCGTCAAAATGTAGGGAACAGCTGATTTTTTAAATCTTCTATAGGTATTTCTAATACTTCAAAATACTAACAGAAATCTTTTATCATTTTCCCCCTAGCAACTGGCTACGATCCTATGCAGGTTTGCATCGAGAACTGCGCACAATGCAAGAAGATGCTGGGAGCGTGGTTCGAAGGCCCTCTTTGTGCACAATCCTGCATCACATTCAAGGGAAAGCTGATCCCAGACTGCGAAGACTTAGCGTCAATCTCACCTTTCCTTAACAAATTTTAAGACAAACGTAAGGATCGATATGGGCCATGTTTCATGATGTATTAAATTGTATGCATTTATATTGTATGATGTAATATTTGTTATACCAAATGAAGTCGTAGCATGCAAGCGACTTGCCTGTGATGAGCCAAAGTATTGCCAACCCATGTTGCCGTTTGTGTCAACTAAAGTTTTAAGATACACACAACAATCTTTTAGCTATTTCTTTACGATTCGTGGTCCAAAATATTAAATCCATACATTTGAAATGTTTAACATTCCAGCCGACGATATGCCAAAGTATTTGATACTCTATATTAATTAGCTTTAAGTCGATTTTCGTTTGTAAGTTTTATACTCGTTTTATATTACAGGGATTAATTTAAGATTATATTGAAAAATAAATGAATTCTATTGAAAATTGATTTTCTTTTTTATTTTATAACTTAACCTAAAATATTTACCAGATATTTGGATGAAGCGATATAAAGCAATATCGTAAGTCAATGTTTGTAGTACTAAAATTTTTGTAGAAATAACTCACAAAGAATTTTAGTCTATTTACAAGAATTGTTGTACAGTACGGTACATGTCTATTATAACCAGTACCAGGATATTCGGATGCATATTTATCTAAAGTTCAGGTGTTGGCTATTAATTATAGATTCCGGGATCGACAAATTTAGAATTCTGATTATAGAATCGAATGTATATTTACTTACGTTCAGGTGTTCGCTAATATGGAATGCACTTTTATATCGATCGTAAAAATCTCGCGATTCCGCAATTGATAAATTTTGCGCTTTTTAATTATAGATCGAATGCTAGCTAATGTTGTAAAGTAAGTTACCAAACTGGCATAGCAAAGATTAGGATAAGTAATGTTAAAAATGAATTCAAGTAAACAAGCATACAAATAGTTGTGATCCCGGTGTCGGGACACCGGGATCACAACTATTCGTATTAAGTAATACCACATATTTAAGAAGTCGTTTCCATACCATGTATCCGATTAGTTGTGAATACCATTTTCTGGAATCCCGGTATTTCCAAAAACTAACTTTATGTAAATAATGCATCCGATTATCCGAACTTATTATTTTTTTAAGACTTAGTAGTTCTTTACAAAGTAACAGCAGCAAGCAAAAGTGAAAGCAATGCCTCTCGCTATTTATTGCAGTAGGCTAATAATGAGCAGTAAGTGTAAAGCTGCATTACAGACACACAATAAAGTAAATACTCTTTTCTACTTAATGTGATTCAACACACATTTTTCGCAGGCAGAATCTACAGAACGCCACTTGCTATACAATACATAATATATTCTGTTTATTCCAAGAAACAATATTATTTTTATTTCAGTATAAGTAGGTACAATCAACCAAGCTATTTGGTATACAGGCAGCTAACTCGCAACTAATTGTGGGCGTCCAAGCAAAAAGAGTTCAGTAGTAGGGTATTGAGTTAAGACCAGATTTGGTGTCTATAATAGTCAATTGATAATAAGGATTAAAAAAATATTCAAAAACTGGTACATTTTTTTATCAGACATTTGAAGTTGAAACTATGAAAAAACTTGATTTGAGAAAAAGCATTTTCAAAGTTTGATTTTTGGTACAACCTAGTATTATCTGTTGTTTCTAAGGAGGTAAATTTTCTGGTTCTTAGAAACATTATATAAAGTCATTTACTATATGAACTTGTAGATAATTGAGCTTTAATTAATAATCAATTAAAACCGAGAGTGCAATTTTTCACCCAACTTTACAAAACTGCGTACCTATATCTCGGAAACTAAATGCTGAGAACTGCCAATCTATTCTGTAAACATCACACCGGCACCGTGAGCACTTAGGTGAAGTGAGTTTGAAGTGAGCTCAATCCCTAGTAGAGTAAGGTGGGATGACAGTTCACATCACGCTCACTTCACCTAATTTCACGGTGGGATCTTTCCAGAATAGCATCACTGGACCCTATTTGCTTGGACGCTTACAATTTTTAAACAATGTTGTGAGCATGCTGAGTAGTCATCATTCTCTTAAGAGCGGTTACGACGTACGGCATTTCATACAAACTTTTAAGTCCTTGTTTTTCGTAATGAATGAACCGATTTTAATGAAACTTCATACGCATAAGCAGGATACATAGGTGTAAAAAGTTAGTTAAGTACATTTTCGAAATGTCTTATTTAAAAAAAAGATAATTGGAAAGCTCTGTTTCTATGGAAAATTTAAAATCGGTCGAATTTCTTTATTTCATTTACATACATTCTATTTCTTGAATCTACAATGTAATAATGTGCTTTCAATCAAGAGGTTAATTAATAAAACAAAGCAATAGAATATTGGAAAAAATACACATTTTCATAAGGAGGAAATAAAATTAAAAACTCTGCTTTGTTAATCAAATTGATACGAACCATACAATGAAACTGATTGATCGAAACTAGTTTAAAACATATTTGTCATTTAAATCTTACATACTATTTTCATATATTATCTGTATTGCAGATAAAATTTTATTTTTCTCTTATCTAATAACACAATTTATTGCTAAACCATTCCCATTTTCATATTATTTTAATGTCGTTAGTCTAAGACAGTAACAATAAGCAGGTCAAAAAAAAATATTGCTTCAATGATACAAAACGTAACCGCTACAGTCAAGAATCTTGGTAGAATACACATTTATACAGGTTGTATCAGAAAGGTGTGATCAAATTTAAGGGTGTGGTACAGACCATCAAACTGAACAACTTTCTCTATAGAACCAACATCGAAATTGCGAAAACATTATCAACTGTCGCATACAAAATTTCAATACCTACTCGACCGAAATGTATGGGACGGCTGAATATTTTTTCGCGATTACGATGTTGGTCCCAATTTTTGACCAGCTTATTTGTGTCACACCCTTTACCAAGCCTTTCTTGTACAACCTGTATAGTATAGTGGACCTCGTAATTGCATTACCACCCTTAAGTTGAATATCAATTGCACGTCTTAAAACAACAAGGTCTATTCGTCTATGATAGTTTCAAATTTAATGAAGTTTTAATTTACTAGGAATTGTTGTGAGAATTGGTAAAGCATTTACGAGGGTTTTCCTTAAAATCACGTCTGTTTACAATAATTCTAGGCAGAACTACAGAACGCAGGTAACAACTTGCATTTAGTTACTGCGCCATGTATCAGTGTTTTAAGTTTTTTTTTTCACCCTCATTGGTTTTAAGAGTTATATTTCTTGCTATTCTGTATTAAAACGTAAACGACTCACAATATAAAATATCCTCTAGTTCACTAAAGAGTCTCTTGCACTTCTTCAATAGTTTCTCGCTCAATAGTCAGTACTACTAGCGTTGTAAAACGATGGTCAGTTGACAGCCACTTCGCATGGCTGTGAATCGGCATCTGTTGGAAGCTGTAACTGTGGTGTCCCTTCAGCTGCTAAATAGAAAATATTAAGCTGACTGTGGGCTAGTGGAAATCAGTGTTCCTTATAATTTGAATGAACAGTATACAGGGTGGTAGGGATATCGATGCACAACCTGTTACCATGGATTCAGTACACGATTTTGGCCCCCCGCTTTGAAATATTTCATCGGTTATGAAAAACAAATCGCTGTTCCATACATTTTGACCGCGTAGGTATTGTACTTTTGTAGGTAACAGCAGATTTTTTTTTTTAATAACCGTCGCATTTCAACGCAGATGGGTCCAGAATCTTGTACTGAATCCATGGTAACAGGCTGTGCGTAGACGTCCCTGCCACCCTGTATTTATATAGAGTCAAGATAAATAGGAAGAACAAGACTAGAAATAGTCGGAAAAGAAAGGTAAAAGCATTATGAGGCAGTGGCGCAGATACAATCATCATTAGAGGGAAGCCGAAGAAAAATTTGTTCAGTTCTCATAAACTGAGACAAAAAACTGTAGGATTTTAATTTTATGATGTATTAAACTGGTATTAAATATATTTATGTAATGTGATGTGATACACAGTTACACGCACAGGTGTACCATATTATTTGGCAATGGTAGACATTAAGAAGAGTGGTTGTTCCGAAGGGAAGCCGATAGGAATCGGGTTATATGAAGGCTTCGCCCCTGTTATGAGGTACATTTATTAATTGCACACACTCTTAGTTTTAAAAAAAAACCTACATTGTTACTGAAAGGAATGAATTTGAAATTATTTTTTATTTATCTATTCAACCTGTTGTCCCACTGGTGGGTAAAGGTCTCCCCCATAACTTTGAAATATAATACAATCATTAATTAATTAAATGTAGGTACTAACGATCAGTGGTATTTGGCATGTCTCCAGAAACGTCCATTGGCTCAGCTAGTGACGGTGCGGCTGATGGTAGCTGGTAAAAACATCATAGAATGAGAATATTAATAATCGCATTTTAAAGGAATTCCATAAAAGTAATTTTGAAAAAAATGCCTTTGAAAAATCAGAAGTATATTAAATAGTGTCCGACCGAAGATTCAATTTCGGTTAGATTTGGCCAAAAAATCAGGTTTCGGCCGCAGTTTTGGTTTCGGCCAAAAAGTGGGCTGAATCTTCGGCCCGACAGAAACTGGCGTTCATGAGCTGTAGGTTTTGAAAGAATATGAACGACTGGTAGTTAATAGAGACGGCGTAGACTTAGTAATGGGTTCCGTTTTTACCCAAAGAATAAGTGTTTACTTATAAAGGAGACGGAAAACGGTGGGCCCAAATGTAATAAGTTGAGATATGATCTAAAAAATTTGTCATATTTTTTTATCTTAGAATATCAAAAATCAGCTCAATTCTCAATCTGGAAGCGGAGAATTAAGAGAAATATAGTTCTATGTAATCGATTACAAAATTACAAAAAGAAAACCTTCGCACTAGGTAATTAACTCCAGTAATTAAATGCACTAAATATACTTATATACAATATAGTGCATTTACTTACGTGCCATATTAATAAATTAAATAACAATTAATTACTGAAAAACCAATATAATCGTTTGTGATTTTATGTATTTTGTTTTCTCTTTTACTCTTACACACGTTGTCTACATCTCTTTATCTACTTTCCTATCGCAGGTATGCTGGAAGAGATTTCTTTAGAAATAAGCATCACCTTTGTACGTATTTTTCTGTTCCTTTCTTCTTGTTTGTTTATATGTGTGTACATAAACTGTTAAATAAATAAATAATGAATATCGATTTCATATCGATTAAAATCAGTCTTATATTTTTAGTCTATGTCTCTAGCATGACAGCTGTGAGTCAGCTCAACATTGACAGAAGACAGTTGCCGACTGCTCTTGCTTGTTCACTCACTCGTTTCGTGTTTTCCGATGCGTTTTGATTGCTTTTCAGATTATTTCATTTTTAACGACCACTGCGTTGTTTTTCACGGATTCTGACCCTGCCTACCTTGTACGACCCTTGCTTTCACACTGTACACCGAAGATCGCTCACACGTTTGACTTGGAATTGTTATTTTGGATTTTACCGCCGCCTTGTGGATTGTTATGTATATTGTTGAAACTATGGATCGCTGTGTGAAGAGATCGCTGTGTGATTGAGGGATAGTAACTACTCACTACAATACACTAGGCCGACGACCCTTACATGAAATATAATAAACATTAGTGTTTAAAAAACATCTTTTGCAATTCAGGAATAAGTTTTTAGTTAAAGATTGTGACATAGCCTTACTTTTACTAAACCTCTAATAACTCGGCTCTCAGATTGTCAAAACTAACAGAATTTTCAGCAAGGGACTGATAAGTTTAAATCTATTAATTCACATCAATTTCATCTCGTTACATTCAGGCCCAAGATTGTACGTAATCGTTTCCGTCTCCTTTAAGTCGGTTCGGTTCTTAGCAGACATGCTACTTTTAGTATCAGCGATTAGGGATTTATTCGCTTTCTGAAAGATTGATACAAGTTCTAAAGCCTGGTTCAGACTATGTTACACGTGGCGAGTAATTTAGTAACTAATTAAATTGAATTGAAAATATTTATTTCAGACCAAGCACACAGTAATGGGGAAGGTCGGGCAAAGCTAATTGTAGATGGCGTGATCATAGCTAGGTCCCCACGGCCTATAGTAAGTTTGACATTTCGTTCATCCATGAGTTTACTTTTATTTCGCTACTTCGTTATTTTCGGTGATTTCAATATTTTAAATCAAGTAAATGATATGGAAAGTGTCAGAATTTAAAACCATAAATATATCCTCAAAGTCACTTTCTTCAAAACGTTTCTACTCTGTTTAATTTATAAAACATCACTACGAATAACTTTAAGCCACCATCTTTTAATTTTAGGGTCTCTCGGGAAATGGTGGACTCCAATTTCGGAGTATTTAGTAACACAACAACGCAACATTTTCGCAAAAATAAAATAAAACCGCCTCACGCCTTGTATTAGTGTCTTGTGTTGGGAACTAGCTACGACAGCGCCATTTTGACAGTTGCCTTCCCCATTGATACAAGTCCATATTATGTTAGTAAGTAGATACTTATAGCTATGTTAGTAAAATTTAAAATAATTATTATTTTGGACATGCATGAGCGACCAATGCCTCAGGATTTGGCTGTCCACTCTGTCCTACACCGCGCTAAGAAGCGTGTTGGTGCTACCATTTACCCGAGACCATAGGGAAGCCGTTCTTTTGCGAAGCACCGCCTGGCAGCCATCCGTGCTGTGGTCGGCGAACATACCGGAGGCACAGAACCACCACGGGAGACCCAACAAGCCCCTGAACGCGTTGTTATACTGGACGCGCAGAGCTCTGCAGGCTTTTTTAGTGTAATTGCTCCACAGATTGCACGTGTGTAACGTTTGGCAATAGCTTTTGAATAGCAATTTAACGTCACATGAGCATCGCGCAAATCTGCGAGAAAGCATATCACCCCTTACCGACAGTGCCCTGCGCTCCCTATCCATATCCATATCATCATAACTAAACGTTTAATAACTCACCAAAAATCGTTCGCACTACGGTCGAGTACAGTGCACAAGTTAAGTGAATTTGCAAGAAAACAGGCTGCAACACAATAAGTGAATAAGCTGATGAAGCTTATGGTAATGTCTATTTTAGAAGAGTTGGGTGAAGAAATTTGTATGATAAAATAAAAAAACTATGGGTACGAAAATGGATTAATACTTAGAAGAGATAAACTAGGAGTTTGTTTTTACAATGTGGGGACTTAACATTCCACAACCACTCATGATCTACATATTTAGAAACAGCGACATTTTTACGGCAGGTAATGAACTCGACTAATTTTGATAGATTCAGACTTGTTTAGCCGATCATCCAGTGAGCAGTGACGCATGGTGGGGGGTGCTACTCGCCTGAAAATATAGAACAAAATGGATTGACTCGACTAAATCACTTACTAAACTACTCGAATACTTGCTTGCTTGATTGCGGAGTTATTTTCAAAATAAATAGCGTAGTCATCTCAAAACCTCTCTCTCTTGAATTTGTATTTAATATATATATAATATAGGTATATATTATAGTAAATATGTATGTATGTGTATTATATATAAGTTTATAACTTATTTATGTACAAATTGTCCCATTCCTAACAGAGCACCTGCCATCTAATCTCTTCACCACCCTTGGTTGACTGGTAGAGAATGCCTAAGGCATTAAGTCCGCCTTTGTACTTTTTTAAGTGTGAAATGTTTAATTAAATAAATACTTAAATTTTTGTTGTTCAGACCTATTTAGTTACTAAATTACTCGCCACTTGACTAAATTACTAACATAGTCCAAACTAGCACCTCTGTTGCGTAAAATACAGAATCTGAATCATTTTGAAGCAAATTGCTAATCCATTGCTTCTTAAGTTCGAAAAATTTGTGTGCTCAACTACGTAAATAGCGCAAAGAATGTTGTTGAACTGTCAAAATGAAACCGATTCCTACTGCATGTTACGCAATTGCCCCGCTGGCATAAGGGCAACATAGAATGCATCTTAGCGACTTTGCGTTATGTCGCGATAGCAAAATCACACTTTTCAGCGATTACTTCGACGCTGTATTGCGTTTTGGCGACTCGTTCCATTTGAGTACGGTTTAATAATTGCGTTCTCTTACGATGCTGAATTGTTTGGCGGAGAGATAAAGCGTTGGCGCTGAATCGAGCTGCCGAAAAGCGATTAAATCGCTGATTGATGATCCTAAAATTAGGCGGTGGTGTTAAGAACTTAGTCGCTGTAACGAGCTTCTGAAAAACTACTAAATCGGTAATAGCAGACGCTAAGAGTAGCATTTCTTTTAGGGCTTAATTAAAATAGGGTTGATTTTTCAATCGTCATGTTGAAATATTTGCAGTTTTTTACACAATCTGCAAAAAATCTTTTTTCTTTGGATAAAAGAAATCTGATAAATACAAAATGAGCCCACAGACAAATTATTTGTTACAAACCCACGAAAAACGATGGGTCCCAGAAAATAATATCAATTTACCTAACTTTTACTTAACTACTTAAGTTTCGGTTTCGGCCGAAACTAGAAGAGGAGCCGAATATTCAGTTACGGTTTCAGTTTCGGCTGAAAATCGCGTTTCGGTCGGACACTAATATTAAACAATTTGAAGTAAGAACAAGCAAGTCTAGATTTATACGCATTTTTTTGTTACTGTAAAATCCTGAAAAAAAATAACTACATTGTTATTTACAAGCGGTGTTTAAATGAACTTTGAACTTACCTCTGGAGCAATCCTCATAATCTTCCCAATCTTGTGTCTGACGCTAAACGGAGCGCATGACTCGTAGTAGTTGATAACAAAATCAGGGTAGGCTTCACCCAACTCGTGGCCTGGTACCACGTCAAAGTCTGTGCAACCATGCCTGTAAGAAATTGGACAAGCTTTAAAGGAGACATCTGTACGTACCATCGCGGAAATTTGCGGTGAACTACTTTTCGACCTTATTACTAAGACAATAAGGTGAAAAGTGGTTCACCGTAATTGTCCGCGATGGTACAATACAAGGTTGTTACTCACTACTAGGGAATGCAATCTCGAGACGAGATTGGCAACTCGAGATCTCGCTTGCTATGCCTGGGGTCTAGATTGGCCATTGTAGATCTCGCCACTCAATATGCTTTTTTTTTATGAGAAATCATCAAATGACTTCTCCCGCTCTGGACAGAGCGGGAGGGCGTGTCAGACTTTTACTGACTAAAACCCACCCGTGTTCCTTCAGTTACCTGTGCCGGGGCCACGGTAACTCTATCGAACACCCGCGACACCAGTCATTATGCTGAGATCTCGTTTTCGCGATTTTCAAAACAAGAGATTTCGCCTACTTTGTAAAATAATGTTTTTTTTTTTTTTGTTAATCCTTTAACGTAATGAAAATGAAAACTACACCTACAAAGGGTACCTATTGGTGTTTTTTTTTTTGTATACAAAACATTATTTGAATCTTGAAACAATCTAGTAATAATCATCTGCACTACGCATACGTAACGCAACTAATCAGCACACACGCACCACACACACTATAAATCTATTAATTGTGATTTCCACAAAACTTTTTTACAAAAAAAAAAAACAAAACAGCCGTCTTCCAAAAAAACACAACAAAGTGAAAAATAACTTTAAATTCGGAAGTCGGTGTCTTTGGATCTGTATTTTAGTTTTTTGCCACCGAGTTCCGAAATTAAAGTAATTTTTCACTTTGTAGTGTTTTTTTGGAAGCTCGTTGTTTTTTTTTTTTTTTGCAAAAAGGTTTTTATTTTTCAGTTTTTAGCGGGTCGTTTGTAATTAATCTAAGTTACAATAGCCTAATGACAACTGCTCATCACCTTTTACAAAATATTGCTTTTCCTAATTCAGGGACGTTAATTGTTGAGGAGTTTTCCTGGTACTTCACCATCAGCTCCACTTAACCATATGCATTGTGACGAGCATAAATTGCTTAGCCACCATTTTAAAATAATCGAATCGCAACCCGTGAAATACTTATTATTGAGAAGTTCCGGTGGCCATCTGAAGTCCTCATCATTAGTTCCACTTCACCAAATGGTGCTTTTCGAGAGTAAATGCACAAGTTACTATAACAAATACCCACATCGCTATAAAAGTGCCTATAATGTTCGAAGAGATCCCTCGATTTCTCCATGATCCCATCATCAGATCCTGACCTGATGACAATGGGACCACCTGGAAAGTATACTCTTTCAAACAAAAAAAATAATTTTCCAAATCGGTCCAGCCGTCTTCGAGTAATCGGGGAACATACATAAAAAAAGATTCCGACGAAATGAGAACCTCCTCCTTTTTTGAAGTCGGTTAAAAATGGCTCAATCACTACCCCACTACAAGGCAGAACAGCGCAAAGGTATTTTCTCATACTAAGAACAAACGTTGATTGCTATACACACAGTATGTTTGCGATTCCAGACCGTTAAGTCCAATTCACCTTATGTGACAGGTAAAGCAACAATTCTTTCATTTAGGCTAGTTGACAGTATTTAGGAAACCGATTAAAAATGTTCCTTGTGGTCTATTTTCCTCAAAACATGTTATTTCAAAATTTGAACATTCAACAATTCGAATTTTTCATTGATAAAACTCAATTTAATTTTCATAGTCAAAACAGGGCACACTGTAATGGCGGCTCCGCAAGTGATGTCATCATCTTGAGTCGTCAAATCTGTGACATCTATGACAGATTGTCTGCTGTCAAACAAGTAAAAAAAAATCAGTGTTTCCACCCTCTGCTCTTGGATTTCGCCTGTGATGTTTGATATCGATCCAAATAATCGATTATTTCCATCCAAATAATAGATTATTGTTAGGTTTTTTTTTAGCAATCTAAAAAAGAAACTAAAAAGTTTATAATCGATATAATCGATTATTACTCGTCGAATCAAATCAATTAATAGCGATTTCAAAATAAAGAAGTGATGACAGTGATCTAAATAATCTAAAATGCAAGTAGAACGGTCACTCAACAGATCGTTTTTCATAACGCATCTGACGTTTTCGTGTTGTTATTTCTTAAAATCATACATTTCAATCGCATTTTTTCGACTATTCCATAAATAAACATGCGAATGCCATGTACTTTTTCTAAAACATCCCCTAGATTTAGGGGAAAATATCCTGAAGTGGGAACCCTGAAACAATATTATTTTGTCAAAGTGACATTAAGACTTGATGACTGAAGATCGTGACGTGTCGCGCTCTGATTTGACCAATAACTATATTTTACGTAATTATTTCTCAAAAATATTATATCTAAAATCATTTACAAAACTAAGTTGAATTTTGATACTTTTAGCTCACAACCATTCTACATAATAAAATTAATAAGATATTTTTCTTACTGTCAACTAGCCTACTTGCATGGTGGTGACAAACATTTTTCAATATTTCAAGCCACTTTAATAAAGCATACTAAAACACACCATTTAACTTCTTATACATAATATATGATACATTAAAGTCGCTTTTCGTGTCTGTCTGTGTGACCATGTCGTTCTTCTATACAACATAACGGATTTTGATGCGGTTTTCTCAATCATTAAAATAATTGATTCCGGAAGGTTTATCTGCACAAAACATTCGTATGAATCGTAGGTACATAAGCAAAATACCCTCGAAACGACAATAAATATAATCGTGAAAACCGTTGAGCGCTCACATGCTAACGACCTCTAGTAGACGGACGTTTGACGGGTTAATATTAAACTCACATAAGTATGTATTAAAGAAATCTCGATGTTTTGTCAAGTCAAAAATCGTTACTAGTTTAAAAAAATAAATAAAGTGCTTCTTACCATTTAACCAAAAAGAACAATGAGCCATGGAACAGCTGACCAGCCAGAATCTTCTCTGGTGATAAGCTTCGTGCTAGACCACGTGGTTTTTCAATCTCTTGTAAGACCTGGAGAGCAATTACACAGGTTATGAGACTAAGCCAAATATACACACATCAAGTGTCTAGGAACGAAGTACATTTTTAACTATAAAAAGTTATCCAATAAATTTTTACCAAATCTAGTCTTCCAGACTGGCTTCTTACTTTAATTCTTATGTTTAAGTTAACAATTTATCCCTGTATTTTGTTAAAATTAAGAAAAATTGCAATTTTTGCAAATTGTGGGAAATTAATATAAGTTAAGGCAAAAATGAGGATTTTTTCAATTTTTTATTGTAAAGATAAAATAATTAATCATTTCTGTTTCCACCATTGTGACACGAATCACACAATCACAGCGATTTGGCATGCTTAAAATCAGTTCATCAAAATCACTTTGAGGAATAGCCGCTCACGTTCTTTCTAACGCGGAGGACAGGGTGTTGTGGCCCAGACTGGGAGAGGCCTATCTCCAGCAGTGGACTGCGATAGGCTGAATTGATTGATTGATGTTCTTTCTACCAAGTCAAAAAGTTGTTGTGGGGTATGCATGGCACCCATACTCGGCAGAGCTCTTCTTTGGAACATATACCATGCGTGTTCAATTGGTTTGAGGTCTGGCGATTGAGCAGCCCACGGCAGAACGTTGATGCGAGCATCGGCAAGAGTACGTGTTACCGACTCTAGACGTGTGTGGACGTGCATTAGTCGAAACGAATCACCCAACCGGCTTCGCAAAGGGATGATCACGTATGAAACAATCTTCTCCGCATAAATCTGAGCATTGAGGTTGCCCCTAATCCAAATGAGATCGGTTCTTCCACCGATCCAAATACCGGCCCAAACCATTATTGTTCCCCCTCCATATGAATGAACACCAGTCTTCTTCCTCCCAATTTCTGTGTTCACGAGCCCATTGTAAACGGGCCCTACGATTACGGGGTGCTATAGGTGGAACTCTCAGCGGCCTTCGGGATCGCAGATCCACTTCACGTAAACGATTTCAGTTGGTTTGGTCGCTTATCAGCAAGCCTGAAGAGCTGTGTAGTCTCGTAACCAACATCATGGCGGTCATGGTACGATTCCGTCGAGCAGTATTTTGGATGTACCGGTCCTGTCTGCGAGTGGTGATGCGAGATCGTCCTGCATGTCGCTCGGCCACGCTGCCCGTGATACGATAGCGTATCCAGAAGCGGCTTATGACGCTCTGTGTAGTGCCAAGAGCGACAGCCACAGTACGTTGCCTGGAACCAGCTTGCAACATTCCGACGGCTTTCATCATCTCTTCTCGCGTCCAATGATGTCGTCGCTTCATATAAATGCAATTTTTTTCAGTTCCGACGCAGAAATTGTAATGGTTTTGTAAAAAAAGCTATTACCTTGCTATTACACACTTTTATAGGAATCCTGATTGACAGTTGATTTTCTATTTTTAATCAAAATTTAAAGAAAATTCTTTATTCAAATAGTGAAATAATCCTCAATTGTGGCGATACTCTAACACGTACTTGATCCCTAGACACTTTTGATGTATTTGAAAAAGATATGTTTTTCTCATTTGTTGCAAATTATATAAACACGATAGGCGCAATAATATCGGCTAATAATGAGGATAGGCACTGATACCTATAGTTAAAAAATATTAAGGAGGAAGCTCCAGGTAGCCCGTGCAATTCAAACTTTCTTATGTATTTTGTAATTTGCAAATCAGTATTAAATTGTATGTTGATTAAAGTGTCATTCGCGACCGTAACAAATATGCATTTATAGAATTATAATATTATAATCATCAAAATCAGTAATGCAACTCCATAAGTTTGTATAATCCTAATTGTCAAGATTTCATGAAATAGTCATCCAATAGAATTACCTGGTCTTAAAGAGTTGTATTGATGACTTTAATTATTATAATAAAATTATGTAAATACATAATTTTTATGGTCACGAATCATATTTTGATCAACATACAACCTAATACTGAAATTTGAATTTCCCGGGCTACCTGGCACTTTCGCCTTAAGTTAGCTTATATTATAAATCTAACATGCAATTTACTTACCTTAAATCTCTTACTTATTTTAATATAAACTATGTATATTTTTACATAAGGTGCAAATAAACTATTTATATGTTTATTATTTTTATTTAAAACAAGATAAATCACTGTAAAGTAACTGGTTACAAAATGTGTTTATACAAATTTATGTTACCAAAACAAAATCTCTAATGTCTTTAACTCTAGAACCTATCATTACCTGAATATTTGTTGCATTTCAGGAGAACCTATCAATCATTGAACCTAATTTAAACCTATTAGCAATAACATTTAACTTAAAATGACTGACAGGCTCTGCCTCTTAGGGTCTCAGGTCTATATAAGTCACTTAAAAATTGCCTGATTTTGAACTAGTAAAAAATTATGAGATTAAGTATATTCATCTTATTTCAGTGGTGATAATACATGGGATCCAGAGGATAATCTCGATTGTCCGGGGCTTGTATCCACGAATGAAGAAGCTTGTATGAAGCAGGAAAAGAAGACACATGCTTACTTTAACAAAACATACTTACTTCATTCTTTTTCTTCTTATCTCCTCTCCTGCTCCTCTTACGGCTAGCCAAAGTCTCCTCTATAGGATCAGGGGTTGCCGCAGCAGCAGCAGCAGCAGCAGCAGCAGCAGCGGCAGCTGCAGCAGCCGCAGCAGCGGCTCCAGCGACTGCCGCCTCCTTCTCCCGCTTCATACGAGCTTCCTCATACGCGGATATAAGCTCTGGACAATCGAGATTATCCTCTGGTTCCCATGTATTGTCATCACTGAAATTATACAAATATATCATCATTTGTTACTAGTCTAAAATCAGGACATTTTTAATAAATTGAGAGTTAAGCCATTGCATCATTCTACTATTCAAGG
This sequence comes from Fissipunctia ypsillon, assembly GCA_947568875.1. Taxonomy (NCBI): domain Eukaryota; kingdom Metazoa; phylum Arthropoda; class Insecta; order Lepidoptera; family Noctuidae; genus Fissipunctia; species Fissipunctia ypsillon. Next base: position 6,751,327 of record OX387656.1, on the reverse strand, counting down.
TGTATAGTTGCACATTTGCAGAAAAGTTGTAGGTGAGGTTATTGATTTGGTGAAGTGTGTAGCTCTAAAAGATAATTTTGTTCACATTAGTTTTAAGATGTTATGTAGGTCACATGGATAACCTGTTGATAATTCCTTTCTCTAATGTTAGTCACTGCATACCAGTAATTGCACTCAATCATTATTTGTAATGAGTGTTTATCTATAGTAATACAAAATGACGAACATATGGGCTTGCAGTGCCCATACGCTCGTCATTTTGTATTATTAAGACATTTACAGTTTAAGACTGTACACAGGATTCTTTTATTTTCTACACAATTAAAAAAACAATCAAAAACCACTCACTGAGAATAGCCTTTCCATTTCAACAAGAATTCGACTTTGCCATTCTTGATTCTTCGATCCAGAACCTTTTCCACAGAGAACTCCTCATGTCTTCCGCTTTGAGGACCTGATGATGGCGCCATCGTGGTTAATGCTGGTGCAGTTTCCATTGGTTGGCTTGGTGGTATCGAAGGAACGTAACCGATGTCAGGTTGAGCCAATGACTCCATAGATTCATCCATTGTAAACCCTGGAAACACAATTTTTGTTTCGCAATTTTATGCGTTAGTAACAAGGAATCTTTGTTACCAAACAGTGAAAGATGTGACTTTGAAGTGTTGTGTATTAAAACTGTAATGTTTTTGTTATTTTTTGCTTAGCGTAACGTTAGGACACCGGCTCGCTGTAGTTGATGGGAAAATGGCGTATTTTACTGACCTTTCTCTCAAAAACACTGCAAGTTTAGCACTAAATTACTTTAAACTGTAGTTAACGTAAATAAAATTCGAGTTAACTTTACGGAAATACGCGAAAATTTTGGAACTTTTGATTTTCAATTTGACATTTTGTGTTTGTTGTCTTTGTGTATAAAGAAAATAGATTGACGCACAGATTATATAAAGTACGTTTGACGCCGCGCCGAATAACGAATTCACGACTAAGGGTCAGCGCACACCGAACAGCAAAATGCTCGCGCATGGTCGAGCAAAATTTTGACTGCTCGACCATGCAGGCGGCATGCTCGTCCCTCCGTGAGCATGCTCCGTCGAAAGTGCTCTGGCTTGCCAGGCGGGCGTACATGACCTGTTTGATGCCAAAATCCGACGTAGGCCGACGTGTTCAATACAGTGTGAGTCTTTATAATCTGCACATATCGAAATGAGGGAATCTATGCTTAATTTTATCGACGGAAAAAATGTTTAAAAAAATCTAAATATTTATTAATATTTTTTATGGATTTTTAAAAAAAATTGTTTGCTTTTGTGACCCCAGTGTATACAAAACTGTGTAACTTTTAAACTAAACGATTTATCACGATGAAACAAACTCCATAATGTTTGGAAGTAATTAGGTGTCATCATAAAATAAAAATTATGGAAAAAAAATAGCCACATTTAAAAATAAACATTTTTGTTTGGCAAAAATCTGATTTTTTTTTCATTAATTTTTACAAAAATTGTAAAATTTCTCAATAACATGCCCCCATCACCTTCTTTTTTTATAACTTTAAGTTATTCTTCATTGTATTAGGAACCTAACGGTAAAAATTGCATGTTTTTAACTCAACCCCAACATTTTTTATCAACTGTCAAAGAAAGGCCCAACGCATAGCTACGCACATTGTTTAGCAGGTAGATAAACTTTTTTTTGTTAACTTTGTTGTGAATGCGCGCGGGTCGTTTCAAAGATGGCACTCCGAACGCGGAATCGTATTGTTCTCATAAGGGTGGTTTGTTTGGGATGATAATTAATGCAAAAGAGTTCAATTGAAACCCATTTATTATTAAATACAAAATTTAATGCATCAGGTTCTCAAAATGTCCACCTGGTTGTTGTAAACACAAAGCCGCGCGAATTAGAATTTGGTGTGTCGCTCTCCTTATCATTTCGGGATCATTGCGAATATCATTCGCACAGTTTATTATGCGGTCACGCAAATCGGCCTCACTGTTGATGGGGGTACTGTAGACGCGTTGCTTCATGGTCCCCCATAGGAAATAATCAAGGGGCGTCAAATCGGGTGAACGCGCAGGCCACCCTACAGGTCCTTGCCGGCCGATCCATTTGTCATGATAATTTTCGTTTAAAAATCTTCTTACATTTGTAGCGTAATGGGCAGGACATCCGTCCATCTGAAGAAACATCCTTTGACGCACAGCCAGTGGGACATCTTCCAATAACTGAGGCATATCATCTCTCAATAAACTTAAAAATCTTTCACCAGTCAACGTTCTCGGCAATATGACTGGTCCAATCAACATGTTATCGATAAGACCAGCCCAAACATTTATCGAAAATCTTACTTGGAAAGTAGATGACCGTTTCAGTTTCGGGTTTTCACCTGCGCGGCACCATCTGTGTAAATTTCGACAGTTAGTAATACCGTCTCTAGTGAATGTCGCTTCGTCCATCCATAGTATTTTTCTTGGAAAGTTTGGGTTTGCTTTGGTTTTTCTTTGAATCCATGTGGACATCACACACCTTGGACGCCAGTCTACGTCTTCATGTAGATGTTTCACCCTTTGATAGTGATAAGGATGCAATCCTTCTTTCTTTAAAATACGCCACACTGATTTTTGGGATATTCCGTGACGAAGAGCCAGTCGTCTAGTACTTATGGATGGATCAGCAAACAAATCACTTAATACTGCTTGTTCAGTAGCCGCATCAATAATTACTTGAGGTGGCTCGCGACGATCTCTACTTGATCCAAGTCCAGTGATCGACAACCTTCTGTGAACTTCCTGGAAGTTTCGGGCAGATGGCACTGGTTGCCTGTTAGGATACGCAGCTATGTAAGCCGCGCGCGCAGCTCTGGCACTTCCTTGTCCCACTCCATAATAAAAATGTATGTCGGCGATGTGTGCCGGGGAAAATTCACTTAAACGCGGCATCATGTAGCAGCGAACGAAAGTTATGAAAGTCCAGCGAACGAAAGTACCGAAACACATGTAGCAGCGGCGAATAATTCGGAGCGACTGCCAGTCTGACATCTGTCATAATTCAAGTTCCTTTGGCTGGCCCTACCTCCCCGACCTGCGCACATTCAAAAGAAAGTTTATCTACCTGCTAAACAATAGCTATGCGTTGGGCCTTTCTTTGACAGTTGATAAAAAATGTTGGGGTTGAGTTAAAAACATGCAATTTTTACCGTTAGGTTCCTAATACAATGAAGAATAACTTAAAGTTATAAAAAAAGAAGGTGATGGGGGCATGTTATTGAGAAATTTTACAATTTTTGTAAAAATTAATGAAAAAAAAATCAGATTTTTGCCAAACAAAAATGTTTATTTTTAAATGTGGCTATTTTTTTTCCATAATTTTTATTTTATGATGACACCTAATTACTTCCAAACATTATAGAGTTTGTTTCATCGTGATAAATCGTTTAGTTTAAAAGTTACACAGTTTTGTATACACTAGGGTCACAAAAGCAAACAATTTTTTTTAAAAATCCATAAAAAATATAAATAAATATTTAGATTTTTTTTAACATTTTTTCCGTCGATAAAATTAAGCATAGATTCCCTCATTTCGATATGTGCACATTATAAAGACTCACACTGTATAATTGATTGGGACTTAGTAATTATCGCCCTTTTGGCAGAGAAAGAGGAACATGAAGAAAATATAAATAAAATAAGACGTCATAACATGAGAAGAACAGTATGCGTAGAAGAAACGTGGCGGGAAAGATGTACCTTAGGTGAATATTATACATTGTGTAAGAATTTACCATTAAGAGGTGTCAATTTTTATGACTAATATAACTTAAACTACGAAAAATTTGAAATTTTAGTTAATTTGCCATGCCCGCATATCCAAAAACACAATAGGAATTATCGATCTAGCATTTTTGTTTAGGAACAACTTACCATGTGTTTAAGGTTAATAAAAAAAACTCTTAATTTACATCGTTATAATTATTATTTATTAATAGTTACAGTATGTGCATAATTCCTCGTAATCACTTTCTTCAAAGTGTTTCCGACGTAACCTCGAACTTAATTTAATTCAAATAATTCAATACGAATAGCTTTAGGATCTCTAAGCTTAGGATCTTTCGGAAAATGGTGGGCTCTAATTTCTGAGCATTTAGGAACACAACAACGAGTCATTTTCGCAAAAATAAATAAACACCACCTCACGTCTTGCATTTGTAGCTACCTCTCAATCACAGCACAATCTGCACGTTATGACACTCTGTTCAAGAAACACAGAAGCAAACGGTTCTGAAAAGAACTCTAACACGTTTTGACGTTCTGACAAAGAAACGCAACAGTTCTCAAAAGAACTCTTTTATCAAAGCACGTTTTGACAAACTCTGTCCACAAGAAACAATACGTTTTAACGTTCTGCTAAAGTCGTCTGGTTATTGTTCTGAGGGCCTGACTAACTGGCACAGAACACTAATACTCCTAGCGGAGCTAACTGGTTTGCTAAGGAAAGTTATTGTTCTGAGGTCAGGCCAGATCTGCCTGTAGTATAAGTGTTCTGTGGGCCAGATCACAGGCTACCACAGAACACTAATACTCCTACAATACTGGGCCAAATCCTTTTGTGTTTGCTTATTTCATAACGATTCCAAAGCCAAGCTTTTTAAAACAGCACCCATACAAAACTAGATGTCGTCATTTTAATCACACGCGCCGATTATGTCTTTTATTTAATTATCTGTGCGATTACTCGCCGATTACGCCAATTACGTGCGCGACTACGTCACGCACAGAGTAAAGTAATACGTCACGTCACAGCAGTGCAGATTAGTACGTCCGCTAGGAGTATTAGTGTTCTGTGGTTATGTGCAGCAGTGGCTGGCTCTCCGCTAGGAGTATTAGTGTTCTGTGGGCTGGCTACCACTGTGCTACCTGCAATTTATTTATACCAATATCATTGGTTCAAAGGGTTTGTAATTACAACGTGTAGTATGTTCCGCAGTTGCAGTGTTTTGAATTGCGCTAGTAAACGAAAGGACGTCAAACTATTTAAATTTCCCAAACGTCAGATAGGACTCCAAAAATGGCTAGATTGTATTAACTGTGAAGAATTGCGAAACAAGAGGGCAGAGGATCTTTGCAAGCGTTTTGTCTGTCAAAAGCATTTTCAACAGAAGTTCATCATCTCGACCAGGACGGGGAGAACTCGTCTTCATGTTGACGCCTATCCCACGCTGTTTTCCGATAGCGAAATTAGCAGTGGCACTCCAAAAACCCTGTACATGGACCACACTGGTAAGTAAAGTAAAAACCACAATACTGCGAAAATTATAATTTTACCTATTTATGTATACATAATACACAAATTATTGAATAAGCTAAGTGAAAATCAGACACTTGCAACAAGTCAAGTTTATTTATTCTTCAGAAAGCTTACATACAAGTCTGTAAATAAAATACAAAAAAATGTAGGTTAAAGATACAAAAAATATTATTTTTCGTACTGAATCTAGTGAAGCTTGTTTAATTAACACTTACAATTAATATACAGGGTGTCCGGTGGCAGATTTATGTTTTTAAAAGCAAATATCTCGAAAAGTTATAAACGTTGCTGGGGGAGGGCGGTGCTATTCGACGCTCCGAAAGTGCGGATTGTCAGTCACAGTCACAACGCCGCGCGCAGTGGTCGGGACGACACCGAGCGTACGCCATTGAGGCGTTTTTTAAGAGTGGTGATTCTTACGTGATAGCGCGTCGACAATTTTGTTTACATTACAATATTCGGCGTTTGAGTGACGCACCTAGTGTTAATTTGAAACGGTCATGGGTGGAAAGGCTCCGCACAACATCTTCGGCTTTAAATACCCCTCAGCCAGGGCCCAGCAGAACATCAAGGACTGCTGAAAATATTGAAGAAGTTGAAAGAAGTTTGCGTCAAAATCCACGATTCTCGTTGAGAAAAAGAGCGGCCACTTTAGCACTCTCAAAAAGTATTGTTCACAAAATTTTCAAAAAAGACTTGAAGTTCCATCCTTTTAAGATTCAATTAGTCCAAGAACTGAAATAAAATGACTTTAATTTACGAAAAAGCTTCTGTGAACAGATGTTGGAGAGATTTCGTACCGTCAACTGCATTTTTTGGAGCGATGAGGCCCACTTTCATTTAAATGGACACGTAAATAAACAAAACTGTCGCTACTGGGAACCACGAACACGTAATGCTCGTCTGAAACACCAACATCCATTAAATTGCCCAAAAGTCACAGTTTGGTGTGCATTATCCACGAACGGAATTATTGGGCCCTATTTTTTGAAAATCCTAGGGGACAAGCCATAAACGTCAATGGTGAAAACTATAGACTCATGATCACAGAGTATTTTTTACCAAATTTGCGAGCACATCATTCGTACTCGACGCATACGCGGTTTCAACAAGATGGGACGACTCCACATACCACCAGAACGTCTATGGATTAGCTCCACCAAAATTTTCCACAAAAATTGATCAGTCGCTTTGGAGACATCCCGTGGCCACCAAGGTCGCCAGATTAACTCCTATGGATTTTTTTAAATGGGGGTATCTTAAAGTAAAGTTTACGTCAATAACCCTCAGACTCTCATGCAGTTGAAGGAAAGTATTTGCAATGAAATACAGCAAATTGAGACGAGCCTGCTACAGCGCGTGGGACGTAATACGGTGGACCGTTTCCAACAGTGTGTGCGACTGAACGGACAGCATTTGGACGAAATTATTTTTAAAAACTAAAATCCGCATGATTTTTGTGTACTTTAAACTTTTTAATAAACCTATAAGTTCGTAAGTTTTTGTTTCATTAGCTTTTAAAATTGTAAATCCGCCACCGGACACCCTGTAGTAAATGACAATTATATTGTAAGTCTACCACTAGACTTACAATATTGTAAGGGGCTAAAATTTAAAGTGTAACACTTGAAATCTACAATCTTCTGTAAGTTCAGTTTGAAAAATTTTATTTTTACTAACTACAGCACAACAGTACAGTACAGCACTATAGCATTGCACCCTTATGTTTGAGATCCCACAGAAGCTGTACATTTTAGAGTGATAAAAGTATCCATGTATGTTGCTTTGTTATGAAAGAGGAACACAACAACAAGCTGGCTTACTTACCAATGTAGACCTACATAAATAAGTACACATTTGCATTAATAGTATTAATTTAATTGTGTGTATATTGTATTTCTTTCCAGATATTGTGGCTTCTGGACATACTTATACTCGGAAAAAGGAACATCAGGATCATACCTACTTTTTATTAGAATCTATGAGGAAATATGAAAGAATATTAACTGGTAAGTCAATGCTATTGTCTGGTTAAAAGAATTTAATTTGCAGCATTATGTTGAATATTGAATTATCAATATTGGTATCAAGTATAAGGTCACGGGCACAACAAGATATTTTGTTTATTTTTTTTTTCACATTTTTCTGGATTGATAATGTTTTGGATGTTTTCTCTTTTGATGGCTTTTTTATCCTTTAAAGAAGAGTTACGATTTTGGTCTAGTTCTGCTTTAAGAACAAGCGCACAGCAAAGGAGTGGAACTCTCTGCCTGCGTCTGTGTTTCCGAACAAATACAACCCCAATCTCTTCAAAGTGAGAGTGAACAGGCTTCTTCTGGGTAAGCTCGCTCCATCGTTGACTTTGTCTCTGTCATCTCTGACCTAGACTAGAGTCAAGAGCAAACCTATCTCAAATTAAAAAAAAAAAAAGTGACAGTCAGGTACTTTTAACTTTAGACCTTAGTAAATTTCCAAATCACTGACAGTTTTTGTTAGAAGTGGTACAGCAATTACGAGGTTGACTAAAATATTTCTCGTTAAATAAATATTTTTTTATGTGTAGAAATTGATGCTGAAAATAAGGAGAACGAGAAAGATCAAAATAAAGAGAATGAATATGATGTGAATAAGGAGCATAAAAGTGAAGCAATTAAAGAGCATGTAGATGAAGAAAATAAGGAGACTGAAGAAGAAGAAGCAGACATTACTTCTTTTGAAAACACAGACCTTGTTGATTATATCACAACATGGACTGATGACATGCCTACAACTTCAGGTTGTGTAAACGAAGCCACAATAAACCCAATCAGAAAAGGTAAGAGAAGTGACTATTATAACTATAACTCACCAGAACTAATAATGAACTGTATTAGATGTGTGGGTACAGAACCCTTAGAGTTTGATTTGCATTTAGCATTTTTTGTTTCACAGTTTGTATAACATGAACAGAGTAATACTTTGTTGACTCATCTTTCATTTTTATTTTCAGATGCAGTTATTACTTCGACTGTTCCTTCTGCACCAAAGTTGAAAGTCGGAAGACATGTTGACAGTAACAAACCAAGTAAAAATACTCAACCAAAAAAAGGCAAAAAGTCATCACTAAATTGTGCCACAACTGTTATCAAATCCCTGAGACAATTAAAACATTGTCATAAAACTGCTAGAAAAGTAAATTTATCTAAGACAAGATCCTTTAAGAAGGTGACAGATAGAATGGATCCATTGGCCAAAGATATTATGTGGATGCTAATTAGGCAGTGCACCAGAAAAGGGTTGTCTACTGAAGAGAAACATAACGCTTTATCTACATTAAAGCAAGTCCAAAGCGTTACGGAGTCCTGCATAAATTTTTTATCTTCACAAGAAAAAAAATAACAAGATGGTTTTAAAATTAAATATTAAAACTAGAAACAAGAGGTATTAATTTGATTATTATTACTAACTTGCAACTATCATCATTGAGGAAACATGTCTTCAAAGATTATGAAACAAAAATTAGCATCATGAACTATCTAATAACGTTGTTTGTAGGAAAAGCAGGAAGAAAATAAAAGTTATTGTTATGTTCCTTTTGATGAAGTTGCCTTGGAATCAGCCTTGATTTAGAACAGAAAAATAGACTCACTGGATTTGTCGAATTACCTGAAAAGATGGAAGATTGCTGACCACCCCCTTGTGTTAATTTTAAATGGAGCCCTGTACTACAATACGATTTGTAAGTGAGTGACATCTGAGATTCAAATAATGACAATACTCAGTGCTTTGGCTAGTACAGGCGTCTCGTTGTTTGCTGAAGTCTGCGATCAGGGTATAGCCTTTCTATAAGCTCATTATGCCTGTAAGAGGAGACACGTGGGAACAAATTAAGAGCAAGTGAAGAATTGGTAAGTAAAATTAATAATTTTCTTTATTAAAGAAAGAAAGAAAATACATTTATTTAGCATAGACTTGAAGGCACTCAACATATTCTGCAAAATAAGAATAGATTCAAAGAGCATTCAACATAGGTATTCCAATGAAATTAAAATAGGTATTGTGTTATGTACTGGTTATTGCTATAAATGTGATGTGAATAAACCAATACTCAATATCCTTTCATTATTTTTTCAGATAAAATCCCAGCCCAGCAATGGTACTTGTTCGCAGTTCCCAGCTAAAACACTAGGAAATCTTTAAGGCGACTTGTAATATTTGAAGATAAGAAAATGCTGATTCTCAGTCTTATTTGAATAAACAGTTTTTGATTTTGACAATGGTCTTTTTAAAAATGAGGAAAATCTCGTGAGGAAAGTTTTGAGTATGCATGTGGATGGCTATAACAGTAGGAAGACCAAACAAACGATGGATGGGCTGGGCGAAAGATGATATGGCTATAAAGGGGTCAACTACCAAGATAACGACTAGTAGGAATAAAAAGACATGTTGCGCCGACCCCAAACAAATTGGGATAAGGGCAAAACGATGATGATAATGGGCTTTTTTTTAAATTGTAGCTCAGTATGCCGATCGGACACAAGTTAGCCCAAGATTAAAAAAATAATATTATTCTTTGAAAATCTAACAAAGATGCAATTCTGGGCAGAGCGGTGGAAGGAGAGTAGGGAGGGAGGCCTTTACTTATGAATGGGACAATACGGGCCAATATATATTTTTTTGACTGCCTCGTTGGTCTAGTAGTCGCAAGCGCTTCTGCTGAGCATGAGGTCCTGGGTTCGATTCCCAGGTCGGGCAAAGTGTTTATTGGGTTTTTCTATCTGGAATTTCTCAGTAACAGCTCCGAGTCTGGATTTGTGCCCGGTAGATGGCAATAGGCTCGCCCCCTATTACATGGGACTTAAACATAACTGGCGAAATGTGGGTGTACTTACTACAGGTACACCTCTGCCTAACCCTTCGGGGAAACAAGGCGTGATGTTATGTTATGTTATATTTTTTTTTTCTTTTTAAAAATAAAGCTAAACTCAACCAGCGTCTAAGAAAGAAGCTAAGTAAAAAAAAAACCAATGATTTCACCATTTCGCTGTAATGCTCACCCACCTATACCTATAACTTCAGAGTTATAACACGACAATTTTTTACCTTTGTGACTATGACTATTTCTTGACTATTATTTGGCATTCTCAAAATTAATTTTCATGAAGTTTTCAAAAGTGAGGATTATAGTGGGATGGACACAAACTGGTTATGCGCGCGGTAAGACGGGGGGGACAGCACAGGCCGCTCATTCATCAACGCTGCCTGGGCCTCGCCGGTACATCGGTAACTTCGGTAGAACTATAGTTAAAAATGTTGTTTACTTGTTTTGTGCAATGTGAAATGACTTTAATTATTAGAACAATGCATTCAGCTCGTTATTTTGAATAATAATCCATCGGAAATATTCTCAGGAATTTTTTTAAATCGTATTTTCAGTTACTATTTCTTTATTTCAATGTAAAATTACATTATCTGTACGCAGCACTCCATTTATGTAAATAAAACAGCTAAAATAAAAAAATCTGCTATGGATGTTGAAATACTCGGCGGCTGAAAACTTGCTGCGCTGCCGTTCGCTACGCGCGTTTTGTCACGGTAACGAAACATTGCGTGTGAGGATCAGGTTAATTGGATTCCCATAACGTTCCTGAAATAATTTCATGTGCCGGTCATCTTATTATGATATATTGAATTCAGCCCATCAGTCTGCGGAGGGCTGTCCCTTACACTTCTGTATACAGAACATTGCCACTAATTTCCAATAAAATGAACTAAGTACAAAATTATAAAATTGTAATAAAATAAATATTCTACACATCTGTATTCTAATACACAAGGAAAAGAACCCGTTTATTTAGGTAGAGGTTGGTTAAAATAGATGCTCAAAATGCTAATTTTTAAACTATCTTGGATTGATACTGAAAATAATTTCGACCACCTTAGACTGGGAATACACGTCAGGTTTTGTTTCCGATTGTTTGATCAGACTATCGGATCGTATTTACTCGATACACGTCCAATTTTTACGTCAGGCTTTTTCTGAACTCTGTCGTTCCCGAGTTATCATCCCAAGTGCTTGCGTACGGAGCAAAAATAAAAGATAGACGAAAATATTACTGTTACTTATTACCCGACTGCGGCGGAGCCAAAAAAGGAGGGTTATGTGTTTGACCTGTATGTATGTACATATCTATGTATGTATGTATGTCCGTCCCTATATTCTCTCGTAACTACTAAACAGCTGAACCGATTTTGATGAATGATATGTCGTTAGATTCGTCTTTATTGCGCGAGTGTCACTGGATATATTAAAGGCATCTTCTTAAAAACTTTTAAGACCTATGCATGAGAATGTTTGCAGACGAAATAGGTCATCTTGTTTCCATCTTTTAAAGTTCACTTTTTACGCAGTCGGCTTTTTAGATTTCGTTTCGTCTTTAGATTTCGTTTTTAGATTCGTCTTTATTGCATACTAGCACTCTGCTCGCGACTTCGTCCGCGTGGATTTCGTATTTTCTCCTATAAAATTTAACACCCCTCCACCCCTTTTAACCGTTTAACCCGTAGTTTTGGAAAATTAATAATTAAACCCTTTTACTTATTATTACATACATAAGCTCACGCCTTCTTCACATGGGGGTAGGCAGAAACTACAGAACGCTACCTTAACTTATTATTTATTAATTTATTGACGGAAGGAAAAATAAAAATTTAATTTAAACTGCTCCTCCCTTTTCACCCCGAAAGAGGTTGATTTTTGAAAAATCTTCAATCATGTATTTCGTCATTTAATGTTTAGATTACTTTGACTTAATCTAGATACGCAGTGAAATCCTCCCCCAAAAACTTAATTAGGTGGGTACCTACCCATTTTGCTGGTTGATTTTCGAAAGACCCAAAAACTTGTCTATATTTTTTGTCAAAAGTATTAATACCGTTATTCGAGGTAACCGATAAGAGCGCTTTAAAATTCTTCCATACAAACTTTAGCAGCCCCTAAAATCACTTTGACGGGTAGTTTTGAAAAACTAAATAATGACAAACTTTATTATTCATTAACAACGAATTAAGAATGATATAGAATCATAACTCTCGTACGAAGCCCGCTAAAACATGGTTCCAAACTCATACCACTAAACTGCTAATACTAACGCAACAGGCGCTCAGACAAAACAAAATACATTGCTAAATTTATTTTCCGTATATGAATTCGCCCACCCATTCATTTGGGGCGCAATTTTATTTAGTAAGATAATGTTAGAGTGAAACTGAAATATCGAACCAAGCGAGTGCGTACGAGATGGATTATTATGTGACATTGAGCGACGAAGATGGTGTAATGCAGTATGCAGTAGGTGTCAGTCATTTATTAAGAATTCAATTATTATGAATTATTAAGTCACCTTTAATTTACAAAATATCTATAAGTAGCTCTAGAAATTTGGAAACTAAAGTTGTTTTATTACTAACCAAATACCTATTTTAAATGTAAATAGGAAATCATTATTTCCATAATAGTATAGGATCTATCGAATTTCGTATAATTTTTTTAAAGTAGATTTATATTATATAAATTAAAAAAAAAAATCAAAAATCTTTTATTTCTAACTCAAAAAAAAAAATATGCAATTCCCGTGATGTACGAGTATTCTTAGTTTCGTTTCGTAGTCATCGTTCCAAAATAATCAAATAAAATTAATTAATCGTTCTAAGCATTTATTGACAAGCCCCCATCAGAAGACCGCTAGGCTTATATGCTGTCAAACTAGATTAACAATCTTGGTATGTAACTGAATATCGAGGTAGGTATAATAAAAACAAAATAACCCATAAAATTTAATAACCCAAAAAAAAAAAACAATCAAAAACCAAACGTGCTCTTAACAATAAATTTAAAACAGTAGAATTATAGTTTTTCAATGAATTAATGAAATAATATTTAATAACTTTTTATAATAACAGTACTAACCGTACAAATAGGTACAGCAGATTTTTTTAACATACGATTGCCTATGCGTGACGAATATATTTCTTCATTCCCAAAATGTATAGAGCATACCCTACTGGCATTAGTTGGTAACCAGTCATCCTCTCTTCTTTCTAAGCGGACTGCTGCAATCCACTGTAATCGTCGAATCTCTTTTTTGGAGAAACTAAAAGTAAATGATTGATAAGAAAGACTAACAAGAAATCCAATCCATCCAATTTATAAAACTCTGTACTTAATATAAAATATATAATAGTTACGTATAAAAAACTTGCTGGCTACTTGTTGCATAATACAGACAAGAATATTTTTCGTCGAGGTTGTCTATAAGCGAACAAAACACGAAATTATTTCACTTATCAGTGATAAGTTATCCCAGTTTATTTTTTACTTCCTTCTTTCCGTCTTTTACACCAATTTACCACAGAGGAGGTCATTTTTGTCCTTGAAAAACGAGTTGTTTCTTGGACTTTTCACTAGTCGAAACGATGCGGGCGTCTGTCACTGAGCGCGTCAGACTGATTGACGCGTTGATTGTACTTTTTTTCGTACCGCCCACTTGATTGGGGTTTGCGTGGAAGCATTTTTGAGCGGAATTCGTGTTCTATATCATTCTTAATTCGTTGTTCATTAAATAATATTTTTCGCTCACTGTCCGAACCATATTGATGCGTCCAATCAGTGTCAACGCTAGAATCAACTGGCAAGTCGGAGGAAGGAATCGCACGTCTATTTGTCTGTCTAGAAGTATGCAGACCGCGCCTTCAGACAATCGGTTTGACAATAAAATTGGAAACGCCGCGCGGCACTTTCCGACTCGGACGTCCGGCCCGACTATCGGATCGGACATGTATTGAATGTATGCACAGACGCCAGCGCATCTACTACAATCTGTCAAATTTCTTTATTAGATTTTCAACTTTATCGCTGAAGTATTAGGTTCAAGTTTGATTGGGAAAATTTGACAGTTTCAGGTAGCTTGATGTGCTGGCGTCTGTACATATAAACTAATGGCTCCAACGCCTTCCGGTAGCTGGATCAGACTATCAGATGCGACAATATGACGAAAAAATCTAACGTATATTCCCAGTCTTAGGGTACTTAAATAAAGAAACAGGTTTCCGGTACAGGCGAGTCTGTGCGGGTCGGTACTGATCGGTGCAGGTATAATATTCCCATGTTATCTTATGCACTCACTTACAAGGTGTAATTTTAATCACTGTTAATCTCTTAAGGGGTCATTGTACTCATCATTATGAACAACTTTTACTATGGGACCAAACCCGAAATCGCGAAAAAAAAATCAGGTGCTCCCTACATTTTGTCGAGTTATGCGAACATAAATGTAGGGAAAAGCGGATTTTTTTCGCGATTTTGGATTTGGTCCCATAATAAAAGTTGTTGCATAATATTATAATATAATTAAAGCTGCATCGATCGGTACCGACCCGCACATGCTCGCTTGTACCGGAAACCTGTTAATTATGTAAGCACCCTGAGCGAAAAGACACGGATTCATGACAAGATTAACGACAAGGTATTGAATTGAGGCCTTACTATGATTGCAACAAGTTATTTTAACACAATAGGGGCAAACGAATTTTGACCCGCAACCCGCTTGAGATTCGCCTCAGTTAGTCCACCTCGGCTTTATAAGGTAGTGAACCTACCGGTTAGACCATTTACGCCTTCCGTCAGTGTTCAATGGTGGTTTAACACATAGCATTTTTATGTCTCAGATTACTCTTTATTTTCTACAGACGCTAAAAGACGTTGTTCTCTTCACAAAATAGAATAAAAAGAAAATTCAAGTAAACTGTCATTTTGAATTTGACATTGACAACTATGATAAATTGACAAGAATGAAATGAGTGAGAATCCTGTCGAAAGAAACAATAAAAAATAACCTTGTTTATGAACACTGCACTGCACATTTCTTTATAATATTTGATTACGAGCGACTACACAGTGCGTTTGACAAAGTCGGCACGTAAGTTATTGTATTATTGTTTTTTTTTCTTCAGCAGCTATGTGGTAGGTACAACTATTCACATTGCGGTGCATGGTTATTTTTGTTGTAGACTTGTTGTAGAGACTCATTTGTTATAATTTAACGTCTTTAATAATCTGGATTTGATCACATCATTATTGTAACTCGGCGAGGGTCTCTCGGCCAATCTCAGCAATTGGAAAAATTGGTTTTGTATTAATTTCCAATGAACATCACCATTATTTCCGCAGAAAGACGTCTACGTCCACTGTTGGACGTAGGCCTCCCACAAGCGTCGTTTCCAATAATTACATCTACTTAAATACATTACTAAGTAAAGAGTAAGTAGGTAACCAATTCATAATAACTTACCTTTTTCAGGTGATGGCAGACACAGGTCCGTTTTCAAGCAGCACGGCGTTTTGCGCGCGATGCGGCTCCATTCTACCTCTTCTACAAGAATTTGGATCAGTCAGGTGCTATGCATGTAACGCCGCTTTTGATGCAGAGAGTAAGTTTTAAGTTTAATTTTATGTTACGAACATAATATCACTATTTATCATAGATCTATGAGAAGTAGAGAAATGGTAGGTTTCAGAAACAGATTATTGGTGTTCAGATATTGTAAGAACTTTACGAGGTCCATCTTATATTTTTACACTCATGTTACTAAATTTTCCCAAACAGATGGTGCCTTAAAATGTTTATTTTTTAATAATTTTTATAATTACTAACATTCTGTTCCAGACTTCAGCAACCTAAAATTCAACTACACAATCCACTTTAACGCAGTTTCTGTGGTGACACATGACAATATATTAAGTACTGACGGTCCAGAGGGTCCCGTTGTTGAGAGAAGATGTCCAAAGTGTGGCAATGATAGAATGTCTTATGCTACACTGCAGCTAAGGTCCGCTGATGAAGGACAGACTGTTTTCTATACTTGTATAGCTTGCAAGTAAGTAAAGTTTCATAATGAAATAATGGTGTTTATTTCACTTATTTGGCTTTTGTTGGCATGTTTCATTTGCAATTCAAAAATTGTACAGAACTTTAATGATCATCGTTATTCTCTTATACCAATTTATTTGGGGTTGGCGCAACATGTCTTTTTCTTCCATACTTCTCTATTAGTTGTCATCTCGGTAGTCATCTCCTTTCTAGCCATATCATCTTTCACACAGTACATCCATTGTTTTCTTGGTCATCCCCTATTCTTGTAGCAGAATTTAAATGATCTGATTTGAATGATTTAACCACAACTAATCTAAGAGAAGTGAAACAGTACCCTGAATGTATTAAAGCCAAACTACAGCTTGCTTGCTTACGTTGCTGAAGGATTCAAGATAGCAAAATTTAATTATTATTAGATTAGATTAGCTGTGCCCCGTGACTTGTTTCGCGTGGTAGTCGTAAGATACACCATATACTAAAATAATAGCCGCATTTCAATAAAACTCCCTCGTCTCCCGATCCACCGCATTGCATCGGCCGCCCGCGCTGTTACTTCGTTTTCGCTTAGCGTTCTTTCTGACTTTTTTTCTTTTTGCTCGGCTCCTAAGGGTCGTAGCGTGATGTTTATATAAGATAATCGTCCTCGAGAATTGGGCCACCAAATGCAAAAAGAATTTTTCAAATCCGACCGGTAATTCCAGAGATTAAATTTCAGGGGTTTTCATTTTTTTTTGCTCAGAACCCTAATTCTTTTTCTAAAATAAAAATAACCTAAGTTACTCCTTGTAACATCAGCTATCTGCCAGTAAAAGTCCCGACAAACAGGCAGATAGACAAAAATATTTCAAAAATAGTTTTTTTTGTTATATGTACTGTATACAAGGTGGAACAGGACGATTGACATTCCTTTAAACCACGTAAAGACAATCATGTTCTTTACCCGTATACAAAAAATCAATCAGATCCAATGAATACTTTAGCCACAGGAAATTATTTTTCATTTTCTTATTTTTCAACATGCTGTAGATCCGAGTCCGAAATAATAGGTAAACATTGCCACCGCCGCGCCCCGCACCCCGCACCGCACAGTTGGTCAGTGACGTTTCGTGGATAAAGCGTGTTTACTTTTTATGCAGTTGATTCTGCTATTTATTTTGTTTGAAAACTGCAATTTTTTAATTTTCCATTAACTACTAATCTTCCTGTTTTAAAATGTTTCGATGGACTAGTATTGTGCTCATTTTAATTTTATGTCGTACGTCCAGATCCACGTTGTATACTTTCATAACTATGCATTTAGTAAAACGCTGTTGCTTTGACATTACAGGCACTTTAATTTAATTTATTTGTATATACATGTCTGCTTCAGCCCAGGCTCTTAAGTCTCTTGGATTGCTTCCTACAAGACCCTTATAGGGCTGGTCACTAAACTTAAAACTAGTTCAAAATCACCAAAGGAATTTGTTGAATTTCAACTTGATTATTTTTAAAATGACATAGAATTCTGTCCTTGCAATCAGTTTCTAAATCCAACTTTTAAAACTTAACAATTTAAATATAAATACCATTGAACATAATGAATTAATTAGACAGATTTTCTGATGTATTTTTTTTATATTTATTTACAGATACAAGGAGACAGAAAATTCTTGAAGAAACTTTATTTTTATAAGTTACATGTAAGGCTCTATTTTTTAAGTAAACTGTTATTTTAATATTTCCATCTTCTTATTTTTGAATCATCAATCATCCAAAATGTCCCTGTAGTTTCTAAAATAGTGTAGTACCCAAAGATATAAATATGTCTAGATAGACAGTCAAAGCTGTGAACTCGTCGACAAAAATAGCGTGCAACGTTCGCCACAATTTGCACGCACATTAGAAAAGCACAATGCAAGCACAATGACTGGCGCGAGTATAAGGGTGCTTACATAAAGAAACAGGTTTCCGATACAGGCGAGCCTGTGCGGGTCGGTACTGATCGGTATGGCTCGGTCCAGGTAGTCGGCACCAACAAGTATAAACCTGTTTCTTTATAAGTGAGCGCATAACATGGGAATATTATACATGCATCGATCGGTACCGACCCGCACAGACTCGCCTGTACCGGAAATTATTATACCTGCACCGAACGGTACCGACCCTTGCGGGTTTGTCTATACTGGAAACCTGTTTCTTTATGTAAGCACCCTAAGACGTCAGCTGTCACGCACAACGGCATAACAAAGTTGGCCAGTTTGTTTTAGTTATTTTGCAATGCGACACTATCTAGACATACAGGTTGACATGTAGTTTGATATATTCCTTTCAGGACGTGTGATAGTGTGACCTATTTGCAACAATTAAGCACCCCATAAAGCCTAGTCGAAAATTCATGGGATTCGAGAAAACACAATTTTTATGTATGAAATGAAAATTTCCCAGAATTCGTCACTAAATATCAATTTTCTCTAAACTCACAAATTGAATGGCCTTCATTGTTATTCAACTGGGTACCTAATACTTTAACAAACATTTCGATATAACAAATTTTGTAAAACATCAAACAGTTAAATTAAGAAGTTTCCACCATTTTCAAACATTTAAAAAAATTATATGAACTTTGACACCAGTTATCTCAACATTTTACTATAGCATTAAGCGTACAAATTACGGATAAGACATCTTCATTTAATCATCTATCTAACGAGGTACCAATATTAAACTAGGTATTGTGCTCGTAACTACAAACTCTTAATTCTTTAATAAATTGTAAATTTTGAGGCTTTTGTAAAATAAATAACTTTTTAATAAAACATGTACTGGCAGTACCAGACGAATTATTATGATGCTCTAGGTAACCAACAACAACCACGTTTATAATTGCTTAAAGGGCTTGTGCAGCACATCATTTTATGTCTTGCTGTGCAAGTAGCTCGGGAAAGGTCCAGCTGTGAGTTGGCAGCACCAATCCGTCGTTAAAGATTATGGTAATGCTTTTACTTGATCTTTGTCTTAAACTACAAAAATATGATGTGAAGAGCTACATTCCAGGCTAATGACATAAATGAAACATTATTTGTGAAAATCCCAAAAACCGAAATATGTTCAAAAATTAAGAGTTTGTACGTGCGTAGTAGATTAAAAACAAGTGATTAGCTCATCTACTGCGAGTAACATTAACCACTCGAAAGTGGTGTCTCAACTTGCGACCTGGTCGTGACGACCTGGTCGCGACGACCTGGCTGCATAACGTAGTAAAGAATTAGTGGTGAGGTAAAGGGATAATATAAACCAGTTAATTAATTCGATTATCACACAATTTTTAAATATTTCTTTTTTCTTACTTTTTATATTTACTTTGATTTTTTTTACTGGCGAAATGTGGGTGTATTATAGGTACACCTCTACCAACCCTTCGAGGAAACAAAGCGTAATGTTATATTTTAAATGTTTTTAAGCATTATCGACTGTTTCATCTCTAAATATTTTTTAAATATTTGTACCTCGTTAGATAGCTGATTAAATGAAGATGTCTTCTTCATAATTTGTACGCTTAATGCCACAGTAAAATTTTGAGATAACTGGTGTCTAAATTTCATGTACTTAAATGAGTTTTGAAAATGGTTAGTAAACTTCTTCCTTTAACTTTTAACTGTTGGATGTTTTAGAAAATTTAATGTTTTAGGAAATTTGGCTATATCGAAAGGTTTGTTAAAGTATTGGGTACCCAATGGAATAACAATGAAGGCCATTCAATTTGAGAGTTTAAAGAAAAGTGATTTTAGTGGCGGATTCTGGGAAATTAAAAATACATAAAAATTGTATTTTCTCGAATCCAATGAATTTTCGCCTAGGCTTTATGGGGTGCTTAATTGTTGCAAATGGGTCACACTATCAGGTCCTGGAAGGAATACGTCAAATTACAAGTCACCCTGTATACAGGGTGGATTTTTGAGATTGGTCAGTAAGAGCAAGTAAGTACCTTAACCGTTGTAGCTACAATAAAATGGTCATATTTTTTGAGAAATTTTGATCCCCTTTCACAGATTTTGAAAAAAAATGTACAGTCAGCAAGAAAATGGGACATTTTCAAAAAAACTTGTTTTTATGCCAATCGATCCTGTTTCACATAAGGATCGATAAACTCTGTCGGACCAACTAACAACTAAGGTTTGAGTACTAGAAAAGTCAGAAATTGCAAAAAAACTTCTCCCATACATTTCGTAGGAAATAAGACTCCCAACTTACTTTTTCGTTTGGATAGACTAGCCGCTACAATGAAAACTGAACGAAAATAATAGTCCGGTCAATTTAGACCAAAAAATGAGAGTGAAGTTACATAAAGTCCCAACAAGCTGAATTTCTGTGAATTTGTTCAAAACACAATTATAAACAATGTCTAGAAGTTCCCCATCATTCCCCTGTAAGGAAAAAATTTAATTCAAAGTCAAAGGTAAAAAAAAATGAGTTTTTCGCGATTTTCAGCAAAACGGTAAGTTTTATCATAAAAGTACCTCAGACAAAAATTGTAGATCATAAAATTATCTATAAAAAATGTACCAATACTTTTTTTCTTACGAGCCACCGTTTCTGAGATATAACGATTCAAAAAGTTATAAAAGTTGTTATCGTCATAATATGCATGAGTACGCCACGTATATACATCTAGAGTTGTAATATTTTATATAATATATATGTATATATATATATATATATTAAATGTTTAAATATTTTTCTATCGGTCATTGTAACTTATACTTACAATATAAAATATACATAAGTTTTAACTACAAGAATATCAGGTAAAATGAAACCCAGTCCCTTAATCTTTAAACCAGTGTAACTTCGAGACATCTGTCTCTTGTTCTATTGTGTGTTCGAGTATATTACCAAGTTCAAGTGTGGCTTGGTTATCAGCTAGACCCTACAGACTGGGGTTGGAAGTTGGTCAACAATATATTAGAGCCAGTTCAAACTTTACTTCCACCTGCGCCGGAAAAACTGCTGAACACTATTTTTTGCAACTGCAAAAAGGGATGCAGTGCTAAATGTGGTTGCAAAAAAGTCGGACTGTCTTGTTCTTTGGCATGCACAAATTGTCAAGGCCGGTCGTGCTCTAATATTGAATCACAAACAATGGAGGATTCGTTTGACTCCGACGAAGTATCATGCGATACATCGCTATTGACGCAATTTACTTGCATCCAAAATGAAGATGAAGAAGAAGCAGGAGAAGAAGAACAAGAAGAAGATCAAGAAGAAGAACAAGAATTTGAAACTTACGAATAAGACGAATAAACTTCAACACTTTTTTTTCATTTACATCGCTTTTATCTTTCCCAATCTTTGAAAATTTCCGTTATTTTGCAATAGTTTTACATTAAACAGGATCACAACTGACCCGTGGAGTAGGCCTACTGGGGAAACCACGTTAAAAAAAACGCGCTAAGTACACTACCTCATAGGTGGCGTGGAAACGTGTACATATTATGACGATAACAACTTTTATAACTTTTTGAATCGTTATATCTCAGAAACGGTGGCTCGTAAGAAAAAAAGTATCGGTACATTTTTTATAGATAATTTTATGATCTACAATTTTTGTCTGAGGTACTTTTATGATAAAACTTACCGTTTTGCTGAAAATCGCGAAAAACTCATTTTTTTGACCTTTGACCTTGAATTAAATTTTTTCCTTACAGGGGAATGATGGGGAACTTCTAGACATTGTTTATAATTATGTTTTGAACAACTTCACAGAAATTCAGCTTGTTGGGACTTTATGTAACTTCGAATGTCTAAATTGACCGGACTATAAAGAACAAAATTGAAACTTCGGATTTCGAACGAAAATGTGTTATGATTTTATTTACTTTGAGAACAGAAATTAGATACGTAGTTTGTTGCTTATGATTTCTGTAATTCAGAGCAAAATGTCCTTCAATAGTTTCGAACGTTTAGACTTTGTATGGGAAAAGTTTTTTGCGACTTCTGACTTTTGTAGTACTTACTCAAACCTCAGTTGGTCCCATAGAGTTTTTTGATCCTTATAAGAAACAGAATCGATAGGCATCAAAAAAAGTAATTGTGAAATTGGCCCATTTTCTTCCCGATTTTTTTTTTTCAAAATTTGTGAATGGAGATCAAAATTTCTCAAAAATATATGGACAGTTTTCTAAGACCGTTTTTCTGTAACTGCAACGGTTATGGTACCTATCCTTACTGCCCCGTCTCACAAAATAAGTACCTTTACTATTTTTCATGTCATAAAGTAATATTAAGATTATTTAGTACTAGCTGTGCCCCGCGACTTCGTTCGCGTGCAAGTCGTAAGATACACAATATACTAAAATAGCAACCACATTTTAATAAAACTCCCTCGTCCCCCGACCCGTCGCTTTACATCGCCCGCTCGCGCTCTTACTTCTTTTTCGCCTAAGCGAACACTAATATTCTGACTTTTCTCCTCGCTCGGCTCCTAAGAGTTGTAGCGTGATGTCAAATAGCCTATAACTATCATCGAGAATTGGGCCACCAATTGCAAAAAGAATTTTGCAAATCCGACTTTTTGTTCACAATTTCATGGGTTTTAATTTTTTTGTACGGAACCCTAAATATTTTTCTAAAAGTAGCTTAATTTACTCACCGTAACATCAGCTATCTGCCAGTGAAAGTCCCGTCAAATTCCCGTCAAAATCGAACGCCTGGAGCGTTTCGGAGATTAGCCAGAACAAACAGACAGACAGATACAAAAATGTAAAAAATTGCTTTTTTGTTATTAGTAGGTAGCGTATTAATAAAAAGTTGTTATTTTGATATTACAAACAGACACTTCAATTTTATTTATTTGTATAGAAGATTGGTATTGTCCCATCGTTTAGGGTCTGTTTCACGACCTACGATTAAGTTCCTATTAATTTACTTGACAGATAATTTCATACAAATTCTGTTCCATTTTTGAATTTATCAGGTGAGTAGTTGCTAATCGTAGGTGGTGAAATAGGCCCTTAGTCTTAAATCCTAATCTCTTATGTAGGTAGTTCTAAAATAGTGTAGTACCTCTATTATTTTTCATGTCATAGACAAATGTTTCGATTATTTAGTTTCTCCCCCTCTTATAGTTTGAAATCCTAATCTCTCGGATGTAGCCAGGTAATCCCACCACTTAGCAAGCCGACCTACATATTTTCTTAAGCACTAGTCATTACTCGCATCTACCGATTCATTCAAGCCACAGGTGAAACTTACAGTTTCACATTCAGCACGCGCTGCCGCCGAAGAATCTAAGCATTTTTTTTATTAAGAAAGAGACGGGTATATGATTCGGAGTGAGTGTAAAAGAGAAAGGTGATAGTTTTTGATCGAGAGCGTTGCGGAGTCGAGATGAGACGGTAATTAATTTGATCAGTACGTTGCTTACGTATGGATAGTGATGGGCTGTGTCGATGTTTTGTTTCGATATTTGAGGTTGATGGCCCATAGACAGGTGTCTGTAAATATGTGTTACTTACATGCAAATAGATGTTACTCCGAAAGAACTACACACCGCGCTTGTCGATATTGTCAACCAACTCACAGTTCGATTTATCAAAATACTTGTTCATGTTTTCCTAATCTGCTTCAACACGTTAACCCCTACTTTATAATGCATTGTGCACTGGTTAAGTACAAAGTTGATATCTTGAACAAGCACTCTAGTTATGTCTAGATTTATTGAAAGACTTTAAACAATAACGATGCTATTAATCTATCCGCCCGTTGTGACCCCTGCTGAACTAACAACTATCTCGACACCCACGCTTTTATTTACGGTTGTTGATTGTATAGTCCGACTTATCACATCACATGACGCATTGTGCCCCGGGCAGCGGTCTACCTATGGTACACCCACATTTCGTCAGTTTTGTTTAAGTCCCGCGTGTAATAGGGGGCGAGCCTATTGCCATCAACCGGGCACAAATCCAGACTCCGGGCTGCTACTGAGAAATCCCATAGATAGAAAAACCCAATATCACTTGGGCTGACCTGGGAATCGAACCCAGGACCTCATGCTCAGCAGTAGCGCTTGCGACCACTAGACCAACGATTTTGTTTCTATGTTATAAGATATGTTTATAATATAATATTAAATTAATCAATCTGTCTTTTCCCGATTAAGTTGCGGTCGGCTTCCAGTCCTTCCACATGAAGCGACTACTAATCTGACCTCCACAACCCAGTTACTGGGTAACACAATACTCCTTGGCAAGACTGGTTGTTAGTCTGCGGGCACGAAATTAGCGGCGGCCGAGCGATGGCGATTGCGGGGCAGCGCGACGCGGCGGCGGCGTAAACAAAAGTGTAGCATTCTGAAGAGACGCGCACGAAACGGGTGAGAGCGGCGCGGGGCAATCGAGCGATGCACGGGCGGTGGCAGCGCGGGGCGATCGAGCGATGCACGGGCGGTGGCGGCGCGGGGCAATCGAGCGATGCACGGGCGGTGGCGGCGCGGGGCGATCGAGCGATGCACGGGCGGTGGCGGCGCGGGGCAATCGAGCGATGCACGGGCGGTGGCAGCGCGGGGCGATCGAGCGATGCACGGACGGTGGCGGCGCGGGGCGATCGAGCGATGCACGGGCGGTGGCGGCGCGGGGCGATCGAGCGATGCACGGGCGGTGGCGGCGCGGGGCAATCGAGCGATGCACGGGCGGTGGCGGCGCGGGGCAATCGAGCGATGCACGGGCGGTGGCGGCGCGGGGCGATCGAGCGATGCACGGGCGGTGGCGGCGCGGGGCAATCGAGCGATGCACGGGCGGTGGCGGCGCGGGGCGATCGAGCGATGCACGGGCGGTGGCAGCGCGGTGGCGATGCGCAAGCGACGGGAATAAATTTGTTTGATTTCGCCGCTTGACGGCCGCTACTTCCTACTTGATTAACTGCCAGTTTCGTGGCCACCCCAGAGGCGGCTGCCGGATAGCCCCGCCCCCCGCCGCTTCGCCGTCGCCATCGCTCGACCGCCGCTGGTTTCGTGCCTGCAGACAGACTAACGGGCTTCTGACGACCCATAACGACTGTCAAAGATGTACTAATGACAGCCGGGACGAATGGCTTAACGTGCTTTCCGAGGCACGCAGGGGTCTCGGTATGTTATGGATGGTCACCCATCCACGGAGCGACCTCGGCAAGCGTTGCTTAACCATGATATTATAGATATTAAGCCACGATCCCCTTAACTTACGAATTAATATAATAGTATAACATAAACCCTTTGTTCAAGGTTTTAAGATTCGATGTCATCGATTGAACAATAGAATAGAATAGAATATTCTTTATTGTACACCATAAAAATTACAGATATAAATGTAGAAATTTTACACATAGGGTGACACAATGGGCGGTCTTATCGCTAAAACCAAACAATAAATCAAAGCAATCTTATTTTAATCTTATCGTATATTTTTCTAAACTGAAAATTATTACTTGATCACATTTTCTTAGGGAACTCTCGCAGAAATCTTTAATTTAGTAAATACGTGTGACCAAACGAAAAAAAAGTAAATGCACTGCATCCATTACTCTAAAGGTTAGTTACTTTAAATATCTTGGTGATTCTACCCATGAGTTAAATGGGGTGACTTAGGAACGCTAGTTAATTAACACTCAGAATTACTAAATCATAACAGTGTTAGGCCCGTATTCGAGTACCTAGGTATATTTATTTTATAGATTTGTATTTGGACAACTTGTATCCTAATTGGTATAAGTACCCATAATAGAAGATCTGTGATTTTATGTAATAAGTACTTGCCATAAGTTAGGTTTACCATCGCTTATACTCAAATCGAGTTAGCTTAGCATTTAATTTTATAAATATTGGGAAATAAAAAGAATATTATTCTAAAAGGCAAGGCGTAGGTAGGTATATAAAATAGACTACTGTGATTCTTATGTTAGTATATTGTTGTTTATATTTTATCTTTAAACCGATGGGGATTTGTGAACATTTTGTCTTTCTCATAGCGATCATAATGAGGATTTGTGGACAGAAAGTTCGCAATTCCTTATTGATGGGGATTGTCAATGGGGATTACTGGAAAAACCCAAATACAGTTGCTTTCATCGGTGACTTGGTGTTAAGCATGACCACTGAGAGTTATCGTGTTGAATGGTTATTCCTAGAAGAACCCGTGTGTCTGGTCTTCACGTCTCTCACATTAGCTGCACCGTAGAATCTGCAACAAACTTCGCAAACATTTCAGAACAGTTTGCATTTACCCTCATGGCTTATTTGGGCAGTTACCACACGACTTGACCTGTTCCGTCGTATCGATATCGATGTGCCGTTCCACCTGTCACTAGTGCGGGGGCCGGGCGGCAGGTGCGCGCAGACGCGGCGGCGCGCCAGTCTCCCGCGGCCCTCGCTCCGACCACACGTCGCGAACACACCGCTTACTATCGACATCCCATAGACACGTGCGTGGCGCAACCCTAATCTGTTGTTCTATATAAAAAAAAAACTGTGTTGTGTTAACCCCTTACCGCCCGGAATTAAACGAAAATTCTTATAGGTAAGTTTTTCATACAACTTTTTTATAGTTTCGAGTTTCGGGGATCAGTATTTGGGTTATGTTTTGGTTTCAGTGTGATAATTCAGTAATGCGATACCAATTGGCACAATAACGTGTTTTGAATGTTCGCAACGGTGAAAATCCGCTTTTCGCTTCGCTTCTAAGTGTGTCAGTGTGTTAGCATTTTCTTCGGTGCAGAAAAAAAAAATCAGAATGTTTCACCAATTCGGCTAAACTTTCATCGAATCCGAAGTGCCTAAAATCTGCGATGCATTTGTTATTACAACCAATTAAGCTGTTCCACATTCTCTTCTCAGCTCTCAAAACACGCGAAGCGTTGTTAAAATTTATGTACCGGCGAAGAATACGAATTGTTAAGACGTTCGTATTTAGCGGCGGAAAGCTACATTTTGTAAACGTTAAAAGATAAGGCAGAGTTGGAAAACATGTTTGTTTGAAGGCGCATACAAAAGACATCAACGCGCAAGCATTCGCTGTGGATCCGCGGTAGCAGTATTTTGTACACAAGTTTAGAACATGGGAATTACAATGCGAGCTAGTTGTTATGTACGAGCTACTAATTGTAATTATGATCATGTTAATCGCGATAATTTGTTGATCTGGGAATGGGAGAAACGTTGTAATTGTTTCACTGTCTTGTGAAACAGACGATCGCGAGAATATTTATTTTTTTGTCTCGTAGATAGATATTATGCTAAGATAAGATTCACTCGTGTAATACGCTATAAATGCTCTATTTATGAAGTAAATTATGCATGGGAACTGTGCTGCTCACCCCATATGAAAATAGCTCCTTGAAAGTACAAAAACTCTTCATTCTAGCTGCACCTGTTAATTTCCTACTAAAAAAAGCACTATAAAACTCAACTTAGTTGTATATCCATACGCTTAAACTTGTAATAATCTTCTTAAAGCTCTACTAAAACTAGGCTCCATACAATTTCGCTATAAACTTGTATTAAAGTCTAATTAACGCTATCCTATTCAATTCTTCACACTGTTATTGTAAGAACTTTATTACAGTCAGTCTGTACCTAACTGTTACACTGCACAGCAGAAGCTTCTCAAGCAGAGAAGTGAAAAGCAGTATCTTGCTCACTGCCTGTTGGCGATTTCAAATATTATTCTCAATATGTTTCTTCACATTTAGAGCGTTTGCATACTGCCTCCGATTCGAATTCGAGGAATGACGGCCCGAAGTGCCCGTAATACCATTTGTATCAAGGGTTACGTGCTAGGGGGTCTACTCCCTAGGTCCGTCAACGAAGATACGGGCCCGTCCGAGATTAGTTAATCCGTCAAAACAAGTGTAAAATTAAAATTTTCGGACTGGCAAAAGCACATCGGGCGTAGGGACAACTGTAAAATCGTGTTGTCATTCATTCTTAGTTCGGGAACCGAACCAATCTTACGTCCATAAGTGATACGGAGTAGGAAACGCTCGTAACTTCGGCGGAAACTACGGACTTCGTGCTTAGAGACCCCTAGATCCGAATTCCATCCATCCGAATTTAGAACATTTCCAATTCGGATGGAACTTGGATCTCGAATTCGGATTCGGATCGGATGCAGTCCGGAAAGGCTCTAGTCAGTGTTGTTCTCGATGAACTCATAATGACATGACAGTCTTCTTCTCCACCATTGTCGGAACCAGTGAGAACTTGAGAAAAGCTCGGAGCTCGTGCCACGTTGTGAAAACGTTAGCCTGTTGGGTTGAGAGTGAGACTGACTAACTGTCACTCGTAGAGACCATTTATCTATACATCTATACAAATAAATAAAATTGATGTATCGGTTTGTAATGTCAAAATAACAACTTTTTACTAAATGCATAAGAAAGTATATACGGTACTTATAACAAAAAAGCAATTTTTAAAATTTTTGTCTGTCTGTCTGTTTGTATCGGTTAATCTCTGATACGGCTGGACCGATTTTGACGCGACTCTCAGTGGTAGATAGGTGATGTTACGGGGAGTAACTTGGCTACTTTTATTTTAGAAAAATAATTAGTGTTCCGTGCAAAAAAAATTAAGCCCATAAAATTGTGAACAAAATGTCGGATTAGAAAAATTATTTTTGCATTTGGTAGCTCGATTCTCGAGGATAGTTATAGGCTATTTAACATCATGCTACGACCCGTAGGAGCCGAACAAAAAGAAAAAAGTAAGAAAGAACACTAAGCGAAAACGAAGTAATAAGGTGGATGAGGGAGTTTTAAAATGTGGCTGTTATTTTAGTATATTGTGTCTGTTATAATAAAATAAAAAAACTTGATGCAGCTCACTCTGTATCGTAACTTTTTTCTGAAATAATCCAGGGGATAGTCAAATGTAGGTAATCACTACATACTCTCGAGTTGAGAAGGAGCCTGCAAGCAATTATACACTTTACCACTTACTCGCCAACAAGATCGACAATCCCTCAGCACTGATAGATATAAACCTAAACGTCCCTACAGGAGCCATGTGGGGTGCGGGAGAGCGCGGTTTGCATCGGCGCGGCGGCGGCTCCTGCTGGCTGTCGCTGGTTTTCGCACCCGTGCTGCAAGAAATGCAACCACGCGACGCACTCTTACACTCCTCAACTCGATCATACTAACCCAAGATGTGGACCTGTTCGCTGACAAACTGCATAAAATTATATCTGCGGCAAACGTCCATCTCACACACTGTCTTACAAGTTAACTCACAATGTCGTCCTAACTATGCTAAGCTGTATTTATTATAAGTTAGTAGTAGTATACTTTGGGGAGTGTGCTCAAGAACTCCACGACCTCATTCCGCCGGCCCCCTTCTATCAGCGGACATCTAGACGCACCGCAGGTTACCATCGTTACCTAGTTGCTATCCCACCAATTCGCACTAAGCGTTTCCAAATGTCTTTTGTGATGCGCATAGCAAAGGAGTGGAACTCTCTGCCTGCGTCTGTGTTTCCGAACGCATACAACCCCGATCTCTTCAAAGTGAGAGTGAACAGGCTTCTTCCGGGTAAGCTCGCTCCATCGTCGACTTTGTCTCTCCTTTGTCTGACCTAGACTAGAGTCAAGAGCAGACCTATCTCAAAAAAAAAAGTAGTATCCAATAATAGTAATAATAAGTTAACAACAAATTATAACTGTACGCGTATATTACGTATATGTTACTTGTTTGTAGACGCTTTGGGTTGACCTGTTAAGTCTACAAAATGTTTAATACATAAATAAATACATTCAATTTAAAAGAAGACGTGATCATCCACAAAAGCAACGCCAAAGTTCAGAGGTGCACAATTCACTCGAAAGGCGGAAAACGACTCAATCGATTCACTTAATCGATTGAAATAATCGATTGAACTGTTAATTGAATTAATCAACCGATTGAAAAGCGAAGATTGTGGTATTAGATATCGGTTTAACTCGTTTAGCCTAGACGAGTCAGGTATTATGTTTACTCTTGACTGGTTCTAGTAAATAAAGTCTCGCTTTTAATTACTTGTTGGTTAAAGAGACTTATTATAATGCTATTTGATTCAACATTTTCCATAGATGATGTTTGGGATAGTGTGATGTAGGTATAAGTTTGGTTTAGTGCACGATGTAAACTCAAAAGTTGCGCGAGACTTTTTAACTAAATTTATTTTGCGCAACATCCGAAAAGATCTAGGGGATTTAGTTATCTACCAGATGAAGTTTAAAAATACACAGAATTTGTATGGCATTAACTGCTAAAGAAGTTAACCGCATCTTATCCGGAGGTGGCGAAACACGTTAGCATCTTTAGGGTGAATTTCGCCATTGAAACTGAACGCGATCAGCACATCTAAACCGCGTTCAAGACCTGTCGCTGTCACTATTGTTATGTGACACAAAGTGACACTTGTCAGCTCTTGAACGTAGTTTAGATGTCCTGATTGCGTTAAGATACGAAATGTAGACTCCATGTAGCAAATTTTTTTTTTAAATATGACGTGTAGAAGTGATTGCTATTTACAGAATAAACACATACATTTCATTTCAGTTTCATTGGTGAAATTGATCCTTAGTTATAATTTCAGTCTATCCGCAGCTGAATACCAGTATATAACATGGGGCGACTGCCTATTTGAACTCCACAACCCAGTTACTGGGTAACACGACAGCCCTTGGAAAGACTTGGTAAGACTGTCAGACTCGCGGTCTTCTGTTAACCCGTAACAACTGTCAAAGATCTACGAATACAGCCGGGACCAACGGCTTTACGTGCTTTCCGAAAGACTGAGGGGTTTTGTTATGAATGGATGGAACCCATCCATGGACCGACTTTGGCAACATTACTTAATCTAGATCGACCAGGGGCCCAATTCTGTTAAATAACCAACTTGTCAATGGTGTGTCGGTAGTGTGTCAGTAGAGTCTCAATAGAATAGTCATTGACGTTTGGTATTCTACAAAATTTGTAGAATACCAAGTTGGACGCTTATTGGTTATGGATATCGTGTACTTAACATGGACATACCCGTATTGCAGTTTTCGAAGGTTCCTTGGGAACATGTCGTGTACCAGCTCGAAACAGATTCCTATTGGTTGACTGTTACAAAAGTCAACAAACTGACTATGAAAGATGACAGTCTGTCAAAGACCAGCTGATGTTACTGCTAAAACATCTACTTTCCCCCTTTTTACTAAGTTACAGTGGTGTTAACTTATTACTTATACTTATTTCGATGTTTAAGTTTAGCGTAACAAGAAAGATTGGTGTCAGTCAAAAGTAAGTTTAACTTAAGTTATGCTTAAAACAATCAACAGCAAGAAAATTTAAGCAGGTGCCCCAAATAACGCTTCTGAAATTAGATTAGATATGAATCTAATGAGTTCACCTGTAATTATTTAAACTCATAATTATTTAATTATATTGCGGTTACATATATGCCGCTATTCCGTAGTAACATTATATCTTATGTGTAAAAAGTGAAGTGCGTGAAATGGGCTTGTACTAATACTTAAAGTAGATACTTAAACTCAATTATGATTTGAATACAGTTACTGTTTTTTTTATAAGTTTAGTCTAACTAAAAGATTGAAGGTAGAGTTTGTGCATGTAAGATCAGTGTTTGTATAACACATTTAAATGGCATATTTTAGGGTGAAGCAAAATTAAGTATCAACAGTAAAAATACCTAGAACTTTCCCTCGTTAAGAGAGTATATGGTCAAACAAGACCTTACGACGTTTTTCTGTGCTTACAAGCAAAGCAAGCAGAGGGTTGTATGTAATAACTGCTTAGACACAGATATTCAAACTGACGACGGCTCGCGGTACCTATTGCCGATATACGTATGAATGTTATTATTGGGTAGGGAATACGTATATACCTGTCTGTTTGCCACCCAATAAGAACATTTAATGCAAATTCTCGATAAAAGCCATCAGCTGTTTCACGCACATTCTTTTCCCAAATTCCACGCAGTGAAAACTATTATATATTATAAAGAGTGTGAAATGGAATTTATTAGTCAAATAAGTACCTACTTAACTATATTCGGCTTTCTATTAAATATATTTCTATTGATTTAAGTTTTCACATCGAAGAATTATTCAAATTATGTACTGCCTTTAATTTATGCTAGGTACTATTAGAGATTTTGTATCGGCCCTTTTACTAATTAATTTACGACTGATGTTTGTGGCCTCACGATTACAATGTGCTTAATTATGATAGCTTCAAATCTTTAATTAATGAATTTAAGATTAATCTCGACAAGTTACATGGTGAGGTGGGTAGACGACATTGTTAACATCGGGGGTAAAACCTGGATGAGGCTGGCACAAGAACGTGGGGATTGGCACAAGCCAAGAGAGGGTGGCCCAGCAGTGAGTGAAATCGGGCTATGGATGAAGGTACATGGTATGTAAACCAAGGGGCTGCATCCCAAAAACTTACATTTGATTGTGCTTAAAAGCCCAGTTCAGCCAGGTTTTCTTGGATTCTAAACACGAATTAAAAGTTAGTTCAAAATAAATTCAGCATACCTACCAACTTAACTCTAACACCATTAGTTGGATTCCCTTTTTGGATAAAAGCCTGGAATAAACAGATAAACGGTAGAATAATTAACAATTAAAATTGACAATATCCCTGAAATTACCATGTACCTAATAGGTACAACTGAGGATGAGAAATGTATGCAAAATAAATGTTTCTTAGCCTTTCCTTAGTACCTAGTACCTAATTGTTATGTAGGTACTATTATATCGTAAGAATAAATAAGTTATAATATGTACTAGACCTACCTTTATGTACTAGACCCGTTTTCAGAATTATTATTTTTATTAACAAGTTAAAGGTTTAATCAATTCATCGGCTTATGGAAATAATTGCCTTCATTCATATATAATTTAGGGAAAACTTTCATTTGCTTCCTTGTTGTCGTGTCGGTAAACCTTCATGTTTTTTATTATTATCTTGGTGTAAGGTTTAATTTAATTACTGACTTCAACATAAGTATTTTTATCAATACAAAATAAAAAAAATTAAAATATTTTATTTCACATAAACCTACACAGGCACTTATGAAACGTCAGAAGCTAGGTGCACGGTTCCAATTGGTCGTTTCCTATAGAGAAGAGCCGGCAAGAAACTCCACGGTTACTCTTTTAAAAATAATTGGCAATGTTTTCAAATTACAGTGTTAATAAGTAGGTATGGGAGGACAGTGTAGGCCTGTCAACAAGTACCAGGTACTTAACATAATAGAAAATGGTCTACGAATCTACAGTCTATTAAGCCTACAACGTTCTGACATTCACAAAATATAAATTGTACATTACTGTAGCGACCGACAACATTGATGGACGAACGTGAAAATATGGGCCGAGGCGAAGCTGAGGCACACATACGTGAGTCCATCAATGCCTGGTTGTGGCTAAGGCTTGTATAGTATACTTTTCTCAAATAATGCGCCGAAATTCTTCAATTAATTATAAATTCCAGTATCAATGATGAACACAGATTAATGAAGAACAACGATAATTTCTCACGCGCCACTGTTCATTTGTCTCTTTTTTACTATACAACGTGGATCTGGATCTACTTCTTTTTTTGATACTTTAGTACTAGCAAAAAGTGGTCAAAGAGCTCAGTTTCGGGAAAACTGAAAGAATTTATCAGGGTTTTGGTAGAACTTACTAGATGGATGAAAAGCCTAGGCCGATGATAATTTCTTGGTTGATCCATGAGGCCCACCCACACAGCCACGGCCTCTTAATAGGATTCTATGCTATCCGCAGGGTAGTTATTTACTACCTAATTTTATTGCACTAATCGGCAATAGCTTCTGCTTTCAGCAATAAATGCTTTTACCTAAAAGTGAATTCTTGGTTCCATTAAAAGCTATATTAATATTTTATTAGGCTGTAAAATATTTCTATTCCATAAAGATAAATACATCCTGTGGTATAAATTATAAATACTAAACTGATATTTTTAATATGGGTACAGTCGACCGAACGTCAGTGGAAACGAACCTCTCGTATTCTATTGAAACACCGTACTACGCAGTGTTACCTTTGACGTGCGGTCGACTGTTTAATAGTCTATATAATAAAAATGAAATGCTGTTCGTTGGTAAGCGCATCACTTTAGAACGGCTGGACCGATTTGGCAAATTTTTGTTTTAAAATGTTCGTAATAGTCTGAATCATGTTTTAACAGAATAAAAAAAGAAGAAAAGTAACCGAGAATATTGGAAAATTCGAGAAAACTGAACGTGATTTTTCTATGGGAATTTTGTACGAATTATTAAAGGTCAGTACAACATCTGTCAGGTCAGGTAGTGCCTAATTAAAAGTTTTTGACACCTCACGCAACATCTGTCTGCCTATCCGTTAGTGGGATTATAACTCGAAAACCATTATCCGATTTATGTGAATTTCGTAATTATATTTATAAGTTCTGACTAGGTTTTATTGCCTAGATATTATTAGTCCATTGCAGGAACATAATATCATCGATTATCACTCTGCCCGCGTTATCTACAGAAAGGTAAGGTCATACATTGAAGTTTTTTATGGGACAGCTGATAATTTTTTCGCTATTACCTAAGATGTTGGTCCCATGGCGAAAGTTGTTCAGTTTGATGGTCTGTACCACATCTTTAAATATGACCACACCTTTCTGATACAGCTGTAAAGCCACTGAAAAGTGTTTCACACTCAACAAAATACCGTAAAATATTTCTGTCTGCGGTATTTGTAAATTAAACTTTTTTGTAAGAAGCTCTAAGTTTAGCATTGATTAATTATATATATTTCTAGCTGTGCCCCGCGACTTCGTTCGCGTGGATGTCGTGAGATACATAATATACTAAAATAACAGCCACATTTTAATAAAACTCCCTCGTCCTTCGACCCGTCACCAACCGTCGCGTCGCGTTGAATCGCCCGCCCGCGCTATTACTACGTTTTCGCTTAGTGTTCTTTCTGACTTTTTTCTTTCTGCTCGGCTCCTAAGGGTCGTAGCGTGATGTTAGCCTGTAACTGTCTTCGAGAATTGGGCTACCAAATGCAAAATTAATTGTTCAAATTCGACATTTTGTTCATAATTTCATGGGTTTAATTTTTTTGCGCGGAACTCTAATTAATTTTTCTAAAATAAAAGTAGCCTAAGTTACCCGCCGTAACATCAGCTATCTGCCAGTGAAAGTCCCGTCAAAACCGGTCCAGCCGTTTCGGAGATTAGCCGGAACAAACAGACAGACAGACAGACAGACAGACAGAAACAACAAAGTTAAAAATTGCTTTTTTGTTCTTAGAACCGTTTATACTTTCCTATGCATTTAGTAAAAAGTTGTTATTTTGACATTAAAACAGACACTTCAATTTTATTTATTTGTATAGAATAGATTCATAAGAATAAATTTCTTTGACCTCGTTCTCGTTCTTTGGCCAAAAAATTAGCATTGCCATTCAACGTGGCAATGCTGCCAGTCTTCTGGGCACGTTTCCGGATGACAGCGATGCGGACGAGTACTTCGACGCCTAAGTGTCCTTCTGTTTTTGTATATTTATTTGTATAGCTAGTTAGTTAGTGATTATATGTTGTATTTAAAATTTGTGTTTATTAAAACTAATCTAAAATAAAACCGACCTAGATTAAAAGTTTAGAATACAAAAATATACTAATTTGATGTTCCACAAATACAATGTTAACAATAAAAACGTAGGTAATCTACAGACGTTGCTGTTAACACATATAACTATAGTCTTCGAACTCTCACTCACTTGCGAAGTCAGTCAGTAGGAATAGTGGGTGGGTTCCGTATGTTTTTAATAGTAGGTATGTTTCAGTTCCAACTTCAGCTGATATCTTGTTACCTAGTAAAGCCTTAACCTTATTCATAAATATGAATGTTGAAACGTGTTCATAGTATTAATTTTAAGTCTATCTTCTTAAGCATAGTATTTTGTATCAGCAAACAAAACCGTACGACCTGAATTAGATTTCTTTAAAAATACCTTACTTACACTACCGTACCATTACTGTATTCTAATAAGATCAACATGTTGTAAATCTCCAAAATTGTCATTGACATTCAGAAACACACATTAGTAAAATCATGCATTAATTTACATTTTGTAGCCGGAAAACTTTTACTTCTGATTAAATATTGACAATCCCAATTTACATATTTTAATCAATATATTCACTTTCTACAAAAACATGTCGCAAAATCACAAACTATAAACATACGCAACCACGGGCCCCTGAATATTGCGGTGCCGCTTCAAGCTAGCGGAATTCCATAAAATCATGATTAATTTATTAATGTTATACTGCTCATCGCCGCGCTCTCTCCTCTAAATGGGGCTTACGCTTCGGTGGCCCGGCCGTATCCTCGTAAGAAACAGTTACTGCGTTACATATAAGTCTTCGGATTATTACTGTTTGACACCTCGGATTTGGGTATTGGGTTTGTCGGAAAGTGTGAACGATTTACTTTGACACTTTCGGAGACGGGAGTTAAGAAGTGTCAAATTTTGCTGATAAGGTTCGGGATTGCACCATGTACCATTCCCTCTCATCATACATTCTCTATATACGTCTACGACTATTTCTACTTGGGGCTAAATAAATAGGGCTTAAATTACGGTTCGGTAGCCCGGCCTTATCCTCGTAAGAAAAAGTTACTGTGTTATGTCTTATAATTCTTTGGATTATTTTCGTTTGACACTTCACATTCGGGTATTGGGGCTGACAAAAAGTTTGGATTGCATTTGCGACTGCATTATTGCTCAAATTAGTGCTTTCTTCTCCAAAAGCCCTGGTGGCTGGGCTGTTACCTTGCCAGAATAATTTAATTTATCTGTTTTTGACCCTGCCGGTGCATGTGTCAACCAAATCCTGAGCAGAGTTAAGCTTACTTCTTGGTGATTCAGCACTATAGAAGTGTTGTATTATCTCCATGGGAAAGACGTTTCGGTTGCCTGTTATGCTTTTCAAAATTCAGGTTATTAGAATGGATACAGAATCTCAAACCTGAAAAGCCATTGATCAACATCAAACACAATAAAAGTCCGGCCACTTCAAACCTTAGTCCATTTATGCTCGGTTCCTATAAAATCGAATCGTTTTGCTTATCAATGGTAGCATTTTTTATTGCCGAACTGGGCATATAAACAGATTCGTAAGCTAATTTTACCTGTGATAGCTACTTCCATACGGGAGGGTCTACTATGCAAAGCTATTAGGTCTTTGCTTCATTATTGGTAATGATAGAAGAGTCTTAATTTTTACCAATAACGGTCTATAAATTGTAAGAATCGGACATTAAAACAATCTGCTGTCAACCTCATGCTTGAATCTAAACATTTTAAAAACGTTCTACGTACATCTTAATACAACATTGCTCCAAATACAGCCAAAAGCTACTCGAAACACCGCCGAAAATGTGACACAACAGAGTAAAGCACGTTCAAGCAAGTAAACATGTCACAACATCGTTTCTCGTACAGTAACTGCTACCGTTCGGAATGAGACGTGCGGCGCGGTCCGAAACTAGCGGTACACGAGAATAATTAGTAGCCATTATACTTAAACAAGACACGTGGTGTATGTGTTACGAGTATTTCTTTGATTAATAGGTTAGTGGGTTTTCTTTGTAATAATATCCTTAATCATCATCTGCCTAGCCTTTTCCCAACTATGTTGGAGTCGCTTCCAGTCTAACCGGATGCAGCTGAATACCAGTATTTTACATGTAACGACTGCCTATCTGACCTCTACAACCCAGTTACTGGTTAATACAATACCCCTTGGTAAGACTGGTTGTCAGACTTTCGGGCTTCTGTCGACCCGTAACAACTGGCATAGATCCACGAATGACAGCCGGGACTAATGGCTTAACGTGCTTTCCGATGGTCACCACAGAACAGAAAAAACAGATGGTCTATCCACGGATGAACCGCGGCAAGCGTAGCTTAACCTGATCGATCGACCCAAGCGGCTGTTATTACTTAGCCACAACCCCCTAATATCCTTAAAGAAGTTGGGAAATTAAAGTGGCTAATTCTTGTGTAAAACTGAGCGTTCTTGGTTTAGGTTAAATCACTCGTCATCGTTGCTGCATATGAATTATACTAACAGGGGACCAACCACCACCTCTTACAGCAGTATTATTTTAATGTTACTTCAGTGTGAGAAAGAGATGAAGCTATACAGGACGTCTAGCTCCATCTTTTTCCCACACTCAAGTAAGATTACAATAATACTGCTTTAAGAGGTGGTCTAGCTCCTGAACTGTTGAACGTTAGTCTGGGCTTAGTCTTGTCTTATGGTGTTCTACGAGAAAAAAATAAAATCATTGAAAGCGTTAACATTTTATGTATTTTTGATGTCTGATTACTTGCTTTCAAATGCGTTATTATTATTCCGGTTATGGAGAAAAGAATATGGTAAGGTATATTACGAATATCGCAAACTACGATCACCATTCGTTCATTACAGGGATGCTTGAGAGTCATAAGTTCTTTCCCATGTCACATCCGGAATTCGGATAAATAATTATTCTTTAATTTCTTTATTTTAGTCTCACTCTGGTCTTCAGAAGATAAAATAACGATTATTATTTAGTTAATATTGTGTTCAGTATCTTGTGTTCAGTAGCTTCATCATCATGAAAATTCAGTTAATTGATTTCGATCAACATTTTACGCGATTTCACTGTTCAAACTAACTACGAACAAGATCGTGGGTGATTACATTTGCATAGTTTCACCCGTTTGGGTGCGTACTCATGCATGATAAATTCGTGTAAATCATGATTAAAGTTTCACACTGCTTTGGACTCAAATATTCTTGAATAATTAAAAATAACCTGGGTAACTGCTTCTTTTGTTAGTATTAAGCTAGTAAAAGTTGCCTTTATCTTTCTGCAGTTTAATCAACTTTGAATCTTGTAGGTATATTTTTATATGATTCTATGCACCAGGCATTTATTGCAAGAGGTGCCTGTTCCATATACAGGCCTGATTTGGGCATTCTTAAATAAATTTAAAAAATGCCTATTTAACAGGCCTTACGTCTTGTCTACATTCTAGATACAATAAAAATCTGCTAAGATAATTAACAAAAAATTTAAGGGAATGAATAGAATTTTAATCCAACGGCTTCATTCAAAACCTACTTACAGTCTAAGTGTTATAAAAGACACGAAAAATAATTCTTATAGGTAACATAACGACCGTGCTGGTTGTTAATAAGACAAATTGTAATAAAATGTCGCAAAACAAATCGTCAAATCCGTAGAATGTGTCGCGTAAAACATGACGTAGTATGGTGTACGACAAATTTACCGTAAGATGGTGTAACTAGAGAACGCGTAGAAGCGACGCGGGTCAAATATGTCACATGCTTTATTGCGTCAAAATGATCTGATAAGGGAATTTACAACAAATCTACGCATTACCATGCTGTTATCCGTTTCTGGACATATTTGCATGCAGCCTTCTTGTTTTGTTTATCTGTAAAGCAGGCATACTGATCAAACGCAGAAACATACGTATGGAAATCCTGCCAGTCAAGGAAACATTGATTGTAATTTATTTGGAAAACATTCTAATATCGACACCAGTAATGCTGCTAGCATTTTAAATTTACGTTCGGCGTCAGATTTCATAACTTTTATTTCACAAAAACATTCTCATTTACTGCATCTTAAATATGTTGGAAGAGAAAATCGAATGGCTTATAATAATCATGGTGTAGGTAATTTATACACGTCACTTGTAAATACAATGGTAATGAATTGAACGCGTAAACACGAAATCTAGAAAAAGTTGCCGACGATTTCAAAGATTTTTCTGTGTGAACGAGTTAATAAAGCTAACTTTATTGCTAATGACGATAAATTGCAATTCTCGGTCTAGATGAAGAAGACTTGGCTTTTTGTTGAACTTTTTGCGTGTGGTGATGTCAGTTTAGGATTCTGTCACGCGATTTTCAAAATGAAAAAGGGTGAACTATTTCACAATAAGTTGTTTTTATTAAGTATAAAGGTTTAATTACTACTAGCTTTTGCCCGTGACTTTGTTCGCGTGAAAGTCGTAAGACACCAGAAAATACTAAAATAACAACCATATTTTTCATAAAACTTCGCTGTATACTACGTTTGTAGTTTTGGTCTCAGCAGCCAAAATATACAGAGAGTCAGCACCGCATTTGCGTAAGACAGTTTCTTTCATAATTCGAAGGATTTTGAAGGAAATTCCAAATCCATTGCTTCATATTGTAAATGTTTCAAAAAGTTAAGGACAGCTTTTAAGACCGTTTTCTTGTAGCGACAACGGTTAACTGCTCTTACTGCCGCAACTCAAAAATCCACCCTGTATATGTCATGATTGACTGCTTAGCTTCATAAAGGTATAGCGTGATGATAATCATTTAGAAGGTTA
Organism: Fissipunctia ypsillon; assembly: GCA_947568875.1. Taxonomy (NCBI): domain Eukaryota; kingdom Metazoa; phylum Arthropoda; class Insecta; order Lepidoptera; family Noctuidae; genus Fissipunctia; species Fissipunctia ypsillon. The sequence continues at coordinate 6,710,657 of OX387656.1, read as the reverse complement.
CATCTGTAGCTATCTGCAATATTCTAACCATTATGCTCGTCTTTTTACAATTTGCGGTAAATTATAGAAGAATATGAACATAAAGTAATATTGCTCATCCCCCATAGCAAATAACGTGATCATTTATAGCCTATAGACTGACCAGACTTAAGGGATATCTATGCAAAATTTAAATAAAATCTATTCGGTAGTATTTGCGTGATGCTGGAACATACATTCAGACAAAGAGACAAAAATTCTACAAACTATATGTATATTCGGAATTAGAATCGTTCCCAGACCTCGTAGCAATTATTTTTTTCAAAAATATTCGATGTACAGTTTTGTCTTCGCTACGATTTTATTTTAAGTATAGATATAGATAACTGATTGTTCTGTAATTATACTTGAAGATGATGTTTGCCAAATTTTTCCCCGTCTTTGTAATTTGTAAACTAACTACTTCCCTTTTTAATTTATCAGGCATTAAATTTTCGACGAACGCTAAATCCAATTCTACTAATATTATAAACGCGAAAGTTTGTGAGGATGGATGTATGGATGGATGTTTGTTATTCTTTCACGCAAAAACTACTAAACGGATTTGCTTGAAATTTGGCACACAGATAGTTTATAACGTGGCTTAACATATAATATATTTTTATTCCGATATCCCTACGGAATCGAGACTTATGCGGGTGAAACCGCGGGGCACTGCTAGTAACTTTAATAAACGCCTATCAAACTCACTTTAAAGTTAATATCACAAAATCTTCCATGTGCCGGCTCTGCTCCACTCAAAAGCCATAGGTATTCCAGCGAACCAAGGCATTTTAAATTAAAAAAATATAACGGCAGTGTGATCTTTTAAACAGTTGTTCTGATTTTCTTCGGACAATTGCTCTCATTATCCAATGGAGTACTCTTTATGATTATTACACGATTATTATGCCGACTGGGAGGTAAATGATTTGTTTTAAAACAGTTTTGTTCAACATGTCTTGTTATATTGTGCGATTTTTTTTAATGTTAAGATAAAAGATCTGTGTATGACTAAAATGTTGTGACTAATTGTTTTACTGGTGACCTACATATTCAACACTTCAGTGTATAGTGCCTGCAAATAATAACAATTATTGTCCATGTGAAATAAAGCGGTGATTCAGAAAGTGTAACTTCTAATTAAAAATTAAAAAGCAAAAGCGAGTCCTGGCTCGCTTTAATGGTTATATTAATCGTCATCATCAGTCATCACTCATCAGACCATTTAACTGTCATTTCTGCTTTAAAAAAAAAACCTACTTTCACAGTGCAAGTACTCTCCCTACCACAGTCAACCAGCAAATTACAAATTGAGACCAATAAAATGGGAATTGTCATGTCAAACATTCACAATTCACAAGAAAGACGCCCATATTTCGGGCACAAACGCATTATGAATTCGTCTTGTAACTGTAAAACAATGCTTTGAGTTCGAATGCCCGCATGATCGATTGGGGCATGTTGTGAACTAAATACGACTTTATGTCGCGTACTTTCAACGCTACTGTGTTGTGTCGTGACGTCGTTTGTCTGGCTCCAATGGAATCTTGTGCTGTGATCAATATGTGACATGCAAGGAAAGGAAATGAACTTTTAAAGTGTAAATATAAATTATAGAATCGTGTAGTTCTAGTTTTAGCATATTGAAGCAATTGTAAAATTTTCTCTCTAGCTATTAGATTTTGGAGAGGAGTCTTATAGCATAAGCATAGCATAATCAGCCTATAATGTTCCCACTGCTGGGACACAGGCCTCCGCTCTTCGAATGGGAGTTTGCTGTAATCTATCACACCACGCGGGCCCAGTGCGGGTTGGTAGGTGTTACATGTCTTCGAATTTTTGGACAGTGTTTAGAGGAAGAGAGGAGTCTTATTGTTAAGGATTAAACATTGAAATGGAACGAAATCATAGCGATCAAAAATTATTGTTGCCTTTGGAAATTAGTACTACCTCGCTCGATAGATGGCGTTGTAGTCGAATTAGAAGTCGCTATGGTTTCGTTACCGCCGCATACTACAAGGTCTAAGAAATAGTTTTTGTTTGTTGTTGTCATTGTGCGAGCAGTACATCCAGTACATTGCGATCTCGGTTCGGTTTATTATATGTGATTTAAAACCAGTCCAGCGTACTTAATTTCACTACCCGCTCCAAGTCGAATCTCGGTCTCGTTCATGGTCCTTCGGAGTCGGAGCAGTCGGGAGTGTTTTTGGTAGTCTCCGGTGGTGGTAGAGATTACCACCCTTCGCGTCACTACTGGGCAGTGGATCGCTGTCCAGAGCAATCCCCTTCAAGTGGGGTACTCCAGGTGAGAGGTACCCAGGAGGTGGAACCGGTCGGAGCTGGGAGCAGCCAGGTGGAGCGTGGTGCAGCAACATCTGGTGGCATCATCCGGAGGAGCGACGCAAGGGAGGTGAAGAGCAGCAGATCGTGGTCAAGCAGAGGGCGCCACTGGTGGTGCAGTACAACAGCGTGCCAATTGTGGTACAGTGGAGTGTGCCGCAACCGTGGTGCAGTACAGCGCGTCATCATCAGTGTGGTGTGTCAGTGAGTGAAGTTAATTTGAAGAAAAAATCGTGAGTACATTTGAAATCTTTATCAGGAAGAATAGTTTACTAAATTAATTAAAATCTCAGAAAATAAAAGTGCATCATTTGAAGTTGAACTCTTGAAATTACTAGAAAATTAACAGCTGAGTAGAAAATTAGAACTTGTAAAATTTTATGTGAAAAGTGGTTCTGACGGGGAATCCATGCCCGATTTTAGACCCAAGTGACATAAAGTGCAAAGACTTGTAAAAATATAAAAACTTTTACTTTGAAAATTTAATATGATTGTTTCGTGTTTGTATTATCCGTGTTATATTCTATTTGTTTTCGTTTAAGTCTGTATCCTATAATTGTTGCAAAATGGAGTCTTTCCTTGCTATTCAGGAGGACATTAGTGCCAAAATGTATAAGGCTCAATCCAATTTAAAGAAAGCGCCTAAAGAGCGAATAACTCAGGCATATTTAGAGACCCGAATTGAAACTTTGGAACAATTATGGAGTACATTCACGGCTACTCATAAAGAAATATTAAGTACAGTAAAAAAGGTTGAATTGTCTAACTCTAGTTATATAAAAAATGGGCTTTATGATGAAGTCGAGGAATTTTATGTGGATTTTAAAAGCGAATTAAAGGAATTATTGTCTAAGAGAAATTCAACGGTGTATAATGAGGATTCTAAGTCTATGTTGTGCCACAATGAAAAGAGTTTTAGTAGAGTTAAATTGCCAGAAATTAAAATCCCTTCTTTTTCGGGAAAGTATTCAGAGTGGCAAACATTTAGGGATTTATTTTTTGGATTGGTGCACGAGAATCCGTCACTAGACGATGCACAGAAATTTTATTATTTAAAGGGACATTTAAGTGGGGAGGCCGAGCAGTTATTAAGAAACATAAAGGTTACATCTGAAAACTATAAAATTGCTTGGTCCAAATTAGATAAAATGTATAATAATAAAAAGTTTATAGCAAATGGTATTATGAAAAGATTACTAAGTCAAAAAACTTTATCTTGTGAATCGGCTATTGAAATAAAAAGGCTTTTAAATACTACTTCAGAATGTTTGGAGTCAATACGTAATTTAGGGGTAGATGTCTCTTCCTGGGATCTTATTGTCGTGCACATAATTAGCGAAAAATTAGACAAAGAGACCAGGAAAGTTTGGGAACTCAAAGTGGCTTCGGATTTAAGTGATGAATTACCTACATTTATTCAGTTTTCGGAATTTTTAAATAGCCGCTTTAGAGGTTTGGAAAATTTAGACAAGTCAGATAACAAGGACAGGCATCCACACCCAAAAAGAACTCAATCGTTTCATGTAGTAAAAGATAAAAAGTCAGTATCATGTGAATTTTGTTCCGCCGATCATAAGATTACATATTGTCCTAAATTTAGTAAGGAGTCAAACGAAACTCGGCGTAATTTCGCCCGGGAACGTAATTTGTGTTTTGTTTGCCTATATAACAACCACTCTGCCAAAACTTGTAAAAACACTCTCAGGTGCCAGGTGTGTAAACGCCGCCACCATACATTGTTACACCCACAGGGTGAGGTAGGGTCTGATATTGGTGAAGGTAGTAGGGCTGCTCGCGCGGAAACCTCATCAGTAGTAAATGACAAATTCGAGACCGCCAATACGGCGGAGGATAAACCACTAGTCTCATGTCATGCGACAGGAAACAGTAGAAAAACTGTATTATTAACTACAGCCTTAGTTCAGGCTGAGTCTAAAAATGGGACTTACGGTGTGGTTAGGGCGTTACTGGATCAGGGATCTCAGGGTTCATTTATTACAGAATCCACGGTTCAGTACTTACGCTTAAATAAAATACCGTCAAAAAGTACGGTGTTAGGTGTCGGTGGAAGTAAAAGTACAACTTCGACATCCATGGTGGTTATCAATCTTCGTTCGAGAGTTAAGCCGTCTTTTCAAATAAAGGTCAGGGCTCACGTTCTGAAGTCGGTTACAGCTCTTCTCCCCTCTTCAAGAGTAAGTCGGGTAGAATGGGTAGTAGACTTGAGCGATAATGATTTGGCTGACCCGCAATATTTTAAGCCTAATAAAATAGATATTTTATTGGGCGCTGAGGTATTTAGCCAAATCATTCAGAACGGAGTCAAGAAAAATCCAAACGGTACGCTCTTAGCGCAGGAAACCACCTTAGGTTGGATATTGTCGGGTTCATTCGAAGTTGACAATGAGGTAGATACTCATTCACAAATTACCGTGATGCATGCCAGCGTCCAAGATGACGAATTGCTGAGAAAGTTCTGGGAACTAGAGGAACCATCTAAAGCAAAAAAGATGCTAACGGAGGACGAAATATATTGTGAAAAGTTATTTACAACGTCCACTACAAGAAATGAAGATGGCAGGTACATCGTGAGATTACCGCTACGCGAACCAAGCTCGGTTGGTAGGTGCACTGAATCCAAAGTGATTGCTGCAAAAAGGTTAAAAGGATTAGAAGTCAGGTTAGGTAAAAATAATAAATTAAAGGCAGACTACGCGAATGTCATGCAAGAGTATTTAAAACTTAACCACATGGCTGAAGTAACAGAGCAAGAAAAATGTAATAAAGAAGCTGTTTACTTACCTCATCACGCAGTAGTTCGGGAGGATAAGGATACTACAAAGGTGCGAGTCGTGTTTGATGCCTCCTGTAAAGGAACTAATGGTAGGTCATTAAATGATGATCTAATGATTGGTCCGCCTTTGCAAGACGAACTACGTCATACGGTTATGCACTGGAGAGTCCATAAGATATGTATAGTAGCGGATATCGTAAAAATGTATCGGCAGGTTTTGGTGGATAGGCAGGATACGCCATATCAACGGATACTCTGGAGGGATAGTCCTGAAAAAGAGCTACAAGAGTATGAATTATTGACCGTTACATTCGGCACGGCCTCGGCGCCATATTTAGCTGTACGGGCACTACAACAATTAGCTTATGATGAGTGCGGGGATAATTCAAGCATAGCTAACATAATTTTAAAGGATTTTTATATGGACGACTTAATGTCCGGGATTGAAAATATAGAAGATGGGTTTAAAATTTACACGGAATTATCTCAAGTACTAGCTAAGGGAGGCTTTAAATTGCAAAAATGGAAAAGTAATTGTAAGGAATTATTAAATAAAATTAAAGATGGAAACGATGAAGAACTAATAATAAAAATAGACGAAGTAACGAAGATACTAGGACTTACCTGGGATGCTCGCGACGATTGTTTTCAATACTCTCTGGAACTCGCGCCGATGTCAGAACCTGTAACAAAAAGAAAAATTATCTCGGAAATTTCACGTTTATTTGATCCGTTAGGGTGGTTAGCACCAAGCGTAGTCTTAGCAAAAATGTTAATTCAAAAATTATGGTTAGCCGGGTTAGAATGGGATCAAGAAATTCCAAATACTTTATTACAAGAATGGGATACTTACCGAAATAGTTTGGCTGCTCTTGTTAGCATAAAAATCCCACGATGGTTACACATTGGTTCCAATATTCGGAAGGCGGAGTTGCATGGATTTTCCGATGCATCTAAAACCGCTTATGCAGGTGTAGTTTACCTTAGAGTGATTGATGACTTGGATAACATTCACATTTCTTTAGTCACTTCAAAAACGAAGGTGGCACCCATTAGACAAGTGTCTATACCAAGATTGGAACTTTGTGGGGCGGTTCTTCTAGCCAAACTGATAGCTGAAGTAGGAGAAGTGATGGGTATCCAGAAGCTTGACTGGCATGCATGGACAGATAGTGAGGTGGTCCTAGCTTGGCTCAATAGTCATCCTAGTCGGTGGAGAACTTTTGTGGGCAATCGGGTTTCAGACATTTTAAACATAGTGGATACATACCATTGGGCCCACGTATCGTCAAAAAATAATCCCGCGGATTGTGCCTCCCGCGGGGTGTCCCCAGCTGAATTAAATTCTACGGCTATATGGTGGAATGGTCCAGACCTGTTGCGACAGCAGGTAATTGAATATAAAAGACCAAAGCATCTCGTTACACATATGGAAGAAGTTAACGTGCATACAAGTCTCGTAGGAAAATCATTTTGGGATAGATTTTCATCCCTTTCAAGGATGATTAGGGTAGTAGCCTACTGTAGGAAGTTCTTGTACCTACGGTCCAATTTTCCTGACAAGGAAAGAACTAAACAGTTGTCTACGAAAGAACTAGAGGAGGCTATGGATATATGTATTAGAAGGGGTCAAGAAGAAGAGTTACAAGATGAAATACAAGAACTTAAGGAAACGGGTGCTTTAATTAAAACGGGAAAAAAGTATAAATCCTTAAACTTATTTTTAGACTCCAAGGGAATAATTAGAGTGGGTGGTAGATTAGAGCTATCTCAGTTGAGTTATGATCGCAAACACCCTATACTGATTCCGAAAGATGCCTTCATCACGAAACATCTAGTAAGCGAGGCGCATCAAAAAACGATGCATGGGGGGCCTCAAGCCATGATTGCTTACTTAAGATCTCGGTATTGGGTTGTAGGAGTTAAATCTTTAGTAAAGGCCTATTTTAGAAAATGCGTGACCTGCGTTAGGTACACAAATAAGGCTAGGAGCCAAATAATGGGACAGCTACCATCTCCGCGTGTTACACCTAACAAGGCCTTTTTGTACAGTGGCGTCGATTACGCTGGTCCGATAAACGTCAGAATGTCCAGAGGACGTGGCAATAAGTCGTACAAAGGGTATATCGCACTCTTCGTCTGTCTGTCTACGCGGGCGGTTCATATCGAAGCAGTCAGTGATATGACGACTAAGGGTTTCTTAGCTGCCTTTAAGAGGTTCGTAGCGAGGCGTGGACATTGTGCAGAATTACATAGTGATAATGGTACCAATTTTGTCGGCGCAGCCCGCGAGCTGCAAGAATTATTTAAAAAAGAAAATTCCAATTTCATTCCCGAATTGGTTGAGACATTAGCAAATAATGGTACAAAGTGGAACTTTATTCCTCCTCACGCTCCAAACTTCGGCGGTCTATGGGAGGCAGGAATCAAGTCCACTAAATACCATCTCAGAAGAGTTGTAGGGAACTCCACATTAACGTTCGAGGAACTAACGACGGTGTTGGCCCAAATTGAGGCATGCCTCAACTCGAGACCACTTTCCTGTGTAGATCAAAATGAGTTAACGGTATTAACTCCCAGTCACTTTCTGGTTGGAGAACCACTCGTCCTTGCTCCTGATTCGAATTTCGAAAGGGTTAACATTTCTAGTCTGGGACGGTGGCAACTTACCCAGAGAATGTTGCAGGACTATTGGCGGCGATGGTCCCAAGATTATTTAAACCAATTTTTACTACGTCATAAGTGGGCTCATCAAACCACAGAACCAGGCATAGGTGACATAGTTTTGGTAAAAGAGGATGATTTACCTCCTGGCAAGTGGTTGCTGGGCAAAATTGAAGCAAAACACCCTGGTCCCGACGGAATTACTCGAGTCGTTACCATTAGAACTAAAAGTTCCCTAATAAAGAGACCTGTGTCTAAATTGGCTATTTTACCTGTAGCAACTTAAATTTTGTGTATGTGAGGTATATTTAAGTATATTGTATTGCTGTAGTTATAAGAACTCATTTAGTTTGTAAGAATTTTGTTTGTCTTTTGTATACCATCGCTCATGTTATATTACATACTTGTGCATCCCACCTCCGAAGACATGTTGCACGGTGGGCGGTTTAAATTAAGTGAAGGACATTTTGTAATATGTCCTTGGTGGGCGGTATGTTAAGGATTAAACATTGAAATGGAACGAAATCATAGCGATCAAAAATTATTGTTGCCTTTGGAAATTAGTACTACCTCGCTCGATAGATGGCGTTGTAGTCGAATTAGAAGTCGCTATGGTTTCGTTACCGCCGCATACTACAAGGTCTAAGAAATAGTTTTTGTTTGTTGTTGTCATTGTGCGAGCAGTACATCCAGTACATTGCGATCTCGGTTCGGTTTATTATATGTGATTTAAAACCAGTCCAGCGTACTTAATTTCACTACCCGCTCCAAGTCGAATCTCGGTCTCGTTCACTTATGTTTTTCCTAAATTATATGGATTGTCATCCAAAATCGCACATATTGTTCCCAATATTTACCTTCCTACTATCAATAATTTATCTTTGCACTCTTCATTAACTCAATTTATTGCTCTAAACTCTTCATCGCTGTGGTGGCCTAAATAGTGCTGCCATTATTGTTTTTAGATGTTTTGTTTTGATGGGTTAGGCTGATGGTGTAAGCAGCACTGAAGATACAGTAGTTATACCAACACCTAGATTTGGGGAAGGTTGCAGCCACTTTGCAAGTTTATGGAGGGGTTTGTACTTAGGTAAAACATTGCTCAACGATAAACGAACACTCTTTTAGCAATGTAAACATTGTTAAAATTGAAATTCTACAAATGATGTGCACAGAAGGGACTGTAGATACCTAAGCTATATAAAAAATGATTGATAGTTGTACACACCTTGGTAATCTTGGTACATGTTTTTGAATATTAAATACCATAATGTATTAGAAAAAGTCAGAATTTTTCGCCATTGATAATTATGGCACCAATGCCTCATTCATTTGCCTCCAGCGCATCTAAATTAAGAAATTAATCAAAATTAATTAAGCTTGGAATAATAAATTGAAAGTCATTAATATTTTAATGAAACTTTGTCTTCGTAATGACATGAAAATCAATCATCGGGAACATATTGCGGTGGGCCAACTAATCTTTGTTCTTAATTAAAAATAAGCCAAATTCATATATTATTTCAACGGAATATATTAGAATAAAAAAAGATGCATATTTATATAATAACAAATTTGTCGCAGTCTGTTAACGCAGGAAAAACTTAAAGGTATTTAAAAATATCCTGTACATAAAGTAGCAATGATAAATGTAAGATCAATTTTTCTGCTGTTTTGCCTGCAATTTTTTTTACTTAAAAACTTACCTACCTTTTACTTAAAAACCTACCTAACTTTTTATGTGGTTCGCGGGGCTCGTGCTTAGTATTAACAGCAGCACTGGTCAATCGAAGCTACGCTTGCCGCGGTCGGTTCGTGGATGGGTGACCATTCATTACATTACGAGACCCCTGTGCGTCGGAAAACACGTCCCGGATGTCATTCATCGATCTTTGTCAGTCGTTACGGGTAGTCAGAAGCCCGAAAGTCTGACAACCAGTCTTACCAAGGGGTATCATGTTACCCAGTGACTGGGTTGTGGAGGTCAGATAGGCAGTCGCTCCATGTAAAATACTGGTATTCACTGTATCCTGTTTGACTGGAAGCCGACCCCAATATAGTTAGGAAGGCTTAGTTTTGTAAAAAGATTCTGACAAAAGTTAATTTCTTCGCTCTTCATGAGTGTTGTCATAGTAAATTAAAGCGTAAACTACCAACAATTATTAAACAGCCTGGCGGTGACACTTGTAATACCGAACAATTATTATCTGTTCATAATAATAACTCGACGAATCGAATGCGACAAATTCTAGGCGTCATTCGACTGCGTTTCACGGTCCATCGGTTTGCAATGGCTTGTTATAACATTATTCATTCGGTATTATTTATAGTTCGTTGTTGGTGACAGTTTTAATCTACAATCTAAGTGATTGATTATGTAAAATTATAAATATTGCGTATTGGATCTTGATCATCCTTCCTTGCTTTGCATCCTTCTTCACCCTTCTTCTTCTTGATCTTCCTTCCTTATTGGGTTTTTTCCTTATTGGACTTAAACATAACTGGCGAAATGTGAGTGCTCTATAGGTTCACCTCTGCCTAACCCTTCGGGGAATACAGGCGTGATGTTATGTTGTTATCATCCGAGCTACATTTAGCAAAATACCTATATAGTTTGAGAGTTGGTTATTTCGATAAATGTCCCATTAAAATAACATAAGAAACAGAATTTTTGTTTTAATTACTATAAGAGAAAGGGTTAAAAAACCCTTTTGCCACTTAGTGACGATTTAGCGGTCAAACTTTATGTCGCGTTTTGTGAAAATTTGAGAGAATGTGCTGGCTCCTCATTGCGTTAGAACGGTCTCGGTCAACGCCAGTTCCACTCTTACTTAGATCACAAACTGTGTAGTCTCAAAATAATTAAAGAACTTTTAAAGCCTGGCTCTAGTTTTAATAGTGTGCTATTATAATTTACCTGCCATGTAAGTTAGCAGAAACATGATCTGGAGGTGGTGAAACATACCGTTAGTACCCTTAGTCGTCATCTGTCTAGATTTTTCCCAACTATTTTGGGGTCGGCTTCTAGACAAAGATTCTTTGAAGAATCTTTGAAGAATCTTTGCTTCCAGTATAACCGGATGCATTACATGAAGCGACTGCCTGATCTGACCTCCACAATCCAGTTACGACCGAACCCAATAACCTATTTTCAGTAAAATACAGATTGCTATTGATGGTAGACAGTATAATTCTGCCTGTCCTTATGTCAAGCCGGTAAGATTCCATAATCTCTTATAGATTATTGGAACATTAAAAAACCATGTATGGATAGGTTTTTCTATCTCCTGTATGCCAAAACTGGTGATAGATAGGATATTGGGTTCAGCCGTTACCGGGTAACACGATACCCCTTGGTAAGACTGGTTGTCAGAGTTTCAGGCTTCAGACTACACCCGGTCTGGCTGTCAAAGATTTACGAATGACAGCCGGGACCAACGACTTAACGTGTTTGATATTAAAACAGCACAATATATATTTACCGCAAAATAATAACACTTCACTCAACCTATTACAAATCATTATGTCCTAAATAGACAGGTTCAATGTCATACAAGTTACTACCATTAAAACCCCAAGGTGTTTAACATGACCAGTATAAGTAGACCTCTTGATCTCCTTAACGAAAGTTGGAACTTTAATTCAATGAGTAACAGAGGTCATTAAAACCGGTTATGGCTGACGATTGTGCCTTAAAGCTCTTGTAACGAAACTTTGTATTTGTTGTTGTTATTCAAAATTGATTTGTATGTGTATATGCTCAAGGTTTATCAAAGATAGGCAACACCTACACCCAGGTTTTTGATGAGAAAAAAAAAACACAATGAGATATGATGATTAAATAGTTTTTTTAAAGTTTTTTGAACGAATTTTTACTATAATGTATAAGTAAATTATATTTTTGAGCGTGTGGGTATAGGTAGTGGGAATCTAAGTTATAGTGTTCATTTGAGATAGATTTTACTATTAGTCATTTAACACTGATTTGATTACAAAAAGCAATAAATATTAACAAAAGTAATTGCGTTTTGTATGCGGTTTTACAACTACTTTTTTGCTGATGGTACTGGGCTAGTGATGTCTTATCTAGTTTTTTATTTTTAGTCAAATGAAATCTTGGTATGGTGGTCTGCAAAGCGTATTTTCAGTTTTTCCATAATAATAGTTCGTGTGTTATTTTCTTGCGCTACAGTATTTTTATCTCACGAAGCGACATGAGCTTTACTTGTGGTTACCAAGTATACAAATACGCTGTGAATGTGTGTGTAAGCGGAGGAGCTCTCGGTACCGTCCGAGACAATGTTGAAGTCGGTAGTCTGTGTTACGTGCTGACGCTACTCGTCTTCATGCACACATTCACAGCGTGTTTATACACTTGGCAAACACAAGTAAAGCGCGTCGCTTCATAATATAATTATATAGAATAACTGTTCCTACCAATATTAGCAGTTTCCAATATTCTGTGGTTCTTTCTTACTAACTTGCTTAGTTACTGTCTTTCATCTGCGGTCTTCCCTGTTGGGCTTCATGTAAAACCTAATTTCTCTCTTTTCATTCCATTTCCTCAAAATAAAACTACTACTATTAAAATAGTTGTTACCCTCGTAACTTTCGCCGCATAAGATAGAATACTCTTTATTATGTCATCTTCTGCCTAGCCTTTTCCCATTTCATGTTGGGGTCGGCTTCCAGTGTAACCAGATGCAGCTGAATACCAGTATTTTACATAGAGTGATTGCCTATCTGACTTCCACAACCCAGTTACTGGGTAATATGGTACCCCTTGGTAAGACTGGTTGTCAAGACTTTCAGGTTTTTGACGACCCGTAACGACCGTCAAGGATCTAAGAATGACAGCCGGGACCAACGGCTCGTGCTTTCCAAGGCACGGAGAGGTCTCAGTATGTAAAGATGGTCACCCAACCACGGACCAACCGCGGTAAGCGTAGCTTAACCTGAATGATCGACCCGTGAAGCTGTGGTTATTACTTAGCCACGAGCCCCTCAATACTCTTTATTATGTACATCATAAAAATTACAGATATAAATGTAATTTTTTTTTCCGCGTTATCCTAGATTGTTAGATTGTCTACAACTAGGCTGTCTGCAATAAGCCAGGTGGCTTCCACACACTACTACCCACTTACCATTAACTTAGCCGATGGCTTTACGTACCGCCTTTTTGTGGGGAAATGAAGCCATAACGTGTAGTCTGCTGCGGTTTGTAGACATGTAGCCATGGTGGTTTTAATTCTATACCTTCCTAATGGGTACAGCAGCTGTGCCTTGTCTCCGACCGCATGAAACATCCCAAGTTTTCAAGAAATTATTTTTTTTAATAATATAATAATTATACCAACCTATTATGGTCCCACTGCAGGGCAAAGGCCTCTTCTCATACAGAGAAGGCACGAGCATTGATCACCACGCTTGCTCAAGGCGGGTCGGCCATTCCAGATTTTAATTAAAGCTATTTCTGAATATATAAGTAATAAACTTACTAAAACATCCAACTCTATTTGTATCGATTCTATCTAACCTGAACTAACTTTTGTCACTTTTTGGTATGTCACTAAAATTCCGCTCTACGTCAATCCTTAAAGTGTTATTTCAAAAATGTAAATTGTCGTAGTGTCAGAATATTCACAAGACAAATTCTATTCAACTTTTCAGTAGTATCCAGAATTAATGTCAAATTGAGTCATCTTAACTGATCTAAATCGAAGATACTGCCAGTGTGGTCTCCCATAAACATATATACAAGAACATTAACATACTGATTCGAATCTATTTACCGAGTTCATAAGCATTAACAGTCGTAATGAACAACGGATCATCCATTGTCTTCTGGCTAATAAATACCACAACTTCCGTTCCCTTAGGGTAACTACCCACAATCACAGTTCAATCTATTTCATCTATTAACCCTAAGGCGAGCCACAAACTATTGTTGAACATGTTAAGTTTGGCCTCGATTGATTCGTAAATATCGGCTCCATAATTATCGTGTGTAGTACTAATAATCAATGAGCGGTGTGTACTTCAAAGATTAAGTGTATAGATGGTACAGATGGCAAAAAATAAGTAGGCTAGCTATAATTTTTTGCGTCTTTATAGTTTTCGGTTACGGGGTGAATATAACTTTTGAGTATGGTGGCATTGACACTTGAAACGGATTTTAGATATTTGGTTAGCGAAGTTTTTCTTTAGTTGCTGTGTAGTGAAAGAAGCGGTTGTTTTGCATAGTATCTTAAATCCAGTCTAACATAATAATTATTAGGGTAAATATTAAAACCATCGTGAGGAGACCGGCATGTCCTAGAACCAAAAATACGAAGACATGTGTCATCTACTAACCCGCACTGGGCCCGCGTGGTAGATTAGGTACAGCCCACTACCTCTCACCGACACGATGCCTCTGTTCCAGCAGTGGGAACATTATAGGCTGCTAATGCATATGCTAGTTAAATTTAATCAGTTATTTTAACCTCCTCCAATCTTTCTTGTGAGTAAATAAGATCAGATTATCTCTATTACTCTATAAAAGCCATGAAACTGATACCTATGGTGGTCTCGAGACTATACCCATGTAGATAGTCTGTAGCCTAAAGATATTCTAGCAATTAATATAGCACTAATACATATATCCTTTCTTCGACATTAACGACTGGCGCCACGCTGCAGGCTTAAACTAAGTAATTCTTAGACCAATAGTTACGTTATCATTACCATAAATATCAGTTGTCTTCTCTGCAGTACTCTGCATTTACAATACTTGCGCATACGCCCGCAGAAACGATCACAGTCAAATGAAACGGAACAAGAATATAACGAACTTATTGCTCTAAATTCAACACAATACTGTTTGTTTAACGAATTACCTGTACTTTACTGTTTTAGTTAATACAATAGACAATGTAATCGTGTCAAACAGGTAATGGATATCTCACAAAGATATCGATACGCGGATCGTGATACAAAACGTTTATTGATATAGTTCGTAATGGAATTTTATTATTATAATTTATATCTTTGCAAGCGATTCGTGATTTACGAATTAGGTTCAATTGTATAGATGATGGGTATTTCAGATTGATCTTTGTGGTTTTAGTCATTTAGAAGGTTTAAGAAAGTGGTTATTAGAATGATGGTGAAGTCCGTCAGGATATTTAGAAATAGTTTTAAATAATACCTATACAGATTATAAGGTAGGAATTTGTGGTGGAATTTGAAAAGTTTCGTGACCAGGTGGGCTCAGGTACGAACATTCTTTATGAATAACACGTTGTGTGGCTCTTCATTACGCGTTGTATAATTATTTAATGTATTTAAGTTCATTCAGTTCCTGTACTACCAAAAGACAGGCTTACGAATAAAGCTTTCCTGAAACTGTAATGTGCAATATTAAGAGAGCTTTTTAGCTAGTTTTGACAGACTGTTGGAAGCATTGCCTATGATAGAGAATCCTTTATTCTCAACACAGCTCTAATGAGCCTGCGTCTTTTGAACAGAACAAGGCTATTGTTTCCTAAACTCTTTGGTTTAATTAATAATCTATATATATACTCACATAAAAATAAATAAAATTGAAGTGTCTGTTAGTAATGTCAAAATAACAGCTTTTTACTAAATGCAAATAAAAGTATATAGGTACTTAAAACATAAAAAAAACAAACAATTTTTAAAATTTTTGTCAATCTGTCAGTCTGTCTGGTTGTATCGGCTAATCTCTGAAACGGCTTGACCGATTTTGACGGGACTTTCATTGGCAGATAGCTGATGTTATAAGGCGTAACTTAAGCTACTTTTAATTTATAAAAATAATTAGGGTTCCGCTCAAATAAATTGAAACCCATGACATTGTAAACACAATCCGATTCAAATAGGAAGTGGTTTTCTGACATCCACGCGAACAAATTCGCGGGCACAGCTAGTAATTTATACGTTTATTGTGCGCCTAATTTTCGAAACTATGTTATTGTTTTAAATCTTTTATAGCATGTTTCCTGTCATACTTAAGTTTGAAACCCATGTTACTTATTTTTCATATGCCGTTAAGTTTAACTTACTGAGAAATGCATAAGTTATAATGTCTACTGTTAGTTCATTCGAAGTTTCCATGTTTTGCCTATCGCCATCCGAAGAGTGAAGAGATATATCGTTTCCGATCGTCATTTACTTTGTGTGCTCGTGGTATGTTGGCTTGTCGTTCTCACACTTGTGGCTCGTGCTTCGAAACTGTAGTAAAAGTTCGTTAATTAATGTGAACTAGCTGTGCCCGGCGACTTCGTTCACTTCAATTTGGAATTAGAAATCGTCACTTCCCCAATCTTTTTCTAATAATAATTTCGGCTAGGTCAGGGTTCTTATATAGACTTCCAATGGAAGTCTAAGCGAGCGATTCTTTTTAAAGAATGACAATGAAATTCTCAAACTGTCTTCTAGTTTATTTGCGTATACAACATGTCCCGGGATTAACGCACAACCTCTTAAGGGGTCATTGTACCGATCATTATGAACAACTTTTACTATGGGACCAAACCTGAAATCGCGAAAACAAAATCAGCTGTTCCCTACATTTATGTTCGCATAACTTGTCAAAATGTAGGGCACCGCTGAATTTTTTTCGCAATTTCAGGTTTGGCCCCATAGTAAAAGTTGTTCATAATGATCAGTACAATGACCCCTTAAGAGGTTGTGCGTTAATTCCGAGACATGTTGTATATGCGTAATGAACGTAGTGATGTAAGAAATTCATGTAGATTTTGTGAATCTTCTTGTTAATCAATGAGAGCTAGGATACACTTAACTATTTGCCCCATGCCTTTCCTATAATCTAATAAAAAATATAACAGACACACCCCACCGTCAAAGTGCACCCCATCAGAAGCACAGAAACAAAATTCAAAGCAAAACATTACGTATTCATGAATATTATCATTATTTGTTTAGTAAATATCCAAATTAGATCTATAAGGCTAAAACGGACCGAATAACAAACCACCATAACGTCATACTGGATCTATGGAATATAATTATATAAAATATTTAACATATAAATCGTGGATAAAATATAATATTAGCTTCGTAAGATATGCGTTATGAAGTATAATACTGTTAACAGTTACTAAAGCTCATAATAAAAGGTCATATTCACAGTTGGGTGTCAAAAAACACTCCTTGGAGTAGGTTTTAATGGAATATTACAGATAGGACATGGCCCATGGGCCTTAAACATAACTGACGAATTGTGGGTATACTATTATAGGTGCACCTCTTTTTTTTTGTGGATGGGTAATCATCAAATGACTTCTCCCGCTCTGGGCGGAGCGGGAGGGCGTGTCAGACTTTTACTGACTAAAACCCACCCGTCTTCCTTCAGTTGCCTGTGCCGGGGCCACGGTAACTCTTTCGAACATCCCGCAACCCTGGCTGGCATCGGCCCTAGCGGACCCCTTCAATGGTGCTGGATGGTGGTGACATCTCTTTGAGGCACGCGTGGAACACAACGCGCCGTTGACTCGGGCCTGGTCCTTACCGGACGTCGAGCTACCCATTGCTCGCCGTCCGCAAGTCCGCGCCTACGGTGGCCGGGAATCGGCTGCCAATTCCCGACGCCCAGGGCGTCTCCTGCGGCGACTAGGGGCGTGAGGGCGCAAAACTTGCCTCTCCCTCACGCGTCCCGCCTCCTCCTTGGTCATGGATGGCCATAACCCTCTGGGACGCATTCAACCGACGGACCAGTCGTCGCCTTAGATGCACCTCTGCCTGACCCTTTGGGGAATACAGGCATAGACTCCAACACCCTCTCTCCTTAAACAACATCATTACATATAGTTCCTTGCTCTTGTTTCATGTTTATTATAATATATATGTATGTATGTATATGTAAATGGTACACCACTGACTACCTACAGTTTTGTCTCTCCTCTCCCTTTAATCCATCCAAAGGTTGTCTGTAAAAGATCGCTTTCAGCGATAAGACCGCCCATGGTGTCACCCTAAGTAAAATTTCTCCATTTATATTTGTGATTTTTATAGTGTACATAGAGTATTCTATCTGTCCATCTATCTCCAATCCGGGGGCTGGCTGCTTCTCTAACGGCCGAACCCAATAATCTATAAGAGATTATGGAATCTTACCGGCCTGACATAAGGACAGATAGAATTGTACTGTCTACCACCAAAAGTGATCTGTTTTTTACTGAAAATAGGTTATTGGGTTCGGCCTTAAATCGTCATCTTCTTGGCCTCATCATAATTAATTTGGGGTTGGTGCAGCATGGCTTTCTTGATCATAATTACATCTCTATCAGTCATCATTTCAGTATCTATTCTCTATTGGTTGGCCTAGTTCTCTAGGTGTGGAATGCCATCAATATGATAGTAGACGTCGTCGATAAGATGGCGTCGACACAGTGTCTTTTTCACCCTTTTCGCACCAAGACACTAATGTGTGTTTAACCCTTAGTTTTAACCTTATATAATTTTGATTAATTAAACTGTGCAGTATTTACCGACTGGCTCTGCACACGCACTATTTCGAAACCGTGCGCCTCCACCATTTGTGAAAATTATGTATAATGTAAGGGAGGACGTTTAATAATAGATGATAAACTTTAATTATACATTTGTATTATTATCAGTTTATCTCAAAACAAAAAATACCTAATATTTGTTATTTAAAAGTAATTCCAAATTTCTCTTGAATGGTATGCAACCGTAGTTATTTTTCTAACAGCCTGTACGACATAAGGTCGCCTTTTGCATGAAACCTTTACAGTACCTGCTCTTCAAAGATGGTTTTACATCCGATACGAATTACAAATATATACTACGTAATATTTTAAAGAGGTAACATTTTTGAGTTTGTATGTAGAGATAATCTTCGGAACTACTGATCCGATTCAGAAAATTTTTCACTAATGGGAATCTATAGTATTGCCGAGTGTCATATATTTTATGTTAGAAAAAGAGTAGTCTATAACATTAAACGAATTTATCAATGTTATGTTTTTACAAACTTACCACAACTTTCCTCGTACTTGGCTGGGGTAACCACATCATTTCAAACAATGACTGGCTTACATCTAGTGGTCTGCAGGTGAAAGCAGAGACTGTTTGATGTGGGAGTTTAACACAAGAAGCATGTGGTATTTGTATACAAGAAAGCCAATATATTGATGCAAATCTTTGACATGCAAAATTAAATGGGTGTTTTGGCGGTGTCAGCTATCCATAAAATATATCCGTCGAACCACTAGGTTGGTCGTCAAACCCATAGACAAGCCTGCATGTTCACAACAATTTTATTGCTAGAATTTGCAACAACATCTTCTGTTACTTGCCCGTACTTGCGTTTGAACTTGAAAGCGCTGAACTGGATTCAGCGCGGTAGCGCTTTAGAACCCAAAGGAAATTCGATAAGTGTTGTTGGATTCGTAAGCCAAACCTATCCCCATGAATTTATTATTATGACAGCCACAGAAATCAACGTGTGGCTTATGCATTTATCTCATTATATGAAATATAAAATTAAATATTTAAAGCTTATTAAATGTGCTATTTATTTAATTTATAAATAAGTTAATTATACGGGAAATCAAGCGTAGATCTCTTCATAAATTATCCGCCAGGCCGTCTAATAACCGTAGTTGAACGGAGAAATTCTAGGAACATAATAAAAATTTAAAATGTACGTTGTAATGTAGTCTCTATGTTGATGTTTTAAAGTGTATAGTAGCGTGTTTATTATTGACTGATTGTAAGAATCTGTGTGGAACGTATGAATATATTTCACGCTAAGATATTGGGGACTGGGGCGATTTATACCGTTTATTACTGTATGCTCAGTAACCATTATTTCTGTTGATATTATAAAAAATATTTTGTAGTTAGCGTCATTTTCTCTTGTGAACTCACGCGCCGGAAAATTTTCATGAATCAACTTTTTGCTGCTGGCATTTCTAATTGAAATTAAGTCGATAAGAATCGTTTCCGTGTCATTACACTACCATTTGTTTATACATATAGAATACCGCTAAATAGTAATACAGTCTGAAAGTGGACAGTTAAAATCATAACATAACATCACATAACATAAAATCACGCCTTGTTTCCCCGAAGGGTTAGGCAGAGGTGTATACCTATAGTAATAGTAACACCCACATTTCGCCAGTTACCCCTATTACATGGGACTAAACATAACTGGCGAAATGTGAGTGTTAAATCATTTTCAAACATTCATATATACATAAACTCATGCCTTCTTCCCATGGGGCTAGGCAGAAACTACGGAACGCCACCTGCTACGATCTTTCGCTTCGTTTATGCTCATACATCTGGTCATACACGCACGCCGGTTGCAAGTACTACGCACAAAACCTTTCTGAAGAACATCACTTATAAGATATACTTACTAGAATACCGCTAAATAGCAATATTAAGAGTTCTGACAGTGGTGATATTCTTGTTCCAAGTGGTTCCCGATAAACAAGGAAATCGATAAGGAAATTGGCTGTCTTAAAAACCGTAGATGGTTAAATACTATTTATGCAGCAGCTTCCTCGTGTCTTTTAATAACAACTAACTTGGGTGATGGGATACCCAATTGACTCGACAAGAATGGTGGTCATGGCGTTTGGTCCCGTTGGATCCTAAATACAACAGTAACCGAACAAATAAATCATTTAGTCGCTTTGACGATATTCGCGAGAAAAATCTCTGTAAGAAATCACTCGAAAGACTACACTTGATATACAGTAAATAAATAGAGATTGATTATGTCTATTGATTGCCTTGTTAGTCTAGTGGTCGCAAGCGCTACTGCTGAGTTAGGGTTCGATTCCCGGATCGGGCAAAGTGTTATTAGGTTTTTCTATCAGGAATTTCTCAGTATCAGCCCGGAGTCTGGATCTGTGCCCAGTTGATGGCCCAGTGGATAGATGGTTGATGGTTGGGTCGCCCCTATTACATGGGACTTAAACATAACTGGCGAAATGTGGGTGTACTATAGATACATCTCTGCCCAACCCTTCGGGGAATTAAGGCGTGATGATGTTATGATTATGTTTAACCTGATTTTGCACAGGCTGCTAGTGGCAAAGCGTCTATTTAGTATTCTAAAACTTTATATGAAGATTCCTCTAAGCTCCTTGAACTTAGCAATGAACCACATACATACATACATAAACTCACGCCTTCTTCCCATAGGGGTAGGTAGAAACTACAGAACGCCACCTGCTACGATCCTTACATACTCCTTTTGCCTCGTTTACGTTCATACATCTGGTCATACACGCACGCCGGTTGCGAGTACTACGTACATGACCTTTCTGAAGAACATCACCAATAAGATCACTATATGTCTTCCTAGGGCGTCCCCTCCACTCATATCTGCCGTGTAAATACCTTTTGTTAGTCGACTTTCATTCATCCTCTCAACATGACCAAACCATCTAAGCATACTCTTTTCAATTGAATTGCAATTTTCTCTTTGCAATTAACCAATTGGTTAGAGCAGTTGTCTATGATTTCTATTCTCTAGCGATAGGTTCGTATAGCCTACCTTTTTGAAAGAAATCGTCCATCTATATGTTAATAGCGTCATCCGCCTCAAGTTCCACCCATCCCCCATACTTTATCAATCGCTCACATCTGCTCACACTACTAAAGTCGTGTTATCCCGTATGTAAGTCACAGCGTACCGTAGTGTTGTCGTCACACGTGTCCCGTTATCGTCCACATGGCACGGTCGTGTTCTTTCTCACTGTACGAGACGGCTGCAAGATGACAACAACATTTTTCGAGTGTTCGATGTGCGGATATCGATATAGAAGATGTAACATAAATAACGCACAACCTCTTAAGGGATCATTGTACTCATCATTATGAACAGCTTTTACTATGGGACCAAACCTGAAATCGCAAAAAAAAATCAGCTGTTCCCTACATTTTGACGAGTCATGCGAACATAAATGTAGGGAGCAGCAGATTTTTTTTGCGCGATTTCAGGTTTGGTCCCATAGTAAAAGCTGTTCATAATGATGAGTACAATGACCCCTTAAGAGGTTGTGCGTTAATTATGTTACACCTTGTATAGTTTCGATGGAATATGATGAGGTGAACTGATAATCCCCAACGGTATAGGACCGTAATGACCCATCCAAAGATTAATTTATGGGCTGTCCATATGGAAGGTCGAATGTTCAAAAGATTGAACTCCACCCAACCGTAGCACTATTGAGGTGAAGTCAATCCTAACTAATATTATAAATGCGAAAGTAAGTTTGTTTGTTTGTTACGCTTTCACGCTAAAACGGCTGAACGGATTTGGATGAAATTTAACACATGGGTAGACCATGACCTGGGTTAGAGCATAGAATACTTTTTATCGCAATATTTCCTCGGAATCGAGACTTATGTGGGTGAAACCGCGGGACGCAACTAGTCTTTACATAAGTTATTGAGCTAATTTCATCCAAGTAAGCAAAATATCTTTTGCTAGGTTAGTTAGGAATACGAGTAGGTAATGTGAAACTTACATTGCTGCCTGGTTTTATATGATTGTTGATTGGCCAGTCAGCAAAATTGCCAGCAGGCTGACTTGCCAGAGCACTCCGGACTTATTTCAGTTTTGTGATTGGTAGAAGCTCTATTAATGCAACTCAATCGATGTGGCTATCGGAATATCAAGTGCAATGTGTGCATATTTGTTTTAATGCACTGTAGTGTAGGTGCGCTGTGGCTTTTAGTTTTTGGTTACGAGTTAAAGTCGTCCAACCACTTACATTATATCAGCCGGAGCTCTGCACTTATGCACTTTTTCGCGCTGTTCCTAAGGCCTACCGTGTTACTGACCGTTTCCCTCCCTCCATTGCACAAAAATGTCTGAATGGTCCATTGTTACCCACTTACAACATATAATAACGTGTTTGGCGCTAATGTTCGTACATTCTCTGGTAATGAGTACGTCACCCTTACAGCATTCCTACAGTAGCCGGTCAATGTGAATGTTCTGGAAGTTTTGTTGAGTTTATCGGTACTGGGAGGCGTTCGTTTTGGCCATGGTTTTTTAAATTTCAGGCTATCCGAGTCCCTACTTATAGAATATTCTAAAGCACCCAAGGAAATTGAACTGTGGTACCGGTGTTGATGCTCTCCTTATATGCTTAACTTGTCTAAACTATCTCCTACTTCTATTATCTTATTTTTATCTTCTGTTCTAAAATAATTTAAAGTAACAACCAGTGGCGCAGATACAATCATCATTAGAGGGAAGCCGAAGAAAAAATTGTTCAGGTCCCATAAACTCAGACAAAAAACTGTAGGTTTTTAATTTAATCTTATGATGTATTAAACTGGTATTAAATATAATTGTGTAATGTGATGTGATGCACAGTTACACACACAGGTGTACCATATTATTAAGCAATAGTAGACATTGAGAAGAGTTGTTGTTCCGAAGGGAAGCCGATAGGAATCGGGTTGTATGAAGGCTTCGCCCCTGGTAACAACTATGATCGCGTGCATTCGTTCTAATTAATTACCACACCAATACGTCACTGCACCCAACAAACAAATCGATATTTTTATCTCGAGTTCCAACAAACTTTCAACAAAACGAGATTCTCTCACGAATTCGGCCAATCGATAATCGATATCAATATTTCTTTGTTTACCTTATATCGATTTCCTGAGAATTAGAAAGTTGTATCGAAAACTATTGTGTTACACACGGTTGTAGCTGGTACCGCTATTAAAAAGTTGATGATTCTCATCTTAAAAGTTATTTTGGCATTGTAGGATGAATTGCCGATTATTTCTGACCAAAGAAAGGCATTTTCTGGTCAAGAAGGCGAAACTTATTCGCGTAAGTGTAGTGGGCGACTGAGCGGTAATTCGTCAAATTATAATATGATAAATAACTGAAACATAATTATGATGCAAAAGTAACTCCTATGGTGATGCTCGCAAGAACACTATTACCATGCACCATTGAATATTACGGCCTTACGTACATATTGTTTTTCGCATAAACTTAAGATGAAGAGAAGAATAGAAGATTTAATTTGCACAAGTGTTCAGCTCAGCGAACTGAATACAAACAATAGATCGTGCATCTTCTTCAAGAATGATAAAGTTACGTAGCGCCATGCTTGTCATTTATTGGCGCCAAGTAACTTATTATTTTATTACCAATATTTCAGCATGAGATGGCACAATGTCTGGCTTAGAAATGCCCTGTTATATGTAGTAATAATTGGCTTTTTCTCGTTGGTAGTTCCAATAATACAAAATTTTAGTAGATTTACTTACAAGACTTACTTCGAGTATTTCTTTGAAGAAGACCAAGTATAACTCGCAGTGGATTGTAGAAAGTAATTAATGAAGCAAGGAATGGATTGAATAATCAGCCTATAATGTTCCACTGCTGGGACACTGGCCTTCTCTTGATGGGAGGTTGATGTCACATGTCTTCAAATTTTTGGTTCTAGTACATGACCGGTTTCCTCACGATGTTTTCCTTCACCATTGGATGGTTTAATAGATTCAATAGTGTACCATAATTGTCGGTACATCAGGTGAATATGCACTCTGATGAGCTGAATCCTAAGCCTTCATCCAGCAGCTACCTTACCTTATCAATATCGTTCCTCTGTCTAGCCTGAGCTGGCTTTTTACTCTAGGCGAATCAAGCCTGAAAAAGATGAAGAATAAAGAATTAATGTGCTTTTTGAGTAGCTTAAAGCTATTATGCTTGCCAACTCCTATACGTTGCGCGTTTTCTGATAACTGTTCTGAAATTACCCAAAACCTTTGTCTATATCTAACAAAATATTTATTATTGTTACAGGTAAACCATCCCATTCGGACCGTGTGCAGTGAATACATAGATTATTATGTGCAGTGACGCTATACACTTCGACTCGAGGGACAGACGGTGACAATTGTGTTGTGAATACATGTCAGTGAGTTGTGGATAATGATCGTTTGGCGAACGAAGAACACTAGTCGTCGGAAATACGGGGGCTGGTAAGTGTCAGGCTTTAGTTATTAATCATTCTATTCATTAACAGTAGCGTATGATTTTGCTACGGTACGGTAAAAGTCATGTTCTTTGATGAATTCTAGCTTATAAATATATTACGCCAATATGGCAAGGATAAATAGGTAGATAGTAGATAGAATAACATGCTTTAGATACGGCCGAACACAATAAACTATTTATCACCAGTTGTGGCATACTAGAGATAGAAAAATCTATCTATCTATGGTCTTAACGTCCCAATAATCTATAAGAGATTATGGAATCTTACCGGCCTGACATAAGGACAGATAGAATTATACTGTCTACCATCAATAGCGATCTGTCTTTTACTGGGAATAGGTTATTAGGTTCGGTTGGGGTACACAGAATTCGAATAAGGAATTGGACGGCCAATCTTAGCTCTCGTACCCTGGATTCAATAAAAGGCGACGGCACTCTGTTAAAAGGACTGGCAAAAATGCCGTGTGTAAAAGCGATCACTAATATTTCTGCCAGTTTTAACTTAAAATAAATCCAAGTAACAAGACAGAAATTATGTGATTTTTGACATCGTGGTTATAAAATACAGCATAAAAAAGTAAAATAAATTGTACGGAATTAAGAATTAAGATCCTGTATTTTGATTTCGAGGCTTTAAAAGATTAACTTTAAACAATCAGAGTTATTAAAACTTAAGTATTAATAGACACAAAATCCTCTTTTTTTAAACCCACGGGATATCACATGCTGACCGTAGACCAAGCACACGACGGATACAGCCACACAGGTTACCCGTAATTACAACTGTCAACAATAATTACAGCCGTTGAAGTGTGCCGGTGAGTTCCCAGTAGCAGCAGTAGAATAGGAACTCTCCATCCTTTCCCACGAACGTCTCGCTAAAGGGATGTTTCCAGTACGATGCGATGGGTGAAAGCGTATACCTGTGGATTGGGTGAAGCTTCTTGAAGTAATGATTCAAGGTTGTGGTGAAGTAGGCATCTTATCAAGACAGCCATTTTCAAGTTTCTGATTTCGGGGTGTTCAGGAAGACCAAAGCTGGAATGAAATATGTTTTTGAAAGACAGATGTAGATTAAGAGAGTAACGAAAAATCGTACAAATGCCATAAATATGAAAGTGTTTGTTGCTTTGTCCTTCTTTCGCGCAGCAACGTATCGAACGCGATTTTTTACATAGAGATAAGTAGTTTATGGGCCGGAGAGTGACATAAGTTTATTCTGAAAAAATCCCTCGGGAGAGAAGCTGCGTGAATAAACTAGTGATGTACCATAAAATCAATTTCTCGTTTGTTAGAAGTTATGTTTTTCATTAGCAGTCCTTGCGATACTAAATCGAGTAAGTATGTATCTAATCCAGCAAGTAAAATAAACGCAATGATATCTAGCCACAGGATGTTATAATTGACTAGAAATAATCCGACATGGTTCAGAGTATAAACATAAAACTAATTAGCCAATTGAAAATAATCTTTCAATGTGAATTAATTAGATAAATTGTAAATGTGTTCTCTATCTTTATTACACTACCTTATTAGTAGATACAGCGTGTTTAAAACGGGTAGTAAATGGAATCAGATCATCTGATATGGATACTTTTTGTTGATTAGTACCGTTTTATCATCACCTGCTCGTAAATGTTCGCTTGTGTCGATAAGAACCAAGATCATTTAGAGCCTTAGTTCCCAAAGTGATCCAGGTGGAGCCCCAGAGGTCCACGGGAGACTCGACGGGGGTCTACGTTGGGGTCTATCTTCACATTTTTATCACAGTTTTGGGAATATGGTAGAAATGTAGCTGCAGCGAATCCACCGGAACCAGCAAAATTTTGAAAGTGGTCTATGAGAAAAAAGTCTGGGAACCTCTGATTTAGAGACTAATGGTATAACATCACAGAGAAGTGATATGGGGTCTGGTTAGTTAAGCATATAAAAATGCTGAAGGATCGATGGCCGGTGGAACAGATGAGTCCTGGAGTGGAGATCGCGTATCAGCAAGCGCAGTCTGGGACGCCCCCCAGCTAGATGGACCGACGAGCTTCAAAAGGTGGCTGGGACAGACTGGATGCGAAAGGCGGAGGATAGGATGTCTTGGGGCAGCCTGGGAGAGGCCTGTGCCCAGGGCTGAGCTGATTAAGAATATTGTCACAGACGTCCAAAATCATGGCGTTTTGTCCCTTTGCTTGGTCATTAATCCTAAAACTCTGATCTACTGTAAGACGTTTTCAAAACTGCTCCCGGAATTCCAATCTATTTAATATCAAAGATGTTGAGTAATTTATTTCACGTCTAAATGTAGTTTTCAATTGCAAAATGATTGGTAAAAGTATAACTCAATTAAAGCCAGAGCCCGGTTTATCAACTTAGTGAAAATAAAGTCGTGTTCACACAGCATGGGTCGCTGAAACTTACATCTTTCTAAAGAGTGTTGCCATGGGCACAAACTAAAACATCTCGTAGGTAATAAGAGCCTGTGATGGCCTACTGTGTTGTGCTTACTTATAGATAACGCGTTTTGTGTGTTCATTTTTTCTTTTATTTGACAACAGTAATAGGAACAACGCAAAAGGAGTATGTAAGGATCGTAGCAGGTGGCGTTCTGTAGTTTCTGCTTACCTCCATAGGAAGAAGACGTGTGTAGTATAGTATAAACTCTGTCACAAAATCCTTTATGTTGCTTTCTTAGTTTCTTAAAGGTCACACATCAATATTGATATAACTTCCATAAACACTGTTTGTTACTCTCCATAATTTTTATCTATCAAGTCTTCTAATAATTTCAAACATCTAATATCATTACTAGTTAGTCACAGTACCTCTCTGTTCTACCTCCATCCTTACAAAACCGCCGCAGGGCGTCCCAAGTTAGCAATCTCGTACGATACGACATCACGCGCCGTATCCGACTGCGGTAGGCCCGTCGGCACGATTCCGTGCGTATTACAAGAATTCCTGATTTCCTACGTCTCTTCCTAATGTCTCTAGTGCTGTTACGATGTCATGTTCCCCGCTTTACAATTGCGCTGTAGGGTGTTTCTTGACTCGAAACTTTGTTCCAATGAAATGTTTCACGCTGGTTTCAGAGTAGGAATTATGTTTAACTATTTAATGTTGGACAGACAATGTACAGACACTAAAATATAATGGTGTGCCGGCAAGAAATAATTTTGCAATATGCGGACAATATTCATAAAAATTGCATGTTTCACATGTTTTTAAACAAATGAAAAAGATAGGAAAGGAAGAAAATCTAGAGAAACAATGCCAAAGATTTAATTACATAACACATGCACAATATTGGTTGAAAAGAATGTCAACCGTCATAGTAAAATGTGTTATCTCCATAGTTTTCAGCACGTAATGCTTTCAGTCTTTTTGTATAAAAATCAATATGCTGAAAAATTTCTTTAACTGTATAAACTGTATAAATAGTTCAATTTATCTGCCTGCATACTCATCTCTTTTGTCGACTGTACTCGACAAACAATGTTACGTCTTATTATTAGGTCCACCGTTTTATTAAGTCTGTCCAGCCAGTAGTCAGATTGGTAAATGCTTGGTTGGTAGCTTATGCCTTTGCATAATTGACTAAGTAAAATGACGTACTGTTATGTTCCAGGGACTAGCAAGTTGTCAACGCAAATATAGAGGAACAATGCCTACGATTTGACATTTCACCACACGCATAATGTTGGTTGAACAGAATGTCTGCCGTCGTAGTAAAATGTGTTATACATATCTCTATATTTTTCTGCACGTAGATCTTTCAGTCTTTTCAAAAATAAATATCCTGAAAAACTTATTGAACACAGTATGGTTCTATTTATCTACCTGCATACTCATCTCTTTTGTCGACTGTACGCGACAAACAATGTGATGTTTTATTATTAGGTCCACCATTTTATTAAGTCTGTCCAGCCAGTAGTCAGATTAGTAAATGCTTGGCTGGTAGCTTATGCCTTTGCTTTACTGACTAAGTAAAATAACTTATGTTCCATAGACTAACAAGGTGTCAATGCCTTGGGAATAAAGCTGGCACGTTATGGTACTGCTTAGTGACTGTTAATATCTTGTTTGAAGCAATCTAACCTGACCATGTTTTAGAATGGAACGTTTATTTTGTAGTGACGTGGGACGTTGAAAAGCAGTGAGCATGTCGTCAAAAATAAATACTGTTTCCAGTTTGTTTGTAATGGGATTGATATGTTTTCTGACATTCTAATCAATACCTTCACTCAGGTTGTATTATGATTTGACAATGTAAGCGATTTTCTGACAGAGGCAATGTGGTATATTTGAATTGGTCAACAAGTTCAACTTTGTGGGATGACTGCAGTGACTATAATTTTCATTGTGTCTATGATGTAGAAAGGTACATCCGTTACATTTTATGAGTGTACGAATAAACGCCGACAGACACTACGCCGACAGACTGAACAACGACAAGACTTTACTTCGACGGGACTCTTCGCTGACAGGCCACTTCGCCGACAGACTGACAGCAGGTAGACGGAGCCCCGGTACGCGGGGCTCCGTCGACCTGCTATCAGTTTCCGGGTCAGGCTCGGAATAATTAGAAGTAAGGATGCCCTGTCGGCCAAGTGTCCTGCCGGCGAAGAGTCTCGTCGAAGTAAAATCTTGTCGGTATTCAGTCTGTCGGCGTAGTGTCTGTCGGCGTTTAGTCGTATACTTAGTGATATTTTATACTTACCTTATATTTTTTGGTCAGCGATTGAGAACATCGTTCTCCATTCTGATACCAATACTTTCCTACCCGCTAGTCGCATCTGCATAGGGCTCCTATAAACTGAAATAACTTGCGATTCCATATTATTCATCTCACGTATCATTAACATGGCCAAGCACGTGTTGCGGTCAACCCTATCGGGGTGGTGCGGTTAGGCCGTTCACACACTCGGATGCATATCCTCGTCGCATGCAACGATGCATGCTGCATGTTCTGCAATTAAATCAATTATAAATTAGTTCAACCGCATGGTGTACCTTATATTTATGTGGGATAATAAAGGGACTTATCGGTTTGTAGGTAAAATGTCTAAGTTTTTACATGGTAGGCGTCCTTATGACAATAACCCGTTAGGTAAGTACTGGTACGATCTTATCTGAATTTATATCAACATTTAGGTAATTAGACAGGTTTTAATTTGTAGATACTCTATCTAACTAGGCACTGGTCAAAAAGACAAGCTCGTTACCGAAGGTCGTGGTTGACATTCAAGCGTGCCACATAAAAATGCCAATTGGGTAGACTATCTATCTAAACCAAGTAGTTGTAGTACTAGTGCATGAAACGGCCCAAAAATGATTTTTTCTTCTTACAGGTATAGGAAGTTTCATTTCATGAAAGAACATTAGGTAATTATTTTTAATTAATAGGACTAAGCTCATTTGCTACATAAAATCATGTCATAACAATTATAGTGCCACTGACAAGACAGATATTAAGAAATCCGTATATTTATTTGTCAATATTGCCGCTGTTGTCTGTAATCAAGCTAGAACAATGAAGAAAAGTTCATTAAATAAAATAAATTGCCCGACACATAAAGTTGCTTCAAGTAGTACCGTGAGAGAACCGCCTTACATAGCTTCGGTGTTCACGTTTTGATTGATGAAAATGTCCCTTATTCCGCTGACCGAACTTAATCATTCAAGGAAGAGGTTGAAAAAACGGGCGCGCCTGTTACCACGGCAATTTGACTGGGTTCCGTACGTAATTGATAATTTTATTACACCTACATACCTATTATGTAATTTTGGTACTGATCATATGTTTTTTCGAGTATTCGTAATTGAAAACAACAAGTTTCATGTATTACCCACTTTTCGCTTTTTACTTGTGAAGAATTTTCGTACGTACATGCTCCATGAGCGCCATCATGCCATGTCATCATGTCATGTGCGCCATGAGTAAAATATGATGTGGTTACCTTTTCTCTGTCTCTACTGATTGGGTTCTTAATGCCAGTTTAGTACTTTTGCAATTTACACAACTAATGGCTGATTTAACCAATGTAACTGAACGCGATCAACACATAAACCACGTTTAAGGGCTGTCAGTGGCGCTCCTGAGCGTAGTAGATGTGCTGATCGCGTTCAGTGTCATCGGTCAAATCCGCCCTAAGGGTGGATTTCGCCAATGAAACTGAACGAGAGCTGTCAGTGTCATAATTGTTGAGGAATTTTTACATTGACAGCTCTTGAACGCAGTTTAGATGTGCTGATCGCGTTCAGTTTCGTTGGTGAAATTGGCGCTAATTAATTAAAATTCAAAATATTTCACATAAACCTACATGGGCACTTACGAAACGTCAGAAGCTAGGTGCACGGTTCCAATTGGTCGTTTCCTATAGAGAAGAACTGGCAAAAAACTCCACGGTTATCTTTTGAAAATAATTGGCTTTTACAATGTTTTCAAATTACTGTGTTATTAAGTATGGGAGGACAGTGTAGGCCTGTCAACAAGTACCAGGTACTTAACAAAATAGAAAATGGTCTGCAAATCTACAGTCTATTCTATTAAGCCTACAACGTTCTCACATTCACAAAATAGAAAATAATCTATTTAAAAGACAAGACTATATAATGTAAAACAATGAAAAGATTATATCATGGAAACATGTAAAAAAACAATAAAATAAATTAAATTAAGGAAATTTGGGAGCAGTTAATAGACATTTACATAAATAGTTATGCTGTTAATGAGGTACCAGGGAAGCCACATGTGCAGAAGGAATTAGCGCCAAACTTCCCTGTCTTCAACGTAGTCTTTAATCTTATAATATGCTAGTAAAACTTCTATTAAATTCCTACTGTTATTTCTTGGGATTTAAGTATGAATCGTATAGACAATTAATTATGCATAATTTAATTGGTATGCATAAAATTTTAATAACTACTTCAAATAGGCATGTATGTGTATATCGAGAAAATGTTCCCCTTAAAATGCGAATTGCAGGTATATTTTACCGTGATACGGCTCGAGATAGTATCTCGATGTTTTCCACGGGAATTGCATACAAGGTCTAAGATCTTAAGGCACTGGTTGTCAGTTAGTCGGTCAATTATGTCCGTCGTTGGTGCAACGCTTCGTCCTGTGATGGAAATTTAAATACATATTTTTTTTGGGAGGCATTTACCTTGTGTTACCTGTCTGTATGTATGTGTCTGTTTGTATGTAGATCCATGATACTTGAAAGAAGCCTAAACACAAAATTATACTCGAGTACCTAATTTAGAAAATATCGTTTTGGACTTAACATAACATCACGCCTTGCGTCACCGAAGGGTTAGGTTAGGCAGAGGTGTACCTATAGTACATCCACACTTCGCCAGTTATGTTTAAGTCCCATGTAGCAGCGAGCCTGTTGCCATCAACCGGGCACAAATCCAGACTCCGGGCTGCTACTGAGAATTTCCAGATGGAAAAATCCAATAACACTTTGCCCGATTCAGGAATCGCACCCAGGGATTTATGCTCAGCAGTAGCGCTTGCGACCACTAGACCAACGAGGCAGTCAGTCGTTTTGTACATGTCATAATTCACATTTGGAATCTATTAACCGAATGCTCATTAATTTTTATTTGTGACTCGGATGTTTTACATCCTTGCACTTTTAACTTTTTCAATGCTCAATGAACCCTAAATCACCGCGGCTCTCAATACCGCGATATGGTTGGCTCTCTGCCCCAAAAACTGTATAAATAATAATTTATACAAAAACCCGGCACGGTCTTTACTCTTTCTTATACATTGTGGAACAACCCAGTTATTAAGGCGCTGGATATTACATATTACCAGATAAATTATCGCCTTATACATTTAATACATTAAAAAGTATTTTAGGGTGTATATTGCCAGTATCGTGTTCGTGAGAATGTTGAGATGGATGTGTGGAGTGACGAAATTGGATAAAGTAAAAAATGAGTATATAAGGGGAAGTTTGAAAGTGGCGCCAGTGACAGAAAAGTTGAAAGGAAATCGTTTGGCTTGGTATGGACATGTGAAGAGGAGGGAAGAAACGCATGTGACTAAAAGAGTGATGAATATAAATGTTGATGGATGGAGAGGGAGAGGAAGGCCAAAGAAAAGATGGATGGATTGTGTGAGGAATGATATGCAAGAGAAGGGAGTGAATGATAGCGTGACTTTTGACAGGGGAAAATGGAAAGAGAAAACGTGTTGCGCCGACCCCAAGTAACATGGGACAAGGGCAGGAAGATGATGATTGCCAGTATCGTGTTCAAGTTCTTTGAAAATTTTTTTGGCCTTTTTGGTCAATAAATTAAGATGTTGGTTCATTGTCAATATTAAACTGGCTTGTTTAGTGGATGTAGGATATTCTTCGAGCAGAAATAACCTGCTAAGAATATTTTTATGAAGCTTAGTGAACATTAATTTAATATTTTTACAGTTTTGTCTTCCGTGCGAACAATTGTTTTGAGAAACTTGATATGGCAGGCTTAAAAGATTATTTTACAATTTATTGTCAACTCCCGAGTGCAGATAATGTGAAAAAGATATTATTTTCTTATTTCTAGTCCATAAACATCATCTACCTTACTAACACTGAATATTTAGTACTCACGCCGCAAAGACAACAAAAACAAGACAATTTATATGCCACGATTCATGTAAAGTGTCTTTTTAAATTCCACGATTTTAAAATCGATGTCACGCGCAATCACATACTGGTACATTTCAGTGCTCGTATTATTATTAGGGGAAATCGGATCGATGTATTCGATATTGAGATCTAATCGAGGCGGCGCGTGCGACTTGATCTCGATCACAGCACGCATGCTTACGGTGGCATGATGACGCACTTTCGTTTCGAGAAAAAAGGTATTAGATGTGCTTGTTGAAAATTGGATGCGAGAAAATGTCTGCAGCTATATCTGTCATTGGGTTGTCTGATGTTTTACTCATTTTGTAATATGCCTCTCTGGACGGGTTGCACGCACACTCAAGGATGTAATTGAGACAATCTATTGCATTTCAAAAGTTAGTAGAAGAAAGCGGTTTTGCCATTTTCTTTTGGTTTAAACTACAACAAAAAAAAGAAGAATAAATATCTCATAATCTGCTTATTAATTCTTTAAAAAGCGAACAGGATAAACCCAATATGCAGACAGGCAAACAAACACTCTTCAAATATTTGAACATCTCATGGACGAAACGCACTCTAACCGTTAGCCTCGCATGTTGGCCAAACCTATTTGCCATGTATACCAACTATTTGCCAAGCACACGATCTATTTGCCAAGAACACTGATATTTGATATAACCATCACTTACAGTAACGGGCTTATTATAATGTCGCGGAAACGACTAGGACACACATAGTATTTGTATGGCCGCCTGTTACACGGGCTTGTAATTACTTGTCATGAAGTTTCTGCATGTCAGTCTAGTCATATGTAAACAGTAGTTATTAGTTTTGACGCATATGCATATTTTATATAGTCTAAATATCCAGATCGCAGTAATTAGGACCAAAGGTAGGACGTTGAGATTTTGCATGCTCATGAAGTTGGAAATTTGTGTGACGTTTCCGTCTTTTCATATTATGCAGCTGTTAATTAAATCTACTTCTAGTAATACGCTAGGATCAATAATTTGCATTTTGTTAGTGACAGTTAGATAGGTTGAGGTTGTAATAAATTGTTCCTTTTTAGATTTTTACAAGCCTATCTGGTTTCCGCATGGGATTACCGTTTTTTCTCAGGCCTTGTTCAGTCAAAGTTCATCTTAAATGATGACATATCTTGGGCACCTTTCATCACAATTTGATTTAGCTGTTGTTTAGCTTACCTTAGCATCTGGTTTGGGCTCTACTCCACCTGTTCTATTAAATTCTAAGGCAACTGTCTCATTATCTTTCAATTGAGTATGTTTAAAGTCACCGTTACGCTACATTGTGACAGGTGGAAAATTCGTACTGTAGCCAACTTCACGGTCGGCTGCAGAAATTCTGCCATAACGAGTCAGCCGGCCAATGAAGACATTATTCTATGGACACCCGTTTATTATGCTAACTCCTACTTTGTGCTGTCAGTCTCAAGTTTAGCTCGAGTTTGTTTGGCCATAAACAGGATAACTATGACTTGCTATCGTTTGATTGGAGATTATTTCTATCTATTGCAGTCGGTCTGTTTACCTTTTTAGGGATTTCCAGATTATCTTAGGTCCAGAAGACTTCTTCAATCTTTGATTTGTAAGTCTTGTGGAAGAAATATCTCAATCTTTCCAATACCCAATAACAGTTGATTGAATTCATAAATCTAGCTTAATTTGACCATAACATTACGCGTGACAGTGTGACCATATACGAAAACTCTAACTTCACATATAATACAATATATTATTAATTACTGTTGCCCATTAATTATAGGGATATCCAATTATTGAAGTATTATTTCCCTGTAATAAATCTATGTAATTGACAGCCATGGTTCCGCAGGGCGGGAAATAATTAATAGTTTTAATTTCTCAATTTATCTTGATGTAATGGAATTTACGATTAATGGCGGCAGATGTGTTTCTAATTGAATGTAAAGTGTGTGCATTATCTTTTGTTGAAAAACTGTTTTTTAATGGCCGTTTCGACGTCTTGTTGTTGATTTATGGGAGGTACACTATCTACATGTTAAGGTGTTAATCAGAAGTGGCTGGCCAGTGTGTTACCTACAATATTTAGCTTATGCTTGTTAGAAGTATGAGAGTACTTATATCTAAGTTTGAGAATAGAGCGTTAGTACGTAGGAATACTTTTTTAATCTATTAGGACACTGTAACATAATAAATGTCGTTCATCATTTCCTAAAAAGCAACTTATTTTTTCTAGGAAATGTTTATGTAAACAAGAAATCTATCCAATATCACCATAAGCTTTATTTAAGTAATCACAGAGTTAAAAAAAAAAAAACGAAATTGTAAATCTTCTTAAGATAATCATCGACAGTTCAGACTGGAGCCGTTACATCGCTTCCGATATTCAAATACACCATTATGATATACTAGCAGCGCCCCGCGTTTTCACCCGCATAAGTTTCGATTCCGTAGGAATATCGGGATAAAAAGTATCCTTTAAGTTAATCCAGGTTGTAAACTATCTGTGTAGCAAATTACATCCATATCTGTTTAGTAGTATTTGTGTGAAAGAGTAACAAACATCCATCCATCTTCACAAACTTTCGCGTTTATAATATTAGTAGGAAGTAGGATGTATATTATTTTGTATAACTACCACAGAACATGATGTTATACAACACTGACATTGGCCGTGAATGAAGAAAAGAAAGTTAATTTATGTCACATTAATTTATAATGTGGTTATTAAGATCCGCTTGGCGAGATTGCTTGGTTTATAAACAAATAATCCGAGTTTGAACGTAAAAGAGACTTCACATGTTCTTTTAAATACGTAGTAACACATAACAGTATTGAGTAAATTATGTAAATTTATAACTTTAAAAGCTGTATTTTTATTAGACTTAGCTTTTGCATAGCAGAGCTAAAGAAAGTTGTTGTATTTGTATAACTCAACTGAAGCTCAGATTCAGTAGTTACAATAACATACATTAGACAAGGTTAAGGAAAACATCTAGCCACAATAAAAATTTCGTGTTTTAAAACCAGAAAAACACGAATTTTATTCATTAAATGTAAGAAATGAGACATATCGAGAATTTGATCTGACGCTGGAATTTACCGAACGTAATTCTTTACATAAAAAGAAAGCTTATCTTATATTTTATGTTATTACAACAGATCCGCTTCCAACATGTAGATATTAATCTACTGGCAGACAAAGTTATTAATTAAATTTTTTTGCCTGAACTATCAGAAAATATCCAATAAATCTTAATAGTCCATTATCTTTTATCACGTTGATTGATTCCAACAATATTCTATCTAAAACTAAACCAGTATTTACATAAACCAGTACTGTGTATCCTTTTCAAAGAGAAACAATAATCTTATCATCCTTTACTTTAAACACCGTCATCGTGCTACGTCTAAACCTGTCACTCTCAGATCTAATAACAATATTCCTCTGAGATGTAAAGCGACAAATGCAGCAGATTATCCGTCGCCGGCAATGACCGCGATCGTTTTCTACGAGAAAGCAAATTGTGCCGTCGTCAATACAAGCGGCTTCGTCTAAAAACTAGTTTAGACACTTAGCTTATTCATATATTTTCACTTATGTAAATTATATAAATTCTCTTGCTACTCCTGTGAACTATTCGTCCGGTTGGAAACGCATTAGCACTCAAATGATTATGTTTTTTTAATATAATAGATATGGGGAAGTAACGGTTTTATTGTTTTAGTTTCGGGCATATATCTCATGCACATTTAATTTTAATCTGTTCTTTATGACTATATTATGCCTTTAAAAGGCCAAACAGTGTGGCGAAATATGGCAATCCAAAATCTTCCTTAATGTGGCGTTAAGAGCTACTATAACTAATCTACTCGATGGCTTTTGGGACAAACACAGATATTATGATATTTAAAACTTGTCATATACATATTACTTTAGTAAAGGCATCAACGGCGCTTATTAGATTAGGAAGCTTAAACATCAAACAATTGTTGAACTTTTGAATTTGGATACCAGTCAGCTGTGAATTTATTTCGGGCATGCCTAAAGACAACAAATCTATTCGTCTACAAATAATGGCATTTCTAATTCAGATATTAGCAAACAGTGAGCTTAATCTTTGAACCAGTCCTAGTATACAGTTGTAGTTACTCAGCTACGGAAGTGACAAGGAAAGTAATGGCAAAGACCAAAAGTTCAGAGACAGGATTCCGCTAAGATCATGAGTTCTACTCCCGATTGCTCGTACAATTATTGGTGCGATGTTAGTGAGATTAAATGGCGAAATAAATTCAATTTAAATATGGCTTTCGTGCGCTTACTGTGACTGGTTTAGTTGATCGTTTATACCACGATTATGTTTGCCATTTCTTTCAGTTCACCGTTACTCTTGTAACTTATGGTCGTCTGCTCATCGTTATTTTCACAGAATATCAAGATTTAGCTTTTCCATTAAATCTTCTTGTTATGTTAGTTGTTCCGGTTATTTCTAATGTCGTCTCTTTATCATTGTGGCAAATTAGTGTTTGAAGTTCATTGACAGTTTCAGGTCCTACTTTACTTGGTTCTCAATTGTTAATATTTAACTTTGAAAGCATGTATATATTATGTATTGGTTTAATTGAAATAAATACATTCAACTTTGAAAGCTTATTAACAATTCTCTTTTTCTTTTCAGGTCCAAAATGGCATCAGATGTTGCGTCACATATAAGAAAGTCAACAGTTTTATGGCTAATTTTAGCCTTAACGAATGTGAGTAATTTTGAGTGTTTATAAAAAAAACGATCTGATGCGATTTCTTTGTGCATCTGTGCTAAATTGTATGTAGATATGTATAATTTTTGAGGCGAGTGAAATTAATTTCAACCTTACAGCTTTAACTGACACCGAAGCTTATCCTTAACGTTTAAATATAATAGAATGAAGAACATTTCCCAAAATGTATTACAAAGGATATTCCACAGAAAGACAAGGATTTTAAGAGTTTCCCTGACTTCGTTTGACCGCCAGGAACTAGTGTGAGAGCAGCTCTTTGTACCCCTCTCACATAAACTGTAATGGCCTGAGACAGCCTCTGAGGCACCGAAGTCATTAGCAATTGTATTTTACGACACATGGCAAGGGCAATTTTTTGGAGTCACGATGGAAACAATGCAATGTAGGTAATAGAAGTTACGGAGATTTTGAAAAACAACTTTGTAATGCTAGGAGTTTCTTGCATTTACGTGAAGTAAAGCTGAATGAAAAATAAGTAATTCAATATTTATGCAAGGAAGTTCTGTTTAAAACGAATTTAAAAGTCTGTATGATACATATAGTAAAAAAAAAAATTGTGGCAAATAGAGTAGGATTGTGTGATGTTTAATCTTTCAAATTATGATGAAGCACATGATGGACACTTTCAAAATCTTTCTAATACTTAGTGTTTAAAATTGCACGTACTAACAGCTCTTTAATAAAATTAACATCAGAGAGACAGATCTTTTGGTTTCATAATGACATTTTATTTTACGTTTGTGTGTCTAGACTAGACTATTATTAGAAATCTTCTGTTGTTCAGTACCATAAGAAAACAGCTAAAGTATCGAAATGACTTGTATGATTCGAGTTCAGAAATATATCGATAAGAATTAATACGTAGATATGGTTGATATCACGCTTTCATTTTCTTTTTGAAGCGTGAGAAAGAATTATTGGATTTAAAAAGCCGTAATAAAGAGTAAGATTGGAACAAATTGTGGACGATATTAAAACTAAATAATATTTTGTTTATATTGTTTAATTCTGATTGAAGATTATTATGATTGATGTTCAATTGAATATAACACTCGTTACTGAATGTATCAAAATTTGTTTACGACCTTTTAATTGACGCATTAAGTATTTGTACACGTACAAAATATGATTTATTGGGAACAGTTAATCTTACGAAATACTGTAAAATTTTTCTCGGTACCAATTTGAGCTACATATTTGCCGTTTAGAACCTCAAAATTGTTTGTGTAAATGTAACATTCTTGCCCTACTTTTAGGTATGTGATCATCTTATTTGTTACAAGTTGCTAACGTCCCGTTTCACTCGTTTACAAAATTGGTTTTATTTAGATTTTGATTGTGTCATCAGCATCACGCTGTAGCTGTTTTTTGGAGTACATCATCCGTTTCAATTCGTTAAATTTCAATCAAAAACGTGAAAATAATCCAAATTCAAATCTAAATCTTAGAAGCTTCATCAAAGCTCCGTTTACAATAAAAACCCGACCTAGTGGAGCATTGAGTAAGCAGAATCGAAACGCCGTCCTTGGCGAGGTCGATGGTCTTAGCCGGCCAAATGCCGTTGTCGCCACAATCCATACAACGGAACGTAAGATCGTGACTTTCTCATTTAGCCGGGTAGCTGTGTTCAGTGTCCGCTCCATTTGACGCGGTGTCGTCGCATGCGCGTCCGGCGACACACATAGCGGACATATCGCACGCCAACTGGACCAAGTTTGTAAAAACATACGGATTGAGTTGGTACTGTTCGCAGAAGTAGAAGCGTGGCTCAATTAATTTTCAATTGGTATGTTTGTCCTTTTGCCAGTTTGTAACCAACCTATCTATCAGGCACCAGTTTTGGCATACTGGAGATAGGAAAACCTATCTATCTATATATATCTATGGTTTTAAGGTCCCACTAATCTTTAAGAGACTAATGGAATCTTACCGGCATGACATAAGGACAGATAGAATTATACTGTCTACCATCAATCGCGATCTGTCTTTTACTGAAAATAGGTTATTGGGTTCGGCCGTTAGTGACTATTGATTCAGGAATCATGCTAATCTTAAATTATGTGGTTAAAATACGACGAGTTTGTTAAAATAGTTCTTATTACTTTTCGGTTACTTGTGTGAATATTACAAGCAGATTTGGCAGAACGAGACCAATAATTGAAATATTATCTTAGCTTAAAATGGCTTGATTCATAATTTTACTGTTTGAATTAAGTCGTGGTTTTTAGTCATGCATTTAATCACCTATATAGGAATTGCTCACATTGGTTTTCAGAATGGAATTATTACTAGCTTCTGCCTGAGCCATCGTCCGCGTGAAATTTCTTGTTTCAACATCCATACTAATACTAATATACTAATCCATACTAATATTATAAATTCGAAAGTAACTCTGTCTGTCTGTCTGTTACCTTTTGACGCCTAAACCGCTGAATGGATTTCGATAAAATTAGGCAAGAATAGATGGCATCTCGGGAATGGACATAGGCAACCATTTTTCCATACAAATAATCTTACAGGGGGTGATATAGGGGATGAAAGTTTGTATGGGAAACCCATGATTTCTGAAGTTAAGGATATAAAAATTCAAATTTAAGCCTTTGGTAAGAAATAAAGAGCTACATGTTTCAGAGTTTTTGTAAAATCACCCCTTGAATTGAAAAAAATGGGGAATGATTTTGAAATTCACATGTGGGTAATATTTAAATTTTTGTGTACCTACCTGTTTATTGAGGTAACATTTAGTCTTTGTTTCACTAAAATCTGGTCACTTGGTCAAAAGTAATTACAATTTAAGTCACAAAATAACTTTGCTGACACGTACACAACACATACACTTGCGTGGTTAAAGGCGGCGCTAGATTACTTCAAATTGGATGTTGATATTATTAAAATAATTTGTATTATTTTAAAGTTAAATATTTAGAATCATAAAAACCTGATATTTTTTTTAATAATTTTTATTGTGCAAGAAATCGTAGTGAAGCTAGTGAAGGTGGTTAGTTTTTTATTTGATGCCCTGCGAGGTACTGATAAACTTTTCTTTTAAATCTAACTTTAACTCATATCCGGAAAGATAAAAGGAATTGCTGTTGCAGTAGTCTCCTCTGGAATAGCAGCCACGTTGCTAAATGTTGGCCGAACGACACATTCGGTGCTTGAACATTCACTAAACTTAGCTCATGAGGAAATGCCAGTTTGTAACTATCACAGATATCAAGAGCAAACAAAGTATCACAGAATATACATATGATGGAACTACTAGACGGCGATAGACAGTTTCTGGGGATAATTTCCGACCTCCACGCGGGCGAAGCCACGGGCAAAAGCTAGTAAAATATATATCCTATTCCTCGTGCCCCGTTACTTCGTTTTCGCTTAGCTTTTTTTTTTTTTGCTCGGCCCCTAAAAGTAGTAAAGCGTGATGTTAAATAGCCTATTACCTTCCTTAAGAATTGGGTTATCAAATACAAAAAGAATTTTTCAAATCAGACTGTTAGTTCCAGAGATTCGCACGTTAAAATAAACAAGCTATTCAGCTTCTGCCCGGCCGCGGCTTCGCCCGCATGGATGTCGGAAAATATTGTGGCGGCATATCTACATCGCCACATGCGAACGCGTCGCACTGACGTCACACAAAATCCTGCATCGCGCAATCAGAGTTTACCGCGCGACTAGCATACATACAACCTCCCAACATCAACCGTCGAGCAGTAGCCCACTAGACACATCATCCGGTCGGAGGATCCTCCCTTTTCTATGGAGGATGAGAGAACTTTACACCCTGTTCCTCACCCACTATAATATCCCACGGGAACGTACAACCGGGATTAAAAGTACCTTGTGTGTTAATCCAGGTAAACAATGTATTCTTTCCGTAATACATTGTTTTCATATAATTCTATTGGTTTACGCGGCGCACGCCAGTGAAACTCTCCCAGTCGGCATGACTTTTTCCCCGACATCTTCAACAATCGACGTCATATTTCAGCCAATTTACATAAAACGTCAATGAATTATACACCTCAACCTTCCTCATGAATCACTCCATCCATTGGTGAAAACTGTATGAAAATCCGTTCGGCAGTTCTTGAGTTTATCGCGTTCAGACAGACAGACAGACCCATGCGGCGGGGGACTTTGTTTTTATAATAGCTAGTGTTTTGAATTATTTTTCTATCGGTACCAAGCGTTCCGGATTCTGGGCAATAACGCTAAATGGATAATTGCTGCTTATTTCAGACTAAACTCCATTTACACGGTGCAAGTTTATTGCCTCTGGCATACCATAACATTTCAGGGCAATTAACTGGCACCGTCTAAACCACACAATAAAATGGCACGTGCAATAAAATCGCATTCAACTCTACAAGTACGAAAGAGTGAATAAAGTAAAAAAAAA
The DNA here is from genome assembly GCA_947568875.1 of Fissipunctia ypsillon. NCBI lineage: Eukaryota > Metazoa > Arthropoda > Insecta > Lepidoptera > Noctuidae > Fissipunctia > Fissipunctia ypsillon. Next base: position 6,667,978 of record OX387656.1, on the reverse strand, counting down.
AATGAGAAGACGTTCCATAAAATTTTAATGAAATGTTTGGCAGCGCAAAGTACAAGGACGAGCAACTCTGTGCTTAGACGAGGCAAAACTTGCATGCAATAATCTCCTTGCAATTTTATTGCCTTGCTGTAAGTCGCATGCAATTATATTGAATGGCAAAACTTGCATTCAATTATTGTATGCCATTTTACGAAAATCGCACGCGTGTAAACGCATGCAATTCTTGAATGGCAATAAAATTGAACGTGCTTTATAGCATGCGATTATTGCTTTTGAACGTTCTAGAAACTTGCACCGTGTAAATGAGCTTAAACAACTCCAACCATTCATAGAACTTTTGCAGGCTATAGAGCTTAAAGTATTTGAATGATAATAATTATTACTTTAATAGTTATCAATTTTTTTTTGTATAGTAAATTGTCCCCTTGAAAATAAAGTTTTATGAGTTATGTTACTATGTATCACAAAAAAAAAATCTGCCTTTTAGAGGGGTTCTCTTTAATATTTATTACTTTTTTATTGATTGATGGTATCGTGAATGAAGATTTTACTGGCGTTGGATTAGATCTTCGACAAGCATTGATTCATAGGCGTACAGAGTTTTAATTAATTTTTATTGGGATCTATTTTTAGAGTTTCGTACCCGAAGGGTGTCAGACGGAACCCTATTACTAAGCCTCTACTGTCCGTCCGCCTGTCTGTCAGCGGGTTGTATCTCATGAACCGTAATAGGTAGACAGTTGAAATTTTCACAGATTGTGTATTTCTGTTGCCGCTATAACAACAAACAATAAACATTAAATCAAGTAAAAATGAAAGGAATTCAAGAAACGTATTTTTTTTTACTAAAGTAATAAACGTACTGTTAAAATTATTGTACGGTGGTACGGAACCATTCATGTGCGAGTGCGACTCGCACTTGGCCAATTTTTTTAAATACCTTCAAAATCCATTTCACTCTTACCACCTTATCATTATTAGGTTAATCGGTTGAAGAAGTAGAACAATATGCGTTTAGTGTTTAGTAAGTCTGGGGGCGTTTGGAGTCCCGCAAGGCGCTAAGTTAATTTGCTTGAAATAAGCTGTGTCTAAATCATCAACAAGACACGCCATCTTTCATTTTCAGACCACAAAACCACACTGTTCTAAAATTAAACCAAACAATAGAATTTAAGTCCGGATAGCCGTCAACGATAAGACATAATGGTGTGTAATGAGCTCGTATCAGCTGCAACCACAGAATTGCAATCATAACACGGAAGGTACTTAACTCAATACAGCCTGGTTGGTAGGGCTACTCCTTTTGTATGTATCGGGTAAATAAGGCTGGTCTAAAAAGGTTTGCGACTCCGGTGAATTTGAGTTGTTTAGTTAGAAAGACGACCTACAGAAAATCTCGGGGAAATTTTGCATGAGACTCGCACAGGCCAGGGAAGCATGGCACAAAAGGCAGTAGGCCTAAATTCAGCAGCGGGTGGAACAGGGCTGTCAATGATGATGATGATGAGTTAGTAAGAAAGAAAGAAAATATGTTTATGGTCACAGAATTGTGCATATAAAAATACAAGTCAACTGGAATACTTACAAAAACAAGTAGTTCGCAGCTGCACGTCATGGCTTTGACAAAAAGGTTTCCACTCAGAATGATGCTGCATTATGGAGGACCCACAGCACAGTTGGAACAGGGCATATCATTGTAGGTAATAAATATACCTATATATGTAGATCTAATATTCATTTGAAACTTATAGTTTATTTGAGACTTACGAGATTTTATAAGCTATCATTTGAGATTTGATTACTAAGCTTAATAAAAAAAATTCTTGGTTAATTCTGTTTAATAAGAAGTATAATATTGTAGATTTGTGCGGTTAGAATAAACGCTGTTTTAAATGAAATATCTTTTTCTAAAACATGCTTGAAAATTCTAGCATTATTTTGACAACCTTCTTCGAGATATATCAAAAATGCTGTAGGTACTGGTCAAATACATACAAGCAGCGGCCGGCAATGTTAGTATGAAAATACATATTTGTCATGTTTAGCGGCCGAATAACGAAAACTCATATCAGTCGTGTAATTTAAAAACGGAACGATCTTTTTGCTTCGACACATGACAACCAAGGACGTAACTTTATCAAATATTTTATTTAAATCCCGAACTGGCTTAACAAATAGACATGTTTAAAGTAAAAAAGAAACACATTGGCGCGTGAAAAATTATTGTTGTTCGTTCGTCATTGATTCTGGAATTTATAATTAATTGTTGAATTTCCGCGCATTATTTGAGAAAAGTACTAATACAAGCCCTGACCGCAACCAGGCATTGATGGACTCACGTATGTGTGCCTCAGCTTCGCCTCGGCCCACATTTTTACGTTCGTCCATTAATGCCTCTTTTGTCGGCCGATGCAGTAATGTACTATTAATGTCGAACTGGCTTGTAAATAAAGCTGTTTATATCAAAGTAAAAACGAAACATTAACATATTGGCGCGTGAAAAATTATATTTTTTGTTGTCCGTCATTGATTCTGGAATTAATAATTAATTTGCTTAGTTTGAATTCCCGCGCATTATTTGAGAAAACTACTATACAAGCCTTGACCACAACCAGGCATTGATGAACTTACGTATGTGTGCCTCAGCTTCGCCTCGCCGAAGTTATTTCCAGTTTAGTGTTACTAGAACAGGAGTTAGAATTATTAATAACTAGCTGACCCGACAGACGTTGTCTTGTCCGTTCATACAAAAATCTCATAGATATAAGGATGTTCTGTTTTTCCCGAATTTTAACATTTTCCGGGAAACTGTTCCAATTTTTCTTTACGTAAGGACCTAATTCGAACTATTACTTGGTTTTAAAATAAAAAATAGCCAAATCGGTCCAGTTGTTCTCAAGTAATGCGCTAACCAACGAACAGCATTTAATTTTTATTAGACGAGTATAGAAGATTATTTGTAGCCTTCAACCGCTAATGCAATTTAACCACCTTTAAACCCATGGAATTTATGCTAAACGTTTTCCCTATCAATTAGTGGTTTCACACTAATTATAATTATATTTCCGTATCGTTAGCCGCTAGGGATGACAGCTGAGAAATAATGTTACCAGAAGAAAATATACGACATTCCACGAATGAATTTTAGCACCTGCTTACAAACTCTTATTATAATGTATTTAAATAAGTACGTGTGAGTTATTGCAGCTATTTAAATGACTGAATGACTTATAATCATTATTGATCTTTCTGCAGGCTAGGTGTTTATTGTTGAAGACTTTCTCATGAGGTACAGTAAGAATAACATTCTTTTTGACAGTAAAAATAAAGGGCCTATAGAGCTTATTCCAAATTTCGATGTATTGTATATTGGCGTTTCATAAGTCATATTTTAAATTGTACCTATACATAATATTTATTTGAATTGACAGGTTGTGCCGCTTTGCTAGTTCGATTTCTCATTCCAATTAATCGATTCTGAAATTGTGTAGTCATTAGTTTTATTTGCACCACTGACAAAAAAATAATATCCAAAAGACCAATTTATGAAATTGCCAAACAAAAAATACCAATTTTAGAAATTGCCAACCACCAAAGTGACTGTACAGAAAAAAAAAATACGTCAAAAGAATACAATTAAACCAGCGGCTCAAATGTTTAAAATTAATTAATAAGAAATTCGATGATTGGTCAGATAAGCTTTTGAATTAATATCAAAGCACAGTTGAAGTGACTTAGGTCAAGATCGGTCGAGAATCTCAAGATCGCATCGATAGGAGGAAATGTCGACACGTTGACTGATGATAAAAGTCATGATTAAAACTTTCTGAAATAAGCTGTTGATGGTTGGTTAAGAAATTAATATAATTGCTTAGTGGCTACATAAGATTTAATGTTAAAAATGTTTGCACATCAAAGTGGTTATGAAAAAGAAAAGTTTAGTCGGAGGAATGATTCATATCGAGAGAAATTGCATGACTTTAGTCTAGTATAGGATATTTTTTAAATAGTGAAAATCTCTTTTCCTAATTCAACTTTCAAACGAATTTTTCAAACTACTGTCAATGGAACAATATGATAGCCCGAGCATTTAACGCTGTCACATCCAAAATCGCCCAGTTTATCTTTTGCCGGTCACAAAAAACCTTATGAATCTGGTGAAGTTTTGTTCAAAGTTTTTTTTGACACCAGTATGGGTAATTTTACTAACAAGCTCTTCATGCTTCCTAAAAAGGCCTTAAACAATTTCGCATCCATTATCTAAAATCGCGATGCACACACTAAGATATTCCCACCATAACTGCATCCTTAGCCAACCCTGCGCCCGCGTCATGTCGCCGTCAATCGTCCGTTACTACACGTCCTGCCTAACACGTAATGGTTTGTGAAAGCCGTGTGAACCCCACATGTGACCCATTGTGCCCCACGTACGATCACCTCAATTATCTACAAGTCTACAACTAATTACTCAACGACATAGTTACAATAACAGTAGTTTCCTTCCCGCAAATTGAAGCAGCGAATCGTCGACGTGATCGATTAATTTCTTTTATATCAAATGAGATAATTATAGTACCTTCCTATAATTTCCATCGGATGTAGGCAAGTTAATAGCTGATTTTTATTGAGGTGTTAATTTATTTCTTCTAAATGAGTTAATTAGACCGGTTGCTTGAACTTTTTACGAATTTCTGTGTGCGATAAGAGTGGGCGAACTTTGAGGCTGGTCGGTAGCAGTACAGTTAGTATAGCTTCAATGGAGGAAAATTGGCCAAGTGCGAGTCGGACACGCACACGAAGGGTACCGTATTTAACAGTACTTTTTTACTTCGGTAAAAAAAAACACGTTTCTTGTATTAAAAATGAAAGGTGGTCCTTTAATTTTTAACTTTATTTTATTTTTTGTCATAGCGGCAATAGAAAATTTCAACTGTCTACCTATTACGGTTCATGAGATACAGCCCCCTGACAGACAGGTGGACGGACGGACAGCGGAGGCTTAGTTCCGTTCGGCGGATTCCGTTTGGCACCTTGCGGGTACGGAATCCTAAAAAAGGTATTTTTAATCGCCCAGGACGATGTTTTATGAGATGATGTCATAAAAATATTTTAGATAACGGAGATCGTTTTATTAATGAATGGATTACCGAGATTTCCTTAGAATAAACAGTACTCAAAATTAACTTGGCAGTGCCTTCAGCTTTCTTCACGTGCGTCCTAGAACTGCTTTCTGTACGAGGTTATTAGTTTGCAGGTTTGTAATGAAGCAGGACCTGCAATTGCACGCACTGCATCTCCCATGAATAAAAGATTAGACAGTCTAGCGAACAATAAGAGGGAGACGCGTGATCAGAATGACGGAATCGTAACGGTCACGAAATTTGCCTATCCGTGGATTCTGTTGAATATGCAGATCTTACGGGGCGTATGACGCCTCGTCGTGGAATGCTAACGGTTGGTACACTTCGACAATGAATCTTGTCACATAGGTTTTACTATCGAAAGTAATATGGAGCCGGTTTTTGAAGATGTGCGCACGCGCGGTTCGAGGCGAGCGCATTAGTGTAGACACGTGAGGTGGCATTGATGTGACTTCACATTCCTGAAGAGTGGTTGGGGGTTGAGTATGGAGCGTGAAGGTTAGGTGTAAGATTTCAATCCAACCCACAGTAGGATTCCTTTCATATGCAAACGCTTGAGTGGTATTTGTGCCGACAGTAACCACTGCTTACTAGGAGTGAGGTCCCCATAACTCACGGAATATCACTTGAACTCTCGACCTTTCCATCGACAGTGAACCCCGACGCCTGTGGGCCTATTGTCTGCATATCTGAGTAATATTACGACTCATAAACACGTCACCTATCATAATTAGTAATTAAGTATAATTTATCGCCTTTTGTACACACGGCTACATACCAAGCTATACATTTCCAGTATAAGCTAACCTCTTATTGTACGGAGCGAGATCAGCTTATCAGTTAATGGAAAAGTTTTTATGGAAAATAAATTAGTTAAAAAAAGATAATGTATGAGATTTAAGACGCGAACTTCATATTCTACATTAGTCATTATATTTATATTATAAAGTTGTACTTTTACCGAAGTAGTGTAATAATAAAATTATTATGTCCCGTGTAGACGGGCAACTCAATTTTATTTAGTGTACAGCACGACGTACGTTCTGCAGGAACAACTCTCATGTTTTTAGTGGCTGTAAACCTATCACTGCTTAAACTGAGACTTCCTTATTATAATCCATTGCAATAAACATTCGATATTATTGTTATGCTCACCACATTTGGCGGTTTAAGGGTCTCAAGTGTTATGTGCAAAGGACTGTAACGGGCCATATTTCTTTTGTAATCCTTTAACACGTTAACTACCAGACAATAGACACAATAGAAAATTTATTGTCTGCGGTCACCGGTGACTGGAGTGGCAGTTAACCTGTTAATTGCATTTCATGACACGGCCGTCGTTTAATGGCTGCCGCTGACGGGCGTGACGTGACTCTAGTAGAACATTTTTCATTATGTTTTCATAGAAATGATTCTACTAGAGGCGCGCTTTTTTTATTTGTAGAAAACTGCTCGGCTTGTAAGCCAACCACAGTTTAGTTGATTTAGAATAGGTATTGATGCAACATATTCATTTCCCTATAAGTATTTTATATACGTTTTCTTAAACATAATAACACATATTAATTGATAAATGTTTGTTTAACTAAGTGTAACCCGATAAAAAATGCAATATGTGGTGCTCTACACTCAAGTAATGACTAAGCATTTGATAGCCATCCAGTAGCGTAAGCGTGATACGAGCTTTATGTGAAAGAAGATTTCACATAAGGCTCGTATCACACTGTATGCTTCACGCGTTTGTAAAATAAATGTGCACTATCGTAGTTCAAAAGCATTTTTGGCTTGATGTATAAATCAAGGCTCCGGAATAATCGGCAATGACTGATAGATTGGCAAAGAGCCTTCAAAGTTTGGTCCTTCGAACTGAAAGCAAACTGGACCAATGATGAACTACCCTAAATTAAATTGGTCTTTTGATGCGGATTTGAATAGCTCGCTTTGAGGACCTCGTGGCTAAGTAATAACAGCCGCACGGGTCGATCTATCAGGTTAAGCTACGCTTGCCAGGGTTGGTCCGTGGATGGGTGAACATCTTTACATACCGAGACTCCTCCGTGCCTCGGAAAGCACGTTAAGCCGTTGGTCCCTGCTATCATTCATAGATCTTTGACAGTCGTTACGGCTCGTCAGAAGCCCGAAAGTTTGACAAGCAGTCTTACCAAGGGGTATCGTATTACCCAGTTACCGGGTTGTGGAGGTCAGAGAGACAGTCGCTCCATGTAAAATACTGGTATTCAGCTGCATCCGGTTAGACTGGAAGCCGACCCCAACATAGTTGGGAAAAGGCTAGGCAGATTGATTGATGCGGATTTGAATACAGCCACGGATAACATGTTATTATTTTTATAAAGGGATCTAAAACCGGCAAAGCTGAACGTATACGGTTCGTTTTGTTCCTGACCGCAAAAAAAAAACAAACAAAAACTAATTCAGTAGTCACCGCACAGACATCAAAACATTTCAAATTGAGTTCTAAAAAACCATAGACAACGCACCGAGAGTGGTACCGTCAAGTGTGAATTGACACTAATTGTTCGTGAGTCTAAGCTTTCCTTTCTGTCACGATGTTATCTCGGTTCTGTTCTGGCACTAGCCGTACATGCGGCTTCACTCGTCGTTTATAGCTATCCGTTTTGTTATCTTGAAGGCTAATGGCGTAGGCTTAATTAGGATGATAGACCGGATTTCTATTATAATTTCCATCATGTTTAAATGTTCCGCTGTGAACTGTCACTGCTTTAATTTATTGCTATACTTACGGACCTTTATAAAACATACGACCGACGTTTCGTTTACGATATCATTTCATTTATTTATTGATACAGTGTCAAACGTGAAAAAAATTTAATGACGAAATCTAACTCAGGTTTGTACCATATTTTACTAGCAGACATTGTTAAATATAATTAAAAAAACACAACACACAACATTCAACAACAACAACATTCAACATTTTCATTAAATATAAAATTTGAACAGTAAACACGCAGTAAAACCTTCCATCTACCATATTATGTGACTTAAAAACTGTTTTTTGTATTCAAATATCGAGTAAAAGAGCATTTACCTTTCCTCTCAACTTGCAACTGTGAGTATTTATATTTATGTTTGTATATTTTATCTTTATGTTAATTTTGTGCGTTATACACACGTATAACACACAAAATTAACATAAATACATAAAGCTAAAATATAAAAAAATAAGAATATAATATAATATAAATATTAAATATGTACACACATATTTAATATTTTAGTTTAAGATTTCGCATATTCATATTTTTCTCTGGAACTCATATACTATGGTCTTAATTTCTTTTTCATTTCTCCTTTTGCAGGTCTATTGGAAGAAATTTCTTAAAAAATAAGCAGTACTTTTGTACTCAAAATTATAATTATATAGTAACACTTTGTATTTTACTGTGTGTACATAAATAATAAAATAATTAAGTAACTATGGAAGATGAATAAAAGGCGACTAACAAAAGGTACAAGGCCGATGTGAGTGGAAACGCCGGGAGGGGATGTCCTAGAAGGACGTAGAATATAGTGATCTTATTGATGTTCTTCAGAAAGGTTAGGTGCGTAGTACTCGCATCAGGCGTGCGTATATGACCAGATGAATGAGCGTAATCGAGGCAAATGCAATATGTAAGGATCGTAGCAGGTGGCGTTCTGTAGTTTCTACCTACCCCCGTGGGTAGAAGGTGTGCGTTTATGTATGTGTGTATGTGTATAAATAAAAGTTTCTTCGTAACTGCTAAGTTACTATATCATATATAATAGTGCTCTTATAAGAGCCCCGATAAACAAATGCATATGCATACGCATAATGGGTGAATAATGTACAAGCGTACAAGCTACCATACAGCATCCATTCAACGATCAAATGACAGTTACGCCATTGATACTTCATACGAGCACTTTGATGGATCGTCGGTTCGGGTCTTCAATATAAGATGTACATGTAAATATTTCATATTTACCACCTGCAGTGTGATTTGTAATTATAGCTTTGACCATGGAACGTCTAACAAATTGATATTGCTGTTGTGGGGAAAGACAGGAAGTTATTCTTTATGTAAAGGTACTTACTTACTTACTTATTTTGAATGATGTTAATTTTATTATCAACTAGCTATGTCCCGCGACTTCGTTCGCGTGGAAGTCGTAAGATAGACAATATACAGCCACATTTTAACAAAACTCTCTCGTCACCCGACTTGCCGCGTTGCATTGCCCGTCCGCGCTATTACTTCGTTTTCGCTTAGCGTTCTTTCTGATTTTCTTTCTGCTCGGTGCCTAAGAGTCACAGCGTGATGTTAAATCGTTTATAACCATCCTCGAGAATTGGGCTACCAAATAGAAAAATCATTTTTCAAATCCGACTTTTTTCACAATTTCATGGGTTTTATTTTTTTTGCGCGGATACCTAATGATTTTTCTAAAAAAAAGTAGCTTAAGTTACTCCCGGTAACATCAGCTATCAGCCAGTGAAAGTTCGGTCAAGATCGGTCCAGCCGTTTCGGAGATTAGCCGGAACAAATAGACAGACAAAAATATATTTTCATATGCATTTAGTAAAAAGCTGTAATTTTGACATTACAAACAGAAACTTCAATTTTATGTATTTATTTGTATAGATGTATAGCTAACCAATAATTTATAAAATAAATTGAAGATATTTTGAAAGAGTTACCAAACTTGAAATTAAAACGCTGCAAATGTAAATGGTGTGCCGGATTTTGGAGTGCCGCACGGGTCGATAGAAGGTTAAGCTAAGTTTGCCGCGGTCGGTTCGTGGATGGGTAACCATCCATTACACATCGAGACTTCTCCGTGCCTCAGAAAGCACGTTAAGCCGTTGGTCCCGACTGTCATTCGTAGATTTTTGACAGTCATTACCGGTGGTCAGAAGCCCATAAATCAGACAACCAGTCTTACCAAGGGATATCGTGTTACCCAGTGACTGGCTTGTGGAGGTCAGATAGTCGCTTCATATAAAATACTGGTATTCAGCTGCATCTGGTTAGACTGGAAGCTGACTCCAACATAGTTGGGAAAAGGCTAGGCAGATTGGAGTACTGTACTAGGTAGGTAGTTATTACTAATTACCACTATTACAATCTTATATATACATCTATACAAATAAATAAAATTGAAGTATCTGTTTGTAGTGTCAAAATAACAACTTTTTAATCAATGCATAAGAAAGTATTTACGGTACTTAAAAAAAAAAAACAATTTTTAAAATTTTGTCGGTCTGTCTGTATGTCTGTTTGTTTGTTCTGGCTAACCTCCGAAACAGCTGGACCGATTTTGACGTGACTTTCACTGGCAGATAGCTGATGTGAAGGGGAGTAATTTAGGCTACTTTTATTTTAGAAAAATAATTAGGGTACCGCGCAATAAAATTAAAACCCATGAAATTGTGAGAATAACGTCGGATTTGAAAAAATCTTTTTGCATTTGGTAGCCCAATTCTCGAAGAGAGTTATAGGCTAATTATCATCACGCTACAACGCTTAGAAGCCGAGCAAAAAGAAAAAAGTCAGAAAGACCTCTAAGCGAAAACGATGTAATAGCGCGGGCAAGTGATGCAACGCGACGGTTCGGGAGACGAGGGAGTTTTATTAAAATGTGGCTATTATTTTAGTATCTCGTGTATCTTACGACTTCCACGTAAACGAAGTCGCGGGGCACAGCTAGTGTCTTAATAAAGATGCAAGACAAATTAAAGGCTCCTGCAAGTGGAATCCCATATTTAGAAATGGACATTTACGATTTACGAACCAAAAGAATGATACTACGACCGAGTAATTACATTTCTACAGCAGATTTATTTCCCATTCAAACATACTACTCTATTAGCATTACTAACCCTTATCTATACAAGATCACAATTAGTTAATTCTCTGCAAAATACACAAGTTTTATAAGTATTTATTGTAAGTATTTATATGCAAGTTTCGCTGAAACTCCTATCGTCTTACAATGTAGGCTATGGTGAATGACGACCAATTGTAACGTATTTATTGATTCATTCAACTAGATAGTTCTACTTTATGAGAATTAGATGAAAGTGGCGACTTACTTGAACATTAATATTTAGATCCAGCAATTTCAGGTAGACTTCAATATATTTGTATGACATCGTAAAAACTATCGCAAATTGCACAAATAATTGTTAATGGAATAAACTACCAGTAATAGAAGTGGTATTACTGAGGTTTTCAATTAGGAATTTCTCAGTAGTAGCGTGGAGTCTGGATTTATATCTTTCATGGGATCGAGTCAGATAATTGGCGAAATGTGGATGTACTAAAAACCTCTACCTAACCCTTCGGACAATACAGGTGTGATGTTAAATATCGCAAGAACTTTTATAAATTGCAGATTCGTAGATGGAATAAGCTCCGAGAAAAATTAACAGCGTGTTATTGTGCTAATGCATAGGCTTCTTATACTGAAGATTCATTAACACTCTTGCACGCAGTTGACTATTTCAGACCTTTTAGTCCCGGTTTCCTTGGTTGATTATACTATTTTTCCTTTAATTAAAGTTACAGTGTCTGAAATTAACTTTCAATCAACAATCATTTCAGCCTATCTCAGTCCACTGCTGGATATAGGCCTCACCCAGGCTGCGCCACAACACCCTGTCCTCCGCCTTCCGCATCCAGTCAGTCGCAGCCACCTTTTTAAAGTTGCGCACACACTACGCTTGCCGATACACGGTCTGCACTCGAGGAATCTTCTGCTCCACTGGCCATCGGTTCTTTGACAAACATTTAATAGCATTTAAATATATAACAACACTGTGTAGTACTTGCTAGTAAACGCTAGTTTCAGAATCCTCAACTCAGTTTCTATCTAATGATATTTTACTTACGTAAAATAAACTTAATCGTCGGCGTTCTCAGCTCGACTATACCCTCTCTTTAGCTTAGGCTTCTCTTTGCTTGCGGTAATCAACGTTCTATTTTTAAACTGAACTAACGTACAAGTAGTATATAAATATCCTCTGTTGATTCACATCACATCATGTAAATTGAATAGATCAAAAGACCAGACTTCAGAAGGCTAATTCTCGTAATTAAAAACGTTCAAAATCTAGTATCAATTTCATTTCAGCGATAATCAATGTCAAAATTTGTCAAAAATGTATTGAAATTAGTGGTATTTTTGACAGATTGAGACTGCGAACTTTCTTAAAAATACAAGAATTGCCTCTCTGGTTTGTGCACATATACAAAATCGATGAACACATGAAACAGGACGATGGTGATACCTTGTCAAAGTGTGGATATGCTTTTACCATCCTTCCTTGTTTATCGGTTGTGCAGCCAGGCATGTTAGCCTATCTGACGGATGCAGACCATGTTAGTTGATACAGGGTGCTTACTTTATATCATCCCAGCTCAATGACTTGCTTGCGGTTTTAACAAGCTGACTTTAACTTTATCATCTACAAACTTAATGACCGTTACACACGTTAACACAACCGAAAGGACCAAGATGGAGAGATTTGGTCGAATTTGATCCTAAGTTGTGTTGGGGTTCTATGAAGTCTGTTTATTGCCTTATGGTCCTAAATTCGATAAGGCCATTGCACACTAAAAGTAAATTTTAATTTATAAGATCTGTTTTTCTTAAAAATGAAGTACCAAACTCTGTATTTAAAATACTTGCCAACACTTGACCGAGTAGATACCTCCCACGTTCTCACTAGCACCTACACTTGAAACTACGATTAAATTTGTTTGCAAAGCAATCAAAAGTATCACTCCGGTAATTTGTTTTAATTTTATTGGAGTAGGCTCGGGTTGTAGGCGTAATTTATGGTACACGATAACAAAATATTAATCATGTTTTTTTTACGTTTTCTCAAAGATACCTTCTCCGAGTCCTATGGCTTTGTTTTGCTACACAAAGATGTTTTGAGGACCTAGACAAGCGGCACTCATTTTCAAAGCGTTTTGTTTTTCCACAACGACACCAACAGGATTGATAGATATAAGCGTTTCAATACGATGTCAATGCAATACATTTTTGTCTTCATCATCGTTATCGCTGATAGAATCACTTTGTCTAGGCCCTCGGTTAATTTTAAGCATAATATGAATGAATAAACTTTTATAAAAAAGTGAAAGTATCTACTTTCACTTTAATACTTATGTCTCTAGGTACTAACTTTTATGTATTTTTACCTTCATAAAAGCTTAATTTCAAAAACAAAAATCAAAATCTTGTTCGCACGTATAATAATTTTAGTAACGGTATTTGAAAATTTCTTAAATTTTATTTAACATCCAACATCAGTAATTTCTTCCCTGCAATTTACCACATCAAGTGTTGATGTCGCAATTTAGGTCAAAGAGAACAAAGCAAGTTAATCTAATACCGCCTATAATAGTCTCAGAGAAGACAATAACAATATTCTCTCAACATCACGTAGTTAGCGGCAACCGAAGTAACCATCAATGGGCCGATGAAACGATGAAACCCATAATAAAAATCATCGCTCAGAAAATTCGAATGAAGAGACATTGTTGAGACCACAATTAGTACGTCATTACGAGCCAATACGTTGATAAGATCATAAGACAGATGTTCGGACACAAACGTGTAATTTATAACTCATAACATAGGCCATAGTATGGCGGCGAGGTATAAATAGAAGAAACAGAATGGTAATCATCAAATTATACGTTTGAAACGTGCGTTTAGCTTGTGATATTGGATGAAATTGGTCAAGTGCATGCTGGTATTGAAAATGTAGCTTTTCTTTGACTACTTCGTTTATGAAAGTCCGGTGAATGTACAAGTATCTCCCGGGACCCCGACTCATGGTAGTAGAAAGAAGATGGATGGCTGTTTCGCGTGGATGTGTCGCATATTTTCCCTCAAATTGTTTCTTTTTTGTGTTTGTGTTCTTTCTTTTCGTCATGTTTACCGCAAATAAACGTATTTTCTTTCTTTCTTTTCTAACATTGGGTTGTTAGTCGGTAGAGTCTTACATCATTTTCCTAAGTTATCCCCATGGATACACTCCATGAGGATTTCCCCATGGGAAAAAAAGTAGGGCAAAACTTGGCTAATTCGTGATATGCAGCTATTCGGTGATAGATAATTGTGTTTTATTACCAAGTTACTACTGACTTGATAAATGTACATTTTTCAATCATTATAGTATTTGCCACATTTTTAGATATAAGTTAGCAAAACTTATTTTGTCTACTATATCACAGTAAATTTAAAAAATAGTCTGATCAATGAATCGAATTTTACAAGTAAAAAACAAAACTATCACCGATTACCCAAGTTTTGCCCTACTATAGGGACCGGGTTACTATTAATTGCTTACGTCTTCATGTATTTATAGGTATGAATAGTTATTGAATATACTGTAATAGCTCTAGTATCATCAAGTAAAGTAAAAAAAAGTGATTGAAGACGATGTTGTAATTTTCTACCAAATGAAATCACTTTAGCAAAATATTTTCAAGTCTTCTCTCACGTCAAAACATAAAAAATTGTTAAAAACTTTTTGCGCTTCACATCCAACTTTAGTACTTATGTGAAGTACTTCGTTAAGACCATCCAAATATTTTAAACGAACAATATATTCGGTGAATTCCTGACCATCTTAAATTTTTTTCACGTCGTTATGGCATTTAATTGATTGTGGCTCTTGATGAATGCAAAGCACTTTATCTTTATGCACTCCTGGTATCTCAAACTGAATGTTATAATGTTATGGTCCCTAGATTTTAGCTTTCCAAGTATTTTATACAAACAGCAAGTCCACCGAATTCTGTACCATCTTTAAATATTTTCACGTCGTTAGCGCACTTAATTGATTATGGTTATTTCTGATGAATCTTTTAAAGCTTTATCTTTATGCAACCCTTTTTTTTTTTTTTTTTTTGTGGATGGGAAATCATCAAATGACTTCTCCCGCTCTGGGCGGAGCGGGAGGGCGTGTCAGACTTTTACTGACTAAAACCCACCCGTGTTCCTTCTGTTGCCTGTGCCGGGGCCACGGTAACTCTTTCGAACATCCCGCAACCCTAGCTGGCATCGGCCCTAGCGGACCCCGTCAATAGTGCTGACATCTCTTTGAGGCGCGCGTGGAACACGACGCGCCGTCGACTCGGGCCTGGTCCTTACCGGACGGCGAGCTACCCATTGCTCGCCGTCCGCAAACCCGCGCCTACGGTGGCCGGGAATCGGCTGCCGATTCCCGACGCCCAGAGCGTCTCCTGCGGCGACTAGGGGCGTGAGGGTGCAAAGCTTGCCTCTCCCTCACGCGTCCCGCCTCCTCCTTCACGAGCATTACTGCTTCGCAGAAGGAGGTAATGGCTTCCCATGCACTCTCGCTCCGTACCATGGCCTGGACCAGGGCCGGACGCGAGAGATCGCCGCCGCCGATCGCTTCCGCGAGGACACGGCGGTGCTCCGCCCAAGCCGGGCAGACCTCCACCGTATGCTCCACCGTGTCCTCCGGGCGATCCACACAGTGGTGACACCCGGGCGTTTCCTCCCGCCTTATCCGGAACAGGTACCTCCCGAAGCACCCGTGTCCGGTGAGGACCTGCGTCAGGCGGAAGGTGAGGACGCCGTGGCGCCTCTCCAGCCACTCCTCAAAGAGGGGACTTATCGCCGCAATTGTGGCGTGCCCAGCGCTGGGTTGCGACAATCGCACTCTCCATGCCGCCATGAGATCCTGCCGGAGCTCTGTCCGCCGTGCCGCGATTTCTCGCGGCAACGGAGTTACGCCCCGGCGTCCTGCCTCCTCGCGCCACTCCCAGATGTGCGCGAGGACTTTTGCCTCCAGATCCCATGGCGGTAATCCGGCAAGGAGGTTCGCCGCCTCCCCGGAGACCGTGCGGTATCCCCGGGCTAACCGGATGGCCATGACCCTCTGGGACGCGTTCAACCGACGGACCGGTCGCCGCCTCATCTTTATGCAACCCTGGTATCAAGAATGTATAACTTGAGTTAAATGGCTATATTTTACCGTACTCCTTATTTAAAAAATAAACTTCTTCATCCATCTGTAATCATCGTAATCAAGTTTCAAAATCAGCCATGGGTAGTGGTTGTGAACACAGAATAGAGAATACTTACTTATGTTCCGAGGTTGTAAAGCTAAGGAACTTAATATGTACTGTGGTTCATTTAGTAGCAGTCTTGGCTCATTAAGTCAGGTCTAGTTGAGACTATGCTAGATATAATATGAGTTCTCTTGCTCATCTTCGATACTCGTAATACCACTACTATGATTAAACATAAAAATAGTTAGTTTTCCATTTTCTATAATCCAGATATACAGCCCACGATCCATATGGCAATGAGGTTGAGGCGGCATCTACAACGCAACATGCGAACTACGCATCAAAAACCTGACGTCACACAAATCCTGCATCGCGCAAACAGAGTTTACAGCGCGACTGGCATAATACAAAATCCCGACATCAACCGTCAGGCAGTAGCCCACCAGATACAACACCCGTCTGGTCGGAGGATCCTCAATTTGCATAGAGGATGAGTGAACTTTAAACCCTGTTTCTCATGCCTCTATACGGTCAATAGTTAAAAAGTAAAGCTCTTTTCTTTAATAAATCTATATTGTTTACTTCTTTGAAATACTTTCACTGCATTAATAATTCTTAATAAGTGCTGTTCCATTGCTGCATTTAGGCTAAGTGGTAGCTTTGAGGAAAGCATTGGCTAAAATTATTATTGTGTTTAATTAAAAAAAATACTAAGACTATAGTTAATTCAAAGACGCGAAAAATGTTATTGACGTACTTACTTAGATTTTATCATATTATTACATATCTATTCCATGTAGCGGAGATAACTTAATTTGCTTTTACATTTCTTGTTTGTTTGATTTGTTTTTATTGTTTTCTCACAGAAAAAGGCAAACTGAAAAATGTAAAGTATAATACCAACTTTCATCCTCCATTATCATAACGTCGCATGTTATCCATAATATTATCAAAATTAACACAAACATCTAATTTGCCTACAAAATAACAGAAAATGTCGGCTTTAAAATGGTCCTGAAAATGTTCTCTTTTAAATAACTATTATCATTATTGACTCATCAATGCTAATAAATATCATTTCACGTACAAGCCGTGCTGCTGCGGAAGTTTCTGATCAGGAATTTTATCAGAATTCTGTTGTACGTAATTGGTATCGATCCGGACGTCGGTAGTGAGTATTTCTCCGTCAATGAGCTACAATCAATATCAATCTGCCGAGCCTTTTCCCAACTATGTTGGGGTCGGCTTCCAGTCTAACCGGATGCAGCTGAATACCAGTATTTTACATGGAGCGACTGCCTATCTGACCTCCACAACCCAGTAACTGGGTAATACGATACTTCCTTGGTAAGACTGATTGTCAGACTTTTTGGGCTTCTGACGACCCGTAACGACTGTCAAAGATCCACGAATGACAGCCGGGACCAACGGCTTAACGTGCTTTCCGAGGCACGGAGGAGTCTCGGTATGTAAAGATGGTCACCCATCCACAGACCAACCCCGGCAAGCGTAGCTTAACCTGATGGATCGACCCGTGCGGCTGTTATTACTTAGCCACGAGCTCCTCCCGTCAATGAGCTACATTCTATCAAAAAGCGGAATTTTCTTACGGAATTCCGTATATTCACATCTACACAGTGATTCATTACTCCCATCAATTACTCAGTTTCATAATTAACAAACGTCAAACAATAAGCGGTCCCATTCACACACGACATCAAAACCGTTTGGACACGCGATTTTTTGTCGTTTAACAGTAAAATAATTATCTCTTGTATTCAATTAGTGCGGTGAGAAAATGACATGTCTATCGGTGGATGGACCAACCTATCATTATCATTATGATACGGCGACGGATGTAGAGTGTGACTAGATGTGGCATGAAGATCAAGCGAGTGAATGTTCAAGAGTGAAGAAAATGTGGGCTTTATTGTAATTGGTTTTATAGTGTAATGGGTGCTTGTTTGTTGAATGAAATAATGAATTAACAATATGTCGGTACGTATCTAAGAAATTGAAGAGTTAAATTGTGGTGAAGAGTGGAAATTTTCTTAAGAAACGTTGGCACAAAAATTTATAAACATCGAGATTTGCTATAAAAATGGTGACTATGCAGTTTCTATCGGTTACTTTAATTCTAGACGTAGCTTCGCCCGGTGCTTACTAGTGACCCACTCGTCTCAATAGTGCTTTAGGCATATAGATTGGCTTATTAGCCAATTTATCAGCCGTTGTGTGATTGTCAAACGGTATTTCCCGGTGCTTTGGATTGATTGTATGCCAATGGCGTCATCTCCTTGGTATTTACAGCTACGATTCTAGGATTCTGATCGTACGGTATTGATTTCTCTTCGATGTATATTTGAAACAACATTACAATGCCATACTGAATAACAATTCCCTAAGCCCCTACGGATGGTAGACTTAAACTATCTGAAGTTGAATTTCGCTCAGTTCTCTCAAATTTAATTGGAAGTATTTGAAACTAGGCTAATTATCATCAGTCTTTGAGGTGATAAAAAAGAAAATCAATGTTCAACTGCGCAGAGAGAATGGACTCTGCACCTTCCACGGCTTTAGTTCCTCGTGAATACCCACCTGGTGCGATGCCATTGAACCTGCTAGTGGCCGTAGTACCGACGACTCTCGTGCCAAAAAACTTGATATACTCGTGAGTACGTACGACCCGGTATTAATTGTGGCAACATTCTTCATTTAGAGTAATATGCGTGTTGGAGTTATGTGAGATTTGATCATTGTAGTGGAGAAAAAGAGTTTGTGTTACTCGTAGTTCAGAACTAGGTGACAGTATATATGTATATATATACAAGGTGTAACATAAATAACGCACAACCTCTTAAGGGGACATTGTACTCATCATTATGAACAACTTTTATTATGGGACTAAACCTGAAATCGCGAAAAAAAATCAGCTAATCTACATTTTGACGAGATAGGCGAACATAAATGTAGGGAGCAGCTGATTTTTATTCGCGATTTCAGGTTTGGTCCCATAGTAAAAGTTGTTCATAATTATGAGGACAATGATCCCTTAAGAGGTTGTGTGTTATTTATGTTATATTATTTTGTATAAGATTACGGGAAAAGCTTCGCTAGGTACTCACGAAAAAGTTTGACTGCCTTTGCCTTTGTTTTAATTTAGGGGGCAATTCCCGTATTTTTAAGAATAGTCGCTTTCTAATCTCAGTCTCAATCTGTCAAAAATTGTAAGGGATTTTTGACATTAATTTGTCGCTGTCGATGAAATTGCCACTAGATTTTGAACGTTTTTAATTACGGGAATTGGCCTTCCGGAATAAATTCAAAATTACATGCCCTTTACATTTTACAGAGCTTAAAGAATTAGTAGACCATTTTTGCTAACTGTTATTTGTGTAGCTCCTTCCTACAGGTATACCAGGTGTAACCCATAGCACAATGGGTATCCAATTAACAAACTACACGTTGAAATTTGTGAGGCACCTATCAATACTTCATTCATTCTTCTACAAGATAATTTTAGGTGTGTCAAAATGTATAGAATTCAATGACGTCAGCCAACACCTGGAATATAGCTGCTCGCAGGTGGCCGAAGTGATAACTTGATTTTGCGCGACTTACGCGTACACAGAGTAAGCCCATAGGACATAGAACAGAAGTACAACTACACACTACGCGTGATCAAGTAAAATTAGGCTATCCACCTTCTATACATTTATATAATTACTTGTCCTGACTGACTGATCCATCAACGCAGAGCCTAAACCGCTGCGGCTACAAACTTGAAAATTTGGCAGTTGATGCCATTTATGTTGTAAGCATGCACTAAGGCAGGATTTATGGAAATTTCAGACGCGATCGAAGTGAGGAAATTTGGCATAGGTTAGGACATTGGATACCTTTTATTCCGGTAGAACATTCCCGTGGGATAATTTCCGACCTGCACGCGGGTGAAGCCTCGGCAAAAGCTTTATATGACAAAGGAAACAAAAGACGAAGCGAATATAGGTAATTGACATCGAGATAACCTTACTATGAGCAGGGTCCATTCATGCGTAAATATAGAAGCTTGATTACTTATCTGCAACAAATCAATCGACAAGGCTTGTGGTAGTCCCTTGTTAGCTAGGTCTCTCCCAAGGTAAGCGTTCACCTTCCGCATCAATTTTCCTCAGATGTTTATGTAGTTTTACAGTTGTAGTGTTACATCCAGTTAAGCGTCATTGCACGCTACGTTTGCAAACTGCTATTTCCACTTAAAGAGGGTATGTCATTAAGTGAAGACCGCAGTTGCCAAATGTCAACTTTGATAGATTTGTTTCTTTTGAGTCTTGTCGACTTAAGGCTCCTTCTAACAGGTTTACACGTAACCACTGCTTGCCCACATTTTGTCGCTACAATGTGGTGTGGTTGTGGTACGTGTGAACGGGCTCTAATTCATTCATTGGTTTTCTTTTTCGTTTTTATAAACATATTCGAGCTTGTTATTGCTTTATTACTTTTGACAATAACTCCCAGTAAATGCAAACTTCACTAAGGTTGAAAATATCTGACGGCACAGCAAAAAGCGCCCCCTATGTTTGTTACGAAGTTATTGGAATCACTGAAAAGGTCGGATAAGGGTCACACTGGCTGGTGACAGTCACTCTAGCAAAGCGTCGGAACGATGGTTGAGTGGCGACTGTCTTCTGATAACAGAAGAGAAGATGTCAGAGAAGCCGTTTTCATACCACGTCTACGACAAACTGCTATATTTCGGCCCAATCCTGATGATACTGAACCACTAACAGCCGAACCCAAGAACTTATCATCTATCACCAGTTTTGGCATGCTGAAGATAGAAAACCTATCTATTTATGGTTTTAACGTCCCAATAATCTTTAAGAGATCATGGAATCTTACCGGCCTGACATAAGGACAGATAGAATTATACTTTCTATCATTAATAGCGATCAGTCTTTTACTGAAAATAGGTTATCGGGTTCGGCCGTTATACGATAACCACTTCTGGTAAAGGCTATCCTGCGCCGTTATATCTATCTGTCACATTGATCTTAAACTAAAATGACCTTGCCCTTATTCCCTTAGTAATAAGGTTGAAAAGTGGTCGACCGGGAACGTTCGCCTACGTACATCTAACATTGAACCTTAAGGTGATGAAGCAAATACGAGATCGACTTTACCTACATATACCTATCTTGTCTAGCTGTCACAAAATAATGGAACTTCTGTATTCATCCACTCGTCTCCCAGTCTTCTCTCCGTTGTTGCTATGCCGAATGGGCGTTTATTTCCGTTTATTATAAATCATTAAATGTTAGATCTGCCGCATTAGAGGCTCAGCTTCTCAAAACTAGTTTTAATTTATAATATTACCATAAAAAGAAGGTAAGCACTATGACCTGTTGAGTTTGGATGAAATTAAAGGATCGAATGATGCGACTGAATGTAGAATTGGTCTGGTGGAAGGTGTGGTCTTTATGTATGGGCTTAGCGTTAGAAATGGAAATACTTTAAGTTATTTCGGCAGCTCCCCAGCTCGAAGGTAGCTATCCTGTTTTTAATATGGTGTTTAAAAAGTTGCTGAAGTTAAGTGTCAGTTTTTTATAACTACAAAACAAACCATGTTAACCTAGTCTTTCTTAGAAACCGTCGCAGTCAGAAAACCGCATAAGAATGCGCAAAAGGACTTCTATTTTCATTTCTTGCAAGGAAATTAGCTATGGATATAAAAGTTTTACAGAAATCATTTGCCTAGCCTTTTTTTTCCAACGGTGTTGGCGACAGCTTCCAGTCTAACCGGATGCAGCTGAATACCGTATTTTACATGGAGCGACTGCCTATCTGACCTCCACAACCCAGTTACTGGGTAATACGATACCCCTTGGTAAGACTGCTTGTCAGACTTTCGGGCTTCTGACGACCCGTAACGACTGTCAATGATCCACGAATGACAGCCGTGACCAACGGCTTGACGTACTTTCCGAGGCACGGAGGGGTGTTGGTATGTAAGGATGGTCACCCATCCGCGGCAAGCTAGCTTAACCTGATCGATCGACCCGTGCGGCTGTTATTACTTAGCCACAAGCCCCTGTCTACAAAAGCAAAATTTCTACGCTATAAGTACGCCATATAATTTCTTTACCACATCTATAAAACAATCTTTTTTAAAAGAGCAAATAAGATATTATGCAGGCATTTATGATGTTTTCTTAACAATCTCTTGTTCCGGAAGAAATTCGCATGCCTCGCATTCCGAGGGCCAGTCAGTAGGCAGGTCGTATTTAAAACCTTATTTTATAGTGACTCATGTGCATAAATCGCTTTTTTCTCGCTTCTGCCGGCTTCTTAACGTGTTTTTCACTACTTCATTTGGTTGTAGTAAGTATTTAGGACTGTTTATTTTTAACTGTCGTCATTTTTGGGGCGTTGTCAACATGAATGTGCATATTTTGTGATATAATTTTGGTGATATTTATGTTTATTTTTTGGGTTCTGTACCTCAATAGTAAAAATCGGAACCCGGACCATAGACTTACGTCTACGGTCTCTTGGAGCTCTAAAAATTATCAAGCTTCTAAGTCAACGCAATAAAAAATACGCCCATATTTATGCGACATATTTTGATACTCGCAAATTGATCAAAACCTATAGGGTACTTCCCGTTGACCTAGAATCATGAAATTTGACAAGAAGTAAGGTTTCACAGCACAAGTAAAGAAAAAGGTCCGAAAATCAATAATTTGTAGTTTTATCATATAAAAAAACATTTTTTTTTGTGATTACAAACTTACATTTCCAGAATTGACCGTGACATATATCGATGAATGGGAGAACATGTTTTTCAACTACAATGTTAAGATTGTTTTTAGAATAAATCCATCCCAATTGCGAGACCCTTCATTGTGCGTGGTCCGACACGCACTTGACCGGTTTTTTTACTTAGTTCGTTAACTACCGCTACTGTAATAGTAGGTAATGACTCATACGTTTTAAACTGTAAAAATGTAGGCGTAATAAATGTGTGTAGTCTACGCATTACTATTGGTCATCATTCCTAACTAATTTACACAGTGACCAATGCCCATTCACAACAGCGATTTCAATGGTCTTCATTTGTTTTTTGTAGTAGAAACTTTTTCGTCAATTGAATTTGAAAGTAGCAAACTGCGACTACAAAATCGCTACAGAATCATGACAGCTTTGACACGTATTTATAAATAGACACTTAATTCCATTTAACCACCAAATATAAACTCTTAAGGCGAAAGCACCAGAGTAGCCCGCGAAATTCAAATTGTCTTACGTTTTTTGCAATTTTCAGGTCAGTATTAAGTTGTATGTTGATTAAAATATGATTGATGACTTTAATGATTATAATACTGTAAATATGATATTATGTATATTTGTTACGCTCGCGAATCATACTTTAATCAACATACACCCCAGACACTGAGCTGCAAATTGCAAAAATCGTAAGAAAATTTGAATTTCGCGGGCTACCTTAGCACTTCCCCCTTAAACGGTAATGACACTGCCAAGAATGCGTAGTAACGACCAAATACTTGGGATAATCGACCCAACCCAAGTCAAAGTGAATGACACAAGTCTTTCTCATATATGCTAATAGACATGAATAATGTTGACGGTGAAAGTGGCCCCACTGTTGATAAGGAACTTTTTTTAGAAACGTTTTTATAGAGAGGACAATTATCGCTTGTGTGATCTGGGAGTAGAATGTCGGGCCTTTGGAGTTAGTGAAGTTGGTGGATTGAGTTTTATATCGGATGGTTGAGCCGTTTTGTTATTAAAAGTTTTTAAAGCATGATAGTCTTACTCTTGACCAATCGTCTAGCCTTTCCCGAACTATGTTGTGGTTTGCTTCTGGTCTACTCGGATGCAGCTGAATACCAGTATTTTATATGAAGTGACTGCCGTTACTGGGTAATACGATACCCCTTGGCTGACTGCTTGTCAGATTTTCGGGCTTCTGACGACCCGTTACGACTGTTAATGATCCACGAATGACAGCCGGGACTAACGCTTAACGTGCTTTCTGAGGCACGGAGGGGTCTTGGTATGTAAAGATGGTCAAGCGTAGTTTAACCCGATGGACCGACTCGTGCGGCTGTTATTACTTAGCCACGAGCTTACTCATGATCTACGTTAAATAAACTCCACAGTAAGGTGTAAGACTGATTTAAATGAATTTCATGATGAATTACTTTAAATACCACTACTATAGATTGTATTAGATCTATCTAGAAACATTTGTTGTAAAAAATTTCTTGAAGGCTGAAATTGTTACGTACAGCTTAATTTTGACACATTCAACCTACGTCCACTCTCATACCAATTAATATTGCGATTTCTGTAATAATATTGCTTTATTCTATTCTAAAGCACCAGAATCCTAAAATAATTCTTAGCACAGTCACCAGGAGTTGTTGAACTCACGACCTTTGTAAGCCAGTTAACGATGCCCGTTAAGCCATGCCCTGTCACGAATAGGGCTTAATATAAAAGCATTAATGTATATAAAAGGATCGTTCAAAACGTACCTGCAAAGAAACATAAAATTAATAATTTAAATAGCTTGATAAACAATACAGCAGTACTCTTCTCAAGCCATTTCCTCTATTAAACTCTTTCGTGACTAATGCAAAACGATAAAAATGAAAAATTAACTAATCATTACTTGTCTAGCCGTAACCTTTTGAACCTTCTATTAAGTGAACCAAGCAAGGTACACCGTATTTGCGTAGACCATCGCTAAGCTGTCAATTGCTATCTCGCAAACTTACAATTTGCGTTGGAATTCCAGTAAAATAAAGGGAATTAAACGGTAAAATGGTTTTTGTAATAACTTTGATGATGGGACAGGAAATGGTTAGAGGGGTGAGAGATTTGATTAGCGGTACTTCAGAGTGGGTATAAACTGCATTGCAATTAATATTCGTAATCATGTTTTCATTAGAAAGACGTTTTGACGTTTAGCGTAGGAACTTATTGAATGCCTTGGTTTCGCGTAAATACCTAAGGTAAGTGATGTTTGCAATTGTGATTAGTCTGTCTGATATTTGCGTCTGCGATTTGTGATTCGTCTTTAAAATTAATCGATGTATTCGTCGATAAGTTGAGCTGGTTGATTTTTGATGTCATTACATGATCATCTAATATTATTGACAGCTAGTCATTAGTAAATGCATACGATTTAACATGAAGACCTTTTAACTAAATTAAAGTAAGTAATGTTATTAAAATAAGATATTAGGTATCTTAAAACAGATACATAATATGTCGGAAAATCGACCAACACAACGCACAGCTTTTCTTGACATCAAAAATCGCCTACCGGCCAGTGAAACTAAAAGAAACTTGTATCTAATGCTACACTTCTGCCATAATGACAGTCGATACAACAGCTGTACACTGATTGCTGTATATTTTCTATACGATACGACGCATCATTATTGTAATAGTGTGCACGCGTCCGCTTGTGAACTAGTGATGTGCGTTGTTATGATTTAATTAGTCGATTGTTTTGTGTTTTGTTAAGACGTGGTTATTGCGCATATAATTTACTCATCGAGCAGATTGTGTGGCTTAATTACATCAAATATTGATTACTAAGCTAGGTACTTAAAATATTTATGATGACAGCAACTTTTCTTTAATAAAATAACAGCTCAGTAAAATTTTGCATTCGTTTCAGTTCTTGTAGCTGCAGCTCTTCTTCTCTGACAGATAACAACAAAGAATATGAGTAAAATTCTACAAAAAACAATTATATTTTGCAATCAACTTTCTATTTTTACTCTCCAATTGTTAAGGAGAAGAAATAACAAGTGTAAAATCACTACAACACCACACAAAGCACTGCTACATATTCTACCGCAAGCAACTGAGTGAGACAATCAGGTTACTCAAACAGGTATCTTCTATACAAGCACATCATTACAGTAATGGTCGCCACGCGACGATGCTGCGTCTAATCACGCTCTAACATTAATAGTGACAATTTAATTTGCCAATAACGAATTGACTTTGATAAAGATTTACTTGTAAGATTAATGATGTCATTTTATTTTAATAAAAGTATGTTTTTATATGGCCTGCGTATCTATTTCTATTAAAGATTTATTTCTATGTAAAACTATGTTCATTCTGGTTGTTTGTAAATAAATACAAGTTACGGATATAATTGAAAACGAATCGGATCATGCCATCTTGCAAAAAATCATGTTAATTATTTAATATTTCGATAGTTAGTTTTTTAACACTAAAACAACTGATATTTTACACTGATATCGGAATGTTTAAAAAACATCGAATGTTATGGAAACCAAAAAATGTTTTTTCTCATTGTCACTAAGCCCATCACTAGTGATTTGTGCGTGCCACCGGCGCGTGTGCAACGACTACCAACTACTGAACATTAGAGAATAATAGAAAAACAAATTGAATTAACGAGATTTTCTCGAACCACATAGAAATTATGTCGACCGCAACGCTGTTATTATGGTAATAGTATACGTCACGTCAAGGTGTTCGTTGTTTGATGTTGAAAATGGTCATGGTTTCACTTTTCTGCCGTTTGGTGACATCATTCGTAGCGTAGATCTTTGACAGTCGTTACGGGTAGTCAGAAGCCCGAAAGTCTGACAAGCAGTCTTATCAGAGGTTACCTATTGTGGTACCCAGTTCCAGGGTTGTGGGGTGTATTATAGCCGAGCCTAACATAGTTGGGAAAAGGTTAGGTAAATGATGATGACTGCTGTGACATCATATAGAATTTGAACCAATTGTTGTTCCTTCTATTCCCGTAATTATCAGCACGAGGTTAGAACAGTAGCTCATTGATGTTCATGCAAAAAAAATATCAGTCAGTCAGCAAGTTTGGTAGCAGGGCAGCTTAAAGGTGCCCGGCATTCACGGTCAGTCCATCGCGCTAAATGGCGTGATGTACATCAAAAATTTGATCGTGTATGTTAAAATCCGTTGGCATGATATAAAATTCTGGATGTCCAATCGCTCCATTTGACTTTAATCGTTTGGAGTCACGCCAAATGGCGCTATCGCGAATGCCCACCTTTAGATGCACCAAACGTATGTACCTTCACTCAACACAGCATCGTCAATATTGTGGATTGACGAGATTTTCATAGGTAACGAAACTCGGTGTCTGAGAAATAATCATACCTAATAATGCTCATCCCGAAAAAATAAAACAGACAGAGGCGCGGGCGCAGCTAGTTTATAATTACGATATCCATCTACAAAATAAATTCCGATATAGAAAAAATCTTGTTAAATCTGAGCAACATTAGAACGGACCCTTTTTAGATTAATCATAATTTATCCTTTCTAAAAAATAATAGGGATTCCTCTATCTCATCCCATTATCCTTAAGCTACGTGCACATAATACTCGTATTATGATATTGTTCATGTCGTATCAAGTTCCGATTCAATTAAGAATTAAATAAAAATAACAATAAAATGATATTGGATACTTTTTGTATTTGTTTTATGTTCACATTGATCAACTATTTTATGGGATGAGTAACATAAAATACAGTTAATAATTTTGCAATTAATTACAAACAGGTGTGCTTCCTACACAGAAAGTTATGTATAGGCACCTTTGGCTGTACCAGATTTACACTATCATAACCATTAAGTGTATTTCATCAAAAATACACTCTTCTTAGAATAGCATGATTGTGCTGCAATGAGGCTGATTGCGAACACTTTATTTTGTACGAATTAGGAGTCATTGAAGCTATTTTAACTAATGCACATATATAAAGTACATATATGAAGACATTATTCTGTAACTATGCCCGATTATCCAAAAAGCGAGACTCCTTATTCATTTCGCTCCCTACTGTAACCACACATTTTAAACCCAGAAACCCGCTAACATGTCTGCTCACACCTTTACAACACACGCATTAGTACGCACCTCAAAGGATGCAGCGATTAACACCGAGGTATTATTACCGATGCATATCGACGGAGATCATATTATTTTCTCTAACGCGCTTAATGTGTTCTGACGATGGACGATTTCGACTAACGAGTGCGTTGGTAATTAGAATGAATTGAAGCTTTATTATTTAGACCTTGTTAGGTTGGAAAATTAAATGGTTTACGTTTCGCTGTTTATAAACGAGGAACTTTGAAAGCTGTCTTTCAATGTGTACTCGATAAAGCTTTGTTTTTAGCTGTTACCGGGAAAACTCTATCAAAATGTTGATTCTAATTAAGTTTCTAAACACAATTCGTTGTTTTCTTATGTACCTTATTATTAGACATTTTCCAAATTCTAAGATTATGAATTCAGTTTCAAACAATAATCTAACAGGTGAGTGTATTTAAAGTTATTCATATATTCCAAGACATGTGTGTTTGTGCATATAAAAACACATGCCGTCACTATAACTAATAACGATGCAAATAATATTGACTCCATTTTATTTATAGAGAACAATAACTATACTAGAATTGAGTTTCATAACATGGAGGCAGACGTCAAAACATTCTTTGTAAAACTTTCGTTCCGGTTATCTCAGTACCCTAATGATTCGTGAAGCTAACTTTAATAAAGACACCGGAGCTGATCAAAACAAGAGTGTACAAAATAATGAGAATATGCGCTAATGTATTGAAGGAAAGCCTAATTTGCAGTAGGTTAAAAGTAGAAATGAAGGGTCCCATAGTCCAAGCTGAGTACTACAAAGCTGTTGTTTTATGACAATGATGAAAAAAAGAGTGATAGAATTGTTCGAATAGTTCACACACAAACGTAGCGTGCAAGAAGTATTCTAGACAGACGATAACGTAAGAAAGTTAATAGAGAAAAGAATACCAACTAATGGTCAATTACAAGAAGCTTGAAAATGTTTTCCAAATGTTTTTTCTGTGGTTCAATGTTGTTTGTTTTGATTTTTTGTTTGTATGCTTTCCATCCTTTTCAAAGTTTGCAAGTTACTTTAGTTTAACACCGGTAAATAAAGATAAATAGACCAGTGGCGAGGCTTGACATTTCGTAGGAGGGAAGACGAAGAAGAAATTGTTTAGTTATAAATAGTCATACAAGTACGGTTATCACGTTGTGGCTCCGGCTTATTTAGAACAATTTGTGTTGTTGTCGGAATATATATTACTTGGCAATCGTAGACATTACTGAATGTGCTATTTTTCAACAGTGGTAGGTGAAGTTACTCTTCCGATCCTCCAAAGGGAAGCCGGTAGGAATGGAGTTGTTAGCGCGCTTCGCCTCTGAAATAGACTTCTCTGTATTGCACCTATAGTGCAATACAGAGAGGTCTCATGCTAATACCACCATACATGAGACCACATAATCATGATAAATGCAGCTAATGACAGCAAAACTAAATCTGTACTCAAGATTTACGATAATATTTACGATGTTACCATAGACATGATACGTGTTGTTCCACTTTCTTACAAGCAGCTCGTATTAACGCAATTAAAGACTGGCCAGTAATTTCATTATTTCTGGTTACTGACTCTTTGGTAGCTGTTTATCGAGTGTGCGTGTAATAATTGGGGTGTTAAGCCTCCTTGGTGATTTGAGATTGAAGATGTAGTTCATTTGAATCGGACGTGATGGGAATTGGAATGGTTGGAATTCCAGAGTTATCTCTAAGTATGAACTAGAAGAGAAAGATGGAGACTAATTACATATATTATGTATTTATAACATAACATAACATCACGCCTCTAAGCCCCGAAGGGTGAGGCAGAGGTGTACCTGTAGTACACCCACAGTTTGCCAGTTATGTTTAAGTCCTACGGAATAGGGGATGAGCCTATTGCCATCAACCGGGCACAAATCCAGACTCCGGGCTGCTACTGAGAGATTCCTGATGGGAAAACCACTTTTCCCGGCCTGGAAATCGAACCCAGGACCTCATGCTCAGCAGTAGCGCTTGCGACCACTAAACCAATGAGGCAGGGTTTATATATTTATCTGATTCATATATTAATACTATCTACGCCCCTCGACTTCGTTCGCGTGGAAGTCGTAAGATACACAATATTCTAAAATAACAGCCACATTTTAATAAAACTCCCTCGTCCCCCGACCCGCCGCGTTGCATCGCCTGCCTGCGCTATTACATCGTTTTCGCTTAGAGTTCTTTCTGACTTTTTTCTTTTTGCTCGGCTTCTAAGCGTCGTAGCGTGATGTTAATTAGCCTATAACTCTCTTCGAGAATTGGGCTACCAAAAGCAAAAAAAAAAATTTCAAATCCAACGTTTTGTTCACAATTTCATGAGTTTTAATTTTATTGCGCGGAACCCTTATTATTTTTCTAAAATAAAAGTAGCCTAAATTACTCCCCTTCACATCAGCTATCTGCCAGTGAAAGTCCTGGCAAAATCGGTCCAGCCGTTTCGGAGGTTAGCCGGAATAGACAGACAAAAATTTTTTTAATTGTGTTTTTGTTTTAAGTACCGTATGTACTTTCATAAACATTTAGTGAAAAACTGTTATTTTGACATAACAAACAGGCACTTTTATTTAATTTAATCATAATAATAATAAATTCATTTATTTCAGGCAAGGAACACTTATTGCCAAAACATTATCAATCAAATAAAAATAAAAATAAGACCAAATTAAATCAAATGAAATCAAATTATATACAATCAAATCAAAATAAATAAAATCATAATAAATCAAATTAAATTAAGTCAAAATAAATAAATAATCGAATAAAATCATTATTAATACCTTCTCTCCGGCACTGGTAAAGCAACATGTCTGCTGGAACAGTGCCGGATGAAGGGGCAGTCCAGTCTTCCCGCAATCATCGCCAGTACAATGTTGGCGCTAACCCTTACCCTGCGCATCAAGGACGCGGCGCGCTTGCGCATGGTCGCGTGAAAGCAATTGGTGCGCGCCTCTGCGAACATACCTGAGGCGCTGCAGTATCTGGGCAGCCCCATCACTGCCCTGAACGCGTTATTGTACTGGACGCGGATGGCACTGTAACTTCTATTCGAGTAATGAGCCCACAGACTGCATGAATACAGCGATGTACAGTACGCTCTAAAGAGCGTAGCCTTAACCTCTTTACAGCACCGCGCAAATCTG
Source organism: Fissipunctia ypsillon (assembly GCA_947568875.1). Classification (NCBI taxonomy): domain Eukaryota; kingdom Metazoa; phylum Arthropoda; class Insecta; order Lepidoptera; family Noctuidae; genus Fissipunctia; species Fissipunctia ypsillon. The sequence goes on along the minus strand of OX387656.1, from coordinate 6,636,645 downwards.
CGGGCGATCATGTTCGCTCTAACAGACAACGCCCTCCGCTCCCGTTCTATGTCTGCGTGATCCTCGAGGCCTACAGTCAAAACATGCCCCAAGTATTTGAACTGGTCGACCCTTTCCAAAGGAATTCCATTCATATCTAAACATTATCTAAACAACTGACAATGCGGAACTGTGGCTGTATACATTACGGAAACTCATTGTTGTGTCTGTACTATGCTATGCTATGAAGTATCTGTTGCTCTATAACATTCAGCAATTGAAATTAAATTTCACTTTACGGGTTATTGGCGTCCAAAGAAAATAGAAATTATAGAATAAATATCCTAAAATTAATATTATTGAGAACTCTATCGTGACTTTCACTAATATGGAAATAGTACCTATTCTTATATCCGCAAAATCATAAATTATAAACCATCGAGACAGCGTTCAATTAATAATATCATTGGACGTTCACTGCTGGAGAAATTCATAGAAATATAAATCAGAAACTGATTTAAATGATGCTCTTGGGGCTTTGACGTTGGCTCAGCGCTTCATAGGGAAGATAATATAATTTATTTGTTGAAGTCATTTTATATACATATTTTAATACTTAATAAACCTTTTCACAGGTGGCATAATAAATTAACACCATCACCACCAAAAATCAAATTAACAAACTTGTTCGAATTTTGAAACAGCCTTTAGTACGCAAAAATGTAAATGGCAACGTACTCCAAAATGTGAATGATGTTGTCCCTTTCGTTCTTATGCATTTTTGTATTTGCCTGTCTCGTTTCGCGAATTCCTTGTAGACGCGTGGGAACGTAATGCGCCCGCGCCGTTCCAGGAACGTGCGTTCGCGATTCATCAAATCGTTTTTGTACATAGATTAGTCAATGAAAGCGTATGTACAGATGAGATTTATTTATTAATTTTCTTTGAGATTTAATGTATGACATTACTGCACGAATGAACAATACGAGTAAAAGCTTGTATTGGCTTCACACGCGATAATAATGTTTAGGAGAAAAGCGTAAATTAAAATTAAATAAAACTATTAAAAACTGCAGAAGAAAATAATTTAACACGCAATAAATGAAAGTAAATACTTTAGTTCAACAAAAATATTTACATAAATATTCAATTCTTTATTACTCGCTTCGGAATAATATTCAAGAATTATTTTAAATATGGGTTTTATATCATTCAAATTTGACCTATCTTCTACCAACTCTTTGGCATCCGTCGTCGTGCGCCAAGTCGCCAATCATCCAATTTTGGCGTAAAACTACCGTTCAAAAATTATTCTTTGCCCATTTATTATGTTTACACTGCTCTCTTTCGCGGAAACCTCTCGTTACATGTCTGCGGCTCGTTGGGAACTGTACAGGAAATACAAAGTTACATTGACTTCTCCAAAAATATTTGTTGAAGAAAAATCACTCTTGAATCAACGTCTTTAGGTGGATGAGGAGGGCGGTTGATGGCAATGGAAGCTGGTATCTATGAAAGGAATAATTATTCTCTTTTTACATAAAGCATTTAATTGATGTTGACGGAAAATTCAATGTTATTCTTTTGTTTTGTCATGAGATGATCATTGATTGTGTTACTGTTATTGCTTTACTGAGAAATAATATCTCGATTAGAAATATTGTTTGAATTCAATTGATAGAGTTATTATTTGTACAGTTGTTCAGTTAAGCTGCTACGTGACATGTTTTTGCAATCGCTTATTAGCTTTAATTACTGTTTTGTTAAATACACGGAACCCAAACATTGCACTCAACTCATTCACAACAAGCTCATTGATTTATTTGCATTTACTGCTTTTATGATTTATCTTCATTCATTAATTAAGTTTCATGAGATACTTTACAACTACTTCGATACTTAAGCGTTTATTTCTCACTGTTAAGAGGTTCGTTAAACAATTCTTTCTCTTGAATTGATTTCTGGGTTCCATCTTCGTATTGTTTTAAACGTCCCATATTTTACTCAAAATGCCATTCGTCCACAGACGCGGGCGCGAGCGGGCGAGTTATGGCCGATGGAGCGGCCCGATGGCATGCCAGTCATACAGTCACTAGAGGTCATGTGCGGGAAGGATCACATGGACGTCCACCTCACGTTCTCTCACCCCTTCGAAGGCATTGTCTCATCAAAAGGTATGTATTGTTTGTTAATTTTGCTCACGAAGCTGTATTTCTTTCTTAGTATACAATAAAACATAAGTAATAAAATTGAGCTGGATGGATATATCAGAGTTTGCAATATCATCGTTTTAAAAAAAATGTGTTTGTTAGGGAGACACCAATTTTTTCAAAATATATTGTAGCGAGCAAGGTAGTAATAGCGCCTCGCAGAACCAAAGCAAGTTCTAACACTAAAGACTTTACAAAAATATGAATCACACAAAATTAATTGGACCTCTAAATAATTAAATCGTATCATCATATCAAAGACCATCAAAATAATGAAGACATACCAATCTGCACTATAAACCACCAATACGATCAAACACCACAAAATAGCCACAGACTACATGCACGAGGAACATGTTAGAAACCGGTGTATTCAGACCGCCACTAATTGTTGCGGTAATTGCTAAGGTTTCACTCACAATTATGACGGATACATACTTAGTGCATTATTAATAACGCACGCTCCAGTTGCTGAGCTTTTAGTACGTTATACTGTTACATACTGTACTTGGATTTTGTTTAATTCAATTTATTGTAACGTAGTCATTTGTGATGATATGAGTAGTTTTTGATAACATCTTTTGGGAGGCTGATTTGTTCGTTTTACGCGATAGGGAGAACCTGTAAATTATTGTAGTTGATACTGTATTTAATTAAAGAAGACAGTACTACTAATTTTGAAACTACACTAGAACATGATTTTGATAATATTAAGGTAAACATAGCAGCCAGTGTAAAAGTAACTGAACCAGAGAATATCATTTCTGATTTTCTTTTATTGCAAGATTAAAACGAGAAAAAAATGTTGTAAAACACGATATGGACAGCTAAAGCTTCCGTTACGCAAAGTTCGTCTTACTCTGTGATAAAAATAACAGTGAAATTACAACTGAGAACATGTCTAGATCTTAACATAGATGTCTGCACATACTTCGGTCTATTTCTATGTTTTACATCATTTCTTGTGATTGCGCTGTCCGTGTCTATAATCTTTAGCTCGTAAGCCTTGCGCATGTTCGAATTTTAAAGACGCGACAACTACATTTGGAATTTCATCGCCTTCTAGCTATCCTCTGGGCCTAAAAATGGTCCCATTCATTTTAGAAATATTCAATATACCCAATGCCTACTAAATTATTACAGAACGCCACTAATAGCTTTAATAAAGGTACGGTCATGAATAATATATTACCCACACTATCTTCCATCTGTTACAACAAACGACTGCGTTTCGCACTTTCATGAAGAATTTTAACAACAATAGCATTAGCATTCTTCGGCAACGGTGTCAAAACGTGGGCGTATGCTATCTACTACTATTAGTTATTGAAAGAAATATTTTCACCTTTTATTTATTTGGCCGTTTTGCATGAGTGTGACGCATATTTTCCCCAACTTGTTCTTTTCTGTTTGCGTCATGTTTGCCGCATTTTCTTTCTTCATGTTTGCCGTATTTTCTTCCTGTCTATAATGAAGCAATAACTTTGAATTCCTTAGTACTTCTGTTAGTGGAGCATTATATAGTATAACTTCATCATCATCACCGTATTTAACTGTTGCATTTATCTCATTATTGTAAGTCATATCATTCGATGCTAGTTCAACAATTTTATCGATAGTTTAACACGTTGATCTATCATTCAATTCTTCTTCATTATCAATCCATTCAATTGAATTACCACTCGCCTTTTCACGATTAAATACTTGAATCGATTATCCGCGTGTCCATTATAGTCCTATAAACCGACTATAAATCGTATCGTAGCACTTTATTTTGAGCCCATTAGTACTGTTTATCTTGCTAACAATATTGCAATTACTGCAGCTAAGGTGTGCGCAAGCACATAATTAGCAATTAACATAAACTGAGCCTTAAATTGCAGTACTTCGCTTTCTATTTGTTTGTGAAAATAGACATAACGTTTTATTATACATTGAATTCAATTTGGAGGATACTGGAAAAAACCCTCCTGTTGAGGGTTCAAATGTGGAATCTTCGGTAGATCAACATTAACTGTTATTGGAATGTGAAGAGTATATAATCGAGAAAATTGGCAACTGTATTTTTAAACTAATTGGCTCCGGTTATTAACATCAAAAAAAAAAAATTGTTTCCCTTACCAGTTCCAGTTTCAGTAATGCCATAATGGTTCTTTGTGATGACTGCATGTGGAGTAATTTTAGATATTTACTATTACACAAACGTAGGATATCCCTTTCTCGTTCCTCTTATCTTCTGCAGACATACCTTGCTTATCACCATCTTCAAGCTTTTCCAATTCTACAAATATTTCATACAGTCTCTTGAAACCATCTTTTTATCAGACAACATCATTTTTGACATTCATTTAATATGTTCTTAGGTCAACATGGTGACCCGCGATGTGTCTACGTGCCGCCGTCAACGGGACAGACGTACTTCTCATTTCGGATCGCATACGCCAAGTGTGGCACTAAACCAGGTAATTATACAATTAACTATTAATTATACGAGAGTAAGTGTGCGTTTTGGTGATTTATTATATTGAATGAAAGACATAGCTAAACTTATAGTATGAATCCGAAAATTCGGATATTTTAATTATATGTGCTTAGAGAAGTTCTAGGAATATTTCATCGTGAGAAATTATTTTTTTTAAATTGATATCAATTATTTGTTTAACTTTTTTTTACGAACTTTATTTCACTGCAAGGATTATGCCAAAGTAAAGAAAAATAACAAGTTAAGGCAAAATCCACACTGTAAATGTAATTAAACCTCGTCTCGGTTGGTTTACTATAAATGGACCGTGAGTAGTGGCGTGAAATCAATAAATATATCCGATGCCTAATGATGCGAACCCGAACAATTAGTCGATATAATAAATCGTTTAAACAAATCGATTTATCGTACATCGTTCTGGGATTCTTCATAGTCGTCCTTTACGTCTTGTTGTCTGTACGTAAAGATTTAAGTAGCAAATCTTGGTTTGGAATCTCAAAGAGAATTCACACAACATTTTGTTGAATTAAAACTCTATTGACCTATAATGCTGGCACTTTGACGTTTGGTGAACTATGAGATAAAAATATTAATGGAAATACACATACAAGGTAAATGTGTGCCAGAAAAAGAATTTGGCAATTTAATTTAAATACTTTCTGTGAATAACGTTAGAATAAAAATTGATTAGCCATCACAAGGCGAAAGTGAAGAATATTTTGAACCTTAGATTCACGCTGGGTAACTAATGCTAGTTAATATTGTAGGTAAATGTTACTTACATTCTGGCTTGTTGGCAACTGTATCTGGAATTAAAAGCCCCGTGCCCACCCACCCCAACCCATCTACCTAATAGTCTGTTAATACTAGTCTATCAGTATTTAAAAGCATTCAAAGTTTAATCCATTAGTTTTACGTACTGAAAGCTTTTACAATCTTACTTAATAAATTACTGTTCTGCGTATTATTTATTTGCTTTTTAGATTTACGATACTATAAATTTTATGTTACAAAAATGTCTGTTTTAATGCAATAATTTCGCTTTCATATGAGCAATGATCTTTCTTTTCATTGCATTAACAGGACTTTGTTTACTTTCTTTTTCAATTAACCTTTTGAATGTTGTAAACTTGAAAGCTATTGCTTAAATTGTTTTGATAACTTTTTAATATTTATTCACGTCTTTTATGTTTGATGAATGATTTATTTCAATTTGTTTAGTATTTATTGAATCGTTGACTAGACCACGTCCCATTTATCACATAATTATATTGCCATTAGCAAAACTTGCAGTGACTATTCAGTTAAGAAGCATTTTAATTCGTACTTAAGTATGGTATAATATAATTGTTGATAGAAACTAGGCAGCTTGACTTACATATGCTCAAACTTCTGGAGATAACGCTGATAACTTTAATGTTACTGAAGCAAATAGGACCAGAAACCATGAAGATGAGGAAGATAAGAGAAAGACAAACAATGTAAGGCTAGTAAATCCCGCTACTTTAATAACTAATTGCTTGTTTACACTTGACTGCAAAATCGCGATCCGTCACGCCAATGAAGAGAAACGATTGGTAACTCATTACTTTAGTATATCATCTAAAATTGTGATGCGTCGACATTTATGAGCACAAACAACCGTTATTATTATTGTTCACTCATTTGCGAAGCTTTGCTGAATTTCTGTTACAGGCTTTTTAGGTATGATTGATGCCATATATGGCTTTGAGTAAAGCTGAAGATATTTTCCACACAAATCAAAAGATTTGTGAAGAGAAATTGCTATTTAGAAGTACGACAATTATATATGATTCACTGAAGAAAAAATAAATTCTAAAGCTTATTTTGGATATTTTTCTTTTCTCAATAAGGAAGACCGTAATTTAGACCGTATTAGGTAATTCTACAAAAATCTGAACCTTGTACATTTCATTTAAAGATGAACACCTTTTGGTCTCAAAAGAAAATGTTCTTACAATCATTACATCATTTGTCACTCTTGATTTTAGTGCTTCGAACAAATGGACCTTTAAAATGGCAAAAAGGGCCAAGGGCAAGGTTAGCTTAAAATGGCTGTAATTCCATCAGCGTTAAACCTGAGTTCTTTACGGCATCAAATGTCATGTTTGACTGGTTAGTTGCCTATTAAAGCCTCGCATTTACTAGGCGTCAAATGCCAAACGACATCCAGCGTAGTTCAAAAAGTCACGGCTCGGAGGACATTTGCGCTGTGTATTTCAAGGCTCAAGGTGACCTTTGAAAACAGCCTTTGAGTCCTTAATGCTATTTTTCTTCACATGTTTTAAAACAATTTATTTTTTGCTTATCTGTGCCATATCCTTACAGTTTACAAGAATATCCAAAATTACTTTCATGGAGATTTGTGTCAAGTACCTAGCTACTTTTTAACTACAACAATATTTTTAATTGTCAACATCTTACTCGCTGGCCATAACAACAAAGACCATCATTGCGTAACACACTTTCTAACGTAATCTGAAGGATTTTGACTGACATTCCAAATCCATTACTTCGTGTATTTGAAAAATTCGTATGCTCAACAACGTAAATAACGAAATGAATGTTGTTGAATTGTCAGAATGAAAGACATTGCAATTGTTTGTGTGCTACGCAATTACCACGCAGTTCTTTATCAATCCCTATTGCATTGAATACGAAGTCTATTGGATAACAGTGACATTATCGGATCAAAGGACCATAACTGAGACAGGCAACTATTCAAACTGTCAAACGATACTGTCTCCGAAAGGACGAAGTTATCACCAGAAAGCGTGAGGTTTACACCCACTTGTGAACGTGGGTATCTAACAGATTGCAATATGTTTATAGACGCATGCTAACCTGTGGGTCATTTAAAGGGACGTTAGCTGTTATGTGGGGACAGGTACAAGGAACGATGATTTAACTACATGTATTATCCTGAATGTTAAAACATGGTAGAAAAGGAACTTCATTTGTAGAATAAAAAATCATGATTCTGATCGAAAGATAGTTAATAATTGCATAGTTCAAATTATCTCCTCTTACGAATGGATCAATATGACTGATGCTTACATCAATAACATTAACACGTTTTGTGGATCGTTGAATTTTACCCTAAAGTTTATAGATATTTTCAATTTATAAGGTATTGATCAAGAAGAGGCTTCGCATTCCTCGTAATTTACATTTCTAAGCATATCAAGTTGACATAAGACGGACAATACACCACGATTTTTTCTTAGCTTTGAACCTGTATCATTCTTATTGGGTTTTTCACGGCTGTTGTCATTGTTTCTTTGTAAGAGACCGCAGCAATTTAATTAATCAGGCGATCTTAAGATGTATGTAATTTGAAATTAACCAGTCATCGGACTTTCTATAATTCGTATTTAACGGTACTTAAATGGTATATTTCTCATAATGATTGTACGATTTCGAATTGTTATGAAATATTTAGAGCCCTGCGTTTTACGACCTCCTACATGTTCCAATCGTGTTCTGTTATTGATCAGAAATTCTTTGCTTTGTTAAAGTTCCTACTGATTTCAAATTGAAATACTCTTAAAGGGATTGGGCCATATACTCGAAGTGTTGAATAGTCTGTTGGACCAAGATGTATTTTTTACAGGATGTTCTTGTATGTTAAAACTTTATAAAGTCTATTCGGTCTCTTTGACATTCTGTTTATTTTTAACACGAACGACAAGACATTGAAAGGACGTTCCTCGGTAATAGATCACCATAGTATATCTTCAAACCCAATCTCATGTTTCGCATTTAGATTCTCAGTAACTATCGGTAATTCGTAACAATTTCGCAATAAATCGCCAGCATTCAAGTTTTACGGCACATCGGTCCCATTTCAACAAAGTCAGTGAGTTTTTCTCATGCCGATTCCTAGTCGCGTCCACTATGGCTAGTGTGGAGTAACGGACGACGCATGCGTCCCGCTCCTTCTGCGAACATTGCGCGCGCATTGTTTCTCGGAATCGCCACCCGCCGGACCACATAACACCGCACGCAAGGTTCATTTTCCTTCACAAACCCGACTCAAAGACGCCATCCCTCAATCCACTACTTTCAAGTGTATTTCCTTCCAACTATGACGTAGTAATTTCAACTTTAAGTGCTTCTAGTGAAAAGTATTGCGGGTGACAATGTGAAAACGATTTTAAACCGTAAGACATAGAGTCTGAATATGTCAGATGCGTGTAAACTTGGAAGATTAATGTCCTAATGGTGCTGTTCTGAAAGGGAGTTAGCTAGAAGTCTTTAGGAGTCAGTTTTGCTTGTGTGTTGTCGACCCGAGACCACTGGCACGATCCGCGTTCTTCGGGTGACTTCCACTTTTTGCGTGAGTACATCCGCGTAGGTATAGCCGGAGCAATAATAAGGGTTTAAAATTAAATGTATTTTGTATATATAATATTTGCTGTTTTGTTCTTCAAGAATGTTACAGATTTTCAAACAGTGTTTTTAAATTACAACAATATTCATATGTGTATTGTTCACGTTAACACTCATAAACAACGGCCAGAATATTTACCATTTATGCACTCTTGCAAAGAGTCTTTTGTTGAAATCTAGTATCAGTTCCCAAAGAACTGCTTCTTTCCAATTCTTTATAATCATGTCCCATCCCATCACAATCTATATCTTTGATCCCACAACAAGATTTCCGTTTCTATTTATACGTCTAAAAAGCACCCATGTAAAAAGCTCCACATTAGATCCCGTATCTAAAGATCAAAAATCTCTTATTCCAGACCTCCACGGGCAGTTCTACGAGAACACAGTGGTGGTGCAATACGACAAGGACCTGCTTGAAGTGTGGGACGAAGCGAAGAGACTGCGCTGCGAGTGGTTCAACGATTACGAGAAGACTGCCTCCAAGCCACCCATGGTCATCGCAGATTTGGATGTGGTGCAATTGGATTTCAGAGGTGAGAAAACATTTTAATTATCAGTTCGGCTGTGCCCACGACTTTAGTCTAGTGAATAGTTTTCAGTTTACGAAAGTGATATCTTTTTTCAAGTTTACCTCTCTTCCAAGTTTTATCAGTTTTTGTGGTTTAGCCGTCACATCGTTGGTAGTATTTACCAGAAAAGTGGAGAAACTCACGTTTTCTATATAAATGTGTTATAATTTTCACAGTGTCTTGATTTTCTGTTTATTTAAATGTCTACTCTCAAATCTCTAAGCATATATGCATTGTTTGAAGCTGTCTTTGCTTCTACAATCATTGCTTCTTTGAAAGACTAGTTCTCTAATTCTAAGGTGAAGGTTTTTGTGATCTATTTTGAACAGAGCCTAAAATATTTTGTTTATCTTTAATTTTTTTTTATAGGAGACAACGTTGACTGTTGGATGGAGATCCAGGCAGGGAAGGGTCCATGGGCGGCGCCGGTCTCCGGCATCGTCCCTTTAGGGTCTACCCTAACCCTGGTGGTTGCCATCAACGACTATCGAGGTAAGCTTTATGTATTTATATCCGTAAGACGTCCTCGCAACATGAGGTCCAGTTGAAAACCGGCGTCAGGCACTAGTTGTCTGCATTTATGCTGAACTGGGCCTATTTGGCGCAGCCGTGAGGCTCACAATACTGTTATAACTATGTTTTTTCTGTTTTATTTTTGTGTATATTGTGTGCCTTATCTTGGGTGAAAAAAAATTTTTTTTCTTTCTTGCTTTCATTAACTCCGGTCGCTTCTTGAGTAAACTAGTCTATTACTTCCTTAGCTAAAAATGTTGCTTAGAGTTAAGTCATGATTAACGTCAGTATCATCATATTTTTTTTTGACGTTTAAGATTGTCAAGTAACGACAAATATCTTAAATTAATTGTAATCTACACTTTCGTCATCACCAATGTGTGAAGTAGGATTTAGCGTTCAGCTAAAATAAAACTCCCTAAAAAAATACGTGTACGCCAACTCTGCAAAACCGTGTCAAAACTACATAACAATCAAAATGTTATACTTTTAACTGCTTATAACCACACATCTCTCTTGTTTATAATTACTCCCAAATGTATAAAGGGACCGTGTTTAGAATTACCTATTGTTTCTTTCCAAGCGCAAAAATTATTTTTTCTAATATTAGTCACCAATTTTTTATTGCTGTCATTTCCGTGGTGCGTGTAACTTTGCCTCGTTAGTTTTTTTGGTGCGTGGGAGTGTAAACACATAGGCTTATTATAAGGCATTTGTTTAAATATAGTTTTACGGTGACGAATTAAGATGTTAAGCGCAGTTTACAACTATTAGTACGTCAAAATTATTGCCGGATGTGTTCTAAACGTGATTTGTTAGCTAGTTCTATGACTTGACTGTAATTGTGATGAATATATGTATAAAACCCTGCTAAAGTTGGTATCGAAACGCGATTGATGCAGTCGTAAAAAATATAAAAGTTTTGTTTATATTCAAATATGATAATTTTATGAAACGCTAACAAGGGCCGAAGGGACAAGTAGCGTCAGCACATAACACACGGCCCCTCACACACACACACACACTTCCGACTTTAACATTGTCTCAGACGGTACCGAGAACTCTTGCGCTTACACACACATTCACAGCGTGTTTATAAACTTGGCAACCACAAGTGAAGTGCGCGTCGCTTTGTGAGATAAAAATACTATAAAAAATCATATCGAAATCAGAACAATAGGTACATCAGACGATACTGCCACCAGTTAACAACACCATTACAGACTATTATTCTATGTACTACAATATAAAGTCAAGCACGTACAAAGTAAATAATGACGGTAGTAAACGGTCTCCAAGCACCGCTTAGTATCGTTTTTAATTACCAATATACAGCTTGAAATATTGTACGAAGTAATTACTGTTGGACTTTACTGCTGTATAGCGCACGGTGAAAATAGCTGTGCGTAAAGACCGGGTTTCATTTACTCGAGCGTTTTATGTCGCACTTTGAGTAGGTCTGCCTCGTTGGTCTAGTGGTCGCAAGCGCTACTGCTGAGCATGACGTCCTGGGCTAGATTCCCAAGTCAAGCAAATTGTTATTGGTTTGTCCACTAAGAATTCCTTAGCAACAGCCCAGAGTCAGAATTTGTGCCCGTTTGCTCGCACCCTATTACACGGGGCTTAAATATAACAAGCGAAATTGGGGTGTACTACCTATTCCTCTGCCTAACCTTTCGGGTATTACAGGCGTGATAGGTTTGAGTAGGTACAAACTCAATTTGGTTGTGGATTACCACAATACCTTAACAATTTCGGATAATTGTAGAGCACGGGGCAGTCAAAGTGAAAATTGATTGCCAACTCTTTCCTTTCCTATCATACAGTTTTTATCTTCTGTGTATAGTGCTAGTCTTGCATTCTATAACAGAAACAAATAAGCATAAATAAAAAAGAAATAGTTTGTTTGTAACATGAGCCTCGTACCCAGGGGCCATATTATGAAGTGTAAATGTCATTATGATTCCACACTGAAAAAGGGATGGTGCGAGCGGTCTTGTATAGCTCCATCTCTCTCTTACACTGGAATCATGATGGCGTTAAAACGTCATAATACGTCACCAGAAGGCGTAAAAGGAAGGCTAGCTTAAAACCAATGAACAGTACTTAGTAAGAATTGTTAATGAGGAAATGGTTAGAGCTACTTTGTGGTCGAACTTAATCTAAGAGCGCGCGTACAATTCTGAAAATTTACTTTGCAACAGTATGGCAAGTAGATAATTAAATATTATTGCACTGTTATCCCGTTCACTTAACTAAAATTGGTTAAAAATAAAGTTTATAAATTATTCGGGCAAAATTCAAAGTTTTGACATGTGTATTTTCATACCTCAAATGTCAGTGCTGAAACTGTAAGTGTTTGTCGTGGGTCGTGTTTAATCAAAATGAAGTAAGTTAATATTTACAGCACAGTAAGTAATAGTAGCAAAACATATTTAACCAGGAAACTAACAGAGGTGTTACAAAAATATTTTAACCAGCACATTTCATTCATAGAAATTCTCTTTTCAAGTTTGTTACATACCTGTTAAATAAACACACACACACACACACACACAAACAAAAAGAGACACACATAATAAAGAGTATTCTATCTATAAACTATTGAAGATTTTGTATTAAAGCTGAACTTTAAAGCAATTTTATTTGCAGTATTTGACAAAAGTAACACTTGCGCCCACGCTCTTCATAAAGCGATAGTTTGTTTCATCAAATAATACGATAACGGTTTCCTAATAGAACTTTACTATTTTTTTATTTAGTTTTAATATCTGCTTTGTGAGAATGACGTCAATGATTGTACTACCTACCTGGGAAAGAATAATGAAGATGTGGAAAAAATACTAGTACCTAAGCCGTGACGTAAAAGTGTAAATTAATTTGGCATTCATTCAAGTATTCCAAGTTCTTTAACAGACGGGCGATAAGCTCTGTAACACAGATTTTTCCCATTTCCGACCTAAATATGTCCCAAACTTCCTCAAAACAAACTAAACAAGGAAGGCAAACTTCCGCCACCTTACAAACATACATATGTCGAGATAACACGAAAACTCGTAAAATCACTAGCAGGGTAATGACAGTGTTTACACGACTTAACGGTACCCGGTAATTGTAAAAAGTGAACTGGACAAATATGTACGAATGAGTTTGCTTAACGGGCCTGCAACTATGGGGCTCGAGACTGGATCCACCTCATGGATCACTTTTAAACGACGTGCGAGTGTATTATATATAGATTCTATAGAGCTTCTAGGTGGTGTTGTAGCAAATTTATCTTGGTTTAAAGCAATATTTCAATTGTAATAAAAGTTTGGAAGATGCGGAGAGATTTAAATAAAAATAGAAAATATTCTGCCAGTAAGTTGAGATTATCTTGCAAGGATTCAATTTTGTAAGAATGTAATGTAAGCGAATTTGTGAAATCTATTACTCTATGAATCCAAGCGACGGCTCTACGCTTTTGTTTTTTTTTTCTTCAGATGGCTATGCGGTAAGAGCATAGTAAATAAAAGTAATGCGGTAAGTCCCTCTTCGTAGGTTATCAGAAAACGATTAAACAGTTTATAGCTAATAACTTCCGTGTTCTTCCGCCCCGAAAAATATTAATTTGCTGTACAAAACGCATGAAGTTAAATGAATCATATTCCTTTCCACATACATTTACGTTGATTCAAATTTTATGTGGGTATGTATATTTTATCTCGTATTTCTTTGCGAGATAGCTTGCAGGGTCAAGGGTTAACTGGACAGACACCACTTGGCGTATATAAGTGCCCACCTACGTAAGCTTTGGTAACTTAGGCACGGCTTTGGATGTTTATAGCCGTTATAATAGCTTTCGTCTCGGTCTCAGTATAGTGTATCTACACATTATTTTATATGTTGCCAGCAGACATTTGCAGAGTATTGAAACATTTATTTTCGTTAGCCTCACGGTCTACTTCGTCAAATTCTATTTGTCTGCTTTGTTAATCGAATTCGTTTCTAAATGTTTTTAAATACCAGCAGCTGTTATTCTATTTGTTTCTTTGCGAATTTTTACTACGTCATGCTTTTTAAAAAGTTTCTTACTATTAATAACTGCTATGTTTATCTCTAAAATTTACAGTTGCTTCAACCTCCATTTTTATCAAATTTTCCGCGAACCTCCAAATGAACATTGCTCATTTCACAATGGAATTCCATTAATTTCGCCTCAATTGAATCAATAGCAGTTCTCATTCGTGCGTTATGAGTTCTTTTATCTAATTGACAATGATTATAATTTCTCCTCTCATTTGTTGAGAGGAAATTGATTTCTGCGTTGCTGATTCAATTTCCAGGTTCGCGTTGGGTTATACTTCGCAAAACCTTCCTAGTACTAGGTATGTTCATCGTTCCTGTATGTTATTTTAAATGTTTTATTGGCAATATTGATGACTCAATCAATTAAAGACCATTTTTGGCTCAAATGCACTTAAATATCTTAACTCTGTGTATCGTATGATGAATTACCATTAACCGTGTTACATCTCCACGGCTTATTTGGTCAATTCTTTGTTAGACCAGCTGGGGTTCTAAACGTAAAAGCTTAATAGCTGTTGGAACTCTTTTTGAACCTTTCAATACTGTTATTGTGTTGACATAAGTTCTATCATATTGATCAACGGATTTTTCCCTTTCATGGGCTATCATCCATCTATCGGATATTTTGTGTCATTGAGTTTTGATGATCATGTCTGATTACATTCATGTCTTCGGTAAAGGTTTGAACTTTCCAACAATTTTGTGTGTGCAATTGCGCATGAATGGATAACATTCGTGTCGTAAGACTATAAATAAACTCTTAAACTTGTTGATTACATCTGCTTTCAACTGCAGGTTAAAGTAAAATTTACAAAGATTTAATTTAACTTTATCATTAATGACATCAATACCTTTCTAACACGTATTTTCCATTTTGAGCTTTACATCTTCGTTTTTGTAATCTCCCGAATGTATTCACCTTTCTCCACGTGACGTTTACGTTTAGTTAGACGCTAGACTACTAATACTTTCTTATAAGCCAAACTTACACATTCCAACCACTCCACCAAAATAAATATATTTCTTTTGACATGTCTTTTGGTATATGAATATATTATGGTTAAGGATAAAAATATGAATGAGTACTAAAAGTAAAATGAACGTTACCGGAAATATACTAGTCTCCAAACATGACAAACATTTCAAGGTGCGGTTTGAGCAAGTGTAAAGCTTTCTTCGTTTAATGCAATATCTGTTGACTTACCAAAAGTGTTTGCCCATCCTTTAAGTTAAACGATCTTTGTTTATGTTCGCTGTTTAGTCTCCACTAAAGTGTTAACATTGGGAACTTGTATGTTTACATTCGGAACTTGTCTGTTTGTCGTCTGCTATTGAGTGTTGGGTTATGCTATTGTTAGGTACCCTAAGTATGAGGCGAGTCGTAGAGTACCTACTCGTCTGGTAAGGTCTTGCGTTTTGATATTCTGAAAGTACTTGAAGATACTTTCATACTTCATTGGTACTTTGCTTTGTATTCTAATGTACCATCGTATATACCTGATCCTTTAGAACTTCAAATACATTACACTCCTCGGATGGTTTCTGACCATCCTGTTTTAATTTAATCCTTATAAATACCCATACATAATATACATAGTATATTAGGTTTCTGCACGACTACAATAATTTTAGTGTCTGCGGCGCATAATTTTCCACATAGAATAATATCGTAAACCTCGGTCGGTAGCGTGAGGTCAAATCTATCGCCCGGCCCAGTATTAACAGTCTAATGCCGTGATAGTTACTACTAGGTCAACAAAGTTTCTAAAATGTCCTATTATAATGAGATTTCAGTAGTGGTTAAAATAACTCTGTTAGCCGATTCGTATGTTACCACTTCCCTACGTTACCCACCAAAATTTTAACGTGGATATCTCTTTCAGTCCCTCAATCAGTCATGCAGGTATAAGCCAGGAAAATAATTCAAATTGTTATTTCCATCAATTCTTATATATGCATTTGGATCTGGAAATCGATCAACCCCGTCCCCGGAGAATAAAATGATGATTACAAAAACGCAACTTTTGCAATAACTGCATTTATCATTATCTAGTCGAATATTACGAGAATATAATTCTATAACTGTTTCAGATTCAGATTCATTTACTTGCAAAAACATGACTGTGTAGATAAATATACGTGGTATGATGGTTGTTATAGATGTTACAGGTATTTTTTTGGCTCAACATCTTTGACCATGGCTGGTGTACAAATTGAGTCGAAAGACAAGAAGATTTCAAAATTAAAATACAAAGATTAATAATATAAATAAATCAACAATTAACATTAATATTAAATTAAAAAAATAGGTCAACATTCATGCGATTCAAAATAAATAGAACAGATTCAGTCAGTATCTTCAGAGCGATTTATCATTTAAAAATTCATTAACAGGCTTTTTTAGGCATAATAGGCTTTTTCTGTCAGAATTTCTTTAAATGTTTTCTTAAACTGGTCTGTATTTAATTTCCTAACACAGTTACGGATATTATTATAAATTATTGGCGCTCTGCATACAACGCTTTTATACAGTAGCGCTGTCTTAGCTGGCTGAACACGAATTTTACTATTATCCGATTACGTATTATAATGTCCGATATTCGAGGAAACAAATGGGGGTTATATCTGACAAACAGGGAAAAATCCAAAATATAAAGTGACGGAAGTGTGAGTATTTTATGCTTTGTAAAAAGTGGAAAGCGGCTTACAGCTCTCCATACTTTGGATACCGATCATGGCACGTAGGCATCGCTTTTGCGTTATAAATGCAATATCTTTATTTGATGAGCTGCCCCAAAAGATAATGCCATATCTGACGACCCAGCCGGGGTTGCGGGATGTTCGAAAGAGTTACCGTGGCCCCGGCACAGGCTACAGAAGGAACACGGGTGGGTTTTAGTCAGTAAAAGTCTGACACGCCCTCCCGCTCCGCCCAGAGCGGGAGAAGTCATTTGACGATTTCCCATCAAGAAAAAAAAAAATATCTGACGACAGATTCAACAAGTCTGATTCAATAAGCCGAGAGTAACACATCAGTGTTGATGGATGGAGCAAGTTGGTACAAAGCAAGCAGTTTGTCATACTAACAATAATTATTCTCGTAATTTAAGGCCTGTGTTAAATCTTTGAATACTATTGTAATATTTTGTAATTTCGTAGATAACTGTATAAATATTACGAAAAAAAATTGAGCAGATATATTAGCACCCACCGATCCCAAAAATAACAACACTAACACTAAGACAACGACAGTTATCATTTTATTCTCCGGGGACGGCGTCATGTCCATTGTCCTTTCAAAAGCGTAACGATTTATCCGCCGTCGCTTAGTCTGTCACTGTACGAGCTACGCTGTACATTGACCTTTGTGATAGTTTGTACGCCACACTTATTTATGCACAATCACCAATATTGTTTAGCTGTGCATTCCTCTAACATAACATTTAAGTGTAACAATTCTGTAATTATATTTAGTAGCAATAAATCCATCAAGGGAATCGTTCGTCTACTCATTTACATAACATAACATACCTAACAAGTTTACATAACACGTACATAACATTTTCACTGTTGGGCATTATACCCCAACAGTCACCTTTGTCACACTCAAATAGTCCGTGAGGTTTATTGTCACCTCGCATCTTATAGCCCATAAAACACCAACCAGTAACATTAATAGTACCCAATAAGTAACCAAACAGTTTCTAAGGACATATCTTCTTATCTTCCAGGTGAATTCGACATGAGAGTGAAGTCGTGTGCAGCGTCAGACGGCTCCGGCCATGTGATTCAACTGTCAGATGAATATGGATGCGTGCTGCGACCTAAGATGATATCAAGGTACGACGCTAATTTATGAAGCTCTTATCTAGGTTTAAACATCAGTGTGCTGTTGGAAAGTTTGTTGGAGGGATTAGCTTTGCCTGAAGGTCAACACACGGAAGTTGTTTTTAACAAGGAACATCTATTTGAGTTGCAACTCCAATATTTTTCAGAAAAACATTTATTTTGTTTTTGTTGTCTTCATCATCAACATATCGCACATGACAACATGTACCGTCATAACTCAAAAAATGGCCGAATTGAGTTAAGATTACCTTTATTTTTTTTGGATGGGAAATCATCAAATGACTTCTCCCGCTCTGGGCGTAGCGGGAGGGCGTGTCAGACTTTTACTGACTAAAACCCACCCGTGTTCCTTCAGTTGCCTGTGCCGGGGCCACGGTAACTCTTTCAAACATCCCCTACGGCTTAAGTAATTTTTAATCTACATACTGACAAGACACTCATACAAAAAAGTCAATTTTTGTAAGAGTTATGAACATTTACGTAACTTCAATAGTTTTGGTTCTATTATTTTTTGAAATTTCAAATCACTTTTACTCGAAATGTCTAATTTTGAGTTATGACTGTACATGTTGTCATGTGCGATATGTACTCGTACATATAGGGAGTATCGTAGGGAGTATTGAGAAAAAAAACTGATTGAGGAGCATCTTAATGCTCCTCAATCAAAGCAGAATTTAATTTTGCCACAAAAACTGTGGGAATTGGGAGATCTTCATTTATTTGTTTGAAATGGGATCGAACTGTATTAGCGAAAAGTGCACATATCTTATAAGTCTAACTTGTAAATATGTTTCCAGATTCCTCAAAGCCAAAGCAGTAGACGAGCGAGCTACCGTCATAGCCTACGCGTTCTTCCACGCCTTCAAGTTCCCTGATGCTCTCAGCGTTCACATCAGATGCAAGGTCGAGATCTGTAGGCACGGCTGTCTGGACCACTGTCAGCTGGCTGGAGTGACCCCGCAAAGACATGGAGCTTTAGACAGGAAAGATGACAGGACACATCAAGACCACAATGAGATAAAGTAAGTGTGAAATTGAACCTTAGATTGAAAGAGTGAAGATTGGAAATAAGTTGCTTTAGAGTCACGATTCTTGTATAGCGAAACACATATTTGGTAAGTCATCGTTGATGGCTAATTTTTATTCAACACTAGAGACCCGCCCTTGCTTCGCACAGTTTTTGCGACAAAACATCCAGATGTCTTTATTATATGTACGTTTAATATTAATGTATAATAACATAATCACACACACACACACACACAAGTAAATATAAACTACCAATAATAATCCATAATCTGCCAACCGGTATACCGCCGTTTGCCCGAATTTTATTTACCCTAATATCATTTGCCATAATAGTCAACAGCCATAATATTATACGACGTAATATTCATTTGCTCTACTCTTATTTGCTATATTAGTCACGTGCTAGAAGCTTTGTTTCCCATAAAGTCACTTACCATTACATCATTTGTCATAATCATTGTAAGCCCTAATTATCACATGTCCTAATTATCACATGCCCTAATTATCACATGCCATAATTATCATATGCCATAATATCATTTGCCATCGACATTGGGTATGTAACGGTTGTTATATCAGGAGAAACTGGACTTTAGGGCACTCTGACTCGGATAGGTTAGGTTAGAAGGGGATGGCGGGGTCGTGTGAGCGAGCGAAGCGAGCGAATAGACCCCGCCATCCCCTTCGTGGTTATTTTTTTATAAACCACACAGAAGTAGGAGCCCCGCGAAGCGGGGCTCCGTTGACCAAGCTCACCATCAACCATGCATAGAATATTTTAAGGTTTGAAATATCAGGAGCAAATGCCTAGCTTGGAAAAAGATTCGAAAACAATTTATTAAGGCGCTTAAATATCATGTGTAATGATTATTACGGCGTTTAAGTATTTGTCTAATAATTATTATGGCATTTAAATGTTATGTCTAATAATCATTATGGCGTTTAAATATTATGTCTAATAATCATTATGGCGTTTAAATATTATGTTTGATAATTATTATGGCACTTAAAAATATGAAAAACAATACGTATGGCACTCGTAACTTATGGTATCTAAGTTTCGGGCAATTAACAGTATGTCATATGTCTTTTAGGGCAAACAAAACATTCGGGCAAATGAAATTAGGTTAAATGAAATTTGGGAATATGATGATTATGGTATATAATCTTCGGGTAAACAATAGACAACCCTGCCAACCCGCACTGGGCCTGCGTGGTAGACTACAGCCCACTCCCTCTCGAAGAGAGGAGGCATGTGTCCCAGCAGTGGGAACAGGCTGATTATTGCCATACACATAAACCTTCCGGAATCATTTCTCTAAATGATGGTGAAAACCGCATCAAAATTTACTGCGTGTATTAGAAGAACAACACGGTCACACAGCCAGACACGAAAAGCAACATAATATTTATATTAGAAGTCCTCCAAAATACATTTATAATTTAGTAAAGAAACTAGCCACTAAATACGCAAGTCAGTCAAGCCCTTTAATGAATCCATTTCCGTTAGCTTATCTACCTGTCACATGGAGAGCGATTACCATTTACGTATGACATATGTTCACTTTAAAGCAATCGCTAGGAAGGTAGCAATTAAGGATATTTAGAACATCGTCAACGACACGAATCACGATAAATTGTACGACTTGCAAATCCATGTCCATCTCAACATTTGGAACGAAGAATTCTAATTTTTAATTATATAAATAATAATTTAATTATTCAATATAAAACCTGTATGTAGTGCACTGAATTATTAAGTAAAGACCGGTTTTCTGCTGATGAGGAAAGAAGAAAAAAGGGCCTTACGCTAAAAAAAAAAACAAAAACCTTGTCTTGCCTTGCAAGTGCCTTGGAAAAAAATTGGGAACCAAGTGCAGTGGCAGGCAAGGCTATAAATAAATAAATAAATAAAATTACTTTGTTTCAAGTAACATTAGACTCATAATACAAACAGATACATAAGAGGATACAGACAAGATAACAAGCGTAGACAAAGGCAAACACTCACAAGGTAACAATATGTCTGCTACAGCATTGCCGGATATAAGGGTAATCCAGTCCGTTGGCGATCATCGCCAGGACAGTGTTACCGCTGCTATGTAATGATCACTTTAGACTGCTGCTATGTAATGATTACAATATAAAGTGGCTATGTAATAAACAAACGATTTTCTAACATTTTTACAGCGATTCATCAGCTGAAGATGGAGGCCTAGACCTATCAGATGAAGCTCGTCTTCCTCTCGAAGAAGCCTTCGGTGATGAAGTATCTGGAGACGTTGTTCTCGCACCAGCTCCATTACCGCAAAGAGCGCCAGCACCTGTTATTGAACCTGAGAGTGATCACATGTCTGCTGTTGAAGAACTTGTTGAAGCCCTTGCAAGGCCTTTCACTGTAAGTAATAATTTATAAATTGGTACATAGTCGAACCACGCACAATGAAAGGTTCCGTAGTTGGGACGAATATATTCCAAGAAAAAACTTAATATTGTAGTTGAAATACATGTTCTCCCATACATTCCAACTGAAAATGTAAGTCGATCAATTATTACTTGTTAACTTGTAAAGCCTACTGAGCTGGAATAGTTTTCCTTTTAATTCCGTTGTATATACTACTTTGAATACTACTACTACCGTGAATTTTTTGACATATCCAAAAGCAGCCATTTAGCTGGCAGGGACACACTTGACTCTAACAAAAAATAGCAATTTAAAGCTTAATAATACGCTATTGGATTCCTGATTAGAAAAAATGGTTTCACAGACCCGCAATATTTTTGAACGGATTATCCAACGATACCCCACACCGTGGAATAGACGAGAAAAAAATATATCAAAATGTATATATAGGCATTTTTTTTTAAAGATTTTTTGTTTACAATTTTGTTGGCGTGTTTAATACCCAGAGCCATGTCAAACTACAGATTTCTAGTCCTAAGAGTCTCTCACACTACAAGTAATAACACTACCAGCGGTCACTGACCCCAAAAAAAAATCATCAAATCTTTTTATTTTTTATCTTATGGTGTTTAGATATCGTAATCCATCACGTTTGTGGAGTTTCGCTAGCTAATTTAATTTGACCCTATATAGAACTAAGTCCATCAAAAATCAAATGTAAAAAAAATTCAAATATAATATATGTCGCAAGATAATTGGAAAAATAGGCTCTGCGAAAATCGTTGTAAGATTATGCAAAGGGCCGGATTGAAAATAATACATTTCTTATTTTTCTGTTTCCAGGACCGCCCTACAAACATCGATCGCGACCGTTTCCCCCATGGACCTCGTAACCTTGGCACGAACATTAACCCTGAACCTTCTGGTGATGGAGTAGTCCTAGCCAAGGCACCAGGTCCTGCTGTAGCAGGTCCCAGGTCTCTGCGCAAACGACGAACAGTTCGCGACGCAAGGTCTGCTGATGTTGGTGTTTCGGGAATTTATGAGGTGGTGTCTGAAGCAGATTTGGCTTTCGGACCTTCAAGGACGGAACCTGTCACTGTGTTCAGTGGACGGATTCGTGAAGAGGTAATGTTTGGTTTAGCTACATCATTAATTCTTCTTGTATTTTTCACATTACCAAATGCAAATGCAGTACAAGCTTACATATTATGTAGCTTGATATTTTAATTTCTGTTTTCATTCATTGCTTTTGATTCTTAATTAGTAATGACGCCCTAGAAATTCATATTACTGACCGTATTGGTGAGGTTCTTCAGAAAGGTCAAGTGTGTAGTACTCGGTAACGACGTGCGTGTATGACCAGATGTATGAACGTAAACGAAGAAAAAGGAGTATGTAAGGATCGTAGCAGGTGGCGTTCTGTAGTTCTTGTCTACCTCCATGGGAAAAGTCGTGAGTTTATATATGTGTATCTACTAAAAATGTTCTAATCTTTCATCAGGTCGTCTACGGAATTTGCATGGGCGCAGTCAGCTTCGGTGCTCTGTTCGCTTCGGCAGCAGGGGCTGCTGCGGGCGCAGCATTAGCTGCAGCAGTTATGCTTCAGAAGCTTCGCTCACGAATGGCAGTCCAACCACCAATCCCAGTGTCTCCAGCGCCGGCGTCACATTCCCTAGCCGCATGGATGGCCCTCAGACTACTCGGGTCACAACCACACCCACATCTCTCCCGTGACGGTTGATTGGGATGTTGCCAATCAAAATCCTACCGAAGACTGTTCTTAGATGCTAAATATTCATTTTATATTTAATAGCTCCTCATTTTATAGTGTTTTTTACAACGATGTTATAAGTAAAAAAGAGGTAGCAGGTTACCTATACATTTATAGAGGTATGAGGAACAGGGAGTAAAGTTCACTCATCCTCTATAGAAAAGGGAGGATCCTCCGACCAGACGGGTGTTGTGTCTGCTGGGCTACTGCCCGACGGTTGATGTCGGAATGTTGTATATATGCTAGTCGCGCGGAAACTCTGATTGCGCGATGCAGGATTTTGCGTGACGTCAGTGTGACGCGTACCATTGTGGCGATGTAGATATGCCGCACATATCGATCACACATTCGATCTTTAAAAATGGCACACTATCGCACACGTTAATAAGTAAATATTGTAATGTCACACAATAGATGACAAGTGGAAGTAGAACGGAATGTCTAACGATGACACGTGGAAGTGGGACGGCATGTTGTAATTGTCAGAAGCGAAAAAGAGACAAACATAATATGTTGCTTCTACTGACGCCGGCGCGACACCAGTTTTAACGTGCTACTTGCGGAGCACGTATCTACCTCTGTTTACTTATATCATTGGTTTTATAGCTCTACCCTTTGTGTATAATATTGAAGAAATCACAATTTCTTCAAGTTAGAGTTAGCTACCTGATAAAATTTAGAATTTTACCCTTAATTGGAATTGAAAGGTCAGTTGCATCCATGTATTACATGTTAGACTCGCAGAAAATTATTTAAAAATATGCTTATAATTTATGTTAGTTGTTAAGTAATGTTTCTAGATCGCCTTAAATAATGGTGCTAGGTCGTGCTACGGACGAAGTCCTGAGAAACCTGATATTGAATTTTCACTTTTGTGAATAATATACATTTTTATACCGATAAGTGTTGTACAGAATTTTTCTACGTTTTTATTGACTAACTTATTATCATTGTCGTGTTCTTTAGTGTCTAGAGGATAAGAATAAACGTCGAGTCATGCCATTAGTGTAAGTTTTAGTTAATTCGTTTGATTAGGAGTTTCATCCATTTTAGCATAATTTCATATCATTTGTAATGAAGCTCCTAGATTAAAAATAACATTGATTTCGATAATTCCGGAATCAATGTTATTTGTTGTATTATCTTTAGGTACTGAAACCTCTGAGGCTTTAGGCATACTACATCAGTAGGCTCAATGCTTATGATTTAATTTATTTGTTTTTTAATGCATTATAATTTACAAATAGTTGTATTTAATTCATCTTCATTTGGTTTCGCATTCTTCTATTAATTTAAATTCTAGCTTATTTGTATCGTTAAAATTTCTTTTATTAGTTTTGCAATAATAAATAACGTCAGATTTCCATTAAGTTATTATTGGAATTCCATTTCTAGTTAAACTTGTATAATTTAATCAAATAATAGTTATGCCGACTACTGTGCTTTACTGTTATGAGTAGCTAGTTGTAAAAAAACAGTTACACTTTGGTGTGTAGAATTTTAAACACAACTTTTTTATTAGAATGCTATCCAAAGTTGGTAAAACTGTTTATATTAACATATTTTATATGATTGTATATTACATTATTTCAGATTTAGGATAATGACATTACTGTATCATATGATTGTTCAGACACCAATGAGTTCTAAGTAATAGATTCTTCATTTCAAACGAAATTGTTTGCATTTATTTAAGCATTTATTTTTGTATTGCTCAATATTAATTGTATCCATCTTTTAATTGCTATGAGTAGATAGGTTTAATTAAGTTTTGTAGCTAGATTGAAATATGGTTTAAGAGATCGGCAGGTCAATGTTTTTGTATCATCACAAAAACCTCACACAACATATTGTTGCAATTTTTTTAAGGGTCGTTTGGTACTTTTGCGAAACGGGATCAGCTCATACATACGTATGTACCAGATATCTAACAGTGATTTTATACTGAAATAAGGCATCAACTATTAAATTAGACAAAAGCAGCAGCTCAAACATCACTCATGTGTAACTTTAGAGAAAGGCATTTATAAAATGCATTTATTTAAAACGACAAAATTTTTGGTGCATGATGAGTGCGTAATCTGTGTTGCATACGTGTAATATTTACTACTACTTTGACGTAAACGTGTACCTAAGTAAAAACCTAAAACACAATAGGAGGTACTTTATAACTGTCGATCTCGCAACCATAATAAAATATGACATGCCACCCAAAAATCTTGCATTTATTATAGAAAAACTATTATTAAATAAGTTGAATAGAGTTTTCATTTGAAAACTGTCTCCCTAAGTGCAATTTTACTTTTTATAATTAAATAAATGTATTTTATTTTTATTCGAAATATTTTCTGCGGTTATGGTACTTTTTGGTGTAAAGTCTCTTGTGGCACTATTTCTTTTATAAATAATATTCTGGGGAGTATTTATAACTTATGAACAAAATGTTTTAAGTTTCACTGTATGGATGCGGTGACGAAATATGTTTTACGCGTAAGCACCTGTTAATTTGTTTAATGGATTAAAAATTATGTTGAAACATATTATTTTGATTGTTTATTTTTTGGAGTCATTAGGTACTTTTAACCCTATAGTTTCCATCCGATTTAAGCTTTAATCTACTGCAGTACCAAGGTGCGGAAAGCATTTGCATCAAACACACATCATGATATAGTTAACTATTTGCAAAGTTAATTTATTTCTCAGTGCTAAAGTAGGTGAAATAATTGAGGTTTCCCTACCCGCAAAAATTTTGGCTAAATAAATGTTGGGTTTCGAAGGCTTCATTTAGGCATACTTCTCTATGCTCGAATTTAGAAGAAAAGAGACCGAGCGTGGAGGTGGTTTGAAAAAATTCAAGCGGAAAATGTTAGGTACCATGGGAGAAACGAACATCTATACACCGTAAGGACTATTCTTGCTTGCAGCGCTCGGCCGATCTATTAACGCTTGCTAACAGATTTGGTCATCGTGTGCACGGGATTTTGTTTTCAAATTGGTCAGATGTAAGTTTTCTCGATAGTAACTATCTATCTACTTACAGCAGGAAGGGTGGTATAATTCTCTATGCGCGAAATGGGACGGGGTGAGGAGGCTGAGTAAGTGTAGAGATTCGTATTCATTCGTATGAGTCACTAACACAACCAAGTCCGACGAAACACACACTGAAACACTCACACACACACTCAACACACACTGAATCGAAAATCGCGTTACGAAGACTTAGAGCTTTGAAGTTTTAAGTATAATTTCTTTGGGATTGAAATGGTTTCTATTTTGTGTCACTATGGTCAAATATGTCACATGAAGTAATTTGGCTTGAAAACTCAGGACTTATAGTTTTTTAGGAAAAAAAAAAATTGAGAAGGTACGAAAAATCAGGAGATCTCTGGGACTGCAAAACCTGTTATATCCTTACATAGAGTACTAATTATTTATGATTTTTTGACATACGTCATATTAAATACTGCATTTTTTAGGGTTCCGTAGTCAACAAGGAACCCTTATAGTTTCCCCATGTCTGTCTGTCTGTCTCACCACGACTTAACTCAGAGCCTACCTAGTACTAGAAAGCTGTAATTTGACATGGATAGCGACAAAGTGGTATAAAATCTTCAAATGAAAATAAAATTTGTCTAGTACCTTCCTTGCACGTAAAGTGGCGATGACTTTTGTTTCTCTCGTCAGTCCCATGGTGTGGGGTATCGTTAGATAGACCGTTCAAAAATATTGCGGGTCGGTGAAACCATTTTTCGATTCAGAGATTCGATTGCGTAATTTGATTGATTTAAAGTGCAAATTTTTGTTAGAGTTAAGTGTCCCCCCCCTGTCAGTTAAAGGGTTGTTTTTGGATATGTGACAAAATTCACGGCAGTAGTAATTTACTATCACAATTAAGTAGGCTTTACAAAATAATAAATACAGTTTACATATTTTACAAAATAATTTTACATTTGCTGTTGGAACGAATAAAAGAACATGCTTTGGAACTACAATATTATATTTGTCATTGGGATAAATTCAAACCAACTACGGAACCCTTCATTGTGCGTGGTTCGACACGCACTTGGGTTTTTTTTTAATCGTCGAAAGTAAAATATATAATTATTTTCTTATCTTTAAAAATAGTCTTAATGTGATAGACAACAGAAATACCTTCAACATAAATAAATGTTTACTGCACATAAAATAAATTAAGTACCTAATAATAGTAGTAAGGACATAGGTATATAAGTATTATGTATAAAATTATTGACTTTTGACCCATCCTGATATACCTACTTATAAGTATATTTAAGAGATAAACATTTTAAAACCTATCAAGTATTTATATTTAATTAACAAGTAACAATGGACTCAATATGTCAGTAACAATATTTCTAAACAACTACATAATTGTTAGTAAATTTAACCTACACACTTAACCTAACACTGCCCTGTAGTTATGAGAATCCCTGCTACAAGCTCAAAACTGATGTGGAAAGCTTGCAGCAGCGATTCACACACAAGCAGTCCAGTCTGCTCGCGACACACTTCAGTATAATGTAGGAGCTGGCCCGCACCCGGCGCACACCAGGGAGGCGCATCTTCAGTATAATGTAGGAGCTGGCCCGCACCCGGCGCACACCAGGGAGGCGCATCTTCAGTATAATGTAGGAGCTGGCCCGCACCCGGCGCACACCAGGGAGGCGCATCTTCAGTATAATGTAGGAGCTGGCCCGCACCCGGCGCACACCAGGGAGGCGCATCTTCAGTATAATGTAGGAGCTGGCCCGCACCCGGCGCACACCAGGGAGGCGCATCTTTTTCGCGTAGTAGCGTAGAAGCAACGGACACGAGCATCAGCAAATATCCCTGATGCGCTACAGGAGCGGAAAAGCCGCATCAATACCTGGAACGCATTATTATATTGAAAGCAAAGGGCGCTGTATGACTTTTGAGTGTAATCTACCCATAGGCTGCGTACAGCCTATGGGTACCTTATTTCGTGCATATTGCACCTCATTTTACACGTATGTAAAATGAGGTGCAATATGCACGAAATAAGGTTTTTTAACTACTCTAGATCTACGTGCAAACCAGCGAGCGATTATATCAGTTCTCACCGACCGTCCTCCTTTCTCTTTCAATATCATCATCATCTCTGAGGTCAGCGATCAAAAGATGCCCCAAGTATTTCACCTTATATACCCTCATAAGCGATATTCTGGTCAACTTGGCCGGAGGCATAGTATGAAAACATCAACCGCTGACACTAAAGACCATGACTTCACTTTTAGTAACGTTGCAGACTAGTCCATGAAGTAAAACATACTATTTACAGATGGTCACCGACCTCCTAAGACCACAAACCGAGGCGCTCAGCAGCAGTAATGTTGTTTACACATACTCCGTCAATGTAACAGGCACCGCGCTCTCTGCTGAGCACTTCGATCAGCCCATTGACATAAAGATTGAAGAGCGTGGGTGAAGTCAACCCCACCCCGTATTCCAATCTATACGGCTCTGAAAAAGGCCCAGCACAGTGCACCTGATTGATCTGGCTTTCATACCAGCGTTTATCAACTTTGAAGGAACTCCAGCTTCCACTAACTTCCTCCAGAGAATACGTACGCTAACATTGGTCCTTCGAGCCGCATCAATGTTAGCGCGGGGAGCCGTACCGTTGGCCCACCGATCACAATACCCATCTGGTCGCAGGATGTTCCCTTTTCTTTGGAGAATGAGGAACTTTCCACCCTGTTCCCCATAGCACTATTTGTCGATATCAAACATGTAAAAATCGTTAGATTTGCCCTCACCGTACTGATGTCGCGAAAAGTGTCCACTGAGAATATGGCGATTGCGACATTGTGTGCGTTAGAGGTGTTAAAACGAAACAAAAACGCGACTATCTCGACGCAGTAGGGTGAATCTAACGATTTAAATCTTTGGTCGATATTAATCATGTATCGCATACTGATTGCACTTTTTCATAAAGTGCCTATGTTTTTGGATTATGTACCCAGTTACTAATATAGGTAGATAGGATAGTATTTATAATAACTGATAATATTTAACTATAAAGCCACTGTTAGGCCTCTGCCTAACCCTTTGGGGAAACAAGGCGTGATGTTATGTTATGTAAAGCCACTGTTAAAATAAAGCATGGAAATGATAGTAATAAAACCAAATACTAAACTGATTTTATTGATAAGTTTAACTATTAAAGTTATAAAAAAATAAAACTACAACATTTTCTTGATAAAAGTTTAATTTTTCAACTGTTACAAATTTTATAAAATTCATCAAACATTTGATATGGTACAACCTCGATTTAAATAATTCAACTCGTTTATAAAATAATTTAATATAAAACATTTAAATTCCATCGTAACAATCAATAAACCTTTAATAATAATGCAAAGAAAAACAATAAAATAAGAAGAAGAGGTACTCAGGTGGTATAAAAATAAATAAATCGCTATACGTACTCGTAATAATGACTACAACTTAATTAAAAATAAATATATTAATACTAATGACAAGTTATTTTAAATTACAATCTAGCGGTTCACCTAAGTTGATATTCCGTATGATATATTTTCCGTTGCCCCTACTTCGAATGAACATTCGAGAAGAGGTAACAGAAGATTGTACTTAAAATATTTTAAAACTACAATTTGTGTTTATAATTTGTTCTAACATCGTGAAAACAACCAAAGAAAATATTCAACAACTCAACTCTTCAGTTTAAGTTAACAACAAAGTTGAAGCAAACACGGTTGCATTAAATGTCAACTCAACTGTTTCAAGATAGGAATCAATACGATTTAACTGAAGTTCAACGGTTTGTTAAGCTACACATAAATTGAATTAATACTAAATAAGGGTTCCCAGATTAACTACATTCATTTGAGCACTCATATAACACGCAAATAAATAATTGGCATGGTCTATATACTTCAGTCTCATCACACTAATATGTACAAATTAGGTTAAACACGCTCTGTTACGAGTAGAAGCGACTCTTTGAAATTATATGCGCGGTCGGTAGGTGCGGCCGAGCTATCGTCGTCACGGCAGCAGTCTTCTTCTTCAGAGTCGTGATTGGTCGCAACTTTAAGAAAAGAACTGCGGATACAGCACAAGAACATATTAACGTAGCGAGAAGAGCTCCCAATGTTGCAGCAAATCCAGGAGTAGTCATACAAACGAGACCTGGCGTGGGAATCACTTTCGGTGCAGTGTTTTCTTCTGAAGTATCCATATTTAAGTCACCGGCAGACACTACACGAATCACTCTGTTTACGCCAACTTCCTTCTCAGGGGAAGTTGCTCGTCGTTGTCTTCTTACTCTCCTTTCATCACGTCTAGCTTCAATACCGACTTGTTGGTAAGCGTCAATCTGTGGAGGTCCGTATTCAGCAATAGGCGCGATCACATTTGGATTACCATCTGAACACTGTTCTGGGCATCTGTACCTGCAAATCTGAATAGTACATTGGAAGTGAACCTCCATTGAGTCAGGGAACTTGAATGCTTGGAAGTGAGCATATGACAATACACTTGCGCTGGCTCCGAAGTTCTTAATCTTGGTGAATCTAGACATTAGTTTTGGTCGGGTTACGCAGCCTCGCCTATCGACTAATTGTATAGGAGCGCGTTGACCGTCGTGAGCAACACAATCTCGGACTAACATGTCGAACTTCGCGTCGTCATCCTTGATTGCGAGAACCATTGTCATGGTCTGTCCAATCTTCACGAGACCAGATACTTCGGAAGCCCAAGGTCCTTTACCGACTTGAATTTGCATCCAGCAACCGACATTGTCACCAGCAAAGTCAGCTCGTACAACATCCAGCATATCTACGGGGAATGGTCGGAAAGTGACTGCTTTCTCATATTGATCGTGCCACGTACACCTTAGCTTTCTCGCTTGATCCCATACTTCCTGTACTTGTGGGTCGTATTGTATAACTATGACGTTTTCAAAATAAGTTCCAGCTGCCGCTACGTCTCCTCTATACCTTGGGTCTCCACTACCAGCAGTTCCACAAGCATGAGCACCAATTTCAAAAGAGGCCGATGTCCTGCCTAGGTTTGGTGGGAGATGTACGCACTGATGATTGGAGTAGTGTCCCTTTGAGAACACGATACCGAAGAATGGTTTGTCAAAACTGAGGAAAACTCTCATTGCGTTCTTCTCGCATTTCACGTCTAGGGACACAATTTTGGGCATGTCAGGTGCAGGTGCTGGCCAGACATCACCAGCTCCGCTGAAGACCTTGTCGCTGGCAGCAGTCTGGGCGTCAGCAGGAGGTGCGGGCGGTGGTGGTGGTCCTCGGAATCCAGGACCGACGTCGTTTTTGTGGTGGTTTACTGGAGGTCCCAGTGCGAACGGTTTCGAATGGATTTGATGGTGGTTCGGGATTCTCGGCATGCCTGAAACGTAACAGAGGGTTTTGTTATTTACATTGTATAACTCTTATTCGGAGTGAAAGCTTACATTATCCGGCGTTTCTTTTCACGAAACTTTAATTTTAAGATTGCAAAATTGACAATCGACTTATCGCGTAAGAACAACACGGTTTTAATCCGAAGACAATTTCTAAAACTTCAACTGAGATTTATGGTGGTTACTCCTTACCTAACGGGTGATGTGCCTGATGATGTGGTGGGTTTTGTCTTCGGTTGTGAGGCGGCGGTGCGGGCGGGGGAGGTCCGTTGTACGCGTGGCTTGGGGTGTCTCGTTCCGAAGACTCCATCGCTAGCTGATCTCCCGAAGGTTCAGCAGCACTGCTAGTATCCGGGCCGGCGCCTCCGCCACCGCCTCCGCTTTCATTCGATGATTGGTCACTGAGAGTGCCGCTCTGAAAAATATTAACAAAGTCCATTAATTATCTTGAACGAAGATTTATATCTTTTTGTATCCGTATTTTTATCTTGCTCGCTCATTATTTTGAACAAACTACTGACAATGGACGTCTCATTGCCAGTAGTTTATTGTTTATGATATTGCATTTTCGGCAATTTTCTTTGATCTGTGTTACACTTTCTTCACGTTATCTACTACACCATTACGTGATGCAGAAGGTGTGTGAAATTTAAAGTGATGACTATTTGGAGTATCACTTTTCATTTCGACCCAAATAGAGAAAACCGTAACAAAACTAGTGGACATGTTAACCACAAAC
This sequence comes from Fissipunctia ypsillon, assembly GCA_947568875.1. Lineage (NCBI taxonomy): Eukaryota > Metazoa > Arthropoda > Insecta > Lepidoptera > Noctuidae > Fissipunctia > Fissipunctia ypsillon. Next base: position 6,604,179 of record OX387656.1, on the reverse strand, counting down.
AGATGGGCTTCTCAATCTCATAACTTATACGGACACGGAAAATTTCTTGTTTTTTTCTCGTTCACGCCCAGCTTTCACTATACAAAGTAGGCATTATTTTTAAATGTTATTTAATACGACACACTGACCGTTTTACGACACATCAAAGGTTATGCGAGAACTTAAACAGTTGTTCGAGGTCATGAACAAAGAAATGCAGATGATTGTGCATTAACGGATGGAGTGGAAATAAATTGGACGATCATTAAATAATGAATTCTTGACAAACTACTGAATGGATCCTGTCATCTCTCCGCCTCTCCATAAATATGTTTAACGGGAATTTTACATCTCATCAAAATGTAGAAGGAAATTTATTTATAACAGACAAGGATTAAAAGGAGAGATTAGGTCATCAGAATCCCTTTCATTACTTTCGCTTACATTAATCAATCTGCCACTTTGCCTAGTAATAACTAACTTCCTTAATTACCTAGTCGAACACCAATTACTCATGAACTTGTATCAGCTTATAGTATCAGAACTTTAGTGATACAACTTCCTGGGTCCATAAATAGTAATATGTGAAAGTTGTACCATAATTCGGTTCCCGTTTTCATCAACGGGTCGCTCCGGTTTTCAAATATTTCCATACCGACAGGTTTCGGAAATTAGACAAACCGGCTGCACGGAATTTTTCGTTTTAATTGTGATTTTTTATTTTGTTATTTTATTTAGGTTTGGCTTTTAGTTTTTTGGGTCTCTAGGTTGTATATTTTAGCCATTTTTAATGCGCAAATCATGTAGATAGTGAAAGACTGGGCGGCGTCGAATTCTTTTATATTTATTGTGTTAAAATACTTTTCTAAATAGAATATCTAGTTGTACATAAGTATTTTGAAGTTATAGTAAGCCTTTAAATTTGATTACTTGTTTAATATTTGCGAGACTGGCAGTCCCATCTTTGTTTCAAGTCTTGCTGTCTAGTAAACATTTCTGAAAAATACCATAATTATAAAATTACATTTCTCATCACAACACCTGTCATCAATATCCAAAGCTAAGTTATTAATATCATATAAAGTGGGTGTCGCGTCTACTGTAACCATTTACCATTATTGTACCTGGATCGTCAACAGTTTTACAACTCTCATCTGTTTTGCCTCTGGCTATGAAATTAGAAAGTATTGGTCTCTAGATACGTTTTTAGATAAAGATTTATTCGAGGGCTTATGCCTCCAAGTGATTCCAGCAATTATTTCTGAATAGGATAACACGGATACTTCCATAAACTATTGATACGTATTACGTAACATCAAGAGAAAGTTCTCGGAAGATATTATTATTGGGTTATAGATTACGAACGTGTGTAGTAATCTTTTTATTGTGTAATTAATGTTAGGGAATCTTATTTTATTGGTTTATCTCAATTCCGTCATTACTCACGATAGAAAAGTTATTATTCATCATTAATATGTATCATTATGAGTAGTGTCGGGGTCTTTTGGAGTTTCCATTGTAGTTTTTAATGTGTTGAGTTTTGATGAAATACATAATCGTGTCCGCATAAGCTACAATACGTGCCGACTAAAATCCGGTTAAACATAATATCGATGGTTGAAAGGCTGATTGATCTAAGCGACATGTGTCATGTGTAAAGTTGCACTGATTTTAAGCGCTGTTCTAACTAAAGCCATAAACAATAATCAAATCTACACTCCATTGCTGAGCTTATCTTAAATCATAGCCTAAACTCTAAATCACTGTGTTTTGATCTTTCGTTGATATTTCGACCATGTCTCGTAGCCCTAAGAGACATATTCGAAATATCAATAAACAAACAAAAAAAAAATATCTACAACAAATCCATAAGCTGCTAAGAGCGTAGATCCCTCATCATATAAGGCATTGTGATTCAGGTCTGTCTTAGGTGCGGCGAGTGTGTCAGCCCGGTCATTGATCCCAGCGGACTAATTTTACTTTCATTAAATTGCTGAACACCGTCTCCGGTGGCTAAGTCACGATGCTCTTGATCTGATTTGATTTGCTGGTTTACAAATGTATGGAGATTTTGTTGGGGTGTAGGCTGTAAAGGACTTTGATCACGGAAGGTCAGATGGCCGAGACAAGCGGCAATTGCTTTTAAAGCGTTTCGTATTTCTACATCGACTTACATCAGGGACTGACTTAAGCTTTTCGGTAGTTTATGTCAATTCAGTACATTTTGTCATTTTTGACTTTTCATTATCGTTATTGCTGATAGATTGTCACTTCTCGTTTGAAAGATCTAAGGAATGATTTCCATGTTCCGTCTGCAAAACTTATCTATCTATTGATAGAGATTTTTAGCTGAATTTTATATCATAAAATATTTATTTACGGACCATGTATGATACCTACTGCTTATTTTGAGGGACATTGATCAAGAAAAGAAAAATAGGTAGGTAATTTCCCAGTTTCGTTTCCTTATAACCAGTCTTATAATTTTGTACTGTAACGCAGGCTCCTGCAAACAGGCGCGACACAAAGGCACCGCATGTCGCGCGACGAACGGCGTCTTTGTGTAGCGCGCGATTCGCGTCGCGTGTCGCGCTTGTTTGCAGGAGCTTTAATTCTTAACCCTTTAATCAGTACCTATTGATAATCTGTAATAGATTTTTCTAGGTAATCACAACGAAAATTTAATCTATTTCCTTTCGTAATTTTTAGGTAGATTCAATTTAGGTGACTCTGAAATACTTTGGACAAACGTTTTGAAACCGTACCCAAAACCCCAAAACATTTGCATTTACCTTTACCATCTGTAACTGCGACAAACTTATAACAAACATGTCACTAACAGGGTGAAATAACCAATTGTCGTCTGCAACAAAACTGAGCAGGATTTCAAGTCCGATGTGTGTCGTCGCTGTAGGTCGCACAACGACCGACTGGGAAGGCCAGCTTTTACTCTTTCCACGACACCTGTCTATTGTCATAAACCGTCATGACTAGTGTGCATTTCATTACGGTGGTTTATCTTTAAAATCACGACCAGAACTTCTTGTTTTAAGGGCCGGTTCATTTCTAATTTTACTTTGTAATTATGGGTGACCGATTCTGAGTGTGTATAATTATGCTGGTTTCTATCTAGGTGATAGATATTTTAAAGTTGCATTTTAATTATTTAATGGTTAAACTGTAAAGACTTCATCATGTATCCAATGCTCCCTAAACACTATACAGTGTCCATCAAGTCAAAATTCTGAGTCTATTTAGGGCGATAAACTACCATTCAAGATACATTAGCACTCATCATCATCTGCCTAGCCTTTTCCCAACTATATTGGGGTCAGCTTCCAGTCTAACCGGATGCAGTTGAATACCAGTATTTTACATGGAGCGACTGCCTATCTGACCTCCACAACCCAGTTACTGGGTAATACGTTACCCCTTGGTAAGACTGGTTGTCAGACTTTCGGGCTTCTAACGACCCGTAACGACTGTCAAAGATCCACGAATGACAGCCGGGACCAACGGCTTAACGTGCTTTCCGAGGCACGGAGGAGTCTCGGTATGTAAAGATGGTCACCCATCCACGGACCAACCCCGGCAAGCGTAGCTTAACCTGATGGATCGACCCATGCGGCTGTTATTACTTAGCCACGAGCTCCTCCACATACATTAGCACTCAATGGTAACATTTCTTACAATGTATGTTTTGTGATCAGATTCAGTAGCCTTCTTACTTTCCCTTCTTCGGGTAAACAGGTAAATAGTGGACATAGACGGAACTGGCTACGTCCGTCAGCGCAGTGGGTCGGTGTGCCCATATTTGGGGGATCTACCTGGTGACCGTATTAGATTCTATCTCGGACTGTTTTCCGATATGATACATGTGCTGTACTGATGTTAATATTGAAGGCATTTTAAGATTATATTGGTTAAAATATTTGATCAGAAACTGTAGACTATTTATTTTTCTATTATGTACCTATTTCAGAAATGATAAGATTTGAATTGAATTTTAAGTTAAGTTTTCAGTACGCATGGAAGTTAGATACTAATCTTTGAAAGACCGGAATCAATTCCTAAAGATTTTGGGTAAGGGGGAAGGTGTTAGTCTTTTTAAATTTTCATCAAGACTAGGAAAATACATGAGTTATTTTTATGTTTTTCTTTTAACGTTCAAAAGTGCCCTTTATGTGCCTATTTGAAATAAATGATTTGACTTTGATGAAACACTTTTTTGACATTGATAGTTACTGAAGTTCATAACTGTTTAAAACTATTACAAGTTCGAACACATTAGCTACTATGGCGACGTAGCATAGTGCTTTCGCATTTACAAAGCCGATGGAAATGCTTTTACCATACTTAAACATCACTCAAACGACCACTGACTGGGAAATTGTTTGCATTTAACTAAACGACGCACATAAATTATAGCAATTTTTGTGAAAATCCGCAATGTAAACAGTCGATACGGTGATTTCTTGGCGGTCGCTAGTGATGTGCCATAAACGGAATCGATTAAATTAATTAACTTTCCACTGATCTGGGAATTAAATTAAGAAAAAAAAGGGAGGTTACAGCGTATCGTTGAGTTTGTATCGTCGTAAAAGTCTTAAATGGTTTGTTGTTGCTCGTAAGTTACTGGTAGGTATGAAATACTGTTGGTTTATTACCGGCATCACTTCGCTTAGGCAAAATCAGCCCATAATGTTCCCACTTCTGGGACACCGGCCTCTTCTAGGTGAGAGGGAGTGGGCCGTAATCCACCACGCGGACCCAGTGCGGGTTGGTAGATGAGAACTCACATGTCTTCGAAATTTTAGTTTTCGAACATGTCGGTTTCCTCACGATGTTTTCCTTCACCGTTTTAAGAGCAGCGGTGATGAAATAATTTACACAAAGTAAAACGCCTGTCAGGATTTGAACCTACGACCTACAACTCGTAAGTCGCAGTCGTTACCACTGGACCACCTTTGCTCTCCACTATTCATAGGACGAGACTTGAATTTAATATAGTGAATGAGTGGCTTTACTCGTTCAAGTGTACCTGTATACTTTAAACCCGATTTCCAACAGAGATAATCATGATGAAAATTTATCCTCCTAATTAGGTTTTGATTTTAGAATCAAGATTTATTCCATGTTTAATTTTTGCAACCGTTTTCGCTGCGTTGATTCTGAGAACAGTTTTTACCACTAGTCCATCATATTTTTATTATATATTATTCTTGAAAATCTGATAAGTATCCATTAGGACTTCATATAAATTGAAATCGCAATAACGAAACAGTCAATGGAGGTTAAACGCATTAACTTCCAGAGTTCTTTCAGTTGTTGTAATAACTTCTTTAGACTTCAGACTCTGCCTTAGAGTTATAGAATATTAAAATTCAATATAACGTTCTTTTTAGGTAGTGCAATAGTTACTTTTTTTGTACCCAACAGCGACGAAGGGTTATTTTCATCATGCATTTTATCCATTGTACTGCTCACCACAAACTCACAAAAGCGTGATGCAAACTTTCTTGTGAGTGCTCCACTTCCACGATACGGTTTACTATTCGAATTAATATATTTGTGGTAATTAACTGTGTGTTGAGCGTGTTTAATAAAGAAAGAAAGAAAGAAACGGTCAGTAAAAGTCTCTCCCATTTCTCCAGTCTGTGGTTTGGATATCACATAAACTGCGAGCGTATATGTATCATGATCATGTTGGATATTAGAAGCCATTTTGTTTATGTTGCTAAAGACGGTAGATTAAAGTTATTTACTCTCTACTATTTACTATCTAACAGTCATCTATTGTTTTCGTTGCTTACATATTTAGTATGTATGTATATATTATATAGCATATTTCTCTACTATACAGTGTGAGTCTTTATAATGTGCACATATCGAAATGAGGGAATCTATGCTTAATTTTATCGACGGAAAAAATGTTAAAAAAAATCTAAATATTTATTTATATTTTTTATGGATTTTTAAAAAAAATTGTTTGCTTTTGTGACCCCAGTGTATACAAAACTGTGTAACTTTTAAACTAAACGATTTATCACGATGAAACAAACTCTATAATGTTTGGAAGTAATTAGGTGTCGTCATAAAATAAAAATTATGGAAAAAAAATAGCCACATTTAAAAATAAACATTTTTGTTTGGCAAAAATCTGATTTTTTTTCATTAATTTTTACAAAAATTGTAAAATTTCTCAATAACATGCCCCCATCACCTTCTTTTTTTATAACTTTAAGTTATTCTTCATTGTATTAGGAACCTAACGGTAAAAATTGCATGTTTTTAACTCAACCCCAACATTTTTTATCAACTGTCAAAGAAAGGCCCAACGCATAGCTATTGTTTAGCAGGTAGATAAACTTTCTTTTGAATGTGCGCAGGTCGGGGAGGTAGGCCAGCCAAAGGAACTTGAATTATGACAGATGTCAGACTGGCAGTCGCTCCGAATTATTCGCCGCTGCTACATGTGTTTCGGTACTTTCGTTCGCTGGACTTTCATAACTTTCGTTCGCTGCTACATGATGCCGCGTTTAAGTGAATTTTCCCCGGCACACATCGCCGACATACATTTTTATTATGGAGTGGGACAAGGAAGTGCCAGAGCTGCGCGCGCGGCTTACATAGCTGCGTATCCTAACAGGCAACCAGTGCCATCTGCCCGAAACTTCCAGGAAGTTCACAGAAGGTTGTCGATCACTGGACTTGGATCAAGTAGAGATCGTCGCGAGCCACCTCAAGTAATTATTGATGCGGCTACTGAACAAGCAGTATTAAGTGATTTGTTTGCTGATCCATCCATAAGTACTAGACGACTGGCTCTTCGTCACGGAATATCCCAAAAATCAGTGTGGCGTATTTTAAAGAAAGAAGGATTGCATCCTTATCACTATCAAAGGGTGCAACATCTACATGAAGACGTAGACTGGCGTCCAAGGTGTGTGATGTCCACATGGATTCAAAGAAAAACCAGAGCAAACCCAAACTTTCCAAGAAAAATACTATGGATGGACGAAGCGACATTCACTAGAGACGGTATTACTAACTGTCGAAATTTACACAGATGGTGCCGCGCAGGTGAAAACCCGAAACTGAAACGGTCATCTACTTTCCAAGTAAGATTTTCGATAAATGTTTGGGCTGGTCTTATCGATAACATGTTGATTGGACCAGTCATATTGCCGAGAACGTTGACTGGTGAAAGATTTTTAAGTCTATTGAGAGATGATATGCCTCAGTTATTGGAAGATGTCCCACTGGCTGTGCGTCAAAGGATGTTTCTTCAGATGGACGGATGTCCTGCCCATTACGCAACAAATGTAAGAAGATTTTTAAACGAAAATTATCATGACAAATGGATCGGCCGGCAAGGACCTGTAGGGTGGCCTGCGCGTTCACCCGATTTGACGCCCCTTGATTATTTCCTATGGGGGACCATGAAGCAACGCGTCTACAGTACCCCCATCAACAGTGAGGCCGATTTGCGTGACCGCATAATAAACTGTGCGAATGATATTCGCAATGATCCCGAAATGATAAGGAGAGCGACACACCAAATTCTAATTCGCGCGGCTTTGTGTTTACAACAACGAGGTGGACATTTTGAGAACCTGATGCATTAAATTTTGTATTTAATAATAAATGGGTTTCAATTGAACTCTTTTGCATTAATTATCATCCCAAACAAACCACCCTTATGAGAACAATACGATTCCGCGTTCGGAGTGCCATCTTTGAAACGACCCGCGCGCATTCACAACAAAGTTAACAAAAAAAAGTTTATCTACCTGCTAAACAATGTGCGTAGCTATGCGTTGGGCCTTTCTTTGACATTTGATAAAAAATGTTGGGGTTGAGTTAAAAACATGCAATTTTTACCGTTAGGTTCCTAATACAATGAAGAATAACTTAAAGTTATAAAAAAAGAAGGTGATGGGGGCATGTTATTGAGAAATTTTACAATTTTTGTAAAAATTAATGAAAAAAAATCAGATTTTTGCCAAAAAAAAATGTTTATATTTGATTATGGCTATTTTTTTTCCATAATTTTTATTTTATGACGACACCTAATTACTTCCAAACATTATGGAGTTTGTTTCATCGTGATAAATCGTTTAGTTTAAAAGTTACACAGTTTTGTATACACTGGGGTCACAAAAGCAAACAATTTTTTTTAAAAATCCATAAAAAATATAAATAAATATTTAGATTTTTTTTAACATTTTTTCCGTCGATAAAATTAAGCATAGATTCCCTCATTTCGATATGTGCAGATTATAAAGACTCACACTGTATAGCCTGTATATTGTACTTGTATACTTTTTATTTGCACCAAGAACAACCCCATTTAATGTCCAGAAAATCACTGTCCATTCCAAGGTTGCCTGGAAGAGATCACAGTATGCGATAAGGCCGCCAATAGTATATTTTGTAGTTTAACCCTTAGGGCTCTTACACAAAACCGCGATGCAACGCGAATTCGCAGTTTTGTGTGGGAGCCCTTGCTGATTTCGCTGAAGCCAAAAGGTGTCCCTCGGTTAAACAGGTTAAAATGTATCTTTGTATGATCTGGTGTACAATAAAGTATACATAAATATAAATAAATAAATATAAATACTTTCTAATATTCTTACATGACATGTGTGAGGTGACAACCGAGATGACGACTAATAGAGAAGTATTGAAGAAAAAGACATGTTGCGCCGACCCCAAATAAATTGGGATAGGGACACGAGAGTGATGATTCTTACATGTGTATGTATACAGAGTGTAAGGGACAGCCCTCCGCAGACTGATGGGGTGAATTCAGTATATCATACTAAGATGACCGGTACATGAAATTATTTCAGGAACGTTATTGGAATCCAATAAACCTGATTTGTTTTATTACCTCACACGCAATGTATCGTTACCGTGGCAAAACGCGCGTAGCGAACGGCAGCGCAGCGAGCCTTTGCCCGCCGAGTATTTCAACATCCATTGCTGATTTTTTTTATTTTAGCTGTTTTATTTACATACATGGAGTGCTGCGTATAGAGAATGTAATTTTACATTGAGATAGTAACTGAAAAAGCAATAAAATAATTAAATCGTTTAATGTTTTGTAAGTATATTTATTGTTTTTGCTTCTGACTAATCTATATCTATACTTAGGTATGTATATATAATAAAATCGTAGCGTTGTCTAAACTCTATATTGAATATTGAAAAAAAAGGCAATTGCTACGAGGTCTGGGAACGATTTTAATGCCGAAAATATAGTTTTTAGATTTTTTTTCCGTTTGTCTATTTGTCTGAATGTATTATCCAGCATCAAATACTACTGGATAGATTTAGTTCAAATTTTGCGAAGATATTCCCCTATAAGGCTGGTCAGTCTGTAGGCTATAAATTTATTAATTATCTCGCTATTTGCTATGTGGCATGAGCAATATTGCTTTATGTTCGTATCTTCGTAGTTTACCGCAAATTGTAAAAAGACGAGCCTTAAGGTTAGATTATTGCAGATTTAATCTTTTAAATGACTATTAACACGCTATACCTTTATAGAGCTATGCAGTCAATCATGACATATACAGGGTGGATTTTTCTGATGTTGCAATAAAGGCAGGTACCTTAACTGTTGTCGCTACAAGAAAACGGTTTAGGAGACTTTCCTCAACTTTAAAAAAAAATTGATTTGCAATCACAGATTTTGGAAAAATTGTACTGTCAGCAAGAAAATGAGCAACTTTCACAAAAGCTTTTTTTAATGCCAATCGATTCTGTTTCTTATATGGATCAAAAAACTCAATGGACCAACTGAGGTTTGAGTACTAGCAAAGGCAAAAATCGCAAACACTTCCCATAAATTTCGTAGGAAATGAGACTTAGATGAGAGAGAACACAATATATCAGTGTATGGCAACAGTCGAATTATTCCATTACTTCATTGGGCTGAATAGGGAACTAATATAGCAGATAGTTACAAAATTAACCTTTTAAATGATTTTCATCCCGCTATACCTTTAAAGAGCTAAGCAGTCGATCATGATATACAGGGCACTTTTTTAATCACTAAAAAAAATCAGCTGTTTCATACATTTTGGTCGAGTAGGTATTGAACTTTTGTATGAATCAGCAAATTTTTTCTTCGTGATTTCAGAGTTGATCCCATAGTGAAAGTTGTTCGTATTCATGGGTAGAACACCCTGCGAAAATTTGGATAGTGATTAAAAAAATGCCCTGTATAATATTATTAAAAGAACGGCTATTTTAGTCAACTTTCAACAAAGCAAATAGCTTAAAGGTTCGACGTCTGCTTTACAAAGCTAAGTTCGATTCCCAATAATTAATATTTTTTGTGCTTCTTTTTTACTTTTTGTTATACTATATAATGATTATGATAGAACATACAAAGAAAAACATAAAATTAAGGCCTCTTCTATCATCTTTGGTTATAATTAAAAAAAAAAAACTATGGTTAGGTGACTGTTAATGAGAAATGTTGTGTGTTTTCAATCTACTGTTATATTACTTTTAGTGATAGCCATTCGTCAGGAATAATTTGTAAGAAAGCATCAGTCAGTACATCAGTGTTGTGCCATTAGGTAGGTAGTATATGCTGGCATGCAGGCGTTCATTAATTCACAAAAAACGAAACTTCGCAAGCAATTGCTACTACAGGCTGCGGGCTGCCAACCTCAGGATGAGCTGCATCTCGCACGGAAACTGTACGTCGCTTGCTCCCGCGTCTACAGTCCTGACTCTCTTCATATTTTGGCTGCTGAGACCAAATTTTATAAAAAATATAGCTGTTATTTTAGTACATTGTGGTGTTTTACGACTTCCACGCGAACGAAGTCGCGGGCTGAAACTAGTTAGATATAATATTCAATTATGCAAAATCCGCGTGCAGTCGCGTGCTCGTAATACGTTATGGCAATTTCTCATTAGTTCTACTGACATTAATGTTATACAAAATTATATTTATTTTAAATTCCACGTTGGCTCTGTGTAATCGAAATAATTAAGTAACTAAATGACTGTGAACAGCTACTAAGACACTTGACTATAACAAATTATTAGTCTACATATGAAAAATATTTTTAGACAATAACTGCCGTATTTTTTCTAATAATCGTCGATAAGCAACAAAATATAAAATATCAAGTAACGGATACACACAATTTTCCTCGTTTTCAAAAGCGTACCGATCCGTCGGCACGGTCCGATGAAATCTTAATCATACCAATCTTACATGGTCTGTTAATTTACGTTTAATCATCTATATGAACTTGTGTACAATTTGAAATCGACCGTTGAAGACGAATAGCGGTTACCTACAATTGAAAAGTTTTTGTTGGTAAGTAGGGTAATAATACTCGGGATTGAGAATGATTACAAGGGATCGGGATAGACCCTCTATAAATCGCAAAATGTATGTTCGTTTCTATCATATTGGACACAGTTGGGCATTATGGAGTGAAGGCACACGTTAAGATTTCCATTATTTTTCTTTTCCAGTCGTTTTTTGTTTATTTAATTTTATAATAAAAAGTGGAACTTGCGGTTTTATAGGCGTATGATAGGTACACTTGAAGTTCTGGAGGTCTACCCCGAAGCAATAAATCCGAAGCATCGGCCGAATGTTCGGATGATTCATAATACACTATTTTCTATTTCGTTCGGTCGGTTCGGATTTGAATCGGAACAAACGTCATAATGTAGTTAGTTGAACAAACGTCAAAATGAAGTTCGTTCGGAGCAACGAAATAGAATGAAGTGTAGCAGGAAACGTCCGAACATTCGGCCGATACTTCTGTTTTATCACTTCGGAGTAGACCCTAAGTCTCTAAATCAATCTTCTGGTTGAAGTCGAAGGAGTAGGTATGAGATAACTACCTATCCAGGAGTAAAATGAGCAGACCAGAACCGATAATGTCTTATTATATTTTCTACTTTGACTTTAGTTGCTACCTCTATTTACTCTACAAGCGCGAACGTTCGAAGCCATTACCTCCTTCTGCGAAGCAGTAATGCTCGTGAAGGAGGAGGCGGGACGCGTGAGGGAGAGGCAAGCTTTGCACCCTCACGCCCCTAGTCGCCGCAGGAGACGCCCTGGGCGTCGGGAATTGGCAGCCGATTCCCGGCCACCGTAGGCGCGGGCTTGCGGACGGCGAGCAATGGGTAGCTCGCCGTCCGGTAAGGACCAAGCCCGAGTCGACGGCGCGTCGTGTTCCACGCGCGCCTCAAAGAGATGTCAGCACTATTGACGGGGTCCGCTAGGGCCGATGCCAGCTAGGGTTGCGGGATGTTCGAAAGAGTTACCGTGGCCCCGGCACAGGCAACAGAAGGAACACGGGTGGGTTTTAGTCAGTAAAAGTCTGACACGCCCTCCCGCTCCGCCCAGAGCGGGAGAAGTCATTTGATGATTTCCCATCCACAAAAAAAAAAAAAAAAGCGCGAACGTTCGAATCGAAACGTATCAACGTTTGCGCATGTAGAGTAAACATAGGTAGCAACTAAAGTCAAAGTAGAAAATAAAATAGACGGTTCGTGCGAGTAAACGGTTCCGAGATTGTAAAAATCCGTTTCAGATCAGCTTTGGTCTCACTGACCTACTCGAACGGACTAATTAGCATTAGTAGGCTAAGGACAAGTGACTAGACCTTAATGGCAATGAGTTCTGCTTATCCCATTCCGGACAGTAATGCAATAGATATGCGAGCAATGCTTGTCGCTTCTAATCAGGCTTCGAAAAATTATTGATTGCATGCAACGAAAAATATGAATGCTTTTAGCAATTTTTTTAGGAATCCAAATGAGATCAAAAGGTAGGTACTTAGGTTTTAATTTAATTTAGTTTCTCTATGCAAATCCAGTGTTAGAATAATAAATTCTTGTTTTAAGTCCTGGCCGAAAATCGATAAACTCGATTAGCTATAGGTGTGGAAAACAACTAGATTCACGATTTATTTTGTTTTAAAAATAATCATTCTCGTAGATATTTCCGGATTATCAACAAAAATATTACATTTTAAGATAGACTACAGACATAGCAACATCCATTATTACATAGTAAACCGTTGTCCAGCGAACTGGGTCAGCATAAACAACATATTTGATTTAACTGAAATCCGGCAGCACTATGATATACACATACAAATACAATTTACAAAACCGCAATGCTCCAGATATATTCAATTTGTGCTCCGCTCTGCCGAAGCACGGAGTTCGCTCGATCCAATAACGATTACATTTTTATCGATAAATTGACTCGTGGTAGCGACATCCCTAGTCAAACTTGTTTAAAATAAGAAAAGCTTATTTGCAAATGATAAATTTTTTACTTACTTTTTGGTAATCAGAAAAATGTAAATAAAGTACTGTAGATTACCGAAGGATAAACGAATTGCGCCAGTTTAATGATAACTATTCTATTTACCTAAGCACTATTGTTACTAACACCAAAATACTAACAAAATTATGGACCTTAGTCTGAAATAAAGTTTAATTGCATTTTAATTTTAAATACGGAAATCACGTTATCGGTTTCTGTAATTTACATTTAATCTAATCGATGGCATATGTGAATTATGATACAAGTTCATGAGGGTAAAATACACAAAAAAATATTCGACAAATAAACATAATAATGATTAAGGATTGTTTGACTTGTCGTGAATTGGCAGAGGAAATAAATTTAGGTACCTAAAGTGTCTATATTGGATAGTAGGAGGTATCGTCCCGCCCAAACAATAAGAATTAGCATCAAGAAATAGACAGTCCCATGTTATCCATAACTATTTATTAAACAATAGGCCTTTCTATCTTTCTATTGGCTGAATTAATTTGACGAGGACTACGTGATCAGATAATATTTGTATTGTTTTTAATTTCTCACCAATAGCTGTTGTTTATTTTGTGCCCATAAATAGGTTCAGGGGCGCCATTTATTATCTACTAAGCACTCAGAAAATGCGGATTCGTTTCAGCCCGTTCAGAACAAATTGTATTTACATCAGATTTATGAAACAGGGTCGAGCTTGTTCACAAAAAATAAATGAAAATGATGTTGTTAAGAATCTAGGACTTTTACTTTATGCAATTGGCTTCACAAGAAAAGCGAAGAAAACCTTCTTGATGAAACCTGCAGGGGTGTAGTCTTCACACAACCCGATCTCTATCGGCTTCCCTTCGACACAACTACTCTTAATGTCTCTATTGCCCAATTGTATGGTACACCTGTGTGTATAACTGTGTATCACATCACATTACATAATTATATTTAATACCAGTTTAATACGCCATAAGATTAAAAACCTACAGTTTCTTGTCTGAGTTTATGAGAACTGAACAATTTTTTCTTCGGCTTCCCTTTAATGATAATTGTAGCTGCAGCACTGGAAACCTGCAAGTTCTAGAACCTGCACTGGGCCCGTATGGCCCAGTAGTTAACTCGTACAGAAAGGAGGCCAGAGTCCCAGCAGTGGGAACATTATAGGCTGATTCTGTATGTATATTATTAATAAGAAAATGTGCAACCTCACCATTTGTAATAAGAGCAGGACGCCTATAGCCAAGCCCCGTCGAAGCCGCATCTGTAAACAAATACATACGAAACATTAGTGGATAGTTTCACTTCAAACAATGCTTAAACTAAACTCAGTGGAATCATAGAAATTGATGGCAAAGCTTTGTTAAACTATTGTTTGGTATTTGCCTGATATAGTCAACCCCAATGTAGCTATTTGGCTGACGAAGAAGTAAAGAAGAGAAATGTTTTTTTAGGAAAAGGTGAAAAACTCCGTGTTTTTTGAGTGGTGAGAATTAACGATTTTTACTTCGGTTATTTTTCCTTTTAAAATAGTTTAGATTTGCAATAGGATTTCCCATTGTAAATCTAAAGTTACGGACTATTAAGTAAGATATATTTAAATTATACAGGGTGGCAGGGACATCGACGCACAACCTGTTTCCATGATGATGGATTCAGTACATGATTCTGAACCCCACTTTTTTTTTTTGGATGAGAAATCATCAAATGACTTCTCCCGCTCTGGGCGGAGCGGGAGGGCGTGTCAGACTTTTACTGACTAAAACCCACCCGTGTTCCTTCAGTTGCGTGAGCCGGGGCCACGGTAACTCGGACCCCCCTTTATTTTTTATTTTTTCTTTGATGGGAAGTCATGCGTTTTAAATTTTGAAATTTTTCGCTGTTCCATATATTTTGACCGCGTAGGTACTGTAGGAAACAGCAAATTTTTTTAAATAAATAACCGACGAAAACTTCAACGCAGGGCGTCCAGAATCATGTACTGAATCCATGGTGACAGGTTGCGCATCGATGTACCTGCCACCCTGTATTTTTTTACTTTTAGGAGTAGCTAGGAATATTTTCATTTAGGAGCCTAAACTATGTGCTTTCAATCATTCTTAGTGTTAATGTATACTTAAATATTAATAGGTATATTCACTATACTTACCTAAATGCTAAATGGAAGAGACATTTTTCAAAAAGTCTTGTTTACACAAAGTTTTATGTCCATTAGCACTTCGCTCGGGAAAGTACATTGTTATGTTATATGTATATTTAAGGTTGCTCGTGTCTACCTAGATTTTGAAACTAGGATATAATTTGACAATGACCTACTTAGTTTCAGACTGAAAAATATTTACAATAAATAGCAACAAAACTACCATTTCCTACACGATTTTCACAAAAAAATATACGTAAACTAATACAATACATTTATGAATAAAGCCTAAGCATAAGGAAACTTCTATTTTCTTGAGATTTTTCCATATATTTTCCAGTCAAAATATACCAGAGGCAGCTGAATATTTTTCGCATATATGTATCGACAGAGGGTTTATGCTAATATAACGTAAAATACATGTGTGAGACAGAGAGCGGCTTCACGAATATTCAAACAATGTACCTACAAATAGTGAAATGAAATCCACACACGAAACCGCCATTGTGATGTACCTAACTACTATCCAAAGATTAAGAATAATTAAAGCATTAAAATTACGTGTAACTGCTCATTATTTATAACAATATAGGACTAAGAACATTTATGGCAAAGTGCACATTGAACAATCGTATCATTATTTCATATAATGATCACTATTAGCACACATCAAGGTATACATTACCAGTATAAGCTGACCTCTCAATGTATGCAAAGTTATAGGTACAATGAGAGGTCAACTTTGACTGGATTACTTCGAGATGCTGTCGTGTGTACACCTCTCATCACTAGGCTCTCATAATGAACCCACTTTGTCAGCAGCTCGGTACAGTTTCCAACGATGTAGGACGGAATCTGGTGCCGTATTGTGATTTGGTTTCCACGACAGTATTTCTCTGTGAACGGTACCTACATACCTATGACCATTTAGTACGACATATTAGTTACGGTTTTAGCATTCATTGAATGTGTTCAATTGTACAATTCGCATGTTGCCAATCGTTGAAAAATTGTTCTTGGTAAACAGTTACCTATGGACGATCTCCTCCCATATCTCGTATCGGTACGAATTCTATTAGAATTGCTGCTCATAACATAACATAACATCACGCCTGCAATGCCCGAACGGTTAGGCAGAGGTATATCTATAATACACCCACATTTCGCAAGTTATGTTTCAGTTTAAGTCCCATGTAATAGGAGGCGAGCCTATTGCCATCAACCGAGCACAGATCTCCTCAAATCTGCTCTGGGCTCCAGGCTTCTACTGAGAAATTCCAGATGGAAAAACCCAATAACACTTTGCCCGACCTGGGAATCGAATTCAGGACCTCATGCTCAGCAGTAGCGCTTGCGACCACTAGACCAACAAGGCAGTCAAATTGCTGCTCATGCCGTAGAAAAATGCTTATTATTATTAGCAAGGTGGTCGACTAACTGCTAGTATTGCTCAGGATGCGCCAGAGGTACACATTTACGTAGGTATAGCCTCTTTTTTCTAAACAATTGATAAATAAATACATAAAAAAAAAAGCTTTTAGATCCCGGCTTCATTTTAATAAGGAAATCGAAAAAGTTTCAAGAGTAATTTGGAAATTCCGGAAACATGTTACGGACATTATAATACTTTTTATGAAACAGGAAAAACATTAAGACTCAAAAGACTGGAATAAGTGAATTACTTTTCAATAACGAACTCGGAAAAAGAGCTATTAAGGCTTAATAGAATGGGCAATTTTGGTTAATTACCTACATTGATTGGACAGACCAATGGTTATAATGACATAACTGACGAAATGTGTGTGTAATTTAAGAAGAAACTATATTCAAAGCTACACTGCGTTTACCCATTTACCATTTGCGCCTTTTCAATAACATGAAGTAGACAGAGGATACTGATGACGAGAAAATAAACTTTATGCAACATTCTTTCAAATTGTAAAAAAATCGTCCGGTATATAGTACGCGTCAAACTTTATGGCGGGTCTGAAGTGCGCTACTCGCTGCGCAGTACCTCACCCCTCACCCCCGCTGACACATGAATTTGATACTGCGCAGCGACTCGCCTCATGTTCCGAGCCGCCATAAAGTTTGAATTGGGCTGTAGGTACCGCAGCGGACTCTACGCCTTTACCCCTTTCATAAACATTACATCACACCTGTATGGGAAATACAGGTGTGAGTGATGTTATGTTGATGTGATGTATTATGTGCTATTTATTCATTTGATGGTTTAACGTTTAACTTCCATCTCTCGTGTAACTAGAAATGGTCACATTTTCTAGATTCTCACTAACACACCAGTATCTGTCGTGCATTAAAGAAACACATTCAAACGTTAGATAAACAACAATTTTATATACAACAATACGCTACTTTCTTCATAAAATAATCGTGTGTTACTACTTTGTTTTACAATTTCTGATATCTTTACAAGTTTTCTCTCTAGCGGCTGACTGAACATGAATAACTTTCATTATTATAATATTAAAGTTTATTCTTAAATATCGTATAAATAGATATATGTGGTAGAATGAGAAAGTGATGTTCGCTTCGTCATGGCGAGTTTAATTACAGTCGGGGGTGCACACGCTTAATAAGTTATGATTTCACACATTTATTGTGTGTTAGGTATGTAAGAGAAACTTTAGGTGTCGACGAGACTATTTATCTTGTCTGATTATGTTCTGATAATTAGAAAAAAACTATAGCTGAGAAAAGACTAAGTTGTTTATACCTACCTATGTAATGGTTGGAAATAATTACCGCTATGATCGTGCCCTTTTACAAATTGTTTTGCTCCAGATTCAATAAAAGGTAACACGAACTATCATCCATATTTTGATATGCAATTGTGAACACGTGTCATTAACATTTGCATATCTTGGACATTTTTATAATTATTTAACCTTAAGTAGTTAGTTGTTGTGCTCTGAGGCTATTGGAGCTATGGTAATCATTGTAAATTACCCAGAACCATCGAGTTACAAGAACATAAACATGGATGTTGGGGACAGAATTTCTATCTGAGTATGAATTATCTCACAATAGAAGAGTGTGAAGAGATAATTAATACATAATTATATTATTTTGAGTTATGACAGGTCTATAAAACAAGCTTTTTAATTGGGTATGTCGATACTCGAAACTAATTTATCAAACAAGGTAAGTAAGAAACATCATTGTTAGTTACTCTTTTATTTTCTTGCTTTTAGCAACGAAATCTACATAGTTAGAGACCACATATTTGGCTTCAAAATAAGAAAAATATATATGTCAAAGCAAATCATAAATGAAAGATACACCAAGCTCAGCATGAATAATTGCGATCACGCACATTACATCAAAATGCCATCAATAATTTCTAAACTCCAAACATTGTATTTGCATCTGTAATGATGTTTATTTCACTGCGTTCATAAATCAAAGTGGATCCTTATCACAGCTCGATCTGCCCACTTTCGATTGCCGACGTTCGAAACTCAAACATGTACCTACACATTTTAAATAATGAACCATCTCCCTCCATTAGAAATTGTGGTTCAAGGGTGAATGGGTCAAGTTGCCGCAAAGCCTTCGATCGAATCGCGAAAGGAATTTACCTACTTATTTCCCTTTTGCTTCACTGAAAAGGGAAAGTTCAGTCTTTCCTTAAACGGGAATGCCATTTTGTTTTGTTTCGTCCCCTCCAACTATCTCAGGCATGTTATTACGGAAACGTGGTATGTTTAATTGAGGTCCAAGAAGGTTATTGTTTTCCGTATGTAATATTGTTTATGCTTCCGAAATCCAATTTGCACTAAGAGGATAAATTAATGCTTCCCTTGTGTATGTGAGAAAGATGTCGTTTCCAATTCTCAGTCGGTTTACAATCACTTAGGTACTTTAGTGTTTGCAGTTAATTTTGTGGGTACTTAATTTAAAGAGTCCGAATAAAGGGTTTATTTATTAATGCACAATAAATAACAGGCGTCAATTAAACGATAAACTTGCAAAATAACTGCCTAGGCAGTCCAATCTCGAACATCTCATTTAGCACTTTAATAATAAAAACAAAGCATAGCCGGCCACCGCCGCTTAATTGGCGGGAGCTCGCGAAAGTAAAGACGTAGGTACACCGCACCACTTTAATCACCGAATTTTGGGCGTTCCCGCTGAACAAGTTGCTTTTCGGGGCAAGTGGGCCGTGGGACCACCGGGAGAAAGTACTAAAGCACACTACCGGAACTCTTTGTACATACCACTTTAGACTTTTTGCGGTGCATTTTCGCTTGTAAAGTATGCGGTCGCAGTGTGTCCATTGTATAATTACAGGGTGCGGCGGGCTCAAGGCAGAGCTTTATTGCTCCTCCGCTGATCACAGCGAAACGTTTTCCACTGCGACCGCGGCCTCCGTTTATTTGCAGATTAACAATTAATAAAACGATCCATTATTTTTATGGCTACACGGTTGTTACGAGTTATTGTCGCGAGTTTAAAAGGTGTGGCGATAAAATTTAATTTTGATGTTCCTTATGATTTACTTTTATTGGGTCGCTAAATGAACATGAATGAAAAGGTTTCACTTACCTACATAATGAGGAAAGTTGTTTAGGTACTATTGTGTACTAATATTTTTAAGATGTTTGCGTCATGTAAACGTTACGCAACATAATTATAAACAAATCGTCATAAATAAAACGCTATTTCCGACTTTCATTCTAGAGCAGTTAACTACATACGTACACATAACTGACCAAATCATAACCGGTTAATTTCACTGATCTAATTTAATTACATAGATATCAATTAAGAACTCTCGTGAACATAACACATTAAAAGAAAACTCATTAAATCAGACAACCTTCATTTATAGGCGCGGGCATGACTTGTTACCTACTTACCAACGATCATCATCATATCAGTACAAGATTATCTATTACCAGATGTTACACTTCTTTATAATAGTGATGCAACAAACTTTCTTATTTCTCAAAAATTAACTCCCCCTTGGTGTGCCACCTGTTTTAAATTGCATAACAGATATCTTGACTGCGACATGTTTTAAGCTATAATTATCTTAGTCTTAAAACCTAATCCTTCTTAAAAAGCAAAAAAGAGTAGCCGATCTTGTAATATTATGTAATCTCTAAAACTGAACCAAACATAACAGATTACATTAGACCGTCCACTCTAAACCACGCCTAAGGTCTAAAAACGGATTGTCATGATCACTATAAATTGTTCTGAAATGGTTCACTTTGGCCTTGTAAAGATTAAAGCACATGATTAATGGAAAAGTATGCTTTCCGTGGCCTATAATATACAGGCAACTGAAGGAATACGGGTGGGTTTTAGTCAGTAAAAGTCTGACACGCCCTCCCGCTCCGCCCAGAGCGGGATAAGTCATTTGATGATTTCCCATCCAAAAAAAAGGGGGGTAGGTACATACTTATCTCACAAGTAATTGAGGTCTTTGATACCGTAAAATTGTCTTGGTCCAACTGAAAATGCTGTAAGGCGTCACAGGAGATCCAAGTAAGTATCGGATGCCATAGAAAATGTTTTTTCAAACTACCCTTTCCTGCCTACTTTGGTGTTTTCCTTCTGTCGAGTGTCTTTTGCTTCTGTATCATCCGTTTAGTTTATTTTCGCATTACCTACTTCAGGGTAATCTTCAAAAATCAAAATAACACCACTCTGAAAGTCATGACCACCGATCCACGTGGCCATCATTATCTCCAGCCAATATCATTGCCTTCGTGCGCTCGCGCTTGTGAATCTCTCGCGCCCACCTCTTACTTTCACTGCGGACTTGACACGATTAGCCCGAGCCCTTCGGTGAATTTATTATGTGAAAGAATTTCGTGAATCTCTGTATAGTTGGTATCGGTTACTATAGGCTCGGGTTGTATTACTATGGGAATGAGTTGAATGGTCTCTTGTGTTCTGTGATTAGGATCTGTGTCACAAGTGATTCGTATTTTTGTACCTATTTTATTACTATTAAAATGTGAGATTTTTTTTGTTACCTAGGTAACAAAAAAAATTCATTGCTTCCCCAAGTAGGTTCTTACCATCATCATCAGCCCTATTGCTGAAAAGAGACCTTGCAAACCGCACGCCGTTTAAAACGATCCGTAGTCTATAAAAAAAAAAACAAAATTTGGATTTCACGAAAAAGGCTTCAAGTAAAATATTCAAGGTGGAAACCAAACATATCGAAGAAAGTAAATTATTCTGTACTTACCAACTCTTACGCATTTCTCTATACCAAATATTTGCATAAAAATCATAAAGCTTTCGAAAGCGACTATCTCCCATACAAACATAAAACTATGCACACGCATGATCTACCTAAACAAAAGCCTTAGACGAATCAAAACACAACTGTCGAGTCTAGACTAAAAGTAAACAATATCATTGAGTAAGGAAGCTATCGCGCACTAGATCTTACCGAGCGTTGACCTGCGCAGGGGCACATAACGAAACTGAAAGTAAATCGCGACAATGTAAACTGAGGTACCTACCTACCTACAGACCGCGGTACGAACAATTTTGAAGTGATTTATTATTCAAGATTAATCAAGAGATTTGATGAGAGAGAGAAAATTAATAAAAGTTTCATACGGATTAAAAGAGTTGTGTTGAAGTATGCATCAATATTGAAAGCTTTTAAAACAGAATGGGTTGAAGCAGAAGAAAAGAATAAAAGATGTAACCGAAGGGTAAAATGATACTAAGGAATTGGGAAGATTAGTCAATACTATATGCAAGAAATCATGTTGTTCAGAATGGAAAGCCCATAGAAATCGTGTCAAATAGATCCTTCGCCACTTTTAGGGGGGGGGGGGGGGGGGTCGAAAGCACTCAAGAATATGAACAGCATTATAGGGGCGATAATTCAAAATTCAAGAATGCCAGCTCGTTAATATCTACTACTGATTATGGCCTAGCAGGTATAATATGGGTTATAGGTCCTCACAGGTCTGATGATGCAAAGCTCACGCAGAAACTGCACGATTGGTGTTTCATTAGCACTTAGAGCAGTGTTACTTTCGTAGGTTGGTTACACACCTTCTCCTTCCTATGAAATGAAAATATCTTTAGCAAGTCAGATATCAACTGTTAATTCCAACTGCATTTGCTTCAAATATATCTTTTCAGCTACTGCAGTTCAACGTTTGTCCTTCATTAGCTGATTTGATTAGAAGATTTTATGATAGACAGGCGGATAAACACGACTTTATAAGTTACGATTTGAGTGTAGAACTACAGAACTTTCAAACTGATCAACGTCAAAGTTACGGCTGTTAAGTTGTTACCATAATGTTTGCGTCCCGACACTATCTCATAAAACTTAGTTCATGAAAGTTTCAGTTGAGGGTGAATTGACATGGCGATATTATAGACTAGTTTAGTCACTGTTATGGAAATTCGCAAACTTGGTGACTGATGTTGTAGTAGCCATAATTACTATAAATCAGAATAAAATTTTATGGACTATGGAATTAAAGCCCGATATACATATGATCTGAAGAAGGCAGCTGAATGTAATGTGAGACTCTTAGAACCAGTACATTGTAGGAAAGACAGAAAATACTTACGCTTCGGTTAATTTTGTAACTACCTAATAACTAAACGAACAGGAAAAGTTGCAGCGTCCAATTACCCAAAAATGTAGCACTTCCTTACAAATCAGGAAAACAAATTGAATTATTTTTAAAACACACAAAACGCTCTCGACCGAAACTCTTTATTTACACTTTCACCGACGCTGTCACTTCTAGGATTTCGAGGATCTCATGTTAACCTGTCAGAGACGTGTCACGGTTAAAAAAGAGACAGATTTACACGTCAATCAAGTGTGCGACAAAGACAGTTATATGTTACGTTTTCAGTTACAATTTCGTCAGTCTCATCTCGCGGTCAACGACACTCGATCTCGTACTTTTGCTTTCGCTAAAACCAGAATTACCTTGGAGTGTTTTAATTGGCATATTAGCTTGGCGATGTTATATTGAGTAAGTGTGCTACGGCAAACTAAATATTTGCTTGGAAAGTTATCAATATTTACCTACGTGACTAAGAATCCAGTACTATTGGGCACACAAGTTTCTCAATAGATTTTACTTTTCTAAAAGTCTATTCTCGTTTTCCTTTGTGTTTATTATTCTTGAGTTTTGCAATGCTGAGGTTTGGTCGTTGACAGAAAGAATAGTATTCCCTCGCTAACATAATATGTTTTCTTCAAGGTATTCCCGTACCCTAATTTGATTCTAACTTGTAATAGGTTGAGTGGTTTCGGGGTGAGTTAGAACTTATTTGATTAACACGAACTTGATCAAAACGAGCCGTATCGTCTAATGAAAACATCACACAATCGCAAGCTATTTGGTAACGAATAAAAGAAGAAAATACAATTCCCGATGGAACTTACACAGCTCATAAGGATACAGAGGAACAACTAGACAAACCAGATACAGTTCTTATCACAACAACAAACAAGAGAAACAATTATAATTATTAAATACAACAATCCCTATTGACGGAGAGTTCACATGGAATCCTAGGAAACGTTGACAGTTAGAGTTAATTGCCCCACACAATGAAGGCACCCACAGCGGCTGAGAACCTGTGGGGCTGCATCATAAACCCACATTGCAGACCCGCTGGCCCACATCCGACAGAGGTCGGCCACGAGACGGTTAGGCCACAGAATAAGCGAACGATAAAAACACAGCGAGCTTGGATGGTTTTATGGAAGTGTGAACAGCGTTCGACTCGGTTTTAACGGTTTTACGACAGCTTTAAGTGGGAATGGAATTTGACAGTGTCGGTAATTGGGGTTTTGTTCATAATTTGGACTGAACATTGTTTATGTTTTCTAATTTTAAGGTGTTAATCTTCTTACTTGATTTGATAACACTTGTTTGATAAACAACTGTCAGAGATACTGAGACTGACTTCGACGCTGACGGCAAAATAAAACATTAAGCGCAAGACCCATCGGTAGATGAAATCTATTGAGATCTGTTCGATGGTTGAATATCGCATGATAGTAGTGAAGTAGAAGCAGCATGAAGAGAGAACATAAGTTGCGCAGTGAACAGCGCTCATTAAAAAAAGACAACAATATCAAAGGCTGTTTTACCGAAACAATAAAAAAAAATAATATCTTTTGGGCTGTCCATTCGCCGCCTTTAAAGCCTGACCACAACCAGCCGCTTCTCACCGAACTAATCAACTTGACGGGCGTTTTGGTTATTTTCGTCGACTCGTTAATTGACTGTTATTCATATCCGACTAACTACATCTTTTTCACATTTATATGAACAGTTATATGATCAATCATATCCATAAAAGCTGTTATTTGCATCGAGTTGTGGCATAATTTGTTTATTCAAATATTTGAGATTGTTAGCAATGATTAAGTGTCGTTTATTGCTTGATTGTGTTTGAACAGATGTATCGATTAGACATACCAGTTTTATCGATAAGAAAACCCAAGGATCTCCAATACCGCACCTTTGCACTCTCAGTTTAATTACAACGCCCAGCGTGAATAGTTATTAATGAATCTCAGCTAAAATTAATTAAACCAAAACGCGACGCAGCAAGTGACTGACCGCAACAAACCCGTAGCCGAACGTATAATTACATCTATGTAACGTAAGTACGAAATAAATCATACAATCGACTCGCGGTGAGCGGTAAGTAAGAGTAGTCAAAAACGAAAGTAGAATCGATCTAGAATCGACACAGCCGAAACATCGGACTCGGATTGTGGTCAGTCGGTCGGTAACTTTCACCGGCTACTAATTAGTGATACCGAGTATCGATGTTTACAAGACCTCCGCTGTGAATATCGATATCAATGTTACGCACCTTATCTATCAGCGGATGACATTCTATATTTGACGTGGGAAATGAATTGAAGGTACGGAGATAATACCGAAATGTATGACTTCTGGATTGATGACTTTGTAAAGCTCTGAAGACTAACTAGTAACTTAAATCTTGAATTAAATGATTTAAATACAAGAGCCCAATACAAACCCCTGTTAATTTATTAATCCATAAATTAACTATGCAGTCATAAAGGTCCAAAATTATGCAATATGCTAATTTATAACAACAATCAAATAGAGTCAATTTCAAAAATATTAACAACCTTCAAATAAATTCAATGCTTGCTAACATTCCAAACATCAATTCATAATTGTTAACTATCAATCAAATTCTTCATTTAATTAGCGAATCTTCTAAACAAACTTCAAATTTATTTTTAGAATCCAACGAATAAAAAAAAATCTTTACGAAATATCGATATATCAACACGACGAATAAATCGCACATCACTATCAAAAGCTCGCCGCTGACCAGCGCGTACGCATGCCCGCCTTTAATCGATTGGGTGGGCAGACAAGATACATGACATTACAACATATATACTTATAATGAAGCAGTCACTCAATATTTAAAGGAATGAAAATAAATAGACTATTTAAACTTAATTGGTAATTCTAAGAAAGGTGATAACTTAAATAAAAGTTCGTAAGGAAAATGAGGAGAAATTATGATTACGTATTTATTTTTAAACGGCGTGGTAAGTTGATAATAATCTGAATTATTCCTTCATTGGTTGTCGTATCACAGATTTGAGATTATACAATGTAAATTGACTAAGTTGTAGTGACAAAAATTGAAAAGAGTATGCTTAGATGGTTTGGTCATGTTAAGAGGATGGATGAAAGTCGACTAACAAAAGTAGTCCGGTCAATTTAGACATTCGAAGTTACATAAAGTCCCAACAAGCTGAATTTCTGTGAAGTTGTTCAAAACATAATTATAAACAATGTCTAGAAGTTCCCCATCATTCCCCTGTAAGGAAAAAATTTAATTCAAGGTCAAAGGTCAAAAAAATGAGTTTTTCCCGATTTTCAGCAAAACGGTAAGTTTTATCATAAAAGTACCTCAGACAAAAATTGTAGATCATAAAATTATCTATAAAAAATGTATCAATACTTTTTTTCTTACGAGCCACTGTTTCTGAGATATAACGATTCAAAAAGTTATAAAAGTTGTTATCGTCATAATATGCACACGTTTCCACGCCACCTATGAGGTAGTGTACTTAGCACTGCATCCCTTTTTGCAGTTGCAAAAAATAGTGTTCAGCAGTTTTTCCGGCGCAGGTGGAAGTAAAGTTTGAACTGGCTCTAATATATTGTTGACCAACTTCCAACCCCAGTCTGTAGGGTCTAGCTGATAACCAAGCCACACTTGAACTTGGTAATATACTCGAAAAAGATGTTGGTGAGCAGCAACTGAGGTTGGAGGAAGACAAGCTAATTGAACTTGTTTTTTATTTTTAGTATTTTTAACGAAACATGCATATCGATGCTTATCTAAACAGGTAGTTTTTTTAGGAGCTCCGTACATACACAGGATGTCTCGAAGTTACACTGGCTTAAAGATTAGGACTGGGTTTCATTTTACCTGATATTCTTGTAGTTAAAACTTATGTATATTTTATATTGTAAGTATAAGTTACAATGACCGATAGAAAAATATTTAAACATTTAATATATATATATATACATATATATATATATATATTATATAAAATATTACAACTCTAGATGTATATACGTGGCGTACTCATGCATATTATGACGATAACAACTTTTATAACTTTTTGAATCGTTATATCTCAGAAACGGTGGCTCGTAAGAAAAAAAGTACTGATACATTTTTTATAGATAATTTTATGATCTACAATTTTTGTCTGAGGTACTTTTATGATAAAACTTACCGTTTTGCTGAAAATCGCGAAAAACTCATTTTTTTTACCTTTGACCTTGAATTAAATTTTTTCCTTACAGGGGAATGATGGGGAACTTCTAGACATTGTTTATAATTATGTTTTGAACAACTTCACAGAAATTCAGCTTGTTGGGACTTTATGTAACTTCACTCTCATTTTTTGGTCTAAATTGACCGGACTAAAGGTATTTACACGGCAGATGTGAGTGGAAACGCCGGAAGGGGACGCCCTAGGAAGACATATAATGATCTTATTGGTGATGTTCTTCAGAAAGGTCAGGTGCGTAGTACTCGCAACCGGCGTGCGTGTATGACCAGATGTATGAATGTAAACGAGGCAAAAGGAGTATGTAAGGATCGTAGCAGGTGGCGTTCTGTAGTTTCTGCCTACCCCCATGGGAAGAAGGCGTGGGTTTATGTATGTATTGACTAAGTTGTAATATGGACTGCCTCGTAGTTCTAGTAGTCACAAGCGCTATTGCTGCACATAAGGTCCTGGGTTCGATTCCCGGGTCGGGCAAAGTGTTATTGGGTTTTTCCATCTGGAATTTCTTAGTAGTGCCCGATTGATGGCAATAGGCTCGTTATTACATGGGACTTAAACATAACTGGCGAAATGTGGGTGCACTATTAGGTAAACCTCTGCCTAATCCTTCTGAGAATACACGCGTGATGTTATGTTATGTTATTATAATTACTCGTAGGTAGGTAGTTGCGGACGGCGGCGAGCAATGGGTAGCTCGCCGTCCGGTAAGGACCAAGCCCGAGTCGACGGCGCGTTGTGTTCCACGCGCGCCTCAAAGAGATGTCAGCACTATTGACGGGGTCCGCTAGGGCCGATGCCAGCTAGGGTTGCAGGATGTTCGAAAGAGTTACCGTGGCCCCGGCACAGGCAACTGAAGGAACACGGGTGGGTTTTAGTCAGTAAAAGTCTGACACGCCCTCCCGCTCCGCCTAGAGCGGGAGAAGTCATTTGATGATTTCCCATCCACAAAAAAAAAAGGTAAGTAGTTAAATAATGTTTACAAATCATTGCAATCCCAAGTTAAATTGCTTCTTTTATCTCACCCACATTTCGCCGGAACTGACAGTTATAAAATTACGTGTAACGCGCAATCACAATAAAATACTTCCATAAAATGTTATCCATACACCACGCAAGCTTGACCACATTGAGGAAAGCGGAAAACTCTATTAGAAAGAAACGTAATGAAATGGTTTGATCGATTCATTAACTATCACAATGTGGCTTGTTTTGAACATCGATCATTATTTGAATGTGACGTTCAAAATACCTATTACGATCATTAAACTAGTGATGTAACATATGTAGACACATTTATCGAGCAGCATTGAAATACTATAGGCTGAGTTGATTGATTGATTGACTCAATAACTATTAACATAAAAAAATGACAGAAGAGAAGCTTCGATCACGCAGTGTTTACTCATCAGCTGCCTTATTGTCGCTCATTAATTAGTAATAAATACGTCTTCCGTGCAAAAACGATAAAATAATTAAGAGATAGTAAAATCAAACAATGAATAATGACGTACACACATTGTTTGAAATATCGATAGTTGCGCGGCGAACAAAAAAGATCGTTTGTAAATGTCAATTAGAGGTTCGCTTCGATCATACTTTCCCTGTAGATGTTCCCATGTATCTTTTGTAAAAATGTAAAAAAATGCTCGCCTTTTTTTGAAGTTTCTCGTTTTAATTTGAAGGCGGTTGTCGTGCAGTCTTTTTGTGTTTACAGTTTTTTGTTGAAAGTAGATTTCATTTTATCATAGCGTCATTTTGATGTAAAGGCATATCGAGTAATAATTTTATTATCTGTGTTAATAATAAGTTAAAGTTGAAGCTCAATATCTAGGTAAATTAGTTTTTTTTTAATAAATATCACGGTTGTTTTTACTTGATTGCACGATCAAATTAACGATATTTAATTAGTATCTACGTCAAATATTTACGAAAACAAAATATCATTAACCAAAATTGACCATATTTTTAAGCTCAACCCCGACATTGACATCGACAAAAGCTGCCGAAATGTCAGTGCGCAAATTATAACACTTTCGCTGTCAGTAAACTGCGCCCACGCGGCGATCCACTCGTTTCGTCACTGTTCCGGCCGCAAGCGATTGTCCTTTCAATCACTGACGTAACAAAACCGCCAGTTAGTTAACATTAACATTGAACTTTCATTGAATCGGATAAGAATCAACGCGTGGGGTAACACTGAACTTCACTAAAAGGGTTTTCACTGAGCTGTTTGTATGTGTATGAAACTAAACAATAGTATTTTGATAAGGTGATAACTTTCCGACGCTAAACAGTATCTTTTCAATCATGAGCTTTATTACGATCTAAATGCTTTTGTTCTCAAACACAACTTAATCAAAACTAAAGACAATTTCATTAAACACATAAAACTAGCTTACATTCAATATCAACCTGTCAAAATATCAACTGACTCATCATCGCACAATCGGTACAACAATCTACACATTTTTTGTTCGATATATCGATCAAGTTTATCTATCGACTTGAATACCGCACACACACACAACACTATTCCGTTCCAATTAACGTGAATGACGTCGAAAACGAAATGAATTGACGTTGACATCGCGAAAAAAGCTTTATTTTATCTCCTTTTCCGCTGTCACTGTTTCGCTTAAACCTTTCTAGTGTGGACATTGATGGTATTGACATTTCAATTCGATTTTCATTGTGTTTTTTTTTTGTTGATATGTTCTTTTTGTGTGAATGTGAAATACGCAATGTATTGCTGTTTTTCTGCGAATTGATGATGGTTTTTTTTTTGTGTTAGGTTAGGTTAGGCGCATCGCAAGAATCTGCGAGCTGATTGACTGACTGACTGAGAAAATTCAATGCGCAGCTCGCAGATTCTTGCGATGCGACGTCGCATCGCAGTTTTGTGTACAAGCCCTATGTCAGTAAGAGTCTGACAGACCCCTCTGCCCACCCCAGGGTGGAGGACATCCATGAGGATTTCCACCCTGTTACCAAGAAAAAAAGGTGGTTTTGCCAATTGTTTGTTTGACTTTTGAGTCTTATTATTTAGCATATTACACTACCATCGGATAAGTTCCGGAAGATAGTGTTTAACATTTATAAACTTTGTTACCTTAGTTGTTAACTTAATCCCCCCCCCCCCTTCTATCAGCGGACATCTAGACGCACTGCAAGTTACCATCCTTACCTAGTTGCTATCCCAACAATTCGCACTAAGCGTTTCCAAATGTCTTTTGTGATGCGCACAGCAAAGGAGTGGAACTCTCTACCTGCGTCTGTGTTTCCGAACGCATACAACCCCGATCTCTTCAAAGTGAGAGTGAACAGGCTTCTTCTGGGTAAGCTCGCTCCATCGTCGACTTTGTCTCTGTCATCTCTGACCTAGACTAGAGTCAAGAGCAAACCTATCTCAAATAAAAAAATCCCGCATGCTTTGGTCTCCTAAGTGAAGGGGTACACCTACTTAATTCCTTCTTTTTTTTGGATGGTAAATCATCAAATGACGTCTCCCG
Organism: Fissipunctia ypsillon; assembly: GCA_947568875.1. Taxonomy (NCBI): domain Eukaryota; kingdom Metazoa; phylum Arthropoda; class Insecta; order Lepidoptera; family Noctuidae; genus Fissipunctia; species Fissipunctia ypsillon. The sequence goes on along the minus strand of OX387656.1, from coordinate 6,573,373 downwards.
CTCTGGGCGGAGCGGGAGGGCGTGTCAGAATTTTACTGACTAAAACTCACCCGTGTTCCTTCAGTTGCCTGTGCCGGGGCCACGGTAACTCTTTCGAACATCCCGCGAACCTACTTAATACCTGAGGTTGCCAAAGAATAAAATATACAAACACATAAAGATGTATAAGTCATGTATTGTGTACATCTTTTCTTGGAGAACCTTGAAATTAACACTGAAAAATCTATCACGGAGGTCGTTTTTTTGGTTTTAAATTCTCACTACTAAAGTTAATAAAACACACAATAGCTCTATCCAGGATATCATACGAGGGCCATTTCACACACACCACCACGCATTCTCACGATAACGGAAGTGAGAATCATGTGGTGCAATTTACATAAAGGTACCGCCGCGTCTGCCACTAGCTCTTACACGAGCCGATAACGAGTGAATTGGCCTTATTTTTATGTGTTGATATCTTTATATGTAGGTGACACTAATACATACTTGAATTTGTACCAGATTTGGTTTGGGTACTAAGATCCATTTTAGAAAGGTTTTGGTGTACGTCATTGCATGTCTTTTATGTCGAAGTCTGTTATATTTTTAAGTGGTTCGCATCTAAGGTGTTGCATCAAAAATGCGGTGTATACCTAATGTCATTCACTCTTAACGGAGTTTTGTACTAGTTTCTAAATATTTTTAGTATCCTAGAAATAACTAAACTAATTCTCGAAACTCATCCATTCACCCACACATGCTTTCGTGTGTACCCACATAACTTAACACCTACCCTCTAATTATACCCGTGTATCGTACATCAAATTATCGTTATTTTTATAATATGTAAATTATTGTGATAAATCGTTGGTCGCCTATAAACACAATCTATTAACACCGATGGTATGTGATTCCGTAGTAAGTTGACCCCAGACAACATGAACTTTCTCTATACTGGTTCCATTCTAGCTAGACGTCTTCATTTTTTTTTATACATGGTGTTCTGTTTTTAGTTATTAATGTTCAAAGCTTTATAAGAGGCCCATTTTTTGCAGTTACAGGTTGATGAAAATCGACTATGAATGAACTATTACTGTTGCAGAATACACCTACGTATAAAACGATTAACTGAAATATTCCCTCGTGGCGTAAGCTTTACTGCAAAATTATTGGATACTGCGTTATTTTGTCACTGAATAATTCATTTATTTTAATATCCCCGCGGTATTGGAAGGCATTTTGTCCTTCTTCATCGCAATGTTCATCGATAACCTTCAGAAAAATGAGGAGAGCTTTTGGCCATATTTCAGCTTAGTTTAGTTAGATACATACATATATGGTGAATGTCGATAGACATGTCAAAAATGTTCATAACCGACTGCGGTGAAGCCCAGAAGAGGAGTAGTGTTTCTAAACCTATTTTCCCCACTGCTGAGCAAAAGTCTGTCTTCATACCCGTCTTGAAAATATGAACAGTAAACTTTTCAACATGCTTGGATTGTTTTAGTCGCTCACAAAAATATTATTCATCAGCACGTTGGATAATGAATAGTTTACTTATTCATTGCCTGGGGCGGCCGAAATATAGTAGTTAGTCACACTAGAATGCATGGTGTGATCATACTTTAGTTTATGAACGAAGCTAGAAAGAATGTTAGTATTTGTATCATATAAAACTAAATTATCATATTATCTACCTACGCTAAAAATAAGAGGGCCATTGTCCAGAAAATAATAACTATAAAGACGCCAATACCCATGTTGAAGATTCAAAAGGTCAAATAATATAAATGTATATAGTATAAATATAAGGTGTGAGAGATAAAGGTATTTAAAAACAATAGATCATCTCTCTATACCGAAATGTGTCGTAAAAAGTCAAAGCATAAACAGACGGTCACTTGAGATGTAGAATAGATTTATTAATATGATGACCCTTTCAGTAAAGTCTTACACGTTACTGAAAGGGTTCTGAGGAGGGTTGAAGGGGCTGAAAGTTTCTTACATACTTCCTAATAAGAAGTGATTACCATTTAAATACTAGGTATAACACCAAGGCTTGAAAACCACTACTTATCACTCAGGCAAAGAAATCGAGCGTGAAGCTGTAAAAAATAACGTAATTGCTTAGTAGATCAATAACTTAAATAGTTGTTCTACTACTTTCCATTTTACAACCAACAAATATAATACAAGTCGGCTCCCAACATTAAATAGAAATTAATTTAAAACTGTCTTCCCACGGCAGCAAAAAGTTTGTATGAACGTTCCCATTATGAAGATGAAACTTTTACTAGTTTCTCCATTAATCCGATTAGTTAGGGATTTGTGGAATGATATAACAGGTGTAATGAAGAGCTTTTTGTTCGCTTTGACTTTTAGAGGTAGGTACCAATCGTGCTTGGTATGTAGAACTGAAATTGAAGTGGCAAACATCGAAAACAGTTTCAGTCCATATTTTGATAATGAATTATCGGCTAAGTTGTACAGATTCATTTAAGAAAAGTACTTTATCCCTTTATAGGGGAAACGAAATTTGTTGTTGACTAGTCTAACTTCACGGTTGATTTGATCAATAAAAAATCGACCTTAAAGTTAGGCTCGTGGTTACAGGCGCTGCACTGTACAAAATTCTTTTTTGTCCTATAGAGGGTTAAAATATTTAACACAGAAGGCAGCTTGTTATGCTACGATAATGGAATTATACAAACACAAGGAGGTAAACTATAGTGGCTGGGTGGTGGGTGGGTTGGGTGGGTGGTGGTGGGTAGTGTCCCAGATTTTTCATTTCTTTATTGAGGTATGTCGGTAATTATCAGATCTCACAGGAAAGATGATGAAAATCTCGTATACATTTTATTATACATTCAGTCAAGAAAGTACCGGGAATCGATCCTTTAAAAAACCCACTCAAAGGGATTATCGAAATTCTTTTTGTCGCTAAGTTGGCACAACTGTCCTCTATACTCACGCGGAGTTTGAGCGTCACTTGGCATTTAGTTTGTTTACAATGCGCCATTTTGTCAGTTCATCTTATGTGTGTTTTGCGATTTTTACAATGGATAAAAAATCTAATAAAGAATCTGTCTTAAATTTTGCATTACAAATGGAATTACTTGTGCCGAAGCCCTGAATATATTACTTATAGCTTACGGTGAAACAACTTTATCAAAAATACGTGCGTATAAGTAATACAGTGCATTTAAAAGTGGTCGAGATGTGGTGGAAGATTTGCCTACGTCTTCAACTGAACTTAACATTGCTAAAGTAAAAAAAATGGTGACTGAAAATCGCCGTTTAAATCTGAGAGAGATAGCCGCTGTCTGTGTCTCACGAATCAATTCGTACCATTTTAAACGATTGTTTAGGCATGAAACGCGTTGCCGGTCGACTAGTGCCGAAAGACCTGAGTTTTCTGCAAAAACTCAATCGCGTAAAGGTCGCTGAAGACATGATAGAACGAGTCAATTCCGACCCCACAAACACAAAACGCATTGTAACTAGTGATGAGACATGGGTTTACGAGTTTGACATGCAAACCACTCAACAAGCTTCGGATTGGCGCCTTCCAACTGAGCCGAACCCGAAAAAGTGAGAATTCGCGGCGAGTACTGAAGTCGATTCCAAAAAATGCGTTTAAAAATGTTTTGATAATTGGATTAATCGTTGGCGTAAGTGTATCGGTTCTGAAGGAGCATTCTTTGAGGTGATAAAATAAATTTGGATTTATAACTAACATTTTGTGTATGGTCTTTTCCCGTTACTTTCTTGACGTATATGAAACCTAACAATAACTTAGTTTTGTCTCTTCTTAATAAAAACTTTTTGTCTTTAGACTTACGATCAGATAAAAAAAACAAACAATATTTAAAATACCATTTTATATTTGTCAAACTACCAAACATACCGGCACTACACCACATCTAATCGATAAAAAAATCTCGAAGTTCACGGATAATTGATGTAATTATTCAATAACCCGACATAACACGATCGTGCAGGAAACCTTAGCCCTTTAGAAAACGTCCAAATAAAATTCAAATAAATTGAATTCAATTAATCAGCCCTAACTAGAGAAAGTTCGGTTGAATTGAATATAAAAATGGAGGTCGTTTAAAAAGTCGACAGAGCTCTGTGATCTAGGGTTCAGTGAATTGGAATATAATTTCCATAATATTAGGTACCTAATAGCATATAATAATGAGTTAATTAAATATGCGTAATGTCGAAGGTCTCTTAAAGTAATTATGGTTGCCGAAAAAAAGGAAAAAATATTAAATCTTCTTTGAGCGACCCTTATCAAAATATGTAAATGCCTAAATGGGTTCATTTCCATGCAAGAGTTTCGTCAAAAAGCTAGCCTTTAGGAAACAGGAGCTAATAACGAGCGTCATTTTGGGTTCATAGTTGCCACGTTGGATAGTAAAGACTTTCAAAGGATTCCATTGCTTTCTGCAGAGGTTTTGTTCTTTCAGTCTTTTTTTTTCTACATATAAACAAAAATAGATGGGTAACTCAGGAAAGCTCCAAACAGTTTTATAAATCTTGAAATTGTCTGTCAAAGCATATCCGGGTATCATCGGGCTGCGCGCCGGGTACCTATTTTACCCGCGAGGCCATGTCGAGCTCACCATGGGACTGGCGAAAACATCCGCCGACCGTCACCATCCCTGGCGTCCAGGCAGTGCCAGGAGAGTACTGCGCTACTCCCAAGGGAATTTAGGGAAGTTTGTGACCATAGACTTACCTACCTCTTTTCTCCTATTTTATCAAAATATACTTTTCATTTTGACAAGTTACGTGGTCTTCTTATATCTCTCCACCACGTAAACCTTTTCCGTCACAAGGGTTCATTTAATATTGTCCACTGGGCTGGGTTGGTGACTATATTCTCTGACCCATCGACAGACCAAATCATCATCATTATCTGCAGCTTCAATGTACCAGCCGCACTGGTTTTCGTAGTTTATGATTTCTTTGTGCTGTAAAACTACAAGTTTTTAAGTAGACCATCGTACCATCGACTATTAAAAGCCTTGCTGGTCAGCTGGCCAGCAAAAATATCTTCCAATCGTAATCGTGCGATGGTACTTACACGTCTTACACCTTACTCTTGCAACATCACGATAAACATTTCCAGCTTCAATCAATTAAAGATTATCCAATAAATCTGTATCTAAACGGAGAAAGTTCGATACGGACTAAACAAAAACGGATGAGTCGGTCAGGACTGGCTCACATGGTTTTATAAAATCTTTCAAAGTTTCTGGAACCTTAAAAGCAGATGATAGTTTCACTACGCTAGACGGGGGGTCTAGGTCTTTAAAACCTTCAGTTGGTTTTAAAGAGCTGGTCTTTTAAGAACTTACGTTCTAAAAAAGGATATAATACTGTCAATACGTTGGACGAAGTTACAGATAATTGGCTGAAAAACTAAAATATCGTCCAATCAAAATCGTGCGATTGTACCTACTTACACTTCTTTACCCCTCAAAGCTCACGACACGATTGGATATATTTATAAACAACTTAAATCGTATCCTATTAATCTGTATCTAAACGGGGAAAGTGCGGACGCAGACGAACCAAACAAAAACAGATGGGTCGCTCAGTGCGGAGATGAGTTTCACCCATTAACGTAACTATTAAACTGTGATTAAACGAATACCGACGCACGAGACGTTTCCTGTTTACTTAATTAGAGAACCTGTGCCTTATTGTAATTATGCTGGTTAGTGGTGTTAAGTTTCGTTTAAGGGTCTGTGATCTGTTTTAAGATTAGAAATAATGTTTATGTTGTGTTGTTGGAAGCGAGGATACGTTTTATACAATTATGTATTCATTAAAGCTGCTTGATTTGATATTGACTTTAGAATAACTTCAGAGAACGCGTTATTGATCGAAGCTAAGATAAATGGAAACTTTCAAGAAATATATAACTTCACTGCTTTCAACTTTTATTATTGTTTTGTTGAGTGATTTCATTCATAATATTATTAAGAAAACTGAAACACAAAAATAATACGTATACTGGATAGCTAGTCGTCTCTAGGCCCCTGAGCTCGTTAAACCATTCCCTCGTTACTAATAAGTAAACCACCATATATCGTCGAACCGATTGCCTTTATCAAAGTTAGTCAATCCAATTACAATCTACGTCGAAAACGTCCATAAACCATGATGATCAAACGTACGTGCGTACGCGGCGTTGGCCTAAGAAAAATCTTGTAAGTATGAAATTAAAAAATTATAATTACCGGAAAGTGATACAACCCAACATAAGTTCGTTATTATTTTAATCAGATTAAAGCTCGATGGTCTTAAGTTCTGAACCCTTCCCTTCACTTCTCGACTCGTTTCAACTTATTTTTCACGAACACTTTCAGCCGTCATTTTGAAAACAACTTTCTCTGAATATAAGGCAATGCTTAATATCCCATTGTCTGACTAAGTTGTCGATTGTAATGTTTACGTGAGTGAAGTATGAAGCTGTGAATGTTGTGTGTACGTCTTTCAAGTGATTAAGATCATAATAAAACTTGTGTAGTAACTCTTTAGATAAGTATTAGTTTACTCTCCTTTGTGAGAAATTAAATACGAATGAGTACGACTATGTAGGTTCTGCAAGTATTCTTTACTTTATGCACGGAGGGTTTATAAGCATGATTACTGCAATAAAGCGTTTATTATTTAAATAAGAATTGGATAAACTATTTATTGATATATTTTGCTAAACTTTATTACTTAAGGCGAAAGCGCCACTTAGCCGGGGAAATTTAAATGTTCTTACGTTTTTTGCAATTTGCAAGTCAGTATTAAGTTGTATGTTGATTGAAGTATCATTCGCGACCGTAACAAATATGCGTTTATAGAATTATAAGTTTGAATTTCGCGGGCTACCTGGTGCTTCCCCCTTAAGGAAATAATGTGTAATTGTATAGCAAATATGTGAGCACTATGTACCTACCTACTATAAAGCTATCATTGACTGGGTTCGTCTTTCATTGACTTGAATTTGCCCTGGCGACTGAGAGTATGTCATGCTTACTCAAATGTCTCGCTGGTGGTGGCGTGTGTGTTGGATCATTAAATTCCCTTCAAAATAGTTGAACTGAATGGTGCTGTGCTGATCCATGCGTCATGTTCGTGAACGGGCGCCGTCAGTAGGGACTGGTCATCTCTTAGCTGCCACGGCTTATTTTTTTTTTTTTTATCGTTTTTGGTTTTTATATTTTTGTTGCGGACGCTTTTAACGTGCACGTCTTTCTGTATTGTTCTCACATACTTAATTTCAACATGAATGATGTAACCAATATTTTGTAACAATATCTTGATTTAAAAGTATCAGTAGAGTTTCTTGCCCGTTCTTCTCCATAGAGATCGACGCTTTGGAATGGGCAACTAGCTTTAACTTTCTGACTAACTGACCGACTCTTTGACAATTCAAAAGTGCCTGTCAATTACAGGCACTCAAACTCAAAGCATTTATTTCAAATAAACCAATGTTTATTTGAAATAAATGAGTTTGAGTTTGAAGATAAAGATAAAGATAATTCAAAAATTGAAAAGTGTAGGTACAAATCTGGGATATGATAAACTATTGTTAGCTTTACATCAACATTATTTGTAGAAGAATACTTATTAAAACATAAAAAGCTAGGCACTGAAGCATAAAATGGCCACTTCTTCTTCTTTCTTCTTCTTAGCGTATCGATGGCAATCTAAATAGACTCGGCCCAGAATTCAGCTACGAGTTTGGCGCCATCACTAGCCTTCCTGTAAGGTGCAGCTGACAGGACACGCAGGACATAATATTAAGTGTTCCATCGTTTGTGGAACAGCACCACATTTACACTCCAAGGCGGAGTCGTCAATGTACCTCCACCTGAACAGGTTTTCCCTGCTTAGGCCAACCTGGGTCCGAAGTCTGTTTAAAGACTTCCAAGTTACCCAAGGCAACTCATGTCCAGGCGGGAGATCTTCAGCAGGCAACAAGAAAAATAGATTGGCTAAAATTAGGATAAAATAAACGAGAAAACAATATAAGAGGCAGAAAAAGTCTATCATAACATCATAACATAACATCACGCCTGTATTCCCCGAAAGGTTAGGCAGAAGTGTACCTATAGTACACCCACGTTTCGCCAGTTATGTTTAAGTCCCATGTAATAGGGGGCGAGCCTATTGCCATCAACCGGGCACTAATCCACACTCGGGGCTGCTACTTTGAAATTTCAGATGGAAAAATCCAATAACACTTTGCCTGACCTGGGAATCGAACCCAGGACCTCATGCTTAGCAGTAGGATGGGAAACGAGGCAGTCAAAAAAAATCTATCCTTATTTCAATAATGTAAATTAACTCTAATAACAGAACGATACTGTTATGCCGACCACCGTACTATTATTTAATTGAACCATTACACAAATTCGTTAACACGCAGAAGTAGAGTACAAAGATTCGTCACAATCACTTGGTGTAATCAATTGAATGAACGGCGTAGTAAAATGTTCAATGAACTACTATCAAATCGATTGCCCCTTTGGAATTGACCGTGGCATTCGCGGTACAATTGTAAGGTCGCTTATTTGATTATGTTCTTGAATGTAGTTTACTTAGGTAATATTATTATAAGCAATGTCATTAGTTCATTACATTATTATTTAAAATGTGATTTAATGTAATGAACTTAATGACTATGATAGTGTTTTAAACGGTTTTTTGTATATTTATGCTAAATCATTTGTGATTAGCGTTAACGTATATGAATCTAAAATTGGAAGAGTGTTTTGGGAAAGCTGAAAATTGAGTCTTAAAAATATTGACGATTATATGATTCCGAATTAGTCTTTTTTTTTGAAGCTATAAAACTAAATAAATAAAGAAATTGTTTATTGGATCTCAAACAGTTACATTTGCAGATGTGATTGAGACAGCCCCAGTAAGTAATTAATAATACTTGTGTTGGGGTTATTTCGCTCTTACCGTTAATTGATAGCTTATACACTATTGAGACTGTAACAATTAAAATTAAACTAATAAAACTAATTCAACTAATTTAGAACCAAAGAGAAAACAATGACAAAAAGTAATTAGCAGCTCTGTGTCTTGTGCAATTGTGAGTACGTGTTAGTGTGACTGTAGTAGTGTGTGATCGTGGGTTAGCTATACAACTCTTAATCTGGTGTCTTTTGCTTTCATTGGTAAACCAAAATAAATACCAATAATTTAAGTAGTCAGCAGAATCAATTGAAAATTCTTCTGGTAAAACTTTAGAAAATATGTGTGTAGGCGAAGCACAGTAATGTGAGCTCTATTTCTAGGTTTAAGATAGTTATATTAGGATAGGAGTATATAACTATAAGAATATTGTAAAGCAATTTGACTGGACATGTTTGTTTTACCAATTAGTATACCCGCTACTTGTGCCATGGTAGTAAAATGCGCGCCTCCCGCATTGTCAGTCATTGGGTAATAACGGCGGGGGGTACATTTTACGACCCCCGCCACTTGCGCTACCCATGCCAGCGCATAAAAAGGGCGCACCTTGGCACAAGCAAGTCAGTCTCCAGCGATCATCCAGTGAAGCGACATACCTACACCCGTTGGTTCACTTCGCGCCGCGCTTGAAGTAATTAGTAATACCAGTCAAGTTGCTAAGTTTGTAAATAGTGTGTAAATTTGCCCGTGTATTTCCTTTTAATATTTTGTATTGTGTAGTGTCGTACTGGAAATACAAGTGTTTTACCCCGTGTCGCGTGGTTTTATTTCCACTTCTTCGTCAAGGGAACAACGTCACCCCCGCCTACACGCCCGTATCCCCCACCTGCCCCTCAGCGTGGGCTACATTTTGGTCCTTCGAGCCGGATCGGGTTCAACAAGAAGAAGTGAAAATACATCATGAGTCAGAAAAGTGCAATGACCACGCGCAGTAAGCTAAGAAGATTGGGCGAGGAAATAAGTGCGCGTCGAAAGGATGACGTCATCTCGGACTCAGGCTCGCCATCTGAAAAGGCACCAGGTTCACCATCGGTGGCTCCAACATTGGCACCGACGCTGGCTCCTAACATTCCTCTGACGGGTGGTCGTGTGATTGACCACAGCGGAAGTACGTCAGAAGGACTGCAGAAAGGACAGACAGTCGCACGAAGTCGCCATGGATCAACGCGAAGCAGCAGAGTCTCATCTAAGAATAGCCGCAGGAGCGTCGATTTCTTACGAAAGAGGATCGAGTACGAAGCTGAGCGCGATTTGGTGCAACTAAAGGAGAAGCTCATGAGAGACAAAGAGAATCTCGTGAAGAAAAGGATGGAAGCAGAGATTGCAGAGATAGAAGCCGCTGCTGAGAGTGATGACTCTGTCTCGGATGTGGATTCGGAACAGCGCGTTGAAGAATGGTTTAAAACAACGCCTCAAATGACTCAACAGGATGCAGTATTGTGTGCGCCTTCTGTATCCCGCGCACCTGTTGAAGTGACTGCACCCCGTGAAACAGCTGTGACCCACGATGAAAATGTGAGTACAGCGAATCGTGAATCCACCGTGCCTCGGAAGATAGATGTGTTGCATGCGCCAGTCCCGGTACCTGACATGACAGCACCGACCGCGCAAATGTACATGCCATTGTCGACAGAAGGAGTGAGATTCCGTCTGCCTGATGACTATCCCGTCTTTACCACTCCGGCCGCAAGTGTACCTCGAGTACCAACACTCGAGTCGGATACACGGCGGCAGAGATATGACGGAGTGGATGAAAGAGAAAGACGTCGAGAATCGTCGGGTGAAAGAGACAGGAAGATAGACAAGCTGGCAGAAGCAATCGCAAGCATGGCACGCCCGCGACCGATACCAAGGCAGTCATATGAATTGCCACCATTTCACGGAGACCCTTCCGAATGGATATCGTTTCGGAAGATGTATTGGGACACAACTGAATTGTACAGTTTCAAGACACATGAGAACCTAGCACGACTAAAGACCTCACTGCATGGCGAAGCAAAGAGTTCAGTGGAGGATTTACTGCGAACGTCAACAGACCCCACAGAGATAATGCATGCGCTTGAGGAAGAGTACGGTCACCCGACCGTAGTGCTCCAGTGTGCGTTGAGAAAAGTGAGAGATTTACCCAGAGTGACGGAAAGTGGCCGGGAGCTGAGGAAATTCTCATCAACAGTTAGAAACTGTGTATCCTTATTGAAGAACATTCGTGCACAAGGTTATATAAATAACCCACAATTAGTGAGTGAGTTGCTGAGCAAGCTGACACCAGTACAACGTGCGCAGTATGGTGACTTTGCGATGGGCTTAGATAACGCACAGGGAGTGGATTTAAGAGTGTCACCGAACTTAGAGATATTGTCTCACTTTCTCATACATTTGACACGTTCGACGTCATACTATGTGCAACCAATGATGAATGAGCCTGGACCGTCGAAACCCCTTGTGAAGCAACAGAAGAATGTCACCGGTCAAGCCCGGCCAGTGAATACCGCACGTCCTGTCAGCAGCAGACCACCGTTGGCTCATCGAGTAAATACGCAGAGTGACGAATCCTCCGTACCTAAGGATTGCGTAATATGCCAACGGGAACACGCCATTGAAGATTGTGACCAGTTTAAGAAGCTAAGTGTGCAGCAACGTTGGGACACGATAAAAGAAAAGAACACATGCTTCAAATGCCTTGTCAAGAAGCATCCCAAGAGGTTCTGCCGCGCAAACAGATGTGAAAAGTGCGGTTATGGACATCACGTGTTGTTACACGCGGATAAGCCGCAGAAAGAAGATAAAACAGAAAGTGTATCAAACATCGGGGAATGGCGAGCTACAGCGTTACTGAAAATAATGCCAGTGACTTTAAGTGACGAAAACGGCGACGACAAACAGTGCTATGCGTTATTAGACGATGGTGCGACCGTATCGCTCATAGACAGTTCGCTCGCAACCAACCTAGCGGGACCGCGTGTACCTCTCTCGCTAAAAACCGCGGGTGGCTACGGAGTGACGGACTTAACCTCGCGAGTAGTACAAGTGCGTGTGAAAGGACCTAATGGACAGTGTCACAAAGTAAAGTGCCGTACAATGGTGAACGTGAACTTACCAACGCAAACAGTGTCCGCCTCAGTGATACGTGACAACGCTCACCTCTGTAACTTGGGTTGCGTGGAAATGAGGGGAGCCAAGCCGCTGCTGTTACTCGGACAAGACAATTGGGAGCTGCTCGTCAGTCGGGACATCCGCCGTGGACGATCCGGTAAGCCGGTTGCCTCACTCACGAAGCTAGGTTGGGTCATACATGGACCATTCGATTCAGCTAGTACTAACGAAACAGTGAATTGCACAACAGTCTCCCTTCCTGATCTACATGATTTGGTAAAATCACAGTTTGACTTAGAAGCCATAGGAATTTCACAAGATACTCGCAAACATAAGGATGTTGAAAGAGCCTTAGATGTACTAGATAGCACTAGTCACCGCACTCCTGACAGGTCACAGTGGGAAGTAGGTTTATTGTGGAAGCATGATAATACGCAATTGCCTAACAATTATAATCAGGCCCGGCAGAGGTTGTACGGTATCGAGAGACGTATGCGCAAAGACGCTAGTTTCGCTGAGTTATACACGAAACAGATAGATCGACTATTAGACGAGGGCTATGCGCGCAAAGTAGAGGGCGAGATAGATAGCTCTCCGGTTTGGTATTTACCACACTTTGGTGTGGTGAACCCAAACAAACCAGGGAAGCTTCGCTTAGTGTCTGACGCGGCTGCTGCATCTCACGGTACATGTCTGAACGACAACCTGCTGACCGGCCCTGACATGTTAAATTCATTGCTCGGCATATTATTAAAGTTCAGGATAGGCCCCATAGCATTTTCAGGGGACATCGCTGATATGTTTTTGCGGATAAGAATTAGGTCAGAAGATCAAGGCGCGCAATTATTTTTATGGAGAGGCGCGGACCAACGTAAAGAACCAGATACATATGTGATGAATTCTATGATATTTGGTGCAGTCTCATCACCAACCACGGCAATCTATATACTCAATAAAAATGCCAGTGAATGGGTTGACGTCTATCCCGAAGCTGTTGAAGCCATAAGGACGAAGCACTATATGGACGATTATTTAGATAGCGCATGGTCCGAAGAGCAGGCTAACAGGCTGATTGAGGAAGTGTCCAGAATACACACCTCCGGGGGATTTGTAATACGGGGGTGGGTCACGAACTCATCAGAGCTTAGGGACAGACTAAAAATAGATATGCCTGAGAGAGTAGCCCTCGAAAAGGGAGTAGGTTCGGTAGAGAGGACACTAGGTCTAATATGGTCACCCAAGGAAGATGAATTGGGTTTTGACCTTTCATTTAAACGGTTACCGGCAGAGATAATAAATGGCGATCTGATTCCCACTAAGCGGCAATTTTTGAGCGCAATAATGTCAATATATGACCCTCTGGGTTTCCTTTATCCCTGCGTCATCCAATCACGTATATTAATGCAAAGAATTTGGAAATCAGGAATCAAGTGGGATGAACCATTAAATGAGGAAGATGCCTATATGTGGCTTAATTGGCTTAATAATTTACAGCGATTAAAAGATGTTAAGATACCGCGGTGGTATAGGTTAAACCTAGAGAACCTAGAGTTACATGTGTTCGGGGACGCTAGCGAACTAGCTTACGCCGCGGTAGCTTACCTAGTAGGCTATAACTCCGAAGGCAATAGAGAGATTGTTATGATACTAGGGAAAGCGCGAGTAGCGCCACAAAAGGTTATCTCTATCCCTAGATTAGAGTTACAAGCAGCGGTGTTAGCTTGCCGATTAGCGGATACCGCCGAAAAGGAGCTAGGGTTACCAATTAAAGAGAAATTTTATTGGACTGACAGCAAAACTGTTTTAAAATGGATAAATTCTGATGCACAAGAGTTTCAAAGGTTCGTTTCGCATAGACTAGCGGAAATAGATAGGCTGTCAGATAGAGGCAACTGGCGCTGGGTCCCCACAAAGGACAACCCAGCTGACGTAGCGACCAGATTGTGTTGGCCCGATAACCATGCAAAATGGCTCTCGGGCCCCTCGTTTTTACGTGATTCACAGGAGCAGTGGCCGACATGTCAGGAGCCTGAGGCGGCGGAGGCGGATCTTGAGTGCATTCAGCGGGTCCACGCCACCATAGCACCTCCAGCACCACTCCTGAACTACGAACGATATTCATCGTGGACGCGCATACAGCGCGTTATGGCGCGCACGCTCGTCTTCGTCAGCCGATGCCGTAAACGCCGGGCGACGACGGAGCTGCGAACACACGACTTAGAAGAAGCACACAACATTTTAATAAAGTTGTGTCAAGAAGACAGCTTTCACGATGAACGAGCTGCCATTCTCAAGGGGCTGCCCGTTCCCAACGACAGCAGCATAAAAGCTTTGGACCCAATGATTAGCGACGATGGGTTGCTACGAGTGAGAGGACGTCTGAGTGCCTGCGAAGTGCTCACATTTAGTGAAAGGCACCCTATAATCTTGGACGGGCGTCACCCTCTAACTAGGAAGCTAATCGCACACTACCATGCGATGGCTTTACATGCGAACCACGAAACCGTCGTCAATAACCTACGAGAGAAATACTGGATCACGAAGATCAGGACATCAGTAAAGACAGTGGTCGCAAATTGCCAGCTCTGTCGCATCTGCAGAGCTCAACCCGCCCCACCAAAAATGGGTGATCTCCCACTTGCAAGGCTGGAAAACACCAGAAGAGCTTTCGTGCGAGTGGGAGTCGACTACTTCGGCCCAATGGAAGTGACGATTGGCCGGCGCCGCGAAAAGAGGTGGGGAGCCTTATTCACCTGCCTCACTACGCGCGCCGTCCACCTGGAGTTAGCCGCCACGCTGAGCGCCGATTCAGCCATACTAGCCCTACGGCGCCTAATAGCGCGCCGTGGGCAACCAGCACATTTGTACTCCGACCAGGGTACAAATTTCGTCGGAGCCAACACCGAGCTGCGAGCTGCACTGAAAGACCTCAACCATGGGCAGCTCAGGGACGAGGCCATCAACCGAGGCATATCATGGCACTTCAAACCCCCGGCGACACCTCACATGGGTGGCTGCTGGGAACGCCTGGTGAGGTCGGTGAAGAACGCGCTACGAAGCACACTCAAAGAGCGAGCGCCTCGTGAGGAGGTTCTTTACACCCTCCTCACAGAGGCCGAGCAAATAGTGAACAGCCGACCGCTGAGTTACGTGCACGATGACCACAACGAGCCTGTGGTCCTGACACCGAACCATCTACTCCTGGGCACTGCATCCGGGAGTACGCCGTTTGCACCGAGGGACATCGAAGACGTCGACTCCCGCAGGCAGTGGCGGCGTGTGAACGCGCTTGCCGACATGTTCTGGCGGCGCTGGCTGCGGGAATATCTCCCGACCCTGCAACGTCGCGAAAAGTGGAAGAACAATGTGCCAAATGTGCGTGTCGGTGACGTAGTAGTGTTGGTGGACAGTAGCAAAGAACGAAGTGCATGGACAAAGGGGATAATCCAAACAGTGTACCACGGAAATGATAGAATCATCCGTGTAGTAGATGTTAAGACTGTATATGGGGTCCTGCGTCGGCCCGTAGCAAAGATTATTGTGCTTCCCACAGACCAAGATGTAATGCGGCTGAACCCTGTTACAGGGGGTGGAATGTAGGCGAAGCACAGTAATGTGAGCTCTATTTCTAGGTTTAAGATAGTTATATTAGGATAGGAGTATATAACTATAAGAATATTGTAAAGCAATTTGACTGGACATGTTTGTTTTACCAATTAGTATACCCGCTACTTGTGCCATGGTAGTAAAATGCGCGCCTCCCGCATTGTCAGTCATTGGGTAATAACGGCGGGGGGTACATTTTACGACCCCCGCCACTTGCGCTACCCATGCCAGCGCATAAAAAGGGCGCACCTTGGCACAAGCAAGTCAGTCTCCAGCGATCATCCAGTGAAGCGACATACCTACACCCGTTGGTTCACTTCGCGCCGCGCTTGAAGTAATTAGTAATACCAGTCAAGTTGCTAAGTTTGTAAATAGTGTGTAAATTTGCCCGTGTATTTCCTTTTAATATTTTGTATTGTGTAGTGTCGTACTGGAAATACAAGTGTTTTACCCCGTGTCGCGTGGTTTTATTTCCACTTCTTCGTCAAGGGAACAACGTCACCCCCGCCTACACGCCCGTATCCCCCACCTGCCCCTCAGCGTGGGCTACAATGTGTGCGGTGAAAATATATGTTTTCAGCTAAAGTTAAATCCCTGAATTTTCTAGTTTACAAAGACTCATTTCATCTTAAAATGACTTAATTAATAACTTAAAGAAGTACCTATGTATATAAAATAACACCATTCATTCCTAAATTGCTAACATAATTTCATAAAAAGCGCCTCATTATCGCTGTCGTCGGCTGAAAAGGAGAAAATATGAACGAGTAAGCATTTTCCACGTTGGATAAAAGGATAGAGGATCTCCCATATATTTTAATAATGTTAACATAAATTAAGGCGTTATTTAAATGAAAAGACTGGTGAAAATACATTTTGATGTTTTGTAAAGAATAGAGAATCGTCGTCCGTATACTGCTAAAGAAGCTTCTTTTAATATTTCGATTCATCATATCTTCATATCTGGTTAGTTACAACAGTTGAAATGATCACGTTGACCTAAAGAGACTCACAGTAGCGTACCACTCAAAAAATTACAAAGTACAGTAATTGCTGTAGATAATTACAGATTTAATGCTAGTTAAAAGTCAAACTCAAAGCATTTATTTCGATTAAATCATTTACAGGCACTTTTGAATAAATTGTCAAGGAGTCAGTAAGTTAGAAAATTGAAGCTAGTCCAGTAGCCCATTCCAAAATGTAGATCTCTGTAACATGAATGAAAAAATGAATGAATGAAATGAATGTCCCGGAATTTACGCAGAACCTCTTAACTACTTCTACCTTACTAAGGGACAAAACCTGAAATCGCGAAAAAAAAATCAGCGGTTCCCTACATTTTGACGAGTTATGCGAACATAAATGTAGGGGCAAGCTGATTTAAAAAAAAAAAACCCCCCACTCCTCAGTTACATAATCTTACAAAATTGGAAATCCATTGAATCCCAAAACAAAAGACGACCTAATGACACAAGACTTTGGAGTAAACGCTTTAGTGTTCCATGTCAATGCAACGTCTGCGCGTCTGTTGCAAGCGCGGAACGGAACTGTGCTATCTACTTACAAGTAGCATTCAATCTAAAAATCATCATCAAAATGAATAACCAATCGAGAAGAACCTAATTTCATAGAGTACTCACAGCCTTTTTTTTTGGATGGGAAATTATCAAATGTCTTCTCCCGCTCTGGGCGAAGCGGGAGGGCGTGTCAGACTTTTACTGACTAAAACCCACCCGTGTTCCATCTGTTGCCTGTGTCGGGGCCACGGTAACTCGAGTACCCACAGCCTAAGGGATGATTTATGCTGAAGTGTCACGGGCACGAGCCGCGTTCGTGTCTGCTCAATTTGTAGGGACCAAGACTCGGATGGGACACGGATGCTGCACGGTGTAGCATGAACTGCTTCATATTAAATGTTCGTCAAGTTTTGGATCCCTGCCTTGCTCACGATTCGTATGACACGACTCGCGGCCGGTACGGTGTGGCATAAATTATCCTTTATGCTAAAGGCGAAAACAATATAACGCCTTAGTAGTTTCAACATCTTCCAAAATTGGTAATCATTGAATCCTAAACAAAAGAGAACCTAATGACTCAAGATTTTGGAGTAAACGCTTTAGTGGCCAATGTCAAGGTCGTGCCCAGTCGCGTGCTACCAGTTGCGCAACGCGCAAGCGCAGAACGGAACTGTGTTTTACCGTAGACGGGTGCACCAATAAATAATGCGATTGGATGACTGTTAATACGGTTTGTGAATTCATTGTGTTTCTGTATTTGTAAAGATTTCATAAAACTGTTGTTTTTGTTTTGACCTACTTTTTAATATTTAAGCTTTGATTGGTCTCTGATTTTGTATCGCCAGTGGCCAAGTTTCTATATATCTAAATGGACAAAATGGAGATGTTCATTCATAAATCTTCACATAATCCCACTTTGTCAGTTGAATTCCTGCAACGCATGAAAATCCGTTAACTATATATTTTTTCTGTAATACCCTCTGCACATCCAGGGTAAATGGCCAGAAAATGGCAAAGAAATTGGTGAAGTTTCCCTTAAACACCCTAAAGCAACCAAGAAAAATTAAAACGTAGAATTGTAATGTTACCTTGCATATTTATCAAAGACATAAAAGTTATCTTTCACCACAATATAACATAGAATGAGATTTCCGTCAGAGGGCGGCCACCTGACCGGCCCACATCGGCGATCCGCTCTAAATACTGCAGTTCCGCACCAGACTAGTACAAGTTTGTGTACGATTAGCGTAATTCTGTATTATTCCTTTACCTGTGTTTCTATTAATATCTGCTTTTCTTTTGGAAAACTGTTGTCCCCTTTCGAATATTACTACAGTACCTTTGGCTGCGTTTCGATTATTAACGCATTGACTGACACTAAACGCCCATAGATAGGCGCAATAAAACTTCTATTGTCTCGTTCAGAGTCCTTCAACCGATTAATATCTGCTTTTCTATTGGAAAACTGTTGTCTCGTTTTGTTGTCGAATTATATCTACTATAGGACTTGCCTAGACTTGGCTTGATGTTCAGGTAAAGTCAAAATTTCGCAACAGACTAGTATAAGTTTCTCGACCATTACCGTAACACTGTGTTTATTCCTGTTTTTCTTTTAGAAAGCTTTAATGAAGTTTCCGTCGATAATGTCAAGTTTTCATGTTGCTTCGATAGTTCCGCACTAGACTAGTAACATGTTTGTCTACAATTATCGTAAAACTTATTATTAATATCCCCTTTTCTTTTGGACATCTATAGTCGAGTTTGAGTAAGGTAGTCATGCGAAGTTTTCATTGTCAATACTCATCGAGTTTTCTTGTTCGTCTACATTCTGCAACAGTTCGTTATACGTTCTTCGTTTTAATCCTTTGCTTTATTCAATTGTTATTATTTCTACTTAGGTATAGGTATTTTGGAAAAGATATAGATAATCAGTATAGATCAGCTTGAGTTTACATCGTTAGTTTCAATTACATCGTTTTGTGATTACGTCTTCTCTAATGTAATGGTGCCTTCAACCAATCACCTGGACACAGCTGGTCAGGGGCGGCTATGAAAATTTCATGACATAATAATTGACTAAAGTTAAAGATTTCCTAGTATTACGAAATATGTAGAAATTGTAAAAAAAAAACTAGGTCAACGAAAGAAACCTCTATGAAGGATGTCATCCTCAGTAAGCGGACGAACGAATTTCCTTTTCAAGATGAGCCAATTTACGAGTCATGACATGAGAAAATTCTAAGAGACGTCCGGACTTTGCTCGATTGTAAGTTTTTTTGAGGCGTTGTTTTTTCTGAATTAAGCGAATTTCAGATGCAATTAAGTACTTTTACGCCTGTAGGCATGTGGTATAATCTTTATTATTTTTTTTTTTTTTCAGTATTAGCTGCATCATTGTAAAGACTAGTTGACATAAGACAAAAAGAATAAATTATTTTAATATCATATCAGAATAGGTCTTATCCATGACCTAATTAACCGCTTTATAGATACAGTCATACCAGATTTCATTAAAAAAATCGGCACAAGTCATCTTTTCACAAAAGTAAAATTACATATTTATGGAAAACAACACAATAATGCTTGCTATAAAAGCCGATTATTACATCATTTAACAGGTTATTACAAGCAAGATTCCTGTATTTATAGTATCGACAAATTATCTAACAATGCCATCGACAAAGGTGTTGATGGCGTAAAGTTTAACAGCTATATTGTTCCAATGTTCACCGCCCGCCATATGCCGTACTTTAATGAGCTGTATGAGTTCTGTCTCATGAATATTTTGACTTATGCTTCGCGCTGTCAGCCGACCCATTTGCATGTTATTCCACAAGGTATTATAACAATAGGATAATATCAGTTATTTGCCAATTTTGCATAATCTTGACAATGATTGGAAATCGTAGGTCACAGGTCACAGAATTATAAAATAACACCACATTGGTCCAAGGGCTGCAAGGGCAGCTGTCGAGCATGAGATCACAGGTTCAAATTCGGGCCAATGGAGATGGGCTTTTGATTCAGGAAGTCATAGCATCCAGGAAACTGCTCTTAGACACACCTTGAAATACATTGGGTAGAACACCATCATAGACGAACTGGAGGCAGAGACCACTGCCTATCCCTTTGGCTATAAACATAATTATTGAACTTAATTAATTATCATCAACAAACATACCGTAGTCTTCGAAACACAAAACCGGTAAACAGCAAACGAAAAGTCAAGCAATGTTCCAATCACAACACAGTTCGCACACAAAAACGTTCCACAGATTTTTTTTCAAAAAAAAAAAAGTTGTAAAAGTAAAGCGCACGTGCGCGGGATTCGCGTGGTTGTTCGGACGCGGCGGTGCGCACGCGGCGGTGGGAGAGTGACAAGTGGATACTGCGCAGGTGCCAAGCCAACCTCCCTCTAACAAGGTCGCGTCCCCCTCTCTTCACACCCATTTCACCCGGAGAAAGTCTGCCTACATACATACCAAATTTTCGAACCGATTGAGCTGACTGAATTAACTTGGTACGGAGATGATGAATGAAATGTGTGTAAGGTCATCGTGTGGGATCGCTTTATCTCGGGATGTTTCGGCTGTAATCGGTATGCGTCAGTACGTGTTACAACACTGATCTTGTCTGCCGAAGGGCTGAAAATGTTCTCTTCGGGAACAATATATGTTTCTATATGCTTAAGGGCTTTGTGCCTATCAAAGTTCGCATTTTGCAAAGAGAAATTATACCTTGATGCAAAATTGTGATTATATGGCAGAGCACGTTTATTTTTACTTATTATAATACTGTAATTAGTTTCACAAATATTGATTGAGACAGCAGCTTGAAAGAGTCAAATGCAATTCTTAAAATCAACAACATCTTTGATTCTATATTCAATTACACATTATCAACTTCTTGAATCCTTATTGTAAATTCATATTCATTAATTATCATAAAGAACCCACTTATGCTCTCAACACTGCGAGGCATAGCCTATTTAAATCTAAATACATATTCATAGTTTTGTGCCCTTGACTGGTTGAAGGCTTATTTTCCATTAAATAATCAGTCTGCCTAGTCTTTTCCCAACTATGTTGGGGTCGGCTTCCAGTCTAACCAGATGCAGCTAATACCAGTATTTTACATGTAGTACCTGTCTGACCTCCACAACCCAGTAACTGGGTAATACGATACCCCTTGGTAAGACTGGTTGTCAGACTTTCGGGCTTCTGACGACCCGTAACGACTGTCAAAGATCCACGAATGACAGCCGGGACCAACGGCTTAACGTGCTTTCCGAGGCACGGAGGAGTCTCGGTATGTAAAGATAGTCACCCATCCACGGACCAACCCCGGCAAACGTAGCTTAACCTGATGGATCGACCCGTGCAGCTGTTATTATTTAGCCACGAGTAAATCCTCCATTAAACAGTATACTAGTAAAATCACCCTTTCTTATAACCTGTTCTTTCGACTGACCTGACTGATAAGCTATCATGACAACCACTGCAGTAGCAGGGACTTTTACGTTATAAGGCAGTCATGGAGCAATTACGGGATGTAGCTTTCTATGTTCTTGAAATAATCCTTTTGACTGTTGAAAGGGATACATATTAGTTCCCACAGGAGAATGATTTGTATCATTTTGCAGGATATTACCCGACCGCAGGGTTTCTAACGACCGAACTCAATAACCTATTTTCAGTAAAAGACAGATCGCTCTTGATGGTAGACAGTATAATTCTTAATTCCTAATTTATTTGGGATCGTCGCAGCATATCTTTATCTCACATCTCTATCGGTCATCATCTCAGTCTTTACCCCTCTCGTTGTCTGATTTACTAGATACCAGCTTCCCTAAAAACAAAAACAAAACCTCATTCACGCACTAATCACTTAGCCGTTTAGTGCTTTAAATATTATTCTTATATCTCTGGATTATAAACATGTAAACCACCATGTACCTACCATGTATTCATATAACCATCTTGTATACCATGTTTTATGCAAATAAAATATTATTATCTTATCTTATTAAAAATATCATCCGCCATTCATTTTCTCGTGCGAGTCTGAGACAAATTCTGCCTCGTTAATAATTTCAACCGTAGCTAATATTTTGATATACGCCTTACACGTTGCTTGTGAAGCTATGGCTTGTCTTGTTGTGAAGTGACAAAACACGTGTACGTGTATTTTTATTAAAAGTGATTTATAGTAGATTATTCACTAAGGGGATAAGTCGCAGTGTCTTAAGTCTCGGCCGCTATATTGAATCCCGAACGTAACGAAGGATTCTAGGGCTGCATATTGTAGCGGAAAAAAAAAGAAACACTTTTCACCACTTTAATTCACGTATTGTATGTACGTATGTATTATTATGTGTGTATCGTACGTATGTATTCATACGCAATTTTATCTCAACTCATGCAATTTCATCAAAAACACAAAAAATAATATCGTAAATATGACGCCCAAATCCAACATTCTAACGCGGGGGAGAGGGGGTACGGGCTACAGCAACCGATCAGCTGTTGCGATGATATGCCGCCATTACCGTCACAGATAAAGTCTAATACTTACGCAGATTATTCAATAATTTTGGACTTACTTGACAGAATATGCAGATGATTCAATAATTTTGGACTTGCCCATATACAGAAGACAATTATTGTTTTTATTTTTGTAATTATTTTTGTTTTATCTATTTTATTAATAATTATGCATTAATGTTACTTATTATTCCCGTATAACATCGCTATTGAATTGCGTAATTTCATTATTTTGTTCGTCGACGGGCAACTAAAACCTGAAACCTACCTACTTGAGTAAGAACTCTTTCAACTCTCGTGGTCAAATGGTTTTTATCAGATTGATTACCAGCCAAACAGCCTACCCGATAAAAATATTTCCCGCCACCTTTGCACAACTGTAACACTCAGAGAATCATTAAAAAGACAAAATTGAATAGTCTGTCTAACTACATCTTCTCATGAGTTGTACTAGCAGGTACTTCTTCTTCTATTTGTTTTATCGTAGAACTATACCGATTTCGAAAATCGCTTGCTGTTTTCTGCATGCTGTGACTATTGATATTTACGATAGATAACCATCTAACACCAGACATTGTACGTTTGATAACCCTCGCCTATTACACAAAAGAACTTTGAAGACAAAAAATGACCCACATTTTTTTTACATTCTTACATTCCAATAAAATAATAAGTACGATTCATTGTCGAATTGTTTTGGACAATGGCGAAATAATTAATCAACTCTATGATAACTATTGACGGGTCTGCAAAAAAATATTAATCGGTGACTTAAAAGATCGTTAATATCATAGTGTCTCGAGAATAAAAATTAAGATGACGTATTGATAATATTATAATTTATTCAGTGCTAGAAAATTCGATGCCTTTATCTTGAATCTTTGTTGCTCACTGATTATTGTAACGAATGAAGAATTTCAGTAGTGTCTCTATTCAAACTTGTCTTTAGTGAAGCTTTTCGAGTGATTATAATCAATGTTTAAAAAAGTTAAAATCATCGATAAAGTATTGATGCTTTGCTGATAAGATGTATGTAGCATAAATTAATGCATTCAATATCTAAGCCACTAAACATGTTCCAGTACATAAAGTAGTAATAAACGCCAACAAATCCTCATAGAAGACAGTTTTATCGACAGTAATCTCAAATAGTGATCGCGAAATGATTGCAAATAAATAATCCCCACGAAGTCTTGTACACAATGACATAAGTCCTCGGCTTCAACAAAAGACGATCGATCACCATGACAAGACTACATTTGAATGATACAATAATCGGTATTCAATCTTCTATTCACAGTAGCATTGAGTACTGTAGCAATATTGTGAGGCTGGAACGGATGGGTCAATTTAATTTAAGAAAAGACTAACACGTATACATTCATTCAAATGATTGCTGGCAGAAATAAAGAAAATAACTTTATGTGCACCTATATGATGCTTATCATTTAAAATAAAGTACAAACTAAAAAGAAAAATAAAACAAATGGGAAAGAATATCCGTCACATCCGCGCAAAACGGCCGACGCGACGGACGAATTATTTTGACATATTTTGGTGTGCTAACTCGGATGTGTTGGTTCGAGGTGGCTCGAGAAAGAGTTCCTGGAAGGATTTGGGGAGGTCTTTACCCAACAGTGGGACAGTATAGGCTAAGAAAAAAAACTCGGATTTTCTCTAACTGCGATGTTAACTCTGATAACCTGAAGAGCCATTAACCGGAAAAATATGAGCCAGGACTGTCTGGAGGCGAAAAGCGGATATCCGGATCGGATTTACATAATTAGAAGGCAATAGGTGTCTAAAAAATATAGGTGGTATGAATATTTAAACGAATTCTTTACATTTGTAACAACAGAGGCTACAATCTGATGTTTTAATTTTTTTTTTAATTTTATTGTAATTATTTATTTGGATTCCATTATCGATACTCTATACAATTACTAACTAACGAACTAACTAACTATGCATATACAAAACAAAAAGAAACTTAGGCGTTGAAGTACTCGTCCGCATCGCTGTCATCCGGAAACGTGCCCAGAAGACTGGCAGCATTGCCACGTTGAATGGCAATGCTAATTCTCTGGCCAAAGAACGAGCCAGCCCTCTGGTCGCGTGAAGTGTCGACCAGTCGGCGAGAAATTTCCTTAAAAAGGAGACGCGCTCTCGGGCCCCATGACCCGAGCATTTCGACCCCAAACGGCTCAAAACTGTAGTTACCGATAAGGTTACTTGCGCCGCTTCGGGGTCTCAGCAGCCGCAGCAGCGGCGCCAGCGTAGCACGCCGTGCTTGGAACATGAGATGGTGAAAGGGTGTCGACACAGGTTGCGTCCCACACCAGAGGTCTACCCACCTCTTTTACATTTACATCTGTATTGCAAATCTGAAAGTGCCCAATAAAGGTTTAAAAACAAATAACAACATAACATCGATAGAACATGCAAAGTATACAATCAAACATTACATAAATTATTTTTAGAAAATTATGTAAATTTTTATTAAAATTGACGAATAAATAATGCGTCTCTTTTATTGTACACCTTCAAGTTTCTTGGCTATATTTGGATGACATTATGCAGGAATGCGATAAGAAATTGGACAATGCTTATTAGTTATCTTGAAGTAGTCACATGTTTATTTCTTTGATACACCTATAACTATAAACCTTTACTATCTGATATTCTTACTATAGGAGAGAGTTTTTAATTGCTTTGAAACTTGAAACGATTTAGTACCTAATTATAAAGCGTCCAAATGGGTCAACCCTTTTCCAGCTGTTGCTGTCGTAAAAAAGGATTTGTTAATTACTCCAAGAGAAAGGGTAGCAGTAAAGTTTTTTCTGCAAGTAACAGCAAATTAATTGGGATTATTGCTGACCTTACGACACTTTGATTTGTCCGTCGGTCGTAAGCATTCTTCATCTGAGCTTGTCGATGGCAATATAAATTGTGCCAGCTCTGAACTTAACTATAGTATTTATATCTCACGCAATGACGCGCGCTTTACTAGATGAGTAGCGTCAGCACATAACACACACGCACACACTACCGACTTCGCCATTGTCTCGGACGGTACCGAGAGCTCCTACGCTGACACACACATTCAGAGCGTGTTTACCAGTGCGTGTGTGTTACCAGTGCCATTTGAATTAGGTAGGCATAGCCTTCATACAACCCGATTCCTATCGACTTTCCTTCGGTACAACCACTCTTCTTAATGTCTACTATTGCCAAATATTATAGTATTGATTTAAGATTTTTGCTTTCGTGTTTTGTTTTATACTTAAAGCTCCAATACATGATTATTGTGATACTCAATTTGGGAGTCGAAATGGTCTCTCCTTAATACAGATTACTCAGTGATCTAACTAGGAGAGCAGCGATTCACCCAACAATTATTTGTACCTTCACCATGTAATTGATAATGCACACTTTGTAAGTCCCTCATGTACTACAAAACCTTTAAGTACCTAAATAAATTATTATTATTATAGTATGGTACACCTGTGTGTGTAACTGTGTAGCACATCACATTACATAATTATATTTAATACCAGTTTAATACATCATAAGATTAAAAACCTACAATGTTTTGTCTGAGTTTATGAGAACAGAACAGTTTTTTTTTTCGGCTTTCCTCTAATGATAATTGTAGCTGTGCCACATTAGGTACTTATATGACATCTTGGTTTTATGTAACTTTTCATTCGAAATATGAGCGGGCATGGTACCTAGATAGAGCCATACATCACACCTACATTTATTAGAGGTCGAAGGATCGTGAGTCGTAACCTCGTACACCACTTTCTCTAGATCCCGAGGCTCATAAAAGATATTCTGCTCAATATGTACTTGTGTAGGACCAGTGATTTATCTTTTTATGGCGATTATAATGGTCCGGAACATTAAAATCTTTCTAACATATAAAATTGTAATTGATGCTATAAATCTTTATAGGATCGATGCGTGATGCGTGTCGTCTGTTGGGACAGGTCAAATAAAAACCACTATAATTACACTTTTTTCTCAAAGGTCATTGAATATTCCAAACAGCATCCTCCTGTCGCGACTTCCAAAAAATTGTGCTGAAAGTATCTAAATTGCACAAAAAATCTTAATCGTACTAACATCTGTTATCTTATAAATTGTGCGTTGATCCGTGACAGTTGAGACGATGCATTCATAGTGAATGACGTACAATCGCATTTGTGCGATTGTGGCGTTATGACGCCACTGTGTTGCGCTTGCGCCCGTGCGAGTAGTTGCGTGTCATTGACGTATCCGTGTAATAGCATTCGTGTTTTGTACATGTTTTATATTTACCACACTTTACTAGAAATGTAAAAAGATTTTAGCATAAGCATAGCATATTCTAATCCTATAATGTTTCCACTGCTGGGACACAGGCCTCCTCTCTATGAGAGGGAGTGAGCTGTAATCCACCACACTGGCACAGGGCAGGTTGGTAGATGTCACATGTCTTCGAATTGTTGGTTCTAGGACATGCCGGTTTGTGTATTCTCCTTCATCGTTTTGAGAGCAGTGGTGATGAAATAATTTACATAAAGTAAAGCGCCTGCCTGGGTTCGAACCTACGACCTACAAGTCGTAAGTCGCGCCCGTTACCACTGGGCCAACACTGCTCTCTAAAAAGATTTTGTTAGGAGTTAATTGATCTATCATATTATTGTAATTTTTAAATTATATAGTTGAACTCGTATTTCCTTTATCAGCTTATCACTTTTGACTCCAATTTCCATAAAATTAAATAAATAAATAAGTTTTTGGTATAAGCTTCAGTTGTAACTATTACGGTTGTAATTATCTGTCACATAGACAAAATATATCTTGTCGTTTTGTGACGTGCAAGTGATATTCAACCTTAGAGGAGTAAAGATAAGGTCGACTATACAAAAACAGCTGAAAAATTAAAACAATGTTAAGGCTCGCGTCCACTAGGCTCGCCGAGTGGAGGTGAATCGAATCGCAGAAATTCGCCTCCTATATATTTATTATGAAACTGCGTCCATTACCGACAAGACGCGGCGTGCCGAATCAAATCGCCCGCGCGCATTGTTCGACAAGCAAATTTCTTCGCCGACGCGTTTGACTCGACTCAGCGCGCCTCAGTCGACGCGGGGAATCGGATGCGCATCGACGACTGTTTTGTATTTTATTGAAGTCTGTTGTATTTTAGTCTAAGCAAGGGTAGATAGATCTTGAAATTTTTCGTAGGATAAACGAAAATATTGAAAGAAATTAAAAGGTTTCTTTTTGAAATCTGGATATAAATGGTGAAATTCGCCGCAGATATTTCTTTTTGTATTAATAACATGTACCCAGAATTTGGGAGCACGCCGTTTCTTGACTCGACTCCCTTCGATTCGACGCGTTTCGGCTGCAGTCGACGCCATGCTTTAGCTTTCATTAATCCCTGGTAGTTTTTCATACTACTTTTTTTTACTTTTTGTTTTTGGCACCTGTTTATTTAGATTTAGATTATTTGTAATTCTGTATCATCAACTCTTTGTCAAAAAATTCTTCAGCACAATATCAATCAGAAGCATTGTCATTGAACAAATGAAAACGCTAGAAAGTATACAGGTTGCTTCCTAATGCTAGTGATGGGCTTGATGCAGATATCGAGGCCGGGGCGGACCACCCGTCGTATAAACTATGCGTTATAAGCCCACGTCCGCACGGATGTAAAAATATCGCAGCGGGATTTTATTGCGCACTGGATTTTCAACTCTCCGTGTTGAGCCGAGCATTGAGAATCCAACAGAGTGTAACCCAGCGCGTCGAAAGAATAAACAGTTGGATTTTCAACTGTCGGCGCTAAGCAGTGCGTTGAAAATGCAGAGCGCGATAAAATCCCGTGGCGATAATTTTACGTCCGTGCGAAGGCCGGCTTACTGAACTGAGCCATACCGTCTAGTGCAGTCCTAGTCTACATGTATCATCCATGTCTTGCTATACTAAAGTTAACTTTATTGATTCTAACAAAGATAAGTATTGTAAATTTCGCAATTATTCTGTTAGTATTGTAATGCTATAATTAGAATTACTTCATTATAAAGGACATCATCATCTGCCTGCCTTTTCCCAACTATGTTGAGGTCTGCTGGCAGTCTAAGCGGACGCAGCTTAATACCAGTATTTCACATGGAGGGACTGCCTATCTCACCTCTAAAACCCAGTTACTGGGTAATACGATACCCCTTGGTAAGATTGGTTGTCAGACTACAGAACAACGGTTTAACGTGCTTTCCGAAACACGGAGAGGTCTTAGTATGTAAAGATGGTCACCCATCCACAGACCAACCGCGGCAAGCGCAGCTTAACCTGATCGATCGACCTGTGCGGCTGTTATAACCTACTTAGCCACGAGCCCCTCCCCTTCATATAAAGGCCGCGGGACTCTTTATCTGAATTGAGCAATTCGTTATTTCTTCTTGTAAAACTACTTTTAGATGATAATTGGTTGAGGTGGTTTAAAAATACGTAACGGTATTCAGTGTGTTTGGCAGAGGGACAGTCATATACTGTCCCTATCCCTTCGAAAATTGTGTTAAAATTCATGGTCTTCCTTTTATTTTTGACACTATGTTATTTAGCAAAAAATAATCCTTATGATGAAGCCTTTCGATCGGTATGAAAAAGCTACAGGCTGATTATTTTTCTCGTGTAACGGGTTCGATTTCCGGTTCAACCATGTAGTTATTTAAATATCTATGAATGCAGTTTAAATTGTTTTTTAAATTCAAATAATGTCTTCTTTCAGTAAAGTGTTCCATCTACAATATTCAAGGTACATTCCCTCCATGTGGCATATCCGTGGGACGCCCTGTATAAGCTTCGACCAGATTTCTGTTACCTCGACAGCGTTAGCGTTGGCCTCGCAAAGGTCTTCCATTGTGCAGGTGTTTTTACATAGAGAGCACGACAAGAGGTGAGGCATCGTTTGTGATGTGGCTCCACAGTCGCACTGTGGCTTATCGGAGTACCCCTGACTAAGTTGTACCTGGCTTTGAGAGAACATAGATATTATAAACAAGGAGATATGCCCGGTAGACGACAATACATCGGAAACCTGTATCTTCAGTTGGTCCCCACCACATAGCAACTACTACACAAATGCAATTCAGTAAAAGCAATAGATACGCAGTCACGCACACACCCGCATTTCTTAAATCAGAAC
The DNA here is from genome assembly GCA_947568875.1 of Fissipunctia ypsillon. Classification (NCBI taxonomy): domain Eukaryota; kingdom Metazoa; phylum Arthropoda; class Insecta; order Lepidoptera; family Noctuidae; genus Fissipunctia; species Fissipunctia ypsillon. Next base: position 6,543,431 of record OX387656.1, on the reverse strand, counting down.
GTACTATACAATCAATTATAAACTTTATGCCACCAAACAGCGTGTATTAACCATGCACCGTACAACTCACCCACTTAAAAGCATCGGTCGCTATCGTTGTGCTGTGGTTTTTACAAGAAACCACTAAACAACACAACATTCTTATAATTTGTCACGGTCTCGGTCGAAAGCGCACTAGTTCGCGGATACTGCCATTTGCTTAGGACATGGGCACCATGCCCATGTCGCGCGGACACCGACACGCCCCCTTGCCAATTCTCCTGTTTTTTTTATATTTCTATGATTATGAGATTTCCAGGTGGGCCATGGTAGTAGGTGGCCCACTGGGAGCTTTTCTACAAGCTCAACATACTCAACTGGAAGGGAATGTTTAAGCAGCCACAGTTTTAATCATCCGGCACTAGACACCATGTATGTGATTAAACCGCAAACGTAACTGGTGCAACAGTTGGCAGTAACTTGGAAAACTTCTAATTATGATCTTTTACACGATACGTCATGACATGTAAATTAACATGACTAGGGAGATTTAGAAGTACGTAAATACTTGAAAAGACAAAATGTTGAGCCAATTATTGTAAATTGAAGGATTCTATCTAATGTAAAAGTACAAGGTCTACTCAGTTGCCACCCAAGTTCAAATATTAATTCTGAATTTAATTAGTGCTATAAGCAAATTGATATGATTTCATAACTTTCTGTAACAGGATACAATTCATTGGTAACAATTACAGTTTAATTAATTTTATGAACAAATTCTTAGAAATACGACTTTCATAACTTCACCTAAAAGACGTCGAAAATTTATACTGGAATTGGTAATGAATTTAGCAGAAATGAAAATGATAGTTAAAAGATACGGTCTTACAATAAGTAATAATGGTTACTCCCAAAAGGGAAATAAGAAGCTGCTGATAAAAGAAGGTCCCAAAGTTAAATAATTTCTCTCCGGAATAACTTATAAGTAGACAGATATATTTTCCATTCGAAGGACAAGACTATAGTTGTCTCGTTTTAGCTTGGCAATAGCGGTGCATTGACTCACCTTCATTTTTATATTTTTTTATTTCAAAACTGAAATAGAGTACGTTAACGCCCTGAATCAATATCTAACGTGATCTTCAACATATTCCAATAAACAAAAAACCGGCCAAGTGCGTGTCGGACCACGCACAATGAAAGGTGCCATAGTTGGGATGAAGAATTACCCTAAGAACAAATTTAATATTGTAGTTAAAAACATGTTCTCCCATGCATTCCAACTGCAAATGTAAGTATGGTCAATTTTCGTCTATTTTCTTAAATAACTTAAAAAAAAAATTAATTCAGACAAAATACCGTCCATCATTTGTTAGTCTTACATTAATTATCTTAAAAACTATGTTAGTAATGACGTGATCAATTAAATGCCTTCATAACAAAATATAAATAAATAATAAATAGCAAATAAATTAAAATGAGATTGAAATAAATTGGTTATTAAAAATAAATTAAACGTAAAATTGAAATAAATAATTGAAAATTAATTAAAATTAAACTGAACTAAGTTATAAGAGAAATAACAAAAATAAATCGAAATAAATAAATAAAACTAAAATACAAAAATTCATCAGGCAACATGCAGCCTGATGAGCCTTCCCACAGCTGCCGATACTGGTCTGTCTGCAATCATCCTTAAAACTATTTATTCTAAAATTATAAAAAAAAGTATAATAATATATTCGAGACCCTTACAGTAAGCCCTTTTATTTGATATGTCACACGGTATAGTTTGCAACACTTTTTTTATTTTATTTTTTGACCCCCAAAAATGACCCCCATACTCAAAATCAATTTATTTACGTAACACGTTCGTGTTTGGGTCACAGAAATTAATATATGTACCAATTTCAACTTAACCGGTCCATTCGATTAGGAGCAAACTGGCTGTGACAGAGGGACAGACGGGCAGACAGGCCTTGCTGAAATATTAGCCAGTCAGGTGCAAATATTAGCAATGCGGTAGCGGGAATAACTGCCCAAGATGTATTGTATATTAAAGTGTCGACACTCAAGGGGACTATTTTAGTAATAACTGACACTATTAAAAATAATAGATGGTGGACCACACATCATAAGAGATGAGTTATAACAATTAAACGAACGAATAATAGGTAGGATCATAGGACGGTGATAAAATTATAATGAATGTATGCATGGTCTGCAATAGAGATGTGACTGTGAAGGACAATATCGAGAAGACACTGGAACTTAAAGGTGTCCTATGAACTCTATAGCTCTAATCTTACGAAGCTATCGATGCTTGGTTTCTATAAATATTAAAAAGATCTTTTCCCTGTAGTGCTGTAAGTCTGTTAATAATTTTATGATCACCCATCTCAAAAACACACAAAATACAATGGAATACAGGTGTCTTAAGACACCTGTACCCGATGGCAAGGATGTACAGTCACGAGCATAAATATATTACTATGGACAGTTCGGCAATAATATCTGATTTCTTGATTCATTAATATCTGTCGTCAAGATGACGGCAAATATATGTGGTCATTTGAGGAAGGTATATCTATAAGAAGGAATACTGTCAGGTTTTTATGCTACCAAAGTGATGTCAGATATTTTTTATCACAACGAGGTATCACATTTTTTAACTGAGCAAGCGGATTTTTATAAAGCAAGACATGTCCGATATTACTGCATTCTAAGAGGTGACACATAATTTTGAAGCCGATGCAGCATCTTATATTTTGGCTCGTCGATGTTCCTTCGATGTCACATAATTGCCTTCCACAAATGATCACATATATTTGCTGTCATCATGACGGCAGATATTAATGGATGAATTATGACATCAGATATTATTGTCGAGCTGTTGATAGTAATATATTTATGCTCGTGACTGTACATCCAACCAAGTCACATTTCGCCAATATGACATTGTAGATAATAACTACGAGACTTTAAGCAAACTGAATTGTAAAAGTAAAAATTTGTATGTTTAGATGTTTGTTACTCAATCACGCAAAAACAGCTCAACGGATTTGGATGAAATTTGGCATACATATAGCTTATAACCTAAATTAACAATAGGGTACTTTTTATTCCGGTAGTACGGTTCCGTGGGATAATTTACGACCTTCACGCGGGCAAAGCCGCGGGCATAAGCTAGTTAAATTATAAATTCTAAATCTTACTCTTACTTTCGCCGATATCCTCAAGTAACCTCAGGTTCATAAAATACTTAATTTTCTTTAAACAGCTGTCAATAAAGACAATGATATAAGTTTGCGAAGGCGTAAAGATATAAGCTGTCATCTCTTCGTTACTTCAAGTGCTTACATATCTTAGTTTCAAAACGAAAGTGTAAGATAAGAAGACACTCCTCGATTATTTATGTTATAAACATAATTTCCCACGTCTAGTACATGTTCGGAGGACATGTTTTCACCGGATATGGTGTGTTTGTCAAAAATTTCTTTTCCTTCGCTTGTCTAACACAAACGAAGATGTAGATAGGTACTGTGGGATTATGGGCTTAGGCAAGAGATGTAGAAAGCTAAATTATTCGTAACTAGCTGTTGTTCGCGACTTCGCCCGCGTGCATGTCAATACTTGCCTATTTGAATCGGATTTTTTCACAATTTAATGGGTTTATTATTTTTGCGCGGAACCCTAATTCTTTTTATAAAAATAAAAGTAACTTAAGTTACTCCTTATAACATCAGCTATTTTCCAGTGAAAGTCCCGTTAAAATCGGTCCAGTCGTTACGGAGATTAGCCGGAACAAACAGACAGACAAAAATTTATAAATGTTTTTTTTTTAGTCATAAATACGGTATATGCTTTCATATGCATTTAGTAAAAAGCGGTTGTTTTGACATTACAAGAAGACACTTAAATTTTATATAATTGTATAGATGTAGATATTTGTTTTATTATTGTTTATTTGGTTTTATATCTAAAGCACACGCAGAAGATCAAACACTAGGCAATCTTTAGGTATAACTTGTGTTTGTAGAACCTTATAGTGTAATAGATACGGTACCTAGCAGAGAATATCTTTAAGCGTGGTAGTCAAAGTTCGTTCATTCTTTAACTAGAGGAAGAAATCAAATCGTATCGTTCTGTGTTGGGGTCGGCTTCCAGTCTAACTGGATGCAGCTGAATACCAGTATTTTACATGGAGCGACTATCTGACCCCCACAACCCAGTTACTGGGTAACACGATACCCCTTGGTAAGACTGGGTTTGAGAATTTCGGGCTTCTGACTACCCGTAACGACTGTCAAAGATCTACAAATGACAGCCGGGACCAACGGCTTAACGTGTTTTCCAAGGTACGGAGGGGTCTCGGTATGAAATGGATGTTCACCCATCCATGGACCAACCTTGGCAAGCGAAGCTTAACCTTGAATATCGACCCATGCGGCTGTTATTATTTAACCACGAGCCTCTCTGTGTATACCACGTGTAACAGGAGGATTGACATCCCTTTAAGCCACGTAAAGAGAATCATGTTCATTGCCCGTATACAAAAAATCAATCAAATCCAATGAATACTTTAGCCACAGGAAATTATTTTTCATTTTCTTATTTTTCAACATGATGTAGATCTGAGTCCGTAATAATAGGTAAAAATTGCCGCCGCCGCGCCCCGCGCCCCGCACCGCACCCCGCACCGCACCGTTGGTCAGTGACTTTTCGTAGATAAAGCGTGTTTACTTTTTATGCAGTTGATTCTGCTATTTATTTTGCTTGAAAACTGCAATTTTTTAATTTTCCATTATCTACTAATCTTCGTGTTTTAAAATGTTTCGATGGACTAGTACTGTGCTCGTTTTCATTTAATGTCGTTCGTCCAGATACACGTTGTATACCTAAGGTCTATTAATTACCGATTCAACTGTCATTAAAACAAGCACCTATATCAAGAACAAAAGCACAATACAAAAGCTGGCTGGTCATTGTAGTCCCAATAGAACCCGTAGAAGTTTTTGTGGGCCCACAAAACCTTTTAGCCGAAATCTCTTACCTATTACACCACAATATCCACCAATCCGCATACACCCGTGTGGTGGATTATGGCCCACTCTCTCTCACAGATAGGAGCTCTGTTCCCAGCAGTGGGAACGTTATACGCTGATTATATACACAACAATTTTAATACCAACACAAAAAATCTAGGGTATTTTGTGTGTTGGTATAGATTCAATATCTCGATACATTCAATCTCTTTGTATTGTATAATCGTATAGCACATGTGTGAGCACTATGTACCTACCTATTATAAAGCTACCATTAACTGGGTACGTCTTTCATTGACTTGAATTTGCCCTGGCGACTGAGAGTATGTCATGCGCACTCAAATGTCTCGCTGGTGGTGGCGTGTGTGTTGGATCATTAATTTCCCTTCAAAATGGTTGAGCTGAATGGTGCTGATCCATGCGTCATGTTCGTGAACGGGCGCCGTCAGTAGAGACTGGTCATCTCTTAGCCGCGACGGCTTATTTTAATTTTTGATCGTTTTTGGTTTTCACCTTTTTGCTGCGGACGCTTTTAACGTGCACGTCTAACCACATACATATCATATCATATTGTTCTCACATACTTAATTTCAACATGAATGATGTAACCAATATTTTGTAACAATAGTTTTGATTAAAAAGAGTGTCCGTGGAGTTTCTAGCCCGTTCTTCTCCACTTTCTAGAGAGATCTACGCTTTGGAATGGGCAACTAGCTTCAACTTTCTGACTAACTGACCGACTCTTTGACAATTCAAAAGTGCCTGTAATTGGTTTATTTGAAATAAATGCTTTGAGTTTGAGTTTGGGTATTAAAACAAACCTCAACATTCCAATGTCATACTAATCTCACACACTTCCTCCGTTAGAAAGATCTAAGCGCGCGTGGTGGATTATGGCCCTCTCCCTCTCACAGTGTTCCTGTGTTCCTGAGTCTCAGCAGTGGGAACGTTAATAAAGGCTGAATATACAGGAATATTTTAAATTGAATATCAAAACTCCGCAAACGCGATTGGTTTCGACATCTAAACAAACATAACATAAAAAGATTTGATGTCTTTTTTTGGGAGGTCGACGACCGCTGTTAGTGTTGTTATTTAAAGTATGCGTTGAAAAATACTGTTTTCTTATGTTTTATCGTGTTTAGATATCGATATCCATCACGTCTGTGAAGTTTACACAAAAAGAAAACAGATTTTCTAAACTGATATTTCAAGAGAGTCTTGTTGAGTTTTGTTTTATCGTGTTTTGATATCGATACTCTTCTGCGGGGTTTAGCTAGTCAGTTAAAAATAACACTGTATACACTACAATTTTAACACTAACACACAAACAAACCTCAACGCACACTCTTCCTCCGCTCAGATCAAAGCGCGTTTGATGAATTTTTTCAAGCTCGTCTAGAGGAAGTGAAATCTCCGCGCATGTCGCATGTCGGTCGGCAAGGTCGCGAGGAGGATGCTCGCAAGTGGGCTGTTGTCACTGCCAGATACATGTATGTATGTATGAGAGTGTACGAGCGATGAGGGTGCGGCTTCGAACTGGACGGGTATCTTTTTATCGCCGGAATTGCACCGGTTGTGACTGACAGTCGATAAAATAAAAAGAAATATAAGTTGTCTGGCCTTCCATAATGTCCATGACGAATTTTTTGAACATAATTCTTCTGTGTCAGTTTTTAGTACACTTTGCTATTTACTCGCCAAACGCTACGTCAATGGTTCAATAGTTGTAAAGTAGCTCTATGGGAAAGAGATACAAAAAGACCTACTAAATTATTTAACAAGACCTGACTGACCGTGACAACTGAATCATCATTTTCTTGCATATGGTTCTAGCCATACTATCTGTCACACAGTCCATCTATCGTTTCTTTGGTCTTCCCCTACTCTTATAGCCATCCGCATTCATACACAAAACTCTCCTCACGACATTTTCCTCATTTCATCATCATAATTTTTTTATTTGAGATAGGTTTGCTCTTGACTCTAGTCTAGGTCAGAGATGACAGAGACAAAGCTGACGATGGAGCGAGCTTACCCAGAAGAAGCCTGTTCACTCTCACTTTGAAGAGATCGGGGTTGTATGCGTTCGGAAACACAGACGCAGGCAGAGAGTTCTACTTCTTTGCTGTGCGCATCACAAAAGGCATTTGGAAACGCTTAGTGCGAATTGGTGGAATAGCAACTAGGTAGGGATGGTAGCCTGCAGAGTGTCTAGATGTCCGATGGTAGAAGGGGTCGGCGGAATGAGGTCGTGGAGTTCTCGAGCACACAAACCGAAGTACAATCTGTAGAAACCGACAAGCAGGTTGCCTACCTTGCGGCGATGAGCCAAGCTGTGAAGCTTGGCATCCACCAGACTTACGTCGCCAATGAGCCTCTTAGCTCTGCGTTCCATCGAGTGAAGCGCGGCAAAAATATTTTACGGAAAAAAAAAAAAAAATTAGAATTTTCCACAGTAATAAACAGCAATCCATGTCTCCTGTAGCGGTCTTTTAAACACACCGTTGTACCGTAATACCATCCATCAATAGCAATCTGAAAACAAAAACATAATTTTCAAACCCCGCACTCTCTTCTATCGCACGTGTCACGTCTCAGACTGCGCGTGCGCGCGTCGCGTGCCCGCCGCCCCGGATGCGACACATGCTTTTCTAGGAGACCACGCTATTTATCCTGCTAGTACCTATCAAGTGCTATTACACTTATTTCTTTATGTTCATCGTTATTTACAAATCACAGCCACTTTATTGCTCGAGTTTCGAGCTCAATCAGTCTCGAGTGGCAATTCGTAAATAGGACGAAAAGATAATCTCAAAAGATTTATTTTACTTCTAACGACTCTGTTATCTTGCGAACTTCTTAGTTGCACAATTGCCTCGATACCAAAGATGTATTCACTCAATTGACACTATCAATTGAATGGGACAAACGTATTCAGGTTCGTTCCAGTCCATACTTAAATCAAGTCTATTCAGTACAAAATTCCTAAATACATTAATCAGTCAGCCTGTTTTCTAATTATTGCCCAATAAAAAGATAGAAAAAAAAAACTATTAGCCAGCACGACATCGATAGAACCCAATCGATCAAAACTCGATCACATCAAGAACATGTTTGCTTTTTAAGCATAATTGTAGACTAAGTAGGTTTACTGTCTCGTACTAAATGTTCAAACAGATTGAGTAGTGCAAGGTAAAATTGAAACTTGTCCAATTTGATGTTGATCACTTACACACCTTCATTACCGTGGAACTGGTGTAATTTAGTCCTATAACTTAGTTCTGCTTGCGTCCCAGAAGAGAACGTAGAACGTAAGGTTAAGAACTGTTTTGTCTAGATGCTTGAATATTAAGATGTTTATAAACATACTCTCTCCTACACTACTCTCTCTCTCTCTCTCTTACTAAAACTCTCACTAACTCTCTTCTAAAAATAGATAAAGAAAGTATGGGATGTTTTTGCCTAGAAACAGAACCATCCAGGTTAAACCTCCGGGACACCGTACAGTTCTTCTCTGTTTGTTTTGGATACTTGAGTGTACGTTCAAAATCAAATCAAAATAATTTATTTTCATAAAATTTGTTGGCTACAAGAGTTAGAACATATTAGAAAATTCAGTACACATTCCGCCATTTAGAGATGGCATACAAATATAACTACTAAGTTAAAGTAGATCTATATGTCTATAATTGTTAGTTAGTTAAACAGTAACATACAACTATATACAGGGTCATATTAAATTAGCTAGCGAAACTCCGCAGACGTGATGGGTATCGATATCTAAACACGACAAAATAAAAAATAAAAAGATAAGATGGTGTTTTTTGGGGGCAATGACCGCTGGTAGTGTTGTTACTTAAGTGTGAAGTGTGAGTTGATATAATCTGTTTTATCATGTTGAGATATCGGTACATTCGGTACCCATCACGTCTGTGAAGTTTACACAAAATAAACTCAACAACACATCATAATCATCATAATAACTTATTTCGTTTGTTTAGTTTTGACGGTAGTGTAGTCACACTACCGGTGGTTGATGACCCCAAAAAAAAAACATCATTAAATTAATTTATTTTTTGTATTATCATGATTTCGACATTTGATTTCAACACCCATCACGTCTGCGGAATTTCGCTAGCTAATTTAATTTGACCCTGTAGTATAAAACCGAGCTTCATGACGTAGCTTGGCAAAGCTTACATCCGGTGCTGGCAGACTTGGTGACGACTCAGTTTTAAAACAAATTCTCCTCCGTTTTCTCGCTCAGATTTGTTCCTAGCCTCAAGGATTTTCTCGAATTCTTCCAATTAGTAAATTCTCAAAACCTGCTTTGTAGGGCTTTCAGTTTTATTAGTATCGAAACACAATTTTATTAATAAACTCATACATGTATTTTAAATGTTACGCCGTATTGCCAATTATTCATTCGTAAATACTGAGTATGTGAGCGTTGTGATGAAAGTATCGAAAATTGATCATTCGTGCTTCACTACCCATGATTGAATTCTTGCTATATTTTATTCGACTTGACAGAACTGAATAAACAGTGAATAATCGTATGGAATCATGTCTTTAATATTTATTTGACGTAATGTGAAAAGCATCTACACATTTATTTTATACGTAGGTTCTGCATTACCACTTTTGACACCGATTTCCACTCAACTAAAACTTCATCAAGGTTGAAACAATCTCAAGACATATGTATAGACAAAAAATCGCAACGTGAAAATTTCGGAGTTTTCACGTTGGAATTTTTACAGAATACATACACCTGCTGACTGACACTTTTGACAGCTCACCTCAAGCTCACTTCACAGAAAATTTCACGTTGGGATTTTTACAGAATACACCTGCTGACTGACACTATTGACAGCTCACCTCAAGCTCACTTCACCGAAGTTTTCACGTTGAGATTTGTACAGAATACACCTGCTGCCTGACACTATTAACAGTTCACCTCATGGTCACTTCACCGAAGTTTTCACGTTGAGATTTTTACAGAATACACCTGCTGACTGACACTATTAACAGCTCACCTCAAGCTCACTTCACCGAAGTTTTCACGTTGAGATTTGTACAGAATACACCAAGTTTTCACGTTGAGATTTTTACAGAATACACCTGCTGACTGACACTATTAACAGCTCACCTCAAGCTCACTTCACAGAAAATTTCACGTTGGGATTTTTACAGAATACACCTGCTGACTGACACTATTGACAGCTCACCTCAAGCTCACTTCACCGAAGTTTTCACGTTGAGATTTCTACAGAATAGACCGACTGGTCGATATACGACGTGCACTTACCATAAGTGACATTAAGTTTTAGAATGCTAAAGCAATTATCAAGTCAACTATACCTAAGTAGATAGAAACAATTTGATCTTGATCTTGTCACGTCGTATATATAATCGTCATCACCTGCATACATATTTTATATAAGCGAAACTATCCTACGATACTGTATAAAGAGGGTTTTTTTACACCGTAAAGTCTAAACCCACTGCCATCATTTTCACTACGACCGTTATTTAGCGGTCACCCCTCTTCTAGGAAACCGTAGATTTATACTATCCTTAAAAAGATAACATACAAGGATCACTATCAAGTGAACCGAAATGCGAACGATTTTCACTTAACAGAGTAAGCATGAAGCCCGTAATACACTTATCATAAGCGAGCCAAGTCAAGTGTATATAATATGACACACAATAGAGAAACTAAGCAGTAAAGTTCAAAAGGACAACTCCTCACAAGGGCCAAAAAGGAGCTCAGACATAATAACATCATAATATCAGAATAATACGAACAGAATGAAGGTATAGCTCAAAATACTATGCAAGCACGTTATTATTTATTTTCTCAAATCTTAAATACGATATACAATCACTAACTAACTATACAAATAAATATACAAAAACAAAAGGACACTTAGGCGACGAAGTACTCGTCCGCATCGCTGTCATCCGGAAACGTGCCCAGAAGACTGGCAGCATTGCCACGTTGAATGGCAATGCTAATTCTTTGGCCAAAGAACGAGCCAGCCCTCTGGTCGCGTGAAGTGTCGACCAGTCGGTGAGAAATTTCCTTAAAAAGGAGACGCGCACTAGGGCCCCGAGCATTTCGACCCCAAACGGCTCAAAACTGCAGTTACCGCTAAGGTTACAGTATTTGCGCCGCTTTAGGGTCTTAGCAGCCGCAGCAGTGGCGCCAGCACAGCACGCCGTGCTTAGAACATGAGATGGCGCAAGACTGTCGACACAGGTTGCATCCCACACCAGAGGCCAATCCCCACCTTCCAAGACCACAACGTCATGCCGTCTGGTCTCTTCCTATCGTCACGTACCAAGCCGTTTGGATCTAATACCGCTGGTACGCCGGCGGTGACAAGAGTTCGACGAATAATATCGTTGATGCTGGCGTGTCTTGCTATGCAACCTGCGCTCCTGCAGCAGGACAGGCCATGGTGTCCGAGACTGTCGACAGCTTCACCGCAGTGACACCGATGCGGAGCAACACAAGGTGCACCCAAGCGGAGACACGTAGCGAGTCAAAACGATGAGTCATCCATCATAGTGCCTTTGGTGGGTGACGGGAGCGCCTGAAGCCACAAGCCTGACTCCCATTCTCCCACAGCCAGCAGACGGGCACGCTCAACAGTATTAAATGACGTGTTTACTAGGGTATTCCGTATAATACTGCAGAGCGGCACGTCCCACCGTTTCTGGGAAGACGGGTTGTCGGGCAAATCCGTATTGGGACAAGCCATTTTCCAAGCTCTCAACGCATCGGTCAAACACGGTACCTCAAAATAATATATTTATTTATATATTTTACTATTTGTGTACACACAATAAAACATAAACAGATACTACATTAAGAGTATTGAGTACAAAGGTACTGCTTATTTCCTAAGAAATTTCTTCCAGCAGACCTGCGAAAGGAGAAATGAAAAAGAAATGTAGACAATAGTGTGTGAGAACAAGAAGAGAAGAATATGATTTAAACTAATATATTAAATATACCTACACATATATGTATAAAGCAAAAAATAACAAATACTTAAATAAATAAATATGCTATAAACCTATATATATATATATATATATATAAATTCTTACAGTTGAGAGGAGAGGTAATGCTCTTTTACTCGATATTTGAAATTGCGAAATAGATTTTAAATCTCGAATGCTAGGCGGAAGTGAGTTCCACAATCTTACAGCATGGACAGAGAACGAATAAGAATAGTAGCTTCTTTTATGAGGATGGGATTTAAGGAGGAATCTAAGGTGTGATCTACACGGTGCGTCGCTAGGGCGAGCGTAAGAAAATTGCTCACGCAGATAGGAAGGATAAGACGGGTTGTGTAAGATGTTGAAGAGGAGACATAAAATTCGAGTGTTCCTGCGAAGGCGGTAAATATAATGATATAATATAATATAATATAATATAATATAATATAATATAATATAATATAATATAATATAATATAATATAATATAATATAATATATAAATCAAGGATTAATGATAATGACGAAACAAAGCACATAAACCAGCCAACTTACTTTTATTTTACCTTTTTAAAACAAAACATTTGAATTTGACACAATTTTTCTTCTTCTTATTATTCTTCAAATCAATATTTTTGACTATATAAAAAGTCCAATAAATAATTCGTAATTTTTAAATTCTGGGTTCTAGAGAAGGTATTATCCATTCTATGTTACTTACTCCCTCGAAGTTTAAGTAAATATTTTCTTCATATTCCGATCTCTGATTATGTTCGTAACATAGTATTCTAATTGGGTTGTTTGGTAGTATGCGTTAACTCCGAGATATGTTGTAGATATTGATCGATGAACCTTCCGAAACTATCTGCCTCATGGTAAACCTGAGTTCTAAGTATCATTGATTGTATTGCTGAATATAAAGATGGCATGTCTGTATACTGCCTGTACCATTTGAATACGTAATATTTGGAAAGTTTGCGGATCTTATCTTACTTTAATTCCCACGTGTAAGAACGTAAGAATTTCGAGTGGCAATACATTTAGAATTACGCAACGCTCAAAATTTTACCTAGAGGAAAGGATCCGTATTTGATGTCATCATATCGCCATTCAGCTAATTATATTAAACCGAGACTTAATAAATTAGAGAAAGCACTAAGAAAGCAAAAAGTTTATAGATTGAACTGAAATGACAATCAGACTTGACGACAAAGTAGTGCTTAAGAATCAATAGCGAGAATCAAACTCTTTATTAGTGGTTTTAATTGTGGACAGAATATTAAAATTTATTCAGATTTGTTACAGATATTATGGCAATCATGTCATTTGGTTTAAATTGGTTTTTATTTTTATTATTTTATTTAACTTTTTTAAAGATTATTTTCTATTTTGTGAATGTGAGAACGTTGCAGGTCTAGTAGACTGTAGGTTTGTTGACCATTTTCTATTTTGTTAAGTACGTGGTACTTGTTGAAAGGCCTACACTGTACTACCATACCGATTAACACTGTTATTTGAAAATATTGTACAAGCTAATTATTTTTAAAAGAGTAACCGTGGAGTTTCTTGCCGGCTCTTCTGGAAACGACAAAACTAGAACCGTGCACCTAGCTTCTGACGTTTAATAAGTGCACATGTACTAACGTTTATGCCAAACTAGCTGCCGCTCGCAGCTTTTCCCGTGTGAATGTCAATACGTCCCTATTTGAATCGGATTTTGTTCACAATTTCATGGGTTTTATTTTTTTTGCGCGGAACCCAATTTTTTTTCTATAATAAAAGTAACCTACGTTACTCCTTATAAAATCAGCTATCTGCCAGTCCCGTTAAAATCGGTCCAGCCGTTTCAGAGGTTAGCTGGAACAAACAGACAGACAGACCGACATACAGACAGACAAACAAAAATTAAAAAATATATACTTTTGTTATAAGTTTCAAGCATTTAGTAAAAAGCTGTTATTTTGGCATTACAAACAGACACTTCAATTTTATTTATTTGTATAGACGTATAATATATAAAATATTTTGATATGATTTGATTTGAAAAACAAACTGTGAGAACCATAGTACGTTCTGAAACTCAAGAAAATGTATTGATGAATACCAATAACAAGGAAGTACTAGACTGACAAGAAAGTTAACTGAAATAGTTATCCAGTCTATCTACATTTATACTGCTAGACAACAAATTACGTTACATTAAATATGTACGTCTGAAAAAATCACGACCAACAAATTACCTTGGTACAGGAATTTACCAAATTGACGCAATTAATGGTAAATGAGCAAAATCATTGTTCTGGGAAAAAAATGCCACTTTTCGGTAATTAAAGGACATTGTTCGGCGTCCATACATCGTCCGCCTTAGAAGCGACTGACAAGTGAATTTACTTTCTGTGATCTAAATAATGTTTATAATTAATTCAAACTCAAACTCAAAGCATTTATTTCAAATAAACCAATCACAGGCACTTTTGAATTGTCAAAGAGTCGGTCAGTTAGTCAGAAAGTTGAAGCTAGTTGCCCATTCCAAAGCGTAGATATCTATGGAGAACGGACAAGAAACTCCACGACACTCTTTTAAATCAAAATATTGTTACAAAATATTGCTTACATCATTCATGTTGAAATGAAGTATGTGAGAACAATGTAGAAAGACGTGCACGTTAAAAGCGTCCGCAGCAAAAAGGTAAAACCAAAAAAGATTCAAAAATTAAAATAAGCCGTGGCAGCTAAGAGATGACCAGTCCCTACTGACGGCACCCGTTCACGAACATGACGCATGGATCAGCACCATTCAGCTCAACCATTTTGAAGGGAACACGCGGTGGCGTATTACTCACTCAAACTCAAACATACTCCAATCCATACAGTGACATAGTCCAGTCGCCAGGGCAAATTCAAGTCAATGAAAGACGTACCCAGTTAATGGTAGCTTTATAGTAGGTAGGTACATAGTGCTCACATATGTGCTGCAATTGAAACTAAATTAAAATCACGGAGAATCTGAGTATTGTAAAAATCCAAAACACTTTCGGATTTTGAGGTTATATTAAGCCAATAGAATATAGTAACTTAGCGTTTATTAGTGAAAATACATTGGATTTTATCTTTAAACGTTTCATTACATAATATTAGGTAGTCAGAACTATTCTTTCTTTATACTAATTTATTTGTAGTTATGACTAGATTAGAGCTATGGACTGTTTCGTTTTTGTGTGACTTAGGAGTAAGTATTGCATTTTACTACGAATATAAAATCTCGCTTGTTTACGCAAAAGTCAAACTGTCATCTGTCAATGATGACACTGACATGTCGATGTTGCTCGTTTCACACAGCGCTGAGAGTACTGAGTTTTGTAATTAGGGTGCATACTATACCACTGCGTACAAAGACTTGACTGTATGCGCTACAATGCCCTTTGCCTATCAAAAACGTCAATGGGGAAGGTCGGGCAAAGCTAATTGTAGGTGGCGTAATCTAGGTCCCTACGGCCTACAATAAATTTGACATTTCGTTCATTAATTCCATTTCTTGTTCATTCATGAGTTTGGTTTTATTTCACTGTTTCTATAATTTCGGTGATTTCAATATTTTTATCAAGTATTTGACATAGAAAGTGTCAGAATTTAAAACCTTAAATATTTCCTCTTAATCACTTTCTTCAAAATGTTTCTACCCTCTGTTTAATTTTTTCAAAATCTCTACTAATAGCTTCTAGCCACCATCTTTTACTTTTAGGGTCTCTCGGGAAATAGTGGATCCCAATTTCCGAGTATTTAGTAACACAACTACGCGTCATTTTCGCAAAAATAAAATAAAACCACCTCACGCCTTGTATTACTAGCTTGTGTTGGGAACTAGCTACGACAGCGCCATTTTGACAGTTGCCTTCCTCATATGAAACAAAAAATAATGGCACCGGTGAATAAGACCGAAGTGAATTACTTTTTTAAATGTTTTTGAAATTCTGAAGTGTCCATTCTATTGTAATTATTGTAATGTACATGTAAAAAAAAACTAGTAATTACTGTAAAGGTTTCATACGTGTTAATCCATAGGCCATTTTTAACAATGTCCATTATTTCGCAAATTATGTTAAATAAATCTATGATTGCTGACAGATATTACAAAGCTTCCTGTAATCCGTCGGAATTTCGTCGGTTGTGAGGAATGGCACACCTTGCGTACGCGCATGAGTAAGCACGATTGATTGCAAACCTCAAGAGTTTCTTACCAAATGAAAGAAAACTACTTATCTCTGTCTATGTTTTTCACAATTTCTTAATTAATGGCTTCAAATCATTGGCACATCTTTAATTACATTTATAAAGGCTGATTAACATTGATCCAATATTTCAATCCAGCGTTAGAATCCCGTAGACTGGATCAGTAGGATACACATACTGAATGATGGACTGGATTGAAAAGTGTTTACATTGGTTCAGTTTCGATCCAGTGAAATTGGATTCCAGCGCTGGCATGAAATACTGAATCAATTTAAATAGCTTAATCTTTTTCTTTCCCAAAATGCGGTTAATTCCAGCACAATGCCTCAAGTGGCTTGAAGAAACCCTAAGATTATCTGGTTACAATGACAGTACAGATGTCCATGACAGGCGAATATACTTGAGATTGGTAAACTGGTAAACTTTTAACCCGATACCGAAAGTTTCTTAATCAATGGGTAAGCACAGTGAAAATTGGCTGAGGCCTTGTTAATTGGTAAAGTTGCGAAACTTAAATGAATTCTGTGAACTTCGTTGTATCTGTGCGGATGCATAAACAGCTGTAGTAAATAACAGACATGCTTGAAAAGAATCTCTTCGAGTGATGATGTCTGGCAGTCAGTTCTTTGGGACTCAGCCTCTTCAAAATTGCTGACAGGCAAATCGTTTTACCACTTCATAAGCTCCCTCGAAAGCAGAGACGAAAAAAGTAGAATTTAGATTTTTCAATCATTTTGTAACGTTGAATAAATCTATAATTGCTGACAGATATTACAAAGCTTCCTGTGATCCATCGGAATTTCGTCGGTTGTGAGGAATGGCACACCTTGCATACGCAAGAAAGTAACCAAACCAAAGAGAGAGACAGAGAGAGAGAGTTTCCACAGAGTAAGCAAACTAAAATGGCAGTGGGCTGACCATGTTTGTCGAAGGACTGATGGCCGGTGGAGCAAACGAGCCCTGGAGTGGAGACCGCGTATCGGCAAGCGTAGTGTGGGTCGCCCTCCAGCTAGATGGATCGACGACCTTAAGAAGGTGGCTGAGACAGACTGGATGCGGAAGGCGGAGGACAAGGTGTTGTGGCGCAGACTGGGAGAGGCCTATGTCCAGCAGTGAACTGCGATAAGCTGAGTTGATTGATTGATTGATTGTAATGTTTCCTCAAAGCTGTTCGCTTACCATAAACATCGATCACTATTGCCAGAGGGCTTGAATACTGTCATAACGATCAGGTTTAGAAGGTATACAAGCAATTGCAGTTATATTCAGCAAGTAATTGAATATTTTGCTTAATATTTTTTGAACTTTGTCGCAAATAACGCCAATAACAGGCTGGTTTTTGGAGCTCAGACAACGTGGCAATTAAGAAAAAATAATAAAACTTAAATAGATCAATTGACCAAACATTAATTAATATAAAACTTTCCACTATGTTCTTGATTTTATTTACCAATACCAATTCATTAAGTGTCATGTTAAATCAGCCATAAAACGAACTGATCCGAAGTGATCCGTCAGTGAATCTCCACCTATATAGGATCCGGTTTATTAACGACGTTGATGCGACCAACTTTTGTTTTAGTACAAGCCTCGTGGCCGATATAAAGTGTTAGATGGATATCAGATGCCTTAACTGATAGAAACAAGATCAATGGCTTTTCGACCATAGTGTGAACAAAACAAGATTCAAATTGCAATGCCCAAGTCGAAATTTCAAGTGAAGATCCAAAGGCACAAGCAGTCGAAAGTCTCAAATAAGAATATGTCATAACAAAAAGGAGGAAAGGACATTTTTCTGTACAATAAGCTATTACAATAGATGTTACAATGTTACCACAACTAAATAGAAGACTTATTGTACTTGCGAATGAACAAACAGAGGTTAATGTACGCATTGATTTTGCATGAAAATGTCGCTTTGACAAATAGAAATTCAGTGAATAGACTAAGGAAATGGAAAATTATGCTGCGTTCTGAAATCGCATATGTGGCAATAAACAATATAAACGTGTAAAACGGTATTTATTTAAATAACAGATTGATGTTCGGTCATAAACGAAGTAAACCAATCGAATAAAATTACGAAGACGGTTTTAAGATTTGCATCGATAAAAAATTCAACGCATGTCTTTAATATGGCGAAACGGAGTACGAAAAAAGTCGGAACTTCAATGATATACAAAAAGATTGATGCACCTGAAGAAGTACGGGGAATTTTATTGACGAGCACTCAACCTAAATGTCCAATAGGCGATAAGGTCCGCCTACAGCCTGATGCTGATCAACAAACTTATGATTACCATCCCGGAAGACTTTATCACTGAAAGAATATGAACGAGAGTTGATTGTCGGAGCAACTTTAAAAAATGTAAGGTCTCCCAAGTACGGCTACTTTCCAACGTGTCAATAAGAGCTTTCGCTATCTGTGACCGAAACGCGTGTTTTGTTTGTTTTGCTTATTTAAACGTTCTTTTTTCTGGGCTCCTTTTGATATAATATGTGACGCGGTACTTTCGATAGATGTGTTAATTTGTTTGTAGCTACTCACAAGGGCATGTCTTACAAGACCAAAATTTGTTCCGAACAATATTTTGGTCAGAATTCAAGACCGCAAATGAAATCGAAATTATGTTGACCTTGTTCTTCATTATTTATTAGTCAAGTTTTATACTTGTTTTTATGAGGCACGTAGTTCTAGATTTGTAGATGATCAAGATTACAAGCTAGAGCATCAATGAGTTCAAGTATACATCCCAACCGTTCTTTTTCTCACGCAATACGAAGAGTTGACAACGGTTCCTTGCACATTTATTGTGACACTGTTATTGCATTGTTTTTACGGCGTGCAAAGAGTGCAAAAGAATAATCAAGTTTCAGTACGACCATCTGACGTACCTGTGCACTTTTTAAACGTAAAACAAACCAGGAAATTACAAGGTAACCAAATGAATTTAATGGATGTTAAATATTTAACCCAAAACCAAATTATGGACCAAATTACTGTAAGGTCAACCTTTAATCAAGCTGCCTACATTGACCACCCAACAATAACCGTTGCGAAAACAAGAAATGATTTACAACAAAAACACCACACTTTCGTTTCACAGTTCGTAAAGCCAATAGCAATAATTAAAAACAATTTTCTCATTCAGCAAGTGTCAATATACGAATTAAAAAATATAAAGATGTATGGCTATCTGAAATTGAATCAACATCCAAAGAACGAAAGATAAAAATTTATGACGTTAATTGACATTTTAAAATTGAGAGCCGAACGTGATATCCGAGATGTATGCGTTCGAGGAATGGGACCGAAGGGAAAATTTATGTTGCGTAACAATAGTGGGTGCCGCATAGCTGATGGAGGTAACGTGCGCTCTGAATGCTCTGATGATCGTATATTTGCAAGATCTTGCAAAACCGCTGTTAGTACCTTTTTATATCATACCAAAGAAAAACTAGAATCATAAGATAGACAGCTAAAAGAATAATTATTACCAATGGATACAGTAAGATGGCTACTTACATACATCGAAAAGTGTAGCCATCGATGGACCAAGTCAGAAGATCTAATTAGATTTCCTCTGTTCAGTCATAATAACAAATATATCTTTATTATTCCTTTCCTTTCTTTATTATTTTTTATTTTCCTTATTCAACTAAACCCAATGTTAACTACATAGAATCGTAAAGGATTGTGAGAGAAAATAAAAGCATACAGGACAGATATTCTAAACCTATTAATTTTGATGATGGCATCTCGTTATGCTAAGCCTACTTCCGCATTTTATGTTAAATATACAACAACTGTTAAATATAAATTACAGTAATGTGTGAACAACAGGGGTACGGATTAACGCCATTACGGTTTTAATCTCCGACTTCGCAGTATAAAGAATACCTTGAAAAAAAGCGTAAAAATTTCATACAGTCGTATCGTACCGCTTGTAATGTTTACAGACAATTTTGTAAAAGTTCAAATAACACGACAGGTGAGAATCAAAAGACTCCTAAACATATGTTCGTTTAGTAGGGCTGGTTGCAGGGCTACCACAAAACTTGAATTAAAAAACAAATTGCGTGCAACATCATGTAATAAAAATGATCTGTCATCGCATTATCTGCTTCAGTGATCTGCAATAAATCATTAATCAATTTGTTATTTTATTCACTAAGTAGTTATGGTACAATATTTTCCTTTTCTACCCGTACAGCTGTTAATTGAGCGTAGCACGCGAGATGATAATCAATCAATATTATTAAATAATCTTAATAATCTTTATTGACAAAAACAACAAACTTTCTTCTGGAGTAGAGTAGTTATCTAAAAAATATGACATATAATTATGTTCTGAATTCTTCGATTAGGGACATCTCTAGAAATATGATTTAAGAACCAAATAATCAATGTTATGTAATGAATGATACATATCTCGAAATAGCCAATCAATCCCATACGCAGAAAAAATAATCTGGAATAAACATGGCGTCCAAGCAACCCTAGTACCTTCGAAGCCGGACGACGCTTGCACTCAACACACTGACACACATCTTTGTAGCCGCGCGCAATTTTATTTATTTACACGTATTTAAGCATTCTACGCTCGTCTCCGTCGATTAGCCTTATGTGATGAATTAGGAATCACTGAACCTGTGATTTAGGAAGTGGTTTAGTCAAATACTTGAATTCAACATAAAATAACATCACGCCTTGATTCCCTGAAGGGTTGGGCAGATATGTACTATTATAGGTACATCTCTGCCCAACCCTTCGGGGAAACAAGGCGTGATGTACTATAGCACCCACATTTTGCCAGTTATGTTTTAGTCCATGTAATGGGGGCGAGGTTATTGCCATCAACCGAGCACAGAACGGATGCCGGGTATTTGAATTCGTTTGAGATTTAGTGGCATTGAAAAATCTCTAAATTCTAGCTCTTGTCCCTAATCTTTTTGATATTCATCTGGCCCGAAATCATTTAGGATTTAATTTTCCTCATTCATTTTCTTGTGCTGACTGACACCTAATCAATACCCTTTGTTTCCTATGCTTCTAGTATTCAGTTTGTAGTGTGGTCCACCCGAGTCCAATGAAATGAGTGCGTGAATGTGTGAACTACTACGTCGATATCAGAAATCCACTAGCAAAATAGGCCAGCGTAATATTGGTCCCATATAATGATCAGTTTACGAGGGTAGCTCATGTTCGTCGCACACAATATTGGATATTTTCGGGGATATCTCACGGAATATTCGAAGCATACCTATGTATTTTTCACGTTCAGCGTTCCGTGATGTATTAGATATCTCTCAACTTGTTTTTAGGATATGGCATCAATATTGAGGTTTTTTTTTTTAGATTTATTGATATTAACATTGATTCTAGTTTTAAAGCTGTGTGGTCGTCGAATTTGGGTAGTATTTATGCTGTTCAATGCCCTCTGGGCGTGGTTTGGCTCACCTCGTTCGGCTACCTATACTAAGAGTTATGGGCTAGCAGTATTTCGCTTTGGCTATATTGTATTTATTATTAAATTTACTGATGTTTTAAAATCTTTCATCAGCCCCCGTGACCGATTAAAATCCATCCAAACTGAAACCACAAATACGACTTTTCATAAGTTAAGCTGCTCATTTAGGTACTTTATCTCTGTCTTTGCAAAATTTAATGACTTCCAATCCTCATCTTTTAATAATTAAGTTACAGGTGTTACCGATTATTAATTTGGCCAAGGAAAAGTTACAATCGGGACTAAACGATCAATTAAACAATTAAAATTCAAAGTAGCACCGTAACAACATCTACATTCGTAATAAATATTTTGCATCAGTTTTCTCAATACCTTTAAAGCCGCAGAAGAAAATTTTGAAACAGTTTATAAAAATTAATAAACCTTAGCTGCACCTGAGCCCCCTAATATTAAATAAATTAAATTTTCGATTATAGCCTTTATTCCGAGTCTTTATGAGTTATAAACGTTCATAACTACTAATCATTATAAACGTGCTACAGCATAATCAATAGTTCGATTAAATGTATCCGCTTGTAAAAATTGCGATCCCATTACACATAACCAGTTTGAAGGTATTCACAACAAAATAATTCACTTTCTCTTAGAAAATCTCTCTATAGTGGTACCTATCGTATTTTGAAATTGGGTGGTAATCATTATTTTGATTTATTGATAGCGTAACGTTTTGAACGCGGACTATATTTGGAGCAGTAGAGTTAATCTTGTTTTTGAATTATGAGAAGAAAAAGTGAAACAGTTTTGTAGGTACTCGTAGTAATCTATGTATGTGCTTACCAACGTCGTTTGCATTTCTTTCTGTCAACAACCAACAATTCAACCAACAGACGAGAATGAACTCGTTACTTCATTAGACTCATCTTCAAATCAAGCGTGACATCTGCGTCGAACTTTATACTTAAAGTCAATATTGATACAGTTACGTATTCAGTGATATTTAAAAAGTGCTCGAGCATCCATGAGGGTTTTTCTGTTTGGTGGAAACTGACCCTTATTACGAAGGTACTAGCGACCCGCCCCTGCTTCGCACGACTTTTACGTCTTGACAAAACTATGTGTAAGTTTAATATTAATGTATTATACACATAAACCTTCCGGAATAAATGCTCTAAATGATGGAAAAAACCACATCAAAATCCATTGCGTAGACTAGAAGAACAACGTGGTTACACAGACAGACACGAAAAGCTATGTATGTATTTTTTATCACCTATACACATACGAATGAACTACATAATAATATTCAACTTAATACAGCTGATAGGCTGTTTCATTTTTCTTCCATATTATAGTAAGCTGTTACTAATATGTCAGTATTAAGTCGTAAACACGTAATCTTAAAGCCAAGATCCATTTAGATTAGTAAACAACAAGATTAGTAACAAAACAAACTGCTAATGCTGCTTTAAGTGATTGATTAATTTCAACTGTTTTTAGAGTTCCGTACTTCAAAATGAAAAACCGGAACCCTTATAGGATCACTCGTGTGTCTGTCTGTCTGACCGTCTGTCACAGCCAAGTTGCTCTTAATCTAATGGACCGATTAAGTTGAAATTTGGTACACATATGCATGTCTGTGACCCAAACTTTTTTTAAACAAATTTAAAAAAAAAGTTTTTCAAACTGTACCGTGTGATATATCAAATGAAAGGACTTACTGTGAGGGTCTCAAATATATATATTTTTAAATAATTTTAAAATGTTTTAACATGTTTTGTTTTAAAGTTATCTAATAAAATAGACGACAATTTGACCATATCCTACCTCCGAAACTACTGGGCCTAAAATTTGAAAAAAAAAAATACAGAAAATTGTTAATTATAGCAGGAAAACCTTTACTTAAGAGTCTTAAAATAACATGTTTTAAATCTTTCAATATTTTGAGTACAAACTTCCATATGCAGTTGGAATGTATGGGAGCGCATGTTTTTCAATTATAATTTTAAGTTTATTCTTGGGATAATTCTTTCTCTTCTTTCTTCATCCCAACTACGGAACCCTTCACTGTACGTTGGCCGACATGCACTTGGCTGGTTTTGTTTACCTACTAGTTGTAAGCTACGCAGCTGTTTACAATTAAACGACTACAGCTAATTAATCTTCTAGCAATCCAATTAACCTCTACGACTTCGGAAAAATGAAAACATATTACTCCACTTTTTCAAACCATGTTATAAGTACCTTTCCTATTAAGTTTAAGTGATTGAGTTTTATCTATAGTAAAAGTCGAAAGCACTTGACATGCTAAATAAGTTCAGAGTAAAATGAGGGAAACCAACGACTGTCATACTCAATGAGACCGGCGATACTCACTCAGAAAATTAAGTTCATGCAAATGAACCGCCAGTGGGTAGTACTAAGTCAAGACCAAAAGCTGCAGTAGGCAATTAAAAATATTCTTCACAAATACTTTCTACCGGCGGTATGTTTAACCGACAGTTTTCTAGTTTGTTTTAATTTCTAACTACAAAGTACAAATAAATGGTTATCAAGTAGGTCGGAACTCTTCAGTAACAATATTGACGCTCATATCATAACAGACGCTGGGAGCTTGCAAGAGAATTTATGTTTGCTAATTAACGCAGTTTTGTTAGTATAGTTTTCAACGTTTAATAAGGTTTGGTTATGTAACGTTTAGTATTCTAGATCAAACTTTGAATAATTTTAGTAACATGTTTCTGTGAAAGAAAATAATATATTCTTGTGGGAATTTCGATTTTCTCAAACAGGATATGTCCTTGAAATAGCCTGGATACTGAGTTTAACCTTGACCCAAAAACAAACAATTAAAACTCGTTAGTCCCACTTGCGTGAAAAACTTAACTCAGAGTCAGTTGCTAACACGAGGTTAAATTGACAATATTGTATGACAAACTGTCAATTTAACCTCGTGTTAGCAATTAACTCTGAGTTAAGTTTTTCACGCAAGTGGGCCTTAGATAAACGTACCAACCTATATGGCGAAAGCGCCAGGGTAGCCTGTACGTTTTTTGCAATTTGCAGAAAAGTATACGGTCGCGAATCATATTTTAATCAACATAAAACCTAATTTTATGTTCATTAAAATATTATTCGCGACCGTAACAAATATGTACTTACAGAATTATAATCAATAAAGTTATCAATACAACTCTCTAAGACCATGTAATCCTATTGAACGACTCTTTCATGAAAGCTTGACATTTGAGGATTATACTAACTTAAGGAGTTAAGTGGTTCCGCCGGCGGCCTCGACGGCCTGACTCCACAACATTTAAAGGACCTATTAAGTTCAGGCGCCGGGGAAGCTGGTGAGTCGCTATTGAAGGAGCTTGCGGCCCTGATAAAACTCATGCTCACCGGCGGTGTCAACGAGGCCGTCATCGATGTCTTGTACGGGGCCAACCTATGTGCCCTGCGCAAGAAGGACGGCGGCATTCGTCCCATCGCCGTTGGGTGCACGTACAGGCGTACGGCAGCCAAAATATGCTGTAAGCTGTATAGCGAATCGCTTACAGCTAAGTTTCAGCCCCTACAGCTTGGTTTTGGCTCAAAAGGGGGCTGTGAGGCTGCCGTGCATGCCCTTTCCACCTTTTTAAACTCCAACAAAGGTGAGGTCGTCCTCAAGGTTGACGTTAAGAACGCCTTTAACTCTGTCAACAGGGACACTTTGTTGGCTGAAGTCAAAAAGGAAATACCCGAAATTTATGGTTTTATGTGGCAATGTTACAGGTACCCTTCTAAATTATTATACAAGGACAATGTTTTGGAATCTGCAGTAGGATGCCAACAAGGTGACCCTCTCGGGCTAGTTATTTTCAGCTTGGCTATTCATCCAGTTATCCAGAAACTAAATTCAAAATTTAACGTGTGGTATTTAGATGATGGAACGCTAGGAGGTGATGTAGACACCGTTTTGAAAGACCTACAGCTTCTCAAAGAGGAATTTAAATCTATTGGCTTGGACCTTAACCCATCAAAGTGTGAAATTTACCTTTCTGACATTACCGACAGACAACTGACTCTAGAAAAATTTAATGCAATAGCCCCACAAATCAAAATTTTAGAAAAAAGTTCACTGCACCTCCTAGGTTCCCCAATTTTAGAAGACAGCTTTTCTCCATTTATCAACGAAAAAATCAAAAACTTCAACGACATTTCGGACAGACTCTTCAAAATTAATTTACATTCGGCATTCACCCTGATTAGATACTGTTGTTTTGGCCCAAATTTTATTTACTTTCTACGTTCTTCCCCTTTATGGAAGCAGCCAAACCTCTTGGACAAAATTGACCAAATTATTCGCAGCACACTAACATCCATTTTAAATGTGGCCCTGGACGACCGAGCGTGGCTGCAAGCCACACTACCCATCCGTTTTGGTGGCCTCGGCGTCCGCAAAATTACCAGTATTAGCTTACCGGCGTTCCTGTCCTCTGTCCACAGCACGGAAAAGTTGACCGAGAAAATTTT
The DNA here is from genome assembly GCA_947568875.1 of Fissipunctia ypsillon. Lineage (NCBI taxonomy): Eukaryota > Metazoa > Arthropoda > Insecta > Lepidoptera > Noctuidae > Fissipunctia > Fissipunctia ypsillon. Next base: position 6,517,175 of record OX387656.1, on the reverse strand, counting down.
AGCCCCCTCCTTGGTTGACTCAGAAGTGCCGTGTTTGACTGACGCTGTGAACGCCTGGAAAGTGGCTTGCCCGGATACAGATCGGCCCTTGAACCTATCTTCCCAGAGGCAGTGGGATGAACCGCTCTGCAGGTTGGTACGGAATAATCTAATTAATACGACCACCAATACTGCTGAGCGTGCCCGCCTGCTGGCTGTGGGGGAGTGGGAGTCGGGCCTCTGGCTTCAGGCGCTACCGTCACCCAACATAGGCACCATGCTGGGTGACACCACCTTCCGGCTCGCTACTTGTCTGCGTCTGGGCGCTCCCTGCGTGGCTCCGCATCGCTGCCAATGCGGTGTCAGTGTCGACTGCCTCGGACAACATGGCCTATCCTGCAGTAAGAGCGCAGGCCGGATAGCACGGCACGCCAGCATCAATGACATCATCCGTCGTGCTCTTGTCACCGCCGGGGTGCCAGCTGTTTTAGAACCCAATGGCTTAGCACGCGACGATGGAAAGAGACCAGACGGAATGACCATAATGCCTTGGAAGGTAGGTAGGCCTTTGGTGTGGGATGCAACGTGTGTCGACACCCTTGCGCCATCCCATCTTCCTAGCACGGCAGTCTGTGCTGGAGCGGCTGCTGCGGGTGCGGAAAACCTCAAACGGCGCAAATACTCCAGTCTTATTGGGACTTATATGTTCGAGCCGTTTGGGGTTGAAACACTTGGGCCATGGGGTCCGAGTGCCCACTTAGTTTTTCGAGACATCGCCAGGCGGTTGGTCGACTCCACACGTGACCAGAGGGCTGGCCTATTTTTTGGCCAAAGAATCAGCATTGCTATACAACGTGGCAATGCTGCCAGCCTTCTGGGCACTTTTCCTGTTGACAGCGATGCGGATGAATTTTTTGATGCCCTCTGATTATTTACCCCCTCCCTTTTTTATATACTTGTAAATATTATTATTATTATGTTAGTAATTGTATAGTGTACTTAAGGAGTTGTATTACTGATTCGAATGTTTATAATTCTGCAAATACATATTTGTTACGATCGCGAATCTTACTTTAATTAACATACACCCAGACACTGAGCTGCAATTTGCAAAAATCGTAAGGAACTTTGAATTTCACGGGCTACCTTAGCGCTTCCCCCTTAAGAAAACAAGTCATGAAAAAAATAGAAGCATATTAGCATTCAATTATCTCTGACAGTAAAAATGTAGATAAAGCCAAGATATCATAAGCCAAGGTTTTGGTAAAAACATGGGATAGGAAATTGGAAAGAGGTCGTAGGGCTCGCCCACACTTGTCCAAAACATAATTACTAACCGGCTGGAGAAGAATGCTAATTAAAGCCCCCTTGCACGCATGCCAACATCGCCCTAGTGTCAATCGTGTTTTCATTTGTACTGTGGCGGCCGAGATTATTGACCAACCCAAAGATTATTTTACCATTACCAAGATAATCAGAATTATTTTAAAATACTTTTAATGCTGTGCTTTCTTGTGAATAATTATATTAACCATTTCCTATATGTAATTATGTAGTCTATACAGTATTTTCTATCCTATGCGAATAACAAACGTGTCGAGTTATCACCTTTCTCAGGCCATTAAACACAGTAAATCATTATGAAACCTTTCTGAGGAGCCAAGTGATAGATGGCGTTCATTATATTTTGGTTAATACTGTTAATAGCTACTGGTATAGCATATCCAGTATCAAATTCGCGTTATCAATAGCGGCCACGTTTGATTTGATGGCAAACCACGATTGTAATTACCGCTGCTTCAATAATTATCGCCTATGATAACTTTGTATTATGTTGCCGTCTTTGTTCTGTCAAAGTTGACGTTATCATCAATCAAATAAAACCACAATAAGACCTTTTACAAAGTTTGACACGAAAATGGGCAATCTCTTTGAAGTCTTTTGTGTGATACAATGGTGGAATTATCTTGTTACGATTATAATGTGGTAATTTATACAATTGGCTTGTCCAATGTTAGGCCGTTGAATGGTAGACAGTGTTTATTTTATTTGCAGTTTTTTACCGTTGAATTATCATGACGTTCTTCTCAATGAGAAGTATGTAGACGTATAGAGTCTGGACACGCTAACTCTGCGATGGAATAAATTGGCAACTTCAAAAAGTTTTTTATATGGTATATTTATACATCAGTCACTTTCATGGTACTTAGACTGTCAGATTGCTTACGCTGGAAATTGTTTTACCGAAAATAAAATAGAAAAATGATTAAACTTATCAAAACTGGTGTTCGGGAGTTAATATATAACATAATACGTAATTTCCAAGATGTGAAGTTACAGCACGATGTCATCCTTAGCCAAAAATGGCAATGTTTACAAGATATCGAAAAGTTGACGTGTAAGTAGATCTAATGATTTTGATATTTTGCCTCTTGATTTTTGCATAATAGATTGTATATTTATCTAAGAACATTTTTTCGAATACTCAAATAATTCCAGGTGGAATAATTAAAGAATTAAATCCTAATCTTCAAGCTGAATATAAACAAATTAACCTATCAGAAAAAAAAAAACAACTAGTATCAAATTCTTTTTTCGTAGTACAGACAGTGTTGCCGTCTATAGATTTTCAAATTCCACCATTTTTTTTACTTCTGCAGAGTTAGCGTGGCCAGACTCTATTAAGATTTAAAAGTGCTACGTAGTGTTTATATTCCAAACGAAATAGTGTTCACTATTCAATTATTACAACGAAACAAACTTTATGAGAGTCCCTTATTATGGCCGGCTGTGTACAAAATACTATGAGTGGGCAGTTGGTCAAGTTCGTTTGCGGCGTCCCATTGACATGGTTAATTAAATTTTAAAAAAAGAATCACTCGCTTCACCAGTCTTCATAAAACTATTAATTAAAGAAAGGTGTTTTTTTTATATTTCACACTGTAGTTATTTTCCGGGTTCCTTTGTTAACTAGGTTTTTAATTGCCTCCAAAATCGGACCGTAAATGCCCAATATTGAATTAATTAAGACCTTTGCAAAACGAAAGAGGTAGGTATTAATTTATTTAATAAGACGGGGTGACCCATCCTGCCTATCCTCTATCAGAATCTATAAGTAAACTTGAATTGCAATTGTAATTGTAACGTGTTTTTCAACATCTAGCTTTTGATTGACTCTGTAACTAATTATTAAAAAAAAAACAAATTAATCGAGGAAACCCAGACCAAGAACCAAGTTTTACAAATAATGCTACTCAACATTCAGACATCTTAATTCTATCACAGGGTCAAATTAAATTATTATATCCAAACACGACAAAATAAAAATAAATAAGATTTTGATGACACTTTTGGGTCAATGACTGGAAGTTTTGTTACTAGAAGTGAGAGTTGATAAAATCTGTTTTATCGTGTTGAGATATCCATCCATCACGTCTGTAAAAAATACCACACAAAAAAAATATTTTTAAACTGATATTTTAAGTAACAACACTACCGGCTGTTGACGACCCCAGAAAAAAAAAATCATAAAATAAATTTCTTTTTTATTTTATCATTTTTAAACATCGATACCCATCGTGTCTGCGGAGTTTCGCTAGCTACTTTAATTTGACCCTGTACACGCCATGCCATGACAGGTCCCTACTGCTACATTTCCCATACAAAATTTTCGATGACAACGTACACATAATATATAATTTTGCTAGAAATGCTACTGACCATGTTAATCGATTAGTCAGCTAATATTAATAGAACAACAAAATCGACCAGCCGTCGTAATTGCCCTACTAATGTATTCTGGTCGAAAGGGTCGATATCTGGAATTAGTATTTTAGGCACGCCTGCAAATAAGTTATTAGGTGAAACAATCAACCCGCGTCGCCAGTGCTCTAGTCGGCGAAGAAAATTAAAATTAACAAGGTTTTAGACGGCTGTAGAGTAGGAAGAATGCTTAATGAATTTCCTTGATGTTGTCGGTGTGTTACCATTAATAATATAATAATAATATATAATCTTTATTGGAACAAAACACATTTTACAAATTGATTGCGTACGTAAATAGCTACATTAGTTACAAAACTGTGTCGTAGCTATTAACGCCCACCTCAAGAGGGAGACGACAGCGTTCCAGATTCCAGAGATGAAAATACAGCAGGGGTTAAAAAAAAAGAACAATACCAAATATTAAAAAAAAAAATTGATTATTTTTCTCAGTAGGCATTGACTTATACATATAAGGTCAAATTTTAGTAAGTGCAAATATTTAAAGGAGTTTAATCTACTCATAAAACTAAACAACTTTTCCCAATAAATATAGGACAAAATGTAAACAAAAATAAAAAAAAATAAATAAACAATAAATAAATAAATAAATGTAAACAAGTCAGCTGGGCTTACAATTTATATGGACAGTTAAAAAAAAAATCGTATTACGACCCATGTTTCTTGGGAAAAGTTGTTCAGTTTTATGAGTAGATAAACCCCTTAAAATATTTGCGCTTACTAAAATTTGACCTTATAAAGGGTGTCTCAGTAAGAGTGCACTTTTTAAAATTGGAATTTTTTTTTTCATGCAAGTGGCAACTCTGTTTAGTCTGATTATTAAAAATGGAGCGCTTTTCGAAAGAACAACGCGTTATAATTGTGAAAACTCATTACAACGGTGAACGGCATTCGTTACAGGAATATGATAACGGACTTCTTGTGGCCTCAACTGGACGGCATGAATCTGGACAACATAAGGTTTCAGCAGAACGGTGCAGCCTGCCACACCGCGCATGAAACAATCGACTTATTGCAGCAACGATTTCCAGAACATATTATCTCACGAAATTCTGATGTCAACTGGCCACCAAGATCGTGCGATTTAACGCCGTGCGATTTTTTTCTTTGGGATTTTGTGAAATCTCGGGTTTCTGCGAATAAACCCGAAACAATTCCTGGGCTCAAATCGGAAATCCAACGCGTCATCGGTGAGATACAGCCACATTTCTGTGCAAAAGTCATGGAAAATTTCATGAAAAGAGTAATAGCCTGTCATCGGAGCCGTGGGGGTCATTTGCCAGATATTTTATTCCATACTTAATCGGAACATGTCTTCTTTACAATACAATAAAAATATCACAACTTTGTCATAAAATACTTGTTTTTATTTTAAAATGAAAAAGTGCACTCTTACTGAGACACCCTTTATATTACTGCGGGAGGTCAGGTCTTTTTCCTCGAATGCTTTTTTGGCCAAAATCGAACACTTGATTCTTTTAACTATTTTACTCCAGGCAAATCATAGTTTCGATCCTCAAATCCCAACTTAAAAATTCATTCTGCCTAATACATATATCAACTACAGTCCCCCAGGACTAAGGTCAAAGAATTCTTAATAATCTATTGTATTACTTTCATATACAGAGTCTGAACCCTTAACATCAGGGACTCGATGATGATGACTTAATCACCCAATAATGAGTCCTAAGAAAACACCGATAAGGCCAGTTAGATAAGGCCAACTACCAGTTTGAGAAACTTAGATAATAAACTAGCAAATATTGATGCTTATTCAAAACCATGCCATGCATATTCATAACTAATTATTTTACGTAATTAGCTAATAACCAGGCAATAACGAAGGACTTTCTATCAATTGTTATTGCTATCTTTAAACCTCTATTGCCATTTAATGAAGTATTTAAACCTCATACGAAGTTAATGTATACAATTATTGTCATAGAATATTAATTCGAACACATTTAGCGGGTTAAGTAGCATTTTATACTAAGCCCAGGACAACATCGTTAACACATAAAATCAATCAGATTACCAGATTACACTGACCCCTAGTAGGTCCAAGTTGTTCATAAGTAAGGGTTAAGTTATCCTGGTTGTTTTCTTAACCTGAATTAACTTGGCTGCCCGGATGCTTCTACTTATGTGGATGACGGCTATCTATCGCCGTACGCTGTAATTGTTTTTTTTTAATTTTTATTAACATTATCTGTCATTATTATATTGGGATGAGTTGAATAGGTGTTAAATAAATAAAATAAGTTTATTTCAAAACGTTAAAAGTTGTGTGAAAATAATTAAAGAATGCTTTGTCATGTTCCAGGAAAAATATTTAAAATAATAGTCTACAATGTGGATACGTCAGATACATATGCAGTTATCATTTTTAATACAGGGTCAATTTAAATTAGCTAGCGAAACTCCGCAGGCGGGATGGGTATCGATATCTAAACACGACAAAATAAAACAATAAAAGATTTGATGATTTTTGGTTGGGGTCAATGACCGCTGATAGTGTTGTTACTTGAAGTGTGAGTTGATTAAATCGGCTTTATCCTATTGAGACTTCGATACCCATCACGTCTGTGAAGTTTACTAATAAAGAAACAGATTTATAAACTGATATTTTAAGTGACTACACTACCGGCGGTTGATGACCCAAAAAAAAACCATCAATTTATTTTATTTTTTGTGTTATATCATGTTTAGGTTTGGATACCCGACACGTCTGCAGAGTTTCTATGTAAAATGCGAGTTCTGCGAGTGCTCTATGTAAAATAATGGTATTCAGCTGCATCCGGTTAGACTGGAAGCCGACCTCAACATAGTTGGGAAAAGGCTAGGCAGATTGATTGTTCATGACATCAACCATTGTCTACTTCTATTTCCATGACTTAATTATCTGCTACATTAATCAGAAAAAGTATTATTTTTGAAGTATGTATCAACAAAACTTTTTACTCCAAACATTCCGGAAACACTCGAAAAAATGCAAAAGAGTCATTCGGCCTTGGTACCACTAATTCTTAATTCATTCTCGGCCTGACCCACAAGTTTATACATTTGAATGTATAGGAGATCGTTTATATGCCTAAAGTCCACTTTTTACACAGAGGAAGAAATTAAATCACTGGACTGGTTATTGTGGCTTTAAAAGGCTTTCGCTTATGACCAACATTATCATAGGCTTAGATTAGTATCGGTCATTCTTCTTAAGTTTATTGGTGATAATTTCTTATGTTGAGGGATAAACTCTTCATTTTATATTGACTTTATAATAATCCACATTCGATTATTTACTACATGAATAGTTAAAATTACATAGAGACAGAAGAGCCCAAAAGAATTGTTTATTTCAATAGTTTCTTTCAGAAAACCTGTAACAGAAGGGTTGAATGAGGTAAACAGTCATATTGTAAAATCACACTGCAATAACCAAAATTAAAATATCTACTATATAAACACTAATAGTAATACTTCTAGTTCATCAGTTCATAATACACATTTCATCACTGCAACAAAGGGTCAGTGGACATTGCCTTACACAAAAACTGGTGATCACAATAAGAACGTGCAAAACGAACACTTCGATTAAAATTCCCGATGGCAATATTTAGAGTCCCCAACCTTTACCTAAAGCCGACGACTCGACTTTACGATCGAATCTCTACCAAATGGGGTGTGAAATTAGGATGCCGACAATTTCCCTAACATCAATGCAATTAGACCCACTAGCTGATAGTAATCCCTAAATTACTATAAATGGAAACCGTTATTAGCCAATAACTAGTTTGAGGAACAATAAAAGAGATGTTGCCAAGATCAGTACGTTTAACAGACAGGTCTATGACCCCGGAATATTTTACATCTAGAAAGAACCTACTGCCTATATTTTAAGATAACATACTTACCTACTCCAAATATAAGCCTCGACACATATAGAATAAGGTCAAGGTGAACTCAGCTCATAAAGAACCCAAAGAAATCGAACACACTCCACCAAAAAGCTCGAATCTCTTCATCAAAGTCTTCCCCAATAAATAACTCAAAAGCAATCTCAATTACTATTGGAAACACCTAAAGAGGTAAGTCTCACATACTGAGGAATGCTAGGAAAGTGTGCAAGTAACCCTGGAACGTGATCTGGTTGCTATGGGAAGGTACAAAAAGTTTGCGATTGTGATTCCTTGCGCGCAAACTAATTTAGATTCGCTGGAGATTCTGCGGCGGCGTTGATTCGAGACTTTGTTCGTGTAGAGGTGGCAGGTTTGGTAATGGTATGGTGTTAATAACTTATTATTTTAGTACTTATTAGTTAATGCAAATTAGATATATTGTGATGAATTAGCTGTTAAAACGTAAACTATAAAAGTTTTGATACAAAACTTTGAGTACACTTTGATATACTGAATTTCGTCATATTTTAAACAAACGGTTTGGTACGAACTGAACGTGAAACAAAGCTTAGAAATAGCAAAATACCTTTGTGGGTAGACGTACAATAACGGAATTATGGGTCAGGGTAAAATTTTGAGTACATCTTAGTGATGTGTTTTGGCAAAATTTTAGATACTTAAACGGTTATGTACAAACATTAATAAAACACAAACGATACCTTCTTTGAGACAAACTTAGAACCAGCAAATATTTATGTAAATTCTTCATCTGTTCGATATAAGCATATCAAATATGTATAAACGTATTCCAATAAACTACATAAAACAATCAATGAACTGTTAGCCATAACTGTTCATTCATCGTTCACGCGTGAACTTTGCCACAGAGAATCACATTTGTAACCCAAAACTAAACAATTTACGAGCTTTGCCAGTTCTAAACCTTCCGATGCAGACTCAGGCAGAGGTACAAATGTGCATGTTGAAGTAGCTTCATGAATAACAAAATCAACGCTCCCCTGACCGCTTTGTGATAAGGAGACAAATCGGTGAAAACTTGTACAATGACCGAGAAAAGTAAAAACACTTTCTGTATATACCTACACGTTTTATTTAGTAGGCCGCTTCTTTCCGGATTCTGGCGGAACTTGAAACATGTCCGGAGTCATGTTATGCCATTGAGAAAGATATACGACTTTGAAGTTGATAGCTAACATGAAAATTCGGGGCATCTTTCATTTTGTTTACTATTATCATAAAGCTAAGAGGAAATTATTGCCATAAGCTAAGTAGATGTTAATTTTATACTTGTTTTTCGTCATTTTGTATCCAAAGCACAAATCCGAACTTGCATCATACATACCATAAGTATTCAAAGTTTTTCAACGATAAAAAAGAAATGAACATTTTGCTTATAACATCTCAGTTTTTTAAGCCGACAGCTACACCAAAACAGTCGAAGAATTTTGCAACAAAGGTACGGTATGCAAAGAAGCGATAAGGTCCGGTCGGAGAACATGTGAGTCACTATTCCGACTAGCTTATTTTATCTGTGACAGTAAGCCGTTAACATGACACATCTGCTTAAAGTTTCTAATTCAACTAAAATCTCTGATGAGGTGTGCACTATGCAGGCACCCACATTTCCCCAGTTACGTCATAAATCCCACGTAAGTAATAGAGGCGAACATATTAACACACATAAATGCAGACTTCTTGCTGCTACTACAAATTTCCTAACGGATAAACCAAATAACGCTTTGTCCGACCCAGGAAGAACTGAAACCCAGAACCACGTAACGTAGTCGCGCTTGCAATCAGCAACGGCCGAACCCAATAACCTATTTTCAGTAAAAGACAGATCGCTATTGATAGTAGACAGTATAATTCTATCTGTCCTTATGTCAGGCCGGTAAGATTCCATAATCTCTTATTTATTTATTGATATGACACTTCAACAACTTACTCACTAGAACATACACAAACGAAAATAACATACAGTTTATAGATAATGTGAGTACGTCACTTACAGAAGTGCACAGCACTAAGTGCTCGCCCTTTCGGATGCATTCCAGCCAGCTTTAGGTGTTTAGTCTATCTAGGTAAGGAGGCAGACAGGCCAATGATAGACCTCTGCCTAATTTGAATGCGCACCTCGTCGGGCTAGGGCTCGTAGGTCAAGTTTAATAAGGACCTGCCCTACTGCCATCATGCAAAGACCAAGTTGAAAAGTATTTGAAGCATTTAATTTCACCGGCTATCAAAACCTACCAAAATAAACTTTGTAACCTGAGCGAGACTTTACGAGCGTTTACAACGAACGGCATTACGTACAAACTTTCAAATCCTTGTTTATCGAAATAAATGAACCGATTATAATGAATCTTCATACGCCTAAGCAAGATACATAGGTATAAAAAGTTAGTTAAGAACATTTTCGAAATGTCTTATATAAAAAAATGATAATTAGAAATCTCTGTTTCTATTGAAAATTTAAAATCGTTCGAATTTAGATGTAACACTATTTATCGAAAATGTCCTCAACTAACTTTTTAGACCTATGTATCCTGCGTATGAAGTTTAATTAAAATCGGTTCTTTCATTTCGAAAAACAAGGAATGCCGTACGTCGTAAACGCTCTTAACTTAATGTGTATCAAAAGTCCAGTCACATGCTACACTTCGAGCAACCATATCGACTCGACTCCTGATCATGGATTTCGATTCAAATAGCAATTACTCGAAAATCACTGCGCCGATTTTAATACTTATGGTACCATCTTAAAGTTGAAACGTCAGGCTTTAAAAAAAAATAACTTTTTTATCATCATCTGCCTAGCCTTTTCCCAACTACGTTTGGGTCGGCTTCCAGCCTAACCGGATGCAGCTGGATACCAGTATTTTACAAAGAACGACTGCCTATCTGACCTCCAGAGGCACGGAGGGTTCTTGGTGTGTAAAGATGGTCACCCATCCACGGACCAACCACGGCAAGCGTAGCTTAACCTGATCGATCGACCCGTGTGGCTGTTATTACTTACCCACAAGCCCCTAAAAAAATGAACTTCTTCATAAATGGGATAAATACTTTTTGAAGAAAAAAAAAACTATTTTGTATGCACGGGCTGTATGGGGTTGAGTCGATGTGGTTGCTCGCGAGCGTAGTACTTCTTCGAAGTTCTGCATTGCGTTCAGACTATTAAATAAATAAAATTTTGTATTTGCCGCATTTTTATTCTCGACATGTTTAGCAATAAACCTATACAGCATAGCGTAATATAATCAGCCTATAACGTTCCCACTGCTGGGACACAGTTTCTGTAAGAGGGAGTGGGCCATAATCCACCACGTAGGCCCAGTGCGGGTTGGTGAACCTATTATTTCCTAAATGTATCGTACTTAGGTACCTAAAACTACATCTTATCTGATCATCAAACTCTCACTTGTCCATAATGCTATTTAAAGGTGAATAATCTTAATTCTTTAATTATATACTAAAATTATTAACTCACTGACACACATATTGGCGAGATTTGCATACGACCTACATGTACTCGGTCATTAACATTAGAAAAATACATAAATCACTTCTCAATGTCACAAATCACGAGACATGTGTTTTAATAGAAAGACAATCTTTAGCCTATGCGCAGACTTGATTCAAAACTATCTTTTGACAGACTTATTTGAAAACAATGTTGGCAAACACACTCGTTAAGTCTCATAATCAAAGTTGATTAGTAGAGATCCACAGGAAAAACTGTCTTGACTCAAAACAATACTGTTCTGCCGGCAAAAGGCAAAACTGATTGGGTTGTGTGTATACTGAAGTTGATCCTGATTTGGCACGCATTCCATGCATATTCATTCGTTTGTCTAATAATAAACATATTGTAATAATAATGAATGATGGCCGAAAGCCTCGGGCAATGTCTTCTTGGCTCTTGTACGGCGGTTCGATCAAAGGTTAGAGAAAGCAGAACTCCTTGAGAAGGCATACGTTGTAAGGAGGTTTCTTTCTCTGAATATCTGGACGTCAACTAGCCTCTTAATCTTAACAAATAAATAAAATTGAAGTGCCTGTTTGTAATGTCCAAATAACAGTTTTTTACTAAATTCATATGAAAGTATATACGGTAGGTATTTATTATAACAAAAAAAATCAATAAAAAATATTTTGCCTGTCTATCTGTCTGTCTGTTTGTTCCGGCTAATCTCCGAAACGTCTGGACCGATTTTGACGAGACTCACTGGCCGATAGCTGATATTATAAGGAGTAACATAGGCTACTTTTTTGTAAGAAAACGGATTAGGGTTCCGCGCAAAAAAATAAAACCCATGAAATTATATGAACAAAAAACCGGATTTGAAAAATTATTTTTGCATTCGGTAGCCCAATTCTCGAAGATAGTTATAGGCTATTTAACATCACGCTACCACCCTTAGGACCTGAGCAAAAGGAAAAAAATCGGTCATCTGTCTGAGCGCTAAGCGAAAACGAAAGCGCGGCCGGGCGATGCACCGCGGCGGATCGGGGGACGAGGGAGTTTTGTCAACATGTGGCTGCTATTTTAGTATATTGTGTACCTTACGACTTCAACGCGAACGAAGTCGCGGGGCACAGCTAATAATAGATATAATCATTGCTAGAACTACTTATAGACTCCGTTTACACGTATGTACTTAGCGGAAGTCTTTGATTGTATTCAATAAACGACTTTTCCGGAAATGAAATGTTATTCAACGAGACATTTCTCATTGAATAATAATTTATTTAAATATCTTCGCTTTGTTCTCGCGTACCTCTACAAAATACAATTGGTATTTAATTTATGCATTCAGACTCGGTATATATTATATGGGTCATACAAACTTTTCCGGCGTTGCTTGGTGCGGAAACCCAAGCCGAGTCCGGAAGCGGTCGCTCAACTGGTGCCGTCGAAAATTAACGTGTTATGTACTTTCAATTTCATTTACTTATTGTTGCTAAGCATTTTATAAAAGGCTGGCATTAAAATGTAGCTATATAATTGAAATCCTACTTCCTACAAATAATTATAAACGTGAAAGTTTGTGAGGATGGATGGATGGATGGGTGTTTGTTACTCTTTCACGCAAAAACTACTAAACGAATTTTAAAAAAATTGTAAAGATGGTCACCCATCCACGGACCAACCCCGGCAAGCGTAACTTAACCTGATGGATCGACCCATGCGGCTGTTATTACTTAGCCACGAGCTCCTCATACCTCCTCATAATGAAGATATAGGCAGAATTATTAGTGAAAAGTTACTTTTACAGGATAAGATATAGAACAGGATCTCTTCTCAAGATCTTCTAAGATTCATATACTACCAACGGCAAACCAATGAAATGACCCCTACAGACTGTGGAATGAATAACATATGGATACTACACGTAATGCACGATCTCCTGTTTCCGCAAGATTCCGGTCGTAGCACGTACCTACCTATCTCAAAATTGCATCTCCCAGAAAATTGCTGTTCTAAAATCACATTCTAAACATACTGCAAAGTCTACAACGATGAATCAAATCTCGGTTACAAAAACAAGTTATAAGTTGTTATAACGGTCCGAATTTCGCTAATAACTATAAATAACCAGTCTTAAGTCACACCTGTACTATGTGGCTCAAATAAATAATTAAAACATGTTTTCCGGGTTCCATATATCATTATTGAAACGATACAAAATTTTTTCAATCATGGCGGCTGGAATGTTGGCCTGGCATGGTTTAAAAATGGAACACTTTTCTTATTGCCTGTTAATTTTGTCCATCAATCATCTATGATGGAAAATTGTGTTTAGCTGCTTGATAAATAATTTCCATGTCGGAGTTGGAAAGCCTCTGGTGGTGTAGTCATCTTGTAGTAGCTTGCACGACTTCAATTTTCATCGTCCTAGGTTTTATCCTTACGTTGAACCGTTGATCAGACAACTGAGGGGCAATTCCCGTAATTTTAAGAACGTTCAGTCTGATCTCAGTCTCATAACTTCCCAAAATTTTTGATAAGTTATTGACATTTGATTGTTGCTGAGAGGAGATTACGACTAGATTTTGAATGTTTTTAATTACGGGAATTTGGCTTCAGAACTCTTACGGACTTCAATACAAAATGGTTTTATTAATAGAGTATATACCCCTTAAGCTTACAAACATTACCCCCTTTGCTAGACTCTATTTGAATTTTGTGGATCTGGGAGAAAAACTTTTTGGAGGTGGATGCAGCTCTACGCTGAATTTTAATTTTAGTTGTATGTAAATCTGTGTCTGTAGCTACTAACAAAATTGTTACTAACCCTATGTACTTTGTCAGAAAATTTAAAAAAAGGAGGATGTGCGTCAAAATCTTTTTTGCCGGACGGAAAAGTGCGTCGTTCTCAGCGTAAAAGCCTTATTTGCTCAACAGGGCTGAAAGTGATATTACGCACATTTGACCTAAATTCGATATTAGCCATGGACAATAATAGTACAGTTCTACTTTCAAAGGTCATAGGCGAGTGAAGTCTACATAACCTACCATATGTATAGAAATGTTCGATAGTTAGTGGTATATCTAGTACCAGGCCTTGTTTTAGAATATGTTTGGCCTAAACTTGTCACAGTTTAGTTCAACTTCCTACTTAAGAGGGCTGTGGCATTTTGACACCTCTCTCGCTCACACGGAACCAAATGTTTAAGAATGTTAAACGAAAAGATGCTTTTTTGAAAAATGTAATCAATGTGCAGATTAACAAATAATTTTAATTTAATAGGTAATTTATTGTGGCATTTATTTAACTCATCTCGAAAACTGATCATAATACTTATTGATCTGAGTTTATTAGATAACACAATAGAAATGTGTTTTAATTGGAAATGTGTCTAGTTTTAGCAAAAACGGGCAATAGTGTGCATGGGAATTATTATGTAAATACTAAAACAAGCTACACAAAAAATACCATTCGTAAACTGCTAAAACATTTCAATAAAAATGTGGTAGGTAATGGATTTTTCATGAAAAGGGTGTTTCTAAAGCTTTCTCGAAGGAAATTCAATAGTGCAGGCTGTGAGCTAGGAACTTGTTCCCTTTTCAGTTAATTTTACGCGGTTGAATTTACTGAAATTCTAGGAGCAAAAATAAAATGTAAAAATTCATAGAATTCTGTTTTTAAATTGAAAAACATTATTTTATGACTGATATCAACAAAGTTTTTTATTTATTGTAATATACACAGATTTTAAATTCAGTATACAACAGAGGCGAAGCGCGCTAACAACTCCATTCCTACCGGCTTCCCTTTGGAGGATCGGAAGAGTAACTTCACCTACCACCATTGAAAAATAGCACATTCGATTAGAGAAATAGAGATTCGATACGATTGCCAAATCTATATATATAAAAGGAGAAACTGACTGATTGACTGACTGACTGACATATCAACGCACAGCCGAAACTACTGGGACTAGGAACGTGAAATTTTGCACACGGCTTCCTTTTATAATGTAGGGGAGCACTAAGAAGGGGTTTTTGGAAATTTGACCTTTAAGGGGGTGAAAAGGGGGTATTTCGTTTGTATGAAAAATCTTATTCCTTGAGTTAATAAACTTGAAACTTGGCCCAAATACTTATCTTAATAAATTATGAACTTTGTAATTTTTGGTTTTTCTAAACTACCCCCACGAGGGGGATTGGGGGGTGTCAAAATTTGTATGGAAGAATTTTAACACGCAGTCCGATTTCTGCTCCTATGCATCAGCCACCCCAGCACAGCCCACCGTGCTAGGAAGATGGGTTGGCGCGAAGGTGTCGACACAGGTTGCATCCCACACCAAAGGCCTACCCAACTTCCAAGGCATTATGGTCATTCTGTCTGGCCTGATTGAAATTTATTTATTTACTAGCTGTGCCCTGCGACTTCGTTCGCGTGGATGTCGTAAGATATACAATATACTAAAATAACAGCCACATTTTAATAAAACTCCCTCATCCCGACCCGTCGCGTTGCATCGCCCGCCCGCGCTATTACTTCGTTTCCGCTTAGTGTTCTTTCTGACTTCTTTCTTTCTGCTCGGCTCCTAAGGGTCGTAGCGTGATGTTAAATAGCCTATAACTATCTTTGAGAATTGGAAATGGAAAAAGAATTTTTCAAATCCGACTTTTTGTTCATAATTTCATAGGTTTTCATTTTTTTGCGCGGAACCCTAATTATTTTTCTAAAATAAAAGTAGCCTAAGTTACCCGCCGCAACATCAGTCCCGTCAAAATCGGTCCAGCCGTGTCTGAGATTCGCCGGAACAAACAGACAGAAGACAGACAAAAATGTTAAAAATTGCTTTTTTTGTTATAAGAACCGTTTATACTGTCCTATGCATTTAGTAAAAAGCTGTTATTTTGACATTACAAATAGACACTTCAATTTTATTTATTTGTATAGATAAGATTAAAGATGAAGTCATTCAATAGAAGTGTGGTAGTTATTTTTGCGTAATACCTAATTGTACCAACTAATACTGTATAAGTAAACATTTATGTGATAATTAATACTAATGGGTTCAAAGATCGCGACATAATGTACAACATAACACACATAACATCACGCCTTGTTTCCCCGAAGGGTTAGGCAGAGGTCTATCAATAGTACACGCACACAAAAATAATAATTATTTATATTATGTTTAATTTATTGTAATCAAGTATTATAATCAGTGCTAACCTTAATTAATCCTCACATTTTGAACATATTTTGGATGACGAACATTGCATAAAGGGAAAAGGTATTTAAATGGAGGTACCTACTTGAACGGTCGTGCAATATTTTGTTACTTACTATGCAATGCTATACAAGGTGTAACATAAATAACGCACCACCTCTTAAGGGGTCACTGTACTCATCAGTATGAACAACTTTTATTATGGGACCAAACGTGAAATCGTGAAAAAAATATTAGATGTTCCCTACATTTTGGCGAGTTATGCGAACATAAATGTAGGGAACAGCTGATTTTTTTCGCGATTTCAGGTTTGGTCCCATAATAAAAGTTGTTCATAGTGATGAGTACAATGACCCCTTAAGAGGTTGTGCGTTATTTATGTTACATCTTGTATATGCTACGACGGCACAGTTATTTAGCACTCAAGAACTTGTAGGTATATCACGTTGTTTCTGGCAAAAATATTTAGGTAAAAATTTAGACCAAAAATGAAACTTTCATCTCATTAGTCAAATCAGTCATTTAAAACATTTTGCTTGATCTTAATCGTATTTGATGACTTATAGTTTTAGATTTAAATCTAGGCTTTCTTTCCAGTCTACAATATAATTTCCATTTCATTAACAGGCCCGTTGATTAATGTGTTTTCGACGTGTTTTGAATTAACATCATTATAATTTTCCCTGCGTTTTTGCGATCTATGGCATCCTAGATTGATGACAGCTATAATTCTTCTTTTAGACAGTTGACATCTCTTTTGCATTTATTTGACGGATCTTAGATTGTTTTCTAGTTTTTAGTACCGTAAGATGAAATAGAAATGCTAGCTGTACTATGATTTCATTAGTTCGAAGCTAAGAAAACAAACGTCATAATAATATAGGTAACATTATAACCGGTATGGACATCCCTCACGCTTCTAGCACGTAAACCACTTTAGGAAAGGATTCCCTTAAAATATCACTGAAATCACTCAACTTTACAGAAGGATTTCGTCTAGGTAGATACATCGCTCTAAGCTCGTCATCTATTTTATTACCCTTCTGTCGGATCGTATCATCTTACAACATTCGTTCGAAAATTTTGGTCCATAACAAACAAAAAATACGAACCATAAAAATCACCGATATCGATATTCCGAATACACATCCCATTTTTATAATTACCGGAATTCCTTTACCTACGTTAAAACTAAAAAAGAACTAAAAACAAGATGGTCGCCATTAAATATTTATAACAACATATTATGTGAGTCATAGCATAGCGATAATGGTATGCTGCCAGCATTCCCATTTACTTGTGTTCCATACAAAATGATAACAATTCCCTTTTTGTTAGTGCGATACCAACACTCGCTACACTAATACGTTTAAACGAAATTCCGTGATTTTTTAAACTAAAAATAAATTATTGAAGGAGTTCAATAAATAAATTAATAAAAAGTTTGTCAAATAATTTTGTCAAAAAGTTTTTGAAAATATGGCGAAAGTGTTCTGTTTAGTGATGTGCTTAGTGCTGGTTCAAGTAATATCGGCAAAGTATGTCGATAAAAGGAAATGTCCTGAAGTGAGAGCAGTGCCGCATTTTGATTTGCCACGGGTATGTAATTTTACCTCAAAAACTTAAATGCATATTCGATCGTTTAGGATTATAAAAACGGCCCTTGCTATATATATTCATAGATGACATCATTTTGCTATGACCAATCGCTTGCCAAGCATAGTGGTCTGATATAGGTAATTCCCTAAGATTCTCCTTTGTACTATGCTATTGTAATATACATTGTTTTTTATATCATTATTCTACTTTTAACCAATATACAAGCTATTTAAAGACATCTGAACTGATAGAAAGCCGTCGCCTACATACATAGGAAAGCGCTAGGCTTCTTTTCCTGCAAATTCCTAACAAAAAAAATTAACACGAATAAAATCAAAAGCTAGTTTTTAACTCTGGAAACATAAATAATCATTATGATCGTCATTTTTATCGATACTTGTTTGATTAATTTTGTGCGGAAACTAGTTATAGGATGTAGGACATTCTATCAGTTGTAATTAGTAGTACACGTTTGCTTAAAATAACCCATGGTGTGTGGTCCCTCAATCACGGTAGAACACTCCGTTTACTGAGAAAACAATTGAAACTGCCACGTAAGGGTGAATAACTTAACTAATTTCGTACTGCAAGGGACAGAAATTGCCGTAACCTAAATCATAGTTCGAAATGAGTCCTTAAACTGGCTTCAACAGCAGGCAAAGGTGCGAACTTTGCAACTACTTGTTAAACAAATGTTAGGTACGCTTCAATTTAGTTAATCTTTTCGCTTGTTACAGTGCTAAGACACAGAATTATGTAGGTAATGAAGGTACGTCAAATCATGAAAGTCCTCCTTACAAAATTGTAGGTACCCATCAAGTTTTGCGGCGATAAATAGAGGCGCCGCGGCGTCCTCACCTTCCGCCAGACGCAGGACCTCACCGGACACGGGTACTTCGGGAGGTACCTGTTCCGGATAAGGCGGGAGGAAACGTCCGGGTGTCACCACTGTGTGGATCAGCCGGAGGACACGGTGGAGCATACGGTGGAGGTCTGCCCGGCTTGGGTGGAGCACCGCCGTGTCCTCGCGGAAGCGATCGGCGGTGGCGCTCTCTTGCGTTCGGCCCTGGTCCAGGCCATGTTACGGAGCTAGAGTACATGGGAAGCCATCACCTCCTTCTGCGAAGCAGTAATGCTTTCGAAGGAGGAGGCGGAATGCGTGAGGGAGAGGCAATCTTTGCGACATCGCGACCCTAGTCGCCGCAGGAGACGCCCGGGCGTCGGGAATTGAGAGCCGATTCCCGGCTACCGTAGGCGCGGGCTTGCGGACGGCGAACAGTGGGTAGCTCACCGTCCGGTGAGGACCAAGCCCGGGTCGACGGCGCGTTGTGTTCCACGCGCGCCTCATAGAGATGTCAGCACTATTGACGGGGTCCGCTTGGGCCGATGCCAGCTAGGGTCGCGGGATGTTCGAAAGTGTTACAGTGGCCCCGGCGCAGGCAACAGAAGGAACACGGGTGGGTTTTAGTCAGTAAAAGTCTGACACGCCCTCCCGCTCCACCCAGAGAGGGAGATGTCATTTGATGATTTCCAATCCGAAAAAAAGATACCCATAAAGTTTTAGCTGTTAAACTTACTAAACAAATATGAAACTCCTTACCCACTATTTGCTCTTACAGAATACTTTGTTCTGTAATAAAATAGCATAAACTTGAATATAAATTAACTGAAAGTCACCATTTAATTTACTTTATTGTCCTGTTCAGAAACAAGAGCGTGATAATACTTAAGCCTGGTCCTGTCTCCGTGAAAATTAAAGTGAAAACCGGATCAAATAGAAACTTTGTTCCGTGAATTTGCGTAGAGAGAGTTATACAAAGGAGAGTACATTAGTTTGAAGTAAACTGTAAAACAAATAAATAAGATTGCTTTTATATTACGGTTTCAGATTACTGTTACTTTTTGAACATAGCTTCTCAATTCATAAGTTCTCATTTTAGAGCACGTTTGGATTTTAGATTCAGAACTTGAAAATTTAAAAACTTTACTATACTTTTTTGTTTACTTATAAATGGCCGAAAATTCGCATCTGTGTACCAACATGTTATTTACAAACGGCCATAGTATGCGTACCTGTATAACACCCCTTTTTTTTCGGTGGGAAATCATCAAATGACTTCTCCCGCTCTGGGCGTAGCGGGAGGGCCTGTCAGACTTTTACTGTTTACTGACTAAAACCCACCCGTGTTCCTTCAGTTGCCTGTGTTGGGGCCACGGTAACTTTTTCGAACATCCCGCAACCCTAGCTGGCATCGGCCCTAGCGGACCCCGTCAATAACACCCCTAATTAGTGGCATTTCGGTCATAAATTTTCTTGTCAAAAATCAACCCTAAATAAACTTGTAGCCGTCTAACCTGTTCTTGTACAACCTGATTTATAACAAATTTTGAATTTGGAAATTGAAATCGGCTCAAACACTCACGTATTCTTCTCATAAAAACATGCTGAATAATCGATAATCTTTAGTGAACCACGTGATCAAACGCTTTTTGCAATCAACTGTGCAAAGATATCTGTTTACAAAGCCCCTACGTTTAAGAACAAGAGCGTTAATCCAAGATAAAGCGTACGAGTATTGACACAAGACTCTGCGAAAGGAATGCGACAAGTGTGCGAAAGTACCTCTAAATAAAACTGGGTCCGACAACAAAAATCGTTCTTTATGGTTCCGTTCCCGAAGGGTGCCAAACGGAACCCTATCACTAAGCCTCCGCTGTCCGTCCATCCGTCCGTCCGTCTGTCTGTCAGCAAGTTGTATCTCATGAACCATAATAGGTAAACAGTTGAAATTTTCACGGATTGCTTATTTCTATTGCCGATGCCGCTATAACAATAAAAGGAATAAAGGGTGCCTCATTTCCATTGAAAGCGTTTAACGGACCTCTGCAAGTTGGCTTCGGCCCCTCATATGCCTTCCAAAGGTCCGGGACCCTAGGGTCCCGAGAAATATCAAATGTTTATTCAAAAAATTAAAAGGAATAAAAATAAAATATAGTTAGGTACAAATGAAAGAGGGTCCCTATACAAGAAACGCGTTTTTAGGGTTCCGTATCTCAAAATGGGTATTACAAACTCAAACTCAAAGCATTTATTTCAATTAAACCAATTACAGGCACTTTTGAATTGTCAAAGAGTCGGTCAGTTAGTCAGAAAATTGAAGCTAGTCGCCCATTCCAAAACGTACATTACAGGGGTATTACATGGGACTTAAACATAACGGGCGAAATGTGGGTGTACTATAGGTACACCTCTGCCTAACCCTTCGCGGAAACAAGGCGTGGTGTTATGTTATGTATCTCAAAAGGAAAATCCGGAACCCTTATAGGATCACTCGTGTGTCTCTCTGTCTGACCGTCTGTCACAGCCAATTTGCTCCGAACCTAATGGAGTGATTAAGTTGGAATTTAGTACACTTATGAATTTCTGTGACCCAAACACGGACGTGTAACGTAAATAAATAAATTTTGAATATGGGGGTCACTTTTGGGAGGCAAAGAAGAAAATTTATAAAAAAAAGTTTTGCAAACTGTACCGTGTAACATATCAAACGAAAGGGCTTACTGTGGAGGTCTCGAATATTAAGTCTTTATAATTTTAAAATAAATAGTGTAGTTATTTAAGAAAACAGACGAAAATTGTCCCTAAAATTTTGAAAAAAATACAGAAAATAGTTCTATAGTTATAGATTATAGGAAATCTTATAAGAAGTCGTTGGTCTTAAAATACATATCTCAATATTGTGCGTACAAACTTACATTTGCAGTTAGAATGCATGGGAGAACATGTTTTTTAACTACAATGTTAAGTTTGTTCTTGGGATGATTCGGCCTCTCTTCATCTTAACTACGGAACCCTTCATTGTTCGTGGTCCGACACGCACTTGGCCGGTTTTTTTTACTAAAGTAAAAAACGTAGTGTTAAATAATGTACGGTGGTACGAAAACCTTCGTGTGCGAGTCCGACTCGCACTTGGCCAATTTTTAATCCAGCTAGCGAAAAAAGCGAGGTACTTTTGTCTTCGAAATGCCTTACAGCATTTTCACTTTTAGTGAGACTATTTAAGTGAATTAAGCAACAACGAAGTTACATACTTTTAGTAAATTCAGCCCTGCCACCAATAATAAAGCAATTCATAGTACAAGATTTAGCCATATAACCTACCAAGTTCCAAGTAGGTACCAAGTACCAGCACCCTGACTGCGTAACAAACTATCAATCAGAGTCCGAATGAATATGAAGCTAATTGTTAATCTATTGGTTCATAAGTTCGAAAAATTTGTCTGCTCAACAACGTAAATAACGCAATGAATCTTGTTGAACTGTCAAAATGAAAGCCATTCCTACTGTAAGCGTGTTACGCAGTCACCCCGCAGGTTCTAAGTTGTTACATTAATAATAATAACAAAAACCTTTCATAGATTTGTGATCAGTAGTTCATTACCTATAGGGAAGTACAAAAACTATAAAATAACAATATTAACAATAGTTGACAATCGACATAGAGAGACATGGTCGGTCAGATCCGCATGCTCGCTTATGCGTGGGTGGCGGAAATGGGTAGATAAACAAACGCCGTTAATTTACTCAGTGAACAACGAACTTGAATCACAATTCATTATTAAACATACAGTGATTAATACTATCCTGTAATAATAATATTATTTCAGTAATTGCATAGATCGCTAGCCCGCGCGGAGACGCGTCTTTTGACACCTCGCACGTGCGCTTAGCGAATATAGAACTTGAAGTAAATTGCCGCATTTCTTACTAGCCAGGTAACCTTTTCATTTTAACAAAAACCTAACCTAACCCGTTATAACTTTGCATCCAGGAGGTGATGCATTTTGAAGCTGTTTAATAATACAATGTATGGGTTCAATACAATTAGGGTTTGTTTGGTATCCATTCATCGGCAATTTATGCCTCAATAAATTTTCAAATCGTATAGGCATAAATTCGGAAATGAAATATGAATCAGTGATATTGTTGGATGTGTAACTTGCAAACATTTATTATCTGGATTAACGTACATCTACACGATGATTTTAATAGATTATATTATTTATTTGTTTCACCAATCCCCGCAGCATGTACACTGTTCATCGGATTTCACCCATTTCCGAATAAATATTAATTCAATACTTCCTCAAAAGCATTAAATAAATAATTCACATTGATTTATTATATCCGTTATTCGGACTCCGATATATTTGAAGTACCTTGATACCTTCATGTAAAGTTTTAGTATAGTTTTCGTGGAAAGGTAAAATCAAGAATGGGAACGAAGGACTTGTTGGGTTTTAACGAAGGACTTGTTTGAAAGTGAAGTTGACGTGAAAAAGGCCGCGTTGATTCGAGGAGAGCTATTCATCAAAGTAAGCAAAGAAAGTTTTTGGGCTTAATTTGATTTTTGTACCTTTTTCGGCACCCTCATTCCTTCTAAGATTAGTAAGAAGGGACTTAAGGTAAACTTCGGTCTTGGAATTTATCATAGCAATTGTTTCCTTGACTATGACGAGGCCCATATTTATCAGTGGATTTAAATCAACTTTACCATCACCATTTACAGGCCCACATTTCCTCTCCATCATAAGAAGATCACATCCATTATGCCGACCGGTAACAAGACGTATTGTTACTTGAACAAGATCTGACATCTTAGCAAGTGTAACCGAACCGACATCTCAATAGGCATTAGCTCATGTATACAATGCTATGATACTTTGAAAGTCAGTACCTATTTGATGACTCAATGATGCTACTTATACAATTTCACTTTCTATTTCAAAAGGATAATGTTTTCTAATGAATTCATAACGTCTTTTATATAATAGGATTGTTTGGACTTCGAGATTTTATGTCGAGATGTGAACTTTCTCGTGGGTTATTGAAATGGGTGATTTGATGGTGAGTCGCGGCTGGGGGTTAAAAGCTATGGTAATTCATAATCATCATCTTTATCATCTGCCTAGCCTTTTCCCAACTGTGTTGGGGTTGGCCTGCAGTCTAGCCAGATGCAGCTGAATACCAGAATTTTACATGGAACGACTGCCTATCTGGTCTCCACAACCCAGTTACTGGTACGACACCCCTCGGTAAGACTACGATACCCCTCGGTAAGACTGGTTCTCAGACTTTCGGGCTTTTAACGAACCGTAACGACTGTCAAAGATCCACGAATGATAGCCGGAACCAATGCAGAGACACGGAGGGTTCTCGGTATGTAAAGATGGTTACCCATCTACGGTCCAACTACGGCAAGCGTAATTTAACTTAACGTTATTACTTAGCCACGAGTCCTTCAAAGGTAATTCATAATATTGAATTGAAGATCGTAAAATGTACCTAAGCTTAAATAAGCATACACTGCTACCCACCTTGTTGTCCTCTACGACGACGTGTTTAGGGCTGCAGCCAACTTTATCCCGGAACGATTCGGGACATGACTAATAAGTTTTTCTACCACTTTTAAAGGCCTTGCCTTTCACGGCGGAAATTATAAAACCTTCTTAAGCTCTTCGGATCAATTATAACCAAAAAGCATCAGGAGCATAGGTACTCACCTGATTCAATTCAACTCGACATATTTTGATGTAATTGCGATCCGATTTCATAACAGATAAAGAGATGGGCCATTTTATCTATTAAGTTAAATTCATCTTAACTTGCCTAAAAATAATAGCAAAATCTTGATAGCAACTTTTCTTACCCACAATTTTATACGCCTAACTTCAAACTAATAGCAAAATCACTCGACACCAATGTAGTAATAAGTTAAGGCTAGGCGCCAAATTACGCGGACACCACTCGCAGCAAATTGAAACATAACTCGTAAGACATAAAGCTCAATTTCATTCACAGATGCTGGGTGACTGGTACGTAGTGGAATATTATGCGAGTGCTGAAGAGGCTCTTTCGTACAGCTGTATGAAAGCAGTTTTCACCGAAGACGACCACGTTCCCACCGCAGGTCTATATAAAATAGCATTTTTTCTTTGAAATCTGTATGACTTTGAAACATATTGCCACCATTCAATATGGACGTTCTGCTTGTTAAAACTGACTTATTCATTCATTAATTTACATTTTATTTTCGTCAATGTCAACATGAGACTCGCTTGCATTGTTCTGAGAAGACTCTCAATTTTAGCAGAACTGTTTTCAGACACTCATCAGTGTCATTACTTTAACGAACACACTGATTCATACATGCCTAATTACCTAGTCTATAATCTGATATGGTGTAGTGATAAAGTGGTGACGGCATCAGCAGATTATCAACATCATTTTTTAGGTATTTCCTTCAAGTATTTATTCACAAGGTAGCCCGATGACCTGGTCAAGGTCGCGGGAATCCGTTGTATGCGAGAAGCACAGGACCGCGCGATATGATGACGCATGAGGGAGACCTATGTCCAGCAGTAGACGACTTTCGGCTTAAAGCGAAAGCTCCAGGTAGCCCGGGAAATTCAAATTTTATAAAAAAAATTGCAATTTGCAAGTAAGTATTAGGAATATGTATTTACAGCATTATAATCATTAAATTCTATTGTATGACTATATCATGAAATCTTGACAATATTTTTTTTCTGTAAATAGGTTTATACAAACACTTTTACATGTCAAACATTTTTTTTTTTTTTAAACTAGATGAGGCTTGTTTCCTATCTGACTACTCTGAGAAGAAAGGCCGAAACAAACTCAGAGGTCACAGTCTCTTTTAAAGTCCAGACATAATCTTGGTCAGATCATGTGAAGACCATGTAGGTTGGTGTCTGAAATGGTCTTTTGAGGAAAGAACCACACAGATTGAGTGGACCTGTCCAGTCAGTGCAAGCATCTGTCAGTAATAAAATTAGGATTATACAATCTCCTGGAATTGTTTTACTGATTTTGATGATTATAATTATGTAAATGCATATTTGATACGGTCGCGAATAATACTTTAATCAACATACAACTTAATACTGACTTGCAAATTCCAAAAAACATAAGAAAGTTTGAATTTCCCGGGCTACCTAGCGCTTCCCCCTTAAATGATGATGAATCACTCGTTATACCTTATAACTACTATTTCAGATGGCTCAGTAGAATTTACTCCAGGCGTGACAATGAACTTCACGTACCGTTTCGCTGATGATCCTCTTGGGGAGAATCTACTTGGCAATATCACCTGGAGAGTGGACTTGAATGAACCAGCCCATTGGACTCATGCTGAGAGGACATGTGAGAATATTATAATTGATTCAAATAACATACCTTTAAAAAACAACATATACTCATTTGAGTGAAGCAAACATTTTTACATTAAAACAGATAAGAAAATCAATAAGAGACCAATTATAATGATACTGGACATGGCTGATTATTTTCAGGATCCTATTAGGCCAAACGATTTAATCTGTCTAATAAAATAAGCGAGTCTCTAGAAATATGAACCCATGAATGAAAACTTTGTACCTACATTATACAAATATACAATACCTACATATCTACGTAAAACATACCATCTGCATATGCCATAAGGATAATCGGTACCCCAAATATCCTTGTGTACAGTTTTCCTGTTCGTCCTCTTATTACAATCTCTGGGTTGCCTCGTAAGACACGACGCTCATTATTCTTAGCTACCGCATGACAATTAATTAAGACAAGTCCCTCCGTGGTCGTGGCCTTTCTTGAAGACTTACATATATGTATAATGTGGTGACGTCATGTTAGTCATCCTTTGTTGGAATTAACTAGCGTGAAGTCGGGAGTTAGTGGTTCTACCCTTACCGTATAAGAATTAAAGATCCTTTATCAATGGCTATAGGACACACTATTACAACTAGTAACACGCTTATAATGATAAGCGTGTTACTAGTTGTAATAGTGTGTACTGTGATAATAGAATGCTATGATTATCGTGCCAAACAGCATAGTAAGGGGCCAAAACTGCTTAGGTACCTCTTTTTTTAATTAAATCTACCTAGTGTTGGACGAATTTCTTGGTACTCCTTTATTCCTAAACAACTCTGTTTCTGTTACCATGGTCAATCGTCTAGAAGAACATCCAATTGTCTTTTAAAATATCCATGCAGAAGTCACACCCGATATTATTATTATTATTTAAGTCTATGTTATCAATTCATCCATGCCATGCTCCTGTTGGAATAACAATAGAAAGGGAATAGTTATATGTTTAATACTTCCATCTTTGCAATATTCTTCAAATTCGTGACTTGTAAACGCCCTTCTCCATTATTATTACTAAACACAATTATTAGGATGAAGTCCTGATTTATTTGTCATTTAGACCATATATTTCCTCTTCCAGACGACGGCGTATACAACACATACGTACTAGACACGGAGTACAAAACCTGGGCCCTCCTCCTTCATTGCGCAGAACAGATGGAGGGTGCGAGGTACTTGAGTGCGTTCGTTCTCTCACGGACCACGTCGCTTCCTAAAAACGTAATGGCTTATTTACGGGATAAGCTGCCGAGGTAAGGGGATTAGGGTATCTGGTTGTTTGTTTATGTATGTAAATAACAGCCTGGTGTGTGTGGTGTGAAATCAAGTGATTTTTTTGGCAACAGACAGCGTCTAGCTGATCGTCAGACCGCAAGATGAAGACGACTGACCTACTCGATATTGGGCACATGCATTTTGCAAACTAAGTACCTGCTACTAATTCAACATCAAATTAAAATCTATGCAATACCCAACTTTTTTCAAGTAACATAACATAAGATCACGCCTTGTTTCCCCGAAGGGTTAGGCAGAGGTGTACCTATAGTACACCCACATATGGCCAGTTATGTTTAAGTCCCATGTAATAGGGGGCGAGCCTATTGCCATCAACCGGGCACAAATCCAGACTCCGGGCTGCTACTGAGAATTTCCAGATAGTAAAACCCAATAACACTTTGCCCGACCTGGGAATCGAACCCAGGACCTCATGCTCAGCAGTAGCACTTGCGACCACTAGACCAACGAGGCAGTCAGTTTTTTCAAGTAATGACATGAAAATGTACCTAATTAGCTGTTTCAATGGTTTTGTTAGATTTTATTCGTTTTCACTGTAAATAAACGTACCTTAGATAAAATTCAAGGACCATTTTCAAAGATTTGCACAGCTGACTAACAAAAGAGAAGTACTTTTAAATAGAAATCTATTCAATCCTCGATCGGTACCGGCTGTAGAAAATGGCCTATATATCCCGTTTATTTCGCAAACTTTTTAACCTTTATTTATTGGCAGTCACGTCCTAGTTTCCAAAGAGCTCTCCTTTCAAATTAACGGTATTGGGCCCAAATGTAGTTCTCATCTTAGGCTATAACTTAGACTCTCTTAGACTGAAGTTTGAGATGTGAAGCTTTAGCAAAGAAAACTTGTGGCAAGGCCTTTATTCCATCTCACGTAGGGCAGTATAAATGAATGTAAACATTTAGTTTCCGTGAAAATATTTCCAAGAAAGTTTTCTAGTACGAAAATACGTATGTTAATTTTGTTTTCTAGTATGTATTTTATACTCTGCTTATGTAGGTTGGAAATAGGTATATAAAAAATAAGGTTATTGTTAACGAATACTTTTGTATTTATAAAGATTGTAACACATAACTTCAAACGCTGATTTTGTAATCTATTATCTGCTATCATTAATCCTCCGGCCAAGGCTGACAAAAAACCTTCCTAGGATTAAAGTTGAAAAAATGCAACATACTTACTAAAGCCAAAAAAACAAAATAAAAATCTATGTTTTTTTTCCCTGAAAGCTGCAAGCTTGGCTTCAAGTTTATTTTCCACGCTTATAAATTAAAAATATCGACAGTAAACTGATTTACCTACCTAAAAAATTAAGACCTTTAATTTATATAGGTACGCTCTGTGTGCGAAGAACTGTAAAATACAATAACCGCTACTAATTAACGACCAATCAGCAATTCTAAACCTAAGACCTTACTTTCATTAAAATGTATTCCCACGACCAAGCGGTGCAACATGTTAATCTTACACGTAATACTTAGTCAGTGTGCTTTACCTTGTTATATTCAGGGAACCAGGAACAAAAATAGAATTTGAGAACCTTCTGCTTTCTAAAGTAGTAACACATTGTAAGGAAGACAATGATGTTTTTTTATCTTATGTGTTACAAATCCTTTTCGGTGCTGATAATCCTCTTGTAGTTGGATTTTACTATGCGAATGAGAATGCCTTTTCTTTTTTCGGAACCGAATCTTCCCCGAATCTTTCCCGATGTAAATAATATTCAAATATAATTTGTTTCCAGATACGATGTTGACGTCAATTACGTGTTCCCGATTCCACACAAGGACTGTTCCACCAAACCGGCCAGATTTGACTACACACCGATCTTGGTGGAAGTCGGCAGCAAAGTCCCGAAGAAGCCGGGTGTCAGCTACAAAGTGGCCTTTGGGCATTAAGCACAACAGAATAAAGAGCAATGAGTTAAACATTAGATGACAACGATGGAAAGAAAATTGAAGCGCGTCCAAAAGATGCTACGGCAAAGCCTTATACAGATTTGGAAACACGCGTCAGAAAATCGCTATCGCTTGTCATATGATGTTAGCGTTAGAAAGATATACATATTATTTAAAATAATAATTGTAATACCATAACGTGCCATAAAATCTTCATTACCGATGAATGAATGTCTTGAGAAATTGCATATATTATATGGTATTTAAAGTAAAACAAGGTTTCAGAGTGATGAAACAATAAAGTCTCTTTTTGGGCATGGGTTTTTCTTTTACTTCAAACACCTGCTCTAATATTTAACCATTCTATTCCTATAGAACATTTTCCAATAATTAGGTACAAAAGGTGTAACATAAATAACGCACATCCTCTTAAGTGGTCATTATACTCATCATTATGAACAACTTTTACTATGGGACCAACCCTGAAATCGCGAAAAAAAAATCTGCTGTTCAGTAGGTACATCATTTTATGTTCGCACAACTCATCAAAATGTAGGGAACAGCAGATTTTTTTTCGCGATTTCAGGTTTGGTCCCATAGTAAAAGTTGTTCATAATGATGAATACAATGGTCCCTTAAGAGGTTGTGCGTTATTTATGTTACACCTTGTATATCTCACGTAATATTATAATCAGCTTATCTTCCATACAACCGTGTCATCGTACCATGATAAATGAGAGTGTAAAATATTCCCCCAACCTTACTAGGTTTTCTGATATATTCGTCCAAGGCACAGTGTCACTGATGATGAAAAAATATAATAAAATAGAACTAGAAGACCGAAGTCCTATCTACCTTACCTCCTTAGTACCTTATCTAAGTAGGTGAGATACGGCTGACATTAGTCATAACGAAATATCAATTTCAAAAAACAAAACTGACCATGAAACAAATACAACCACGCAAAGTAAAACACTTAAGCCGATCATTAATAATTTTTAATATACCAATAACAAAAAGGACTAAGATTTTATAGTTTCACAGTTCACAATTATTGCAAATTCAATGTTGAGAATGCCTTCAGAGAACTGATAGGGCATGCACATTGTTCTACAAGGCTATTAGTATGCAGCGGAGGAAACGTCTATACACAGGACAATAAACGGGCACATTCATATTATGACATTCAAACTTGACCGTGTCTGATAGAGCTGATAATAACCAAGCAAAATTAATACAGTCGTCTGAGTAAACATCATTGTAGCCGTTAAGTAAGAATTTCCACGAACGAAGGTTAAGATCGTGGATTTGAAAATCTAGAATTCGAGAATGATGTGACAGTGGTCACATGAAGTTCCTAATGGGAAATCTATGTGTATTTATAATGAGATTGTTTCGGCTAATTGCATATCCATCTACAGTTTGAACAAACTTAATGAGTAAAGACAACGATGAGAATTTGTCCGATACATGGATGTAAAAATAATTTAGATATGCAAAATAGTGGATACGGCTTATAACTTATTATAACTTTACAATCAAGTTCTGATCCCTCTCCTACTACTACCACTGTTATGAGAATCCTGTAGGAACCACCTTTGAACTTGAGATATGAGCTTGACATATCTAGCAGTATGATGATGTCAGGAAAGCTAGGTATTGGCTGTAACTGTTCTTCCTCTATTAAAAAGTCCCTCGTGGTTTTGTTTAGACTATTTATAGCCCTTGTGTACAAAATGATTTTGATCTTGCAACTATAACTTGATTTTGAGAGGATCGGCTTAGTGATACTTTTATTAATAGCGAGCTACTGCAATAATAACAGTTATCTTAACAACAGTTTCTGAACCTGTCTACAGTTGAATATGGATCTGGATCATGAATGAGAGAGGTAAATAAAGAGGAAGAACGGTGTCTTGATGTCTACGATCATGGTATATCGCTGAATATTTTATAGCGAACTTTCAATGAAAAGATGCAAAACTTGATGTTTAGATACCTTTCAGAAATATTGTAAACAATGACAAACATCCTCGGCCCTCAACAAATCAGTATCGTCCTTAACGCATATCCACTGAAAATAATGCATATATTCTGTGGCAATGTATTAGTAATTCAGGCGTCTTGCGCAAAGCCTTCGTTATAAGTATGAAAGGAACTGAGCGCCATTTTTTTCATGATAACTTCACAAACATGGGTGAGGTGCGAGCGTGTGTTTATTTTTCTGTGATTTTCCTGTGCTTCCAAATCTCTGCTGCTAAGGTTAGTATTAATAACAAATCTGTCTAATTTACCATTAGCGCTGCTTTAGATAATGATTATTACGATAGTGAATACATATTTCATTTTTAAGTTATTTTCATGAATTTTAAAATACGAAACTCTAACGAAACTTACCACGAAACTTATCACGAAACTTGATCTAAGTATTGAAAAATTATCTGATTATTGCATCAGCGTGATGTTTTCATAATTATCTAAATTCGAAATGATTTCCAGTCAAATTCAGTAGGTAAAATCTTCTTTTTCCGCCAAGGATTTTTGTGTTAATTTTAACCACCTATTTTCTCCAGCCCTTCTTCGGGGTCAGATTCTGGTGCGACCTATTTTGTGACGACGACGATGGTTCAACAACTACCACCGTCAGCTCGGAGGACTACTTCGAATATTGTGACGACTGCCCCACCCGTCGGCCCAGACCTGTAACTACTCCGATGCCACCTAGCCCTGGGATATTTGGACCTCCTGGATTTCCTGGAGCTCCTGGAATGCAACCGGGACCAGTTAATTATATTATGATGGGCCGTAAGTGTAACTAATACTATTTATTAACTTCTTCGCTTTTCCTCAAGTACTCACCTAATCCTCCAGATAAAGTAATTCTAAAGCTACAGAAATATCAGTAGTTAGACGGACACACTTTAGGTCTTTCAACTGCGAGCAAACAGTTCCACCATGGTTCGTTATAGTGACCACGAGGTAGACAAGTCAACAAGCTCCAGTGATCGCATTACCTTGCTTTTCAATTGACAGCTGGAAATTTTAAGCCATTTGCTTTTCAATTCAATATGTGACTCGGCTAGTTTGGAGCTATCTCCAAACCAATAATTGATATAATTATGACAATAATTGATTAAATATGATTTTTATGATGATGATGATTGAGCTCGTGGCTAAGTAATAACAGCCGCATGGGTCGATCCATCAGGTTAAGCTACGCTTGCCGGGGTTGGTCCGTGGATGGGTGACCATCTTTACATACCGAGACTCCTCCGTGCCTCGGAAAGCACGTTAAGCCGTTGGTCCCGGCTGTCATTCGTGGATCTTTGACAGTCGTTACGGGTCGTCAGAAGCCCGAAAGTCTGACAACCAGTCTTACCAAGGGGTATCATGTTACCCAGTAACTGGGTTGTGGAGGTCAGATAGGCAGTCGCTCCATGTAAAATACTGGTATTCAGCTGCATCCGGTTAGACTGGAAGCCGACCCCAATATAGTTGGGAAAAGGCTAGGCAGATGATGATGATTGACATGTGGTTTTTTATTTTGTGTTTGCATGGTACATTTGTGTGTACAATTTTTAATAATTTATTTTTTAAATCTAAGTAAATAATAATTTCTAATTTATACTGTTTTGCATGTATTCTTGTATATTTGTACATTAATTACTTATGTTTCATGCTGGATTATATACGAACGCAATGTGAATTGTTACTGAATAAACGAATTGAAATTTAATTGAATTGAAAAAAACTAGCTGAGTGACATATTGAATTGAAAAGTAAATGGCTTAAAATTCAATGAGGTCAATGAGCACTCTCATTGACCTATCTCCAAATTAGCTATGCCACATTTCCTTCATTAGCGACCTGCAATGCTTTTTTTTTTTTTGGATGGGTAATCATCAAATGACTTCTCCCGCTCTGGGCGGAGCGGGAGGGCGTGTCAGACTTTTACTGACTAAAACCCACCCGTGTTCCTTCTGTTGCCTGTGCCGGAGCCACGGTAACTCTTTCAAACATCCCGCAACCCCGGCTGGCATCGGTCCTAGCGGACTCCGTCAATGCTGCTGACATCTCAGGCGCGCGTGGAACACAACGCGCCATCGACTCGGGCCTGGTCCTTACTGGACGGCGAGCTACCCATTGCTCGCCGTCCGCAATCCCGCGCCTATGGTGGCCAGGAATCGGCTGCCAATTCCCGACGCCCAGGGCGTCTCCTGCGGCGACTAGGGGCGTGAGGGCGCAAAGCTTGCCTCTCCCTCACGCGTCCCGCCTCCTCCTTCGCGAGCATTACTGCTTCGCAGAAGGAGGTAATGGCTTCCCATGTACTCTCACTCCATACCATGGCCTGGACCAGGGCCGGACGCAAGAGATCGCCGCCGCCGATCGCTTCAGCGAGGACACGGCGGTGCTACGCCCAAGCCGGGCAGACCTCCACCGTATGCTCCACCGTGTCCTCCGGGCGATCCACACAGTGGTGACACCCGGGCGTTTCCTCCCGCCTTCTCCGGAACAGGTACCTCCCGAAGCACCCGTGTCCGGTGAGGACCTGCATCAGGCGGAAGGTGAGGACGCCGTGGCGCCTCTCCAGCCACTCCTCAAAGAGGGGACTTATCGCCGCAATTGTGGCGTGCCCAGCGCTGGGTTGCGACAATCGCACTCTCCATGCCGCCATGAGATCCTGCCGGACCTCTGTCCGCCGTGACGCGATTTCTCGCGGCAACGGAGTTAGTCCTGCCTCCTCGCGCCACTCCCACATGTGCGCGAGGACTTTTGCCTCCAGATCCCACGGCGGTAATCCGGCAAGGAGGTTCACCGACTCCCCGGAGATCGTGCGGTATCCGCGGGCTAACCGGATGGCCATGACCCTCTGGGACACGTTCAACCGACGGACCGGTCGCCGCCTCACGGAACGCGCCCACACCGGAGCTCCGTAAAGGGCCATGGACCGCACGAACCCCGCGTAGAGCCTCCGGCGGGACCAGCAATGCTTACACCGTTTTATGGAACACGCTTCGATGAAGATGCGTTGTAGCACTCATTAAGGCGTTCTTATAAATCGTAACTTTAGCTTTCGGCTTTTAGCATCTGTCTTATTTCAAAGGAATGTTATATCTAGATCGTCATCTTTCTGGCCTTGTCCCTTACCTGGGGTCGGAAAAACTCGTTTAATTCTTCCATTTTCCCCTGTTCGCCGTCGCTCAATCATTCACTCCTTCTTCTTTCATGTATACTTCTTCATCATCATTCATCTATCCATGTATACTTTGGTCTTTCTCTCCCTCTCCATACATGAACATTTATGCTCACAGGAGTTACAGGTGTTTTATCCCTCCTCCATCACATGCCCATACCAGACAAACGATCCGTTTTCATTTAAATTTCCCTTTTATATGTGTATTGAAATGATTAAATTACTTGGTAGAATTTTCCGATCTTTAGCGTAGAAAACTCAAAATGCTCGTGAAGTAATCGGTTGGCTGCGAAATCGGCTAAGAATGGCTCTGGACCTTTGAACACGGCCAATTTCATGACAATCTATTTCTATATGGCCACTAAAATGCAAAAAAAAATATCCAGCTTGAGTGATTGATGGATTGCTGGTAACAAACGTTACACATACTTGTCGGTAATTAATAGCAGTTTGCACGCTCGCCTTTTAAATTAAATACATACCTAGGTACTTCCTTTTTTTTTATTTTACTTCTGTGTGTTAGAAACGTAAAGAAAATTACGGCCGGAATGAATAAATTACTTACTTTAATTGAAGCAATAGTTTAAAGAACTTATAAATAATAATAATTGCAAGTACGATACGATTTCATGCTAGAATATTACTAATAGCATATGAACAAGAGTTTGGCAGTAATGGCAGTAGATACTAAGTGATTCTTATATCGCTTATAAACCAGATCAAAAGTGAATGAAACGCTAATGATACCGAGACAAAACAAAAGGGTACAAGGGCAGCTTCAAATATGCAGCATCAAAAATCTGGAACAACATACCACCTCCCTTTCGAATTATTAAAAACACAACAAATTTCAAAAATAAATGTAAAATATTAGTGTTGGATTACCAAAAAAATGGCACCAAATTACTATAAAAGGTGCCCATCATCGTTCAGTAGATGTTTGTATCTGGGTTTATTTTATTTTATTTTCTTTTAAATGGCCAGTTCGTGTCCACAAACTGTTAAAAATCCTTGTTTTTTTTTGTCCTAAATAAATAGTGTTAATGTATGATCATTATATAATTATCATTTAATCCGTTGTAGCTAAATGTACTGTTTCTTTCCTTTTGTAAACAGGAGTCAAGGGTTTAAGCTGAAAACCAGCGCTTAGCAACCCACTAGGGGACCTAAGCATAATGCTGACGCTTGAACCTTTTGCTTCCGGTATTATAGTTTTGTGTATGTACCAATACTACTAGCTGTAATACTGGAGACAATAAACGTTATTCTATTCTATTCTCACTTCATGGTAAAGGCTATTTTTCAATAACAGAGTAGTTATAATGGCCGGCACGACTCGTGAGCACATATTCCATCTTAACTTCGTCCCGGCGTTTCCACTCACATCTGCTTTTTAAATACCTTTTGTTAGTCGCCTTTCATTCATCCTGTCAACATGACTAAACCTTGTTAATTGTGCCCTCGTCAGCGTGCTCTTGTGTTCTGTTTTCTATCTGTATATAAATATGTTTGATCTTAATTATAGTGATTTCATTGCTCCCGTGCTTGTGCGGTTGCACGGCAGGTTTGCCGTGATAGGAAATAAGATTCGTAAGCTTTAAGAATAGAGTTTGTGCTCACGACTCGTGCCGGCAACTATATTAACGAGATACAGAGATAGTCAACCGCTACGGTTGTGTCACTGCGTCTTTGCATTTGCAGACCATTTAGTCCAGATTTTCCTATATTGTTTTCGTTATCGTTAAAGCTAATTTCGGGTCTAAAATTATATAAGAATAATTTTCGAACATAATTTTGCTATTAGAAACGTACTTTTTACCTGGTTTGAAGTCAGTAATAGGCATATATATACCTAGGAACAACACAAAGTTTCCAACAATTACTATTTTCCATTGCCTTGGTCTTATTTATTGGGTAGTAATAAGAGCTCTGACAAAAAAAGAAGAATTGTCCTTACTCAAAATATTAAATCTACTGCCTAAAATACTAACTTTCCGACTACTTTTGTCCGAATAAAAATGACGAAACGACCGAATGAGATACTGAAATCTTCGAAAAATAAACATGACTGTTTATTGCTATAATACTTTTCTACCAGCATAAATTACGTTCTACAAGATAAAAACTATGCTTTGTAATTTTTATCTTTACTTGCCTACTATTAACTAATAAATTACCTTTCATATTTCATAGACTGTGGTGCTATTTTAACTGTAACATTATACTGAAAATATTATTCTGAGTGGTTGTACACCTCTGTTGTCGGTAACTTAGTAATTTTGTCGGAGGTTCAGTATTCTATTTGGAAGTTTAGTTTTGTTATTCGAAGATCCATTTTTTTTAGGAGAAAATGTAATTTGAACATGCTCTTATTTGTTGTTAAATTGGATATTTTTTCGTTTATGTTGTGGGTTTTTTGTCGGTAATTCATTATAACGCTGGTTAATTAGAATAATAGTCGGCCACAGATCGCTGGAGATTAATTTGTTTTTCGGAACCATTATTATTTCCCTTATTTATTCACATGGCTCAAGTTTAATGATTGACAAACATACAATTTTTAATACAATTTATTCTAATGGTATTGTTAATATTTAAATTTACTTCGTCTGTAATATATTTATCTGCCGTGTGATCTGAGTCACATGAATTGTCATATGACGACAATTCTATTCAGAGACCATATCAATTCATGTTATTACAAGACATGTGGTTAAAAGTGACTGGGTGATTGCATTAGCAGTATAAGAGCAATCAACAAACCAACTACCGAGGATAAAGATATAGTCAAAGTTGTTCTTGACACATTCAGTAATGTTCAGCAGTGGGCTTTTTCGTATTGGCAATAAGTATATCCATAGAGCTCTAGGTAATAATTGTAGCTATTAGTTTAGTAATATAATGATAGAAATTTTGATTATACAAACTCTTTCTCTCTCTATTCAAAGCCTTTTTCCTATGGGGGCAGGCAGAAACTACTACTACTATTACTATTATTGAAAAACATTTCTATTTCAGCTCCCCAAAACGGAGGTGGCTTCAGCATGGTTCCGAATCCAAACAGTGGCTCGTGGAGTTTCTTCTGGAGCCCCTTCAGTGGTCCTGGTAATTCGCCACCACCCAACGCCACACCAGCGCCTGTTTCACCACCCACCACGGCTGCAGGAGCCCCTGCCGCTGCTGCAACCACTGCAGCGCCAGCAGCAGCACCAGCTGCCCCAGCCGCCCCAGCTGCTCCAGCCGCCCCAGCTGCCCCAGCCGCTCCTGCTGCAGGCAGGAAATAATTTTCCTTATGGTATATCCGCTCAATTAGTGACGATGCACTGAATTTAATGTAACAAAAGTAAAGACGCTTGCTGAAAGACCAAGGGCACAAACGCGAGCCCTCGTAGTCCCTACACAATTGTAACATGTTCTGTTGCTGGTGGACCTTTCTTGCTGCCTTTGTTACCACAACAGGATTCCCACAATGGTACTAAAGACAGTCTTGAATTTAAATATTTAATATTTTAATTAACATTTTACTTTGATGCACCGATAATATTTCTTGCATATACATACGTCGGCTTCAGCATATTCGGCGGCATACACCATGCAGTAGTTTTCAAAGCGCGGCACTATTTAAGCGGATGGACCTCGAAGTATTCGAGATTGTGCCTTTTTTAGCTCATAAGATTTGCCTCAGTCATTACTATGATTGAAGGGTAATTCGTTATTTTTGATATCATAAAAAATATTTTGAGTTTATCTGTGTATGATGGAGATGTGAAATTGTTGAGATAAGTTTAGTAAAGATGTTATTTTGGCACTTAGATGTTGGTGGTTGAAATAAGCAAATCCATAACGAATATGAACTTATAAACTGTAGCTTTGGTTGAAAAAGATTCTAATGTGCATCTTACTTTCATGTTGAAAGTGTTTGATGGAAAAATATTACTTTCTCATAGATTTCACAGAACTAAACAGAATTCCCAAAAATGATAAAATGATGAATGAAGCGGAGTTATGTTACCATAGTTATTATTTATGTTTGTTTTACGTTTTGTGTATGACAATTGATTTAAAATAGCAGTAATGGTGTTTTAAAATAAATAAAAATCCAAAAGATTGATGGTGAATTAGTGTCTGAGATATTTTGAATATTTCATTATTTTTATAAACAGGACGGCAAGTGCCATATAACCAATAGACACTTGCCATAATTAAATAAATGAAAATTGTGTTGTTCTCGTACTAACGACCAATTCTGATTGTGATAATTCGAAGAATAAAAACCATATTTTGAACTATTTTACTTATTTGAGTAATAAGTTGTTTTATTAAAAACCTGGTAAGTCAAAATAGTAATTTAAGTATAGTTACAGTTTTCATGGTCTAACTATTCCATGAAAATGACGAGATCAGCTGCAGTAACAAGCTACCAGACAAATCAGATGCAGACGAATTATTTTACTTAACCAGAATACAATCTGACCTCAATCATCCAATTTATTAGGTACTGTCCAAAAACCGTATCCTAACGTTATATTTTTTGTTAGGCATTAGCTATCTGTCACGACATTGACTGTCATATAAATCTGTACCATCATCAACGTCCTGCTCTTCATCATCATTTCAACCAAACGACGTCCACTGCTGAACATAGGCTTTCCCCAAGCGTCGCCACATTGACCAGTCTTATGCTTCTCGCCTTCAACGAATGCCCTAGGCCTTCACAAGGTCATCTTCTTGCTCTTACTTACCCCAATTTATTTGGGTTCGGCTATGTTCACGTACGTTACTGTCAGCCGTCATCTCAGGGTTCACTACCTTTCTAGTCATATCATCTTCTACGCGATACATTCATATTTTCTTTGGCCTGTCTCTTTTCTAATAGCAACCAAACGTATGACCATCTCAACATATTGACTTGCTCCCAAAGTGTGAAGAGAGTTCCATGTGTATGGAGTTTGGAGCAGTTTCCCGATGTCTGCTTTCTTATCTTTACCTAAAGGATTTAATATCCCGAACAATTTACTCTCATTCCACGCGAATTGAGCTTCAATAATACAGGGTGGCAGGGATATAGACGTATAACCTGTTACCATGAATTCAGTACATGATTCTGGCCCCCCCTGCGTTGAAATTTTTCGTCGGTTATTAAAAAAAAATAACTGTTCCATACATTTTGACCGCGCAGGTATTGCACTTTTATAGGAAACAGCAGTGTTTTTGAAATAATCGACGAAAAAGTCCAGAATTATGTACTGAATCCATGGTAAGGCTACCAACTCGCTTGTTCTGCGTCATGATTACTGGATGTTAAAAAAAATGATGGCAAAGTAAAAAAAAACCACAAATATCATCAATTAAAAAAAGAAGCCTGTCATTAAAACATTCAATCGGTGTTAATTTGCAAATTGGCACAGGAAGCGATATATCATAACATAACGCAACAGTTAGCACTGTCGATAGCATTGCTAAAAAGCGTTAATAGTTTTTTCCTAATTAGAACATTTGTTAATGCTTAAAATTGCGAACTTAAAGGAAAGACCGCATACAAATGCAATATGCAATATCTGCTTGCAACAATAGATCCACAGGTAGATTCGCCGTTTCCTAAGTCGCTTAGGTAATTAATTCTGCTGCATACGGAGTATGGTGCTTCGAATGATTGTATTGATTGTGAAGTATGTAGATACGTTCCCACGTTCTGGACTAAATTATTTCTATGATATTTGGTGATGTTGCAATTAGTTCTGGTATCCATGGTTCTATTTATAACTCTAATTCCAGTTTGTCTAAAAATATCAACTGACAAAATTACTCTTTTTTTATTGGCAGACATATTGTTGTAAGGACATAAGAGGTTGATGCTGCCCTTGCTATTGGCATATTATGTTTGTCCAACCATGAGCTTAATTTTTTGCCGGGGACCACAAACGAAATCAATGTATGGGTAATTCCAAAATGATGACAATACCCAAACATTATACATTAGCACAAATGCAGTATCTATGTCATGGGCCGTTCAAAGCAAAAAAAAAATGTGTCTGAGTGGATCTGCAATGCTGATCACGTAAGGCAAGCACCATCTGGGCCTCTTGCCCAGATGGTATGGCGAATTGCTGTATCGGTTGTTTCAAATGAATAAGTACACAATACTAAATATTTTACGCTGGTTATCGTTCAAGCTGTTCAAGGTTGGCTATACATTCGTTTTGTTCGATAGCATTTGTTTTTAAGTTCTTTTGTTTTGGCGCAAACTAAGGATGATTTGTTGAATCCGAAATGTAATTTATGTTGATGTAGGACTTGCATGTTCCACATGAGTACTTGGGTAATTTTTGAGATGCAAAATTGGCAAATTTTATGTTATGTGACTATCCGATGGCAAATGATTTATTTTATGGGTACCTACATGTCATATAGTATGTTGGTGCAGTGCCTACCTAGGGCCAATATTTTTGAAGTGAAAACATTTTTTAAACGCTTTAATCACTTTTTGGTAGGAGAAAACTTACGGTTTCGCGACATGCCACAAGCTCCAATGAGTTTTTGTTTGTTTGTAACGGATAAACTCAACCCAAGGTATAAAAAATTTGCCTATGAAAGTCATTATTTGGCGTGCTCGGAGAAAACTACTGATGATACATTGTGGTGGCATCTACAACGCCACAAGCGAACTACGCATGACGTCACACAAATCCTGCATTGCGCAAGCAGAGTTTATCGCGCGACTTCGTGGAGCATTTTCGGTGTTTGGCTCCCAGACTGGAGCGGACCTGCCCAATCTAGGGGTTCCAAATGTCTCCTGCCAGAAGCTATACGCGGGTCGTACGGTCGATGGCCCTTTACGGGGCTTCGGTGTGCGCGCGTTCCTTGAGGTGGTAACCAGCCCGCCGGTAGAACGCGTCCCAAAGGGTCATGGCCATCCGGCTAGTCCGAGGATACCGCACGGTCTCCGGTGGGGCGGCGAGCCTCCTTGCCGGATTACCTTCATGGGATCTGGAGGCAAAAGTCCTCGCGC
This sequence comes from Fissipunctia ypsillon, assembly GCA_947568875.1. Classification (NCBI taxonomy): domain Eukaryota; kingdom Metazoa; phylum Arthropoda; class Insecta; order Lepidoptera; family Noctuidae; genus Fissipunctia; species Fissipunctia ypsillon. The sequence goes on along the minus strand of OX387656.1, from coordinate 6,475,566 downwards.
ACTTTTGGGAGTTGCGCGAGGAGGCAAAACGCCGGGGCGTAACTCCGCTGCCGCGAGACATCGCGGTACAGCGGACAGAGCTTCGACGGGATCTCATGGCGACATGGAGAGTGCGACTGTCGCAATCCAGTGCTGGGCACGCCACAATTGCAGAGATAAGTCCCCGCTTTGAGGAGTGGCTGGAGAGGCGCCACGGCGTCCTCACCTTCCGCCTGACGCAGGTCCTCACCGGACACAGGTGCTTTGAGATGTACCTGTTCTGAATAAGGCGGGAGGAAACGCCCAGGTGTCACCATTGTGTGGACCGACCAGAAGACACGATTGAGCATACGGTGGAGGTCTGCTCGGCTTGGGCGGAGCACCGCCGTGTACTCGTGGAAGCGATCGGCGGCGGCGATCTCTCGCGTCCGGCCCTTGTCCAGGCCATGGTAGGGAGCGAGAGTACATGGGAAGCCATCCCCTCCTTCTGCGAAGCAGTAATGCCCGTGAAGGAGGAGGCGGAACGCGTGAGGGAGAGGCAATATTTGCGCCCTCGCGGCCCTAGTCGCCGCAGGAGACGCCCTGGGCGTCGGGAATTGAGAACCGATTCCCGGCCACCGTAGGCGCGGGCTTACGGACGGCGAGCAATGGGTAGCTCGCCGTCCGGTAAGGACTAGGCCCGGGTCGACGGCGCGTTGTGTTTCACGCGTGCCTCAAAGAGATGTCAGCACTAACTGACGGGGTCCACTAAGGCCGTAGCCAGCCAGGGCCGCGACATGTTCGACAGAGTTACTGTGGCCCCTGGCACAGGCAACTGAACACGGTGAACGGAACACGGGTGGGTTTTAGTCAGTAAAAGTCTGACAAGACCTCCCGCTGAGCCCAGAGCGGGAGAAGTCATTTGATAATTTCCCACTGAAAAAAAAGGGCTATCAATCAAATATAGGTACAAAATTTTAAAGGTGTATGTATGTTTGTTCACGGTTTTCTCAGAAACTATTAGTCTGTTGTAACCATTCTTTCTTTTTATTGGCTTACATTTACTTCAACTTAGGGAACAGTGCAAGTTTTATCAAACTCGGTTCAGTAGTTTTCCAGATATGGACTAATATGTGTAAGCGTGACGGCCTTTTTTTTTCGGATGGGAAATCATCAAATGACTTCTCCCGCTCTGGGCGGAGCGGGAGGGCGTGTCAGACTTTAACTGACTAAAACCCACCCGTGTTCTTTCTGTTGCCTGTGCCGGGGCCACGGTAACTCTTTCGAACATCCCGCAACCCCGGCTGAAGTGTGACGGCCTGGCTTATTGATACGAGCTAGGGGTGATGGAAAACATCTCTAAACCTTGGTCAAATTATAGTGCAATATTTACAACAAAACTATTAACTGCTTATTACAAACAAATATTCCAGTTTTTACTTAAAACTAAAAAAGTAATTAAAAAAAATTAAATCGACTTCAAAAAGAAATTAACTCAAAATTATTAAATAACTTTAATTTCGGAGGTCGGTGGCAAAAACAAAGAATACCGATCCCAAGACACCGACTTCTGAAATTAAAGTTATTTCATAATTTTGAGTTAATTTCTTTTAGAAGTCGATTTTTTATTGATTGTTTGAATGCGCTTATCTCTGGTACTACCAACCACCACACTGACCCGGACTTATGAAATTTCAATTATTCATTAACACATTCGCTGCGTTACGGGAAGTATTTGGCCGTAATTGAGTTTCGCCGTGTGCGGCAGCTAGTTTTCCCTGTCTGGCCCCCCCGGTGCGGAGGTTATAAAACTAAGTTCCCGGATGCCTATACATATTGCCGACGTTCTTGCTTTAAGTGTATTCAAATTTAGAAGGAAAAATGTACGGGAAGTATTTTTGCGTAACGCACAGAAGGTAAGTTGGCTTCTAGCGCTGCCGCAGCGAATGTGTTAAATTAAACTATAATTAATTTAAAAATTTTAAAAAAATACAGTTATCCCAAAGTTTTATGTTTTCACTTCTGTACGCAGTCCCCAGCCCATTTATTTAACAACATAATGCATGCGCTGTCCAGTAGATAACTAATAAAGGCGAACGGCAATCTTGTATGGGAATTTCGTACAGCTAATAAAATTTCGTGTTGTGAAATTTTTTTTGTTTTAATTGGTAGTTAATATGATAGACGAGCCCTTTTTAAATTCTTAGATTTTTAAAAGTTGGGACGTAAAAGTTATAACCAGTTTATTTTTTTAAGGTTATGTACTAGTGTACCAATGTAGACCGGTACATAAACATTATTTTGTTGATGACGTATACATGTTCTAGATTGCTTGTCGCTATCTATGTAGTGTTTTACTTACCATTAAGTAGGTAGATTGAGATGAGGATCGTTCATACCTACTTTTACTCAGTGGGGTGCATTAGGAAATACCTATTTCTAATTATAGTTCTAATTTCTAATAATATTAAAGTTATTTCTATTTCTAAATAATTAATTGTCATTTCGATATTTGTGTTATTTTACATATGGCAACTTCTAAAAACATAAGCTCGTTTAGTTTACGATTTTATTACGTTTATATTAAAATCCGTTTATTAATATTATTAATTAAATTATTAATTAAATAAAAATGAACAACAAAAAAAGTATGCTGTACTAAATCTGCCGTTCACCTTTGATAAATGCATCGTTGAATAGCAGCAGGTAGGTACAGGACGTATAGTTTTTAAATTAAGGGCAAGGAATAATAGTTGCGTATGCACATAATACCTGTTGCATTCAAAACACAGTGTAACAAGTAACACTGGTGTCCAAACTAGTTTACCTTCCAAGAGACCATGACGAAGCTCTCGGGTTACCACTCCAGTGCTGTGTTGCGTTTCCATCTTAAAGGAATATTTATAACGTTTTTGGTACTATAAAGAAACGCTGAAACGCTTCAGAAAGGTTTTAATGAAATAAGACTTTTCTCTATTTATTTAAAGATTTTTTTATAATATGTATATATATGCCAATTCCATCGAAACAAAAAACAAACTACTTCTAATTATAGCTAAATTAATGAGGACTAAGGAACCTTAACAGACTAAGGAACTTTAGGGGCTTCGGACGTCGGTGATGCTAATAATTCATGAAACATGAAATAAGACTTTACGTAAAAACATTGAAAATGAAATGTTGAACATTTATTAAAGTCATTCAATAAAAAATAACGCTATAGCAGCTGGAAGTGGGTAAGTCCAAATTGACATGTAAGTTCGAATTTTCGAATTTAGATGTTCGATGTGATTTCAGTAAAATAACTGAAAACAAAGGGAATATATTGGCAATTCTACGTAAAATAAATGTTGAAGGTCGACAGCTAGATTCGAAGAAAATCTCGGAAATGAGGAAAATAGTAACTGAATTGATTCCTAGTCATTTTAGTTCGACAGTCTAGGTAGAAAACTGGTTAACCCTTTACACCCGGGCTGAAAACAGCGTTAGTTTGAGTTTTTCACTTTAAAAAAAAATCCGGCGCCAAACCGTTTACTTTTTGCGGAACACATCCGGCACCGATCGATCGTGAGGGTTTCGTTGAAACACTAAACGCGGGGCTTTGTTTAGCTCCTTAAGACGTACAGAAATCTATAAAAACATGGATTTCGAAAAAAAAAAACCGTCGGCTGTAAAGGGTTAAAGCTCGGTTTTAGCGATAAGACCGCCCATTGAGTCACCCTACATCTACCTATATACAGTGTGAGTCTTTATAATGTGCACATATCGAAATGAGGGAATCTATGCTTAATTTTATCGACGGAAAAAATGTTAAAAAAAATCTAAATATTTATTTATATTTTTTATGGATTTTTAAAAAAAATTGTTTGCTTTTGTGACCCCAGTGTATACAAAACTGTGTAACTTTTAAACTAAACGATTTATCACGATGAAACAAACTCTATAATGTTTGGAAGTAATTAGGTGTCGTCATAAAATAAAAATTATGGAAAAAAAATAGCCACATTTAAAAATAAACATTTTTGTTTGGCAAAAATCTGATTTTTTTTCATTAATTTTTACAAAAATTGTAAAATTTCTCAATAACATGCCCCCATCACCTTCTTTTTTTATAACTTTAAGTTATTCTTCATTGTATTAGGAACCTAACGGTAAAAATTGCATGTTTTTAACTCAACCCCAACATTTTTTATCAACTTTGTATTTAATAATAAATGGGTTTCAATTGAACTCTTTTGCATTAATTATCATCCCAAACAAACCACCCTTATGAGAACAATACGATTCCGCGTTCGGAGTGCCATCTTTGAAACGACCCGCGCGCATTCACAACAAAGTTAACAAAAAAAAGTTTATCTACCTGCTAAACAATGTGTGTAGCTATGCGTTGGGCCTTTCTTTGACATTTGATAAAAAATGTTGGGGTTGAGTTAAAAACATGCAATTTTTACCGTTAGGTTCCTAATACAATGAAGAATAACTTAAAGTTATAAAAAAAGAAGGTGATGGGGGCATGTTATTGAGAAATTTTACAATTTTAAAATCTTTCACCAGTCAACGTTCTCGGCAAATTGACTGGTCCAATCAACATGTTATCGATAAGACCAGCCCAAACATTTATCGAAAATCTTACTTGGAAAGTAGATGACCGTTTCAGTTTCGGGTTTTCACCTGCGCGGCACCATCTGTGTAAATTTCGACAGTTAGTAATACCGTCTCTAGTGAATGTCGCTTCGTCCATCCATAGTATTTTTCTTGGAAAGTTTGGGTTTGCTCTGGTTTTTCTTTGAATCCATGTGGACATCACACACCTTGGACGCCAGTCTACGTCTTCATGTAGATGTTGCACCCTTTGATAGTGATAAGGATGCAATCCTTCTTTCTTTAAAATACGCCACACTGATTTTTGGGATATTCCGTGACGAAGAGCCAGTCGTCTAGTACTTATGGATGGATCAGCAAACAAATCACTTAATACTGCTTGTTCAGTAGCCGCATCAATAATTACTTGAGGTGGCTCGCGACGATCTCTACTTGATCCAAGTCCAATGATCGACAACCTTCTGTGAACGTCCTGGAAGTTTCGGGCAGATGGCACTGGTTGCCTGTTAGGATACGCAGCTATGTAAGCCGCGCGCGCAGCTCTGGCACTTCCTTGTCCCACTCCATAATAAAAATGTATGTCGGCGATGTGTGCCGGGGAAAATTCACTTAAACGCGGCATCATGTAGCAGCGAACGAAAGTTATGAAAGTCCAGCGAACGAAAGTACCGAAACACATGTAGCAGCGGCGAATAATTCGGAGCGACTGCCAGTCTGACATCTGTCATAATTCAAGTTCCTTTGGCTGGCCCTACCTCCCCGACCTGCGCACATTCAAAAGAAAGTTTATCTACCTGCTAAACAATAGCTATGCGTTGGGCCTTTCTTTGACAGTTGATAAAAAATGTTGGGGTTGAGTTAAAAACATGCAATTTTTACCGTTAGGTTCCTAATACAATGAAGAATAACTTAAAGTTATAAAAAAAGAAGGTGATGGGGGCATGTTATTGAGAAATTTTACAATTTTTGTAAAAATTAATGAAAAAAAATCAGATTTTTGCCAAACAAAAATGTTTATTTTTAAATGTGGCTATTTTTTTCCATAATTTTTATTTTATGACGACACCTAATTACTTCCAAACATTATAGAGTTTGTTTCATCGTGATAAATCGTTTAGTTTAAAAGTTACACAGTTTTGTATACACTGGGGTCACAAAAGCAAACAATTTTTTTTAAAAATCCATAAAAAATATAAATAAATATTTAGATTTTTTTTAACATTTTTTCCGTCGATAAAATTAAGCATAGATTCCCTCATTTCGATATGTGCACATTATAAAGACTCACACTGTATGTAATTCTTAAGGTGTACATAATAAAGAGCATTCTTTCTATGTATAAAAGGTGTAGGTGTATGTAGGGTACTCCTAATCTTACTAATGAAGTAACGGTGCCCTTCTCAGCGAGAAGTAATTAGAATACGGTCGCAACATTTAGGTAACGGCCAGTACGGCATCTATTGACCTTTTTAATATCTTGATAGATGAAATTAACAGAATAATTAACCAATACCTAAACCTGTTTCAGCACATTCGTGAGTGTTATTTTTCCTGGATTTATACTCAAGTCATAAAGGCCCATGGAACGAGATTAAAATGTGAAAATTTCAATACTCTGTATATCCTTTTTTTTTTTTTTTTTGTGGATGGGAAATCATCAAATGACTTCTCCCGCTCTGGGCGGAGCGGGAGGGCGTGTCAGACTTTTACTGACTAAAACCCACCCGTGTTCCTTCTGTTACCTGTGCCGGGGCCACGGTAACTCTTTCGAACATCCCGCAACCCTAGCTGGCATCGGCCCTAGCGGACCCCGTCAATAGTGCTGACATCTCTTTGAGGCGCGCGTGGAACACGACGCGCCGTCGACTCGGGCTTGGTCCTTACCGGACGGCGAGCTACCCATTGCTTGCCGTCCGCAAGCCCGCGCCTACGGTGGCCGGGAATCAGCTGCCAATTCCCGACGCCCAGGGCGTCTCCTGCGACGACTAGGGGCGTGAGGGTGCAAAGCTTGCCTCTCCCTCACGTGTCCCGCCTCCTCCTTCACGAGCATTACTGCTTCGCAGAAGGAGGTAATGGCTTCCCATGCACTCTCGCTCCGTACCCTGGCCTGGACCAGGGCCGGACGCGAGAGATCGCACCCGCCGATCGCTTCCGCGAGGACACGGCGGTGCTCCGCCCAAGCCGGGCAGACCTCCACCATATGCTCCACCGTGTCCTCCGGGCGATCCACACAGTGGTGACACCCGGGCGTTTCCTTCCGCCTTATCCGGAACACTCTGTATATCCTGCCTGTTGTCGTTTTAATTTCCGATCACTAACCTTTACAGAATACTAATTTATCCTAAAATATTGAAAATATTGGGCAATACTAGCGGCCCGCCGCCGCTTTGCACGTTTCTACGACTTGACAAAAATCGAGATTTCTTTAATATGTAAGTTTAATATTATGTATTAAAGTTTTACAAACATAAACCTTCCGGAATAAATTCTCTAAAATTAAATGATGGTGAAAAACGTAATTATCAAAAGCCGTTGCGTAGCTTAGTAGAACTTTAACAACGCGGTCATACAGACAGACACGAAAAGAGACTTTCAATGTATGGGTTTTCGATCATCAATATTACCTGTGTTAAGATTAGATTAGATTATTAAATCGAAACAAAATCACTCCACGCATTGCGTTGCCATTTACTGTCATGCAACGTACATCGTTTTTGTCATTTAGGTATTTAATGTTATTCATGAATAATTAATTAATACTGTCTGTAATTACATAGTATACTTTGTAATTACAGAGTTTCACACTTCTACCTAGTCTACCTACGTGTTGCTGCTTTTAAACACAGAATAAACATGAAAACGACCGTACGGATTAACATAAACAAAGTTTAATTACGTACTTTGCTTTATCCAAACCTCGTAATTAAGAAGAAAGTGTTTGAAATAATGACCTATTTGGATAATATACACGTGAAGCACGTATCATTTTATTATATGGAATAATAAAACTCATACGACAGAAAATTCGGTGAACAAAGGGAATTTTCTAATGAAAATTAATAAAACTTACATGAAGAGAATACAAAAAGTGTTCTGGGATTTCCAACCCGCAAAAATTACAAACTTCCATACAAACTTTCATCCCTGATTATGGGGTATATAATCCCCGGAGGGTTAGCCAGAGGTGTAGCACATTTCCCCAGTTATGTTTTAGTCCCATGTAATAGGGGGCGAGCCTATTGCCATCAACCGGGCACAAATCCAGACTCCGGGTTGTTATGGGGTATACATAGGGGCAATGAGGTTATTGGCTATAGTTCAGAATGTTCAGTTTGATTAGCCGTGACGGACACATCCGATTGCGGAAGGGATTGCGTCTTGTTAGGTCATGTTGCATACATTTGATTAGTTAACTACCTACCGAAAATGTATTAAGATTGGATAGGTTAGAATTTGGGGTATAACATCATTGCATAGGGGATGAATTTTCAAAAAGCCCTCCTTAGTGCTCATATCGATAAATAAGGAACTCTTGTGTGCAAAATTTCATGGCTCCAGAACTATGTTCCAGACCCAGTGGTTTAGTCTGTGCGTTGTCTGAGTGATTTTTTTTTATTAGATGGATTTTAAAAAACTCGTTCTAATGCGATCATGATTCCAGCATGCGAGAGAGACCTAGCTATACATGGCCGATAACACCTTCCCTTTTTCGGGCTGGAATCATGATGGCATTAATACTTTATAATACGGCCCCAGTACTAGTCAGTGGGTGGGCGCTCCGTGTAAAATACTGGTATGCAGCTGCATCCGGTTAGACTGGAAGCCGACCCCAGCATAGTTGGGAAAAGGCTAGGCAGATGATGATGACTAGTCAGTGGGTGGAACAAGAGCAACAAGTGTAACAATGGTGATGACGAAGATGATGAAAAAAAAAGTATTTATCATAATGATAATTCCACCCCGGGCGATATTTAGCAAGGCCACTAATTAATCATAACATTATTTTTATTAAAATTGACTTCCTATATCTAACTTACAAACATCACTAATATCTTCATAGGATTTATAAAAGTAATACTTATCTCACAATGTAATGAGGTTTCTGTGTTCCACTCCATGATTTATTTAAGAATGAAGAGATAAGAAACCAGTTCCATGAACAAGCAGAGTCTTAGTTGAGTCTTTATTTTTATTCCACTATCTTTGCATCATATTTCATATTTATCTTTGTTACTCCTGCAACATATTAAAAAAAAAAACATTAAATTGTGAGGTTACTGAACGTTTATCTTTTTTATTCAGAAATCTTTTTGTAACTGTAGTCATTTATTGTACAATACGTTCACGATTTAATTTAATATTTGCAAATGATTTTGATCCAATCAATACATTCTTGGACTGTATAACTTTTATCAGTTGAATGAATGAATCCAAAAATCCCGTTTGTATGTAGTCGTAAGCTCCATTGTATCTGTGTATGTGTACTACTATACTGAAATTAATCTATAATACCTATAACCAAGACTAGACGAAACCAATTCGTTTTGGAGGTAAAAATCCCAGCTAATAAAGTTTTAATTGACCTTAATTTCTTTCAGATTGTAAGCGTTACTGCGTCAATACTAAATTAAACATGAACATAATATTTTGATAGCGGTCTGCTAACGCTCCTGGCATTGACAGAGTAACAGCCAGGTGGATGGACAACCTACAGAAGATCGTGAGGAAGACCTGGATAAGACTAGCACAGCCCAGGGAAGCATAGCACAAAAGGAAGGAGGCCTATACTTTAGCGGCGAGGTGTGAATTTTTGTAAGAGAAAAGCCGAAGCGTAGCCGGTTTTTATTAACTTAAAGTAAAGTAAAAATTAATTTATTAACTCCGATTACGTCCCAGCCGGCACGCCGGTGTACCGCTCGCGCCTGAAATAAAAGTTTTGTTGTAATTCAAAGCTAATAATAGGCGTTTTTGTTGTTTGAATGTTATGGTGAATTAAATACCCGTAATGTTATTATTAACGTCATTTGGCAATAGTAGACACTATTGACTATGTCATTTTTCAATAGCGGCAGAGTTGCTAATGCGATCCTCCGAAGGGAAGCCGATAGGAACGGTGTTATATGGTGCTTTCGCCACTGCTATACTTAGCACTGGGTGGAACCAGGCTGCCAATGTTGATGACAATATTTTGTATGTTGGTCGTGCTATAAGTAATTTTCACAAATTGCAATCGTAAATTTCCTTAAACAAGCTTTCATTTCCACTACAGGGAAATGCTTCAAGAAGATTAAGGAACGTAAATTTATAGCCACTATAAAAGCTTGAAAATTCCACCAAAAAGTTAAGGCCACATTCAAACTGCATATTAGACCACGAAAACACCGTTATTGCTTCGGCCGTGGTTTCGCGAGCGCTACGGATTTTGTTGGTAAGTCTTAGTTATGATGCGAAGCTGCGTAAAGCTCCAAATGGATCGTAAGCCTTGACGATAATGTTGTTTACTTTTAATTTGCTAAGTTATCAGATGATGTTAGTGGGTTTAAACAAATTAAATAAAATTTTGACGTGAACTATGGTGAGTGGTGTGGTTCGTGGTGGGTGTATGGTGGATGTGGGTGTATGGTGGATGTGGGTGTACTACTATAGGTACTACACCTCTGCCCTAACCCTTCGGGGAAACAAGGCGTGATGTTATGTTATGTTACTATGGTGAAATACTCGTGCTCGAATACGAGTTTCTCGGAACGTATTGGTGATTTTTATCTTGTTTTATAAATTCTGGACCAACTAATAGGTACTACTCCTATTGCAGATATTTTTGCCAATAACGCTATAAAGTGAAAAAAACATCATCTGCCTAGCCTTTTCACAACTATGTTGGGATCGGCTTTCAGGTAAACCGGATACAGCTGAATACCATTATTTTACATGGAGCGACTGCCTATCTGACCCCACAACCCAGTTACTGGGTAATGCGATATCCCTTGGTAAGACTGGTTGTCAGACTTTCGGGCTTCTGACGACCCGTAACGACTGTCAAAGATACACGACAGCCGGGACCAACGGCTTAACGTGCTTTTCGAGGCATGGAGGGATCGTGATATGTAAAGATGGTCACCCATCCTCGGACCAACCGCGGCAAGCGTAGCTTAACCTGATCGATCGACCCGTGCGGCTGTTATTTGTTAGGCACAAGCTCGTCTATAAACTGAAAAAAAAACAATATTAACAAATTCACACACTTCACTGTAATTTTAAGGTGATGTAGGGTTAATCAAATGTAGGGTTAACATTCGAAATCTATTTTACAGTCCATTCAAAAAAGCCCCTGAAATAAAAATTACTTGTATTTTAGAGAATTTAAAATTGATGAGTTTCGCTTTTAATTTTCTATTATAACAAGCTCTTAACAAATTGCATGGTCACGGTTAGTTAATATCTTAAATAACCGAACGAACAAAGGATTCTAAAGGTAAGTGATAGCCTTGGAGAAGCTTTTGTACTTACGTATAAATTAATGGTCACTTTCCTGGTAATTATGTACCAAGTACCTACTGAAGTTTCATTTTAGAAAAACAAACTAATTTTTTAACAAGTACCTACCTGAACTTATGTACATAAATATGGACAGTCACGAGCGTGAAATATGGTCAGCTCGGCAATAATATCGATTTCATAATTCATTTTTTCTTCAATGTGAGCGGCACAGATTGCGATATAGAAGAAAACTCGAAACATTATACTATCGGGCTTTTATGCTGCCAAAGTGACGTCAGACATTTTTGATTACATCGAGGTTTCACATTCTTCTGAATTTAACTGAGTAGACAGATATTTATAACGCAAGATATGTATGATATTATTGCATTTTAAGAGTTGGCACATCATCACAACGAGGTATCACATCCTTCTGAATTTAACTGAGTAGACAGATATTTATAACGCGAGATATCTCCGATATTATTGTATTCTAAAAGGTGACACATCTTTTTGAAGCCGATGCAGCATTCTATAATTTGGCGTTGCTTGTCTCGTCAGATAGTTTTAGTGTTCCTTCGATGTCATATTTGTGCTGCCAATTGTATGTAACGCCTTTCACAAATAATTACATATAGTAGCTGTCATCTTGACAGATATTAATGGATGAATCATGAAGTCAGATATTATTGCCGAGCTGTCCTATTGATTGGTGTAGTTTTAAAAAAATACTTTACCTAATATGAATAACATAACATCACGCCTTGTTTCTCCAAAGGGTTTGGGAGAGGTGTACCTATAGTACACCCACATTTCGTCAGTTATGTTTAAGTCCCATGTAGGTAATACGGACTGGTGTCCGCAACTTCACGTCAAAGCGCGTTAACGAAGTCACATGTAATAGGGGGCTCGCCTATTGCCATCAACCGGACACAAATCTAGACTCCGGGCTGCTACTGAGAAATTCCAGATAGAAAAACAATTTAAATGTGTATGTGTAATGTAAATGTAATAGTAGGTACATAACCTAGTTTTAAAACAGGAAGAAATGGTTCGTTAAACGATTTTGCACACACAGTGATAACTGATACAAATTAAAACAGTTAATCTAATTTTCGTCATTATATAATCGCTTGCGCAATGCTTCAGTGCTCTTTCGTGCATAATAGTCGTAACTGTAAGAACCGAATCTTATGTAAAGACAGGGAAACTAATTGTTAAGCAAATTGAGTAAGTACCAACGTAAATTGTCCGTATATTCAAATCAGAAAAGTAATTCTTTGACAGTTGTATGAAATGGCTATAATACAGCAAATTTAATTCAGGTGTCAATTATAGTAATTTAAGGAGCCCTTATAAATATCTTAAGTTCTCACTCGTTTGTCACTCTACGGGTCACAGCAATGATGAATAATATCCCTTTGTAATACAGTATCAACTAGTACGGGGGTATGTGACGGTTACTGGCGGTTTTATACATTGTTATGTCAACAGTTAAGGTAATAAAATGTGCACAAATAAGTAAATAAATAAATAATTTATGTATTTGTTCTTTTTGTGTAAGGCCGTGCGTATTTTCTAGCCAGAATAAAATCAATTTCAATTTGGTTAACAATTAATTTCCCTGACAGTACTAGTAGATTAACCACTAGGTTAATTATCATTAGGTTACACAAGAAGTGGAGCGTTTTTCTACCTAGTTGATTAATTGAATATCTTCGGTTTTTGCTAAAAGTTACGCTTGTTTATCTCTAATACTTAAGCCACGTAAAACGTTGGGCAGGATTGTAAATGGATTTGAATTTCAGTTTAAAGAAAATGAGAAGGTAATAGAAATGTAATGCATTTAATTTCGATTTTGTCTCAAGGCAAGACAGCTGGTAAAGCGCTCTAAAATCTACTAGATACTTAACAATAATGTGAAAGGATTATCATTATTATTATTATTGCCTGAAAACTTGACCATTGTATGTCATTGTGTATTATTAACTGCCAAAAAAAGGAGGAGTTTCTCAAATCGAGGCATATGTATGACCACGCATAACTTTTTACAGAGTAGCCCGATTTGAATGATTCTTATTTTATTCGAGAGGGTATATCTCGAAATTGGTCCCATGTAAAATGTATTAACTTTGATTGAGTGGTTTTTAAGTTTGCTTCAATAACACGTATTTTTCCCACTTAGTTTATGTGGATGATGTTCTAAGTTATTAAACTTCCTCTCACTGTAATTTACATAGCAAGTACAGTATACGATAAGTATACGATTTTGCTTGAGGTAGATACTACAACTAAAAAGTGATTTAAATAAAAACTTTTTACAAAAAAATAAAACCGATTTAAAAAAGACACAACAATGAGCAAAATAACTTTGATTTTGGAAATCGGTGGCAAAAAACGAAAATACGAAACCAAAGACACCGACTTCCGAAATCAAAGTAATTTTTCACTTTGTAGCGTTTTTTTTTTTGGAAGTCGGTTTGATTTTTTTTTATTAAAAGTTTTTTAAATCTCAAAATTAACAACCAATCTGAATAATCAAGCACCCCGTAGCGTAAAGCACATTCGCCATCGCGACACTAATAAAGTCTCACATTTCACAGTTTTTATCACCAGCCATTTAAGTGAAACATTTTTAAAATTGATTTTAAAGACTTTCAAATTATCTTTCGTAAGTTTATGGCAGCCATAACATTATCTTTACTGCGTAAATGGCGAAGCACCGTTTTAATAAATAAATATCAGCATTTTATTACTTTTTCACGTTCAAATTGAGCCACTGAGCGTTATTTGCACACGTAGCTATAAAAAGATCTTTATGTAGTTTAACATTACAAGCAAGTCGTTTCAGTAATTATTTTAATTACTTTGAGCTTGTTCTGAATGAAATATGAGTACAATACTCAGTCCAATCATATTTTTAATGCTTTAGTTCTATAAATAGTTTCTTTGCAATTTTAAAGTTTTGATGATTACGTAGGTACGAGAATAATATCTGACTGTAGACTGCAATAGACTGCCTCGTTGGTCTAGTGGCCGCAAGCGCTACTGCTGAGCATGAGATCCTGGGTTCGATTCCCAGGTCGGGCAAAGTGTTATTGGGTTTTTCTATCTGGAATTTCTCAGTAGCAGCCCGGAGTCTGGATTTGTGCCCGGTAGATGGCAATAGGCTCGCGCCCTATTACATGGGACTTAAACATAACTGGCGAAATTTGGGTGCACTATAGGTACACCTCTGCCTAACCCTTCGGGGAAACAAGGCGTGATGTTATGATAATAATATCCCAAGCAGAACCAGTCGGGACAAGCTTTAGCGATGTAGCTGATGTGCCCAGATTAATGGAGAAGTGCTAAGGTAGCCCGCGAAATTCTAATTTTCTTACGATTTGCACCTTATACAATTTGCAGCTCAGTGTCTGGGTTGATTAAAGTATGATTCGCGACCGTAACAAATATGTATTTACAGAATTATAATCATTAAAATTAGTAATACAACTTCTTAAGTTAGTATCATCCTCAAAGGTCAAGATTTCATGAAATAGTCATTCTTTAGGATTATTTGGTCTTAGAGAGTTGTGTTGATGACTTTTATTAATATAATTCTGTAAATACATATTTGTTACTGTTGCGAATCATATTTTAATCAACACACAACCTAATACTGACCAGCAAATTGCATAAAATGTAAGAAAATTTGAATTTGAATTCCCCAATGTTTGCATTAGCAAAATAGAAGAATATGTAGGGCAAAACTTGGGTAATCGGTGATAGTTTTGTTTTTTACTTGTAAAATTCGATTCATTGATCAGACTATTTTTTAAATTTACTGTGATATAGTAGACAAAATAAGTTTTGCTAACTTATATCTAAAAATGTGGCAAATACTATAATGATTGAAAAATGTACATTTATCAAGTCAGTAGTAACTTGGTAATAAAACACAATTATCTATCACCGAATAGCTGCATATCACGAATTAGCCAAGTTTTGCCCTATAGGTACTTAATAGATAAATACCATTCATTAAAAGTAAAGACGATCTTACATTAAAACATTTTCTTTCTTCATGTCTTTGTAGCACGCTAGTAGCTTTTTGGTGGCTTAGTAGTTAAATAGTGAAAAAGCCATGTCGAAACAATCGTAGA
This sequence comes from Fissipunctia ypsillon, assembly GCA_947568875.1. Lineage (NCBI taxonomy): Eukaryota > Metazoa > Arthropoda > Insecta > Lepidoptera > Noctuidae > Fissipunctia > Fissipunctia ypsillon. Next base: position 6,460,384 of record OX387656.1, on the reverse strand, counting down.
CAAAACGATCTGACGGCGAATATTCCATAGTTGAAAAGTCCTGTCGTCGAAACAAACAAGTGCGAACCATTCTGTCGGCGAAACATCCATAGGTGAAACGTTCTATTGACGAATCTCTCAAAAACGAAACGTCCTGTGGCGGTGATCAGTCCAAAGGAGTTCAAACAACTGTCGGAGAACGCTTGCAGTATCACGCTGGAAGCCACTAATTGAAGTAGGAACATTTGTGTATGCTATGTTCCCTCCCATCTACGAGTATACTACTTAGTTATAGGTAGTTTGATGTAAAACTTGAGTCATAGATACCGGTAGGCACGTAAACATCTTGGATTTCCATATTCCTCCAAGAATGAAAGTATCCGCCATTATTACTCATGCTGGTCAAGTAGCGAGTCACCTTTGATCAACATTGTGCATGTTGATTCCTATCATGTATTGATTCATCATTCACTTGTATGCTCGTGCCCTTTAAGGAAAAAAAGTAAATTTAAAAAATCATAAAACACGAATTCGTAAAAAGTGAACTTAAAAAGGAAACAGGGTGACTTTTTTTTCTCCAAACAATCTCATGCAGTCGGAGGCAAAAGGTCTTTATTGTTAAATTTAAGAAGATGCCTCCGAACTGCTTGGAGACAAAATAGGCCATCTTGTTTTTATATTTTTTAAAGTTCACTTTTTACTCAGTCGGGTTTTTAGATTTTTTAAATTTACTTTTGTATTTGTCACTTTTTAGTTAGGATTACTTTTCTCTCATTGTACAGTAATGCTTTAGGTAAAGGTCGTAAATACAATACCCACTTATAATCGGGTGATAACGGCCTCTTACTCACTCACTCCAAAAGTTCGGGATGGTTTTTTTTATCATTTCTCATTCCAAATTACATTTAAACATATAATTCATATATGTTTTTGTAATCTCCTTTTAAAACTCTTAATTTTGATACCCCACTCGATAGGCTTGGGTGATTTTTTTTTTGAAAACATACATTTTGGCACCAAAAATCCGCCATTTTTTTTTTTTTTTTTGTGGATGGGAAATCATCAAATGACTTCTCCCGCTCTGGGTGGAGCGGGAGGGCGTGTCAGACTTTTACTGACTAAAACCCACCCGTGTTCCTTCTGTTGCCTGTGCCGGGGCCACGGTAACTCTTTCGAACATCCCGCAAAAAATCCGCCATTTGGATTTTAAATAATTTTAATATTCCCAGTGACACTCGCGCAATAAAGACAAATCTAACGACATATCATTCATCGAAATCGGTTCAGCCGTTTAGTAGTTACGAGGGAGCATAAGGACGGACATACATACATACAGGACAAACACATAACCCTCCTTTTTTGGCTTCGTCGCAGTCGGGTAAAAAGAGCGAATCTTTTAATAAAGCAAACACTATACCTACCTATTGGGCATGTTTCATATTAGTATCCGAGAAAGGCCAATCTCTACATCAGTGCTTTTACTGTCATTTTACCTCAGACAGCAGCGTCCCAACAGCAACCTTATTGTTACAAGAATAAAGACCACTGTGATATTGACAGTGACGCAAAATCATAAAAAATAACTTCGCAAGGACTGTAGAAAGATCCAGATGTTAAAGATTAATCTATTAGCTATACAGATAAACAACGCAGGGGGGGTCAGAATCATGTACTGAATCCATGGTAACATGAGGTTACGCGTCGAGGTCCCTGCCATCCTGTATAGCCATATTTCTTTTTCTAAATTGAATTTTATGTAAACTTCATAAAAAAAAGTTAGAGCTTACAGAAAGTCCTTTCGAAGGTCAGTAATTTAATTTGTAGCCGCCGAATTGGCTTTGTGGTCTCAAAGCCAATTTTCCTAAAAAATAAAATACTTAGAATTTTTATGAAATCTCTTAGGTTACCTACCTACCTAGGTTACATATCCAAAGGTGATGAAACAGTTCATAAATAAAGGATTCTGAATAAGAAGCTCATCTATTTTACTACAAGCTAACAAACCATAAAATTTTATAACCCAACTTTTTCTCTCCGTTCCTTTTCTAGTCCTGAAATTAGAAATCTCCACAGTTTGATTTACGGCCTATGAACTATTTCTGTTCCTCGTTATCTTAACAACCGTGCATCTCTCTAAGAGAACATTTTTAATCTCAGGACCTATATCTATAAGTATCGTTTACAGTCGAACAAGTTATTTGATATACAGGCTATAGTACTCATCTCTGGACTACCCTGCTAAATATACATATTACTTTTTATTTGAATAAAGGGCTTTGTCGTGATTGTTTAGCTTTATCAGACACTGGAAAAGGAAGTATGGTATATAAATGCCAATATCATACATTTTATATCGTACAAAAACATTGATTTTAGTATTTAACAGTCATCACAATTTGGAGACAAGACTTTTTTATTATGTAATAAAAATTATTTGATGGAATATGTACAGAATAGAAATTAAGTTTTTATTAAGGTCACAATCATTTTAATGTAAAATAATTGCTCAAACTCAAAGCATTTATTTCAAATATACCAATTAAAGGCACTTTTGAATTGTCAAGGGGTCCGTCAGTCAGAAAGATGAAGCTAGTTGCCCATTCCAAAGAGTAGTAGGTTCCTATGGAGAAGAACGGGCAAGAAATTCCACGGACACTCTTTTAAATCAAAATATTATTACAAAATATTGGTTACATCATTCCTGTTGAAATTATATACCAAAGTATGTGAGAACAATGTAGAAAGACGTGCACGTTAAAAGCGTCCGTAATGAAAACCAATAACGATAAAAATAAAATAAATTAAAATAAGCCGTGGCAGCTAAGAGATGACCAGGAGCTAGACCACCACCTCTTAAAGCAGTACATATTATTGTAATCTTACTTCAGTGTGGGAAAGAGATGGAGCTAGACGTCCTGTATAGCTCCATCTCTTTCTCACACTGAAGTAACATTAAAATAACACTGCTTTAAGAGGTCGTGGTTGGCCCCCTGTCCCTACTGACGGCGCCCGTTCACGAACATGACGCATGGATCAGCACCATTCAGCCCAACTATTTTGAAGGGAACTTAATGATCCAACACACACGCCACCACCAGCGAGACATTTGAGTGAGCATGACATCTCAGCCACCAGGGCACATTCAAGTCAATGAAAGACGTACCTAGTAAATGGTAGCTTTATAGTAGGTAGGTACATAGTGCTCACACATGTGCTATGCAATTACACAATACTAAGTGGTTGAATTTATTTGGAAGCCGACCCCAACATAGTTGGGAAAAGGCTAGGCAGATGATGATGAAGTGGTTGAATTTATACAATGCAAATATAGTTTTTACAATCTTCAGCAGCTCCAACAATATGTTCGAATGCTATTTATCAATTAGTTTATGCGCCCTTCTGGAGCAGGACCAGCGTTTAGCCAAGCATTTTTGTCAGTGATGTAATCCCCCAACTTATGATATCCTTGGCTGCATAGTGTGCGTGTGAGGAAAAAAAAAACACTCAGTAGGTATGTAAAAAAAAATATTGAGTTACTGGTATTTAAGAGTAGTAGTAAGTTACCTGCCTGTATACCAAATAGCTCGTTCATCTGTACCTATGTACTTATAATAGATATACTGCAGCTCTAATTAAGCTCTTGAAGGGCATCCGGCGCAAACGCACCGAGCAATCAACCGGTCGTTGATTCCTCAGCTTCTTTGTGAACGATTTATCTTCGCCATTTTGTTTTATTAGCTTTTTAAAGACGAACGCCTAATTAAATCGATTGTTTTGGTTCGATTCGGTGAAGTCGCCTGAACCCGGGTTCTCAGAAGCCGGAGATTATACAGGGAGAGGTTGCCTCAAGAGAGACGGAACAAAACTTTGAGTTTTATTTATCTAAATGGTTCCCACTAAATTAATCTTTATCATCGAGTATTTCGGGACATCGCTAAGCGGTTGGTCGACTCTCTACGGGACCAGAGGGCTGGCCTATTCTTTGCCCAAAGAATCAGCATTGCCATTCAGCGTGGCAATGCTGCCAGCCTTTTGGGCACTTTTCCGATTGACAGCGATGCGGACGAATTTTTTGATGCCAGCTCTTCTCCCTTTTTATTTTTTATTGTATACTTGTACATAATATATATTAGTGTTATCATGTATTATAGATATAAATCTTTATCTGAGCAATTAATGAATTCACTAGATCTTTAATAAGAGGTAATTCAACATTACGTTTTATTGCTGCTGCAAAATTATGAATGAGTAGGTACGTAATTAATTTCTATTCCGAATTAAAACAGTCATAAACAACACTGAGTTAAAGCCTATAAATAACATTACCATTCATCACCCTAATTTACCCTAAAATAGGCGCTATTCAGCATAATTTAAAGGCGAATATCGCGTGCAATTTTTTGCCAAACTTAACATTCAATTAGATGCACGTGCAATTATAGCACTAACTGTTTACAATTCACGAAACAGACGTAGACTTAATGACGACGATCGAATAGCAAACTGCGTACTCCAGGAAGACACCGTACATTTTTTTAATTAGGAAACCGGCTCGGTAAAAGCAGCCTTCCGTCATCGGCGTACAGACACAGGAAAGCATCATCGATGTGTATTAATGAAGCCGAGGCACGGATCGGCTGGGTATGCGCGCGCGCACCGCCAGTGTTACCGCGTATTTCAAACGATACACTCGCGAACTGCAAATGTATTTTCCAAAAACCTCCGAGGTCGATGACACAAGTTCGGAAGGACTCGACATGTTACGGTTCTAATCGATTCTCGTATTGATGATCTATTGTTGAGGTGGATATCGATATTGTAGTGCTTTGTTTTGTTTTAGCGAAGGTATATAATTGGATGGGAACAGCTCGATTGTTTAATCGATTTACGTTTACTTGTTTGTCAAACAGTTGGTGCTTTGTTTTGGTTAAACTATCATGGGGATAGATCTTAGTATATAAACCTGGCTGGTTGAAAAGAAAACTATTACCTCAAGTTTTATTGTGGCTGGCAGTTAGTTTGCATAGTTATTAACTTTAAAACGGTTGTGTGTACGGTTAACAGAAACCGCTTTAGATTATATTCATAAAATAACACTATAACATAATTTAAATGCGCTTTACGCCTTTACCTATTTTCAGAATATTTTTACTAAAGGTAACTGTTAAATATTCATTTTTTAAAGCAGATTATTTAAAAACACATTTATTGGATGTCGAAATGTTGATAACGTTTTTTTTTTAAAAAAAAAACAAAGAGCATTCTTGTTTACGAAATATGATTAGTCGAATCATAAAGGATTTCATTGATAATTTCCAATTAACTGTCTAAATAATATCTATAAAGAAAAAGTTTAGTAAATCTCATCTAAGTTTGGGCGGAGAAGAAGTCATTTCGAAGAACTTAATTGTTTCCGGTGAACAAAAAACGTAATGTCATTCGTCTATTCTAGAAGGAAACCGGAAATACACTAACAATACAAATAGATTTAACAAAGCAACAACAATTTTACATAAAAGAAAGAGAAGAGAGAGATTAAAGTAGGCAATAAAAAAACCTGACAGAGAAGTGGGAGGAGAGTAGCCCGGGAGGAATTTGTCCTGCAGTGGGAAAATACAGGCTAGTAATAATCAATAATAATAAAAAAACGGTGAAGGAAAACATCGTGACGAAACCGACATGACCTAGAACCAAAAATTCGAAGACGTGATATCTACCAACCCGCACTGGGCCCGCGTGGTAGATTACAGCCCACTCCCTCCCGTAGAGAGGAGGCCTGTGTCCCAGCAGTAGGAACATTATAGGCTTATTATATTATGTGTAATAAAAAAACAACAACATAATTTACAGATGTTAAACGCATAAACAAGAAGACTATTTGATCAATAGTGATAAAAACAAGACAGTCAAGATGTATACAAAAGTGTTAGTGGTATTGATGGCAGTATCGCTGATACCCATGGTCCTGTCGAGGACACGGAGGTATTCGAAAATGCAGTCCAATACATTGTACAAGATCAGATGTGATCTGAAGTGTATCGATATCAGTAAGGAGGCTAAACCTATGGTAAGTGTAAAATTTTTTGTTAAATGTACCAGATTTATTAATACTGAAGCTACATTGCATCATCAAAGCTAAACGGTTGTATTGAAAGCAAACTGTGAAAATCTTGAGCAAAGAAATAAGGCTGATGAGGATTGGAAGATCCCGTGTGGCGAAGTTACTTTTACCATACCAGCAAGTTTCAAAGTAGCTGGACTATTTAGCTTATAAGAGTTCTGAAGTTATAAAGTTTTTCTTTACACTTTCAATTTTATTTTTCCATTTTGCGTAGCAAAATAACAAGGCCATTAAATACAAAAAACAGCTTGATTGAATTGTAATCAATTCACAAAATAGCAATGTCAGTACTCCATCAGTCCACCAAGTATTAATTAATTAGCAGTAAATTCAATTTGCACGTATCTAGATCAATCGATAAACACCACAATAAGGAAATCGGTAATAAACAATCAATACAATGACTTATGAGGCAGGGAAAACCCAGTTTGCCTCGAAGCTACTAAGGAATAAACACTTGAAAATTTTATTTTTATACCGTGGTCCCAAGGCCTGCTTTCTCACAGACCAGATCGTGCCAGGCCAGGCCGATAGGCTGTGGGAACCGTCGATCCGATAAGGCTTGTGGTGGGAATGCTCGGCACGGACCGCTACAGGCCTCGACAAGCGTGGGCGCGCGCCAGGCCGCGATAGGCCTTGACAGGCGTGGCCTCGCCCAGGCCGCGACAGGTCTCGACAGGCCGTGGAACTGCGGCATTATAATGACATCCAAGTTCAATGTGCCCAGCTGATGAAAGAAGTCTTGAAACCCACGATTGCATGCTTACTTAAGCCACAAAAACTATGCCACACGTGGAGCTGACAATAGTTTACGTTACAACCGAATAAAAAAAATATTTGCCAAGATAGCTGTCACAGCGATCACGATTTAACAAGTTCGCAGAACAGACATAAACACGATACAAAAAAAGTAAATGAACGTAAAACGAAATACAATCAAGATTGCAGCGAGTGTAGTTCGCAAAAATAATTCTGTGGCTCTGCAGTTAGTTATATAACCAGAGCACAACAGGCTCTGGCCTAAAAAGAGCACATTGTGCTAATTTGTGAAACGCAAAAAGGTATTATACGGGCTTGTGTCAGGGCTAAAAATTGCGTGCGACAAGATGTAGTGACAGAACACAATCGCATTTTGATCGCGTTCGTATGTCGGGAGTTAACGAGCTTGAATCCTAAGCTAGAATTTTTCTTATGTCACTAGCAGTTAACCCAAGTCTTTTTTTAAATTAATTTTTACTTACTTATATCTTTACGACTTAAAATAAAACTAAAAATAGAAACTCCCAGATTTAATTCCTGAGAACTTATCTGAAATAAGCTTCCAAGGTAATATTAAAAGCTATAAAACGGAAGCCGAACTCATTACTCAGGCATGGTTTTGCTGATGACTTCCCCTTTCTGACTGAAGATACTTAATAAATTATTCTATTTTAGAAAGCACTCCAGAACTCTTCGTTTGGATTACCCACACTTTAGGATTGACAGACGATTTTCGTCCTTAGTAGTGAAAAAATATGCATAGATACTTACTTAGAAACTAACATCCAAGTCATGAATCACTGCACTTCAAAGGAGTTGTTATTTTGTAACTATGGTGTACTCGCTAATTACCTGAAGCTACTAATGAGTCTGAAGTAACAGAACTTTACTAAATGAATGCCCAGCTATTAGCTTATTTATGGCATGACCTGTGTCTGCACTGCAAGCACAATATAATACTGCCAGACATGGCAGAAAAAACTGGACAAATGTCTTCCTTCTTGTCAGACAATACTGTCTGGTTTAAGAATACTTTGTGCATATCCTGTTGATGTTCTATGAAAATCATGATATGAATTGGTTTCACAACATCTACGATTGCGTTATAATTTTAATGAGGTTTAATTGACGACTCTTTTATGTGATTACTCATAATCATCCTTCTACCTGAAATGATACACCTTTTCAATACGAATATTGCTGTATTTATATTCTCACACAGCGTTCCTATACAGGGTGTAAGGGACAGCCCTCCGCAGACTGATGGGGTGAATTCAGTATATCATACTAAGATGACCGGTACATGAAATTATTTTAGGAACGTTATGGGAATCCAATAAACCTGATTTATTTTATTACTTCACACGCAATGCATCGTTACCGTGGCAAAACGCGCGTAGCGAACGGCAGCGCAGTGAGCTTTCGGCGGCCAAGTGTTTCAACATCCATTGCTGTTTTTTTTATTTTAGCTGTTTTATTTACATAAATGGAGAGATTCGTACAGAGAATGTAATTTTACATTGAATTAAAGGAATAGTAGGTAACCGATAAAACGATAAAAAAATGAAAAATTTCCTGAAAATTTTTCCGGTGGAGTATAATTCAAGATAAGGAGCTGAATGCACCCTGTTAGTTTGCGGAGGGCTGTCTCTTACACCCTGTATAGAAACTTGGTACTACTTAACAACCGATTACGACGGTTTTCTACGTGATACTCGTATAAGTTCAATTGCTCCATCCCCATAATAAAAATCTATTTTACAGTGCAAATCACAATGCCGGACAAACGAGAAGAAACCGGGGACGTGTCCTATATCAGACACGCCGAAGTGGGAAGCGGCGTGTGTGGAGGCATGCAACTCCGACTCGCAATGTGATGGCACGCAACGCTGCTGCCGCCATGCTTGCGGGTCGACGTGCAGCGAGCCCGTCGATCTTTTGACCGTATCAGGTAAATCTAATTGAACTGTTCATTCGAATATTATAAATGCGGAAGTAATTCTGTCTGTCTGTCCGTCTGTTACCTTTTCACGTCTAAACCACCGAACCGATTGTTGTGTTTCAAAAAAAGTCTGGGACCTGGGACCTAGAGAAATACGAAAGCTACTTTCCATCCTGAACATTTGTTTTAATGACTAAATTCAAAATACACGCCGACGATGTGATGTCCTGGGCAACAGCTAGTTTTCTTATAACAAGTAGCGTGTACGGTTGAAGACTATTGAACCGCCATTTTGAATGCTAAAGACCGTTAATATTCGAATTAGGCGAGCAAGATATTTCGACAGCTGGATATGACGATAATGGATCAATAAAAAAAATTACTAATTTTGTAGACAGTATAGATATCCTAATAATATTCATAGTAGGTAATTAAGATTTAATTAGCTATGCATCCTACTTCGTTTAAATTTAAGGATCTTATGTAAGAAAATACTTAATCAACCATGGCTAAAAGACAAGATAACAAACGTAGGTATATATATACGAGTATAATGATTTGTTTCTGATGATAATTCTTCAACAATGCAAAATAGTTACTACAGCAACTGAACTTATGCAATCTCAATCTAACGAACTCAAGGCCTGAATCACTTTACCACTAAGTGCTTCAGGTGTGTAACTGTTAAATATTACTCGTAATCTTTGATAGCTAAGGGCTGATTTAACCAAAGACAGATATCTGTCTTTGGTTAAATCAGACGTCAATTTTATTCCGCGATTTATTTTATAGAATACTTTTATTTTCAGACAAAGTCCATAGGGTTAGTAACAATTTGACTTAACATCTAGTGTTAATAGGTACAGACAGACACAGAACATATGTACAATTAAAATTAAAATTCAGCGTGGAGCTGCATCCACCTCCGCAACATCGGGGTATCCCACAGATCTGTGAACACACTGAGAATACTGTTGGTGCTGCCGTGAACACGCGACATCAGGGATGCACATCTTTTTTTAATGATGGCGGCAAACCCATTAATGTTATTTTCTGCAAACATCCCTGACGCACTACAACGCCACGGCAGCCGCAGCAGTACTGTCAGTGCATTGTTATATTGAACGCGTAGGTCGCTGTATGCCCGCTGAGTGAAGTTGACCCACAGGCTGCACGTGTAGAAGGACTGACAGTAAGCTTTGAAAAGCGTTACTTTAACTGCCTTCGTACATCGTGCAAACCTGCGGGCCAACATGTTACAACGGACAGCCAGCGACCTACGTTCCCTTTCAATGTCACAATTATCTGTAAGGTCTTCAGTGACTCTGGACCAGGTACCTAAACTTGTCCACTCTTCGCAGAGATTCTCCACACAGTGACACATGAGGAATAGATGAATATGTCACGCTGCCTGCTTTGAAAAGCATCAGTTCGCTCTTTGTGACGTTAACATTCGCATCGATCAGCCGCCTCAGAGCTCCAGTTGATGGGCTCAGCAACACCATATCTTCAGCATACTTAACTTATATATTATTAATGCCCACCCCGTCAAACTAGGAATAAAAATTTGGTCGAATTCGCCCTAAATGATTTTAAATTAGGTTTGTAGGCATTTAGTCAGTAGGCTGAAATCATTAATCATTCTAAACATAGAACGGCTATTAATACGGATACTAGTAGATTGTTTGCCAAGGGAGCAAACAACTATTTTAAGGGCGAGTGTTTTTTTTTAATCCAGAGTGGAGCGAAGGATTCTAGAGTAGAATCCTGAGCGCAGCAAGGGATTCAAAGTACATCACTCGAGCTTAAAATAGCGTTGCTCCCGAGATGGACACTCTACCTTTTATCACCCTCTATGAGAAAATAAGTAAGTGCAACTTATGAATAAGAATAGTCCGTTTATTTATTTACATATAATTAAGAACAATAAGATATATCAACAAAAAATATTTTTTTATAAAACTAAGTAAAATCTGAATTTGAGTAAACAATTACGAACGAAGGTGGAATGCATTTCGAGCGTTTTTTTTTAATTTGTTCCGATGTTTTTTTTTAATTTGGCTCGCGCGCGGTTTACTTTATCAAACAGCCTGTTACTTGGTAATACAATGTTCGTGATTGATCTCTTTGGTGATTGGAACTTTTACTAACAATATCCACATTCCAATTTCAAATCACTTTTAGTCCCTAGGGATTAAAGAGCTATTTTAGTCCCTGTTTACGAAGAATAAACTAGCTCTTTTTGAATAGATGTGACAAAAAGAAAATTACAGGCAGCACAAAAAATCATAACAAAGATGCACCAGGATTTTATTCTCACTATTAGCTTCATTAGTTTCATTCCCAATGTAGGTTTTCTTCTTGATATGATGTTATGTATGGGAACATCACGTGTGTTGATTCAAGATAGATTACACAATGGATTGTTACATTGAAATGTTGATCGAATACACATACTTAGATGTTTTCAGTACCAATACATCATCATCAACTGAGGCTTTACAGCCGCGGGTAAGCCTTACGGCAGGTTTATACGAGCCCAGTAATTTGACAGTACAGTAAATCAGTCAAGCGCTGACTTGGAACTGGGCTCTTGTAGACAATAGTTTTAATCCAGTCCAGTGCTGACTTCGTGCCCTCAACTCAGTCCAGTTGACTAACCCACCCGTCTATTTTCGGGCCCAGTACCTACCTTCCTCCGCCCGCGACTGACTTACTGCCGATCTCGTCTACATGAACCCACTGACTGGGTCCGAAATTCCAAATCACTGGGTCCAGTCACTGCCATCGTATAAACCAGGCATTACAAGGCTGGTCGAGTATATTTCTAGAACGTAACCATTTCCGGCATTTTCTCTCCAATGTCTCATTCCAACAGTTCTTAAATAGAAGGTACCGATACAAGTCTCATGCAAACTAACCAAGGTAAGTATAGGTACTAGAATAGAAACAACCATGAGATCCATTTTAGCATTTATTATATGACAGATTCCAAAAACATATTTAATTTCCACAGGTCTCCCAGCCTTGCCAACGATTGAAGAACCAAAAGAGAGAAAACGATCAGTAGTGATCAGATGGTCTGACGGCGTGGGAGACGCTGCGAGAGCGGTTCCTGGTCCAGTCTTCTACGTGTTAGAGGAACAACACCATCTGGGACCGAAGTATGAGGAAATGAGATTAGGAGACTGGAATTTACTGTTGAGGACGAATAAGTAAGTATAGAAGATATTCTTCTCTTTGTCAACAGTTACGATAAAGTCGTGATTTTTACAATAAAATCAGAAGGGCAATTACCATCATTAAAAACGTTCAAAATCTAGTCGCTATCTCATCTCAGCAACAATCACTGTCAAAAACTAAAACACTAAGGGTCAGTTTCCACCAAACGGCAAAATTCTCGCGGATGGTCGAGTACTTTTTAAATTTCACTGAATAAGTAACTGTACGAATATTGATTTTATACTTAAAAGTCAACAATACTCATACAGTTACTTTTCTGAAAAATATGGGAATTCCCCCCTTTAGTTGTGTCACGATTCCCATTGGCAATCTTCTAGTAGTGCCTACATATCAGGATCGCATCCTGGTATGTAGGCACTACTAACAATCGCAAAGGGGTGGCGGGGGGGGGAACTACAAGATTATTCGCCAATAACTTTTAACGTTGTCAAATCCAAAGTGTTGCAGGTTGCAAGTGAATCAATCTGCAGGCATCAGCCCAAATTGTACCTAAGTAAATATTGCAGGATACTCCAACATTTCTACAAAATTCTCGACAATTATCACAACTACAAAATGTTAGCTAGGTATTATGTTAGAAGAAAGAATTGGTGTTACGATGGGATTTGGTATCAATTTAATTGTTATCATCACGTCACGCTAGCACGAAGTGGAAAGTACATAATCGAGTGTTCTACGAGTATTATGCATGTACAAAATCTAGTTTATCGCACCAAGTCACAATATACCACAGTTTTAACCAAAATTATAGTCACGTAACGATTATTATTTAAGTGTTGCAGTTCAATAAATACTTAAAGACCAATAATAATTCTGCTATAAAAATGTTACTCACAAGAGTTTTTGTACAATACATTGGCCCAATTACTATCTTCGTCCAACTGTGACTTGGTGTAAATTAGTACACATAAATATTTACGACACTGGGAACTATTTCCGTCTGTCTGAAGAAAAAAATACAAACCTGACGAACAGTGGATGGAAGATAAGTCATCATACGGATTATTCGCTTAGATTTTGGGTTCGGCTTCCAATGTTACCAGAAGCGACAGAATATTAATATTGTCCTTAAAGCAACTGCGATCTTTCCTTCACAACCTACTTACCAGGGCAGAAGGTACCAATTTAATGGAAAATCACTACCTATGGTTATTACAAGTACAACTATTAGTGCGACATCTAACTAGAGCCATTTTCCATACTTAGAGGACCTTTGTACACGGCACGGTCTCTTTACGGTACGGCGTGTTAACCGCGCCGTAGAAAACTCGTGTGATCCTATAAATACAAATAAATAAAATTGAAGTGTCTGTTTGTAATGTCAAAATAACAACTTTTTACTAAATGCATAAGAAAGTATACACGGTACTAATAACAAAAATGCAATTTTTAACATTTTTGTCTGTCTGTTTGTTCCGGCTAATCTCCGAAACGGCTCGACCGATTTTGACAGGACTTTCACTGACAGATAGCTGATGTTACGGCGGGTAACTTAGACTACTTTTATTAAAAAAATAATTAGGGTTCCGCGCAAAAAATTAAAACCCATGAAATTATGTGCAAAAAGTCGGATTTCAAAAATTCTTTTTGCATTTGGAAGCCCAATTCTCGAGGATAGTTATGGGCTATTTAATATCACGCTACGACCTTTACGAGCCGAGCTAAAAGAAAAAAGTCAGAAAGAACATTAAGCGAAAACGAAGTAAAAGCGCGGGCGGGCGATTCAACGCGATGGTTGGCGACGGGTCGGGGGACGAGGGAGTTTTATTAAAATGTGGCTGTTATTTTAGTATATTGTGTATCTTACGACATCCACGCGAACGATGTCGCGGGGCACGGCTAGTCTTGTATATGATACGGTTCTATGGTACACGACGACCGCGGTGCTGCCGTGTCGTCAGCAATCTTCCATAGTGATCCAAGCAACACTGACGATCATTCCTACACCGTAGTTTTTCACGGCAAGGAAAATTATATCTATCAACCAAACAATTCTGAAGTGAAAACATCTATACTTTTATAACGACCACTTACTCGGTTCCCACGAGATGACAGTAATAAAAATGTTCCCTGTCTCTTTGTGAGCACTTTTAGTACCGACAAGACAAAAACTATAGAATATTGTTTGTTGCTGAACAAGGAACCGTTTCAAACAATGCAATAATGGAAAACGTTTTCCACGGCTTTCTATTTTATAAAGAAGGTTTTGTCTTTTGTATTGATAACATTCATTGTAACCAGTTTCAATTCATTAGTTTTATAATAATCATTGGACAATGGAGATAATACTTAACTATTTATTAGAAACATTCATAGGTAACTATGTACCTACATTTTTTTTTATTGTGATGACGTATTACCAACTTTAAACATCACACTTCATCAAAAGATACCTACGTCTTTACGACTTTTAAAAACTGTCCAATACCTTCAGAAAAGCTCAGTCGGCTGAGAAGTGACGAAGATAAAGGATAAAAACATTATTTCTATTTACAGAACTAAGGCATCTCTACGCAACGCTCTGAAACCGGGTCGGTGGTACCGTTTCCGGGTGGCTGCCGTCAGTTCTTCCGGCACGCGAGGGTTTTCAGCGCCTAGTCCTGCTTTCACTCCCCGCCGAGGACCCCGGCCGCCACCATCACCGAAGAAGCTCAAAGTCCGTCCTGTAAAAGAAAGTAATGGTAAGTAAAACACAACATAACATCACGCCTTGTTTCCCCGAAGGGTTGGGCAGAGGTTTATTTATAGTAGATACCTACACTACACTCACTGTGAAACTTCACTAAAAAAAAGTGATAGGGAACAAATTACAATTTTAGGTAGGCAAGTATAGCTGTTTAGTCAAGGGTAGGTACGAAGTTTGTAGTCGCAAGTAAGTTCCTAGGCTTACCTTATGTACGAAAACACTTATTGTGTTACATCTATAACAATAGAGGCTGCCCTAGATAAGATGGATGGTGTGGAAATAGTGAGGAAGTGAATTGTTCTGAGATGACGGCAGATAGACAGAGATAGAGGGAAACTGAAGACGCACTGCGCAGAACTAGAATTAATTAGGATATGGGATCATGTAAAATACACAATGGTTTTTTTTTTTTAAGAATAAGTTAGATTACAAGATAAACGATACCTAGGTCCTAGTGGCGCTGCTACAATTATCAGTAGAGGGAAGCCGAAGAAAAAATTGTTCAGTTCTCATAAACTCAGACACAAAATTGCAGGCATTTTTGTAATGTTTTTAATCTTATGATGTCTGTATTAAACTGGTATTAAATATATGTAATGTGATGTGATACACATATGTACCATATTGTTTGGCAATAGTAGGCATTAAGAAGTGTGGTTGTTCCGAAGGGAAGCCGATAGGAATCGGGTTGTATGAAGGCTGCGCCCCTGATAGGTCCTCATCTCTCCCTACTATCTTTCTCTTGCTGTGTCCGACAACCGTCCACGATTGTTATTTAGCTAATGTTTACCACCTAAGCATATATGTATGTGCATTGTGGAATTGAAAACATCGAAACATCCAATTGATTTCAAGAGAAGTCCAAAATTAGATAAGTACTTTTCTTCAAGAACGTATATTTTGTGACTCGGAAATTTTACACTGTCGTGACCCCAGCCCAGCCTATGGGCATTTTAAATTACTCCTTTCGCAAGAATAGATATTTAATAGACTGGAACAATGCACACGACGATGGATCCTAAAATTAATTTAGTATGATCCCCGAACCCAATAGAGTCTCGGTAGAGTCTTTTCTGACCCGAAGCCTGATTTACCCGGATCGATTTGATTGCCAGTGATATGCAATGAAAGTTGCACCGTCTAAATAGGGTTTTGATGCAAGTCAGTTGTTACATCAATTTTATTGTATGCCGCTCTCAGGCAAGAAAGTTGCATCGTGTATAGTAGTAGCCGGGGTTGCGGGATGTTCGAAAGAGTTACCGTGGCTCTGGCACAGGCAACAGAAGGAACACGGGTGGGTTTTAGTCAGTAAAAGTCTGACACGCCCTCCCGCTCCGCCCAGAGCGGGAGAAGTCATTTGATGATTTCCCATCCACAAAAAAAAAAAAAAAAAAATCGTGTATAGTGGGCTTTACATTACACCTAGATCTCTGATATACTATTTTTCAATATCTATCATCATGCAATGGATTTTATGATGATAATAATAACTAGCTGTTGCCCGCGCCTTCACCCGCTTGGATGTTAATACTTCCCTATTTGAATCGGATTTTGTTCACAATTTCATGGGTTTTGATTTTTTTGCGCGGAACTCTAATGATTTAAAAAAAATAAAAGTAGCATTAGTTATCCGCCATAACATCAGCTATCTGCCAGTGAAAGTCCCGTCAAAATCGCCGGAACAAACAGACAGATAGACAGACAAAAAATTTTAAATTTGGTTTTTTGTTATAATTACCGTACTTATAAACTTTCATATGCATTTAGTAAAAAGCTGTTATTTTGACGTTACAAACAGACACTTCAATTTTATTTATTTGTTTATTTATATATATAATCTGCTTCATTTGTTTCTGTCGAATGCAATAGGTCTTCGATTGTTTCAGGCACTGTTACCGTGATGCTAGAATGGAAGGAGCCGCATTCAGACTTGCCAGTAATGAGATACAAAGTATTCTGGAGTAGGCGAGTCAAAGGCTTAGGTGGAGAACTGGATTCAGTGCTGGTCAACCATCAAACGGTGCCTAAGGTACGGCAACGAAAAAAGATGACGAAGCAAACTTACACCAGACATTAATGCTGAAATCATGCTCTAATACTTATTATTTTGTAGGACCATAACTTCATCGAAATAAAGGACTTGCAGCCAAACTCGATGTATTTCCTGCAAGTGCAAACGATCAGTCAATTCGGTCTGGGCAAACTGCGCAGTGACAAGGCGTCCATTTTCTACAACACCACGAGTACAGCAAGAACTGGTAACTAAGACATATCTTTCCCTCCCTGGTACGGCCAAAATGTTAAAAAAATCGTAAGTTAACATAATAATTATCGCGCCTGTAATCCTCGAAGGGTTAGGCAGAGTTGTAGGTACCTATAGTAGGTACATCCTAGTTTCGCCAGTTATGTGTCCCATGTAATAGGGGGCGAGCCTATTGTCATCAGCCGGGCACAAATACAGGCTCCGGGCTGCTTCTGAGAAACTCCTGATGGAAAAACCCAATAACACTTTGCCCCTGGACCTCATGCCCAAGGACCTTATGCTCAACAAGTAGCGCTTGCGAACACTAGCCCAACGAGGCAGTCAAAATTTAAAAAATCGTCCTGGTAGATAACTAGGTAGGTAAGGAAAATCGCTAAATTTATTTTCTTTCTTTCTTTTCTACGAAGTGTGAAAAAACCGGAAATGGCTACTGGAAGAGTTGAACCCCTTACAGATTACTCGAGCAATCCATATATGAGGAAATAATCAGATTTTCTATAGAAACATCCCTCTAAGGAGGTCGTTCTGTCTGCCATTTCATTCTACTTAATGTCACTCAGATTATTAGATCGTTCGTAGTTACTGTAGGAGAGTACATCAATAAAACACTTCTTAGGAATTAAATTATAGTTATTATTTACGGAATTATTGTTCGTTTTAAATTACATTTATCTCATGACATACGCTTTTCTAAACTGACACTCAATTCTTTTTTATTTATAGTCTAAGTTGGTAATGCTGCGGTCCCACGGCCCGCTTTCTCACAGGTCAGGCCGACAGGCCGTGGGGACCACCGATCCGATGAGGCCTGTGGTGGGAATGCTCAGCACAGGTGCGACAGGCCACAACAGGCCTCGACAGGCCGTAGGACCGTGGCTTTAGAAATTCAACCTGATTCGTGAAACGTGTCAGCAGCGACCTACATAGTTCCATGCTCCAATAGACATAATATAGTGGGTAACGAAGTGCTGTACCGGCGCGCCATCTAAATAATTTAGGCAGTCATTCCGCCGCTGAATTACAAATTGAAGAGGTTTAGGCGGAGAACGTAGCTATCGTACGAACATACCTACGACAAACATACCTTTGTAGGTTAGTAGCTAAAATCTGGAGCTAGACCACCACCTCTTAAAGCAGTATTATTGTAATCTTACTTCAGTATGGGAAAGAGATGGAGCTAGAAGACGGAAGAGAGATCAAGGAGAGACGGATGAGAGATCAAGGAGAGACGGATGAGAGATCAAGGAGAGACGGATGAGAGGGATTAGTTCAGTGGCTGAGTGATAATCAAGCTCAATGGCGTAACGAGCTATTATTGGACAGGTCTATTGACGATGTTATTTCTATTTGTGTAAATGGAAGAAAGAAGAATCGTCAAATATACAGGGTCAAATTAAATTAGCTGGCAAAACTTCACAGATGTACCTAATGGTTGTCGATATGGTATGACGACAAAACAAAAATTAGATTAAGTATCTTATTTCAAGTAAGTATTCAAGTTAGGGGTGTTGTATATTTATCGCTGGAGGTGATCTAGCTTATTTAGCGAAGATACCCTCTAACCTCCTTATAGACAAAAATGCAAAACCAAACTTTTCAATACTTTTCAGAGCCCGCACCAGAGCCGCTCCAAAGGCGTGAAAATAAAAAGATCAGAGGTCTCAGCCTATACAAAATTGTATGGTACAACCACAAATTAAAAGCCAGAATCGCATGGCAGCCTCTCCCTAACGTTTACGAGCAACCCGGAAGGTAATGTGAACTATGAATGAACTATGAATTCTAGGACAAATGGGAAAGTTGCATGACATGAAAGTTAAATTGGAAATTTTATTTTAAGCTTTTGATATTTGTAATTTAATTATTTTCTTTGACATTTGTAATTTGTTATATAGACAAGTCTTAATTTAATAATCTTTGAATTTTTTTTTTGTTTTGTTTTTTGACATAGGAATTTAATTATTTTGATTAAATTAGAATCATTATTACTGTCACAAAATTTGCATGCCGAATTTAGTAGGCGGAATATGAAGAACTATTGTGTATGTGTAATCTGTAAAATACCATATTTCAGGCAAATAAATGAATCTATCTATCTATCTATGTAACTGAATACTTTTTCCTGCAGCTAGTATCTATTGATCTAAATTATCTAAGTATAATTAATTAGGTACCTACTAATATCGAGTTTGACAACGTTCAAAGGTACCATCGATTATTTTAGAAAAACCGAACTTTGCCGAATTAAATGTGACTGGTCCACTATGGGAGTGACGGAACTTTAAAGTGCGTCAATCAATCTACATCGTAGACAGAGAATTATCTGTCTACGATCTACAGATAAATCAAGTAATCAATTTCTATTGGTCGATAGGCACATTTTATTCGCTATAATTCAGTTTTTCCGCAGATAAACGATGGAACCTTTGATCTTTGTCAAACTGTACTGGAGTTACAATCCAAATAACTACTACTTATCTACCTACTATGATGAAATGACCAAGCGTGCTATTATCGTAATCAGAAAGTTTTATAATTAGAAGTATTCCAATTTCCAGTACCTACCTATTAATGTAAGACATCCGTTTCACATGTTAATATATTTTATGAAAAAATCCTATCTCCTATCCCCAATAAGAACTAAATCGACCTAACCTATCTGATTGAAATTATATACAAACAAAAAATAGCGAAATTGGTAAAGCCAAGCAAAAACTTCACTTTCTCATACGTTGCAGATACTATGTCCACTGGAAAGCGACTAAATGTAACAACCCGAAAAAACTACGCAACGAAGGCCTATCCGCTACTACCGAGGTAATATATTATTGTAGCAATGAAACCTGAAAATTAATTAATTCAAACCAAACAGTAGTTTGTGAATTTATATTTACGCGCATGTTTTTAAAATTAGGAACAGTATGAAGTTAGGAGCAAGTAAAAAGTGCGGTAAAATTTAGTGTTGCCACACATAACGGGCGAAACTTTTTAGTAAGAACTACTTCTAAAAAATAGTTTATAATAAAATTATTCTCTTTTCTGTTTACAGCAAACTACGTTTGAACTTTATGAATTGGATTATCAGTGCAGTTATAAGGTGAATGTCAATTCATTACCACGAGTAAAAACACCGGATTCAGAACTAACGTTGAATGTTCCTGGCTGTGAATATTTTAAACGAAAAGTTAATACTACTACGATAAACTGTGACGCCTGATGATGTTATTGAAAGTATGTAGAAGTACTGACTGAAAAGGAATATTTGTGTTGGATTTATGATTAAAAAACGTCACATTAGTATTTAAGAAATCTCGTGGAATGTTTTCCAAAACATGTTTTAGTTATTTCGTATTATGATATACATGGTCATTCAGAGGTTCTTAGTGTTTAGTACTGTAAGCAAAAATATATTAGCAAAGTAGTACCTACATACCGTAGTAGACATTTAGTATTTTTTGGAAAGAAAATTAAAATGTTATTAAGAGTGATATGGATGATTAAATAAAAGACTACGATATTTTATTTATTAAAGAATTTATGTACCTAAGTAATAAAATTATTACTTACCTCCGAAAGGTTTTATTTTTCCGTGCATTTGTGTTGTACAATGTACAGTCGACGGCACGTCAATGGTATCAAACCTTACACAGCACCCTAATTGTGTAACATGCCCCTAAAACGACCCACTGACCCTCAAGGTCAAAGTATTAACCACTAAAGGCCAGCACTACATAATATGCAAATCAACACAAAGTGCAAAGAAACTTCATTGAAATAATGCATTGAAAAAATGTTTTTTTTTTCACTATTTAGTTTTGGTACGTACCCCACACAAATTCGTACAACTAGGAGTGACAGGAAGTTATTATAACATCATAAACACTCGTTAAGTAGAATAAATACGATTTACTGAAGCTAACTCGCTGGCGAAGAGGTCGCCAATTCACGAGCTTTCTCTACCAAATGAAAAAAGAATCACGTAAATCGCCCCAGTAATCACCGATAATTCGGTGTAAATACATGAAAAAACCCGCAGGATGCACAACCTCCTCCTTTTTTTGAAGTCGGTTAGTAAAGAGATGATTGAGAAGAAAATCTAAATACAATCTACGCAGAAATGACAGACTACTTTTTATGGTTAGGCTGGATTATACAGGGTATCCCATAATTACTCCTGTGGGTAACCCAGAATCGACCTGAGTTCTGCCACCAATTCCAGTGAAGAGCCAATTAAGTGAAACACGGTGAGTTCTATAGAATTGATAGATGACATATAATTTCATCTGGTCTAACTTCTTACTCACAATTCTGTTATTTCTATGTCCGTGTGTCTGTCTGTCTGTCTAAGAATTTGCCTCTTCTACATTGATTTAAAAAGTAAAGATACGGTAGTCCGAACGTTTGCCTGACGCGTTCGCCATACGGAAACACTAACGCCATCTATTAGAACTACTCTTAACTACGATGTCGATCATCGTTAGCTGCTCATTGACGTAACCTTGTAAGAGCGTTGTATTTTTCGAGGTACTTACGAAAAAAAAGTTTATTTTCCAAAAGTTATTTTTATTGCAGTTTGTTTGTTTAATAACACGACTCCAAGCTTAATTCCGCACAGAATCAGTAGGAAATCTGCATATTAATAAGTATTTCACTGTACTTATAGATTTTTTAACAGTACATAAAAACACATTTTAATTTGCTTTTAATAAACAATAAAAATAATTTTGTTCATAATTAAATCTTATGTATATTAGTAATTATTATTATTATTATTTATTAGATTATCAGATTACAAGATCCATTATGGTTACTAACAATTTGAGCTTATTAACTATATTAGTAGGAAAAAATAATTTGAAATAACAATGTCAATTGAATAAAATTACAAATACAAACATTATTTTACCGTCCCAACTACGATGCTTACCCAGAGCGAGTGTATAGGACACTGAAATTTATCAGAAACTATCCTCAGAAAACTGTTGCTGCTGCCGCGTACTCTGCGCAACAACGACGACACACGCTTTCGTCTTATTGCGTAAAAGTCATCCGTACGCGCTTCGGCAAACATCGCGGACGCACTGCAGAATGGCGGCAACCGCAACAACATCCTGAAGACGTTATTATATTGTACCCGCAGAGCGCTGTATGCCCTTTGAGTATAGTTAACCCACAGGCTGCTCGTGTAGAAAGATTGGCAATATGCTTTGAATAGCGCTAACTTCACTTCAGCTGAGCAACGAGCAAACCTACGAGCCAGCATATTACCTCGGACCGCCAGCGCTCTGCGTTCACGTTCAATGTCCTCATTATCCCTCAGATCATCGGTGACAATGTGCCCTAGGTATTTCACCTTTTTCACTCTGGTGAGAGGAGACCCGTTCCGAAAAATAGATGGAGGCTCATGAAGGCTTTTATCACCAAGACCAAAAAACATACACTCGCTCTTGGCAGCATTATACCTAAGACCATGACTCACAGCATACCGCTCACAAACAACAAGTAGCTGACGAAGGGCCCTAATTGACGGGTTCAGCAGCACCATGTCGTCGGCATAACTAATACTATTGACAGCGACTCCATCAATGTGACAACCTGCATGCATGCTACTGAGCTCGCCAATCAGGCTGTCCATATAAATATATATAATAATTCAATCTTTTTATTTCATCTGCTACAATGTGTGCCGCGCGCGCTGCTGCAAAGTTATGTCACAAAACCGTACGGTAGGCGTGGCCTCGCTTCGTCTTTGCCAAACATTGAGACAAGTAGGCAAGAAAAATGTTAGAAATTGATATAATTACATATTTTTATTTACCGGTGATATGAAATGTTATAATTTTTTGTTACGCTTTTGCTATGCTATGTTGCCCGGAGTTTTCATTTTTTGGCACGGAACCCTAATTATTTTTCTAAAACAAAAGTCACATCAGCTATTTGCCAGTGAAAGTTTCGTCAAAATCGGTCCAGCCGTTTCGGAGATTAGCTGGAACAAACAGACAGACAGACAGACAAAAATGTAAAAAATTGATTTTTTGTGTCAACTTTAGTGAAAAGCAGTTATTTTGACATTACAAACAGACACTTCAATTTTATTTATTTGTATAGATTTTTATTTTTTTTCTACTGGCAACAATTTTGCTCCCGCAATTTGCCACTCGTGACTAACTTCATTCAGGACATGTGCAACCCTTAGAATGTCAAAAGTAAATAAAAAGAATATTTTGTGAAATAAAATAGGATTTATTACAATAATTACACTTTTTGCTAATATTTACTGACCTGCACCTATTGTGTTTCATTAACTATCTTTCACACCGTTAGTGTTTTTCAATAGTGTCGTTTACAAGTCATATTGGAAAATTTCGCGAATGAGATCATTTTACTGTGTAAAATGAACATTTTACGTCTGGGCTCAGATATTAATATCCAACTACAGTTTCAAGTACAAGACTTCCTCCTGAAATATCATTGAGTGTTCATTTAATATTTAGTGTTTTCATAAAACGTGCGATAGTCTCAGGGCGTAACCACGGCTCAGGCGGGTTGAAGGCTGTGTTTGAAATGATATTTTTAAATATTTTCTGAAACGTAGCTAACTGTGTTTGTGTGAAAAATGGCTGAGGACGAAGTGCTTTTCGACGATGTGTACGAGTTGTTCGAGGTTATTGGCAAGTAAGTAAATATTGCATTTTTAACTTCGTAAGTGAACTATCGTGCGATGTGCATTCGCGCTCGCTCAGTTGATAATCACCAATGTTCCGCCTCAGGTGTAATTGAACTGGGAAACTGGGGATTTTTCCTGCATAAGTAGGTAAAACAAATATTGTAGAACTCAATACACCAAAGTAATATTCTCCAGTTGAATTTTTCTTCTGGTTTCCATCAGAATGCATTATCAGAAAGCAGAATAATTTAAACATTCTAATTAGAGTTAGAAATATTTTCAAATGAAATTAGGAAAAGTCACATGTTCAATTTTGTTTACTTCTGTGGGGGGTTTGATTTAATTCTGAGACAATGATTTAACTAAAAACACATTAAGAAAATTCAAAAGAGTTAATTCCTCTAAAAGTCATTTCTTACTCTAATTTTATTTGTTGTTTGTTTTTATGTTATTATTATTCAGGTAAATGTTATGTTAGAAATAATTTAATGTTAAAGTGTTAATCTATACAATGAATAATCTGTCATCTCGTGGATACTTGGCATTTTTTTACAAGTAAGATAGAAATAAACACTTAGTAAAAGCGCTGTAGGTATGCAGGGCATGAAAAAAGTCTGATCAGACTTTATCTGAATCATTAACACTACTGAAGTTCTCAGGAGTTAGTTAAATCTACACCAAATGCTATTTGCCCTTTATCATTCCAAAGCATCATAATTTTTCTATTAAAATTGAAAGTGTTCTCTTAATGAGCTATTTTATGATTAATAATTCATTCAATGTGAACATTTTTTTATTACTAACATGATACAACTTAAAAAATTTCCTGTCTAGTTTACTATTGCATGTAGCTAGTTTTGTTTTAACTAAAATACATTGTTTACACTATGGTAATTTCAATTAATCATAGGATAAGTAGTAAAATCAGCCTATAATGTTCAATTAATCATAATTTGATTGAAATAGACAGTAGCAACATACATCAGTTCATGATACATATTTATTTATAATGCGCTTTTACCTAGTAATCACATTCAATGCACTAATTGGATTGTAAATTGGCCTAAATTCATACCTCATTCATGACAAAACTAATACATATTCATACTGATAAATACTGAAAAGTGATATCAACACCACTAGTTTATTCAATTCTTCAACTATACTATTATTTTAGTACCTGAATTTCTACAGGTGATGGAGATGTCATGGATATCACATTAAATAATGGAATTGTATTTTGCTGAAGGTTAAAAAATGTACTTATTAATTGCTAAAATTGTTGTGTGGTTTCCACTTTTTAATATTCATGGAGAATATGGTTATACATTCAACCAGTTGTTTCAAGAACAGGCCAGGACAAAGTTTGTTGAAAATGCAAGAATAACAAAAAAAAAAGCTATATGTATGGTATGGTTTTAAATTACAATGTTCAACAGGAAAAACTATAATAAATAATTATAATTTTCTGGCTGACACTTTATGATCAATTGTCTGCAAGAACTCCCTATTGTCTTTAAAATACTTAATATTTATTATGTCTTAGTGAGAGCTGAAACATTGTTAGAACAAATAAGATTTGTTTTATTTCTGTGAAGAAGGCATTTTATTCATTAAAACATTTCTTAATAACTAGACTGGTTAATGAGAAACAATACTGTGTACTACACACATTAGTTTCTCATACTGAAAGCACATCTACTTGTATTTGTTTACTGACTGAAGTTCCAATATATCCTTCTAAACACTGCAACTCTTGGCACATGTCTAAACATGTCCTAAATACTACAAAAAAAAACTATTTGAGAAGGACATGGTTTAACTTATTAATTAATTGTTTCTACTAACATAATTATCAATAAATTTTTCATTCTAGGGGACCATTCAGTCTGGTCCGCCGCTGTATGCACCGGCAGACTGGCCAGCAGTTTGCTGTAAAGATTGTTGATGTGGCTCGGTTCACTGCCAGCCCCGGACTCAGTACTGCAGGTAAGATTTTTCTAATGTATTTTTCTTCTTTACATTAATATTATAAAATGTAGAATATTGAAGTGGCGATTTAATATTTATGTACTTACGTTATCTGAAAGGGTTTTTTTGTTACCAATTATAAATAGTAAAATACGAGTCTATTAAATCATTCAAGGAAAAATAATAGGGTATTTATTTTGATCTTAGTCTGCGAATTGTGATATAGATAAAGAAGAGGTAATTAAATTATAATTTCTAGGTAATAACACTGTTTATCAATAAAATTATTGTTTTGTGCTTTCAGATCTAAAACGTGAAGCTACAATATGTCACATGTTGAAGCATCCTCATATTGTGGAGCTGCTAGAGACATATAGCTCCGAAGGAATGCTCTACATGGTGTTTGAATAGTAAGTTTATTTTTCAATTACTTATATGTTTTATTGATATATTAAAGTTATCAGTTTTATGAAGAGGGTCACTCTTAATAAAACTGATAAATATTTCGCTGTTATATTATTAAATTAAATTATGAATTATCCCTCTTTACTGCACTAAAATATTGATTATGATTTGCAATAATTAGTATCGTAATACTGAATATTTCGTTTTGGATGTTAAAAAATAGCTGGAAACTTTCCAATTAAGTAATTCTTTTTTATACCTAAAACTTTAATAACAAGTAATTCAGTGTTGCAATCCTTAATCAATAATCAATTGTCGTAGTTCTCATTCAATAGTATTGACAAAATTATCAAAACAGCGAAATATTTGACAGAAAAAGTTTTCGGCCTGTATTATGTCATGTCATAAGTTTCCGGCCAAACCCAATAACCTATTTTCAGTTAAAGACAGATCGCTATTGATGGTAGACAGTATAATTCTATCTGTCCTTATGTCAGGCCGGTAAGATTCCATTATGTCTTATAGATTATTGGGATGTTAAAACCATAGATAGATAGGTTATTGGGTTCGACTGTTACTGTATCTACAGTTATAAACATGGGGAAACTAATGCTTTGTTCTTATAAACAAAAACAAATTGTTTTGCTTACCAATGGTAGCATTTTTTACTGCCAAACTGGGCGGGCATGTACTTAAATAGATTCGTTAGCTAATTTTACCTATTATAGCTACTTCCATATGGGAGGATGTACTATGCAAAGCTATGAGGTATCTGCTTCATTATTGGTAAAGATACCTAACAGTCCATAAATTATAGGTATCGGCCATAAATGGATTTCTTAATATTTTCAGTATGGATGGTTCTGATCTCTGCTATGAGGTAGTCCGCAGAGCTACTGCTGGATTTGTCTACAGTGAAGCTGTTGCATGGTGAGTTATTTTATTATTTCATGAATATTTATTGTAATTAAGAATGTTGTTTTCGGTGATACTGAAGCAACCCCCTAATCACTGCAATGCTATATTGAAACAGAAAAACTAAGTTAAGTAATGAATAATATTATAAATTACTGCCTCGTTGGTCTAGTGGTCGGAAGCGTTACTGTTGAGCATGAGGTCCTGAGTTCGATTCCCGGGTCGAGCAAAGTGTTATTGGGTTTTCCATCTAGAATTACTCAATAGCCCGGAGTCTGGATTTGTGCTCGGTTGATGGCAATAGCCTCGCCCCCTATTACACGGAACTTAAACATAACTGGCGAAATGTGGGTGAACTAATACGTACACCTCTGCCTAACCCTTTTGAGATTACAGGCGTGATGTTATGTTATGTAATATTATAAACTTATTAATTGCCGAGTTTTGAATAATTCCGTTCATACCAGTTACCCATCTAAACTAATATTGCGAAAAGAGGTAAAATTGTAACAGATACTCTCAGAAAGTACACATCCAATTTCAAAAATTCCTTTACTAATAGAAAGTTACACTATTGCCGAGTGCAATAGTGTTCGTTTTATGTTAAAACACGCGGACGAAGTCGCGGGCAGTTAGGCGGCTAGTTTTAATAATTTTAAGATCATGGAAAACTTAAGGCGAATGTGAATGTGTGAATTAAGTCCGCCTCTGTACTTTTCTGTGCATGAAGTATTAAATAAAAAAATAAATAATGTGCCAGGGTAGACCACGAAATTCAAATGTTCTAAAATTTTTGTTACTAAGTTGAAATTACCATATTGAATGACTATTTCGTGAAATCATGACATATGAGCAGGGACTGAAACTGGTATGATCTATACGGGCATTTTTCGGTTACAACCTTTATTTTATTTTCAGGTATTTTAAAGGTTATCTTAGTTCTTAAATTGTATACAACCGAAATAAAAATTACCTTTATCCCTTTATCTTACACGTGCTCGTCGGCATTAGTCAAAAAGCCATCGCTGTGTGTGTATCAAAGAGTCGAGTAGACCCGCGCGCCGTTGAACGCCGACCAATTACGGCCCTGGCTGGCTGGCGATATTCCGTTTCTTTCTCGTAATCAAGGTCATTTTTAGGTAACCGGCAATAAAACGGTAACCTTAATAGGGGTAATATGTTTTTTATCCTTGGTTACCCAGTTAGCGGTAACCTTAGTCGTAGAGGTAACCAAAATTATTCGATACCGGTACTGTAATATACAAGGTGGAACAGGACGATTGACATTCCTTTAAACCACGTAAAGAGAATCATGTTCTTTACCCGTATACAAAAAATCAATCAAATCCAATGAATACTTTAGCCACAGGAAATTATTGTTCATTTTCTTATTTTTCAACATGATGTAGATCTGAGTCCTTAATAATAGGTAAACATTGCCGCCGCCGCGCCCCGAACCGCACCGTTGGTTAGTGACTTTTCGTAGATAAAGTGTGTTTACTTTTCATGTAGTTGATTCTGCTATTTATTTTGTTTGAAAACTGCAATTTTTTAATTTTCCATTATCCATTCCATTATCTTCGTGTTTTAAAATGTTTCGATGGATTAGTTCTGTGCTCGTTTGCATTTAATGTCGTACATCCAGATACACGTTGTATAAAGGTTTTCGGTCCCTGCATATGAAGTCAATTCTAACTAAAGCTCCATTTACACACTGCAAGTTAATTGCCTACCATAAAACTGAAGGGCAATTTACTGGCACTGTCTAAATAAACAACACGTACAATATTGTTGCACGATACGTGCAAGTTAGTTGCCGTTCAAAACTGGTACCAATAGGTGTAAACAGCACGTACAGCAAAATTGTACGTGCAATAAAATCGCATTCAACTCCACAAGTACGAACGAATGAATCAATGAAAATCTTGAGAATACGTTCAATAAAATTTTAATGACATTCGGCAGCGCAAATATGGGCAATACTTGAATCAATTGTACAAAGACGTGCAACTCTGTGCTTAGACGAGGCAAAACTTGCATGCAATAATCTAATCGCCTTGCAATTTTATTGCCTTGCTGTAAGTCGCATGCGATTTTATTGAATGTGTTACGGTCGCGAATCATTATTTTTATCAACATATAAACGTAAGAAAAATTGAATTTCGCGGGCTACATTTTGCATCCCCTTTAAGGTATTCTTCTTCCTCTTTCCAGCCATTACATGCGTCAGATCCTGGAAGCTCTCCGCTACTGCCATGAAAATGACATTGTGCACCGTGACGTGAGACCCCACTGCGTTTTGCTGGCCGGCCGCGACAACTGCGCGCCGGTCAAGCTGGGAGGGTTCGGCGTCGCTGCCCAGTTGCCCGCCCCCATTGCTAATCGAGTCCCGCCTGGTAAGGAAATCTATTATTTTGAACAATTTCTTAGTCGAGTCTCATGCTGCGTTGTAGCAAGTATTGTGTTGAGTTTTAAAATAACTACAAACACATATTCCTTCCCCTTGTCATTAGATTGCTTTATATATTGGACATCACTCACCCAGGCATACAAAAAATTGGGTTAATTAAAAAAAAAAGCAGCTGCTTTTGTCATGGCGCTTACAATTAATTATTAAAACGCAACTTGAGCTTGTGCGATGCGGCGTGATCTCTCAAATAAGATTTTAATCAGTTTTACACCCAGTTGCACAAAGATAAACATTAATAACGTCAAATACGTAATGAATTATTAACGCTAAGGATTTAATTAATTTAATGATGTTGCACAAAACAACTCAAGCATAAATTAATGGCGCTTTGTGCAACAAAAAATGTGACAGATTGCCTTGTTTGACACTTCCATTGTTTAAAATTAAACAACCATTAAAATCGAGTCTAATGTTGCTTTCTGCAACAAGTTAATGGAAGATTAGCATTTAATGACAGCTTTATAAGTTAAAGTTCGTTTCTGCAACTGGCTGTCAATCTGATTACTAATAGAGCATTAACTGCTGTAGAAATTATGAACATGATAGTTGCAAATATGTGTTGTGACGTAATAGCAGTACTTGCAACCATTTCTGGTTCGTTTGTAGGTCTAAGTTAATTCATCTGTAAGACTTGGCCTACATGCAATGTGAAAAGTGCAACAGATCTCTAAATCAGAATCGCCATTATCTAATTATTTTAACTAACAATGTCTGTTGCATTGCTTTGACGTGGGTCAAAGCAATGCAACGGACGTTGTGACGCAAATATTTTGGGTATTTCAAAAATAAACAACCGATCACATATTATTACATTTTATAAGTATGTTCTATTAGCATTAAGTATTTATACATTGTTTTACTTACCAAGTTGATAACAGTAGGTTGTATTATACAGAACTGGTGATGGACACTCGCCCGCTAATGGGTCCACTGGGCCAAGCGTATCTCAAATCTGACGAGTATGGTAAGACGTGGAGACTGTGCCCTAACTGCATGGACATGATATCTTCCTCTACCATCAGCACTGTGTCTTCATATCATCATAAAATAGAGGGAAATAGGGTCAGAAACAATGCGCGATAATAATCTTACAATTTGTTGTCTTAAGCCGCGTAAGTACTTATTGGGGAACAAAGTTGCGCAACATTTTTTTATCAACATGTTTCTATGTTGCGGGTATCATGTTGCAGTTTTGCTGGCAACATGCTAATGTTACATTTTCATTGTAAACGTCTCATAGCATCAAATGTTGCGCGATTGCTGCTCAGTAGTGTTTGCGGTGTACGACTACAATTTATTGAGCTAAGTATATCACAGTATCTCTAAAGTAGTTTGAGAATATAATTATTAAAGAAATTCTCACATTTAGTAAGTTTCACATGACATACGTCCGTTAATGTTATAAGATAGCGCTAACACGCGACTCCGAATTTCTCCAAATTTTTCTTAGCTGTATTTACTCTGTCAGACATTCCACAGCAAAAAATACTGCACGCAAGCTTACTTGCAGTTAAAAACTAGAAAAATGTCTACGTTTCATCCCAATAAGTTTTGGGGATTTGAACGGGCAACTAGCTTGAACTTTCTAACTGACCGACTCCTTGACAATTCAAAAGTGCCTGTAATGGTTAATTGAAATAATAATATGCAAGTTTAATAAATACCGAAGTTACGATTTTTGAAGTGAAGACTTCTTTAGGCGTATTGAGCGCTTTTTGGTAGGGGAAAATCTTACGGGTTCGCGTCACCGACATGCGGCATGCTCGCATCACCGACATGCGGCATGCTCGCATCACCGACATGCGGCATGCTCGCATCACCGACATGCTAATGTGACGTGTTGCGCCAGACTGGCGACGCGCAGCGGCCTGTGTACATGTTAATGTCTTAAGTTTTCACTTCTGTTGACAGTCTCCATGACTTCCAATTTACCTTACCTTATCTTACATTTTAGCTCGATTACTATTATTGGTCGGTGATTGTACGATCTAGCACATAAGAAGAAGGCCAATTCCCCTATGTAAAAACGTCCTATCTCGGCGACAATCAATGGCAAAAACTTGATAAAAATGTTTTAACTACGGAATATTTTGGACAGATTGATATTAGAATGGAAACATTCTTAAAAAATAGAATTGCCCCTGGTTAGAGCTACCAGGAAACGCATTTCCGTCCAGCAATATTAGTTAGAACGTAACAACTTATCGCGCATTGTTGCAAATGAAACTATACCTTCTAATTCTGTGATATCACCATGTGTCTCGTACGACAGACATGTCGCTTCCAATCACTGTATTAACAGATTTTACGTATTAGCACTTTTTGTTCATAACACATTGTTTTTCATCATCGTTCCCTGTTGATGTTATCCACTCATAAATTCAAACTAATACCACAGCATATCTACTACTTACAGCGGTTCATCGCTCATACTTTTTTGTCAGGGCTGAAAAATCATACAAATGATGATATAACATCTAAATTATGTCCCAAACTGCAGTATGGCAGTTTAGGGCATAAGCTCCGCCCTTTTTCCCAGCAACCCTTCGCAAAATTGCTCTTCAAAAACTCTGGCCTTGATCAATTGAAAGGAATTAGTAAGGTAGACTTTGTTAAAACCGTAACTTAACATATTGGAAGCTGATGACGTAATATCGATCAGTCGTCGAGTATGGCGATGAAGCTGTATCATTAGTACTACTTTCACGTAGTTTGTGGTAGCGTCATAAAGTGACAAATGACGTCATTAACCCCTATAATGTCCCCAATGCTTAACACACTAGCTTTAACGTAGCAATAAGTGATAATTAATGTTATAAAATTAAATGGGCTTGTAAATAAAATAAATAAATCAATGTAGGTTTTGTAATATATTTTGTAAAACACGCAGTCAATTAATTTCTGCACTTAACCCTGTATAAATCTGATCTTATTGAAACTAGAAACACCTATGAAACTAGAAAATAAATTATTTTATTAACCTATTGACCGCCCCAGTCGGATTAATACGACAAATGTGTTCGTGCCCGTGCCGCCTTAGTCGTATTTATACGACTGAGAACCTATGTTCGTATTTTGTTTTTTAGGGTTCCGTACCTCAAAAGGAAAAAACGGAACCCTTATAGCATCACTTCGTTGTCCGTCTGTCTGTCTACCAGTCTGTCAAGAGCCTTTTTCTCAGGAACGCGTGGAGGTATCAAGTTGAAATTAATATCAAAAACGTAGGTCTAAGGTCCCTTGGAGCTCTAAAAAAATCAAGCATCTAATTCAACGCAATAAATAAATACGGCCATTTATGCGATATATAGGGTACATCCCGTTGATCTAGAATCATGAAATTTGGCAAGAAGCAAGGTCGCACAGCACAAGTAAAGGAAAAAGTCCGAAAATCCTTAATTTGTAGTTTTATCACATAAAAAAATATTTTTTGTGATTACAAACTTACATTTGCAGTTGGAGAATTGACCGTGACGTATATCGATGTATAGGAGAACATGTTTTTCAACTACAATGCTAAGTTTGTTTTTGGGATAAATTCGTCCCAACTACAGAACCCTTCATTGTGGTCCGACACGCACTTGGCCGGTATTTTATTGCATT
This sequence comes from Fissipunctia ypsillon, assembly GCA_947568875.1. Lineage (NCBI taxonomy): Eukaryota > Metazoa > Arthropoda > Insecta > Lepidoptera > Noctuidae > Fissipunctia > Fissipunctia ypsillon. The sequence continues at coordinate 6,427,363 of OX387656.1, read as the reverse complement.
GCACGGCCCTATTCGTCGTTGGTTTTTTCGTCGTTGGATTTTTCGATTTATGAGCTGGGCGCTGGAGGCACGGCAATTGATATTAAAACCAAGCGGTGAATACGTTAAGTACTCGTATCTTTTTTATTTAATTGTTTTGTAGCGGAAAACTTGCTACTGCGATGGTTTTCATCTCAATTATAATATTATCTTAAATTTCATATAAACTCAACATCAGTAATGGGGAAGGTCGGTCAAAGCTAATTGTAGGTGGCGTAATCATAGCTAGGTCCCTACGGGCTACAGTAAATTGGGCATTTCGTGTTCATACATGAGTTTGGTTTTTATTTAACTAAATCATCATTATTTCCGGTGATTTCAATATTTTCAATCGAGTAATTGACATGAAAAGTATCAGAATTTAATACCTTAAATATTTTCTTCAAAATGTTTTGTGACTTAATTTAACCTCGAACTCTGTTTAATATTAAAAGAAATCTCTACGAATAGCTTTCAGTCACCATCATTTAATTTTAGGGTCTCTAGGGAAATGGTGTACCCCGATTTCGGAGTATTTAGGAACACAACAACGCGTTAATTTCGCAAAAATAAAATAAATCATCTCACGCCTTTAGCTTGTGTTGGGAACTATAATAGCTATGACAGCGCCATTTTGACAGTTGCCTTCCCCGTCTATCTTTTCAATAAAAGGGATAGAACTCTACCTAACGAGAACATTATCAGGGAACGACAGTAGCATACTCGTTCTATGATATAAAAAAAAATGATAAAGAATTAACTGCCTATTTATAAAAAAAAATCATTCACCTCACTAATTCATCCTACTGTCATAAATTTTTTTTGCAGTCGCAAGTAATTTACAAAAATTGAAATAACATAATAAACTCTGTGTCACAGAACATAAAAACAAAATGTTTTGTTTTAAGTATGTACCTAATTGTTTTAACCCCGTGAAATTATTATGTTAACATACACACACCATGTACTTGAATATAAAGGGTCTTTCAACAAGGACGGGTCGATGTTAAAATTGAATAAAACAAGATGTGTGTGAGATATTAACGAAATTTATTTTTTATTTAAAAGGCCCATTTGTGCCATTATGGATGGAATATGACATCGTTCAAATGTCCACCGCGGCTTCGTATGGTGGCACGAATCCGAGAGGTCCAATTTTTAATGACTCTGCTGCATAGATCCGGCTGAATCCGAGCGATGGCCTGCGTTATGTTGGCTTTCAGGGCAACGGTCGAATGTGGTTTATTGGCATAGACCTGCGACTTCAGAAAACCCCACAAGAAAAATTCTAGCGGAGTCAAATCACACGATCTTGGTGGCCAATTCACGTCACCTCTGCGAGAGATAACTCTACCCTCAAACCGTTCATGCAGAATGTCGATTGTGTCGTTGAGGTCTGCGAAAGGCCGAGTTCTTGAGCACGGCGAGAAATCGACTGCCTCGGAGTCTCCTGAACACTCTCACGTACAGCGGCGATGTTCTCGGCCGATCTGGCGTTCCTTTGACGTAAAGGTGTTGGTTGGTTGTTTACCGAACCGGTCGTTTCAAATTTAGTCACCAATCGTTGGAGAGTGGACTTTGAAGGGCCACCGCGTCTGCCGTAAAATGGGCGCAATGCGCGCAACGTTTGCACTAACGAACACTCATTTTGATAATAAAGTTTTATCATTTGCACATGCTGCTCAACCGTGTAACTTGCCATGGTGATTTGGCATTACTGACTGCATAATATACAACAGATTTTACAGATCCCACCAAAATAGTATGGCTGCCACAGACTGTCAACATCGACCCGTCCCTATTGGAAAACCCTTTACTTTAAAAATCTGTTGGTACCTGTTTTAGGAAAGTAGGTTCAGTGATAACATAAAACATAACATCACGCCTTGTTTCCCCGAAGGGACACACACAGGTAGGTAAAAGGAACACACACACCCGCAGGTAGGTGTGGGGGGGGGGGGTGTAGGTTCAGTGATGAAAAATTTAAATTGTTTACGACGATTGAACAACATCATTTCTATTTCTATAACAACAGCGTTAATGAGACTCAACACTTGGAATTTGTCTCTTCTGTAAAGCGTATGAAAATGTATTTTAAAGCATAAAATATGTTCTTAAACACCTAAAATTGGTACACCAGATTTTTTCTTACCTTTAATTAAACATAACACCGCACTTTAACTCGAGTCTTTCCAGGTCGCATCGGAACTCCTCACTACATGGCCCCGGAAGTGATTTCCAGCCAGCTGTACGGCAAACCAGTCGATGTGTGGGCTGCTGGCATATTGTTGCACATTCTGCTGGTCGGGAATCTGCCCTTCACTGGAACTAAGGAGCGACTGTGTGAGGCTATATGTCGAGGACGTTTGAGGGTAAGATAATTCATTCTAAGAGATTTTTGTCGTTCTACCTTATATAATCTGTACATCACATTCTAAGGCGTCGTCCTAATATAACGCGACTACGCGATCATCGCAAGTTCGCGCGAATTTTAGTGGTACGAATCCGCGATCAAACATACTGATATCGAATAGGTGTCCTAATTGGCATTCACGCGATGCGGTCGCGCGACTAAAATGATTGTAATCTATTTGCGAGAACTAAGTTCGTACGAACGCGTGATCAAACATATTGATGTCGAATAGGTGTCTTAAATGAATTCGCGCGATAATCGCGTCGCGTCGTCGGGGAGCGGAGTGAGGGGTAGGGCAGGACCCGACCGCGCAGGGCGTCGTTAATTCGCGCAATGATCGCGTATTCGCGTTCTATTAGGACACCCAATGTTTGTTATCGCGTGACCACGCGATGGTCGTATTCTTACTCGCGCAATGATCGCGTAGTTGCGTTGTATTAGGACGACGCCTAAAGCACACCGTTTCCTTGAGCTTAGCCATAGTGGTGATTACTTTATAAGATTGCTAAAGTAAACAGCACCCTAATTGCGTAAAAATTTCAATCACAATCCGAAAGATTTTGAATGAAATTGCTAACCTATTGCTTCATTGTTGGAAAAACTCGTCTTCTCAACTAAGTAACTAACGCAATGAATGTGGTTGAACTGTCAAAATGAAAGGTATTGCCATTGTAAGTGTTTTACGCAATTACGCCGCAGGTGGGGAGGAAATATTATTCTAAATCTCCAGGCTTTGAAGACATGAAATTTTCTCTGAATAATGCTACTCATTTTGCTGCCATAACATAACATCGCGCTTAGACGTGGAGTTATGGATATCAACCCTTTATACCAATACTAATTTTGTAATCATTTTGTTTGGTACACAATATCCATGAAAAGAAAAGAATTTTTCATTGTCTCAACAATGAAAGAAAATACGTTTATTTGCGTTAATAAACGTATTTTCTTTCTTTTTTTTTCGGTTTGTTATTTTTTTTTGTCAATGTTGTTTATTTTCTTTGCAGTTCGACGCACCTCTTTGGGACGACGTCAGTGACGCTGCTAAGGATTTGGTGCAACGAATGTTAACTGTGGATCATACTCAGAGAATCAACATACAGGAGGTCCTCAATCATCGCTGGATAAGGGTACGTTTTTATTGACCTCAGTCTTAGGGTTAGTGCAGACTGAAAGGATTTCAGAGTAGAGGATTTTTTGATGACACTGAATGATTAACTTTAATATTATATTGGCGTAAAGTTTAAAGAAGCTAGCTGGCACTAGTGCACCGGTGAATATTTATTATTTCTGTGTCGCTGTATGTAAAGATTAAGATGTGTGTAAAGATTAGACAGCAAGTAGGAAGTGATAGTTCTAGCGGATTTTATACAGGTAAAATCCTCTCTCTGAAGCCGGGGTACTGTAGCGTTGTATTGCTTCTACAATATCAATTAGTCGAGTGAGCTAACTATTTCACTAGTTAACCGTAAAGTGTGACAACTCTAAAAGCGGGGTACAACACTAGCTGTCCTAAGGAAGACTCATGCATTTCGATCGCTGACCGTCTTGCTGACAGGAGTAAATCCTTGAACCTTAAGATTCTTTGTGCCCCAAATCTAGGGTGAGTTCCTCATTAATTAGGATTTATAATGGACCCTATGCGCTGGATAATCTATGTTATTATCATCTCCAACTTAACTTGGCTCTGAATATCCGCCCCAAAAGAAAAAGATTATCTTTCGAATTGACAGTAGGTAAGTAAAATGTATGAAACAAAAATTAGAGTAGGTAAGTAAACGAATGAAAAATGTTACGAAAGTATAAACATTGATTTTATCATGTACGGTGAAACCATACACTACTGACGACTAAGCATTTTTACACAACTTCATTGATTTATATTAATCGAGCAATCAATACATGATTAGCGGTCATCGCGTGTGCTCCCTCGCTCCTTTATATACCTTTGGTCCGTTAAATACATTTATTTTAACTTAAACGGAGCCGTGTCATTGACTATCTTCCAACCTTCTACATATCATCTTATGCTACTTGTTACTACTCAATATTAATAATTAATACTCCCTAGGACCGTGAAAAGCAGCTCCGCAACCACCTAGCGGGCACAGTGGAGGAACTCAAGAAGTTCAACACTCGTCGCCGACACCGCGGCGCAATCCTGAATTCGGCGAGCGCTGATGATGAAGAGGACGAGGAACAACAGCCCAGACGAGCTGTCATGTTGGAGGAGGCTTGTTCATCTGGTAAGATAAGACAAGGTAAGCGGGATGCACTAAGGTAGCCCGCGAAATTCAAATTTGCTTACGTTTCTTGCAATTTACAGGACAGTGTCAGGTTGTATGTTGATGAAAATATGATTCGCGACCGTAACAAATATCTATTTACTAATAATTAGAATACAACAAGCATTAGAACTTCGCGGGCTACCCTGGCGCTTTCGTTTTAGATTTTTTTCGTTGTGCATAAAAGAGATTGAAGTGTTATAGGACATATAGCGCCATCCCTTGCTCGCAACTGGACAATTAATGATTTTACACTTCGCCTAGGCCCTAGGGTTTTTTTTTCTTTTGACTTCGCACGGTTTGTGCAATTAGCCAATGTCACGTTTCCTAGGGCCTTGTCATCATTGTTGCTGTACGAGAAAGGGATGGCGCTATACATGAGGTAAATAGTCTAAGCGTTCTGTATAACTCCATTTCTTTCTCAACACTTTGAAAGTTCCCTCTACCAAACGAGTTCAAAGTCGCGACGGTGAACTTGTTATTGTGTCGCCATCTAGTGTTTCGAAAATTTTGTTGCGCCATATTGAGCGTATTCCGAACCCTAGACACTTAGAATTTGTATTTAATAAAACTTGTCTCGAGATGGCGTTAACTTAAACTCAACATTATCTTAAGTAAGCGCCATCTAGTAACACTTTTCGAAACAACTAGATATAACGATATTCTTCGAAAGATGGCAATAGTAATCTAATGGTTTTTTAACAAAGAAAATTGTCGTTTGATTTTCTTTTTCACATAAAAAACTCTTAACTGACTCTCTCTTACATTTTTTTCATTTTTACAAACTTTTCTTTAAAATTTGTAGGACATCCTGTAATATTTATTTATTGCTGAATGGGCCTACTCTTGACCTCGATCACGCCTGATGGAAAGCGATGGATGAGGTCTATAATAGAACGAGCGTGCCCAGAAGATGCCTGTTCACTTTTGCTTTAAAGGCAAACGGGAACAATAATTTGGGAAATATTTGAGGATGGGGGGGGGGGGGAATAAATCAATTAAATTTCTTTAAATCAATATTTGTTACAGCTGTAGGAATGATCGTCGAATCCCTGGACGATGTGTCAGTGCTGCAAGATGGTCCCATGTTCATGGACCCCGATCTGTTCCACGGCGTGCTTGATGATCTGCAGCTTCGAGCTTTCTTGGAGGTAAGCTAAACAAGAAAATATATCTTGTAGTGACATTAAGGGACGGTTGAAAAATCAGCCCTAAATGAAATTGTTTATTCTGTAAATAAGATATCGGAAAAACATTTAATCGTCATAGAAAAAAAAAAGCTAGATGGAGTCAACATTTCATATCAGAAAAAATGGCGAAACAAACTCAGGTGTCAAAGTCTCTTTGAAACTCTAGTCATAATCATAGTCAGATCATGTGAATTTGAACTGTACTTATTACCTATAAAGACTTCCAATTGTTAAGCATCTAATTATGCTGTAGGCGTAACGAAGATTCCTACGTCTATCATTGCATGTTTCAAAAACACATTACTATTGTGTTATCTAATAAACTCAGCTCACTAGGTGCTATGATCTGTTTTTGAGGAGAGTTAAATAAATGCCACAATAAAAAGTTATGCGTGGACATATATAAAAAAAATATACTCCTCGACTTGAGTTGATTTATGTATGTATGTAGGTTACATACATACATACATACATACATACATACATACATACATACATACATACATAAACCCATGCCTTAATCCCTTGGGGGTAGGACTTGTGAACCTCCTCCTTGTTTTTTCGTCGGTTAATAATGTGTTTTTAATAATTAACTGTTTAATTAATATTATTTATTAGTACGCCAATTGATTACATTTTTCAAAACGGCATATTTTTATTTAACATTCTTAAAAATTTGGTCCCGTGTGAGCGAGACAGGTGACAAAATGTGACAGCCCTCTTAAGCTCCTCATAGTGTCACCGGAGCATACGTGTGCACTGGCCTGGCCTCTGGTCGCGTATTTCCATTTCCGTGTACATTAGGAGGCAGTAGGGAGGTTTACTGCCTTGAAACACCCACGGGTTTGTCGCGCTAACTGCCTTTACAAAATCGTGTTCAATTCAAGGCACACGTCCTCCAATCGCGCACGGGTTCGCAACACCAACTGTTCTTCTAAACACGTGTTCAATTTAGGGGGTTATTGTAAACTCACCACAACGAAAATTCGCCACATTTAAAAATATTGGTTAACTTGCCACAGTGACAAAATAATTCACAACAGGGATAGTAAACTCGTCACAGGTACGTCAAACTTGTTTTGAATGTACCGACAGCAAAACGAGATTTCTTTTTATTCATAATAATCAGTATTATATACATTAATTTTTCGATAGGTTAGGTTAGGTTAGAACTGTCTACTACGCGCGAGCCGAGCGAGCGAAGCGAGCGGTGCCGCGGCAGCGGCCGGCGAGCGCTGCCTCGAAATTGGTCGCGAAATTTTTCTAAGTTTTTTTTAAGTTCCATGCATTGCCTTGAACACGTGTTTGGAAGAACAGATGGCGTTGCAAATCCGTGCGCGATTGGAGGACACGTGCCTTGAATTGAACACGATTTTGTAAAGGCAGTTAGTGCGACAAACCCGTGCGTGTTTCAAGGCAGTACTGCCTCCTAATGTACACGGAAATGGAAATACGCGGCCTGGTCTGTGGCCCAATGTGCGTTTTTATTAACATTTGAATTCGGAATCAAATATAATAATTGACATTTAAATTGCTTTTAGGGCTGATTTTTCGATCGTCAGATAACTTTTATATGTGGAATATGTTTGACGTTTTGACAGCTTTTGTATAGAAAATGTGTCAAACCGCCATATTTATTCCTCAGGTAAAAATTATCTGACGATTGAATTGATTCTAAGTAGATTTTTGAGTGACTATCTAAACTGATATTATGAAGAGGTAAAACTTTGTAAGAGGAAGTCTGTCTGTCTGTCTGTTTGGGGGTCTGTCTCTGGAAGGAATGATCAGATTTGAAAAATTCTTTTTTAATATAAACCTATACTGCCAACTGCCGTAGGATGATTATGGTATACTGGACTTCCACACGGACGAAGTCGCAGGCAGAAGCTAGTAGGGAATGAAAAGGTACTAAAAAAAATTGTTTGCAATGAAATTTGAGCTTTGTCACGTATGACATTGAGTTTGGTTTTCGAAAACTTGAAAATTAACTCAATTCTGAATAAAAAAATACGAATTTCTTCACTAGATATACGACCGCATAGCAAGCACGGTAGTCGTGACCAGCGGCCGGGCCCCCGCCGCCGAGGGTCGCCAGCGATGTCGCCAGGCGCTAGAGGCGGCCACGCGCCTGCGACACACCGGCCCGGGACCTGCTGCGGCTACTCCTGCTACCGCGTCGGCGATACACGAGATAAGGAGACTGCTTGCACTGCCGCATATCAAGGTAAGTGGCAGTAATGAACGACCGACGCATTAGATTTACGACCGCATTAGCACGTTAGTCGTAACTAGGAACTCCAGCGCTGTCGCTAGGCGATAGAAGCGGCCCCGCGAGTGCGACACACAGGACCCGGACCCGCTGCTACTGCGCCTACCCGGCAGCGGGTGTAGCAGCGCGTCTGATAGACACGAGATCAGGAGACTGCTTGCACTGCTGCATAGCTGCTAGCTGCAACAAGGCAAGATTATATTGTACGAGTATGTGAGGATGCATTAAAATAGCCTACATGAGTGGTGATACTGAAATGTTGAGGGAAGTGTGAGCGATTCTCATATAGTTAGTAGCATAACACAGCATAATCAGCCTATAATGTTCCCACTGCTGGAACACAGGCCTCCTCTCTGTGAGAGGGAGTGGGCCGTAATCCACCACGCGGGCCCAGTGCGGGTTGGTAGATGTCACATGTCTTCGAATTTTTGGTTCTAGGACATGCCGGTTTCCTCACGATGTTTTCCTTCACCGTTTTGAGTGCAGTGGTGATAAAATTATGTACTCAAAGTAAAGCGCCTGCCTGGGTTGGAACCCACGACCTACAACTCGTAAGTCGGAGCCGTTACCACTGAGCCACCATTGCTCTTATACATGGTATAGTTAGTGCCGATAAGAAAAAGAAAACGACGACTTTGACAACACGCGGTACAAGTTGCACACGACTACATGAAACTGAACCAAACTGAACCTGCAGGGCAATTGCGTAACACATCATCAATCGGAATCTGTTTCATTTTGACAGTTCAACAACATTCATTGCGTTATTTACGTGTTGAGCAGACAAATTCTTCGAACTTATGATGAAGCAATGGATTGGCAGTTTGCTTCAAAATGATTCAGATTCCGATTGATAGTGTGTTACGCAGTTAGGGTGCCGGTTCCGCTACTTGTGAGCGAGGATCAAGACTTGTCTTCTTGGTTTGACTATTACTTCTTTTTAAATAATTATTTTATATTTGTTTCAAACTGATTGAATAAACCTTTATACAGGGTGTAAGGGACAGCCTTCCGCGGACTGATGGGGTGAATTCAGTATATCATACTAAGACGACAGGTACCTACATGAGATTATTTCAGGAACGTTATGGAAATCAAATAAACCTGATTTGTTTTATTACCTCACACGCAATGTATCGCTACCGTGGCAAAACGCGCGTAGCGAACGGCAGCGCAGCGAGCCTTCGGCCGCCGAGTATTTCAACATACATTTCTGATTTTTTTTATTTTAGCTGTTTTATTTACATAAATAGAGTGCTACGTACAGATAATGTAATTTTACATTGAAATAAAGGTATAGTAACTGAATATACGATAAAAAAAAAATTAAAATTTTCCTGAGAATATTTCCGATGGAATATGATTCACAATAAGCTGGTGCTGAATGCACCCTGCTAGTTTGCGGAGGGCTGCCCCTTACACTCTGTATATGTCGCAGTAAGATGGTTGTAGCCTTCATATAGTTATATCCCTAGGCATATAGCTATATTCCGTAATATACTTATATGAAAGCAGTTCATAACTATCTTGCTAGGAAACTATGATACGAGCACGATTTAGTAATATAGCTATTAGGGCACTCTGACCAAATAGGTTAGGTTAGAACTGTGAACTGCGCACGAGCCGAGCGAGCGAAGCGAACGGTGTCGCGCCCGGCGAGCGCTACGCTGAAATTGGTCGCAGTAACAAAATTAGGGCACTCCGACAGTTATGAACCACTTTCATATAACTAAATTACGGTATATAGCTACGGGATATAACTAATGACGGCTATAACCATCTTATTTCGACATATACATATCATATGAAAGAATATCGTAGGTTGATGACAAGGCAATCGACCCTCATAAGGATATCCAATACAAAGAATGTTTCCCGACAAAAGTATACCCAACATCAGCCCAATAACCCCACAAAGTGAAGTCCTCCTTACATCCTACCTTCAAATAAACGATAAATACCTTCTCACAACTCACGCTTTACCTCCACGTCACGTCCACCGCAAAATCGCTGTACAGAGGGAACCAATTTTATGGACCTTACGTATATTTACAAAATATTTCATTCCCTTACAAAAGTTTTATTCGGGTGTTACCAGACATGCTACTTTTAGTATCGACGACCGACGACTATGCAACTTCATAAAATAAACACTGCATTACGTTTGGGTGACTATCTGCGTTCGGTTACAATTCGCGATAACAACATCGCGCATTTCAGCGATTACTTCGATATCGCGTTTCGACGACTCGCTGCGTTCGAGCGCGACGCGATTACAAAATTATTGTATCCTCGCTGTTTACAATATGTCGCTTTCCTGTCAGTCGCTGTGACGAGTTTCTGAAAAGCGACTGAATCGGTGAATTCTGATGATAAAAACATGCGGGGTTTGGAGCTCAGTCGCCGTATCAAGCTTTCGAACAGCGACTAAATCGCCGATCCTAAAAGCAACACATGTCTGCTACTGCCCTTACAAAAGTTTTATTAGAACACACGTGTTCTGAATACACAACAAGGTCTTATTCAAACAAAATTCAATATCCGTATCCTTCGTTGTTTATAACTTGAGGGCATAAACAACGAGTCCCGGAGGTAACTATCCATAGACTAGATGATAGAGTTGTGTTTATTTTGTAGATAAACTTGATACACTGTGCACTGGTTTGTTGTAAAACTTTGATTTGTTTGGAGGTTTTGAAATTGAATGTCTTGCTTTTGGGAAGGTGATTTGTTTGCTGTTATGTCGGTGTCGTAAACCATATTTATTAAGCATCTTTCATTTTAGAATATAATATCTAGGAACACTTTTAGGAAATGCCTTAATGTTTTTTCATCGTCTCCATGGCGTCACTATTAATATGCACTATGCAGTGTGGTAATAAGACCATTAATATTTTTTAGGCAAACTGACCGCGTAACAAGAGAGTGGCTGTCATAAAAAAAAAACATAAACATTTTATATGTGGAACCAAAAAAGGCTACCCTAAAGACACGAAATACCTAGGGCCGTATTATGAAGTATAAATGCCATCATGATTCCAGTCCGAAAGAGGGATGATATTATCGGTCATGTATAGCTAGGTCTCTTTCGCGCACTGGAATCATGATAGCATTAGAACGTCATAATGTGGCACCAGTTCCTCCCAAATAAATGTAAAACGGTTGCACGTACAAAACGAATACACATAAGTATCAAATCATACCTTGTTCTTACAATATTTACTACCCTTGTAAAAGTTCCATACTTACAGTATACACCGTACCTCGTCATCTGCATGTTTTAGTGGGGTCACCACGATAACTCACAATGACGGACAAGCTTCATAGGTGTCTTGTGTTACTTATTCACGACGAGACTACGAATAGGAAATGCATTGTATAATGTACAACATTGGAGGATGGAGGATGAAACTTTACGTTTATTTTCGAGGGTTTTCGTATTTATTGTGTTATCGTTTACGGTGTTCCTGGCCGTATTTTCGATAATCTTATGGGGTGGCCGAGATATATGACAATTCGCGTTTTTTGGACGCCGTGAGAGTAATACGCTTTTTCCTTGACGCCTTTTATTTTAAATTAAGTAGATGCAGTAAATATACTCACCCTAAGGTTGCCATTATAAATTCTGAATGTTGCTGAAAAACTTAACTGAATTTAAACATCCGACGCGACGCGACCTTACGAATGGCCGCGTAGTGGCTTACGAGAACGTGTGAGATCGATATCGGGAGTAAAGAGTGTGTCAGGGTCATTAATGTGTTTTTACATCTTTGCGTCGTCCTTTATCCCACTGCAGGACGACCCATGCTTCTAAGGGTATTACATGAAAATGCAACATTTAGACGGTTTGTGGTTAAATTTTAAGCCCCACTAAGTAATACATCCTGTGTAATGGATCTGGCTTTCAGCATTTTAAAGTAAACCAGCATTTTGTAACCCTGTTCTCATACCAAATACAACAAAAAAAAAACTGGGACCGAGTTCTTCAGAATTCATGGTAGCACGATTGACTGCTACTGAAATGTAGATAAAAGTCTAGCTCGTGGCTCTGAATCTAAATATTGGTTCCTTTTTCTTTGTTGTGATAAAAGAATGTCATAAAATTTTACACCAGTATCGACATTATGGTAAAGCAATACAGATATTGAGTATTTAGTATATACTCGGTACCTGGGAAATATTGGATAATTTACGCAAAATCTATTGAGTACTTCGAGAGAATGGAGAGAAACGAGTTTCGTCTGCGTTTCTGCTTCATTATTAGGAGTGTGTTTGTCTTTAAGAAAATAGTAGACGTTCCGTGAATAGCGTTTGAAAATAGAAGACAATTTAGTTGCTAAGTTGAAATTATATTTACATACTTGCCTTTCTTCGTATGACTAAACAGAAGCTACGCAATTTTTCTGATAAACAAGAAGCTTTACAAAATGGATGACCATAAATTAATTTCCTTCGCTGGAACAGACAAGCAGATAATAAACTATTGTTTTTCTGCACTCGGTTTATCAGGAAATTAGCTCATAAAAAAGTTGAACTTAACTCTCAATTTCCGAGTTCTAGCGTTTTAATAAAGCGATCGTACGCAACTGGGGCATGATCCGGGCACTCTCGAGCATGTTTCATTTCTTTATTTTCTCCCGCGAATCCATTCTATTGACACCTCTATGCACTTACGGTCCCTTTGATTCGTCCGAATGGCACCCGTACGCCTGTTTCAACTCAGTACATTCGTATCGGTCTAGATTTTATTGTGCAAAAGAGTATGTTTCCCCTGTGGCCAGTCCGTAACACGAAAAGTGTAAGTATTTGGATAGATTTGGATTTATAGTTGTAAATAGCAGAGGATTTTGCACAGAGCTACGATCGTTGAATAGTTTGTTGAACCTCGTTTTAGTTTTCGCGGGATCTATAGCCAGGGACTTCTATACTTTAAAAAATGGTAGCGATTTAAAAATAAATTCTGAAGTAAGAGAAATGTTAAACATTTAAATTCGTGCTTTTATTTATACTGTGTGATAAAAATCGCTCAAAAGTCTTGAACAGCTGAGCGCTGGCCAACCGTCTCGTAAATTCAAGCCAGTAAAAGTTTGGAGTTTTCAGATTATAATAATGTAGGTATGTACTAGTCGTTTTATTGTCTAAACAAATACTGTAGTATGTCATATGTCACAACTAAAGCGCCTGCTACACGGTCGCCAACCGCGTCTCCAACATATGTGAGCTTGGTTGGCGACCGGCAGAGCTCTTTCAATATTTGGTCGTAAACCACCATCTACACGGTTGTAAACCACCAAGGTCACCTCTATCGGGACGCGGTTGGCGACCGTGTAGCACTCGTTTAACTTGATTACGATGTTTTTTTTTACTGTAGCCACAGTAACTGTAGCCTGAAATTCAATACTCGTGTAAACATTGTAGTGAATTCAAACTGTATAATTCTGATTAGATACTTCACTTAGTTTTAGGTACTAACGATAAGAGGTGATCTTGATGCGACCCAAAACTCTTGACTTTTAGCTTTGCTAAAATAATTATTTGATTCATTAAGTATCTTAGTATTATTAAGTATCTCAAGACTTTCAGAACACCCTACGTATTTTTAAGCAAGAGCATAAGAAATGACATCATTTGTCCAAATACCGTCTTGTTTCCAATAGTCACTCTGTTCTTTGTAGTGGACACAGAAAATACAGGGATACATTCAATGGTTGTACATGGAATCTATTCTCTGTGCAGGTAAAGCTCCCTCAATCCTCCTTTGATAAAGTACCCAAATATATTACCGTGATATAATGTAATGTTAGTACATTATCTGTGTCGTGTTGTAAAGCAGATGTTCGCGCGGAATGGCTCATTCAATTGAATTACAATACGCGAACGAAATAATATTCGAGATTGTGATTTATATGGGTATTCTTCATTCGTTATGCGTTTACTGAAGGTACCTATGTAAGTAACTAGACAGGTGTGCAGGTTTATGAAAGCAGGTGTCAGTGGTTTTCTGTACATAACATTTTCATCTTTACAGTAGGTATTAAAGAAACCGAGGGTCGTCTTAAAGGTTTTGTAAAAAAAAGAAAATACGTTTATTTGTGGTAAACATGACGCAAAGAAAGAACACAAACACAAAAAAGAAACAAGTTGGGGGGGGGGGGGGGGGAATATGCGTCACATCCACGCAAAATGGCCATCGCTCAACATAATGCTGCGATCCTATGCGAGAGAGAGCCCCAGCGCTGGTTTTCAGTGACAGCCGGCGTTGACGTGATGACGTCGGCCGGTGCAGCATGCAATGAAATATAAATAAGAAATAAAATGAACACACAATACATTATATTATATTTGTGTTAAACTCGAAACAGTAAATTAAGTAAAGCTTGCAATGCGATACAATCCTTGCAACAACAACTTCTAGCTATTCATGATACTTTCTTCCAAGAAAATACAGGGTGATTTTGAAAACATGCGACAAAATTTAAGGGGGTGTTCTACACATCCATATGAATAACTTTTACTATGGGACCAACTTAGAATTCGCAAAAAAAATTCTTATACCAAACGGCCCAATCGGGTATGTAGGTACTTTTATACGGGAAGGTAGATTTTTTTTGCGAATTCAAAGTTGGTCCCATAGTAAAAATTGTTCATATTGATGGGTAGAACACCTTAAATTTTGTCACATGTTTTCAAAGTCAGTCTGTATAATATTTAAAAAACACTAAGGAAGTTACTAACCTAATTTAATCTTTTCACTGAGCATATTGTAAAAATGTAGCTTTTAATTAATAACCGAAAATTCTTACAACACGAACCTAAATGTTTTTGTCCCTTTCAACAAAAGATTAGCGGTTCCTACAAACTATCAAACACAACCCTTCCTATACCCACATGCCCGCGAAACTTAAACATTATTAATGAATACTGCACTCGTCGCCCGCAAATATAATTTATCTCGACAAACTTTCCGAAGTGTCAACCCTATTTCATTTAATGAATGGGATCAAGTTTGGGATCATTTGATATTATTAAATGTTTACTTCGCCGTGTTCCAGACATTTTGTGTGATGTTCTAACAGTATTTGAACAAGCGATTCGAAGTTTAAGAGCTTTTGGCATTAATATCTTTGAAACCGTATTTGAGAAGTTCGAACTTGTCGATAGGAAATATTGATGGTATTAATAGAATCTGTTTCGACCGGACCTATTGAGTGAAATTGAAAGTTAATTAAGTCGTAAACATTAGTTGCTACTGCTACATTGCGTGAATACCTACCCAAAATATTCGGAAGGTTCTAAACGCTTCGATCAATTAGAAAGAAAAAGTGGTGCAGTCTCTCACTCTTATGTGAACAGCGCAGTTCCAGTTTTTCTTTAACCTAGTTCTTTCCGGAAAATTAATGGGGCGTGTTTGTAGGTTTTTGTGGGAATTGAAAGGCGGCCAACAAGCTTTCGGAACGCTGGCTTTGAATAAGGTAATCATCCAATTTTCAAACGAAAGTAATCGTGTTATTTGTGAGAATGAAAGGACAGCACAATCTTGCTCAGAACGCTGTTCAATATTTGATTTATATTCCTACAATTCCAATACATTTTCTTCTCTTCAAATGTATGTACGTATTACATGATAGAACATGAAAGGATGGAGCCCTACTTTGCATTCTCACGAACTGTTTAAAGTTTGTCATATCGAGCTCGCGACGAAAGAATAGGAGATAGGGATAATGTTAAAAAATTCCAAGTAGCATCTGGCTGTATGTAACACTTTCACGAGAAATATGTCTTGAACTGCGTCATATGCTGGATTCTCATGTCTCCGTTGCATTAAAGGAACGAGTTGAAAAATGTGGCAAGGGCCCGGTGCTAAACTACTTTTTTATTGTTTAAAATTTCAGTTTCGCTTTGGCGTGTGGTTAAATTTTAAGGTTATGTTTTGTTATGGCACATATCGTTTAAGAATGAAGAAGTGTTTGAAGTGATTGTATTGCCAAAGATTCACTGTAGATGTACTAGGTACATAGGTACCTAGTTACAGGTTGCATAAAATAATTGATTTTACAATATACTAATGTAACTTCATTACAGTTCTTTCATTGACGTCAGTCCATTCGGGTTCAGGTTACACGTATTTTTAATACAGTATTTTTGTCTCACGAAGCGATGCTCGCTTTTTTGTACTTACCAAGTGTACAACTACAAACACGCTGTGAAAGTGTGTGTAAGCGCGAGAGCTCTCGGTACCGTCCGAGACAATGGCGAAGTCGGAAGTGTGAGTGTGTGTTATGCCTTGACGCTACTCGTCTTCACGCACACATTCACAGCGTGTTTGTACACTAGCTTACCACAAGTATAGCGTGCGTCGCTTCGTGAAATATAAATTCTATACCAACTGCAGTAATTATTCAAACGTGCCCATTCTGCAGCCTACGTTGTCTATCCATCAATTATTTTGAGCCTGTTTCCCGGTTGTCGCTAAAAAATCACGAAATTCAAAAAACGAATTCGAATCACGAAAAATTCTAGTGTCCAGTGGACGGCAGTATCGAAAAAAAAATTGGACTAAAAAACATTCGCTTATAAAACAACGGCATTCGACATAAAAAAAACCAACGTGAAATCAAGTAACTCTTCGAGAGAATTAAAAAGTACAACCACGTAAGTTTTATTACTGACGTAAAACAAACGTAATTCATTCTCAGAAGTTAATTTCAGCTGTTTAATATTCAGTCAACACTTACCATCCCTTAAATTAAGCATAGAGAACAAACTCTCAACTTTCCCGGGTATAAAATTTGAAAGTTTGAAAAAAGAACAGACTTGGACGAAACGACGCTTATTTTCGTTTGAGATAGGATGTTTTTTTGCGGAATTAGCGCATAATCCCCACTCGTCGACTCATTAATCAACCGCTAACGACTTTAGATTGTGGGCCACAAACGGGCTGAATGCTGACCTAAGCTCAGATTACTGCGTTTGCCTTCGCCTCAAATGCACTTCGAGATTAGTTTGCCAGTTGAAATTGTGAAACTTGAATTGAAAGAGTTTCTTTGTGATATCGGAAATCGTCACTGTTCTTTAGATTTTCGCAAAAGACGGAGAACTTATCTTTTTTTTATTTTTTTATTTAAGATAGGTTTGCTCTTGACTCTAGTCTAGGTCAGAGGTGACAGAGACAAAGTCACGATGGAGCGAGCTCACCCAGAAGAAGCCTGTTCACTCTCACTTTGAAGAGATCGGGGTTGTATGCGTTCGGAAACACAGACGCAGGCAGAGAGTTCCACTCCTTTGCTGTGTGCTTCACAAAAGACATTTGGAAACGCTTAGTGCGAATTGGTGGAATAGCAACTAGGTAGGGATGGTAACCTGCAGTGCGTCTAGATGTCCGATGGTAGAAGGGGCCGGCGAAATGAGGTCGTGGAGTTCTAGAGCACACTCACCGAAGTGCAATCTGTAGAAGACCGACAAGCAGACAATCTTGCGGCGATGAGCTAAGCTGTGAAGCTTGGCTTCCACCAGTTTCACGTCGCCAATGAGTCTCTTAGCTCTGCGTTCCACTGAGCCAAGTGCGGCAAGTTGGTATTTGGCTGAGCCATCCCAAAGGTGGCTGCAATAACTCCATGCAGGCTCGGACTTGCGCTTTGTATAGGGTTATCAAACATAAGTCAAGCGTTTAACAGAAAGAAGTAGACTGGATACCTATAGTAGGTATTTTACTAGCACGCTTAGCATGACCACCATAGAAACGGGTTTTGTCCACGGAAGAATAGAGAAAATGACACATCGCTATGCCTAGACGTTAGAAATCTTTCTACAATTTTACGTCATTTCCTCTATTCTTAAGTCAACAAAACCCGTTTCTATGGTGGTCATGCTACGCGTCCAGAAAATGAAATGTACTGGTGTCCTCTGTCTATCAAGCAGAATCACCACAAATGTACGTTAGAGTAATTCAATTGGAAAAGGCGCTTGATAGTCAGCAACTGTACCTTAACCGATTCGTTGCGGATGGCACGTTTCAGTGCCATCACTTTAAAAGTATTCAAGGTTTGAACATGTAAAAAATGGTCAAAATACTGTTTTCTTTCCCGCATGGCTGAAGGCACAGATGCGTGTCATCTAATCGTATGGCGTTGGGCACTGAACAGTGTCACGTTATTTTTGTTCGACGCCACAGTTAGAAGTTAGCGAAATTAGAGATCGCAACGAATCGGTTAAATGCATATATACTAATCAAACATGCCTTCAGTTGATGTCAACTCATCCCAACTGCATAGTAATCGGAACCTGATTTCAGCTGACATCTCCTAACGGAATCCTTTGGTAAAGTTCTGACCGTAAACCAAGTCCCTAACCTAAGTCCTTTCAATAAATTGATTTAAACTTAATTTATGTAACAGAAGCAATAGGAAACTGCTATCTCTCATTTAATTGTTTCCTTCAACTAAAATCTAATTTTAATTGGATCACAGCCTAGTCATTGTTCCGAAGTAGATGAATTGAAACGCGATGGAATTTATATTCGATCCTACAGTTAAGCATTGTCTTCTTTAGGTATCCGTTACTGATTTGAAGGTTTAAGATTGGGGAGGTCTTATTGGTTTTTTCGGGGTATCATTGGATTTCATTGATTGGAACATAAGATGATTGCTTTCGTCAAATTCTTTTCAGAGCGTCGGTACTTTATATAGGAAATACTTATCTCCGTGGTGTTGATGAGTTTTGGCTTTCGACGTCAAAGCCTAAACTGGAAGTGTCAGACTATGTTACATACACTAGTTCTATTTTCGTTGTTGCGCTGTTTACCGGGAAATGGGTTAATATGGTGCTTCCTAGGCGATGGCTTCGTATCCTTGTATGTCGCCTGGCCCCCAGCCTGTAAATGTATACTTCTGGAACATAAACCTATCCCAGACTGCTACGGAAAGTAAATCTAAGCCTAAGAAATCAAATCAACGAAAACTTACTAGAGTCTCCATTGTAAAATGTTCTAGAAAAGACAATACCTTTGTTACTATGCCATCTACAAACAAGCTTTATTGTTATGTAGTAACAATGATCTTGAACTATAAAAACCGGCCAAGTGCATGTCGGACCACGCACAAAGAAGGGCTCCGTAGTTGGGATGAAGAAAGAGGAGACAGAATTATCCCAAGAACAAACTTAACATTGTAGTTAAAAAACATGTTCTCCCATACTTTCCAACTGCAAATGTAAGTTTGTACGCACAATATTGAAAAATTTACCATGTTATTTTAAGACCATAGGTTTTCCTGTAATCTATAAGTACAGAACAATTTTCTGTAGTTTTTTCAAAATGTTAGGCTCAGTAGTTTCGGAGATAAGGGGGGTATGGTCAATTTTCGTCTGTTTTCTTAAGTAACTTCTAAACTATTTATTTTAAAATTATAAAAAAGATATATTCGAGACCGGGGGGTCTCGAATATATTTTTTTTTTACTGTGGCCAGTAAGCCCTTTCATTTGATTAGTCACACAGCATAGTTTGCAAAACTTTTTTTTTAATTTTCTTATTTGCCCCCTAAAAGTGACCCTTATATTCAAAATTCATTTATTTACATAAATTCATAAATTTCAACTTAAACGGTGTATTAGATTCGGAGAAAATTGGCTGTGACAGACAGACAGACACACGAGTGATCCTACAAGGGATCCGTTTTTTCCTTTTGAGGTGCGGAACCCTAAAAATTAGTAACAACAATAAATACGTTGTCATAACTCCCACCAACAGCTATAACTAGTCGACTGGTTTTAGTATAATAAAAGGAAAATAGCACGAAGTAGCGCGGGTTATAGCTAGTCTTCAATAATAGAGCGTCGTTAAATAAGAAGCTTTGTTCGCGGGACATGTCGGCAGTGGGACTTGGGCGCTAGATTCGACATGATAAATGTTGAGCACGAGACTCTACACAAAGGCAATTTCAATGGTCATACATCAGAATTTAAGAGTTTTAGGGACAGCGACACCACGTTCTGCAGCTTTGCTGCTGAATGGTGATAGGAACTACGTTTTAATTGCAAAGGAAATTCGTCCTGCAAAGAACAATTTGCATGAGATCCTCGTTAAACGCAGGCTCGCAGTAATGAAGTGACTAAAGCAGACTTGCGCTGTTCCTACAGCTGATAATAAATAGTAAATCATAAGAGATTGAGGACGGCGAGTAAAGTTTAGCACGGTTATTTAGGGCAATAATCGTAGTTCTGATATACTTTTATTCGTACGTAAGAAAATAGGTTTTGGGAAAGAAGAACGTAAAACTGTCAGAAACTGTTATAACAAAGATAATATATACGAAGATAGCATCAGGTATACTAGCCAAATAAACGTTGAAACCGTTTGACTAAATAAAACTTGCGATATTATGGCTGTTGTTTAACTTAAATTTTTCATTCCCATAGTATCGGTATTTTAGGTTGATTTTGGCTTGCAGGTTATCGGTTGTCGGTTGATTTATTGCTGGTAATTGATTTAACTGATATTGTTTTCTTAATAAAGGCAGGTTTAGGTTTGGTTAAGTTTTTATTTGTTTGTCAATTAAGCCCTTTTACACGGTACAAATTTTATTGCCTGTGGCATAGCTTAAAGCAATAATTGACTTGCACCGTCCAAACAACACGTACAATATTGTTGCACGACACGGGCAAGTTAGTTGCCGTTCAAAACTGATATAGGTGTAAACAGCACGTACAATAAAATCGCATTCAATTCTGGCATGGGAATTCTCAAATCATTCAAACATGAGTGCGGTGAGTGAGGGGTATGTTAATCAAAAAAAAAATCTGCAATAAAATTGAATTAAATATTTGACAGCGTAGGTAAATACGGGAAATACTTGAATCATTTGTACAAGGACGTGCAACTATGTGCTTAAAACTTGCATGCAAATTATTGCAGGCGATTACGTCTTGCAATAATTAGCTTTGGTGTAAACAGAAGTCGCTTGCAATTATTGAATGGCTAAACTTGCATTCAATTACTGTATGCGATTTTATGGAAATCGCTCGCGTGTAAACACTTTCATGCAATTCTTGAATAGCAATAATTGAACGTGCTCTATGGCATGCGATCATTGCTCTTGAACGTTCTAGAAATTTGAGCCGTGTAAATGGGGCTTTGGGCTTAGCTTACATGTCTTTATGTAATGCTATCACAAATATAGGTCGGTTATCTAGGACGAGGACGACGCGACGTCCGTATTAGCCATTCTGTCATATTTTTTTCACTATAACACTCGTAATATATCTCGTTATTATCTCGGATCCGTATACCGAAACTAATGGTTTTCCAGAAATTCCTTTTGAAAATAGAGATGATGCCTGGGTAAAAAAAAAAAAAAATGTCTGTCAGTCAGATAATAAAAAAAATATTAGATACGTAAATTGCTTTATCATATTAATTAAAAAATACTTAGATAAACGCATTAAAGTTCAAGTTAAGTGGGGGCTCCCTAGGTGACAACTAAATGTATCTAGCAAGGCTTGACATCATGCCACATTTTAACTCAATGTATCGCCGTAATCTTTTGATTACGTAAAAAAAGAAAAAATACGTATCCCATATTTTTTTAATAATCTACCTGACGGACAAAAAGAATTAGTCATTATCCCTATTCTCTGCGCTTGGATGATTGTGTTATCTCACATCCCTCTTGCCGAATTCATAATTTTCCGGAAGAGATTTCTTCCTATCGGCAACGTCACATTTAAAATGCAAATCCGATTTAAATTCTTTTCAAATAAAATAAAAACGTAAGTAAATAGGAACCGGCACTTGTATTAAAGATATAGATAAGATATAGATGAGACGAAGGCATTCCAGAAATACGTATGTCAGCTTTTTAAAACATGGCTCAGAAATTATAAAAATCTCTAGGTATTAGACTTATCATGCAAGCAGTTTAATTACAGCCAAGAAAACCTGGAATAATAAGACCCGTTGGTATATGTGGGAGCATTGTTCCTCCACGAGACACTAACTAGATTTGCCATGATAAATGTACTGCACGAGATACGCGCCGACCGCTAACAAGATTAACGTTGATTAACCGAACAATATGAACTGGGTCGGAGGAAAATTCAATTTTTAAAGTTGCCACCTATATGGCGGTGCTGGCTAATGCAGGGACGGGTGAGTTAGATGGCTTGACTCCTCAACTGTACTGTACAAGTTTTAGACTAGTTTGGTTGGTTATGAGTAATGCACTTGATAGCAACTAAGTACGGTTTTGGTTGGTCGAATATAAAGTATTTTATCAGACTATGATCATGTGACCTGTGGTCAATTTTTAAAGTTGTCATCTATATGGCGGTGCTGGCTAATGCAGGGATGGGTGAGTTAAATGGCTTGACTACTCAACTGCACTGTAAAAGTTTTGGACTAGTTTGATTGGTTATGGGTAATGCACTCGATAGGAATTGAGTAGTTGAGTTTTAGTTAGTTAAATAAGTGCAGCTAACGGCAGTTATATTTCAGTTCGGCTGAATCTATAAACTTAAGAAAAATCTTAAATTCATTCACTGACAGACAACGCATAACCTAAACCGCAGGGTCTAGGAGCATGATATATTGCACAAGAGTTCGAGCTCAACTTAAGAGTTAGAATCGATTTTTGAAAAGGTACCTCTAATGGGGTTAAATAGGTGATGAAAGTGTGTTCGTAATTTTTTCCGATGGGAGATCCCATCAGGCACATGGCTTGTACCTATTTAATACGATATAATTTTAAGTCTGAATAGGCTATGAATTATGATTTGAAGTGTTTTGCTGTGTTGGTGTTAGACAAAGATATTTATAATAATGTTGAAAATGTTATCCACACAAATCTTAAATTGAAAGTGCATTGGCACACAAACAATTTCAAACCCGCCATCTTGAAAAATCCAATCTCCAAAACAAAACTTTGTTCATGAACTAAAATACATGTTTATTTCCAACTACTGTCCATTTGAACGAACTCCTATAAATTTTAAAAGACTGTCGATACAGTCACGTGTCGCAAACAGGATTGCTTGTATAATCCTAGATGCGAAAGTTCCGCTTGTTAATCGGCTTCACTTGTTAACGTACAGATTTTGCTGATACAAGTGATAATACTCTACGTTGGATTTTAACTCTTGCTAATAATTTATTAGTTATATTCGGTAACTAGCACTTCCAGCGCGACTTCGTCCGCGCGGATTTAGTACTTTAGTACCCCGTTAGGGGTAGATTTTCAAAAAACCCTGATACACGTTATACTTTATTTTCGGTCTTAAGTATAAGTACTGAGTTTCGAGTTAATCGGACTGCCCGTTAAAATTCTCCCATACAAACTGATACCCCACAATCCCCGTTTAGGGGGTGGTTTAGAAAAAATAATTACGAACTTCATAATTTACTTAGATAAGTATTCGTGCCAACTTTCAAGTTTATTAACTTGAGAAATAATATTTTTCATACAAACAAAAGCCCCCTCTTAAAGGTCGAATTTCCAAAAATCCTTCCTTAGTGGATGCTTACACATATAAGGCATCAACTGCCAATATTTCAAGTTTGTATCCCCAGCGGTTTTGGCTCTGCGTTGATGAATCAGTAGAGACAAGTAATTATATTATATATAATATAGATTGACTTGGTTTATTGCTTGGCAATGGTTTGGGATGTTCAATTAAATTTCTTTGGTTTATTGCTTGGCAATGGTATGGGATGTTCAATTAAATTTCTTTGGTTTATTGCTTGGCAATGGTTTGGGATGTTTAAATTAAATTTCTTCAATGAACTGATTAAAATTACCTATGTAAGATACAGAAATTTCTGCAATAAAATCCTCAAAAAAGTTAAGAGACAGTTCGACTCTAAAGAATTGACCAAAGCTGGACAGAACACTAAACTTTTGTGGCACACAATTAAGCGTATCACGAACACCAACATTCCCTCAGAATTATTATTCTCTTCCACATTCCCTCACCAATCTGTTAATAATGTTAATGCTTACTTTGCAAATATTAGCAAGAATCTTGCGGATTGTATTACAAAAACTCAACCCTCATCCTGCCATCTGAGTCCACAGATGTGCTCTGCGTACACAAGTAGCCCTAACTCTTTCGCTATGTTGGCAACAAGCCCCGATGAGATAGTTTCCGTTATAAAGTCTCTCAAACCTAAGGCTGCAAAAGGACACGATGGCATTTCCACGACATCTTTGAATAGGTACTGCATGCTTTTGTCACCCATCTCATGCCACATTTTTAACCTGTTTCGACTCCGGTACTTTTCCTTCTTCCTTCAAATTGGCTATAATTCATTCTATTTTCAAGGGTACCGTACCGTGATGCTTTAAATAACTATCACCCTATCGCGGTACTATCTGCCCTATCTAAACTCATGGAAATACTTATAAATAAAAGAAACATCAATTACCTTGAGACTAATAACAATAACCTGCTCTCAACCGACCAGTTCAGTTTTAGAAAGAATAAATCGACTTCAGATGCGGCCTTAAACTGATAACCGGTATTGTTGACAAACTCAATCACCGCAAAAAATGTCTCACCGTATTTATTGATCTTGCTAAGGCTTTCGATACCGTTCCTCTCCCTTGTTTATTATCCAAACTCGAACGTTTAGGTGTCAGAGATTTACAACTTCAACTCTTTCATTCTTATCTCTCAGGCCGCTCACAGAGGGTCAAAATCGACAAATATTTAAGTGACGAACTGCCTATTGCCTACGGTGTACCGCAAGGCAGTGTCTTGGATCCCACTTTGTTTTTGGTCTTCATCAATAATCTCTGTAATATGAAATTAAATTCTGGAAACATTATTTCTTTTGCCGATGACACTGCCATCACCTTCTCTGACAACTCGTCTAGCCTCCAAGCGACGGCTCAGAAAGGGATTGATATCGTACGTAGCTAGCTTATGTCTCACTCACTTACCTCTAAAACAAAAATAATTACTTTTTCTCTCAACATCACATCCCAACCTTCGACTCCCGTAACTTTGCAAGCTCACTCCTGTCAATTTAATACACCAAACTGTAACTGTCCACTGATTACATCCACTGATACGATTAAATACCTTGGTATTACTCTAGACAAGCACCTCAACTTTAAAGCACATACTTCTCTTCTGACTGCCCGTGTCCGCAAACTGATTTATTTTTTTAAAACTCTTAGACACATCGCCAACGTTCATCTTATACGGTTCATATATTTTGTAAGGTGCCAGTCTGTAATCTCTTACTGTATTACAAGTTGGGGTGGTGTTGCTAAATCAATTCTCAAGCCCCTCTAGATAGCGCAGCGAGCAGTCCTGAAGGTAGCCACTTTTCGTTCAATACTTTATCCTACCTTTTTTTATATATGAGATAGGTTTGCTTTTGACTCTAGTCTAGGTCAGAGATGACAGAGACAAAGGCGACGATGGAGCGAGCTTACCCAGAAGAAGCCTGTTCACTCTCACTTTGAAGAGATCGGGGTTGTATGCGTTCGGAAACACAGACGCAGGCAGAGAGTTCCACTCCTTTGCTGTGCGCATCACAAAATACATTTGGAAACGCTTAGTGCGAATTGGTGGGGTAGCAACTAGGTAAGGATGGTAACCTGCAGTGCGTCTTGATGTCCGCTGATAGAAGGGGGCCGGCGGAATGAGGTCGTGGAGTTCTTGAGCA
This sequence comes from Fissipunctia ypsillon, assembly GCA_947568875.1. Classification (NCBI taxonomy): domain Eukaryota; kingdom Metazoa; phylum Arthropoda; class Insecta; order Lepidoptera; family Noctuidae; genus Fissipunctia; species Fissipunctia ypsillon. The sequence continues at coordinate 6,401,525 of OX387656.1, read as the reverse complement.
CACTCCCCGAAGTATAATCTGTAGAAGACCGACAAGCAGGCAACCTTGCGGCGATGAGCCAAGCTGTGAAGCTTGGCATCCACCAGTCTTACGTCGCCAATGAGCCTCTTAGCTCTGCGTTCCACCGAGTCAAGCGCGGCAAGTTGGTATTTGGCTGAGCCATCCCAAAGGTGGCTGCAATACTCCATGCAGAATCGGACTTGCGCTTTGTAGAGAATTAAAAGCTGTCCAGGCGTAAAGTATCGCTTCACCCTATTTAGGATGCCCAGTTTCCGTTTCCACCTTTGACCTCTACCAGAAATGTGAGGTCCCCTTACCGTTCGCCAAATGTTCATACTCAGCACGATTTTACAACAGCACACTAACACTCCAATTAATTGCACGTCAGCCGACAATACGCAAAAGAAGAAACAGGGTATGTACTCATCCATATTTTACTTTTACAAAATTATTTTTTTTTATCAAGGACCATTTCTTTATAATAGAATTAACGCCATAATTCCACTACAAGCATGCTGTCAGCTAACATGCAAAAAGCGGGTTACTGAATTTCTTTCTTCCAAAAATTATGATGATACCGAATCCCTTCTTACAACAATGAAGTAATTCATAATACACCCACACAAACTCACTCTCACATACACATACACACAACACACGCACGCGCGCACACCCACACAAACACACGCGCGCGCACTCACTAATTCTTGTATTGGACTTTTATTTCTCTAAATTTTGTTAATAATTATGTAACAGCCTAAACAATACTTTTGTCTTACTTTCTGGAAATGAGGGCTGATTGGCCTTAATACAGGCTACTAAGTAACCTAGTTAGGACATCAGTATTTACCTACATGCTTTTTTTTGGCTTTGATGTAGGTAGTTGTACTTTTTAAATATTGTTAGTTTTAAGTTCTTTTTCTTTGTTTCCTTTCGTGATACTGTGTGCACTTGTGGCATGTGCCAATAAACGTATTTTTCTTTCTTTTCTTTCTTACATCAGATCGTAAAAATTGTATTGTTACCTTCTCATCTCAGATGTAAACTATTCTCAAGTTGTTGTCATACTTTGTAACAGACTGTACCACTTTTTGTCAAATAAATTATTACGTCGTTATGTCGTTCTTCTAATTGGATTTTGCCTGTATCTTACTTTTCTGCTTAATTTAAATACCATATTAGTCTCATGTGTGAGGTTTTTCTTCCTACTATTCATTTTTCTAGTCTTGTTGAGTCTTATACTAAGTGTGGCTTCTTGTAAAATCTTGGAAAATAATGTATCTATATGTCTCTGTACGTAGATACTTAGAATAAATAGGGAAGTTTTTACATCAAACAGTAAGTATGATATAAAATATAGTTTGAAAAGAACCGGCTTAACATTACCTTGATTGGTATTGCAAAACCCGCTTTTTCAATCTCTTTGTTCATATGCCTTTGAAAACTGAGCTTTCATACGTAAAATTTTAATGACTAAGACCTAAAAAGCTCTCAAAGAGAATAATCTTGTAATTGAACCGTGAAAATAATTCCCCACACAATGGGTTTTTTTACCTACAGGTGGACTTCACAGAAATATTATACCTAATTATGTGCTTAGGTTAAAATGTGCTTGTTCGTCACGGAAAGGATGAAAATATTGCTGACTTGGGATAGGATAAAGCTGTGAATGTGTGTCACTATAACGTATTCATTATAAAACTTTCATGCTTCTGTGCCGTAACCTACGGTCAAAATGTTACAAAACAATTTGGGAAATACTTAACGTTTCATGTTTTTTTTTCTATTCTGCATTAAAAATGATTCTTATATGTTTGCTTCATTGTAAAATTACCCTATGCTATTTTTAGCTACATTTAAAAACATCCAAGAGAAAAAGTCATTCTTTCGACCGTTTTGGCTGAAATCTGAAAAATCCACCGTATGAAGCTTAACACACGGAGACCTAAATCGATTGGAAAGCTTTACGGGCCTTACCCTTTTCACAAGTTTCGCCCACCTTATGTTTTAAACCTTCAAGAAAAATAGTGTTACTTTGTCTCGGTATCGGTTTTTGTTTTAAGACCGCCGTAAAACTTACCCAGTTAAGCACTTTAGGCGATAAATTCTCGGGTCTTTAAGATACTTTAACTGATACTGGGAATTTACAATACTGAAATATTCTCAACAACTGTTCGAAATTCTCTTAAAATTACTGAGAAACAGTACCTATTAACCTCAGATTATATCAAACTTACACCTTTTGAAACAAAAGATTTGTTAATACAACTAATCCTATTAACGTAACCTCAATCATCTGTCACAGACGATTGGCGAACGTTACAAACTGATTGGAATCCCATGTTCCATTTACCACTATTGCATTATTAACCACACCTGCTTTGGAAACAAAACCTGTCATCAAAGGTCTCTGTGGACAATCGCTGGAGGCATTGAACTGGTGTTAGCTTAATTATATTAACGATCAATTAGCTGAACATGCTGCCGAGGCCATTATATGGCACAATACGGCACAACAATGAGGACTGGACGCGGAGTTCTAAGTTGTTTACGTCCCAAAAACACTGAACAAACCTTGCTAAAAATAAAGGCAACAACAACGCAACTAATACCTCATTCATAATTGGCGGAACAATACATTTGAATATTATATGTGTATTTGATGTTAAATATTTTGATTAACATCAGTGTACTTAATTTCAATCTCAATTTCCATAGTAGCGAATTAAATTAACCTCGATACTCGCGCCGCTCAATGTTGTTTTGACCAATATTCTGTCAGCGGGTGTCAATATTAATATAAGCTTTTCTACAACGTTCTCGCCCGGGTTACTTACAAAATATTAGGTATTACCAGAAAATAGGCTTGGAGTTGCCAATATAACGTTATTAGCTTTATATCAGGGATCCGACTCGTTCTTTGACACGGGATTATAGGCGTGTGAAGAGCAAATATAAGCCATCTATATTGATTCTCTTATACTGCTTCGTGTTTACATCAAAAGTATGTGGGTATTTGGTACAGGACGATTCAGCCATCTCTTCCATGTATGCTTTGGTTCAGCGAGGGCAGGATGAATAGGCAAGAAGTTGTGACGGCTTTGAAACTCCGATCCGGCCACGTTCCTCTCAGTAGTTTTGGTTTTATGATGCGCAAAGTTGATTCACCCAATTGTGCTGTCTGTGGAGTTATAGAAGATGAACATCGCATCTTGACGGAATGTAGTCGTATTGGGGTCCGAAGACGTCAAGCTTTTGACAGTAATTTTAATGTAGGCTTGTATAATAGCGTTCTGGCCTCACCATTATCAGATGAGGCCAGAACACTATCATATTATTATTATGGGTATAAGGTTGCAGGTAGGCTAGTTTATTATTGTATTCAATAATCGGGGTGACATATTCTTTAAAGGAAAACTCTGTAAATAAATAAAGATTAAAAAAAAAAGTATGTGTTCTGTAGATAGTGTAAATGAAACCAATTCTGTAAGTAAAATTACCATTCCATATCTCGTCGTTTAAGTAAGGGTATCTACTCATCTTTCATGATATAATTAACTGATTTGGAGACTAATATTACTCGGGAGAACTTAATCTTTTTAATATTTCAGAATGAGGTTAATTAGAATTTGAACATTATCATAATTCCTCTCAATGTTCCTTTGTAGATTATTCTAGCCGGAATGCTTAAAATAATATCTGATCTAATTTTCTTTATTTTGATAATGTAAGTAGGTAATTGTATTTTTTTTACAAGCTTTTTATTCTTACTACGGTACTTTATTCCATACCATATTTTCAAAATCCGGTAACTATGTTAATCCAAATCTCAAAGATGAAACAAGAGTCATTTTTGCCCTATGTTCAAGTTTCAAAAATGAAACAACAGTCATTTTAGAGATTTGAACATAGGACAGTCGTTGGTCGCATTTCTTCAAATGAAAAACACAAACAGGATTTTTTTTTTCTAAAGTACTGAATAAACTTGTTTCACAAACTCTTTAAAGGTTCGTACCCAATGAAGCACATACACAGAGAAATAACCTAACTTTTCTCTATGTAGGAACTGTAATTTTCCAACTCATTCTAGCTCAACTGTTTGCAAGGTGACAAAGCGGATCCTTTTGATTTTAAGACGACTCCGTATAAAAAGCTTATTCATAAAGACGGTGTTATTTTAAATTGTATTGTGGTCTGCAAACTCAACTTTCCTCGCATTTCCTCGTTCTACTTTATTATCTCCAAGTTTACCATAATTTGAATGTAATTATACTCGTGAAAAGGTCTCTAAGTAGATTGTGATGTTTAATTATTTTGGGTAAATTAATTTTGCCTTTCTCTTATTCCTTTATTTTTTATAGATTTCATTCAATATGGATTGATGCTGAGTTCTAGGGTTCCGTACTCGAAGGGTGCAAAACGTAACTAAGCCTCCGCTGTCCGTTCGTCTGTCCGTCAGCGGGCTGTATCTCATGAACTGTATTAGGTAGACAGTTGAAATTTTCACAGATTGTGTATTTCTATTGCTGCTATAACAACAAATAATAAAAACAAAATAAAGTTAAAAATTAAAAGCGGTCCTCATACATTAAACTTTTGATTTTGCATTTTTTCTTACCCTGGCATGAATTTGTAACTTCTGTTTATCATGTAGCATAAACTGTATTTAATCAGCAAATACTAAAAACGCCGAATCATAAGGTATTTTGTTTAAACATGATACGATGTAATACGATTTCTTGCAACTGTAAAAAATAACTCTGTAATTCATAGTATCATTGTGAAATTATAAAGTGAAAAATATTCTTCGTTTAGTTTTTTTTTTAAATTTATAGTGTTAAATATTGTACGGTGGTACGGACCCCTTCGTGTGCGAGTCCGACTCGCACTTGGCCGGTTTTTTAAAAAATACGTTTATATTTTTAAAAACATCTTACAATGTACAAGGTTAACTGTCATTTGTATACTACCTATTCCAAATTCCTAGAATAATTACTTCATTACTCAGATCTTCATTCACCACTCAAAAAATACCTAGTACAGCTTGATTCAAACTTTATGGCGGCTCGGAACATGAGGCGAGTTGCTGCGCAGTAACGAATTCACTTGTCAGCGGGGGTGCGGGGTGCGGTACTGCGCAGCGAGTAGCGCACTTCAGAGCCGCCATAAAGTCTTTTACGTTACTCGCTCTTTTAAAATATCTGCAATATTCATTACGATCGTAGCCTGCAGGCCTTTCTTTGCCGCCTGAAAAGCAGCTTTTGCTTCCAAAGCACTATGAAGTATCCAGAATGTGTTCAGTCCCGACTAAAAAACATTGCGCCGCAAAGTAAAAAAGGCGTAGAAAAATAGTGCAATGAAACATGCTTAGAGGATTTCTCTTCGCAGTAATGCCAGTCCATTCAAAAGTTCCGTTCTCCTTTTGGAAAGTTTTATGTCCGGGCCAGTGGACAGTTTTCGAGGTTTCATTTGATTGGCCGGCTTTTTAATACTAGAGAAGATTGCCCTATTTTCCGCCTAGAGCTTACCTTTGAAATAGTTTTTAAATTCAGGCATGTGTGCCCTTTTGCGAATATGTATGGGATTTCAAAATATTGAACAGCTTTTTCTACAGTGTTTTGTCCAGTAATTAATGAATTAAATATTTTCGGATGGGTTGATCCCAAAGGCCATTTCAACACGAAAAGACCTTTAGAATTAACCCACCCGAGAATCTTAGAACAAAAGGTGTTAAGTGTGTAGGCATAGAAAATAAACGTTAATATGGCTTCCAAAAATGTATTCTCTTTGAATTTTTAACGATTTCATGTTCAGTTCCGCTTTATATTTATTATTTCCTGTCATAATATGAAACCTTTTTGTTCATTCCAGGTAAGTTTTCCATCAGTCGCTGGTCGGTGAGTACGACAATTTTATATTCATTATAGAGCTGCCGATCCATAGTGAAACGTTAAAAGCAAACCATTATAGGAGTCTATTACATTAAATCACTCCCGTTATCAAAATCGATTTCGAGGATTTTATTATATTTTAACGACTCGATCGTTAGCATATCCCTGGTCCGATTCGATTATTGACACTTATGCGGGGTATTTTACTATTACCAGGCGTTAATTGAATCCAAAAAGTCACTGTTTTATCTCCAAATGTAGGGGAATATTATCTAATTCCCAATCCAAGTCGTCCTACATTGCGGCGTGTTATAATTAAGGTACACCCACACCTAACAGCCGTATTTCGGGCTAGGTGCTTGTTGTGGATATGAGGGTGTGGGTGTTCGTCACAAAGCACTTTATTTTTCTCTTCATTAAATGTATACTCCATTTGCTATTCCAGACCTATATATACAACAAAATCAACTTAATCATCTAAAATTATCCTGCCTTCGCTTCTGATGATTTTGAATTAATATTTATGACGTCATAACGAAAAGGATTAGCCCGTCTCAGATACGGTGACATTAATTCTTCCGTTTAAATTCCTTATAGCTACGTAAACATGTGTAGACTAAATAGATTGAAAATTGAATACCGTTATAGCGCGCATTGGATGTGCTGACAGGGGTTCGTACTCACTAAACATGAGACCTGAAGCCGTGACATAGATTGTGTAACTCTAATTGCTCGTTAGTAGAGATTGTTAATTATGCCCCTGAAGCAGAATAACGGAAGTACGTACGTGGGTACTTGATTCTACTGGTATTATTTTTTACAATAACTACCTACTTCTCAAAATTGTATTTCTATTGACATTCAATTCGAAGCAACAATATATTGTTTGGAGAAATATATTATTTATTGTTTTCCCTTCTGTTCCGTCCCAATTTGTAGGCTAGAAGAAAAAAATCATCGTCTACAAACACATAAAGAGTTCGCGTCCGCGGTTAACATAGACGACCTGGAGCCCGAGGCGCTCGCAATTCAGTCTCGACAAACATACGGGCCTCTATTCAGGCCTCCGAACTCAACAGCTACAGAAATATATCGATATTGCATGTTCTGGGGCGTCCTGGCGAAATGAGTCTTTTGTTTTACGATCTATTGTTCCTGTGGTCCTCTGCATGCTTTATTGTGCCCCAAGACGTTCGTTTCCTTGTGTATTTAATTTATTATGATGAAGTCGCATATAGTTATGGATATACATTTCATTTTGTTAATGAGGTTTACTAGACGGTCACTGATGATTACTTTAGGAATAGCAATTAACAGTAAAATCATTTCACTGAAATAAAATTAATCAACAATGTTATCAGTTTACCCTACTGAACATCATTTATTTTAAACTTTATATTTGGAAATGCCAGATATTTGTAACTTAGTCTGGGCATGAATTCTGCCACTATGAAATCATCTATATAAATGAGTGTCATCTAATCGAATTTGTCGTCAATATTTAATAAACTTTAAAAAGAAGCCATTTATTTTATCCGTATCGTTTCCATATACATTCACACTATTTATTTTACTACGCAGGCTCATACTTTTTAAATCTTTAAAGTCAAATATCGATACCTGGTAATATCTCGAGCAGAGATCCTTCATCCAACTCTATGGGACTGGCTGTAACACTCCGCTGCCCCCGTTTCTGCCGTGTGCACGGGAAAGTGAAAGTCACTGTTAGTAAACGGTGTGATTGTGTTCCTGTCAGAAAAGTTATTGCTTCCCCACAAAGCATCAGATTGGCTTTTACGTTAATTGCAATGTGTTACGACTTATAATCATTTAAAAGTATTTTCGATTGTAGTAGAACTATTGAGACGGGTAAAGAAAAGATTTAAATTAAGTGTTAGTCCGGCTCTTCTAAAATGCCGAAATGTTGAATCAACGTCGGAAAGGCTTATTAAATATTCTTCATCATTAGCTATCCTTAGTATTTACTGAGGTTGGTCTCATTTGCATCATTGTTTTGTTCCAGTAACCCCAGGTTTTGCGCGCTTAGCTAAAATGTAACTTAATTTTTGACCTCGCAAATATAGAACAAAAGATTTTGTACGTGAAATTTTCCTTTCGCGAAATTTTGTGATGTTACCGCACATGGTATGAAGCATACGTACCTACATAAATAATCTTGTGTATAGGCTGTAAGCCATCAGTGCACACGGCTGCGGCATGCCGGGTGTAATGTACGATATGCCTGTGATTTGTACTAAAATCCGCTTCAGTTGTTAGACTGAAGCGGACTTACATACCCACATATTTGTTCCATTTGAATTATTACTAGTATAGAGAATCCAAAACGGTGGAATTAATTGGTTGCATATTTGCCTAATGGCGTTTAATACACGTGGTCATCATGGCTTTAGGCATTTGTCATAAACCGCAATTTTGCTTCTGAAATATGATTGTAACATATCAATTTACTAGCTTTTGCCAGCGGCTTCAGCCGCGTGGATGTTGGAAAATATCCCATGGGAACGTACTACCGGGCTTAAAAGCACCCTTTGTGTTAATCTAGGTAAACAATGTCATCTCGCACTGCTTATATAGTATCTGAGGAGCGGCGCGCGGATTGATATTGATATTATGACTGGACAATAAAAAAACGTGTGCATTCGGGGGATGTCAGGAACGAAGTTTCTTCTCACATAATATGATTTAAAACAAAAACAAAATTTTCGCTGTCACCATCTTGGATTAACATTTTGACTTCACTATTGACTTTAGTCTACTCGAAAACTATGAAAACGACATCCATGACGGACAATTTGAAAATATTCGCAGCCGCCATCTTGGATTTACATTTTGACGTCACTATCGGCTTTAGCACCCGCGAAAACTATGATAATGACACCCATGACGAAAAATTTGAAAATATACGCAGCCGCCATCTTGGATTTTCATTTTGACTTCACTATCGGCTTTAGCACCCTCGAAAACTAAGAGAACGACACCCAAGACGAAAAGTTGATAATTTTCACAGCCGCCATCTTGAATTTTCATTTTGACTTAACTATCGGCTTTAGCACCCTCGAAAACTATGAAAACGACACCCATGACGAAAAATTTTAAAATATTCGCAGCCACCATCATAATCATACAAGTATGAACGCATTTTCGTTTATGACGATTTCTGCCAGTTTACTCCCATCGCAAGCCGCGTAAAAGAACTTCGTTCAAAAAGTCCTAAAACCTAACAATAGTAACGAAATATAATTATATCGGAACGGAAAATTACCTACTTGCATGCCAAAGAAGGCAATTTTAAAGCGAAAATATATATCCTCTTTAATATATTTATATCCTATGCCGTTGGAATTTTTTATTTTTTTATTTGAGATAGGTTTGCTCTTGACTCTAGTTTAGGTCAGAGATGACAGAGACAGAGTCTACGATGGAGCGAGCTCACCCAGAAGAAGCCTGTTCACTCTCACTTTGAAGAGATCGGGGTTGTATGCATACGGAAACACAGACGCAGGCAGAGAGTTCCACTCCTTTGCTGTGCGCATCACAAAAGACATTTGGATACGCTTAGTGCGAATTGGTGGGATAGCAACTAGGTAAGGATGGTAACCTGCAGTGCGTCTAGATGTCCGCTGATAGAAGGGGGCCGGCGGAATGAGGTCGTGGAGTTCTTGAGCACACTCCCCAAAGTACTCGTATAATCTGTAGAAGACCATCAAGCAGGCAACCTTGCGAAAAAAATCAAATCGAAAAAAATAGTCATTTAAATAATTACAAGTACGGAACTTAGTAAAGTTATTGTTCTCTGAATTACCTACTAAAGTGTCTGTGACGATGGCGAGTCGGCGTGACCGATGATGAGTTAGTAAGGATTTTTAATCCCCTAGGGAATGATTTTCCAAAAACGCTGAAACACGTGGTTTTTAATTTTTAACCAGAATGCTAAATACTAATTTTGACGAATGACGATTTTCCATACAAACTTTCATCCCCTATTTTACTCCCTTAGGGTTGCATTTCAAAAAATCTTTCTTTATTCCTTGTCTACATTATAAAGGGAACCTCTGTTCAAACTTTCAGCTTGGCTTCTCGTCAGTCAGTCTGTCAGGACTTTTCTTTTTATTTATATAGATAGATAGATGACCCTTCAAGTCATTTATTTATTCTCGTCGTTTGAAGCTTTACAATATGAATGTTATGAATAAAAATCATATATTTTAGTCAAAAAGTTCACAAAAATGTCCAACTGCCAGAAAAACAAGACCAGCCCGGAGCTATATTTCATGCTGCACTTTAAAACGTCTCACTAGATTGCTTTGCCTTTGTTTTTCTTTCACTATACCTAATGTTTTAAATTATATGGTACAGTGTATTTTAAAATATGAATATGCAAAATAAAATAAAAATTGGAAGTGCGGTGGTACATGATAGCTTAGTAGTTAATATATTTTTCAGCCAACTATTCGTGCGTGAATGTAACAGAAAATTAGATGACAAAAAACATGACATGTAAAGCTTACCTGCTACGAGAAACTAACGAGTCAGCTTCTCCAATGACCCCATGGTGATTAGAGGCTTTGAGCTTTGGAGGTATTAATGGCCTCGCAAAGGTTGACTTGGTGATTAAAGGGGGCGTTAACATCGTAATTCGATCAACAGATTGATGGAACCGATTTGTTGGAACGCCCTTACATATTTGTCTCTTTCGCATGTTGGTCAATCTTAATACTTACCTTTGGTTTTATGTACATCCAAAATGTTTAGCCTTAACAATACAATTCACTGTGTTTCTTTTATCTCACAAGTATCATCTGATTATGTGAGTTGACATGCAGACTTTAACATTAAAATATTATGTATTGAAGTAGTAGTAGTGGAATTCTACTATATAATGTTTTGCAAGATATTTTTCACGAAAAACACGAACAAAAAACAAAAATTCGCAAGTTTTCTACCGAGTTCTAATGGGTAAAGCACTTCTCTTCTATTTTTGCATCCTCTTCCCTCTTGCATTAAATGAAAAAATACTTGTAATACTTTCAGAATTTACTGCTCCTAATGCATTCACTGTAGCTCTGTCCTTTTCTCTCTCAAGTAATGAGTGAAGCAGTTGCATCGCCATGTTCGCTTTTTGAACGCTCGTGGTCCTTTGCCTGCAAAATATGGGTCGCAACCGCGGTTAGTTTACTTCTTAAAAATCTCATTTCCGTTTCCTCTTAAAAGTTTATAAGTCATTTGACGTTTCGGTTTGCATTTATAATTCATCAAAAAGTTGAAGTGGCTTCAGAGGGTAAACCGTTCTGAACAAATCTATTAGGATACCTCTTTAGGTACCTAACCTACTTGATTTTCACCAGTTTTCGTAGAAGTTTGTAAACCGATGTTTAGAAACTGTTTCATGGAAAAGAATTTGAAGCTTACCTGATTTTGGGATTTTTAGAAGACTAATGGCAAACGACTATCTGTTGAAATATCACTTAACATCGGCTTCATGCTTATAATTATAAGTATCATTAAAATTTCAGAAAACCAATTAAGTATAAAAATAATTATTTATTTAAAGCAGGCAAATTACCGAAAAAATACAAAGACTGTTTGAAAAGAAATGATAAAAAATAACCTTGATCGAATATCGGCGTTGCATTAGCCATCTGTCGCTTGACCCTCTTTTCAATTCGCGATTTTATTTTGCGAAGGTGGCTTAATTTGCGTCAGATTAAATATTTTTCAATGCCTTGATTTATGACGGCAAAGTATCCTTTTTTAGTTAGCACGGGTATCTTAATGATATATCCGAACAGATTTATACCCAGGTGTAGTAAAGTGCCGTGCCGGCTAGGTTATCCCCGGGTATTTTCGTTGAGTTACTACGCTAGCTCTGACCAGGATTAGATTAATACAAACGGCAGCGGAGACACTATTTCATTTGAAACCACCTGGCAGAGATGAATTCTTGCGTTATTATTTCTAGTATTCGTTTATCTGCGTTTGAAAATTGAGTCATAGACAAGGGACCATACCATAATACTGTAAGGAGGAAAAATGTACTTTATTTGAATAATCGATACGTACCTTTCTGAACATTTTACAAAAAAATATGTTGATGATTGTAACTAAACATACACAACAGAATTATTCAAAATGAAAAACAGAATGAGAATAAATAAATCGCGTCTTTATTTTGGCGCTTATCATTGTTTTTGAAACATCTAATTTTAGACTTCTGTCAGCCTCATTTTATGCACCATTCTTGTGACACAGAGGCGCAGCTTTGCATAATTAATCACCCAATTCTTCCCTCTTGGACGTTATTTTTTGTACTTTTTAATCAGGGTATCTTTTGGATAAACGCACCTGTGGAAGGCTCAAATCATAATGAATTTTTGTAACGAAGAATTATTGAACTTTGGTAGCACAACGAAATGAGTTCGCGTTTTTTAATAAGACCGATGGGTCTGGCAATCAGATCCTATATCTAGAATGAGGCTCGATTACTGGAAGTGGCCGTTAAACATATAGCAAGAACTGTGAAAGCTTTCCGTAGGGTTTTATGATCATCACTTTTCCCTTTTTTACTGTAATTCACTTACAAATGAAAAGGCCCCTTTAGATACGGGTTTACTTAAATGCTTGTAATTAGATTAACATGGAAATTTTAACGTAGTTTGCGAATGTCTGTTCGGTTGGAAAAAGGTATCAAGTTTTAAGGTATATCGAAAGTTTAATGTGCTTTTTAGAGTTCTTTCGTTCGCGGCAGTCTTGGACCGTTTTAGAAACGTCTTTGATTGAACAATTTTTTATTGTTTTTTATAAGTTGGCATTATTATACAAAGAGTCCTTGAAAAGCATTGTTTCGATTTCTGCTTCTTCTGACTGCTTGTAGCAAAGCTCCATAGATTTCTGTCTACTCTGTTTACATCATGAAAGGTATAACTAGGTTCTCCTAACTTATGCCAAATTTTCGTGAAGTAACCTCTCATTCAAGTTCTTCAATTCAATATCTGTTTGCTAGTTATTAGAATAACAGGCATAATAGTTAAAGTTATCAAATGCCATTTGTTAAACTGCATAACGCATTAAGCAAATTGCTTTCTTACTGCCTTTATTTATGTTACCTCTTAACATTATTCAAATGAATAGCAAATGCAATTGAGATAAAGCTCACAACAGCGCTGTTTAGTAATAGTGGAACATTCAATTTTGCCCCTCGAAGTTTGTGCAGCGATAGGAATAATTGATTAATGACGTTATGTATGCAGCACCGGTGCCACCTATTAGTTTAGGGTCAGGTTATCTAAAGGCGAAGTTGAAGCTTGAATAAATTAGACGGTAGTTTGTTGTTCACGGTCAAAATCGAATTAACGACAGCAGCTTTCGCAGTTGTGTCGCAAACAGTTTCTTGTTTGAACATCACCCGAATAGTGATGTCATATGAAAGTGAGTTCCACCTGCAGGCGGTATAATTGATCAAAATTGGAAAATGACTTCTCGCAGTCTGGGTCTTTGGTTCATCTAAATCTTCTCCCAGATTAGATTCTGCAAAACCGGATGTACATGTAGAGCATTCAATTTAGGTATTTTATAATATTAAGGTTTACATATATGTTCTATGTGAGAGGGTTGGGTTTCTGCGCTTAGTCCTTCAGGTGGACCATTGTGCGTGGGCCATGGCGGCCGTCGGTGGTTATTCCAACCAGCCCACCTCCCTCCAGAAGTTAATCACGTCTCCTGGTCTGTTTAGAACATCTGTGAAAGATCTGGGTGCCCCGAGAGTTTCTGTTCTAATCTGTGTAATGCCTGTGCATAGTGTGCACTAGCTGTGCTCGGCGACTTCGTTAGCGTGGAAATCGTAAGATACATAATATACTAAAATAACAGCCACATTTTAATAAAACTCACTCGTCACCCGACCCGTCGCATTGCATCATCCGCACGCGCTATTACTTCGGTTTTGCTTAGTGTTCCTTCTGATTTTTTTTCTTTTTGCTCGGCTCCTAAGGGTCGTAGCGTGATGTTAAATAGTTTATAACTATTCTCGAGAATTGGGCTACCAAATGCAAAAAGAATTTTTCAAATCCGACTTTTGTTCACAAATTCTGGGGTTTTAATTTTTTTTTGCGCGGAACCCTAATTGTTTTTCTAAAATAAAAGTTACTCAGTTACTCCCCTGTAACATCAGCTATCTGCGAGTAAAGCCTCGTCAAAATCGGTCCAGCTGTTTCGGAGATTAGCCGGCACAAACAGACAGACCGACAGAATTTTTTTTTCAAAATTGTTTTTTGTTTTAAGTACCTACTGTATAAACCTTTATATGCATTTAGTAAAAAGTTGTTATTTTGACAATACAAACATACACTTCAATTTTATTTATTTGTACTTATAGATGTATAGATTCAAAGAGTACATGCGCAACGGTTCCCTCAGCCTCCATGCAAGCACTGCACAAAGGACTGTTCGTTATGCCTATTGTGTGGAAGTGTTTGTTTAGTGACCAATGTCCTGTTATGGTCACCGTCGCCAGGCGCGGGTCGGTTCTGTTCAAGCGTGGTAAACGCCTGGTTAACTTTTCCTCTAAGGATGGCATAGCCTCCCTGGACTGCCTGCAGCCCGGTGTCGAGGACAACGAACTCTCCGCTTGTGTGTGGGTGAACTCCTGTAGCCACCTGCGTAGCTGGTTGAAGGAGTGGGTACGATTGGTTCGGGTTCACAGACTGACGTGCTCGATGTTCTCCTAGCTAGTTCGTCAGCTGCATCGATACCTAGTGATCCGCTGTGTCCTTTTATCCATTGCAGTGTCACTGTGTTGCGATTAGATACCATTACTCATTATTGTGCATTGTGACATTCTAGGATTAGTCTCGAAGTCAAAGTGTAAGGGACAGCTCTCCGCAAATTAACAGGGTGCATTCAGCTACTTATTTTGAATCATATTCCACCGGAAATATCAGGAAAAAATTTTTTTTTTTCGTTTTTTCAGTTACTATTCCTTTATTTCAATGTAAAATTACATTCTCTGTATGCAGCACTCCATTTATGTAAATGAAACAACCAAAATCAAAAAAATCAGCAATGGATGTTGAAATACTCGGCGGCCGAAGACTCGCTGTGCTGCCGTTCGCTACGCGCGTTTTGCCACGGTAACGATACATTTCGTGTGAGGTAATAAAACAAATCAGGTTTATTGGATACCCATAACGTTCCTGAAATAATTTCATGTACCGATCATCTTAGTACGATATACTGAATTCACCCCATCAGTCTGCGGAGGGCTGTCCCTTACACCCTGTATTTTTTCTCTAAAGATTGGAGAACTGAGGAGCTATCGGAGAGTATACGTATATGGGTGTCCGTAACTCTCCTGGCTTTTATGGCGTAAGCCGCTTTTATAATGCTCACACACTCTGCCTAGTAGACGGTGTTGAACATTCCCAGCGGGCTGGATATGTTTATGTTAAGGTCGTGTGAGAAAACTCCGACTCTGGTTCTGGAGTCGGTCTTTGATCTGTCGGTGTATACTTTCAACTCTTTCGGGCCCGAGTAGTCGCACTGTTCTTCTGTATTATGTTGTAATGATTTTGAAAGTAGTGTAGTTTCGGGGCTTTCTCGCAGGCCATCATTGGTTGTAGTTTGATCGCTTCCTCCTTTCTGCGTATGTGCTTGACTCTAGTCTTTGCTCAGGGTTCCTGTTATATTGAGCCTAAAGGCGGCCAGGGCCGCCTCCTCTCCAACGATGAGGTATAGAGGTGGCAGTCCAAGCATTGTCTGTAGAGCAGCAGTGGGTGTAGTTCTCATACAGCTGGTGATGGCTACACAAGCGAACCGCTGCAGTTTTTCGAAATCTCTTTGGGCTGTGCTCAGGTCTGCCCTGGGCCACCAGACTAGTGAGCCGTATGTGATAATTGGTCAGATGACTGTGGTGTATAGCCAGTAAGTAACCTTGGGGCTAATCCCCCAATTCCTGCCGAGCAGTCGCTTGCACTGCCACAGGGATTTGCTAGCTTTCGTAGTGATGTAGTTGGTATGTTTTGCTCAATTCTGCTGTTTGTCCAAAAAGATGCCCAGGCATTAGGTTTCAGTTGATAGGCTTAGGGTAGTTCCAAAGAATCGTGATAGTTGTAGTGTGGTCAATTTCCTCTTTTTTGTGAAAAAAAAAAATCATTTCGGTTTTTATAGGGTTCACTGATGGTGTTTGTTGCACAAGTCCTCTAATATCTTCAAGGCTTGGCGCATGAGGTTGCAAAGAGTATTTTTGTGTGTGCCATTTAATATTATGGTTATGTCGTCGGCGTAGTCTACGGTGAAGTAATTATTGTCATTGTCTGTTTTAGATGAGGCTGTCTACAACCAGGTTTTATAGCAACGGCGAGAGAACGCCCCCTTGCGGGCAGCCCTTAGCTTCGGATGGCCCTTGCAGTGTCGTTCACTATGACTTGTACAGCTCTCAGTTTGAGCATGTTGGTGATCCACTCACTCAGGGTCGAGTGTATGCTGTCTCTGTCGAGGGTCATGTTGATACTATTAAACGTGGTTTTGTCAAAGGCGCCCTCGATGTCGATGAAGGCGGCTAGTGATGAGCATTTGTGGTCCACTGCGCATTCAATTTTGGTAACCACCCTTTGCAGCGCGGATTCTGTTGATCTGCCTGTGGAATACACAATACACATGCTGTTTTGTATGAAGTGGTTTTACCCGAAGAGGTCGGTCTCGGATGTGTCACAGAGCCTCGCGAGGGTTTGCAGTAGAAAGGATGTGAGGTTTATAGGCCTATAAGCGTTGAATTGTGTATAGTCGGTTTTGCCAGGTTTGGGTATGAAAATGAGTTTCACTTCGCGCCATGCGAGAGGTATCAGGCAAGGTAAAGACGGGGGGGGGGGAGGGGGGGGGGGGTAAGGTAAATTCTATTAGTGCATAAATTACATGTAATTTTATTTTTGCATCGATTGCTTTATAACCAGAACACTAGTCGTAACTTTCCCTTGAACATTCTTACGTTTGTGACAAATAATATTGTGAAAACATAAAACCGTTTGCCAAGAATACACGCTGAGACGACAAAAAACAAATTAAATCATACCCTAACGATCTGGCGTAGAATGTTGTCCATGTCTGTAACTCGGAGATACGCTTTTATACATTCGTCTGAAAATAAAATCCGTTGATGTGATTAATGAAAGTGCATTTAGATTAAATTTTATTACAGCCAAGCCTATCGATGCATTTACTTTAGGAGTGTCGTTCTCTTAAACGTTTTTCTTTTGTGGTGCTTGTTAAGGACGAGATTATTGTGAGTAAATTGTCTATAACTTGTAGAATGGAGCTGAAATGATGATAATGATGTAAGTTTTGTTTATCAGTTTGATATTATTTTTAAAATTAGTGCACTAATTATGTCTTGAAGCTAGCTAACACGAAAAAACTCAATCACCGACACTATTTCCTTTAGATTAATTAGGCCCGAATAAAGAATGTCTCAGTGCAAAATAGTAGTAAATTAAAAGCGCTTATCAAAATACTCATTGATTTGATGAATGACTGACTATGACTGCCTCATTGGTCTAGTGGTCGCAAGCGCTACTGCTGAGCATGAGGTCCTGGGTTCGATTTTCAGGTCGGGCAGTGTTATTGGGTTTTTCTTTCTGGAATTTCTCAGTAGCCGCCCGGAGTCTGGATTTGTGCCCGGTAGATGGCAATAGGCTCGCCCCCTATTACATGGGATTTAAATATAACTGGCGAAATGTGGGTGTACTATAATAGGTACACCTCTGCCTAACCCTTCGGGGAAACAAGGCGTGATGTTATGTTATGTTGATGAATGAATCATGTACACTACTACCAAAACTACGAGTACTAATGCTTCCAGGCCCCTGTTGACAAACTTCCAACCTGTCATACTACTTCATAACCACGCAACAAAAACGCCAACCGTGCTTAGCAACATAGCAACTTTTTCTTATTACATTACCGCGTATCGCGTTAGCTATCGCTACTCGCGTTTCGTTCGTCGCGGCGCCCCCTGGCATCCAAGAGAAACTGATGAGGGTCGCGAGTGTCGGGACATGCCGCAAGCCCACAAAAGCACGGTGGTGGTGTGAAATGTATACTTACGGGTATAGGACTGTCTGACTTCTTACTCTAGTTTTTATGTTTGAAAAAGACTTTTTGGAAAACAAAGGCCTTTTTTAGTTGTCCTGATAAGACATCGTTGTATCGCTATGATTATGTAATGCAAATCATTATTGATTTGACACAATGCATCCTATAGAATGTTCATGTTGCCTTGAAAAATTAAGGGCAATCTCAAATCTACTATGTAGAGGTGCTTAAAGCATAAATTTATACAGCTTCGCTAAAGTTAGGAAACATTTTTAATTATTTGTTTTTAGGGATCCGTACGACTGTATGAAAAAATGGAACCCTTATAGGATCAGTCTTGTGTCTGTCACAGCCGATTTGCCCCGAATCTACTGGAACATTTAAGTTGAAATTTGGTAAACATATGAATTTCTGTGACTCAAACATGACCGTTTAACGTAAATAAATGAATTTTTAATATGGGGGACACTTTTTAGGAAGGATGCAAATAAGAAAATTCAAAAACAGTTTTGCAAACTGTACCGTGTGGCATATCAAATGAAAGGGTTTATTGTGAGTGTCACAAATAGTTTTTTTTTAATAATTTTAAAATAAATTATTTTAAAGTTATTTAAGAAAATAGACGAAAATTGACCATCTCTGGGGGAAGGTCAATTTTCGTGTATTTTCTTTTCCTTTACTCCGAAACTAGAGCCTGAAATTAATGAATGTCATCACAAATACCTAAACGACCCTTTTCTTTGATGAATGAGATGTCGAGAATATTTCTGAAAAGAATGTAATTAGTTCTTCCTAAAAACTCAATTGCGCCCTTACACAAGAGCGTAAGTATTTGCGTCTGTATTTAAACCCAAATTGTTTTAATTAAAGGTCGCACCAGTATCGGTCCATTACATTTCAAATTAAATCTAGTTTACCCTCGCAAGTGCTTATTTTGAGGACGGCTACCCGTAGTACCTACCTACCTACTTTTAGTAAAAGCTCATATATTTTGTATTAGAAGGTCTAGTGCTGCCCAAAAAGAAATAATGTATGAATTTACGACCAACAATAAATATGATAATTCACCTGTTCGCGCCACGCTGCCGAGTGAGTTTCCACGTGAAAAAACATCGTGAATATGAATTTCCCTTATGGGAATTTTATTTTAGGTAAATGTCTTATTTTGATATATTTTTTTCTTGGGACGTGGGTAATAAGTTAGTTCACTAGCCTTTGACACTTAATCTCCATTTCAATGAAGTAGCTTCTGCTATATTTTGAGATACTACGTAATAATTATCGTCAAGGCCATAGCAAAAGACGTGGGATGATGAGAGATAATTTAATGAACCATTCATATATTATCTACTAACAGTTCATGGCTTGCCTAAGCTGCAGAAACAATGTCATTGAGTAATGTTAATCTCAGCATAATTGTAAATGAAATATCTTATCAGTCTCTAAAATAAATACCTACTAATTCAAAAATTAAAACAACAATAACTTAATCTCCCTTGCATCGAAACTGTCTAAATTCGAGCATCTAATTGGCGTAATCAGCCACATTCATCATATTGGGCTTAATGCTTTGTGAATGTTGATTAATGACCACTTTAATACGCTCGCCTCCAAAATTCAAATATGCAAAATTTGTTCTAGGCAGACTTTCAGTTTAGTTTGTCCCTAAATTATTTACGTTGCTCAAAAGTCGGTTCATAACAAAACTACGGTATAATCTCATGTGATTTCGACACTGTTATAGTTATGCTGAGAATGTTTTATAACATTTTGTGAAGTTACGACGTTTTTGCTGTAAGAATGTGTCTGCACATAAAGTCGCAAGAAATGGACAGTTTCTCAGACACCACACCTCGTCTCCTGTATTTATTAATCTCGCTACTAAGTAGTTTTTACTTCTTCCCCGTTATTAATTCCGCTCTCATAACGCTACTACGATAAGCGACATTAGTTACAACTTTTTACCGTCGTCGCGCGAGCAAATAAGTTGAACGAAAATGTAATGAACTTAGGTATCTGGCCATCATGATACCTACTGGGTATCAAAACAAAAAAAAAAAGTGTTGGGAACTGCAGTCGTAGTCGGGGTTGACCGCAGTAAACCGAGCAAGCGGAAAGAAATTTTCATTTGATATTCCGTTTTTATGGGCCGACTTGGTTGTTGGACCGCCAACATCGTTAGAGGTCGTGGTGTGTTTGTGAGCGGACAAGAATTAATTGTGATTAAGTAATTCTGTGATGCGGAACCAATTCCTATCATTATTGAGTACCGATAACAATAACTTTGTCTCCGTATTGATTTCAGAGGAGACCTTTTACGTATGTTTGGTCAATAATGTTGAGTATGACAGTTATTTATGTTACATAACATAACATTACGCCTGTAATCCCCGAAGAGTTAGGCAGAGGTGTACATATAGTACACCCACATAACATTACTTATGGTACGTTCTGTAGGAACTTATATAAATTACGTTTTTAAATTACGGATTACATTACGTTGGTAGATAGCTGTAGCTTACTTGAGCAGTTGACTGTTGTCAATGTGAGATCCATTTAGGTATAAGAATAGATTCCGTTTCAAAACACTGGTTGGCATTTGCCCATTCCTTAATTCAAAATTAATTTTACATTGCCTACTCTAAACATGCATCGCCCACAAACAAGCCCCTGCCTTACGGTATTCAGTCCCTGTAATAATGTTGAAAGATTCCGCTAATGTTGCCGTAT
This sequence comes from Fissipunctia ypsillon, assembly GCA_947568875.1. Lineage (NCBI taxonomy): Eukaryota > Metazoa > Arthropoda > Insecta > Lepidoptera > Noctuidae > Fissipunctia > Fissipunctia ypsillon. The sequence continues at coordinate 6,380,802 of OX387656.1, read as the reverse complement.
TTTGAACACCACATATGTTACGCAATACCATTGTCGCAGTCATGTGACGTATAATATACCTACAGCAAAACGTCAAGGAAACAATTTTGTAAGCTCTGGCTGTGTCAATGTCTCCTTTTAAAAGGTGGTAGGATGATGTATACTTCTTCTCTCATTAGGTACATTTTCGGGCATGTTATTTTCGTTAGGCTTTACTTTCAGAGTGACAATTTTGATGAAAACAGGTCTTCGTATGATGATGTCTTTTGACAAGTTATTTTAGAGAAATCTTCGCATGTAGTGGCACGTACGACGCATCAAAAATTAAATTGCTGACTTCTGTCTTCTGACTTCAGCTGGGTTGAAGCTAGTAAAAAAAGGGAAGCTGTTGTCCAAATATCAAATTATTAATCCCGTAGGTATCTGAAGACTATTGGTCCGTTTATTCTTAACTGGACAACACATTGTCTACATGTAGATGTAGCCTCTCTTAATAACAACCATTTGCAAAGAAAATAAGAGAATCGTTAATAAATTGTAGGTTTTATCACACTCAGATACGACTAAGGTACTTGCATGTTGACTTAATTTGTTTGTTTGGTCATACACCCGCAGTTTAATCAGATAAAATGGCTGCCTTTTAATAACTAGAAGTATTTTAATACACCAGCTTTAATGAAGATTCCTTTCACTGAATGTTTTCTCTGAATACTCGTCTGAGGTTTTTAAATAGCTTGCTAATACTTTAGCAATTTTCTTTTTGTTTCTGTTTTCAAGTTTCCCAACTTGAACTGTTGTCTGAATATTTTACAGCTTTCCATTTTAGTGTTGAGCTCTTGCACTTGTGCGTTAATTTCAGCATGAGAACAATTTATCTTCAACAAAAGACCGGCCAATCAAACCAAAATTATCTTTTAGCTAAAATAGCGCACTGAACTTGCGAATATGCCTGACATTACCATAGAGATGAGACCGCACTTTCGTTGCCACAAAAGTTAGCCGCAGCCGCAATAGAGAAGTCGGGTTATTTTTTACGAGGTAACTTCGTGTGTGGCTTCCACAATAGCGCCAGTTGCCTCTAATTCATATACCTATAGTTATTTTATAGCTATCGGTTTAATAGTTTAACACAAAGGTTCTTTATTATGAGACGTGATGTTTTAGTATAAGACAGTTGTTTATTAACACTTTATTGTAAAGATTCCTGTAACCGAAAACGTATCGTTTTACTTACGAGTGGTGGTTTCGTTTGGTAATGCGTAACTGCTCTTATAGAAAACCTGAAAGTTCTGCTTGTGAAAATTTCCGTGAAGCATTCGCTACTACCAATGTGTAGTATGGACCAGTGGCGTAGCTACAATTATCATTAGAAGGAAGCCGAAGAAAAAATTGTTCAGTTCTCATAAACTCGGACAAAAAAGTGTAGGCATTTTTGTAATGTTTTTAATCTTATGATGACTGTATTAAACTGATACTAAATATATGTGACGTGATGTGATGTAATACACAGTTACACACAGGTGTACCATATTATTTGGCAATAGTAGGCACTAAGAAGAGTGGTTGTTCCGAAGGGAAGCTGATAGGAATCGGGTTGTATGAAGGCTGCGCCCCTGAAATTGACTACACATTGGTGAATTCGCTTCATTAGTCGATTTCAAATGAATGAATTAGACGAATTTCAGTTGTAAAAATGTTTTTTTTAGGAGCTAAATCCTTATTTTTAAGATAAAATGTTAGTGTCTGATGATACATGTGAATACTGCAATAGTTCTTAACAATAAGCTCGGCGGAAGCGAGCCACCGATCACAGCCACCGGTAGCCCAGCGACAAGCAGTTCACAAGCTTTTTCATACGTTTTGTATGCATTCGTCGCACACGTGTGGCTGGTGGCGGCCACCCGCTAAAGCAGTACTCAACACCACAGCTAGACGCGACAGCCGCCGGTGGCTGTGGTCGGTGGCTTGTTTGCGCCGAGCCTAATTGTGCTCGTGTAAGTACTTATATCTGCAACTGAAAGATGGGTGTGCCAGGTGAGGTATGAACGTTGAATTAATGCTATGGAAATTTTCTTTGTGCTTGAATTGCGTGCATAACAGGAATTGCGAATGTGTTTATGAATGTTCATGAAGGTTGTAATGACAAGAGATACAATAAGGTGATTTTTCCTTTGGTAGTGTCATCATCATTATCTGCCTAGCCTTTGCCGTTGCGTTTGTTGCGTTTATTTTTGCGTTAGGGTCGTGTAATTTCAATAAAGTTTTGTAACAGGCACGTTAAGTGACTTTGAACTCACAATCCAAACGTGACTGACTTGATAAAAACGAAATCTACTACCGATTTTCACTAGAACAGAATAAAAAGCCAAATCAACAACAAGGTCAAAACAACAATATAAATAAAAACGCCTTATTTATGCTAAACTACGATAATCGGCTTAGTAGCAAGCATTAAAACACTAACTTTAGGGTGGCTTGAACAAAGATAATAGCGCCTCACAGGAAGGTCCCAAGGTCACCATGAATATTAGTATGACAGTTTCCACTTCGCAGAATATTCTGCATTAAAATAATATTTTCCCTTCAGCTTTCCTCCCTTATTTTTGTCACGGCTATTACTTTCGCGTCATCTACTCATACGTTTATTCCCGATATTATTAAAGGTTTGCGTCTAATATCTACTTGAAAGTGTCGTACTACTGCGCACTCGTAACATCTCATTTAAGTTCCCGATGTAGAAATGAGCTTAATTCCTTGGAAATTTTCTAACGAATTTATCCATGCCGGTGGTATCCGCGTGCCAACTTTAGAAATAAAATTAGGCACTTATCCTGACTTTGTGGAAATAGCAGACGAAGCGGTCCTATTAAAAACAACTTTTAATTTGGATTTTCAATAAATAGTGTTTTTATAGTATTCGCTTCCTCTAGGTATCCGCCATTAAAATTCCGACCTCGTCTGGAGAATATTTCCCTTTAATTGAAACAAGCGCATCACGGGTCAACCGCTAGTCTCCGGGAGATATGGGTCAAGGTAACTGTGCCCCTTATAATCCTATTCAGCGTTCGTGCTCCGGTTGGTCTCGAATCAAACAAAAACGGTACCCCCGTTTCAAATGCAATTGGGACGAGGAAATTCGGATGCATAACTAATTTGTCCAAGTATATTTGTAGTGAAAAAAAAGAATGTTTTAGATGCCTTTCTGAGGAACCTATATTTTTGGAAAAATAGTAGTTGCTACGAGGTCTGGGCACGATTATTATGCCAAAAATATAGTTTTAATAAGAATCTATAAGCTTAAAATAAACCATAGTTTATTTGGTATTGCCATGATAAGCAAACGACTTTCTAACATATTATCATCATCTTTATGGAGTTAAGCAGTCAATCATTATATACTTACAGGGTGGATTTTTGAGACGGGACAGTCAAGGAAGGAACCGTGTACTTACAAGAAAACGCCCTAAGGAGACTGTCCTTAAATTTTTGAGGAACTTTGATCTGCATTCACAGATTTTGAAAAAATGTAGTCAGCAAGAAAATGGGCAATTTTTACAAAAAGTTTTTTTTTGATAGCAATCGATCCTGTTTCTTATAAGGATCAAAAAACTTTCTGGGAAGAACTGAGATTTGAGTAAGTATTAGAAAAGTCAGAAATCGCAAAAAACAAACTGTGCTAATAAATCCGATTCTGATATTTTTTGAGATTCTTGTTTTTCATATTGTTAAACTACATAATATGATAGTTCGTAGAACGTACACAGGAATGCATAAACTTTGGGCCTCTTCTGTCATCTATGGTTATAATAAAAATAAATAGGGTTAGGTGACTGTTAATAAGAAATCCCGTGTTAATATAATCTTGTGTTATATTATTTTAGTAATAGCTGTTCGTCGGGAATAATCTTAAAGAATGCATCGAAGTATGGAAGAAACGAACGTGTTGCACCGCCCTCAAATAAATTGCCCTTATGGCAAGAGAATAATGTTGATGCAGAAACATAATTAATTCCATAAAAACAAAGAGTAAAAGAGTTCTCAAGCAAAATAAATTGCTACTGAAGGCTGCATGTTGTAGCGAAAAAAAAAATAAAAGGACGGAAACTTCACTTTTCTGCTACGACACGTTTAATTTAGTTTTTAAAATAAAAATAAAAAATAACATTAAAAGGTAAAAAAATGAATATTATTGTATAAAAAAGTTGCAGGTTGTCTTGTGTGAAGGGAATAAAATAGAGAACTTTGGTCCGATAGGTATGCGAATAACGAACGAGAAAATAAACGTACTATCTAGTCGATTGCAATCACTAATTAGTAACGCTACCAAAACATATCGTTATAAAAAAAATTGAGAACCAAGGTATCTCGCATTTTACAAATAAAATTAAATAGTTAATGAATTAAAAAAATCTCGTACTATCTACACTATTAAATTTGTACGTAAAATTATCATAAAAAAAACCGTGGCATAAGTAATTGCGTCCGGCGAGGTGACGTAGACTGTAGATTGTCGCAGGTTCAGGAACTGGCGTTGTTTGTGAAACCTTCAGTGGTCTAAATGCGGTCCAACTCTCGACGTTGGCCAAGGACGTCCAGCGTAATTTTAGGCCAAAACCTGGAGGCCGAAAGGCGGCCTGTTCAAAGCTGTTCAATCCAGAAAAAATAAAGATGAATGCTTAGAATAATACTTAATATACCATTCTCAATATAGTTTTGCCATAAGGTATTAATAGGATGGCAGAGATAGTCTGGTTCACTTGAAAAAAACTCGTTAATTTTCCACAAACTGGGTCCGTATCAATAGATTCAACTTTTGCAACTGAGAAAAAAATGGGGACCCATCTGTCAGAAGAAAAATAATTCGAATCACGAAATAAAAAGATAAAAATCGACCAGGCTCAAATACAAACGAAAAAAAGGTTGATTATAAAGAACCAAAAAGTTTTGACATGCAGAGTTATGCTGCAATGTGTAGACCTCAAGACGAGCTGCTTCTCACACGGATAACTCTACGTCGCTTGCTGCCGCATCACCTTTTCTGACTGTATATTTTGGCTGCTGAGACCTAAACTACAAACGTAGTAAACAGGGAAGTTTTACTAAAGTGTGGCTGATAATTTAGTATGTTGTGGTGTCTTACGACTTCCATGCGAACGAAGTCGCGGGCAGAAGCTAGTATTTCATATTTACGTTATTTGTTTTGTATAGGATTACTTGTAAATGATCGATCAATATGGCTCAGTATTCCATAAAAGTCGTCGAATACATCAGTGGCTGACGTATGAATTTGTTGTCATTGACTTCAATAACATTCTGGATGCTGAAATAATAATAAAGAAATGTGTTAATATGATAAATAGCACTACTTTACGAACCACAACGAGAAATGACATGGGTAGAAATGGCAGTGGAAATGATAATCACAGGCAGGTGAAGGCTGCCAAGAAAAGCCTTTCCTTGGTTGTCGTTTCAATATTTCGCTAATTAATTCTTTAGGCGTAAGTAAACCTAACCTAAGTGAGGTACTTAAAATCACTTCTTCGTTCCGCACACGCATCTCAATGCTTGATTCAGAGAAATATCTCTTGAAGGGAAACAGTTTAACTGAAGAATTATACATTGATGTAGATATATTTTTAATAATTTTGAAATATAGGCTTTTCAAAGCATTTCGAAACGTTGCTTTCGAATATATATTTTACGACGTAACGACTACACTTTATTATATCTTCGGAAGTTATTGCTTACCATCAAACTGCTCCGTTTTCCATCCAAGTCAAGCATAATCTTTGCAGAAAATGAACTCACACTCCTGCATAATTCACTCTATCACAGTGTCTTGCAATATTCAGATCTTGCAAAAACAACGGACACTACGGGCGTCAGAATAAATTATAGGATATTCCTGCTGAAATAGCATTTATTCCTGATCAGTTAAGACTGAGCATCACAACAGGCTCTTGATCGAATCACACGAAAATCAGTGGGTAACGCCCAGTGTAGTAGCGTGCTCGGTTTCGTTGTTTTATTTATGAATAAATCGGTGGTTGGTTAGAGAGTGCCCGCTCGTATGATCGGTCCTAAAATTGAATTATTTCCAGCTCGACTCCCCCCTTTCGGGTGATCCCGGAACGTCGAACATAGTATCCCCAATTTGCATAGCAGTGCTGTTACGATGCAACAACGAAAATTTGATTTATTTAGAAGCGAAGCGGATCCTCATGCTTCTTCTTATTGGTTTTTCCACAACAGTTAGGTCAGCTGTCTATAGTGTTTTTTATTTGTTTAACCAAATAGCCAGACGTTGTCTTGTCATGTTCTTGTTGGGTTGTTCTTTTTCATACGAACAATGTTCTACACCTTTTTAGGTTTGATTATTTAGCAGATTTCATTATAAACGTTGTACCTTTCTTGGCTACGAAAGGCTGAGTTAACTAAGATATTCAATATTGTGAATCCAGATCTAAATTTAGTTTCTCTGAGAAATCTATTGATATCTCTCCTCGATAAACACAACTTATTAAATAAACTATGAGCGATTCAGCGAAATCAATTTTATATTTGAATAGAAGAGACTCAAATAAAAATAAGGTTTTCGTTAAGATCTATTGTCTTAGGTTCTAAACGTGTCGATTTGGCCAAATTAGACATGAGCTCTTTTCCAAAAAATCTATTATTTTACAATAAAATATATCATCAAATTGCCCTCATCACCCATTTCCCTTTGTTTCTGCAGTGAAATTGGATCGAAGCTAGATGCATGTCTCCTTAACTTTCGAAACTGGGTTAAGGATGAGATGAAGGTAATTTACTTGGCGCATAAACACTTTAATCTACTTGTGCAATTAGATTCTATGGCTACGGGATAATTTCTTTGTTGTCCGTTACTCGATTTGTTGAATGGAAAAATACACAAATCATATATTTTTTTCAGGATTTATAATTCAAGCAAATCGCTTATACACACCGTACGTTCAGACCTTGCGATATCATAAATCCTTTTTCAGCTGATCTTGAATCTCTAATACTGACACGAGTTGGACCTCTGTTTTGTGTGAAAAGAGCACATGCCGCATTAAAAGTCTGGCTGTTTTGAGCTGGGCCTCGACAGTGGAGTGAATGAAGGCGGGGGAGGCAGGTCCGCGCAGCCTCCGAAGCGCCCGGCCGACTGCCAGTCGACGTCGCGCCAAGCGGGAACCACCACGCGCTACCCGCTCATATTACCCTCAACAACTAACCAAATAGTGGCATTTTTATGTGCTAAACTACAACATTGTAAGTAATGTTACCACATCAACACACGCAAGCAAAATTTGGATTCAACCAGTGCCTATCATCAAATCGACCTTTCCAAAAGCATCATCCATTCAAACGCTGACGTTGCCGGTGATAGCTTCTTGTAGCTTTTTTGTTCGTTAAATGGCAATTACATTCGTTGCCGTGGCGAAATGTGATGTATTATCTAAGTACGATTCGTCCGTAGTCACCTGAGATGTCTAGAGGTCGCCGCGTAGGCGATGTCAGTGAGCTACATTAGTGTGCGCGCCAATCACGTGTATTGTTCGGACTGCCTTGATTTTCTTCGCATTTGAAACATTCAACACCCTCTCTAGCAACATCAGACTACTAAGAAATGCTTCACTATTTCAAGAAAGCATAGGTGGGACCTAGTGATAAATGTACCGTGAAAATTGGTATGCAAAATATACATACATACTCATTTTGTCATGCTTATCTCATAAAGGGGTGGCTTTATTAATTGTTACAAGCTGTTGCTGGGCAGGTTTTTCTAATATTATGCAATGGGTTTTTATTTAGTACCTACCCAACATTTTATAAGGTTTTATTTAGTACAATTTCTGTATTCAATTTTTTCAGTCGTGAAAGAAAACGAATTGAAAAAAATACAGCGTAGCAGCCGAAATGTATGTACGATAATTCTAGTATTTGGCAAGCCACTGACATTTGGTACTCTCTTTGTAGATCTCCTACATATCGAGTGGGATCGCCAGTAAGTCCTTGTTAACTGCCGTAATCCCGTCGTGTAAGCCCGCTCTTAGTTTATATTATATGCCTTTTGGGTATTCCCGAAACTTTAATTTTTTTCAATGAGAGAATTATTGATTTAAGTAAAGGTGGACGTGATTGGTTTTTGTTTGTTAAAAATATTTTGAAGGTCACGCCTATAGCAATGATGTGTATTGTTCTTTTTTGGTTTAGTCGCTACATCGTCTTGTATCAAGTCTAATTCTTTGTTGGATTTTAGAATTGAAGCATTGGTTTTTGGAACTATTTATTTAAATATCTACATATTAATTAAGGATAATGATGAAATACATAATATGGTGATCTAAATATCATTGACAGCTACGATTCACACACTCTATTTATAGCTCCTCGTAAACCCTGGTTCTCCTCACATTTGATCATTGCTTTTGCACCAATCGCTTCAAGGTCTAACCTTCCTAACATGTAGGTACCTACCGAAGTAGGTACTTGACCTGAGATGGATTCAATGCTCTTATATTACAGCACTTCATCACCGAAATCAGTAATTACAACCTCTAAATTCATTTGATTAAAATGAGCACTTTAAATTTTCAAATTAAAATTCCTCAGCGAACTTAATTCGACTCGCAAATGTATAACCTCATTTCGTTACCCTCTTCATGGAAGCTTTCGTTGATACGTTTCCGAGGTATAATCTAATGCTGACCCGTCTCAGTCCTCTCATTTTCGGTGTTAAGTGTCTCTGGGGTTCCGTCAAGGCTTTGCTTAAATCCTTTTTTGCTTGGATTAAGAAAACGTCCAGCTTTTGACGAGTCGTGGGGTTAATATGATTTGAAGATGACACGAGTAACCCAAATAAAATGATCGAATTCGTTTTTCTATATGTATTATACCTACCTACAACTAAAGATGATAATGTTCAGAAATATTTATTTATGCTACAAGTGCAAAAAGTAGGTGTTTTTCCGGCGAGTGGCATTTTTATTCGCGAGCGAAGCGAGCGAGTGTATTAGTCGACACGAGTCGGAATTCATCTTACGCACGTGTAGCATACAATGTTTTACTATGCATTGTGCGAGGAAAAAAAAAATACACAGATCGACTCCGAACTAAGCAAGAAATTAGTAAAATGGCGGGCTTATCTTAAATACATGTGCGCTCAGCATATCTACTACTGCGCTCACGCTGCCACGTCACGTCGTATCGCAAAAAGGCACGAGCAAAATATACGTTCAACCAAACATAATTAATGAATATTTAAAATGAATTTATTGATCAAAATCTAAATCTAGAGTTAATTAAATTAATAACGGGTTTAATGAAGTATTAGGTTTTATTGTATATTTTATATGAATGATAATCTGTACCTACTTGACTAATTTGTAAAAGTTTTTTCAAATAATAAAACTCTTTGCGTCGGTCGGGCTGACGACGGAGTTAAAAATTAAAAAACTGAAAAGTGAAAACCACTAGTGTGAAAAAGTGGTATTTTCCGCACAATTTGGCTGCTTGGAAAACGCTCTTTTCGAGCACATGCATTATAAAATAATTTATGAAGTCATGGAAATCTTTTTCCTTGATTGTTTGCGTAGGGAGTTTGGACGATAGAAGATTATTCTCATTTTTCCTAGTTACAAAGGAATGAGTGCTGTTATTGTAAAACTTCTACGAATTTCCCTAAAATGTAATACCTCTTAACAGTTTTGTAGAGCATCGTGTTCACTCGGCTCGCTTGCCACAACCAAGTGCTATGGCGAAGCGATTAGCGTTCGAAAAATAGAAAAGAATTTAGTTAGTGTAAGTGAGCCGTTTGTAGGATTAAATTGGCTTAGTTTGCGAAACAAGGATTACCCGATAGGTAAAACCAAAGAAAATAATTCTTCTTAAATATAATTTCTGTCTTCCAAAAAACTCCACAAATCCATCGAATTAAATTATAATCTTCAGAAGTGATCTGTTTTCTTGATTATTATTACTTTTGCAAGAATTGATCCGTTTCTCATTTCGAAAATTTAATCATTCGTTTATTAAAACTTGTTTGGTGATAAAAATGCAACTCATCCATTAATTTATCTTGTTACCTTTCACCGGCTTAAAATTGCGTGTTGTATAAAACCATGTTGTTTGTTATTACCTACAAGCGTGTGCTAGTGGGTTTTACAATTTGTCAAATAAAATAAGACTAATAATAAAACTGCTTGTGTTTTTTTTTGACATATCTTGGGACCCTGGAGTCCCGCACCTTTAGAAGGCGTACGAGGGGCCGAAGCCAACTCGCAGAGGCCCGTTGTTCATTATTTGTCGTCACTCGAGGCTATATTTTGATCACTCGAGCCTTCAAAACCTTAAAATCTACTTACTTAAATAAATGCTTTACCTGTTCGCTCTTCACCATCATCATTAGCACATTACGCTCCATTGCTGGGCATAGGCCTCTCCAGTTGCGACTGCCAGTCCCTGTCATCCATCATGTCCAACCACCTCGCGAAAATCATCGTTCCGTCTAGTTTGAGAGCTTCCCACACTGCATTTGTCGATTCGCGGTCGCCAATGTAAAATCCGTCTGCGTCTACAGCCATCGGTTCGATGTTTAATAGATATGGCTAGCCCATTGGTTTCTCGGCTAGGCTATGGACGACTTTTGTTCTCAGTCGTTTTCCACTAACTAACAATCAAATCTTACAATCGAATTTCACTTGTTCTTCGTTAATTTCATTGCTATGCTGTGAAACTTCTTAACTAGCTTTCGACATTCCATTAAAATTATCATGCAAGTGTTCATTGTCAATAATAGCTAGTCTATCTGCGTGTCGTCTCAAATAGCTTTGGTATATGATGCATAACTGCTTTCATAGCCTCAATTTTGGTCATATTATAGTCGGTTATTTTGCGTGATAACATCATTATTGATGCAAACTTGTTACCCCTGAATATCTTTGTCTCATGGTAAGAGTAATAAGTCCTGTTAAAGAATAAAATAAAGACTTCTTCGTGTTCATTCTTTGAGTGGTCATTGAAAACTTCAAGAGCGCAGTCCCGTGGGTCATTCAATTGTCATATTTTTACAGCGGATGGTACATTTACCTAACTGTACCATGGACCATGACCCATTTCCCCACCGCCTGAGGTGACACCCCGTTTCAATACGCGGCCGACATAAAGTCACTTTTATGCATTGCTGTAAAAATAAAAGTTACACCGTACTCGCGTACCTGTAGGAGCGTTATTATTTTTTATGTGTCACAAGTGGGAATGGCCGTTTTAATTCCTACTGTGATATGTACCGTTATTGCTTTTATGGGACATCATGCCCTTTACCAAAATTTATTTTACTGTCAGATTTTTGTTATTTCTCCTAAAATGTTACATGTTATTCAGGATGATGTTACGTTTCAAAAAATGTACGACCTACTTTAATTCATGTTTAATATTGTATGCCTTTAAAGCCTACCGAAGTACTACAACGAAACCCACATTTCAAAGGCAAAATAAATAAAGAATAAACAAAAGCCCTCCCGCATCATTTTCTGTTTCGCGACCCAGAAATAAAGGTACCTCATACTTATGGCCGTATTATGTTTCCATTAGAGCTTGTTGACTTAACCCTCGAAAAATGAACAGTGACTGCGGTTTTTCCGCGTCTCACCGAAGTGGCCCAGGCACGTATCGAGGTTTTACGATGCAAAGGCACGCGGCGTTTTGCTGATTTATTTTCATTATCGTGTTCAGCTGTGCCGGTGGTGCTATTTTTCTCCGACCCAGATTGGGATGGGAACCGTGACTGAAATTAATAAAGTGATGTCGTCACCGACAGTTGTGGACATTTTTGAAAGAAAATTTCATATTCATCGTTAGCGAATCCAGTTGTCGAAACTTTTATTTTCTCCCTATCCTCGTGCCAGGGGAATTCGGCAACGGACAGCTGATGTAAAACCCGGTCGGCTCTGCAGAGATATCTCATTGTATGACAGCAACTGCGAACTGATGACCCACTGACCCAATTCTGGACTGCAGCAGTCAGCGATCTGTATACCTTACTATTTGTTTCGAGTTCTGGCAGTGAACCCACCCAACTTATCTTACCCAGAACAGCATGAATATGCATGCTGTTCTGCAATTCTTGAGGGAATTTTCCGGTGTTTTAATAGGAAGTCAATATTAATTAGGAATATCAAATATTCATAGTTTGTTTACCTATCTTTTGTGGAAGTTCTCCTACATTTATTTTCAATACCGCTTTGAATATAAGCGTGTTTTAATATAGTAGAAAAGCCTTCAGGGAAATCAATAATAACACCTAGACCTTCTGAATTTCATTTCACCTAAAGCCTATGCCATTTGCAATAACTAGTTGAAGTCTTGTAAACATGTTTGTTTCCATAGATATTAATAATAGCATACATTCATTATTGTAATGTGGATATTTACATCCAGAAAGAGCAGAAGAATTTCTCATTTTTGCCTTGTAATAATGTCTGTCAATTTTTCTCCCAACACTTTACTAAGCTATATACCTGCCTGATGCCTGTAAATTCAAGACTTATGTTCAGACGGGAGTTAAGTTGCCAGTTTAAGAGAACGTTTTACTCGCCTACATGGTGTAATTCTTAAAACCAAATCAAGATCTACGTTATTTACCCTTACCATTCCATTCATTATTATTAACGAGTTTAGTCAGAGTATCTGAACATACTTATGTAGCTCTCAGACGCATATATTAGCCTCTCGCTTAGTTGATTAGAATCAATGAATATTAAATAGCAATCACTGTGAACATCATATTTATATAATAACCGCAATGGATCATATTCATGGAATAATTCAAGCAGAATTGAACTGTTCTCTGGACTTAGGCCCGTAATACAGAACCTCACTGAAAACTCAAGCATTACTTAAAACTCTTTTAAAGCCTTTTGATTGGTTGAAACTAGTTGCTTGAGTCTTGGAGTGAGGTTCTGTAATACGGGCCTTAGGCTCCCGTGTTCTTCAATATGAAATTCAGGATCGCGATCGCAATAATCAAAACGAATATTCGATTCGGTAACCGTCAGTGTTCTAGCTTCACCGTAATTGTTGTTGGAATACCTAATAAAATTAATATAAGGATAATAAAAAAATAATGTTTGCAGTCTGTCGTTACTCCCAAGGTTCTCTTTAATTGTCATTCAGCAATTGGCATAAGCGAGGCAGTGAAATTTAATGAACCACATTCGGGTCAAGGCTGTCTGTAACAGGAGAACCGACGACACTTCAGTTTGAATTTTGCATCAAGAATTTTGGAATATGGATAATTGCTTTAATTGGAACAGTACAATAGACTATTGTTTTAAACATTCATGAGTTCTCCCAGTAAGTGTACTACGGAAGACAATTAAATTCACCAACTGGGGTGAACTAGACGTGTCGTATTAGGTTGGTCAGTGTTATCGTCCTTAAATTCAAACATCCTGTCGTTGTTTTCAGTCGGTTAAATTTTCTCATGTGTTAATACTTCACTGACGTTTCCTAACTTGACTAATTTATAGCTCGGCCTATACTCGTGTAGGCTGGTGTTTTAATTTTTTCCTTTTTCCAATTAAAAACGTGCACTGCTAGCGAATTCTTTCGCCTGTGCACGACTTGAATATTTTATGCCTGCAGTCTCGCGGGAAATTAATGCTGGGTGCACTAAACCATTGTGCTTAAGAGTTTTCTTTGGTGCGGTTCGTTAGAATTTTAAAGATGCGATTTTGAGGTTCGTGATAGATTTATTGACCCATATTTTTTCAGTATCATGTGAATGTAGGGTGCTCTACATATCTTCATTATTTTATACTTAATATGAGTTTTTTTTCGATTTGGTTGGCCATTCTGATCGGTCAAGTGGTTCTGAGTTCTCCACGGCGTGGTTGGTAGTTTTAGTCCTTCCGAATCATATTGCACAATATCTTCACCTGCTGTTATGTTATCTATAACAACACGTACATAGGAAAATAAACGAATTCAATAATTCACAGTACAAACCAGATTCCAATCTATTTGTAAAGGTTACATGCCCCCGGGAGTGATATCAAATAGGGAATTGGTTTCGTCAGGTACGCCCAGCCGCTAAGACCTAAACTGCGGCTTACCGCTCGCAAGTCGGCCGCCTGAGGGACTCTCGTAACTCTGTACCCTATTATTCCACTATCTCACTTTCAGCGTACGTGAGATCCTTATTTATTGACCGAACCTGATGTAACAACGATTTGCTGCGTAATCTACGTGCTGCGCAATGTACTGCTCGCTTCGATACATATTTAAAAGTGACACGATCTAGTTGTTTAAACGTGTTTTGCGATATACCCGTTGTTACCTGAGATTTCATTGAACCTTTCGTAGTACGAATACTAGGAGTAATTTGCTTGACTTCATTTAAATATGAACCCTGAATAGCACTCCTATACCTACATACCTATACCTATATTTGTTTGTATAGTTGTAGCATATTTTAAGTAGTTACAGGTTGTTTTGTTATGTAACTATTTATGTACTGATATATCTGAACCTGACTTGATTTCCGTACGTCTTTTTCGGGTGACCACTGAAAATCAGCGCTGTGCTGTGGGACTCTCATAGCACAGCATCATGCTGAGTGGAAGCCTTCTTGTCACAGTCATGACGTGCAGCTGCCGACTATTTCTGTTTTGAGCTCGTGATTATAATGTGGATCTATTTTGTTTTATTTTTTTGATTATTCATATTGTTTTGTATGTACGTGTTTCTGTTACAAATAAACCTATTTTTCTTCCTTTCTTTCACTCGGTTAAGTTAATTAATTTCACCGGGTATTTTATTCCAATAGGTACTCATTCCTAAATTCGTGAAAAATATCAAATAATATCCCTAACAAACTCAATTCCTTTGGATTATATCCATGGTTTTTATTTTCCACCCAAGTTAACCGTGCTCGCTTGTAACTGATATTTCTTTATTCAATCTTGTGATTTGATATACTTGACTCATTTTTCCAGCGCAATAAATTTAACAACTTTATGATAAATCGTCAACTTTTATTGTCTTCTTCGCGTAAAGGTTCAAGTATAGGCACCATTGGAAAGCGGATCTGAAATCTGTAACTATTAAGCTCCGGGACTTTGCGACAAGCCTGAGCCAAGTCTCAGCCTAAATTCTCATTTGTACAGCTCTAGCTACGGAATAAATGCTTTATATTCCGCACACCTGTATGCTCCACATAAATAATTGCGAATTGCCACAACGTCCAGTACTTGTGGAATTGTTTCTTCTTCATTTAACTTGGTTTCCAGTCTTGGATTTACTTCTTCTTTATTGCCAACTTTATATAATTTTTATTCCGTATTGCCTCCATTATTCTGAAAATAGTTTTTGGATATACTTCTTTAAGAGCTTTAAAGCTCCAACCTTTAACTACCAAGTAGGTATAGTAATGGCACCGCTTACAACTTTCTTGTTGAACTAGCTGAATATAGACGTTTTGATATCGAACCTGAATGCGGCCGTGCATTTGAAGAGAAACTTAGGGAGCGCTCTGGCGAATATTGTTTGCCCTCGAACTGGAACAGGTCTCCGCGGTTACTTCCTGCAGTAGAAAGACAAACTTAAGCCATTGTGAACATTACATGGAATGCTGTTATTACGTTCTCTATGCAATTTGCAACTACACGAAACTTGGTCTTTGTTTGCATCACTTAAGAAATTTGTTAAACTTGGGGGTAGTTCCTTCCTTGTTCCAACTGAAAATAATGTAATCGTAACAGTCCCAAAAGTTGTTTTTGAAAAGGTCGAGGAAAGCCGAATTAAGATTAAGTGATGGAGTCTTGTGAATGTTATTGCGAGAATCGTACTGCATTAAAATGCAGAGCTGGTGAAAGGACTACTCGCAATTGAATTCCTAAGTGAAGTGATTTAAACAAAAAGTGGTAACTATAAACGTATACGTGTGAATAAGCTGGACAAGTGTTCTGGCTTTTTTGTGCGGATGAGAGGATGCGCGGCTGGCGGTTGTCCGCTCAGCGGAGACGCTAGCGGAGGAGGTAACGTCGATCGGAAAGGGTGTCGGGCCGCGAGCGCGACGATTGGTGCCCGCACGAGGCGCACCGGCATGCGCTGACGTGTGCGCGGCGCTGCGCGTGCTGCGGCGCGGCGCGATGCCCCCCTGGGCCTGACATGGAGGAGGGCGGCTACTGGCGGCCATCTTGCTCGACGCTGTCGCTCGCGGAGCACCATGGCAGCGCAACGCACCTGTGTGCGAGGCACGCGCCCCAGCCGCGGCTTGCACACCGTCATCCCCCCCATGCGCATCATTCGCACGCGCATCAGCACACGCACGCCCACCATCTGCAACACGCGCAACACTCCTCGTGCCCCGTGCACAGCCCGTTCAGACAACCCACGCCGGAGTACTGTGCCGCACATTCACAGGTACTTTTTACTTATTTAGTAGAACTTATTCCTAATTGAGTATCTGAAAGAATTTTATTAAGTTTTTTTGAAGCAGGTACCAAAATAGCGCAATTTGCACGTTAACTAAAAACCGTTCTTAGTTAAAGTATTTGCACATAATTATGATTTCACGTACCTACGGCGCGTCGTGATTGATGAGTTAAGTAAAGAACCTATCAAAAGAACGGAGTGCTGACGAAGATTACTTCGTCAATGCTATCAGACATGATAGGTCGTACGCGCGAACGATTTGTGAAACCGAGTCACGAGGTGACGGCACCTGCACCTAATTTATTACAAGTGGATGCCTACGTCGGCGGAGAGCATATTTTCAATGACACAGATTTGCATCTTGCGATTGCTCTTCGCTCGACGTAAACGATGATGATAAAAATATAAAAAGCCCTATAGCAAACCTTACACGCGAGGGCAAAATTCTTTCCCTTTTTGTGACGTTAACACCAAATCGATTGATTTATGAAACGCCTGTTTAATGGCGATAGATATTTTGTTCGTTACAAATACATATTTTATAAGTATTTGGCACGTCCGGCCTTGAAACGGTGTTTATTATTGGCTGGTACTACGAAAACTTGAAGGGAATGTTACACTAGGTAATGGAAGTAGGTATAGAGCACGAAAAATAGCGAAACAAAGGGAAACCAACCATGTGTCTACATCGACTAATGTAGTAATTACATTTGAACACAAAAGTAAACCAGAGCTTATTACTGGGTAATTGTGTACTTATTTCGGAGAGACGCTCGTGTAAGAATAAACCGCTACTCTTGAGGAAAGACAACTGAAATATGCTTAGGAGCTTTTCTTCGCAGAATTAGAACGTGAAGTGAGGTTTCAGGTATAATGTACAGGCTGGTATTTATATCTTCGTTCCATCAGAAAAATGCGTAAACGAAACGATAAGTTACTAACATGACATGATGACAAACTATATTCCCCGTGAATTTAGAAACTCGTCTTTGAAGTTAACTGTATTAGGTATATATCATCTATACTAATATTATAAAGCTGAAGAGTTTGTTTGTTTGGTTTAACGCGCTGATCTCAGGAACTACTGGTTCGAAATGAAAAATTCTTTTAGTGTTAGATAGCTCATTTATCGAGGAAGGCTATAGACTATATAGCATCACGCTACAATCAACAGGAGCGGAGTATCAATGAAAAATGTTGCAAAAACGGGGAAAATTTATTCCTTTTGAGAGCTTCCGTTGCGTGCGCTGCGTAAACGGTTGAAGTTACGCAAAAATCGTGTATGACGAAATTGTTCCTCTTAAAAAGTTCTAAAAAAAATATCTTTTAAGGTTGGCTCCCAATAACTTTTTAATGGTAATCAAATTTGTTATAAAATAATGGATTATTTGCGAAGGTGTTTTCATAAACATGGTATTATAATCCAAATAAATAGTTTCATAATCAAGGTTGATTAAGTACATGTAAATTCCTTTTTTAAATTATTCTAATCGGACCTTTCCTTTAGAAATTACGACGGGTATAAAAATACTTACAAGTAAGAAATCTGCGCTTAGTCTATTAGTTACCAACACATGTTATTTTTTATTGACTGTTTGAACGCGCTAATCTCTGTCATTACCAGTCGGATTTGAAAAATTCTTTTTGTATTTTATAGCCCAATTCTTGAGGAACGCTATAGGGTATGTAGCATTACGCTAGGACCCTTAGAAGCCGAACAAAAAGAAAAAAAAGTAAGAAAGAGCGCTAAGCGAAAACGAAGTAACAGCGTGGGCAGGCGATGCGATGCGACGGGGTGGGTCAGAGAACAAGAATTTTCTCGCGGACGAAGTCGCGGGTGGAAGCTAGTTCTAATATAATACCAAAAGTGTACAGCAGCTGGTCTTGATTGATGGGGACTTAGTACATATTATAACGTAATGTGAGGAGATTGATGTATTTAGGTAGCCACTCTGACCGTATGAGGATGGATGGCGTTAAGATGGACTTATAGCGGTTAGAGTTTTATGCTTAAATAAGAAATTGTTTCATATTTTCCTTATTAAAAACAGAAATAATCAACGTCATCTAAAGCTTTTGTTGTTAGCTGAGTAGGTGCTTAATTTAAATTAAATTTTTGTTCAGGTCCTTCAAATACTTATTTTCCCAAATTACACGTTTCCGAATTTAACTCGGCATGTCAAGTAAAAGTCCTTTAACGATGAATTTTAAACGGAATTGAGGGGGAGGCTTTCATTGAAATCAAACGCGTATAAAAAGGGCGTCGAGCTAAAATAATCCTTTTTTTAACGTTTTCATGAATACAGAAGGGCGTCTGACAATGGCAACTGTGACATCTAAATTGGTTTTTGAGAGTACGAATGCAGGAGGCACGAATTGTTCGTGGCGAGACATCTCATATTTAATGCGTAATTGAATCAATATGAATAATAAATCAGTAAAGATGAGGGTCCAATTCGCCAGTTCCAAGGCTCAGGAAACCTTCAAAATAAGCAAAAGTATTGCAGACATTAATCAACTTATAGATGATATTTCATTCACACAGACTCGCCTCTTGGATTCTGTATTCGATTCCATTAATAATTCTATGGCGTGTTCCAGAAAATTGCTGGCTAATTTAATGAGGATCCGCTTCTTCATGATGAATGATGGATTAAATGTATGCCTCATATTTTCCTTCTAGGGGCTGATATTTTGGTGGATTAATTTGTTGGAATATTGGTTCCGTGCTACTGGATGTTCTAGTTGGTAATGACACTCAATATAGCAAATAAACTATTTTCAGTATGAGTACTCACCTGGACACAACTTTAAACTAACACTTATCTAATATTCCGCCACCCTCTGTCTTGGCCGTGGTTTATAAAGACTACAGAATAATGACTGAATGAATTTCTGGTAATTTAATTATCCACTACTATATAATAAATTTCCTATTTAAATTCTATAACACGCCTTCAAACCTCATTATAAATTGTTATTTACAATTGTTAAGGTAACTTCCCCAGTCGGACACCTGAATTATAATAATTGTAACAGCAAGTATTTAAAATAGGTACTGTAATATTATCAGAGTCGAAATAATTCTGCAAACAAATGTTCTTGACATCATAATGATATTTAAAGACTCGAATCTTACGGCAAAATATTTTCTTTGCTATCGCTACCAATTTCAATTTGGATTGTAAGTAAGCAACCCTTAAATTAAAAGTAATCGCTATCAGTTGTTTTGTTTAAGGGGGAAGCGCCAAGGTAGCCCGCGAAATTCAAATTTTCTTACGATTTTTGCAATTTGCAGCTGTCTTTTTTTTTTTTTTTTTTTTCTTGTGGATGGGAAATCATCAAATGACTTCTCCCGCTCTGGGCGGAGCGGGAGGGCGTGTCAGACTTTTACTGCCTAAAACCCACCCGTGTTCCTTCTGTTGCCTGTGCCGGGGCCACGGTAACTCTTTCGAACATCCCGCAACCCTAGCTGGCATCGGCCCTAGCGGACCCCGTCAATAGTGCTGACATCTCTTTGAGGCGCGCGTGGAACACGACGCGCCGTCGACTCGGGCCTGGTCCTTACCGGACGGCGAGCTACCCATTGCTCGCCGTCCGCAAGCCCGCGCCTACGGTGGCCGGGAATCGGCTGCCGATTCCCGACGCCCAGGGCGTCTCCTGCGGCGACTAGGGGCGTGAGGGTGCAAAGCTTGCCTCTCCCTCACGCGTGCCGCCTCCTCCTTCACGAGCATTACTGCTTCGCAGAAGGAGGTAATGGCTTCCCATGCACTCTCGCTCCGTACCATGGCCTGGACCAGGGCCGGACGCGAGAGATTGCCGCCGCCGATCGCTTCCGCGAGGACACGGCGGTGCTCCGCCCAAGCCGGGCAGACCTCCACCGTATGCTCCACCGTGTCCTCCGGGCGATCCACACAGTGGTGACACCCGGGCGTTTCCTCCCGCCTTATCCGGAACAGGTACCTCCCGAAGCACCCGTGTCCGGTGAGGACCTGCGTCAGGCGGAAGGTGAGGACGCCGTGGCGCCTCTCCAGCCACTCCTCAAAGAGGGGACTTATCGCCGCAATTGTGGCGTGCCCAGCGCTGGGTTGCGACAATCGCACTCTCCATGCCGCCATGAGATCCTGCCGGAGCTCTGTCCGCCGTGCCGCGATTTCTCGCGGCAACGGAGTTACGCCCCGGCGTCCTGCCTCCTCGCGCCACTCCCAGATGTGCGCGAGGACTTTTGCCTCCAGATCCCATGGCGGTAATCCGGCAAGGAGGTTCGCCGCCTCCCCGGAGACCGTGCGGTATCCCCGGGCTAACCGGATGTCCATGACCCTCTGGGACGCGTTCAACCGACGGACCGGTCGCCGCCTCACGGAACGCGCCCACACCGGAGCTCCGTAAAGGGCCATGGACCGCACGACCCCCGCGTAGAGCCTCCGGCAGGAGGCGTTTGGACCCCCCAGATTGGGCAGGAGCCGCCCCAAGGCAGCCCCGGCCCGCTCCAGTCTGGGAGCCAAACGTCGGAAATGCTCCACGAAATTCCACCGGCTGTCGAGGACGAGTCCTAGGTACTTCATCGTCGACTCGACACCGATGAGAACCCCTCCTACCGTTATTTGGGAACCCGATGGTGGCGCGTTCCGAGGACCATGAAAACACATGGCCTCGGACTTGTGCAAGGCCACCTCGAGTCCCAATTGCCGGATCCTCTCTACGATTGTCGCAACCCCGCGTGCCGCTAATTCGGCCGCCGCCTGGTGCGACCTCCCCTGCGCCAGGACCAGCGTGTCGTCAGCGTAGCAAACTACGCTGACGCCACCAGGGAGGTCGGCGCGCAGCACCCAGTCGTACCCGATGTCCCACAGATGCGGTCCCAGAACCGATCCCTGCGGGACACCGCACGACATCTCTCGCCGGTTCCACTCTCCCCGGTGACCGGGGTAGATGACGGCCCTGTCCGTCAAATAGGCCTCGACCACGCGACAGAGGTAGGTCGGCACTCGGTGATACCGGAGTGCCTCCCTGATGCAACTCCAGGGCAGGGTGTTGAAGGCATTGGCGATGTCTAGAGACACCGCCAAGACGACCCCACCCCGGGCCACAGCATCCCCCGTCGTGAGGGCTCGTACGCGCATGATGGCGTCCACCGTAGAGCGCCCCTTGCGGAAACCAAACTGGCTCTCCGCCAAATCCGGCCCCACCCTCACCAGCCGCCCGACAAGGCGGTCTGCAATGACTCTTTCAAAGAGCTTGCCCACCTCGTCGAGCAGCACGATGGGCCGGTAAGCGGACGGCGAGTCCGCAGGGCGCCCCGGTCAGCTCACTGTCTGGGTGTATGTTAATTAACGTATGATTTGCGAGCATAACAAATATGTATTTACAGAATTATAATCATTAGAATCAGTAATACAATTCCTTAAGTTGTATAATCCTGAAATGTGTTAATATTTCATGAAATAGTCATTCAATAGAATTACTTGGTCTTAGAGAGTTGTATTGATGACGTTAATGGTTATAAATCTGTAAATACATATTTGTTATGGTCGCGAATAATATTTTAATCAACATACAACTTAATACTGCCCTGCAAATTGCAAAAAACGTAAGAAAATTTGAATTTCGCGGGCTACCCTGGAGCTTTCACCTTAACAGAGGTTCTTGCTTTTATAATTTCTAACGTGACAATATTATCGTGGACGGAAATTTAAAAGCGTCTTCATATATTTCCATACATTTTACTTCCTTGTGTTATCATGATACCTACTCCACCATAGCTTAGGTGTAAAGTCATTGTTTTCGCCAATGTATTTTAAACATGCTTAAATATGTTAACAGCTTAGTGTTATACCAGTTTGTTGGGTTTGTCTCCCAAAATAGAATCATCGTCCTAATTCGATTGGCGAGAACCTCTTAACTGCTATCTTGTAAAAATTGTACGTACCCAACACAAAAACTCAATTATGTAGGTTACCAAGAAAATCTACCGTGAATTCGTGACGAGCCCAACCTTATAGATTATTCTTATTACGCGAATTTGTGTCGTTTTAATACCATTATTAAATTAATTTTGATCAAATGTATATTTTTTCGTCGTTTCCATATTTTAATCTTCGCGGAAACTAATTAGATGGCGGAATGGGTGTCAGAACTTGACTTTTTTTTTATAAAATCTAGTAGGAGGCAAGACTGGAATATAATTAATGAATTTTTGATCATCAAGAGCTTTTATTTCTGAAAAGCCATTAAAATCAAGAAGCGAATATTACGAGTAATCTTTTTTTTTTTTAAGTTGAGATAGGTTTGCTCTTGACTCTAGTCTAGGTCAGAGATGACAGAGACAAAGTCGACCATGGAGCGAGCTTACCCAGAAGAAGCCTGTTCACTCTCACTTTGAAGAAATCGGGTTTGTATGCGTTCTGAAACACAGATGCAGGCAGAGACTTCCACTCCTTTGCTATGCGTAATACAAAAAACATTTGGAAACGCTTAGTGCGAATTGGTGGGATAGCAACTAGGTAGGGATGGTAACCTGCATTGCGATAAATGCGCAAGAGCTTCAGGTTGATGTTTATTGAAATTTTCAGGCAGGTGGTGGTACTCAATACTCAATACTTTAATGCATTCCACAAAGTATATGCTTAGGTGGTAAACATTAGCTAAAGAACAATCGTGGACCCTGTCGGGCACAGCAACAGAAAAATAGTAGGGAGAGATGAGGACTTATCGTTTATCTTTATTATTTTTTATTTACCTAACTTATTCTGAAAAAAAACATTGTGTATTTCACATGAGTTTTAGGGATTTATCATTAAAATATTTGCTTACACTGTAATAATCTTTACTTATAAATAGTTTTCTTTTAATTTATTCATGAATAGATGGAGTTTGGTTATGGTAGGAGAACAGTTTTCAGATTTTGTAACGCTTTAATTTACGTCTAACTTAATTTCATACTAAAATGTCGTATCATGTAATAAAATAGCGACAGCCAAAATAATACCCCAACTAAGTTAGTCAGTTTTCACATAATTTACTGAATAACAATTTGGTGAAGCCAAATTGATATTCAGTAAATTAAACCAACCGCTCCGGTATTAAATGCCAACACTTGGCATGTAGATATGAATATAATGTTTTTAGGAACCTATTCGTAAAGGTGGTCTCAAAAGGCTTTACTAATATAAAATATTCCGACGAACCGAGAACCTCCTACTTTTTTTGAAGTCGGTTAAAAATCGACAATATTGATTTTACAGACTACTAAATTTTAACAAACAATATCCATGACTAATTGAAATCACTAGCCATAAAATAATCTTACCTACTGGCTTCTAAAACTTAAGTCCTTCAAGCGGGACGAGGGTATGTCCTCAACAAAGCAGAAACCCTTCCTTTGGGAATCGCGTAATGTGACAATATGGAATACAATAGCCACAAACAGACAGACGAAGGAAGCCCCCAAAACGGAATCAGTCTACGACGACGGGATTGACAAAGCAGATTTTACCATGCATAAGATCTACGTACCTACTCATATCTCATGTTATAATCTTTTGTTAAGATAAAACTGCCATAACATGTTCTGGGGAATTATGTTCACGAATTGTACGTACAATTTATGGCATATTTTTTCGCCATTCTAACTGGTCCAGCTTCCATTGCCTCATCGTGGCAATCGTACCTTTGGGAGTTGTAAGGATTGTTAGTATTAAGCTTAGCTCTCGTTCTGCAGCAAGGTTGAAATCTGGGGGCACGGCATGCCCCCGCCAAGCCGAGCCAAAAACAAAACAAAAAGCAGGGGCATTACCTAACCTACCTTTTCTCGAAGCGTCGTATTTTCAAACCCTCATAGCTTTGGCCTGTATAATGCTAGAGAGCTCAAATTCTCAGGAAAGACGTAGTTAGCAGATTCATAAAACACACTAAGTTTCATCTGTCTAGCTTTTATACTTTGGATTTTATGAATACCACCTTTGTGCGTATTTTTCTGTTCCTTTCTTCTTGTCTGTTTATACGTGTGTACATAATTTATTAAATAAATACCTAAAATACGTGGATATCGTCACTTACTCACTCATCAAAACCTCTAGGGCACTTCCCGTAGTCCTAGAAAGCTTAAATTTGGTATCCAGGCTAGGATTTGCACAAAAACTGTAACTTTCATCCTTCCACCCCGTAATGGGGAGTGCAGGTTCTAGGGAGTACCCTAGAGGATTTATTTTATATAAATACTCTACAAACCTTACATTTTGGTCAAAATGTATGGCTTGGCCGTTCCATTGAAATATTGTATGACACAACATTAAATACCGGTGACTTAATTGATTACCATACGCCCATACAAGTGTCTGTGCGACGCGACGGCCGCAAAACGGCGAAGCCTTGTTTATTATATCTATGGGCGAAGCCGTACATTTTGACCAAGATGTAAGGTTTGTAGAGTTAGGGGCTTGGCTCTACATTTCATCTGATTATTTTTTCACAGTGAATACGTTATGTAAGTCTTAGCAACCTACTTTACATGAAATGTAAATTAGGTGGGTTTATTTTACTTCAAATGGCTGTTCGTTTTATAATTGTCATTATCATTAACCTAACTGAAGTAGAAAAGCCTATAGCTGGTCATGTAGATTTCGGAATGGTTTAAAACAATTTCTGTAAACATTGGTAGTTCCCAAGGTACGGTCAACGAATACACGTGCAATTCCTGTCCTAGGCGAAAATTTAATGTAGCTGTATGTGCCCTCGCGGGAAATTAAAAATCTCTCCGCAGTCGTCACTCAGACGTACATTACCTTTATTTTAATGCCCGTTAATCGGATTGTCATAACCAGGTTGCTGGGTAAACTGTACACAAATTCTAAATTAATTTTCCCAGAATTTCAGATGTAAATGTTGAAATTCCGTTTGCGATTTATGAGAAGATTTTGACTTGAACTTAATATTAAAATAGTTCGAAAAAACTATCCCAGAAAAGCTTGCATTTCGCCAGATGTTCATGTTGCAATTCGTATTGTATGAAAGCTGAAAGAGAAACTGAAATAGAAAAGACCTGACATTTTGAAGTCACCGGTAGCAATACTCCTATTGATTGCAATACGATTGTGTAGTAGATAGTAGTGCATATCGAATGAAATTGTATACTTTCCCTGTAGACTACAGTCGTATTGTGTTTACTCTTGGAACGAAACTCAACTGATAGGTAGGTACTGGGACTAATGTATAGGTTGGTACTTTAGGTTGAAATTAATTCCACAGCCAATTTGGTCACATAGATTTAAAATTTTGCTGAGGCTGCCAGAATTATTAATCCTTTAAATAAATTCAAGGATTACTTAAGTCGCAATCCCGAGTCGTTTAATGAAAATCAGATGTCGTCTTACAATACTTTGATCCCTTTAATCCTTTGCAGTTAAATTACAAATTAATATTTTAAATAAAGATCTGGCTTTTTGGGCAGTAGCCCACCAGACACAACACCCGTTTGGTCGGAGGATCCTCCCTTTTCTTTGAAGGATGAGCGAAATTTACATCCTGTTCCTCATACTTCTATAATTTTACCACCACTGCTCTCAAAACGGTGAAGGAAAACATCGTGAGGAAACCGGCATGTCCTTGATAGTACCAAAAATTCGAAGACATGTGACATCTACCGCACTGGGCCCGCGTAGTGGATTATGGCCCACTCCCTCTCACCGAGAGGAGACCTGTGTTCCAGCAGTGGGAACATTATAGGCTGATTATGCTTATGTCATGCTGGCTTTTTGGTTAACCTTAAACAGACTATAAAGACTCCTTAAAACAAGCGCGACTCGCGTCGCGAATCGCGCGCGACAACAAGCAACTGCTCGTCGCGCGACATGCGGTGCCTTTGCGTCGCGTCGCGTGTCGCGCCAGTTAGAAGGATCCTTAATGGGGTTAAAAACCTCAGCGAGATTAAACAATGAAACGTTTTTAGACCGAATCGAAAAATGATTCTCCTATAATGTCACGACGTACGTACCTACCTACGTCAAAAGACCGGCCACTCGTAGATTTCAGTCTTTAGACAGTCTCTTTTTCTTTGCTTCATGTCTCTTACACAAACCTTTATATTGTTAAAATATATCAGCTTTTTGCCCACCTCTAATTGCTGTTCTTTCTTGTACGCTTTTACACGATTCTCTTGCCCGTGCTTGCAACTAAATCTTTATTACGATACTTTCCTTGTTTTCACAATAATTTA
Source organism: Fissipunctia ypsillon (assembly GCA_947568875.1). Taxonomy (NCBI): domain Eukaryota; kingdom Metazoa; phylum Arthropoda; class Insecta; order Lepidoptera; family Noctuidae; genus Fissipunctia; species Fissipunctia ypsillon. The sequence goes on along the minus strand of OX387656.1, from coordinate 6,354,167 downwards.
CACGAAAGTAAAAAAATTAAGATCCTTTTGAAAACGAAGCGATAATAATTGTCAAATTACCACCTTTAAAATTCTTTTGTCAAACAATGAAACCGCGTGTACTAAACAAAACAGTTTGAACGAACCCGCTCCAGATAATTTCGGTTAATTAAAGTAACAGTGTAAACGTATTCGGAGAAGGCTACAATTTATTAGTCTGATTTCACACTAATACATTACCCAAACTGTAGGCGAAGCACAGTAATGTGAGCTCTATTTCTAGGTTTAAGATAGTTATATTAGGATAGGAGTATATAACTATAAGAATATTGTAAAGCAATTTGACTGGACATGTTTATTTTACCAATTAGTATACCCGCTACTTGTGCCATGGTAGTAAAATGCGCGCCTCCCGCATTGTCAGTCATTGGGTAATAACGGCGGGGGGTACATTTTACGACCCCCGCCACTTGCGCTACCCATGCCAGCGCATAAAAAGGGCGCACCTTGGCACAAGCAAGTCAGTCTCCAGCGATCATCCAGTGAAGCGACATACCTACACCCGTTGGTTCACTTCGCGCCGCGCTTGAAGTAATTAGTAATACCAGTCAAGTTGCTAAGTTTGTAAATAGTGTGTAGATTTGCCCGTGTATTTCCTTTTAATATTTTGTATTGTGTTGTGTCGTATTGGAAATACAAGTGTTTTACCCCGTGTCGCGTGGTTTTATTTCCACTTCTTCGTCAAGGGAACAACGTCACCCCCGCCTACACGCCCGTATCCCCCACCTGCCCCTCAGCGTGGGCTACATTTTGGTCCTTCGAGCCGGATCGGGTTCAACAAGAAGAAGTGAAAATACATCATGAGTCAGAAAAGTGCAATGACCACGCGCAGTAAGCTAAGAAGATTGGGCGAGGAAATAAGTGCGCGTCGAAAGGATGACGTCATCTCGGACTCAGGCTCGCCATCTGAAAAGGCACCAGGTTCACCATCGGTGGCTCCAACATTGGCACCGACGCTGGCTCCTAACATTCCTCTGACGGGTGGTCGTGTGATTGACCACAGCGGAAGTACGTCAGAAGGACTGCAGAAAGGACAGACAGTCGCACGAAGTCGCCATGGATCAACGCGAAGCAGCAGAGTCTCATCTAAGAATAGCCGCAGGAGCGTCGATTTCTTACGAAAGAGGATCGAGTACGAAGCTGAGCGCGATTTGGTGCAACTAAAGGAGAAGCTCATGAGAGACAAAGAGAATCTCGTGAAGAAAAGGATGGAAGCAGAGATTGCAGAGATAGAAGCCGCTGCTGAGAGTGATGACTCTGTCTCGGATGTGGATTCAGAACAGCGCGTTGAAGAATGGTTTAAAACAACGCCTCAAATGACTCAACAGGATGCAGTATTGTGTGCGCCTTCTGTATCCCGCGCACCTGTTGAAGTGACTGCACCCCGTGAAACAGCTGTGACCCACGATGAAAATGTGAGTACAGCGAATCGTGAATCCACCGTGCCTCGGAAGATAGATGTGTTGCATGCGCCAGTCCCGGTACCTGACATGACAGCACCGACCGCGCAAATGTACATACCATTGTCGACAGAAGGAGTGAGATTCCGTCTGCCTGATGACTATCCCGTCTTTACCACTCCGGCCGCAAGTGTACCTCGAGTACCAACACTCGAGTCGGATACACGGCGGCAGAGATATGACGGAGTGGATGAAAGAGAAAGACGTCGAGAATCGTCGGGTGAAAGAGACAGGAAGATAGACAAGCTGGCAGAAGCAATCGCAAGCATGGCACGCCCGCGACCGATACCAAGGCAGTCATATGAATTGCCACCATTTCACGGAGACCCTTCCGAATGGATATCGTTTCGGAAGATGTATTGGGACACAACTGAATTGTACAGTTTCAAGACACATGAGAACCTAGCACGACTAAAGACCTCACTGCATGGCGAAGCAAAGAGTTCAGTGGAGGATTTACTGCGAACGTCAACAGACCCCACAGAGATAATGCATGCGCTTGAGGAAGAGTACGGTCACCCGACCGTAGTGCTCCAGTGTGCGTTGAGAAAAGTGAGAGATTTACCCAGAGTGACGGAGAGTGGCCGGGAGCTGAGGAAATTCTCATCAACAGTTAGAAACTGTGTGTCCTTATTGAAGAACATTCGTGCACAAGGTTATATAAATAACCCACAATTAGTGAGTGAGTTGCTGAGCAAGCTGACACCAGTACAACGTGCGCAGTATGGTGACTTTGCGATGGGCTTAGATAACGCACAGGGAGTGGATTTAAGAGTGTCACCGAACTTAGAGATATTGTCTCACTTTCTCATACATTTGACACGTTCGACGTCATACTATGTGCAACCAATGATGAATGAGCCTGGACCGTCGAAACCCCTTGTGAAGCAACAGAAGAATGTCACCGGTCAAGCCCGGCCAGTGAATACCGCACGTCCTGTCAGCAGCAGACCACCGTTGGCTCATCGAGTAAATACGCAGAGTGACGAATCCTCCGTACCTAAGGATTGCGTAATATGCCAACGGGAACACGCCATTGAAGATTGTGACCAGTTTAAGAAGCTAAGTGTGCAGCAACGTTGGGACACGATAAAAGAAAAGAACACATGCTTCAAATGCCTTGTCAAGAAGCATCCCAAGAGGTTCTGCCGCGCAAACAGATGTGAAAAGTGCGGTTATGGACATCACGTGTTGTTACACGCGGATAAGCCGCAGAAAGAAGATAAAACAGAAAGTGTAACAAACATCGGGGAATGGCGAGCTACAGCGTTACTGAAAATAATGCCAGTGACTTTAAGTGACGAAAACGGCGACGACAAACAGTGCTATGCGTTATTAGACGATGGTGCGACCGTATCGCTCATAGACAGTTCGCTCGCAACCAACCTAGCGGGACCGCGTGTACCTCTCTCGCTAAAAACCGCGGGTGGCTACGGAGTGACGGACTTAACCTCGCGAGTAGTACAAGTGCGTGTGAAAGGACCTAATGGACAGTGTCACAAAGTAAAGTGCCGTACAATGGTGAACGTGAACTTACCAACGCAAACAGTGTCCGCCTCAGTGATACGTGACAACGCTCACCTCTGTAACTTGGGTTGCGTGGAAATGAGGGGAGCCAAGCCGCTGCTGTTACTCGGACAAGACAATTGGGAGCTGCTCGTCAGTCGGGACATCCGCCGTGGACGATCCGGTAAGCCGGTTGCCTCACTCACGAAGCTAGGTTGGGTCATACATGGACCATTCGATTCAGCTAGTACTAACGAAACAGTGAATTGCACAACAGTCTCCCTTCCTGATCTACATGATTTGGTAAAATCACAGTTTGACTTAGAAGCCATAGGAATTTCACAAGATACTCGCAAACATAAGGATGTTGAAAGAGCCTTAGATGTACTAGATAGCACTAGTCACCGCACTCCTGACAGGTCACAGTGGGAAGTAGGTTTATTGTGGAAGCATGATAATACGCAATTGCCTAACAATTATAATCAGGCCCGGCAGAGGTTGTACGGTATCGAGAGACGTATGCGCAAAGACGCTAGTTTCGCTGAGTTATACACGAAACAGATAGATCGGCTATTAGACGAGGGCTATGCGCGCAAAGTAGAGGGCGAGATAGATAGCTCTCCGGTTTGGTATTTACCACACTTTGGTGTAGTGAACCCAAACAAACCAGGGAAGCTTCGCTTAGTGTTTGACGCGGCTGCTGCATCTCACGGTACATGTCTGAACGACAACCTGCTGACCGGCCCTGACATGTTAAATTCATTGCTCGGCATATTACTAAAGTTCAGGATAGGCCCCATAGCATTTTCAGGGGACATCGCTGATATGTTTTTGCGGATAAGAATTAGGTCAGAAGATCAAGGCGCGCAATTATTTTTATGGAGAGGCGCGGACCAACGTAAAGAACCAGATACATATGTGATGAATTCTATGATATTTGGTGCAGTCTCATCACCAACCACGGCAATCTATATACTCAATAAAAATGCCAGTGAATGGGTTGACGTCTATCCCGAAGCTGTTGAAGCCATAAGGACGAAGCACTATATGGACGATTATTTAGATAGCGCATGGTCCGAAGAGCAGGCTAACAGACTGATTGAGGAAGTGTCCAGAATACACGCCTCCGGGGGATTTGTAATACGGGGGTGGGTCACGAACCCATCAGAGCTTAGGGACAGACTAAGAATAGATATGCCTGAGAGAGTAGCCCTCGAAAAGGGAGTAGGTTCGGTAGAGAGGACACTAGGTCTAATATGGTCACCCAAGGAAGATGAATTGGGTTTTGACCTTTCATTTAAACGGTTACCGGCAGAGATAATAAATGGCGATCTGATTCCCACTAAGCGGCAATTTTTGAGCGCAATAATGTCAATATATGACCCTCTGGGTTTCCTTTATCCCTGCGTCATCCAATCACGTATATTAATGCAAAGAATTTGGAAATCAGGAATCATGTGGGATGAACCATTAAATGAGGAAGATGCCTATATGTGGCTTAATTGGCTTAATAATTTACAGCGATTAAAAGATGTTAAGATACCGCGGTGGTATAGGTTAAACCTAGAGAACCTAGAGTTACATGTGTTCGGGGACGCTAGCGAACTAGCTTACGCCGCGGTAGCTTACCTAGTAGGCTATAACTCCGAAGGCAATAGAGAGATTGTTATGATACTAGGGAAAGCGCGAGTAGCGCCACAAAAGGTTATCTCTATCCCTAGACTAGAGCTACAAGCAGCGGTGTTAGCTTGCCGATTAGCGGATACCGCCGAAAAGGAGCTAGGGTTACCAATTAAAGAGAAATTTTATTGGACTGACAGCAAAACTGTTTTAAAATGGATAAATTCTGATGCACAAGAGTTTCAAAGGTTCGTTTCGCATAGACTAGCGGAAATAGATAGGCTGTCAGATAGAGGCAACTGGCGCTGGGTCCCCACAAAGGACAACCCAGCTGACGTAGCGACCAGATTGTGTTGGCCCGATAACCATGCAAAATGGCTCTCGGGCCCCTCGTTTTTACGTGATTCACAGGAGCAGTGGCCGACATGTCAGGAGCCTGAGGCGGCGGAGGCGGATCTTGAGTGCATTCAGCGGGTCCACGCCACCATAGCACCTCCAGCACCACTCCTGAACTACGAACGATATTCATCGTGGACGCGCATACAGCGCGTTATGGCGCGCACGCTCGTCTTCGTCAGCCGATGCCGTAAACGCCGGGCGACGACGGAGCTGCGAACACACGACTTAGAAGAAGCACACAACATTTTAATAAAGTTGTGTCAAGAAGACAGCTTTCACGATGAACGAGCTGCCATTCTCAAGGGGCTGCCCGTTCCCAACGACAGCAGCATAAAAGCTTTGGACCCAATGATTAGCGACGATGGGTTGCTACGAGTGAGAGGACGTCTGAGTGCCTGCGAAGTGCTCACATTTAGTGAAAGGCACCCTATAATCTTGGACGGGCGTCACCCTCTAACTAGGAAGCTAATCGCACACTACCATGCGATGGCTTTACATGCGAACCACGAAACCGTCGTCAATAACCTACGAGAGAAATACTGGATCACGAAGATCAGGACATCAGTAAAGACAGTGGTCGCAAATTGCCAGCTCTGTCGCATCTGCAGAGCTCAACCCGCCCCACCAAAAATGGGTGATCTCCCACTTGCAAGGCTGGAAAACACCAGAAGAGCTTTCGTGCGAGTGGGAGTCGACTACTTCGGCCCAATGGAAGTGGCGATTGGCCGGCGCCGCGAAAAGAGGTGGGGAGCCTTATTCACCTGCCTTACTACGCGCGCCGTCCACCTGGAGTTAGCCGCCACGCTGAGCGCCGATTCAGCCATACTAGCCCTACGGCGCCTAATAGCGCGCCGTGGGCAACCAGCACATTTGTACTCCGACCAGGGTACAAATTTCGTCGGAGCTAACACCGAGCTGCGAGCTGCACTGAAAGACCTCAACCATGGGCAGCTCAGGGACGAGGCCATCAACCGAGGCATATCGTGGCACTTCAATCCCCCGGCGACACCTCACATGGGTGGCTGCTGGGAACGCCTGGTGAGGTCGGTGAAGAACGCGCTACGAAGCACACTGAAAGAGCGAGCGCCTCGTGAGGAGGTTCTTTACACCCTCCTCACAGAGGCCGAGCAAATAGTGAACAGCCGACCGCTGAGTTACGTGCACGATGACCACAACGAGCCTGTGGTCCTGACACCGAACCACCTACTCCTGGGCACTGCATCCGGGAGTACGCCGTTTGCACCGAGGGACATCGAAGACGTCGACTCCCGCAGGCAGTGGCGGCGTGTGAACGCGCTTGCCGACATGTTCTGGCGGCGCTGGCTGCGGGAATATCTCCCGACCCTGCAACGTCGCGAAAAGTGGAAGAACAATGTGCCAAATGTGCGTGTCGGTGACGTAGTAGTGTTGGTGGACAGTAGCAAAGAACGAAGTGCATGGACAAAGGGGATAATCCAAACAGTGTACCACGGAAATGATGGAATCATCCGTGTAGTAGATGTTAAGACTGTATATGGGGTCCTGCGTCGGCCCGTAGCAAAGATTATTGTGCTTCCCACAGACCAAGATGTAATGCGGCTGAACCCTGTTACAGGGGGTGGAATGTAGGCGAAGCACAGTAATGTGAGCTCTATTTCTAGGTTTAAGATAGTTATATTAGGATAGGAGTATATAACTATAAGAATATTGTAAAGCAATTTGACTGGACATGTTTATTTTACCAATTAGTATACCCGCTACTTGTGCCATGGTAGTAAAATGCGCGCCTCCCGCATTGTCAGTCATTGGGTAATAACGGCGGGGGGTACATTTTACGACCCCCGCCACTTGCGCTACCCATGCCAGCGCATAAAAAGGGCGCACCTTGGCACAAGCAAGTCATTCCCTCGCTCGACTCCGCTGTGGACGGTCGTGCCGCTGACGCATTCGCTCGCTGCACCGCTGACTCACCGCTGACTCACCGCCATCGACGCTCGCTCGTGACGCCACGTCACGCACCGACTCCAGTAGTCTCTGACTGCACCCTTTATCAATTATTGCCTTTTTCAAGGCGATCGTTGACAAATTGTTTCTTTGACGTCGTCCGTCTCATAAACGTTCGGCGTGTCTCCTTGACCCCCTCAGGGAAAAAACCACAGTTTCGTGGTCCTTGACGGATACCTCACGGTGACAACCAAGTCAAGGGGGTGTTGACCCAACACACCCGCTGAGCCCCTTCAGGGTAAGGCAGTCAATTGGACGGGTCCCAGAGTTAACCGGCCTTGGGGGGTCTCCTAGTCGGCTCTGGTGACAGTTTTCCTTCCACAGTTACTCACCTAGTGTCTTTAGGGTGTGTCTACACCCTTCGCACTAGACTGGTCAGGGCCCTGTCGCACATTAAGATTGGCGACAGGTTTCAGCTCTAGGGCTCACCAGTAGGTACACACCTCCCTGTCTGCACCCGACAGGGAGGGCCACACATCCCCGGGCCCATCCACCCGGGGAGTAGGAGTAGGATCATTAGGTCCCCTTACTGTCTTATTTTCTTTTTTCCCTTTTGCTACGATGTCTGACGCAGACATCGTAGCTTTTGCAAGAGAGGTCCTTTTTAAGGACCCCGATTTCTTGCTGAAATACGGGAAGGCTTGGCGTAGTCGCCACGTCGACCCAAGCGAGGCTCTCGAGAGCCCGCTTTCCCCCCCTGTAGCAGACAGGGGCACCCCTCCTACGGCGGTTTCGATGCCGTCCGTAGTCTCCCCCCAGCCCGAGGTGATGGACACCTCCACCCCTCCTTCGGACTCAGAGTCCGAAGACGCCATCTCTCTCACTTCCTCCTCCTCCTCCTCAGACGACTATCAAGTCGTCGGAAGGGGAGGGAAGAGGAAGAAGAGCGCCTCCTCAAAGGCCGGTAAGGCCAAAAAGCCTCTGGCGGCAGCCATCCCCGCCGCCCCTGCCCCCACCTCCTCCTCTGCCTCTGTCCCCACGGCACCCATCCCAGCCAGTCCGTCCCAAGCCGGTAAGCCTGTATCTGCTACCCCTGCCTCCGCGGCAAATAGCGCCCCCTCATCCTCCTCCCAGGATGCCCCCCCCGCCCTGACTCCAGCTTCTTCTGCCCCCAAGAAGCTGGCACCCCCCCCGCCTGTGTTCATTCAGGACAAGGCAAAGTGGACAGATGTGTCCCAATGGTGCACCGAGCAAAAGATCGGTTTCACCAACGCCCGCTCTACCCAGCAGGGTATCAAAGTGAGCATCCCTACGTCCAAGGACTATAGGGAGCTCACCAGGCTCCTTCGGGCGAGAGGTGTGTCCTTCCACACCTACACTCTTCCCGAGGAGCGCCAGACCCGAGTGGTAATTCGTAGGATTCCTAAAGAAATCCCTACTGACGCCATCAAGGCCGACTTAGAGGCCCAAAATATCCCTGTTTCGGAGGTCCACCGAATGCACCGCGCCAGAGGCGGCCATGCATTCGACATGGTCCTCGTTGTCTGTCCCCCAACTGAAGGGCACCACCCGATCTTTGGTGTAAAAACCATATGCCACCTCGTGGGCTTTGAGATCCAGAAGCCCAATAAATATGGCTTCATCGGTCAGTGTCACCGATGCCAGCTATACGGCCACGCGCAGAAGAACTGCCACGCCAAACCCAGGTGCGTCAAGTGCCTGGGCGAGCACGGCACTTCTGACTGCCCCCGCCCTAAAGACCGTACCCTCTGCACCGAGCCACCTAGCTGTGTGCTTTGTGGTGAGTCAGGTCACCCGGCAAATTACCGGGGCTGCCCTAAAGCCCCGAAATTATCCCCCAAACTGGCCAAGCGCGCAGTCGCCCGCCAGCAAAGGGAAGCCCCCGCCCCTTCGACCCAAATGCCAGAACGGCTAAGCCCTCAAAGGCCTAGCCCCTGGACGGCCCTTAACCATCAAAGGGCTTTCCCGGCCCTGGCCAAAACCAGCCCCCCACCTCCATCCATCCCAGCGCTGATGGACCCCCTCAACCGCGCCGCTGCGCCCGCCCCCGCCCTCCCCCCGAGACCGGTGCAAGCGCCCAAAACCGCCCCTGCAGCCAGAACTGCACCCCCCCACTCACCGACTACGGTTGGCCCTAACCCCCTTGACCCCTTTAACATCATTTCGGGCACCTTCACGGCCTTCCTCACCCCACGCGCCAGGAAAATGGCAAGCGAATTAGTCGCTGCCAGAAATGCCGGCAACCTTCTCCAGATTCTGGAGATATATAACTCTTATCCCGAAATCACCCAAGCCCTATCCTCCTTCGCCAACCTTCCCAACCCCCACTATGGATAAAGAAGCCAAAGGGAGAACTAAGCCCCGATCCCTTAAATTAGGCTACTTCAATGCCAATGGCATTCGCGATCAACGCGATGAGATCGCCGAGTTCCTCCGTGATCATCAAATTGATATTCTCCTTATACAGGAATCCTTCCTCAAGCCCAACGTCCGTAACCCGTCAATCGCTAACTACTGCGTAGTTCGCAACGACAGGTCTCGGTGTCACAAGGGTGGCACCCTCATATACTATAGAAAGGTTCTTCACTGCATCCCTATGGACCCTCCCCCCCTATCCAAATTAGAAGTGTCTGTATGCCGGCTAGGCATGTCAGGCCACCAACCGATCACCCTAGTATCGGCCTATGTTCCCCCCCAAACCTCGTCAGAAAATCCCCAGTCGATTTCTGACGACCTCTCTGCCCTCTTCGGCCTGAGTGATTCCGTTATCATAGCGGGCGACCTCAACGCCAAACATCCTGCCTGGAACAGCAACACCACCTCAACCAGAGGAAGACAACTGTTCGGGCTCTGCCCCATACTAAACTTCGATGTCATCGCCCCGATGACTCCAACCCATTTTCCCCACGACCCCAACCATACCGCCGACGTCCTCGACATAGCGCTTCTGAAGAATATCAACCTACGGTTGGATTCTATAGAGGCGGTACAAGAGCTCTCCTCTGACCACCGACCAGTGGTCATGAAACTGGCCCCCCGTGTCGGTCTCCATGACCCCACTCAACCCCCTCTCACCAAAATAGTCACAGATTGGAGGAAAGTAAGCAATAGCCTGAAATCCACTTCTTCCCAACACCTGGACTCCATCCCTGATCAGTTCGACTCTGTCGCAGACACGACGGCCGCGATCGACTCGCTCACTGAGCACGTACAATCAGTCCTGAACGACTGTTCAAAGGTAACTCCAGCGGACGATGACCGTCGCTGGAGATTGCCGGACGATGTGCGTGAACTGTTGCGCGAGAAGAACGCGGCTGTCCGTGCATACAGCAACTTCCCCTGCCTTGCGAACAAAGCCCATATGCGCCATTTACAGCGAGCTGTAAAGACACGCCTAGCGGAGCTGCGTACCGCTGGCTGGGACAGGATGCTAAGCGACCTAGAGCCCACTCATCAGGCCTTCTGGGAACTTCAAAGGAAACTAAAGTCCAATGAAGTAGTCTCCATGCCCCCCCTACTCCGCCCTGACAAGACCATCGCCTTCGACGATGCTGACAAGGCTGAATGCCTAGCCAACAGCCTCGAGGCTCAATGCTCTCCCAGCTCTCAACCAGTAGACCAAGCTCACTTGTCAAAAGTCGACGCTGAAGTCGAACGTAGAGCCTCCCTTCCCCCCGTCGAAAACCCTGACTATCCTCTGCCTCCCGTCACTCCCGACGAAGTGCATGATATCATCAAGGGTTTAAAGCCCCGCAAAGCTCCCGGCTCAGACGGCATCACAAACAGGGTAATACAACTATTCCCTGCCCACCTCATAATGCTACTGACCACCATCTTCAATGGTGCCATGAGCAATAACATCTTCCCAGATGCATGGAAAAAGGCCACTGTCATCGGCATCCCCAAGCCTGGAAAGCCCAAATCTGAGCCCTCGAGCTACCGCCCCATCAGTCTGCTCAATGTCCTCGGCAAAGTCTATGAGAAACTTATTTATAAGCGTCTCAGAGACTATGCCGAAACAAAAGGCCTCATCCCAAACGAACAGTTTGGTTTTCGAACCCAGCACTCTTGTGTGCATCAGGCCCACCGCATCATCGAACACATAAGCGCTGGCTTCCAGCGTGGCATGATGACGGGTGTTATATACTTCGACATAGCGAAAGCGTTCGACAGAGTCTGGCACAACGGCTTATTATATAAGCTCTACCAACTCGGTGTGCCGGACCGTCTCGTACTCATCTTACGAGACTTCTTGTCGAACCGCACCTTCCGCTATCGCATCGAAGGAGCACTATCCTCCCCCCACCCAATCCGCGCAGGCGTCCCCCAGGGCTCTGTGCTTGCCCCCCTCATCTTCACGCTGTTCACTAGCGACATACCCAGGAGCAAAAAGGCACAGTTGGCTCTGTTCGCAGACGACACGGCCATTTACTGCTCGGGTACCAAACAAGCCTCGATCTCTCTCACTCTCCAAAGAGCGGTCACCAAACTTGGCGACTGGTTCAGGAAGTGGAGAATTGAAGTGAATCCCGACAAAAGTCAAGCGGTTCTTTATTCAAAACCGCGCCATAGGCCCACCCCCCCCCGACCAATCTCCATGTTCGGTAAGCCTATCCCTTGGGAGAAGCGAGCCAAATATCTAGGTGTGATTCTCGATGAGCACCTCACCTTCGCAGAGCACATAAAGAAGGTTCGTTCGCGCGCCGCTTTCGCTCTCGGTAGACTCCACTCGATAATGAATGCAAAAAGCAAGTTGTCACTAAAGTGCAAGTTGCGCATTTACACAGCGTGCATACGTCCTATTATGACGTACGCCTGTGCAGTCTTTGCTCACGCGAAACCCCACCACATCCATAGGATGCAGACCCTACAGAACCGTGCCCTCCGAATGATCACGGGATCCCCCTTTTATGTCCGGAACGAGATCCTCCATCTCGATCTCAAAATCCCCACCATCCTCCAGTTCATGAAACGCAACTCCAAGCGTTTCTTTGATACCGCCGCCAAACATCGCAACCCCCTAGTTGTCGCGGCCGCTAAATATACCCCCTCCAATATTAGTAAAGTCCGCCGTCCGAGGCACACACTATTAGTCCCAGACGACCCTATTACTCTCCTCCAGGAAAGCAATAGGGCTTCTAGTACAATACACAGACACAAAAAACCGACATTCCGACCCCGCCGCCGAGGTCCAGCGCGAAAACCCCGAGTTAATAATTCCCCCCGACCCTTGCTCGAAGAAGCGCCAGCCCGCGCCGAAGCTGAGCCTGTAGCTTTAAATTCCCCAGATAAATAATAATTATCCAATTTGATCCAGCCTGTCCCAACTTGCTGTCCCCCCAGTGACGCCCTAAGCCGAGGTTCGTACCCCACAGGGGGTGCCCTTAGCGCGCAGTCACTTAGTATTTGTAAGTAACACGCCCCTGGCTGGAGGCTTTGAGTTATTAGCTTAAGGCAGCCACAGGATTGACCGGTTAAGTAGTCACGGCCACTCTTGGCCAACTACGAGATGCCATAGTTAGGAAAAAAAAAAAAAAAAAAACAAGCAAGTCAGTCTCCAGCGATCATCCAGTGAAGCGACATACCTACACCCGTTGGTTCACTTCGCGCCGCGCTTGAAGTAATTAGTAATACCAGTCAAGTTGCTAAGTTTGTAAATAGTGTGTAAATTTGCCCGTGTATTTCCTTTTAATATTTTGTATTGTGTTGTGTCGTATTGGAAATACAAGTGTTTTACCCCGTGTCGCGTGGTTTTATTTTCACTTCTTCGTCAAGGGAACAACGTCACCCCCGCCTACACGCCCGTATCCCCCACCTGCCCCTCAGCGTGGGCTACACAAACATTTATTAAACATTAGTGTTCAGAGCTACGTGTTAAAAGGTTATATTGCAAATTATTTTCGTGACAGAATTAAGATTATTCCTTGGCAAACCCCTATCACTATTACTGACTTTAAAATGACAATAGAAGAAAGAAAACGGTCACATACAATAAAAACTTTTCCCAAATGTGAGCCAAAACTTCACTTTGTGTGATAAATGGCGTCATTATACTGCTAAATGGCTTAAGATGTAAAGGAATTTGACTTTACGGTGTACGACTTTTTTCTGAACGTTCTGGAAAGTAATAATGAAATTCTAGATGGATTCTGTCCAATTTTTGGACCGTGTAATCGCAGTATTTGTATTTTCATTTTGAAGTATTCACAGCAGAAACAGTGAATAAAAAATCATTAACTCTTTCTGAAAGAACATCATCGGCCTAGCATTTTTCCCAATTATGTTGGTGTCGGATTCCAGTCTAATCGGATGCCAGTATTTTACATGGAGCGACTGCCTATTCTTTCTGAAAGAACACGATTGTGAAAACCATTTTCACAAATTCGTTTAGTAATAGCTCCTTTTTCTATATTTAACAAAAGCTTTTGACTTAGAGAACCCTTATATTTTCATGATTTAAATAGCCCGACAATTCTTTTAACTTTTTTTAACAGCTGGTACAAATGGTAGATTTCGTTGACTATCTGAAAAATGCCACGGATAATGTAGATCGTAAGATTAATAGGGTAATGATTTGTTCTATTAGACATCTTCAATCTTACTACATTATAAATAGAAATCTTAGTAATAAAACTTACTTAGTTGTACAGTCGGTAGAATAAAGTCGTACTAAATATTAACGTGGTATTCGCCATTCATATTATAAGATCTGCGTCTATTGAATAATATTACCAGAAAGCAAACACGTTGATACATATTAGTCTTAATTAAATGTCATTTCCGATAAGCTTTATACCGGTATCCCTATCTGCCCCAAGATTTCTCCTGTATCGTTGCGTTTACTGGCATATGCACAAACTCCCAGATTTGGAAGAACTATAAAAGTGATCAATTAAATAACAAACACTTAATGTGCTTCTTCGATTTGTATTCTAGATTTTGGTCACGATTTTATCCTGTTATGTCAGTTATTTGCTCCGACCTCATCAAGATATATCTTCTGTAATTTGTACAATATTGTGAATACTATTCCTTTGGCGTTAGACAAATAGCAAGGTTCTCGCTCCAGTAATTAGTGTCGTGTTTGCTTAGACGCAGTCATTTTTCTTCCTTATTTCTGTATTGCTTTCTTTACTCTTTTTACCTTGTTTAATATTTTTTTGTGCCTTTAACTAGATATGTCTACATATACTTCTAGACGACGTTTTGATAATTGATTTCATTTTGTGCTTTTAGTTATTTGTGTAGGTATTCAAAGTACATACGGACAAGATTCAAAGAAAAATGCAAAACGAACATCAGTATGAAAACCTTTTCATTTAAATCCGACTTCACCACTTTCATGTAAATCTCAAGAGACCTTATGAATACGCATACCTATATGAGACAAAGGAAAATATACAAAAAAGAGATCGATACCACGGCAACAAAAGACATACGACTAGAAGAGAAAGATATGAGGACAATCACATTATTTATAATCAGACAGACACACGTAGCTCGTAGGTAAGTTGCTACGTCTGGAAACTTCGAGGAATAAATCAATGACCGCGTCGTTGCCCAATCTTGTATTGTTTTTTTCTAAATTCATTTAATTTGTGATGCTGTCAGATTGTACCAACCTACATTGGGCTTGCCAAGCAAAGAGAAGCAAGTTGAGAGCTGTACTAAACACGCACGTCTATCAACTCGACCCTCGGCTTCCCTCACCATGCTGCTACCAGCCACCCTGCGAAGATAGTCGCTCTATAATCGTCATTTTTGCTAATGTTCTTTGTATTTACGCCGCAACGTCAACGCAATGATCATCTGCAAGAGTAGAAAACACATCATGCGGAGAAGATATCAAGTTGGCGTATTTCAAGAAAAACAAGCATGCTCTAATGACCTAGATGCATCTACATGGAACTAAATCAGAAAACAACTGTGCCTGGAGTTTGGTTAAAAATTTCTACAACTATGCTGATATTTGGTCCAAAGTTGCGCCATCCATTTTTCTACAGCTGCAGCCCACGAAGAGCCTATTGAACGCAGACGCGCTTAGCTTGGTCTTACATTCTCTCTTGAGTAATATCCAGATTCCTTAGGAAACCATATTCAGCTTTTGCTACTAAGTGCATGAATAATGGAAGCAAATAAGGGAGAATAGAGTGGTGATTAAACAGCTCAGGGCGCATTCGAGGTGCGAGAGAAACAACACAAAAAATATTATCTTGCATACCTAGAAACTTAAGCGCATTATAAATTAACGTAACAAGTTGAAAAAAATACTCGGTGGCAAGTGGTATTACAGCCAGCCTGTTAGTAATAGTTTCATACCTTGTTGCTTTTACGAGCATCGCCGCTGGCCTACCCACTCATTATTAAATTATCTGACAACTTGCCAGGTTTATGTACGTTGTCATAACATTAAAGAGCAGCTTTGTGGTCTCAAAAATTTCGTTGCCAATTTACATATTGTGTGGGCTCTGGGTGTTTACCTCAAATATGCTGTAGAGCAGCTCTGTGTGCCGGTCTGTCAATTTGTACATCGTTTTCGGCTAGCTTGCCTTCCTGACATGAAAGTAGAACATTGTGGTTTTTTGAGCTAATTAAAGGACTCTTAACCTCTCTGTTTACTTCTCAAACCTAGACTTCTCAGCTGGTTTCAAACCTGTTCACCTGTGTTGCCTCTTTTTGTCCTACACAGTTCTTGTCTTCCCCTCCCTATCTGAAACGTTTTCTTGAGATCCGTCGACTTCCCTTATACCGATTTTGGGTGCTTCTTTGTATTCGCAAATTTTAATTCCATCATCAATCTTTCACTCAACTTCATTTGAAACTCATCTTTCGTCAATCGTTTAATTTGTAACTCTTCCTACTTGTCATTTAGTGCTCTCTGGAGTGTGTCTCATTATTTTAACGATACCGTTTTATGTATTCACAATAATTTGCACAATGTTGGCCTATCAGTTTTCCGTTCTATTAAGTTTAAACAGTTATTGGCCGTCCGTTGATTCAACTGTCTTTGTACCTACCCATTCGATACCCTTGGGCTTTACACGCTCTAATGTCAATATCGTATGAAACTTCGTATCTACGTGTATAAGAGTAACTCGCACTAATAACCTGAGTTTCAAGGGACATTACAGAAACTCCGCGTGGGAAGATATATTGGACTAATAACTTTCAACTCCCCTCCCTCACATCAGTTCTACATTAGTGCAACACTAAGTTATTAGTTCTTGAAGTATTCTAGCTATCTCGAGATCTTCTTTGAACAGAATAGCAAAATCAAGTAGGTACCTATGTATTTTATTATAATATGAGAATACTACGGCCTAATTGCGTAACACACAACTGCAATGCCTTAATTTTGAAAATTTAACAATATTCATTGCACTAATTAGGTACGATGTCGAGCAGACAAATTTTTCAAATATATGAAGCGATAGTTTTTGAGTTTCTTTCAAAATCCTTCGTATTGTGGTTGTGTGTTACGCAATTGGGGTGCCTGGCTCATAATTTCGTTCCTACAAAAGACAAAGACCATAAATCACCATTAAACCTGTAATCCTGGTAAGTTTCATGTATTTTTGGTTAACAATGTATGAT
Source organism: Fissipunctia ypsillon (assembly GCA_947568875.1). NCBI lineage: Eukaryota > Metazoa > Arthropoda > Insecta > Lepidoptera > Noctuidae > Fissipunctia > Fissipunctia ypsillon. The sequence goes on along the minus strand of OX387656.1, from coordinate 6,337,605 downwards.
AATTATTTTTGAAGTGTAACTACCGATGGAAAATTTAGTGCTGATTAGAACAAAGTCCGACCCTTATAACGATATGAATGAAAATTAATGATCCTGGGACTGCCGGGTGGCAACGGTCATCTACTACTACGATAAGGGTAATATTACAGAAGCTAAAATATTTCTTGTTAAAGTAAAACGAATGACGGATTTGTGGCTTGGTAACTACTCTTTAACAATTCATTATCCTGATGTTGGTATATGACGTTTCCTGTATTGCAAGAATATCTTAAGTAGGAACATGAATGATGTAATTGAGGTTAAAGCTGCTTAGGTTTATTGATTGGTGGACCCAATTGTTGGTAGTTATACCCAATATCCACTGCGAATAAGGAAGTACTCAGCGTAGAGTCTAACATCTGCCAACCTAACCTCAAAACAAGTAATTGATATTCCAAAGAAAAAGTAAAATCAGCGAATCCTTTTACCAGCTACCTTGTAGGTACAGAGAACAAGATCCGTATCAAATGTATGATGAATAAGCTTTAATAGAGCAACTTCTTTTGATCTCAAAAGGGCCTGGCCACTGACGTAGGCGGACGGCGAAAACCAAGTTATAACTAAGTACATTTAAAACTGCGAAAATATTCTGCCTTCAGCTTCAGGTAACTGAAGAGGAATAAAGCTTGGAACGTTCGAGAAGAAAACTTTTAATCACTACATTCGTTCGGCTCACAATCAGTGCTTGAACAATTTAATTTGTACGATTTATTTTTAGATGGCCGTTGTCATGACAACCGTAGGGCCCAGATCCCGTCTTATTGATTAATTGCTGAACATGTTACCCTTGATAAACGGCTTGTGGATTTCTTCTGTCTTGTGTGTTGGTGGTTTTTGCTGTATTGGCTATAATGTTGTATCGAGACGTGCTTGATACACTGAGCAACTTTTTAAGTCGGTCAAGATACCAACGTTTGTTTTGTTGATCCGTTGATTTGGCTTATCAATTTGGCTGTCTCCAGATTGTATGGTCCACCTTCCTAGCTATTTTACCTACATATTGATACCAGTGGCGCAGCTACAATTATCATTAGAGGGAAGCCGAAGAAAAATTGTACAATTCTCATAAACTCAGACAAATATTATAGACATTTTTGTAATGTTTTAAACCTTATGATGACTGTATTAAACTGGTATTAAATATAAATAATGTGATGTGATACACAGTTACACACACAGGTGTACTATATTATTTGGCAATAGTAGACATTAAGAGGAGTGGTGGTTCCGAAGGGAAGGTGATAGGAATCGGGTTGTATGAAGGCTGCGACCCTGATTGATACCTATATTAGTGTTGAATATTTATAATTATGGACTATTTCAATAGTACACGTATAGTGGTATTATATTTTTATGGAGTATGCTTAGATGGTTTGGTCATGTCGAGAGGATGAATGAAAGTCGACTAAGAAAAGGTACATACACGGCAGATGTCAGTGGAAACGCCGGGAGGGAACGCCCTAGGAAGACATATAGTGATCTTATTGGTGATTTTCTTCAGAGGTCAGGTGCGTAGTACTCGCAACCGGCGTGCGTGTATGACCAGATGTATGAATGTAAACGAGGCAAAAGGAGTATGTAAGGATCGTAGCAGGTGGCGTTCTGTAGTTTCTGCCTACCCCCATGGGAAGAAGGCGTGAGTTTATGTATGTATTTTTATGGAATCCAGTGTTGTTACGAAACTTAAATAGCGTTGAATAGATGTTGATCGTATTTATGTTATTTTGCGGCAGGTTTATGTTTAGTTTTAACGTTCGAATTATGCAATATTTCCTTTATTCCGACATAAAAATCGCGTTAGTCTGCAAAAAATGCACTGTACTGATTTTTTGGGATGTTGTCAGGATAGATACCAGGGGGCCAACCACCACGCCTTAAAGCAGTATTATTTTAATGTTACTTCAGTGTGAGAAAGAGATGAAGCTATACAGGACGTCTAGCTCCATCTCTTTCCCACGCTCAAGTAAGATTACAATAATACTGCTTTAAGAGGTGGTGGTCTAGCTCCAGTACTGTGAAACCAAGTTTTTAGCGTCGACAGACCTGTGCTAACTGCGTGGTGCTCGAAAAACATCGAATCTTTCGTACTTGTTTCAGTTTTCTTTTGGCTTATAACTTCTAAAAAGTAACTATAATTTTGAACTTTTTGTGAAAAATGGCCAATGTTTAAAGTGCTGCATCTCGGGTTCTATTAGATCTACAGAGCTACGGTTGCGCTCAAATTGTAGCACAATTTGTACAGTTTGCGTCATGTAAGTTTGCCACTCTGAAGTAGGCTGGCTACAAATGACTGCGCAGTAGTCAATATCTATACTAAAATAGCAATGCGTCATGCCATGCGTATCGGAAAGCCTGGTTTCAGAGCGGCAAACTTACGTAACGCGAACTATACAGGGTGGCTCGTTACACGAGGTCCAAAGGGTCCAAAGGAAAATTTTGAAAGCCTATCTTCAAGGACTTGCCGAAACAGCCCCATCTGTTTTCAGCGATTTATTTATAGTTCAGTAGCAAGACGGTTTTTAATATTTTTTGGGAAATTCTCATTTAAATTCTGACTTTTTTATTTTTCTCTTTTTGGGTCGAATTTATTGAACAAAAAAAAAATTGATTATAGATACATATTTAAATTATGGTCTACGATCGATGAACCATATTATCTGTCTAAATATATAAAAGAAAAACCTCCCTACCCTCTTAACCTCCTTACCTGTTTGTATTATATAAATGGCTCAATAATAATAATTTCTATAGCATTAATGATTTTTTTTTATATGAATTCAATGTAATATATTTCAGTGTCATAACGTATCTTTAGTAAATTTTCATGCTTTAGTATTAAGCAAAACATGTTCGATCTAATATTTTTTAACACCTTGTATACCATGCTTTACGCAAATAAAATATCTTTTCTTATCTTAAACATCACCCAAAGTGCCATTTGATTTTTTATAATTTTAATATCACTCTCTATAGCAACTCAGTGACACTCGCGCAATAAAGACGAATCTAACGACATATCATTCATCAAAATCGGTTCAACCGTTTAGTAGTTACGGGGGAACACAGGGACGGACATACATACATACAGGTCAAACACATCTCCCTCCTTTTTTGGCTTCGCTGAAGTCGGGTAAAACGTCTGAAGTGAAGTGAGAATTTCCCAAAAAATATTAAAAACCGTATAGCTCCTAAACTACTTATAAATAATCGCTGAACATATATGAGAGTGTTCCAAGAAGCCCTTGAAGAGAGGCTTCTAAAATTTTCCTTTGGACCTTTCACGGGCCAGCCTGTAGACTTGTTCCGTAGGATGCACATTTCAGAAGTTATAGGTCAAAAACTGAAACAAGTCCAAAATTTTCGAGGGTTTTCGAGCACCACGCAGTTAGCACAGCTCTTTCGAAGCTGCAAACTTCGTTGTACAGTAGGTATTGGCGCTAGACCACCACCACTTAAAGCAGTATTATTGTAATCTTACTTGAGTGTGGGAAAGAGATGGAGCCAGACGTCCTGTATAGCTTCATCTCTTTCTCACACTGAAGTAACATTAAAATAATACTGCTTTAAGAGGTGGTGATTGGCCCCCTGGTATCTATCCTAACAACATCCCAAAAAAACAGTACAGTGCCATTTTTTGCAACCTACAATGTTTTAAATGAGTTGCCTATATTGCTGTGTTACTTACACGGGCAAATTTTAAACTGAAATTTTTAAATTCTGTTTAATCAACGCTATCCGTTCTCATTTATTTGACATATCATCTGATATTCTGTTGGAAATTTACATTTTCAAACTTTCCTCTGTGAATGCGCGGATTTTTGTTAACGAATAATGAGTTTCGGTTTAATTTTGTATTTATTGTCCTTGGAAATTACCGTTTGATGATCACATTGATTCGAAACAATACAGGCGCATGTCAACACAATTTAATGTACGTAAACGCTTACAGGCATTTTGAAATGTATTTTTCATGAATAATAATTTATTTGCTTTTCATGCGTTTCATTACTATTTTCAAATAATCACGTCAGGGTTCCTACGTATGATGTAAGTTTATCCTGTGTCGTTTCGCTGGAACGTGATCAACCAACAAACAAAACAGATTCAACCAGATTAAGAGACGAGAATTTAAACTGTAAGTGCAAACCGACGCTTTATACCTTTACAAAGCGTGAGAAAGCACACAAATACCGTCTTAAATAACAGAATAAAACCAAGAAAATATACCAACAAATTTTAAAAGAGCTTAGCAAAGAAACACTGGTAAAAAAGTTACATACAAATGGAAAAAAAAAATTTAAACCCTCCCAAAGCTTGGAAACGAAAAAGATTGATCGCTTTTTGAATTGAAAACTGAGCGGTATTGTATGCAAGTTGTGTAAATACGGCAGGCAATAAAAGAGCAATCTTCCTTTATCTAAAATTCATACAGATTGCGGTAGTAAAACTGGCAACATCAATATAACGCTTGATTGTTTCTGATTGCGGGCAGGGTTGGCGAGCTCTGCAGTGATGAATACATATAAAAAGCATAGAAAGAAGATAAAAAGCATAAGAAAGAGCTGAAATAAATGCGATTATGCTGATGTAGATTGGACAGAAAACACCTGTCTCTTTTACAAGTACTTAGGTTCTACAAAACGTTTTGTTGAAAGTAGTCCCTAGATGCCATTCGTTCGTGAAGTACGAGTAAAATGTTAACTCCAGTAAAGAAAGTATCTTTATATTACAATAAAATATCCCCTCGATACCTAAAATACATTTTACGACAATTCTATTTCTTACATAATTTTGATCAGTTTGATTTTTATTAAGGATCCGTACACGAAAGGTGCCAAATGGAACACTATTACTAAGCTTACGCTGTCCGTCCACCTGTCTGTCAGCGGGCTGTATCTCAAGAACCGTAATAGGTAAACAGTTGAAATTTTCACAGATTGTGTATTTCTATTGCCGCTATCAAATAATAAAAATAAAATAAAGTTAAAAATTAAAGGGGGTGTACAGGAAACGTGTTTGTTTTTATAAAAGTAAAAAACTTAGTGTTAAATATTGTAGATATGGTGGTACGGAACCCTTCGTGTGCGAGTCCGACTCACACTTTTTTTTAGTTTAATTTTTTAGTGTATCGTGTAACCCAGTAACTGGGTTGCCAAGGTCGATCCATGGATGGGTGACCATCCATTACATATCGAGACCCATCCGTGCCTCGGAAAGCACCTTAAGCCGTTGGTCGTGGTCGTCATTTGTAGATCTTTAACAGTCGTTACGGATAGTCAGAAGCCCGAAAGTCTGAAAACCAGTCTTACCAAGGGGTATCGTGTAACCCAGTAACTGGGTTGTGGAGGTCAGATAGGCAGTCGCTCCATGTAAAATAGCCCATATTCAGCTGCATCAAGTTAGACTGGAAGACAGTTGGGAAATGGCTAGGCAGATGATGACATAATTTTAACTTAAGTACATACCAAATACATGGGTATAAATTTAGTTATAGGGACGTGCACAGGCAGACCAAAGAATCAATGGATGGTTTGATTGAAGGATGATACGGCTAGAACACCGAGGCTAGTAACTCTAGAAAAGAGGGTAAATAATACTAAGATCTCAGCTGATAGAGATGTATGGTAGAAGATAACATGTTGCGGTGATCCTAAATGAATTGCGATGAGGACAGGAAATGAGACATAATAAAGGTGAAATTCAAGTGAGGTAACCCTAATTGTTGGCGCGTTTGATTGCAATGCCGAGTTTCCAACATGTTTGCACCACGTGACCGCCTTAGATGAAATTGGATTAGACAATGCGGACGTTACACACATTACTTTGTTTATTGACCATCAATGTTGTTCAAATAACCCCCAATTATTTACATGACTATGTGAAAGATGGACGTAAGTAGCTTTATGCTTTTTTAATAAGTATTCCCCGAAGGGTTAGGCAGAGGTGTACGGGTACATTTCGCTAGTTATGTTTACGCCCCTTAAAATAGGGGGCGAGCCTATTATGCCTACGATTTTATTATATGTATAGATTTTAAAGCCCTTTAGTACCAATAAAGCAACTCAGTCTCCTATATCAATTATATTATTAGCAACTTTAAAACATTGAAACGTGTATTGTAATGATACTATTTCACCCACCGAGAATAGTAAAGTGGAACAAATTTTACATAGAAAATTGCTTTACAATTGCCGTGTATGCAATTTGCATTTCGCATAATATGCAACGGAAGATGAAAATTCAAATTCACTCATGGAAATATAAAACCAGAATGTGAGACTTGCATTGAAACTACAATGTTGAATCAAATCGAGTTTGTTTATGTAACATTGTTGTTAAAGAATTACTGAAGGTAATAAATAAAGTTAGGATTTCAGTGTTAATTGAAGACAAACTAGATTATTATCGACCTTCTGTTTTATATCTTACTAGCGACACGCCCCTTTTTTTTGGATGGGAAATCATCAAATGACCTCCCGCTCTGGGCGGAGCGAGAGGGCGTGCCAGACTTTTACTGACTACAACCCACCCGTGTTCCTTCAGTTGCCTGTGCTGGGGCCACGGTAACTCTTTAATATCCCGCAACCCTAGCTGGCATCGGCCCTAGCAGACCCGTCAATAGTGCTGACATCTCTTTGCGGCGCGCGTGGAACACACCGCGCCGTCCACTCGGGCCTGATCCTTACCGGACGGCGAGCTACCCATTGCTCGCCGTCCGCAAGCCCGCGCCTATGGTGGCCGAGAATTAAATGTCAATTCGCGACGCCCAGGGTATCCCTTGCAGTGACTAGGGGCGTGAGGGTGCAAAGCTTGCCTCTCCCTCACGCGTTTCGCCTCCTCCTTCGCGAGCATTACTACCTCGCAGAAGGAGGTGATGGCAACGACACGTCCCTGCTTTAACCTTGAGTTTGCTGTGCTATACTTACCTAAGTTAAATGTGAAGGCTCCTACTGCTCCGCGTGTCGTGTGACGAGCGGTGCCTTTGTGTCGCGTCGCGTGTCACGCCTGTTTGCAGGAGCTTTTACTGTATTACACACATAAACCTTCCGGAATAAGTGTCCAAAATGATGGTAAAAACCATATGAAAATGCATTGTGCACTTTATACGATCTAATCAGTCAAACAGACACGAAAACGACTTGTTTTATACTATGTATAGATCACGTTTAAGGTGGGCGTTCACGATAGTGCCATTTGGTGTGGCTCTAAACGACTTAAGTCAAATGGATCACCATCACCATACATCACGCCGTTTGGCGCCATGTACTGACAGTGAATACCCACATTTAGGTTAACGCCCACTGGTCCGCACCAGCCGCAACGCACGCACAGTATGCAACGGTTTTTAGTTTGCTTTGTATGAATTCATATAGAACTGCGCCCGTACCACCCGCACCGAGCGATCGGTTCATTTCTTCGTACAAACGGACCAAAATCCGTTGCGTGCCTGCCGTGCGTGCGTTGCGGCCGGTGCGGACCAGTGGACGTTCACCTTTATGTTTCGGTACTTACGAGTAGAATCACTCAATTTTATTCTTATTTTCAGGCCCCGTAGACGGACCTTTCCCGTCAAGTCTAAAGAATATGCCATACATGTGCTACCAAGCGCCGGTCATAGGACCATGTAATTACAAGGAAATGGTCTGGTTCTTCGATATTGTCAGACGAAAATGTCTGAGGATGTTTTACTCAGGTTGCGGAGGCAACGAAAACAAATTCAGCTCTGAGCGGTCCTGCGAGTTAACTTGTAAAACAGAAAGACGGATGTAGGGGAACGTGTCCTATTATAATATCTTGGAAAATACCTAAGAGTACAGCAAACACCTTTTACGTTTACATAATTTCTATTACAGTGCGTATCTTATATTCTAATATTCAGAACAACCCCTCTGACTCAAACTGCGTAGTATTTTTTATTAGAAAAATTCCTGTACTTGCATAGCATAATATCACGCCTGTTTTCCCCGAAGAGGTGTACCATAGTACACCCCACATTTCGCCAGTTATGCGAAGTGTGGGTGTACTAAGGTACACCCCTGCCCAACCCTTTCTGTACTGACAATGCGCTAAAATTGATTTTGTATGTGAATAAATTGTGCCTAACGCTAATTTGATAAGTATTTAAAATTCAAACCGTCGTAAAATACTTCACGAGAAAAAAATACGCGACACATTTATGGCTTGGCTTTTTATATTGTGATACGGGAAGTATTAAGTCTCAAAAAATATATTTTATGACCAAATATTTATGGTATTGTAATATAAGCATACTTTATGATTTTCCGACTCTGTTGGGTTTTATCGACGTCATAATAAATATGTGCCTATTAGATAACACGCCTTTCTTTTATTTAAGCCTGAGGAAAGTTAGTGAACTCGGTTTAATAAGCAACAAACACACAAAGATCAAACTGTTGTTACATACCTACCTACCTAATGATCTTAAAAATAATCAATGAGATACCAAAACCAAAATAAATAATCATTTATTTGTAAAATATAGGTAAAGACATACATAGATCTTAAAAATTAGGTAGTGCGCTATGCTTTGCCAATATTGACATACAAATGATGAATAAGATTAAAAACGATTAAATGATTGGGCACTATTAAATTACAATGATAAATGTATTACAATATTATTTGAGTACCTAAATTGTATTAACGCATGCATGCAAATTGAATTTTATTAGAATTCATAGTCAATTTCATTTCATGTCAAAATTTAAAGTTAATTCAATTCAAAAGATTAGTATTCATGTAAAGTATTAAAATTTATGTCAATCATTTTTAACATAACAACATCACGCCTTGTTTCCCCGAAGGGTTAGGCAGAGGTGTACCTATAGTACACCCACATTTCGCCAGTTATGTTTAAGTCCTATGTATTAGGGGGCGAGCCTATTGCCTAACCAATAATTTTTTTCCACAATTTATTACCCATCTCACCTCAGAAGCTGTTACTACCCAATCTGTCCCCATTAATATCTCTTTGCCAAATTATTCCAATTAATTTCCATGGAAGTGAACCTATCGATACTAAAACTTTTCATTAGGCCGCACATATTGGAGCAAATATTAATTAATGAAAGCAAATAATGTGTCTCATTACACAAGTCGTGTATTTGCATATTCATAACTGATTCAAAATATTATAGGCAGGTACTGTGAGGGTCTATACCATCATAAAGCTGGTACAGAGGCGAAGGGCTTCTGCTAATTAATTCGTACTGAAAAAAAATCCTACTGCTTAAAGCACTTTGCACCAGATTTGTCCGCAGTAAGTGCTCATACACACGAGCGGCACGCGTCAACGGCAGAGGCAACTACAGCCGTCAACGCGATGACGCGACGGTTGCCGGCGGACGCGTTGACGGTTGTTCGGGCACCGTTGACGCGTGTCGCTCTTGTAAATGAGCACTAGGACTTGCTTCGGTGAGGACTTCCTAGAAGAATAGAATAGAGTACTCTGTATTAATCTGTTTTTATCTTTAATTGGTGTAGGCGCTGCGTTTGTCTTACTGTGAATGTAACTTAAAATTGTTTTAGTGAGTTTCTTTCAGTACTAATCTCGCCTTTCGACCCTGTATAATACCTATGTGGTAATAGATAGACGCTTGTAGTAATTACTTATATTACTTTTAGAATCAGATATCTGCAGCGTTAGAGATAGGCTTAGTAGGAAAATCTGAACTGTATAGACCTTAAGAGCTTTGAAAGTTTTCGTAAAACAGAGATAGCTAGGTAATACGTACATATAGCTACATTCATATTATTATATGGTTAAGGACAAACAATATTATAATTACTTTCAAATTAATGAATGTTTTTGCAAATATTGGTTCGAAAATGTTCATCGTTTGTATATAATCCCTTATTTACCTACAACGGTTAATACGACATGATCATATTTACCCTATGGCATGCAAATTGCAGAACATGGAGCTACAACAAGGTTAAAAAAATATCACCACACAACATCACGCCTGTACCCCATGGGTTATGCAGAGGTACCTACTTAGTATACCTATCTCCTACCTTCATAAGAAATTAAATGGATGGATGACTCCTGTATCACAGGTTTTTCCTAGCGTGGTTATACATAATTTACTTTGTACTAGGCTATTTGCACTCAAGTGACTTCCTGTATTGTACATTCTCTAGGTCAAATAAATATTATTATATTATAAATATTCAATTCAGTTTCAATATTCCACTTCATTTCGAGGTTACATACGCGTAATTTGGTTCAGTATAAAAATACTGAGTCATTAGCTAACAATATAGGAAGCTGTCCGTACAAAACAATGACTTGACGAAAATCTATTATTTCCTGTTAACAAATGATACTACGAGGGAATATTTGTACCTGTACAGATAGGGGTGCCAAACAAGCGTGCTTGTGAGCTTGAGCATCGACTCTGTTATCAATAATTAATAATAAGAGTTTGAGCTAAAGTAATAACAGACATATTAATCATTTCAGATTAATGTTAATTTGATCAGTGGCTAGGTTGGCACCACCTGCTGTGAAATCTGTACCTTGGAAGTCATTGGCCAGAAATAATACGGGGTTACTTACTCCTAATCGCAACATTCAACTAAATTGATTCTCTTTTTTTTTGCAAAACTCAGAAATGTCCGACTTTGAATGATTTACTTTTTTATTTACACGATTTAAGTTAAGTAAACCGTGTAGTGCCATCTTAACAGCTAAGTCAATACCATTAATGGAAAATGAGTTGTTAAAAGTTTATTTCCTATTCTCCTTCATCCACATTCGCCTGCCCTAAAGCAACAGGATAAGTAAATACATTTGCTAACTTTGTAGGTACCCGTTTAGTTCTGGTTGCATGCATTAACTGTGCCAGTGGGATCGCTTTTCAGTACGAATTGCACTGACTGCTAGATTTGCGCTATTACCTTTGTTTCATCTGTTGGATGAGTACCAGCGGCCACACCCTGGCCATTTACTGCATTATGCACTTTAAGTATGTTTGTTATTGCCAAGTGGCAATCAGTTTGGTGTCGATTTGATCCGATAGGTACTTTCGTCAGATTCACGATAAACCGATCTTTTAATTCTTCAGTTGGTTAATGGATGATTTAGATAGGTAGATGAAATATTAAATACGTTAATTATTTTCATCAATCCTAAAACTGACACCAAATTGATGCTGTGATATCTAAGGAGAGTCAAAGGTCAAACGAATAAGAGTGGAATAGAATCAATTAATAAAATTAAATAATTATATCCTGGATAAGGTCCGATAACTCGATATTATAATAGATAACATAACATACTCGTAATAACAACATAATTAGAAACAACTGTGTTATTTCAGACGAGGAAATGGAAGATGACCCTTAAAATTTCTACCAAAGTAACGCAAAGGAAAATGGGTGGGAAGCTTTGCTTATTGTTAGCGTTCAGGTTTTAGACAATTGGATTGATTTATTGAGCGTTACGTTGCATCTTACAGTTTATTTAGTGATGGCAATTCTTTTTGTCACATTTTCACTTTATCATTCATGAACAATTTCCAATATTTCTGCCAAATGCGAGATCTAAAGACGATATTACGAAACCAAATAAATCCTTTGAAATATAAATTAAACTTCAAGCGTAACCCTTTCATCGAGTTTGCTCTAAGAACACGCAGAGTATTGAAGTCCAAACACCAATTCGATATTGAAGTGAATGTATGAACTGAATAATACGCCGCGCGCCGTTCCCGATCCTATCGACTTTACAACTTTCCACTCAAGATTATCCTTGTTGCCATCAGTCTGTTAAGTCGGAAGTTACACGCAGTAAGCTTGTACATGTTGAAAACTTGGTAATGTTACGTTGTAGGTAATACAAGGTGTGTTTAAGTAATTCAACAAACATATCAGGTACCAGTGGCGCAACTACAATTATCATTAGAGGGAAGCCGAAGAAAAAATTGCTCAGTTCTCATAAACTCAGAAAAAAAAAACTGTAGGTTTTTAATCTTATTGTGTATTAAACTGGTATTAAATATAATTATGTAATGTGATGTGATAAACAGTTAAACACACAGGTGTACTATATCATTTGGCAATAGTAGACATTAAGAACAGTGGTTGTTCCTAAGGGAAGCCGATAGGAATCGAGTTGTATGAAGGCTACGCGCCTGTCAGGTACTTGTGATTGGTACCTATTCAAATCTCGACTTATGTGAAGTGAATACCACTACATTTTTAAATAAAAAAGTCATTGACTTTTGTCCTCCTAATATCCTCGGATATCGGATTCCTACATTGTCGAATAATGATTCAATGTAGGAGTTCGCCATATCTCTCGTAGCTCACCCACGCGAGTGTAGAGCCGCGATAAAGTTCGACCGGCTCAAAAAGTAGCTCAACCGCGGACACCAGTTTCCATGCGGATGTAACGCGTGCCTCGGCACAGGGGAGTTTATAATTTCTGCCATATTTTACTACCGAACACCTAGTTAGTTTAGGATATTCAGTTTCTAAAGGTGTAAGGACAAATCGCAATAAATATGACGCTAGAGAGATTTTGTGGTCTCATTATAAATAGAACAAAAAGCAGTTTTATGCAGTGTGTATCAGAAATGTGTGGTCATATTTAAAGGTGTTGTATAGAACAAAAAATAATCAGCTCCCCTTACATTTGGATCGAGTTTGTATGGGACAGCTGATTATTTTTTCGCGATTACGATGTTGGTCCCATGGAGAAAGTTTTTCAGTTTAATGGGACCCTTAATTATGACCACACATTCTGATATAGGGCGAATTCGCCCCCGCCGTCGATCGAAACCGACCGCCGCGTTCGGTCGGTCGTCGATTCGTTCGTGCCTGTAATTGGTTTAATTGAAATATGCTTTGAGTCTGAGTTTGAGTTTCGTATCGCATCGCAGTTTTGTGTGGGCAAATACGCTGTATACTCGTACAATAGAAAATCCATACACGAACAAAACACATTTCACGAAGCACACTAATTATCTCACGTATTCTATAAAGTAAATAACCCTCTTAAACACGACCTAGCGAGTTGCGAGCAATGTCAACACGAAAGTAATTTGATTTAGTTCCGAGTACAACATGGGACATGCAACTTCGTAAACATTATTTCAGAGACTTTCGTTTAGATTTTCGGCTTGTGTTGCAACGATAAATTTTTGGTGCAAATTACTTAATAATTTAAGTGGCAAAACTCTGTTTGTTGTACCTAGCTCTTTGTTTGTAGATAGTGTTAGTGGTAATGAGAACTGAGAATTTAATATATTGTTAGTATTTAACTAAGGTAGCGACACTACCAAAAACCCTAGGGTTATATTTTGGCCAAATGAGACGATTATTGTCGGGAGACGTAGTTTGTAAGAGAAGATATGATAATATAGCTTAGGCTTAACAAAAAGCTTAAATTACTCGAACTTCATGCCTAAATTATATGGCTAGAAACATTAACTAAGTTATTCAGTTCTAATTCACTTATCTAAACATCGAAGAATATTCCAGCCTTAATTTTACTTCAGGACCTATATCAAAATAGGGTATGAAGTTACTAACTTTTGTTAGTCTCCTCGACGATGACCTGCTTACATAATATATCTGGAGCCAGACGTCAATAGCCCTACAGTACCTATTTATTCAGTATTTCTCTCTTTCAAAACGACGTTATACAAAACAGGCAAGTTTTGCTTAAAGGCTAAAATAAAGCATTTAAGCTTTCAAAATTTACTTAAACGGGTACGATTGGAGCTTTTAAACCATAATAGTAAATGTGGCCAAAAATTACGTCACAGAAATGACTGATTTACTGTCCCTCTTGATTAATATTATTTTCCCTGCAAAATTAATGTAGCTTTGTCATTTAACGTTTATATCGTCATAAATAAACCTATAGGTACGTAATGAGCATTTTTATGCACTACTTGCGGTGCATAAATTCGTATGTAATGTGATATACTGTGTGTGTTCCAATTGCGTAATGCGCTGAACAATTCACATTCATCAAATCAAAAAGTTAGATATGATATAGAACTTCACATATCGAAGCTGACTATACTTTGCAATAAAAAAATGTACCTACTATGCTCACTGTTCATCCTTTCATCAATGAACGTTTAGTTAAAACCAAAGAAAGAAAAGCTCCTGTAGCAGTCCGGGCTTCGCCACGAGATGAGCTTACGTCTATAAAGAGCTCCCATCGAGTTTGAAACCAGTCGGGCACGTATATTATTTACGTACATACGTAAATAATACATGAAAATGTGGAAAGTTAATAAAAATAAATACTGTGATCATAACAATCTCGGAGGAGCTCGTGGCTAAGTAATAACAGCCGCATGGGTCGATCCATCAGGTTAAGCTACGCTTGCCGGGGTTGGTCCGTGGATGGGTGACCATCTTTACATACCGAGACTCCTCCGTGGCTCGGAAAGCACGTTAAGCCGTTGGTCCCGGCTGTCATTCGTGGATCTTTGACAGTCGTTACGGGTCGTCAGAAGCCCGAAAGTCTGACAAACCAGTCTTACCAAGGGGTATCGTATTACCCAGTAACTGGGTTGTGGAGGTCAGATAGGCAGTCGCTCCATGTAAAATACTGGTATTCAGCTGCATCCGGTTAGACTGGAAGCCGACCCCAATATAGTTGGGAAAAGGCTAGGCAGATGACTGTGATCATAACAATCTTTAACTCGAAGACATCAAAAACTGAGTTGATGCGCGTGAAGCTTTTCGCAGAAAAACTTCGTGCAAATAGAGAGACAGCGCTCAAGGGAATTGTAGTTTTGCTAAAGTTAAATACAGGACCGTTGTCTGTAGAGATGTTCAACATTTGTATTTGTAAGAACTAATGAACATGTCTTTATAGTGTTTGCAAATGAAATCCACTTGCGTCCTTGAGCAGTCATGCTTTAACTTCACAGTGCAAGCAAACAGATCTCTAATTAACAGGGATTGACGTGATTACACTGCAGCGGCGAGATGTGATTTTTTGTAAGAGAGAAGCTGAAGCGAATGCGGTTTTAACTTACTTCTTCACTTATATTAATTAATTAAAAAAATATTTAATAACTTAAAACTGAGGCGTTTTTGTTGTTTGAATGTTATGGTGAATTAAATACCAGCTCCAATACCGTTATGAGTAAGATAGCAAATAGGTTAGACTGTCCTTATGTGCGGCACTGCTGAGACAGACAAGTTACATAATTATAGTGTCGTTCGTAAGCGACTACTGTAATGATTATGATTGATTAGAATTGAATATGAGTTTGAAGTTGATTTGATAAATACCCGTAGTGTTTGGCAATAATCAACCATATTGACTGTGCCATTTTTCATTAGCGGTAGAGTTGCTGATGCGAGCCTCCGAAGGGAAGCCGGTAGGAATCGTGTTATATGGTGCTTTCGCCACTGTTACAGTGTCGATGTTTGCCTTGTGGTCATCCTTTGTGGTTTCCAGCTGAAGATTCGCTACCCCTTTACTGCATGGAATTAAAAAGCTACTGAAATTATATTACTAAACTAAATAAACGATAGGTAGCTTCTTCGTCGTCCTTTCCTCGCTCCTAAGGATCGTGACCATATGCAATACGACACGTCTCCAAGTTATGCAGTCTTCTGCAGTGTAGAACGCTCGGTAAATGCTGCCTCCATCAGCCTCACCATCCATCAGAATCGCGTCTGACCATATTGCCGGTCCTCTGCCTTGAGAAGAAAGAAAGAAAAAAATGTTTTTCTTATTATAAAATACAAGCTTTTGCCCGCGGCATTGCCCGCGTGGATGTCAAAAATTATTCCACGGGAACGTACAACCAAGATACAAAACGTCTGCGTTCGAGGGACCGCCGTCAGGAAGGAAGTTCCTTTCCTCGTATGATTTAAAACAAAAACAAAAGGGGGATGCCAAGCCGCCATAGTGATTTAGGCCCTGAGTGCCCACAAGTAACATCGAATGTTAATATTAGTATGCCCCACAAATAATATATTGATAAAAAAGTTGGAGTTTCCAAATTATAAGGTTTTTTAATGTGCCCTACACAAGTATTGAAAAGTTATTGAAAACTCTTCCTACATAACATATTAAAGCTAAATATATTATTTAAAGATTTCTGATGGTTGAAAATAAAACACTATATTAATAGAAAACATTTTATTCATCATAAACTAAGACATCGTCCAAAAATTGAGCAGGAGGAAAAATATTAGATTGATGCCGTGCCCACCCCAAATACCATATCACTGTCATGACATGGGCACAGCACCCAACAGTACGACGGCCAACAATGCAGTTACAGCAATACTGCTTTATCGCCTCACGACCTGCTTCGGTATTACTAACTAAAATATACACGAAGTATACTTTGCGACTGATATGCCTACTTGCAATTTTTGCTCTTATCAAGTAGCAATTCGACCCAAATATGACTTCTTCCATCGTTCTATTCCTAGGGTCCCTAGATACTTCAATAACGTAAGATCCATTAAATCTGATGTGCTCTCCATAATAAGAGCGGGCTTGTTTTAACTGATATATCCCGCAGGCAATCAATATTAACTCGCTGTAATTTAATCTTGGGAAGTCCCTTATATTTTCCCTGTCTACACTTATATTGTGAAAATCTGCCCTAGCTCTATTGAGATTATGCACCCTAACATAGTCTGAGAGATCATTGTTTTTGTTCATGTTTCTATTAACTATTTGGATTATTTCATGGGCATCATCCCTATCCCTTAATTTGGTGTGGTATTTATTTATAAGAGCTGCAGCTACAGAAAAATCTATCATGAGATGCTTGGAAGCCCTATTTAAAAAAAATTGTCTAAATAATTTAAACTTGCTTTTAAAAAACCGTTCACCACCTCCACAACCCAACGACATAATGTAACAGCTCTGGACTTGTTGGCTTGGCTTGTTGTTAGTTGTGGCTCATTATCTTCTGGGGATAACGGTATATGTACATTATAGCCACAACTTCTTAATAATGTTAAGGAGTCCCTGAAACCTCTATCCAAAATAAAAACATCTCCTGCCTGGAAAAATTGACGGAATGGACTGTTTCCATTTTCAAACTCTTGTATCATAATATCTGCATCTGTGGTTGTAGCAGGATAGGGGCCCAGTATATCAATGATATAACCATCACTGCAGACAAATAAGAATGGCTTTACCAGATTGCGGTATTTATGTAATGAATAGGTTTTTTTCTGGTACAAGTAATGAAAACTCTTTTCTATATATATATATGTATGTACCATCAGCAATTATAATTGGTGATCTCTCTGGCCCTCCATGTAAAGAATTAGGAATTAAGAGATTCCTTTGAGCGATTCCTGCTCTTGTCATGTGATTTATGCCAAGATTTCTTGGAACAAAATCTTGATGCAATATTTCTGTTGCTATGTTCATAAGACCTTCTAACGTACTCCTTGGGACTTGCAATAGAGACGAAATACGCTCATTACTATCACCTGTCCGCAATTTCATTAAGTATGCAGCTAGTGCAAAAGAACCCCTATGTCTATTTGATAGTCTAGGAATTTCTAAAAGCATTTGCTGAAACTGTTCCTTTGAAAAGCCCAAGTAATAGTGAACAATGTGCTCTGGCATACTTAATATATCATCAAAATATAAATGCATTAGCATATTATCTTTTAATAAAGAAATTAATTCTTCCATATGCTCTGCACTGAATGTCCTGATAGTATTATAAATTGAGTCTAGAAGTAAATCCCAAGAATTGCTTCTCAAGTGATAAGAACATATTCTACAATCTGCAGGCACATAATAATTGTAGTCGCAAAGTAAACTTACTCGCAATGACGATGGTACTAAAAGTCGTTCGGACTGGTTACATCCAGGAAAGAAACACTGGCGTTGTGTGTCAGGAGCTCTAATATAATTAGACAACTGCATGCTATTAGTAGTATTTTGTATTTCAGTTTGCGTTCTGGAAGAGTCTCTGTCCAATGACGGAAGACTTGGTACTGATGACTCCCGTTCTGAAGTCAAGCGTGAAGCTGCTCTCTCGGTCCTTCGCCAACAAGTATGACACAGACAGGCTGATCTTGGCAACTGTAGAAAAACAAAAAAAAACTGATATAATGATAAAATAAAACTGATACCTTTTAACATCTCAGAGCAATCTTACTGCATTCAATAGAATTCTAAAAATAGTATAGTTTGTTATCTTAACCTGTTGTGGTGCAATTTGATCTGCAATCAAATTCCTTATTTGTTCAACCCGTGGTGTATCAATGTTCAGCGAATGTGACCTTTGCCTTAAAAGAGAGGTGCCACAGCTAATACAGACATGAGTGTGGCCAACAATAGGGTCAGTTGAGTGTTGACTAGTTGGCTGCCTGATTTCATTCCATGCTTTGGTCCAACATGCATGGCACACCAAACTATCACTTGTAACTGGCTGGAAAAGAAAAAACAATATTATGTGAGTATTTGTTTGCATGCATGCATGAATAGGTATCTTATTTTGAGCTCGCATAACTCGAAATAAAATAGTCCTCATATTTGCATATTCTTATTACAGTTGTAAAACTTATTATAGTCACCTGTTGATGTCCAACCCATTTTGTATGAGAGATCGAACTTCGATGATTTCCAATGGGTGTCTTCGCATTCTTGATATGTTTAAATTACAATTTACACAGCGTACATATCCACTTGCAACAGTTTGCAGTGAAGAACTCGAACCAGGTTGAATGCCGGGGTCTTCGATAGGTACTGACATCAATTCCAAGTTATCGCGGGGTTTGTCATTATCAGCAAGAGCGGAATCCATATTCAAGCCGTGGTCGTCAGGTATAGGAGAATCGCCAGAGTCAGTATTCATGGTCAAAAACTTCGATTTTAATAGCAAAATACACGCAGCGAATCACTATGATGCAAATGCAAACAAAATAATGAAATGACATTTCTAATATTGTCAACTGACAAATTCAGTGTTGCCATTGCACAAACAAAGTATCGATCGATGCATTATGTAGATCATTTTAAAATCATTATATTTTGTAAGTTGATTACAAATCTAAATGTATTAACATAAAATGCATTGGGACTTCTATAAACAAAAGGACGAATAAATAAAGTACTAATATGTGTAAATGTCAAATCAATGTTTTGCAACAAATATTTATTTTTTCCGGATATTAAATTGGCAACCTAGCAAATGTCTGTTTATTTCGTTGTATCGTTTCAATATTTATTTTTTATTAAAAAATGTTACTAACTTGTATCGCGTCGTGAATAGAAGAGTTAATTACCTAAAATTTACATATTTTTTTTACTAAATTAAATTTCTTGGGCATCGCAAGGCCTAAAATCGGCATTCCCCTTTTCGCAGCCGCCATCGCGGATTTACATTTTATCCTCACTATCGACTTTAGCGCCCTCGAAAACTATGAAAACTACCCCATTACGAAAAATTTGAAAATTTTCGCAGCCACCAACTTGAATTCCATCATCATTCTTGATTTTCATTTTGACTCCACTATCAGCTTTAGCACCCTCGAAAACCATGAAAACGATACCCACGATGAAAAGTTAGAAATTTTTTTCAGCCGCCATTTTGGATTTACATTTTGACCTCACTATCGGCTTTAGCACCCTCGAAAATAAAAATGATACCCATATTTGAAAATTTTCGCAGCCACCGTCTTGGATTGACATTTTAACGTCACTATCGGCGTTAACACCCTCGGTAATCCATGAAACGACACCCATGATCAAAAGTTCAAAAAATTTTGCAGCCGCCATCTTGGATTTTCATTTGAAAATTTTTGCAGCCGCCATCTTAGATTTTCATTTTAACCAAATCCGCACACTACTACACTTTCTCTCTCTCTCTCTCTCTCTTTTTATATAAGAGACACAGAGAGAGAGAATATCGCATGGGCATAACGTTTTTTCGTTACGTGACTATTTCTACCAGTTCACTCCTACCGCAAGCCGCATTGAAGAACTTCGTTCCAAAAAGTATCCTATGGCCTAACCTAGGTCATGGTCTACCTATGTGTTCATCCAAATCCGTTCAGTCGTTAAGCTGTATAAAGGTAACAGACAGAAAAGAGTTGCTTTCGCATTAATTCAATTCAATTCAATCATTTATTTCGGAAAACATCCATATCGTATTAATATTAGAACTTACCAAACTATGTTAGTAAATAGCGCGAAAATAAAAAATAAAATCAAGATTTCAATCAAAATCCAAAATTAAAATCAATATCAAAATTAAAAAATCAAAATCACAAAATTAAAATTAAAATCAATTGCAAACTCATAATTACAATAGAAAATAAACAAAATCAAAAATTAATACCAAAATTACAATGAAAGTAAAAAAAAAAATTAATATAGGTACATAATAGCGGAAATGGAAAGCAATTATTTGTCCTCTACCCATTGTACAACAATTTCTTATTTATTGTACCTACTTATAACAAATAACGGACATGAAAATGTTTAAATTAGAATTTTTATATTTATATAAGCAGAGAGTGATTTGTTTTATTATTTTATTGTTGTGATAAAAGATAGCGCTTTAAAATACAAATATATTGTTGTGCCCTAGCAGGGTCATGTATGATACCTAATATTTGTAACATCTTGTAAACTACATGAATGCAATAAATGATACTACTACTACTACTACTAATATATGGATGAGCACGTTTTCCTTCTACCCGGCCCAGTATCATGAGCCTATGAGTAGGTAATAGGAAGCTACAAAATAGGAATGTGTACATTTTGAAATCATTAATTCCTCAGTGCATATACTCCGCATTCCCTATTCATTCTACCTCTACTGCGTGGGTAGTTTGGTTGTCGGTCATCTCCCCTGCTTCTACTATGTTATTCAAAATATCCTTATCGTTAATATAACAGCCAGCTTTTATCCAATAAACAAAATATTAATTAATTTCTTGCGTTTAATTACGCCCAGGGTATATTGAAATCGCTGCGCGGTGTAGTTAAAATTTAATAAACCATGTCCTACGTTTCATTAACGTTGTTTCCTGCGATAGACACGGCGTGTGTGTACTGGGTTTCTAGAGTTATTAATTTATTTTCGTAGGTAATTGGCCGATACCGCTTCTAATCGAATAGCTTTAATGTAATGGTATCATATAGAATAAAGTACGTAAGCTATTCATCGTATCGCTATATTAAAATCAACCAAAGAAGCACTAGTCACGAGAGTAACGACAGAATTTACTTTCCCGTTTAAATGCCAACAAATCAAACAACAAAAATAGTTCACGTTTACCTTTTTTATCAATCCCACAAACACCCCAATACGAATGCTTACCTGAAAATATCAGGGCAATAAATAACGTATAATCGTTTGTTAAGTCCCCGACAAATACGCGCAGCATTCACTTCCGTAGCACTCGATTTATCTCCGAAGCAAATTCTCTAGAATCACTGCTTCCGCTCTACCATTTAGTAGACACCTTCGTACAGAATGTCACACTCTCCCGCTCGAAGATTTATTACTATACAATTTCCTGCTCACACTTCGGAAGTGCAAGAGGATGTTCAAATATTGGAATCTAATGTTATCGGATCTATCAGCACCATACGACGACGGATTCCGTCTATTGTTGAGATAAATTTCACTTTATCGTAACCAGTGGTAGATTTATTGTGGGATCCTATTTTTGGAGTCGGTCTCTTGAGAGTTTTGTCTTCGAAGTATTTGTTGAAATTGACAACATTAATTCTTTTTTGCAGGCGACAATCCTGCTTTGAGTATTTGTTGCTATCGGGTCACATCCAAACTTATCGATTGTCTCAAGATTTCTAGTTCGGCTTCGTTGAATGTAAATCTAAAAAGCAATTTCCTTTATTTTTCTAGTTCGGATAGTCTGATCGGGCTCTCGGAACTTATATCAGCAAGATATTTGTGTTTGTATTCTTGGGTATAAGCAAAGAGCACTGAGCCAAGAACCATCTTTATCTTTTATACAAATCTTTGGCATGTTTGCCAGTAACGACAGGTATTGTTTATGTATGATCGGGGATGTAATCCAAGGTAATCCCGAGTTTTTTTTATTTAGAAATAAAACTAAGACGAACAATTAGGGATCTTGTGTTTTATAGGTATCACTTTCTCCTCGAAGGTGCTACGTCGTGCAATAAACTCTATTGATACTTCAGTCTTTACAGCCTTCAAATCTAGGTAAATCGTTGTACTTAAAGACTATTTTTGCATAAATACTAAAACACATAGGTAATCCAAATCAGACTTCCAGAGACTTTTATTTCAGTTATACTTAGCGTCAGTTTTCATTTAAAAGTTTCATTGTTAGATCACCACGTCCCGTACCGCATTAAAATTTATCACGCGGAACTTTGTAAATTAATCCATACACGTCTAAAATATAAGCGTTCCCGTGCAGCGATTTAGCTGGTACTTTAATGAATCCGCGAGGGGGCGCTGACTCCGCCGTGACTCTGTGACCCAATTCTGTGCTCATTAACGTGTGGCCACGTTGCACCGGACACCACAATGCAATGGTTTACTTATTCAGCGCACGGAGGGATTTTTTGATGCAAAGCGTAACATTCCACGGAAGTGACTGCAGTCAGATACGAATTTTTCATATCGGAATCGGATACAACGTGCTGCTTTTGGGAAAATGAGAGTTTTTTTGGGAAAACGAATATGGCCTTGTACGGTGTTCGAGCTTGCCAGCTCTGTCTACATAATACAAAATTCTCCGCAGCAAACCAGACGCCGTGCCGCGGTGAACAAATAGTCGAGTCCCAGATAAACTGTGTGATTAATCTCTGTGCTAAGACTAGGATTACTTAAGTGATTTTGTAGTCTGGAGACAAACATCAAAGCTATCTTTAACAGACTTCTAGACCACTTTAGTGTTTCAAAGTTGAATTTGTTTACAAATTGAAATAAAGCTTTTTAAATACGTCGTTTTTACCTTTAACTAAAGATCTATACAAATAAATAAAATTGAAGTGTTTGTTTCTAATGCCAAAATAACAGTTTTTTACTAAATGCTTATGAAAGTACTAGTAGTAGTAGTATGAGGTACTTGTAACAAAAAAAAAACTATTTAAAAAAAATTATCTGTCTGTTTGTTCCGGCTAATCTCCGAAACGGCTAGACCGATTTTGACGGGAATTTTACTGGCTGATAGATGTTGTCATAAGGAGTAACATAGGCTACTTTGATTTTAAAATAATAATTAGGGTTCCGCGCAAAAAATTACGACCCATGAAGGGGGATTCGTCGGGGGACGAAGGAGTTTTATTAAAATGTGGCTGTTATTATAGTCTTACGACTTCCACGCGAATGAAGTCGCGGGGCACAGCTAGTAATAAATATTGGTACACTACATACATAAGTCTCTTTTCACAAGACACAATTTACGATACCGCAGGGACAAAAGATGGAGTGGCCAAAGTTTTGCAGAAGACCGCACAACCGAGAGTTTGTCAGGGGTTCAAAAAACAATAATGACCTATACTGCAAATATATGCGCTGCCAGATTGCTTGACAAAGTTTTTTTTTTTTTACAAAAAGAACGGCATCTTTTCTTTTTTCTTTGTAGACTTTCACAGCTTGGTTGTGAAAACAAACAGCTGATAGGTATCGTTTATTTTTCTCTCTCACAGTGAAAGTAGGTACAGACTTTTCTTTATTATATTTAACTATGTAAGAAATTCTGGGAAATATTATTGCGTAGGTGCTGTATTGTAGTTGGTTGCGTGGGCAGCAATAGACGAGGCTGGCTGAAGACCGCGTAAATCAGTAGAAGCCTGTAATCAGGAGTGTGTGAATGTGGGCTGAATGAGATAGGTAATGTAATACACGTGTGCAGTTATACATTGCAAAGTTTTTGTCAATATGTACCTAACCTTTATAGCTACTAGAAATAGCGGTTGCCATCTGTCGACATGGCAAATTCCAGAATTTCGTAACAGGTTGACTGCAATACATACAAGACAACAGTGGCGACGACTTCATACAACCCCATTTCTACTGGCTTCCCTTCGGAACAACGACTGTACGAACAACGAGTTTATTATTACTAAATAATTAAGTACATATTTATATAGTCATATTTAAAAGATAAAAATCATTACAAAAACGCGTATCTATTGTTATATAGGTGTTAAATTAAGAAAAGTAGAGGAATTGCTTAAATTTTTGAGGTAATATTAAAATTATGTTATTGACTTTATGAGAAGTGAACAATTTTTTCTTCGGCTTCCCTCTAATGGAAGTTGTAGCTTCGCTACTGCAAGACAATACATTTTCTATTGTATCTATTGTCTAGCAGTTAACGTGTTAATATAAAATACACTGACATTTATTCAGTAAAATGACGTGCGCAGTTACTTTGTAAAAACGCTTGCACGTGTATAATCGTCTTTATGCGAGATAGAATTGGTGTAATATAATAATTAATTATCAGCGTATTCTTCCGTCCCATTTCACTTGTATCAACGATGGATCGTTTGAAATTGAAACTTGTTATAGATTCAAAGTATGCTTATCAAGACAATATAACTGATCTCAATATAAATAAATGTTATTTTACTTAATCAATATTAATAACATATTTAAACATTTGTAGCTGTTTTCCAATATTATTTTTATTAAAAAAACTAGCTGTGCCCCACGACTTAATTCGTGCGGATGTCGTAAGATACACAATATACTAAAATAAACTCCCTCGTCCCCCGACCCTTCGCCAACCGTCGCGTTGAATCGCTCGCCCGCGCTATTACTTCGTTTTCGCTTAGTGTTCCTTCTGACTTTTTTCGTTTTGCTCGGCTCCTTAGGGTCGTAGCGTGATGTTAAGTAGCCTATAACTATCATCGAGAATTGGGCTACCAAATGCAAAAAGAATTCTTTAAATTCGACTTTTTGTTCATAATTTCATGGGTTTTATTTTTTTGCGCGGAACTCTAATTATTTTTCTAAAATAAAAGTAGTATTAGTTACCCGCCGAAATATCAGCTATCTGTCAGTGAAAGTCCCGTCAAAATCGGTCCAGCCGTTTCGGAGATTAGCTGGGACAAACAGACAGACTAAAATGTGAAAAATTGCTTTTTTGTTATAAGTACCGTTTACACTTTCTTATGCATTTAGTAAAAAGTTGCTATTTTGGCATTACAAACAGCCACTTCAATTTTATTAATTGTATAGATATTTTACACATTTTGCTTTTACCTACAGGTCTGTAATTGTATACCTTAGCTTTAAGCCATTGTAAGATCTTTAAACATTATAGAATGCAAATAAATATATAATCATCCAAACTACGTATAACTTAATAAAGTAACAGAGCGAAAATCGACAACACATAACAACTAGTTTGGTCGTGTTCTCCGCCGTAATCTCCTCTCAAGGAACTTAGTACACCACTAATCCTGAAATAAATTACACCGCTGTAGTACTTACTAACGTTTAGTGTCTGTCTTTGCGGAAATACACACGATGAAAACGTCTGATATATGAGACAGAAAAGCTTTCTAGCCAATAATAAGGTCTTATATAACGGCTCGGTAATAGGGATGATGCCTGGGTAAAAAAAAAGAAATTATATTTAGTCCGTCAGTTCTGACCATAGATATTATAAACAAGGAGATATGCCCGGTAGACGAAAATATATCGGAAACCTACGTCTCCAGTAAAGCCCCACCACAGGGCAACTACTACACATGCAGTTCAGTAAAAGAAATAGATACGCAGTCGCGCACACATCTGCATGTCTTAAATCAGAACGTACTACATAATCAATTATAAACCTTATGTCACCGAACACAGCGTGTATTTACCATGCACCGTACAACTTACCCACACAAAAACATCGGTGGCTATTGTTGTACTGTGCAAAAGCAATTTATTTTACATACACGCTAGTGATTGACTAAACCGGAAAGTTATCGATTTTTCCATTTATTATTGTACAAACATTTTTTGGGGTCCTGAAAATAAAATAAATAAAAATGTTCAGAAAATATTATAATAAAAATAAACAATATGTAGCTAAAAAATACATTGTACATCAAAAAATTAAAACCATCAAAAGTCCGGATACTTTGGTTTAGGCTGTCACAGCGTATTGGCACACTACTGTTTCAATATGCTGTGACAGCCTAGCAGGTAGTAAACACCATAGCAAGGTTCAACAATACCTACGTATTGTTGAACCCTGTTATGGTTTTTACTCACTGACCTGTAAAGTGGAGGTATTTGTGCAGCACTTGACGCTTTGATATTACTGGGGTAGCATTTTTTGTCAAATAGTATAATCTTAAATTCATATATTTTTCCATGACTGCTTTAATAAGAAATATTATGTGATTATTCATCGGGGACTGCTCAAATTGGTGAAACTTAATATTATCAAAGAGATCTAATCCTATGAAATGTGGCAAAGCCTTTGCCATGAGTTCCTTTTTGACATTTTTAGTTTTAACTGTTAATTTATCATCGGTGAGACAAGCTGTTTTTAAGATTATTTCCATTCTCTTACAAATCATGACGACATCAGGAGATGGGTACATAAGTCCACCTTTGTCCTTATATTTTATAAAATTATGTGCTTCTTCATATTTATCGGCAAGTAGCGCACCAGTGCATGTCTCACATTTTACAGATTTTACTAAGCCATGTACAACAAATCCCGCAATGTAAGAAATGGCCTGCGAGCCAAAATCTGACAAATCTTGGACAAGCGTACTAACTTCTTCGTCAAATTGTGCCTGCTCGTATAACTGATCAATATCGTCATCAAAACTTTCATCCGTATAACGTGGTTCTATAGTTACATTTATGTGTTGCACAGCGGATAAGCATGTTAAAAAAGATATTTCTTCAAGAGATGTGCAGTTGCCTTTGTCTATGTCTCTCAGTTCGGATTTAACCAATAATTTTTTGTAAATAGCCTGAAATTGTCGGGCTGTGGGGTTAGTATTACACCCACCATGAGCGCGAATGTGGCCAAACATTAACTCTATGTGGTCCTGGCTTATTTTATAGGCTGGCAGGTACTGCAGTCTTTGTTCTTGTTCAATAAGATGGATATAAATATCTTTTATGCTTTTTATACACACCAAAAAACCTATAAACCCAGTTTTTCTACCAGATTGTACTAATTTCGACCCATCTGTTAACTGTAAGGATTTTATGTAAGTTTCAGTTCTATCAAGAAATTCAAATGTTTGCAGTTTATTACCTGGAAAAAGTGGTTTTTTGAATTTAATTTGCATCATATTTCTAGAATTTAAAATGTCAAAAAGATTATTTATAATTTTTAAAAAGTTAACAGTTCCATCAACGGATTGAAATTTGGGTATGTTACGTTCAGCACAAAACAACAGGGCGTCGGCAACACTCTCACTAAATAATTGAGACGCTAATCGCACTTTCATTTTTTGGTTTTTAAAAAATATATGTCCTAGCCTTAATTTATTCGCTAAGTGCAATTTTTCCTTTTCTTGTATTTCATTAAGCTGTTTTAAATGACACCATTTTATATGTCTGCCTAGATTGTCGACCATAATGCCATATGCTTCAAACGCATTTCTTAATAATTTAAGCATATGACAAGGATCGGGAAATATAAATATAGGTTTATTTGTAAGGGGATGATAAAAAAGGGATTTCATATTTTCTGTGTTTAGTGAGCATCCTAGTTCCTTTGCCATCGAAATATTTGCTGGACAACCGTCAAAGGTCAGCGAAGTTACTTCAATGCCAGTTTCTTCCAGCAACTCTAAACACTGCCTTACTAAGTTAGATCGCTGTTCTCCTGTAACACCGGCTACAAGAAAATACCCTACTGGTATCTTGAATGCTCCGTTAATAGCTGTAACCAAAAACACGCGCCTCTTTAGCTTCTGCCAAGTAGTCGCCCGATGTTCCGTTATTACCTATATCAACATATCCATGCATTTTATTACCGTCCCACTCAATACGCTGCCTAATCGCCATTTCGTCCATTACTAAGTTACATAACAATTTATAGTTAGTATTACGAGCCTTATACTTCAATGCTTTAAAAGATTCCTGTGTAAAACCTGGCTGCGCATCGACTGATTCGTACCATTTTTTTATAGTGCGTGAGTGAGGTAAACAGGTCTGGAATTTTTTTCGTACATATTCGTAAGCCCTCGGAGAGTAAAAATGAAGAGTACAAGCAAAAGTTCTAAGAGCTGGCGAATACTTGGTTTTTATGTTTTTATTACATAATGTAGTGCTTTCATAACGAGCTATTAAATCATTTACACCGAGGTTCTCTAAATGTGCGGATTGGTCTGAATTCACAAACTTTTTTTCATGAATATCTGTCAAAATATCTTTTAAATTTGCAATTTTTTTACGATACCGGCATGCTTTCTTTTGTAATCGTTTAATTTGTAATCTTTGTTTTTTTATCATGTTTTCTTTCTGCGTAATTTCGATGCACCTTTTCCTTTTTCGGGGTGTTTCTATTATTTGGATATTATCGGAAGCGTCTGCTGGATTCTAAAAACATAGAAGAAAATACAATTATAGTGTTACACCCGCATAGTTTATTTTAAAGTGAAACCCTAGTTCTAAAAACTTCTTACCAAATCCTGGTCCTGGGGTTTCTGACTTATTTCCTTTTGGTGAATATTAAGGCATATGCGTTTTAGAGATGGCTCATCAGATTGTTCGTTAGGCGATTTTAAGTGGTCAGATAACTCCAAAACATTCAATTCTTGCAATGGCTAAACGAACAAAACGCACAATGTTTATATTTATTAATAATACATTAATGATAGATCAAATAGAAGTTGATGTTTACTTACATTACACTTTTGGTCGGAACATCCTGGTCGTATAGGTTGTATAGAATCCTGAAAAGTTGAATGACTGATTTTATGAATGCCCTAAAACATGACAATAGCTTTCAGTAATAAAATAAAATTTAACCCACTTCTACAAAAATCAGGCGTACTCTTAATTTTGGGATTGCCCATTCAAAAAGCCTGCGACTTTTCTTTAGAGGCTGAAACATTTCTGCCTCAAAGTGAGCCAAGCATATGGTGCTATTTTTTGTAGGGAACCAGTTAGGTGGCCTGCCTGTGGCATGAATCCATTCCTTTTTTAAATTCGCATCTTTTGGAAACCTGAAAATGTACAAAAACAACTTATTCATCATTTACATATCTCCTAAGCTACTTCTAAACCTCACCATGTACTAAGTAGCACCCTAATTACGTAATCGAGATCTAAATGATTTTGAAGCATATTGCTAATCCAAAGCTTCATATGTTCGAAAAATTGGTCTGCTCAACAATGTAAATAACACAATGAATGTTGTTGAACTTTCAAAATGAAACCGATTCCTACTGTGTGTTACGCAATTACCCCGCAAGTAGTAGGTTTTTATTATAAAAAAACCCTAGTTAGTAAAGAAGTACTTAAATATATGAAAACCAACACACACCTATGCATAACAAAAAAATTGCATGAATATGTTGACTTATTTTAAGTAAAAGTCGCTAATATCTGAACCATGCCGATCACTATTTATACGCATTCGAAGCTTTAACGGAAGTAAAATACAAAGACCGTAAAAAAGTAAGGAAATAGCACGAGGATAAGGCATAATATACGATAATTCAAAGCTTTACGAATGTTGGTTACGCATTTCTATAATACGCTATAAAATAATTAAAATAAGTAAAAAAACATTATTTCACTTTGATCTTCCAACCTTGTTAAAACGGTTTACAAATTGGAAAATAAACTATAATAGCAATATTTCATTCGTCAATCGACATTGTTGTCGATAGCCTACGTTAGTGGATCTGCACAAGCACATCACTATCTCGACGCGAGAAGCAGCGGCCGCACTACGCGATGCATCCGCATAATAAAATATCGTGTTATGATTTTTACATTACTTGTCCAGTCACTTAGCGACAAACTTAGGTAGTAATTAAGGAGCAATGTATTTATTGCAAAAATAGTAAAGTCGCTGTGATATTTGAAAACAAAAATAACATAGTAAAAGCAAAAAATATTTTAAGATTTGTTGTTTTTCATGATTTTAAAGACAAATAGAGTAAAATTCTTGTACTTACATATGGTAAGTGATTCCATGGTTTATAAAGTTTTGGCTTTTGCTTCGATTTTTACATGAAACCACTGAACAACACGGCATTCTTATATTTTTTCACGATCTCGGTCGAAAACACACTAGTTCGCGGAGACGGCCATTTGCCTATTACATGGGCACGGTACACATGTCGCGCGGACACCGACACGCCCCCTTGCCACTTCTCCTGTTTTTTATATTTCTGTGGTTCTGACTGACGGACTAAATATAATTTCTTTTTGC
This sequence comes from Fissipunctia ypsillon, assembly GCA_947568875.1. Classification (NCBI taxonomy): domain Eukaryota; kingdom Metazoa; phylum Arthropoda; class Insecta; order Lepidoptera; family Noctuidae; genus Fissipunctia; species Fissipunctia ypsillon. Next base: position 6,307,203 of record OX387656.1, on the reverse strand, counting down.
GTTTTATCTAAGTAATTTTTTTATTATCTGTAATAAAAAAATTACTTAGATAAAACGCACTAAAGTTGGAGAGGGGGGCTCGCTACGTTACAACTATGTAAAAAATCTAAAAATCTATGCCACATTTTAACTCAATGTATCGCCGTTATCTTTTGATTACGTAAAAAAAGAAAAAATTTGTTCAATATTTTTTAATAATCAACCTGACGGACAAAAAATATTTTTAGTCATCATCTCTAGGTATTCTCATAGAGCATTGTTTATGTTCTTAGTGCTATAAGAAAATTGTCTGTAGGTACTTTATTTTGTGCTGATAACTAGGGCATTAGGTCAAGAAGAATCTGAATATTTTTAGTAGGTACCTATACTGGGTTATGATGCAGGGGTTGGAAATCATTGACCTTTTGAAAAAAAGAAATTAGAACCTTTCAATATTAACACTTTCAAGGACACTATACGGCTATAGCAGTCATAACAATATTTATATTGTGTCTCGTTTACTGCGCGTGAGCCTGTTATGGGGGAAGCGCCAGGGTAGCCCGCGAAATTCAAATTTTCTCACGATTTTTGCAATTTGCAGCTCAGTGTCTGGGTGTATGTTGAACAAAGTATGATTAGCGACCGTAACAAATATGTATTTACAGAATTATAATCATTAGAATCAGTAATACAATTCCTTAAGTCAGTATAATCCTGAAATGTTAAGATTTCATGAAATAATCATTCAATAGAATTACTTAGAGAGCTGTATTGATGACTTTAATTGTTATAGTTCTGTAAATGCATATTTGTTACGATCGCGAATCATATTTTAATCAATATACAGCCTTGGCCAAAAGTATTGAGCACCTTACAAATTTCGCTCGTTCACGGAAAGTATGGGAGTAAACCAAATCTATTGTTTATGGATTATTTAATCGGCATCTACAGAGGTTTAAAAATAATGACTCACGCCGCAGCTAGCAACACAACACCTAGGTCCAACAAAATTTGTCTTTTTCAATTTTTGTATTTATTAATCAGTATCGCTCGTTGTGAACACATCCAGTGATCTAGTGCGCCTTTTGTATTTTATTTCAGAAGTTTTAAGTGTTATCGTTGCAATATGCCAAAACAAAACGAACTTTCTTTAGAAAAACGTGTGCAGATACAGCTTCTGTATGAGCAAGGGAAATCACAAGTAGAGATTTCTAAAACTGTGAAATGTTCGCGCCGATCCGTGCAATATGCTATTCAGCGATTCTCTACTACCGGATCACATGAAAATAGACCGAGAACCGGGCGCAAACGCATCACCACAGACCGTCAAGATCGTCAGTTACTGAGAGAGTCGTTAAGAAATAGGAAAAAAACATCTTCAGAGCTCGCTGCTGAGTTGTCGGAACAAATTAAGAAGCCAATTTCTGCTCGAACTACTCGCAGAAGACTTCAAGAAGCTGGTCTGAAAGGCTGTAAAGCTAGGAAGAAGCCATGGCTCTCCGATAACAACAAAAAAGCTCGATTGAAATGGGCTTTAAAACACCGAACTTTCACCGCTGAAGATTGGTCAAATGTTGTTTGGTCAGACGAATCAAACTTTGAGGTGAGTAAGTCAATTTAATGCCCTGATACAATTTTATAAAATGTTTTAAAAACCAAACGCATAATTGAATTTATTTTAGTTTTACGGAACTCAATATTTTTCTCTTTATTGCAGATTTTTGGTACACCTGGTGTGACCTTTGTGCGTCGCCGTGTGGGCGAAGAATTTAAGCCAGAGTGTGTGATCCCAACCGTTAAACACGGTGGAGGCAGCATAATGGTCTGGGGTTGCATGACCGATTCTGGAATTGGCGAATTGTTCGTGTGTGAGGGTCGCATGGACTCTACTAAGTACATAAATGTACTAGAAACTGCATTACTGCCTTCATTCACGAAACTTTTTGGCGACACGAATATGGATGGTGTCAAATTCCAGCAGGATAACGCGCCATGCCACAAATCTGCATGCACTATGAGATGGTTTCGGGAAAATAACACGGAACTGCTTGACTGGCCAGCTCAGTCTCCAGATCTGAACCCCATAGAACATTTATGGGGTTTATTAAAGCGCAGGGTTAGGCGCCACACAATTAACAACAAAGAAGATTTAAAACGCTGCCTGCGCCTAGAATGGAACTCGATTACTGTTGACGACTGTAAAAAACTTGTTAACTCTTTACCAAAAAGAATTTCTGCCGTAATTAAGGCAAAGGGTGGACCCACAAAATATTAATTTTCTATTAATAAATAGTAAAATAAACCCATATAAAACGTTTTGTTTTATTTCTATTTGATACTCCGCATAAAACTGAAAGATATCATGGGTGCTCAATACTTTTGGCCAAGGCTGTACAACCTAATACTGACCTAAGAAAAACGTAAGAAAATTTGAATTTCGCGGGCTACCCTGGCGCTTTCGCCTTAAGATCATTGAAATGAATGGAAGCAAAGACCAGTGCAATGTTATACTCGTACTACCAATCCAAATATGCTGTCTCTTAAGATACAGACCTCCTAGTTTAAGAGACAGGGTTTATATGTTTTGCATAAATAATGTGAAATTTTAATCACCGTTATCCACTTAAGGGGTCATTGTCCTCATCATTATGAGCAACTTTTACTATGGGACCAAACCCGAAATCGCGAAAAAAAAATCAGGTGTTCCCTACATTTTGACGAATTACGGGAACATATGTAAATGTAGGGAAAGCTGATTTTTTTCGCGATTTTAGGTTTGGTCCCATAGTGAAGGTTATTCTTAATGATGAGTACAATGACCCCTTAAGAGATTAACAGTGATTAAAATTACACCTTGTATAGACTTATTGTAGCCTTAAAAAAAACCAACTGTCTATCTATCCTATTTTTCTCACTTCCTTTTCCACACACTTTAAATAGTTATCTACCAATGTGGGCGAGTCCTTTCGGTAAGAGTCCAGCTCGTCCCTGCATCTTCACCTTTAAAATTATTGCATTATTACAGGGTGTTTGGAAGCTGGGTAAAGCAAATAAGGGGGTGATAGTTGTCACCTTTTAGATAATTTTGAGCTATACACTGTCTTAGATGAAGTAGCTTTATTTTTATTTTGAACTGATATTTTTTTTAAATAAGCCAATTTCTTACAGAATTGCCAACAGTTGCCAACATTGACCCAGTTAAAGTTGGTATGTTATTTTTTTTTTTCTTTTTCGGGGTTGGTCTGATGTGTAGGTACCTAATGTAATAACCAACATTCAACATCTGTATTATTGAAAAAAAATACTAAAATTTTGCAGTTAATAATAAAAATACATGGGTACATCGTCTAAGATATGTATGGCTCAAATGCTCTTAATGGTGTCGACCATCAGCCCCTTAAGGCTTTGCACCCAGCTTACAAACATCCTGTATACCTGTTGTACCTAACGTTTCTATCTTGCAAAATAATGCACATTTATCTATGAAAACAACACATTGTTCCCAGCACATTTTATAAAAGGAGAAAAATGTTACATAATATTTTATATTGTTTGTTTCAGGTAATGACGCGTGTAGTCTCACTTGCTGTTATTTATGTACGTATTGGTTTCTTAATTTCCTGCTAGGAAACCAACTGTATGAATAATATTTTTGTTTGTCTGTATTTTTTTTTTTTTTAAATGTCGGTTTTGTGAATAAAACAGATGTGAAACATGTTACGTCTGTATTCCCGGAGGGGTACCTACTACCTACACATTATCGATGACAATACCTATTCTGTACCATGTAACGAAGGGCGAGTGTTGTTATTTTTTAAACACAATGCCCCAAATCTCGAAGCGTCTACAGAAGAGAGATATTGCGAACAGAAGTAGGACCTACTACCTACACATTATCGATGACAATACCTATTCTGTACCATGTAACGAAGGGCGAGTGTTGTTATTTTTTAAACACAATGCCCCAAATCTCGAAGCGTCTACAGAAGAGAGATATTGCGAACAGAAGTAGGACATTTTTTTGCACAGTCACCAAACTCTCAGATCCCATCAGATTTTCTCATTTAGTTTGAATCAACCACTTTCTTGACCTCTAGAAAATATAAATAAACACTCCTACTTGATTCCTTAATATTTTCATATAAGTAAACACTTTGTGGGACGCAAACAAGAAACAATAGAAGATTTATTGTTATTACTGCTATAGCCGTATAGTGTCCTTCAAAGCGTTAACAATAACTTTTAACTATCCCGCGTGTCAAAGACAATCTCAGTTTATATGTCTGTGGCAGTAAAACAGCAAATATCTTATTCATGACGTCGTCATAACACGTTATCCGTATTAAAAACTTGGCTCTTGTGCTACACAGGCTTATTTCGTGACTGCGCCATTGTGACATTTACTCTTTAGGTAGGTAAAAATTTGACTTATGGATCGAACTCCAATTAATCTATTCCAGTTATTCTACCTATTAAGCACATTTAATAGTAAATAGAAATCAATTTGTACAATGCCGTTACTGATGCTTTAAATCATAGATAGCCCAATATCTGAAGGACTAAAAGATTAACTCAGCGTATTTAGTTTGTTCAAGCCCTTTTACTCTCGGTACACAGAATATCGAATCAATATAACCTTTGGCTGGGCCTAATAGTGTGAGCTTTGATTTGTTGATTAGATTGATAGTTGTGAAAGGACTTATTACAGCGAAATTGGACTAATTTGCAACGGACCGATTTTGTGGAAATGCAGGTTTGAGCTTTGTTTCATAATTGATATTAATACAAACATCAATGTTACTGCCATCGGCTATATCTGTATGGTTTTCATGTCAAAATATATGAAACTTCATCATGCTCTAATGCAGAAATGATATTTATTTGAGTGTTTATCATCGAATAACTAGCTTCGATTACACAGAAAGACCGAAAATCACAAAATTATATGACTGAAATGAGACTGTTTGCGATCAACCGACATATAATCTGAATAAGAAACCCTAAACAGTAAAAGAACTCGTTTAAAATCCTGCCCATTGATTGGGTAATGCTATTTGTTAAACTTGTCCCACTTAATCAGGCTTCCAGAAAGTTCCAAGTAAGTTGTAAAAGTGGGAAAAGCAAATTAACTTGGTAGAAAAGTTTTTGGGTCTTACGCGCACAATAACTGTATTTCAAAGTGAATGGTTATGCTAAGTAGGGTGTGTGTGTTCGACGTATCGATTTGCCAAGTTCCGAAGTCTGGATAGCCTGAAACATGTTTTTAGGAACTTTTCTTTGAGGAGAAAATTCTTTATAAAATAATGCTGCTCGACTAAAACATCATCTGAATAAAACCGTGTCACGAAGCAAAGTAATAGTCTTGATCTAATAATCCAGTCTAATTGGAATCGAATGCAACGAAAATAGCCAAGTTTAAATCGAATTCAGAACTATAAAATGCAAAGCACATTCAAAATTGAATTTCCGCTCACATGTTCTCTTAACAAACTATTGTTTCTTGCTGCAACGTTTAATAAGCAAGTCTTGTGCAGACGCGCCGCCCTCATTAATAATTCGAGTCCAGCGCCCTCGGTTCTGTTACGTTCCACTTTTCAGCAACAGTAAACGTCAAATTTCCTTTAACAGTAAGAAAATTAAGTACGTAAATTGGAATGTAAGATGAAACGAAATTTTATTGGCTAAAGACGCTTTGCAGACATCGTTTTGTCAAACAGTTCAATTAACTGCTTTTATTTGGTAGCTCTACAGCCTTTGACGGTAAGTAAATATAATATACATTTAAGAGTATTTTGCTTGTAATATTAATATACCGACCATTAGGTCTACAATTTATATTAAGTCTGGCCTTTTCTGTATTTCAAAGTTTATTTGACATTCAGATAAGGTCATATTATCTGGACGCAAAACAAGCCCCAGGAGCTAAAATTTTGGCCGGCCCTTATCTCGGCGTTTAAAATTAAAATTTATGAAGTAACCCGAAACATTGTAGACGTCTTTGCTCTTTAAAATGTAATTTGTTTGAGACAATTCAGATTGTCGTTTGAAACGAAAACTCAAGCGCAACGGTGTTTGCCGCTTTTCATTGTACGAGCTATTTAACCCTTTGTGATTTCTACAATGGTACCTTATCACAACGGGGCGTTTGAATGCGTACTCAAAATATTTTTCGTACTTAGATAAAAGTAAAAATAATTGGCCTTGACTTTTTCGGGGAGAACTAATTACCAATTACATGTGTTCGACTAATTACGATGGGTATCCAGAATTACAAGAACGAAACGAACGATGGTCTAGACGACTGATGTTATAAGCGCAGTTGTGGTAATTTTTTTAGGAAAGCAGTTTAAAGAAAGTTGAAAGTTTAACACTCTATTACACAGAAATATGGCCGCCAAAAAAATTTAAATTTCTACATTTATATCTGTAATTTTTATGGTGTACAATAAAGAATATTCTATTCTATTCTATGCAGTGATAGTGAGTTTACTATTTAATCAATATGTAAAATTTTTATCTGTTTTATCATGAGTAGAAAATAAATACCACAGCAATAGATGTAATACCTAATAAGGTATTCTGAAGAATATTCAAAAACGTGAATAAATACCGTCACTACTACTTTTTAACTGACTTCAGAAAATGAGGAGGTTTTAATTATGTTCGTCTGTATGTATTTTTTATAATGTATGTCGATCGATATTTTCGTCAATTGTGGACTGATTTTGAAAATTTTTTTTTTTTCATTTGGTAAAGGAAGCTTGCGCGGTCGCCCATGTAAATTTAGTAAAATTTGTTTGGGTAGTTTTTGAGTTAGCTTCAATAATACGTATTTAATCCACTTTGTGTATCTTGATGAAGTTATAATACTTCCTGTCACTGTTGTTTATAAATCAAGTAGTGGTATACGAATTGGTACAATAATAGCTAAAAAGAGTAAATTAAAAAAACTTTCTTACAAAAAAAAAACAGACTTCCAAAGAAAAAACACTACAAAGTAAAAAATAACTTAATTTCGAAGTCGGTGGCAAAAAACTAAAATACACATCCAGACATTACAGTTATTTTTTAATTGGTGGTGTTTTTTTGGAGGTCGGTTATTTTTTTCTCTTGTAAATAAAAATTTTCCTCCTAGTCCAGTTCCTATCTAGCGGTCATTATTTACTTCCAGAGTGACGAAGTGTGCGGGGGTGGGGGAGGGGTTTGTCCACAGTTCGCATCTCCTTATATACAAATTTCCCAGCAGAAGAAGAAATAACTATACTAGTTGTGCGAAGAACCTAAGTCGAGACTAGTGGATGTAAGGCGGCGAAGTACATATGTACATATGTTGTAAGTAACAAACTTTTATTGTTTAGTTTTTCAGCAGTACCAACTATCTGTTTGTCAAAGACTTCCAGAGTGATATTTTGTGCAGTCCTCTATGCCACCTTGCGTCATGAGGCTGAGAGTCGTATTTGTTTGACGGTTGTGGAGATGGAACGCATAGGAGTGGAACTTATCATTACATCAGCAATGTTCAACTATAATCATTGAACTACAAAATAACTACAATCTCATCAAAACAGCATGCTATCTGTAGCTTCACATACACTGCATTCGTTGTAATTAAAGTGTTCTAGAATACTTTTTCATTGCTATGTTAAGTAGGTACCCCAAACACCCGCCACCGTGTTTTCTAGGGCAAAATTTTTGTCTGTCTGTCTATCTTTCTGCTTGTCTAATCTCCGAAACGGCTGGACCGATTTTGACGCGACTTTTACTGGCAGATAGCTGTTATGGGGAGTGACTAAGGCTAGGTACTTTTATTTTAGAAAAATAATTAAGGTTCCGCGCAAAAAAATTTAAACCCATGAAATTGTAATCACAAAGTCGAATTTGAAAAAGTCCTTTTGCATTTGGTAGCCAAATTCTCGACGATGGTTATAGGCTATTTAACATCACGCTATGACCCTTAGGAGCCGAGCAAAAAGAAAAAAGTCAGAAAGAACACTAAGCGAAAACGAAGTAATAGCGCGGGCCGGTGATTTAACGCCCGGTCGACGGGTCGGAGGACGAGGGAGTTTTATTAAAATGTGTACATTGTTTATCTTACGACATCCACGCGAACGAAGTCGCTAGTTATGAATAAAATCACATAACACAATTAAAACAGAAATATTTGCAAATGCTAAAAATAATGATAAGAGTTTAGATTTTTTGGAAGTTGCAATAATAAAAAAAAAATATAACAAAGCTTTTATCACATTTGATAGTGAGAAAATCGATTATTAATGGAGTTTAGGTCTTCTGTCTAGACCCTGGTTAGTATAATGTGTTAACTGAAAAAGGTAGAAGGAGATGGAGGATTGGTTTTCTGCCAAATGGTGCAAGCATGATCAGTTGATACCTACGTTTAGCCGAAAAAAAAAACGAAATCTGCACTTGTAACACATCTGTCTTCTAGATCATCGAAATGGCCTAAAGGCGATCTAATAATTCCCATCATTTCAATCAATAACAGAAATGTGTAGGTAACAATTACAAATTATTCGTGAGGCTAAATCCCAAACCCGAATTCAATTTACGTAAAAGGTAAAGCGTTAAACATCGAATAAATTATGTTTAAATCCAACCGAAGGAGAGAGAGAGTTGTTGCGGCTTCCATTGTTTACGCGACCTGATTTTTTCTCCTCTCCAAATAAAACTGTTGCGTCCAGGCCTTACAAGTATTTTCTTCGTGAACACTGCTGAATTTTATTGTCCTTAGTATCTCGTTTGCAATGTTTATGATATCGTGAGCTGGGATTGCAATCGCTTTGAATTCGTTTTGCACTCAGCTGCTGCAGAGCTTTTCATTGAAGATATTGCGCTTTAGACTGAAGTAATCTTGCGGATTAGTTGTTCTTTCTTCTTTCAGTACTCGTGGTCGAATTGTTATTTTGTTACCTGCTCATTGTTTTACTGTTTGTAAGTAAGCTGCTTTATGTATGTATGTATTTATTGTAAATGATACACAACATACTACATGCATTATTGTCTCTCCTTTTCCCTTTAAATTCATCCAAAGGTTGTCTTTAAAAGATCGCTCTAAGCGATAAGACCGCCCATTGTGTCACCCTTTGTAAAAAGTCTACATTTACACCTGAAAATAATATATTCTGTTCTATTCTAAGATTTTGTAAGTGAACATCGAAATTGGAATTACAATCAAGTTGGCAATGTTATTCACAGTTGTGTTCAAAACTGAGTCTTCATTAAAAGCATGATTAATGAAAATTACGAAAACTCTTTGCATCAGTTTGACTTATGACTGCTCGACATTATGAACAGTTAACATTATACGACGTGTTCCTTTTACAACCTCTATTGCAGTAGAATGGCCACCAGAGAAAAGTCCACTCTCGCGATAACAAATAAACTAGTTCTCAATGATGCAGTGGTATAACACTAAAAGTGGCCGTTCCAAACAATTTATTTCGAAAACGGTTGTAAACACTCGTGTCTTAAAAATGTGAAATACTATACAGATATGTTCTCCTGGTACAGAGATCGTCATTATGTACTGGGGCTCTACTGCACTTTAACACCCGCGCGTCACTTTAATTCCTTTTTAAATACTGCTACCGCCAAGTACCTTCGTGTTTTTTTAACCATTCATAAATAGGAGCTCCGCGAAGCGGGGCTCCTTCGACTACGCCTTATTATTGCTTGAACATAAATTTAGACCCGCCACGTGAAAGATCATGGATCATAATTGGACTCGGTAGGTAGCGCTACGATCGAGTTCTAAGAAACGGGACAACGTCGGTCCGGTCAGCTAGTTACAGGGGTCTGGTTTCCTAGTCCTTCAGGCGGACCATTATGCGTGGGCGATGGCGGCGATCGGTGGTTATTCCAACCAGCCCACCTCACTCCAGAAGTTGATTACGCCTCCTGGACTGTTTAGAACATCTGTGAAATATTTCGGGATTTGTACCTAAACTACCCCACAAATCCCGAAAAAAATTTTGGCGTTTTTTTTTCTCGGCACTTGTTGTTTTGCGCTCTTTGGGGTTTTCAAAAATACAATGAAAAGAGTACATATTCTACCCAAAAACAGAAAAAAAACATACCAAAAATAATAGCTACTATAAAAAAGCGATTTATTAATTTACAAAAGCATTTACAACCTCCTTACTAATAAACGTATTATATCTGGTGAATAGTTACACACCGATTTCTCTCTTTCAGTCGTCAGTAATTAGACTTTCGAAAGAAGAAGACAAAGTGTTGTCGAACTATACAGACGCTATACAACGTTTATTAGTAAGGAGGTTAGAATACTTTTTATTATGTTCACCATAAAAATTGCATTTATTTGGCATTTTGGCAGTTCTCGTCTCAAATATTTTCTAATCGTTTCATTCCCTTTGTTTTCGACTGTAACTCTGAACTGCGAAAGTGGCTTGTATTCAAACTAGAACCTACAATAGTGCATAAGTACGGAGCAAGCTGCAGTTCTACGAATATATTATATGGAGTCAATTGTTCCCAGATATTTCCAATTGATTAAATATTTATTTACATGGATATGCCTAGAATTGGACATGAATGACTCTTCCCTTAATATCCGTTATTAGCCCCTTAAGTTCCGAACATACAAACGCCATTATGACCCTTATTGCTAACCCAACCAGCTCTTATTAGTCGTAAAATATAATGTGTTGCAAAATACATTCAGCCTCAGAAAGTGGCCAATGCTTAAAATGTGACATAAAACCGTAATGTGTTTCTTGATATATTTCTTTATATATATATATATAGCTTCTGCCCGCAACTGTGTCTGCGTGATATTTATTTTTTATTTTTATGCCTATATCCTTCGCGCAAGTTCTAGCAATAAGTAGACAAAGTTTTATCGCAATCGGAATAACGGTATGGCAGCGCATAGAGGACAAACATACAAACATTCATTGTTATTTATATAGATAGACTAGCTGTGCCCCGCGATTTCGTTCGCGTGGAAGTCGTAAGATACACAATATACTAAAATTACAGCCACATTTTAATAAAACTCCCTCGTCCCCCGACCCGTCGCGTTGCATCGCCCGCCCGCGCTGTTACTTCGTTTTCGCAATGTTCTTTCTGACTTTTTTCTTTTGCTTGGCTCCTAAGGGTCGTAGCGTGATGTTAAATAGCCTATAACTATCCTCGAGAATGGGGCTACCAAATGCATGAAAAAAAAATTCAAATCCGACTTTTGTTCACAATTTCATGGGTTTTTTTTTGCGCGGAACCCTAATAATTTTTCTTAAATTAAAGTAGCCCGTAACATCAGCCATCTGCTAGTGAAAGTCCCGTCAAAATCAGTCCAGCCGTTTCGGAGATTGTCCGGAACAAACAGACACTTCAATTTTATTTATTTGTTTATATGTAGTTAATTATTCAGTAGGTATATCTATATGTCACTGAACTCCTAAACGACTGGACCGATTTTGAAAGAAAGAAAGAAAGAAAAATAGGGTTATTTGTCATAGAAACACGTGCATACTAAATAATAAGAATAATCAGAAAAATAAAACAAAATAGGTCTACATTATAATCACGAGTTCAAAACAGAAATAGTCGGCAGCTGTACGTCATGTCTGTGACAAGAAGACTTCCACTCAGCATGATGCTGTGCTATGAGGGACCCACAGCACAGCGCCGATTTGCAGTGGTCACCCGATGATGATTTTATTTTGATGATTTTTTTTGTGTGTGTAGACCATGTGTGTTTGTGTGGGTCCATATATGGTTTAGATTCATAATTGGACTCGGTAGATGGCGCTACGATCGAGTTCTAAGGAACAAGACAACGTCGGTCCGGTCAGCTAGTTATAGATAGGGGTTTGGTTTCTGCACTTAGCCCTTCAGGCGGACCATTATGCCATGGCGGTCGTCGTCGGTGGTTATTCCAACCAGCCCACCGGGACCAGAAGTTGATCACGTGTCCTGGTCTGTTCAGAACATCTGTCAAAGACCTGGGTGCTCCGAGTGTTTCTGTTCTAATCTGTGTGACGCCTGTGTATTCAAAGAGCACATGTGAAGCTAGTTATAGTATTCTTTCAGCTCGGCTTATTGCAACACGATTGTGATACAAGCAGTTGAATGTCACTTGCACGTCTTAAAGCGACTAGGTCTATTACTCTAATGATAGCCACACACGTAACGATTAACGATTTACTTGCTCAAATTTAGGCTTGCGCAAGTAAATCGTTACGTATGTGGGATGAATTAGTACAAGTATCTAAACCATTTGTTGTCATGCAGACTTGCGCAAGTAAATCGTAACGTGTGTTACGTGTAACAATTAGACTCTTAGTAGTTTCAACCTTAATGAAGTTCCAATCTGCTGTGAATATTTGTGAAAAGTGATAACGCATTTACGAGGTTGACTGAAGGTACAGAGTTATTGAAACAACACTCCGCATCCTGAAATCCAATTTTAACATATTCTCAAAACTATATACCTACTATTTCCATTTACACTAAAATATTCAAAACGTCGCTTGCAAAATCTAAATTCGAGTTCGTGTAACACATATACATAATATATAAGTATTATAGGTTCAAACTTGCAACGACCCAATTTCTTTAACAAAATTTGCTAGTACAACCTGACAACTATTAACATTAATCTGGCCTCTAAACGGTTACGGTTCCTGAGGTAAAAACCGCTCTGCTACAGTTAGCTGGCTGTTGAAATTGTGTCTGCCTGCTTTACGATCCTGGTTTATGTTCACGACGATGAATTTATATTGGAAATTGTAACAGTCTGGAGGCGCCCGTAACTGAGTAAACTCTGGCAACGCTCACTTGTGAAAATATCAATTATATTTGTACATATTTTTCAGCCTTCAGCTTAATGACTTTATGTTTAAAATCGTTACTTGAAACTGGCTTTTCGTAACAAAAAAGTTGCCTTTTTTCGGTTCATCTGCTGCTCGACGCCAAACGTCATTAATCCCGAGCAATTGCTCATATTTTACCACGCTATATCTCCCAAAATATTAAACGAGAGATCTGAAACAGATGGCCGGCGGCATCATCCACAAACGACATCGCTCGTTTAACATAGAGACAAACTGAATTGTAACAAGTGGAACAGTTAACTTGCTTTGTAAACGAACGTTAATTAATAACATTGCAGTCCTTTCCCCGTTTGTGGGATGACTGTTTTTCTTTGTTTTTATAGTTCACGGTTCTTTTCGTGTTTACTTTGTTCGTAAATTGTTGCGCACCTTTATTTCACGGTTCTATAGAAATCGGGATAATGAAGGTTCTTTATAAGATATAATTTGTTCGATTTTAATTGTTACTTCCTGGATCTCGAACGATATAATTTCAGTAGAGCTATTATGTCAATGTCTGAAAATGATGTAATTTTCTAAATTTAATTGTACGCTCAATTTTAATGGCAAATTCTAATATGGTTCTTCTACCTACTGAATATATCTTTCTTATAAACTGAAACATTATTTTGCATTAATCAGTTGTCCAAAAACCCACGCCATTTAAATTAACCCTGTATAATAAAATTGTACCCAATGATTCATTCCGGAATGTTCAACATAACTCCCGTACATTTCGTCATAAAAAGCAGCAACAGAAAATGAAATACTTAATAACACCGTGTGCAACACGACGACCGGTCGAATCCCAAATGACGGTAACCGTACGGGCAACGCGCGTGGTATTGGAAGGAAACTAATAAAAATAACGCCATATGGACAGGAACAACAGCCAACGTTTGCGTGCCCTGTGTAACTCTTTTATAACAATAATATTTTGTAATATATGGGCCACAACCACAAGCGTTTTCCTCTATAGAACACAACGTAAGTGTGATAAGACCACCTAAAAATCCTTCTTGCAACTCCCAACAATGCAATTTGTACCTTACGAAATAAAACATTAAGTTCAGAAATAGAAAGCTTTCCAACATAAGTAGCAGGCACTTTGTACTTGTAAGTCAATCGAAGAACGTAGTGACCTGTTTACAAAATACTCAGGGACCCAAGCATTCCACACAATACATTCTCTCCTTCATTCCTGTAGGTTGGTGTATCTGGAATTGGAACGTTGTCAAGTACCTACCTAACTACATCTATACAAATAAATAAAATTGAAGTGTCTGTTTGTAATGTCAAAATAACAGCTTTTCACTACATGCATATGAAAGTATAACTACTATAATGGCACTATAACAAAAAAACAATTTTTAAATTTTTTGTATGTCTGTCTCTATTTATTCCGGATAATCTCCGAAACGGTTGGACCGATTTGGACGCTACTTTCACTGGCAGATAGCTGATGTTAACTTAGGCTACTTTTATTTTCGAAAAAGAATTAGGGTTTCGCACAAAAAAATTAAAACCCATGAAATTTAAGCTATTTTGCGCTAATCCCTGGAACTACCCGTCGGTTTTTAAAAAATAGTTTTGCATTTGGTAGCCCAATTCTCGAGTATGGTTATAGGCTATTTAACAACACGCTACGAACCTTAGGAGCCGAGCGAAAAGAAATAAAGTTAGAAAGAACGCTAAGCGAAAACGAAGTAATAGTGCAGGAGGGCGAGGCAACGCAGCGGGTTAAATGTGGCTGTTTATTTTAGTAAATTATGTGTCTTACGTTCCACGCGAACGAAGTCGCGGGGCACAGCTAGTACCAAGTAAATGTAGGTAACTACATTATTACATTATTTACTCTCTGTTCAAAAATTAACTGTACCTACCAATGAATGTTACTTAAATGTATTTTATAAGGTTTTACGTATGCAGAAGAATTCATGAGAATCTTGGGAAGTTGTAACCATGTAAACCCATCAAGTTGTTTCGATATTAAACGTGTAGTTATTTCTTATAGAAATATTCCACCCTTACCATTTCGATCTGCTATTGGCTGAACAAGATGTAATACGACGCTCTCATAACGAGAAACGCCTCGCAGATGCAAGCACGCAGCAATAGATTGCTTTCCGTTTCCGTATAAGATTGTGATTGAAAATCAATCTTAGTAACATGTAGGCAGGCATTGCAGTCTAGATCACAATTCGCGTCTGAATCTCTCGATTTTTTAAGATTTTTCACAGTTCTACTCAGGATCATGTTTTGGGATTTCCTGAATAGTTTCGGACATAAAAGGAATTAGAAGCTGCAAGATAGAGAGCTGAATTATGAAACTAAGAGACCATACCTCACCGGGAAGTCATGGCGGCGCAGCTAGGTCGGTCGCCAACAAAATGTATGGTGGGCTTCGTAACCAAGCGGACGCCAGGTGAGTTACCCGCTACATAGATGTATACATTTAGTTGGCAGCGCGACTTGGCGACGTCGCCATGACGTTCCGGTGAGGTACGGCCCTAAAATAAGAAATCTAGTCTTTTCTGGTCTTTATGAGACCCATTACACCACGCATTCGCTTAATTTTTACTAAATCGAAACAATAAAACGAGGTGCAAATGAGATTTGTTCACTCATTCCATTAATATTTACTAGCAATAAGCTTAAAGACTTTCTGCAAGTATACATTTCCATATTATTATCATTTTACCTTCAAAAATTCCAAAGTGTCTTAGACGTGATTCCAAAATGAGATTCCTGCTTTTTATCTTGCCCATTTGAATTTCGAATTAGCTTATGTAGGAAATACGGTCTCAAGTTTGTGCCAATGACAGGGACCGAAATCGTTATGATCAATACGGATATTTTGTCGGTTACAACATTTATTTTATTTACGCGTATTTTTAAAGGTTTCCTTAATTCCTAAATTTAATACAACCAGTATTAATACCGGTAACTGAAAGAAAAATTGCCTCTACGAGTATCTTACACGTGCAAAGTAGAAAAAGGTCGCGCATCGCAATCATCATCTGCCTAGCCTTTTCCCAACTGTTTTGGGGTCAGCTTCCAGTCTAACCGGATGCAACTGAATACCAGTATTTTACATGGAGCGACTGCCTATCTGACCTCCACAACCCAGTTAGGTACTGGGTAATACGATACCCCTTGGTAAGACTGGTTGTCAGACTTTCGGGTTTTTGACGACCCGTAACGACTGTCAAAGATCCTCGAATGACAGCCGGGACCAACGGCTTAACGTGCTTTCCTAGGCACGGAGGAGTCTCGGTATGTAAAGATGGTCACCCATCCACGGACCAACCCCGGCAAGCGTAGCTTAACCTGATGGATCGACCCATGCGGCTGTTATTACTTCGCCACGAGCTCTTCAAATCGCGCATCGCTATGTGTGTGTCAAATAGTCGAGTCGACCCGCGCGCCGACGAACGCCGACCAATCACGGCCCTGGCTGGCTGACGATATTGTTTTTTCTTGTAATCAAGGTCATTTTTGGGTAACCGGTATTACAACGGTAACCTAAATACCTACAAATAACATGTTTTTCTTCTTGGTTACCCAGATAGCGGTAACCTTAGTCATACATACCAGTACCGTAATTTATAAAGGTTTCGGTCCCTAGCCAATGGTATCATTAAAATCTCCATCAGTCGCAAAGACTTGTGTCTAAGTAGCAATTAAATTAATTATTTTGTCGGTCGAGGTCGCGTCTGTACAAAAGAGACTACCAGTCTCCTTGATACCGCTAATTAGACAAACCTAGTGGCAAACAAAGCCTCCCCGGCTTTAGACCTTAATGGAATCTGTGAAATGGCACGTTCCCGACGTCATTTTAACAAATAATAGGCAGGTGCCAGATGAACCTCGCAATTTCCAAACACGAAATATACTTACTGATAATAGGAGGCCTTTTGTTACCAAGGATTTGATAAATGACTTTCAGTTCTTATCTACAAGAAGGATTATTTGTCGGAAAATTTCTTAAGAACGTTCTTCGTAAACATACAAAAAATAAATGAAAACAAAATAATTATGATATATGTACAATAGTAAAACCAAAGAGACCAAGGCCAGCCGAGGGTGAAGTCGAACCACTATAGATGATATAAATTAATAAGGTTCGGTAACTCCAAAGGGTAGGTAACTCAGTAAAATATACCTAGGTATCATTTCCAAATTGAGAACTTCTTTTTTTTTTAGATTGAAGGAAAAGAAGGAAAGTACCTACGTTCTCCAAATATACTTAATTGTTATTTCCGTTTCATATTGTTCTTGCTCAAAGTTTAACATCATTAAAAGATTTACAAAGTTTCGATTACGGTTGTAGATACTTACTGTTTCGGTTTTTTCATTTAGTCCAAGAAGAAAGTATTTGGAGGAAATGAATAATTATGTTCGTTATTTATGTTCGCTGTATTTCTTACTCTGTAAAATAAAGACCGCCGTACTTTTGTGAAATAATAAAAATCCAGTAGAGAACAATAATTATTTCGATATTCCGCTGCTACAAAGCATTCGCATGCTTTATTACATACACGAGTGAAAGCCTCTTAAACCTTTCGAGAGTGCTTTATGAGCTTTGCTCTAGCAATAGTTTTAATTGTATGTTGCTATTCTGTATTCTGTCTACTGTTACCTTTATTACAGATTAGCTCGTGAGGAGCTCGTGGCTAAGTAATAACAGCCGCACGGGTCGATCCGTCAGGTTAAGCTACGCTTGCCGCGGTTGTCCGTGGATAGGTGACCATCTCTGACAACAAGTCTTACCAAGGGGTATCGTATTACCCAGTTACTGGGTTGTGGAGGTCAGATAGGCAGTCGCTCCATGTAAAATACTGGTTCAGCTGCATCCGGTTAGACTGGAAGCCGACCCCAACATAGTTAGGAAAAGGCACGCAGATTGATTGACAGACTAGCTGACCCGACAGACGTCCTGTCCAAATTTCAATAGTTCATACAACAATCGCATAGAAAAAGGACGTTCAGTTTTCCTGAATTTAAAAATATTCCGCTAACTTTTCTTATTTTTCTTTACATAAAAACCTAACTCAGACTATCAAAAAAAACATTTTAAAACAAAAAATAGCCAAATCGGTCCAGTCGTTCTGAAGTCATGCGCTTACCAACGAACAGCATTTCATTTCTATCTATATAGATAATTCAGTCATTCGAATCTGGGCGTATTTCTTTCAAATTGTTAAGTCAGGTAAAAGAGTTTAGCTAAACGCAGCACTTACTCGGCTCGTGTTCTTAAAAACACGAAAATTTGTCTACTGGTGAAGCTTTTATTTACTCTCTCGTTGAAAGAGGCCAATCCAGAGGGATTGCTTGATAATGCTAGATAGTTAATTACTAATTCTCTGGGAATTAACTCTAAGGAAAGGGAATTACAAGAGGTTTGAAAACGCATTGGTACCTACTTACATACCTACATTTTACACGTTACACAGGTATAAAGGTTTTAGTTTAGGTAAAATCACGGTCAAAGTATGTAGTAATAGTAGTTTATGAAACTGTTGCATAATGAGGGGTATTAAAACACGAGTGTGTGTTTAAAAGCCGAGCCGTAGTTGAGGTTTTTAATAGTATCACACGAGTGTTTTTTTAATACCTAGTTATGTATAGTTTCATACACAATTTTTTCTACTCTCATACATTGGGATTAAACCTATTAAATAAAAGATCATGTCTTTTTTTTGCATTTGCCATGCAATACTACTTTATTGCATGGCAAATGCAAAAAGGCTATAGATAGCATTTATCATATGTATAATTTTCTCGACTTTGCTGGTAAAAGATTATGTCATTTCCGTCGCCGCATCTAAAATATCGGGTGAAGACAAATTTTCTTCACATTCATTGATATCAGACATTTTTAAGCAAGAATAAAAAAAAAATCCCACGAAATTCAATACAACAAAACGTATGAATTGCGCTAAAACCCAGGAAATCACCGCGCATGCGCTAAAGCGGCGCTGCGATAGACAAGTAAAAATTGGAATCAAAACATGGTATATAATCTAATGATACTGATTTATATTTTCCTTTTAATACAAACATGTATTTTTAATTAAGTTGATGATTTAAAATTTTATGATAGTAATTTATAAATTGATCTAAATAAGTGTAATAATAGTGATATAAATAATTTCAAATGTTTGCATGCCGATTGGTAAAATGTGGCTGAGCTAAATGTAATCTTAAGAACTATTATTTATTACCCATATTTGCAAAATAAAATTCTATTCTATTCTATTCTAAAACTTTTTTGTAATGCTATAAAAATGCTGCGCCAGCTTATGCGTTCTATTAGAAAAAAATAATTGATGGAAACTCGTTGGTGATATTAACTTCTTGGATTTGCCCTGTATCGTAATGGTAAAAAAAAAATATAACATTATTTTGATCATTGATATACATGATAGACATAAATTGTTATAACATGATTCTATTTTTTAATTTCGGTATTGTGTTTATAAAGTATGTACATCATATATGTACATGTATGTGTATGTATGCATATCGTTGTCGTTTTGTAGTTTATAATTCGAATTTTACGATATGAGATTAGATAAAATCATTTATGATACGCAAAATATGTATGAGAACTCAAAAAGCTTCTTCTGTAGGTAATACAATATACCTATCATCATGTAAATATATATTCACATTGCTAGGTAACAACGAAAAAGTAGATAATAGTAATTAAGCGCGAAATACAATTGTTGTAAGTGTGATTTGGGCATTTGAGTCACCGCAAATATCTCTCCAGTTAGTCTCGAACTTTATCGTCAATCAGCATCTTAATAGTCTGGTAATCGTTGCTTATTATTAGACCCTCGGCCTTGAGTAACAGTAGCAGCATTGTGCCAAATGACATCATTGTATATAGAATTTATAGGGCCATTTAGACCCTTGCCAACCCGTAGCAATACCTTGAGAGTTGATAATTCCGCTGTATTGTCAACATAACATGTTTATAGGTAATTATGTAAAAAGCAATTGGCTCCTCTTTTAATAAAAGCGACTCACAAAGACGATCTTAGTCATGTAATTAGACATACTAGTACTTACGCGTTTCAATTCTTTAATATAAAGTAAAATCGTGTTAACCTACACACACGCGACATTATTGAGATTCGACTTTAAATCTTTTAAAACAACGAAAACTTCACCTGCACCTGCAGTATTGAAGAAATATTTCATATTCAGATATTGAAATTTCGTGTTCAAACCGGAGAGAAATCAGCGAAGTATTTGAAGAATCCCCCAGTGAGCAATAACTGGGTGAGGGTTGATTAATGACTGTCGCTCGGGGGCGTCAAAATGTTCCTCTGTCCCTTCACTGTTCCGACACTCGTTCCTGTATGTTATGACGTTTTATGGTCACTAAGCTCCATTGTTGGTGTTGGATTTTTTTTTAAGAGATTGACAAGGTGACGTACATTCTCACCTCCCAAAAGACTCCGTACCAAACA
Source organism: Fissipunctia ypsillon (assembly GCA_947568875.1). Classification (NCBI taxonomy): domain Eukaryota; kingdom Metazoa; phylum Arthropoda; class Insecta; order Lepidoptera; family Noctuidae; genus Fissipunctia; species Fissipunctia ypsillon. The sequence continues at coordinate 6,286,886 of OX387656.1, read as the reverse complement.
TTTTCCCTCTTCATCAACAAAGTTTGAACATTATTACATCTTTAGAGGATTTTCACCTCGTCAATTTAATTTTATAGGCCCTAAAACGAGTAGTTTCATGATTGCGCGCCCGTGATTTTATGAAGTTCATAATTACAGAGCGGATGAACTACTTTCATGAAATATCCTCGTAAAATTAATAAGGCTAAGTATAATGAAGGTTTCATTCATAAATTTTTAGCTCAAAACGTATGGAGCCAAAAAATAGGATACGTGGGCAAAACTCATTACACAAAAGTGTGTTACGTTTTCGCTGATTTGGACTTAGTCCAAGTTTAGCCAGAAAACCTTGTAACTAACCTACACTGTCGAGTAAAATATTGCAGACATCGAACCCAAGAAGATCCTTGAAGGCATTTCTATTTCAACAGCTACATCTCAAAGCCAACCGCCATGTTACCTTTGCGTGCTACCGCAGCATCGGTAAATATTTGCACTTTCAACTTGGTGTGTTTATTTTTGTTAGGTAGATATAAATTAGCTTAGATGAAGTTCTTAAGGGGTACTCGATCTTTCAATAGGTATTTGCGAATAAAAGGTGACAAATCATCAGTTTCAGTTGAACACTTCTCAAAAGCGTAATGTTGTATACAGCTGCATAATTTCCAAACAGTTAATTCAATAATATGGATCGATATCCAAACTGCAGTAAACTGCATTAGTCTGAGCGTAATCGGTTAATCTGCAGTTCACCCCGACTGCACATGGTGCATGATCCACAACTTCCAACTACTAAGTAATGCAGGTCTTTAAATTGAAATCTATCCTGAACTAGCGCCAACTTAAACTGTTTGAACTGATTCGAAAAGTTTTGCTCTAGTCGACGTCCGAAGTCTTCGCTTATTCTGTTGTATACATTGTAAGGTGCGGACTTCGAATGAGGTTTTGGCAAACGAATAGACGAAATACCTGAACTTATTCCAGCGACAACAACTTTTGCATTTCGAGAAAACTTCCGGATGCTATTGTCGATATTGACAGCTGGTTTCCATTGAAAATGCTCACAAATATTAAGCGGATTGCCAATGGGAGTATCAAAATTACTGAACCAATAAGACCAGTAAATATACAGTGCAAACAAAATAGAACAATAGAAGTATACAAAATTCAAAGAACGACTAATGTTTTTCGGTTTTTTGTTTGGTACTGTCCTCGTAACCCAATTCTAGTCCCGCTGCATTCGGTATTTTGTAAAAAAAAATGTACAAATCTCCACTCGCACTAGCCACAAAGATAAATACTCGGACATCGAACAGTCAACACGTTTTTAATGGAAACCTGTTGGTTTATTCAGAGCGACGTAATATTCAGCTTTGGTAAATGGGTTTGCTATGTAAATTAAGAACGAAACAAATTGAATACATTTCATCTTTGAACGTAAATTATTCTATTAGTCATTATTTGCAAGCGGAAAAAAACTCTTTTAAATTGGAATATTGGTTTGGTTTTTAATCTGAATACTGCTTTTTACACTCGTCTCTGATTTCACAACGCTGCAATAAGCAATTCCAAAAGCCTAAAAAGATTAAATGCCAAGAATGCTGTTCAAGAATATAGGCTTAGTTTGTTTTCATCCGAAACAAAAAGAACAACATTTTACAAAATAGCAAACGTTTTAAAATGTCCGCATATTGCACATTTTTGCTAACCCACAAGTACTCGACATGGCACGGTGCTGGGTTCTTGCGCCACAACTGATTTTTGTACTAACAATTTTAAAGAAAATTCACAATTGTTTTTTTCTTTTAAAACAAGCAGGAGCAAAGTTACCACTGCTTTCATGTTGCTAGAATAAACGTTTGTCTGTTTGGTCGTGGTTTGCAGATACTCTGAATGTAAAATCTTTTTCTTAAGGGAAGACAAAACATAATATGTATCTTTAGACAAACTAAATACTTACGACACCTTCATAGAGTAAGCGAATGTTGCATATGTACTTAATATGAATGTGTAATTCATATTGTATTTGGAAACTAGAACATTTATCTACCAACACGATGTTAGGCATTGTTTCAACTATTTGAGCATTACGTTCTCCGATACACTAAATTGATATAAATGCTCGGTCGCTGTGTCCTGCGATATTGTTAGCCATATTCAAATCAGTGTTTTAGTGTTTATTGTATTACACTGTACAAATATAGTTATATACTGGCAATATTCATTCAAGTAGTAGTTCGACTCACTGCAACTTGACCGTTCTAATCGATTCTACACCCAATTGATTCTTGATGAACGGTGCCGGTGTACGCTAATAATACTACGTCTCTATTTTAGCCGCTTTCAAACATTACGCTTGAAATCGACCCAAGCGCAATCATCGCACCGGTTAACCTTCTCCCTTACCAGCTTCATTACAAAAACCCATCCTTTCGGAGTAATATTGACGAAATCACTTCAAGAGAGATTTTATTCGGCAACGAGCTCATACCGGAGCTATCTCTTCCAGAAATGAACATATTACGACACTACCCTTCAATTTAATTCACCTAATTCTAAAATCTCAACGCAAACAGGTGAAGGGGATTCAATGAATTATTCCTTCCTTTTTATTCTCTGGCCGAGGGAAACTGGGTCAAGGTGCATGACAAATTATATCACGGCACAGAGCACCCGGGTTGTGCAAATAAGTGAAGTCTTTTTCCAAATGTTACGCTTTTTGTTGATGTACAGAGATTGTATGTTTCACTGCTGGTTTTGCTGACTAAGATAGATGCAAATATATATGAGTCTCCAAGAATTTTGTCTTATGCGTCTGCTTTGAATCTTTGATGTGTTTCCTTAGTTAAGTAACCGAGTTGTGGAGGTCTAATTGGCAGTTGCTCCATATAGAATACTGGTATTCAGCTGCATCCGGTTAGACTGGAAGTCGACTCCAACATAGTTGGGAAAAGGGTAGGCAGGTGATGATGTTTCCTTAGTTAAGTGAACTTGATCGTACTCCATTAACACAATTATTAGTATTTGTCACTAACCTTCCAGTCTATATAGACTTAGCTCCATTATTAATACGTTCCTACTTACACGTTTCCTCCTTACGACTTCTTTACTAAAATATAACACGATCAGGCCATGTCGATGCGGACAAAATTATCAGTCCACATCAAATAGCATCCACAAGGCAATAACTGCCAGTCTGGTACCGAACCGCTCAATCTGAAGTGTCGGTTGTTGTACGATGAAATTGTACCGCAAATTGGGAGTCACGAACCGAATTGAGAACATCAAATTAGAAGGAATATCTGAATGCAACAGTTTCATGGCGGATTGGCTAAAGGTCGTGATATTCCACGGGTACTTGAGGAACATTTACATTTAGATGAAGCTTCATTGACTATTGTGTGACAGAAAGAAAGAATCTGCGGTAAATTTTATAAAGATGCAATGTTGCTTTTTAAGCATGTTGCACGGCTCAACCAAAAGTATATTGTTCATACGAGTTCATGATATACACTAAGTTTATGTCTGTCCCGAAATCAAATCAACCCACTTGCTCAAGCTAATATCCCACAAATCACTCGTTGCTTACGTGCCAGATAAAAATGATTCGTTTCCACATAATTACGGTATAAAAATTTGAATTCAAGTTCTTCCTTCCATGTTAATCTATCCATCTCTTCCTAGGTATGATTAATAGTCTAACAGTTACCCCTCGTGGTAGACTAACGATAATTGTAGGTAATACGTAATATACGGTATCATTATTTCGAGCCTTTACTGTTCAGGGGGCCAACCACCACCTCTTAAGGCAGTATTATTTTAAGGTTAATTCAGTGCGAGAAAGAGATAGAGCTATACAGGACGTCTAGCTCCATCTCTTTCCCACACTGAAGTAAGATTACAATAATACAGCTGGCAGTCTAGCTCCAGGAATCGTGATTATATTGATGCTGTTGAATTTTAATATTGAACACACATTCAGGCGGTATTTACTGTTGAAATTCTTTGATATTTTCGATGGCAAAATATGCGATTGATGAGCGGAAATGTTTATTTTGATTAAAAAAAAAACGCATTGTTAGACTGCTGAAAGGGATTTCTGCAGAAATAAATATTTCCTTAACTTCTTTTTTATTTCATCTTTCTTTCTTGGTTTGGTTCCGAGCTATTAAAAAAAGGAAAGCATTTACGGCCGAACGCAACAACCTATCTATCACCAGTTTTGGCATACTGGACATAGAAAAACCCATCTATCTATGGTTTTAACGTCCCAAAAATCTATATAAGATTATGGAATCTTACCGGCCTGACATAAGGACAAATAGAATTATACTGTCTACCATCAATAGCGATCTGTCTTTTACTGAAAATAGGTTATTGGGTTCGTCCGTTGATACGTTTAGCTAGCTAGTAGACAAGAGGCTTGGAGGCTTTTCTATCTAACAGTTACAGCACCGCCCACTTGGGACCAATCACCTTCACACTGCTACAACAAATCAAAACTTGAAAATGATAAGTTTATCCTCAAGTCCCCAATCACTTTTGGTCATAGCGAACATACTTTCACTTAAGAGCCGTTGCACTTGTTTGAGAAAATGATTGAAATTCATCAGAAACCTATAGAATTATATACACATATATGTAGGCTATTTATCATTCCGTAATAGGACTAGAAAAATCTTGACATTCTGGTCAGTGTGCCAACGTTAATAAAAAGTGATCGAAGGCCGATAGCGGTGACACCTGTCAAGGCGACCTTCATACTTGACAATGGACGGCTTTTTGCACGGTTTTGCGGGAAAAGAAAAAAGGACGTGAATAGTTTTTTTTCTTTCAACAAAAAGATTGAACACCCTGGTATGTTGCCTAATAGTACCTACATACATGCAGAAAGAGTTTCGTTTAATTCTAGCATTTATTTTCTACTACCCAAGTAGTAGTTTATTTTTTACTAACCAAAAGCTCTTTCAAGGTAACGTAGGACTGAATTTGTTAATTATTTTAGAATAAGCATAATTTTACTTCGACAGTAGCTTTGACTGACACATAGACGACTATGTAGAATACTCTCATTTCATATTATGTATCAATATATTTTATTCTATTTATATTTATTATTATTTTAAATTATATTAAAATTATTATTTAATATTATTATATTAAAATTTCCAATGGAGTAAAATAAGACATGCTGCAACTTTATACGCTAGTAACGAAGTCACCTCTTAGAAAAAAACATCGTTAGATCTCTCTCTGGTATATTGCCAACCTTGTAGCAACTCACTTGGCGTTCAAGGATATCAAGCGCTTTAAATCGCGTTTCAGAGCAATTCCTTTGAAGTACATGAAGGAAATGATCTTTGAGATGGCAAACGAGGACTTCAAAAAAGTGAAGGTGTTTTTTTTCCACGGTGTTATTTTGCACAGTGAACATCGAAATGTAAAAGTAAAAATATATTTTAGCGTAGAATACCTACTGTTTTCATTGCCCGCGTGAGCTGCTTTTTTGTAGTTGTATAATATTGATATCTTGTACTACATTTTATCAACAAGTTACAACATATTGCAATGCCCAAGACAAAATCTGAGTAGTTGATTGACGTGATATACAACGTGTAACAGGACGATTGACATTCCTTTAAAGCACGTAAAGAGAATCGTGTTATTTACCCGTATACGAAAAATCAATCAAATCCAATGAATACTTTAGCCACAGGAAATTATTTTTCATTTTTTTATTTTTCAACGTGATGTAGATCTGAGTCCGTAATAATAGGTAAACATTGCCGCCGCCGCGCCCCGCACCCCGCACCGCACCGTTGGTCAGTGACTTTTCGTAGAAAAAGTGTGTTTACTTTTTATGCAGTTGATTCTGCTATTTATTTTGTTTGAAATCTGCAATTTTTAATTTTCCATTATCTACTAATCTTCGTGTTTTAAAATGTTTCGATGGACTAGTACTGTGCTCGTTTTAATGTCGTTCGTCCAAATACACGTTGTATATGTATTTTGATAATATCGACATTCCTGACACAGGGACGGGCTGTATCGACATTGAGGTCCATACGAGCCAGTTAGCAGTAAATATACGGCTGAAAAAGATGTAAGCAACATCACGAGATGCAATAATGGGGGACCCTTTTCAAAGAACTTGGGTCTCCTTTGGGATTAGTGTTTCTCCTTTTGCATCGCAGTGATAATGTGCTTCCGGGTCTTTCAGATAGTTTTATTTTTTTTCGTTGTTTGGTCGGTTTTGAAGTATCATTGGGGTTGTTAATCCTTTATGGACAATTTATTTTCTTTTCGCTTCTTAAATGTGTCTGTTCAGTAGTACCTATCCTTACTGCTAGTTCTTTGTCTTACCTACCTTATAATCCTAACCTCAGCAACATTTCCTGGGATCAGGGTAGCTTGGCAAAATCGAAAAATAATCTTGTTACATCAGATATAGATTTAGCAAAGACACTTTGCATAATGTCAACATTTGGGCGGTTGTATTCTTAACTGTGCTTGTTAGGATCGACATATGTAAGTTTGGACTGTTTTTCGATGTAGATGTGACCACTATTTCTGAATCGAAGTTCAACAGATTAAAACAAACATAGAATTCATCCCCTTTTCGACATCACCGTTACATCTCGCATAACTTTTGAACCTCATATTGTTATTTGCACGTTTCCTCAACATGTTGGTCACGTCTTAACACGAAACTAACTTCAATTCAAATTAAACTCTTCCTCTTTAACTTTAAGTTTTCTAAATGAACAAAGTTTTGTCAAGTCACTTGGGAAGCCAGTTTTGGATACACATGTTCTTGCGTTTCTTGTGTGAAAACACTGCTTTCGTTATAAAAACATGTTGAAATTCAAATCGGCGCAAATCCCATATGTTCGGTACGAAGTTACAGTAGATGTGTAGTTTTATCCCCAGCCAAGGTTATCGCTTAAATTCGCTTATTAAAATGCAGCAAAGCGCTGTACATGTCGCATTATTTACGCTTGAAGCTTTACGTGATCCGTGTTTCGCTTGTTTACTGAACATACAATGTGAACAAAATCGGAAAGTAACTTTCAATCAGACCACATTGTTTGTTGTTTTAGACTTTCATGGCCTCCGAAATTTACGATTCTGCATTTCATACAATGGTTTTTTTTTACGTTTTGTAAAGAAATGTTCGGACATTGTTCGACTTTACTATAATTTTCCGCGGTCGTACCAGAGACTCGGTCCTTTAACGTCACTAGCAGTACTCTGCACGTGAAAGGACTTTCATGTTAATTCGAGTAAATCTATACTAATATTATAAAGAGGTAAAATTTGTGAGTTTTTATGTAGAGGGTAATCTTTGGAAGTACTGATCCGATTCTGAAAATTATTTCACTAATGAATGTGAAGCTACAGTATTGCCGAGTGTCATAGGATATATTTTATGTTAAAATAAAAAATTACACGTGGACGAAGCCGTGGGCAGAAGCTAGTTTTGAATAATTTAAATTTAATCTGAGGGGCAATTTCCGTAACTTTAAGAACGTTTACTCTGATCTCAGTCTCAATAATGTCAAAAAATACCTTTAATTTCCCTACATTTTTGACAAGTTTTTGACATTTGATTGTCGCTGAGATGGGATTGCGACTAGATTTTGAACGATTTTAGTTGCGGGAATTGGGCTTCTGATTGCGTATTCTCAATTTTTGAATAATTAATTTAATAAACATAAAGTTAGTAAATACCTATTCTATGTTATTTGTGACTTTAGAAATCATTCGTATACAGAGCAACTACGTTTCACATTTTGTCACTAATTGTAGCACAGTGGCTACGACGTGCTACGACGTGCTACGACGTAGCTACGACAGTAATGGGAACGTAGCAGATGATTGAACGGTTACGCAGCTTCGCTGAATACAGAAACCCGCAATATTCTGGCGAGATAAAAAGTTAAACGGCGGCCTATTGATCAATAGACGATGACAAAGTACTTTCTCTTAACTTGATTTGTAGAAGAAACTTAGTACCTATTTGGAACTTGTATTACATTAGATTTTGTGCCCGACTGTACAACATGTATGTTACTCACCGCAATACTTGAGTTGCTGTTTTAGTTCTGAACTAATGAGATTTTCGTTTAAATCCCTTGGGGCAGCAAACGAAGCAAATGAAGTTTCGTAGCTTCTAATATCTATAAATGTGCTGACATCATTAGTTCTGTAATTTAATTTTCGAGTTTATATAACACATAAGCTGTTTTTACCTGAGCTTGCATCTAGCTCATCCTTTTGACCAAAGCAAAGTAAAGCAGGTTTTTGGGAAAGCAGATTTTGTTTTAATATACGTATTAGTAGATAACACGGTTGGTTTAAACCCAGTCGTAGTAACACAGAAACAGGGCTTTAGATATATCGGAATTGAAATTATACTCAAATTTATGAAATACAAAATATCATAGATCCGAAAAGCAATTTCGTCTTGTCAGTATCGCATAGACATAAGGTACCACGGCTTAATCCCCGAAAGCGCGTTTGCTCCAAACCCCAAGTATTAAGAAATTTCGATATAATATTTACGATAGAAGAAAATATTTTACATAAAATGGAGTACAGTATTTGGCTATGTACATTGCTAACTTCTCGCTGACTAATTTAAATATCCGTCTGTGTATCCCGGGAGGAAATAACGAAGGCTTTCACACTAGTCGTTCGCAAATGAAAATGTTGAACATTTTGCTTCTGATGTTATTGATTCTTCTACATTTTTTTTTCTTTCTCATTGTTTGGACCTTTATACGAGTATACGTTTTGATTAGAACTATTCTGATCAAAATTAAGATTGCTTTTCAGTGAAGTAGTTTATTATCATTATGGCTCTGTGATTCTTCCGTTTTATAAATTCAAATTCAAATTCTTTATTTGCTTAAAACATGGTGTTTATAGGTCTTACATTTAAACAGGGGCACAAACATGTTTAGCTATTGTAACTATAGCCTGCAAAATCGAGTCTTAACTTAAATCGAGTCATAATTTATTTTCAAAGAATGCTTTAATGGAGTAGAAGTTGTGAGTTTTCAGCCATTTCAACAATTTATTCTTAAACAGTCTATTATTTAAGTTTCTAAGTTCTCTGGGTATCTTATTATAAATTCTTACACACTTAGTTAGACAGTTTTTGCTGTATTTGGACAATCTGGGAGTGTCATAAAAAACTAATCTATTTTGGTCTCTGCGATTTCTAGAGCTTACGTCAGACACTTTTACAAAATATTCTTTATATTTCCTTAGCAACATGCATATTTCATATATAGGATGACTGGTAATTAGTGACCGATACTTAAACACATGATTTTACACATGATAACAAGCAACTTTTACTATGGCACCAATCCTGAAATCGCGAAAAAAAAATCAGCTGGTCCCTACATTATGACGAGTTATGCGAACATAAATGTAAGGAAGAGCTGATTATTTTTCGCGATTTCAGGATTGGTGCCATAGTAAAAGTTGCTTGTTAGCATGTGTAAAATCATGTGTTTAAGTATCGGTCACTAATTACCAGTCACCCTATATATACTGCGTTATTTCCAAAGGAATCAAGGCGTAAAGACGTTAAGGCCCTACTTCAAACAACTGACGCTTCTAACTAGCTCAAATAACCTAACCGTTACAGCAGTTGAACCAATTGTCTCGTGTACACTTTTGTACCCTTTGGCCTTTCCAACGTCGAACGTCTATTTCCTGCAAGTGATTGCCACTTGGTAGTCAACAATCACATTAAATGGGGCACTTTTATGGCAGACTTGTGTTCAGCTTATCATTCAGTGCACTTAATGTTGGCGCCAGCGTCGTTAATGATGCTCGCAATATTTATTTTTATTATGATTACGATTGGTAACGTATTTTGATGTGAAAATCTGTTTTGATTGATGTGGTTGTGGTGGATGAAATTATTGTAACATTGATTATAATAAAATTTAATGCTCGAATTCCATTCTATGTTAACGGGTTAATAATCTAGAAATTGAACAATACAATCATTGATTTATTGAGTGTGTGTTACCGAGTTCATATGGTATCGCTAAGGATTCCTAATATTAAACTTGCAATATGTATTTACCTAAGTACATGTAAAGGCGGTAATGTCAGGCATATTAAAGTGACTTTAAACCTCATACAGCTGCTACACCCGTTAGATATAATAATAAACTATATCCCAGACGACAAGTAAAGTTATCACATTTCCTTTAGTTCACTTTTACAACTTTACTAAGAAAAGCAATCTTTGTTTTAGATTTCTTCTTGAACTTCCGCTTAGAACAAAATGGTGGTATAAGAATATCTTCTGTTTTTTGAACAAAATTAACTTAAGTGTATCTGAAACAGTTAATTGAGTGATGAATTGGGTCTTAGAGAGTAATGTCGAATCAAAATCAAAAGTCATTTATTCAACTGCTGAGAAACACGCTCCGCTGTGGCGGCTGAGAATCAGCACTTTTCGAACGTCAAAATTACATAAGATAGTCCCCCAAAAGCCCGCCTTTCACCACTTCCCACTTTAGCTGGGAAGAAGAATAACAAACTCCCCAGCCAGATAAATGATAAATGATTTTATTTCTGTAAGTAGGTTTATACAAACACTTTTACATGTCAAACATTTTTTTTTAATTTTAAACTAGATGAGGCCGGCGTTTCCTATCTGACTACTCTGAGAAGAAAGGCCGAAACAAACTCAGAGGTCACAGTCTCTTTTAAAGTCCAGACATAATCTTGGTCAGATCATGTGAAGACCATGTAGGTTGGTGTCTGAAATGGTCTTTTGAGGAAAGAACCACACAGATTGAGTGGACCTGTCCAGTCAGTGCAAGCATCTGTCAGTAATCGTACAGCTCAACATAAAAGTTAAGGAGCTCAACGATTCGACGAACAATACCAGAAAGGACATTTGGGTAGGCCGCATAATTTACTCAAACTGGCAAACTATGATTAAAGCTGAGAGAAAAGAAAAAGAAAAAAACAAGGACCCATATAGTCTTCACATTCACAGTAATTAAAATAATATTACATTTTACAAAGTAAATATTCATGTCAATGTATATATAAAATTCATCAATGACAATGTGTATATAAGAAAAAAAAATAGCAAAAAGAAAAGAACAAAAAAAATCGGTATGTATATAAAAAAAAAAATTAAAATTAGTTGGAGCAGCTCAATCCCACGCCTTTTTGTCATCAATGTAATCTTTAACGGTATAAAAGGCTTTCTGGCACAACTTACGTTTAATAAATGATTTGAATTTATTAAGGCTCAGATCTTGAACGGGGCTTGGAAGTTTATTATAAAAACGTATACATTGACATCTGAACGAGCCACCTATTTTCTTGAGCCTTGTTGTAGGTACAACAAATTTGTGTTTGTTCCTAGTGTTCATATTATGGATATCATTGTATTTTTTAAACAATTTTATATTTTTATGGGCATATAAAAGATTTTCAAAAATATACTGAGAAGGCACAGTCATTATATTAATCTCCTTAAATTTCTCTCTGAGAGAGTGTCTTGGACAGAACAGACAGAATGCAAGTGCTATATCTTTAACTATGGAAATCTATAGTTATAGTATTGGAAGTCCCGATTATATATGTTTTAACCGACGAAAAAAAGGAGGAGATTCTCAAATCGACGTGTGTATATATATTTTTATTTTATGTAAGTATGACCACGCATAACTTTTTACAGCGTAGTCCGATATGAACGATTCTTGTTTTATTCGGGAGGGTAGGTATACCCCGAAGTTGGTCCCATGTAAAATTTATTAGCTTTGCTTGGGTGGTTTTTGAGTTAACGTCAATAATACGTATTTTTTCCACTGGCAATAACTTCCTGTCGCTGTAATTTACATAGCAGTGGTATTCGAATTTGTGTAGGGTAGGTACCACAACTAAAAAGTGAAAAATAAAAACTTTTTTACAAAAAATAAAACCGACTTCCGAAAAAACACTACAATTTGAAAAATTACTTTGACATCGGAAGTCGGTGACAAAAAACGAAAATAGAAAACTACCGAAATCAAAGTAATTTTTTCACTTTTAGTGTTTTTTTTGGAAGTCGGTTTTATTTTTTGTAAAAATGTTTTTTGTTCTAACAGACCTCTTAGTGAAGAAGCTCGTCCGGGGAAATACCAGCATAACTATGTATATACAGCTTCTGCTGTTGTTTCTTCTGAACTGCTACGTAGCTGCAGATATCTGCAGCTACGTAGCAGTGCTCAAACAAACGGATAAAGAAACAGACGTATATGCAGTGAGACTCTGGGTAATCTATTCAAACGTATGTAAACATGTTTCATAACGCCTGATAACATGCGTAAACCAATTTGAACAAACACTACGTCCTAGCGTCTACTCGTCTAAGTCTTGCTTAACTTACTAGCACATCACAGGCTATATTTATCTTAGTAAAAGGGTCTTCTGTGCTGTGAGACTACAAGAATCAATAATTAGGTAATTATTTTTCTCAAACCAGCCGGCAATGTTAGTATGAAATTCCATATCTGTCGCGTTTAGCGGTCGGCAATGTTAGAATGAAAAACCATATCTGTCGTGTTTAGCGGCCGAATAAATTATTATGAAAACTCATAAAGTATCTGTCGTATAATTTAAAAATGGAACGAACTTTATTCTTCGACACATGGCAACCAAGGAGGTAACTTGGTAACTTAAATTTAAATTTCGATTTGGCTTGCAAATAAAAAAGTAAAAAAGACACAAATGAACATTAATGCGTGAAAAAATATCGTTGTTCGTCATTGATTCTGGAATTTATAATTAATTGTTGAATTCCCGCGCGTTATGTAAGAAAAGTACTATAAAAGCCTCGGCCGCAGCCAGGCATTGATGGACTCACGTGTGTGTGGGCTCCGGCGAAGCCCCTCGGCTTCGCCTGAGCTCACATTTTCACGTTCCTCCATCAGTGCCTCTGTTGACGGCTGCTGCAGTAATGTACTATAGTCGAATACAAGTCCATACCATAATCATAATCAGCATATAACATTCTCACTGCTGGGACACAAACCTCCTCTCCGTGAGAGGAAGTGAGCTGTAACCCACCACGCGGGCCCAGTTCGGATTGGAATATAAGTCCATTATACCGAAGATTAGTACTACCTATTTCTATTCAGCTTTTAGCATTCAATTCAATACAATGAATGCATCCCGCAGCGCTAACCGATGTTTCCATCGCCCTAATCCGTCTGTCGTGCATCAGAATGGTATAGAAATCGGATTATACGATAGCACTAATTGTTGGAAATATATGGAAAATGGAATGCAGTCGTACAGCTGTATAATTCCAATATTGACAAGGATAAAAGTTGTATCGAAACATATTTTTCGATATATATGGAGCCTTTTCAGGAAGAACATCGTAAGCAACAATGGAAGAAAGGTTTTATCTTTCCTAATTAACGATGTTGTCATTTACGACGATAATTTCTTACCACAATAAAGTCGTGTCTTAAAATCAAATTTAAGAGTAATCGCGACAAGATGTAAAACGGTCTAATTAAGAGGTTACGAGGAAAAAATAGTTTTGTGATTTTTGGCGCTTACGATGTTTTTCCTGAAAAGGCTCGATATTCTACATTTTGACATACGAATGTCCTTTAAATCCAATATTGCTGGAATTCCTTACCAATTTTTTATTAATTAGTGCAATTTGTGCTCCTCTGAAATGGATGGACGAAATGTACTTACATGTTTTTATGACTTTTACTGCATTTCTTTGAAAGATTTTTGCAACTTTTCTCTGATATTTATGTTTCTTTTCATTGTTACAGGTAAACACAAACTGGTTGGAAACTTTAGCTGCTAAGGTTGGGCATACACTTGCGAAATTGCACAGATTTATTGTGTTCTAAGAAGACAGTCTGCTCATTTGGTAATTTTCGAACTATGAAACTGTTATAAAGAGGGGCTCGTGGCTAAATAATAACAGCCGCACGGGTCGATCCTTAAGGTTAATCAACGCTTGCTGAGGTCGGTCCGTGCATGGGTGACCATCCATTACATACCATGACCGCTCCGTGCCTCGGAAAGCACGTTATTCATAGATCTTTGACAGTCGTTACGGGTAGGCAGAAACTCGAAAGTCTGATAACCAGTCTTGCCAAGGGTATCGTGTTACCCAGTAACTGCGTTGTGGAGGTCAGATAGGCAGTCACTCCATATAAAACACTGGTATTTACCTGCATCCGGTTAGTCTGGGCCGACCTCAACATAGTTAGGAAAAGCTAGGCAGATTGATTGAGACTTATATAAAGTAGGCTTATTCCAACATTTCATTCTGTGAAGCATTAAATGGAACCTATGATTAATGTAAAACTGTCAATGATGCAACTTTCACGTAAAAATAGGTTTTTTTTCTTCTGTAAAACGGTAAACTATTCTTTACACTAACTGTTTGCACGACTACTAGTTAGCTTGAACTCTGGTATCGACAGCAAGCAAATCCATTAAAGCTTTCGTTCACTGCAACTTAATACTCACTGAGTAAAATATTGTATATAGCGTAAAGTAATAGATTTACAATTCGTGGAAATTTTAGATGAGCGTAGTTAGGACAAAATAGAGTTCTTTTACCTCATTTTTATTTTTAAAAAAACAACATTATTTGAAACAATTTTCTGTCAATTCTTTATTAGACAAAAGTTCAAAACTTACATAGTTCTTTCTTGCGCAACGTAACAAAGATTATTTTAAAATTTCTTCGTGCTTAAAACTCTTACTGTGTGTAAACAGTGGAGTGGAACAATAAACGGAGCCAAAAAGGAAGCACACTTGTTTTTCGTAGCATCGTAGCCGCGTAGCATTGTTATAGACTACGGCGTAGCACTTCCATACGTCTAATGGCCTTTACATACTGGTTCGCTCACGAGAGCTAATACCGCCGGTTTTGATAGCAATATTAGCTTTACGATAATTATATCGAGCTTACTGGCTGCCCAAAGCACTGGTCATTTAGCTACGGTAAAGGTCTCTACAGAGTTGTAACTACCTAATGGTTGTGTCCGCTTCAGTTGACTTTGTCGCTTCACATGCTATAACTATGGCTCGTGCTGCTAGATAACCCGCAGGGGCAAGCAATCTGCATGCAAAGTGTCAAATGACAAATAAAGTGGCTCGAGTCGCCGCCGGCACCACTCGCGGTTCCGGCCGAGTCTACAATGTGTACACCCCATAAGTACGGCTTAATTTTACGCAGTAACACAGACAAAAATATTCACATTCCTTTTTGAAATCCTGTTCCATTTCATTTTATATTCGGGCGTAGGTATTCTATACTCATACTTTAGTTAATTATTAAGTTTAATTTTCATGCAAACTGTTACCACGTAACACAGTGTTAATTTCACATTCCTTTTGGTAAATTAACAGACGTATCTCGATGAAGTGTTTGTAATTATGTGAAGTATTAACCTATTTACATAGAAGACATTAGTTCAGCTTCCCTACATGTTCACGGCTGAGGTGACTTGCCTAAGCTATTAAAAATCACCAATCACGTCTGAGGTGATTGGCCCATTTGCCAACCTACAAAATAATAATCCTTTTTCGTGAATTCAGGTACTTACTTTTATTTGGGAACATATTGACCATCTACTGTTTTAGGACTTTCAAGGGTAGAAAAATAGTTGCAAACTCAATTGAACCGTTAACTTCAAAATGCCACTACAAAGTACGGATCAACTTTACCAGGTAAAAAGATAAAAGAGTGTTATATAATCAGTTAACTCGTTCAAGTGGTTCTGTTACGTTTTATTTCTTTTTAAGCTCTACCTGTACTAAGTGTCTGTCAGTTTCCCTTTAGTCTAGAAAACGAACACATTATTTAATTATTCTTCTTTTTCTTCGTCGTCTCGATGGCACGACTGTGAATTAGATTTTGTTTATAAACGTATTTTCTTTCTTTCTTTTGGCCAAAACTTTGCTACTTCCATGGCATCACCGGTGGCAGCGCACGGGTCACCATGGCTGCATTTTTTGGGGCACACAGGGCAGGATAAGGCGTGGGACATAGTTTGTGCTTCAGCTCCACATCCACACCCTGCTGCCGACCAACCTTATTTCATTACATCTTGAATTGTTGCATTTCCTGTACAACAATTCAAGGAAAATTAGAATTCATTACAAGTTTATGTTCTCGCGGAAACTTGCAATAGAAACTGATTAAAAAGTGTCCCACGGTTCTTCTTAAAACTTTGTAATGTTCCGACAATCCACCATTTCTTTTGCCACAGAAAGTTGCTAAGTGTTTTATCATAATTTTATACGTAGACTCTGGTTGGATGTACACCTAGGGATACGTTATGAAATCATTAGTAGTAGTACTATCAAGAGACAGAAATATCTAGTGTTTACAAAATCATAATGAAAACGCTCAACTTCATACCTAATCGAGTATTGGATTGAGAATCACTGCTGTTCGATTATCGCTTTAAAACGTATCGATTACTGATATACTTAGTATCTAAACAGAAATATCACTGTTATTTAAGTATTAACATATTTTTCGAATCCCTCCCTATTTTATAAATGTTAGTGCGAATATGCGTTCACTTTTGAACTCTACTTACTATTCCGCAAGGCTATTAGCGCGATATTTCCCGGGTACATACACAGCATCTAGTTTACATACCGCACATAACTACACAATAGTTGAGGTTACGAATGAATTTACATATTGCATTCTAAACACGATGCGACCGCAAATATTACGTATATCTGCGCAAATATTTGCACTAGTGATGTCTCACGAGTTTTCCCGCTCGACTCATATTTGCTTGCTGCAGTCAACTCCCTAAAAATGTATATATTCAGGCATAGAGAGATATGTTACGTTGCGGGTAAAATGTTACAGACTCACGAAAGAGGAACCAATATTAACTCGCGTCTGAGGGGAGACGTAGTCACGAGAGGCATATTTCTAAACCGAGCGTGCCTCATACAATATTGGAGTTAAAAATCTTAAAGCTTGTTTATTTTCTTGAAGAAAAGTATGAACCTTCAAATGAAATACTTAAAACCTATGCATTCGTCAGAGTGGTATCTCGTCATGCTCAAATAAATCGTGTATAAAATCGCAAACAATAGCAACATGTGAATTCACAAGGATAACATTGTATGTAATAAATTTTAGAAAATAAGTTGTTGTTATTATGTGTGCTTCACTGTTGCATTGGGTTGTACCTGTAATAATATTGGGTTGTTCCATAATTTTTTTCCCACTTCTAAATTTCCCTAATATTTCCAGTTGTCTCGAAAATTTTCTAGAATAAATCTAGTACATAGTAGAATGTTCTCGTATCTTTTACATAGGGTATATAAGCGCGAGCTCGTTACTGGAATTTAGTAAAAATTGTCAAAATGGATCAACAACATCTCCGAGCGATTTACAGAACACAACACACACACACACACAAGGAACAACACAAGGGAACTAGTTCGAAGGAAACTGCAAATAAGATCAACACCGTTTTTGGCCCAAACACTACTTCTTATCGCACAGTACGAAATTGATTTCAACGCTTTAATGAAAGAGACAAAACTCTAAAAGATGTTCCTCATACTGGTCGACCCATTACTTTTGACGAAGTTGCGTTGCGGCGCGAGCTTGAGGTGCACCCGGATTCCAACACCAGGGATTTAAAGAAAACTCTAAAATATCACTACAGTACTATAATAGATCGCCATCTGTAGGCAGTGGGCTACCGTAACAGCCCTTTCACACGGCAGTCCAGTTTTGCAGGACCGGCTTTTTACTGGATCCTGCAAAAACGGACGCTGTGTTCACACGGTAGTTCAGTTTTGCAGGATCCAGTAAAAAGCCGGTCCTGCAAAACTGGACTGCCGTGTGAATACGGTTGCATCCTGTTTTTTGACCATTCCTACGCTAGTGATCAGGCGAAATGGACGTGAATACTTTGCTAATATTCTATTGGTATTATCGGCGTCGTCGGTATGGCTTCATCGGCCAATGTCACCGATGCCAGCTATACGGCCACGCGCAGAAGAACTGCCACGCCAAACCCAGGTGCGTCAAGTGCCTGGGCGAGCACGGCACTTCTGACTGCCCCCGCCCTAAAGACCGTACCCTCTGCACCGAGCCACCTAGCTGTGTGCTTTGTGGTGAGTCAGGTCACCCGGCAAATTACCGGGGCTGCCCCAAAGCCCCGAAATTATCCCCCAAACTGGCCAAGCGCGCAGTCGCCCGCCAGCAAAGGGAAGCCCCCGCCCCTTCGACCCAAATGCCAGAACGGCTAAGCCCTCAAAGGCCTAGCCCCTGGACGGCCCTGAACCATCAAAGGGCTTTCCCGGCCCTGGCCAAAACCAGCCCCCCTCCCCCATCCATCCCAGCGCTGATGGACCCCCGCAACCGCGCCGCCGCGCCCGCCCCCACCCTCCCCCCGAGACCGGTGCAAGCGCCTAAAACCGCCCCTGCAGCCGGTAATGCACCCCCCCACTCGCCGACTACGGTTGGCCCCAACCCCCTCGACCCCTTCAATATTATTTCGGGCACCTTCACGGCCTTCCTCACCCCACGCGCCAGGAAAATGGCAAGCGAATTAGTCGCTGCCAGAAATGCCGGCAACCTTCTGCAGATTCTGGAGATATATAACTCATATCCCGAGATCACGCAAGCCTTATCCTCCTTCGCCAACCTTCCCAACCCCCACTATGGATAAAGAAGCCAAAGGGAGAACTAAGCCCCGATCCCTTAAATTAGGCTACTTCAATGCCAACGGCATTCGCGGACAACGCGATGAGATCGCCGAGTTCCTCCGTGATCATCAAATTGATATTCTCCTTTTACAGGAATCCTTCCTCAAGCCCAACGTCCGTAACCCGTCAATTGCTAACTACTGCGTAGTTCGTAACGACAGGACTCGGTGTCACAAGGGTGGCACCCTCATTTACTATAGAAAGGTTCTTCACTGCATCCCTATGGATCCTCCCCCCCTATCCAAATTAGAAGTGTCTGTATGCCGGCTAGGCATGTCAGGCCACCAACCGATCACCCTAGTATCGGCCTATGTTCCCCCCCAAACCTCGTCAGAAAATCCCCAGTCGATTTCTGACGACCTCTCTGCCCTCTTCGGCCTGAGTGATTCCGTTATCATAGCGGGCGACCTCAACGCCAAACACCCTGCCTGGAACAGCAACACCACCTCAACCAGAGGTAGACAACTGTTCGGGCTCTGCCCCATACTAAACTTCGATGTCATCGCCCCGATGACTCCAACCCATTTTCCCCACGACCCCAACCATACCGCCGACGTCCTCGACATAGCGCTTCTGAAGAATATCAACCTACGGTTGGATTCTATAGAGGCGGTACAAGAGCTCTCCTCTGACCACCGACCAGTGGTCATGAAACTGGCCCCCCGTGTCGGTCTCCATGACCCCACTCAACCCCCTCTCACCAAAATAGTCACAGATTGGAGGAAAGTAAGCAATAGCCTGAAATCCACTTCTTCCCAACACCTGGACTCCATCCCTGATCAGTTCGACTCTGTCGCAGACACGACGGCCGCGATCGACTCGCTCACTGAGCACGTACAATCAGTCCTGAACGACTGTTCAAAGGTAACTCCAGCGGACGATGACCGTCGCTGGAGATTGCCGGACGATGTGCGTGAACTGTTGCGCGAGAAGAACGCGGCTGTCCGTGCATACAGCAACTTCCCCTGCCTTGCGAACAAAGCCCATATGCGCCATTTACAGCGAGCTGTAAAAACACGCCTAGCGGAGCTGCGTACCGCTGGCTGGGACAGGATGCTAAGCGACCTAGAGCCCACTCATCAGGCCTTCTGGGAACTTCAAAGGAAACTAAAGTCCAATGAAGTAGTCTCCATGCCCCCCCTACTCCGCCCTGACAAGACCATCGCCTTCGACGATGCTGACAAGGCTGAATGCCTAGCCAACAGCCTCGAGGCTCAATGCTCTCCCAGCTCTCAACCAGTAGACCAAGCTCACTTGTCAAAAGTCGACGCTGAAGTCGAACGTAGAGCCTCCCTTCCCCCCGTCGAAAACCCTGATTATCCTCTGCCTCCCGTCACTCCAGACGAAGTGCATGATATCGTCAAGGGTTTAAAGCCCCGTAAAGCTCCCGGCTCAGACGGCATCACAAACAGGGTAATACAACTATTCCCTGCCCACCTCATAATGCTACTGACCACCATCTTCAATGGTGCCATGAGCAATAACATCTTCCCAGATGCATGGAAAAAGGCCACTGTCATCGGCATCCCCAAGCCTGGAAAGCCCAAATCTGAGCCCTCGAGCTACCGCCCCATCAGTCTGCTCAATGTCCTCGGCAAAGTTTATGAGAAACTTATTTATAAGCGTCTCAGAGACTATGCCGAAACAAAAGGCCTCATCCCAAACGAACAGTTTGGTTTTCGAACCCAGCACTCTTGTGTGCATCAGGCCCACCGCATCATCGAACACATAAGCGCTGGCTTCCAGCGTGGCATGATGACGGGTGTTATATACTTCGACATAGCGAAAGCGTTCGACAGAGTCTGGCACAACGGCTTATTATATAAGCTCTACCAACTCGGTGTGCCGGACCGTCTCGTACTCATCTTACGAGACTTCTTGTCGAACCGCACCTTCCGCTATCGCATCGAAGGAGCACTATCCTCCCCCCACCCTATCCGCGCAGGCGTCCCCCAGGGCTCTGTGCTTGCCCCCCTCATCTTCACGCTGTTCACTAGCGACATACCCAGGAGCAAAAAGGCACAGTTGGCTCTGTTCGCAGACGACACGGCCATTTACTGCTCGGGCACCAAACAAGCCTCGATCTCTCTCACTCTCCAAAGAGCGGTCACCAAACTTGGCGACTGGTTCAGGAAGTGGAGAATTGAAGTGAATCCCGACAAAAGTCAAGCGGTTCTTTATTCAAAACCGCGCCATAAGCCCACCCCCCCCCGACCAATCTCCATGTTCGGTAAGCCTATCCCTTGGGAGAAGCGAGCCAAATATCTAGGTGTGATTCTCGATGAGCACCTCACCTTCGCAGAGCACATAAAGAAGGTTCGTTCGCGCGCCGCTTTCGCTCTCGGTAGACTCCACTCGATAATGAATGCAAAAAGCAAGTTGTCACTAAAGTGCAAGTTGCGCATTTACACGGCGTGCATACGTCCTATTATGACGTACGCCTGTGCAGTCTTTGCTCACGCGAAACCCCACCACATCCATAGGATGCAGACCCTACAGAACCGTGCCCTCCGAATGATCACGGGATCCCCCTTTTATGTCCGGAACGAGATCCTCCATCTCGATCTCAAAATCCCCACCATCCTCCAGTTCATGAAACGCAACTCCAAGCGTTTCTTTGATACCGCCGCCAAACATCGCAACCCCCTAGTTGTCGCGGCCGCTAAATATACCCCCTCCAATATTAGTAAAGTCCGCCGTCCGAGGCACACACTATTAGACCCAGACGACCCTATTACTCTCCTCCAGGAAAGCAATAGGGCTACCAGCACAGTACACAAACACAAAAGACCGACATTCCGACCCCGCCGCCGAGGTCCAGCGCGAAAACCCCGAGTTAATAATTCCCCCCGACCCTTGCTCGAAGAAGCGCCAGCCCGCGCCGAAGCTGAGCCTGTAGCTTTAAATTCCCCAGATTAATAATAATTATCCAATTTTGATCCAGCCTGTCCCAAACTTGCTGTCCCCCCAGTGACGCCCTAAGCCGAGGTTCGTACCCCACAGGGGGTGCCCTTAGCGCGCAGTCACTTAGTATTGTAAGTAACACGCCCCTGGCTGGAGGCTTTGAGTTAGCTTAAGGCAGCCACAGGATTGACCGGTTAAGTAGTCACGGCCACTCTTGGCCAACTACGAGATGCCATAGTTAGGAAAAAAAAAAAAAAAAAGGCGTCGTCGGCAGCGAAATAGAAGATTCTGGGTTCATCCTATCGTGACACAACGCTCGACTTTAGGCTTACTTTCAATTAGTGTAATAAGAAGTTCGAGGTCAATATTTGTTTTCGACATTTTTTTCGACAAAATACAACCTTCCTCGGCGCTGCGCCAAAGATCAGTGCGAGCGCTACACACGCGCTGGGTACAGTGTCCAGCAAAAAACTGCACGCAGGAAGCCGTGAACACTGATACAGAAATATATGAAAAACAATACAACAATACATAAAAACTGGACTGCCGTGTGAAAGGGCTGTTACAGCCCTTTCACACGGCAGTCCAGTTTTTTGCAGGATCCCGATTGATCGCAAAAGAGATTATATGCTAGTGTTCACACGAGCAAACCGCATGCAGGATCCTGCAAAATGCTGATCCCGTCGATTTGTGCAGTTCGGTTTTGTCACCGGAAACTGGATCCGTCGTCCAGTAAAAAGCGGGATCCCGTTTAATGACACATATATTTCTGTATCAGTGTTCACGGCTTCCTGCGTGCAGTTTTTTGCTGGACACTGTACCCAGCGCGTGTGTAGCGCTCGCACTGATCTTTGGCGCAGCGCCGAGGAAGGTTGTATTTTGTCGAAAAAATGTCGAAAACAAATATTGACCTCGAACTTCTTATTACACTAATTGAAAGTAAGCCTAAAGTCGAGCGTTGTGTCACGATAGGATGAACCCAGAATCTTCTATTTCGCTGCCGACGACGCCGATAATACCAATAGAATATTAGCAAAGTATTCACGTCCATTTCGCCTGATCACTAGCGTAGGAATGGTCAAAAAACAGGATGCAACCGTATTCACACGGCAGTCCAGTTTTGCAGGACCGGCTTTTTACTGGATCCTGCAAAACTGAACTACCGCGTGAACACAGCGTCCGTTTTTGCAGGATCCAGTAAAAAGCCGGTCCTGCAAAACTGGACTGCCGTGTGAAAGGGCTGTAAAGTTTTGTCAAGATGGACGTCCTATGGTTTGACCGATGCTCAACGAGCAATACGTGTCAACATTTGTGAAAGTCTGCTGTTGCACCCGCAAAGAAAGAGCTTTCTCGAGTCGATTATCACCAGTAACGAGCCTTGGGTCTTATATGTATAAGAACGTCACACGAAAGGCCTTTTGGATGCCTGCTGATAAACAGTTACTAACAGAGCCAAAAAGCAGTTTGCATGATCACAAATTTCTTCTGCCAGTCTTCTGGGATTCGCGAGGAATGTTGTTTTGGGAGTTAATGGACAGCAATCAGACTATCAATGCCGAAGTCTACGTGAATCAACTACAGAAGGTGACGAACGCTGTTAGAGAAAAACGGCCAAAACATCATGAAGTAGTATTACTTCATGATAATGCAAGACCACATATAGCGAAAGTGACCCGTAAATTTCTAGAATAGCTCGGTTGGACAACGATACCTCACCCACCTTATAGCCCTGATCTGGCACCTTCCGACTAACATCTTTTCCGGGCTTTAAAATAGCAACTTCGTAAAAAAAAATCGAAAATTTCGATGACCTAAAAATGGACTTGCCTGTCTTTGCCTGTCAACCACTTTATTTCTGGGCTAAGGGTATTGAAACTTTGCCTAGCAGATGCCTACATGTTCTCGATAATGATGGTGATTATATTGTCGATTAATTGTTTAAATAAATAAGTATTTAAAAATAATTCAATTCATTTTAAAGTGGGAAAAATATTATGCAACAACCCAATAGTTGTAAGTGAATAAATAATACAAATAAATAATAATAAAACGTTTATTTCAGATACAATCCATAAAGCATAATAGTAATAAAATAGTCAGCGTACAAATGTACAAAATATCAAAATAAAATAAAATAAATAAAATATTACATGTAATCAAGACATGTCTATTCAGGATCATCATATCTTCCTTGTGAATGTACTCGTTTAATTAAATATTTATTAATCCATCTTCCTAGAGGCAGTGGGATGAGCCGCCATGTAGAGTAGTAAAGAACAATTTTCTAAACACGTCTGCTACTACTGCGGAGCGTGCGTGCCTGCTGGCTGTGGGTAAGTGGGAGTCGGGTCTGTGGCTTCATGCACTACCGTCGTCGAACATAGGTACTTTGTTCGACGACACTACTTTCCGCCTCGCTGCTTCCCTGCGACTAGGAGCCCCTTGTTGTTCTCCTCATCGTTGTCATTGTGGCGAAGTTGTCAACAGCCTCGGACACCACGGCCTGTCTTGCAGCCGAAGCGCGGGTCGCATAGCGCGGCACGCGAACATTAATGACATCATCTGACGAGCCCTTGTCGCCGTTGGCGTTCCAGCTGTATTAGAACCCAATGGCTTGGCACGTGAGGATGGCAAGGGACTGGCTGGTGTCTTTATTTCCATGGAAGGTTGGTAGGCCTCTAGGCCTAGATCTTAGATTCAAGGCCAGAGGCTAAGCATTGCCATACAACGTGGCAATGCTGCCAGTCTCTTGGGTACATTACCAGTCGTCAGCGATGCAGAGGAAGCTAGCTAGCTTGTGAATAGTTTTAGTTAAGTTAGGATATAATTTTATTTATCAACTCTTAAATAAATAATCACATAGATAAAAAAAAAATCAATATTTCAATTGACTTTACAGTCTTTCTTGAGCCATCCACCAATGAATCCCATCAATGAATAACGGGGCTCATTCGAGCAGAACGTCGAGCATCTCTAATACACACAATGCAGGCATTATTAAAATATTAACCAGTATATAAAGTGAGTGTTATGTCCCGACCGGGACTCAAAAGGTCAGGGGTTGTAATATAAAGATATTTTATAAGGGTTCAACTTGGCTAATAGTTTAGAGGAAGTGTGAACAGGCTTTGAATGGGCATTTGGGGTAAGGTAGTCAGTAAGAACTAACTTAGGTATCGAGTATTTTATTTTTATTCGTTAGTTTCAGGTGAAAAGTTTTCTCATTGATATAAAACAGAAGTTTGTCTGTAAATGTTGCTGAAAAGGGTATTTTCACATAGATCATTACAATGAATAACTTTATGGTTTGCAAATGGTCGTCAACAATTTCTTGGCATATTATAATATCAACTGCGTAAAAAAATACAAGAATAAAAATTGGAAATCATCTTTGCGTAGAAATTGATAACGTGTAACAACAAAAAAGATCAGAATTTCAGAAGAAACGAAAACTATTATTTCTAAAATAATTTCAAGGAAAATATGTAAAGATTTCAGCGTCCTTCACTCACTACTTTACGTAGAAGTCGCGCTCCATCGAACGTTACTCGTAAAAGCGTTGAAACAGTTTCAAAACATTTTGCTCTCTATGGGAGTGGAATTGCTAGCTAAACTTAGTATGAGAGTCAAATACGAGAGTGAAATTACAATACTTATTAAACGAAAGCGTTCAACCAGCCACTGTGAAATTTCATTTGAACCAATTAACCGTTTTAGACAAACGTAGCAATGCTAGTGCAACCATATTTGGCGTAGCACAAATTGGGACATTTGGTCTAGTTGAATTTTATTACCGGCTTATGCAGATGCGGCAATTGGACGGAGCAAAATCTTCATAATTGTGTACGTAGTGATATTATTTATATTTTATCATCTTTACTATGAAATGCACTGCGCTTGCTACCCGTACTTTAAAATTTTATCTTTAGGTTGTAAGTTATAAGTTAAAATAATTAAAACCAAGGGTACCTATTATCAAACTCAAACCATTTATTTCAAATAAACCAATTACAGGCACTTTCGAATTGTCAAAGAGTCGGTCAGTTAGTCAGAAAGCTGAAGCTAGTTGACCATTCCAAAGCGTAGATTTCTATGGAAAACGGGCAAGAAACTCCACGGACATACTTTTAAATCAAAATATTGTTACAATATATTGGTATAAAATATCATTCATGTTGAAATTAAGTATGTGAGAACAATGTACAAAGACGTGCACGTTAAAAGCGTCCGCAACAAAAAGGTAAAAACCAAAAACGATTCAAAAATTAAAATAAGCCGTGGCAGCTAAGAGATGACCAGTCCCTACTGACGGCGCCCGTTCACGAACATGACGCATGGATCAGCATCATTCAGCTCAACCATTTTGACGGGAACCTAATGATCCAATACACACGCCACCACCAGCGAAATCACTCTCATTTCCCTAATGCTACGACCCGTACCTGGTTCTCTATTGTGTCACCTAACTTTTTTATCCATAATTTAAAGTGCCATAACTTTTTTTGTCCTAATCATCATTTGTCCAAATGATAACTTACCCGAACTTAATATCACATAATATCACATGCCATAAAATTGAAATCCCTAAATATCAGTTTGTCATAAATATTACAATCAATAATATACAAAAGACATAAAATCGTTTCCAATAAAAGTTATAAGTCCTAAATTCAAAATGCAAGCAAGCATGCAAGCAAGCATGCAACATGCAGCAGGCATGGTTTCTGTCACGGCTCCGGCGCTGCGGGGCTCCGGCGGTCCCACGCGATTTTCGAGTCGGATTTACAGCGATTCGTTTCTGCGAACCTAATTTTTAGCTAATGTTTTAGAACTAAAAAAAATATTATAAATGAACATTCGGAATAATACACATTATTTAACACAATACTTAGGACATATGACTTTAGGTCATGTAAAATTAGGGGATTCTCTTATTATAGTACTCGATATTATGACAGAATACTTTTAGAACTAAAGATAATTATGTTAAACAAAATTTCGGGATTTTGAACATTATGGTTACTGAAGTTTATAGCAAACGTGTTATGGATAATGATTTTCGGACAAACAATTTTAGGAGAAGAAAGGGAGTACCCCCGTACCTACTTCCCACCTTTTACCTTACATAACAATTATTCAACCATTTAATTCTAAGCTAATATTTCAACACGAATCACGCATGAGTGTTTATTTAAGAGAGTTTATTTTTTGCATATTTTAATAAATATTAATACCCACGTAAATAGAAATACAGCCCGCGCCCTGTTAGCAGTACTCTGTTTACATCGCCCACGTTCGCCCCGTTTTGGGACAAGTACACAAACTTATGCACACATAAAAATACTGTATAAGCAGATAACGATTACAATAGTACAGTAAGTGCTAGAGACATTCACTTGTCAATGACAATGTCTAGTGTCGTGTATTGCTAGTGAGAAGGGTCAATAAAAGAATACACTGTTCATTTCATGTGATGCTGAAATAAAATAAGTGTGTACTCACTTTTATAGCAAAACATGTTTTTAGTTTTTGTTACGATTCAAAACAGCAAAGAGCAAAATATGTTTATTTTTTTTTAATATCCCAAGATTTCAGAAAGTATGGTCGCCGTTAGCAAGACTAGATTGGCGGCGTTTTGTCTAGCACTACCGAATATTGGGCGGTTTTGGCACAAAATCATTAGAAAGAGTTTTTGCTGATGGTTCGTTCGTATTTGTAGCCTCCGACGTTGTAATTAAGTGATAGCTGTCTGAGCTGGGCTAGTGTTCAGATTGCAACAAATGAGATAAAAAGTATATGTATGAAACTTGACATGTCGGATAAATGTACTGAATTTTGAGTTTGAGAACCATGCTAGGGTTCTGTTCTGAATTCACGATTTTGCTGTTAATTTAATCGTCTTTGTGTTGGTACAATGTAGAAAATTCTCCAGAATTTAAGAATGCTCGCCTTGCCGAATTAACACGAAGAAAACCTGACCTAAATATAATCTTTTTTTGTGAGACTTTTTTGAAAAGGGTTAAGGGAGACTGTTGCTCAGCACATAAAATGACTATTTACCATTCTTTCATTCGCCTTCCATTGATATTTGTAAGAAAATTAATTTTAAGTTACATTAAAAATATAATTCCTAAAGTAAAAATTTTAGCGAACCTCATATCTCATCCTCAGAAGTCCACGACGTTAAACTGACACGTTTTCCTTGAGTACTAGTTAACGAGTTTTCCTGTCCTCGTCTTTAATATTCATGGACGGTACCTAGGTGGCTGGCGTAGTTCCTTCAGCCAGAGGAAACTCCGTGTCTTAATTTTTCCATGAATTCTTGATACGGGCGTTGGGTAGTTTCCCCCAGAAATTCTTACAAAGTTTTCAAATGTGTTTGTGAGAGTGAGTATATAAATCTAGTTAGTACCTACTAAAACTTTCTCGCGGCTTATCTGCAAACTAAAATGAAATAAATCCATGTGCTCATAAATTCGTTCGTTCATAAATTGTCATCATACGAATCTTGGCTCTCTATAAAATTGTACTTAAAAGCTAAGCGTCGGTGGATCTCGCATTAAAATCCAACGCTTTCCGAATTTATCCCGAAGAGATGAACGGGATTTTTATAGATTTACTGGCAACATCGTAAGTGCTTATTTATAAGGATAAGCGGATAACAGACAGGCTGGCTTGGTTCCTTCAGTCATATATTACAAAAAAAAAAAACATATAAAAGTAACATATGCATGTGTACGTGCGTTTTTATAGTTTTCGTCGTATTTGTATACAAAATTACGTCTTTAGGCACTGTGTGAAGTATTCTGGATGACTGTGGCTCTCGCTTTTTCTGTTTCGGAAAATACAACTAAATTGTGTTCTGTTGGATCATTATCTGCCTTATTAATCTAGGCTTATGTGAAAGAAGGAAATTATAGTTTCTTCAATTAAGTATAATATGTACTCTCAACTAAGAGAAGGTTTTATTTAACAATTAAGCTCTTGCTTTCTAGAAACAGCCTGATTACACTTACTTGTCTGTACGTGACCAAAGTGCTCCATATCAACTTCGGAAACCCAAATGCAATTAATTGGACACAATGGCATACCTATTGCATTCGGGTCCATCCTATCGCACTGAGGGATAGAAACTGATTCATATACAACAAATGAAATCTCTCATCATTCCGACGTTGACGTAGGTGGGTATGTCCGTAAACAGACTAAGTGTCGTATATCTATGTAATATATCGAAAGTATCTGATATTAAATCTACCAATGACGTGACTCGACGCGAGGATAGGGGCTTTACCTGACTTTGCTTCAAATAATATGTTATTTGTTCTTCTCATAAAATATTAGAGAGTATATTTTCCTCGTGAACACGAGGAAAACAACCTGACACTATCTTCAAAGTAGATTATAGTAACAATATTTCTCAATTAACGAAGGCTTCACAATAAAAATAATTCCCGTGTTTAAAATTATGCGCGTTATTAACCACATCAATTTAATTGGGTTCACCACAGTTGTTCGTCGGGACGAATTTTCGGGCTGCAAAATGTCTGTGACTTACCTGCGGTAATTTATAATAAAGTTAAATTCCAAGAGAATCCGAGCTACCTGGGAACGAATTGGACTGAAGACTTATTTGTTTCTGTCTCTATCTGTCATTTGCAAAGATTTTTAGGAACAAAAAGCCTTGTATGTACTAAAATAATTTAAAGTAGGTACAATAAGGTCGGTACATTTTATTTTTTTACCATATACAGGATGTAAGGGACAGCCCTCCGCAAAATAACAGGGTGCATTCAGCTCCTTATTTTGAATCATATTTCTCAGAAAGTTTTTTTTTATCGTGTTTTCAGTTACTATTACTTTATTTCAACGTAAAATTACATTCTTTGTACTGCACTCCACTTATGTAAATAAAACAACTAAAATAAAATATTTGCAATGGATGTTGAAATACTCGGCGGCCGAAGGCTCCCTGCGCTGCCGTTCGCTTCGCGCTTTTGCCACATTGCTCGTGAAGTAATAAAACAAATCAGGTTTGGTTCCTGAAATAATTTCATGTACCGGTCATCTTAGTATGATATACTGAATTCACCCCATCAGTCTGCGGAGGGCTGTCTCTTACATCCCGTTTTTTTTTTTTGTTGAAACGAATTTGTCTATCTGAGCGCAAATATAAATAGAAAGGAGAACATTATTTATTTCTATCTCAGTCTCTCTTTTCCAATTAATTAATTTAGAAGATGGCGTTCTCAAGCTTCATTATAACAGTACCTACACATACATCGATCGCAAACTTCGACACGAATCTCCGAGGACTTACCCGATTTATTAGGTAGGTAGGAAGGTACCAAGGCAACATGTTATTATTTTCGTCTTGTATCACCTTTTGTCTCTCAGTTTCAAGAATCTTATTGGATTAATGGAAGATCCGTCTTATTAGATTATGTGTTATGAGATAGGTACCTACTGATCTATCCCTTTTCTATTTGACTTGTGTCAAACAAAAGAACTTATTACTTTTTTTTGTTTCAATGGGATTCACATGTAATCTATCAACAGAGATCGAAATAGGCAGAGTTTATTTACCTAAACTTCGAGGAAGGAAGTAACATAGAGTGGATAAAACCTCCTCTAAAATCCCGGAATAATTATGATGACGTTTAAATCCCGGGATTCAAAAACCACGAATTATTTGTTGGACTGCCTCGTTGGTCTCGTGGTCGCAAGCGCTACTGCTGAGCATGAGGTCCTGGGTTCGATTCCCAGGTCGGGCAGTGTTATTGGGTTTTTCTATCTGGAATTTCTCAGTAGCAACCCGGAGTCTGGATTTGTGACCGGTAGATGGCAATGCCTCGCCCTCTATTACATGGGACTTAATCATAACTGGCGAAATGTGGGTGTACTATAGGTACACCTCTGCCTAACCCTTCGGGGAAACAAGGCGTGATGTTATGTGTTATTTATTGGACTTTATTTATGGATAGATATAATACTCTTTATTATTTACACCTTAAAATTACAGATATAAATGTGTGTGTGTAACCCTAAAATATGTTATATGATTTTTCAAATCAATAATTTGTAACTAAAAATAATGCCCGATAAATAATTCGTGATTTTTGAATCCCGGGATTTAAACGTCATCATAATTATTCCGGGATTTTAGAGGAGGTATTATCCACTCAATGTTACTTCCTTCCTTGAAGTTGAGGTAAATAAACTCTACCTATTCCGATCTCTGTCTATCAAACATATATTAGGACATAAGTATTTACACCCCACACATGGACAAATATTGAAAGATCTTTAATTTTTCCTTATCTTGAATTTTTGACATTTAATATTATTTTTGTCACTGTACCGAAACCTGAATTCAATAGTTGGTTATTTACAACGTCAGCTGCTGAAGTTTCAGTCTCACTTCTATAAGAAAAGCACACCACAAAGTGGCACTTAATGCCGCAAGGCAAGCTTAAGTCACGTTTAAAATATTTCCGATATGGGTAGTGGTAGCTGAAGATGCCTTAGCGTGCCGTTGACGTCAAATATTACCATGCAGTTTTGAAAACTTGATATTATTCTCTGTTCATTTGAAAAATGGTTTCTAACTTGTATTGTAATGAATTTATTGTACCTATTCAATTTATCCAATAAGTAATTCATGTAAAAACTAATGAGTTCTAATTTACTCTAAAACGTTAATAATTCTGTTATAAACACAACTTGCTTTCAAACCAATCAAGGGTCAGTTTGATTTTTACAATAGAACATTTTTAAACTAGAAATGTTTGTAGCTACTTGTACTTGTTTGATATGATCTTGAACTAGTCCGTAAGGCTAAGCATTTGCATTTCCAATACATAGTTGCTATACCCAAGGGTGTGATCATAGTGGATAAGGTCGTGAGAGCGACATCTTGCAACTCTGTTATCGATCATACTGAGTAACTTGCAAGTTCAAATTCCTTGAATAGAACGTGGGATGTTTTGGTTATGAAATATTGGGTATGTAACATACCATCATAGCTGTTTTACCCCTGTAGGTGTTTTATGACCTCAGTGGTGATAACACGGGTGCTTCGGGAGGTACCTGTCCCGGATAAGGCGGGAGGAAACGCCCGGGTGTCACAACTGTGTGGATCGCCCGGAGGACATGGTGGAGCATACGGTGAAGGTCTGCTCGGCTTGGGCGGAGCACCGCCGTGTCCTCGCGGAAGCGATCTGCGGCGGTGATCTCTCGCGTCCGGCCCTGGTCCAGGCCATGGTACGGAGCGAGAGTACATGGGAAGCCATTACCTCCTTCTGCGAAGCAGTAATGCTGGCGAAGGAGGAGGCGGGACGCGTGCGGGAGAGGCAAGCTTTGCGCCTTCACGCCCCTAGTCACCGCAGGAGACGCCCTAGGCGTCGGGAATTGGCAGCCGATTCCCGGCCACCTTAGGCGCGGGCTTGCGGACGGCGAGCAATAAGTAGCTCGCCGTTCGGTAAGGACCAGGCCCGAGTAGACGGCGCGTTGTGTTCCACGCGCGCCTCAAAGAGATGTCAGCAGCATTGAAGGGGTCCGCTAGGACCGATGCCAGCCGGGGTTGCGGGATGTTCGAAAGAGTTACCGTGGCCCCGGCACAGGCAACAGAAGGAACACGGGTGGGTTTTAGTCAGTAAAAGTCTGACACGCCCTGCCGCTCCGCCCAGAGCGGGAGAAGTCATTTGATAATTTCCCATCCACAAAAAAAGAGGTGATAAAACTAGCATAAGCTGGCCTCGTATTCTATTGAAACTCCGTTCTACGCTAGGCCAGATCAAGTGTCACTGATGTGCGGCCTTCTGTTCTCCCACATCTCACCAACTATGGTATAGTGGATTTAGCCAGCACATGAAATTTGATTCCGAGCTATTACTGAGAATTTTCTTATAGATATGCTCAATAACAATGTCCCCGGCACAACGGCAGTCGCGCTAGCAACCACTTTACCAACAAAGCAGACATCTATACAAGTAAATAAAATTGAAGTGTCGGTTTGTAATGTCAAAATAACAACCTTTTACTAAATGCATAAGAAAGTATATACGAAACTTATAACAAAAAAGCAATTTTAAAATTTTTTGTCTGTCTGTCTGTTTGTTCCGGCTAATCTCCGAAACGGATGGACAGATTTTGACGAGACTTTCACTGGCAGATAGCTGATGTTACGGGGAGTAACTTAGGCTACTGAAATTACCATGAAATTGTGAACAAAAAGTTGGATTTCAAAAATTCTACATGCATTTGGTAGCCAAATTCTCGAGAATAGTTATAGGCTATTTATCATCACGCTACGACCCTTAGAAGCCGAGCAAAAAGAAAAAAGTCAGAAAGAACACTAAGCGAAAACGAAGTAATAGCGCGGGCGGGCGATGCAACGCTCCGGGTCGGGGGACGAGGGAGTTTTATTAAAATGTGGCTGTTATTTTAGTATATTGTGTACCTTACGACTTCCACGCGAACGAAGTCGCGGGGCACACCTAGTAGGTAATATTTTTCTACTATTCCTCATCACTCGACAAACAATTCGACGGGTCCCAAGAACAAAGTCGTATCTTCAACTAGACAATATTGAAGATACGACTTTGTTCTTGGGACCCGTCGAATTGTATAACTCACTGAAAACAATAAATCAAAAACCAAGTAAAATCACAAATGCATGTTGAAAGTACCTACCTACTTTACGTTTTTAAATAATGTAGGTTGACATAATATTTAGTTAAATAACATTCTGCAGTAAGGCAAGCATATCTTTTGTACCTTAAAACTTTCATATATTAAAGTAGTCCGAACTCTGGCACATAATTCCGGTTAAGTACGTATGTAACTTACGGATTCATCAGACTAGCTCAGTTCATATCATACTACGATTAACTGAGGCCACGAGCAGCATTATTACTAAATTATTAAGCGTTTATCTCCAAAACTGTTGAACCGATTTTAATTAAATGCACAATAAACATTAACCTGTAATCACACTATTTTTAATTTTATCCATTAGTCCATACACCTAATTACAAGATAAAACCAATTTCAAGTTCCATTAAAATTTAAATTTTGGTAGGGTTTTTGGTCATTCATTCTTTACTCTCTATTGAACCCGGGAGTTAAAAGCGTCTTTAGAAGTTATGTGGATCCTATTATGGAGGTCAGGTGTTCAATTTATTTTTACGCCAAATAACGTGAATGGTAATTTCGAGATGAACGAAAATTTCTGATAGCCTTTCTTTGCGTTTTGTGTCCAGATTGTACGTAGGTATTTTGCTTACAATCTCGGTTCTGATATATCTTCCACTTTACATGCCTAATCTTGGCAGTTCCTCGAAAACTGTTCTACTTAAAATAGCAAGACATTCAACACACAATATCATTTTACTCGTGTGCTACTTGAAAATTAACGTCACTCATTCACACACTCCTATAGTAAACATAGTACCTACATACATTACAAGTAGGTAAGTACAATGCCTTTACCAAGACGGTAGTCGTGAACTAAGACACCTATTAGAATACTCAGCACTTCTCACTCGTATGAACGCTACGTTAGGTTGAGGGGTGAGCCTCGTGTTCCGTGCGACGCGACGTACATTCGCATATCAAGAATTATGTGCGGTCGCCGTTGCGTATTATTCATGCATAGTGATGGGAATGTGTCGACGGAAATGTGACGATGCTTTCTTTCAAGTCGTAGAGAAAATATGTTTCTCTTTTTAACCGGCTTCAAAAAAGGTGGAGGTTCTCAGTTCGTCGGAATCTTTTTGTTCATAAACGAACCAAAAAACTTTCGTTTAAAAGGTAAAAAGACAACGTTGTTAATAAGATGCCCCTTGCCTACCCTAGACGCTAATTACAAAATTCTTAAACAAAAGATACCGAGCTCTACCAACGATTCTCTTTCCGGAACTGCCAATTATTGTGCCTTTAGATGTAGTAACAACAAAGTCACTGACGAGCGAGTTCATTTAACTTAAATTAACCTTAATTACACCGCTATTGGCAAGATGCTTGCCAAATTTCCAAGTTAATGTTTCGCAAAAGTATGCTGTCTAGAGATGGCCACAAAAGTTTCTCTTTTTATACCTAGCTTGAACTGCAGTGTGATAATGGCAATGAACTCTTAATTAAACTCAGTGATGAAGAAGTGACGATATAAAATGCAAACTAGTGAGTTTTAGAATTATTTTCTACAAATATACATTCCCTTTTAATATAAATTCTCGTGTTAATATGCCCTTTACTTTTGTACATCATTTTAATAACGTCAAAAGTGTGTATTTTCATTAAAAATATCATGTATTGAAATCGGTAAACAGAACGAAATTACTCATCCTGTTTATGTATTACTGTAAAATGTAAATGATCCCGCACAACGTAGGTAGTCGCAGTAACCACATATTATGAAAATGAAATTCAAACCAAAGCTTGAAAAAGGGAATTATAAAACATTTCATTTCACGAAGTGCTCGAGTGAATTATTTGGCCATGATTTTAATGAACTTGTGGTGACCCACAAATTTTTTGTCAACGACACTAAAATTTATTTATTTATTTAATACTTCATGCACAGAAATGTACAGAGGCGGACTTAATGCCATAGGCATTTTCTACCAGTCAACCTTTGGGTGATGCAGAGACAAACAGTGGTAGGTGCAATTATGAGAAAAATTCACTGTATGAATTTATTTGCCATATTTTATTTATATTATTTGTCTTTCAATTGTCAATGATGAAACCTACCAGTTGTTACCTGAACAAATGGGCAACAAACCGACCAATAAATTATCGATATCCATAACTGCACATCGCTACTGCTGCATCCCATCAATTTCGGAGTTACTATCAGCGATTGTATTCAAATCCAACAGTATCACTAGGTTTATGTTTGTTTGTGTAAATGAAAATCAAGTCTCCTTAATTTAATCAAATTCAAGTTATTTAGAATATATAAATTCC
This sequence comes from Fissipunctia ypsillon, assembly GCA_947568875.1. Classification (NCBI taxonomy): domain Eukaryota; kingdom Metazoa; phylum Arthropoda; class Insecta; order Lepidoptera; family Noctuidae; genus Fissipunctia; species Fissipunctia ypsillon. The sequence goes on along the minus strand of OX387656.1, from coordinate 6,251,264 downwards.
CAAAAGCCTTTATATAATGACTTACGCACAGAAAATAGTTCCAAAGTCACTTGAAGGTCTTTAACTGAACGCTAAAATAATCTCGACAACACAAAGGGTATTAAAACTAAAATTTAATACTCTTTAGCGTAAGTTTATTTTGGGGCATTAGAGATAAACTTCAGCCATAGGCAGACAATTATAGTAAACGTGCGGCCATAATTAGAGGGCCCTGGGAAACGTCCCGGGAATCAAAATTACAAAGGCGTTTGGTGCGAACCTCGCATCCGAAATGAGACCGCAAGGGTTGGTACATATGGTGATTACGAATGAGTCTGGTACACGAATGATGTGGCATTAAGCTCGGAGGCAGCCGCGGAAAGTGTTCCTCTGTTCGATGAAATACAAATAAAGGCATGTGTGAAGGAAGACTGAATATAATTTGATACTGGGTGTAATTCTAACTAAGCATTTTATCGTGTTAAGGAACGTGCTTCCCATGAATATTAATCATGTTTCGTTCACCCCATGAGGTCGGCCTTGTTTGGTCAGTTGCAGTATAAAATACAACGAGGAAAATTCTCCTACTTTTCTGCTTACTGTTGATTAATTCGGGAGGTCATTTCCATTTCAAAGGTTACTTCCGCTTCCTACTTGACTAAAAAAAAATCTTTCAAAAAGCTAAATTCGCCAAACATTTGAACCCACGCATCTACGAAAAGACATTATGCGGCCAAAGTCCTCAGTGCTACATTACCTCGTCTTGTTGAATCTCGCACCCGTCACAAGGGGAAGAAACGAGTTCTAGTGTCCTAGAGAGGACGTATTTCTGCAAGGTGGGGTAATGTTCTGACGCAACTCGTGTCCGACGATTACTCTGGGTGTCAGGATCTTTATATGCTGTGACTTGATCTTACCGTGTCTGCAAGTTGAAGTAGACTGTGAATCCTTTCGCGCTTAGATTTTTGCAAGTGTCGGTTGACTATATTGTCGCATAGATTACATTAATGTCACGGAAAAATGAATTTCATAAAATAACGTGTCTATTTTTATAAAGAAAGCAAGCAGTACAGGTAATATTTTCTATTATAAAATCATGAAAATTTAAGAGGAATGTGAAGAAAACGAAATTAAAATCATATAACAGCCGTGTAAGTTACAAGCCAACTAACCGGCCACTGCACAGTGTGTGTCTGTGTTTGAAATCCAATAAATTCGCGCCTTGCATAGTTTGCTGAACTTTGGTAGCCACGATTTCACTTTTAATATCAAAAGCACACGCTGAGTAGATAATAGCAGATATATCTACACTAATACTCAGTATTACTTCGTACCACTTTAATTATTCCGTTGTTTTGCTTGTATATACAGTAAATTGCTTGGCGTTTTCGCGCTTCGGTTAATACGATAGTTTATCTCGGGTGAACGTTTGTTTTGGCTTACTAATTGGACGGAAATTGGGCCCTAGTTACGTGTGCCATCATCGTTTCACACTTTGTAGGAAATAGTTTGTTAGCTCAGTTAACGATATTTTCGTAGCTGCAGCTGTCAAATAGTGATTACTGCTGTCATCTTTATTTACATGGCTCTGGTTATAGAATCATAAGCTTCAGACCTGAACATAGGTTGTTTTGAAAGCGAATACTTACACGACTGATTCTTTAATGACATTTGTAGTTTTCCTTTTTGAATCTCTGAATAGAAATTAAATACATACATAAACTCACGCCTTCTTCCCATGGGGGTAGGCAGAAACTACAGAACGCCACCTGCTACGATCCTTACATACTCCTTTTGCCTCGTTTATGTTCATACTTCTGGTCATACACGCACGCTGGTTGCGAGTACTACGCACCTGACCTTTCTGAAGGACATCACCAATAAGATCACTATACATATGTCTTCCTAGGGCGTCCCATCCCGGCGATAAATAGTGATTTTAACATTGTTCATCAGCAAAATTGTTGTTACAAAGTTACAAAATGCATCAACACTCCACAGAGTTCCTTTTTCGGCTTAAATATGGTATAATACAGTCTTTACCGTTAACTATGTCTATCGACATACATATTAAAGTGGAACCAAAATTTTGGCAAAATGTATTCCAATGAAATCGCTGCTTTAATGAAATTACCCACAGAGGACGTATGTAAGCATTTTCTTGAACGGCAAAGAGAAGCCTGACACCACACGTTACTTGCCTATACTTATAGGTATTCTTTCGTTGGCAAACCCGTTCGTAATCTAACATTTTTCAATGGAACTAATTTCATTCACTAGATACTCACGACTGTCGGTTCCAACTTTTAGTTACGACCATTCGTCTACTTCGCTTGGGACCTGACTGCGGGTTGAACGGAATTCAAAGTATGCAAATTTTCCGATTGTCAATTCCTCTCGCGTGTTTTTCATTCCCCAATATTCGTCAGCATTCCAATCGTATTCACAAATTTTTCTTCGCCTTTCGTCAACAAATTCTAACTTTCCGTTAAAATGTTCAAATGTAGGATCCTTAGGATCCAGGCTAGAGAACACATTTGTTGCATAAAATATGCTGTGTTCAAGGGTACTGCCACATTCTTGAAGGCTTTTCTCCTTTTCATTACTACTGTTATATTTTACAAGCAGAGTTTTCTAACGCCTTTCACTTTATATAAAATGTTGTGTTTTTTTTTATCGTAACAGTGGTCAGGTTAACGTACCTGTTAATATTTACACACCTTTTCATTTAGTAGACCGTTTGAAGTGTCAGAATAAACAATACCAGCCAGTTTGGGATCAGTCACGCCTTCACCGACAGGTGCGCTCCAAATAATCCTTGCGGATAGTTGGAGTGAGGTGTTACATTATTTGTGAATAAGCTATCATTGCCATTTTTATTGCATTTTTTTTATTTCATTATAAATAACCTCCCTTTACCTACCTACAATGAATTGTTCCTAACTGACCACAGATTTAGTATCACTAATTATTAAACCCAGTTTCTAAACATAGGCTGTTATGCTAATTCAGTTTCAGCACTATCGAAACTTTACAAAAATATGTATTCTACCCAAGTTAACATGGTCCACCCGCGCTTGTTTTGCATTTAAATCGAGTTGAGTGATAAATTTGGCGTATAGTTCGACGGGCGAACCGTTAGGGACTTTCCAACTAGCCCATGTGACAGACTAATCGATTAAGAAACTTGGTGCGTTTTTCTATCAGCACCGAAGCGATTTTTATTCACTTCACTTTTGAAATTGATTTAAGGAAGTTCGTGTCGAGGTCTTGAAAAATAGTGCTCGCATATATATCATACTTTTATAATAGTTTTTCTCTTTCCTAGCTGGACATACCAGGATGAATCAAATAGTTCTTAGAAGTGCTTATATATAAAACCTTTTTGGGGGAAGTTCGATATTCGAAATAAAGAGTGTCAATCACACAATATTTATGCAAACTGTCACTTGTTGTCGTCAGTTCGTTCGCACGTATTAAATTTTTTTGTGCGACGAGTTGCTAAAAACGCAAAAATATGGATAAAAGTGAGTTACGTGCGGTGATAAAGTATCTCAGAAAGAAATGTTTTAAGACATTCAGCAGAGAAAGATGACCCGCGTTCTGGGCGGCCTTCAACCTCCGTTATGGAAATAAATGTCAAAAAGTTTGAGAATCTGGTTTTGGAAGACAGAAGAATAACTATAAAACATTTAACCGAGTTCCTAAAGATATCATTTGTTAGCATTCAATCCATTTTAATTGATTCACGGGGGTTCAGAAAAGTGTCGGCAAGATGGGTGCCACGAATGTCTATGTGAATGGGTGACGACGAAAACAAAAAGCGACGTTTGGAAATTTCTAAGCGTAATCTCGAAATGTTCCAACGAGATTCGGATAATTTTTGCCGTCGCTTTGTCACCATGGATGAAACGTGGGTCCACCATTTCGATCCTGAAACTAAGAGACAAAGCATATCGTGGAAACGACCATCCTCTCCATCCATTAAGAAATTTCAATTTGCTCCTACCTCTGGCAAAGTTATGGTCTCAGTGTTCTGGGATAGTGAAGGAATCCTGTTTATTGATTACATGTCAAAAGGCCAGACGATTACTGGACCCTATTATGCAAATTTAATTCCGAAAGTGCGTGAAGCGATTAAAGAAAAACGTCGTGGACAACTGTCGTTGGGCGTGTTGTGTTTCTTCAAGATAACGCTCCTGCTCGTCGATCGGAAGTTGCGCTCAACGTAATCCGCTGTGCTGACTTCAATCTCCTTGACCACCCACCATATTCTCCGGACTTAGCCCCAAGTGCTTTTCACTTATTCCCAAAATTAAAAGAGGAAATTCGTGGACCTTTTCACAATGATGACGCGGTTATGACTGCCGTAGAGGAGATTTTCGAGAGTCGAGAATTTTTTTTTTTTTCACAAGGAATAAGAAAGTTAGAAACGCGTTATTCTAAATGCATTGCATTGTAAGGAGATTATGTAGAAAAATAAAATATTTTTGTTTAATTTTTTGCATTTTTTAATATTGATTCCAAGAACTTTTTGATTCACCCTCGTACGTTTATGCTGTGGTTTACTAAGTTTCTAACTAAAACAGTAGGTAATGTTCGTCTAGACGTCTACATAGCTATGATCGTTAAATATGTTTACTCGGTATAATATTATCACTCTAATTAAATAATTCCAACAACAAAGCAACGTCTTCTTTTTTGTTTGCCTGCATCTACAAAGCATTGTATATATTTTGATAATAACTACTAGAGACCTTTTTCCACTAGCTGATTTCATTAATTAAATTTACCCGGCAACTCCACACCGTCATATCTAACCCTCAACAAAGGACAGACTACTATTATTATGTAAATATTTACAACATATTTGCACGGAGCTTTGCATTTTATCTTTCTACCATTTTTAATTCTAATTATATCTGTCTGGTGTATAATTTTGGAAATGAAACTATCCAGAATATTTTATATGAAGCAAATACTATCGAGAAAAGTCAAAGGATTATTTTATGGACGGTTATATTAACGACGGCAAATAAATTAAGAAAATATTTGGGACGAGCTTCATTTCCTATCTCGTTTCACGCATGCCATACTTGAGGGTAACCAAATTGAATGAAACTTCCATATTTGTACCACATGTCTGGAACAGAACCATTTTATTTTGGTCGCAAAAAATATTTTGTACACGTACGCATACGGAGGATGTTTGTTGTTTATTAGAAAACGCTCGTGTTCCATAGATATAGATTTTTATTTCTGCTGTGAAAATGTTACCTTTTACCCTCATAATTCAAAGGAGAGTACCCTTATCAAAGAACTGAATGTGAACACATTTTGTCGAAGCAAAAATTGTTTAATCATTATTTATTCACGTCATAAAGTTTTTAATTTTGTGAAGCCAAGCTTTCATCTTGGCTCAGCTTATTTACAATTAATATTAAAACGTCTAAAGTCATACCTACAATTTATTTGTGAGTGCATTTTGGCTAAGTGTGTGTTCATTTGTAACTTTTCACCTGAGGGCTTTCTTTGAACGCATACAATCAAACTAGAAACTGTTTTCCTCATTTTTAACCGACTTCAAAAAAGGATGAGGCTTATATGTTCGTTTGTATGTTTTCTTTTTCTTTTTTATGTATTTTCATCGATATTTTCGTCAATTGTGGACCGACTTTGAAAATTATTTTTTTCATTTAGATGAGGAAATTTGCGCGGTGGTCCCATATACATTTTATTAACTTTGCTGGGGAGTTTTTGAGTTAGCTTCGATAATACGTATTTAATCCACTTTGTGTATCTTGATAATGTTATAATACGTCCTGTCAATGTTGTGGACATAGCAAGTAGTGGTATACGAATTAGTGTGGGGTAGATACAATGACTAAAAAGTGAACTTTTTAAATCTTTTAAACAAAAAAAAAAAACAAAAAAACATCTGACTTCCAAAAAAAACACTGCAAAGTTAAAAATAACTTTTATTTTGGAAGTCGGTGACAGAAAACAAATTACAGATCCACCGAATCCCGAAATTAAAGTTATTTTTCACTTTGTAGTGTTTTTTTTAGAAGTCAGTTATTTTTTTTTTTTTTTGTAAAAAAGTTTATTTTAATATTCTGTTTGCCAGTTTGTAGTGCCATCTTTTTGACTTTCTCGTCCTCACGTCTAGTCACAACCTCGGTTAACGACGCTATGCCGTTTTCATGATGTGTTAATTTGTGACATCTATACAAATAAATACAATTGAAGTATCTGTTTGTAATGTCAAATTAATAATTTTTTACTAAATGCATATGAAAGTATATACGGTACTTATTTTGTCTGTCTGTCTGTTTGTTCCGGCTAATCTCCGAAACGGATAGACCGATTATAACGGGACTTTCGCTGGTAGATAGCTGATGTTACGGCGGGTAACTAAGCCTACTTTTATTTTAGCAAAATAATTAGGGTTCCACGCAAAAAAATTAAAACCCATGAAATTATGAACAAAAAGTCGGATTAAAAAAATTCTTTTTGCATTTTTGGTAGCCCAATTCTCGACAATAGTTATTGGTTATTTAATATCACGCTATGACGCTTAGGAGCCGAGCAAAAAGAAAAAAGTCAGAAAGAACGCTAAGCGAAAACGAAGTAATAGCGTGGGCAGGCGATGCAACGCGACGGGTCGGCGGATGAGGGAATTTTATTAAAATGTGGCTGTTATTTTAGTATATTGTGTATCTTACGACTTCCACGCGAACGAAGTCGCGGGGGACAGCTAGTTGTAAATAAAATAAAACCTTACAAAACTGTTTTCGTTTTTGGTGGTTAAAAACAGGAAAAAAGTTGGCCCTAAAATCCGATTTCATTTGTGAAAACAGAGATTTTTACGGTCAGCCTTCCAAATAAGAATTTGAACAAATATAGTCCGTACATTTCAATAAAATGGGACGCCGCGTCGTTCAGTCTTTTCCATTCGAGTACATACCTGTAATAAATTGTTTTAGAATTGATAAACTATTTTGTTGAGACAGCGATTTATTTTCTATTTTATTCACAGTTTGGAATAATAAATTCATCTAACTTAAAGCACCTGTTATAAAGCTGAGTAAATGATATTTAATTTATTTTTGTAACAATTTTATTTACATATAAAATTCCAACTTATGTTCCAAAACTGTAAATCCTGCAATTAAAAGGAAATTTTCTTCGAATTCATTACATTTAATACCTTCGGGGCTTTCACCAAAAACGATATATCTATGTTTTTAAAGTAAAAATTTTGTAATTTCAACAAACTTTTATTTATCTTAAACATACAATCAATTCACTTTTCAAGCCAGTTCCTGCACACACATAGACACAAACATGGATAAATTATTTCAGAGTCGAATGTCGGGCCCAGCGCCAACAATCGACTTTCCTTCGGTAAGGCTTTTAAGGAACAATCGTGTGGATTAGCCTGTGCTTCACCCGCACTAAGAATGTTAATGGTTTGCTATTTACGCCTGTATATACGTCGTTTCTTGGTGTGCCTACATGGATTATCAACTTGTGTGGTGCGATTTTATCTTTCGCTCTCTAATTGCGAGTAAATCCGACGTCTATTTTGGCTTGTCAGGCGTTTCTTTTGCTGGTAGAATGGTTTTTGTCTAATTAAGGTGACTAGCCTTCGGGTCGTCTTTTTATTGGAGGATATACTTGTTTTTCTGGATCAGAAAAAGTTTCAGTAATCGTCTATATTGTTTTGTATACCAAACCCAGGCAACGAATTTTTTTATTAAAATTACCATCAGTTTGCAACCACTTTACTGATTAAACAAGTTTTATACATTTTCCCAATTTAAGCTTTTAACCACAAAAAATGTTCCCACCTTGATCTTCAGACCTTAATCCTGTCAGACCTTAGGTATCCCTTATAACTTTACGTAAAAAGATTTGTAGCTACTATCCCGAAATATTATTTTACTTACAAATAATGTTCCCCACGTCGCCGCGTCGTCTAATTTAAAACATGGTTTCACGTGTCTTTGTTTAGGATCACGTTTAATAAACGCCCGAATTGAAATAAGCATACATGTTTGTTTGCTCCCCCGGTGACAGAATCCAAGCGAGTTTATAATGGGTACCTACAATTTTACATAAAACAAACAAGAAATATGGTAGGCGGGAAAATAAATTAGTGTTTATTTTATTAGAACCTACAATTTTACATAAAACAAACAAGAAATATGGTAGGCGGGAAAATAAATTAGTGTTTATTTTATTAGAAGTATAAAACCTTGTTTACAAAAAATAAAACCGACTTCCAAAAAAACGCTACAAAGTGAAAAATAATTTTGATTCGGAAGTTGGTGTCTTTGGTTTCGTATTTTCGTTTTTTGCCACCGACTTCCGAAATCAAAGTTATTTTTCACTTTGTAGTGTTTATTTTTGGAAGTCGGTTTTATTTTTTGTTAAAACGTTTTTATTTTTTCACTTTTTAGTTGTGGTACCTAACCCACACAAGTTCGAATACCACTACCTGCTATATAAATTACAGTGGCAGGTATTTTAATAATTTAGTACATCATCCACATAAACTAAATGGAAAAAATACGTTTTATTGAAGCTAACTCAAAAACCACCCAAGCAAAATTAATAAATTTTACATGGGACCAACTTCGAGGACCCTCCCGAATAAAATAAGAATCGTTTAAATCGGATTATTATGTAAAAAGTTATGTTTGGTCATACATAAAAAATAACAAATACACGCCTCGACTTGAGAACCACCTTCCTTTTTTCGTCGTTTAAAAATTAGAACACGATTACACGTTTTCTTTTTATTTATTTATTTATTTATGATCTCCAACAAAAGATGTACACAATACATGACACATAGAAAAGGGCAACATCAGGTATTAAGTGGGTGTTCCTACTCCTTCATTTATAGGAGACCACAGTATGCACAATGAAGCTAACAACTAGGCTAACAAAGCTAAAATATTAATAATACTTACAAGGAGAATATCAGACATGTGAATCATCGATTCACATCATTTTTTTATATATTGTTGGGGAGGGTCCCCTCAATACTTTTGTAAAGTGGCAAAACGCAACTCTCTTTTGTTATCGAGAATTATCAATTTAAAATTGCACGCGTAACTTAAATACAAGAAACGTGTATACCGCTTGTAGTATGGGTTCGTGGCGTAGCGGTAACGCTTTTGCTTACAGAGCGGCGAGTCGGCTGTTCAAGACCCGGTCAAGTTATTTTTTTTTTATTATAGATAATAAATGATTGATGAATTGATGATACAAGTGGTATACACGTTTCTTGTATTTAAGTTACGCGTGCAACTTTAAATTGATATTTCTCGATAACAAAAGAGAGTTGCGTTTTGCCACTTTACGAAAGTATCAATATATAAAAAAAAAAATTTGAATCGATGATTCACATGTCTGATATTCTCCTTGTTAGTTAAAATTTGGAAACAGTTAATAAATTTTTAAAGAACATTAAAAAATAAGATGATATAAAATTTAGAGATTCTTAAATTAAACGAAATCTATTAAACATTTCTTACATTTGGACAGAGACTTTTTTAAAACAATAATTGTTGTTCGTTTTTAACCAAAGCAAATTTGCCACCAGAAATAATGACGATATTAAACGAATCAATAAGTTTTAATAAAATTGTCACATATTCGTTTTTCTTAGCATAAGCATAAATAATCAGCCTATAATGTTCCCACTGCTGGGACACAGACCTTCTTTCGCTAGAAAGAGTGGGCCTTAATCCACCACGCGGGGCCAGTGCGGGTTGGTAGATATCACATGTCTTCGAATTATTGGTTCTAGGACATGCCGGTTTCCTCACGATGTTTTCCTTCACCGTTTTTGAGATCAGTGGTGATGAAACAATTTCTACAAAGTAAAGCGCCTGTCTGGGTTGGAGCCTACGAGCCTCGTAAATCGCGGCCGTTACCACTGCTCCACCACTGCTCTCGCTCGTTTTTCATTCAAGAATAATTTATTACTGCGTAAAAATGTACTGATAAAGTTAGGAATTCATAGAACTACGGGGCACCTGAATCTATCGATGCTTATGTTACGTTGAAGTAATTAGTGATCGCTACGACGACGACTAGACCTTCTGACTAAAAATCAATATCCAATAACCCGTATATAATCTTTGCCAGACGACCTTGTTCAGTGGTGAAGATTTAGGGACCATATATTAAGGTATAATTGTAGAGTTCTCAGCTTTTTTTCAATTTAAAGAAATATAGGTTAAATAAATCTGGAACTAAGAATTTATTTCAATGTCTATGCTAAGGAACTCAGGATTTATGAAGGTTTCATTTGAAAGCAGTCGCTATTTTACATAAAATATGGTTCAGAATTGTATGGAGGCTAAAAAAAAATTGGTGTCGATGTCGACAGGCTCAGACATATCGAGGAGTGCATTACAACAACGGCCTTTAGAAAAATAGACCGCTTATGAATTATTCAAATGTTACTTCCGGCATCTAGGGTCCACCGTAAATGTAAATTGATATCCCTTGGTGAAACCGCCTTGTTTGGGTAAAATAACTATACGTGGTATTGTATTTCAAATTGATTAAAGGTTAAAGGAAATCCGAAGAAGTTTTTGATTATTATTTATTTTTATAAAGGCTTACCAACTAAACACATACACTGCGTTACCCAGTCTGTCATAAACTCATAATATACATGGTGACAGGGAAATTCGACCTAGTCCTTGAAAGAGGTTATACTAGAGATCATTAGCAACAAATGAATCCAGTTAATAAGGGGTAAAAACTGGGGGGTTACCGAGCTGTGTTGGTTCTGACTTGTTACCAAAAGCAATTAACTATTCAAATTCAAATTATTTTATTCTACATAAGCCTACATGGGCACTTATGAAACGTCAGAATCTAGGTGCACGGTTCCAATTGGTCGTTTCCTATGGAGAAGAACCTATGAAAAAAACTACTCCACTCTAAACGTTTAATTGATACTTTTTTGAAAACTGAAAAATGAGTGATCATTAGAGTGGAGTAGTTTTTCATAATCAATTATTTTTAGTAACAAGTCAAGTCAGGTTCTAAAAAATCGAAGAAGCTTCATAGCTCGGTAACCGTCCAGTTTTGACCCCAAGTAAACTTGGCTTAATTTGTTGCCAATGACCTCTTGTATAACCCCTTTTAAGAAATAGGTCGAATTTCCATGTCACCCTGTATATCTCGCATGTATCTCAATTATAGGAAAGCGCGGCACCATCAATTAGCGTACTACATAGAACATTAAACAAAAAAAATATAAACATGAAATAATAATAAAACAATTTAAAAAATACTACTTTATAACTTACAAATGCTGTTTTTTTTATAATAACACGATACAAATATACAAACGATGCACTATAAAAATGTCTTGTTACAAAGAAAAGCAACGAACGACACAGCACAGCGTTAATTCTACTCTTATAAAATCTCTTGACATAGCAACAAATAAAAGGAAAGCTAATTAGCGTAATTACCAACCGCAGCTCTGTCATAACACATGCTGACTACAATTCGCGGATCCAAAGGACACAAAGAAAGGTAACAAAGAAAGATATGATTATTTCATTTGCCAGGAACTTATTCCGGTAATTTATGAGGCAGATGTTGCATTGTTTGCGTTGTAGATTGTAAGCTTGTTTTGTTCTATTTTTCAGCTCAAAAACGTTGCACCTTTACAGCATTATAATGTATACTCGGTTTGTGTTTCATAAATTAACAAGACAGTTTTAGTATTTTTTCCCTATTGTTTTTGTAATTTATTTTGTGCTTACAACGTGAGTCACAGGCGTTTCTACATTTTTAAAGGTCCAAACGTTAAGAGAAATGAAACATAATTCTTAATGTGTATTAATCGTATCTGCTTTTCTATTTCCCCTAAGCTGCACAAAGTACCTAGTACAGATCGAAAAGTCACTGAAGCGGATGACTTGGCCCATCAGGGGCCCATCAGAGCGAATATTTAATTCTTCGCTTGCGTTACGTTTCCTTTTTGCGATGAACTTTTCTCTTTTTCCTTTCGATTTCAATATATTACTAGAAGATTATTTTGCAAAAAAAATCGTTTTAACTCTAGATCGGTTACCGTTTTATTTCAATTCTGCCGAAATCTCTGCCAAATAGAATTAACTGCGGTTCAAAATCGAGTACATCCCATTTTCTCTAAAGCTTATTATTTACTGTCTGTGGATATTGAATGAAAAATTTAACGAATCAACTGCTTCTCTAGAGAGAACTATCGTTTTCCAATACTATAAAATTTGAACAAACTTTAATTCGCCACGCCTGGCTCATTGAGTTAAATCTTTTGTTCCTTTGTTGGTCGATAGCACATTTCGCTTAACTTAATTTCTTAAGTACCCTCTATATGGTTTCCCATTTATTCGCAGATCTTTATTATGATAAAGCTTCAGCAGCTATTACTTACTTATTTTCCTCGTATTTGTTTCGTCCCCTTTGTTATGTGTGGTAGCGCACGATATTGATTTCTATTTTTGCAGTCTTTAATTGAAAACTTTCTTAGGCATTGTCAATAAAATTGATGAAATTCCGAAATCAACATTCGACTCTTTACTGGTTACGCTAATCAAATCAACTTACATTTCCGACAAAGTACAAATTTCAAAAATATCTATTCGTTCAAAAATGTTTTCGAGTAATATGCTGCATAAAACTATTCAAAACACTTGATTTCGAGACATTTCTGTCTAATCGAAAATAATTTCAGTTCTTGTGATTTAATTAAAGAGTACGGTTCGTGCACTTGCACGTTTCAATCGAACTCAGTAAAGCCTTGCGTAATTTTGATGTATCATTAAATGTCTACTATCACTATCATGTCGTTTTCATGTTATTATAATATAATTTATTTCATAAGCCGAGGAGGAGAGATATAAGGAGAGAAAATGGGTTAAAAATGTATTACTTCAGTAGCTTAGACTAAGTACATGCTCGATTATGTTAAACTCCTGACACTCAAACTAGCTACGACGTGTTGTCCTGTATCTCAGGTGTGTATTTGCCGCACATAAGATTTATTTTATCTTCAATGTCAATCATGGCTTGTTTATTCTTACAATATTCATCTGCCTAGCTTTTTGACAACTATGTTGGGGTCGGCTTCCAGTTTTACCGGATACAGCTGAGCCGGGTTCTTACAATACTTATTCTTGTTTAAAATTCCATTCAATATCTGTAGTTTTACTAGCGCTCGAATGTCATCTTGTAAAAAATGCAACGTCACCGTTGTCCATCGTTGTCTATCGTTGAGGTTTCCATGCAGCACGGCGATATCCCAAGTATGCAAATATTACATAACTCGATTGTCTCAGGCATAAACTATCCTAGATAGGGTGATAGTTATATAACCTTGGTAAGTTAATAGGCATTTTTGAATAGGGAAGTTACCTTTTTATTGTTGGTATTCAGATATATTACCTACGTTGAATTGTATTAACTTCGGCGCTGGAAACTAGATTAAAGTCTCATGTTTTTGCTGAACATTCACCGAACTTTATCTTCCAGTCACCTTTAATGTCATAAAATGCTTTCATGGTACAGCATAAAAAGCTTCAGACTACACAGATAACGTCATACAATATTCATATATTCCTTTATCACGATATTGCATCTCATTTATAACTTGCCTTGTCCAAGCGCCTTACCGGCTTGCTTTAGTGGTTTATATTATATAACCTCACATATTACAGGTACTAATAATCTCTTTGACGCTGTCAGCTGATTTTACGAGCTGGCAAATCATACAGCTCTCTGAAATACTTTCAATAATGAAATTCCTCTAGGTGCCCCATTTTGTTAGGCAGCTTGGCTCCGAGCCATTCCGTCAGTTTTGGCCCAGTCTCCCGTTCCCTAGGAAATTAAACTGCAAAAACTAACTTGTCAGGAATATATTGCGTCTGCTACATCGTATCACGTGCTGAAGCGTCGACGGCATAGCTAAGTGGTTTCCGTAAAAATAAAAGATGGACTAGATCCAAGTTACAGAGATATGATCTTACATATTTTTTACTCGTTACTTCATTTACCTACCTAGTATATTCTTGCAATTTTGCTATTTTTTCGCTGCGGTTCATAAAAATTTCAAACATCAAAGTAAAACGTAAAGCCCAAAGAATGTTAATGTAATTATCACACCCCAAGATAGGTGATAAACTCATTTCAATAAGACGTTAAACAATGTTTGAGTGTCAATTCAGGTAACCATTTGCTTTCTCTTGTTAAATTGTTACCAGTAGGAGTTTAATTAACCACAAAACGTTGTTTGACAACGGTAAGGTAGCTACATATCTACTTTGTAAAATTACCAAATTTCAAAATTCGAAGTGCCGCTGCTTTATTGAGGTGGATACTGAGCCAATAAGAGCGCAGGTGCGGTTCGTCCAATACGCTTCCACCGTAATTATTTCCAGAAGTATTTATTTAACGTAATGATAATTACTGCAATACTGTTTTCATTGAATATTGTTAAATGCCGCGTAATTCTGATAAAACTAATGTTAACGCAGAACCTAGCACTCACAGCGATATTGCAGTAAAAGTTATTAGAATTTCTATTATTTTGGGACTATGAAAAGATTCCGAAGAACTGTTTGCTTTGCAGCCCATTGGTCTGTTAATGGAAGACCTAACAATACGAAAGCATATAATTAAATCTTAAGTGAAAGGAATTGTTCAGTATGCAATTTCAATAAGTACCTTAGGCGTACCTTGCTGAGAGGGAAGACCAAAGAAAATATGGAGAATCTGTTAAAGATGATATAGCTTCAAATAGGATGAAGTGTGAGATAAGGGCTGATAGTGATAATATATGGAAAAAAAGATATGCTGAACCGACAAGTAAATTAGAATAAAGCAGATGGATGACGATGAAGATCATGCCGCTTGTGGGAAGTGCAGTCAAGTCTTTTATATCTTCATCAGTTTTCAAATTCTTTCCTTTATCAAGTCAGGACACATGATACCTTTTGAAGCTACGGCACTGAGCAGACTGTTTATTATATAGAAAACTATTTAATTATTTGGTAACAAAGATCAAATTAGCATACACCTTTGACCAATGTCCAGTTGACCCACCTTTTTAACGGCCTGGCCTGCCATTTTATGAAATATGAATCTCTTTTTTATTTTTTTATTTAATATTGTCAGCTAGTGTTAATTCTGTATGACATGTAAAGAAGATGGCTGAATGTCATTTTGCGTGTGATATTGATGTCGCAGCCAACTAGCTTAACGACCAAATGGGTTAGGTTAGAACAGTGACAAACCGCGTGCGAAGCGAGCGGTGCTCGCCGGCTGCCGGCGAGCACTACTTCCAAAGGCTGCGCGGTTAAATAAACGGCTAATTAAGCTAGTTGGTTGCGACATTGACATTACGACGCAATACATATTGCCGAGCCGATAAAGCAGATTCTATCGTGCAATTTTCTTTTTAATGATAGTCTGGCATGTCAAATGTCCAAATGTTCTTTCTTTGGTATTGTTCGTCGAGTCGTTGAGCTCCTTAAGTCCTGAGTTGAGCTACACGATTACTGACAAACGCTTGCACTAACTGGACAGGTCCACTTAAATTTTTGTGGTTCTTTCCTCAAAAGACCATTTCAGACACGGATCTACATGGTCCTCACATGATTTGACCAAGATTGTGTCTGGACTTTAAATGAAACTTTGACTCCTAGTTTGTTTCGCAATTTCTTCTCAGGTGTAGTCAGATAGGAAATGTTGACTCCATCTAGCTTATTTTTTTTTTTTAATATGACGCGTAAAAGTGACTCCGATATCCTATTTACAAAATACACAATTCATTTCTTTTCAATGAGAAGATAAAAATAGCCCTTATAATAAAAAAGAAAGAAATAATAATTTTTATTTGAACACAGTTCGTGAAACACAAAATACAAATAACTAAATTAAAAAGTGAAAATAATGTTAAAGACTCTCAAAGTGATGAACATAATATTATTGTTGTGACTGTACATTCACAATAATGTTTATATCTAAATCAAACCATAGGTACTTGTCTTGTGGTATATAATATATTATTTTGCTTTTCCGTGATAACACCTTCGAATGTTAAAACTGACAATGACTGATGTCTCACGAAATATCTACGCTAAATAAGAAACTTTCTCGTACTAAACTCATTTGTCTTATTTTCAAGAATGCTTAGCACTGTAATGAATACTAACGTATTGAACGCGAAACAATTTTGTTAGGTGAAACCTACATAATGATTGTAATTAAGTTTTGTTATTTGTGAACGCGGAGCGCTTTAATTAGATCTTGTATCTTGCTTGAATTTATGGTATTACAATATTATTTGAAGTTAAATGGTAAGAATATAGCTGCAATGTTTATTCTTAATATATTTTTAATCCCTTAAATGAGACATAAGGAGCTGCAGAGATTTAAGTACAAACACTCGTTATAGTCAATAAAATATTCGTATTGAAGTTGAGTTATTTATGTTTCTTCTCATTGATTCTCAGTTCTTACACAGACTCAACTCCAATTTGCTTGACTGGCTTCGCTAAACAAAGTAACGGACCTGTCGGAAAGGAATTTGTACTGGTTTAAAAAAAAATCGGAAACAAAGCTACCGCAGCAACGTTTCCTGTTGTCGACCAGAATTTGTATGAGCATTTTGTTTTAGTATTCGTGCTGCATGTCCAACAGAAAATAAACCTCTAAGTTTTATGCGAAACGTTTTGTTTTAAACTACAATAAAATACAAAGTATTTTAATTGATATGTGTACAAACTCTGCATATGTGGCTCTTAACAAGAAAAATTGCGTGCCAGAGAATAGGGAAATACATCGTTACATATTCTTTTATAAGCCATAAATCATTCATACAAATAATCTCGAAATCAGCTGTTCTACCCCGTCAATATTTTGCGGTGTTCTCTCGGTTTCTATATCTGACGTATTTCAAATCGACGCTTCTGTGGGCCATGTTAAACACGCATCGATTCACATTTTGGCGCGAAGCGATAAAGTCGATAGTTTTGGGTGCAATGCGGCTGCCAGATTGGGAGTGTTCTTTTTTCAATTCACTACATTCTTTCAGCGAAAATATTGGGAAATTCGGTATGCAAAGACACTGTTGAATTATTTTTAAACTTTCTGAACGAAACCTGCCAACCCAAGAGTAGAAGTATGCCGCAAAGTAGAAGAATAATTTCGAAACTGTCTTCAGAAGCAGAATGAAGTTTCATAACGTACCCCACGGACCCACTACACTCACATGAGATTAGGTAGGATGAAATCTTCTGGAAACAAGAAAATCTTTCCATGCATAAAATATGCATAAAAGACTAAACGTCGCAACGTTATCTAAATAGAAACTCCTTTTGGCTACAGTCGGTTCTATTCATCATACAAAAGTTGCAAAATTCATGAAACGTAAAACACTTATCATTTTTTTGACAAGGTAATATTTTATCTTATGCGACACAGCTACATTTGAGCCAGCATCATTCTTGCTCAGAGGTCTTGAGCTGTTGGTGCTTTATTTTTAGTTTCAAACTTTGCTGAGGTCATTTTACAAACTGAAAGTAGGTAAAACTTGATGGTAAGCTTAAGTTGAATCTTTACATAATACCTATTCAAAATATTTTTCTTATCTGCAAAGTGGTTTCACTTCCAACTTTTGTTTTAACTTCTCCTCTTAAAATTATTTCAATTTTATAGAAAGTTGTAGCATCTCAGTTTTGTGTTTCACTGTCACAAGAATATATTATTATGAAATTGTTTAAACAAAACTGTACCATCGTCTGACCTCACATTATATTATAGTTTCTATGTAAATAGAGCAGACTACACTACAACGTATTCAGTTTCAAACTATAACAAGTTTATAAAATAACTTTCTACTTCCTCTTTTCTAGTAATTATCTATTGTGTATTCCGTTCACGTTGCCGAGGTACGCCAAAGCTTACCGTTGAAAGCCGATGTCGATTCGATTACTCGCTTCCCGAATACGTACACGAAAAATCTTGACACATTATATTCACGGCAGCTCTATGTTCTTCGGAGGTGTTCGTGCGACAAATAGAAATGTGAAGACTCCTTTTACCCGCGGCGTGACACCCCCATCTCAAAGCCGCTTTGACTATAATTTTTTTCTTATTGTGCTTACGTTTTACTTTAGTACAAATCTGAGGATGTCAGCCTTTGTGATTTACTCAGTCGAGCGGAAAAGGCAAGTGTTGCGGTGGTTGAACTAACCAAAAGAAAGCTTCGTTTTTGATTCTACAATTTGAAAAGAAAAAAAAATTGGATCAGCGATTCCTCCCTCCCCAAACCCCCCATGTATTGTGATAAAGAAACAATTTTGTACAAAGTTTGTTGCCGGAGAGTATATCTAAATACACCCCACAAAGCTTTTGTTATGTTCAAATATTTTTCTGAGAGAGACGAATGCTTTCAACTTAGGTTTGCATTTACCTTGCAGTAGCCAAATGGGCCGCTGTTATTTTAAATTTAAACAAATCATTCTTCCGAAGTTCTGCTTCAAACTCGGGCGCAGTTCGAAAATTGGCTCCCAACTACGTTTCGGTTGGGGCTTTAATGAAAATAAATGAAGGCATTTTCCCAACAAATCGATAGTCACAAAAAGCACCCGCAAACATTTTGCTCTATTTACGTGGCAACGCAAATAGATTTTGTGACCGGATCCACTAGTTCGTTGAAAGCTCTCTTTCTGATGCTCTTTATTACTTCCGATATCACATGACCGCACTGGTTTCATTCTACAATTGGACAAGTACCTATTTCGATGAAAGACTTTTAGCTTGTATTTTATTACGTACGTCTTTGCACATTCTAGGAAAACATCCAACATCAAATAAGCACGGAGCCACAACAAAGATCCTTGCGGGGCTATGCTGCTGCTGTTAAGAGCGCTGCAATTAATCGATTATGCTAATCGTGTAACACCAAGGACTTGATTGTATTGTTCGCAAATCCTGATCGGAGAAATAAATAGTTGTGTTTATATGGAAATTACTGGTATACAAATCTCTGCACGAGATCAACAACAATTTTATATTGAAATTAAGAGACTCACGCTCCATTAGCAAACATTTCATTAGAAAAAGAAAATGAAATATGGCATTAAAGTGTTGTTTAATTCGATTTCAAACTTCACTGGCTTGTGGTTAGAGACTAGAATCGTAGATGCATTGTTTTATTTTAATTTCACGGTCCGAATACAAAAAGCCGTGTGTAGCGGCGCATCGAATAGCGATACACCAGGAACTCTCGATGTCAGTACCACAAGCTTTAAGCGCGCCTCGAATATTTTATGAGAATGGAAAACATGTTTCATCTTTTTGTCAGCCATTTCAGCACATCTGGGTTGTAATGTTTTTGGACATGGAGCTTCAACATTTGGGACTTGTTCAAAAAATGACTCAATTTACTTCAGGCGATTCTGCGTTGTCAAGTCACATTCGAGTGATGCGACATTGGTTTATCCTCTTAAAAAATCCTACACTTAAAAAAATGTGTAAGAGCGAGGCCCCATTAGTGCGTTGCGCTGCGTTTCGTCGCGTCATCGCAACGGAACAACGCATTGTATGCCACACCTGTGTTGCGTTGACGCTGCGCCAACGCAACGCAAGAGGGTATGCACGCCGACGCAGCTGCGTCTCAGTTCAGCCTTTGCAATGGATAGATAGTGCATCACTGTCCGTCGTCGCAGCGGAGCTCCGACAACGCAGCGCATCACCCTCCCTCCCGCTTCGTCTCTTGTCCGTCGATCCGTTGAAACGTCGCGCGCGACGACGCAACGGTCTAATGGGGCATGTCATAAAAAATGTATGGAAAACGACGCAGCGACGACGCTGCGACGACGCAACGCAGCGCAACGCACTAATGGGGCCTCGCTCTAAGAAAGTATTTCATGCTCATTTTGAGTTATTTTAGGTTAAAATAAAACTCAGGATTTGTTTAATTTGTTTTATTATTATTAGAAAGAAGATAAAAAATGGGTACACATATGTGCACTTCGGTGCATATGTGATTTTTCTTATTGAACTTCCTTTGCTTTAGAAACACGTTTTAGTTTTAGATGATGTCAATAGATGTCGTTATTACATGTTTTTTCCCAACAAATGTGAGTGCACATTGTGTACCTGTGGTCTTAAGAGGTATAAGTTGTGTAATGTGGTCAGGATTTTTTTTATTAAATATTTTTACTTGAGCTGTCACTGTTTTAAATGACCTTTGCTTCAGATATTTCCAACCTAGTTGAGGGTTTGGCTACCTTTATGTTGCGTATTTCCACCATCATTGTGCTAAAATTCGTCTGGCTTCATTATAACAAAAGAAAAGAAAACGTGCAACAAACCAAGTATTACGCCAAATACGTGCATAAATATAGAAGAAAACCACTCTCAAGAGACCTTCATACTTGAAAACTCTCCCCAATAACCTTGTCCTTTTATTCATCTTAAAAATACCAAGTCCCACTCTCTAAACGTTACATCCATGAAATGACGAGGCTCATGACGCGAATAAAGGTTTTCATAAAGAAAAAGAAACGTGCCGATCTCCGGCAACGGTACCTAACTTTTGACAGCTGTTGATATGGGATACGAAACTACGGGGCATAACATGCACGGAAATTGGATGATCATAAATATTCAACCTTTGATTTACTAGGAGATAATAGGCGGACATGCGGATGACATAGGACATCAAGAGTCTCAATATTTAAGTGAAATCGGGGAAAGAATCTCGAATTTTCGGTCCCTCGCAAACATTGCAGTTAGTGTGATTTTGTGCCACTTGTCGCGGGAAAGGGTTCTATTGTGTCTATCCTCTCTTTTGTAAATGAATTATTTGTTAAATAATAATGATGAATACCTTATTCAAGAAGACTCACTCAACTAAAAATGTTGTTGCTTTTGAAATAAATCTCTTCCAGTGCATAACAAATATATACCGGGATGAAAATTAATGATTCAAAAGACGCTGTAGCTTCTCATTAAACTTTAAACTTTTGTTATAAATTATTCATTCAATTAATAATCGTAATATAACGATACACCTCAACTTGACAGGAGTCTATAAAACGGGTTTAGAGTTTGGCATTTTAATACTTTTCAGGAGCTAGACCACCACCTCTTAAAGCAGTATTATTGTAATCTTACTTCAGTGTGGGAAAGAGATGGAGCTAGATGTCCTGTGTAGCTCCATCTTTTTCTCACACTGAAATAACATAAAAATAATACTGCTTTAAGAGGTGGTGGTTAGCCCCCTGGATATAATAAGGTAGATCTAACTGTGACAATTCCGCCATCAGTTTTTAAACACTTTCATTTCGATCTGTCGGCATCTGCGGCGGTGTGATGGTTGTTTCTCATGTCGTCGCTATTTCTATGTCGTCATCGTGATAAACAAAATAACTAGTTTGTACGATTACTCAAATTTAACATTTTTAAATGTTCTTCCGCTGTTCTACCGAACTGATATTTGTACACTTTCCGCGTTTAACTGTCTCGTTGGTTTAGTGGTCGCAAGCAATACTGCAGAGCATAAGGTCCTGGGTTCAATTCACAGGTCGGGAAATTGTTCTTGGTTCGTCCACTAGGAATTTCTTACTAACAACCCGGAGTCAGAATTTGTGCCCGTTGGCTTCCCCCCCCCCCCCCCCCACCGTGATCGTATGTAGTAGTTTCTTCCGTAGCTACACCGGTCTTCATTAAACAGAAAAATCTTGGAAGTTGTACACTCTTCCGAGGGAGTACAGTTGTACATTACAATATTGATGGTCTTACGTTAATCTTAGCCTTCCTCAACACTTTTCCTCTCTATTATTTGCAATAATAAATTATTTTTATTTAAGCGCTCGTAAACCTTCCGCGGCGATATATTACCGACATTGAACGAGACTTCCGAGTTATTTATCGATCTCGTTCGGCATCGTTTGCTTTAATTAATATTTGTATTAATTTATTATGTCGTTGTTGCAGGTAATTCAGATAATGATCATCTTAGAAAATTACAAGTTTTAACCGATTTTGTAAGTACATTACACTTTTTCAGAACTGTCTTTAATGGTTTAGTTTTTAAATCTACCTAATGAAAAATTTTTGGATACAAATTTCTAAGCTTGAAATAAAAGCAGTCCCCACGAAATTCTTCACATACTCAGGACCAAACTTAAGCTGGCAAATATATGTAAGCAACCATCCAATTGTTTTAGTCTTAAAGATAACGAGTCAATGGTGATTTATGTGTTTCGTTATTGTGGATCGCCATTCAACCGCTCTTTCGGAAACTCCTTTCATTATCTCGGTCAAGCCGAGTGTACGTACGACTTTGAAGGCCTTTATACAACTTGGTCTATAAATCTAGTATGTCAATTTCCATAGAATTATTATTCATTGCGACCTTGTATCATGTAACTTGCTCAAATCGAGGCCGGAACTTTTGTACTCTGCTCTCGTTTAGGTCCAAGTTTGAGCTCAATAGATTCATCCCTGGACCTTTTATAATTAACTCGCCCAAGTGTAATGTTGAACTTTATTTCATCTTTTGTACTTTACGGGTAGTATTTCGCAAAATTCCATTTAAATGCCAATAAAACCAAAAATAGTAAGATTTTAAGAACCTTTCATAATTAACATGCTCAAGTGTAATGGTGAACTTTATTTCATTTTTTGTACTTTACGGGTTTTCGGGTTTCGTAAAATTCCATTTAAAAGCCAATAAAACCAAAAATAGTAAAAATTGAAGAGTTTGTTCCGGTATTGTGTCAGGGTTTTGAGTGGAATGGGACATTCAATATCCGTTCAATGAAATCGGCTCACACTTCATTGTGTATCACAGGAACGACGGAATTAATGAACCTATAGTGAAGCTTTATGCCGCCGGCTATGAACATAGGTACTGCAACGACAAAAAAATCTGTCATTTTTGTATTTTTTTACAATCAACTCTGTGAACAAACGCATAAATGAATTGCCTCTCCCATATTTAATCTATATCGTTTTAAATTAAAATTGTAGTTTCAATGCGGTTACCGTTTTCGGATTTGTGGAAAAGAAAATACAGCGGTGAAAGTGATAAAGCGCTTTCAATATTAACCGTTTTGCAGCACCCGCATCTGTGCTTTTCGTTTTGTCTGAGGGATTTCTCAATTTGAATTGTTGATTCTTTTCGCTTTCCATTATTTTGCTATAGTGTTTTATGACTGTTTTAATATTTTGATTGTGTCTTTGCACACTGCACTTTTTATGACATCGGGCTACCTATAGGTATGGTTATTTCCATAATAATGAAAAAAGCTAAGGTACTCATCGATCGTAATACTTTTCATCTCGAAATATCTAACTTTGTTACATGTTTTAAGCACGTTGTATCTAAGTGAAAGTTCGGAACAAACGTGATATCATGGAGGCGGAATGTCGAAGCACCCTCGAGCTAGCAACGAACACTCAAATTACATTGTTGCCAACATGACTTTTTAAGGCCTCGTTATATTAGCAAAATTTTTCCATGCTTGTGGCTTAAAGAAAGGTTTTGAGATGAAACCAACGACGATGTAAAATAATGTTATTATGATTTTGGCAAAATTATAATGTTCGTTTATTGGGAGCAAAGCCAATATTACGAAATACTAGACCTTCGTCCGCGTTGATTTCGTATTTTACCCCTATGAATTTCAACACCCCCTCCATCCTCTTTAAAGGGTACTTTAAGAAAGTGAAGAAACGTCAACTAAAATGGGAGGGTAGTATTTGTAATGAGCTCGATTAAAATGTATAAATTTTGTGCTACCATCATAGTGTGCTGCTCCTTCAATTATCAAATTGATCAAAATGAACAACGCGTTAATTTTTGTCACAATTCCTTTCCATTTCCTTGTCTCAACATTCTTTTAATTTATACACTAAACTGAGTTAGTAGCGCCTTTGTTCTTATCATTTCTTTTAAAGTGTTTTAGAAAGTGAAATTGTGCCGCAAGGTTGATATTTAAAGCTCTCAAAGTAAGGGCGAATGAAAAAAGAACTGTGTCCAAGATTAAGTGACTAGAAAGTAGATTTTATATGAAACGGTTTCTATCTTTTACCTTGACCACAAAGTAGTAGCAGATAAAAATTATATTTTTTTGCTAGAAAAGTGACGTCACTACTTTGAGTCCTAATGTTTCGAAAAATTAATTTACCCACGCGTTGTGTCATAAATACTACTGAAATATAGAATTGCGTCTCGCATAAAAAACAGTTTTCATGTTACAATGAATTTAGATACCTACCTACACCGCAATTTCCCTAAAAATCAAGACTTCCTTCGAATATCCCTAAACACCATTCAACCTTACGACTATAAAAGAAAATACCTCACAATGCTTATTATTATTACCATCTAAGAACGCTGTCATACCGGGCTACATAATATTACACAGGATTACAAGCTCTACGGGATTACCGTGGAAGTAATTACTTGGACAGTTCGCCCGCTTGGCGTGGACACGGCAGGCGTTCGCAGCTGAAATTAGTTAAAATTAAGGACAGGAGGGGAACGAAATTTTTCCACCGGGGTTACACGCACCACAGCGCTGGATCTGACGCTTCTGTTCCGTTTAGTTTTGTTCTCGTTTACGCTTTGTTTACGTTTTCTAATGTTTTGGTTTAGTCCATTTTTGCCTAATTGTTGGTTTTGGTGATTGCTTTCTACTTTTACCGCTGGTGTATTTACTGTTGCGAAACTCTCACCGAAGTCTCTATTGTTATATTCTTCAAGATGTCACGTTTCTGCTTGTCTGGCAACGAGATTTATTATCGAAGCCTTAAATGAATGAATTTCTAGGACAGTATCAATAATTCATTTTGTCCTGTCATTTTTAATATCTCTCTAGGTTTTAATAAAATTTCCCTGGTGCTCGATCATATGGATATTAGTAATTGACTTGAAGTGACGCGTAACACTTCTAACATGTCTAAAGTTCGTCGCGAGCTGGGAGAGATTTGATTAGTCGGACGAAAGCACCGACAGAATTCGATTAAGTCAGACAGTGCCGCCTAAAGTTTGGACCTTCATAAATCGGTTACTCACTAGAACAGTTGGTGGCCGAATTCTAAGGAATTCATAAAAACTTGTGCGTAACTTTAGGCGTGAAATAATACATCATTCCCTCTACCACCAACTGCTTCGATGTTAATTTCGACCTTTACAATAACTTCCTATCTGGGCGAATGTGGAAACTTTGTAGACATTTAGCTTCCAAGCTCGGTTTGTACAGCATCGTCAAAAACTTTATGAAAAGGTATTAATGGTGCGGCCTTTACAGTACAACGGATGTTCCCGTATTAAAGTTTTGATGAAATTACGGAAGTGGTCTGCACATTGTAGTCTGTACTCATTTTTCTCTGTTTAAATGAGCTTATAATTCATATTATATTATGCGTTATTGATATTTAGAATTTTTTATAGCCTTTTTAGAATTCCATACCTCAAAAGGAAAAATCGGAACCTTTATAGGATCACTAGTGTGTCTGTCTGTCTGTCTGTCTATCCGTCTGTCACAGCCAATTTGCTCCCAATGTAATGGACGGATTAAGCTGAAAACTACACATGTCATTTTCTGTGACTCAAACACAGATGTGTTACGTAAATAAATGAATTTTGAATATGGGGGTCACTTTTAGGGGAAATAATGAAAATTTAAAAAAAAGTTTTGCTAACTATACCGTGTGAAATATCCAATGAAAGGGATTACTGTCTCGAATATTTTTTTTTTTATAATTTTAAAATAAATAGTTTTAAAGTTATTCAAGAAAATAGACGAAAATTGGCCCCTTATCTCCGAAACTACTGACACAGGTTCCCGGTTAAATCCCTTCATACAAAATTTTCAATACGAGTACCTACTGCTATAATAGCCTACACCTTCGAGTCGCTAGACGCTGCGAACGATAATGTGCCTAACCTTACAAGCGTAAAGTGAGTTTTGCTTTGTAGCTGCGCGCCGTCGCGTAGTTATTGTGAATTGCCAGGGCTGCCTTTTTGATAAAGATAGTAGGTATTTGTAGTAGGTATACTTTAAGAAATAAAATAAAATGCTTTTTAATGTTTTAGCATGTTTAAAATACTTATGAAAGACCGAGGAATATTTTTATGCTACGTATCTATTTAGTATTCTGTGACCACACCCCACCCAATTGTAAGACAAGTAAGACACATCGTTCGCAACGTGGAGTACCTAACTATTTAATAATCAGTAGTGACGTGACCACTCTGCATGGCCACGAATACGAAGGAAACTGAAAACACAATTAATTGATTTGTTCGTTCATTTTGTAGCGAAAAAAATAATAAAAAGACGGAAGATTCACTTTTCTGCTACGACACGTTTAATTTTGTTTTTAAAATAAAAATAGAAAATAACATTAAAAGGTAAAAAAAATGAATATTATAGTATAAAAAAAATGAAGGTTGAGTTGTGTGAAGGGAATAAAATAGAGAACTTTGGTCCGATAGGTACGCGAATAGCGAACGAGAAAATAAACGTACTATCTAGTCGATTGCAATCACTAGTAAGTAACGCTACCAAAACATATCGTTATAAAAAAATTAGAGAACCAAGGTATCTCGCATTTTACATATTTGAAAATAAAATTAAATAGTTAATGAATTAAAAAAATCTGCAGAGGATTACTATCTACACTATTAAATTTGTACGTAAAATATCATAAAAAAACCGTGGCATAAGTTATTGCGTCCGGCGAGGTGACGTAGACTGTAGGTTATCGCAGGTTCAGGAACTGGCGTTGTTTGTGAAACCTTCAGCGGTCAAAATGCGACCCAACTCTCGACGTTGGCCAAGGACGTCCAGCGTAATTTTAGGCCAAAACCTGGAGGCCGAAAGGCGGCCTGTTCAAAGCTGTTCAATCCTAAGACAAAATGAATTAGGGTTAGACCAGCGTGATCAGACTGAACTTCCGATTGAGGAAAACTGTTAAAAGATACGTACCAGAAAAAATAAAGATGAATGCTTAGAATAATACTTAATATACCATTCTCAATATAGTTTTGCCATAAGGTATTAATAGGACGGCAGGAATAGTGGTTCACTTGAAAAAAACTCGTTAATTTTCCACAAACAGGGTCCGTATCAATTGATTCAACTTTTGCAACTAAGAAAAAAATGGGGACCCATCTGTCAGAAGAAAAATAATTCGAATCACGAAATAAAAAGATAAAAATCGACCAGGCTCAAATACAAACGAAAAAAAAGGTTGATTATAAAGAACCAAAAAGTTTTGACATGCAGAGTTATGCTGCAATTTACACAATTAGCGTAATTGGTAACGATAAAAAAGGGTAACTACTTTGCTTCTACACTATGAACAAACCTGCACTGGCGCCATATTGTGACGTCACGTAATTTTCAAATGACAGTTGACAAATGGAGG
The DNA here is from genome assembly GCA_947568875.1 of Fissipunctia ypsillon. Classification (NCBI taxonomy): domain Eukaryota; kingdom Metazoa; phylum Arthropoda; class Insecta; order Lepidoptera; family Noctuidae; genus Fissipunctia; species Fissipunctia ypsillon. The sequence goes on along the minus strand of OX387656.1, from coordinate 6,223,805 downwards.
TCACTGACCTTTCTCTTCTTATCTCAGACGCATAGTAGAAGTAATTACGTACCTACCAATAAAATACAAAACACGAAACATGCAAATTTAAACAATTTATCTATTTAAAAAACGATAGTAAAACTGTATCAGCAGGTAAACTGAAAAAAGATTTTATCTCTTCTCTTGCTGGATCTACATCTATCAACTGCACCAGAACCAGCCATATCATAAGAATTTGAAACTAAATACGTCAGTCAGGTCGACCGAAATGTATGCGTACGTACGCGCCTCGCGGCTGTCGGCAACCCAGTTAGAAATGGGTCGCGTGCGAACCGGTGGCCGGTAGGTAGTTAGTGCGCGTAAGTACATGGAGTGATTTATCTGGTAATCTGTGCTACAGACACTAAAATATTCAACAAAAAAAAATTGGACCAGAGCGCTCTTGATAACCAACCGATCTATTCTGTAAACTTCACACCGTGAGCACTTAGGTGAAGTGAGTTGGAAGTGAGCTCAATTCCTAGTAGAGTAAGGTGGGATGACAGTTCACATCACGCTCACTTCACCTAAATTTTCACGGTGGGATCTTTACAGAATAGCACCACAGCTCTATAAAGCCAATGAAAGATTTCTTCAACATCCAGAAAGCCGAAATGAATTCCATTTATTTCTGATATTAATGCGCGTCCTAAGACAACAATTTAGGCCAGTTTTTTCTGAAACCATTCCTTTTCATTGTAATGTTAGTACCTACCTAGTCAAGAACTTCTTGGCTTTGTCCAAGTTAAATGAAATGGAGTTTTCTTTGTTACCGTACTGAAATGAGATTTACTAAAATGTATTATTACTAGGGTACCTACTAAAGTTAAGTATTGTAATGCTCGTAAATAATGGTCTGGAAAATGTTACTACAGTGTTATTAAATGTTTCTACCAATTCGTTGATAAGTAAAAACCGGACAAGTGTGAGTTGATTTCGCGTGGTGAGGGTTCCGTATGATGAATATGTTATCTACCATGTTTTCCCAAGATAAGTTATCCCAAATAACTTAACATTGTTGAATAACATGTTCTCCCATATATCTTAACTGCAAATGTAAGTTTGTACGCAAAATATTGAAAGATTTAACATGTCATTTTAAAACCATAGATTTTTTATAGGTTTTTCTGTATATAAGTAAAGACGCGTTCTCTGTCCTTTTTTTCGAAATTTTAAGCTCAGTAGTTTTGGCGATAAGGCGGAAGTGGTCAATTTTCATCTATTTTCTTAAATAACTTTAAAAGTATTTCTCTAAATTTATAAAAAATAATATTATAATATTTAAGACCCCACAACAAGCCCTTTCATTTGATATGTCACACGGTACAGTTCACAAAACATAATTTTCCAATTTTCCCCCTAAAAGTGACCCCATATTCAAAAATCATTTATTTGTCTGTGTTTGGGTCACAGAAGTTCATATGTGTACCAGATTTCAACTTAATTGGTCCAGTAGATTCGGAGTAAATTGGCTGTGACAGACGGACAGACATACGTGTGATCCTATAAGGGTTCCGTTTTTTCATTCGGACCTACGGAACCCTTAAAAGGTACGCTAAAAACCCTACAATGGGTTCAATAGCTACGGTCTGTAATGCTTATCAAGGGCATATACCTACTCTACGTGAAACCTTCTAGATGCATATGGGTATACTATTATATATTCTGTGACAAGGGCTCACAATCCGCAAATCCAGTTTCTTTCAGTGAGCCCATAAATCTATTAAAGAGGGGTATTCAATAGCTTTATCCGCATCAAAACTTTCTTCCTCGATCGTTTCGTGGATATACCTTCATTCACTTTTGATTTATCCATGGACAATAGAGCATACTATTTTTTTAAAGAGGTTGTAACACGCTTTTCTTTGAAAACTTGATACTGCGATAAGTACACAAAGATTTAATATGATATGAAGTTTCAAGGTTTGAAAATATATAATTATGATACCTATGGGATGAAATTATTTTTAACTTCTTAGTTCTTTTCTTTTATTAAAAACAAATGTGTGTTAAATTAATGTCGCCATTCTAGCGGCACGTTGTATAGCATTAGTCATTGGCTTGTTTTAGATATATATACGAGGTCTGAGCAAAAGAAAAGTTGAATTTTGAATTTTTTTGAAAAGTATTTATTTATTCGTCAATATCCATTTTGTCCCCTTCAAAGTAATCCCCCTTAGATATAATGCACTTATGCCAGCGCTTCTTCTAATCCTCGAAGCACTTCTGAAATTCGCTTTTCGGTATGGCCATGAGCTCGTTCTTCGATTCTGACTTTATCTCATCAATTGTGGCAAAACGCTTTCCTTTCATTGGTCTCTTCAGTTTTGGGAATAGGAAAAAGTCGCAGGGAGCCAAATCTGGTGAGTACTGTGGTTGAGGCATGATTACGGTGTTGTTTCTGGCCAAAAAATCAAGTTGCTTTTGCTCAAAATTTAGCAATTTCGGAACAAACTTCGCTGCCACACGTTTCATGCCTAAAACATTCGAGAAAATTGCATGGCATGAGCCGATTGATATGCCAACATCCTCTGCAACTTCCCTAATAGTGATTTGATGATTTTACAAAACAAGTTTATTCACTGTTTCGATATTTTCTTCGCTTGTTGACGTGGTTGTAACTCCAGGACGCTCATCGTCATCAACATCTTCTCGGCCTTCTGTAAAGCGCTTGTACCACTTATAAACACTTTTTTGAGACAAAGTGGACTCGCCGAATGCCACAGTCAACATTTCAAGTGCCTTGGAGCACTTTTTTCCATTTTTAACGTAAAAGTTATTACATATTCTTTGATCCATTTTTTTCAAAAGTCAAAAATCGAAAAACACACAAAAACGTGACTAACCTTTTCAGTTGTCAACAATAAACTACCAATCCAAATTGGCTGGTAATGCCAACATATGATAAACAGATGTGTACCAACATAACGGAAAAAAAATTCGATAATCGAATGTACACAGCCCGCGAACATTCAAAATTCACCTTTTCTTTTGAACAGACCTCGTATATATGTTGTTAAGTACTTTAATTTTCTTACTACGGCCTTATTTGTCGTCTCCTAGCAAGATTGTGTGATCCCTGATACACCTACATTATGTTCGCTTATTATAATTTACACTATAAATAACTTTTTAACCTTCGCCCTGTTATTCAAATGCCAATGTTAAGGTCGATCAACAATCTCATTAGTTCTCTCCTGCATCACAATATAAATAGGTTACAGTCTTACAAGTCAAGACGCAATTAAACGTTACCTACATATGTCCTCCCCTAAATCTATTGCATCGTCCATTTTATGACCTTTTTTTACACAAACACCTTATAAAATTTGCTGTTCAAAATTTTATAACAAACTTCGGTATGATATTTTAACAATAAAATATTGCTTGAAGATAGTGGATACCGTTTTCCTCTTGTAGGATAAAATTGGATAATATTAAATCCCCTCTCAACTTCTCATATTCAGCGTGACGAAGACTTTTGCGAAGGACTGCTATTATACGCCAATTTGTGGGGGACAGATAATGATGAACGATTGCACCCTTGTGACACTACCCCTGCTGCTTTAACGCAGAACGTTCGTGTCAAGGCAATTACTCATATCGCTCTTACAGGTCAGGCCAGGCTCAATTCGTTTCATAAATGGATTACACGTCAGAATCGTAAATTTGATCAGCCCAAAAGGCACCCCATTCAATACGGCCTCTGCATGAGCAGAAGCGTAACGTTTTAAGTTCACACAGCTTGACTACAACTTCCATGCCAAAGGTCACGCATTTCTGAAATGGCTTTGAATATGCTAACCTTCACTGTCGTATACCAACCACACTATCTCAGATTGATCAGTTGACCGTACTAGAAATCTCATTTCAACATTGCTCTACTGATATTTCAAAGAAAGAAAAATGGCATTCTAACCTTTATTGAAATCGTATTACACCCACATATTGAACCATATTTCTTGACACATTTATCTTGAAAAGAAGGTAGTAGTCCATATTTCTCAACGAACTCGATAACAGTTCCATACTCAGAATCGATCATTTTCTGATACAGGAACGGCGGCATTAAGATGTTCTAAACCTTATATTTTTCAAAGACATCCATTTCAAATGATCTTGAAAAGAAGGTAGTAGTCCATATTTCTCAACGAACTCGATAACAGTTCCATACTCAGAATCGATCATTTTCTGATACAGGAACGGCGGCATTAAGATGTTCTAAACCTTATATTTTTCAAAGACATCCATTTCAAATGGTTTATATTTCAAGTAGAAAATACAATTATTCTTCGGTACACTGTGGGAAAAATATTTATCTCTGACACCTCCTGTTTACGGGCTAGAATAAATCCGTAGAGCAAGAATACTAGAAATGGTTTATAAGCTTGAAATACTGTAAAACATACATAAGTCATAAGCACACGATGTAACTGACATGTCTAGAGGGTAAAAGTTCTTGTAAAATGGAGAATAAAAAACACAATTCTCTGCCTCGCATATTAAAAAAAAAACAATGTTCAGTGTTGACACATTGTTTTCTTTTGCATAGACAATAACTTCTTTACATAAAATCAAGTGGGACACTGTATTAAATTAACTTAAGAAATCTTGTAGTCCAAATATTTTACAGAATTTGTTATTGAAATGAAGAATCATCTCAATATTTTCACCTCGCGAAATATCGCATGCCGATGAGCTATAAACACGCGGCCGCAACATAAATGGCACTTAGATAAGGCCAAACGACACTTAGGTACGCTGCATTTCAACGCTTACTACGTTCTATATCAATTGTTATTGAAAATACTCTCCATTTAATATAATAGATTTGGAATGCTTAAAAATATTTGAGGCCTATAATTTTTTAATATCATAAAAGCCTTTGACATAATTTATTTTGTATAATTATACAAAAGCTCTACTAGGGATTATAATATGATGTTTTTTTTTTCGTTAAATACGATTTTCTGTTCAGATTTATAATTATAAAGTGAAAAGAGAAAATATACAAAAATTTATCCTTGCATAGTAGTAGATACCCAGTATAAAAAGCAACTTATTTCTATGTCTGTCTGTTTGTGTAATTTATCTTTAAAACCACGTATCCGATTTTCGTAGTTTCTAATTCATACCTAGATATAGTTTTCACCTTAATTGCGTAACACACTATCAGCCACAATCAAAATTATTTTAAAGCAAATTGCTAATCCATTGCTTCATATGTTCGAAAAATTTGTCTGCTCAACAACGTAAATAACGCAATGAATGTTGTTGGACTGTCAAAATGAAACCGCTTCCAACTGTAAGTGTGTTACGCAATTGCCCCGCAGGTTAGGTTTAGGTTCATATGAGTCCGGAAAAGTGTGGTGGCACAGCAATCTCATACGAATAACTAGAAATCTTATAATATTCGACTCAATAACCGAAAGACTCAATAATCGAAAGAGTTATTGATAAAATAACACTCTTCGAAATGTAAATGATTCATGAAGAAATGAGTCAGTTTCTAAAAGACATCAAACTGCTACCATTCCAGTTCAAAAGCCTTTCGACAAGGTCGATAACGATTTTATATTGCTCATATTACGGATATTTTATTGCATAGAAAGGGAGCTATTCAACCTTCCGATTTACAAATTCACCTAGGCAAACGGTTTCCCGGTCCGGTCCCGTTTTCCATTGTACCGTGAACATTTTATCTTACTCTGTTCGTAGTAGCAAGTTGCCTTGTAATTTTAAACATGGTCCTACCTATCAGGGCCTTCCAGAAAATCGATGCATGGGTATGTGTATGTCCCTCGTAATGGTTTCATTTGAATCGATTACAAAAATTGGCCAAGTTCGAGTCGGACTCGCACGAAGGGTTCCATACCACGGTACAATATTTAACATTACGTTTTTTACTTTAGTAAAATCAAACATGTATCTTGTATGGGATACCTTTAATTTTTAACTTTATTTTTATTACTAGCTGTACCCCGCGACTTCGTTCGCGTGGAAGTCGTAAGATACACATTATACTAAAATAACAGCCACATTTTAATAAAACTACTTCGTCCTCCGACCCGTCGCGTTGCATCGCCCGCCCGCGCTGTTACTTCGTTTTCGCTTAGTGTTCTTTCTGACTTTTTTTGTTTTTTTTTTTTTGCCCATTTCCTGAGGATCGTAACGTGGTGTTAAATAGCCCATAACTATCCTCGAGAATTGGGCTACCAAATGCAAAAAGAATTTTTCAAATCCGACTTTTTGTTCATAATTTCATGGGTTTTAATTTTTCCTAATCCTAATCATTATTCTAAAATAAAAGTAGCCTACGTTACTCTCCGTAACATTATAAGTACCGTATATACTTTCTTATGCATTTAGTAAAAAGTTATTATTTTGACATTCCAAACCGACGCTCAATTTTATTTATTTGTATAGATTTGTTGTTATAGTGGCAATAGAAATACATAATCTGTGAAAATTTCAACTGTTAGCTATTATAACTAGCTATTACGGTACATGAGATACAGCCCGATGAAAGACAGACGGACGGACAGCGGAGGCTTAGTAATAGGGTTCCGTTTGGCATCCTTCGGGTACGGAACCCTAAAAAGAAATACATAAATGGTAGAATACTGAAATTCTGTATTTTCTATGAAAACAGAATAGTTTTGAATAAATTCTCGTAAAATATCTACATAAATAAACCTTTAAAAATCATTTTTTACTTCCGTGTTGCGAATTTTTGTTCATGCAGCGGCTGGGTTTTAGTGGTACACATTAGTTTTGAATTTTGTGAAATGAATGATTGATGTTAGTTCGGCTTTATGGATGTAAACTTTCAGCCGAAAACTAATTTATTTTGTTGGAAGCGATTAATGGAATAGGATGGAAATTTACAATAAAAATAGGACTAAGAGAGTAGGTTACGCTTTAACAGACACTTAGGAGCCAAGACTTGTTAATCTTTAGTTAAATAAAATAATACTACCAAGTACAAAAGTAAGTAACACTGACGAATTATTCCTGTCGGCTTAATCCAACGTATAGAAAAATAGTGGCGTGGACACCGTAAATCATAAAAACGTGGATACCGTAAATCATTTGTTTGTTCTAGAACAATCCTGAGGGCCTAGACAAATGGCATTCTCTTTGGAGCGATTCTATTTCTACAATCGCCCAAAAGTCAAAAATGTATGGGGTTGAAAAAAGCTATCGAAATGTCACGTGATCATATCTATGTCAACGAATACGTTATCGTTGAAGCGATAGCGATTGTAGAAATTGAATCGCTCCGAAGTGAATGCCATTTGTCTAGGCCCACTGTTACAAAATATTGCGCAATTCCTGTAATAATGTAGAAAGAATTCGTTCCCTAACCAGTAACTGCTGATTCCTTAACCGATTCATGGCCAATGACTCAACAGTTGAGTCATTAAAAAACCTTTAGGAAGGCCGATGGCTCAGAAAGGCTCAGATGATGCCGAGATGAGATGATGCTCAGATGATGCTCAGATGAGGCCGATGACTCAGAAAGGAAGGAGGAAATTGGCCATGAATCGGTTAAAACAATACGTACCTATTTATAGAAGCGCTTCTGCTACATGTAAAAGTTCACTTTGCTTAGCTAAAGAATGTACTTACTGGCCAAGTCGAGTCGTAAGAGTGAGTTCTAACCAAATGGGTCTGTATAAGCTACACGTTATTCTTTCCACGTAAATCATTGCGTCTATTGAATATCTCGAGGTACCCTCCGAACCCCCGATAACTGACGTCATTCAAGATTGTGCCGTCTGTCAAAGGAGTCCGCCGTACGTACGGACAATAATTTAAGAGCGTCCCATTCAATTTCTCCTGCCATTGTTTGTATGTAGGTCAGTTTTGCTAGTTTGATGTGTATTCACTAAAGTGTATTTTGTAGCAAGAAATACACTTTAGCGCTGTCTAATGTTTCAATTTGGTTTTTGATACCCCTTTGTGTTTTAATGTATGAATTTGTAGCAGAAGTGCTTCATTCCCTTAAAGTGGTTTATTATCATTTGCCTAGCCTGTTCCCAACTTTTGGGAGTCGGCTTCCAGTCTTACCGGTTACAACTGAATAACAGTATTTTACATGGAGCTACACCTATCTGACCCCAACAATTACTGAGTAACCTTTTAATGGTTATTGGGGCTAAAAAGCGAGTAGATTTTTATTGAACCAATTTCAATCGAAACTGCTTGTCCCGATTACACCAACTGAATCGAGAAAGACGTTTTATCATCGCCAAGAAGACCTATTTCTTGTTGGGATACATTGAAACATGCGTTGCCATTTAAATACATGTTTGGCCTACAAATATTTGCACAGACCGTTACAGAACGATAAGTCGATCACCACGTGCCAATAATATCATGATCCATTTCCTGGACAGATAAACCGAGATATCTAATCGAATGTCTATCACAATGACATTGGATTAACACTCGATATACTCCGCTTGTGCAACTCAAGCCTGTATTTCATCCCCGTTGACAGGTGCGGTTGTAACCATAGACGTTTCTAGAACATTATACACGTTAAAATTTACTACAAACGTGTCAGCTAATGTACCCGTGTTACTTAGTAGTGATAAAGTGACTACATTCGGAAACTCGTGAGGAACGGGGAAATAAACTACCGACATTTTACGTTTTTGTTTGACACGTAAAACCGGTAAGGTTAGTTCCGCCCCTTCGTTGTCTTTCCTGTGTTTATTTATGAAGTTACAGTGTTCTGTAGGGTGTTCGAACGTGGTAAAAAGTGGAAGTGATGAGTGTTGTTATTTCCACGACACAGTTCCGTGACACGATGGACTTGTAATTCTTGTGTAATAAAATCTTCGTCTGTTAATGTATAGTTTTACTAGAACTATCTAGAAAAATATATTTCATATAGTGTGTACCTACGTTAATTATAATAGAAGTAGGTACTTGGGCACATTTTCAAGCAACCCATATAAGCCGGTTTCGCTACGTGAATTTTTAAACCATGGACTCACCGCCACAGTACAAGTTGGGCTTTGCTGTCCCTCTTAACTTTTTCCACCAACTAAATAACACCGCCCTTTGTGTATATGACCCAATTAAAATCTCCTCAAGACTAATTTTCTGCCGAATTATTAAACCTTGACAAAACTTCATAATTAAAATTCCGGAGCGTCTTAAGAATAAAATCTTTTTAGCGATCTTTTAGAGCCTTCCTTTCCTTAGAAAACTTGTAAACAGACCTAATTATTTTCGGCTTTTTAAAGTCGTTGAGATAAGGGATACAAAATAATATTCTGCTTTAGAGAGGTTCGTGATTAAATTGCGGATAATTATTTTGCTTAGTATAAAATTGTCGAACCCGTGTCGGATTTATCAAAGGCTCTGAAGATAGTGGACGAAATAAGTCTGGAGGATACTTCGAAGTTAACGAGGGATCCCATCAGTAGGTATTATTTAGTACATAGATACGTACTTGTTAGGTATAACACCAAAAACAAGTATGTAGAACACAACATCAAAATACGCGGCTCCGATGTTTCTAATGTGTAGTGTAGTGTATATATTTAATAGATATGTAAACATTATCTGAACATCAGTAGTGAGATAGCTGTCACTAATATCAACTATCAGTCACCACGAATGGGAGGAGCTCGTGGCTAAGTAATAACAGCCGCACGGGTCGATCCATCAGGTTAAGCTACGCTTGCCGGGGTTGGTTCGTGGATGGGTGACCATCTTTACATACTGAGATTCCTCCGTGCCTCGGAAAGCACGTTAAGCCGTTGGTCCCGGCTGTCATTCGTGGATCTTTGACAGTCGTTACGGGTCGTCAGAAGCCCGAAAGTTTGACAACCAGTCTTACCAAGGGGTATCGTATTACCCAGTCACTGGGTTGTGGAGGTCAGATAGGCAGTCGCTCCATGTAAAATACTGGTATTCAGCTGCATCCGGTTAGACTGGAAGCCGACCCCAACATAGTTGGGAAAAGGCTAGGCAGATGATGAGTCACCACGAATGGCGGGAAACAGTAATTGAAAGCGAAGCGGTGCCTGCACGAGAGGCTTGCTGTGGTGATGAGCCAGTGTATAATCGCAGTTTAAATACGGGATTAACAGGATTCTACATGTAGGTACTTATTTTGCCACTTTCGTGCATCATTAATCATAATTTATATGCACACGTTTACTCTTGACCTTTTTGGCCACAAATAAGCGCAGAGTAAGTGCCTCTCTTTTGTCTTTTATATGGCATCATCGTATTCAATAATATGAGTCAGTACCCATCTACATAACTGAATAAAACACTTTCTCAAGTCCCTTTCATTCTTATAAGCCTCATTCGCGCCTCATTGCAATGTTCCAAGTCATAAATCTCTGACATAACGCTATTAGTCACGTCATATTCTGATGCTGCCGAAAGCCCCTCCCTTCGGCAAACAAATGAGGCGTTTAGGAAGATAGAATATCTAGAAGTGATAGGTCTAAGCAACCGTGAAACGAAGCCTCCTTTAAGAAACTAGGTTACCTGATTTTGTTATGTAAAACCGGTCTTTGAATATTTACGCAAATAGTGAGGAGAATAGGTTTTTCGAATAAACTTAGACGTGGTTGTCTCTGTCTTCTACATAAAAAAGGAGAAAGGTGCACTTTGTACGCCTTGTAAAAGTGCTAGTCGAGTTTTAAAAAAAAACTTTTGTTTTCGTTCAACTTAAGCTGTAAAAAGTACCATCGCATTGGTTGAGAAAAGTTGGCGATTGGGGACACTAAATCTCTGAGTTTATACAGATCCAAACTGCTTGCAAGCGGGACTTTACTCACTGGAAAAAGTGTTATTTAGAATAATGTTTTTGAAACGCGCAAATTCAATATAAAACTTTTGAGACTTTATTACACACATAAATTCTAAGCTTTAAGCCCTTCATCTCGTCTACATAGTTTCAAAGTTAAAAAGATGTAGACGAATCTAGAATGATAAAAATAACTGTTTTCTCTATGGGGAAAAATTCGGCCATTTATATTTTACAAAGAACGGGAGAGATTGTTATTGATAGCCCTGAAAATCAGCGATTAAGGCCTCGGTTTAAATTCATTTGCAGGGGAAAGCGAGTCGGACGTCACCGAACGCACCCGATTTCACTGTGGGGAGCCTTTTTCAACGCGACTTTTGAACGAAAAGTAACATTTTAACACGAAAACGCCCCTGCTGCGTAGCTAGATTATTTGAAGTGCCGATCTTTTCGTTTAATATTTTGTTTCTCTAAACGGTCTTTGAACTGATTTTATTGACGACTATATTATAATACCGTTGCACCTACTTGAATAAGTAGGTGCAACGGTCGCCTTTTTAATTTAAACCTGAATAGGTTTAAATTAAAAAGGCGACTAGCTCTTAGACTTAGATAAGGCCTTGGCCTATATATGCAAGCGGGTATGTAATATCATGTACGTTGTAATCTGCTGTCTTGTAACCTGGTCTTAGATAACAAGTCAAGTAGCAGAATATGCTAGTGAAATGTTATGCTGCTTAGACCGTATAAACTGGCTAAATGTAAGTAAAGTAAGGAAAGGTTTTCTGGTGTAAGTTGGTGACATCAACAAAAACTTGCATTAGAACTTACTCGAGCGGCAGAACGAAACGAGTGACCTATGTATGTATATCTTCCTCATAATAGTAGCCACTTGCTTGCGCTGTGTCTTTACTGTGCGTGTGCCGATGATTTATAGTAAATTTCTAAAAAAAAAAATGTCACCAACTTACCTATATCACCAAAAAAGCTTTCCTTACCCTATTGACTTAGAAACTGTCCTAGTCCTTTTCAACAATGTAACGATAATCAGGCCATTATCATCCAAATGTTGCCTATATGAGTGCTCCCTAACTAAAAAAAAATTGATACGATACTGTTACTTTTTCTTTTCACTGCCAAAGTATACATCTGCTTCATTCCCAGTTCTATATCTAACATAGACAATTAAGTACCGCAATCGGAACAAACAACTAAGTTGCAATCGAACTTAAACAGCTCACTCACAAACTTGTAACGCGAAAACTTTTATCGTATAGATACGTACGTAGTTTATTTGTGTATAGTGCCGATAAATTAATGCTGTCTTGTAGATGTTGTGTAGTGGACTGACCACAGGCAGTTTCACAAAGCTGTCGGGTGTTGCCAGCTTTGAAAACTATTTACCTCGAACTATTCGTTTCTCAAATTCGATATCGAAATACCAACACACTCTTCGTTGAAAGTACGACTTTTGTAGATTACTCTTTACCTGTGTGTATGTATGTAATTCTACTCACTTTAGCGTGCTTTAAATCCCGAAAAAGTAAGCAAAGTTTTCCTGTTTGAAGTCACGAGCAGGTAGGTTTTCGTATAAAAAAATGCTATCAAAAATTACGTTTCTTATAGGAACATGAGTGGTACTCTGCTTTCGTCACTAATTACCTACCTACCCACACAACAGTTGTTTTAAAAATGTTACCTCGAGCTATAACTTTTACTAATTAACCGACTTATCAAGTTGTTTTAAGGGTTCGCAGTCTACCTTTTTTATTATTTTGTTATTTATAATCTTATTAGTAGCAGCAAATTATTTAGGATTGCTTCTGCATTGTTATGATCAGTGGTCAATTTTTTTATGAAAAAATATTAATATATTCAAATAAATAAAATTGAAGTGTCTATTTGTAATGCCAAAATAACTGCTTTTTACTAAATGCATATGAAAGCATATACGGTAGTTATAACAAAAACACAATTTTAAAATTTTTTGTTTGTCTATCTGTCTGTTTGGTCCGGCTAATCTCCGAAACGTCTTGACCGATTTTGACGGGACTTCACTGGCAGATAGCCGATGTTATAAGGAGCAATGTAGGCTACTTTAATTTTAGAAAAAGAATTAGGGTTCTGCGCAAAAAAATTAAAACCCATAAAATTCTGAACAAAATCCGATTCACATGGAGAAATATTGACATCGCGAGCGAAGCCGCGGGCAACAGCTAGTTATCTCTATAAATTCCTATTTCTACGTTGGCAACACCAAGAGACCACCGCCTGAAACAAATTGCACGATTGGCTTACGATTGTAATGGAATCCTTTATATTTAGTTGCCTTTGGTATGTACCTACTCAGAGCCCTTAACTATATTTGAACAACAGGATAAAGGTCGCCACTAGGAGTTGCCGTTAGGATACTCACAATGTATCCATTTTCGGAGCCATGTATATTCATCATCATCATCATCATCTGCCTAGCCTTTTCCCAACTATGTTGGGGTCGACTTCCAGTCTAACCGGATGCAGCTGAATACCAGTATTTTACATGGAGCGACTGCCTATCTGACCTCCACAACCCAGTGACTGGGTAATACGATACCCCTTGGTAAGACTGGTTGTCAGACTTTCGGGCTTCTGACGACCCGTAACGACTGTCAAAGATACACGAATGACAGCCGGGACCAACGGCTTAACGTGCTTTCCGAGGCACGGAGGGGTCTTGATATGTAAAGATGGTCACCCATCCACGGACCAACCGCGGCAAGCGTAGCTTAACCTGACCGATCGACCCGTGCGGCTGTTACTTCTTAGCCACAAGCCAAAGATAACATAACCTACATCTTACGCTAAAACGACCAATTGGAACCGTGCACCTAGCTTCTAACGTTTCATAAGTGCCCATGTCGGCTTATGTGAAATAAAATATTTTGAATTTGAATTTACTTTGTTCCAATCGATGTATTTTCCCATATCATTTGGGATTACGGCTGTGTACTGTAGTAATGATCATTAGTAACATGAAATAGATACAATGCAATGGCACAAATGTAGGTATTTTTACCTCGTCCGTACAATGAAAAACTCTATCTTTACCAAGAACATCACATCTTTTATCATAGATATTGTATATGACGGATATTCCCAATATATTTCCGTTCTCTCCCACAATTAATGTACGACCTTGGTGGATTACATTCCATATGTTGAGCTTTTCTGGCAGAGGTGCCAAATGTGGGTGACCCGCAACTTGATAATAAATATCGGACATCGCACCACTTGTATTCTAGTGGTCCGAAGCTGTTATGATTCCGTCACAGTTCGGAACAAAAAACAAACAATAAATAGCCTTCTTATTACCTTTATTGCCAACATAATTTTCCTCTAACTCACCCCATCTGTGGGGCGCCGAATTGAGACCAAGTTGAAGTGCCAAGCTAGCAATGTAAGTCACTTTTGCTTTTTGGATGAAGGCGGAAAATTGGTTTTTGACTTCCGCAATTTGTGATGTTAAAAGTTAGGGGTTATTGTATTATTTGTTCTGTCAACCATACATACAGAACGCTTTTGTCATCTGTACAAATAGAAAGCTCTTTTTACGAAGTTGTCACATAAGGTCGTGATTGTTAAGTAACCCAAATAAACAACTCATCTCAATTTAGTGTTCTAGACATAGGCCTTTCCCGACAAATAATAAATAGAAAAACTTCGCACTGACTTTTACGAGTAGGTACGTCCGCCCAGACCACTAGAGTTAGATTTGGAGAATTCATTGAATCGTCAAGTCGGTCAATCTTCGTTATTTCCACACCCGCACCTTTTAGAATATTTAAACGTGTTAGGAAATCTGTTTTACGGTCAGTTAAAACCAGGACGGCCTGAAGGTTCCGAGGTCACATTAAAAATTAAGTTGATGTCGGTTTTCTAGCACCAACCTCGGTCTTCTGAAATTATTATTTTCCATCCCAAGCAATGCCCATACTGGCACTGGCCCAATAAAGATCTTGAAAAATTCAATCTGAGGTTTAGGAAACGATGAGGCGTTAAATTCGTTTGAGCCTTTCAATGAAATTAAAGTGTACGATCTACGAAGAGTACGAACATATCATTTATCACAAAATGCATTATAAATTGGCAAACTAAATGGCATGCCTTCCAGAACAAAGTTTCAGTGTAAAACCAGCACTCGTCTATTGTGCGAGTAGTTAGGTTTTACAATCTACGAAATTAGCATAGTTTCAGAACACCCGAAACTTCCTCACTTGGCTCATCAATTACATGGATTGGACAGAAGCAGTTTGCGGGCTGCCAGTTTCTTTGTTTCTGTCAACCATAGCCCGTGTTATTGCACCGCACATTTTATCCTATTTATGGGCAATTTGTCACGGGACGTTCGCCACTGTGGATTACCCACACTGAAGTGGACCATTTGCTTAATGCCTAAGGCTTTACCTTTTCAACGCTAAAGTCATATCAATTCCAACAAATCCGTATTGTTTTACTACCATGGGTATATAAAAGGACATTACTTTACTCCATTTTCATAAGGTTCATAACGCTTATCTCATGCTATATGTTTAGGATTTAAGATTACGGAATATTCTACTTTCATTTTGATATGGTCGTTTCTTTTATACTGCTCCTTTTTAGGGTTCCGTAGTCAACAAGGAACTCTTATAGTTTCGCCATGTCCGTCCGTCCGTGCGTCCGTCCATCCGCAGCTTAGCTCAAAGACTCTTAGTACTAGAAAGCTATAATTTGGCATGGATATACATATTAATCACGCCGATAAAGTGGTAAAATAAAATCATGAAAAAAATTTTTTTAGGTTACCTCCTGTATTCGTAAAGTGGGGATTTTCTTTTTCTCGTCTACCCCGTGGTATGGGGTGTTGTTTGATAGGTGTTTCAAAAATATTGTGGGTTTGTGAAAACAATTTTTCGATTAAGGGATCCGTTTCTGAAATATTAAGCTAGTAGTATATACAACGAAGTTAAAAGGTTAAATATCACAGCTAAGTAGGCTTTACAAGTTCACGAGTAATAGTCGACCAACTTACATTTGCAGTTGGAATATACAGGGTGTAAGGGACAGCCCTCCGCAAACTAATAGTGTGCATCCAGCTCCTTATTTTGAATCATCTTCCACCGGAAATATTCTCAGGAAAGTTTTCATATTTTTTAATCGTATTTTCAGTTACTATTTCTTTATCTCAATGTAAAATTACATTTTCTGTATGCTGCACTCCATTTATGTAAATAAAACAGCTAAAATAAAAAATCCGCAATGGAGGTTGAAATACTCGGTGGCCGTAGGCTCGCTGCGCTGCCGTTCGCTACGCGCGTTTTGCCACGGTAACGATACATTGCGTGTGAGGGTATAAAACAAATCAGATTTATTGGATTCCCATAACGTTCCTGAAATAATTTCATGTACCAGTGATCTTAGTATGTTATACTGAATTCACCCCATCAGTCTGCGGAGGGCTGTCCCTTACACCCTGTATAAGAGAACATGTTTTTCAACTAGAATGTTGTTTATTCTTGGGATAAGTTCATCGCAACTACGGAACCCTTCATTGTGCGTGGTCCAACACATACTTGACCGGTTTCGTTTTTTTTTAATAGTTACCAAACTTCTAAACTACGTCTATTAAAAATGATAATACAACAAAGAATCTAGTCTAATCCCCAGATGCTTTGCAATATTTACTTGGTTTATTTTTGCAGCAGTTTCAACCCTTAAGTTAGACCATAAAAAGCACATTTTGCAGAAAAACGTGGAACGATTAAAACATTAAATTGCTTTTTCCCTTAACTTCGTAATTTTACTAACGTTATCAAGAATTTAAGTCCAAAGTTGAGAAGCGGTAGGTAATAAGGTTGAAATTAGGTCTCGATAGGGACATGTGTGAACGTGTTCTCTTGATTGAATCCAAGACCGACGAGCGAATGGAGCAAGTCTCAACAACTTGTCGATGGGTAGAAATTGCGGGTACGTGATGGAGAGCCTGTTCCGTTACTAGAAGACTCGATGGTGCAATTTGGAACGAATCGAGAGCGATTTTGCAGCGCTTTACCCTAGTCAACTTTACATTTTTATTTACCTTCGGGAAATAACTGTGTTTTAAAATGTCAATCCCGACCTGTAAGGTTTGTGACCCAATTTAGATTTGGGTCTCTAAAGAACAGTAGTTAAATTTGATGCGTGGCCATTGGTAATAGTTATGGTTTTGAAGAATAGGAGAACATCTGTTAAACCGTTTCATTACAGTGCTTTGTTACTCAACTTGCCCGAACTTGAGACATGCTTCATAGTAAAAACATTGATAAATAAAAAAAGAAAACTTGTTTGAACTAAGCATAAGATACACATTGTCAACAATGTCAAATGATAAATGATTTTATTTCTGTAAGTACATAGGTTTATACAAACACTTTTACATGTTAAACATTTTTTTTTTAAACTAGACGAGGCCGGCGTTTCCTATCTGACTACTCTGAGAAGAAAGGCCGAAACAAACTCAGAGGTCAAAGTCTCTTAAAGTCCAGACATAATCTTGGTCAGATCATGTGACGACCATGTAGGTTGGTGTCTGAAATGGTCTTTTGAGGAAAGAACCACACAGATTGAGTGGACCTATCCAGTCAGTGCAAGCATCTGTCAGTAATCGTACAGCTCAACTTAAAAGTTAAGGAGCTCAACGATTCGACGAACAATACCAAAGAAAGGACATTTGTGTAGACTTAATAATGCATAATTTACTCAAACTGGCAAACTACGGTCGGTTTTTAATGTACCATTTTTGGGATATAGGCAGGCATTCTTTGTCTTATTACACATGGCCTGTCTCTAATAAATGGCTAAAACCTTAAGATAATGTTTTCAAATTAACCCTTTATTACAGCCACAAAGTACTCTCGGAAGGTCCTCGTGGCACGAGGTCGTTTCACCCTTTCAAGGATAAACATTAGAACTTCTCCGTAATCTAGGATAAGACGTGAATATTTATGAATGTTATTACTTGGTGGGTACAAACAAAAGAATGTCGGTGTTAGCTAAAGCTAAATTAATTAAAATTGTTGGGTTGATCTCAATTTGAAGTAATTTACCTGGCCCTTCATTACTGCAAAATGTCATATGTCAACAAATATTGAAATTCGGTTTTTGACGCAAGTTTTCACCGAATTTCAATATTTTATTTTATTTTTTATGTTTTTTAAATCTTAAGATTACGATTTTGGATACTTTTGCATCAAAAACCGAATTTCAATATTTTTTGACATACATATGACATTTTGCAGTATCAACGACGTTATTTATGTCGCCAGTTTGAAAAGCTTAGTAGTACCTACTAATATAGGACGAGATACCTTCTCATTAGCGGTTTTCCAAGAAGAAGGATCTTCCATTCATAACAAATTGCCACAACCACAATTTGTATCGACATATATTTCTAAAAGCTGACTGATAACACTTGATCTATTACATAGCGAAGTACCTTCATCCATCATCCCGTCGAAAATGCCTTTTGTTTAGCATAGAATGTCCACGGGAAAATAAGGCGAGTCTTTTCTTTTCTTTTTTGCACGATAAGGAATAAGGACTCCTTGAGATAAAATAGTAATTTATATTGTATTTTCCTTTTCTTTTAAAACGCGATGTTAATTGCTTCTCGGATGTAGTTGACGAATACAAACCGATTCTTTTGTTTACTCTCTGGATGCTGAAATTAATCAACAACGTTTTAACCAATTTTAACTTTGACAGATTCATATGTTCGTAATATTTACGTGTCGTTCGGGAAAATGGATAACTGTTACACGATGCACTCATAAGTTAATTGGACCAATATTTTGTAATTAAGCTGTCGTGATTTCCTTGTCGTTTGCCCACGTAAAGGGACAAAGATTCATAAATACATAATTTGCAATGGCTTGCGACTGTGGAGTCACACGGCCAACTATGGGTCCCCTGTTGTCGTGCAGCGTGCTCTCTGTCTTATTACACTAAGACCTTTGCGAGGCCAACGATGACGCTGTCAAAGTTAACGAAATCTGGTCGCAGCTTATTTGAAACATACAAATGGAATCATCGGTACTACGAAGAAGACTTTAAAAGTCCCGACGAATTCCTTCGATTTAATACACCCAATAAATTGAGAATACATTTTAAGCTTGTCTTAAAAACCCGTGAGCCCAGAAACATATTCCGATTATGAAAATTCAAAATCCGTTTCCAATAACGTTACAGTGTTGATACAAAAGCGTGCACTTCACGTATTACAGACAGCCATTGTGGCGTTGTGTTTTCAGCTTGGTATTTGTTGTGGCATCGTGCACAGAGGAACAAATGATGAAGCCTGCATTGTGCTCCTTGTATGAGAGGCAATCTGCACTAAACATTACCCAGAACATAGATGCGAGCGTGATCAGACCTGCAGTGATAGCGTTTCAATGAACTTAAAAGGAGAGTGATTAAAAATATATAAAAGATTCTTGGTTGCATTATTATTTTCTAGTTTATTTCTATTGTGTGTTAGATAATAGCTGTGTCTGCGACTCTGTTCGCGTCTATTGTTTTCCTAGGTTTTGTTTCATATGTTCCTATCAAGATACATCGTCACTTTGCACTTGGACGGAAAAATCAAGCAGCATGTGTATTAAACTCTATACATTTAGGCCAGCATGGAAACCAACTACAAACAAGATTGATATTTTTGACATGCGATGCTGTGAAAGGTGGACTTTTCTTAGCTTCCTCCTCAAACCACTGGTGGCGGTAAGCTTAAGGGTGATCACACAGCTGACGGTTCATGCGTCGCATATCGTCGGTCGCGTAACACCAGAATGTACAAGTATAGATAATATAACATTCAACCGGTAAGGTTCACTCGACCGATGATGCGTTAGTGCGTTGAGCATACTGCTAGTTACGCCCGACGCATCTCCCGTCAGATATGCCACCACACTTAGAGAGACGAAAATGCATATGTAGAAATGTGCGGTCTTGCTGTTGTTGTTTACAAGTTGGCATAATGTTAAAGCTGAAATTCATAATTTTGATATGTGAGATAATGTTTCTTTGTCAAGCACAAATGTTCACTGTCGAAAATTCTAACTTACTCACGCGTATTCCACACAATGGTCTCGTCCACTTAAAATTATATGCTTGGAGGTGCAAGCAGACTGTTAGTACGACCGTACGTTAATGGGCACTTGCCAACGTGTTCAAATGTCCGGAATA
Organism: Fissipunctia ypsillon; assembly: GCA_947568875.1. NCBI lineage: Eukaryota > Metazoa > Arthropoda > Insecta > Lepidoptera > Noctuidae > Fissipunctia > Fissipunctia ypsillon. The sequence continues at coordinate 6,203,764 of OX387656.1, read as the reverse complement.
TGTCCATAGTCCATACCAGAGTTACAATAATTGAACATGAAACTTGAGCGTTAAATAATCGGAACTGTTCCAGAGAATGACTCTCGTATTACACCCTGGACAATGATGTGATAATATCGTGTAACCTTTTTTTGATGGAATCTGCTTATCTAGTGTTGATCATTGTATTTTCACGATCGTAAACATCCATAGAGAAGTCTTATAGGTAGATACAAATATAATCTGCAACAAAATAGAATCTTTGAAACTTTGATCCAGCTTTTTTTTGGATGGCAAATCATCAAATGACTTCTCCCGCTCGGGGCGGAGCGGAAGGGCGTGTCAGACTTTTACTTACTAAAACTCACCCGTGTTCGTTCAGTTGCCTGTGCCGGGGCCACGGTAACTCTTTCGAACATCATGGCGTAAAGTCTGCGAGCGTATGTTTAAATGGTGAGAATTAACATACAGTGTGTAAGGGACAGTCCTCCGCAGACTGATGGGGTGAATTCAGTATATCATACTAAGATGACCAATACATGAAATTTTTTCAGGAACGTTATGGGAATCCAATAAACCTGTTTTGTTTTATTACCTCACACGCAATGTATCGTTACCGTGGCAAAACGCGCGTAGCGAACGGCAGCGCAGCGAGCCTTCGGCCGCCGAATATTTTAACATCCATTGCTGTTTTTTTTTTATTTTAGCTGTTCTATTTACATAAATAGAGTTCTGCGTACAGATAATCTAAATTTACATTGAAATAAAGGAATCGTAAATGAAAATACGATTAAAAAAATGAAAAATTTTCCTGAGAATATTTCCGATGGAATATGATTCAAAATAAAGAGCTGAACCCTGTTAGTTTGCGGATGGCTGTCCCTTACACCCTGTATATTATATTCACATAATTTGCTTGGATTAGCTTTGTCCTTTATTACTTTTTGATTTACCATGAAACTGTAGGTAATTTGGTGCACTTGGGTTTGCATGCTTGGGAAAGCCTGTGAAATAAACTTAGGTACATGTATTATAATCATGTAATAAATACATATTTAAAATCATATCATTATAAACTTCCTTACTGAGTCTTAAGTCGGATTGTACATGGCCTATCAACTAACTGTTTAGTTGACGCGAACTTAATCTCCACAGGGGAAGGTCAAAGAAACGATGGATAGACTGTGTGAAAGATGATATGGCTAAAAAGGGGGTGACTACCGAGATGACGACTAATAGAGAAGAAGGGCAAAACTTGGGTAATCGGTGATAGTTTTGTTTTTTACTTGTAAAATTCGATTAATTGATCAGATTATTTTTTAAATTTACTGTGATATAGTCTACTATATCACAGTAAATTAGCAAAGCCAGTAGATATAAGTTAGCAAAGCTTCTTTTGTCTACAAAAGAAGCTTTGCTAACTTATATCTAAAAATGTGGCATATACTATAATGATTGAAAAATACACATTTATCAAGTCAGTAGTAACTTGGTAATAAAACACATATTATCTATCACCGAATAGCTGCATATCACGAATTAGCCAAGTTTTGCCCTACCTATGGAAGAAAAAGGGTTGTTGCGCCGAAATAAATTGGAATGAGGGCAGAATGGCGATGATGGTGATGACAACATCATCATCTTAATCTTCACCATAGTCTAAGTTAATATGAATGTATACTATTTTATACACATCGAATAAGAAATCTTAATACTGATTTATGAAGCAACCCTAATCCTCCAAACATCAAAAGCCATATTGAAAAAAACACCGTCATTACATTCACTATTGAACCGATCCCTCAAAAAGCTATGGTCGAATCGTCTTTGCTTACGAGGATCTGTGGGGTTCCTGAGATCAATATATAAGTATGTAAGTAATAAAGGAGGGAATGAGGAAGGCGTGTTTGCCATTCTAGATATCCATCGAATATATATTTCTTACAAAAACGCAGTCGATTTACCTCTTAGAGACCGAATTGTTTGAGGGACAAAGTGTGGAGTTTCTCTTGGTGTTTGAGATTTATGGGTTTTTAATATGTTTCCTTTGCTTCTTGGTTATTAATAGCGTTCCTTTTGAATAATATCCACAACACTAGATGTTGACAACATATCTGTACTGTAGCTACACAAGGGCTTGTGTGGAGAGCTCGTAATAACCCACTTCGTTGAAGTTTGAAGCTAGTTGTGCAGTCTCGGAATATGCATGTCAGACCTGTGCATGATCCTGCAAGATTTTCAACTTGCCGATTAAAGAAACCGCTCATAAGAATTAACTTCAAATTCTGGGACATATCGTGCAAAATAAACACAAGTTAAAACGCCAACAACTAAAACATGTTTTATGTTAACAAGTTTTTTAGTTGCAACAAGCAACATTTTGGCACAAAACGAGATAGCGATTCTTTCAAAGCAACATAAATCATAACTTATCACGTCTATATGATTGCATCATCTACTTGGGAACATGCTTTCTCCCTAACGATGCTTATTCAGGATAGTTATTCTTTTAGATAGGAAAGTACTTACAGCCCGATTCAAACTTTTGGCGGCTTGGAACATCGAGGCGAGTCGCTGCGCAGTAACAAATTCATGTATCGGCTGGGGTGAGGGGTGAGGTACTGCGCAGCGAGTAGCGCACTTCAGATCGGCCATAAAGTTTGACTTTTACTATACCTACTTTAAGATTCTTGTTAGAAGATTGTTGAGGAAACATGTCGTGCAGTTTATTTGTTTTCTGATAAATGCGGAATCTAACGTATATAAATAAGTAGATTTGGAGCTCCTGGGAGTTACCCTATTATAACAATTGTTAGTGTTTATGTTTTTCTTCTTTTTCCATTAATATACTCAATTTACTCACTCTATGTAAAATAGAAATAAGTCTTAAATAACCGTATAGAATGTGTCTTAAGACTTATTTACGTATGCACGATTCAAAATGAATAAGACTTTACTGATAAAAATAATTAGATTAGATGAGCTCCTCAATAAGGCTGACTTTAAGGGCCTGACTCTGTAGTATTCTAGACTGTACTTGAGCAGCTTTTTATGCCTAAAGGCCCGTTCACATGTACCACAACCACACCACAACGAAAATACGTGGACGGGCGCTGATTTGTATGAAAATAAACAGTTTATTCAAACGGGCCACATTTGGCCGTCAAAATCAACCGTGTGGGCTATACCGACCACATCAAGGCCACGTCGCAGCCACAACGTTGCGTCGAAGCGACGACACTGTCACAGCCGGAGTCGATCTGTCTGGAAACAGCCACAACGTAACCATATCACAACGTAACTGCAAGTGCGGCGACACTATACACACGTAACCACTGCTCGCCCACATTTTGTCGCTGCGATGTAGTGTGGTTGTGGTACGTGTTTACGGGCCCTTATGCATAAAAAGCTGCTAAAGAAAAATCTAAAATACTGTGGAGTACGAAATACATTTAGCTAAGAACGAAAGCTTTGATCTATAAAGGTATTCTTAGTTCAATTCAAGAAATAATACGGACGAATTATTTTCTTGGAACCCGTTCCAATATAGCTTCGTAATCTGCCAATCACAGACAGTTGTGCTATGTATTAGGTATGTAGACAGGTATATATGTATAATGATAGGTATACTTACTCGTACACTATGTTGACTACTTTCACTCGTAGCTTTATTGTGTCAGAACTACTGGAAACAATAATAATCATTTATTTCACTTTACCTTTTAGAACAGAAATGTTTATTCATATATTTCTAATAAATTGTGATTAACCAATAACAAAAATAGATTAACGTTAAGAGCTTTGTTATTAAGCATCTACTACATTAATTTGCCCCGTTGGTCTCCTAGTCGCAAGCGCGACTGCAGAGCGTGGGGAGTTTGAAAGTTGATGATGTGATAACCCCGTGCCTCGAAAAGCACGCTAAGTCGTTGGCCCTGCGCCTGATCTCTCCGATCATGTACTCATGTCGGATTTCCGTCCCATCGGACTATGGGAGTGAGGGAAGCGAGAGTGCACCTGTGTCTGCGCACACTGCACCCGCACCAAAAGCTGGTCTCCGCTGAGATTGGTCGCCATTACCGAAATTTGGTCTAGAGGACTAATAAATTAATGGTAACGGGCGCTACATAAATGTAGACATGAATCTAGACTATAAACACCTGAACAACCCAATCCCGCAATCTAATTTACATTTCACGATAATAGGCGCCCGTCACCCCATATTTTTCTCCTATTCACGTTCACGGAACCGTTCTAAAAAGCCTATTAAAACATGGCGGTATTCCGCCCATTACCGCTCAAATACAATTAATATACTCTCAATATCCAAGTACCTAAATAACAATCAATTAAAGGCGTGTTAGAATTTATTGGAGTTACTCTGGCTGCTATTAATAACGTCGATCTAGTTAGCCAGACCTTTTGCTGGGAAAAGGGAAACCAGCGTGGTCCGGTGTTAGTGTTGCAACTCAGAATTTATTCATTAGATCGCTGATACGAAGCAACCGTTATCTGACTTGAGTGCTTTTAGCTAATTTGGTTCTTGTTCTGTTTTATTGAGATTTGATACTAAATTAGATTAAGACCCGGACTCCACCAAAGCGGAGACGAGACGAGAGGAGAGATGTGTTTTAAACTACCAATATTTTAGTTATTCACACATCTCGTCTTCACTCAGCTTCAGTGGTTACCACTGAGCGGAGATGTATCATATTTGTATAGTGCGATCTAACCGGAGATGTGAGCTGTGCCCCGCCGAAATTGAGCTGGGCGCGCAGCGGAGACGAGAAGAGATGTGATCGGCGCCGCTAGATGGGGGGATCTAGCGGCGCCGCTCACAACAATCATATTTTCAACAGTCATATTTTAAATCATATTTTAATCGCAACAATCATATTTTAAAACGCGGGGGGCGTTGCACAACCCGCCAGCCGCGACTGTCAACACACATGGCAGTCTAGCCAGTACGCATCTCCGCACAGCCTCTGTGGATACACCCCAGCTGAAAAACATCTCTTCTCGTCTCCGTTTCAGACATCTCCGCACATCTCTGCTTCGGTGGAGTCCGCTCCTTATTTCATCTCGCTCAATGAAATTATCGCGAACAACTTGCAGTTTCTATAGAATTCTTTCGTATCGCGCTTCTATTGTCCTATTATTGCTGATTAAGTCAGAAAGCTCTATTGGGACTATCTACAACAATCATATTTTAAAACATTATAAGTAAATAATGTTCATACGTTTCTCGTCTCTACAACCAGTTGGTACCATTAGGCACTCCAAAATAAACTGCAATAGACTCGCGTACGAACCTCAAATCTCAAGAGGCTTAGTAACAAGACTCAGAAAACGAGGCTATACAATTTAAGTGCGGCTCGCCCAACGGGTCGCGCGAGGGTTAACAATAATGCTTACGATTCTGATATTTAATATCGATAAATAGAACTCTAGTCCTCATAATTTTCGTATTTATGTCTTGAGTTACACGGCCATTAAAACGAGGACGGGACATAGGTAAAAGTAACCGTTGAATACAGACTTTTGGGCATTTTGTACCTATCTCAAACTCAGACTCAAAGCATTTATTTCAATTAAACTATTTACAGGCACTTTTGAACTGTCAAGGAGTCGGTCAGTCAGAAATATGAAGCTAGTTGCCCATTCCAAAGCATAGTAGGTACCTATGGAGTAGAACGGGCAAGAAACTCCATGGACACTCTTTTAAATTATATCGGGTTTAAAAAGGCAAGAAGCGGAGAGGTTAGACACGCATATACCTACTGAATTTGAGGTTTATTTAGAAATATGTATTCCAAAAGCTGATTAACATAATTTTAACTAGATATGTATAGTACCTATAGTGCTTTGGCTAGATCCAGTACTTACCTACCGATACTATCATACCGACCTCGTCATTCCCAAAAAAACATTAGCAAACTAATTTATTCTCGTCATTTCAAAACTAATCAGCCTAAACAAGAGAAGAAAACGGGCTATGATATAATCACAAACAGGCTCTCTGTGCTTTGAATTTACGCTCCAATCAACCATTCGATATCGTCCACGCTTTCGGCAATGCGAACATGTCCGGTGGATATTGCCTCATCTTGAGTTTACATATTTATTGAGAATATGGTAATGAGGTTGCTCTGGATAACTATATAAATGTCTCCATATTCTCTTGGAACTACTGTCACATGTCACATTGGTTATCCCTGAACTGTGGATGTATCTTCTAAAGATCGGTAACAATGGAAATTTAATTGTGTCTCATGTATTGAGCTCTATAGAGAGCTAAGAGTGCAGCAATTATCTTGCATAAAATTCCATCCTCATAAACTATCAATGTTTAATCTCCAAACAGAAAATCTATTATTGCCTAAAATTCAGTCATTAAAACCTTCAGAAGTCTGCAACCCAGCTTCCTGTCACCAAACCAATGAGCCGAAGGAAGTTACCACTTGTTAGGTGACTCATTGCGCTGTAACTAAACAAATTTAGTTAGGCGTAGCTTCCAAACTTCAAATACTACGAATACTGTAAAAGAGCGAAAAAATGTGTAGGGTAAATCATTAGTATCTTTTTTCTCGTTCAAGTCGGAAACAAATAAAATAGAACAACCCTTTTCATAAAAGAATTCATTAGTAAATTCCTTAGTATTACGCGCCCACCTATCACCGTATTTCTACTTTAATGATACAGAAAAATGTTTCAAAGCAACGAGACCCATTAAAAGAGAGATTTATTTCCGTTAAAATCTTCGAGAAAATTCTTCTGTGTTCCTGTAATGAGTACCAGGAAAGCGCGGGCGTCTACGTATCATCGTGAATCGGAAAGCAAAGGAAATGGCTTGAGAGTGCCAATAAATAGAATTCGTAAATTGTTGCCATGGCGATTCAAGAAATACTGTAGAATTTATTAAATGAAATGTATTCTGTGAGGAAAAGGAGTGGTGACTGGTATCTTTATAATGAAAATGTAATATGTTAATTAAAATATAGGTAATTGAAAATCAGATCGGATTATGTTGGTTATTGAAATGAGAACCGTTTTATATAGGTACCTCGAATGTCTTAATTCTAATATCAATCTGAATAATAAAGAAATATATTAAAACAAGGTTAGAATATTTTTACAGATCTAGAGCTTTACGATATTATTTTCATAATTCTTACTGTTTACTAGCATGGACTTTTTATTTAAAAGCGGCTATTGCGTATTTAAGAAGTCTTTTCCAAATCATGACCAAATCAACCAGAGCATAATCTGTATTGACGATTCCCATAAATATTGTTGGCTTAATCGACTGTTCCTAAAAACATGTTTTCTTAAAACTCCTTGAATTTTTTTTCTTCCCTTAAATATAAAACTTATAATAGTTTGACGTTATCCTCAAGACATTAATTTGACACCGTCTTTACCTGCATAGTCTCACGAAGGTAATTTATTATCCTCACATTAATATACGTTCATTCGCTTCTCGCGATTGCCTACATCCCTTCATTAAACCCATTTTATATTATCAAATGTAACAATTTAACAGATAATCCTGTTTGCAGCGATCTCCTTTTGAAGGGCGAGAAATGCTGCATTGAACCATAAGGGGGAACATTGCCTTATAAAATTATTTAAATTCGTTGGCATGAGGAAGTGTTGGTTAAAACGTTGCTTTAATGTTCCCACGTAATAATATTTTAATGTTCTACTTTGTATTTTACTCGTGATGTGTTTAGTACCTTACTAAAACAGTTCAAGGATTGAGGCATTGCAAACAAAAGGTTAGTCTGTTGCGGTAAACATTTCCACTCTTCTTAAAGCTAAGTTAGCGAAAAATATAACAATAGTATCGTATATTGCGAGATTTTTATTGTCTTTAATATTTAACAAGAACATTTTTTTTTTGCTTCAGGTAAAATATTCCAAAAATCCAGTGTCGGTAGAAAACAGTAAGTAGAGCATTCTTTTTATATTGAACAGAACGTGAAACCTGCTCCCAAAAGGTTTCAGCACCTCTATTGTGTTCCATTTTTTACAAAAAAAAAATATTTATTAGTATCCACTAGAATCACTCCTCATTGACCTAAAAATAACTTGAAACCAATAACTCAGTGCAACGCCATCTATGAATTTTGCGTTACATCTTTACCTCGCTCCACAGCGCCACCTAGAAGGTTAATTCGCAAACAGGAGCAATGAAACAACAACGACATCTGTTGGGTGGATTCAAACATTCGTAAGAGGATTGTTTACTCCTACCCGTTGTCCGGTGGGGTGGCTGAGCGAGTATTATTTAGAACAATCGGTAGATGGCGCTTGAATGCACTTGAGCAGCTATGATAGAACTGGCTAGTGAAGCTAATGTAGAAGCTTCTAATTATTTATGTAGGTACTATAGCTTTTGCCCGCGGCTTCGCTCGCGTTGAGGTCAGAAATTATCCCACGGGAACAAAATACCGGAAAAAAATATCCTTTGTGTTTGTTATAAATTATTTGTGTGCCAAGTTTCTTCCAAATCCGTTTAGCCGTTTTTGCGTCATTGAGTGATCCAAACTTACAAACTTTCACATTTTTTTTTTATTTGAGATAGGTTTGCCCTTGACTCTAGTCTAGATCAGAGATGACAGAGACAAAGTCAACGATGGAGCGAGCTTACCCAGAAGAAGCCTGTTAACTCTCACTTTTACATTTATAATATTAGTAGGATATCTAGCAGCCATCAACTCTGTTCCATGTAATTTAACAGAAGTCCTAAGATTAAATAGGTAGATAAGTATTCCAATTCTTAAAAAGTTTTGATATAATTCCTAAGTTCAAAACACACCATTACTACATCTCATCGAGACTTATCGAGTGTTGCGACGCAAAAGCAATACAAGGTTTATGTACTTGTGTGTAAAAAACCGCTGACCTGCCGTTTGCAAATGACAACGCATTGGCACGGTCGCCGTCGATGCCAGATACTTTATCCTTACCACGTTTTATAGGTTTGTTTCTACTCTTGCTTTTATTTCTTGTCAGTGTTACACATATATCATGCATTCGTTTTGTTTGAGTAGAAAGGTTTGTGAACCTTAGCTGGTAAATAAGAAATAAGCGTTCTCTGTCACTATCAAATTCAATGCAGCTTTGAAATTGTATAATTTCTTTTTAAAATCAAACTCACGAATAAATAAGTACATACCTACTAAGTTTGTTATTAAAAGAAATGAGTCTTGTCTTACGTAATATTAAAATACCTTACCATTCTTGATCCCATCATCCGTGGTTCCATTCTGCGAGATTATAGTAAATTGACAAAACACAAGCCCTCACAAGATCTCTACGTGGCAGGAATACAAATAGTGAAGTAACACCCGCAGACCCAGTCGTAAATAACTTTGCTTACTTATGCATCCTTTCTTTTCTCCATTTCGGTATGAGATGATACGGACTTCTTGTAAGCCCGATTAATATATGCCATCATCATAAAACATTTATACCTTGTCATATCTTTACTTAAGAATATATTCCTGCATTTTATGATCCAACACGCGTATCATGATAATGATGTCGAACTGCGTACTGCTGAAGTTTATATGAAATCAATAAGAACATATAAAGGAAAAACAAATATTAGAAATATCGAAATGGAACTCCATTTACCATTTGTTTTTGTTAGAACCCACGTGCCAATTTGACTTCTCATCGATCCTCAACCGTGTCAAAGTTACTCAACATTTCCTTGTAGGAAACAGAAAACATTTAACTGCCGTATTTTCTCCATGTTATGACGAAGCCAACGAAAGGTAGGTCGATGCTGGCGCGAGAAACAAAGTTTCCAAGTGTTAAGAAGTCCGTCGAGACAATCTCAGTATTATGATACGAATTTATGGCAAATTTATATCTTTGTTATGCCGAAAAAATACTTCATCGTGGGAGATTTACGCTTATATCCTTGTTTTATGTCAACGTTTATTTGAACATATTCAGAAAATTACATTTTGAAGATCTCTACGTGTACTTCGCAGACAATCTCGTCAAGGCAGCTATATTCTCCAGTAACTTATCCTATCTAACTTTGGTAGTAGGTCATATAAAATGTTGGTGAAATACGAATATCAGGTATAATAAAACGGCATGTAACTCTATAAGCCTTGAACTAAAGGATTAGATGAATGCGATAAAAAGTGGATAAAATTAAAGAAATAATGATTTCAAAAGGTGCATGAAAGGACTAATTCAGACACTAATTGTGACCCTAGGGACATTAGCAAAGAAAGCATCGTCAAACAAAATATCAGATAGACTCATAATTATTTCACTGATGGAACAAAAGTAATTTACCAAGCCAGCAAATTCGTTGATTACCAATTCTTCTGTTTCAAAGTAATTTGAATGCAACAAGGCGTCGGAGTAAGACTTCATCAGTAATTCGCTTTCTTATTAACTTAGCTTTGAAGTTTTCAAAACTATTTGAGAGCTCAGATTTTAGGTTATTTGGTTTTCATGTTATCTTTGCAGAATCTATTAGCTCTTCATTACAATTGCAAATTGTCCATCGCCATAGGGATTGCTTTCGTAATTTTTTGAATGAAAGTCAGTGTAATTTGTAATTAAGCATACCAATGGTTTTAACTAAGTACAATATAAAACGGAAGTGTTAAACCACTCCTCGTAAAAGCAACGAAGCAGAATTTGTCAGCTAGAGCACTATAAGTTCGTCAGTTTATTACTGGACTCGGCATAACTCTGCTAAAGTATCACAGGATATATTAAACTTCCAGACATTGTGTTTTATAAGCACTTTTAAAGATTCTTTAAGTCTTAGAATTGCTGTGGCCATAACCTCTTAGCATCATCAACACATACTTCATTTATGATCTTGACACTGGCTTAACTCGTTCCAACATAGTCTGTCGCAGGCTCTTAAGCACGTTCCCAGCTACCACGATCGTTTCACTACTTAAAGAATCGATGTCGCTCCCTTGTCCTTTCCTACTCTCTTGAATATTCTCGAATGTCTTGAGAAGTCTGCGTCAGGAGATAAACTTTCTTAATTAGTTAGACGGATTTTAATAAGGTCAACCCTTATTGTTGATTTGTTCACAACAGAAAATTGTTTTTGAACAATGCTCGTTCATAAACTAAGACCAGAAAATTACTACAGATAAGTATGAAATGTAACCTATTTTTGTGCTGTTTAAAGTTTTTCCATGCAGTTTCCTTTGTAAAATATGACGTGTAGGAAAGCAAAGGCGGTTAAAAAAATAAGGACGAAAAATCCAATGAAACTTTATGAAATCTCAAAATACACCACTTCAATCTTCGTTTAGAAGTACTTCAGTGGCTTTCGTAATGAGTCCTCTAGTAAACTTCTAGTCTCAAAGTAGAGGTATGTTAATCATAATATTTCAGCCGCATTGAAAATAATATATATAAGTATATTATAGGTACATCGTTTCTACATTATTACAATAAAACCGATACTTTACAATATTATTTGAAAATAATGAGTAGGCAAGAAGAACTTAAGGACCTCCCAAAGTAAGCTTTGATTTGATACAGAAAATGTTGATTTTACAGAAATTTTTGCTCTTAAATTAATCATGTCGCCTCTTGTTTCAGTATTTCCGTTTTTTTTTGTTTCGAACGCCTGCTTGAAGATTATGATTTATACGAGTATATTCCCCTTGTAAAAGTCATGTTACCATGGTTGTTAATAGCTTACTTTCCTACATGATGTAACCTGCTAGATGCTGCATAAAATATTTAAGGCACGTGCCAACGAACTTGCGTTACGTGACAATAACTTTGTATCGCACATGTTTTATTTAACTTGTAGAATTCGTACCTATTGTTGTATTTAATTTACAAGTTCTCGCTTCCCGGAATTATTAATTACCGAACTTTGGCTTTAGTGCACAGGCAGAGATGTTATTAAGTCCCGTAGTATTGTCCAACTTGCAATTACTACTAGAACTAACAACTGAAACTTTAGAAATGGCTGTAAAATTATAGACACTAAAGTTTCCGTATAGATATTAAATCAAAATTTTCGAGTACCATTGTGTTCCGCCTTTTGTCTGACGTACAGCATTTTAAAACGATCCTCTTGTCTTTTTATATTAGTTTTCTGAGTTGACACAATGAGTTATTACGGTCACTTAATTAATCATTGCCTTTGGGACTCTCTTTCTTTTTCATGTAATTTGCTGGATTATTTATATCTCTAGAGTCAACATTGAAGGTAGAATTAATAGGTCGAAAAAATCTATGTCTGTTTTGTATTCCAGTTGTATCTGCAGCTATAGGTACTTGCCTAGTTCACGATTACGCCAATATACCAGTGGCAAGTCTAGCCACCGTGCATCGTATGACAAATGATATTGCTTTGTGGGCACGGCTACAGTTGGAATGCAATATTGTTCTGTCTCTCGTTAAGAGCTCCTGACATTTCTGTTGTGTAAGTCTGTACGTGGTGCTGTGTATAAAAATAAACGTCGCGTCCAAGCTCTAAGTTTGAACCTGCTGTTAGTCTGTTACTATTAAAAATACTTGGAATTGCTGCTTCTAAGCATTTCAAATTTTATCACCATTGTAGCACATTTGTCATTCTTCATTTATTCATTCATAAGATATATTCTGCCATTATTACAATGAGATCCAAAAGATACAAGCACAGCGAAAGCGTAGCAAACAAAATTATGCTACCATTTTCGTACTTTTCACAAAATGGCTTTAAGACCCATTTTATTATCCTTCATAATAACTAGAAAAGTTTGCCAACCACAAATGAAAATGTCTTGTTATATCTTAATTATACTTAAATTATATTCATGTTCTTTGGAATAAGAAGTAAACTTAAAGACGTCTTCCATTAACGTAACGTCTACTGTTAATTGAAGCGTGTCTCAGGGCAACATACTAAGGCCCAAAGACTTTCATATTTCTTAAAGAATTTTACACACATTTAAAATGTCAAGCGAAAGCAGATAGCAGTGACTACTGAGGTTTTCGATTATAGTTTCGACAGATCTCGTTATTGCAAGGATGTGAAAAATTGTGGGAAAGTATTTCTACACTATTTACTTTTACTTCATGGACGCTGGCTCCATAACTGTATAACCAATTTTATTAATTTTTCTAAGTATTTTTTTTTGTCGCTGAGCAGATGAGGCTAACTCGGCAAAGACATAAACAGTCACCGTTTTCTTTTAACAAATGCATGACAGCACTATATCCATGTAACAGATGCAAGACATGTTTCTAAGAAAAGCATTCCCGTTGAACCAATTGCAGGTTCGTTCCCGTCGTGCTTGTTTGACGTTAACAGACTGCAAAGATTAAACGTGTCCCGTTTTTTCGATGCAAAGAAAACAGTGCACTTCCAGTACACGGGTGGGAATATTACAGAGTGTTGTGAAGGATGATTTTGTACTAGCTACGGTAATTTGGATCGGCGTGATTATGCTTGCTCATAATCTAGTTAAGATTTTCTGCAAATAGGTCGGCAATATAGATTAATTAAAGGTATCAAAATGATCAAAACTGAACTCACTATATTATTTTATTAATTACCTGATGTGTAACTTCTTGTTTTCTGAAATCAAATACCTATTTGTGATGGTTATCTATTCATTTCATTCATGCGGTAAATGTAAAGTGAGGTTATATTAGCTGAAAGGGACTTGTACTTAGTAGATTAGATGTAAGAGGCTGTGAAGGACGATTTTGAGGAAATAGACCGACCGAGCACTTTGTAATGAGTAGCGTAATGAGCCTATAATGTCCCCACTGCTGGGACACAGGCCTCCTCTCTTCGAGAGGGAGTGGGCTGTAATCTACCACGCAGGCCCAGTGCGGGTTGGTAGATGTCACATGTCTTCGAATTTTTGGTTCTAGAACATGCCGGTTTCCTCACGATGTTTTCCTTCACCGTTTTGAGAGTAGTGATTATATAAGTGTGATAAGCAAAACTAACCAACCAGCCAGCCAGCTTAACTAACATAGAATCTTACGTCTTCACTTATTTGCTTTACTATTTGAGGTGGACAAGATGAGGTGTCTTTATTAAGAATGTCTTTGACTACGCTTCAGGAATGTTTACTTGTTTACGTATCGAATCCATTACGTCTTCAAGTTTCGGTTCTTTTCGTAGTCAAGTGTATTTTTGTGCTCTTCTTTACAAGTTTATCTTTACCATATTAATATCTGGTGTCTGCAATGACGAGTACAGAAGTTATGTCGTGTTAGTTTGTAAGTTCACTCCAAGTTAAGAACAAGTTCACACCGCACTTTACTATACTTAGTAATTTGGCTATCTAGTCGCACTACTGAAGTCGTATAGAGATTTTATTGAAGCCATTCTCATGTCTTTACTGCATTGTTTTACTGCAACGCCAGGGACTAACGTTGAAATTATTCACTGAAAGTTTATGATCCTATTTTATGTGGTAGGTAACATAAAATTTTTGCTATATTTTTTTATAAATTTATTTTAAAATATTATTTGTTTTATGACATAATAAACTTTTTGGGATGTAAATAAAAAGACAAATACGTACCTAAAAGGTCGCATTGTTATTACATTGAAACTCTTTAGTGGTATGTCTCAACTAGTTGGTTACATGTAATATTGCCATATCCATTAACACAATATAACCAATGTAAAACAGAGCGTATTCGAACGGCTACAAGGTATGAGCCAAATAGCTTTAGAGGTAATGTCTGTGCAGTACAAGGTAGTAAGCCCATAGCGTATAAACAAAGCAATATCCCATTTATCCGGCTTAGTGAACACGACACGGTTGGAAAGAAGAATATATCGCATGAATTCACCTTGCAGCAATGTAGCATTAGAAGGGCAATATTAAAACTAAACATGATGTAAAAGACTGCAACAATTGAGTCTAAGGAAAAATACCTTCTAAGCATCATCTAGGTTAATAATCAGCATTGCCTTTATTTAGAACTAGCTTCTGTCCGCGACTTCGTCCGCGAGAAATTTCTTAGGCAATTCTGTAGCTTGTCATTAGTGAAAGAATTTTCGGAATTGGATCAGGAGTTCGGAAGATTACTCCCTAAATAAAAACTCACAAATTTTACCTCTATATAATATGAAAAAAAAAATTATAAAATGAATATTTATAAAAATGTATACAAGTGTTTGGTCCAAAATAAATGATTATTTATTTATTTATTTTATTAGTATAGATTCGTTGCTTTTTACAATTGCCTTTAAATACACTTAGATCTTGGTCTTCTGATGTGTGTGTCTTATAATATGTGTGTGGAAATTGTGCTCAAGATACGTAGGTACTTCGTACTTTGGTAATGATTGATAGAGTATATAAGTAGAGAAAAACACAGAGTATTTTCTCATGTATGAAACCTTTACAGATTGTTCGATCACTTTTGATAGATAGTTGCGGAAAACTGCGAATATTTCAGTACACAACGGATTATGTACTGAAATATTCGCAGTTTCCCGCGGATTGGTTTTAAGTGAAGCTTAGGCGTGTGATACTTATGTTGGCACAAAAGTAATGTTAGGTACTGTAGTTGATCTATCGCCTGTCTAGTTTTAGAATAGTCTGCATAATTGCTCTCCTTTTTTGTATATGTTGACGACTATTTTGATAGATTCATCCCTAGTTTAAATATTTTTCCTGAAAGATTTTCGTAAATTCGTTTTTTTTTTTTTCGTTAGCTATAAGCTTAGACAGTAGGTCAGTAGGTTTGTCATCGGATTTCCCATAAGTAATATTAATTGTTTTTTACTACTAATAGAAATATCTGATACAAAAATGGTGACGCAATTTTATCTACGTTCTGCATTTTGACACTGAAAAAAAAAACGGAAAAATGGGTCTCTCCGACCTGTCACTAGTTTTACAATATTGCAACTTTTAAACGAAAATTCCCGTTATTGAAGTTCGTAGCTTTATCAGTTTCACTTTTTTCTAAAGGTAGATGTACTTCAAGAGAAAAATGAGTTACAATATTATACTCTCACCGTTTTTATCATATTATTAGGTATGATGCCGATATCGCAATGGCCAAGAATTAAACATGCTATAAAAAAAAAACTATAAAACACTTTTCAACATAGAGTACCTACATTTAACTCAAGTTAATCAAGACATTTGACATTGGTTTTCTTATTTATTCACATAACATAACATCACGCATTGTTTTCCCGAAGGGTTGGGCAGAGGTGTATAATACCCCAACATTTCGCCAGTTATGTGTAAGTCCCATGTAATAGGGGCGAACCTATTGCCATCAACCTGGCACAAATCCAGACTCCGAGCTGCTACTGAGAAATTCCAGATAGAAAAACCCAATATCACTTTGCCCGACCTGGGAATTGAACCCTGGACCTTATTTATTCAATAACGGCGATAACATAGGTACCGTAATCAAACATAATATAAAAAATGCATTGTCTTCGAAACTGGATCAACATGCAAAATTGCAACTCTGTAGGTTAAGAGGAAGTGGCTTTAAATCAGCTTGTAAGATTTAACTCATATGTACTAACTAATTAACTAACAAGGCAAGTTAAATAAAAGCTTGTAAAAAAACAATCTCTCTTCGCTAACTGGATAATGTCATAGACAAACTTAGAAACACAAAAATACCCAGCATAGCATCTGCTCAGTAGGCTTTACAACAAACAAAACCAATGAAACTGTAACAAGTTTACACTCCTTTATTGGTACAGTTCGCAACATAAGCTTCGAAACACATTTAAATTAACATAATAATCTGCCTTCAGGTCAGTTACTTCCGGAAGTGTGATCATTACTGATGAAGAACGATAAGAAACTTAAGTTGTCAGTGGTAAGCTGCTACTGTTGCTGACGGTACCAAAAACGTTCTTGGACCGAATATTGGCTGGATATAAGTTTTATTCGTAGAACGCATCCCTGTGGTAACTCGCAAACTTTCCTGTTCTTCTTCATTCTACCCACGTCGGATTAATTAAATAAAGTTAAATTAATTGTGTTTAACATGTATCTTCATTTGTAGGGTCTTAAACTTTGCGAATTGAGTAACTGATTGTTTTGATTGCTTTCGTCTTATAAGTAAGATTGCCACAGGGATATTTCACTTACAACATCACTAAGTAGCTATATTTCACAAAAAAATAAAGACTACAACATTATTTTTTTAACAACGTTAAAAATTCGCACACAATGGGATATCAGATTAAGAATCAGCTCGTAAACACAGATTTTTTTATTTAAATTTCAGCAGCAAAAAGTTACCAGCTCAATATATTGTATTTGAGCCACATTTACATCTTCCGATAACATTCTTTCTTCTAGGGCCTCTGACTTGGCTTCACATGCCGTCGAGAATTATCTCTCACCTCCCGATGTTTTCCTTCACCGTTTTGTAAGCAAGTGATAATTTATAATAACGTGTAATTGGGATTGGGATTGCGTGGGTATGTGTAATTTGTCAGGTATCGTGTCAAACAACTATGATGCGCAAAAGTATTTATTACATGGCCCCAATTGCTTATAATAAATTGCCAAGTGCTTGGAAAGATTTGAAAACGGTGCAATTCAAAAGTAGACTTCGAAAAGTATTAATAGATAAAACGTACTACAGTGTAACTGAGTTTTTAACGGACAAAACCTTTATCTGAATACCTGTAAGTTTTAATTAATTAATTAGGTAATTATTTGTTTGCTTAAGGAATGTTACATATTATCTGTGACCTGGAATTTTAATGTTTGTTTGTCTATTTATACGACTACGACTTTTATTGTTATAAGATTATACTGTTATTGTTAGTGACAATTTAAATTTTTAACAATTTTATTTAATGTACGTTGTTATAATTATTGTTATTATTATTTTTTTCTTTTATGACATTTTGAATTTTAATAATTTTTGTTATTGAATATAATAATTAAGTTAATGTTTTAATGACAATTTTAATTTTAACAATTTTACATAATGAAATGAAAATGTTTGCATGCCGAATGGTGAAATATGGCAGAACTCTGATGTATACCTACTACCTACTACCTACTTATGTATTACCCATATTTTCAAATAAATGCTATTCTATTCTATTATACAATACACACATGAATCCGAAAAGTCAGACGTGCGTGGCTTTGGTTTGGACTCGAGACCTATGTATGACTTGGCAGTCCAACTGTCAAACCACTAGGCTATCACTGCTGTTAAAACCGATAACATTAGCTCGGCTCCATTAATTTATTAACAAATAAAACCTCCATTGAGTTATATGGGCATTAAGTACACACCCCTCCCTGCCAACATCGTTACGCCTCAGTAGCTCAGTGGTTGAACGTAATTCTGAACAAACATGACGTGAATTATGAACCTGTATTTATTTTATTACCATCCGTTTTAACAATACGCTGTACCAGCATTTTCTGTGTATTAAAAAAAAACTTTATGCAAAAAAAAACAACCGACTTCCAAAAAAAAAACACTACATAGTGAAAAATAATTTTAATTTCGGAAGTCGGTGTCTTTGGATCTGTAATTTAGGTTTTTGTCACCGACTTCCAAAATTAAAATTATTTTTCACTATGTAGTGTTTTTTTTTGGAAGTCGGTTGTTTTTTGGTTTTGCAAAAAAGTTTTTTATTTTTCTCTTTTTAGTGGGTCGGTTTGAAGTTACAATAGCCTAATGACACTCCTCACCTTTTACAAAATATTGCTTTTCCCGATTCAGGGACGTTAATTGTTGAGGAGGTCTCCTGGTACTTCACCATCAGCTCCACTTCAACGTATGCATTGTGACGAGCTTATATTGCTTAGCAGTAATTTTAAAGTAATCGAGTCGCAACCCGTGAAATACATATTATTAAGTTGTTCCGGTGGCCATCTTTGGTCTTCATCATCAGTTCCACTTCACCTTCCGAGAGCAAATGCACAAGTTACTATAAAAAATACCCAAATCGCTATAGGTGTGCCCATAATATTTGAAGAGTTCCCTCGATTTGTCCAGGATCCCATCATTAAATCCTGACTTGATGACAATGGGACCACCTTT
Source organism: Fissipunctia ypsillon (assembly GCA_947568875.1). Classification (NCBI taxonomy): domain Eukaryota; kingdom Metazoa; phylum Arthropoda; class Insecta; order Lepidoptera; family Noctuidae; genus Fissipunctia; species Fissipunctia ypsillon. The sequence continues at coordinate 6,184,759 of OX387656.1, read as the reverse complement.
CAAACATAAAAGAATTTTCCAAATCGGTCCAGCCGTTTTCGAGTAACGGGGAACACACATAAAAAAAAAGATTCCGACGAACTAAGAACCTCCTCCTTTTTTGAAGTCGGTTAACAAACTTGGTAATCATTCAGAAAAAGAAATTGTTCAAAGAAATATCGGACCGCAATTAAAGGAATGACTCTGTTAATATAAGAAAGCCCAGCAGGCCAATTCCCGTAATTAAAAACGTTCAAAATCTAGTCGCAGTCTCATCTCAGCGACAATCAAATGTCAAAAATGTAGGTAAACGCTATACAATATTGACAGATTGTGACTGAGATTAGAATGCGATCGTTCTTAAAATTAACGGAATTGCCCGTCTGATTCAATTTTATCTTTACTGCGCCAGGCGTTTTTAAGACCTTCAACTACCTCTTATCTAATAAAGGAAAATATTTCATATCCTGCTGAGAAAATACATCTCAGCTCCGACAATACTTTGTATTCTTTAATACAACAAACATTGTAACATTTGTAATCTTTTCACATCCATCTCATGTCGCTCACAGAAAAATAAGTTAAAACTACATCCAATGAACGTTCACATCACATTCTATTTTCAACACACGTTGTTTCCATCAAAAAACTCATTTGACGTCATACTCTTGTAGCTGCCAGTTACATCGAGAGGCAATTTTCGAACAGCAATTAGTTCTAAAAACGTCCTATACACGGTTGGAATACGCTGAATACCAGCAACAGTACGAGTATGTCATGAATAGCCTGTCTTGTTAGCTTGCACTGGTCATAGCTTTGTCGGAAGACGTATTCATGTTGTCCCCATTAAGGTAGGTGCAGACTTAAGGCGGTCTGTTTCAAAGCATCGGTTACATCACACGTTCGTTAAAATTTTACAGTTGAAATCAGTTTGCTTGTAGTGTATGGCTCGTTAGTGCAATGCCGTTTATCTGAAGTAAGGTGACGCAAATTCAATCAATTGCCGTCGTGTTCTGATGAGTCTTTAAGTTGCGATGTGACAGAAGAAGCCATTTGTTGACGTATCATGCGTACGTTTAGAAATGTATGCCTTATTTTTCCGTATCATTTTCGCAGCACCGCTACATGTTTGCTTATCTGGCAGAAAACGTACTCGTCACAACGTCTGGTGCAAATGATTGATGTTTTTTTTTTTATGAAGGTACAGTATACGATACCGTGCATATAACACTTCGATACTAAAGCTGAAATATTTTCTGGACTCTATCAAATAAGTACAAGGCCAACAAAAAATATGGACTATAAAAAAAAACCTTTTTCACTGCACTTGATTTTCTTCTCTCTTTTAAAACACTCATCCAGCTTAAACGCTACTTAAAAAATCTATTCGGAAGTTTTTAAGCTGTAGAATAAAAAAGTCTTAGTAGTTTCTTTCTAATATAGGGCAGCGATGTTCCCGAGTAATCCCGAGGAAAGGATGTGATACCACATTCAGTCGGTGTTTGGAGACGAGCCGGGAGGCCGCGTCGCGCGTTGCGCGGATGACTTACGATAAACGTTACAACTTATTCGAATTAATTATCGTGAAACTTGCGTACATATTAATCAGAATAAATGAATAGTTTAAAATTCTTAATTCAAAATAGTTTCGTTATAAAATAATTTTTTCAAATATAGAATTGGTAAATTATGTAAATAATTTTGGCAGAGTAAATGAAGTTGATTTTGAGTATTTAAAGCATTATTGATGAGATGAATAACTTACAAAAAGAAAAGTTGGATTTTATTTAAAGTGAAACAAATGGATTCTGACGGAATGAAATAAATGGTTTCGAAATGCTTTGCTATGTAAGTGCATTTTTATACTCATTATACATACACAAGTGATTATTTACTTATTGGTATGCTTCGTGGCTCAGCACAATACGGAATGAAGGAAACAAAGAATTTATCACCTATGTACCGTCCCTTAGAAGTCGCAAAAGTCCAAAGGAAAGTTTTATGACAGTAGATAAACAAAACTTGCTCCAATCTGTCACATAATATTGCAATTAAGTCAACTTTTAATACGCCATACATGCCAAACATGGTTTGAAGTGGTACTTTGGCACTAATTCAATCCATTAAGAATAGAAGCGCGTTTTTATTAACGTTTTTATGTAATTTTTTTACACTCTACAATTGAAAATGTTTGTTTATGTTTTTAGGTATGTGTCATTTTCAATATTTTCTATTTGAGATACTTACCATCAAAGGAAAACGGGAAAGAAACACTAAGTAAACATAATTACATTTTGTTAATTGGCTTTTATTTACTATCGGAAATAATATTGAACATAGGTCAGTGTGGGTATTACATGAAAACATTAGTATCCAAGTTTAATGAAACAATAAATGTAAACAAGAAAAATCGAAAAGTATTACTTACTTACTACATGCGTAACTAATATTTTATTGCTTAATTAAACTACACCATCAATTAGTAATTTAAATATCATCTTGTCATAATTATTTAACAGTTTGCAAAATTGATAATCCCCAATTAGTTCCAGCAAGTTAATCTCAGTGTCCGCTCGTCGTTTCGGACGAAATTAGTCCATCGTCTTCTTTCTTTGAATGCAAAGGTATTTTATGTTCAAAAGATTTAAGTCTGCTGGCTTATAAACTGAAACCAGAGGGTACTAGCTTCTGCCCGTGTCTTCGTTCGCGTGGAAGTCGAAAGACGAGACACCATAGTATACCAAAATAACAGCCACATTTATATAAAAAAAACCATATATACTACGTTTGTAGTTTTGGTCTCAGTAGCCAAAATATACAGTCAGGACTGGTGACGCAGGAGCAAGCAACGTACAGTTGTCCGTGTGAGAAGCAGAGCTAGCGAAGCGTGTGTCCTGAGGTCGACACCGGCGACCCGCAGCCTTCAGCCTTGGGTGAAAATTTATAATAAACTACCAGAACAAATAAGAAAAATGAATAGCTTAAAGTTTAATAGAACTTTAAACAATTGGCTTTGTGACAGATGTTTTTATTCAATAGATGATTATTTAAATTTTAAACAGACATGATGCATAACTATATTACGAACACTTATTTAAATTATACTTATTGACATTATTTATATTTTGACTGTGAGATATAATCTAATAATTTTAATATATTTTATAATGTAATGTGCCTATAATTAATAGTAATGAAGTAAGACTCTAAATTTTATGATTATAATGTGTGTGACTAATGACTAATGACATTGATGTAATTTCAAGATACTATTATGCATGTACTAGAAATATTTGCACGACTGATAAGTCGAATATAGTGAGACTAAAATTATTTTACCATTTTATGATGTAAGTACCTATATTCTGGCAAATAAATTAATTTCATTTCAGTAGCAATTTCCCATTGCTTGCGAATTTTTATTTTTTTAAAATTAATTAATGCCTACATTTCTGTATATATTATACTAGATACCTAATGGCACAACACTGATACACTGACTGATGCATTCTTACAGATTATTCCTGACGAACGATTGTCCCTTAAATAATATAACAGTAGACTGTACACACGGGATTTCTAATTAACAGTCACCTAACCATATATATTTATTTTTATTATAACTATAGATAACAGAAGAGACCTAAACTTAATGTTTTTCTGTGATGTAAAAAAAAAACAAAAACCATTAGAGGTAGTCGCGAATCGAACTTACAACCACAGATTTGCAAAGCATTCGTCGGACCAGTAAGCTAATTGCCTTGTTGAAAGTTGATTAAAATAGCCGTTGTTATATACCTATATCATGTTAGAATGCTTAGCTCCATAAAGGAATAGCGTGATGATAATCATTTAAAAGGTTAAATCCATAACCGTCTGCAATATTCTAACTAAGAGCTTCAGCATTATACAAATTGCGGTAAACTATAGAAGAACATAACATAACATTACGCCTTGTTTCCCCGAAGGGTTAGGCAGAGGTGTACCTATACTACACCCACATTTCGCCAGTTATGTTTAAGTCCCATGTAATAGGGGGCGAACCTATTGCCATCTACCGGGTACAAATCCAGACTCCGGGCTGCTACTGAGAAATCCCAGATAGAAAAACCCAATAACACTATAGAAGAATACGAATATAATGCAATATTGCTGATGCCCCATAGCAAATAGCGGGATAATTTATAGCCTACAGACTAACCAGACTTATATGGAGTATATATGCAAAACTTGAACTAAATCTATCCACTAGTATTTGCGTGATGCTGGAACATATATTCAGACAAACGGACAATAATTCTAAAAACTACATATATTATTTTCAGCATTAGAATCGTTCCCAGACCTCACAGCAATTCATTTTTTTTTTTTAATTTTTCAATGTACAGTTTTGACTTCGCTACGATTTTATTGTATGCATGTATAGATTCTCAGTAGCAGCCCGGAGTCTGGATTTGTGCCCGGTTGATGGCGATAGGCTCGCCCCATATTACATGGGACTTAAACATAACTGTTAAAATTGCACTATAGGTACACCTCTACCCTAACCCTTCGGGAAAATAAGGCGTGATTTTATATTGTTGTTTGTGACTTCAGAAAGCTAAGTCTAATATATAAATAGGTGAATGTAAGAATCGTAGCAGGTGGCTTTCTATAGTTTCTACCTACCCGAGGAGGAAGGCGTGAGTTTATGTATGTATGCAAATATAAGCAATTGGCACTTTCAATTGCCATTTAAAAGCTTTTACAAATTAAAATATAACCAGAGATTACTCTATAATTCCTTTGTTGCCCAATTATTGCGAGTGTTGCGTAGTAATCTTTGACATGAGTTCCGTACAACTGTGGCTTGTGTTTTGAAAGTCATAATGCATTCAATAATATATATATATATATTGGCTGCATAGTGGATTTCCTTTACATGTATACCAAACTGCTTTCATCAGGAAGTTCTATTGCTCTTTAGGTCCTTTTTTGTATAATAAAATCAATAATATTATTACAATATATCCCCTTAATAAACACAAATGCAAAAAAAACTATTGAAGCTTGGTTACTAACCTTGGAATACAGGGACACTGAGAAACTTTTGGCGGTTTTACGGTAATATAAACGTACAGATTCAATCAATTAATAAGTTATAATAATATATATATTATAAGGCAATGAAATAAAATATATAATGTAATAAAATTAAATACAATAAAATAAAAAGAAGCTAGATAAAGGCATTGTATAATTTGAATACTGATGTATTCATAAGTCAGATATGCAAACAATACACACCCTCTCACACACACACACGTACACTACAACCCATATACAAAGAAAGGCCCTCTCACACACCATTTATTTCACATTTATTTCTATCTTGATTTTTGTGTAAAATAGTATAAGCTAGTTTAAATTCTGATACTTCGGGGAGTGGCGCCGTATGCCGAAATACAGGTCCTAACCTAGTTCGACAGCGGATGCTATTATATATATTTGAACCATTGTTATCTACTAGCTAATAATTTACGACAATATATTGTTTCTCTTAAAAATGTAAAAAATGTATGTAAAATGTAACTTGTACCTACTTTCTGTGCAAATAAAGAATTATTCTATTCAATTCTAAACTCTTTTGATGACTGTAGTACAGACTTTTTTAATTATTCGTGATATAATTATTTATTTGGGCATAGGTAATTATTTGTGGAGTTAAGTTTATAATTTCGTTTCATACCTGTATTCTACGGCGTTGCCTTCGAAGAATGTAATCATCTCCCTTTGTTGATACGTTATGATTGCTGTTAGGCTTCCAAGGCTTAAAATCTTAACTTTAAAAGTACTTACCTAGTCACTCTTGAAGTCCTTAAGAAAGGCTCGTTGAATTGTTTAGCTCGCCTGATTTTAACAAGTCCTGTTTTCTTAATAGTTTAATGTACTGTGTATTTTAATGCTAAAGTCCTTTGGATAAGAAAATAATATAGAACGAATACTTAGCCCGAAATTAGGCTGTATTTAAAGCGGGTGTTCGGATATTTTAAATATTTTAAGTGCAACCTTAAAATATTAAAAACATCCGTACACCCGCTAGCATAAAATATATTTTTTTATAATAAAAAAAGACAACATGATAAATAGTATGTTTATCTTTTCTTTACGGACCGATCGGATTCGTACATAGAAGTTAGCCCAGTTACAGGGTTTTTCTAGACAATTTACGAAATTGTTTACTCGAATCTATCTTGAACAAACTTAGGTATATGTCCTGCCCAAACGATTGCCTCAATTTGAAGTCCCCTAAGCCCTACAGGCGTCAGACTTATCTTTATCTGTAGGCTTAGCTACAGAAAATGTATGACTACTCTAATGCCAATTGTAAGTAGGCTAATGAAAAGAGCCTTTTCAAGTAAAACATTAATTTATTTCTTCATCATCCTACTCCGCCATCATCATCCGGCTCATCCTATATTAGGTATTTGTCCGTTTAGAATGATACTCGTCTAAAGATAGTTAATCATAGCTGTGAGTGAGTGGTACCAAAATATCCCGACCGTCTTTTGTTTCAGTACCTAGAAGGTGAAGTGAACCGAAAGGCTGATTCACATTGATCCAATATTGGAATTCAATAACACTGGATCTAATTTAGACCAATTAGCTATTGTTCTATTCAAATCCAGCCCTAGATACTGGATTGCAAAGTGTTTACAGTAACACTGGACCAATCCAATATCGATCGAGTGTTACTAGATTACAGCTCTAGATTGAAATATTGGATCAAATCAGCCTTAAATGTCAGCCAACAGTCTATCGCTGCACTATCTTGACGAAATTACCCATTTAATCTCCAATTGAATCCAATACTCGCATATTTCGTTAATCTCGTTATGATTCGATGAAACAGTCGTTGATATCCATTAATCTTTAATTGATGGCAATTTAATTATTAAACATGGTAGACCTAGGCAATTTCAGTTTAAAATTATTCGTTTGTATAGGACATAGGAGGTAATTGATTAGATTTGAAATGTCATTAGAGAAAGGTGAAGTTTGAGATTGATAGAGTAATTAGTTGTTAAGACGCAGATATGATGTATTTGCCAATGGTCTTAATTGCATAGCTTGCGTGTTCTGTGCTGAGCTCACGCAACGCGTCATACGTCCACCCAGTAATAGGACTCGCCCATCAAGGAGCGCTGTCCCAAATTAGACGCATTATTAATTTATTATACGTACATAAAAAGATATTATATTAAAACACGTATACTAAAAGATAAATAATTAAATTTTCTTTAAAATGGTGAAGGTTTCATAAAAATACGCTTGATAGCTTGTGCGCGATTCTGTTTTTTATCCGCGTTAGACATAACTTTACAAATTAATTACACTATGTAATATAAACATAATCTAAAATATTCACGTATTAAGAAAATGCTCTAATTTAACATATATTTTTTTTAAACCATTAACTTTACTCGTTTAGACGTGATCTTCAGTTTAAAATCATTAGAAGTCGGTTATCGTCACCTTAATAACACGACCAGCACCCCAATTTCGTAACACTCTTTCACAAACCGAAGGATTTTGAAGGAAATTCCTAATGCATTGTCGAATGGTCAAATTGAAAGGCATTGCAATTGTTAGTGTGTTACGCAATTACCCCGCAGGTTAGATAAGAATCCGAACTAATGATATTAAAAATGCGAAAGTGAGTTAGTTTGTTACGCTTTCACGCTAAAACGGCTGAACGGATTTGGATGAATTTTGGCACATGGATATACCAGAAGCCCAATTCTCGTAACTAAAAACGTTCAAAATCTAGTCGCATTCTCATCTCAGCGACAATCAAATGTCAAAAATGTAGGGAAATTATAGGTATTTTTGACATATTGAGACTGAGATCAGACTGAATGTTCTTAAAATTACGAAAACGCCCCTCTGGTTTAGGACATAGGATAATAAAGATTTAGGACGTAGGATAAAAGAAGAATAAGATAAAAAAGTTAGTATTTTTATTTAAAAAATCTTAGGTACGACTTGGGATACCTATATATTTTTTTGTATTTTTATCGAACGGCCCTTAGGCTTATTATAAGCTATTTCAAGGTTATCCATTCATTACCGGACACCCTGTATATGAAAAGCTCTTTGAAAATCATAAGGTAAATCAGGGCATAAATAAGTTATTAGACGTTTGCTAATGATTAGGTTAGAGGTGTGTAGCTAGTACTAATTTATTTAAACCTCTATTTATATTAAACTTTTGAACTTGAACATCGTAATTTGCTTGATTTAATTTAGTTTGATTAAATGCTTGCTTGAGTGACACGAACACACATCACAACCACACCACATCGCAAGCACAAAATGTGGGCGAGCAGTGGTTACGTGTGAATAGTATCGCTGCACTTCTTGCAGCTGAGTTGTGGTAACTACAAAATTTCCATGTGGTTGAGTTGTCGCTAGTAATTGCGATGTGGTTACGTTGTGGCTAGTGTTCGCCGACAGATCGACTCCAGCTTTCGTAGGATGACGTCGACGCAACGTTGTGTTTGCGATGTGACCGGGCGCTATAATGCGCGGTCTCGCTGGTGGTGGTTCCGTTGTGGCTGCGACGTGGCGTTGATGTGGTCGGTATTGCCCACACGGTTGATTTTGGCGGCCAAATGTGGTCCGTGTGAATACATAACATAACATAACATCACGCTTTGTTTCCCCGAAGGGTTAGGCAGAGATGTAGGTACCTATTATAGTACACCCACATTTCGCCAGTTATGTTTAAGTCCCATGTAATAGGGGGCGAGCCTATTGCTATCTACTGGGCACAAATCCAGACTCCGGGCTGCTACTGAGAAAATCCAGATAGAAAGATCCGTGTGAATAAACTATTCGTTTTCATACAAATTAGCGCCCGTTCACGTGCTGTCGTTTTGGTGTGGTTGTGGTAAGTGTGATCGGGCCTTGAACCTTGTCGTTCAGATAAACATAAAAACTTTTACAAACTCTAGTTATCCTTGTCATTCTTATAGCAATAATGTGAGATGACCATCAATATTGTCATCTCACATTATTGCTATGGTAAAGGTTTAATAGTCAATACCATATATATTCAAACCTTTTCTGCATTATCCTTTTGTGCTATTGTCCATCAGTACGACAGCAGCTACTTCTTCAATAATTTTGAAACGTTCAAATATTGGTGCTTTCCAAAAGCTTCAATCGTATTGATTCTCAACATATATCAACTACTTGTAATCTAAACTTGTGTACGAAAATGCCATATATTTTAAATTGGCATCCGTTCAAATTCCAACGAATAATTTCAATATTTTTCTCTCCGATAGCCAACCACTTAAATATCTCATCTTCGTAAAATAAATTAAAATTTCATAGCAACCCGTAATTCAACTCAAGCCATATATTGCGTATAATAAATCACCTCAAATTAAGTTTGTTCGTTCTAGTTATTATGAAACCACTTCACCTTTAAATTGCCGTGTACGACGCTTGAACGTAATTCAGATTCAAGCTTCTTAGTTTTATGAAGCCCTTGCTGTGTTGCCTGTGGTTTCGCTCGCATATAAGGAAAATTCTTGATGTTCCCGGATAAAAGTATCCTATAATGTTTATTCATGACATAGTCTATCTGAGGGCTAAAGATCATAAAAATCTGTTGAGTCGTTTATGCGTGATTGAGTAACAAACATGCTCACAAAGCTTTACGTTTAAAATAATTGTGGGATCCCGGATTTGTACAGTCAGTATAATTAATTGTTTATCAAATTAGCACTGCCAATTTGTCATGTTCTAGTCATTTCACACAATTGACAAAGAATGACAGTAAGGACAATTTAAGTTGGTGGTCAATTTGGTAAACGATAATTTTCCCTGACTTTAGAAGCACTTTTTTGTTGGGCATCTACAAAAAAAATATATCTGCGTCGATCGATTCTTCTAATAGAGTTTTGAGATAACTAACGACCTTAAAGATTGTTACAGAAGAAGTGACAGCGCGCACTGATAGCTGAATTTACTCCGATCCTTTCATAATGAGTTTACAGAACTTCTATAATAGGGTTTCTGCTTCAATAGAAATATTGTAAAATACTTTATTACGCAGTTAGAGAACCAGTGGTGGCCCAGTGGTAACGACCGTGACTTACGAATTGTAAGGCGCGGGTTCGAACCCAAGCAGGCACTTCACTTTGTGTAAATTTATTTCATCACCACTGCTCTCAAAACGGTGAAGGAAAACATCGTGAGGAAACCGACATATCCTAGAACCAAAAATTCGAAGACATGTGACATCTACCAGCCCGCACTGGGCCCGTGTGGTGAATTACGGCCACTTCTTTTCACCGGGAGGAGGCCTGTGTCCCAGCAGTGGCAACATTATGGGCTGATTATGCTACGCAGTTCATTACTAAGTACTTACGCTGTTATTTTGTAATTTCGCTAAGGAAAATAAATCACATTTCATCAGACTGAGATGCAAATAGAAAGCAATTATTTTTAGTTTCATCAGTGCCCAACAAAATTGGTTCCAGTATTAAGCACAAAGGTCAAATAAAATTAAAATCGTCGCGTATTTTGTTATAAGAACACGAAACAATCTCATTTTGTAATATAATATTTTTCCGTAATTTCTTTCCACTTTTCCTTGTTTCCACTTTGATGGATACTGATGGAAGTGGTATCATAAAGTTAGGACCTCTTAAGGCATAGCCTGTATCTTTATTTGGACCGCCTAAGCCTTTGTAATACAGTAAAATCTTCTCAGAGCCCGTCTTTAAGGATAATTAATTTACTTATCCAATATTAATTTATCCGAGTCCATCAATCTTATGATATTAGACGCGATTTTGTTGTTTTTTTAAAACCTAATTCTTTAATTTCTTGGGTGGCTGTATTTATATAGCTTCTTCAGTTTTGGATTCTTCTAATGGACACGACAAAAGGATTAAATTAATACACCGTTACAGTCAGTAACGATACTACTGAAAAACTAAATGTTGACTTCCATTAGTTTAGTTTCGGTAATATTTGCTCAACTCATCATGTAGTAACCGTGTCGTAATTAGTTAACCGGGTATTAGTTTGGTGAATAATGGTAACATGATATGTCTCCACTCAGCCGATAAATGTATGTCCAATTTGATGGCTTCCTAATGCCACTATAGCCTCTATGAATATTTGACATATTAAACCAAGTAGGTTTAATACGTCAAGTTGAGCCTAGTCGATGATCATGAACGTCAGAGCATGGTTAACCACCTATTATCCAATAGAAACCAGACCTGGGTAGAAAGTTCCTCATCCTCCTTAGAAAAGGGATGATCTCCGACTAGACGCGTGTTGTGTCTGGTGAGCCACTTACTGCCCGAAGGTTGTTTTTGGGTTTTTGTATATAATTATGTTAATCGCGAGGGTGGGTAACTCTGCTTGCGCGATGCAGGATTTGCGTGACGTCAGGTAGGATATATGCATGTGGCGTTGTAGTTAAGCAAACTTTTTAAGAAGAAAGTATCTAAAATCCGTCTTTGACTCTTGCTCACTGAAACCATACATTCTGTTACTTTAATTTATCCTTTTGGCCTGTGGCGAGGGAGTTGCTCGCACATTATCCATGTTTTCCTTATCTATAATCGCATCAAGGTAGTTTTTACAACTTCTTTCAGCCGTCACGCAATGTTAGTCTGCTATTATTAGTAGATTATAGCAAACATGTCTGTTATGTAGCAGGAATTGAGTACAGTGTGTTATGCCCCCAATGAAACCAGGTCGGGGCCTAGCGCGGCCAAATAGTTGATGTGCCAAACTTGTTAAATATTTTAACTCGCAGAGATACTATTGCGGAGTTTGATCATACTATTCTACAGTATAGACTACAGTCCTTTCAGAGTTATTTTACCTCCGACAGCAGTAATCTAACATCAACCTTATTGTAACGAAACTAAAGATCACTTTGATTCTGACAGACTTGTCAGTGGTATCAATCCAAGAGCAATCTTATTGTAATGATAACATAAATTTAAAATTTTAAAACCCCCGGCACACCTCTATCTATATGTAACCTATTCATTGAGACCATTCCAATGAGCTCAAACACAATACCTGTGCTGTAAGTTGGTGAGGGAGTTGGGTATCCTGCAAATCCAGGTAATGCCGCAGCATCGGTTCAAGGTTAGTATGTTATTCTAATATAATTGAAGTAACAGAATACCAAATTTCGACTTGATCCTTGACCTTTAGAAGATGCTCACATCCATTCATCAACTAGAAAAGAACTGATAATCTCTAAAAGGCTGAATAGATTTTCTTGAATCATAGCTAAGAACACTCTCGATCTTTAAACAATACAAAAAAAAATCGAAATCAGTTCATTCGTTTTACAGTTACGATGCCACAGAGAGATACACACGTTAAACTTATAACACCCCTCTGTTTCCGTCGGGAGTTTAAAATAAACATCACTCTGATTTTGACAGTGATGCAAGATTCGAGGTAAACTACGTAATTGTGAATGGACTGTATAATTGACGTTGTTAATTCGTTTGATTTTGGAACGAATTTCTTTAACGCGGCTTGCAGTAGGACTGAACTGGTAGAAATCGTCACGTAACGAAAAAGCGTTATGGCCACTCCATGCGAATTTGCTTCTTCTTTTCTTTCGATTATAGAGACAGAGAGAGAGAGAATTTGGTCAAAATGAAGATCCAAGAAAAAAATTGTTTTATTCGTGGCATAGAGCTTTCGAAAGTAGGAAGGAATCTTTTTTTCGCCTGTTATACTACAGAGAAGTAGTAGTGGTCAATTCATCAGTGTATCTATTCAACCAACTACAATCTAACGTTAGACAAAAGCCTTTTTCATTCCAGTTGAGCTGGTGCATATCCGATCCGTATTCACAACCTACGAGTACCTATCATAACTCTCTTTTGTAGGTTGTTGCTAAGCTAAGAAGTTGGTACCAAAAAGGTTGTCAATTTTCCTTTCAAACACACCGTTTCAAATAATAATACTACAGAGCTCTTCCGTTTTTATGACAACAAATAAGCTCAATAAAATATCCTTGCCCCTAAATCATTATCTTCTTGCCAAATGCATTGGTCCGGAAACATGGGCATAAAATTGTAAAGGCAAATAATTTAGAATGATTGAGTTGCATTAATAACCTTTGTAGATTTATTTATTTTTAGGTGGTGAAAAGATGTAAGTAGGGTGTGAAGACCGTTTTCAATTATAGCTAAGAACACAGGCAGCAACGTTGTCTAATAACAACAATCTGTGTTTAACTATCCGTAGATCAAGTGGTTGTAATAGGGGAAATTTCCCCTTTGACCGTAGCATTTATTGGAAACAGACTTATATCGACAATTTGTAGCGCCCCGCGGTTTCACTCGCATAAGTCTCGATCCCGTAGGGATATCGGGATAAAAAGTATCCTATATGTTAATCCAGGTTTCAAACTATCTGTGTGCCAGATTTCAGCCAAATCCGTTGAGTAGTTTTTGCGTGAAAGAGTAACAAACATCCATCCACCCATCCATCCATCCATCCTCACAAACTTTCGCGTTTATAATATTAGTAGGATTAATGTTTCCTATAACTTGATATTTGTTGTGTTAAGCTTACATTAAGTAGTCATCATCTTGATGAATTTATCCTTAATCCGAACCAAATTCTAATCTTTTACAAGTACTTACCTCTTTGTGTATATACTTATTCATTGCCACTTCGCTGCTTCCATTTTCGCTCACAATACCTTCATAATCCTTCTAAGCACAAAATATAATTGTTCATGTCTATCTGTAAGCCTATTGCTTTTGTTTACAACCACATATTAAACGTGGCTAAGACATTTCTCGGATTAGTTCAACGGATTATGCAGGGCCGGATTCGTTAGATAAATTAAAATTGTACTTTTATTATCGAGGAACGAAAAAGTTGAGCAACTTTTTAATAGTATTCGTTTTTCGTACAGCAAGCACAGCACCTATTCGAACTGTAATTTGCATTCATAATGTTGGCATTACGTAGTCTGAATAATAATGTCTGATGGAAGGTGCAAGTATAAATTGACCTAGAAGTGCTAAACGTTTTTTTTTTTCTTTGACTGTGCGCTCGCTGTACGTCATTTATAGGTGTTCAGTACCAATTGTTTTGTCTAACTAATTAATCAAGGCACTACGCAGTTAAAAAAGGTCTAGCAGCTTTAGAATCCTACTAATGTTATAAATGCGAAAGTTTGTGAGGATGGAGGAATGGATGTTTCTTACTCTTTCACGCAAAACTACTGAACGGATTTGGATGAAATTTGGCACACAGATAATATATAACCTGGATTTACACATAGGATACTTTTTATCCCGATATCCCTACGGGATTGTAACGTTACGATTTAGCCGGAGGGCGAGTCCTCGAGGAGTCAGGAATGCAGCGTCTTCTCAGAAACGTGGTGACCGCTCAGCAGGAATTAGGGCTGCGGCGTCTAAACGCCGTGCAGCAGCCGGACGAATGATGGCAGATTCCTTCTAGTGATGGGGGCGGCGTCTCACGTCACCCAGCGCCTGGACGTCATCGATGAGGGTTCTTATAGAATTCCCAGGGCTTCGGCGTCCTTACGCCGTGTAACGGGGCCCTGGGAGTCCGGGCAACGGCGTCCACGCGCTGAACAGCTGGAGTAGCCCATGGAGGACTCTGAGCTGGTCGCCGGTACTCACCGGGATGAGGTTTGAGCTGGTTGCAGGTGCTCACCGGGATGAAATAAAAGTCTTTTGAAGACTGAAAGTAGACGTTTATTTGGGCCTGACGACCCGTATTTAAAGGAGTCAGAAGCATCCTAATTCAAAAATATTATAATCTTACCTAATCATAATTGTTTGTCAGCCAAAATCAATAAAGCGGCTTACAGTGAAGACCTAACCTTATTAACTAGCCTTACAAAAGGTTCGTTGACAATTTAGAAAATGGAAAAAGAAACATGATAGATGACAATTTATGATGAAAATGTCAATGAATGAAAATATTTTATGTGTTTTACAAAAACAGAAAATGACAAATGTAAAATAAAGTTTAGAAAGTATGTTTTGTAGTATAAGTATTAGTTAAGAGTGTCCTGTGATTTAATATCTAAAAATATAGGTACAGGTAACAAGAATTGAACACATCCAGCCCTTTTACTGCAAAATATATAAATAAACTAAAGGATGTGGATTCTGTGAAGCGGAATACCACAGGATCGAGAATTATGCGGGTGAAACCGGGGGGCGCTGCTAGTTAGGTATGTAGCCAAAGGCTGCACTACCAAAGGACGATCAGTGGCCGGTGCCAATTTGTTATGTAGCTGTCTATAACGTCATACGTTTGCCAGCTTACAGTTTGCTCTATTTTAGTAATTTATTACTGAAAATGCCAGAAAGTCGAAATTGAAACTGAGGGGTGCTATACGTACACTTGTTCGAGTCGACGCGCCTGACTGAGCGCAAAAACAGTCAAATGTAAAATATTACAAAACACTAATCCATCTACATGACACTCACCTCAAAATCGATTTAAACAGACCGGATCTGACGAAATAATGAGGTTGTGTGGTGTTTTCATTAGATTAAACAATATGAATAAATATATAGCGCAGAACATTTTGACGAAATTTAATTAATAGGTAGTTATGAAATGATATGTTGAGGTTTTGGATGTAAATAACGGTTAACAGATTATGCCACAACATTTTGATTTGAACTCATTAACACAAGCTATGTACTATAACAATCCGGATGGACGTTACGGTACTGGGCGGATTGATGTGTGCCAAATGAAAGACTATTGGCGATGTTAACATTCTTTACAACAATATGTTCACCGCTTGTCAACGCTGCGGAGGCCGACTGACAATCTCTACTGTTTTTTTTTTCCGATTTTCTTTATTCAAATCAATGTTTGTCTTTTTAAACATTTAAACCCGCGAAGGTTGCATGCTAATAGCACGCCCGGTTCAAACCTCTACAGTACCTACATGACCATAGTAAAAAAGGTTATATTTAAAGCCTGTGATATCGCACTGCTGGGCTTCTCTCTCTTCTCTCTCTTCTTAAGGTCTACTCTCTTTCCACTTCTCTCTATAGCAAGCTGCTATGGATCAGTTCTTGTTGAAGGAGTCTAGCCCATCTCGCCATCTCCGTTTGGACCTGCCGCAATGTCGCTTGCCATTACAGGATATAATGCACTAAATTAATGATATACAACAAACTTTTAATTATGCAAAACAAGCCACGAACTGGATTCGCTCTTGGTACTAAATAGATGGCAATTTCTGAACGGTTATTATGATGACGTCAGTTCCTGGCTACCGTCGATTAGTGGCAAAATTCAATTTATGGCAACCACTATTTCATTACCTACTAAAGCCAGATTACTGAATAGATGATTGAACTAGCCATTTCATATCGCACTATTGTTCCATACAACTTATATTAAATTAATATTAATGAATTCACTTTTCAATGTTACGAAGTTAATGAGAATTCAATAATGCAGTTCCATTGTCGTTTTATTATCTTTCGACAGCACTAAATTATGCATAGTTATTAAAATTGATTTTAATGTAGTCGCTCGCTTTGTTTTTTTTTTTTAATTAATTCGTTGAAATAATCAATGAATCCGTACAGGTATTTTATGGAAACTTATTGTACAAAAGACTGCAGCACATTATATGTACTACGTTTAAATTCGTTGGCACCCTTGCCTGTTTTTTTTGCACGTGAATCACGCACTTCTGCACACTTAACAGAATTTGATACTATTTCAACATTTAGACCGTTCACACCAAAATGTATTTTCAACAAAAATGGAATGCTGCGCAGTATCAAGATCGGTCGCTAGTATAAAAATGTTTTATAGAAATATTTTAAGATAACAGTAATGTTTTATCACAGCTCTTCGTGAACCAGTAAAGATTTCGATAGCGTATGGATATCCCGCCTTTTCATAAGATGACATACTTCATGTTATTTATGTTGACGAGCCGGATTTCTGTCGATAAAGCCAGCCCTAGATCCCTGGATATAGAGGTATCCATTGGCTGTACCTCTGAATATGTAGTAGCATAAGTAAGTGATCAGTGTAAAGAAAATATGGACGTTCGTATGTACCATAATATATTTACCTAATGGAATAAGCCAAACTTTAGTATTACATTACTTAGGTTGATTGCCTTAGCTTTACTCAATAGACACTGAGGATTTTTTTGACACAAATCTCTTTGAATATTCATGGAATAAATAAACAAATTAATTAAAGTGTCTAAACTTCGTTAATTTATAATTCATTTTTGTTTACTTTGTAGTTATATTTCAATATTAGTTTCAAGAACTACGTAACTGCAAACAGTATTAGATACTCAAAATATAATGCCTTTCAATGAAGTTTTTTTATACTCACAATTTTTGTTTTCTTGCTCAGATATAAATACACCTGTATTTCCCTAATAAAATACAGCTAACACTGTGAACTTTCATACTCCCAACTTCAAATGGAAAGCGAAAATTCCATCAAAGCGAGCTTACGTAACTTGAAATTAGCGCAAACGCGAACTAACATTAGCACTTCCCTAAACACGATGCATTTGGATTTTAAGCGCTAATGTTGTATGCTAGTCACTTCCTAAGCTACATAAATCATATAATTCTTGTCGCCTCGCGTTTGCGAAGTTGGAGCGCCAGAAGTTAGTGCTTGTCCCGAATTAATTTACAGTACAGATCCGGCCCTGGTTTTAGATTTATTGTTGTCGCTATTTCGGAAGCCGAGCACTCACTAGGTAACGATCGAGTGGTCTGTAAATAGGGGCTGTGGATTTTGCTTTCTCCTCTACTGACAAATGGCTATAGCAATCCGAACCGATTCGCATTCCACCAAGTTTACTAAGGCTTAATCCCACTGATTAAAAGCTTAAGAGTTTCGGATGTTGGTAAGCTTGAACTTCGTAGAGTTTATTGGTGTTCGCTGCGACCTTCAAATGTTGCCGTTTCTATGTTTTTGAAACTAGTTGTGTTGGTT
This sequence comes from Fissipunctia ypsillon, assembly GCA_947568875.1. NCBI lineage: Eukaryota > Metazoa > Arthropoda > Insecta > Lepidoptera > Noctuidae > Fissipunctia > Fissipunctia ypsillon. Next base: position 6,166,738 of record OX387656.1, on the reverse strand, counting down.
AAAAGTTACTGACTTAAATGACAAGAAAACCAGTTACGAGCTAAAAAGATACAGCCTACCTTTATTGGTGGGATTACCTATTGTGAATACAATATGTAATGCGTACCTATTTAACTTGCAATTTTGTTAAGAGTGCCATTTGCATTATTCGTGACATTTGCTACGCCGATGCTACGAATAATTCGACGCGCTGGCTACAGATGCTACGTGTAGCGCTACGCCATTGCTACGCGTAGCGCTACGCCAATCCGCCGTCTATGCTACGCTGATGTTTATATCCAAACAAAGCTAGCTGTTGATTAGATCACGAAATACAAATAACTTGTATCTTTTTAGTTTCTTCGAGTATATACGTAGAAACTTACATAGCACCACGCCGTTTTTCAATTGGGGAAGTACGATCTTAAAAGACTACGTTATGAGACATTTTTTTTTAAATAAAAAGCATCCTAGCTGGATAGACATGCTTATCCTTACCTATAAGTTTTCTTTAGCAAAATATCAAAGGAGCAAACTAGTAATTGGGCATCGTTAGTACTTTGGCGCGCCCACACCGGCAAAGCAAAGGCGACACTAAGAAGACAAACTCCTGTAAACTTTGAGCTGTTTCTCTAACGGTGTCTCATTGCCCAGTGCACCAGTGGATCTGAAAACGGAAATTTGATAGAAGTTATGATACACCTTCGAATTAGATGAAAGTGAAAACACAATTATATCGAGATCGTCGTTGTTAATATGTATCAATACAAAAGTGCGGACTGAAAATAAATTAAGGGTCATTGGACTTTAAGGTATTAGGTACTAACATTAAGAATCTGTGTTGTCCTAATAAAAAAAAAATATTTAAGTTTGATTTTTTGATTGACGTAGAAGGGTGTTTACCTCCGACGATTTAAAAAAAAAATATTGAGGACTGTGGAGTCTTCAGTTTTCTTAAAAGTAAAATTAGTTTCCTGCAAAAATACTTATTAAGTACTATGTTTTACGTGTAGTCAACCGCTCGCCAGTGATATTACTTGAACTACGAAAACACTTACTGCTACCATGGACGAGCGGTCGATTGTACAGATCTTGAAAACATCACAAATTAAATCGGATGTTTATAAATATTTCTAATACACATTTCCTAAACCACGCTATTTCTGAATCCTTCTGTAGCAGTCGTCAAAACGCCTGAAATAGGTTTTCGACGATTAAAGCTCGCGAGTTCCCATGGAAACAGTCAAACACAACCATTATTCTAAATGTTATGACTTACTGCTTGAATGTTAACTAACTCTTGCTTCTCTTTATAGGTCAAAATGTATTCGAAAGTTTCAACTCCGGAAAATCTATCACTTTAATACAGTTGAGGGGACTAGTACCAGCTTGAAATTAATGCGTCTTAATACATCAATCTCACACTAACATTATAAATGTAATAATAACTCAGTCTGTTTATTACCTCATCTTAATGACTAAACCACTGAACCGATCTTAATGAAAGCCTGGGACGTGTAGAAAGACATACTTAGATTACTGTCCATTCATGATGAAAATACTAAACTTACATGCAGACAAACTCGCGGGCAGCAGCTAGTACTCCATAAATTCCCCTGTGGTGTCGACAAAAAACCTTGATCTTACTTTTAATTAAGTTTTTTAGTGTAGTAAATTACTCTTCAGTTGTCTCACTGTCTTATCGGATAGAATTAATGATTAAAGTTTTTCAAAGTTATTTTAAATCCTTTGTGAGAATGATACTTAAATGTTTTGGCATTAGATTAGCATGAATTATAATTTAAAATGTTTTTTTCTGTGATATCTGTCAGGGTTGAAATGTCTTTGAGAATGAGAGAAAAATATAAATCTTAATTTGTTTTCAATTTTAAAAGGCTGCAGTACAGCAATCTTGATATAAAATTATGTTGTCAATATTTATGGTTTCGAATTGTGCCAACATTCCTTAATGACCCGCATAGAAATGTTTCCTCCTGGCGAAATAGACGACATACAACTTTTATCTTTGAAAGATAACAAATTTTTAAACTCTTTTAGCCTGTGTTCGAAGTAAAGTACTTAACTTTGGATTATAATTTAAGATAATGCTGGCAATAACATAAGACATCAGCATAATTACATTGTTTATTCCGAATCGAACCCAACTCTTCACACGTTCTCTGCCAGGTAGGTCACCGGTGACCGCAGATAATTAATTTTCTTGTGTCTACTGTCTGTTAGTTAAGGGAGTTAAGTCATAATGATATCATTACTACCTACGGCATGTTTTGTGCAGGTTATAAATTAATGTAACTGAAACAAACACACATCGTCAAAGAATACGGAACTACTCGTAGTATTTAAAACTTTTATTGTAATATATTTGTACAAAGTTATAAAGTTTCACTATTTATTGGATCAGCTAATGCACACGGGAAGTTTCTGTATTACACTATTAGTTCAATACAAAAGTTTATAAAACCACCATCCAACTAAAACTTTTACAAATAGTACATATTAAATGACGGGGGAAATGAAGCAGAAATTCCTGCGAAACTACACACTGCCATTTTAGTTTATTTTGCTGAACAATCATCATTTTATGAAAGCAAATAACATTTTTAAAACGCAACAGAAATTGCTGATCGTTCAGTTCTGAATCTAGATTGTAGAGCGTGCATCATTTTAAAAGAAAAGTTTTCGTATTACATTAGTAACTTTACTACAGTGTATAGGTACCAATCTTAAATAGACATCGTTCAAGAATTTGAAAAATTACAGTTATGTCTTTCTTCGTGGCTGTGAAAAAACGGTACACGAAAATATAGTTACTAAGAAAATGTTAGAGTTAATTCCATCTAATATTTCGTGAAATGCTCCGGTAAAAGATAAAAATGGTTGGTACGTCCTTTCTTCCTGGCACCGGAACAGAACAATCTTAAAGTAGTTTAAAAAAGTGAAAATTGTAAGAGAAGTGTACTAAGCAAAGGTTAGAATTAATTCTATCTAATATTTCATCATAAAATATGAAGTGAAAATTCCTATCTCTTTCGTGAAATGTTCCGGTACCTAAAAGTTAAAATGATTCGTACATCCTTTCTTCCTGGTACCGGAACTGAACCATCTTAAAGTAGTTTAAAAAAGTTTAAATTGTAATAGAAGTTTCAAGGTTTCTGGTAAAAAAAAAGTCCTATCCGAAAATAAAGAAGTCACATAAATAAAAGGCAGAAAGTTGGTGCGACCCTCAAATAAAATTGATCCGGTTATAATAATCCTATTTCATAATACGCAGTGAAAATAGCTATAGTTACTTGTCCCGACTGATTCATCAACACAGAGCCTAAACCGCTGGGGATACAAACTTGACATTTTGGCAGTCGATGCCTTTTATGTTGTAAGCAAGATACTAAGGAAGGATTTTTTGGAAATTCGACCTTTAAGGGGGTGAAAACGGGGGATTTTGTTTGTATGAAAAAATCTTATTTCTCGAGTAAATAAAATTAAAACTTGGCACGAATACTTACCTAACTAAATTATGAAGGTTGTCATTTCTTGCTTTTCTAAACTAGCCCCTAAAGGGGGATTGGGCGGTGTCAAAGTTTGTATGGAAGAATTTTAACGCGCGGTTCGATTAACTCGAAACACAGTATTTATACTTAAGACCGAAAATAAAGATTAACGTGTATCAGGATTTTTTGAAAATCTACCCCTAACGGGGTACTAAAGTTCGAAATCTACGCGGACGAAGTCGCGCGGGAAGTGCTAGTAGAAAAAAAAGAGGGTGTGTGCTTATGACCACACGATAGAAGTGAAAATTTGCGACTGTAACCGAGTATACGCGATTCAGCATCACCGACCGACTGGAGCCGAGTATACCCGATGCAGCGTCACCGGCCGACTGGAGCCGAGTATACCCGATGCAGCGTCACCGGCCGACTGGAGCCGAGTATACCCGATGCAGCGTCACCGACCGACTGGAGCCGAGTATACCCGATGCAGCGTCACCGGCCGACTGGAGCCGAGTATACCCGATGCAGCGTCACCGGCCGACTGGAGCCGAGTATACCCGATGCAGCGTCACCGACCGACTGGAGCCGAGTATACCCGATGCAGCGTCACTGACCGACTGGAGCCGAGTATACCCGATGCAGCGTCACCGGCCGACTGGAGCCGAGTATACCCGATGCAGCGTCACCGGCCGACTGGAGCCGAGTATACCCGATGCAGCGTCACCGACCGACTGGAGCCGAGTATACCCGATGCAGCGTCACCGGCCGACTGGAGCCGAGTATGCCCGATTCAGCGTCACTGACCCGAGCGTGAAGGTTCAGTTTCGTTTACTGTTCAGAATAAGCGCAAAGTGCGTCTAAAGAAGTTTTTATTTCAAAAATATGAGGTGACCCAAGTCAACAAATCAGACCAACACCCAAGTTCTTGTTACTTACATCATAAAGATAATTAGTCCTTGCAACCTCCTTCTCATCACGACGTCGTTTGTGTACACGTAGTGAGCCAGCTCTGCCCATTCTCCTTTATGACAAGGTTGAAGGATAATGTGTTAAAATTCGAAAGTAGAGTAATAGCGGAGCGTGCTTAAGTGGTGCGCACGGAACGCAGTAACTTTTAACGATGTGCTGTAAAATATGCTGTTTGCTCGTCGCGACGGATTCATTTCAATGATTCTCCCTTTGTTGCTGCTGTAACTTTATCTCGTATCGTATCTGTAGAGGAACTTGAAATGTATTTATATGGAAGTTATAAATACACCTCTGCCCAACCCTTCGGGGAAACAAGGCGTGATGTTATGTGTTTTAAGTAAATTCTTCAACGTAATATTCATTTGCGTTTGGCCTTTATTTTGGAAACAATAGCAAAATATTATGATTTTCAGTGTGATTTCAATAAAATAGATTGATATGACAGTATAGTATGTGTCAAAAGCAATTAAAAATAACCTATTATTGAAATAGGTAATTTTGAACACCGTGTATAAAAATTTGGTTTTCATTATTTTACGAGTAGTTCCTAAAATTTTGTAATAAAATAAAAACATCAACCCATTTTCCCCCGTCCCATAACTGGGGGCACTAAAAATATAAACTCCAATTAAGAACACAACGAAATTATCAAGCAACACGTACCTGAACAAAATTAATCAAATTATAATTACACAACTCAGAAAAACAAATAAAACAGAAAATATTCGATTACACAAATTATCTCATTAAGCAAAGAGCATTTTCGTGTCGAGTACAATGCGAGATGACCTTGTTGAGTGGGACCCAATTTGCTGAATATTTGCTTGTACCAAAACACCTTGCTCATAAAAGGGTAGATTACTGGGCTTATCACTCTTCTATTACCTGCCTGGTACCTACTGAAATCTAGAAGAGTGATGAATATAAATGTTGATGGATGATGAGGGAGAGGAAGGCCAAAGTAAAGATTAATGGATTGTGTGAGGACTGATACGAAACAGATGATACAGAGAAGGGAGTGAATGATAGCATGACGGTTGACAGGGGAGAATGGAAGAAGAAAGCGTGTTGCGCCGACCCCAAGTAATATGGGACAAGGGCAGGAAGATGATGATGACTGAAATCTAGTTAATCAGTTGTCTCGTGGTAATGTCAAGGCATACTAGCGGGTCGAGAGATGTTCGAAAGAGTTACCGTGGCCCCGGCACAGGCAACAGAAGGAACACGGGTGGGTTTTAGTCAGTAAAAGTCTGACACGCCCTCCCGCTCCGCCCAAAGCGGGAGAAGTCATTTGATGATTTCTCATCCAAAAAAAGGCATACTGGTGGACTTACTTACTAGAAAGAGTTGAGGGCGCTTAATTCTCTGCTCGTTAATCGCAGTGATTATGACTATAACCCCTCGTCATTAAAACAATGGGTGCCTAATCTTTATAGCTTGCTTACATAACAAACTTTCTGTGGTACGTCTTTCAATTGGCTTGCGAACCAGCTTACGAATTCTCCCACGCATCCTTTGTGGTACAGTGGTACAAGATTAAGCACTAATTGTTTAATCCTATAGATAGATGGAGGAAATAGCTAATGTGGAACCTTATGCCATATGTATACACAAACTAACCTATGTAGAGTAAATGTTACATTTGGAATAGGCTACTTAAATATAATATTTGAGTCCTTATTAATTATAAGTGTAGAAAAGAAAATTTTAGCGCTAAATAAAAATCCTTTGCAACGACGACATTGTCTTTACTCAGTAGTCATTATTTTCCGGAAAAGACAAATAAAATTTAATTTACTCTTTCAAAACAAAATAGGGTCTCATAAAAATGCTTTTGAAGTAGCCTCGAAAATATGCTGAAACAAAAGGACTGCGTTTAAAATGTGGAAAGAAGAAAAGGCGTAATAATAACATTAGGGAAGAGCCTACTTGCCCAGTTTTAAAAGCTGTGAGTGAACAGTGAAGAGAACTGTCCCTCTTTTTGTTATTTAGACAGTTTACAGAGGACACCCACGTCAAGAACCCTTTTTCAACAATGTGTCACATTTAAGGGGTAGGTATATCAGATGTAGATTTAACTGTTTGAAACTTTGAATGTGCACTGCTTTGTTTTTGTAGAAATTAAGCGGTCATACCCTCACAGAACAGACATAGAATTAGGGGAAAAACGTTTTGCCCTAATGACGTAAACACACTTCTAATGTAAGCATATTTCTACTGAAGAGATTTAAGGAAATTCAGAATGAATGACGTAATCAATAGGTCCGTTCAAATGAGATTGCAACAATCTCGGGTCGTCCATTGTCGAATTACTTTATCTATCTCTGAAAATCTTATCAGTTCTTCACCTGTGTATCGGATCATCGGGACTATTATCAAAATCAATTCAAAGACGGAAATTGGGAGAAACAAAGGCAAAATACGTGTCGATTTCTGTGGTCGAGGTTGTTTAAAAATGTTGCAACTGCAGAGTTCAGTCACTCCCATTCAGATTTAATCGTATTTGTATTATAAAATATCGTTGCATAAAAGATTGAACGATGACGTAGTGACAGGGTTGAATCGTATCGGAGAGAAACTTAGACACTCGATATCTAAGTAGTACACAATGTGATATTCAAAATATCACTTATTATTTGAATGGGAGCCTTTTGGACTATAGTTTAATGTTTGCTCGTTGGCATAACGTTCTCTGAATCATTAATTGTAACTTTTTAATCTCTTTCCTGAAATGAAAAGTACAGAGAATATTGTATTCATAATTAGGTACATAATTACCAAATAACTGAGTTCAGTTATTTAGAAAAAAGAACGAAACAACAATACACAGAATGTTGTATTCATAATTACATTGAATTTAATTATGAATGCAATATTCTCAGTACCTACTATTTCGTATTTTTTTTAAATTTAAGAATTTCAAATTTTTCTTTTCAAAGAAATAGGTCGTTTTCCCTAGTACCCTTTCATTTTCATGTGGTTACATAAATGAATACATATTTATATTTACGACACTATTACTCGTGGTCATCCATCGATAACAAAACATCGATGACTCACGTCTGTTTATTTATTTGTAAATCACCGCCCTTTAGTATCTGCACTAACGCTATCCATTAAAACCACTCATCCATCAATGTAATGTGATACCGCTTTTAAATAAGCCGCAAAAGCTTGCGGACAGAATAAATCTGACCTCATACCCGTTGGGAACCAAAATCTTCCAATATATCAAATAAGGTTTTTTTCGCCAAAGATTTTCGTGGTCCACCGCGCGGTACGCACGATTCGGTAGTCTTCACACGAATGAAAGTCGTTATGGGAACCTGAACTGTTTGTCAAGTTTGCCATCGATATTTGTCTTTACTTCTTTTTGGTGTATATGTCAAAGTGTTATCGAGAACTCTTTGTATCTCTTTGTGTGTGTGTGTGTGTGTGTGTGTGTGTGTGTGTGTGTTGTGTCAACGTTTTATTTTGACACACCATGATGTAACGACAGGTTGACATCATGTAACAATTTACTGTGTACCACAAATTTAATGAAAGCTTACAATAAATTCGTCCTGTTAATACCTACAAATGAGGGAGTGGGCTTTGTCTACGCCGTTTTGTCAGCATCACTCTCCCGCGCTCATCCATCAATCGATCTTAGGCTTGCTTAGCAGCCGTATATTTATTAGTGTCGTAACGCATTTGTACGAATAATTCATTACTAGAGTAGCTAATTTGAATATTATAAGAGCCCTCCTTACCTCACACAATCTTATTTTATGGGACTAGTCCTGTCGCATAGTTCAAGTATTAACAGGGGATGATTATATTTCACTCTGGTGCATGAATAGATTTTTAAAACTCTTTTAAAAGTGTCCATACTTACCTTTAATAGTCGCACATCTGGCCAGTTTTCTGAACCATAAACTGAATTTTATTACTCAGTACGTTAAACATTTTAAAGTTCTTATATTTTTTGGCCGGCAAAAGCACAGTAACTTAGCGTAAATAGTCGAAGCGTTCCGTAAAACAATCTTCCGTAACAATTTTGTGTACACTGTTAATTGGGAAGAAATACCGCACTTTATTCAATGTTAATTAATCAATTTTGATTGTTTACAATCTGAATTCCTTGTGGGCGTGTTTCGAAATTAAATTTAAAGTAATCGAAGAGAAATACGACATTAATTATAAAAGTCCGTTTGTTAAAGGCTCCTGCAAACAGGCGTGACACGCGACGCGAATCGCACGTGTATACATTAGCAGTAATACTTTCCTAAATACTTTTATAAAACAATGTTGAATGTATATGCTGTTGGTGTTCTTTAATAAATAAATAAATGAATAGACACAAAGGCACCGCGTGTCACGTGACGAGCGGTGCCTTTGTGTCGCGTCGCGTGTCGCGCCAGTTTGCAGGAGCCTTAAAGTGATAGAACAGTTTCAACAGCCTGAAACAAAAGCAATTATATCGGATTACTCTTGTGGGGTTTCAACAGATGTTCTAGAAATCGACAACAAAAATCCAAATCCGCTTACAAATCCCGCAAGACTGTGAATCGTAGCGTATTATTAATGCCACAAATTCCCTTCGCGCAAACCCTTAGCCGCTTACGACACCCTTGGGGAATGACAGGATGGCCTCATTCATAGTCAGGAAGGACAATAAGGCATTAATTAATTGCTTGCTTTATGCAGTGAAGGTCATACGTCACTACGATGACAGTTGACAGGTCTTGTAATTTCGCGACGAGTGTCCCGACTCCCGTCTTCACTGCAGCCACTAAATCACTCTCAGATGTTATCCATTACTGTGTTTGCGCCACGAAGTTTATAAACGCTTTTAACCAAGATGCAATATTGTTTTCAAGAAGTTGTTGCCGTGAATCTGGACTGTGTTTTAAAAGTTATGTCAGGGGACGTTTTGCAGATCGTGGACGTACATAACTACACTCTAGTTTAAAAGCAAGGAGGATACCGTTAGGTGACTAGGAATTTTCCAAAAAGAGTGATCAACATCCATTAGTCTGCTGAGCAATGGTCTTAGGTCAGTGTCCAATTGATAACACAACAACGTGAAAACATCAAATTCAACAAAAACATATTGATTCGCTTTAAAACAAAAGACTGAAGAATATTTCAAATTATTGTGAAAAAATATTTAATATTGTGATGGTGTTCTGTTTGTGCCCCAAAGTTCGGTGTCCAAAACTGACAAGCATTTGTTTTTATGTTATTCGGTTATTCATACTATTTCGTTACGAGCTTGGATCATGATTCATGACGTAACTCCGTTAGCTGTGAATATTTTTAACCCAGCAGATTCAATAGAAAAAAATATTTCACTATTTTCACACGGTTTTGATAGACTCCACATCAAACGTTTAGTATGAATTGATACATGGATTTTTAAAACTTGATGAGAATTAAAGAGAAACGTTTCTTGACAAAATTAAGGTTTCCTTAAGATTCCTTAAAATTAAGGTGCCCTAAAGAGACAAATTGCTTGGCTTTATTGCTTCTTAAATGGACTGAAACGTAGGTAAGTACACCTGTATTTCTTTTTTATTACTACTTACAATTAATCAGGTGCTTGAATGCGATCACATTTAGAAGTATAGATAAAAACTTATTACTGAACGAACGGAAGTAATTTTTTCCTCACTTAACTGTTTGACTAAAGATTCCTTTGAAAACGGTCGCCAGTGAATGGAATCGCGTCAAAGAGCTTATTACTATAAAAAGTGCAGATAACCGCCTCTGCGTTGGGAGCGTTTTATCTATCGTTTGAAGTTTTTGTCGTGTGGTAATTTGTGCCGTTCGTTGTATTAAGAGAGTTCTCCAAACCTTCCTGTTTCGAATCTCCTTGGATTATAATCGGTTTTCAATTTTAACAAGGAAAATCTGTTTAAAAACCCGCAGAGGTTCATTGGATTACAAAAAACCGTAATATTTTTAATGATCTATTGTTCGTGTTTCCCTAAATATACAACACGATTTTGGTCAGGCAAATCAGTTCAGACGATTCAGCAAACAGTTAGCCGGTTCGTTTTCTCCACAAAATAAAATAGTTGGTAAGTACAGTATATATTCGGTAATAACAAGGCTATCAAATAACTAGGCTACCCCCGAAAGATCTTGGCAAAACATCTATCACTGAACACAGTAAACGTGATTGGATTCTCACAAAAGGATACCTAATCAAGCGTAGCTAATCAGTTTCGGCTGCCTTTGACGAGAAAAGCATAACAAGGCTTGAAGCACATATTAAAGCAATGAACAGTCGGGGAAAATGCAGCATAAGCAAAACATCTTTTGTTCTCCTAATTTAAATTAAAAGGAGAGTACTCGCCTTGTGTAAAGAAAGGAATTCTTTTTCCGAATTCAATTAAAAAGGTTGCCATCGCAATATTTTCGTTTTCATGAAATTGTACTGACCAGTCAGCTTAATTGCTCTTTAATGTTTACTCTAGATTTTGTACATAAACTAGCGACCCGCCCCTGCTTCGCACTGTTTTTACGACTAAGGGTGCTTACATAAAGAAACAGGCTTCCGGTACAGGTGAGTCTGTGCGGGTCGGTACCGATCGGTGCAGGCATAATATTCCCATGTTATCTTATGCGCTCACTTATAAAGAAACAGGTTTAGACCCGCACAGGCTTGCCTGTACCGGAAACCTGTTTATGTAAGCACCCTTAAGGTGGACGCACAAAGGTAGCCCGCGAAATTCAAATTTTCTTGCGTTTTTTGCAATTTGCAGGTCAGTGTCAGGTGGTATCTTGATCAAAATATGATTCGCAATTATAACAACTATATACATAATTATAACCATAAGAATCATTAATGCATACACACATAAACCTGCCGGAATCGACCCTCTACTAAATAATGGTGAAAATTGCATTAAAATTCGTTGCGCAGCTAAGGAGAACAACGCGGTCAACAGACAGACACGAGAAGCGACTTTCATTCATAATATGTATTAATATTTAACTTTGTGTATTGTGTACCTACCCATTTGTAAAACTAAACATCTCAATCGTAACTACTCATCACTGACAAACGTAATTCATCAATAAAAATTAAAAGTTTAAAATGCTAAAATAACTACTAACGGTTTGCTTTCTGTACATAATTTTGTATTTGTAGGATCATGATGCTGAAATTACCGAAGGCAACTTTATTATTATCATAGTTATCAAACATTTTCTAAAGCAACTTAATAATAGGTAGGGGAAAAAGTTTCTTCGCATTTTTTAAGAAAATTCAAAACATTTTTTAATATAGTTTATTCACATTTAACTAAAGTATGTAGGTACAATTTTGTTCGATAACTTTTTGCCATCTTGTAGGTAGGGACATGATCCCATTGCTATAGAAATTTTGGGACTTCTGATCAAAATACCGCGACAAGTGGTTTTGGCAGTCCTCTCGTGATGTTAACCAGACACTGCCTAAATAATTCTGAAGAGACCGAAACAGGTGGAAATCTGAAGGTGCAAAGTCAGGACTATACGGCGGATGCATTAACATCTCCCAGCCAAACTCTCTTAATTTTTGCTGAGTGGCTAAAGATGTGTGAGGTCTAGCGTTATCATGATGAAACACCACACCCCTTCTGTTGATTAATTCCGGCCGCTTTCTCTCAACTTCTTGCTTTAATCTCATCAGTTGTTCGCAGTAGAGTTCAGAATCGATGGTCCTGCCTGGTGGTAACAGCTCATAATGAATAATGCCCTTCCAATCCCACCACACACACAGCATCACCTTGTTGCGAGTTAACCCGGGTTTCGCCACAGTCTGTGAAGCCTGACCGGCCTTTGACCACGACCTTTTTCGCACGTTCTTGTCGTACGTGATCCACTTTTCATCACCAGTTATCAGCTTCTTTAAAAATGGTTCGGTTTCATTACGTCGTAATAAAGAATCACAAATGAGTACACGGTTCATTAGGTTTCTTTCAGTGAGCTCGTGAGGTACCCAAATATCGAGCTTTTTTGTGTACCCAGTTTTTTTCAAATGCGCCAAAACTGTTTTGTGGTCAATTCCTAGTTCTTCAGCTACGTCGTAACTACTGATATGACGATCTTGCTCCACTTTTTCAAAAATGGCATCCATTTTATCCGTAATAGGGCGACCAGAGCGACGTGCATCTTTGACATCAAAATTTCCGGATTGAAAACGCTTAAACCAAATTTGTGCTACTCTCACAGACACTGCACCAGGTCCATAAACATCGCAAATTTTTTTCGCGGCTTGCGTTGCATTTTTACCTTTTTTGTAGTAAAATTTTAAAATGTATCGAATTTCTTCATTAGATTCACTCATCTTGACAGTACGAAAAACAAATGAAAATCACACATTTTCCTAATTTGAATTTGGAATTATGTTCTTTAAAATTTAAACTTTCAATGATACCAAAACCAGCCAGATACAAATAGTATAGCCAAAGAGATTTTATTACAAGTTCATACATACTATAATGCGAAAAGACTTTTTCCCCAACCTAATAGTTTCCTAATGTAAACGACCAAGTAATTACGAGCACAAGAAATCTCCTAGATTCTTAATTTCAACTTTAATTTATCAAGCTAACTTTTTAGAACACTAGCTCTTCAGCATTAAGGAAAATGCAGTTTCTTTGCAAAAAGTACCTACGGGAAAAAATCTCGGAAGTTTTTTCTGACTTATTTTACTTATCCTGAATATCTGACTGCCTCGTACCCACCATACTCGTATGAATTTAGAATTTAGGATTTGATGTATGCGTAGTTTATACAGTTTGCCGTGTGCGGTGTTGTTGGATAGAGCATGAATTTGTGCTAACATCTATCAAAAAGGTTATCTACACCTGGTACCTAAGTTTATTACGGTTTCCTGTAATAGAAGAGCGGTGGCCGACACACGTAGCGTCTGCAATTTACGAATGACGTCACTGAAAGGTTATTTATGAAAGTAAGTTGGTGTGTTTTCCTAGAGAGCGTTTTTGACACCGTCAAACCCCGCTGCCTAAAGATTCTTTGCTGCTGCCATCATTTTCATGACAGCTGTCACTGCGGCCGTTATGTGAGGCCACCGCTCTTCTAGGAGACCGTAGCTTATGCGATTCTAAAGTAACGCTATAAGTATTTCATACATACCTTCTTTTTTTTTTTGTGGATGGGAAATCATCAAATGACTTCTCCCGCTCTGGGCGGAGCGGGAGGGCGTGTCAGACTTTTACTGACTAAAACCCACCCGTGTTCCTTCTGTTGCCTGTGCCGGGGCCACGGTAACTCTTTCGAACATCCCGCAACCCTAGCTGGCATCGGCCCTAGCGGACCCCGTCAATAGTGCTGACATCTCTTTGAGGCGCGCGTGGAACACAACGCGCCGTCGACTCGGGCGTGGTCCTTACCGGTCGGCGAGCTACCCATTGCTCGCCGTCCGCAAGCCCGCGCCTACGGTGCCTATGGTTGAAGTTAATTTAACATTCAGCTATCCAAAAAGTAGACGTCTTCGTATCTCGTTTAAAATAAAAACTTTCTTCGTTTTCTTAAAATGAAGCAAAGCAAAGCATTGCAAGTTATTAATATAGCTCGCACCTTCAGGTCTCATTCTTTTTATGTTTCTTTCATCATTTTAAGAGGATTTCAAGTTACTTTCAAAGACGACATTGAAAACCTCAAGTATTCTTTAGTGGTGTCGGTTTTATGTACCCGAAAAGCCTTCATAAAATGATTTTTATAATCTTTCAGGAGATAAAAAATTTCTTTTAAGAACCATTGCATATTATAGACCTCTTAAAGCAGCTATATCTAAAATTCACCGTAAAATATAATGTAGGTAACTTTTTTATTTACATAAACTCGACGCCTTCTTCCCATGTAGATAGGCAGAAACTACAGAACGCCACCTGCTACGATCTTTCGCTTCGTTTACGTTCATACATCTGGTCATACACGCACGCCGGTTGCGAGTAATACGCACCTGACCTTTCTGAAGAACATCACCAATAAGGTCACTATACAGGATAATTTTAAAAGGAGTGCTGCGAATATTTCAGGAGGTAATCAGGTGCATAAAACTGGACAACTTTCCCCGAGGAACATAGGTCGAAATCTTAAAATTGAAAATCGACTTTTCATACAAAGTGACTGGTCACGTGACTTATTTTTGTATGAGAAGTTGAATTTTATTTTTTAGATTTCGACCTATGTTCCTTGGGGAAAGTTGTTCAGTTTTATGCACCTGATTACCTCCTAAAATATCCGCACTCCTTTTAAACTTATCCTGTATATGTTCTTCTAGGGCGTCCGCTCCCGGCATTTCCACTCACACCTTTAATTTTAGTGTTATCTCAACACAAATAAAGCAATACTATTTATTCTACACGGTTCTTCTTCTCTCTCATTTATAAACTACCAACTTCGTTACAAATATTTCAAATCAAAATCACGCTTGGAAACGGAAAGCAAAATCAAAAACCGTTGTAATCGTACACGGGGCTTTTTTTGCATCAACTGTGCAAGTTACAGACTTGCACGGTTGATGCAAAAAAAAAAGTATTTCTATTGGCACGGGACCCAGTCACAATCGCTTAATCTCCTTTTTTGCTAGCTCCATGTTTTCAGTTAAGTTTTATTGACCCTTTGGGCACACGCGGCTAACCCAATCGATCATTATTGGCTTACCACTCAGCTTCGTTTAATTTCGTACTCCACCAACCCGTCTATTTGAGCGTCAAATTGTTGCGAATTGATAAACCCTTCCCATGATGTGAAACGTTCATTCGGTTAACCCTTAATTTGATTATTTTAACTTTTATTTAGAAAAAAAAAATGCTACAAATATCAACGTTTGAAGCAGCAATGTATTATGTGTACAGGTCGTAAGGGACAGCCCTCCACAGACTGATGGGGTAAATTCAGTAAATCATACTAAGATGACCGGTACTTGAAATTATTTCAGGATCGTTATGGGAATCCAATAAACCCGATTTGTTTTATTACCTCACACGCATCGTGCACGTATCGTTACCGTGGCAAAAAGCGCGTAGCGAACGGCAGCGTAAGGAGCCTTCGGCCGCCGAGTATTTCAACATCCATTGCAGATTTTTTTTTTTATTTTAGCTGTTTTATTGACATAAATGGAATGCTGCGTACAGAGAATGTAATTTTACATTAAAATAAAGGAATAGTAACCGAAAAAACGATTTAAAAAATGAAAATTTTCCTGAGAAATTTAACGGTTGGAATATGATTCAAAATAAGGACCTGAATGCACCCCGTTAGTTTGCGGAGGGCTGTCCCTTACACACTGTATAGTTATTATGCACAGCAACTTGTATAAAATTACTTTGTCAGTCACTTTCGAAGACAAGCACTTTATAGTAACAACAAATAACAACTCGTTTAAAAGAAAACACCGTCAGCCACTTTCCAAGACTGGCACTTATAACAACAGTAATAAACATGTCTTACTAAACAGTAATATTTTAAAGCCAGTTAACGTCCCACTTTAAACACGCCATAAGCTCATTAACAAACTCGCAAAGAAAATAAATTGCAAAGAAATATCCAGGAGGAGGCAACATATATTAAATATTCACCACAATAACTGACACATGACATACAACTCACTTACCGTAATGGCGGTTCACAAGTACTTTTTGCAAACTCTTTAAATATTTACTAAGAAGATAGACTTTTAGCACGTTATACATATGCCTGTTTCTTGCACAAAAGCATGCAATTAGCTTGCATGCAATTGTGACATTCACCAATCAGAAGCTGTTAAGGCACACTGAAATAAAGAAAATGCGTTTAATTGCGGTAAAACATGCCACAAAGAAAAATACATAAACACAAAAAAGAACAAGCTGGGGGAAAATATGCGTTCGTTACATCTGCGCAAAACGGCCATCAAAATCAATAAAATTAAAAAAAAAAAATCACATAAACCTACATGGGCACTTATGAAACGTTAAAAGCTTGGTGCACGGTTCCAATTGGTCGTTTACTATGGAGAAGAGCCGGCAAGAAACTCCACGGTTACTATTTTAAAAATAATTGGCTTTTAAAATATTTGCAAATAACAGTGTTAAAAGGTATGGGAGGACAGTGTAGGCCTTTCAACAACCAGGCAAAATACTAGGCCTGCAACGTTCTCACATTCACAAAATAGAAAATAATCTATATAAAAGATAAATAAAACAATAAAAATAAAAACCAATATAAACCAAATGACATAATGGCCATTACAACTGTAACAAATATGAATAAATTTTAATATAATGTCCACAAAAGCCACTATTAAAGAGTTGAAATTAAATTGTAGTTAAATAATGTCAAATAATGATCAAGGAAGAATGCAAAAGAGAATAAAATTAAACTTCGTAATTTGGGAGCAGTCAATAAACATTTACATAATTATGCCGTTAATGAGGTACCAGGGAAGCCACATGTGCTGAAGAAATTAGCGCCAAACTTCCTTGTCCTGTCTTTAATTTTATAATATATTTTTTTGATAAGGACACACTTGAGTGGGTTTTGAACTTTCCATCGCTAAGTTCTTTTTTTTTTTTATATCTTTATTTGGAAAAAGGCTTTAATCGCGTAGCGATTATGCCAGCCTCGTAGTTTTACAAAATTTATAGGAAGTAGGTAATAACTAAGATCTTAACTTACATAATTTATCAATCAAGTAGTATAACTTAATAGCTAATTTGGATGTAGGTTTAGACAAGATTATATTACATATGCCAACATCCCTTAACCTAAGTCCCGCTTTTGATTCCAAAACTGTCCGTTCTGCCCTGACCCGAGCACATTCTACCAAAGCGTGGTAGGTGTCCTCCCTCATGTTGCAAATCAAACAGTTTGCTGTGTCAACCACCTTCATAAGATGCCCGTACTCATTCAGTGGAATGTGCCCGGATAACGACTTATGCAACTTGTTATAAAAGCGTACACTGTGTGTAAGAATTGACTTGCTTGTTTTAGTTAATCTTTTGGGTATCACAATTTCATGTCTACTACGTCGCTCAGCATAATGCTGTGACCCTATGCGAGAAAGAGCCACAGCGCTAGTTTTCAGCGCCAGCCGGCTTTGACGTGATGACGTGTACGTGTACAACCTGTGTAGCATTTTAAGTTTAAATGATGGTATGGCATTTTGAGTACTTTCTGAGGCATACCCAAACGTCCTTTCTTTGGTATTGGTCATCGAGTCGTTGAGCTCCTTAAGTCCTGAGTTGAGCTACACGATCACTGACAAATGCTTGCTCTGACTGGACGGGTCCACTCAAGTGTGGTTCTTTCCTTAAAATACCATTTCAGACACGCATCACATTCTCACATTCGCGTTTCTCACATTATTTGACCAAGATTTTGTCTGGACTTAAAAGAGAATTTGACTCCTGTATTTGTAGTCCAGATAGGAAATGTCGACTCCATCTAGATCATTTTTTTAAAATAATGACGAGTAAAAGTGATTCCGATATCCTATTTACAGAATAAACAATTTCATTTAATTTCATAAAATGAGATACAAAAAGCAAAATAAGAAAAATAAAGTTACACTAGCTTAGGTAGGTACATACTTCCGCGCAAGTCACATGCATACGACTTTAGCCGTGTGAAAAATACATTTTTATCCTATATAATTAATTAAAGTAATATCGGAGTCGGAGAAACAATGCTTTGACATGGTAAACTAAGACCGTAGTGAGGTTGAAATATACTTGCAGTGTTCATTATTCTTTGAGTGTATCTAGCTCATGTTTTTGAGTGGAAAAATGTCTGTACTTTATTATAATTTCAAGGAACGGGCGAGGCTGTCCAAGACTTTTCTTAATGGTGGCAGGGCTACCAATCTATACATCTATACAAATAAATAAAATTGAAGTGTTAAAATAACAAGTTTTTATTAAATGCATAAGAAAAGCTAGGGCAAAACTTGGGTAATCGGTGATAGTTTTGTTTTTTACTTGTAAAATTCGATTCATTGATCAGACTATTTTTTAAATTTACTGTGATATAGTAGACAAAATAAGTTTTGCTAACTTATATCTAAAAATGTGGCAAATACTATAATGATTGAAAAATGTACATTTATCAAGTCAGTAGTAACTTGGTAATAAAACACAATTATCTATCACCGAATAGCTGCATATCACGAATTAGCCAAGTTTTGCCCTAATTTAAAAAAAATTATCTCTCTGTCTGTTTGTTCCGGCTAATCTCCGAAACGGCTGGACCGATTTTGACGGGACTTTCACTGGCAGATAGCTTACGGGGAGTAATTTTATTTCAGAAAAATAATTGGGGTTCCGCGCAAAAAAAAATAAAACCCATGAAATTGTGAACAAAATGTCTGATAAGAGCCGATCAAAAAGAAAAAAGTCAGAAAGAACACTAAACGAAAACGAAGTAATAGGGCGATGCTAGCGACAGGTCGGGGGACGAGGGAGTTTAATTGAAATGTGGCTGTTATTTTAGTATATTGTATATCTTACGACTTCCACGCAAACGAAGTCGCGGGGCACAGCTAGTCGCAAATAATCAGCAACCTGTTGAAACAATCCTACAATCCGTTGATAAAACTTAGTGACTGTAGCCCTTTCCCCTTTAATTGTCTTTTGTGGTGGTCCATGTTCATAACCAGTAATGATGCTTTCTACTTTCTTTATTTTCTATTATTATTATATCTAAGTATTACGTCATTACATACATATTGCGCTATTCATCGCCACCCTTTTATCTCTCTAACGTGTTATAAGCTTAAAGTTTTATGATTTTTCAAGTCCCAGCTTTTATAGCGATTGAAGATAATCGTGTACGGCCCATTATCCTCAGATGGTACCCACATTAGACTTATATTCAAGCCGCAGATCTTTATCGCCACTGAAAAAGTACTAGCCAGACTATTAAGCCAATGGGTTAAGATTTTATCAGGCGCAGTTGTATTTTCGAGGCCGAGATAATATTGAGCGCAAAAGCTACAACGATAACAACTCTTTTTCATATAATTAAGGTCACACGCGGGCACTATAACGATTTTTTTTTAATATCTATGCCTCATCTAGCAATTTGCTATTTTAATTTTTATTCAGGCCTTTACATAAAAATGGCAGTAACACTTGCTACTTTTGAACAATATTTGAATAATTTCTGAGAGCTAGGATGGTCAGCTGTCCTACATGTTACTTCAGGCCCACCTTTACCACTCCACCAAAGCGAAGACGAGACGAGAGGAGAAATGTGTTTTAAACAACCAATAGAATTACGTTATTCACATATCTCGTCTCCTAGATTCAGTGGATACCACTGAGATGAAACATATTTGTATGGCGCGATCGAAACGGAGATTGAGATGGGCGGCGGTACAAAGCGGAGATGTGAGCGGCGTGCAGTGAGCGGCGCCGCTAATTCCCCCCGCGCCGCACAACCCGCCAGACGCTCTAGCCAGCACACATCTCCGCTCTAGTCAGGACCCATCTCCGCTCCAGTCGAGCCAGTACGCATCTCCGTACAGTTTCGGTGGATACACCTTAGCTAAAAACATCTCGTCTCCGCTTCGGACATTTCCGCACATCTCCTCTTTGGTGGAGTCCGGGCCTTATACTACCGAATGTGGATCCATGGTCTCATAGGTTACATTGACCACAAAACAGTCCAGTAGCTAAAGATAAGCTGTATCAACAAACAATGAGTACGAGACTTACTTAAATTTAAAGAAAGCACCCGTATTTTCGCCATCGAATCATTAGTGCGTGCACGTTCCGGTGTTTCGTGTCGTTTCCAAAACTTGATTTACGTATCAAATCAGAAGTTCCAAACTCGCGAAGTAAACAGTCGTTAAATGCCTTACTCAACAGCGACAAGAACTGCCGGGTGTGTTACTTATAAACTAATTAGTTGAGTTTAAAACGTAATTATAAGCAACCAACTTATGTGCACGTGTAAATATTTCATCACTACTACTGTCACTTATGCCCGTATTTACTAACACTACGCGACACCTAAATGTCTTGCCTAATTTAAAGTGCTCTGTTGGATTTTCAATGCTTGACTCAGCGCCGAGAGTTGAAAATCCAAAAACCCTAAATTGCATTTAGGTGTCGCGTAGTATCAGTGAAAACAGAAATTAGTTTAAAAGGAAACTTTACTGTAAACAAATTTTTCAAGCAGTAAACATTTTATAGGACGTCCCGCAGTTTATTTTTTTTTTTGGCTTCCTGGCCTTTCAACCACTCGGTTCGGGCAATTTTCATGCTATGCTCATTCAAAAGTACGAACTTTAGAACTCTAAAGAACTTTCTGTTTTCATTCGGCTTCAAATTAGTTCGTTCGTTCATTTTATTTCTTTACTCATTCATTCGACGTCGGCTTAGCGGAAAATGAAGAGTTACATACGTCCCTACGTATGTTTGTGGCATCTTGGATATTTCTTGTTAACTTTACTATTTACCATATACTGATTTACTGCGGCTGGGTGACATTTTCCTAACAGCAACTGACAAATTCAGCGAACGAAACAACTTGATTTATTTTTTAACAAATACGTTGCCAGCGGGAATAACATAAAACAGAGATAGGTACGTCGTATTTTAGTGGAGCAGTGTGCTAACAATTCGTTTTGCACTGTCATTGAAAAGGAAATGTTGAAAGCCTTATACACCAAAATTTTGTTCGATCATGTTTACACAATTAGGCGCATGTCATATGCGCAATAGTAGTTCTGTGAATTAAAACTTGTATTACGTTTTTGTGCCTCTCGGTTCACTCGAAATGTCAAAATCACGGACATTTGCGGTGAATCACTTTTCGACCTTATTACTAAGGTAATAAGGTTGAAAAGTGTTTCACCGCAAATGTCCGCGATGGTACCTATTTGTGAAAATGTATGGAATACGTAACAAAACAGACGAAATATTAGCACCGGTTTTGGGCGTGGTTTCATTAGCGGGGTATTCAGTGTTGGAATCTGTCGCTCAATGACGGCCTGCCCTTCTGTTGTAGGAAGCATGCGTTGGTTAGGTGTGCTATTGGTAAAACAATTTCAGAAATATTCTGTTAGTTTCTGTGTAGAACAGTAATCGAGTCATAGGACACGGTTTGCCAAATAAAAAAAATCAATTCGTCGACCCTTAAATCTACTTACTGGTGATGGTGGTACCATCATTAGCCTGGGATTACGAAAAGTAATAATTTCCCACTCAGTGGTTTCCCGACGTCCACGCAGTCGGAGTCGGAAGCACATCTAGTTAATAATAATGGTATTTTAATCCCGCGTTCGGAGATTCACTGAAGCCAGGTGCAGCAGGAACACCCATTAAAATATTACTGCGTCCTAATGGACAATGACGCAGTGACTTACAATCGCCATTTCTACGTGGACGAGGAATTGCTAAAAAATGCAATAATTCGCCCAAACAGTTACAGCCCACTGGCATATTGCCAACACACATTTGCCTCAAAATGAGTGTATAAGTAGCCTCCACATTGTTAGGTCTTCCTTTCATTGCCAGATCAATTTCACATAATATGTATTATGTACTTCGCGCCTCTGTGGCGTCTATATATCAAGTCTGGAGTTGTTGATGGTCGCTGTTGACTGTGTTTGTAGTGCACTTGGCTTTACAAACCATTTGCTTTGACAATTTTCCGTTGTGTAGTTAGTATGAGTAAGGTTCAATATTTTAAAATAAAAATAAAAAATTTGTAAAAAAAAATCATGTTGGTGAAAACTTCTGGCTGCAATCGCAAAACCATATAATAGGAATAACAAAAAAATCAGTGCACATTTTATATTTTCAGATATTACAAAAATATTACCGTTAATAAAACCGTCTAAATCGTGCGGTTTCAAGCAATTACCACCGATTTAAGTATGTACTCACATGGGTGTGTATTTGATACTGATATAATAACCATCTAAGCAATTTACGATTTAGTTATTGCCTAACCATTAAGATACGGTCCATTAAGAGCAATAACGCTCTATAACCTACAGTTATTAAACACATAAATAAAAGTACGAAGCCATGTTCAAACAAACTGTCAGCTATATTTTACATTATAGTTAGCTATTCCATTAAAATGATTGCAAACCACATTACTCATGTTTATAAACAAATATTTATATATATACACGTTTGCGTTTGCATCATTGGATATCTGTTTCTATATTAAATGTGGGAACTACAAATATTAATATAGTTTGTTGATTTCATTTGATAATTATGTTTGGGTGTTATTACACTATCATTGATTCGTCGACAGCCTGCAATCAGTTAGGCTCAGCCATCATTATAGTTTAGTTACTCGTAGATATGCTAGTAATCCCACTGAATTGTTTGTGTTTGATAGGGCTAATGTGTCAGTGTTGCTAAGCCGCGAGGTTACTAATAAAATTTGCATAAGGCAGCCGCCACAAACGACGCCGCCCGCCGGCCGTCGCCACCTGGAGTGGCGAGCCAACCTCATTGTTGCAACTTTTATCAGCCTTAACCTCAAGAGGCAACGTTTATTTGTCGTCTCTACAGCCCTCTATTTCGTTTTGTAAAGTTTTAAATGGATTTTTTTGCGTCGCTCTAGAGAAAAGCTATCATATTTTAATGCTCCATAAATCTATGTGCAAGCTTATCGTTGGTGTCGTTCCAGGACTTTCGGTACTCAAACTAATACGTGAATTCGCGTACGCTAAACGTGTTCGTCTCTCCAATGTGCTTACGGTTAGTCTACATATAATTTCAAGCTTCATAAGCTTTTTACCCCTTGTGTGTGTGTGGTTTAACAAAATCTCTCCTTATTCTTTTCGTTCACGTACTCGTCTATAACTCATTCACTATCTGAAACTTTGGCAACACTTTAAAAGTTACCACCTCCATCTATTCATTTAATATTCTACGTTGTTGAATGGCACAAAATTTTCTCTGCAGTCCCTCTGCGCAGCAAGACTGCTAACAGAATTTACTCAAGTTTGGCAAAACAAATAAAAAAAAACAAACCTGAATATTTTAATACCTGCAAACCCTTGCCTCTGACCTCTTTGAAATTGAATTATGTCTTCTTCTAAATTGCAAATTGACTCATTTATTTTTCTTCTACTTCGTGTCGAATTTCAATCGTTTGATTTTTGTTTCGTGTGCTGGAATATCGTATCGTAAGAGGAGCTCGTGGCTAAGTAATAACAGCCGCATGGGTCGATCCATCAGGTTAAGCTACGCTTGCCGGGGTTGGTCCGTGGATGGGTGACCATCTTTACATACCGAGACTCCTCCGTGCCTCGGAAAGCACGTTAAGCCGTTGGTCCCGGCTGTCATTCGTGGATCTTTGACAGTCGTTACGGGTCGTCAGAAGCCCGAAAGTCTGACAACCAGTCTTACCAAGGGGTATCGTGTTACCCAGTAACTGGGTTGTGGAGGTCAGATAGGCAGTCGCTCCATGTAAAATACTGGTATTCAGCTGCATCCGGTTAGACTGGAAGCCGACCCCAATATAGTTGGGAAAAGGCTAGGCAGATGATGATGTGCTGGAATATCGTATTTTATTTTGTTCAGTTCTAGTTCAAG
This sequence comes from Fissipunctia ypsillon, assembly GCA_947568875.1. Lineage (NCBI taxonomy): Eukaryota > Metazoa > Arthropoda > Insecta > Lepidoptera > Noctuidae > Fissipunctia > Fissipunctia ypsillon. Next base: position 6,142,731 of record OX387656.1, on the reverse strand, counting down.
ATTATTGTTACTGAGGTCCTTGATACTTCATTCTACTAGTTCCGATATTTGCGGTATCTCCCGATCGTATTTCAATTTGATTTCCTGTTAGATAGTAGTATCTTTATCATGATCTTGCAAATCTGTTGGGAGATAGGCTTTGGATTCTTATCAATATCTACAGTCATTGTAGTAGGTCTAGGACAGGTTTTCTGATCCCGTATTCAATATTGGCTTGAATCCAAACAAAACGCCACTGGTTCAGTAGTTGCTCGCTTCCGTGTATTTATGTCCGTAAACGCATGTGTCAATGGCATTTCTTGCCAATATAGGATGACTGGTAATTAGTGACCGATACTTAAACACATGATAACAAGCAACTTTTACTATGGCACCAATCCTGAAATCGCGAAAAAAAAATCAGCTGGTCCCTACATTTTGACGAGTTATGCGAACATAAATGTAAGGAAGAGCTGATTTTTTTTTCGCGATTTCAGGATTGGTGCCATAGTAAAAGTTGCTTGTTATCATGTGTAAAATCATGTGTTTAAGTATCGGTCACTAATTACCAGTCACCCTATATAATGCTCCGTTTTAAATTTAATGTATGTAGCTCATCGGTTATGACTTACAATTCGTGTCTTGCGTGGCTTATCTTCTTAACATTATCTTTTTGAAAATAAATTATATTGTATGTGACATAAATAAATGGTTTAACCGAAGAATAACGTGCGTCAATGCCACTCAAAAAGCAATTTAGCCCATAGTTCTCTCAGACAGCCACCACGGGAGGCAATATCAAAAGATTAATGACAATGGAATGGCTTGTGACATCAAAACCACTGTTTCAGTTCAACACTTGGATAATTAATTCTCTTCTCGTTCCACTACTTGTTTCCATGACTTTCGAATGAATTTGGTTAATTGGCACCGCTTATCTAGTTAAAATACCCTTTTAGTTCTGTATTAGAGCGAATGAAAAATGTTGAGCTTAGCAGTTGTTTACGGCTTGGCCTATTTTCACTGTCAACTGAGCAGAGTAAAGCTTTGGTTATCATCGTAGACACACAGACTTCGCAATTAAAACTGGCTCCACATTCGTTTGGCTCTACTTTGATGAAAATATCTCGAAAAAATATATTATTTTTGCTAGAGGTATCAAGATCACCTTTTTAGGCATATTTACTTTTTCTTTCTACGTAATGTTTGAGCAGTTACTGCTAATGTACTTCGTTCATATTGTATCTATATTGTATTTGAGGCAACGAATCATCTAACAACAATGCTCGTATTGTATCCTTGTGCTACCCGTTTTCATAAAACCCTGTTTCCTTTTGAGATACTCTATTTTCATACTTCGTATTTAATTCTAGGAAACCTTAATTTATTTGATGTTTATTTATTTTCGTTGTAAATTTTAATTTGACTTCTTTCTGCTTATTTCATTTGATTATTGTGTTAAGTAAACCCCGTATCCTTTCTGTCTAGTCCAGTTCAAATGTTTGTACGAATTTCACTTAGGAAGCGAAGTTTGTCTGCACACTATTCTCTGTTCTTCAGCAGTTTCACATTTTAAGTTCCCCACATACGGGCCACGAGCAAACTCACTAGGCTAAGCTTTCGGAATAGTGCTGCTAAGTGTCCCGATGTACTCGGGCTTTAAAGAAAGTTATGTGCAGCGGTAAAATGCAACTGTATAATTATAAAGCAGTCATGCTGAACCGTATAGATCATCAGAATTACTATTTACTACTACGATATCAATCACCATCATCATCATTGACTGTCCTGTTCCACCCACTGCTAAGTATGGGCCATATCAATACCAGCCTGCATTTGTCTCATCGATATTGGAACGATTATGTACAGAACTTTGAATGCCAATCATTTATCACAGTGACGGGCTATCAATTAAATATTTGTCTTTATCTAACAAGGGTAATAGCAATTTGATTTAGGTAAAGCAAACCCAGACAAATCAAAGCATAATAATGGATTTAGAAATATCAATATTTGAAATGGTTCAATAAAACCTACCGTTATAGTAAATTGTCCTTTAAACAAAACTATTACGATCATTAGTGTTTTTTCTTCCAACACTCACTTTACCTAATCTTTAGCTTCCTCGGGTTTTGCTAAAATTGCTTCAACGAGTAAAATTATGGAGCTTACTGTAAGAGCCAACCATTATCTCTTTGTTTTCAAGTTCTTTTCATTGTCAAGTTATTTTATCGTTACACTAGCCTTGAGAAATGTTGCTCCACTGCCAACACTATTTCTTACGCGGGCGCACTAAGCGTAGAAGTGTTCCCATTGTGCTGAAACCTTTGCATAGCCAAGGGAAGTGGAAAAACAAATGCTTCTATATCTGAGCCGCTAAGACACATTTCAATGGTTTAACAAAGAAAGTTAACTGTGAAACTTTGACTACTTTTTACTTTTAAATTATTAAGAATTGCTTTATATTGTCGTTTGCTGGCCAATCAGAGTAGTTAAGTACCGTTTGTAGGTACTGCTGTCATCACCACGCTCTGTGGATTCTTTTCGTTGTCTTAGTATTTAGTATACTCACTACCCCTTATTGCTATGACCTTGAAGAGAAGTGTTGCTGGTTTATTCATAGTCAAGACACAGAAAAATAGGATTACCACGATATCTACGATGTATATGTACATGCCTAATCCTTCACTTACCCCTAAGGTCAAATGTACCATACGTGCAAGTTGGAATGTTTACATGAAAACATGTTTTGGTTACTTAAAGCACTTAGGTTATTTACTTAACGAATGCGGGTATTTTACTACCCTCGTTTTAAGACCCGGTTTCCTTTGTACCTTTTGTTTGTTCGTACAGGCCTTGTTTTCTCGAATATAATAAATGGGCGTCATATTTTTGTTGTTCATATATGAGGGATGTCAATAGACATGTAAAGGCTTATATTTACCTAATAGCCTACTTTTATTAATGATACCTATACATTCCTAAGAACCATATACAGGGTCAAATTTTATTAGCTAGCGAAACTCCGCAGATGCGATGGGTATCGATATCTAAACATGATAAAACAAAAAAGAAATTAATTTAATGATTTTTCGTGTAGGGTCATCGACCACAGTTAGAGCTTAGTCACTTGAAATATCAGTTTTAAAAAATCTGTTATTTTAATGTGTAAACTTCACATACGTGATTGGTATCGATATCTAAACACGATAAAACAAAAGAAAGCAGATTTTCAGCAACAAAACTACAAGTGTTAAAAAAAAACATTAAATCTTATTTATTGTCTGCAGAGTTTCGCTAGCTAATTTAATTTGACCCTTTATAAAGCATGAGATTATCTGTTTCAAACCTTACATTTTGATGTTCCTTTCTTATACTTTTTGCGTATATAATTAAGAGTATTCTATCTTCCTACTGTTCTTACTTTCTTTTTCAAATTGTGTATCTCCTATATCTAGGAGTTTGAATGTCTTTGTTCATTGTTTGTATTGTCTTCCGAGACTTTGTTCAAGTAAATCTTGGTATAGGTACGGCACCACATCGTTAAGTTTCAAACCGCACATCCGGGCATTGGAGCACTTTAAGAATTGGTCGTATTCTTTTAGAACTTCGATTGAAAACTCACATAGGTGAACTTGTGACATTACTTTAATTCTCAATAATACTTTAAGTTTATTGTTGCTTCCATTTACTACATATTAATTAATGCTACGTCTCGTATGTAACCCGCTTTAAAAAATTGAGGACAAAGTAAGAAGTTAAGATTTCCTGTCTGTTTTAATGTACAAAAGTGCTATAAAAGTTTACTGTTCCCATGTGGGAAATGAAATGTTAAAATTTTCGCTTTGGTACAAAGTCGAGTTGAACTTACTCTCGTTTTGCTCAGTCTGATCGAAAGAGTTATGATCATACCATCCAAAAGTTTGAATGTCTAGCTTCAAAACACAATTCATATCACACGAAATCCACAAAAAAAATAAAGAAATCGAGTGTCTGGAAACTAATGAAACTATCTCGCAAGTTCTGACGGCGTCGTTTATATAAACTTCTGAATTTGCATGAGTTATATTCTCAGTTTTGATCTTACTCATACCAAAACTTTTGCGTGGTCCCTTCATAATTTATTTACTTGTGAAATCGACTTTGGGATCGACATTTTATATATTTGTATTAGGATACATAAACACACCGAAACTTTTATCATTTTCGGTGACGTACGGACCGGAATGTTCGTGTTTGTTAATCTATCCTTCACCCTCTTTATGGTTCTTATTATTTCCTACACCGTTTTTGTATTGTCAAGTAGGTTCAGATACATTATTTTATAGTACGCTGGTATCTACAACAAAATATTTACTACCTGGTGAAGCTAAGCTAGATACTTATTACCTAACGAAGTATAAAATCACTTCACAGGTCGCTCAAACGTAACTGCTCACGACCACCCGTTTCCCCGGTACTTAATGAACGTCTAAAATCCTTTGAGGAAACTACTATAACTTTAGTGCACTTAAAAGTTTGAGGAATTTTTAGTCCAGCCATTTGACTCAGGTTTGTCGAAGAAAATTCTGCCAACATTTTGACAAGAAAAATACATTAGGTGTTGAATGTTTGCATTTTATTCATGAGGCAAGCACCTACTATGACATTTGTGAGTTTGCCATTGTAGGTATAAGAAACCATCCAAGGGAGTGTTACTTTTGACGCCATTTCTTGGCTCATGTAATTGCATGGCCTCGTTTAGCTTTATGTAAGCAATTCAAACATCACACTTACACACACACATGAAAGCTCACACATGAAAACAGATTTAGGTAATTACCTACTGAAATTAGATATTTGTTATTTTAATAACCTATTGTTGATCAAGTTTTTTTCATACATAATATTTAGTATTTCATACTTACCTGGATGTATATTCATTCATATGCCTATAAGTCTATATTTGGATATACATTCAATCTCGGAGCCCATTATCCTCCTATTTGACTTCGTCGCAATCGATTGTCTCCTTCACATATAAATGTAATTTATGCGATTCTAACCACCATCATTTCATTCCTCAAAAAGAGTTTTGCTCCGAAGTATTTGCCTTATCTCATCAGACTTTCATCGTTAGGTAAGAAGACCAATAACGCAAGACTATCCTTAAATGCAATCTCTCCTTTATTCCGTTCTTATTACATGTCAGAGGACTACCACGTTCCAAAAGTTGGAATTTCTAAATAAACAACAACTATTCATAACACGGTTTATTGTCACGCAAGTAGTCGCGTAAATACTCCCCAGGGTTATATTACAACGGCACTACCTACAAAATTATCTTTCACAGTTAATCACCACACCGTGACAGTGGTTATTACACAAATTAGCGAGATAACGTTAAGAAATGAAGCAATAGAAATAAACAATGGAGAAACTCTGAAGATTAAGGTCATAACGTGACACAAGTAGTGAGAACATGCATATAAATATGTATATGGATGCTACATATTTGTAGGACCAACCGTGATTAGAGGCACAGTATCAGCGGAGAAACTTTATAAAATGTAAAAGGTAGCAAAGTAGAAAATGCACGAAAAATACGAGCGCAATGTCACGTGACATAACTCCTAAGCATATACTTATATGCAGAGGAAATCTTTATGATTCAGGGCTGTTGTCTCATATGTTTTTTGTCTATGTAAGTTATTATTATATGTATGTTGTGAGTTTATTCATTTATTATTTTGAGAACAGAGTATACGAATATTTATAGCCCGTAAACAATAATAAAAAAATATGCTTAGTTTGTTTTCAAATATATTTATTAATTTGAAATACAGCTTACACGCATAAATATATAACAATTTTAAATTGTAATTAAAACACTTATAAAATCAACCTTTTAACTTTGAACATTTCTCTAACAATTAATCCCTCATCCCTATTTTAATGAGCATACAGTTTTATTAATAAGGAATAAACATAACTTGTTAACGAGTTAAAAAACTTTGGTACGGGTTTTTTGTTAAATTAACTAGATATATCTGTTGTAACGACCTACAAGGGAATTTGAACTTTGAACTTTTTAATTGCTTTAATATTTGCATTCCTCTTTTATGGAGTTTCATCTTTTATCTAAACGAAAATGTAAATCTTATTAATTTTGGGCTCCTTGTTATATTTTTCACACGAAAATTTTTAATAAAAATTCGCCAGCTATCTACATCGAATCAATATTCTAAGTACACTTCTCATCTCATCAAGAATTCCAATCAGAAGTTCGAATCAATTATAAGGTAAACTTCGCAAAAACCGTAGGCACTAAAAATCCCGCGAATTTCAAGTTGAAAACGCTTCACCAGAAGATGGATCTAATGGTAATCGTATACTTTGTGCAACTGCTCCAAAACTTCCAGTGCAAACATTAGACTGTAACCACTTAGGCCGCTTAACTGCTGTTGCGATCGCCGAAATAAATACGACTTACCCTTGTTAGGTGGAGCTTTTGTCCAAATATGTCCCTTGGAAGAGTTTAGGTGGAAATTTGTTTTTTTACTTATACCCTAAGGCCTTGTGTTTCGAGTAATTAAGTGAGCAATTTAGGATATTTTATGCGGTCGGGTGCAGGCTATTTGAAATCTTGTTTAAGTAATTAAATTCGCGACGAGTTATCCATTTTGTGTTTTAATTAGGTATCGTTTTTGTGAACGTATTCGGGCGTACATTCGTGTTTTTTTTTCATATGTAACTTTTCATTCTCTATCTAGTTTTACAATAAAGTGCCGGTCATTCAACCGTTTCAGCAAACGGATTACCATACAGGCTTCAGTTTTTAGCCATGCTGGTTCAACTAACGACGAAAAATATACGAATTCTGTGTAGTACGACAATTGCTTTTACATGCTATCTAGGTTCCGAAATATATTTTATTGTACTACTTCCCAACCTTTTCCGGAGTTCAAAAGAATCCACACATCTGTGCTCTATGTGAAACTCTCAGGAACAATGTTTTTGACTGTTATTTATGTTTTTTTTTGTATCAAACAACGTGAAAGCATCATCCGGCCTTTGTCGCAGCTCGCAAACACATTAATAAATCTCCTGAATTGGTTCGGTGGCTCCGTCTACTGTCCTCAGAAAGCTAATAATGTTAAATAGCTTGTTTTTTTCGATCGTCACGAACAAAGTCTGAATAGAATGAACATAATAGAACCGATAAGATCCACACATAACAAGGTAATATTCTTGAATAACTTGATGGATGTTATAAAGCTTTGCGATCGTAATTCTTATAAAATCCTAATAAATTTAACACCCTCTTGAGAGATATTAGAAGGGTCATCTTTTTGGATCTACACCCTTACGATGATTTATCGGTCATATAAAGGTAATGAGCTCAATTCTCGTTTATTTTAACACCCCAGAATCGTTTCTATCATCTGGGCGTTTATTTCTGTCATGGTCATCAATTTTAGCTTTCTTTAAACGTTTCAGTTGTAACAGTGGTGAATTTTGTTGTTTGTATTTATGATAAAAAAGTAATACAAATGTAGTTTTTTCTTCTTCTTCTTCGGAATATTGCGGTCTTATATCTGGTAGATTTATGGCAACACTTTTACTATGCTTACGCTTAATGCCAAAGCGGTGTTGTTGAGCCCTTTCTTGCCCTGCCCCGGAAATGCCGCAATACGCAATATTTGTGTTATACCCCATTATTATTTCGTCGACATAACGTGACATTCTTGCTGTTATTTGTCTAGTGCGGTTGAGAAATTCGCAAAGCAGTTTGTACCTTTTTTGTCATGTTGCTACGAAAAGTTATTCTCTTTAGAATTCAATTAGGAAACGTTTAGTTTCAATAAACATCGTAACAATCCTTTTTAGAAGCACGAACACACGAACGGCATTAAGACATAAAAAATAAATCGAGTCCTTATACAGCGAGAAATTGTTTACCACCGTCGCTACGTAAATGGTACTTTGCATTGAATTACGATGAAAGAATATTTTTTTATTGCCAAATTTTGTGACGGTTGTTGTTTATTATGCACCTTTTGGTAACAATAAATTAAGTAAAAACCTATTTAAACGTTTTTCATATACGTGTTGAATATGTTTGGTCCTTTCCCACATTTCACAGACAAAAACTGAAAATATGAAAAAGATTTCAATAGTTAAAAATGTCAGTTGTTAATAACCTAAATATTTTTCTGCCATATATTTCCACACATACAAATACATTTGAAGTGTTTAAATCGTGCAATATTTAACCGCTATCAAGATTCAATAAATTCACCATTTTGGAATTTTATTTTCGCACACTGGACATCTAATCTAAACTACGAGTAGTTTACCCGAAAAGTTTGCCTTAACAGTATTTCAATTCCCCGTGGTCCAGTTTAAGCATATTGAATAGGCTGATGACACAAAATTGCTTTTGCGTCATTACCGTAAATTTTCAGTGTTTCAGCCGATACATTGGCAGAATTGACCAACTAAGCTGTCTAAAGGATATTTATGAACACATTGTTTTCATGGCGAATGAACCTGGCTTATCAATGTTTATAGTTATAGATATTCCCTTTATCCTTTTGTTTTTATTCCAATGCTCAAAACAACTTCATTTGTTATTCGTGCGTGATCGAACAGATCTTCCTGGAATGAAAACATATTGCAAGGTTTTATTAACATGTTTTATTACATGGTACGTTTAATACTTTTTCTTTCTCTAGTATTTTCCATCATTCTCATTTCTCTACAACAAACTGGAATGGTTACCGACTCGTTTCTAGATTATATGCATTAAAAACCCTAAAGTACCCGTCACGAGAAGCTATAAATTATGTAAACAAACATCTTTTACTAAGTAAACATTTTATACTGCGAGATAATAATAAATTGACCATATTCAATCGACATGAAATATAGACGGGTTATATGAAAGTAACAACCTATTTAATTTAGTCGGATCATATTTTAACGACGCAAAGCGCTATCGTTTGTGTTTCTTGGTACCGGAACGCGTCCGTCGCAGGGATTGTAAACTATCGGGACGCCATTTTGAAATAAACGCGTCATTCGAGTTTCGAATGCGTACGAGTTTGTTTCATTGCTTTGCATATATCGCGGATCTGGTTGTTATTGTTAATTTTATTATTGTTTCGTTATCACTTTTTTATTGTTGTTACTTTAATTGTTGCGTTAATTAACAAATTCATTTTTTTTGTTGGTCCAAATGTTGTGAACTCCTGAACACTTGTTTACAAAATGACTTCTCACTTGATCACTTCTCATGACGGTTACTTTAGTAATTCTACGGGCGCCAAAACACAAACTTTTCTGGAAAAAAGTTGTCAAGTTTCTGATAAACGACAAAATTATACATGCCCTGTGCCGACATTTCATTCTTTTGGTCATACAACTATAAATTAAATGCACGTGTGCTGGAAAAAGCTACAGTAACCACACGAAGCAATTTTTCATCCACAACGTCCAAACATTTACATTGCTTTTTTGATCCTAGTCTTCGCGGAAGTTTATTAACATCTGACTTGTTAGCAGTTCGCTTTATACCGCTGCAGCACTGCCGAGGCGGTATTACGCTGTCACCGACTGTCATACCAGCCGACTGCATCGGGTCTGACCCAACTGTAATATCAAAAGGATTTATTGTTTAACGTAACACAACGTCGACTTTACTTATTGTTTTATCTGTCGAAAGTTTGTTGGCTGTGTCATTTTTTAGTTTTGCAGCTATAATGTCTGCCTCTGATTTTACTGGTATTTTCTTTACTTCATTATAAATATACAGATTATTTATTGTTGTATTCGACATACATACTTACATACAAGTAGATAATACAGGCCTAACTAAATTGGACTATTCGTCTTGTTGGTCGATAACATTGTAATTATTAATAGCTATCCCAACACCAAAGGTCCATTGTTTTTGCGCGATCCTCATAGAGGTGTAATAACCTTTAGGTTATAACATACCTACTTAAGCAGATATTACATTATTCAACAATAACAACTGAGCCAGGGACCATAATATCATTACTGAGAAATAAACCGAAAATGTTATGAGCATCATTACTTATTTCTTGTAGGTAAATACACCGTATCTATCGTATTGAAGAACACTTCTGTCAGAAATATCAACCTACAATGTACAGCAGGCTTCTCTATAATGCCATCTTGGCAATTGATTTTCTCTTCAGTACCTTTAGCGGAACATTTTTCACCAGCTGCTTCAGAAATTACGACATTCTACAATTGATTTCGAGAAGAAGCCCGTCCTTAAATCTAAGTGAGCACATAAAACAATAAAGTGCGTATCCGCAAGAGGATAAGATACCCTAAAACCGCAGGGTTTGCCGTTTTCAGGTTATTTATCGCTAATGTTTTAGTGGGAAACGTCCTAGACGTCGTTCGTGTAGTGACAGGTAAAGGTTTTACTAGGGATAAGATTTTATTCTGTAATCCCTCAGCGGAAGCATAGGATACAGTTTGGCAGCTAGGGATTGGAAACGCGCTAGGAGCAACTTTATGTCATCAACTAAAATGGCGTGATAGCAAAATTCAATAACATTTTCATGAAGTTAATATTTTAATATCAAAAAGAAATTGGCGACCTTCGTCAATATAAAGCTTTTATTAGGCTTATAATTACTTTCACAAAGTCTTGTGTTTTTAATTATTTTGTGTTTGATTGATTTCTTTTTGTACTTCAGCTTGATAAAATAACCAATGTCCAAAGGGCGTGAATCCATCTTGAAATAGATTTCCTTCGCTTCTTGATCTATGTTTAAAAGAAATTCAATATCCGTAGCTACTTCCTGAATCCCTTCTTAGATCATTACAGTGTAGTCTTTATTTTTCCTACGTTTTGTTACATTTTTGCTGCTTTTCCTTTCAGAATATTTCCTTTGAGTTATCGAGTACGATTTATAATACCGGATTGTTTTTGTCATTTGATCTATTCGAGTTTATGCAGAGCGGATATCCTGTCGTCATTTTTTGTTTTGTCTTGAACTTTTCAAATTCTTTCTCCGACTGCTTTAGTATTGACTCTTCGTGATTTAGTGCTATGAAAGGTAATGAAAAAGTATGACAGCTATTTGTAAAATTACTTAGCAGAATATTCAATAAGTAGAATAAGGATAAAATTGAAGGAGATAAGTGTCGTTTACATGTTTTACCGATCTAAATATTATTAACATTTTCCTGCATACCTTTATCAACTGCTATTTAATTAATATTTGCATATTAAAATGATATTAATTACTAAAGAGAACTTGATATACCTATACACATCTATTAAAATCTCAGCTGTGATTCCATGGCATCCTGTCAACAACAATGCACATTGGATCCTCGTTCTTCATGTTTAACTTTTAATTTATCACTTAACTGAATTTTCTACTGCAATCACGAAGCAACGGAGCATTCCACGTTAATGAATAATGAGTAATTCATCAGTCTGAAATATTAAATCGTGAGAATATTCATTGTGTTGTTGATTATTGATGATGACGTTCATATTTTCGCAACATGGTTGGATCTTTTAAGTTTTATAGTGAGTTATTTTGTAATAAAAAATTAAAAGGTGAGTTGTAGGTAGGTACTCTGATAATAGTACTTATAGGTATTAATGTTTAACTATATAGTCAGACATATAATGTAATTAACCCATAAAACTTCAAAAACGACGAATAATAACAACGTTTGCTCAAGAACCACAAACAATATGAAAGCTGATTAGTAAGGAAAAGCTAATAAAATCACCAATACGATTCTTATTTCTTATCACAATCTCAATACGCTAGAAGCAGACCTTAATCAAGCTACTTTGCCCCTACATTTCTTGGCTCGCAAGTTCTCGTGTTCCAGCAAACCTTTTAAGAATCACGTCATTCGGAGAGATGAAATTAAAAAGAAATCTCAAGCTTCAAACATACTGAAAGATATTAGATTATCTATAGTAAAAGATTTCCAATTCCGACAACGTCTGACACAGAACTTATAAAAATATTCTTTACATTGTGACAAGTTCTGTTACTTTAATCCATTATTTGGAGTAGATGCTACGATAGCTAAATTATTATATCAAATATTAACCAGATCAAAAGAAATATTTACTAAGACTATACTACCTACTCCAATCTGCAATAAGGATAATTAAATCACAGATAATGATAACTAAAATAATCAAGTTTTCAACCTAACTCCGGACAACATGGTAGAATATCTATCTAATAACATGGCGGAAACGTGCTTGTAATACCATTTATCTCTTTGACTTCGTCTCAACAGGTAACAATTCAATCTATGTCGGTGTTATATTGCTTGACAAACGGATACTGCTAGCGTCTGCATAGCCAGAGATATGTGAATGTCATGCTCAAATTAACATACACGCTGAGCGCTGTCAAACGCGTACCAGAGGACCAGGAACAGATTGAATTAAAACCTGATTGTCGATCAATTGACATGGATACCGGTAGCAATTTCGGGGAACAGAATGCTTTATTGGAGCTTGGTTTGATTAAATGCTGGTTTTAAATTGGTAATGGCGCTAACTCCAACGTGCTACACGGATACAATGTGGTTCGTTTAATTTCTAAAAACGGATTTCTGTAACGGGTTCATCTAAAATAGATTTCATGTTTTAAAACGGTCCATTTCGCTACGAAAATGCCAAAAATAGTAGCAATCTGATATTATTTGTATCCATATTTAGACCTTCCTAAAAATGTTATCATGAAAGAGAAGCGACTATATTAAGAGTTTATTCATACAGCGTTTCTTTACCCCGATCACGAGAAGTACATTTTAAGTGGCCATCATATCGTCATTTGTATTGGAAACTCGATATTGGCTCCGGCTGGGCTCAGTGAAGCATGACATTAATCTCAAGTTTCGAATAAAAATATTGGGTCATCGCATCGCAAAATAGGAATAGTATACACCGCGGTTCGCAGTTGTGCAGGTCACATGAATACAATAGCAAACCCACTTTACTATCCGATTTGTATGCGAGCTTTTCAATACTCTTTAATCCTTTTTATATAGCTTTTGATATAAGATGCAGTACAGAACTCACATTGTTTAAATTGACTACTTCAAACTTGATTCATACTACGTTTCAAGTCACACTGTCTTATCCCACGAGTTAGCCCAATCCGCATATGGCGCGGTTGTCGGCAAATTGGAAATGCTTGAAGCGCACATCCGCAGTACACTGGGCTTATATAGGAGTGGTAATACTGCAGATTAATTGTATTGTGAGCCAGTATACCGTGAAAACCATTCACCTATCAACTATCCTCATTAGTACTAACAGTCAACTGTTAGCACTAATTAAGATAGTTGAATAACACCCTTGCATTATGTTGAAGTATCTATTTTTGGGAGGAATTGTATTTTTGACCAATAACTTGGCCTTGCACAGGTTATAATAAAACCTACAGCATTACCTATACCAGGGAAATAATACGATTATTGTCAGATATAATTTAATCAACAATACCTTTGTTATCACAGCAAACTGAGTCCGATACAACTTTGTTTGGACCTTCGTTATTACAGTGTATTGTTCGATTTAATTGCATTATTTATTTCATCTGTACTATGCGCTACAAGTAAATTAACGCGACTTTGCTTATTTGCTACCCTATTCAATCGTTTCTTTACCGGATACGTAACTGATGATACCTTTATTAGATTTTATTGTATTTCCTTTAGAAAGAGGAAGATACCCTTAAGTGGATATAAAATTGCAGCGCATAATTTTATTCCGTCATGCGTTTTGTTCATTCCTCTGTAAAATATTTTATTAGATTACGATAGAACACTCCAAAAGATTTTCCTCATCAATTTCTCAATATTTATTTTATAAAATCTCAATGCGTCAATTTTCTCCTAAATGGTTGGTTGTTCTAATTCATGTCATGATGTAGTAGCTACATCATGACATGAATTAGATTGACGAGCTGGTGCAAATTGGGAATTAATGGATTACAAAGCACCTAAAACAACTAGCGACAAGATTGTCGCTAGTTGTTTTAGGTGCTTTGTAGATAATCCATAAATTCCCGATTTGCACCAGCTCGTGCCCAAATATAAACTGTATGTTAATTTCCTTATCATCTTCGCACGTATTCGTCACTTTTACTGAAAGCTACTAAATCTGAAAATTAAGCGACTGGATTCATAAGAGATATTCATATAAGCCCCGCTTAGGCAGATTTGCGGTAGAGCATTAGCACGTAGCGTAGGATTATCTATGTTTTATCCAAATAAACAGAATTCACGGAACAGCTCGGCTACAACAATAGTGGCACTGCACAGTTTCTGAATTACCATACGAATGGGCACTGCTGTTTTTGTGATAAGAATTAGTGTAGCCGTGAATAAAGGGACTTCGCTTGACTGTTTTACAGTTGCATTTACAGTATTTTTTTTACTATTCAGATATTTCCTGAAGAAAAGTTGTTTTCAAGCAAATCTGCTGAGATGAAAAGATTTCAGGAAACTTGAAGCAATTTTTGTGCCTTAGACTGAATGGTAGCTCTACCTACTGATAAAAAGTTTTAACCCCGCGTTTAATTAGTTTAAGTACTTCAAGGTGAAAGCTATGACTCGCACCTCCCTAATTTATTGTTTGCAAAATTGTGGTAAAATTACGCAACCAACTTTTGATCATAAAGGCATAATAATTTGAGCCAAAATTAATTAAGGTTCGTTCAATTGCGACGCGTAAGTTAAGGTAGCTTTCGTGCAATTACCAGATTATACAAACACATGGCTATAATTCTCAGAAATTAACTTGATAATGTGGCCTGCAGTCAAAGGCAAGTGCGCTCGTTAAATTGCTTCTTAATATTCAAAGGATTATTCACGATTAAACTAAAATTAGTTCTGGAATACCTGATTGCTTTTGATGCTGAAAGCATTCCAAGCGCTTCAGATGCCATTGTTATAACTTTCGACATATTAGTCTCTATCTACATGATTTTGAAATTAACTCTTGAACACAAAATAGGTCATAGTTAAAATTACAGTAGAAATGTACCTACCTAAACCTATGTCTAGAATATGTAACGTTTTTGAATCTACATTGCAAAACATGTATTTTTTAAATCTAGAAATATTACAGCACTTCAATATTGAATCACGCTTTAAATTCCAGACTTAGTCGGCCATGTGTTAGTTTTTTATAAAATTTATGGGCTTTTGAGCACTTAGTACGGATTGAGAGCTCTCAATCCGTATTATTTGCTCTACAGCCCATAATTTTTTTTTTTAATAACGGCGAAAAGCTTTTCGCCGTTCCCGATTCAAAATCTGAGGCAAATTTGTTGCGGTCATCAGTACATTCGGTGGATTACGGGACTGCCGCAATATCGGCATCGGTTGTTGGGGATAAACCAGAAGCCGTCCACGGTCGCATGCCAAAAGCGCTCGAACGTAAAATGAAAGAGGCTTGGAGTGATGTAGTGTATGAAAGCACAAAACATTTTAAATTCACCATTCAATATGCAGCACGTGTCTACTGAATTGAATTTGGATATTGAAATGTTGAAAGTCGAACGTGAATCTGGAAATAAAATTGAGAGATATTATATTGTTTGAATTATTGGTACAGATTCAACTCCCGATTACGATGAGGTGTTGAATGAAATTCATTACCTGCCACAGTAATGTGTCAAAAAATTCTAATAGCTGATTTTTTGTATGTTTCCGATGATAATGTTTTCCAGTATTTTGAAAGATGCTTTGTTTATTCAATCAATCAATCAACTCAGCCTATCGCAGTCCCACTACTGGACATAGGTCCCTCCCAGGCTGCGCCACAACACCCTGTCCTCCGCCTTCTGCATCCAGTCTGTTCCAGCCACTTTCTTAAGGTCGTCGGTCGGTAAGCGTAGTGTGGGACGCCCCCCAGCTAGATGACTAGCTGGAGAGCGTCCCACACTACGCTTGCCGATACGTGGTCTCCACTCCAGGACTCGTCTGCTCCACCGGCCATCGGTCCTTTGACAAACATGGCCAGCCCACTGCCACTTAGTTTGCTTACTCTGCAGGCTATGTTAGTTACTCCGGTTCTTTTCCGGATAACTTAATTCCTGATTTTATCCATTAAAGAAACTCCAAGCATAGCCCGCTCTATAGCGCGCTGAGCGACCTTGAATTTGTGGACCAGCCCAACTGTCAGTGTCCACGTTTCGGCACCGTATGTCATATCGGGCAGGACGCACTGGTTGAAGACCTTGGTCTTCAAATATTGCGGGATAGGTGACGAGAAGACTTGACGAAGATTTCCAAACGCTGCCCAACCCAACTGGATCCTTCTGTCGGCTTCTTTTTCGAAAGTTGTGTCTATCGAGCTGGTTGACTTGCCCTAAATAGACATACTCCTTCATGACTTCGAGAAACGACCCTTCGATGAGGATTGGTCTCGGCATGACGTGTGAATTGTACATGACTTTCGTCTTGTCCAAATCCAAGCCGAGGCCAATCCGACGAGAGGCTCCATTTAGACTGGTGCAGCATCTGGTCTAACTTTTCCAGCGTCATTATGACGATGTCATCGGCAAAGTGAAGGTGTGAAATGTACTCGCCGTTCATGTTGATACCCTGTCCAGTCCAGTCCAGCGTCTTGAAGACGTCCTCCAACGTCCAACGTCCTTAAACAGTTTCGGGGATATCACATCCCCCTGCCTCACCCCTCTGAGCAGTTGGATGGGGCTGACTTTCTGATCCTGGATCTGGACAGTCATCGTGGCAGCGTCATACAGACATCTCAACACTTCAGTGTTTTTGTCTATTCAGAGTTAGAAATAAATAAGTCGGTTCATAACTTTTTTCTTATCCCGAAATATTGTTCGCAGGCCCTACTCCAGGCGCACGATGTGGTCGCCCGCGAAGTGTACGGCGAGGAGTCTATACGAACGTCACCGCCGCCGGTCAACGGCCGTACCACCGCACCGCCGCCTGAAGATGAAGAGGACACCGAACCGGAATTCGAAAACGTGACCAGGGTGCGCCTCGTGCAGTTCCAAAAGAATACCGACGAACCGATGGTAAGGGTCTTGAAGTTTTGTGGTAAGGGTATTTTAAAGGTGTGGTTCCTTTCAAAGGGTTGGCTCAAAATTGTGGTAGACTTAAAAATGTGGAATGAGAGAAGGGTGCAGGTCCTTGCAATGGGACAGTGTAAGCCTACAATAATAAAATAATATTTTATTATATTCATTGTGGTAGTCCATAAAAAGTAACGCTTTTCTTTTGTAGATAAACCAAGCGTTTAAGGGGGAAGCTCCTGGTAGCCCGCGAAATAGAAATTGAAACTTTCTTATGTTTTTTTGCAATTTGCAAATCAGTATTAAGTTGTATGTTGATTAAAGTATCATTCGCGACCGTAACAAATATGCATTTACAGAATTATAATAATCAAAATCAGTAATACAACTTAAGTTATAAGGCATAAGTTTGTGTAATCCTAATTGTAAAGATTTCATGAAACAGTCATTACCTGAAATTCAGAATGATGAGTGAATGATGATGATGAGTCAGAATTACCTGGTCTTAAAGAGTTGTATTGATGACTTTAATTATTATAGTTATGTAAATACATACTTTTAATGGTCGCGATCAACACACGAGTACAACCTAATACTGACTTGCAAATTGTAAAAAACGAAAGAAAATTTGAATTTCCTGGGCTACCTGGCGATTTCGCTTTTTAAGATTGTTGGGACCATGTACAAAATAAAGGAAATGTTTCAAAATGGGCCAGGCTTATCTACACTACCTCAAAAAAAAGAGAAAAATCCGTAAAATTCGGGAAAAATACACATAATTCATTTAAAGTGTATACTGTTGTGGTAGTTAATTGATATTTATCAATTACTTTTATCGACTTTCAACATGGCGTCTTACCGATTTAGTTACTCTGTGCTTAAAAACAATGTCAGTAAACCATAGATCGACCATTGATGGTAGAAAGAGAACTGTCAGCTTTCACAGCAGTGTCACTTCACAACATCTCAAACGTCATTAATCAATCAAAATGAATGCTTACCGCCATGACGGGTGTTGGTTGTGTGTTGCAATTTCAAGTGTAATTTCTTGTGTTTTACCAGCAAACAAAGCCATCTTAAAGTAATTGGACAATTGAGAACCGTTTTAAAAATAATTCCCTATTTTTAAGTATAGTGTACAAGGACCTGGCCCAGGCTCCGTACATTTCGGAACATCTCCTTTTTAGATATTATAAATCAAGAACAAAAAAGGTTATCCCGCCCTTGTATTTACTTTGCCTAAATCCGGCTTAGCTTAGTGCTTTACATTAAAAAAAATGGTAGTCTATAAATAAAGGTTTGATGAATAGACCTAGGTAATTTTCACTTGCTTTTGTTAAACCAGAACTTACTGCCGCGAGACGAAATAATACATAAATGAAATATTTTAATCCAAAGGAGGATCCTAAAATCTAAAACAAAAACACGAAACCAAGTGAGACCAAAGGCTTCGTAAAAATAAATATTGATTCTCATCTCAAAGCGTTTTGTTTCTGTTACCCTGGTTAGCAAACTCGAACTGTCAACTCGGCGTTGCGATGTGTAGGTAGACACAGATGCGTGAGTTAAATCGTTTATCCATATCCTTTTAATAGTTTACACGTGTTTCTGTAGCTATACAATCTCCACCCACGAATAGTACCTAATCCCATATTATGACGATATGTGGTGAGGATTTCTGTTGAAATCATAGGTTCGAGCGTGTGACTTTTGTAACATAATTATCTCGGTAGACAATATAGATAGGTACTCAGCGAACATTTTAAGGTACCAATAAGGTAATTATAGTTCAGAGAATGGCTTACTTTAAATGAGATTCCGCTTGTTATTGAGATCACTGCTCTTGTCGTCTATGTGAACGAGATATTGATGGAAATGAACAAGATAGAAACAGTTATGTACACTTGTACAGAAACAGATTCAATAAATGAAATTATGAATTAGTGATTCAAAAATTTTTGAGTTACCAGTTTTTTTTGTTTATACAGTGTTGCCTACGTTACTTCCATTAGAGGATTATTCTAAGAAAGTTAAGTAAAATCAAAGGTGTTATCAAGAGCTTTCTCGCCATTGAGGAGGTAAATAAAATATGGCGTTCATTTTTATGAAAGAATCAATTTTTGTTCGAAGAAATCCGGAAATAAAATTAGTTATGAAAATGTCACAAGCCAAGATTAAATGTTTGGTCATTATACATATGTTATAAATTATTATTTATGTAAATAAATTATAAACAGACTTGCAATCATTTTTTTTAAACCACATAGGCACTAACGTAACTAAAATGCGTTTTACAGGGCATAACACTGAAATTAGCAGACGACGGACGATGCATCGTAGCCCGCATCATGCACGGGGGAATGATACATAGACAAGCGACCCTGCACGTCGGGGACGAGATCAAAGAGATCAACGGCACGCCGGTCGCAAACCAGTCGGTGGCTCAGCTACAGAGAATGCTGGTACGTATTGCGAAAATTACGAAATAAATGGTATTTGATTAGAGATGGCAATAATTTTCGTTATAGAGCCTTGACATCCTACTTGAAATTGGATTAAAATTACCTAAGCATTCTTGTAATGTGATAAATGAGAAATTGATTGGACAGTTTTAACAGTTGGTGGATCTCCGCTAAAATCAGAATATAATTGTTGTCTAACTAATATTGTAAAGAGAAAATATTTGTATATGTGTTTGTAATAGATGGATGGATGGATGATCTATATCAGTACTGTTTTACCTATAAAATATTTATGTGTGTAAAATAAAGGTAAGTACGAACCCACTTCGAAAGAACTATCATGTCATCGATGCAAACAATGTGTGCTTTATTGACAATTTATTGGAAACGTATAAAAATTACAGCGCGAAGCTCGTGGATCGGTGACATTTAAGATCGTGCCCTCATACCGCTCAGCGCCGCCACCCTGCGAGGTAATACCTACTTTATATCTTACTTTTCCAATACTCATAAGGATTTGATGATATCCTTTAGTTCATCCCAAGTTTTGTCAGTGTGGTTTTTAAAACAGTAGATGTAGCTAAGGTTGTATTAATACTAGTTTGAATTAAAATTCAATAAAAGGTATACATAAATATTGTTTTTGCAATTAACACGATAGATAGTAGTGTGACTCTAACGCTTGTTTTTACACTAAAAGAATATAGCAAAAGTCGACAAGCGCACACAAATCTTCACGACAATGCTTGTCTTGAAGCATAAAACAATTGGTATTATAATAGAAAACATTAAAATTTTGTGTTTTTGTTCTAACTAGCTTTTCCGGATAAAGCCTTCGCCCGTGCTAGTAAGTAGCGAGACCAGACCAGTTGCTACTTTGTGATATGTTTATGTTGTTCGTTTTATGTTCTGTTATGTTATGTTGTATTGTCACCTGGGCATGGCTGCGCGTTCCCGAGATCTCCTCCGTTTCTGTGCGCTTGTTGTTCTTTTATCATCGCTCCACTCTCACCTCACTCACATCACTTTCTTACCTTTTATTTGTTTCATTATGTTTCTTTTATTTGCCGTTTGTTTCTAAAATTACTAAATTAACTGCTACTAAATTGGCATTCATACCTTTGCCATAATAATTTGGATCCGCATTTTGCATTTAATATCATTTGGCCACTATCACAACTAAATTATTCATCAACATCTTCATTATTTTTGTCATATTTTTTGCAAGCAAATAAAAAACTTTGTAATTTAATTTAATTAATTCTTCCAGATTTTTGTGAGAGCGCAATTTGATTATGATCCATTAGAAGATGAATTGATTCCTTGCGCTCAAGCTGGCATCGCTTTCACCACTGGTGACATTCTTCAGGTACCAATAAACATAATCGATTACTATGATATAATTGTTAATGTAGTTAAATAGTGTTTAATAAAGAGAAAATAAGAACTATTTTAATTATTTATAATAATTAATATAAGTTGCAACAAACTTTCAGATCATCAGCAAAGATGACTCTCATTGGTGGCAAGCACGTAAAGACGCGTCAGGTGGTTCAGCTGGTCTTATACCCAGCCCTGAACTCCAAGAATGGAGAGCAGCGTGTGCTGCTGCGGAAAGATCGAGCACCGATCAAGGTGCAGTTACTAATACCATAGATAAACAAAACTCTAATATATTTTTGTTACTAAGGTATATGGAACTCCAAGGTCTGAAAAATAGGTGCTTTAAGTGTTAGAAGTATTATTTTTGTTCGTCTTCTTTATTTTCATTTGGTTGGTCAGCATATAAGTGTTTCATGATTCATGAAAATTGATGTTTTATTGTGTTTAGTTTATGCAACTTTGTGTTTAGCAGTTTTAATTTACTGTCAATAGTAAGTTATTGGGAATCGTCACACAAATCATCCGTTGCTATGTTTGTCCTAGATGCATTTGTGTCGCATCTTTGTAAATGTCGTATTCATGTGATTGTCTTCTAGATTTTTTATTTAAAATGGTTACTGGTATAAGAATCAAAATTATATTATAAAGATTGGCAGTCGTCTTGAAGACACGAAACAACAGTAACCGTTAAACAATGTCAAATGCATTACAGTTGGCATCTAACATCAGTGTCTATTCTTCCTTTTGTTTTAATATTAATAACGGCCTATGATTTAAACCTGAAATGATAAGTAGCTTTATACATATTAATGTCATTATCTACCTAACTTACATTAATTTCGTGTTATGCTTTCAATTTCATCATTGGACGGAGCAGTCGGTATGTAAATTTGCTTTTTCTTCCTGTTTTCGTTTATGAGTGATACAAGCTCCCATATATGCCAAAATATGTTGATGAAAGTGTACCTATACCAACTCTGCATGGTACAAAACCGGGCTAAGATTTCCCAAAGAAGTAGATAAATGATATATTTGAGCTCCTTAATATGTATAACCGCCCATGTATATTGATGAAACGCTCACTCCAATCTTTCGTAGTTTTTATAGAATAACGAAAAAAATATTTATAATATCTACTTGTATTACAAAGGGAGTTTGTGTAACCCTAATATTACTGTACTCTTATAAGAAATGATTTATCAAAGGTTTTTCTAGACATATATTGTTCAAACACAAACTGTCCTTCCGTCTTGGAAGTCCGCTTCCGCCTCGAATAGTTCTAGTGGATGATGTTCAAATGGCCTCTCCACTACTAGACAATTAAGTTTCGCAACTAGAAACCTTACTTCACAGGCAGTTACAACGAGCAATTAACAGTTACGACCCAACTTAAGTATAACTCGTAGATACAGTCATGAACTTTAATAAAGATAAAACCAACCATTAATGGGTATAAGAATACTTTTGGCGAAAAGTTGGCCCTGACTGTGGACAATGCGTAGATGCCCTTTTTAACCTTGACGAACTCTTGTAACTTCATCATCTTTTTTTGAGACGGTTATTAGATCTGTCTGACTAACAGATTTTGTACGTTATTGCTAATGATTTTAAAAACGACCCAATCAGCCTATGAAGTTCCAACTCCTGGGTATCAGGACTCACCTTTATGGACCGAACTACAAAACGCGGGCCCAGTGTCGCTTGGTATCTACCAACCCGCACTGGGCCCACGACCAATCCATGGCAAGCACTCCTGCTTGCCCTTAGGTTACCTTAGCATTAGGTGAACTAAGCAAGGGCAGTTTTCTGTTATTCCCCGAACTTTTGACAAATCATTCCCACTGCGTGTGACCCAAATCGTGTAGATCCGTTACTACCATCCGTTCCGTTTGCATGAACCGTGTTGTAATGTTGTGCGGCTAGGAGCC
Source organism: Fissipunctia ypsillon (assembly GCA_947568875.1). Classification (NCBI taxonomy): domain Eukaryota; kingdom Metazoa; phylum Arthropoda; class Insecta; order Lepidoptera; family Noctuidae; genus Fissipunctia; species Fissipunctia ypsillon. Next base: position 6,119,910 of record OX387656.1, on the reverse strand, counting down.
GAGGGATGCGTGTCCCATACCGACGGTTGTGAGAACACAGGTATTACCTACGTTTTTAGTTTATACTGCAGCCGCCATTTTGCATTGAAGTGAAACTGGTTTTATGGAACTCCGGGTTTTGTCAGAATTTGCTCTCTTGTTTGTGAAAACTTGTTCTTAACGCTTTATCTTGAAGTGAAGTGGCAATAGACCTTTTATGAGTGAGAGGGTATAATCTTAACGTTTAATTATAATATTGGAGGTTAGAAGGATTCAAATTCAAAGTGTTTTATTTCAAATAAGCCTACATGGGCACTTATGAAACATTAGAAGCTATGTGCACGGTTCCAATTGGTCGTTTCCTATGGAGAAGAACCGGCAAGAAACTCCACGGTTGACAGAGTCATCTAAAAAAGATTCTCGAGTCTTCTCTGGATGGCTCTTTGACGAGCATTTTTATGAAAAAAACTTTCCACCTTGTAGTGTCATAATCGTAGGTGGACTGGATGTCTCTTAAATGTCCTTGTTCGATAATTCACATGAATTTTGATAAAATGTACCGAATCAAAAATACCTCGGAAAGATTCGTAAAACTAGTTTCGTTAAAAGTGTTGCCTCAAGCTTCCATTTAAAAAAATGTTTGTCTTAGCTGTAGATTTGATATGTCTTTAGAGGTTTTTTATAGATTTGATTATTTATTATGTTCAGAGATGGTGACGGAGTGATTTCCTACATCGTCTTTATTGATTCTAAACTCTTATTTCAATACGAGAAATGTTCTAATAGACAGGTTTTTAAAACCGAGACAAAATAAAGTTGCGTAACAATTTGTAAATAACATTTACAAACTTTCAAGATTCAAGATATATTTTAATAAAAACTGTACATCTATGTAAGTCTCGGTTTGAAAAGACCTATATTGTGGTTGAATCTAGGTTATAATATTTTAAACATTTACAATTATTTAAATAACTCGCTTTGAAATATTTCTGATGGCGATAAGTGCTTATAGGTGACGCACATAAATGCTGTTTGTCTCTCAAATTATGCATGTATAAAAACTGTATGTTCAAATATCTGTTACTTAAAAAAAATACCATGTTAAAAGGCACCCAATAAAATATTTTTAAAAGCATGTTTTTATCATAAAAAAGTAATAACAAAATATTGTCAAATGCTTTTAATGATTTTTTTGGTTGCAACACTAAAATATTATTTCCTCTATTACACAAATTGATTTTTGTTTACTTTTTAACTTTGTTTCAGTGAACTGTTCCATATTTGGACGCAAGAAAAAGCAATCGAAAGACAAATATTTAGCGAAACACAACGCTGTTTTCGACCAACTGGACGTTGTTACCTACGAGGAGGTCGTCAAATTACCATGTAAGTACATCTTCATAGTATAAAGGGTGTAAGAGACAGCCCTCCGCAAACTAACAGGGTGCATTCCATATTCCATCGAAAAATTTCTCAGGAAAATTTTATTTTTTTATCGTTTTTCAGTTACTATTCCTTTATTTCAATGTAAAATTACATTCTCTGTACGCAGCACTCCATTTATGTAAATAAAACGGCTAAAATAAAAATAAAATCAGCAATAATGATGACATACTCGGCGGCCGAAGGCTCGCTGCGCTGCCGTTCGCTACGCACGTTTTGCCACGGTAACGATACATAGCGTGTGAGGTAATAGAACAATTCAGATTTATTGGATTCCTTTAAGGTTCCTGGAATAATTTCAAGTACCGGTCATTTATTTATTTAATACTTCACGCACAGAAATGTACAGAGGCGGACTTAATGCCATAGGCATTTTCTACCAGTCAACCTTTGGGTGATGCAGAGACAAACAGTGGAAGGTGCAATTACGCAAAAAATGAGGAATACATATTTATTGAAATATAAATATACACATACACCTAATTATATATAAATAAGCGCAAATAAATATATACATAAATACACGAATATACTAAAACAAATAAGACAAACAATGGGAAAACGTTAACGTTGTGATGATACTGCCAGCTTCTTACGAATGTGCTCGCGAACTTTTATTTTAAAGGATAATCGGTTGGTTGCCATCCTGATTTCCAGGGTCATTTTAGTATGATATACTGAATTCACCCCCATCAGTTTGCGAAGGGCTGTCCCTTACACCCTGGATTGCAATATGAAAAGGAACAAGAAAAATATCCTGAACTTCTACATATCTAACTCTCTAAGGATTAAGAAATGTTACACCACATTAATTTTATATCCCTAAGTAGGTACAATATCACTAGAGCTAACAACTGGGTGGCAGGGACATCAAGGCACAACCTGTGACCATAGATTCAGCAACCTGTATATTTCAATTTTAAAAAAAATACCTCGTGTGCCTGTAACATGTACACGCATACATGTTACAGGCACACGAGAATTTTTTTAAATTGAAATATACAGGTTGCAGGATGTTCATATACAGGGTCAAATTAAATTAGCTAGTGAAACTCCGCAGACGTGATGGGTATCGATATCTAAACACGACAAAACAAAAATGATTTGATAATTTTTTTGGGGTTCAATGACCGTTTGCAGTTGTTACTTGAAGTGTGAGTTGCTAAAATCTGTACCCATCACGTCTGTGAAGTTTACACAACAATAAACTGATTTTTAACTGACATTTTAAGTGACACTATCGAAGGGGTCTTCGATAGTGTAACTAAATAAAAACATTATCAAATTAATTCCTTTTTCGTTTTATCATGTTTAGATATCATAACCAAACAGATCTGCGGAGTTTCACTAGCTAATTTAATTTGACCCTGTATGTATAATAAGCCATAGTCACCGTCACCACTAACCCTCAGATGGGCCGCCTGCGTGTCCGCCATGTTATCCGAATTCGAGCTCAGTGGCGTGAAGTTGTAGTTGCATGTGCCCTGATCGTTTGATTATGTAGTGCAGTATTTTGAGCCCAATCTAATCAATAAACTTATAATAGCGGTAACATTTTTCTATTACAGCATTCCAAAGAAAAACCATCGTGCTTCTGGGCGCTCATGGCGTCGGTCGTCGTCATATAAAGAACACACTTATCGCACGACATCCTGATCAATATGCTTATCCTATACCACGTAAGTACCTACTTAACTTGGTCCTAAGGTCTTTAAGGCGAAAGGGGTCCCAAAGAAGATATTTTGACGCATTTCGGCTGCACGCTAAATCAAATTTTGTCTTCAAAAACTACAAATTTGCCTTATTTTTTTTTTTCATGATTATGATAATTGAAGATTATAATTTATTTTGAGGGCCAAAACACGTTTGACACAATTTGGTTCGATACAAAAAAAATCTCGAAAGTTTCCTTAAAATTAGCATTTTTAAGAAGCAGAAGAAGAAGAAAATGCGTTTATTGGCATTACAAGAAAAAAAAAAACAATACAAAAATACCTTAAAAGTATAAAAAACAGAAAACATTTTTTTAAGAGAAAAAACTGTTTTGTTCGATTGTTTTTAAAGCAATTTTAATAAAATTTTGTCTATACGTTCACCATTAAAGATATAAGGAGACTATGGGTTTATTTTGATGTAAAAAAGACACATTTTTAAAATTCTATATGCTCCGTTTGACCATACCAATGCTCCAAACCCCGTTACGATATCATTTCGCCTTAAAATCCAATACAAAAGAGAATATAACACAGCAGTTGTTTGTTAATAATAGAAGAATAATTCGTAATTATAAAATTAAATAAACAACTATAAAAAAGTACTGCCTCGCTGGTCTAGTGGTCGCAGCATGAGGTCCTGGTTGGACAAAGTGTTTTTGTATCGGGAGGACGTGTCAGACTTTTACTGACTAATACCCACCCGTGTTCCTTCAGTTACCTGTGCCGGGGCCACGGTAACTCTTTCGAACATCCCGCAAAGCAGCCCGGAGTCTGGATTTGCGCCCGGTTGATGACAAAATGCTCGCCCTCTATTACATGGGACTTAAACATAACTAGCGAAATGTGGGTGTACTATAGGTATACCTCTGTGCAACCCTCCGGGGAAACAGGGCGTGATGTTAAATGTATGAAAATAAAGTTCGAATCTGACTAAGAATGTGAATCTGAATAATTATATTATAGCATGATAATGGCCAATGACCTTACTATGAATACTAATTTTATGATAAATTAATGTTTAAATAAATCTTGAATGACGCTTCAATATTTTACGCCATATTGTTACAGCGATCCTTTAAGTTATTATTATAAGAACCACCTGAATTTGAATAGAAAATACCAAGTAAATGCACAACTGACCACCAGAATTTGTGCGACCGGCTCGGCTTTGACCCAGGAATCAATGGTAGTTGGTTGAAAATTATAAGTCTAGAATGTAAATTATCTCAAAAATTCTTTTAATTTTCTTAATGATTCTATATCGATACCAATATATCTATCTGTCCATATACTGGGCAATTTTTTGTATCACTACCCAAATTTTGATGGGGTGTTCTACCCATGAATATGAAAAGCTTTCACTATGGGACCAACTTAAATCACGAAAAAAAAAATCAACTGTTTCATATAAAAGTTCAATACCTACTCAACCAAAATGTTTGAAACAGCAAATTATTTTTTCTTCATGATTTCGGAGTTGATTCCATAGTGACACTTGTTCGTATTCATGGGTCAAAATCAAAATATTTTATTTCATATAAACCTACATGGGCATTTATGAAATGTCAGAAGCTAGGTGCATGGTAGAAAACCCTGAGAAAAGTTGAGTCCTTGTCCTGACTTACTGATTCATTAACGCAGAGCCAAAACTTGAAATTTTGGCAGTTGATGCCTTTTATGTTGTAGGCATCCACTATAGAAGTATTTTTGGAAATTTAACACGCCAGCGAAGCCGCGGTCAACAGCTAGTTAATGATAGTACAATCGTCCTTTTATTTTTGCAGATACCACGCGACCATCGAGAGCTGATGAAGAGAATGGTAGAAACTACTACTTCGTGACACACGAAGAAATGATGGCCGACATAGCAGCTAACGAATATTTGGAATATGGTAACTACAATCCATTCACAGCTATTTTACCTCTGACAGCAGCAACCCAATATCAACCTTAACGTAACGAAAATAAAGATCACTGGGATTTTGACAGACTTGTAACCTTCCTAATGCAACAGCTTCAGCCAGCCAGAAATCAAACCCATTTGGCGAACGTGGCTTACGACATTGCAAGCGTCAAATGGGACGCCGGGCCGCGGCGCCGATTTGTCTTTGTCTCGTCAAAATTATCAAACGTAACACATGTTTAATTCGCTGTTATGTTTCATCTTGTCACTCGAGCGTGTATTGTAGTGACAGAAAGAATTAAGGAAGTCTTAAAAATAAAGTGCCGATTGAGTAGGGCAAAACTTGGCTAATCCGTGATATGTAGCTATTCGGTGATAGATAATATGTGTTTTATTACCAAGTTACTACTGACTTGATAAATGTATATTTTTCAATCATTATAGTATTTGCCACATTTTTAGATATAAGTTAGCAAAGCTTCTTTTGTCTACTGTATCACAGTAAATTTAAAAAATAATCTGATCAATGAATCGAATTTTACAATTAAAAAACAAAACTATCACCGATTACCCAAGTTTTGCCCTACTTGGGGTTCTATTAAAAATAAAGGCTTGAATTTGGTAGTCAATTTTTACCTGCAGTCTACTCCGAAGCAATAAATCCGAAGTATCGGCTGAATGTTCGGATGTTTCATAATACACTTTTTTTATTACGTTCGATCGGTTCGGATCCCACCAAACGTCAATATGAAGTTCGTTGAATAAACGTCAAAATAAAATTCGTTCGGATCCGAACCGACCGAACGAAATAAGTTCGGCCGATACTTCGGAGTAGAACCCTAGATCTCTTATGCCTGTAAAACTCATTTTATAGATGGAAATGCCGCCTATTCTCACTCAGTTCTTATAGCACCCCCAAGAAGAGATCGATAAATATAATTATTTTTAACTACATATAAACTACAAGAGAACATTACACCAGTCTAATATAACTTTCATTTATTTCCCAGGTACCCATGAAGATGCAATGTACGGCACAAAACTGGAGACGATCCGTCGCATCCATTCGGACCGAAGCATCGCCATACTAGACGTGGAACCGCAAGCTCTTAAGATATTGCGCACGGCTGAGTTCGCGCCCTACGTCGTGTTCATTGCCGCGCCGCCGCTCAACAATGTTGCTGATGTGAGTATTAAGACGCAGATATATGCCAACGGCCTTGAGTGCATAGCTTGTGTGTTCTGTGCTGAGCTCACGCAACGCGTCGTACGTCCACCTAGTAATAGGACTCACCCATCAAGGAGCGCTGTCTTAAATTAGACGCATTATTAATTTATTATACATAAAACAAAAGGTATTATATTAAAACATGTCCACTAAAAGATAAATAATTAAATTATCTTCACAATGGTGAAGGTTTAAAACAAATAGGCTTGATAGTTTTTGCCTGATTCTCAGTTTTTTATCCGCGTTAGACATAACTTTACAAATTAATTACACTATGTAATATAAACATAATCTAAAATATTCACATGTTAAGTTATTAAGAAAATGCTCTAATTGAACATATATTTTTTCCAAATCATTAACACTACTCGTTTAGATGTGAGCTTCATTTTAAAATCATTAAAAGTCGATTATCGTCGCCTTAATAGTACAGTAAAACAAACTGCGCAAAAATAATGTAAAACTGAAAGCTGCTCCGAGTTAGTCTGACTGAGTGAGACCTAATTTTCTGCAAGAATTTGCTCTTACTTTGCACAGGGCGGCTCAATACAGTTCTTTGCACAGACCAGTCTAGTGAAAATTACTTTTCAAATTACAATTTTAATTTACTTTTTTAAATGCGTTATTAAAAAGTTCCTACCCTTCATTATTTGCCATTTATCCGTATCCTAAATTGTAACAAAAAAAAAAAACAACAGCTTTCTCAAAGAAGCACGAAAGCTAGAATCGATTGTAAATCCAACGTTTAACAGTAAAATTACATCCTCAAAGAAAGTCAAAGTCGAATCATAAAAAGCACTTTTGAATGTCAAAATTAAAAAAAAGTAATTTAATTCTAGTTGCCCCTTCCAAAAGGTAGCTTCGTATGGAGAAGAATGGACAACAAACTCCTACCGTTATTTTTTTTTTTATGTTTTACAATATTTTGTATACATTAAATAAATAAATGTGAAGACGATGTACCTAGAATAAAATTACTATACCACATTAGGTCCAAAGAATTAAAATTGCAGTACTGACAGATTAATTATGTGATAGATACATGGTGCTCACATATTTACAAACACTGTAAAAGTATACGATTTTCCTAAAAATTTTACAAGTAATAAGAGAGTGTGTGAGATAAAGTAATCACAGAATGTAAAATCAATATAATAAAAATAATAAATTATACAATTAAAATAGCAACCACAGGGGCAATTCTCGTAATTTTTAGAACATTCACAGTCTGATCTCAATCTCAATATGTCAAAAATACCTATAATTTCCCTACATTTTTGACATTTGACTGTCGCTGAGATGAGATTGCGACTAGATTTTGAACGTTTTATTTACGGGAATTAGGCTTCTGTTTGATTTTGCCTAGAGTGTAAAGAATTTAAGAAGTTGTAATTCAAATTCAAAATATTTTATTTCACATAAGCCTATATGGGCACTTATGAAACGTCAGAAGCTAGGTGCACGGCTCCAATTGGTCGTTTCCTATGGAGAAGAACCGGCAAGAAACTCCACGGTTACTCTTTTAAATTTATTATTTACTAACAATATTTTTCTTCTTTCCAGTACGACGGCTCCCTAGAAGTCCTGGTCCGCGAATCGGAACAACTCCGGCGCACATACGGCCACTACTTCGACTTAACAATCGTCAACAATGACATTGACGACACACTCAACCAACTAGAATCGGCGCTGGTCCGCCTTCGCTCCACGCCCCAATGGGTGCCTGTTTCCTGGGTCTACTGACAATCTGACGACGAATCTCTGTAAGATACACTAAGGAATAATGGACTTTTGATCAGTTTCAGGTTATTTTTCTTACTAATTTGCTTCTATTATGGACTCACCATTGGCCTTCCGAAAGGCAATTTTTATGGAAGTTTTTGAACCACGCATGTTCTGTTTCAATTTCTTAACTTTACACTTATTATCGTATAACATGTTTTGAAGAGACACATATATAGAATAAGATTTTAAGGTCGATTCTTGAGTGCACTTAGCAATACAGGACTTTACAGTCCATATTCCTTTATCTTACACCGATTATGACTAAACTAATGAAACCAAAGACCAAAGCTTACAACAATGACACCAAAATATCACAGGACACTATAAGGTCTAATACGATACTTTTTATGAAGATTTAAAATACTTTAGTGACGTACCACTCTGTTTAGTATAAAGCCGCAAATACACATGTCTGTAGCTTGCACAAACATATGCAAGTAATTTGTATGCCAATGTGCCTTTAAGCTACGGATTTCGCCACATAGCCTCTCCAATTTACCGGCGAATGACGTCATTGAAACGTAATTACGTTTACGTCATGAAATTAAATTGGTGTGTTTTCCTAGAGAGCGTTTTTGCCACCGTAAAGTCAAACCTCGCTGCCCAAAGATTTAAATCGTTAGATTTGCCCCCACCGTACTGCCTGTCACGCGAAAATGTGTTCATACTGACAAGAGTGAACTCATACATTGTTAAATAACGTTTCCATGACAATCAGTCGAGTCACTGCGTCATTGTGTGTCAAAACGAAACAGAAACGCGAATATCTTTTGACGCGGTAGGGTGAATCTAATAATTTAAATCTTTGCCACTGCCATTATTGTCATGACAGCCGTCACCGCGACCGTTACTGGCGCGCACCGATCTTTTAGGAAACCGTGGCTTTACACCTTCTGATTGGTGAATATCAAACTGGCATGCAAGCTTGCATGCTTTTGTGCTAGTAACAAGCATGTGTATTAGGTGCTTAAATATTGCATAACAATAGCATTGTAAGTACTTTAATTTCACGTTTGATAAGTAAATGACACAGTTATGAATACTTTGCTATCCTATTTTGATTAGAGCTGTAATATTCATAATTAATTAAGAACTATAGCAACATCTTTTATTGTTTCTACTGTGGTAACAGGTTATGGCTCAATTTCAATTGATCGAAATTACTCTAATTAAAAATGTAGCAATTTTGTAAGGGGTAATGAGAATGGAAATATGAACAAATAAAATCATAAGCAAATCGTAGCATTTGTCTTAAGGTCGGCTTAGACCAAACGAGTGAATTCACATTCTATCCCCACTCTACCAAATTATTTTTGTGCAAACAGGGACAGAGCATTCTTTCGTTGGTCTATGCATACTAAAATGTCAGGAATATCAAGAAAATAATACTCCTTTCTTTTGTTTTGGTTTTATGTGATGTGAGGTATCCCTTCCGAAAAGTATCAGACTATCAAGTTGCAAGTTATAAATGGAGTAATAAATTTAGGTCACTACAATTTTGACTCACAGAGTAAGTTTTAAGTATACGTCACAAAAGAGTTTATAACTCTGCGCTTCTTAGTTTTGTAAGACAAAGGCAAAGGTAATAATGGTGCCGATTCTCTTGTCACAAATGCGCCTAAACTAGACTAAAAATCTCCAAAATTTTGTTTTTTCCTGTCAAACGACGATTTCCCATTTTGAAATTGACTAAAGTGACACAACTTAACTATATTTTAGTTTGATGGCACTGAGTTATTAGTTTAGTGAAAATGGTAATTTTGCTATTCTGAATTTGACGTTTTTCACCTGAAATTTAGATTTTCTAACTGAATCTGACTATTTTTAATCGCTATTAAAAAGGTGTGGAATAAAATTAGTTGGCATGAACTAAAATTCACACCAATACCTCGACTTCAGGTGCAAAAACAGTACTGTATCTTTTTTTTTCTTTTCTTTCGCTTATATCTTGAAAGCGGTGTGTCCTATCGCAAAGATAATGAAAATTTCGACCCCCCTAAGGGAAGCTCATAAACCCCTAAAACTCAACATGTTGGTAATAATTTTTCATATTTTCCATACAAAAAGTGAAAGATTCCATATAAAACCACTTGCGCGCCTCCAGCTCAAAAAAAATCACAGGGTAGGTACTTACGACATGGAGTCGCGATTGTCAAATTCGATTTAGTTGTGTCAAAATTATTTTTCAATATAGTGATATTTTTTTTCAGAATAGCTTTAAGATTATCACAGCCAAAAGTAAGGAATTTTAGTGATAGTTTAGTTCGGTGTACAAGAGAATCGGCACCATTATCTACAATTGTATTAAAAGACCATTATTTACTTAACAAGTATTAATTTTGATTATCATTGTGATAAATATAAGTAATTGTTTAATTATTACTCTAAATATTCTAAACAGTACTTTATTACGAGTAACACAAAGTCTAAAATTGCGCTTGCATTGTTAATTTGGTGCATCTTAGCTCAACTTCACGATTACGTGCCAAATGTACTAAAACCGAAAATTACGAAAAAAAATACAATTTTCGAATACACCCGCACTCGACACTACACGATTTTTGGAACAATGTACATAATTATACATTAGTACATAATTTATACTTAACAAAAAAAAAAAAAAACTAATTCTCTAGAAATGTACCGTAGCTCAAAATGTTTACTTCAACATTTAAACGTAAGATCTATTCTACCTTTAGTAAATTATTGTAAAATCTTGTCGTTTTCCAACTAAAGAAGTCGATTTTATTGCACTGTGTGATAGTTTTATAAATAATCTAAAAATATGGCAACTGATTCAATAAATTGTAAAAATCGACAAAAAATAATATAAATAGCACCAATAAAACCGTCGCTTTATTAAATCTGGGTTATAAATAATATGCAATTCCTAAAATGCTTTCGCCATAAGAAGTACAAAATAGACCCTGTATAACTCCCGTTGTTGCTATATTAAAAAAAAATTTGGGTGATCAGTTAGTTACTGTCACCCGTAATATTGTTAATTTTCAAAGTGGGGTAGAAGTTTCGTAGTTTCTAGATTTTTTAAAGGAGTCTGTTACTTTTAGCTTTAGAAACTATCTGACACAGTGCCCTTATATTCCTTAGTTGGAAATCGGTCTATTGACTATATCACAGGATTAGAATTCACAGGGTTGCAAGAATCATGATTAGTCTTTTTTTTTCATTACTTAATATCATTTCCAGCTAATCTTTTTTATCCGTACTTATTGCTTTTATTGTAAGGGTTCCTTGCAATTGTTCTAATTATAAGTGTTTGATTTGATATGGTGCCATGGAAAACTAATGTTTTATGAAAATTATGAAAGGATTGATGAGTTATATGCTCAGTTTTATTACTCATTGTTATTGTTTATGAATTTTCATTATTTTAGGCGTTTGTTGTTTAGGAAAAGAAGTTACCAATTGGCTCAATTTTAGGTGTGGTTTGAATCTTGGAAGAATGATCGAAAATCAAAAGTCATTTATTCAAACTAGGCTGAGAATCAGCACTTTTCGAGCGTCAAAAATGAAAGCGTTAGACACGATCTTTTGCTTTCATTCCTTTTGAAATATGCTTTTGCATGGGCTGTTGCACGATTTGTTTTAAATAAAACGGTTCCGTAAACAAGCCTCAGGGCTCAGGCGTGGGAACCTCATTGTTTTCATACCATGAGGCTAACGTATGGAACCGTTCGCTTAAGTCGTCCGTGGCGCCATCTATAAATGGTTTTCACTAAAGCTTGTCACCATTAATTTTCTCGATTCTTCACGTTTAACAAGGCGAGTTCAGTGACAAAAAACAATTTCATAATTTAAATTAGAAATTTGTTCTGATAGTTGTTTTTAAAACGACTAGTAGCACACACGAGAACCGCCACATCGAAGTACTTCGTTTTAGTTTGTTTTCACGCCTGCACTAATACATTCCTGTATATAAATATAATAAACGAGTAGTCGAATTTTACTATATAACTCTCACTGTTTCACTATTTTTACTTTTAAATATAATTAGGCTAAGTAGGGTTTGTTATAAGGGTTGATTATTATTATTGACGGATATTCTTTGTATTTTTTGTTAATTTATGGAATAACAAGTATAATGTGCATGATTGCTCAATAAATGCTCAGAATAATGAAATGTAGCATCAAATAAATAAAGAAAAAATAATAACAAATGAGTGAATGAATGAAAGTAAGTTGATAAAAAGAACGATTAAAAACAAGTCGAAATAATATTATGAAAGTGGAAGAAATAAATAATACTAAATGGTACTTTAAATTCAGTACTTTCATACTTGATATTCCATAAATAAAATTATAATGAATTTGTTATTCGTTATTATATTTGCGTTTTTCATAAGTTTGCAACCACTTATGGCAAACAATTAAATTATAAGGTATAGGTAAATTATGTAACAAGTTTGAAAAACATTTTGTTATTAATATTATTTAGAACTTATAAGTTCATCTCATCTGTTTTACAATTTTGTTGCTTATTAAATGGTGTTTTTTTCTTCTCCTAATGTAAGATAATCAATCAATAGTAAAATGAATGTAGTTAAATTAATCATACAATAATGAATTTAAATAGTTATTTATTGTAACGGTGACACAATGCGAAGCGACGCAAATGGCGAGTAGCACTATTGTCTATATTTTAAAGAATGTTTAATGTTGTCAGTTGAAATATTACAATTATTTAATGAAAATACAATTTATAGATCAAATTACGTTGCTATTTAAAAAAAAATCTACGCGACATTTAAAATTTTCAAGTTGATTTCATATCGTACAGTAAGTACGTTATGTTATATTAATGTAATATCGCGTGCAAAATATATAGATTTGTTAGCTAAAGTCATATTTAATAAATATAAGAAGTGTTTCTTTTAAAATATTTATTGTAATAGGATTAGATTTCAAACTACACTGATTTCTTCGAAAGAAATGTGTAGCGATTATGACATGTGAAAGATGAATTGTAGACTCTGGTAGTAGTATTAATTGGGACATTATGATATTAAATAAATTGCTGGAAGCATACAAGTGCATGTAACAACACCTTTGATGAAAAGTTACGTCCCATTTCGATTTACACTGTTTACGCAAATATAAAACCGAGTTTAATTTATTGGGAAAAGTTATTGTTTCAAAAATATATATTGTTGATTTTCTATAATAATAAAATGCTTTACGGTTATTATTAAATAAAATAGCGAATTTATTTAATTTTCTCTATTATTTGTAGCTAGTGCTGCTCTTGATTGAGTGAGTGTTCGAGATTATATCTCACAGTATAATAATATTATATTATGTAATTAATAATATATTTATCAAAGATCAATTTTAACGTTAAAGGCATCACAATAATCAACACCTGATCCCCATACATTCCATTTCTTTTTTGTTCATGTTTATCTTAAATTATTTTAAAATGATTACTTAGTGTCACTAAAATGTTATATTAATTTTAATCATGTGATTTTTAGTTTAGAATGTGTTACTTCGTTAAAATAAGTCATCTTTTTGTGTACTTATCTCAGTTATAGCACTAGGTATCCAAAGGGTTATTTTTCCTGTGGTTTTATGTTCAAACTTATCTTATTAGTGACACATCAATAGGAATGGTATTCCAAAATAGTAGGTAATATTAAACGTAATTGAAGTTTAAATGTAAAATCACATGAAATGAACGAAACTTAAACTATAGTTAAATGTAATATCTACCTACTAATTTAATTCTTAAATTGTAATGTTTGATTTAAGTCGATTTGTACTTTCAAGTTAATTTGTACGATTCAAATCGAATTAATTCATACATGTATCCATAAACTACAATGAATGAATTTGATGTACCGCTACGAAATCAAAACTAGAAATAAAAACTTACGAAATGTGGTTTTTATCTGAATCAAATAAAGATGACTGACGTAAAATCTTATTATAATAACTGTTAACAATTGAATAAACGGCACAAAATATTCACATGTTTTATTTATTTTTATCCATTTTATTCTTCGTGAGTTGTCCAATAACGTTGGCGTCGTCGGCAGGTCGGCAGCTAGCAGCGCCGTACTCCTCGCACTATAAAGCCTGCAATACACATATTTGTTTGCTACTAAAAAAAAAAGCATATTTGTTTGCTACTACTACGGTAGTGTGCTTATTTACAGCAAACTAGCTTCCGCCCGTGGCTACGCCCGCGTGGTGTGTTGATAAAAAGTAACCTACGTCCTGTACCAGGCATCAAATTTCATCATAAACGGCTTTGGCGGATTAGCCGTGAAATATACATACACACAGATAGACAGACCGAATTACTTTCGTTTTTATAATGAAGAAAAACGAATCTAACTTCTTACTACTCACAACTTATACCTACAACTAAACGTTAGCCCAGGTGCTCACGGGCGATTTTTTCCCGGGGTGATATTTTTTCGCGCACTGGATTTTCAACGCACTGCTTAGCGCCGAGAGTTGAAAATCCGACAGTGTGTTTTTTTAACGCACTGGGTTGCTCTTTGTTAGATTCTCAATGTTCGGCTCAATCAATTGAAAATCCAGTGCACGATAAAATCCCGCAGCGATATTTTTACGCCCGTGCAAGCGTGGGCTTATTTTTAACTAACTAACTGAAAATACAATTCTATGGGCTACCCAAGGAGCACCCCATTTCCTGGTCGCCCTGGATCTGGCTGGAAGTTGTGACTGATGTTAGTAATGTCAATGGCCACCTATTGGGTCAAAGTAAATAAGTAACTAAATAAAAAAAAAATCTAACATTTAAAAAATGTGATACGATATCGGGCCTCATATAAACACACGAGCACGAGGCACCTCTTATTAAACTGCAATGTAAGGGTTGCATGGTTTTTGATTAGTTGAATCTGGTAAGTATCTTTAGTTGCAACCTAATTACAAGATGCCCATTAAAAAAACCGTTTGCTCTATAGTTTACACGATGATATGACGATACAGAATGAAAGCTGGCTACACTACACAACGCTCAGTCTTTATTGTTTTTAACTACTTCGGTACGTTAGGGAATGATAACGTATAGAATACGTTTAGGGTGCGAATTAACGTAGGTACGGTCAAACCCTCATTATGGTGCTGGAGGTTTTTTACTGTTTTTTTCTTTTATAGGTAGAAGTTTTAGACGGTAAGTATACTTTTTCACAGGTTGGGTAAAGTTTTATTGAGTTTTTCCAACAAGAATTTCTTAGTAGCAGCCCGGAGTCTGGATTTGTTCCCATTTGATCACTCGCCCCCTATTACGTGGCACAAACATAATTGGCGAAGTGTCGGTGTACAATATCCCCGCGTCCTATTTAAAAGCGAGCAAGTCGCAAAGTCACGTGTATATGTCACTTGTTCGTATAACTGGAAAATGCCCTCGTTTGGCGCGACTAGTTAACCTAATACCTACTTAAACCTAGAGACCTAGGACAAGTTCCCCTAAATGCACCACAGTACTTGGTTGTTCATCTTTCATATTTTGACGGATCAAAAAGCCACCATTCATTCTGTTATCAATAGATAGGTTACTAATTAGATTTACTAAACAAAAACTAAAAACTCGACTAAGCAAACTAAATTCACTTTAAAATTTCACCTCTAAAAGATTTGGCACCATAGACAATACACTATCTGTGACTATGGCACAGTGGCACTGACAGTGACAGATGCGTTTTCTATCTGTGGTGGTGGAATTCTTGCGAAATTATTTATTTTTCTCCTCAAAAATTGTAACATTTTTAATTAAAATAAAACAGTGAATACTGAGGAAGCATAATGGATAAAAGAGAACGTCGTTCTAACGCGGGTAATCTTCTCGCTAAAGTGCTTGACGAAGAGGAAGAGGATGAATTTTACACAACAACTTACGGAGGCTTCCAAGAAACTGAGGAAGATATCGATTATAAGTATGTTATTTTACATCTTTTGTGCCTTTATTAGCAATAAATGTGCGATGCTAAACATAAGCCTAGGTTATCAAGCTTGTAAAGCACGAGTGCTATTTAGTCCCCCTTTGGCAATTGGATATCAAAATTTTTCAAACAGATTTTGCCGCTACCAATAAGATGCCTTATGCTATAGCCGTCTTTTGCGATTCTCATACAATTAGTGGTGAACAACTATACAGTGGTTCTGTTAACAATGATATAAATCGTTATAGTAAAGACATAAACAGCACAACTGCTACACTAAAGTTACATTGCTTGATTTTTCGGTCCAATGTTTAGTTTAGTCAAATGTTTACTTATTTACTAAAATGACGATTGAGAATTAGTCTGGAAGAAGAAGACACATGTTGCGGCAACCATAAATAAATTGGGATCAGGGATTCAGGGCAAAATAATGATGACTCTGTTAGAGAGACATAATTATGACCTAATTCTCACTAAAAACAAGTATGGTTGCTGCGGTACCTACCTCATAAACTTTTTACAGATCCATATTACAACTAACTAATTAATTTTTTGTATTGTATTTGTAGGCAAGAGAAGGAAATAGATGATGAAGTGGACTCAGATTTTAGTATTGATGAAAATGATGAACCAAAGTCTGATGATGATACTGAAGAGAAACGGAAACGGGCAACTGGTACAAAAGTTTATAAGGTGAGGTTTATTTTCCTTTAGAAATAGTAAGTAGTTTGGCTACTACTTAAGATTACTAAACAAATTAATTGGTTTTCAAGGATAAGCAAAAGATTTATTTTTAATTTATTTACAACCGTCTATGTACACACAATATATAAACAGACTAGAAGAAAAGATCAGAAAAATATGTACAAAGATGATAATCTTTCTAAAGGAATCTAAATGCAATGTTTATGTAAAACTAGCTGCGTCCTGCGGTTTCACCGCATAAGTCTCGATCCTGTTGGGATATCGGGATAAAAAGTATCCTATGTGTTAATCCAGGTTATAAACTATTTCTGTGCCGAATTTCATCCAAATCCATTCAGTAGTTTTCCTCACAAACTTTCGCATTTATAATATTAGTAGGAATAAAGTAGTTATTTAATGTAAGTAATAATTTTTTTTTACTTTAATTATTGTAAATAGGTTTCGTTTTCGTGAGTACTAAGTCAATGTTGTCAATATTGTTAATATTGTTATGTTGTTGATGTTAGCATCGAGAGGAGGGAATGCTACTAATTCACTAAAGCATCTATGCATCAGCTTAGTGGTCCAAGAATTGCCTTTGTATTGTGTATTGCGTATGATGTGCAGTGATTGGAGTAGGTAGAGCTATTTTTGTACTTGCGATATGTTGTCCTAATATGGACACTCCCAGGATCCCGGGATTTAAAATATATATTATTAAGTTATAAATTACTTAGTAAAAAGCTTTTCATGTCTTAACGTTTGAACAAACACATATCCCTCGTTAATGAAATTAATTGTGGTCATTGAATCAAAATAACACATCACCAGTGATCGGAGTAGGTAGAGCCTACTCCAATCACTGGTGACATGTTAGTTAATTTATCTAGTAGATAGTTAGAAAATACTTCTGACCCAAATATTTTTAACCTTTCCTATGTTTTAGGATCCTAACAGAAAAAAAAGACCGGGAGGAACAGCACCAGGTCCGTCTTTGGGTGATAAAGTGAAAAAAGTAAATGACAGAAAACCAAAGGAAGCAAAGGAATCAAAGCCTAAATTGGAAAAGATTGAAAAGGCTGACAGAATACCACTTGACACATCTATAGGTAGGTTATCTACAAGATGTAACATAAATAACGCACAACCTCTTAAGGGGTCTTTGTATTTATAATCATGAACAACTTTTACTGTAGGACCAAACCTGAAATCTCGAAAAAAAAAATCAGCTTTTCCCTACATTTATGTTTTGCATAAAACGTTAAAATGTAGGGAGCAGCAGATTTTTTTTTCGTGATTTCGGGTTTGGGCCCATAGTAAAAGTTGTTCATAATGATGAGTACAATGACCCCTTCAAAGGTTGTGCGTTATTTAAGTTACACCTTGTATACTTTTTAATATAGCTGAAAACCCATGTTTACAGTGGATATTCTGCTTCAATTAAAATCCAGCACTGGATATTTCATGCTGCACTGGATTGAAAAGTGTTTAAATTGGTCCAATATCTATCCAGTCTCACTGGATTTCGTCTCTGGATCAAAATACTGCATCATTGCTTATTGATGAATCATTATGTAGCATTTGCCTTAGCTTTACAACTGTATTCTAAATTCTTTTAAATATTTTTTTTCCATAAACAAGAACTTATACTCAATTTCAGAGCGTAAATCTATTAGGCAGAGTACAGCAGTGAAATCGGCAGAAACACAACAAAGAATTAAGATCAGGTCGGCATTGAAGAAAAAGAAACCGAAAAAAGTTGAAGATAGGATGCTGACACAGGAAGAATTGTTAGAGGAAGCACTTATCACGGAAAAAGAAAATCTTAAAAGTTTAGGTATATATACTTGGTGGATTAATTATCATTGAGATATTTACTTTAACAGTTGGTCGCCGTGCTCTGTGGGTACTACGACGCCTCGGCGGTCGATACTAAAAGCGGCACTATCTATCAACACGCTCCATGTTTACTCCCACTCCGACACAAATGACGTGCAGGAACTGACGGCTGGTAGTTCGTGATAGAAATTATGCCCTCAACACTCTCTTCCGCGCTGCCAGCGCGGCGATTCCGTGCTATGTGGTCGAGCCAGAGTGATACAAAAAAACCTAGATTCAGCCTTTGCTTAATACAAAAAAAATCTGTTCTTTTTTCAGAGAGATTTGAACAAATTGAATTGGAAAGGAAAAAGATACGGCCCACAAAGAAAACTATTACTGGTCCTGTGATAAGGTAAGAAGTCGCCTTAATTCTTTAACAAAAAAAAAAAATTAAAAAATTGCATGGCCACATAGAAGACAAGTTAATATTAATCATCACTAGAAAAGTCGTCATCATCATCTGCCTACCCTTTTCTCAACAAAGTTGAAATCGGCTTCCAGTCTAACCGGATGCAGCAGAATACCAGTATTTTACATGGAATGACTGCCTGTCTGACCTTCACAACCCAGTTACTGGGTAAAAAGTATTCTATCTATCTATTTATCTATGATACCCCTTGCTAAGACCGGTTGTCAGACTTTCGAGCTTCTGACTCCCTGTAACGACTGTCAAAGATCTACAAATGACAGCCGGGCCCAACAGTTTAATGTACTTTCCGAAACACGGAGAAGTCTCGTTATGTAATGGATGGTCACCCATTCACGGACCGGCCTCGACAAGCGTAGCTTAACCTTCGATCGACTCGTGCGGCTGTTATTATTTAGCCACGAGCCCCTCCCAAGAAGAACAGTTGTATGTGAAAAAAATACTGGAAACATTAAATAGCTTTGATCATCATTCCCTTGCCCAGTTGTCCTTATCCCAATTTATTTGGGGTCGGCACTACATGTATTTTTCTTCCATACTCCTTATTAGTCATCATCTCGGTAGCCACCCCCTTTTTAGCCCTTTTTATTCATGATTGTTTTTGAAATATTTTCAGGTACCACTCATTTGCTGTTCCCATAGTAGAGGAATTACCACCAGCAGAGGAAAAGTCCAGCTTATTAGAAGACCTCAACTTGAGTGATTTGATTAAAAATGAAGAAGGTAAAGCTATACAAAACATTTATAGTACAGATGCCAGCACATCAAGCTACTACAATCTGGCAAATTTCTTTAATAAATTTTCAACTTTATCGCTAAAGCTAAAGGTTCAATGTTGATTGGGAAAATTTGACAGTTTTAGGTAGCTTGTTGTCTGGCGTCTGTACCTACTAACAGTACTAACCATTTGCCATGGAACTAAAAAGTTGATCTCTTCCCTTCATGGAAAGTTGTTATGTACACTTTGTATGGATTCTGCTATGTTTAGTTGATGTAATACGCATTTACAACAACAAACAAACAATTATTTGAAAGATGTAATTACCGGCCTGCTACTGAGAGATTCCAGATAGAAAACCCAATAACACTGCCCGACCTGGGAATCGAACCCAGGACCTCATGCTCAGCAGTAGCGCTTGCGACCACTAGACCAACGAGTCAGTCTGGATTTGTGCCCGGTAGATGGCAATAGGCTCGCCCCCTATTTCATGGGACTTAAACATAACTGGCGAAATGTGGGTGTACTATAGGTACACCTCTGCTTAACCCTTCGGGGAAACAAGGCGTGATGTTAAATTTATGTAATTACCGTGGTATATCCACAAGTGAATATCGCAACCATCAAACAATAATGGTCTCCCATACTGATTCTTTGTTTTATCATTTTCAACCTTTTTCGGAACTCGCTGAATGGTGAGTTTCGTTTGTACCGAATAAATCGCATCTGCTCATCTGTCCTTCCTACAATGTTTCAGCTTTACTAACACCTGGGGACATAGATATGCCAGAGCTGAAAACTGAGAATCCTGATGAAACTGAGAAGGTGGAACCAGAAACTAAGATGAATGTGGACTTCATAGGACCTGATGAAGAAGCGCCTATTGAAAATGTGGCGTAAGTATCTTACATGCCTCATACCTACACTGTACCTGTTGGTGCTTGAATGTCATTTAGGCCGCGGGCACGAAACCAGGGGCGGTAGCGACGGTACAAAAGTGTTCCGCCGCCACCGCCCCGCTCGAGCAGCGCTCCATGCCGCTGGTTCGAGCCCGCAGCCTTCTAGGGGGCGTTGTTGGGAAACATCTGTGAACTTTTTTTGCGAAATTATATTGAGAAAAAAATATGGCGTCGTTAGTTGTGCTTTGGCAACGCGCCAAAACAACTTGTAGTGCTATACGTACCTATTTCTACTGCCAAACAGAGTTCTTTTCCTCCAGTTTGAAGGATATACAAGGTGTAATTTAAATTATGCACAATCTCTTAAGGGGTCAATGTACTCATCATTATGAAGAACTTTTTATTATGGGACCAAACCGGAAATTGTGAAAAAAAAACGGCTATTTCCTACATTTTGACAGGAGCTTCAATATCATTAGGATTGTGCTGGAATATAGCAGTTCGTCGTGACGTGGTACGAAAGTGGCTCCGATATCTTCTCTTCTGTCATCAGAAGACAGCCGCCACGCAACTATCTATGCGACGCTTAGTTAGAGTGACTGTCACCAGCCAGTGTCTCTTTTATCCAACTTAACTTATGCTATCTCGGTGATTTCAGTAAATTCGTAACAAAACTAGACGGGGCGCCCTTGCAGCGCCGTCATATATGACGGTGCTGCAAGGGTTAAAAAGATTCATCAATATCTGGCGCTAATAAGTTTTGTATTTTCAGTAAGGAAGAGAAGCCCACTAAGAAGAAGGAAAACATAAAGTATCATGAGCGAACTCTGCTGTCATTTGAAAATGACATCAAGGACAAAGCGTTCAAGTCTTGTTTCCCAAAGTCAAAGGTCAAGAAACGGAGACAACTGCTGTGTGCTGTTACTAAGTATGTTTTATTTTAATCTTCTGCGCGACTTCGTCCGCGTGAAATTTCTCATAAAATATATCCTTTGTCACTCAGAAATTAATAGTGCTCCACACTATCTGTGAAATATTTTTTTATAATCGTATAAGTTTTTCCAAAGATTACCTTTACACAACATAATGAACATGATATATATTTATGTATGTGTGTATTTATTGTATATGTAACTGGTACACCACTGACTACT
The DNA here is from genome assembly GCA_947568875.1 of Fissipunctia ypsillon. Taxonomy (NCBI): domain Eukaryota; kingdom Metazoa; phylum Arthropoda; class Insecta; order Lepidoptera; family Noctuidae; genus Fissipunctia; species Fissipunctia ypsillon. The sequence goes on along the minus strand of OX387656.1, from coordinate 6,098,160 downwards.
TACAGTATTGTCTCTCCTCCCCCTTTAATCCATTCAAAGGTTATCTGCAAAAGATCGCTTTTAGCGATAAGACCGCCCATTGTGTCACCCTATGTAAAATTTCTACATTTGTATATTTTATTAAGTATTTTTTACGGTGTTACTGTACATAATAAAGAGTATTATATGTCTATCTAACTAAACAATCAATTATACCTCTTTTATAATAAAATTTTAAATATATTAAAATTTAAATTATCCATTTTTCCGATGACCGTTACGTAAACGTAAGATAGGATGCCCCATGGCATAGTGGAGCGATGATCTTCACAGGATATGCGGTAGCAGTTGGATGAGAGTAACTGGGGACCAGCATTGGACTGTAGTCTCTTCGGCAATAGCTACCAGGGGCGAAGCCTTCATACAACCCGATTCCTATCGGCTTCCCTTCGGAACAATCACTCTTCATAATGTCTACTATTGCCAAATAATATGGTACACCTGTGTGTGTACGTGTGTATCACAACACATTGCACAATTATATTTAATACAAGTTTAATACATCATAAGACTGAAAACCTACAGTTTTTTGTCTGAGTTTATGAGAACTGAGCAATTTTTTCTTCGGCTTCCCTCTAATGAGGATTGTATCTGCGCCACTGATAGATACGTGCCAGTGTCAGCAATTACAGTCATTCTGACTGGTTAGGTCAGCAGCTTACTAGCTACTGACCTAACCAGTCAGAATTTTTAGAGCCTAGTTACAGAGTACTCACTGTAACCAGGTTTTAAAAATAATTTACGATCCCAAAAAATATTTCTGAAAAAAAAAAAAACCAATAAATTTACTTAAACCATTAAAAAAATCTTTTCAGGAGGCCTGCTCGCTACATAGATCCTATAACAAAGCTGCCATACAGAAGCGTGGACGCGTTCCGGATCATTCGAGAAGCGTACTACCAACAGTTAGAAGCAAGAGGGGATAGGAACGACCCGCAATTGAAAGCCTGGCTTCAGTGGAGACGGGCTGACCATGCCTCTACTTACGTACAGATCCATATTAAGTAATTTTTAGATTAGAATGCGCTGCTTCCAAGATCGTAATTCATGTATGCCCCAAAAACTTTCATCTGTAGAGCACGAAACTTTTATCGTAAAGATGTCTACACTCTGTGATATTATGTATTGGTTCTCGAATAAAAGCAGATTGGCGTTAGAACGTGTATTCCCCGTGTACAGACTACACAAAAAGAACTAAGATGGCGATAGACGCCGTGCGCTATGCGCGCCTCTGTGAAGGCCGTTACATGCGTTGCGGTAATGTCCGGTCTACATATACTGCACATACCAAAGCCGCAAGTTAGATTTGTTCTAAAATGTCATAATTTCGGAAATCATGACATTTTAGAATAAATCTAAGTTACAGAGATGTATTGATGATTCACCGCTATAATTATCTAAATGCATATTTGTTATAGTCGCTAATCATTTTTTGATCAAGATACAACCTGACACTGACCTGCAAATTGTAATAAACGCAAGAAAATTTGAATTTCGCGGGCTACCTCTGCGGATCTACCATAATCGAGAGAACCGTTCCGTCCTAGTTCAAAATTGCAATAGTCATGTAGCTCGAAACATTTAAGTCAAAATATGATTTTTAAACATAAATAGCAGCAGAAGTGTTAATTGTATATCTTGTTGTAATAGTAAAAAAATATTGACGGTGTTGTTTATAAGAAAACCGTACTTTTATTTTCTGGCTATAACTTATATTGGATACAAAATGTTCGAAACTTGAATGATGTCCTGTATAATATTATTAGTAATGAGTGTGGGTATATTTAGTGTCGTCTAACTAAAACGTGATAACTGCGCGAGAATTTTCACTTTCAAATCAGTAAGTTGTGCCGCAAGAAATATAGCCTTAATTTAGATAGATGCAATGTAGGCCAATGAGAAAAGGCGGTTAGTATTGAATTTTAATGATAGGTACTGTACGTAATTTAGCTTGTATAATTTTTTGTAATATTTTTTTGTTAAAAGCAAGTTTAATAAAACATAATTATAAGTACTCCATTGGTTTAGGTAATTAATTAGAGGTAAACAAAAACCGCGTGACGTTGTTAACCGACTAAACGTAATACCAGTCACTTCAGTTGTCATGCTACGTCACAGTTGTACTCGTCAATTTAGCAACGTTATAATTCGTTTATCACGTTACCTAATACAATGGAGTAAAGATAGATAAAACGTTCTATCAGTGAAGTAATGACAAGCCAATTTTAGTTTCAATAGTGCTTCATTGTATTTATTTCAGAGTAAAATATTATTGATTCTTTATGAAAATTATGTCGAACAATGAGTATTGAATTTTAATTCTTTATTTTTATGGATGAATTCGACTCTCAATAAGAATAATAGCTCAATACATTGTAAATATTGCTTGTAAGAATTTTTATATCAATAAAAAATACGTTTGAGACGCATTTTTGTATGTTAATTCAATTTACCAGTATTATGTTCTTAGTGTGAACCTGTAATGATAGTGTAAGATTGTATAAATAAATAAAATAAAAAATAAAATAGTTTTCGTTGAGCTCCTTAAGTTTTGAGTTGAGCTGTACGATTACTGACAGATGCGTGCACTGACTGGACAGGTCCACTCAATCTGTGTGGTTCTTTCCTCAAAAGACCATTTCAGACACCAACCTACATGGTCTTCACATGATCTGACCAAGATTATGTCTGGACTTTAAAAGAGACTGACCTCTGAGTTTGTTTCGGTCTTCTCAGAGTAGTCAGATAGGAAACGCAGGCCTCATCTAGTTAAAAAAAAAATATGATTGACTTGTAAAAGTGTTTATACATACAAACCTACTGACAGAAATAAAATCATTTATGCATAAAGCTCTGACTACACAGGCCAATCCCACGTGTGACGAGTCTGTACGCGTAGGTCGTTTCACTCTCCGCGACTCCGCGACCATCCGCGCCAATTTGAACACCTACAAGTTAGTTGACGCAATCGGCGCAAACGAATTTCGTTCCGAATCCCGCGCAGGATTGGGATTTGGTCCAGCCTGCCCAGAGCTCAATGCGGTAGGTATTTATAGTCGCTAATAAGAAGACGAAAGTGGATGAATTTTATTTAATGTAGAATAAATAGTTACAGTAAAATCTTAAAACTTAATAATTAGATTCAATAACTGTACAAAATTGTACAACGCTAGCAAATACAATACAATAGCAAATTAAACCTTGCGAATCAAATGACAACAAAGTTTCATAATTAGAAATTACAAATATTTATAATTCATTCAACATAGTACTAAATTAATGTTGTTTAGCATTCCAATCATAATAATTATTATTCAATGTCGTTAAAAGACACTAGTCTCTGGACATGTATATGTAAAAAATTCTGGAACGTAAAAAATAGTCACGAACATAATCTAACTAGCCCATTCGATACACTATGACTTAAAATACTTATCCTTACAATCAAACTGAGTATTAGCTACGTTTTAGGTACTAGTAAATACTGTAATTACTATGATTATGACTATGTTTCCTTCAAAAGACTATGAAAGTAGAAAGACGATAATTTCTCCTCTTAATTTCAAAACAACAGAATTTTGATATAGGTAACTTGTCTTTTAACCTTCGTAGTGGAAAAGGAACTATAATAACATAATCTAAAGGTCTACTGTGAATTTTGGATTTAATCTTAAGTCAGGCACACTATTCCTTCGTGGTCTTGTCTTCTTCAATTCCTTTAATGAGATAAGGCCGGATGCTTTTATATCCAACCGCGAATGATACTTCGAGGGATCGGTTGTTGGCAAATATGGATACTCGCTAAGATAAGTCTGTGCATTCTTCACCGTATGCTCTTTTGCGAAATCTGTCAACTGTGACTCTGCAAATTCGTACGAATTTATATTGGTATCAGTAATGTTTTCCATAGATCTAAATGCTTCTAGAACTGCTTTCTTATGCGGTATTCCTCTCAAACTACCTTGCCGACTCAGTTTTCCTTCAGTCACATCTGTGAATAAATCATCCACGTTGAATTTTTCTGATATTTTTACCAGTTTCGTGGTTGAACCGCCTCCTTGACTCTCTTGTAATTGATTCCATATCTTCGATATTTCTGTTGACGGCATTGAATGAGATTTGATGTTTTTCTTTACTCTCTTCTGTGGCCTTTCTATTTTAAGAGATTCTGTCGATTGGTTTTGCAAAAGTTGTTCACATTCATTCAGTTTTCTTGGCTTTTTAACTTCTCTTAGCTCTTCGATAGATTGGAAGTATTCTTTTGCTAATTTGAATCTATTTTTATACTCTATGTGGGCTGGTTCGGTTTCTCTTTCAGGAGATGACTCTCTTGATTTGTCCGGACTGCATTCAATGATCTCTAGTTCAATATCAGAAAGGCTTAGATACGTTGTTTCTTTATTGTCATTTGGCAGTATTTCAATGTCAAAGGAGCCGGATGTTCTTGTGTCTATACTAAGATTGCTAACTGTTTCTGAATCTTTGCTTGTCCATAGATTTGTAGGGGTTACTCCCGGAGTAGTCCTTTTTGATTCACAGTTCGAAATACTCCCTTGTTCTGCACCACGTCTTTGCACAGCATCTGCGAAAATAATCATTTTATTAACATTTTTATTTACTTTTCCTTTTATTAGTTTAATAAACTTTTTTTTAACTATACCCACCTGAAGTTATGCTGTAAGATGGTGACACTTTCTGTGAATCAGCAGAACTAGTTCTAAACACCCGCTTGGCTGGTTTAGGCGCTGCAGCAGTCTTGGTAACGCTTTCGTAAAGCGATATAAAGCTCTTTACATTAATCTTAGGCAATTCGTCGCATGACTTGTGTTTATCTAAACCGTCGTCAGTTGTGTCGTTTGGAAGTTTATTGAAAATGTCCATCTCTGATTTGCTGAATGACTTCTTTCGTAGAATTTCAACTTTTCCACTTGGTTGACTTTTCTTATTGAATTCTTTTAATGCCATCCTAACCTGCTCTTTTGGTTTTGGCGTTACAATTTGTTCTTGTACAGGTTCCACACAAATGGTTTCATCGATTGTCTTACTATTCGTACTACTATGAACCATTCTGGCTCTTTTATTTTTCAAATTTACAGTTTCTGTTATATTTATATTAGTGGCTTCATTGATTCTGTTTTCTGTATGCGTATCTTTTACTGGTTCTTCGAATGAAACTACGCTTTTATCAGTTTCTCTTTTTTGACTTACATTTTGTAAAGATTGGCTTTTCCGTCTTGCCCAGGGTAACTCTTCCGTGTTAGACATATTATGGAACAAAGATATTCGACTAGATACTAGACCACTCTCATGACATTCGCCAGTAATATCGGTTGTTCGAACATCGACTGTAGCTGGTTTCCCCGAGAATGTGTCAATTTTATTTAATATTTGTTGCCTTGATGTCCCGAAAAATCTTTTAGGACTTGTTTCAAATGCTTTAAAAACTTCTTCTGGCAATTCTTGTTTTACTGGCGGTTGCTCATCACTTGAAGTAGAGTCGTTACTGTAATGTTTTTCTTCTTTTAATTCGACCGGTCTCTCAATTTTAGTAGAATTTGGTGATAAGCTCAGTGTGCTTACTTTATTTTTAGGTGATTTTATTCTTAACGCAACAGCCTCAGCTTCTTCCTGGTCTGTTTCTAATTTGTCATCCCAATATTTCTTCCATTTTCCAACTAATTTTTCATCTGAATTTACATCTATCAAAGTGTCTTGGATTTGGTCGTTGGTTGAATGGACTTGTTCATGCACTTTAATTTCTGACTCTTTGTCAACAACCTGATTAATACTTTTAACTTGACTGTAATCTCCTGCACTAAGGAAATTCTTAACTATCTGTTTACCTTTTCGCTTGGTTAATGAGTCATGTTTTAATTGTTTAGAAGAAATACGCTTTTTCTTTGGAAGTATGGTAGTCTCTGCTGATTTAGCCTCAATTTGTCTGATTCTCTCATCCCAGTATTTCTTCTTTTCAAGTACTATATTACTGCGGCTTGTTTCACCGAATTGCGTTTCGTCTTTATTTTCTTTGATGTATTCGAAGGGTTCGTCACTTTCAATGCGAAGGGGTTGACTTACTGAAACAGATTCAGTGACATTTGTCTGAACCTCAGAAATCGTTCCTTCTAATTCTTCAACGTGTCTTTTCACATCTGTTACTTCAGATGCAGAATCGACACTAGCGTCCTTGGTTTGTTTAACATATTCCTCTTCCATGCTATGAAGCCTATTTAATTCATCTGCAGTGGTAAGAGAACTGGTTTCTGAATTAGGAAAGTATTCTTGGTACATGTCGTTTAGTTCAGCAAATGCCACTGACACACTCTCAGTTTCACAGTCACCCTGTTTCGTACATATTTCAGTCCTGGAAAGGTCTTTTGTGCCTGATGATATGCTTCTGTCACTTTCTTCAATGATAGGTGTAAACATTGGTCGTTTAATTTCCCATTTATAAGGTTTCGATTCTTCCTGAGGTTTAGCAGGTTCGATTTTTAATTCATTGCACGTTTGCCATATTTCTCTTTCAGCTGGTCCCATGTTTGTTATTTCCTCTTCCTTTAACCCGAAATTGCTGTCACTAGGAGAAAACTTCTGTTTACTAAGTGTCTCGGACAGTGTTGTACTTTCGTTATTATTGCTATCTGGAGAACTGTTATTATCATCGATACTTACGTACGCAGAATCCCATATATCTTTCCTGGGTGTAAGATTTCTGTCCGAGTCAATCTGATAAGCTTCAAACTGGTTGTCGCTCGTAGTTGACGCGTTGGAATGGTCTAAAGTAGTTTCTGTTAAGTTGGACTCCAAACTATGAAAGGTAGATGATGTCGCAGAAATATTTTCCTTTTTGCTGTCTTTTGGCAAGTTCATGTTATTTAGCAAAGGCGTTAAAAACTCAGATTTTGGGATTTCTTCTGATTTTTCCGCTTGTCTTTTATTTGTTTTTATCTTTTTCATGCATTTTTCATCACTTGGTATTACTAAAGCTTTAATTTCTGGCTCAGGCGACCGAGCTCTTAGAATAGGAGGTAAAGAAACAGGTGCTCCAATGATAAAATCTGTCATAGGTTGGGGCTGCTCAAAATGACCAGATTGGTGCTGATGCATAAAGAATGGATTAACGAATTCATTGCCAAGAGCCTCTTCATTTAACATTTCAGATTTCGGATCTAAAAACATAGATTCATCACGATTAACTTTCTCGCCTGAAATTATTTTGAAAACCGGTGTCGTTGGCCTTTCAAATGCAATAGTGTCTGGTTTTGCTAAACCTATACCTTCTGTCTCCATAAATGGGTTATTATTGATTGGTGACGGTGTTAGATTAGGATCGATTATAATAGTTATCGAACTATTTCTAGTCTCCTCATTTTGCGAGTTATTAGTTTCATATTCTGAAGCCACAAATGGTCCTAAATTTTTAGAAGCGACATAATTTTCTTCAAACATTTCATTTAAGAAAGGATTGTTTGTTCTTGAAGGCGTCATCCTGTCAATAGAAACGTTATCCTCTTGATCTTCGTATGACATGTTAACTCCGTCCAAGCTATCGGGAGTATCATTTCTAGTAGATTCCATAATGGGTATATTTATCGTCACATCCTCAATCTCACTTCTGGAATTATTTAGTTCGTTTTCGTAATAAGTTGTAGATTTTTCTGCCCTCAGGGACACTGAAATGTTTTCAGGAACGATGAACTTTTCTCGCAATTCTGATATTATGTAAGGCTTTATGTTTGTTTCTGTGAGAGTTGAATTTACAATATCGGGAATGTCTTGTTGGCTTCTTGATCGAATGTAATTTTCTTTCTTTGCGAAATGTAATTGTTTTTCAGCGATGAGATCATTGAATATTTTACAAACGCGATACATGGCTAAAATTTGATATGCTGCTTTATTAAATCTTTTGCCTTTTACCACTATTTGTTCTTCACTGTTCTCAGCGTCAGAATAATATGTTTCGCTATCAAAATTCGGGATATCATTTTCGGTAGCGGTTGTCATAAAAATCTTAGCTTCTTCGTCACATATTTTCTCTAAACTACCATTTTCTTTTAGCAACATTTTCTCAGTAACGAAATCAACTATACGTAGAACAACTTTTTTGTCAGTTTTGACGTCAACTATATCTATTTCTTCACCGTGTTCTAAATTGAAACTGTCTTTTTCTAGGATACTTAATATGTTGTTGGAAGCTGTTACGGTAAATGGGGAACCAACAATGTTCTGACCTCTGCTTGTAATTGAGACCAAGTATTTCCCTTCTATATTTAACACGTAACCTATTTTAGCGTGATCCGTTCGGATTTCTACTTCGATCTCAATATCATATTTCGTTTTAGGTATGTAGTAAGTTTTGTTCATGTCGTTCTTGCCGTATGATCTCAAGTAGTTTGTTCCTTGTGTTATTGGCAAAACATTTTCAGTGAAAGTCTGTTTCGATTGTAGTCCTAAGAGTTTTTGTCGGATCATCTGTGCTTTGCCCAGAATCGGTGGTAGGACTGTCATACCATACGTATCTCGAGGTCCTCTGATTAGAATAGTTATTTCTCCAGGGTCTCCAGATTGTTGTGCTGTTGGGTATGTCTTGAAGTGTGCTTTATGGTTCACTTGAGCAGCTGATAGTCCTGAACCTTTAGCAACATAGTCGTAAGTACATTGTGTAGTTTCAGGAGAAGTTCTTTGAGAGACAGGTTTCGAAACAGGAGGCGGTAGCTTGGAGAGTGCTTGGCGGATGCGGTCTAAGTAAGTAGCTAGTTTCCATTCTTGGTGTCTGCTTAACGAGTCGTTTGATTCCAGCTCTTGGCAGGAAAATACCTGGAAATGAGAAATTCGAATTGAGTTGGCTGTTTGGCTTAAGAAAATTGTAAGATAATAATTAAGATTTACAAAACGATATCACGACGTAACTTCGAAGTATTATGGATGAAATACAATTGACTGAACATTGTCAATTCACAATTTTATTTATCGTAATTAATACTTGTGATAGACTAGCCTTCTGCAGACAGTCACATCTAACTAACTCTACAACTAGAGTATTATTACCTCGTGTGGGTCACAAAAGAGAAGCAAGAGACAAAAACAGACTCACAGGTTCAACACCAAGATAATGATCCGCTATAGTCTGCGCGTGCTTCAGCGACAGTCTCGTGGGGGGGTGACCCGCGCATGCGCCAGGTAGTGCCGCGTCTAACACGCCACATAACACCCAGCCGTGTCGCCACACAGTGTCCAGGTGCTCGACTCTCACAACACCAGCTTCGGCCAACCATTGTAGGACGGACCGCTTTTGTTCTTCGCTTGAGAAGACTACTGTGGAAGAGAAAAGGGACTGAATAAAATTGTTATTTTTTTTTTGAGGGGGTGTGGTGATGTAACTAAGATGGCTGACTGGATTTTATTCTGTAGGCTAATTTGATTAGGTATGCTTTCAATAGATGGACGAGATTTTACGAGTAGACAAGTTATTTAATAATCGAATATCAAAAAAAAAACCTTATCTTCGTCCGTTACCATCTCATTGAAAAATTTGAACGTAACTGCCTTCACGTTCATGTTTAATAATATGGTTTAATAAATAAACCTGCTTGTTATCACAGTTGCTCTAAGATACCAGATACCATCGTATCTTCATCGATCTCGAAAGATACCTAAGCCTACTATTCTCAGCCGGGGTTGCGGGATGTTCGAAAGAGTTACCGTGGCCCCGGCACAGGCAACAGAAGGAACACGGGTGGGTTTTAGTCAGTAAAAGTCTGACACGCCCTCCCGCTCCGCCCAGAGCGGGAGAAGTCATTTGATGATTTCCCATCCAAAAAAAAAAAAAGCCTACTATTCTAGTTAATTGATGACGATATGATGGTGTTAGTTTTAACCATAACGAAATGACTAGAATTGAAAAGGCTAGGTCAGAAAATTTCGAGTTTTGGTCAGTTTTACAGTCTGTTCATGAAAATGATTATCTGTGATGACACGGAAGTCTGAAGATTCCGCGAAATCCGCTTCACTAACTCAAGGTGACGTTTTCAAGTCAGCAATAGCTTATGGCAAAGTTGAGTGAACCTAGAAGATGTTCTAAATCACAATAAAAACTAGACACTTGTACACGCGTTAGGATTGCTGCTTGTCCAAAAAACGGCCAGTCAATCAATCAATCAGTCAATCAATGAAATGAGAGAACAATTGGTTACACCACCATTGGCAACACCATTTTGTAAGTCAAATGAATATAGAAGATTATTATTTCATAATACTCATTATGAAACGCAATGGCACTTTGTCTATCTGTCTGTTAGTGCACTTATAACTCGAAAACTTTTACGCATTATGTAGGATATTTTTTATTATAAATGAGGGCATTCAAATACATAATTATGTGTAACATACCAATCGGACAAAATAAACGACCAGCCACTTTTTTCATCAGGAATTAAAATTAAAAAACTGCTTTACACTGAAGTTAAAAATAAACGACACCACTTTATAACCACTTTATTGTGAGTTGCAATAAAGTCCGTTATCTTTCAAAATTACTAGGTTGTGAGGCGTGCACAGACGAAAGTCTTTATTTATTTGACAGTACGCAGAGATTAGACAAATACTGGTCGTAAAGTAAGTGAAATTGTGTTATAAAAACAATTTTTGCACACAAGATAAGGATCGAGGCAAAGGTTAACAGTTGTGCATGTGAAGCGTTGGTAAAAGTGCGCGTAAAGCTGTGTGCACAATGAAAGTGATGGATGGCAGAGAAACTGACCGCTTTGAGATGTTATGGAGGAAGATAAGCGGATTAGAGAGCTATGGAAGTAAGTGAGAATTAATTCATTAGGTAGTTTGTGAACATGACCTAATAGAAGTTGCTTAGTGATTAACTGAGTTGTAGGTTCTTTAACAGCCGAATCCAATAACCTATTATCAGTAAAAGACAGACCGTTATTAATGGTAGACAGTATTATTCTATCTGTCCTTATGTCCGGCCGGTAAGATTCCATAATCTCTTATAGATTATTGGGACGTTAAAACCGTACGTACCGGACGTAGATAGGTTTTTCTATCTCCAGTACCTATGCCAAAACTGGTGATAGATAGGTTATTGGGTTCGGCCGCAAGTGTGCATAGAAACAGCAGGTACGTAATTTTAAATTCGGCCAATTTTTATCTATTTATTCAAAAAAATATACTTAAATTGATTGCTGTTGAAATAGACCTACCTATCTAGTTTATGACTAGCGAGCCTTTTATCTTGACTGTAATTAAGAAAATACAAAGGAATTAGACCAAAAGAAACTTAGAATGTAGCAGACCTACCAATAAATTCTTAGACCTTTATAAACTCAGGCTCATTCGCTCTATGGTGGCAACAAAAAATGTAAAAGAAAGTCATCAAAGAATACCTTAGCTGCACCAGTCTTTGTACTCTACTCCTAAAATTCGCTTTCAAAAGATACTAGGTCGCGATAAAGCTCTGTACTAAATTCTTTGAACAATAAATAAACACTTGGTAAATACTGATTTAGGTAAATTGTAGTTTTTGTGAATCTGAGAACTCTGGGAAATATTCTCACGATTTTTTCCGAATAATAAACAATAGGTGATAAAGCGATAAATGTCCGAAACGAGCTAAGGTTGAAATTTTTATTTTCATAGCAAACATTTTATTGTAAGGCAAAACATTTAAATAATTTGATACCTTATTATAACATAATTATCTTTAAAACTTCCACATTCCTGCATAGCCACAGTAATTAACAAAAACCCACTTACCTAGGAATCCTAGCTAAGAGTCATCATTATAGAGAGACACCAACGTAATTTTCTATGCTAGAGCCATATCTACGGGCAAGATTCACAGATCGAACTTTGACTTTAGAAAACTCGGTAAGCATTCCATACAAATATGAACCTTATTCTTCTGCTAATAATGTTCATATTCGTAGAAGCGAATGTGAGCAAGCGTTTAATTCGAAAATGAACATTAATGCTATACTTACGAATAATGTTCACATTCATATGCGACGTTTACTTTACTACGCAATGTCAAAGGGTGGTATGTGAATCTTGCCCTAGGATAGACTTTAATCCTTCGTGTTCTAGCAAGAGGAGAGCAGTGGTGGCTCAGTGACATCGGCCCCGACTTACGAGTTATAAGGTCGTGGGTTCGAACCCAAGCAGGCGCTTTACTTTGTGTAATTTATTTCATCACCACTGCTCTCAAAACGGTGAAGGAAAACATCGTGAGGAAACCGGCATGCCCTAGAACCAAAAGTTCGAAGACATGTGCCATCCACCAACCCGCACTGGGCCGCGTGGTGGATTACGGCCCACTCCCTCTCATCGAGAGAAGGCCTGTGTCCCAGCAGTGGAATATTATAGGTTGATTATGCTATTCTAGCAAGAGCTTTGTATACGTGTTTTACAGTTCTATCAGAACCGTTCCACGTAAAATAAGTTTTTAGGGAACGATACTCGACTTCAAGACTCAACAAAATCTGATCTTCACGATTTGTGTTTATCTACTATCATTGAACTAAATAGATAAGTGTGGGTTTACTTACTAGTTCTAAAAGCCGAGTCGATATGCTTCAGTAACTTGAAGAGGAAGCTCTGCTGACCCCAGAAGAGTGTGAGGAGTGTTGCCGGCGCGAGGTACCTCAGCGTGGTCAGTATGGCGTCCAGGGCCACAGACCACATGCCTCGGTTCGCTTCGAATTCGGGATATTCCGGTATCGTGAACAACCCTGGAAAGCAGAGAAGGATTTTTGCTAAATCTTTTTTGAAGCAGAAAAGGTGATGGTGCTCAAAAGGCTGGTGGCATTGCCGCTTTAGCACCACTGGTAGTGTTTTTGAATTTGATAGCGTCTTACGACACGTGTGTGTTCTTATTCCTCATGGAATAAAAAATAACTTGCGATTTTAAGCATGCGTTGACGGCTGTGTTACATTAGGTTCTAGGTTCAAAATACAATAAAAAAAAATTGGGGAACACTGTTTTAATCTCTACAAACTATGATTCGTTGCCAGAGGAACCAGGAATAAATAAATTAGGGAAGGTTGGTTTTTCTTTCTGTCTGCTGAACAACTCCGAAACAATTCGTTACTGGGAAATCGTTTCATTATATCTTAGTTACTCTGCTATTAAACTTGAATACATACATACATAAACTCACGCCTTCTTCCCATGGGGGTAGGCAGAAACTATAGAACGCCACCTGCTACGATCCTTACATAAACCTGAATAGTAGATTAAAAACATGACTATTCCAATGACTGTTAAAATAGTCTTCAAAAGGAACTCATTTATTAAATGCTACTCGAAGATTCCCTGAAATCTTCCCTCAAAGACTCTGGAAAAAATTTAAGGTTCAAGAAAAAAAAAATGTCCTTAATACTGACCAATGCTTCGCGGGTGTTCCTCTCTAAAAACATTTTCTTTGTACCGTTTCACTAAGTCCTCGATGCTGTCTGACATTTTCTGTCTATGTCTGACACTCCATTATTTATGTTAAATAAATTCTAATAAGAAATACGTATTTTTGATAAAGATGTTTTATTCAGCCTTTTTTAAAGTTTGTGTGTTGATTTTTGGTCGCTTAACAGACTCCTCTTTCAGGAGGTATCTCTATCTTATCTCTTTATTTGTAGATATATTATTGCTAACTAGTAAAGGTTTTGTAACTAGTTTAGATCACGGTAAGCGTTAACAGTGCACCATTTTATTTAAAAGACGTGACTGTTTTGATTCGGAAAAAACAACCAAAGAAAAACGATAAGGAGTGGAACTCTCTGCCTGCGTCTGTGTTTCCGAATGTATACAACCCCGATCTCTTCATAGTGAGAGTTAACAGGCTTCTTCTGGGTGAGCTCGCTCCATCGTCGACTTTGTCTCTGTCATCTCTGACCTAGACTAAAGTCAAGAGCAAACCTATCTTAAAAAAAAAGCTGCTGTAGATTATCGTACGTACGTACTTAAGTGTTAGGTAGTACCTAAATGCTGGGTTATTTATTCAAAACATTTAATATATTATCTTATAAGAATAGCATCCAATATTACCTATTTCTCCTCTTTTTAATCTACGCAGGTATTATTCGTTCAAAATAAAATGATTATCTACAAAATTCGTTAATTAGACAATTAGCAGAGTCTCCACCAGTTCTCGTTAAATCAATTGAATTTTAAGGTAATCAGCCTAATCAACAAATTTACTACCATTTACTGTAAATTCGGTAATTGGATTCATAGATAATTGAGTACTCCTATCGAATTCCACTAATGGTCTAAAAGAATAATTCATTTGTTTTAATAGTTTGGTTAACAAATAGAAGAGGCCTCATCTTTGTCTTTCACACAAGAGTTAAGTTATCAAGATGAGATACCTATATGTAGGTGTGATAAAAGTGAAATCATAGTTGTGATAACGTGGTCTTAGATATTCTAGTAGGTTGTAGTAGGTAAGTATAGTAGATGAGTAACTGTAGGTATGTTATATCATCATTGATGAAAAATCATGTTTTCTACAGTGTATGGAATCGTGTGATTTAAAAGCTGTAAAAGTCCAATGGCTAAGGCGATGTATTGGACAGCAAGAGGCCGTGTGTTGCACTATCAAATAAAACAAATGTAGGGTACACTTGAAGAGGATACATAACACAACAATTGTAAAAGGTACCTATTTAATAGCTACCTTCTAACTATGACTGCAACCCATACTGAAACGTCAGAAGCTAGGTGCACGGTTTCAATTAGTTGTTTCCTCCATAGGAAACGACTAACGAGTAACCGTGGAGTAAAAGAGTAAGAAACTCCACGGTTACTCTTTTAAAAATAATTGGCTTTTACAATGTTTTCAAATTACAGTCTTAATAGGAGTTATGGGAGGACAGTATAGGCCTGTCAACAAGTACCAGTTACTTAACAAAACCACGTTCAGCAGTTTATTTGCTACAATGATGACCTACAATCTAGATCATAATTGTGTAGGACCTTGATGATGGACCAACATTGATGTAGGAATATAAATTGATTCCAATTGAAGTGAAAAAAAAACAATAATATGGTGAGGCAATTGGCGGGTAACGAGTTACAATAACTTAAAAAGTAATACATTCTACAATTAAATTCGTGGGTTATAATCGCGTTATATTTATGTGCGAAGGTCATACGGCTGACGAATGCAGTTCTAATCGAATTGATAACGCAATTTTCCATATAAACAACATTTTTACAAGTACCTAACCGCTGTAGATACCTAGGTATACATATCTGTACAATATTCTCTTGGCGCGTACCCCAAAATCGGAAATATCGACGCCATCTTGTTTTCTCAATACTATTTCTGCGACAACTTTACGAATGTTTATCAACACCGCCCCCTGTCAATTTCATTTAATCGCCAAAAGACCCTTGTAGGTATATCATGCAAAATAAAGAAATCTAGAAAAAAAAACACAAGGCGTAGATACGCATTGAGACGGTGTAGATACGCATTGAGACGGTGTAGATGCGCATTGAGACGGTGTAGATACGCATTGAGACATCATAGATACGCATTGAGATGGCATAGATACGCATTGAGACGGCGCAGATACGCATTGAGATGGCATACATACGCATTGAGACGGCATAGATATGTATTAAGACAACGTAGATACGCATTGAGAAAGTATTATTCGAACCACGACCCCTGAATGCTATGGGTGCTGAAAACTTAGCTATTCTAAAAATTATGCGAGAGTTTGTCTTTTTATCTATTTCCTGTCGAGACTTTCTGCGATTTTTCCGGAAAAGCCATTTGACATCCGGATATAGGATTCATTCTATGCCAGAAACGGCATGCTACACACATTTTATATGACTACACTTTCGAACAACGCCACATCCGAAACAAATTACTTAGCCTCGCACAAACCACGCGTTTCGATAATAACAAAATTAATTTTATAAACAATACCGTTATCTACTTACTAATAATCTGTTTTATCACTATTTGTATTTTTATCACTGGCAATATCACAGACGAAATTACGGTCCGTATCAAACGCATGGCGCGGTGACCATTACTATCAACGATCCGTTTTTTATTAGCCATCTCTGTAAATATCATTTAATCTTATCTTGGCTATGAATGTATGTCTAGTACTTTGTCATCTAAGCTGGTGTTAGAAAATTCGAGTGTGAGTTTGTTTGTACGTGGATAACTCGGAAACTGCTGGACCGGATTTGGAAAAGAGATATGGTCTATGCTCTATGAAAGTTTCAGGAGAGTATAAAGACCATTCTATGAAATCGATACAGGATTCAATACAAGTACTCGCGCCAAAAAATAACTTTGCAGCCTTGCACACAACAAGTAAGTACTTAAGAGCGTTTAAGATGTAAGGCATTTCATACAAACTTTCAAGTCCTTGTTTTTCGAAATGAATGAACCGATATTAATGAAACTTCATACGTATAAGCAGGATACATAGGTCTAATAAGTTAGTTAAGAATATTTTCGAAATATACAACAAGGAAATCTCTGTTTCTATAGAAAATTTAAAATCGGTCGAATTTAGCTGTAACACTGTGTTTCGAAAATGTTCTTAAATAATTTTTTTAGAGCTATGTATCCTGCTTATACATATGAAGTGTCATTAAAGTCGGTTCATTCATTTCGAAAAACAAGGACTTGAATGTATATATGAGATGCTGTAAGTCGTTAACGCTCTTAACTATATATTTTTTTCGATGGGACAATAAATGTAATTTAATTTAATTTAATTTAATTAAAACAAAACGTAAAAGCAACACCGTGGGACCACTTAGTGTAATGATAAAACAAAGCAATCAGACAATGAATCAGCGATAATGATGTATTTTTAATCAGTAAATAAACATGGAACAAGTACCTACACTACATTGTATGAGCTAATGAGACAGGATAATCTAAAGAATTTATCGCTTTATAACGTAATTAAAAAAAAACTAACATTTTGGAGTTGATTTTAATAGATTGTCGACAATGTAACTAAAGCAAAAATATTGTGAATAGCGTGCTAGTTCATGGCCACTGACTTTCCCACCTACTAATTACCTAAGGATATAAAAGGAAGTGATAAAACCCTTTTCCTTAAAATACCTAACAGGGGCGTAGCCTTCATACAACCCGATTCCTATCGGCTTCCCTTCGGAACAACCACTCTTCTTAATGTCTACTTTTGCCAAATAAGTGCACCTGTGTGTGTAACGGTGTATCACGTCACATTACATAATTATATTTAATATCAGTTAATAAGATTAAAAACCTACAGTTTTTGTCTAAGTTGATGAGAAATGAACAATTTTTTCCTCGGCTTCCCTCTAATGATAATTGTAGCTACGCCACTGATACCTAATGATTTTACACTAACATCTTATTATAAACTTGACCTACTATTTCAAAACATAACACTTACTGAAAACAAAACAATTAGGTATGCACACAAATGAGATAATGGATATAAGTAAATAAGGAAGTGCGTAACTTTAAATATTTGCCATTATTTACATAAATTATGTACCTACCTATTCGTGAAATTAACGTAACGACCCATGACTGTAGGCAGAGATTATCTTTGTAGAGGGCTTGTAGTTTTATTGTGTAGTATGTAATTGTAAATTCGTTTATTACTATTTGATCGAGTCGTGACAATTTGGGGATACATATTATGGGAGAAACGAACATCTATACACAGTAAGGACTACTCTTGCTTGCAGCGATCGGCCGCTGTAGTAACGCTTGCTAACAGATGTGGTCATCGTGTGCACGGGATTTTGTTTTCAAATTGGTCAGATGTAAGTTTCCTCGATAGTACCTACAGAACGTGAACGTCACGTGCTTCAACCCTTACGTTCCTACTCCTTTTGCTTCGTCCATACCAATAACAACATCTGTGGGGCAATTGTGTGATATACAGTAGGAATCAATTTCATTTTGATAGTTCAACAACATTCATTGCGTTATTTACGTTGTTGAGCAGACAAATTTTGCGGACTTATGAAGCAATAGATTAGTAATGTGCTAATGTGCATCTTGGTCATAGATACCTACCTAATCTACTAATGGAGCTTTTTTGGATGACATCACCAGAAAGATCAGTGTGCAATATAATATCTATATCCTACTATATTTTACATAGACGTTTGCATGCACATAACTTCGACACACACTCATCGCTGAAAAGTAAATCGTACTGAAACAGTCACTTACACTCTTCTCTCTTTAAAATGCATACAAAAAGTATTAAAACACCTACCAAAAGGACGTAACCGACAGTTTTCACAAGATACGTTTTTCCCTGCACATTCTACAAGTGTGTTTTAGTATGTGATAGCGATATATATAGCTGATAGTGTATTATCAAGCCGACAAAACCTAGTTGGGCACCTGTCAGATAAGATAAAGAGATAAGTTTATTCATTAACACTATGTTTACTCATATGATTGCATTCATTTTGGATTATTAATATCCTGCAACTTAATTGCATTACACGAACGCAATCAAAATAAAATAGGTAATTATAGATAGATCATTATTCAAGATAGTGAACATAATATTATTTAAAATGAAAGGATGTTTTACTAGCATTACTGGTGACATTTAACAACATTACGCCTGTTTCACCGAAGGGGTATACAGTAGTACCTACACCCACGTCTCGCCAGTTATGTTTAAGTCACAACTGGGCACAAATCTAGACTCCGGGTTGCTACTGAGAAATTTCTGATGGAAAAACCCAATAACATTTCGCCGGACCTGGGAACTGAACCAGGACCGCTCAGCAGTAGCGCTTGCGACCACTAGACCAACGAGGCAGTGATATTTAATTAACATTTATAAACGGAACCTAGTTTTATTTTCTAACCATAACATAATCCGTATTTTTATAATAAAATTCATCCAAAATTCGAATTCATTCATTCGTTGAATGAATTTTATTTTGTAGAACTGAAAACAAGACACTGAAAGTTTATACGACTTTTTTTTTTTTTTTTTTTTTTTTGTGGATGGGAAATCATCAAATGACTTCTCCCGCTCTGGGCGGAGCGGGAGGGCGTGTCAGACTTTTACTGACTAAAACCCACCCGTGTTCCTTCTGTTGCCTGTGCCGGGGCCACGGTAACTCTTTCGAACATCCCGCAACTTTCGAACATCCCGCAACAAGTTTATACGACTGCAGGTACTTTGAGGCGTTTCAGCAGTCTTTATATTGTACATTCGTACGAGTATGTAAAGGTAAACTAGAAAAAGAAAATAATTATTTGATAGTCATCGTTTTGAACATTTCTTTTTCATTAATTCATTTGACTCGTACTTTTCGTTCCGTGAAACTATGAACATTACGCGTGAACCAAATCACACGCACTGCTGTTATTTTCTATTTAACAACGAAAAGCAAATGTTCTACAAAATGAAGTTCACACCCAAATCTTCGACCCACATCTCACATTAGCATTAGCATACAAATAACCAAATATGACACCGCCCTTGATCCAGAATTCTACTTCACAACGTACCTATTATATACAGACAGAATACTGAGAAACTCTCAAACATTGTGGTTTGTGGGTATAATGCAGTATTATCTACCTACGCTTAGCATTTATTCATTTATTTATTGTTTGTCACTGGTGAAAAGACAATTCTTACAATTAGGATTATCACTGTAACATACCCATGGCGTGTACAATATTTATCTGTATGTCAATATTGGATATGTTAAAAATAATTAATAATACTATTACACTCTTAATTTTTGGTGGTTTTATCCCTTGCATTGGTGGTTTAATTAGTCAACCCCATTTTACATTCATTTGTATATAATTATTACGGTCATACTTACAATTTACGTTTAATAAGTCAAAAATAACGGGCCTCTGCGAGTTGGTTTCGGCCCCTCGTAGGCCCTCTAAAGGTCCGGGACCCTAGGGTCCCGAGATATGACACAAGACAAAGACATTTATAATAATAATAGTGCATTTATTGCATGCTGTCTTCCTAGTAATATCTAAGCTGTCCTGCTGTGAGGTTTAAGTCAGGAGGAGTCCTAAATACTTTACTTCTTCGTCGCCTTCCCAACACAGAGGTAAAGTGGAGGATTTTCCACGGGTTTCCCTAGAATATCCGTGAGGATTTCCTCACAAAAAAGGCTTTTCTACTGTGAAAAGGTCCATGGGTTAAGTAGGTTTATTTATAAAAATTTAAGGAAGACTGAATTAATGAATGAGAAACAAAGTTATGTGGTCACAAAATTGATTCTATTTGTCTGTCCGTTTGGTACAATTTTAGGGCCATGGCTTAGAGTAATATTGACTTGAATAACCAAATTAGTGGGTACAGAGAGCGGCAGGTGTCGCTAGTTTGACATGAATCATTCATTAGAAATACCTATTTGAATGAATGGAGAATACGGAACTCAGTGTCTCCAACATTACTTATTAGGTAGCTACTTAAACTATGATATTTTGTCGTTTAAAAGATTTCCACGTGGCAATTGAAGAGCCAATTTACAAATATATATTTACCTAAATTTATTTCTTACGTTATCACTAGGTAACGGCCCCGACTTACGAGTTGTAGATCGTGGGTTCGAACTCAGGCAGGTGCTTTACTTTGTGTATATAAATTCATCACCACTGCTCTCAAAATGGTGAAGGAAAATATTGTGATGAAACCAGTATGTACTAGAACCAAAAATTCGAAGACATGTGACCGTTACCAACCCGCAGTGGACCCGCGTGGTAGATTACAGCCCACTCCCTCTAGAAGAGAGGAGGCTTGTGTCCCAGTCGACATTATAGGCTGATTATGCTTTTCTAAAGATGAGGTGGTTTAAAAACAATATTTAAGTGGATTTAACAAAATATTCCAGCATATGTTACCTTGTACATTCAACTTGAAGGTCGTATGGCAAACAATCATGATATAAATACTTTATCGGAGTTAATTTGAACCTTATGTCACTGGAGTAAGAACCATGGTGTTTGTGTTTCAGAAACGATAACATCATGAGATAATGTCGAAAGATGAATGATTGTAAACTGTATTTTTATGTAATAGGTACTTATTGGAAATCACATGCTTTTCAGTCTCAGAGTTTGATTTCACAAGACAACTAAATCATAGACTATTAAATATGTCTAGATTATTAATCTACAAAGTTTTATTATATAATTACTTTTATTATAAGCATAACGCTTATAATATATTTTCAAATTAAAAGGCAATGCCTGTTTTCATTTACCTACATAAATAATAACAAAATATTAGGTAGATGATGGATTAGAAAACCTACCTTGAAGATCGCATTTTTTAATTGGCCCTGAAAATGGCTGAAGTTTTTTAAAAGGAACAAGAAATGAGTATAACATGAAAAATAATTATATTGTCAGTATTTAATCATTTCATTACCGATTTACAACGCAAAGAGATTTTCTCATACAGAGCAGAAACCTCCATTTTTACATATCTATTTTAATTTTAATGAAATTATGACTAAAAAGTTTCGATGTAAATATATATACAGAATTCAAAATCTAATTAAAATCACCTTATCAATTTATCAATAATAGTTATTTTAACCTTGATACTAATTAAATTAAGTACTTAGTGCATTTTCCCAACACCAATTTATTATCTTATCAGAAAAATGTATGTCATTAGCTTTGCTTGACAATATTGCATTCGAATTAATGTTTATTTTGGCCCAATAGGTTGTGGATTCGAATCGGGGTAAGTACTAATGTGATTTTTTAAATTCATAAGTACTATCGAGGAAACTTACATCTGACTAATTTGAAAACAAAATCCCGTGCACACGATGACCATATCTGTTAGCAAGCGTTACTATAGCGGCCGAGCGCTGCAAGCAAAAACGGTCCTTACGGTGTACAGATGTACCTTTCTCCCATGGTACCTATGTACTTTCAGAGTTTATGTTGAACATTACTGACATCGGTAAAGGAAAACATCATGAGGAAACCTGGACTTTTAGTTAACATAAGTCTGAAATCGCCAACCCGTCTTGAGTAAGCGTGGTGATAACGCTCGTGCCTTCTCTGAATGAGAAGAGGCCTTTGCCCTGCAGTAGGTCAATAAAAGGCTGTTATTATTAATGTTAATTTTGATCTAAATTCATGCGTTTATTTAAGTTAAAAATATTTCGTTTATCAACAGATGCAAGAACTTTTCATAACATTTGTGATCATTAGTGAAAACGACAAGTAACTGATGATTGTTATTAATCTATGTACAATACACATAACACATGGGTCATTAAATCATTGCCTTAGGCACTATCAAGAAAACGACATGTTTTATTGATTAAACAAACCTTACTTGTACTGAAATTAATCTTATAAAACAGCCCATTGTTTATTTTTATTATTTTTCCAAACCCAATAGAAATCTTGGTAGGTACTTAGTCTTACTAAAAGAAAAAGTGCGCAAACTATTCCATTTAGATATAATAAAAGCAGTTAATTACAATTGCCTACTGTAGTCACTTTGCGTAAAATCAGATATTCTCCATTATTATGGACGAGGGAACGAACCGTGAGCTTATTAATGAGTGCATGACCATTTTAAGTAGACCGGACTAGGTTGGAGAAGAATTTTACATCAGTTCTCTGGATATTTGGTAACCTTATATGTAGGTACAACGTCTGTTACACCGGTCGTAAATACTTTGACTTTTTTATTTTATTCAATCTGTCTTTATGACTTGGGAGGGTCGGCTTCCAGTCAAACCGGATGCAGCTGAATGCCAGTATTTTACATGGAGCGACTGCATATCAGACCTCCACAATCCAGTTACTGGGTAATACGATACCCCTCCTTGGTAAGACTGGTTGTTAGACTTTCGGGCTTCTGACGACCCGTAACGACTGTCAAAGATACACGAATGACAGCCGGGGGACCAACGGCTTAGCGTGCTTTCCGATGCTCGGAGGGTCATGATAATTATGTAAAGATGGTCACCCATCCACGGACCAACCGCGGCAAGCGTAGCTTAACCTGATCGATCGACCCGTGCAGCTGTTCTTTCTTAGCCACAAGCCCTGTATGACTTTGTTCGGACTTTATAGATGTACAGACATCTATAAAGCCCGAAGACTTATCAAATTATGTTTGGTGCGGGAATCCGCTGGATGCGAGAAGCACAAGGGGCTTACCACCATCTCATATAAACAGTATAATTTTAATCTTACTTCAGCGTGAGAAAGAGATGGAGCTATACAGGACCCCCATGCAGGTGGGTGCTTTACCTCCATCTCTTTCTCACTAGGAAGTACGATTAAAATAATTCTGCTGGTGGTGGTTCGCCCCCAGGACCGGTCGATGTGGTGATGCTTGGGGGAGGCCTATGTTCAGCGATGGATGTCTTTCGGCTGAAAGGATGATGATGATAGATAGTAGGTAGGTATTAGTATTTTGATCTTTGCACAAAATTAGAAATTATTATTAATGTCCCGTCTTACTGTTCACTATGAGCATAATACACACATTTGTTTTGCAGTGAGCCGTTTCGGTACATAAACTTTTTATAAATACCGATTTACATAAATGTGGCACTATGCACAAATAATAAAAGTCAAAACGTTACGCTCTTTATATGTAACACATACACTGTTTATTTAACACGTATAATATGCTAATACTTTCACTGTAATTTTTGCCAAAATATTAGAGAATAATGGAGAAAACGACCAAAAATCAACACGCACAGAAAAAGTATCAACACTTGTTATGATATTTATGTTTAAAAATGTAAGTACAACACTGAACACCTTTTCACGCTAGTAGAAAGAACACTGACGAGGTGTTCTAAAATAATCACTATCAATTGTTTTATATCAGTAGGCTGAGCACAGACGGGGCGACACTTGAACGATGAGATAACACGACTACTAAACTTTGTTTACCTACTCTTCAATATAAATACTTCCTCAAGAATTTGTAACAAGCAAGATTAGCTTATAGGGTGTGGGAAGAGCATTCATAAGTGGCGATACGTGAAGTATGTCTGGCGCACCCTGACTGACTAATATCTTCACTAAGGCTTGAACTGTTGTCCTATGACTCTTGCCAACACAAAAACTATTGGATTTTTTTCTCATATAGTTTTCTTATTATCGTTCACCTAGTAGAATAGAGTGTAGTAGTAGAAGAAGAGACACTTTTCTTTATTTGCAAACATGTGTAGAAACAATACATAATATTATTCTATTCTAATTTAAATGCAAAAAAAAAAATGTTTAAGGATTGATCTATTTAATACCTACTTAATTATGAATGCAAAAAGGTTTATTTTGTTTTTCTTTAAATGTTACTGTAATAAAAGAGAACTTCTAAGCTAAAAAAAGAATAGGTACTTGTCCTTTTATCCCGGAAAAATCAATTCAATATTTTCAAGTGTCAAGTGAGCGCAGTCGCGGTATACCTACCTCTACAAATAGTCAACTTTTGAGAAAAGGTTACCTGCTCTTAATAGAATTCTTTGTTTCAGTAAACTGTTAAAAATTATAAACACACTGTGAAGTTAAAAACCGAGACATTTTACATGTTTGAAACACGGAAAAAAATTAACTTTAAACGAGTGGTTTTGTCTCTTGCAAAATATTGAGATGAATTGAATAATTAAAATGATGGTTACACATTACAAAATGTAAGCTCTTTGTTTTTTCTTTACAAATTTGAGATTCTTTTCGTGATAGAGATAGATCGTAAGATTAATATTTTAGGCGTTCATAATAGGTACATTGTGATGGAAGAGAAGTGATTTAAAAAAATTGAAACTATTTGTAATGCATTGTTGCGTTGAACTCGGAAAGAAATAACACAATGATTATTGTTAAAATACTAAAGCGGGTTAAAAGAATAATTAGATAGATAATCTACTTATTAAAGATCTTAAATTATTAGTCATTCATTCACTGACAGAAGCCGCACAGTTTAAACCGCTGGATCTATAACCATGAAATTTTACACAAGAGTTCCTTATATACCGAAGGTGAGCATTATGGGAGGAATTTCGAAAATTCATCCCCTAAAGGGGTTAATAAGGGCATGAAAGTTCGTCATATTTACCGCTGGGAAATCCCATCGAGCACACAGATCGTCAATTAATATAATGCTATTAAACAAAGAGTCAGTCTAACTAACGCCGGGAGGGGACGCCCTAGGAAGACATATAGTGATCTTATTGGTGATGTTCTTCAGAAAGGTCGGGTGCGTAGTACTCGCAACCAGCGTGCGTGTATGACCAGATGTATGAACGTAAACGAGGCCAAAGTAGTATGTAAGGATCGTAGCAGGTGGTGTTCTGTAGTTTCTGCCTACCCCCAGGGGAAGAAGGCGTAAGTTTATGTATGTATATATGTGTACAGTCTAATTAATTGATAACAAATAGATATAGGTAAAAGCAATTATTATTGCTACGTAATAATGAAGCGTAAAATTATTATTTCATGTTAGGTTCTTAACCCATTAATTATTCTTCTCAATATTATTTCCTACTCACACGTAGCTTGTTGAAATAATAACCACGGGACAAACAATCAACAACAACCAATATTCCATGAAGTAGTTAATTTGTGTTTTAGTAAATTGCTCTAAATTATCAAGAAGCTTTGAACAGAATAAGCGCGGGATTATATAATTCAGCATATTCAACATATTCTCTGAAATTAACATCTCAGAAATTACAATGTATGTAAATGTAATTATAGAAACAATTACGTTCATAAACTTACGTTTCAAGATACTTAGCAAGAACATGAATCATCTTCGTTAATTCATAGAACTTATTAGTATTAGTAGAATAATAATTAAAATTCAAAATCGAAACTATTACCTAAGGATAGATCCATATTCCGTTTAGCCCCACTTGCATGAAAAACTTAACTCAGAGTTAGTTGCTAACATGAGGTTAAATTGACAGTTTGTCATACAATATTGTCAATTTAACCTCGTGTTAGTAACTAACTCTGAGTTGAGTTTTTCATGCAAGTGCGCCTTAGAGGGCTAGGTTTATACCTAGCCCTCTAAACCTCCAATCTTTTTGCGTCAAATTGCAAAAATTTGAAGAGGTTAGGTAGGCATCTACAAAAATGAAAACAATCACAACATAAAAATATAGTAAGTATCATAAAAAACCCACTCATTGGTAACTTTTTTTTTTCTTTGAGATAGGTTTGCTCTTGACTCTAGTCTAGGTCAGAGATGACAGAGACAAAGTCGACGATGGAGCGAGCTTACCCAGAAGAAGCCTGTTCACTCTCACTTTGAAGAGATCGGGGTTGTATGCGTTCGGAAACACAGACGCAGGCAGAGAGTTCCACTCCTTTGCTGTGCGCATCACAAAAGACATTTGGAAACGCTTAGTGCGAATTGGTGGAATAGCAACCAGGTAGGGATGGTAGCCTGCAGTGCGTCTAGATGTCCGATGGTAGAAGGGGGCAGGCGGAATGAGGTCGTGGAGTTCTAGTACCTATTAATATGATAACTATCTTTTTGTAAAACTACCCCTAAGTTCCAAGGCTATGACAATTTCTTTTAACTGCTCAGAGGGTGGCAAATGTTTGGTTATATACTGTGGCCGTATGATTATCACATCTCATGCAAAATCGTTCTATCCTTATAACTATCAAATCCTCTGTCAAAGATAACACACAATCCAACGACAAAGTGCGACAAACTGTCGACCCGTGCGAACACAGCCTTAGCCACTGTAATGAGACGAGATCAATCGGTATGCAAGACTTGAAACGGTTGTTGCACATTACAAAAAGATTACTTAATTTAATTGGATATAAGTAAGCGTGTTTAATAAGTTGTAACTTACATGTTACGTAATCGGGAAGTAGGCACTTAACATACTACCGTGGACATAGTTACTTATTTTGTGCATGTGTGTGTAATCACATATATGCACAATACCTCATGACCTTATTAGTGATGTTCTTCAGAAAGGTCAAGTGCATAGTACTCGCACTTGTAACCGGCGTGCGTGTATGATCTGGTATGAACGTAAACGAAGAAAAAGGAGTAAGGACTGTAGCAGGTGGCGTTCTGTAGTTTCTGCCTACCTCCATGGGAAGAAGGCGTGAGTTTATGTATGTAATCGTGACCTATGTGAAAGGTCATGCTCAAAGGCTCTTTCTGTGCATTGGTCTGGCTTATAAATGAGTGTAGGTGAATTAAGCACGTCATTATCGTTTACAGCCATAGTTCACCTACTGCCGCGAATAGGCCTCTCTTTGTGGATTAAACTCAGTGGCATGTAATTGGAGAGCTCTATGTTCAGCAGTGGAATAATAGAGGCTGATAAAGATAAAATTGGATGGGAGGCATAAAGCACAGCAGGTGTTTATAAAAATGACAAGACTCGCACATCAGAACGTTCGTGCTTAGTTATTTTTTCATCATCATCGTCACGTTTCCTTCTTCCATTCTCCCCTGTCAACTGTCACGCTATCATTCACTCCCTTTTCTTTCATTCGTCACACAATCCATCCATCTTTTCTTAGTTATATTTTTCTATTTATTTCGAATTTATTAACTAATTCATTCAACTTTTATCCGAGACTGTTGCACTGCATGTGATAAGAAAAAAGGGAAGTACCTAATCCAAAATCTTCTTATGTCAGCAGCATATATTTTATTTTGTAGACGAAAACAATAATTATTAGTCAACATGTCATATACAGTTCACACGTCTTGTCGAGTCCAATCCACATCCTCGGTAGACACAACGTTGAGAAAGAAGCTGAAAGGAGAATCTAGTTAGGTTGGGCAGCGTTTGGAAAACTTCGTCCCCTTTTCGTCGCCTATCCCACAATGTTTGAAGACTTAGGTCTTCAACCAGTGTGTCCTGCCCGATAAGACATACAGTGACGGGACGTGGACACTGACAGTTGGGCTGGTCCGCAAATTCAAGGTCGCTCATCGCGCTCTGGAGCTGGCTATGTTCGGATTTTCTTTGAAGGATAAAATCAGAAATGAAATTATCCGGGAAAGAACCGTAGTCATCGATATACTTTACTAGCTTTTGCCCGCGGTTTCGCCCGCGTGGATGTCGGAAAATATCCTACGGAAACGTACTATCGAGATAAAAAGTATCCTATGTCCTAACCCAGGTCATGGTCTACCTATGTACCAAATTTCATCTAAATCCGTTCAGCCGTTTAACACCTTCGGCGCCAAGCATTATATTCAGAATCACACTTTTTTTGTTATATATTTTTTATTTTTTATGGGGTTTTATTTATCATATTTTAAAGAAATGTATGAAAATCGTGGGCATTAGTGATACACAACGCCTTGAACGCAATGGGCATGGTGTATCATTTTTGATACACATTATATTAACAAGTGTGTGCAAAAATGATACACGGGCGCCGAAGGTGTTAAACAAACAAACTTACTTTCGCATTTATAATATTAGTTAGGATAGAGTTAGCAAACTGAAGTGGCAGTGCGCTGGCCATGTTTGGCCGGTGCAGCAGACGAGTCCTGGAGTGGAGACCGCCTATCGTCAAGTGTAGTGTGGAACGCCTTTCAGCTAGATGAACCGACGACCTTAAGAAGGTGGCTGGGACAGACTGGATGCGGAAGGCGGATGACAGGGTGTTGTGACGCAGCCTAGGAGAGGCCTATGTCCAGCAGTGGACTGCGATAGGCTAAGTTGATTGATTGATTAAAAATCATTAATGCACCTTTTGAAATAATGAAATAGCTTGCAACCCAACCCAATATTTAAAAATAGATTAAAGAGAGGCACGGATATCCGGAATTTAAAAGCTGTATGTATCGTTTACACAAAAAATGGGTTGTGTGCTTATGGTATATTTTATTTACATCAGAAAAAGCTCGAGTGGCTGGGAAAATTCCGGGAAAAACCATTGAATTTCAACACAAAATAATGAGCGCTGAATTCTTTGTATTTTGGGTTTGATACGTGATTAACCTATATATGTAGGTAGTGTACTCGTGACAAACACTTGGCCGGTTTTTTTATAAGTGTCTAAGTGATACACGTCACTGACAGTCAACCCACCGCCCAAACCGCTGGGGCTACTAGAAGCATGGCACTAGAGTTCCCTAACACCGTGGAGACAACAATACCATACCATTAATGAAAACACTGGCAATGTCTAATGCATAGGAGTATTTGGAGAACTAATCAAATAAATCCTAACATTGCAATACCAAAAGTGCTTTTTTTTTCAAACAAACTAAATGGGTAGTAGACTAGTAGTGATGGGCCGACTATGGGTTTTGTTATTTTTTTTTTAAATTTGTGATTAAACTAATGGCTATATTTGACATTTTTTTTGTAAACAGACTGGGAACGTCATTAAGGAAGGATTTTTTTTAATAATTCTCCTCTTAAAGATATTAAATTGTGGATGAATATTATAAAAAAGGAATTTTGTCATTATTACCGACGGGAAATTCCATCGGGCAATCGCTGTGTTATAAAATAAACGAACTTGCTCTAAACAGGCCTAGAATAAACTAGAATCCAGCTATCTCTACTGTCAGACCAATTAACTGGGGCGGTTGTATTGTGAGTGACAAATGGCGGTAGTTTCAGCATAAGCGCTTAATCTTGACTGATATAAGCCCTGAACACACGTGGCTACTAAACTGGACTACTAACTCGTATAGTGTTAGTTTGCCCATGGTGTCGTTAAAGGTAACTTTAAAGTACGTAATCAGACGTGTCTGTAACTTGCACAAAAGTAAATGATATTAATTTCTATAAATTGGTTCCAAAAACCCTTTTATAATGTCAAAAAAAAATAGTTCTTCTTTCTAGTCAATGGCAAAAATAAATATTATTATATCACACTACGGCCGACGTATCTTGGCGCATGTTCTCTCACTCACACTCGCTTCATGAACAATTTGGTTCCTAAAAAACAGGCATGTGTACCTATAACTTACATCTATCTAACAAACAATATAAAAATAAAAATAATAATTACTTGTTCATCAACGCAGAGCCTAAACTGTTGCGGCTACAACCTTGAAATTTTGGCAGTTTATGCCTTTTATGTTGTAAGCATCCACTAGGGAAGGATTTTTGGAAATTCGACGTTTAAGGGGGTGAAAAGGAGGGATTTCGTTTGCATGAAAAATCTTATTTCTTGAGTTAATAAACTTGAAACTTCGCATGAATACTTATCATAGTAAATTATAAAGTTTGTCATTTTTTATTTTTCTAAACCACCCCCTAATGGGGGATTGGGAGGTGTCAAAGTTTATATGGAAGAATTTTAACGCACGGTCCGATTAACTCGAAACTCAGTATTTATACTTATGAACAAAAATAAAGAATAACGTGTATCAGGGTTTTTTGAAAAAAATAAAATTAGTTATTTTTTTTTTGGATTGGGTTTTAAAAAAATTAGGGGAAAGTAAGAAATCCACGCGAATGAAGTCGCGCGGGTAGTGCTAGTACTGCTGAAGTCATAAGCTTCAGCTTTTATTTTGCCATAATTACCACGCTAGATCGGAAAAGGCTAGGCAGACGAAACGAATTAGCAATCGCAATTTGTTGCTCAGCAGATTTTAATAACATCATTAGTCACAGTCTCAGGTCGATCACCTGCAGTAAACACAATAAGACAATAATAATGCTTTATTGATTTAAATCAAGTATAAAATATACTTCGTCGAATCAAGACGATGGTTGCAATTCGTCGTAACACATGCGGCAATCTTCGTCAAAGCTGTTATTAAATTCGAATAAAAGAAATGAATGAGGCGAATCAACGTCGTTTTCATTGATTTTCGAAAACAGTCGTTGTACTTTCTCTTAAATAAAAATGTTATGCATGACTGCAACGCGATGCTTTTTAAAGATACTGGTTAATTGTTTGAATAATAAAAAAAACATCAAGCTTACATCGGAGTTCCTTCATAAAGGCGTCGCTCCACATCAGCGCACGGCTAAGCTACGCACGTGTATATAGCTTCGTTTTTAGGATTCCGTAGTCAATAAGGAACCCTTATAGTTTCGCCATGTCCGTCCGTCCATCCGCAGTTTACTCTTAGAACTAGAAAGCTATAATTTGGCATGGATATACATATTAATCACGCCGACCAAGTGGTAAAATAATCATAAAAAAAAAATTAGGGTACCTCCTGTACCTACACGTAAAGTGGGGATGTTTTTTTTTCTCGTCTACCCCATAGTGTGGGGTGTTGCTGGATAGGTGTTTCAAAAATATTGCGGGTTCATAAAACATTATTTCGATTAAGGGATCCGTTTCTGAAATATTAAGCCCCTGCCAGCTAAACGCTTAGTTTTGGATATGTGAAAAAATTCACGGTAGTACTATATCCAACGAAGTTTAAAGGAAAACTATTACAGCTAAGTAGGCTTTACAAGTTTACGAGTAATAGCCGACCAACTTACATTTGCAGTTGGAATGTATGAGAGAACATGTTTTTGAACTACAATGTTAAGTTTGTTCTTGGGACAAATTCTTCCCAACTACGGGAACCTTCATTGTGCGTGGTCCGACACGCACTTTGCCGGTTTTTTTTTAAAGAAAATGTTGGCGGGATCGTAGTCGTACACTGTGACCCAACGCCAATGCTTCGCACGAATGCGTGGCTGGCAAACAAACGAACAGCGCAGTTGACGTGGCAAACTTCTCTGTGCAGATCCTGCGTAGCAAGGGACGGTCAACTTAGGATCACCTTAAGAGGGCATACGTCAACGCGAGCATGGTCGAAAAGCTTGTTGTATCATCCAGCGCAAGTGAGAACTACTAACAAGCAAGTGAGAACGCAATAACATCGAACGAAAAATAGTGTGCAGAAACATAAAACTTGTTCTAGGAAATACTTGTTTTTGAGTAAGCCTTACAAATTTGTGAAATAAATGTTCGTCATTTAGAATCTCCATTACATGTGCGAGGTTTCTATGTCGATGTTTTCTTTACTTTTAAAATGTGTGAGTCCATTATGAACGGCCAAAGTTCAGGTAAAATTAGTGCAAATAAGCAGAGTTTTGGATGCTTATAAGTACTAAATTTGTTTCTCCAATTTTTTTTTTAGCTTTCATAGAAACCTAGATGTAGTGCACAAGATACCTATTAGTTCAAACATTTTAAAGAAAGATGTGTAACGCCATAATTACGTACGAGCGTTTGTATGAAAAGTATGACAAGTTGGCCGCTCTTTTGTCTAGTTGGAATAAAGGGATATTCTTATCGAAATATTACATCGCCCCAGTTTTTTCGAAGGTTCATACCTCACAGTGTACTTGATATGTTATTATAAGTCCCATGTATTAGTCCGCATGCCTATTATCATAAAATTTCCTAATGGAATATCTCTACCTGACCCCGAGGATAAAATGTACTATCGAGGAAACTTACATCTGATCAATTTGAAAACAAAATCCCGTGCACACGATGACCACATCTGTCAGCAAGCATTACTATAGCGGCCGGCGGTTGTAAGCAAGAATAGTCCTTAAACGTATAGATGTCCGTTTCTCGAATGGTACCCATGATCTGACTTACGACGACTAGACCAACGTGTCACGTTAATAAACTTGAGAAAAAATAAACAACTGAACGGCTGCAAAATATGACATCATAGTTTTAATTACGGGGGTAAACTAGACGCTGAATATAAATAATTAAACAGGCAATTAGCGTTCAAGTTGTGCAACTTCATTGTTTCTAAATGAAGACCTAAAAACAACAACAATGATCAGGTGGAAAATGAAGTCTGCAATAAATTCGTTGCCTAGGTCACTACTGCCGCCCTTTTTTTTTGGATGGGAAATAATCAAATGGCTTCTCCCGCTCTGGGCGGAGCAGGAGGACGTGTCAGACTTTTACTGACTAAAACCCACCCGTGTTCCTTCAGTTGCCTGTGCCGGGGCTACGGTCACTCTTTCGAACAGCCCGCAACCCTAGCTGGCATCGGCCCTAGCGGACCCCGTCAATAGTGCTACTCTTTGAGGCGCGCGTGGAACCCAACGCGCCGTCGACCCGGGCCTGGTCCTTACCGGACGGCGAGCTACCCATTGCTCACCGTCCGCAAGCCCGCGTCAACGGTGGCCGGGAATCGGCTGCCAATTCCCGACGCCCACCGAAATTGTAGCGAATAAAATGTGACTATCGACCAATAAAAATTGATTTATATTTAAACCTAAATTATTATAGATT
This sequence comes from Fissipunctia ypsillon, assembly GCA_947568875.1. Taxonomy (NCBI): domain Eukaryota; kingdom Metazoa; phylum Arthropoda; class Insecta; order Lepidoptera; family Noctuidae; genus Fissipunctia; species Fissipunctia ypsillon. The sequence continues at coordinate 6,064,903 of OX387656.1, read as the reverse complement.
GACACACTAATTCCCTTATTAGACCAGTCAAATTATATCCACTATATTTCGGTTTTTCGCTATATGACTGTATCGTTGGTCTAGTGGTCGCAAGCGCTATTGCTGAGCACGAGGTCCTGGGTTCGATTCCCAGGTCCGCCAAAGTGTTATTGGGTTTTTCTGTTTGGAATTTCTCAGTAGCAGCCCGGAGTCTGGATTTGTGCCCGGTTGATGACATAGACTCGCCCCCTATTACATGGGACTTAAACATAACTGGCGAAATGTGGGTGTACCATAGATACACCTCTGCCCAACCCTTCGGGGGAAACTAAGCGTGATGTTATGTTATTTCGATTTTTTCGAAGATAAACGATGGAACCCTTGAACGTTGTCAAACTGTAGCTATTTGGGAGCTAATTGTAGAAAAAATTAATTTCTTTGGTCTGGACTAGGCTGGGCCGCGTGCCCGATTCCAAAGTAACTTCCATACAAACTGTCATCCTCTAATATTATACTCATTTAGGGGAGGGATTTTCAAAAATCATTCCTTAGCTTACCTTCATTATGAAAGAAACTCGTGCAACACATGCTTCTAGACCCAGCGGCGTAGGCGTTGTATATCAATGAATGAATGAATTTAAGATTTTTATTATGTAGGCTTGTATCTTTGAATGATGAAAACAATACAAACAATTGTACATTATCGAAACTTACCTAATCACCAAATAAAAAACCCTTCAACAACATTCGCACAGAAAATGTCGTCTCGTCTTCATTACACAACATGTACAAATTACAGAGGTATTGCGGTTATATAAATACACTGGAAGCAAACTGAAATGTGCGCAGATAATTGATGTGTCAGAAGCACTGGGAATGCATCGTACCTATTCACCACGGACTGTGCCTTTACAATGGCCTGTAGTGTACGAGTAATATGCGAGTTACACACCGGGACAAATTGATTGCTCTCTGTTTTTGTTAATCGGTTAACGCTTTTTTTTTGTTTTTCTTCTTTCGACAGTTATTTACTGAAGATATGCTTATTACAAAATATTTACTTGTAACGAAATAGAGTTTCTAGATAGGGCCTAAGTCCTACAGTATTATGTTAACGAATGTATGCTAATACCTAACTCATGGACTTGGATAAGATGCTGCGTAATATGCAGAGATCGCAATAGGTAGAATATATTTACCTAAACTTCGAGGGAGTAAGTAACATAGAGTGGCTAATACCTCCTCTAAAAACTGGGAATTTATAAATCACGAATTATTTATTGGACTTTTTATATAGTTAAAAATGATTGACTTGAAGAATCTTATTACATTTTTTAGGGTCCGTACTAAAATTGTGTCAAATTCAAATGTTTTGTTTTAAGAAGGTAAACTAAAAGTAAGTTGGCTGGTGTATGTGCTTATTTGTTTCGTCATTATCAGAGATCGGATTAAGTAGAGTATATTTACATAAACTTCGAGGTAGTAAGTAACATAGAGTGGATAATACCTATTCTAAAATCAAGGAATAATGATAATGACGGAACAAATGCACATAAACCAGCCAACTTACTTTATATGCTACCTATTCCCATCTCTGGTACTATGTGCCAAAAGATGAGTTTTTAATAGATTGTTTGAAAGAAAATTATTCTCAATCAGGCATTAAAAACTCCAATCATATAAACCAAAACTAAGTATATCATATTATATTATTAACAGCTTTCTTCGTACCTTTGTCCTGCGATTCACATATTCTATTAAAGTTCTCGACACACATGAGAAATAGAAGCGTCGAGCTTCATACATATTCCGATACCACAAATAAGTGATAGCTTGTTAACGTTCCAATGCTGAGTAAATTACTGTTAATGAGTTAATTAGCATTAACGCGGTTTCAAATCGGCTGGATTTTATAGACACATGATTAAGTGTCTGTTTGTTGTTTACTCGGATCGATTAAGTTAATACGATTGTTTGCATTTTTATAATTTATTAGCTGTGCCCTGCGACTTCGCTCGCGTGGAAGTCGTAAGATACACAATATACTAAAATAACAGTCACATTATAATAAAACTCCCTCGTCCCCCGATCCGGCGCGTTGCATCGCCCGCCCGCGCTATTACTTCGTTTTCGCTTAGCGTTCTTTCTGACTTTTTTTTCTTTTTGCTCGGCTCCTAAGGGTTGAAGCATGATGTTAAATAGCCTATAACGATTCTCGAGAATTGGGCTACCAAATGGAAAATTATTTAAAAAATCCGACTAGTAGTTCCAGACTTATTATTTATATTCACAATTTCATGGGTTTAAATCTTTTTGCGCAGAACCCTAAATGCTTTTCTAAAATAAAAGTAACCTTAGTTACTTCCTGTAACATCAGCTATCTGCCAGTAAAAGTCCCGACAAAATCGGTCCAGCTGTTTTGGAGGTTAGCCGGAACAAACAGACAGACCGACAGACAGATAGATAAAAATAAAATGTTTTTGTTATAGGTACCTACCGTATATACTTTCATATGCATTTAGTAAAAAGCTGTTATGTTGACATTACAAACAGACACTTCAATTTCATTTATTTGTATAGAAGATGTATAGATCGGTACACGATTGAAAAAAATCTGCGCATAAATGAATGGAAATAATATATTTTTTCTGTGAATTTCGGTAGGGTAAAAATAATTTATTTTAAGGGGGAAGCGTTAAGGTAGCCCGCGAAATTCAAATTTTCTTACGATTTTTGCGATTTTCAGCTCAGTGTTGGGTGTATGTTGATTAAAGTATGATACGCGACCGTAAAAAATATGTAGGGCAAAACTTGGCTAATCCGTGATATGTAGCTATTCGGTGATAGATAATATGTGTTTTATTACCAAGTTACTACTGACTTGATAAATGTATATTTTTCAATCATTATAGTATTTGCCACATTTTTAGATATAAGTTAGCAAAGCTTCTTTTGTCTACTGTATCACAGTAAATTTAAAAAATAATCTGATCAATGAATCGAATTTTACAATTAAAAAACAAAACTATCACCGATTACCCAAGTTTTGCCCTATTTACATAATTATAAAATAAGAATCAGTAATACAATTCCTTGACTTAGTATAATCCGGAAATGTTAAGATTTCATGAAATAGTCATTCAATAGACTTACTTGGTCTTAGAGAGTTGTATTGATGACTTTAATGATTATAATTCTGTAAACTCATATTTGTTACGGTCACGAATCATATTTCAATGAACATACATCATAATACTGATCTGCAAATTGCAAAGAACGTAAGAAAATTCGAATTTCGCGGGCTACCTTTCCCTTCGGAGCTTTCACCTTAAAATGAATTATTTTGCACGCAGGTATACAAATAGTAGTATTGTGAAATGAAAGTGGTACGAAGGTGGTATTAGGTAGTTAAAATAATAATGGTTTAAATAATTTTGTATGTGTTAACAAATTACATGCTAAAAATGGATTTGATATATCTACTATAAATAAGTAGGTTCCTACTACACTCCACGATTTGATTCATTTCAACAATATTGCTAAATCTTTCACGTCCTATGCTAATATGACTTTATATGACTAAGTCATTGTAAAGTTTGCACAACTGTTGGTGATAATCAATGTGCGAGGGACTAGGGTAGCGCCAATATTCAGGTGTTAATTCTGTGGCGGCATCGCCACAATGGAACGCGTCACACTGACGTCACGCAAAATCCTGCATCGCGCAAACAGAGTTTACCGCGCGACTAGCATATATACAACATCCCGACATCAACCGTCGGGCAGTAGCCCACCAGACACAACACCCGTCTGGTCGGAGGATCCTCCCTTTTCTATGGAGGATGAGTGAACTTTACACCCTGTTCCTCATGCCTCTATACTGGTGACCCCGAACATGAACGTCAGCGCAGCCTTCGTGCAACTACTACAGCGTGACGTCATCAGCATCACTTCCTCGAGCTTTCGAGCAGCGAGTCACACAGCCAGCCAGCACCCACGGCTACAACGGGTATCCTGACCACCAGCATGCAGCGACCGCGCATACCTGGTCATCACCCTCAGCCTCATCAGCAACCTTGGCACAGCACACTGCACTCTCGGCCGGTCAACAAGCAGAGCCCTTCAAACCTCTCCTGGTCGACGCCAGCAGTCAGCCTCAACCCGGCGCTGTACCACATCCGACGCACTGGAGCATAACGCAGCGCCACCCCGACACACTGGGGGCATCTCCGCAGACAGTTCCGACTCACCGCGAACTATGCGGCACCCGGTTCCGACTCCCTGGAACCTCAACCAACTGGCCCTGGCAAGCATCGCAAGATACACGACTCTGCCCACTATCGACCTCCGGTCTCCGGAGGGGAGTGATGTGGCGGCATCGCCACAATGGAACGCGTCACACTGACGTCACGCAAAATCCTGCATCGCGCAAACAGAGTTTACCGCGCGACTAGCATATATACAACATCCCGACATCAACCGTCGGGCAGTAGCCCACCAGACACAACACCCGTCTGGTCGGAGGATCCTCCCTTTTCTATGGAGGATGAGTGAACTTTACACCCTGTTCCTCATGCCTCTATAATTCTATATAATAACTAGTAGGTGTGCTAACTTCCTAATAGTATAAACTAACAACCGGCCTGGTATTTTTTTTCTACCTTTTTTTGTATCCGCAGTGCGAGGAGCTCGTGGCTAAGTAATAACAGCCGCACGGGTCGATCCATCAGGTTAAGCTACGCTTGTCGGGGTTGGTTCGTGGATGGGTGACCATCTTTACATACCGAGATTCCTCCGTGCCTCAGAAAGCATGTTAAGCCGTTGGTCCCGGCTGTCATTCGTGGATCTTTGACAGTCGTTACGGGTCGTCAGAAGCCCGAAAGTCTGACAACCAGTCTTACCAAGGGGTATCGTTTTACCCAGTTACTGGGTTGTAGAGGTCAGATAGGCAGTCGCTCCATGTAAAATACTAGTATTCAGCTGCGTCCGTTTAGACTGGAAGCCGACTCCAACATAGTTGGGAAAAGGCTAGGCAGATGAGTGCATATTTTAGTATCAAACTTACTTATGTATCCACAATGCAAATTGGGCACCGTCACCGTCATGCGTACATTGGGCACTTTAATGGTCACAAATGCAGAAACTAAAACTGTTTTAAATTGGGTATATTTTTCGCAAATCAACTTCTGCGTCCAAGTTTTTTTTCTCCTTCAGTGCAAGTTTTGAGTGGACTTTTTAAAGGCTCTCGCAGACAGACGCGACGGGAAGGTGCGACGCAATTCTGGTAGAACAATTTCCATGAAGTTTTTATAAAAATTGTTCTACAAATGTCGCCTCACGGCTGTCTGCGGGAGCCTTTATTCAAATTCACATAAGCTTACATGGGCAATTATGAAACGTCAGAAGCTAGGTGCATGGCTCCAATTGGTCGTTTCCTATGGAAAAGAACCGGCAAGAAACTCCACGCTTCTCTTTTAAAAATAATTGGCTTTTACAATGTTTTCAAATTACAGCGTTATTAAGTATGGGAGGACAGTGTAGGCCTGAAAACAAGTACCAGGTACTTAACAGAAAAGAAAATGGTCTACAAATCTACAGTCTATTATGCCTACAACGTTCTCACATTCACAAAATATAAAAAAAATCTATTTACAAGACAAGACTATATAATGAAGCATACAATGACCAACTTAAAGAATTACTTTACGCATCTACTGGTAAATTTATCGAAAAACCAAATGGTGCCTTTAATTAATTAACAACTCCACTTACCCAAGCTATTCACTAAGTAAGCTTACTATGCATGGCTCTAACATGACTACACCCGCAGTCAATTAATCGAACTTAATTAACTTAATCGATAATCGTTAATGTACTCTCTGATGCATGCAGGGCACACTACCCAAATGTAAGTTACTTAGCTTGATGTAGGTAAAATGGTGTACAAAAGCTAAGCAGTATAATATAATAATAATAAATAAATAAATATCTTTATTGTCAGGCATCATGGCCCATAGGGTACATTACATCATTTTTTAAAACTGTATTCATAAAACTCAAAAATTAACATCAATATTAAAATGAAAATAAACAATTAAAAAGAAAATACAATTTAAAATCAGAATTAAAATTGACATCATAATGATAAATAATATGCTATGTCAATAATTTTCAAAACTAGAACCACTAATTTGAGCGGTGGGTATATTGTGGTGGCCAAAAGTGTAACAAATGTATCCAAATGACACGAACGAATTTCAGTAGTGGCTAAATTTTTTTGACTGGAAATGTAATAATCATATTTTTGCCTAACGTAACAATAAATAAAGTTGCTTAACATCGATCGTCACGTTGTTGTTACCACAATTTCCACAACATGAATATCTTGCAACTTTTTTTATGTTACCGATTGGCAATCAAACCAACAACGGTTAACCTGATGAAAGCCGCATGCAACACTTAAGGAAATGTTAATGCTTGCGGCATCAGACACAAACAAAATAGACACAAGAAGTAGTGTCAGTAGCGAAGCTTCAGCTTCCATTAGAGGGAAGCTGAAGAAAATAATTGTTCAGTTCTCATAAACTCAATATAACATCATTAATTTATTACCTGAAAAATTTAACTCCTTTATTATTTTACATGGAGCAACTGCCTATCTGACCACCACAACCCAGTTAATGGGTAACACGATACCCCTTGGTGAGACTGGTTGTTAGACTTTTGGGCTTCTGAGTACCCGTAACGTCTGTCAAAAATCTACGAATGACAACCGGGACCAACGGCCACGGAGGGGTCTCGATATGTAATGGATGGTCACCCATCCACGATCCAACGGCGGCAAGCGTAGCGTAACCTTCGATAGACCCATGCGGTTGTTATTATTTAGCCACGCACGAGCTCCTCGTAGATTAGGCTACGTAATAATGAACATTCTTCACCTTCTTACCGAGACGATAAAAATCCCAAGAAGATAAAGTAACAGGTACCTACGCTAACTCATTAGTCGATATTTCAACAAAAATGTTTGCATGAATGAAGTGAATCGATTACCGAAAAGATTTTCTGAGCAAAAAGCATCCGCTGCCAGAATGAGTGTTACAATTTTATTTATTTAGTGTGTTTTCATTTTATTTTTAAACTTTCCCATCAAGATAACCCTCACAAAACAACTCGAAACACTTCATTTCGAAATCTCAAAAAAATAATGTTAAAACGTGAAACTGTGTACTTTTCCTCGGCCGCCACATCACGTTCATAACCTAAATACGTGAGGGTTTAAACATTGGATATCCAGAGCAGTTTGTAAGCGAGTAAAACGTGTTTCGGCGTGCTAGTAATTTACTAGCACAGGACTAGACAGGGCTACCTGTTGTGTCAACAGGATTGGATACTTTGTGGGATTTGAGGCAGAAAAGTGTAACAGTTTGTAATTCATAAATCTTGTTTAAATACACACTAGAAATATGTACACCAGACCGTTATTATGAAAACACGGCCTCTCTCCTTATTTATTTATTTAGGGACAACAAACAGCAGTGTAGTAATAAGTTAACATAGCTTAGAACTTAATAATAGAGGTAACAAATACACGACTCACAACGTTATCCACATATTACTAGGACATCATAATTATATCATATATACAATGTTACATTTTTACCGTTTTAATCCCGAGGAGGGTCGATCCGATGCATGAAACACTGTCGATTTGTAAAGATAAAATTAAAAAATAAAATTACTTTTTCTTTTAAACTCGAATCAATTCTCGCATTAGTGAAAAATCAATGCGAACCATTAGTAGGTACAGGTAGATGAATCGAAACTCATTTCGTACCATAGGATGTGTTTGTGTGTGTGTGGTCGAAAAGATAACATTCAAAGAGAACAACACTAATACGAACTATTTCACAAATGACGCGTAAGCGCAGTCTATGTGGACTCACAAAAATAAGCCACTGCTAGACTAAACTTCGTCCCCAAACACCATTTGATTGGCAATGCATAAACCGCGCGCCTCGCGCACGCCGCACGCTGCTAAGGGCAGCACATTTAAACAATTCAGTTTCTCTAAGTCGTCATCGGCGTATCGTTGTTTACGATCCTTGTCGCGCGAAAGTAATGGCGTCTCGTAATTACGTGTACTCCAACCTGGAGTTCGTTGCCATGGTGCACCATTTTACGCGATCGCGGGTTACGATGCGCTGCTCGTCGTTTCTACAGCGAACCAAACCACTTGCAATTTTTGCGACTGCGTGGTATCAACCCGCAAATTCCGTCTGGTCAGATAATTGTGGCGGCTACGCAGCGGTTGTTAGATCACGGATAATTCCGTACACCTTCACACGCTCAAGGCCGCGATCGCCAACCAGTCTACACACCCGAACATCATCAAATTTGGAAGCATTTAATTTGTTTACATGAACATCAGCTGAGCGGGTCAATAACCTAAGTTGATAAAGCCGGCGGAGTGTAGGTAGTTAGGTACGCATCGAAGCGACGACGACGCGACGTAGGTAAGTAGGTAACCAACTCGCGGCGCTACTACTGGTTTCATGCATTTTGCGAATGTTACGTTATCACTTCACTTTTTTTTTAAATTTAAGAATACAATGCCGTGTAGGTTGTTGATAAATAGTACTTTGTAAGTTAAACCACCCGTCCAAGGGATTAAAACGATCAAAGTGTAACGGTGTATAGTTCCTTGCTCTTGTTTCATGTTTATTATTTTGTGTATATATACTGGATGATTTTTTTTACCGTCTCGAAATTTTTACAGCGTGTTCTACCCATGAACATGAACAACTTTCACTATGGGACCAACTATGAGATCACGAAAAAAAATCAGCTGTTTCATACATTTTGGTCAAGTAGGTTTAAACTTTTCTATTAAACAGCAGATTTCTTTTTCGTGATTTCAGTGTTGGTCCCATAGTGAAAGTTGTTCATACTCATGGGTAGAAAACCCTGTAAACATTTCGAGACTGTAAAAAAAATCATCCAGTACACCGCTGACTACCTACAGTACTGTCTCTCCTCTCCCTTTAATCCGTCCAAAGTTTGTCTGTAAAATATCGCTTTCAGCGATAAGACCGCCCATTGTGTCACCATATGTACAATTTCCACATTTATGTACTTATATCTGTAATTTTTATGGTGTACATAATTAATACATAAAGAGTATTCTATATAGTTGTTAAATGAAAATTTAACGTGCGAATCTGAACTCGATCATCGTTTTCAGCAACAGATGAGATCAACAGCAACTTCCGTGTCAGAACTAGCTCGCTGTTGACTGATTTGCGAGAGGATGTTAATGATGAAGATGTGATAGCATAGCTGGCGACTAAAGTATTTTACTATAAGTTTGAAACATCATTATCAAAACCACTAAATTCTAGTTACTAAAAATCTTATATTCAATTTTTAAAAGCACAGCCTAAATCGCTGGGTCTAGAAGCATGAAATTTTGTACTGGAGTTCCTTTTATAACAAAGTAAAGTAAAGTAAAGTAAATTTTATTTGAATAGATTGCAGGTACATCAAATAAGATGTTACAATAAGATGTGTGAGCCTTGTACAATCTACCTTATATAAGGCATGCAAACATTAATTAAGTGGTTCACTAAATTGAAAATAAAATTAAATAATGGAAATAAAATAAAATTACAACATTAAAACATTAGTCGGCAATTATCCACAATACATAAATAAAATAAATTCTAGTTAAATTATTCAATACATAAGTCCATGTCATTTAAAAAGTCATTTACTGAATAATAACATTATTCAATCAATAGTAATGTCCTGGCTTCAGGCGCTACCGTCACCCAACATAGGCACCATGCTGGGTGACACCACCTTCCGGCTCGCTACTTGTCTGCGTCTGGGCGCTCCCTGCGTGGCTCCGCATCGCTGCCAATGCGGTGTCAGTGTCGACTGCCTCGGACAACATGGCCTATCCTGCAGTAAGAGCGCAGGCCGGATAGCACGGCACGCCAGCATCAATGACATCATCCGTCGTGCTCTTGTTACCGCCGGGGTGCCAGCTGTTTTAGAACCCAATGGCTTAGCACGCGACGATGGAAAGAGACCAGACGGAATGACCATAATGCCTTGGAAGGTAGGTAGGCCTTTGGTGTGGGATGCAACGTGTGTCGACACCCTTGCGCCATCCCATCTTCCTAGCACGGCAGGCTGTGCTGGAGCGGCTGCTGCGGGTGCGGAAAACCTCAAACGGCGCAAATACTCCAGTCTTATTGGGACTTATATGTTCGAGCCGTTTGGGGTTGAAACACTTGGGCCATGGGGTCCGAGTGCCCACTTAGTTTTTCGAGACATCGCCAGGCGGTTGGTCGACTCCACACGTGACCAGAGGGCTGGCCTATTTTTTGGCCAAAGAATCAGCATTGCTATACAACGTGGCAATGCTGCCAGCCTTCTGGGCACTTTTCCTGTTGACAGCGATGCGGATGAATTTTTTGATGCCCTCTGATTATTTACCCCCTCCCTTTTTTATATACTTGTACATATTATTATTATTATGTTAGTAATTGTATAGTGTATTTAAGATTTGAAAAAATAAAAGTTTAGATAATATAAAACTAAAAAAAAAAAAATAGTAATGTCAGCCTCTTTTTAAATTTTTTTATTGTGTCAAAAGGTGTCAAAGGTGAACACTAAAGAAATATTAGATTTTTGGATGAACGTTTGTATGGAAGTTCATAGTTTTTGCCGACGGCTAATCCCATCGGGCACATAGCTTGTGACAATGTTATAACAACGAGAAAGTCTTGAAAAGAGAATTCAGTTGCCATGCTTAGTGAATATCATTTTGTTTCTTGAAATAGGCGGTATTTTTTTTTTTTTAATTTGAGATGGGTTTGCTCTTGACTCTAGTTTACGTCAGAGATGTCAGAGAAAAAGTCGACGATGGAGCGAGCTTACCCAGAAGAAGCCTGTTCACTCTCACTTTGAAGAGATGGGACTTGTATGTCTTCGGAAACACAGACGCAGGTAGAGAGTTCCACTCCTTTGCTAGGAAGACATTTGGAAACGCTTAGAGCTTATACATAAAACTGCGATGCGATGCGAATTCGCAGTTTTGTGTACAAGCCCTTAGTGCGAATTGGTGGAATAGCAACTAGGTGGGGATGGTAACTTGCAGTGCGTCTAGATGTCCGATGGTAGAAGGGCTTATGAAGCCTTTGCCCGCGTGGTTGTCGGAAAATATGCCACGGGAACGTAGGTACTACCGGGATTAAAAGTACATCATGTGTTAATCCAGGTAAACAATGTCTTCTCGCACTGCTTATTTACTATCCTAGGAGCGCCCCGCAGATTGATATATGATTGCTGGAGGATAAAAAGTCCTATAACCTAACAGTACCTAACCTATTACGGAATATATAGGGTGACTGGTAATTAGTGACCGATACTTAAACACATGATTGTACTCATGATAACAAACAACTTTTAGTATGGGACCAAACATGAAATCGCGAAAAAAATCTGCTGGTCCTTACGTTCTAACGAGTTATGCGAACATAAATGTAGGGAACAAGCAGATTTTTTTTTCATGATTTCAGGTTTGGTCCCATACTAAAAGTTGTTTGTTATCATGAGTACAATTATGTGTTTAAGTATCGGTCACTAATTACCAGTCACCCTATATAACGGAACGGAACATTACCTACTTGCATGCCATATGATAATGGTGGATGTCGCATGTCTTCGAATTTTTGGTTCTAGGACATGCCGGTTTCCTCACGATGTTTTCCTTCACCGTTTTCAGAGCAGTGGTGATGAAATAAATTACACAAAGTAATGCCTGGCAGGGTTTGAATCCATACGTAAGTCGGGGCCGTTACCACTGCCCAGTGGTAACGGCAGTCCTAGAACCAAAAGTTTGAAGACATTTTACATCTACAACCCGCACTGGGCCAGCTTGGTGGATTATGGCCCGCTCCCTCTCACAGTGAGGAGGCCTGTGCCTGTGTCCCAGCAGTGGGAACATTACAGGCTGATTATATGTATATGCCAAATTTGAAAGCAACTTTAAAGCGAAAATATATCTCGCCCCGTGGGAATTTCGAAAAAAGATGTTACCTAAATAATTACGTGTGCGAAACTTAATAAAGTTATTGTTCTCTGAATTACTAAAGTGTCTTTGGCAATGGCGAAAGTCGGGCTGACCGATGATGAGGTAGTAAGAATTTTTAACCTATACCAATTTTTCATAACGAACTTTCATCCCCTATTTTCTCACCTTAGGGGACGATTTATTTTCATGGTTTATACTAAAAAAATTACGATTTTCCATACAAACTTTCATCCCCTATTTTACTCTCTTAGGAGTTGAATTTTGAAAAACCCTTCCTTATTCCTTGTCTACACCATAAAGGGAACCTCTGTGCAAAATTTCAGCTTTCTAGGTCCAAGGGTTTGGGCTGGCCGTTGATGAGTCAGTCAGTCAGCCAGTCAGGACTTTTTTATTTATATAGGGTGACTGGTAATTAGTGACCGATACTTAAACACATGATTGTAGTCATGATAACAAGCAACTTTTACTATGGGACCAAACCTGAAATCGTGAAAAAAAAATCAGCTGGTCCCTACATTTTGACGAACAATGCGAGCATAAATGCAGGGAGCAGCAGATTTTTTTTTCACGATTTCAGGTTTGGTCCCATAGTAAAAGTTGTTTATTATCATGAGTACAATCATGTGTTTAAGTATCGGTCACTAATTACCAGTCACGCTATTTAGTTTAGATACCTAGATAGATATAGATTAATGCCGTCATAGTGTTATCGGTCATGTATAGCTAGGTCTCTCTCGCACACTGGAATCATGATGGCATTAGAACGTCATAATTATAATATGACAGCTGAACATGGTTTTCAACTACTACTTCAACTGTTGACGATTTATTAATTTACGTAAGGGCGAAAATACATATGCCTGTAGCTTGTACAAGACTATGCAAGTAGCTTGCATGCCACTAAACCATAATAGCTTCTCAATGGTGAATGTCACAATGGCATGCAAGCCACTTTGCATAGTTTTTTACAAGCTACAAGCATGTGTATTTTCGCCCTTAGTAAGAGAATTTTTTTAAATAAGAACTAAGCAATTATCAACCCTATGCAGGTAGGTAATAGGTTTATTTAGTGCAGTAATAAGCCCACAAAATAATCAAAGCGGACGTAAAGGTGTTATAGCTCTATTATGCTCGTTTCTCCGCCACTATTAGAGCTCAATCATCATCATCATCTGCCTAGCCTTTTCCCAACTATGTTGGGGTCGGCTTCCAGTCTAACCGGATGCAGCTGAATACCAGTAGTTTTACCAAGAAAACTGGTTGTCAGGCTTTCGGGCTTCTGACGACCCGTAACGACTGTCAAAGATCCACGAATGACAGCCGGGACCAACGGCTTAACGTGCTTTCCGAGGCACGGAGGAGTCTCGGTATGTAAAGATGGTCACCCATCCACGAACCAACCCCGGCAAGCGTAGCTTAACCTGATGGAGCGACCCGTGCGGCTGTTATTACTTAGCCACGAGCTCCTCTTTTTAGAGCTCAATATAACTATTAGAGCTCAATATACAGGGTTATTTTAAATTGGCTACCCAAATTCTGCAGACGCGATGGATATCGATATCTAAACGTGATAAACCAAAAAAAAAAAATTAATTGATGATTTTTTTTTGTTGGGACATCGACCGCATTTATTGTAGTCCCTTAAAATATCAAAATCTTTTTTTTTGTGTCAACTTCACAGACGTGATGGATCTTAAAACGATAAAAAATAAGAAAACAGTTTTTTTTTTCAACTCGTATGAGTTCGAACAACGAACACTAACAGCGGTCGTGGACCTCCCAAAAAAAATATCAAAACTTTTTATTTTGAATTTTATCGTGTTTATAAGCATATCGATACCCATCGCGTCTGTGATGTGTAGCTAGCCAATTAAAAATAAGCCTGTATTGCACTGTTATTACCGTAACTAAAAGTTACGGTAACAAAATATCATTTCACGACGTAAAATGCGTATTTAGTCAATTTAAAATAGAGTGACTTACGTTAATTAAAGTCTCAGACATAACAAGCATATCCTCATAGTTTGAATTTGCAAGCAGTCTACTTTTTGGTCTTACATGCAAACATCGCTTAAAAAAAGCTATTTGAAAAAACTATTAACAAAAAAATACCTGTACGAGGCCAGTAAAGGCTCCTGCAAACCGGCGCGACACGCGACGCGAATCGCAAGCGACACAAAGGCAGACGAGCGGTGCCTTTGTTTCGCGCGCGATTCTCATCGCGAGTCCTGTTGGACTTCTTAATGGTATACCATTAGACAAAGTTTAACATTTTCAAGGACTCAATGATCCAGCGATTAAAGCTAAGCCCAGCCGTTGCATTGTTTACGTGAAAGTATCTTAGCTTTGAGTGTTACTAGAAATATTCGTAATGTACAAATCACTTGCTCTATAAGTGTTTGCGTTCTTTCTTTGCGCCATGTTTACCGTAAATAAACGTATTTTCTTAGTATTTTCTTTTCACTTTTAACTAGCAATCAAGTTTTATAAAAATCTTGAACCAAACACAACGTTAAACTAAAATCACTAATAGATAATCTCAGCTGTTGGCTATAGATACTGCTCTCACGAATTCATTCTCCAAACATAAAACTCTTACCGTCAATGTGAACAATCCATTAAAAATGAATAACTTCTCAACCTTCCACGTCTCGCCGTACGTGCTTTTTCCTACAGTTTATTAACAGATACAGTATTATTATGACATAAAGCAACGCGCGCTTTACTTGTGGTAACCAAGTGTACAAACACGCTGTAAATGTGTGTGTAAGCGCAGGAGCTCTCGGTACCGTGCGAGACAATGGCGAAGTCGGAAGTGTGTGTGCCATAGACGAACACGCATGTTATGTGCTGACGTTACTCGTTTTCACGCACACATTCACAGCGTGTTTGTACATTTGGTTACCACAAGTAAATTGCGCGTCGCTTTGTGAGATTAAAATACTGTACATATGTACGACACTTATGTAAGAGATTAGAGCACGAACCATAAGTCTCATAATTATGTCCATTTATAAATTAACAATAGGTTCCAGGAAAGCATTAAATACAGTGAAAACAGCATCCACAGACAATTACGACATAATTAAAACAATGTTAATCTACAGATCCAATCAGGGATTAGCGATCACCAATTAATCCGTTCTCTATAGGTACAATTACTCAATGTTCTTGGAAGCATGTGGCCTTATTTGTAAGTCAATAAGGTTGAGAATTCATTAGCAATTACTTTCGGTTTCAGAGCGTCGCGTGTGCTGTCAACGTTGTTTGATAAAAACTTTGACGTTGTTTTGTTGTCGATTGTTTTTTTTTTGTGTTGTGTTGTTTACATAATGGTATATTTAAGTTGTTGTAACACGCTACAAACATTTATCAAGAAGTGTTAAAGTAAATTTTTACATTGTTTGTAAATAATAATAGATTAGATTTGAACTTTAATTTGCTATGACGAAGTGATATGGTTAGTTACGTAGAGAAAAAGCATGAAGATATAGTTTATGATATACCATCATAGTTATTATAATAAAAGTTATTGTTTAAGTTGTTTTTTATGACGTCCGTATATAATTATTTATAAATGATAATTGTATTTAATTAAATTTTTCTCTGTAGCTAGGTATGTTGGGAAACTCTGAAGGAAGGCAGGCATTCTCTGATAACACTATTTATGACGAATAATATTATTAGCATAAGTCTCCGGTACTTATAAAAATGATTATTACGAGTATATACTGTGTATACATCAACGCACCAACTGTTACCACGAACTCAGCACATAATTCTTGACCCACCAGTGCGGCAGCGCAGAAACTTTTGCGTTGGTTAGAAAAAAAAACTGCTGTTTTGTACAAAAAAATGTCTACACTGCCTACATTGTCAAAATGTATGGAACAGCTGTTTTTTTTTAAATAGCCGTCGTTCTACGGTTGCGGCTGAATTCATGGTAACAGTTCAAAATCATGTAGCTTTAGTGGCCACTCGCCTTTATGAAAGTAGTGGCGCTGCATCAGTAGTGGCGATTGCAAATGGCCCATGTGCGAGTGCCCTTAGCACAGCCATGAAGTTTTGTAACTTAAAGCTCCTGCAAACAGGCGCGACACGCGACGCGACACAAAGGCGCTGCGTGTTGCACAATGAGCGGTGCCGTTGTGTCGCGTCGCGTGTCGCGCCCGTTTGCAGGAGCCTTTACTCACACTTTTTGGTTGGTAATTGCGATACTTGATTTGATAGGTAGGTTTCAGTTACAAAACATACAAGTTAGTACTGAGTAGAAGTATCACAGATTAGATAAATATGAGTAGAAATATTTTCATCATCGTCGACTAAATTTAGGTAGTTACAAGGCGGTTGGTCGACACTCTGCGTGGCACAAAGGCTGGCATTTAATTTGGACAGAGAGTTTGTATTAAGTACTATTCAATGTTGCAATATTGCCAGACTATTTGGCACGCACGTTCACATACAACACCTTTATGGAGTTAATATGAACTTTCATACAAATTATCATCCCCTATTTAACCACTATAGGGGATGAATTTTCAAAAACCCTTTCTTAGTGTTCACCTTCATTGTGTACGGAACTATTGTGCAAAAAATCTTACTTCTAAACCCGACGGTAGACCTAAACCTAGACATTGTCTGGCACTGAATTTAAGATTTAAAAAATTTAAATATCCATTATGAGTTGACTTTTGTTATGGTAAAGAATACAGTTATGTCAAAAAAAAAAACTTAACAATTATCATTTAGTCACATAATTTCTGTTATATTAGAGTAGAATTACGTATTTGAATTATGTGTTATGTTCCCGCCCTTCATTAATTTGTACCTATTCTGTTGTATCTTATTTTATTGTCGTTAAATAACTTTGTTTAAATTTTACTTTTAGTTTTTAAGCAGCTTCTGTCCAATGTCTTTTTGAAAATGTTATATACACCTGTAATTTGTGTATACATTAGCAGTAATACTTTTATAAAGCAATGTTGAATGTATATGCTGTTGGTGTTATTTAAGGCAAAAGCGCCAGATAGCCCGGGAAATTCAAATTTTGTTACGTTTTTGCAATTTTTAAGTCAGGATTAGGTTGTATGTTGATCAAAATATGATTTGCGACCGTAAAAAGTATATATTTACCGAATTATAATAATTAAAGTCATACATACAACTCTTTAAGACCAGGTAATTCTATTGAATGACTATTTCATGAAATCTTGACAATTAGGATTATACAAACTTGTCGAGTTGTATTATTGATTTTCATGATTATTATAATTCTGAAAATTTAAATTTGTTACGGTCGCGAATGATACTTTAATCAACATACAACTTAATACTGACTTGCAAATTGCAAAAAACATAAGAAAGCTTGAATTTCGCGGGCTACCTGACGCTTGCCCCTTAATAAATAAATAAATACATACGTGGGTTGAGCTCCGGAAAGAACTTTCAGAGTCTCAGTTCAGTGGTGCTATTCTGTAAAGATCCCCCCGGGAAAATTTAGGTGAAGTGAGCGTGATGTGAACTGTCATCCCACCTTAATCTACTAGGGATTGAGCTCACTTCAAACTCACTTCACCTAAGTGCTCACGGTGTGATGTTTACAGAATAGATCGGCTGTATCAAGACCGCCATTATGAGCAGGTACATACCTGAAACAAATAAACCAACAGTTAACAGTGTTACGTAAATCAATTAATCGGCTCAGTCTCTTGCAGTCCACGGCCGGATATAGGCTTCTGCTGCTGGATATAGGCATCTCTCCAGTTGCGCTACAAGAACAACACCTGGTTACCTACTTTCTTGGTGATAAGCTGTCGTGCTGTCTGAGACATGATTTCCAACTGCCTACGAACGTATCACGTCGTCGCGTATAGCATTATTCATGCATTCATATTCCGCGTCAGCAGTTTCGTCGCCAGCGCAGCCGTCGATTGCTGAGCTTGCAGACCGCCCCGCCGGCGTGCCCCGCAGCCCCGTGCTTGTCACCGCGGCTCCTCCACGCAGTGCCGCTCGCCCCATCCCGCTGCCAGTGTCTGCAGCCCTGGCGAAACCCCTACAAAGGGATTTCGCTAGCGTCACCGCGAGTGCCCCTGGCACTCCAAGTATCAAAACCATGCCAGAAAGGGCGCCGAATAGGGCTGATAATGATGATGGTTTCGTGACGGTGCAAAGGAGGAAGCGCCGATCGCGAACGAACAAGAACCGCTGCGGAAAAGCTCCAACGGTGCCTGAAGTGAGCCTGCGTGCCGCAAAGCCGAATACACCGGTGTACATCTCCCGCCTGCACTACACCACTAAGGCGGAGGACATCGTGGAGTACGTGCGCCAGAAGATGAGATACACGCCGAGGGTGCAGTTACTGGAATCGCACAGGAACGTCAACTTCAAGGCGTTCGTCGTGCGTGTACCAAACTGTTATCTGCCCCTCGTCATGGAAGAAGACTTTTGGCCGCAAGACGTGGTGTTCCGTCGCTTCCGCGGACAAGTTCCACAGGACAGCACAAAGTCAACCTAGTGCAAAGTGAAGTGCTACTAACATAGTCTTAAGCCTTATTTACTAAAACAATTGTTTGATAATAAAAATATGTATGTTTAGGTTAAGGTATTTTTCTATGGGCCTGTGTCGCCTGAAATAAATGGTATTGGTATTGGTATTGGTATAACCTAACAAAAAACAAATGCAAAAAGGAATTACTAAGACTACTAAATTATCAGGAGACTGCAGATCTTCTCAAAACAATCAGAGGTATTTCAATAACACAGACGCATACCTACATATATTCATAAATACATTCACACATACACAATCACTCATCCGTGCACTCTCGTGCACGCACACACAAATATTTAAATATCGAGCCTTTTCAGGAAAAACATCGTAAGCACCAAAAGTCACAAAACTATTTTTTCTTCGTAACCTCTTAATAATTAGACAGTTTTACATCTTGTCACGATTACTCTTAAATTTTGTTTGAAATTTACACGACTTTATTGTTGTAAGAAATTGTGATCGTAAATGAAAACATCGTTAATTAGGAAAGCAAAAACCCTTTCCTGTAAAAAGTGCAAATTGTCGCTTACGATGTTCTTCCTGAAGAGGCTCGATATTAAGTGAATAAGTAGCTTAATTGTAGTTTATAGAATTTGTTTTTATTATTTTTAAATTACATCTTCTGTTATAATTTTTTTTTTGCACGTTCACCACGTAGCACGTTTGAAATTTTTTTGTTTTTAATGTAACCTCGTTTGGAAGACGCTGGTGTTTGTGATACAATGATTTTTTCAATAATACAGACACCAACGATACACTTCTTTCTGGAATGAACTATTTTTGCTTGGAAAATTGTTTTTGTGTACCATAAATGATTTTCTGTAAAAAAAAAATTATCTTGCCCTTATCCTAATTTATTAAATTATCTTGGAAATGGTGAACGTTTCATAAAAATATGCTCGATAGTTTTTGCGTGATTCTCAGTATTTTGTCCGCATCAGACGTAACTTTACTAATTAATAACACTATGTAATATAAACATAATCTAAAACATTCACATATTAAGTTATTAGGAAATGCTCTAATTTAACATATATATTTTCCAAATCATTAAAACTACTCGTTTAGACGTGATCTTCAGTTTAAAATCATTTTAAAAGTCGGTGATCGTCGCCTACGCACCGCGTATAGCCTTACCTCATAATTGTTGTATCGAATCGATCAACCCTCTGATTGATAACATACCAACCGCACAAATCTTCAAATGAATTAGACATGATTTAGAGAAACCGTCTCTAATTATTCCTATTAGATACAAAGAAAACAATTTATTTAACTCTTACGTGGGCATTGAACCCACGACATGTAGCAAAGAAAATTGAAAATGCACCTTGATTAGGTAGGTTCCTACTCTGAAATTCAAATGCCAAATTACGATAATCCACAAACTGTTTCTATTTAACCGTTTTTATTTATTCATAGATTGTCAAGCTTCACTGAGTACCTACCTAGAGGTCATTGCACTCAGCGATATTACCTGATGAAGTAAAGAGTTAAAGTTTCTCTCATTTACGTCGCCGGATGACTAGTATGTGACAAGATTACTAATGGTTTTATAGTTTTCTTTAGCTTTTACTCAAACTCATTAGAAGAAATGATCATTTGTGTGTGTAGACCTGGTAGATTCATATATATAAGTACCAAACCACCCTTCTTCTGGAAGTTAGGAGGCAGAGATGCACGAACCTAAACGAGATCCTGCGCACCTGATTAAGGTAGCACGAGGAACACAGTTCTCATCAGAAGGACGGGCGTGGTGTTCCCCGTGCTACCTTGCGATGATAAGATACGACCAGCAAGG
Organism: Fissipunctia ypsillon; assembly: GCA_947568875.1. Lineage (NCBI taxonomy): Eukaryota > Metazoa > Arthropoda > Insecta > Lepidoptera > Noctuidae > Fissipunctia > Fissipunctia ypsillon. The sequence continues at coordinate 6,044,470 of OX387656.1, read as the reverse complement.
TGGATGCACCTTGCAGGTCGCATCTTATATCTCCTTAAATCCTCCTCCAACCGACTGCTACTTCTACTTGTTCTCTGTGCACGCGGTTCGGTTGTGGAATTCACTTCCACCTGACATTAGGGACGACCAAACTGTTGCAGTTCCTAAAAGAAGAGTGAAAGAACACTATCACCCAGTAACTGGGTTGTGGAGGTCAGATAGGCAGTCGCTCCATGTAAAATACTGGTATTCAGCTGCATCTGGTTCGACTGGAAGCCGACCCCAAACATAGTTGGGAAAAGGCTAGGTTGGTGATGAAAATGAGTGAAAGAACACTTTCTTTCCACTTCGTCACAGTTGCATATCATGTATTTATTATGTTATACTGCATTTTACTTAATTCTATGTCTTTTAGTGATATTTATTTTAGAACTATGTATGTATGAAATTATATTCTCTTATTGTATGTTTATATTTAAATTAGTGAATAGTTTTTTGATTTTATGTATTTTGTTTTCTCTTTTACTCTTACACACGTTGTCTACATCTCTTTATCTACTTTCCTATCGCAGGTATGCTGAAAGAGATTTCTTTAGAAATAAGCATCACCTTTGTACGTATTTTTTTGTTCCTCTCTGCTTGTCTGTTTATATGTGTGTATATAAACTATTAAATATATAAATAAAATAAATAAATCTTCGTTCTTCCTGTACCGGTACCTGAGGATTATGAGGATTTAAGTACGAAAACAAGAGAGAGTGCTGACAAAATGTGATCCTTCTAATGTGATTGTTTGGCAATTTAAGATTTTAACTCAAAACATACTAGAACAAAAACACAAACATCACAACAACAAAAACAAACAACAACAACCAACAAACAAAAAAACAACAACAAAACACACATCAAAAAACAAAACACCATAACATCTCAAGAATTGGCAACGCTATGCTGAGGGCTAAGTAGGTAATTGACAACAACAGAATTTCATTCTCTTGTCTATAGGTGGTCGACCATCTTAAAAATAATTCCAAAATTAGAACAATAAACTTTCATTCATTCATCTATACAATTCGCGCTCAACTTATTCTTTTCAAATTATGTGTAGTTTTCTAATCTTCTAATTCCAATTAATCTGACCAGTACACAATGCTTTTGTTCTTTTCTATTAATATTCCTACAACCTATTTTCAGCTCTATCATCTTAACTTCACAGTTCATTTTGTCTTTACAGTTTTTTTCAGGAAACGGGTATTACAACGGTATTGGTCTCTAATCGTCTCTCGACTTGAGTGACTAAGTACATAGATGCAGGAGTTGGTTTGTCATTGTATAACGCCTGTACACATTGGTCGGCCAATATGGCCCAATCTTCCGGGAGTTACGTGTTGATTATCTAGTAGGTACCTAGGTACTGTTTTATGCAATAGATCTATGTCTTAGTCTGCTAGTGGTCATGGTTTGTTGGTAATGTTGATATTAGCAGGCAGGAGTATGCTGTTGACCATTATCTTTATAAATACAAGGTGGAGACGGCAATAGGGCAATACATGAAACTACACAGTTTTATGTATTGCCGTTTTGTCGTCCAAATCAAACCATGAGCACTCGGACTCAAGGCCCGAGGGTTTCAACCCCAAACGACTGGAAAATATAAATATTTATTTCAATGAAAGTGGACTTGTTGCAACTACTCTGCGTTTATTAATCCTTGTTAGTCCTATTTGGGGGGGGGGGGGGGGGGGTTTGTACGGAGTTATCAACCCTATGCAGGTTATATGTTTATTTAGTGTAATAGTAAGCCCACAAATTATTTAGAGCGGACGTAAAGGTGTTTATTAGACTGGGAACGTCATAAGATATACGCATATCTAATGACGTTCCCAGTTTCCATAATATGTATATCTAATACTTAGTTTAGTCGAACAGCCAGTCGGCTGTTCGACTAAACCCATAGTCGGCCCATCACTACGAAGTTAGTTTGATTCTTTGTTTGAAAAAAATACTTTTTGAGTTTCGATGTTAGAATTTATTTGTTAATTTCAAAATACTCCTATGCATTAGTGTTGTCAGTGTTCACTTTTCATACGCAACGAAAATAGGACAGTAAATGAGAACTCATTTCGTCGTTTCTGCATTGTATAAGTTACCCTTTACAACGCTTACTGGCGACAGATATAACCTGGAACTAAACTAAAATCTTAGTACTGTAGAGGCTTTAATCGAGCCTGCCTTCAGCATGAAACCTTCATCGGAATTGTAGCTGGCCATTAAGACACGTCATGAGATTTTATAGTAGAATAAGTTTAAATTATGACATAATTAAATTTTTTATAATTATATTGATTCACTCCTAGCTTTATGTTGAACTTGTAACGAGCTTGCCATAAGCCATTAAAATAATATTATGGGACTCCGGTGTGTCATTTAACAATCAAAACACCCCCTCACACACCTCTTAACGAGTGAACATACACCATACACGTAGTGATCTGCCGTGGCATCCCGGCAGATTACTACAGTACCTAGGATCCTATACAAATGAAAAAAAAATGGCAAAATAGTATGTAGGTACCTATGGATTATATTATCAACGTCATCCTCATTACAGACGCACGTATTAAAAAAGTGTAATTAAACATTTCCAGCTAAATCTTCTAAAATATTTTCAAGTTAACGTTAACAACTTGATATGTACGAGTATTCCTCGCTTCGCTTATTTTATGTGCCAACAGTCAACAGAGTCAAATAACAAACGAAAAGTGTAAGCATACCTGATCTGTTTGTAACAAGATATTTTAGTTAAGATACGTTACCATTCCGGAAGGAACTGACAAGTGTAAGGCCTCTTGTACAAACACGGTTTTTCGCCGTGAAAATCTACGGTTAATTCGCTTGTAGACGTGCACGGCGCCACGGCACGGCGCCGCCGCCGTGTACGCCGTGTACGTCAACAAGCTTCCATAGTGATCCATACAACACTGACGACCATGCCTACACACGGCGAATTAACCGTAGATTTTCACGACGAAAAACCGTGTGTGTACAAAAGGCCTAAGCGTAGATCTGCGTTATTTGCGTAGCTGAATATGTCATGATTTCCAAATGTTAATAAGATTTGTAGTGATTTTAGATACTAAATATAAAATTGAAAGTATGTGATTTGACTCAAATGATTTTTATATCAGGAGTTTAAAAGTATCTCATTTGACAGTTATCGTAAAAGTACTATTTTTTTAACGAAAGGGAAATGGAAACATTATGTTTGGAGCGTGGCGCCTGTTTTGTTAAATTAGTTCTCTTCGAGCCTCGGAGCCAAAAGGTTATCTTTAAGAAGTCTAAAGTATATACTGTTAAATTTCGTAGTAAATAGTACGAAGTTTATATATATGTGTGAGAATATAAATACAGCAATATTCGTACTGAAAAGGTTTATTATTTCAAATATGCGTCGGCGAAATTACGTTGCTTGCGATACTGGATTTATTCTCACCTGGACTCTCTTTCTTTTTTCTAGGAGTGTCTAAGTAAGGTGCTAGAGAGTCGTTACACAATTTAAATGACTCATTTTACGCAAAATGAGTCTGATCCTTATCGAACGTATTTATTCTCAAACTCATGTTCGGCGAAGTTTAGGCTTAGTAACGCCAGTGTACCTACACTTACGTTCTTTGAGGAAAACGGTGGAAAACATTTATTTCAATTGTGTGGTTTGTTATAAAACCATTTCATCTAAAATGTTTGTTTCGCATTTCAACTACTTACCTACGTAATTAAATGGCGGAACGATTGAAACTATAAAGTTTGAATAAAATCTGTGTTGATATTTCCGAGAAATGTAGCTATCCTACCTACTACGGTACAGCATTTCATGCATTTTTAAGTAGCATTTTTGATAAGGAATTTAATTGTGCGATTAACTAAACTAACACTAACACGTAGTGATATGGTTATTGTTGAATCTTTCATGGACCTTGTACAATGAAACCATATGTTTTGACTTATTCTTTACAATAGAGATACTATGATAAAACAAAGTTAAAACAAATGAAATTCTATGTGGTGTGCGCGGCCGTCGTGCCATGGGGGCCAACTACCACCTCTTAAAGCAGTATTATTTTAATGTTACTTCATTGTGAGAATGAGATGGAGCTATACAGGACGTCTAGCTCCATCTCTTTCCCACGCTCAACTAAGATTAAAATAATACTGCTTTAAGAGGTGGTGGTTGGCCCCCTGGACTGTCTTTGAAGCGGATTATGAAAAGGTATCCGGACGCCGCTGCGCCCTAATTTTGTAGCAGCGGCTACCACTACCTATAATGCTGAAACAACTTGTTTGCAAGTCAGTCGAAATCTATGGAGCCATGACGGCTCCAACATACTCTTCATGCAATCAAAGGATCTTTCTATCATAACAGAGTTCAGTTTCGGACTAAAACACAGGCACTTAGGTACTAGTTATTTGTTTATTAACTTTTTTTCTTAAACGTTTCCTGCAATCGCACTGGTGTAAATCTGTAGATTGCTTACTAAAACTTATTCAGGGATCACAAAAGGTATTTTAAGCAGTGTCAATCTGTACTCTAATTGCGTAACTATATAGTAGGAATCGGTATCATCTTGACAGTTCAGCAACATTCATTGCGTTATTTACGTCGTTGAGCTAACAAATTTTTCGAACATATGAAGCAATGGATTAGCAATATGCTTCAAAATCATTCAGATTGTGATTGATAGTGTGTTACGCAATTAGGGTGTTGCTTAGACTTTTCCCAACTTTGTTGAGGTCGGCTTCCAGTCTAACCGGACGCAGCTGAATACCAGTATTTGACATAGAGCGTCTGCTTATCTAACCTCCAAAACTTAGTTACTGGGTAACACGTTTTAAAACAAGGCTCAAGAAAATAGGTGGCTCGTTCAGATGTCAATATATGTATACGTTTTTATAATAAACTTCCAAGCCACGTTCAAGATCTGAGCCTTAATAAATTCTAATCATTTATTAAACATAAGTTGTGCCAGAAAGCCTTTTATACCGTTAAAGATTACATTGAAGACAAAAAAGCGTGGGATTGAGCTGCTCTATTTATTTTTTTTTAATATACATACTGATATTTTTTTTGTTCTTTTTTTTTGCTTTCTTTTTTTTTTCTTCTTATATACACATTGACATTGATGAATTTTATATATACAGCCTTGGCCAAAAGTATTGAGCACCTTACAAATTTCGCTCGTACACGGTAAGTATGGGAAGAAACCAAATTAATTGCTTATGGATTATTTAATCGGCATCTACAAAGGTTTAAAAATAATCAGTCACGCCGCAGCTAGCAATAAAACACCTGGATGTCACAAAATTTGTCTTTTTCAATTTTTGTATTTATTAATCAGTTCGCTACTATCGCTCGTTGTGAACACATCCAGTGATCTAGTGCGCCTTTTGTATTTTATTTCAGAAGTTTTAAGTGTTATCGTTGCAATATGCCAAAACAAAACGAACTTTCTTTAGAAAAACGTGTGCAGATACAGCTTCTGTATGAGCAAGGGAAATCACAAGTAGAGATTTCTAAAACTGTGAAATGTTCGCGCCGATCCGTGCAATATGCTATTCAGCGATTCTCTACTACCGGATCACATGAAAATAGACCGAGAACCGGGCGCAAACGCATCACCACAGACCGTCAAGATCGTCAGTTACTGAGAGAGTCGTTAAGAAATAGGAAAAAAAACATCTTCAGAGCTCGCTGCTGAGTTGTCGGAACAAATTAAGAAGCCAATTTCTGCTCGAACTGCTCGCAGAAGACTTCAAGAAGCTGGTCTGAAAGGCTGTAAAGCTAGGAAGAAGCCATGGCTCTCCGATAACAACAAAAAAGCTCGATTGAAATGGGCTTTAAAACACCGAACTTTCACCGCTGAAGATTGGTCAAATGTTGTTTGGTCAGACGAATCAAACTTTGAGGTGAGTAAGTCAATTTAATGCCCTGATACAATTTTATAAAATGTTTTAAAAACCAAACGCATAATTGAATTTATTTTAGTTTTACGGAACTCAATATTTTTCTCTTTATTGCAGATTTTTGGTACACCTGGTGTGACCTTTGTGCGTCGCCGTGTGGGCGAAGAATTTAAGCCAGAGTATGTGATCCCAACCGTTAAACACGGTGGAGGCAGCATAATGGTCTGGGGTTGCATGACCGATTCTGGAGTTGGCGAATTGTTCGTGTGTGAGGGTCGCATGGACTCTACTAAGTACATAAATGTACTAGAAACTGCATTACTGCCTTCATTCACGAAACTTTTTGGCGACACGAATATGGATGGTGTCAAATTCCAGCAGGATAACGCGCCATGCCACAAATCTGCACGCACTATGAGATGGTTTCGGGAAAATAACACGGAACTGCTTGACTGGCCAGCTCAGTCTCCAGATCTGAACCCCATAGAACATTTATGGGGTTTATTAAAGCGCAGGGTTAGGCGCCACACAATTAACAACAAAGAAGATTTAAAACGCTGCCTGCGCCTAGAATGGAACTCGATTACTGTTGACGACTGTAAAAAACTTGTTAACTCTTTACCAAAAAGAATTTCTGCCGTAATTAAGGCAAAGGGTGGACCCACAAAATATTAATTTTCTATTAATAAATAGTAAAATAAACCCATATAAAACGTTTTGTTTTATTTCTATTTGATACTCCGCATAAAACTGAAAGATATCATGGGTGCTCAATACTTTTGGCCAAGGCTGTACAATGACATGAATATTTACTTCGTAAAATGTTATATTATTTTAATTACTGTGAATGTGAAGACCATGTAGGTCCTTGTTTTTTTTTCTCTCAGCATTAATCATACATAGTTTGCCAGTTTGAGTAAATTATGCGGCCTACCCAAATGTCCTTTCTTTGGTATTGTTCGTCGAATCGTTGAGCTGTACGATTACTGACAGATGCTTGCACTGACTGGACAGGTCCACTCAATCTGTGTGGTTTTTTCCTCAAAAGACCATTTCAGACACCAACCTACATGGTCTTCACATGATCTGACCAAGATTATGTCTGGACTTTAAAAGAGACTGTGACCTCTGAGTTTGTTTCGGCCTTCTTCTCAGAGTAGTCAGATAGGAAACGCCGGCCTCATCTAGTTCAAAAAAAAAATGTTTCACGTGTAAAAGTGTTTGTATAAACCTACTTACAGAAATAAAATCATTTATCATTTATCACGATACCCCTTGTTAAGACTGGTTGTCAGACTTTTGGGCTTCTGAGTTCTGACTACCCGTAACGACGGTCAAAGATCTACGAATGACAGCCGGTAATTATGCCGTATAATTATGCTGCACCGGTTGACGTCATCACGTCAACGCCGGCTGTCGCTGAAAACCAGTGCTGGGGATCTGTCTCGTATAGGGTCGCAGTATAATGCTGAGCGATGGCCGTTTTGCGTGGATGTAACGCATATTTTCCCCCTACTTGCTCTTTTCTGTTTGTGTTCTTTGTTTGCGTCATGATTACTACAAATAAACGTATTTTCTTTCTTTCTTTCTTTCTAACGTGCTTTCCTAGGCACGGAGTGGTCTCTATAATGGATGGTTACCGATCCACGAGCAGACCGCGACAAGTGTAGCTTGACCTTCGATCGGCCCGTTAAGAGTCAATGACCACTATACTTAAACTACTGCGTGTCTTCATAAAAATGGAAAATAGAAGTGTATCCACTGACAACCAAAGAGTAGGTATTACAATCATTAAATTTAACTATCGTACTGTCTTGCTTAAAGAAACTTATTGTCCTCATAACACTGCGTGACGAATTTAAGTCATTATACATAAATGTTGCCACTGTTCTGCGCAATATGTATAGCGATGGAGATAATATCGTTGCTTACAAAACAATATTATAAGATTTGTAACGATACAATGTTGTAATAGGCGATCAATCATAGTTTTATGTGAGAGAGCAACAATACAGCTTTGTTCTCCGATTGTTTGAGGCTAACTATTACAATGTCATTGTACCTAAAGTATACCTCTTAAGTCTTTGGAACACGCTCTTTGTAAGTACGGGCAGTGGCGTTAGTTTGAACAAGTTATTTCATACCCAAAAAGCAGTCGTTTGCACGGACGTAAAAATATCGTGGCGATTGTTTTGCACGCACTGGATTTTCAATGCTCTGCTTAGCACCGAGAGCTGAAAATCCAACAGTGTGTTTTATCGACGCGTTGGAATGCACTCTATGAGATTCTCAATGCTCGGCTCGAGACCGAGAGTTGAAAATCCAGTGCGCGATAAAATCCCGCCGCGATATTTTTACATCCGTGCGGACGTGTTGCCTAATAGTTTGTCCTTAGTTTATAAGAGATATGAGCGTTAGCTGCTCCAGTAGTGCAGTTAAAGCATGTCAAAGTTGTAAAAAAAAACTTTAAAAAAGTCATTTAATACCGCTTCAAAACCTTATGGGAAGATTTTTTGGATCATCTTCATCCCAAACAATAATCAGCTGCATGGAAGTGAGGGGAAAATATGTCAGTCGCGTAAATGAACAGGATTTTGCGATGCGTAACACACAAGTTACAGTAGGAATCGGTTTCCTTTTGACAGTTCAACAACATTCATTGCGATATTTACGATGTTGAGCAGACAAATTTTTCGAACATATGAAGCAATGTATTAGCAATATGCTTCAGCATCACAATGTGATTGTGATTGATAGTGTGTTACGCAAATAGGGTGCAGGGCTAAATTCAAAACTATGGGTAGTAGGACATCGTGGTCAAAGGAACGATGACCTAAATTTTGAAGGAAAATAAAACTGCATATTTTGTTTACAGAAAAAGGTTTTCCTGACTCAGAAAAAATCGAGCAGTAGGTACCTCTCCTACTATTATGCTCGGGCCTATTCTTATTTTAAACAAGATTCAACTGTTTTAATGAGCATTATTTAAAGCAAAAATAATTCTGAGCAGTTTTAAATCAAAGACTCTTTATGATGCTAATTTTATGATTCTCATGTCCGACATCATTACGTAGAATTGTTTTAAAATGTCAAAAAAATTAAAGGCGTCACCAAAGTTGATACTTACATAGGAAGTTAGGAATATCCAAATTTGTGACTGTGACTGACAAACATAATAAAAATTATGTAAAAAATTGTGTTATTATGTCTCTGTCTTTAATTACTAGTGACCTAGGATGACAAAAGCCATCTTATAATCCAAAGCGACACCCACGACTAGAGAGTATGAGTTAGGTATAATTGAAGTTATCAACCTACTTTTTATTAATTAAAAAAGTCGTATTAAAATTTCATTAAAAATACCTTCAGTAGAAAAAGTTCATTCATAAAAGATTGGATCTCTAAAGGTGTCAGCTCTATTACATCTGGCCTTTATTAAGTTTTTGTCATCTTCATTTCACTGAGTGACCTCAAAAACCAGTGGCTTAATTATTTGCTGACGAATTTCTTTTAGAGGTGGGCAAGTATCGATTTTGACGAGTGAATTATCGATTTGTTATTGTGAAACTATGGAAGAATCGATTGTTGGTCTATCACATGTGTGAAAGATGATATGGCAAGAAAGGGGATGACTACCTACTAAGATGACGACGTATGAGAGAAGTATGGAACACACGCACGTCAACGCCGGCTGTCACTGAAAACCAGCGCTAGGCCTCTGTCTCGCATAGGGTCGCAGCATTATGCTGAGCAATGGCTGTTTGGTGTGGATGTGACGCATATTTTATTCCAACTTGTTCTTTTTTATGTTTGTGTTCTCTCTTTGCGCCATGTTTACCGCAAATAAACGTATTTTCTTTATTTCTTTCTTTGGAAGAAGAAGACTTGCTGCGCCGACCCTAAATAACATAACATCACGCCTGTTATGCCCGCAGGGATTGGCAGAGGTGTACCTATAGTACAACCACATTTTGCCAGTTATGTTTAAGTTCCATGTAATAGGGGGCGAACCTATTGTTGTCAGCCGGGCACAAATTCAAATTCCGGGCTGCTACTGAGAAATTGCTGATGGAAAAACCTAATAATACTTTGTCGAACCCAGGATATAAATAAATTAGGATAAAAACAAAAGAATGATGATGATTGTTTAAATATAGATTTTAATTGGTAGAAATCTTTTCATTTCACGAAAAAGACATTTCACGACATCACACGTGATACGATTAATAACTGTTATTTACGTATAAGCAATTTAAATCGACACCAAGTCTAAAATGGTGGAGGCACCAAAAAATCTCGCAATATTTTTCGTAACTAACCTAAATTGACAGACTATTTTGTTTTATAATTAAGCCATAAATAACTCCCACTAACAGTTAAAACAATATGCTGGTAGAAATCAATGGAATAGCGGTACGAAACTATACAAAACAAATTGCTTTTTTAATTAACAGCTATCGCAACGACAGAGCTACACCGACATAAAATAAACTATCTAATAAATATGCGAATCGACAGACATGAACAATTACAATATCTATAAAAGTAAGTACACGTAACTCGATGTTCGATCCAATCGAATCACATCTACTCGATTTGCATTATCGATTGGCGTTAGTCGACCTCTAATTCATAATTTTTAATCTACCTTCTTTTTTGAGCTCGGATTGATTTTCAATCGATTCATCGAGTGTTATCGATTTGATGGCGAATCAGAGCGAATCGAATGAGACAAATAAAGTGTTGCGAATAAAGATATTATGATTAGAAAGTGAACTTTTTATTGTTGTTTGTTGTGGAACGGGTCAATTGGCTTAAGTATTGTGTTCTCTAATAGCCGTGTTTAAATAAATATTATTTAAATAGTTTTTCCTTGTTGGCTAAATCCGAATGGTTTTTAGGGTTCCATACCCAAATAGTGCCAACGGGACCCTGTTACTAAGGCTCTGCTCTGTCCGTCCGTCCGTCACAGGGCTGTATCTTTTGAACCGTACTTAAATGATAAATGATTTTATTTCTGTAAGTAGGTTTGGACAAACACTTTTATACGTCAATCACATTTTTTTTTAACTAGTTGAGGCCGGCGTTTCCTGTCTAACTACTCTGAGAAGAATAATAGGTAAACACTTGAAATTTTCACAGAGAGTGAACTACTATGTCTGCTATAACAACAAATAATTTAAATAAAATAAAGTTAGAAATTAAAGGGGAACCCATACAAAAAACGTGTTTGTTACTAAAATATTTTTATAAATACGTAGTGTTAAATATTGTACCTACTGTGCGGTGGTCCGAAACTCTTCATATTATAGTCATGTAAGTGAACGACTACGGAGAGTAATAATTATCTTAATTACTGATTAATAATAGTAGTAGAGATCACGGTATGGTATTACGTGTTATTAGAACGGCTCAATTAGATGTTCCTGAAACACTTATTGTGAGAGACAAGTGAACTGGGATACGAAGATTGGATTAGAAGGGTGTTACATAAAGGATCAACGTTTCAGTTTAGGTACCTAGTTGTAAATTGACTGTAAGAGCCTGTGTCCACGAGACGGTTTCTAGCCGGCCCGCGCCGTGCTGGGTAGAAACCGTGCTCGTCGACACAGGCTCTTAAGTAAACTAACACAAGCACCCTAATTGCGTAACGCACTATCAATCACAATCTGAATGATTTTGAAGCTTAGGTAATCTTCATCTCTGGAAATTTGAAATAGATATTAGAAAGATCTTGGTGTCTCCATTTTAATTTTAATTAATTTTTCAATTATTTATTACAATTTTAAGTTTAATTTATTTTTAATGGCAAATTTATTTCAATCTCAGTTTAATTTATTTGCTATTATTTATTTATATTTTGTTATGAAGGCATTTAATTGATCACGTCATTACTAACATAGTGTTTAAGATAATTAATGTAATACTAACAAATTATGGACAGTATTTTGTCTGAATTAAATGAATTTTATTTATTTTTATTTTGATTTTTTACCTAATCTTCTAATTAAATTTTTTTATTTTTTGCTCTTATTCTTAATATTAGGTAGGTACCTAAACTTCATTGGAAGAAGACTTTAGATAAAAACATTTTTGGTTCTGCCGCATTCGGGTAATAATAAAGGCTCCTCCTAATAATGTTTTTTACCACGCTTACTCATTGCGAGTTGTCAATATCAGACAATCAATAGGCTAGCTTTCTTTTTGTAATATATTCCTCCATAATTAAATCCTGTTATAACATTTTCCTCCACCGTAAATCAGTAATATCCAAGATTATCATGCTTATAATTATTCTTGTATAATTATAATTATTGCTCTGTCCATAATTATGTTCTTATTAAATCCATCGGTTTGCTTTGTTCCAATCGATCACAGTAATACAGATTGGCGTATAATGCACGGGATTAATTAACAATACTAATTAATTAATTGAATTATTCATTGTAATATCTCACGCAACGCACGGCACCTCACATTACCATTGGAGTTATAAATTATAATTAATTTGAATGTATCTTTTTTGTCGAGTAAAATAAATGGTGTGTTCAGCGAAGAGGTTGGTAGAGTTTTGTTGCACCGTGTGTACCTTACACTGATTTCCCAGGGAGAAATAGTCCCCTATAAGGCACGTTCGCACGGACGTAAAAATATCGCGGCGGGATTTTATCGCGCACTGGATTTTCAACTCTCGGTGTTGAGCCGAGCATTGAGAATACACCAGAGACAGCGCCTCGAAAAAACACACTTGCATTTTCTACTCTCGGCGGTAAGCAGAGCGTTGAAAATACAGTGAAAAATCGCCCGGTACAAGGATCTTTTGGTGCGTGGCCAATATCGGAACTAGCGCTGCCATCTTCTTTTCTCAATACATTTCACGGAACAATTTCACAAATGTTTACCAACAGCCGCTCCCTGTCATCAAAATATTCTCGTAGCACTATTACAAGGGACTTCTTGTCCGGCTGTCGTTCATAGATCTTTGACAGTCGTAAACGGCAGTAAACGGCATCTTCTGGTTAGAAGGTGATGATGAAGATGCGAAAATGGCCGAAGACGATTGTTTATGTGTACACAGGATGTTGTCATCTTTCGAAAGTGCACAACTAAAACAAAAAGGAGCATATTAAGTTATTTTACACTAACACGAAACTAAGAATACCTACTGATCAGCAAAAGAAAATTATCGTGTCGCTTATCTTCTTTTATTTAACATTCTACCTACTTCATCTATTGTCATAGGTAGGTACAGTACCTACTTCACTTTCTCCGAATAACTAATATTAAATGAAGTGTTCATAACTATTTTTTTTTTCTTAGTTTATTATAACTATTCCAATTTTCATTCAAATACCCACTAATTTTTACGTGATAACTTCGGTGTATTATTGTGCAGTCCGTCGCGCTCCGCGGCCTGTACCGCTTTGGGAGTGCACTGTGCGCGGGTCAAACTAGCTAATCGCTAAAAACAGGTTTTAATTTTAGTTGATTACTAGTTTATTTATTTATATATTTATAAGTATAAAAATTATGTATTAGGTATGTTGAAACTGTTTGTACTCTCCGTCACTTGTCCCTAAATAAAGGTTCATTAGAAAACCAGCGTCAGACAGTATCTGTCTGGCATTAATGCTGAAATCAACCTTTTTGGCGCAGCCGTGAAACACACACTATTGTTGTTAAAACCATTATTTTCACTTTTTATTTTGTTTTTTCTATTTTGTGTTTCACGAACTGTGTCCAAATAAACATTATTCTTTCTATCTAACCAGTCTAAAGCTGGCTACCCACGGTGCATGATATTGCAGACGGACGCGGACCAGCCTGCACCACGCACTATGGGAAGAGTATCGTCCGTGGTAGCGCAGACACGTCCGTTACATTGAGTCCGATCCGCGGCGAGTCGGTAATTTCAAAGGTGCGGTGGTCTTAATATATTAATTAAATACTAATTTATTGACTATGTACTATTATAATGTTGGAAAAGTCTTTAATTATTGTATGCCCAAAGGCGGGTCATAGATGTACTTCACGTTATAAACTATAACACCTTATTTTTACCCATGTACCACAATAAATAATTTGTTTAGTGTGTTTAGTTTCGAACACCAAGACACACGGACTAACACGCACCGTTGGAAGAGCCTTGTGTGCGTAGCTGTCCGTGGTCGTCGGCCGTGCGTGATAATCCGCAGAATCACGCACCGTGGGAAGCCAGCTTTAGGGGTATCGCGTTCCCCTGTAACTGGCTTTTGAAGTACAGATAAGCAGTCGCTCTAAGTGCAATTTTGGTATTCAGCTCATCAACAGCATCCGGTTAAACTAGAAGCCCACCACAACATAATTGAGACATGGATAGGCAGATGATGAAGTAAAAATCAAATCTTTTAAGTGCATGTTTGCAAAGAATAAAATAATTTGTTTTTTTTTCTATAGTTGACATAAATCTCCATCTCTTTACGCGAGTAGGTCTTTGCTCTCTAGTGGGATACAATTAAGCTGTCTTTAGGGAAATAAACTCATGTCTCAAGCGGTCATTGCGGTCAATGTGATTTTTGAAATGAAAGCTTCTTTCGGCGCGTTGAGCAATTTTTGGTAGAGGGAAATCTTACGGGTTCGCGTTACCGACATGCGGCATGGTATGTGGGTAGGGGGAAATCTTACGGATTCGCGTTACCGACATGCGGCATGGTATGTTGGTAGGGGGAAATCTTACGGGTTCGCGTCACCGACATGCGTCATGCGAAATGCTATGTCGGTAGGGGGAAATTTTTCGGGTTCGCGTCACCGACATGCGGCATGCGAAATGCTATGTTGGTAGAGCAAAAATCTTACGGGTTCGCGTCACCGACATGCGACATGGTATGCTTAGTTTTACGTTTAAGTTTTCACTTCTGTCGGCAGTACCCATGGCTGTCATTTTTCTTAGGTACATAGAAACTGTACGTTACTAGGACCATTTATTTCGCGTTATTTCTTTACACTAGTTACGTTAAAAACAGGCCAGTAACCGCCAGGTGACAGCTTAACAGCTTGTCAATGTCTGGACGTATCTTGAAACAAGTAAACATTACCCTGTTTCTTCTTACATTTATTTCGTATTTTTCTCATTATTTTCTTTATTTCCAGTACCTAGGTAGGTAAACACTGTACTTGTATTAGGTATACAGGGTCAAATTAAATTAGCTAGCGAAACTCCTCAGACGTGATGGGCATCGATATGTAAACATGATAAAACAAAAAGAAATTAATTTGGCGAGTTATTTAAAAAATTTAAATAAATAAACACTTTCCTGGTTTTCATTGAAAGAAGAAGTATGTAAGCATCACATTAAATCCTACCTATTTATACCTATATATTTACCCGTGGCTACGCCCGGTCAGAAATTACTACCGAAATAAAAAGTATCATAAGTCCTAACCCAGGTCATGGTCTATACGGGAGCTAAATTACATCCAAATCCGTTCATCCGTTATGGCGTGAAAAGGTAACAGACAGAGCGTTTTAAAGTATGATATTCAGATAAATAATTACATCTTTCCAAGCTTCCGTATTAATGGATCGGTAACATGGTTAAAAATCAAATTAAAACGTTGAACTAATTAATATTCAAGTAGGTAGGACGCTCAATACAGATTTGCTAAAGACGTTAAGAGGTTACTGACATTGCATTCCCGTTAGGACTCACACTCCGGCACAATATGGACGCTCCGACTAACGAGAATATTGTACACTAGGTTTTTAAATCTATTTACTGTTATCATTAGTGATAATGATTTTGTAATGAGGATTTTCTTACCAGTGTTGTGTTAATTTAGCTTGTTATTGTCTCCGAAAAATTCATCAAAATTGGCAAATGATTGATAAGTAATTGTCGTATACAAAAGCTTAGGCTAAAAACGTATCAATCATAGGTTTTGTAATGCCCATTGTTTAAAAAGTTAAAATGACTTGAAAGACGCAGGCAATTTATTGTGAAGAATAACAGTTTATTATACTACTGAGTTTTCGATTTTGCCCAATTTCCTTGAGTTTTAGGTACCTAATGTCGAATAACGATTGCGTTCGTTATCATAGTTTGCAACTTTGCATATTAAGACGCCCAAAGAAATAGTAATTCGAAAAAGAAAACACAGTTGTAAGTAAATCTATACAAATATAAATAAAATTGAAGTGTCTGTTTGTAATGTCAAAAGTAATTTAATTAATTAATTATAATAATAATTAAAATAATTAAATTAATTAAATTAATATTTTTTAAATTAATTTAATTAATTAAATTTAATTATTAATTAATTTAATATAATTTTATTTATTATTATTATTTTTTTAATTTGTTTTGTTGTTTGTTGTTTGTGTTGTGCTTTTTACTAAATGCACATGAAAGTATTACTATACTTATAAAAAAAAAAAACATTTTTGTCTGTCTATTTTTTCCGGCTAATCTCCGAAACGGCTGGGCCGATTTTGACGAGACTTTCTAGTGAAAGTCTGCTAAAGTATGCTAGTGCATATATCAATGTTAGAAGGAGTAACTTAGGCTACTTTCATTTTAGAAAAATAATTAGGATTCCGCGCCAAAAAAATAAAACCCATGAAATTGTGATCAAAATCCGATTCAAATAGAGAAGTATTAACATCCACGCGGGCGAAGCCGCGGGCAAGAGCTAGTATACAATAACGGTTTGTCTGTTGTAGGTTATTGCACATTGTACATATTTACACCATCATTATATAATCCACACTTATTTCTCCCTGTACCTTGAATTAGCAGGACAAACTAAGTCAACTAACACAAAACATGTTTATCTGTCTATTTCACTTCAAATAGCTAGGCTAAATGTGTTGCGGCATCAACCCATTAGTTACCTCGGCAACGTCAGATCCAATTTTGCAGACAGTGAGCGAACCGTATTGGCTCCATAACAAAGAGTCACGGAAAATAGTGCTGTACTAGGTTTTGTTACCAGGGTTGAAAAATCATTTGTTTAAATAAAAGAAACCGTGAATTTTGATTAAGGGTTTCTACCACTGAGTCTGAGCTTGAACCATAAATCATCATCAATCATTTATTTCGGAAAACACACTCACTAAACATATTTAACGTTAAACCAATTTAAAACATCTTTCTGTCTCTTTCATCCTCAAACACTTGACAGAAACAGAACGATGCTTTAAACTCCTTTAGCTCCGTTCCGTTTCCTTGAGATATGTGTTTAGTGATTAATTTGTGGTGTACGTGAGCCTAATTGTAAGACCTGTACGTAACACACATAAACTGCCAAACTATCGCATTTTGACTTCCATTGCTTCATATGTTCGAAAAATTCATCTGCTCAACAACGCGGAAACGTAAATAACGCAACGAACATGGCTGAACTGTCAAAATGAAAGGCATTGCGATCGATTGCCATTACGCAATTACACCGCGGTTTTAGCAGTAAAATTGGCAAATATTAGTTAAATATCGTCGGTAATGCTGCTATTTTGTTTTTGCGTGATTTAAACACATACCAGACGGTATTTGTGTAGGTACATAGTATTTGTGTTTCAATTAATAAAGGAAAATTATCGATACGAAGAAGAAGCACGTAATTAATGTTTTAGCTTTGCTGCTTTGGTCGTAGACGCATCTTCGGTCAAATGTGTACGATGTGAGATGTTTGTATGGAAGATTGGCGACGTAAGTTCCGTCAGATATGTTCCAGCCCTAAATCATGCAAATCTGCTATTCCTCTGACGTCACACGAATAAGACTTTTCGCATCCGACGCATGCTGCGAAGGGCTATTGTCGCCTTTGACACAAAGGGGATGAGGTATTGTGGAATGTGGTTCTACTCAAAATAGTAGCAGTTTGTGGAAAATTCGTGTGGTCCCGTCTAAATTCTGAGGGTACCGTACTCAATCTGTTTTGGTAAAAACGAATCGAAAACGATGGAGGGTGGTGAAGGACTGTCCTGACACTGAGGAAGTAAGGTAAAAGTTAGAAAATATTCACTCCATATGCGGCTGATAGTACGGTAGGCTTCACGTCAGAAGTAACATAACTATTATGTTCGTCGAGTCGTTGAGCTCCTTTTTTTTTTTTGTGGATGGGAAATCATCAAATGACTTCTCCAGCTCTGGGCGGAGCGGGAGGGCGTGTCAGACTTTTATTGACTAAAACCCACCCGTGTTCCTTCTGTTGCCTGTGCCGGGGCCACGGTACCTCTTTCGAACATCCCACAACCCTAGCTGGCATCGGCCCTAGCGGACCCCGTCAATAGTGTTGACATCTCTTTGAGGCGCGCGTGGAACACGACGCGCCGTCGACTCGGGCTTGGTCCTTACCGGGTGGCGAGCTACCCATTGCTCGCCGTCCGCAAGCCCGCGCCTACGGTGGCCGGGAATCGGCTGCCAATTCCCGACGCCCAGGGCGTCTCCTGCGGCGACTAGGGGCGTGAGGGCGCAAAGCTTGCCTCTCCCTCACGCGTCCCGCCTCCTCCTTCACGAGCATTACTGCTTCGCAGAAGGAGGTAATGGCTTCCCATGTACTCTCGCTCCGTACCATGGCCTGGACCAGGGCCGGACGCGAGAGATCGCCGCCGTCGTTGAGCTCCTTAAGTCCTGAGTTGAGCTACACGATTACTGACAAGTGATTGCACTGACTGGACACTGGACAGGTCCACTCAAATTTGTGTGGTTCTTTCCTCAAAAGATCATTTCAGACACGGATCTATATGGTCCTCACATGATTTGACCAAGATTATGTCTGGACTTTAAAAGAGACTTTGACCCCTGAGTTTGTTTCGCCATTTCTTTTCAGGGGTAGTCAGATAGGAAATGCCGATAGGGGATGCTCCATCTAGCTTAATTTTCTTTTAATATGACGCGTAAAAGTGATTCCTATATCCTATTTACAGAATAAATAATTTCATTTCATTTCAGTATAAGCTGGCCTCTTATTCTACTGAAACTCCGTACTTCGCTAGGCCAGCTCAAGGTCAAAGTGTTACCACTTAAGGCTCCTGCAAACACGCTCAACGCGCGACGCGAATCGCGCGCGACACAAAGGCACCGGTCGTCGCGCGACAGGCGGTACCTTTGTGTCACGTCGCATGTCGCGCCTGTTTGTAGGCCTTTAAGCGACTGCTATACGGTCGCCAACCGCGTCCCGACAGAGGTGACCTCGTTAGCTTATAATCGTGTAGCAGGCGCTTGATTGTACCAGGTTGTGGAAAATTCGTGTGGTATGGAAAGAATACTTCGTCTCTTTTGGTGGGTATCGAAAAGGCGACATCACCTCATTGGATTGAGGTGCGTTGTGAAGGACCGTTGCTTTGTTCCCTGTGACCCTGAGGAAGACTGACAAAAGTGTGAAATGTGATTCTAGGTGCTCCATATGGTAACAAGTTGTGGGAAATTGGTGCGGTGTATTCAAGGGTGCTTTTTTTTCGTTTGATGCGTATCGAAAGAGGCGAAAATTGGATATATTGCCGCATAGTGTGTTGTTATGAATTGTTGTCCTCTTTGACACAAAGGTTTGTGTAAAGCGAGTGTACGACTAAACGCTGACAGACACTACGCCGACAGACTGAACACCGACAAGACTTTACTTCGACAGGACTCTTCGCCGACAGACTGACAGCAGGTCGACGGAGCCCCGCTACGCGGGGCTCCTACTTCTGTCTGCAGGGTTAAAAGGAACCTAACCAAACCGAACCTCGAGGTGCCCCTTACATCGATCGTCTAGGGTTAGGATTTTCGGGTCAGGTTCGGAATAATCAGAAGTATGGATGTCGGCGAAGTGTCCACTCGGCGTAGAGTCCCGTCGAAGTAAAGTCTTGTCGGTGTTCAGTGTGTCCGCGTAGTGTCTGTCGGCGTTTAGTCGTATAGTGGTGTAAAGCATGGCAAAAGTTGTGACCGATTTCAGAAAATTATTCTTGCTGCAATTTTAAATTGTGTTTCTCTTTCTAACTCTCCTCTGAGTGCGGCATGCCACTTCTTTTTCGTACTGTATATTATATAACATTGCACACTGTTATACAATACATATACTGGTTTCAATTATCTCTCTCCATTATCTAGAGCTGACGGCCTGCGCAGTCTACGTGAAAAGCCCTAGCCGAAGCAGTGGAATCTTGGATGTTAACAACATTATAGGCGAATGTTCTCGGTGAGAGAGCGCCTTTTCGTTAAACAAGGGGGAGTGTAGCACTCATGACAATGAACAACTTTTAAACTGGAACTGTGAAATATGAAAAAAAAAACAGCTGATCCCTACATTTTGTCGGGTTTATGTGGACACAAATGTATGGAGCAGCAGTTTTTTCTTCGCGATTTCAGGTTTGTTCCCATTGCAAAAGTGATGAGAACCTACAATGACCTCTTAATAGGTTTTCAGCTATTTCAATAAAATTACATCTGAAATATACTTTTCACATTTCAATGCCGGAAGTGAACCGACATTCTAAAACCATGAAAAGTGGTACATCGTTTACAGCAATATTTCAATCAATTGTTCTTTTATTGAGGTTTCAATAAGCGGATCATTATTTATACTTCTTTTGATGCCACAAAATATAATTGAATTAGATTATGAAAGTGATGTGTTGCGAGCATTGTGTTGGATGATCCAGTGAGCTACTGACCTGAAAGCAATGAGACTTATTTATTCTCAAATAAGAATGAAATATGATTGTAGTAACAGTACGTGACGACTTAAGATTTGACTTGGAAATAGCTCAACAGTTAAAACTTACCGACGGCAAGATTCACAGATGGCACATTGACTTTAATTTACTAAGTAAGCGTTCCATGCGAATATGAACCTTATTCGTATAAGCGAATGTGAGCCAGCATTTCATTGGAATATTAACATGTGTGCTATAGAAATAATGGTCACAGTTGTATGCATTGGCAGCCTTGTTCCACCCAGTGCAAAGTACTTAAAGGCCTCCTTTTTACACGACTGCCCCAAAAAGGAGTATAATGTTTTCAGGGTTCATGTATGTTTGTGAGTTTCTTTATTCCACTATAACTTTTAAACGCCTTGACAGATTTGGATGTATGGGGTATTGTAAGAATCATTACATCCTCCCGAGTGACATATTTGGCCATATTTTTTTTTTTGTTGAAAAAATTCAATATGGCGGCAGTATGGCTTTTTTTGGACATTTTCAAATGTGAAAAAAAAATTCTTCAACTATTACAATATGGGCATCAAATTGAAGGCCTTGATGAGCACATTACAAAACAAAACAAAAAAAAATTGTCACTAAAATGTATAAAATAAAAATAAATAATTAAAAAAAATAAAAACATCACTGCCTTGCAAAAATACGAACTAAAAAGTAAAAAAGAAGGTGTATTAATTAATATTTATATACAAAGCGAAAGGTCACGCATTTACTTCCTGACTATACAGATAAATAAAATTGTCATTGCAGTCGGGGGGTTCAATAAGAGGTCTGAGTGTACGACTAAACGCCGACAGACTGAACACCGACAAAATTTTACTTCGACGGGACTCTTCGCCGACAAGACACTTCGCCAGCAGGGCATAATATAATATACATACACAATCTAGGTACATAAATACCTTATATCTGATAGAAGGTTGACGTGTGCAGGGTTTAAAGGAAACTAACCAAACCGAAGCTCGGGGTGCCCTCGGGGTGCCTGTCGGCGAAGAGTCCCGTCGAAGTAAAGTCTTGTCGGTGTTCAGTCTGTCGGCGTTTAGTCGTACAATAAATTTTAGAATAAAATTATACAACAATTTTATTTATCTGTGTGTGATTAACAAATACAACTTGTTTTTTACTTTTTAGTTCGTTTTTTGGCAGGGCAGTCGTATTTTTTAATTCTTTTTTGTGCCATGCTTTTCTGGTCTGTGCTAGTCTCGCTCTCAACCAGCGGAATAATTGCGTAACCCACATAATATCGAGCCTTTTCAGGAAACACATCGTAAGCGCCAAGAATCACGAAACTATATTTTTTTCGTAACCTCTCAATTAGACAGTTTTACATCTTGTCGCGATTACTCTTAAATTTTATTTTAAATTTACACGACTTTATTGTTGTAAGAACTTATCATCTTAAATGACAACATCGTTAATTAGGAAAGAAAAAATCCCTTTCTGTAAAAAGTGCAAATTATCGCTTACGATGTTCTTCCTGAAAAGGGTCGATATGGCAATCGATCGCAGTCCCTTTTAATTTGACAGTTCAGCCACGTTCATTGTGTTATTTACGTTCTTCGGCAGACGAATTTTTCTAACCTATAAAGCAATGGATGTCAAAAGAAAGGCATTGCTATAGATTGCCATTTTATGTGTGTCACGCAATTACCCCGCAGGTCTTACCCGGTGCAGGTCGTGCTCGTAGACTGGTGGGTGAAAAGTCTTGAGTTTGATCCCTATCCTATGTTGAGCTGTACGATTACTGACAGATGCTTGCACTGACTGGATAGGTCCACTCAATCTGTGTGGTTCTTTCCTCAAAAGACCATTTCAGACACCAACCTACATGGTCTTCACATGATCTGACCAAGATTATGTCTGGACTTTAAAAGAGACTGTGACCTCTGAGTTTGTTTCGGCCTTTCTTCTCAGGGTAGTCAGATAGGAAACGCCGCGCCGGCCTCATCTAGTTAAAAAAAAAAATGTTTGACCTGTAAAAGTGTTTGTATAAACCTACTTACAGAAATAAAATCATTTATCATTTATCCGTTGAACTTTAAAGTGAACCACCACCCGAATCAAACCACTTCGAATATTTTTATAAATCTCTCTTCTTATCTAACGTGGTTTAACGGTTTATTGTTTAAGAGACTTTTACCAAAACTAGTACCACTTTTCAACCTTATTACCTTAGGAATAAGGTCGAAAAGTGGTTCACGGCAAATGTCCGCGATGGTACCTACTGTGTACACAAGTTTGGTAATAGGTATGGGTGAATTGGTTAATATGCAACCCTATAGCAACATTACCGTTTTTAGTATAGGTAACCTTAAATACCTAATAAGCGTGTTATTAAAATACTCTTAAGGTAAAGTGAGAGTTGTAAATACTTGGAATTAGATTCTTACTTTCCTTTCTGTAAGTCTAAATAAGGTTGTCACCTGATACAGATCAGTGTTAACGACTGGAGCAAAGCGAACGGATAAGCTGTTTGTTTTTATAATAACTAGCAAAGAAATCTTTTGAATTAACTCTAGGAAGAAAACGTATGACTCTCTACCTAGTATGCATTAAATCTAGAGAGTCATACATACGAAAGAGAAATAGGTACGGACAATGAACTGCAATCAAAGAAAGAAAAATGCTAAATATTATAAGTGATATCTACGTTTATAGTACCTACTATTATCATATAACTTGTGACTCGCCACTGCTTCACACGGGTACATTCTGCATGTCAAAACATAGAGATTTTTGTGCCATTTTTTTTTCTATACTGTCCTACTGCTGGGCAAAGGTCTCCGCCCCACCCTTCCATTCATCTTTAACTGCTGCCTTTTCCAGCCAATCAATCAAGATCAACTATGCCATATTTAAGTTAAATTATTATTAAATTATTGTGTGATGTCCCACTGCAGGGCGAAGGCCTCCCTACTCTCTTTCCACTTCTCTCTGTTTAACGCTGCTAAGAACCAGTTCTTGTTGAAGGAGTCCAGCTCATTTCGCCATCTCCACCTAGGCCTGCCGCGATGTCGCCTGCCATCAAAAGGGACCCATTGGGTCGTAAGTTTGGCCCATTGGTCGTCTGACATGCGGTAGATGTGTCCAGCCCAATTCCATTTTAACGTGGCAGCTTTTCTAGTGACATCAGTTATCTTTATGCTGGAACGGATGGTCGTATTCTTAACCCGGTCTGTTAGTTGGATACCCTGAATACTCCGTTCCATAGCCCAAAGGCAAACCCCGACCGTGGATCTCTGCTGATTTGTCAAAGACCATGTTTGAGAACCATATGTGAGGATGGGAAGAATGCACACGTCAATGAGTCTTTTCTTAAGGGACAAAGGAAGATCACTCTTCATTAGATCTTTCATGGCCTAATGGCTCTTCCAGGCATTTTCGGTGCGTCAAAACAACAACTTCTTGCAACTTCTTTGTTTTGCTTTGCCTGGAAAGAGACTATTTGACCAAGATAGAGATACTCATCCACGTATTCAACCTCCCTACCCGCCACAGTGATCATGCGATGCGCAAGTTAAGTTAAATATGAATGTATTTTTGTATGTATTGTGTACACTGAATCTTCTGGAAAAATTCTCTAAATGATGGTCAAAATCGCATCAGAATCTATGGTCTAGTTTAGTTAAGAACAAAAAGAACACACATACAGACATGAAAAGCGACTTTGTTTAATGCAATTTTTTTTTATATTTCTCGGGACCCTAGGGTCCCAGCATATGAGGGGCAGCATATGGGTCCCAGCATATTCGACGAGAGTAGTGTTACTAAGAACATGCTCTCTTGTTAATTTATTACCAATTTACGGTTGCGAACATGTCGCGAGTGCATTTACGAACTATTGTCTAAAACACTATGAAAAGTGCGTGTTTATGCTGTGAAAGGCATCTGTGCGCCCTCTCGTGCGCTGCGCTGATCCGGCGAGGTCGCGAATCCACTGCCGGCCGACGTGGAGGATGGATGGTGAATCTACAGGTCAGTGGTGTTGCATTTTCCTGCCAAATTCCTTTGTCCATGTACAATTTTCGTCATCCTAATTCGTGTCATATTTTGCAAGGTCAGACCTACCCACGTACTTTCCACCCCTGCATTATACAGTCCACTATTTAATTGAACCAGCTCCCTGCGTCTGGGATAAACGCAAACAATTTTATATTTCCGCCCAAGTATATGGTGTTAGGCGCCACCATTTATTTTTGGTCTACCTATGGTTATGCATATGAGGGGCCGAAGCCAACTCGCAGAGGCCCGTTAGACGCTTTCAATGGAAATGAGGCACCAACCGACGATTATCCCTGTACGCACTATGCAAGTGCACCCAAGGACAACCCCCGGTTGGTGTAGGACTATTGCAGGATATGGAGACAAAAAAAATATTAGGCTATGGGTTTGGATGGCTTAAGTGGACTGGTCATCTAAAACTATGGAAGGACTATGGCCCCTGCCTGACCAATGTTTGATAAATACAATACACGGATAAAATGGTTATGCTATTTATTATTATCCTTCTTAATATTATAAATGTGATAGTTTGCATGTCTGGATGCTTGTTACTCAATCACGCCAAAACCGCTGAACGCATATGGATGACACAGAGATAGTTTATAAACCTGGATTGACACAAAGGGCTTTTTATCCCGATATTCCCACGGGATCGAGACTAAATGCGGGTGAAACCGCGGGGCGCAGCTAGTAGCTTATAACTACAAACTTTCTTGCCCAGTCTATCCTCAGTAATGTCTTTTCTAAACTACTTTACCGTTCCTTAATCTTATTTGTCGTCCACACTTTGTTAATAAAAAAGAAAACCGTGGGAAATTGCTAATTGCTCTAAGCTTACCTTTGCATGAACCAGTGACCTTAATGACTAAAGCCTGCAAACTTTTTTTATTTTTTTTTTATTTGAGATAGGTTTGCTCTTGAGTCTAGTCTAGGTCAGAGATGACAGAGACAAAGTCGACGATGGAGCGAGCTTACCCAGAAGAAGCCTGTTCACTCACACTTTGAAGAGCTCGGGATTGTATGCGTTCGGAAACACGGACGCAGACAGAGAGTTCCACTGCTTTGCTGTGCGCATCACAAAAGACATTTGGAAACGCTTAGTGCGAATTGGTGGAATAGCAACTAGGTAGGGATGGTAACTTGCAGACATCAATTAGGTTGTCTTAATAATTATGTAAGTACACTAATTAAAAAAGATTCAGAATGATCTAAAAAGGATATTCTCTAAAAGATTGCTTCATTAAATCTGTTACAGCTAAAATGGATGGGTGTTACAGCTAATTTGTTGTCCCCATAATAGATTATTCAATTACATTATTCAGACGCAACACGTAACAAATAAATCAATAAAGCAATAATTCAAAGATTTCGTCAACTCAATACACGTAATTGCACCTTCATTCATTCCATTCATTCTGACAGCTGTCATTATTCATTGAATGTAAGAACGGATTGATTTTGTGAAATCCATAAAATTGGTGTTGCGCTGTGTGAAATTATTTTATGTAAAAAATCTAAGTAGACTGAAATTATTGCGGACGTATTCGTGACTAGTTAAGTGGGATAGATAAATGGCGGTATGGTTCAGAAGTGTTTTGTATAAAATATTTGTGTAATTTGATTCTGGGTTACGCAATATGGCTAAGCAATAATGGATATATATGATTTTTTACTGACTGTGCAAGTGTGGGTAAATTAGGTTTTTTTTTCGATATGAAAAGTCCTTTTTCAATTACGAATCTACCTTCAGTTAGCCTTTCGATTAAAGCGTTTACCTACTTAGCTTTGTCATGATAAAGTGAAGAGTGAACAGAGAGCCACACTTACGCATTTGTTTTGAAATTATTTAACAACACAAGTACATAAATATACTTTATGGGTAAAGTATATATGTACTTTACACAATCGCAATCCAAACAACCACACTCCCGAAAGTGGTATGAACGGCTTTTCTAAGGTACTCGTAAGGGGTGCAAGAAGAACAATTTCTATGAAAACTTAATGCTATAATGTTCTACCAGAATCGCGTCGCTCCGTCTCGCGTCGCGCCTGTCTTCGGGAGCCTTAAAGCTACATGAAAAGTCATAGTGTTCTGCTTATTTATAGATCATAGATTCATCTTCGTTTGACGTAAACAATACAAAAGTAATGGCTACCTTGTTTTAACGATTATATCGACCTATCCAGTCGAATATCGATAACGTTTCTACCGACAGAAACAGAGGAAGACATCAAAATTAGTGGAAAATATCACAAAATAATAATACCTAGTGATTTTCTTTTTATTAACTGTAGGAAGTTGTTGGCGTGTATTTAATGGAACCTCATAGAGTTCCCATTTTGCTTTTCAAAAAATATGATTGAACATTCTAATATAATGTTTGCGCCTCTTTTCGTGAACCTCAAATAAAAATAAAATCTTTTTAAGGTCAATAAGTTTTTAGAGGAGTAGTTAAATATTTTTTTTAAATTATTTTTGTTTTGAATATTTATAAGTTTACAAGGCTTATTATTTGCAATACTTAGATTTGGGAAAAACTGCGATTAAAGTAGGTAGTCTAAGGTAAGTAATATTTTTTAACTGTAAAGAATCTATACATTTTACTAAACAACATACCTTTCTTTCTCGTTATGGTTTCAACATTCAACCCACTTTCGCGATACGTTTTACGTTTTCACGGACACCGAACATTTTAATAAATATACGTTTATTTCACATCGAATCGTTATTAACGTTATTCGCGTGTCGAACGCACATAAACTTTATTTATCGTTACATAAAACGAGTTCCGATTCCGATATCGATTTATTTGAATCGAGAACTTGGGTCCTGTTAATTGCTTTAATATTTTTGTACTTTAAATTATGTTTATGGCATGTAAGTAAATAAATTTTTATAATTTTTTGAGATCGTAATTTGCAGTTACTACCCAGACGTTGTTCCTACTTAAAATGTTGCCTAGTTGGTCTAGTGGTCGCAAGAGTGACTGCTGTGCACGATGTTCTTGGTCCGATCCTCAGGTCGGGCAAAGTGTAATTAGGTTTTTCTTCACGGAAAATTCCCAGCGCTCGCGCACCCAGCCTGGTATTTGGATGTGGGGCCAGTTGTAGCAATAGGCTTGCGACATATTACATGGACAACATTACTGGCGAAATGTGGGTGTAGGCTACGCTACTGCAGATCCCTTCAGGAATACAAGCGTGAAGTTAAGTTATGTGTTATTATCATTGACAGTTTTCTTTCTAAGCTGCATCGTTTGAATGCCATAATAATTATTATACTTGCATAATTCATCATGTACGCTCTCGTCGCATTACGGCCGAACCCAATAATCTATTTTAAGTAAAAGGGATCGTTATTGATGGTAGACAGTATAATTCTATTTGTCCTTATGTCAGGCCGGTAAGATTCCATAATCTCTTATAGAATATTGGGACGGTAAAACGGTAATAGGTTTTTCTATCTCCAGTACGCCAAAACTGGTGATAGGTAGGTTATTGGGTTCGGCCGGAGTGCAGGTGCAAACGCACTTGCCTTAACGCAACTAACGGTACAAATATTTTATCGGTAAGTAACCTCAACTTAGCGATACAAAGTATGTTAATGCAACCAACTGTAAATTGTTATAGAGTTTCGATATTAAATGCGTACGGGTAAAATTTATTATTGATTTTGTAACTGCTTTGCTAATTTTTTTGTGTCATATCGAAATTTTTATTGATTGAGGGGCTCGTGGCTAAATAATAACAGCCGCATGAGTCAATCTTCAAGGTTAAGCAACGCTTGCCGAGGCCGGTCTGTGGATGTGTGACCATCCATGACATATCGAGACCCCTTCGTGCCTCGCAGTTGGTCCCGGCTGTCATTTGTTGATCTATGACTGTTACTGGTAGTTAGAAGCCCGAAAGTCTGATAACCAGTCTTG
Organism: Fissipunctia ypsillon; assembly: GCA_947568875.1. Lineage (NCBI taxonomy): Eukaryota > Metazoa > Arthropoda > Insecta > Lepidoptera > Noctuidae > Fissipunctia > Fissipunctia ypsillon. The sequence continues at coordinate 6,015,925 of OX387656.1, read as the reverse complement.
TCAAGGGGTATCGTGTCACCCAGTAACTGGGTTGTGGAGGTCAGATAGGCAGTCGCTTCATGCAAATTACTGGTATTCAGCTGCATCCGGTAAGACTGGAAGCCCAACATAATTGGAAAAAGGCTAGGAAGTAGGCAGAAGATGATGAACGAAATTTTAATTGATGTTGTCTTTGCTTGTCATTTTCCGTTTAAGTACAGTCGCGGTCTGAAAATGCTTACCAACTTAAGGTTTATAATTGCATGCACACAGCTTTGTGACAAGGTCAATATTGCACAGGTCTTCTTTGTTTTTTTTTCCTTTTGTTATTGTGTTTAAGATATTGTTAGTTTTAATGCTCTTTTTATTGTTGTATTTCCTGTGCGTGTCCCAAATAAAATATTTTTCTTTATTTCTTTCTAAATTGTATGTGATTTGACTAGGTATAGAGCAGGGGTTCCCAAACTTATTTTGTCTACTGCCCACTTTGAGAATAAATTATTTTTTAGCGCCCCCATTTTTTCACCTACTTAATTAAAAACCACTACCTAGATGAAATTACAAATCGCCTCCTAAGCCTCTACACAACGCCCCATTTTTTTGTGGGTCTCTTACTGCCCCCTTTAGGCCTGCAGCGCCCACAAGGGGGCGTTATCGCCCACTTTGGGAAAGGCTGGTATAGAGCATAGATTTGATTTATTTACACGTCATCTAGGATATCGAAAAACTTTTTTGTAAAAAAAAAAGATAAAATATGAACTGGCATAAACGGACAGTTACCAAGCGAGGTCGAACTTATTACTAAAAATGCTAAAACAAAAAGAAATAATCAAAGAGAAATTCAAAACATTAATTTATTGATAATGAAATTTATTATTTTAATCCTATCAACGAATGATTGTTTTTGTAACGAGTATAGCCTCCATCAGCAGCTATGACGGCACGTAGTCTATCTCGCATAGATGTGACAAGGGGCACACATATAGCAGTCCCTCTGCTGATATCATCCCATTCCCGTGCACAATGTGGCCTAAGAGCTTCAGGGTTTCTTGCGTTCTGACAATCTCAGCGTTGAACCATTAAGCCCCACAGATTATCAATCGGGCTCATATCTGCTGACCGATCAGATTTCATTTTCTGAAGAGCTACACTTTATCGGCGATATAAAATGGTCTCCGTAACACGTGCGTCCTCAATGAAATTTACATAAATGTCTAAATCTGCCATTACAATATTTCTTCACAAAATCTTCAATAAGAATTGTAAGATGTTGTTCTTGACTAACTTCTTATGATTCTGACATTAAAGCAATTCATAGTTTGTGCACCATTTTACGAATCTCCGTACAAAACTGTCAAACAGATGAATTGCGTGATATGAATTGTACGCAGTTAATATTATGAATTGTCAATTTGTAACAATTTTACGATTAATTTAACTAAAGTTCATAATATTATCCTATTATGATTCTGCCAAAGTGGCCGTTTTAGCCCCCCAGGCCATTGCATGAGACGAATGTCACGTTGCACGTTGAACCACGCCATAGTAGACCGGGCCATGTGTATCGGTACATTATTCAGAACGTAATCGATTTGTGGGGATTCTGCTGCAGGATATACAACGCGCACAGTAGGCAGCATCACCTCTTCCAAAGGCGACACATAATTAACGCAGTAGCCCTATTTTCTAACGACGTCAGTTTTCCGACGTCGTCGTGGCTCATCCACCCCCATAAGTTGACTGTTAAACGACCAGATTCATTTCGAGGCACGATATGAGCTTCATCATGCCAAGTGCGATTATAACGCTACAAAGTTAATCTTCCGATTGGACTCGATTTAAAAGTTTTTTCGTCGGTAAATAGTTATATTATAACAGTCCACCAATCAAAATCAAGATATTGTCGCGCGAAATTAAGTCGGGTAGTTTTGTGATGAGGTTTGAGTTCCACTTTAGATAGATAGATAGATAGAACATTTATTCAGTACAACAACAATAGAAGACACATCACAAAATAATAGTAACACGACAAAGATAAATAATAATAATATCAATAAGCGTGTGTCGGGCATGCCACCGTCCGGGTGAGTCTATCAGATATTATCATCTCTGGTTGTTCTCGTCTGGCTAACGGCGAGTACTTGCACAGACATAACCAAGTGGCCAGGATTATTCACCAGCAACTTGCTTTGAAATACAAACTTGTGGACTCTGAGGTACCGTATTACAAGTATTGCCCGACCCAGTTCTCGAAAATGACCATGTCACGTTGTACTGGGATCGGTCTATCATTACTGACAGGACTATTGTCGTCAATAAGCCTGATCTAGTGGTGATCGATCGATTAGCGCGCCGCGCAATGATAATCGATGTTACCATCCCACATGACGAGAACCTCGTGAAAGCTGAGAAAGAGAAACAAATAAAATACCTCGACTTAGCACACGAGGTTGTTGACATGTGGAATGTGAGCTCTTCTGTCATTGTGCCGATTGTCGTAACGGCCAATGGCCTGATAGCCGAAAGCCTCGACCAACATCTCTCGAGGCTCTCGTTAGGTGGTTGGATCAAGAGCCTGATTCAGAAGGCAGTACTCCTTGACACGGCTCGTATTGTGAGGAGGTTCCTGTCTCTGCAGCCCTAACCACCGGTAGCTTGGACCCTGCTCCCGATACCGGTGGAACTCAATTTTTTATATTTTTAAATGTTTTTGTATATCTTTTTATTTTAAGAAATATTTAAAAATGTAAATATTATAAATAAGAAAGAAAAATCAATAAACGACATAACAAGCAAATATGAACATTAAAAAGAATAAACATTAAAAAGAAAACGACAACACAAAGAATTAATATTGGTTATGTCAGGTTATGGCAATCTCGGTGGGAGTGCCGAACTACGAGTACCTACAGCCTTAAAAAAGAAAAAAAATATATAAAAAAAATCCTTGTGCGGTGCGTGTCTCTAAGCTGCACCGAATGGGAGTCCAGCTCAGCATGTGCCAGGCAATGTACCTGACGCTGGTATTCTGCTGGATCCCTGTGGCGACATACGGACGCCGAGCAGGTATCAGAATAAAGATGAAAGAGTGAATAATAGTTTTGCATGAACTGTTTGGTGAGTTATCCATATTCGATTTTTAAATATTGTGTTTTGTTTTTATGTTGGGTGTGTGTGTGTGTGTGTCTAAATAGGTATAGGTACATAACTAAAAAATAGAAAAAGTTAATATGGTTGTGTGTGCATTTTAATAAAAGATTATAATAAAAGATTGGCAGCGATCAATATGATTGTGTGGGTGTGTGGAAACGTAATTTAAAATAAATAAAAGATTGGCTACGATCAGCAGAGTAATTTTTTTTTCCGACCTGCGGTGGGTGCCCACTGCTAAAATCAAATTAACGACGTGTTCGTAATCGTCGCGCCAAGTTCTTTTTGTGAGTTAGTCACACAGTCGAAGCCTACTTCTGAAGGTATCAAGTGTTTTAGTGTTTCTTATAGGCGGGGGAATATTGTTCCAGCACTTGGATGCAGCGCACAAATAACAGCCGCACGGGTCGATCCATCAGGTTAAGCTACGCTTGCCGGGGTTGGTTCGTGGATGGGTGACCATCTTTACATACTGAGATTCCTCCATGCCTCGGAAAGCATGTTAAGCCGTTGGTCCCGGCTGTCATTCGTGGATCTTTGACAGTCGTTACGGGTCGTCAGAAGCCCGAAAGTCTGACAACCAGTCTTACCAAGGGGTATCGTATTACCCTGTCACTGGGTTGTGGAGGTCAGATAGGCAGTCGCTCCATGTAAAATACTGGTATTCAGCTGCATCCGGTTAGACTGGAAGCCGACCCCAACATAGTTGGGAAAAGGCTAGGCAGATGATGACTTGGATGCAGCGTACCTGAAGCTGCCTCTGAAGGTGGCTGTCTTGTGCGGCTGAGTACAGAGTTGTTGAGAACACTGTCTGCTTGCGCATTCCCTTCTACCAGCGACCCAGCTAAGTTTGTTATAAAGGAAACTCGGTTGCTTGAACTTTATAACCCCAAATAGTAGGCAAGCTGAGTGTTTATTTAAAAATGGTGTGACGTGTGTTCTTGGTGGGATTTTAAAGTAGAATCGAGTGCAGGCGACTTTAACAGCATGATGTCTGTAGTGTAGTGTAGCTCGGTGCAAAATTCGTCAAACCGTCCGAGGACTCACATCCGTGCTCTTCGTAATGTCGAACCATATCAGTTATTTGCGCGGCGGTTAGTATCAGCCATCGTCCTGAATTGCTTCTATGATCAGTTATTTGTCCATCTTCGCCCTGACGCCGAATCCAAAATCTCACAGTGAATCAAGTTCTCGTGATATTGCACTAATATTCTAGACATATTCATGGAGCAAATAATAATATTTCAGCTCTTTGTTGCAGAGTTCAACTTGCCACTTTATTTCAATCAGTTAATTTTTATTATATTTCACACCTCATATTTTGATACATGTCAGTGTAACAAATGCAATTCTGTCAGTGTATCAACTTTTAAATGAGTTTCATCATCAAACAGTCATTAATACAATTTTTTTGCAATAGATGGTTCACAACTACTAAAATTTTAATAAGTACCTAAATATAGCATTTTAGACTTTACTTCACACAGTGTGATAAAGAATCTAATTTGAAAACTGATAAACATTTTTAGACCGCGACTGTACATGTAGCGAGGTCGGTAAATGTTCCATTGGTTGTTTTAAACCCGTTTCTTTCAAGATTTGCAAAAGATTCTTTGTTCCTAATATATGATACTTATATTCCCAGAATATGATATTCCCAAATTGTGCTTTCTCAAAATATGCTATTCCCAAATATCAACATATTGTATGCATAAGCGGTTATTCATACAATAGGTATCTTGATAAGTATTTAAGAACAGTTTGGCTTTATAATCGAACATTATTGCGGTATCATTGTCGATTATAAAGCCTATTCCCATAAATATAGAAGATAATAAAAACCTAAAGATACTTCTAACGCAGGGCTTATGACTCTAGGATATGAAAAGCATGTTCTAGTATTTGATACCGGTTCAGATTTCTAGTCGTAATTTACTCCAGTAACGGGTGGTAAGTTTTATGAACCGAAAGTTACGAGTACCTAGTTCTATACTATCCTTATCATAGCTTTATTCTTCCTCGTAAATGTCGTTCCAGCTTCCAGCTGAAGTCAGTTTCCTGAACGAAACGGGGAGCGCTAAAGTAGCCCGCGAAATTAAAATTTTCTTACGTATTTCACAATTTGCAGTTCAGTGACTGGGTGTATGTTGATTAAAGTACATATGATTCGTGACCGTAACAAATATGTATTTACCTAATTATAATCATTTGTGGCGGCACATCTACATCGCCACATTGGAACGCGTCACACTGATGTCACGCAAAATCCTGCATCGCGCAATCAGAGTTTACCGCGCGACTAGCATATATACAACATCCCGACATCAACCGTCGGGCAGTAGCTCACCAGACACAACACCTGTCTGGTCGGAGGATCCTCCCTTTTCTATAGAGGATGAGTGAACTTTACTCTCTGTTCCTCATCATGCCTCTATACATTAAACTCAGTAACACAACTCCTATAGCAAAGTATAGTAGTGTAGTAGTATAATAGTAGGTAGAATAGTAAAAATTATTTCCCATTAGGGAAGCTACTGTTGTATTGCCGAGTGTCACGGGCGATATTTTATGTTAAGGGGGAAGCGCTAAGGTAGCCCGCGAAACTCAAATTTTCTTACGATTTTTGCAATTTGCAGCTCAGTATCTGGATGTACCTATGTTGATTAAAGTATGATTAGCGACCGTAACAAATATGTTTCTTACATAATTAAAATCATTAAAATCAGTAACACAACTCCTGAAGTTAGTATGGTGTACAATAAAGAATATTCTATATATCTATCTATCTACCTATAATCCTAAAATGTCAAGATTTCATGAAATTATCATTCATAGAATTACTTGGTCTTAAAGAGTTGTATTGATGACTTTAATGATTATAATTCTGTAAATATATATTATTTGTCACGGTTGCGAATCATATTTTAACCAACATGCAACCAAATACTGACCTGCAAATTGCAAAAAACGTAAGAAAATTTGAATTTTGCGGGCTACCCTGGCGCTTTCGCCTTAAAAAACGAAATTCAATGTGGACAAAGACGCACACAGAAGCTAGTCTATTGTAAAACGGCGTCAATGAGAACTCATTTGGCAGTTTAAAATCTCTCTCCTTCTATGGTGTGATTAGTTGGGGAGATAGAGACGTGTAAGTTAATTACATGCACATTGCACACAACAAAAAGAAAACGTCATCATATTTAACACCATAGTAGAAAGCAATACATAATTTTCATGCATTATTCAACTAACCTAAGTAGGTAAATGCCGATTTGAAAATTAAGAAATCTCTAATTGTACTACTTGCGGTGGAAAATGCTGATAAGATTTTGAAACGGTAGTTATAGAACGGGAAATCCATTTAACTATGAGTGTACTTTTATTCGAATAAAATTAAAGTGATAAATGATAAATGATTTTATTTCTGTAAGTAGGTTTATACAAACACTTTTACACGTCAAACATTTTTTTTTAAACTACATGAGGCCGGCGTGTCCTATCTGACTACTCTGAGAAGAAAGGCCGAAACAAACTCAGAGGTCACAGTCTCTTTTAAAGTCCAGATATAATTTTGGTCAGATCATGTGAAGACCATGTAGGTTGGTGTCTGAAATGGTCTTTTGAGGAAAGAACCACACAGATTGAGTGGACCTGTCCAGTCAGTGCAAGCATCTGTCAGTAATCGTACAGCTCAACATAAAAGTTAAGGAGCTCAACGATAATGTTAGTCACTGGATATGGCCACCTAAATCTGTGTGGTTCTTTCTTCAAAAGACAATTTCAAACACCTCATATGATCTGACCAAGATAATGTCTGGACTTTAAAAGAGACTTTGACCCCTGTGTTTGTTTCGCAATTTCTTCTCAGGGGTAGTCAGACAAGAAATGTCGACTCCATCTAGCTTAATTTCATTTCATTTCACTACTGCTTTCATGATATTTTATCTTGTGTGCGTGCATAGTTTGTCTATTGGTCTGTCAGTCTCTCTGTTTGTTTGTTTTATTTTGGTAAATTGATCTACATATACAAGGATATAGGCCAAAATTCGTCCCAGTAAATTAATAACTCGAAAATTAGTAGAAGCCTTCAGTAGGTACCCCGAATTAATACACATTATGGCAAAAAAAAATAATCATAACATTAAAGGTATTGTTGTGTGTCACTGGAACAAATTGAGCCTTTTTTGTTTTCAAAACACTTTCTAATCATATTTTAGTGCATTTCATACCTACACGTAATAGTTATTATGTTAAATGAAGTCGGAAATAAATGTTATAATAGTTATTCGTTGATTAACTGCACCAGTTACTGTTAGTTACGTTACAGATTATCGCCCCTGCTTCGCACGGCTTTCACAACTTAAGGGGGAAGCGCTATGGTAGCCCGCGAAATTCATATTTTCTTAAGATTTTTGCAATTTGCAGCTCAGTGTCTGGGTGTATGGTGAGTAAAGTATGACTTGCGACCGTAACAAATATGTTTTTACATAATTATAATCATAAGAATCAGTAATACGACTCTTTAAGTTAGTGTACTCTTCAAATGTCAAGATTTTATGAAATATTCATTCTTAGAATTACTTGGTCTTAGAGAGTTGTATTGATGACTTTAATGATTATGATTCTGTAAACAATCACCATCACCATCACATCACCAATAAGATCACTGTTAGTGATCTCATTGGTGATGTTCTTCAGAAAGGTCAGGTGCGTAGTACTCGCAACCGGCGTGCGTGTATGACCAGATGTATGAACGTAAACGAGGCAAAAGGAGTATGTAAGGATCGTAGCAGGTGGCGTTCTGTAGTTTCTGCCTACCCCCACGAGAAGAAGGCGTGAGTTTATGTATGTATCTATGTGGTAATTTGTTCCTTTCACACATCACTTCATAAACTAGCCATAAATCTAACTTCCTTATTACATCCATGTTGTTTTGTAAACTTTAGTTTTTTTTAGAAAATACTTAGGCAAACATGCAGAAGCGGGCATCATTTTTTGTTGTCGAACGTGGTCACGGGGCGAGGGGTGGGAAGTAGGGCCCTAGCAGAGGTGAAGGGTTTGGAATGTGGACATTCTATTGTTGACAGTGAACCATACGGTCGCGAGACGAACTATTAGCTCACACGTTTGTGCTTCCCGATTTGCCGAGCTCGGTGAATTCGTGAACGCCTCTTCCCATAGACGTAACTAAAACTTAGTGTGTTAATAATTCATGTAAGACTGTAAGTCTGTAAATTATAATTTTCCATCTTACTGGTGCGTGTTACTTTCGCCTACATAAGTTTCATTGTCAGGGATCAGAAACTCGTAGAAAACTCGTAGAAAAGTGCTCAAGCCATCTCCCATTACACTGTGTAACTGAATTAATGCACATTATGAGTTTGTTTAGAATCGTTCACTGAATCGATTTCTGTCATTTTTAATAAACGTAATTTTTTTATCCCAAAAATAATTATAACTACATAAATTACAGTCAAACTTCCGCTGTACAGTCAAAAATAAACCAAAATGGACGAAGTACCTACTACGCTAGACCCATAAACGAGAACCTACGTGTGCAACTGTGTGCGTAGATTTGTAACATGACCATAATTGTGTCCTTCAATCAGTATAACTTACCAACTTAACTTACTTAACTTATAATAAATAATTACCTATTAAAATAAGTAATTATTTAAAACAGATTATTAATAATATATAGTGTTACTAATTTATTGATTCAGTGTATGTAATATGATTGTAACATTTATATTCTAGTCCGGGTGTATGGTGGTGGCGTTAATTCCAGAATATGTTGTAGAACTTGTAGATATAGAAGATGAAGAAATATAAGTACATAATAGTTATTTGTTGATTAACTGCAGCAGTTACGTTACAGATTATATTAGATTAAAATATTTTATCATTTAGATATCGTTTCAATTACAATACGTTGAAGTAATCTTGGTTGAGGCGAATGACACTATTAACCGATTGGTCGAGGCAAACTTAGAAATAATTGTAATAATAAGTCATTGATGTAACACCCTGAATACTACAATCACTAAGATTTTAAGCCTGCTTTTTCCTCTTGAACAATTTCTACTCTATTCTAAAAATATTATGGCAGATTTCAAAGACAACTGTGTTTTCAATGGTTTTTTTACCCGACTTTGGACGAACTAAAATAAGGGTCATGATGTTAATCAGTAGATAAACATGTATGTTCGATCCTAGCTTAGAAACATTCAGAAATCGTTTTTAAATTTTTCAGAACGGAGGGCATAACTTTGATTGAAATACTAATAAACAAACTATATTATATAGGGTTAATATTATCGTTCAATTTCCAAATTCATAGAAAAAAAAGACATCGATTAAAATATGTAGTAAGTATGTTGCAAGTTATAGAATGTGTCAATACAAGGAATCTATTGTATCTGGCACGCACAAAAAAAGTGTTGCAATACTTCAGAGTTTTTTCTTTCTTAAAATGTAACTAGGTGTCTACTTTAATACCAAGTGGTGTAATGCTAGGCGATCCATATTTCTCATAATAATTTAATGTTACAATAGCGTTTATAAGTTTGACTGGTCTTGACAAATCGTGTTATTAATAGTATGAACGGTTTGGTATGGTAATAATAGGGTACAATGATGAAAGGAAATGACTGCCAGGCGGTTTAACTTGGTTAGAAAATAGTTTATGAATGAGTAAGTGAATGATGATAATTATGAATGATAATAAAAGTATGAATGAATGAGTGAATGATTGAACTAAGTCTCGTAAGTAACTTCTTTTAAAACATAATACACTCCTATACTTGGGCAGTCGTGTAAAGTATGAAAATGATGTGTCGTATGATTGTCGAAGTTCTAATTCCGATTTACCACAATTAATAAGTGGGTGTGGACACATAACATAACATCACGCCTTGTTTCCCCGAAGAGTTGGGCAGAGGTGTACCTATAGAACACTCACATTTCACCAGTTATGTTTAAGTCCCATGTAATAGGGGGCGAGCCTATTGCCATCTACCGGGCACAAATCCAAACTCCTGTAAACCCCTCCTCCTCCTGTGTCCGGTTTATACCAAGATCATCGTCAGATGATTATGATGATTGCTCTGAGCATTATTTTATTTTCAAGTTCTTGCTTTTGGCACTTAGAACAATTTTAATTTTCCTTGTTATCGGTTTTTCCATCTGGAATTTAAAGTAACAGCATGGAGTCTGGATTTGTGTTCGGTTCATGGAAATAGGCTTGCCCCCTAATACATGGGACTTAAAACATAACTGGCGCAATGTAGGTGCACTATAGGTACCTACACGTCTGTCTGCCTAACCCTTCGGGGATTAAAGGCGTGATGTTATGTTATGTGCAACAATTTTGAATTGGCCTTAATGATGTTAAAACATTTTGAACGTTTTCGCATTTCTTTCGACATGCGGATGTGTACACACAGGTACCTACTATGAAAAAAACCGGCCAAGTGCGTGTCGGACCTCGCACAATGAAGGGTTCCGTAGTTTGGATGAATTTATCCCAAGACCAAATTTAACGTTGTAGTTGAAAACCATGTTCTCTCATACATTCCAACTGCAAATGTAAGTTGGTCGACTATTACTTGTTAATTTGTAAAGCCTACTTAGCTGTGATAACTAACCGTTTAGCTGGCGGGGACACTTGACTCTTACAAAAAATAGCACTTTAAAGCTTAGTATTTCAGAAACGGATCCCTTAATCGAAAAATTGTTTTCACAAACCCGCAATATTTTTGAAACACCTATCCAACAACACCCTACACCATAACAAATAAAAATTATCCTCACTGTACGTGTACTGGTAACCAAAAAAAAATATTTTATGATTTTATTTAACCACTTTCTCAGCGTGAATAATATGTATATCCATGCTAAATTATAGCTTTCTAGTACTAAGAGTCTCTGAGCTAAGCTGCGGACGGACGGACGGACATGGCGAAACTATAAGGGTTCCTTGTTGACTACGGAACCCTAAAAAAGACAAAAATATACTTTGCTTGGTAACTAAACGAATAGTTACCAAGCTATAGCTCAATAATTATCAGTTCGGTCAATATTTACCAACGACATTGCAAGTTCAATGGCACCTGTTTCTCAAATAAAATAGTTCAGAGCCAGCAAAAAAAAAAACGAGTTACCTCACAAGTCGTGACCATACCTGCCATGGTATCTATTGTAATGTACTAATGTGTTACAAGATGGCCGCCATGGAAATAAAGAAACTACCTCATATGAAAAGATTCGGGAAGTGTTAAGGCCTTGGTGTCTTTGTATTGATTAATAAATATACAGTAGAACAAGCCCTTTGGTATACAGGGTTCTAACTTGCAACCACCTACTTTTAAACAATGTTGCAGTGAGAGTGCTGAGTAGCTGAAGATGTTCACCATCTACATGGAGTGTTCTAAGAAATACCAGGAAAGAGAGACACTGTTGAGCACGATACAAGTAAATGAATAAGAGAGATATACACATATATATATATATATATATTAGGAGTTAACAAACCTAAGTAGGATTCAGGAAATCCGTAAGTAAGTACCTATTAATTTGTTTAGACATTAATAAGTAATTTATTTTGTATTTGTAGATTTCGTTTAGAATTGTTATGATGAGGCTAACATGCCACTGTGGAAAAATTCATAGTGGATAAATTTAAGAATATAAAAAAAAAAAATGTAGACATCATACTCTTCAAGTATGCCACAAGCTAGAGGTTATGAGATTATGAGGTTATTAGAGCTACCCATAGGAGTGAATAAGCTGCATACGGTTTGATTGGACGCCGATCCTAACATAGTTGGGAAAAGGCTAGGCAGATGTTGATGACAATTCAATAACGACAGTGTAATGAATAGATGACTATTTTACTTGTATACTAACAGCCGAACCTAATAACCTATTCTCAGTAAAAGACAGATCGCTATTGATGGTAGACAGTATAATTCTGTCCTTATATCAGGCCGGTAAGACTCCATAAGATTATTGGGACTTTAAAACCATAGATGATAGATTGATAGGTTTTTCTATTTCCAGTATGCCAAAACTGGTGATAGATAGGTTATTTGGTTCGGCAGTAAATAGCTCGTTCGACTGTACTTACTATGTAAGTAATTAATGTATATCTAACTAAGTTGCTAAGACGTTGGTTTGCTACGATTCGCTGAACAGTCATAAAAAGTTGGGGCATTGCAACGATTATGTGAGTTAAACAAAGTAAGAAGTATTCCGTTGAATTATTTAAGAAACAAAGTTAAAGTTAATAGATAAGAACATTTAAATTGTCTCTAATGAAAGTTTTAGATGATAAAAATGGCTAGAATTGGGGTGACTACAGAGATGACGGTTAATAGATAAGGGCAAAATAATAACATAACATAACATGACGCCTTGTTTCCCCGAAGGGTTAGGCAGAGGCATACCTATAGTACACCCACATTTCGCCAGTTATGTTTAAGTCCCCTAATAGGGGGCGAGCCTATTGTCATCTACCGGGCACAAATCCAGACTCCGGGCTGCTACTGAGAAATTTTGCTTCGTAATGTAATATTACATTACGAAGCAACAACACTATTATTCGTGCTTACAAACATAGTTAATGTCATTCTTCACGCTTGGTGTTTCAGCATAAACATTATAAATGTGTTGGATTGTTAAATGTCATTTTATCACGTTTCTTTACATGTTGATCGTGCCCTCAGAAAACTGTGACCTTTCAATCTGACATAATATATTTTTTTTTCCGAAATTAGATACACTAACAGCCTTAAAACGGTGGCTGGAATAGACTGAATGTGGAAGGTTGAGAACCAGGTGTTTTTTCGCATTTTGGGACAGGCCTATGTCCAGCAGTTGACTACAATAGGATTGATATATTGTAAAGTGTTAATAGATTTGGCATAATATGGATAGCCACTTTGTATGGGAACTAAGACCTTCGAATCATGAAAGGGTTCTTGACGACGAATACTCAACATGTCACATCGATCATTATTAAATGAACACTGTATGGTACATGCCATTCTTCACGTTTGTAGTTTCAACAAAAACATTATATAATGAGTTGAATTGTTATATAACATTGGATCACGTTGTTTTCCATGTGGATCGTACTTAAACAAACTGTAGGTCTTCCATCAAGAATAGATCTTGAGTGGAAACTGTAAACAGGCAAGCGTAACGCGAGACTTATGCCAGTTAGGTCGAACGATGATCTTAAAAAGGTGCCTGGGATAGACTGGATGCTGGAGAACCCGGTATTGTTGCTCAACTTGGGATAGGTATGTACAGTTGTCCAGCAGTATACAGTGCAGTGTGTCTGTACAGAGACAGGCCGAGTTGATTGATTGATGTAATTCTCAGATGTACACTTTGTACCAACGTTCGAAATATGAAAGGGTCACATGTCATCATGCAATGAACCGAGTAGATAAAGGTATTACTCGTAAATGTCATTCATCACGCTCGGAATTTCAGTAAAAAACATTATAAAACGAGTTGAATTATTGTTAAATATCATTGGATCACGTTGCTTTCCATGCGGATGGTAAGTACTTGGGTAATTCGTTCTCGGTACAACATTGTGTATTTACTTAACGCTATGATGTCACTGTAGTACGATTATACTAATCGATGTTCTACGCGATCTAATGTATTGTAAAAAATATTTAAAATAATTTGTAAGGTAGATCCTGATGTGATAAAAACCGTTACACGTACGTAGTTAATAGTGTTCTATTTCGAAAATGGCTCAAAGAGAAAATGTGAGCGCCATAAGACTACGCTCATATCTTTTTTTCATCTACTAAACGATTGATCACCAATCCGTCCGTATAATAAACCAGATAGATTTAATAAAAGCATTCTCTTCATTCCGAAACAAAACCTTTAAATGAGCCTTTAAACCATACATACAATTTAAACAAACACGTTATTTTGCTGTAACACAAGTGAGATTTTGTATGAAAATAATAACAAAACGCATTTCCCGGCAACACGAACCGAGCATTTTCAGCAATAAAACTAGCATTATTTTGATATTTCCCAAACATTAGACTAAAATATCGCAAGCTGAACTGCCCGTAATACACACCTATGTGTAAACCAACAAATTATTCTACTATTTAGACATGTTTTTTTTTTGGGAAATGGTTATCATAATGGCAACAACAAGAATATTGCCAATATGTCACCATAGTGTTGCCAAATTGAGAGATAACGTTGATTGTCTGATGGGACAGTAATGTCATCGGCTAAATAAGAAAAAAAAGGCGCTGTAGTTTCTTAGTTTATGAACTATAGTCCTCTGCTAAGGAGCTCTTTTAATAATATGTATACATAAGTCCTGAGGAGCTCGTGGCTAAATAATAACAGCCGCACGGGTCGATCCATCAGGTTAAGCTACGCTTGCCGGGGTTGTCCGTGGATGGGTGACCATCTTTACATACCGAGATTCCTCCGTGCCTCGGAAAGCACGTTAAGCTGTTGGTCCCGGCTGTCATTCTTAGATCTTTGACAGTCGTTACGGGTCGTCAGAAGCCTGAAAGTCTGACAACCAGTCTTACCAAGGGGTATCGTATTACCCAGTTACTGGGTTGTGGAGGTCAGATAGGCAGTCGCTCCATGTAAAATACTGGTATTCAGCTGCATCCGGTTAGACTGGAAGCCGACCCCAACATAGTTGGGAAAAGGCTAGGCAGATTGATTATACATAAGTCCTGAAAGATATATTTTAAACATTTTTGTTTTTAGAAACATGTTGAATGGGTCGCCGCTGATAGGTTGATTGCCAAAACATGTTTAAACATAACGGATTTGGGCTTTGTAATCAAAAGATAATAATGATTATACCAGTCTGTTATGCAGTGGGATAGTAACAGTCTTGCATGGTATGGCGAATGGTCTCATATGGAACGAGCTTTAATCACCACACACCACGCACATTGCATGTTGGCAATCATTGGTGACCAATATTATTCCACGTTGCTCACCACTTTTTCCTTTACTAAAAGGGTGAATTCGACCAAACTCCCATACCTAGTATAAGTTTTATCCTGTCAATTTATTTAGAATTTTTGACAGTTTTGTCTTACAAAAACTGCCTGCGAATATTTTTTTTTCATACAAAAACATTCAGACGTCAATTTAATTTCACGAATAATAAGTCAGCCCTAAGAGCGATGCCACACTGCCCCGTTGCGTTGCGTTGTGTAGTGGCATTTCAGTGAAGCTTGCTCGGTTTTAAAATACATTAAATCCTCATGTCTTTCAGAATTGAGCAAGCGTTATTAAAATGCGACAACGCAACGCTGCCGCTGGCGCAACGCGCGTGTGGCCGGCTCTTAGTCTGACTTTGGTAAAATCAGGCCTAAGTCAGAGATGGTTTAATCGGTGTTTTCTTTTTCTAGATAGAATAAAAATAGGTAACTGGTGATTTTTGTCATTATTGTAAATGAAACCGTGATATTAGATTGAAAACGACGTATTCAGATGCTTGTTTATCATCGTTTCGTAATACACTTCCCTCCAAAAATTCCTAAAGCATACCATCCTTTACTAATGATGTCGGTTAAATTCCTTAGATAGGGAGATACTGACAAGGAATGCCGAAGGTAGGTACTTCCCCTTGTGGTGTACCCTTTGGTTAAAAAGGTCTTCTAAAGGACCCAACAAGGTTATTTTTGATGAAGTATAGATCTTATCACTGACCCAGTTTTAGGGATTAAGGGATGCATTTTAATTAAGGATGAGATATTGACATTAGGTGTTGGCAGCTCGAACAGTCTCCTGAATGTCTTTCCGGGGTTTGGTTGCCCGTTCGTTAATTTTTTTGTCCAACTTACATGTTTACTAACAATTATAAATTCACTGAAATACATTGATTATTATTATTATACTAAAATTCTGTTAACGATGGACGGTACTCACAAGTACTTTTTTAGATAATAATTAATTATCTTCACTTATACAATATATTTTCTAACAGGGCTTTTTCTTATTCAATTGTATACTTTACAGGTTCGCCTTAAAAGTTTGTTTAGCTTTTGTTGTAAGAATTTTCTGATAACGATAAATATTTACTACAGAAATATTTTAAACAAACTTTAGAAATACTTAATTCTAAAAACTTTTCTTTGAGAGAACCTGTTCACAGTTCAATAGATAGAGCTGTTAAAGTTTTATTTATAATTTATGTTGTTCAAAATCTAACAACAATTGTTATTCAAGACACGAAGAAAACTTTTAAAAGTAAATACATCACGAGTAAGAATTGAAAACTCCGATACGATACCGAACCCAAACGGCCCCTAGTCTTGCCAACGATCTCTTTCGAACAAAACAAAAACAAGCATTAATAAGAAACAAAAACCGTCTTAACTTACCTTTTACGCTAATGACACTCCATTTTCTGCAAACGCCACAAATTCCTCTCACAATCCCCCATCAGTCACAACAGAAAAACGTTTAAACAAATCCCTTATCAAACCACACCGGCCGAAACGATAACGAAACTACGAACGTGCGCGTTAACGTTACAACGTTTGCGTGAAACCGTAGAGTTTTTCGCGTAACGCAGCGAACGCGTACTTGTAAGTTATAGAATAGCGGTGAACGGCGAATGCGGCCGCATCGGTCTCATGTTAGAACGCAAATGACTGGCGGCATCGAAGCAGTACAATCGCCATGACGTCAGCTCAAATGAAATTAAAAATGGAAGAAAAAAAAATCAGAAGAAGCTTCACTTGAATGAATCTATAGAGCGTTATTGGTAACATGTCTAAGTAAAAGAGAAAGTTTTACAGACTTACTTAGTCATTCGCGTCGATTCGAAAGTGCAAGTACCATTCGTTTTGTCGGAGTAAGCATAATAAACGTTTGTAAACAAGCAAAGAAAACGTACTCTCATGAAAGCAAAACTAGCCAAGTCCGTCTACACAATTTTAGTATGTGACTTCCGAATTTTTGCGTAACCGGCTCCCACAGTTCTTTTGTTATGTTCCGTAAGACATTCTTGCATAATTAATGCTTAACGTAAACGGTATAGTTTTACCGTTTGCTCCCATTTTGATAACGTCTTACGTGATTATGATTACGTAAGTTATGTATTAGACAGAGAAGCCCATTTATTGTGTACTGTAGATATGTAACTAGTGTAGTGGCTATAATAATAATAGCCAATTGTTACGGCTATTGTGATGTGCTAAAAATGGCACCTTTGTATCCGTAACGTATCTTTATAGTTGTTTTTACCTGGTATTTAAACTGTGATGGTTTAATAATAGTGTTATTTGTATAATTCATCGCTTCAGTCAAACTACAGTAGGTTATGTATAGCTATAATTATTTTTATGCAATTCAGGAAAGTATTTATTTTCATATTCTGTATTCAATGAAGGTATTTAAATCTATATATATAAAAGGAGAAACTGACTGACTGACTGACTGACTGACTGACATATCAACGCACAGCCGAAACTACTGGGACTAGAAACGTGAAATTTTGCACACGGCTTCCTTTTGTAATGTAAGGGAGCACTAAGAAGGGGTTTTTGGAAATTCGACCTTAAAAGGGGTGAAAAAGGGAAGGGATATTTCGTTTGTATGAAAAATCTTATTCCTTGAGTTAATAAACTTGAAACTTGGCTCAAATACTTATCTTAGTAAATTATGAACTTTGTAATTTTTGGTTTTTCTAAACTACCCCCACGAGGGGGATCGGGGGGTGTCAAAATGTGTATGGAAGAATTTTAACACGCAGTCCGATTAACTCGAAACTCAGTATTTATACTTAAGTCCAAAAATAAAAAATAACCTGTATTAAGGTTTTTCGAAAATCTACCCCGGACGGGGTGAAAAGGGGTAATTAGATTTTTAAGAGGAAGATTTTACTGTGTGGCTTGATTAACTCAAAAATTGGCATAAGAAATCTTTGATTTGAGTTATGGAAATATCTTAAACGATTTTTTTAAATTCCACCCCTGTGGGGGTGAAAAGAGGGGATACAGATTATATGAAAAATCTTATTCCTTTGGTTAATACACTTGAAACATGGCAATATTTGCCTCAGGAAATAATAAAAATTGTCACTCTTAGTTTTTTAAAACAAGTATGGAACACTAAGACTGTAAGAACAGTAAGGAACAGTAAGGAAAAATTTTAACGCGCTGTCATATTAACTCGAAACTCGGTACTAAAACTTTTTCGGAAGTCAGTGTCTTTGGATCTGTATTTTAGGTTTTTGCCACTGACTTCCGAAATTGAAGTTATTTTTCACTTTGTAGTGTTTGTTTTGGAAGTCGGTTGTTTTTATTGTTCGCTTTTTAGTGGGTTTGTTTGTATCTGAGTTACAATAACCTAATGACAACTGCTCATCACCTTTTACAAAACATTGCTTTACCGATGCAGGGACGTTAATTGTTGAGGAGTTCTCTTGGTACTTCACCATCAGCTCCACTTCACCATATGCATTGTGACGAGCTTCTATTGCTTAGCAATAATTTTAAAGTAATGGAATCGCAACCCGTGAAATACTTATTATTGAGTTGTCCGGTGGCCATCTCACCATCTGTGGTCTTCGTCATCAATTCTACTTCACCAAATGTTGCTTTCCGAGAGCAAATGCACACGCTACTATAAAAAATACCAAAATCGCTATAGGTGTGCCTATATTGAAGAGTTCCCTCGATTTCTCCAGGATCCCATCATCATATCCTGACCTGATGACAATGGGACCACCTGGAAAGTATACCCTTTCAAACAAAAAAAGAATTTTCCAAATTGGTCCAGCCGTCTTCGAGTAATCGGGGAACCATAAAAAAAAAATATTCCGAAGAACTGAGAATCTCCTCCTTTTTTCAAGTCGGTTAAAAATAATTTATAGCCAGAGTGCATCTCATGACATTTCCAATAAGCCCCAACACGGCTAGGATACATTGTTTTATTACCGATGATCTGAGTTCAATGGTACCATTTTCATCAGAAGCATTTATTTAAATTTGCTTCTTCATAGTGGTTTAACTATCTTAATCGAGATATCTTATCGCCACCCGTGAAATATTAATCATTGATGAGTTCCTGTTGCCATCTATGGTCTTCTTCGTCAGTTTCACTTCACCAAATCATACTTTCTGAATGCAAATGCTTGATTTGTTGACGAAAATACCAAAAGTGTTTGCCTATAATGTTTGAGGACTTCCCTCAATTCCTCACGGATCCTATCATCAGAAATGGATTTGGATAAAAAAGGGCCCAATCTGGAAGTCCAATCCTTTCAAATAAAAAATAATTTTTCAAATCGGTTTATAAATGACGGACTAACGGTAACAAACATTAAAAAAAACCATACAACCGAATTGATAACCTTCTCCTTTTTTTGAAGTCGGTTAAAAATAGTAACGAAGTCAGAACTGTGCATTGCATATATATTTGAAAAGAAGTGATTGAACGAGTCTGTTGCGCACACTATAGTTTTTAGAATTTTGGTCCGTTTGTTGTTCGTCGGGATGTATGTTCCGAATTGGCGCCAAAACGGTTGATTGAATTTAGAGGAAATTTGGCATACAGATGTCTTAGAACCTGGATTAACACGTAGGGTAGGTACTAATTTGATATATTCCGACATACACGCGGGCGAAGCCGCGGGCAAAAGCTAGTAAATTATAAAGATAATTGTTCTGGAACTTCCTTTTTCCAGTCGACCGGTCAAAAGGAATCAAACGAAATCTACTTAGTGGCTAGAATGGGTATGTATACTAAACTTATCTATGTGATGACTATCTGACTATGCCCAAAAGGAGTCAAGGACTCAGAACAATGTATGGAACAGTCTAACGGGATATTATGAATGAAATATTGCTTAAAAAACTCAATTCAATTCTCAATTTCTCAGTAGTAGCCCGGAGTCTGGATTTGTGCCCGGTAAATGGCAATAGGCTCGCCCCCTATTACATGGGACTTAAACATAACTGGCGAAATGTGGGTGTATTATAGGTACACCTCTGCCTAACCCTTTTTCTGTATTTTTATATTATGTTTTCTTATATAATTATGTCGTTGTCTTTATTGTGAATGCTGCGTATACCTGTAATAGGCATACATACCAGCACTTTTACTTTGTCTTGTTTTATTGTTTTATTATTAATTCATTGTATGTATTGCTGTTGGCGTACCAAATAAATAAATAAACCCTTCGGGGAAACAAGGCGTGATGTTATGTTGATGTTATGTTATACTGCTTAAAAAACATGTTCCGGAATTAACGCACAACCTCTTAAGGGGTCATTGTACTCATCACTATGAACAACTTTTACTATGGAATGAAAACTGAAATCGCGAAAAAAACTAGGTGTTGCCTACATTTTGACGAGTTATGCGAACATAAATGTAGCCCTTAAGAGGTTGTGCGTTAATTCAGGGACAACTTGTATGTATTTTATGCGGTTGATCGGTGGAATAAATCAATTCGATTTTTTCCTTTACTTCTCGGGAAAGTAGGCAATTTTCCTAATCTCAACATACAAACATTGCTGAAGATCTCTACGAAGTCTTTGACTGCTGCTTTGGTTAAGTGGTCGCAAGCGCTACTGCTGAGCGCGAGGTCCTGGGTTCGATCCCAGGTCGGGCAATGTGTTATTGGTTTTTCCATCAGGAATTTCTCAGTAGCAGCCAAGAGTCTGGATTTGAGTCCGGTTAATGGAAATAGGCTCGCCCCTTATTAAGTACATGAGATTTACAACATGAATGTGTAACTGGCGAAATGTGAGTGTAGGTACATCTGTCTGACCCTACGGGGAAAACCGGCGTAATTTATTTTTGTAATGTTTAATTTAGTAATGTTATGTCATGCTTTTATCTATCGAAGAGTACCCGGAAAACTGAAGTACTCCAGTACAGTACAAATCAGAACCTGCCCACGTATATTATTAACACGTACAAAGGTGCCAATCAAGCTGTTTTCACCGACCTTCGTCCAGATAATTTATTAGATAAGACTTCATTATTAAACCGCAGCATACAGGATCAAATGCTAGCGAAACTCCGCAGACGTGATGGGTATCGATATTCAAACACGACAAAATAAACATAAAAAAGATTTGATGACTTTTTTGGGGTCAATGACAGCTGGTAGTGTTGTTGTGTGTGAGTTGATAAAATCTGTTTTATCAAAAGAGAGTTGATGAGTTAGCGATACTCATCACGCTTGTGAAGTTTACACAAAAAATAATGATTTATAAACCGATATTTAAAGTGACTACCTACCTGGTTGAAGATCCCAAAAAAAAACATCATCAAACTAATTTCATTTTTATCATATTTAGATGCCGATACCCATCACGTCTGCGAAGTTTCGCTAGCTAATTTAATTTGACCCTGTATTGTTCCCGATAACGGAACCAATGTTAATAAGAAGTAGTTCCGATATCCAAACGAGATTGCTTTTATTATTACGATGAGGTAAAAACATAATGTTCGTATGTTGAAGAGTAAAAGAAAATACTTTCAATTTACAGCAACTTTACAAGTTGTAGTAATAAAAATGTAATAAATATGCGCATGTAATGATAGTAAGAAAGTAGGTAAGTATGGAGATAATATCTGCGATTTCACACCATTAAAACTTGGCTTGTTAAAGTACCAATATAACGTACATGTACATACGTATGCATTTCTATCCGAAAGACGAAAATGAAATAAAGAACGTGGTCATAGCAAACAGAGCGAAGAGAAAACAGAAAACAAGGAAAGCTGACTCCATCATCTTATCATAGAACAAATAAGTATTTATTCTGATTTGGGACTGGAAGCCGATCAAAACATAGTTGGGAAAAGGCTAGGCAGATAATGACTTCCTTGTAGGTAAAACGAAGGTAAGGGTCAGAGTACCAATCTCCTTCCAGAAAAGATTTTCATCCGAGCTACCATTTTGGAAATGTAAAGCGTTTTATAAAAAAAATTAAAAGCTCCTAACTCGGAAACGGTGCGTCGTAAGGCCTTGATTCTCAGAAACTAAATGGTTTGGGCTACAGTGATCTCCGTAAATAAGGCAGAGATATTAGAGAAGAGATCCCGATTAGTAATTCCCCTTAAATTAACGAAACGGTCAACTACATTATCAATTATGCCATCAATTTTAAGCATCTTTTGCTCTTCGTTTTTCACATGGTTAATGCACTTTTGCACACACTTTTTTCTTTGATCCCATTTTCTTCGGCGAAGAAAAAATGCAAGCGTTGCTTGGTCCAGGTTCACTCATGTTTTTAAGCACGAAAACGTCAACATAACAAAAACAAAACAATCAACAAATAACTTTAAGGTTTTAGCTTTCAGCAAAATAGGAACCTTACTCGTTTAACTAATTCCATTGAAAACGTTGGTCGATAAAACCGTATTTCATCTATGATCAAATTCGTCTATTTTAAACAAAACTTAACAAAACAAGAAACTTAATGAAAACAACAAAAGTTACAATGGAATAAGAATTCAAGGAAAATATCTGGAAAGCGCTACTTCCCGTATCAACAAGTTGATCGATAGTAAAGATGGCGGATATATCCCGACCGATGAAAAAACGTCACATTTTAATGTAAAAAGTATCTGTGGTCTATAATTTAGTAGTATTAAAATGCGCTCGTAGTTTGGGAATCAAGTCTTTTTTGGGTGTTTTTACATGTAAACGATTTAATAAATAATTAATAAAAATTAAGAAAACAATTTAAGGCATATATGATATTCGAGTTCAAATAAGTCTGAAAGGATTACATAAGTTCTACAGACATTGTTCTAAAATATCATTTACAGTGGTGTCGTCAGCGAAATACTTCCGTAGTTATTTAAAAAAAATATATTCACTTCATCAATCGTGACCTTCAAAGTACCCTTTTTATGGTTTGTTTACCTTTTATCTCACGGCTCCCTGAATGCGTTATAGGTACTTATTACTTTTTAATAGTTTATAAAAGAGTATTAATGACTTTTTGATGATGACACTCATCTATACGATCGCTTCATATGATTAATGTAATTATAAATAAACAAATACTACTGATGCTGGTGTTGAACTTTTAGGACATATTTATAATGCACGGGAAGCAGTGGCGCAGCTACAATTATCATTAAAGGGAAGCCGAACTAAAAATTGTTCAGTTCTCATAAACTCAGATCAATAAGAAACTCAGACAAAAACCTGTAGGTTTTTAATCTAATGATGTATTAAATATAATTATGTGATGTGATGTGATACACAGTTACACACAGGTTTACCATATTATTTGCCAAGTAGACATTAAGAAGAAAGGTTGTTCCGAAGGGAAGCCGATAGGAATCAGGTTGTATGAAGGCTACGCCCCTGATGGGAAGATAACTGCGATGCCTTGGGCATCTTTTGTGATTTGTCGAAGGCATTTGATTGCATTCTTCATGAAACGTTAATCAGGAAACTCTGCCATTACGGGATCCGGAACACCGCTCTGGATCTTCTTACTTCATATTTGAGTAATAAGATTCAGTGCATTGACGTTAATGGAAAAAGATCTCCCGGATCTACAGTAAAAATGGGAGTCCCGCAGGGCTCAATTCTTGGTCCTTTCTTGTTTCTTATTTATATTAACGACTTGCCTTACCTCACAAAAGAAAATCATGATATAGTGTTGTTTGCGGATGACACTTCACTTTTGTTAAAACGTAAACCTCAGCAGCTGGTTACTGACGATGTAAATAGCGCGATCTAAAAAGTTGTTCACTGGTTCAATGTAAATAATTTACTTATTAATGAAAAAAAACCAAATGCATTTTTTAAGTTTACGCTACCTCACGTTAGGCAAGTGAAAACTAATGTGTTGATAAAGGGCGAAGAATTGAATCCTGAAGATAGCACAATATTCTTGGGCTTAACTTTGGATGGTAAGCTTCAGTGGGGCCCACATATAGATAAATTGAATAGCGTCGGTCAATCCCTGTAACGCGCATGCGTACATGCACGACACGTTATTAAATATCCCATCGTTTGTGGAACAGCACCACATTAACACTCCAGGACAGAGTCATAGATGAATCTCCACCTGAATAGGTTTTTCTTATTTCGTCTCAATATCTTTATGTTCCTCATTATTCCTCAAGACAGTTAATCGATAGTCGCAAGACTATCATTCTCAGAGCTATAAAAAACCTGCATTGTTTTATTCTCGACTTTTCCCGTCGGGTTGCAATTAGACTCGATAATTGTAACTAATCGTTCGTAACGGGACAACTGGCGCTAAGTAAAGAAAAACAAAAGGTTTATTTGGTACAATAAGAAGCATAAAGGCATGGCGCCAAGCGATAGAAAGTAGCGTCTTCATTTCGTGCTGATTGGTTTTGTGCGAGAAAGCAGTCATGCTATTTGTGTTTTGTACTCGATTCCTACTGAAATTTTGAAGTTGAAAAAGTTAATAATAAAAACCAGTTCACTTTAGTTACCTAAACCCATAGCCCAATAATTATTTTTGTTTCCATATCCTGCAATAGTCCTACACCAACAGGGGGTTATCCTTGGGTGCAATTGTGCAGTGCATACAGGGATAATCGTCGTAGATTGGTGCCTCATTTCACTGAAAACGTCGCACGGGCCTCTGCGAGTTGGCTTCGGCCCCTCGTACGCTTTCCAAAGGTCCGAGACCCCAGGGTCTCGAGAAATGTCAGACGTAAAAAATTAATAATAATAGTAATATAGCCTTTATTAACAATCTTACAAGTTACATTTAGTCTTACATACATACATACATACATAACCAGCCTATAATCTTCCCACTGCTGGGGGGACACAGGCCTCCTCTCTGTGAGAGGGAGTGGGCCGTAATCTACCACGCGGGCCCAGTGTGCGTTAGTAGATGTCACATATCTTCGAATTTTTGATTCTAGGACATGCCTGTCACCTCACGATGTTTTCTTTCACAAAGTAAAGCGCCTGCCTGGGATCGAACCCACGACCAACTCTAAAGTCGGGGCAGTTATCGCTGAGCCACCACTGCTCATTAGTCTATTGCTATTTAATCTTATTTCTACTTATTACTGCGGGAATGTTTAGATTATAATATTTATTTTCATTATTCGACATCGGTTTTTTGATTGTCTTGCTTTCCAGCATAGGCCTCCCCAAGTGTTCTCCACAAGCATCGATGTCTTGCTTTCCTCTTCCAAGTCGTCCCTGCCGCCTTTTTGATGTCATCTTCCCATCTACGACACTGTCTGCCTACTGTAAAATCTACATAAATAAACAAAATTGAAGTGTCTGTTTGTAATGCCAAAATAACAACTTTTACTAAATGCATAAGAAAGTATATACGGTACTTATAACAAAAAAGCAATTTTTAACATTTTTGTCTGTCTGTTTGTTCCGGCTAATCTAAGAAACGGCTAGACCGATTTTGATGAGACTTTCACAGGCAGATAGCTGATGATTACGGAGAGTAACTTAGGCTACTTTTATTTTAGAAAAATAATTAGGTTTCCGCGCAAAAAAAAAATAAAATCCATGAAATTGTGGACAAAAAGTCGTATTTGAAAAATTCTTTTGAATTTGGCAGCCCAATTCTCGAGGATAGTTATAGGCTATTTAACATTACACTAAGAACCTTAGGAGCCGAGCAAAAAAAAAAGAAAGAACACCAAGCGAAAACGAACTGGGCTGGCGATGCAACGCGACGGGTCGGGGGATGAGGGAGTTTTATTAAAATGCGGCTGTTAATTTAGTATATTGTGTATCGTACGACTTCCACGCAAACAAAGTCGCGGGGCACAGCTAATGCCAAATAAAACAACTGAAGTGGAAATGGGCAGGCTATTTAATAAGAAGTAGGACAGAGAAATAGGCCAAAGAAGTGACATAATGGTGTCCAAAATATTCAAATTCAGTCATTTATTGTGGATCATAGGTTCATAAGACGTTGTGTTAGTTACAGGTTTTTCAGCTATGTCCCGCCATTTAGGCATACAATATTCATATTATAAGTTCGGTATGTAGTTAAAATACCTACAATACACCAAATTGTCATGCAATATAAAACTAGAAGGAAAGGCAGGCATTTAAAAAAGTTACTTATGACTAAAATTTAGGTTTTAAGGTTAATATCTCCTCTAACCGTGCAAGAAGTTATCGGTTATTGTTCGTTAAAAATTAAAACCAATTTAAAAAGTTATCCAATACATTTTTGGCTATTCCATCGTTATTGCTGATACTATGTCACTTTGTCTGGGCCCTCTGGACCTCATAGTTCAAGCTTTTTCTAATTTCCACTTAATTTTAAATAAAAAAAACTTTGCGATTACAATGGGTAGAAGATACTTTATTTTACACCAAAATAAGTCAGAGGTTAATTGTTTTTTGCAGAAATCTTCCATTTTGTATTGTACTAGCTTCTGCCCGCGACTTCGGCCGTGGAAAATGTCTTGTTCTAATTTTAACATAAGATTACACTCGTTTAGGCAGCGCATGCAAATAATTCTGTTTTATGAAGAATTTCTTTCCGACTTACTAGACAAAAGTTGTGATAGCTCGGTTAATATACATGTTATAAAAATAATTTATAGCCTATAGCACTCAGGAATAATGTAGCTTTCTACCAGTGAAAATTTTTTTAGAATGGGATCATTAGTTCCAGAGATTACCCCCTATATACAAACTTTACCTCCTTATAATATTAGTATAGAAGTATATACAGTGTGAGTCTTTATAATGTGCACATATCGAAATGAGGGAATCTATGCTTAATTTTATCGACGGAAAAAATGTTAAAAAAATCTAAATATTTATTAATATTTTTTATGGATTTTTAAAAAAAATTGTTTGCTTTTGTGACCCCAGTGTATACAAAACTGTGTAACTTTTAAACTAAACGATTTATCACGATGAAACAAACTCCATAATGTTTGGAAGTAATTAGGTGTCGTCATAAAATAAAAATTATGGAAAAAAATAGCCATAATCAAATATAAACATTTTTTTTTGGCAAAAATCTGATTTTTTTTCATTAATTTTTACAAAAATTGTAAAATTTCTCAATAACATGCCCCCATCACCTTCTTTTTTTATAACTTTAAGTTATTCTTCATTGTATTAGGAACCTAACGGTAAAAATTGCATGTTTTTAACTCAACCCCAACATTTTTTATCAAATGTCAAAGAAAGGCCCAACGCATAGCTACGCACATTATTTAGCAGGTAGATAAACTTTTTTTTGTTAACTTTGTTGTGAATGCGCGCGGGTCGTTTCAAAGATGGCACTCCGAACGCGGAATCGTATTGTTCTCATAAGGGTGGTTTGTTTGGGATGATAATTAATGCAAAAGAGTTCAATTGAAACCCATTTATTATTAAATACAAAATTTAATGCATCAGGTTCTCAAAATGTCCACCTCGTTGTTGTAAACACAAAGCCGCGCGAATTAGAATTTGGTGTGTCGCTCTCCTTATCATTTTGGGATCATTGCGAATATCATTCGCACAGTTTATTATGCGGTCACGCAAATCGGCCTCACTGTTGATGGGGGTACTGTAGACGCGTTGCTTCATGGTCCCCCATAGGAAATAATCAAGGGGCGTCAAATCGGGTGAACGCGCAGGCCACCCTACAGGTCCTTGCCGGCCGATCCATTTGTCATGATAATTTTCGTTTAAAAATCTTCTTACATTTGTAGCGTAATGGGCAGGACATCCGTCCATCTGAAGAAACATCCTTTGACGCACAGCCAGTGGGACATCTTCCAATAACTGAGGCATATCATCTCTCAATAGACTTAAAAATCTTTCACCAGTCAACGTTCTCGGCAATATGACTGGTCCAATCAACATGTTATCGATAAGACCAGCCCAAACATTTATCGAAAATCTTACTTGGAAAGTAGATGACCGTTTCAGTTTCGGGTTTTCACCTGCGCGGCACCATCTGTGTAAATTTCGACAGTTAGTAATACCGTCTCTAGTGAATGTCGCTTCGTCCATCCATAGTATTTTTCTTGGAAAGTTTGGGTTTGCTCTGGTTTTTCTTTGAATCCATGTGGACATCACACACCTTGGACGCCAGTCTACGTCTTCATGTAGATGTTGCACCCTTTGATAGTGATAAGGATGCAATCCTTCTTTCTTTAAAATACGCCACACTGATTTTTGGGATATTCCGTGACGAAGAGCCAGTCGTCTAGTACTTATGGATGGATCAGCAAACAAATCACTTAATACTGCTTGTTCAGTAGCCGCATCAATAATTACTTGAGGTGGCTCGCGACGATCTCTACTTGATCCAAGTCCAGTGATCGACAACCTTCTGTGAACTTCCTGGAAGTTTCGGGCAGATGGCACTGGTTGCCTGTTAGGATACGCAGCTATGTAAGCCGCGCGCGCAGCTCTGGCACTTCCTTGTCCCACTCCATAATATAAATGTATGTCGGCGATGTGTGCCGGGGAAAATTCACTTAAACGCGGCATCATGTAGCAGCGAACGAAAGTTATGAAAGTCCAGCGAACGAAAGTACCGAAACACATGTAGCAGCGGCGAATAATTCGGAGCGACTGCCAGTCTGACATCTGTCATAATTCAAGTTCCTTTGGCTGGCCCTACCTCCCCGACCTGCGCACATTCAAAAGAAAGTTTATCTACCTGCTAAACAATAGCTATGCGTTGGGCCTTTCTTTGACAGTTGATAAAAAATGTTGGGGTTGAGTTAAAAACATGCAATTTTTACCGTTAGGTTCCTAATACAATGAAGAATAACTTAAAGTTATAAAAAAAGAAGGTGATGGGGGCATGTTATTGAGAAATTTTACAATTTTTGTAAAAATTAATGAAAAAAAATCAGATTTTTGCCAAACAAAAATGTTTATTTTTAAATGTGGCTATTTTTTTTCCATAATTTTTATTTTATGACGACACCTAATTACTTCCAAACATTATAGAGTTTGTTTCATCGTGATAAATCGTTTAGTTTAAAAGTTACACAGTTTTGTATACACTGGGGTCACAAAAGCAAACAATTTTTTTTAAAAATCCATAAAAAATATTAATAAATATTTAGATTTTTTTTAACATTTTTTCCGCCGATAAAATTAAGCATAGATTCCCTCATTTCGATATGTGCACATTATAAAGACTCACACTGTATAGAGGCATGAGGAACAGGGTGTAAAGTTCACTCATCCTCTATGAAAAGGGAGGATCCTCCGACCAGACGGGTGTTGTGTCTGGTGGGCTACTGCCCGACGGTTGATGTCGGGATGTTGTATATATGCTAGTCGCGCGGTAAACTCTGTTTGCGCGATGCAGGATTTTGCGTGACGTCAGTGTGACGCGTTCCATTGTGGCGATGCCGCCACATCACTCCCCTCCGGAGACCGGAGGTCGATAGTGGGCAGAGTCGTGTATCTTGCGATGCTTGCCAGGGCCAGTTGAGGTTCCAATGAGTCGGAACCGGGTGCCGCATAGTTCACCGTGAGTCGGAACTGTCTGCGGAGATGCCCCCATTGAGTCGGGGTGGCGCTGCGTTATGCTCCAATGCGTCGGATGTGGTACAGCGCCGGGTTGAGGCTGACTGCTGGCGTCGACCAGGAGAGGTTTGAAGGGCTCTGCTTGTTTGACCGGCCGAGAGTGCAGTGTGCTGTGCCAAGGTTGCTGATGAGGCTGAGGGTGATGACCAGGTATGCGCGGTCGCTGCATGCTTGTGGTCAGGATACCCGTTGAAGCCGTGGGTGCTGGCTGGCTGTGTGACTCGCTGCTCGAAAGCTCGAGGAAGTGATGCTGATGACGTCACGCTGTAGTAGTTGCACGAAGGCTGCGCTGACGTTCATGTTCGGGGTCACCAGTATAGAGGCATGAGGAACAGGGTGTAAAGTTCACTCATCCTCTATGAAAAGGGAGGATCCTCCGACCAGACGGGTGTTGTGTCTGGTGGGCTACTGCCCGACGGTTGATGTCGGGATGTTGTATATATGCTAGTCGCGCGGTAAACTCTGTTTGCGCGATGCAGGATTTTGCGTGACGTCAGTGTGACGCGTTCCATTGTGGCGATGCCGCCACATATAGATGAGTCGGTTAGAGCCTTGAATATATGTTTACAAGCTGTTATGGATCTTCTGTACCTACCTACTTCATGTAACTTCCCCGGACACGCAATGATGTACGAGTATGTAAAACGCGATTCACTATCGAGATAACATCGATGCAAATCGATAGATCGAGAGCAATCGATGTTACATAGTAATTAATTTCGCTGTTCCGCTCGTGTTAAGAAGATGTTCAGAGCGTTGTTGTGAATTATTATTCGTGAGGTAATGTTTGGCACAGATTCGCTGGTTTGTGTTGAAAATGAAAATGACAAATCGAGAAATGGAATGAAAATGTTTCAAATGTGTAAACTTTTTTTTAGGAAAATAAAAACCGACTTCCAAAAAAAAAAAACACTACAAAGTGAAAAATAACTTTAACTTCGGAAGTCGGTATCTTTGGTTTTGTATTTTCGTTTTTTGCTACTGACTCCTCCTTTTTTTTCGTCGGATAAAAAGGTTATATCATGCAATAAATAAAGCTTCAGTTAAGTACTCTTCGCCGACAGGACACTTCCCTGACAGGACATGACCAAATGCGTTAGGTTAGGTTAGAACTGTGATCAACCGCGCGCGAATCGAGCGAGCGAAGCGAGCGGTGCCGCGGCAACGGCCGGCAAGCACTACATCCAAGTTGGTCGCAGTTACTTAGGAATTATTCGAGTAGGAATAGATGCACAAGAAAACAAAATCAAAGTCCTGTCGGCGAAGAGTCCCGTCGAAGTAAAGTCTTGTCGGTGTTCAGTCTGTCGGCGTAGTGTCTGTCGGCGTTTAATCCTATACTCCTAGATTGAGAGTGTTCACAGAAAATCTATTCAGCCGTTTGAAGATTATCAGCTCTTTTCTAGTTGATGAATGGATGTGAGCATCTTCTGCAGGTCTGATCGCGTCGAAATTTGGTATTCTGTTACTTCAGTGATATTAGAATAACATAGTAACCTTGAACTGATGCTGCAGCATCACCTGGAATTTGCAGGATACCCAACTCCCTCACCAACTTACAGCAGAGGTATCGTGTTTGAGCTCATTGGAATGGTTTCAATGAATAGGTTATAAATAGATGTGTGTCGGGGGTTTTTTTTTTAATTTATATTATTAAGATCATCGATCCCTCTAGGATGGCGGGTGACAAAGTTGTTTATTCAGTAGGTGGGTGGGTGGTTTGAAAACTAAGAATGAAAAGGATTTATTTTAACCTTTTAACTATGAAAATCACAAAAGGCGTGAAAGTCACATTAAGTAATGAAACTTCTCTAAAATACAATCCAATAATTTGCGTACGGATTGCAAAGTTAACTCTAAAACTAGCACTTTATATGGTTACGGTATGATTTCACCAGTGTGTATGTTACACGAACCAATCTATGTTTCACCAGTCACGATGGGTTAGTAAATACTTAAACAAGTAATGTACAGTGAACCAAAGAGATATCGCACGCTTAATCATATACTGACCGAGTAGTGTTTCGGTCAAAATTTAATTAAGTACACCAAGAAGTTTATTTTAACGCCCTCTTTCGGCTGATCTCGGAATTTTTTTGATATCTTGTTTCTAGGCGAAGTTAAACCTATATGTGTCTCTTTCACACGCAAACGTTTCTACGAGACTGAGACAGATATCAGTATGCGTTTTTGCGATTTCCCGAAAAACGTCTTTTTTGAGTTATGTCAGTATATAATTAAGCGTGCGATATGTACCATCGCGGACATTTGCGGTGAACTTTTCAACCTTATTACCTTAGTAACCTAGTACCTTCGTGACCTTATTACTAAGGTAATAAGGTTGAAAAGTAGTTCACCGCAAATGTCAGCGATGGTACGCAGGACACCTGACTAAAGCGTAGCATAACGTAATCAGGACGTTCCCACTTTTGGGAGACCGTAACTGTGTGTCACATTTGTAGGACATGCCGGTTTCCTCACGATCTTTTCCTTCACCGTTTGAGAGATGAAATAAATTACACAAACTAAAGTGGCTGCCTAGGTTCGAACCCACGACCCACGACAAGTAAGACAGGGCCTTTACCACTGGGCCACCACTGCTAACCTAACTATGACTACTTTTTTGTTACCCTGTTGACAATGTAGTGAGTAATCAAGTCTTCGCTCAAGCCTGTCTGAGCTTCTGATGTCTACGTTTAAAAAAAGAAAAGAAAATTCAACTAAAACTGACTATTGAAAAGCGTCAAACAAGCAAATAATACTTACCGTTTGAAATCATATCCGCGGTCATCTCTGTTTATCCTATTTGGGGTAACAAGCGTGATTTATGTTAACTGTGAATATTAGATAGCATCATAATGTATTTTTTATATAATACCCACCTACAGTATTTTTATCTCACGAAGAGACGCGCGCTATAGTTGTGGTTACCAAGTGTACAAACACTCTGTGAATGTGTGTGTAAGCAGGAGCTCTCGGTACTGTCCGAGCCAATGGAGAACTCGGAAGTGTGTGTGTACGTGTGCGTGAGTGTGTTATGTGCTAACGCTATTCGTCTTCACGCACACATTCACAGCATGTTTGTACACTTGGTAAACACAAGTAAAGTGCAGGTCACTTCGTGAAATAAAAATACTACATAATATACCAAACTATGTAGTCGACTGTACACACTTGTCTGCGTTTCGTCAAATCATTTGTATCATGCATGATGATTAAACTTTTACAACTTCAAATTGTCATTTAGTAACGTGTGTTGAATATGAGGAACTTTCATATTTTCTCCTGACGTGTAGTCTTTTATATGTACTTAAGAAGATTCGATAGGTAATGTCTAATGTTACGTAAAGAGTACAATACAGTTAATTAGAGTGAAAGCGCCAGAGTAGCCCGCAAAATTCAAATTTCACGGGCTACCTTAGCGCTTCCCTCTTAAAGAGCCATGTTTTTGGATAATGTGACATGTAATATTTCCCGTCTATTACACATACATAAAAAAGTCTCCGTGACTGTATGGTAGACAACGTAAAGCATAACAAAAAAGCAAAGCGGAATAGCAACATGAAAAGGTTAAAAAATATCGTGATAGATAAACTAAGACAGTTGCTATGAAAACCCAGTAACATATACTTATTGACAGTTTCGTACAGAGAAAAGTATTGAAACTTCCTCCTGTGCCTCCTCACCTCAGTACGATACTTAGCAACACCCTCACGGATCGGACAGGGTTTTTTACATGTTGTGTGTTGTCCGACTGCTTTTGTGTCCAAAGGTCTTTCCACTGTCTGTTCATAATATTATAGTTCTAATGTTATAAGTCCTCATGATGAATTTCGTCTCTCCTGACCATGACATTCCTGCGCAGTTTTCTATTTCACAAATGGATCATGACATCTAATTATCATAATCTGAACGTAAATCCGTAATTTTATTAGGAGAAACAATAATTTCTGTTTCATAAAAGTGAAAGAAGAAAAGTAGACATAATGATATCAGTTTCTTTCAATAGCAATTACATACATGATCGCATTATTAGATGTCATTTAGTACGGTTTTTCTTCATAGAGTAATTGTAATAATTATCTACTTATGCTTGAAGAATATGTAGCTTTCAATATCTCTGATGAGGCTTATTTGATTAGCTTGTCAATCAATAATCCTCCTCCTCTAATTATTCCTAAACTCTAGCGGTAGAATTATGGTCCTAATGGCCGCTACTATGAACAGTAACTAATTGGGAAAGTTGCACCTCAAATTATAACTCCCTGCCAATCAGGGACCGAAACCGGTATGAACGATACGGGTATTTTTTCGGTTACAACTTTTTACAGGTTATCTTAATTCTTAAAGTGAATACAACCGGTATTAATACCTAATACCGGTAACCGAAATAAAGTTACCTTTATCTTACACGTGTCCGTCGGCGTTAGTCAAAGGGCCTGCGTCGCTAAGTGTGTCAAAGAGCCGAGTCGACCCGCGCGCCGGTGAACGCCTAGCAATCTCGGCCCTGGCTGGCTGGCGATATTCTGTTTGTTTCTCGTAATAAAGGCTATTTTTAGGTAACCGGTATTCAAACCTAAATAGAGGTAACATATTTCTTATTCTTGCTTACCCAGATAGCGGTAACCTTAGTCGTAGAGGTATCCGTAATTTATAAAGGTTTTCGGTCCCTGCTACCAATGATACTAAATGGTCAACGGATCACAATTTATTGTGAAAGCGGAAAGAGAATTTATTAGACATTTTATACCAGATAGGTTAAGTGGAACTTTTGCAGAGGTGGTGGAACAGAGGGCCAACCACCACCTCATAAAGCAGTATTATTTTAATGTTACTTCAGTGTGATAAACTATACAGGACGTCTAGCTCCATCTCTTTCCCAAACTCAAGTAAGATTAAAATAATACTGCTTTAAGAGGTGGTGGTCTAGCTATTTATCATGTTAACTTGTTAACAGGAAGTGCATTAAGTTATCGTCCACCAGTAGAAAAACTAGCACGTCCCTCAGTCCTGCTGTCAACCTTACTGGTCGGCTAATCGCTTCACCACAAAAACAGCTTCGCTCATATTGCCTAAGCATAATCAGCTTGTAATATTCCCACTGCTGGGACACAGGCCTCTTCTCTTCTAGAGGGAGTTAGCTGTAATCCACCACGTGGGCCCAGCGCGGATTGGTAGATGTCACGTGTCTTAATATTTTTTATTTCCCAATCATCTGCCTAGCCTTTTCCCAACTATATTGGGGTCGGCTTCCAGTCAAACCGGATGCAGCTGAATACCAGTATTTTACATGGAGCGACTGCCTATCTGATCTCCACAACCCAGTTACTGGGTTACACGATACCCCTTATCTTTTATTTCCCAAGTGGGATTTATATATGTCCGTAGGTGGCACCATAGTGGGCCCTATCAGAATACCAGCGCTGCGGTATTTTTTTTATTTTTATATAGCAGCATTGTACTGAGATAGGAGCCTTTTGGCCTCGCACGGGTCTTTATTATTGTTTTTTTTTTTGTTTGTTTAGTTATTAGAAAAATATGTTAATTTAGTTAATTTTTAATGCTCCTTTTTTACTTTTTGTACTTCCCGTGCGTGTACCAAATAAAATATTTTTCTTTCGTTTTTCTTTCTTTCTTAAAGTTTTTGGTTCCAGCACATGCCGGTTTCCTTACAATGTATTCCTTCACCGGTTTGATAGCAGTGGTGATGAAATTAATTACACAAAGTAGAGTGCCTTCCTGGGTTCGAACCCACGACCTACAACACGTAAGTCGGGGCCACCACTGCCTCGTATACCACATCGACCCCTTTAAGGAAAAACATCGTAAGCGCCAAAAATCACAAAACGATTTTTTCTTCGTAACCTCTTAATTAGACAGTTTTACATCTTGTCGCGATTACTCTTAAATTTTATTTTAAATCCACACGACTTTATTGTTGTAAGAAATTATCATCGTAAATGAAAAACATCGTTCATTAGGAAAGAAAATACCCTTTCGTGTAAAAAGTGCAAACTATCCCTTACGATGCTCTTCCTGAAAAGGCTCGACATGTTAATAAGACATGAGAAGATGCAGGTAAAAATACGCTTTTGAATACCATAATGTATTTTACTATCGCATGGCCTTAAATAATGATTTATTAATAGTAGTATCTGTACCTAATAAATAATAATGTAGTTGTTAGTTGTTGATACATATCATTAACGTGCATTAATTACACTTTGCGCTACATACATTGGGTAATTTGTTAGCAGATGATATATGGGCAGCGATTTAATATAGATAATGCTGTTCGTTTTCACATCAGCATAATAATAATATAATGTGAACCTATATTGATCATTTGTGAGCTTCGGAAAATGGGACTAATATAATATACTAGCAACCCACCCCGGCTTTGCACGAGTAGCACTTATTATCTATAGCCCGATGATCTTTAATTCATGCAAGCCTAGTACTTGTTGTTAGGTTAGGTTAGGATAAAAAGGAGGAGGAGGAGGTTCAGATAAAAATATGACACAAAATTAACAAAAGCAAAAAAATAAATTCTGTTCATCCAGATTGCTCGAGCCGTTTACGAGTCCTTAGTGAACATACATACATACACACATCGTTTTGTAGATATAGATGGATGGATTCCAGCTGCTACGTTACAGCCAAAAAGCAGTTGATAAACGTCCCCGTAGAGCGAAATGTCATTAAGTCGTAAAACCCAGTTGTGAGTTGAAGTCGAAGGTGAGAGTTAAAGTTTTTGAAAATATAAATCGTCATAATTTTGGCTTGCCATTAACATACCTTAATGTTTTTAATTTTATTTTAAAGGCTGGCCGCGGCAAGCGTAGCTTAATCTGATCGATCAACCCGTGCGGCTGTTATTACTTAGCCACGAGACCCTCTTCATCGAGTCTTCATCCTAAATCATCAGTCCTTAATTATTCCGTATACAAGTTACAGCAGAGACGATTATAGACGATGGATACGTTGCAAAATGTTGGATACAAATAATTCCACATACAAAAATACATAGATACACGTGAAAAACATAACCTTTCTTTGCTGTCGCGCAGTTGGGTAACAATGTGGATAAAAGTAAACGGATGGATGATGCCACTAGCCATAATTTCAGTGGTAATCTTTAATAATTCCAGTCTTTTCTAAATAAACTAAAACCATCGAAAACTACAAACAAATCTGCTTTCAATGTTTACTCTGTAACTTACTAATCGTAATTCAAACCTACAAAGGTTGGTAAGATATAGGAACTGAAAATCAAGAAAAGGGAGAATAATACTGCATTAAAGACAAAGTCACTTAGTAACAAATGGAAGAAGCAAATACTTGTAAGGCTTGCATGCAATGGCACCACGTGAACAATAATGCAATTACGGAGGAATCTCATCAGTTGCATGCTCTTAGAAACCATAGGAAAGAACGTGTATTTTGTACGTCTTCGTTTTGTTTTTAAATATACACTGCAGGTTAATAGTGTTATCTAACTCCCAGATTTTATTATAACGTTATATTAAGTCTTTTAAAATTAATTCTAACCAAAATGACTGTCCGCGCCGAAAAAGAGAGTTCAAGTCACTTTGCGTTCAGAAACCCGGAAGGCGCGAGGCGAGGTGTCGGGGTGACCACGCGTTTGGATTCACAAAATGAATGCAGTAGGACGAGGCCTATGAAGTTAAGCTGTCAGAAGAACCTAAAGATGTGTTTAGACAGTACGAGGCTTGCGCCGCAAAAATTCATTTTTTCTTAATGTCAGATACCTTTGCTTGACATTGCCATTCGAAGCACATGCCTCACTTTACCCCTTCAAGTGCATTCGCGAATCATAAAAATTGGCTATAATAGCGGCGGCCTTGGCGAGGCCCCGACCCCTTTCGGACTACTTGCGTTTAAACCCCCATTTCTCGCTATTTTACTATGAAACCCATAGAAAACTGTAACTCATTCGTAATCTGTACAACATTTCCTATTCGTTGAAAACAAACATGTTTCAAACTAAAATCATGTTTTGTTATTTTCACCCATTGGCACTGGACAGAGTAGTCTGCATAGAGCATGTGGCGAGAATTGCCCAACGTAGTCACGGGGTGTGACTGCGTTGGGCAATTCTTGCTACATGCAGAGGTGCGGAAGCCACTTAGAAGAAAAACATCAAGAAATAAGCCATAGGTGCCGATATCTTATAGGCAAAGTATCTTTGTGTCATGCTTTCGAAATATACAACATTATTTTTAGTATATGCGAAACCTGAATATAGTTGGTTCAGAATAAGTAACTGAATCGATTCCAATAATTATTACATCATGTTATATTTTGTCCCAAAAATATTTTAAAATGGTTACAAGTTGGCCACCGAGTGACACTAAGTACTCTATAGGTACCTACTGCCAAATTATTATCAATGAGCGCAAGACGACGCTGGAGGCGCGGGCGGTGGGGGCGGCGCGGGGTTGCCGCGTGGTGAGCATGTTTTTGTACGGACAACCAGATAACATACCAAGCTTATAACTTTGTGATATTTCATGATACAGTTTTGAAATTTTGTATATAGATTCTTTACATACACGTGTTTCGGGTTTCGCATAAACTAAAACTAATTAATGTTGTAAAAGGAAAGGAATATAAAAGGAGTATGTAAGGATCGTAGCAGGTGCCTACCTCCATGGGAAGAAACAATAACACATGGCATACATAAACTCACGCCGAGTTTTTGTATGTATGTGTTTCCAAATATTAATAAGATTTGTAGTGATTTTAAACATTAAATATAAAAGTACGTGATTTGCCTTAAATGATTTTTGTATCAACAGTCATGAAGTTTATAAGTATCTCATTTGACAGTTACCGTAAAAGTACTGGGTTTTGTAACGAAAGGGAATGGGAACATTATGTTTAGAGCGTCGCCGAGTTTCTAAGTTAGTTCTCTTCGAGCCTCGGAACCTAAAGGTTATCTTTAAGAAGTTTAAAGTGTATAAGTAGGTACTGATATTGAGTACCTAAGTAAATATTTTGTTAAATATTGTTATATACCAAGTTTGTATGTGTGTAAGAATATAAATACAAAAATATTCGTACCGAAACGGTATATCATTTGATTTGTGTTGTGGTACATAACCATAACACAAAGATACTTTTCCGTGAGTTCCGAAGACTTTACTACTAACCCTTTGTTTTATTAAAACTATTTCAAAAGTTCGCTTGGAAACTAATAGCATCCACGTTTTAATTAAGTTCTAGGCAATATTACATTAAGTTCTAGGAATTCATTATCAAGAAAATATGAAAAGAAAAGTAGTGCCATTCAACACTTTCCTAGCACCTTCTTTCCCGGAACTGAAGACAGCATCAACGTTCCATCATTCCATG
The DNA here is from genome assembly GCA_947568875.1 of Fissipunctia ypsillon. Taxonomy (NCBI): domain Eukaryota; kingdom Metazoa; phylum Arthropoda; class Insecta; order Lepidoptera; family Noctuidae; genus Fissipunctia; species Fissipunctia ypsillon. The sequence goes on along the minus strand of OX387656.1, from coordinate 5,976,885 downwards.
TTCCCGTTTGCCAGAATTGTCTTGAAAACTTTTATTTATTTAAACTACAATTATAACACTTTTTAACAATTATAATCCAAGGCGATGTTATAACTTATAATAGGTCACAATGTTTAAACTTCATACAAAATAAAATTACCTGTAAGCAAAGTTACAAAGAATAATCTACTTACTACTATAACAATTACAAACATGGCAACGTTTATAATATCAAACCTTTTTCAATTATTCTTTGTGCCATTTGAATGAATTTCGGCAGGTTTTGCCCAAATATATCCTCCAATACTGTAGTAGTGTTAATAATATTTGCGGCTCTTTTACTCACAAAAATTGCGCGTGCAGTATCGTACTCGGGATAGAAGTGAACCTCTTAAAAAATAAAGAGAGAGGATTTAGTACACAGTACACATATTTTTCTTCTCTCTGTCATGTAACGAAATGTGCCTAAACGTGACGCGTCCTTGCAATTTCACTATTCTCGTCCAATTATCGTAACGCATGTTTCACTTCAAAAAGTCTCACTTCTTTGTTTTGGCGGCCATTCAGGTACACCTAATACCCAAAAAGTAACCTTTACAACTTTCTTACAAACTTCAAAGCATTGACATCACGAAATAAACCGTACCGTACTGACGTTTGTCTATAAAAATACAACGATAAAATTTTATAGTGGGAAGACCCATTTTGGGTACTCAACATGAAACTTTAAAAGTCCCAGATAAGGTCGAAAATGAGAGTTAAGAAAAACAGGGGCAAAGGACTGAGAAAAAGGAGAATAAGCAAAATAACTTTCCTAATTAAAATTTCACTGCCCACTGGCAACCGTACTGAAAGAATAAAACAAAAAAGTGTTTCTTTTTTTTCAACTGGCAGAATGGACTTAATTCCCTTTGCCTGATAAAGTCGAGCTGGTAATTTTAAATACTTGCATAAAATTGTGTTTTTTGCTGGCCGCTAGGATTACGATTCGACGCCGCGGGCACGTTGTTTTAAAAAAAAAAATTGGAGATTTTCGATATCATTTCTGTTCCAAAATCAAATGTATATTCATTAAGTGCCCCGATTTTCTGTTATCGTGATGTTCCAAACCGTAAAATCATTGTTTTTATTTTGAGAAACTTCGGAAAAGTCTCGCGTACAATGGGTGTTATCGTAGTGTTTTTAGAAGTGGTTTACTACATTCTTTTATAACGTAGCTAATTGGTTCGTGCTGGCCATCGAATATTATTTATACGACTGTCAGTACAGTATACCAGCCTATTTTACTGTCCTACTGCAAGGCATAGGCCTCTTCTCATATGTAAAGAGAAAGCAAGCATTGATCACCCACCACGTTTGCTCAAATGGGTTGGAGATTTCAGACTTATAATTATTAACTATAAGTCCAGGTTTCCTCACGATGTTTTCCTTCACCGATGTCAGTACTGGCCAAGATAAATTCAGAAAGTACATATAAATGAATTACAAAAGCCACATTAGTACTTGCCCGGATTTTTAAAATGTAAACTCCACAGATTACAAAACGCTAGTCACAGTTTAAGCAATAAAAACATATATCTACAAAGGAAACTCAGCATAACTGTCAACCGCATTTCTAGTGGCGTAGTTTCATACCATACATTCTATTTCTGCGCACATGTTACGCTTAAACTTTTTTTATCGAGGCTAACCAACGTCCCGTTGCAACTGCTTCAAAAAGGCAGAAAATCAAAATAATACAAACCCTGGGGAATTTCCCACAAAATGCTGGCCAAAATCCGCTGCGAATTTCATGGCTTGTGAGCGAAAACTAAGCAATTTTGCAACATATTTTGTTGTTTATAAGGCTCAACTACATAATGAATAACTTGAGGTCTTACCTAAGTTATTATAAACGGAAATAGAGATTGCATATACATTGTACGAGTTTATGCAGTCTCTATTTAGTACAAACCACGGGAGGTTCTCAAGATTTTAACACCAACACAGATTTGTTTTGGAAAATCTTTTTTTTATAATTAGTAACCGGCAAAGTAATTGCGTAAACACACAGTAGGAATCGGTTTCATTTTGATAGTTGAACAACATTCATTGCGTTATTTACGCTGTTGAGCAGAATTTTTTTTCGAACATATGAAGCAATGGATTAGATATAAGCTTCAAAATCATTCAGATTCTGATTGATAGTGTGTTCCAGAATAAGGGTTTCGGCCTTGCTATGGCACGGGTGCAATCTACTACGTGGTGACATGTCGAAACATCGAGATTTCAGTGCTATATCTAAGTTAAATATAGAGAAGGTACATCTCTCTTGTTACCGTCAACCATATTTTAACTACTGTGGGCGTGCTATAGGTAGTGTAAGTAATTACGCAGTAGAAAAACCGTTTACAGTTCAAATCAAATTATTATTTACGTTAAAATTAATCTCACTAGCAATTCACACACTGTAGGTACACGACACAACTATACGGAACGCGCGACAGTTTCTAAACGTATTCATTGTTAGACAGCCACCGACAAACTCTGCTTAACTCCGGTGACCAGTCGATGAGCGTTATGCTGTAGACTCTGTCGAGCACCGCTTGGTGGCGCTGGCGTCCCGATTAGTCAAACGACGACTAACGTATTTCCGTCATACACATAAAGCTCTCGGAATAAATTCTCTAAATGATGGTGAAAACTGCATCAAAATCCATTTTGGAGTCAAGAAGAACTAAGCGGTCATACAGACAGACACGAAAGCGACTTTCTTTTATACTGTGTATAGATATAGATAATGTAATTAATGACCTCCAAATATTACGCTAAACTATTTTTTTTTTTGGGTCGGAAATCATCAATTAATTACTTCTCCCGCTCTGGGCGGAGCGGGAGGGCGTGTCAGACTTTTACTGACTAAAACCCGCCCGTGTTCCTTCAGTTCAGGGCCACGGTAACTTATTCGAACATCCCGCGACCCTAGCTGCCGTTAAAGGCTACTTAAGAGTCAACATGGAACTCCCAATAACTACTACATCATACGAGATCAGGGATATGCTATAATAACGCTTGCAGACATTTGATTACAAACAGGACTGCTTCGTTGGTCTAGTGGTCACAAACGCTACTGCTGAGAATGAGGTCCTGGGTTCGTTTTCCAGGTCGGGCAAAGTGTTTTTGAGTTTTACCATCAGGATTTTCTCAGTAGCAACCCGGAGTCTAGATTTCTGTCCGGTTGATGGCAATAAGCTCGTCCCCTATTACATGGGAATTAAACATAACTGCAAAATATGGGTGAACTATTGGTACACCTCTATCTAATCCTTCGGGGAAATACAGGCGTGTTTAAAAATTACGTGCCGCGTGTGATGTCTCACTTGCTAATAAACCTTTATTATGTTACATGACTGCATCTCTACAGTGAAAACATAGGATGGAGTGAAAAAAAAAACTATTTGATCAGGTTTTTTTCATGTTGATTTTGTTTTTTTTTTTTGCAGATTGCCTCCCCGCAGTTCTAGCAAAGCTCTAATCCCGCAGCACATACTGGCAATATACTGCTGTAGCCTCGAGCATAGCCGCCATTTTGCCTTTGATTATTCTATGAGAGATAAAGCGAGGAACACCTACCTATGTATAATAATATGAAGTATGTATGTATACCTTATAACATTGTGTTGGTTTTGCATTGCATTACTATGTCTCTTATGAAGTACCTACAAGCAGAATAATAACGTACAGCTGAACTAAGAACTAGGTCAAATTAATATATTTGTTTATACTCTACTACAATATGTCCCGGAATTAACACAGAACCTCTTAAGGGGTATTATGAGCAACTTTAACTATGGGAACAAACCAGAAATCGCGAAAAAGAAATCAGCAGTTCCCTAAATTTATATTCGCATAACATGTAGGGAACAGTTGATTTTTTTTTTTTTGGAAATTTTCTGCCTATTTTGAATAAATGACTTTTGATTTTAATTATTTTCTTAACAGACACCACAGTAAAGAGCTCTTTAGGACCTAACTCAAATAAGTTGTTGAAACTGAAAAGGAAACTTTTCTTCAGCACCAATAGATGGCAAGACTAATCGAAAAACACACTTTTTTATTAAACCTCGCAATTCACGGTAGAAGTTTCCAAAGTGGCAGAGTCCCCTATTCCGTGCTCTGATTGTTTTTAGCGAACTGAAGTTTGGATCGATCAATAGGACTGGGCTGACTTAAGACGCTTTCAGCGCCAGGGTAGCCCACGAAATTCAAATTTTCTTAAGTTTTTTGCAATTTGCAGGCCAGTATCAGGTTTCATGTTGATCAAAATATGATTCGCGACCGTAACAATAATGTATTGACAGAATTATCATCAGCAAAATCATCAATACAACTCTAACTTTGAATTACCCTATTGAATGACTCTTTCATGAAATCATGAGATTTGGCGCCAATTCTAACATAAAGAGTCTTATTGACGATTCTTGTAATTATAATTCTGTCAATAGAGTTTGGCCAGCGAGTCGTGGCACAAGGAAATGGCGGCAAATTAAAAAAAAACTTCAGGTGGCAATGGCAACATCAAATAGTCTGAAAAATAAACGATTTGATATTTTTTTATTTTTATGTTAATTAGCTTAGTGATATGAGTAGCAATTGAGAATTCAATCAAAGGCACAATCGATTTCTTTATACTTTTTATTTCAATTTATATTGTAAAACACTACCTGTCATAGTGAAAAGTTTCGTCAAATATTCTGAGTTGATGCCATTTATTTAATTGTTTTTGTGCATTTTTTACTAAGTTTTAAATACAGAACATTTAATATTTCCGTCACCAAGTAAGCATAATGTAAGACATAATAATAATAATTCAACTAAATAAGTATGCAGGTATGTTAGTATAGGGTTTTTTTGAAGATATTATTACGTATTTAAAAATAAAATTTAGAGGTACGTACATATTTATGATGACAAGCTGTTATTTTGACATTACAAAGAGACACTTCAATTTTATATTTGTATAGAGTATAGATTAACACCACATGCGCTTGTCAGCTCTGTCTAAACTATACAATATTCTTATGTAACTATTGTATATTCTTGCCATTTGCTTAAAATGAACTCGCGGAGTTTTTATCCTAAAACCGTGTTATGTTATAGCCTCTAACAGTACTTCCTTTACTTCAAACTCAAACTTAAAGCGTTTATTTCAATTAAACCAATTACAGGTACTTTGGAATTATCAAGGAGTCGGTCAGCTAGTCAGAAAGTTGAAGCTAGTCGCCCATTACAAAACGTAGATCTCCATGGAGAAGGACGGGCAAGAAACTCCAAGGTCACTCTTTTAAATCAAGATTATTACAAAATCCTGGGTACATTATTCTTGTTACTTTCTATACGTGAGAACAATGTAAAAAATAAATAAATAAAAACAATTCAATATATTAAAAATAAGCCCTGGCTGTTAAGACATGACTAGTCTCAACTGACGGCGCCCGTACACGAAAATGTCGCGTGGATCAGCACCATTCAGCTCAACCATTTTGTAGGGAACTTCCTTCTTTCACTGACTTTTTGATTACTTTAAGTTACCAATTCCGTGAAAAGAATTTTGAGTTTTGTAGAAAATTTTATTATAATTTCGTTTGAATGTTTGAAGATTTTAGAGCCCTCTTCTTATGTTGATCTGACGTTTTAAGGGCTTCGTTCTAAGTTTACGTATTTTTTACTACATCATTTTCCAGCATAGTCGGTTTTGTCATAACTTCACTTTCATGACTTTAATCTACCAGCTACAGCCGTGGCTACTAATAAATTGACGTACGACCTCATTAATTCGTATTTAGATTTAAAATTGACTCACTGATAAATTGTATGGAAATAATATTTTAATTAAAAGATTTAGTAGATTAATTCATAAATATTAATTACTAGCTTATGCCCACGGCTTCGCTGCGTGGATGTCGGAAAATATCCCACGGACTCGTACTACCGGGATTAAAAGTACCCTATGTGTTAATCCAGGTAAACAATGTCTTCTCGCACTGCCTATATAGTATCCGAGGAGCGACGCGGCGCCGCGCGGATTGATATATGATTTCTGGAGGAGAAAAAATCTTAAAACCTACTTATATTACGGAATATAATATAAGGGAAAGAAAAATGATCTACTTACATGCCAAAGTAAAAATATAAATCCTTCAAGCGAAAAGTATAAATCCTCCTTATTTTTTTATTTTTTGGACGGGAAATCATCAAATTACTTGTCCCGCTCTGGGCGGAGCGGGAGGGCGTGTCAGACTTTTACTGACTAAAACCCACCCATGTTCCTTCAGTTGCCTGTGCCGGGGCCACGGTAACGCTTTCGAACATCCCGCGACCCTAGCTTCGAAAGAGTTTCCTGACTTACGTGCCGTACGTCGTCGTGGATTCGAACCTAGGAAGGCACTTTACTTAGTGTAATTTATTTCATCACCACTGCTCTCAAAACGGTGAAGGAAAATATAGTGAGGAAATCGGCATGTCCTAGAACCAAAAATTCGAAGACATGTGAAATCTACCGCACTGGGCCCGCGTGGTGGATTACGGCCCACTCCCTCTCACAGAGAGGAGGCCTGTGTCCCAGCAGTGGGGACGTTATAGGCTGATTATACCAGAGCCACAATGACATGTCTTTCCATGTCACTGGCTTGATGAAGGAAAACATCGTGTAGGAACCTGAACTTAAATGGGCTTATTATAATAATAATACCAGCCTCTTACTGTCCCACTGCTGGGTAAAGGCCTCTTCTCATACAGAGAACGCACGCATTGATCACCACGCTTGCTCAAGACGGGTTGGCGATTTCTGACTTATATTAAGGGCCTATACTACCTCCAATGGCTTAGCATGATCCTCCGTTATGTCAAAAATACTGCAGCTTTAATTTTGAAAAAAATATATACGTAGTCGGTCCCATAATGAACTGGCCTGATATAGTTCTACGCGACATGTCGCTAAATGTTGTGTTGCAATAAATAGTACATTTATCGTGCACTTAATATAAGAAACACGCATCAACATGAAATGCTTAGTCTTAGTTTAACAGGCATTTGAATAACGAGAGTCGCGTATTTTTTCAAAATGTCGAAAACTGAGTATCGAAGTGTCATAAAGTTTCTGTTTAAAGAAGGTTTATCTCCTGCCCAAATAAAAGAACGATTAGATGGCGTGTATAAGGAGTCTGCCCCCTCCTATAGCACAGTGAAAAATTGGGTGAAAGAGTTTCGCCTCGGGAGAGAAACCGTCGAAGACATTGGCCACGACGGTCGAACTGTGGAAGTGCTCACTCCCGAAACGATTGCTCTTATCGAAGTGGAGGTTCTGAGTGACCGCCGTTTGAAGATTAGAGAAATTGCAGCTAGGCTTGGGCTCTCTAAAAGTACCGTTCATCGCACGATCCATGAACATCTTCACATGAAAAAAGTGAGTGCAAGATGGGTACCGAAACTTCTTTCAGCGGTACAGAGACAGGAAAGAGTGCGCTACGCTTCGGAGTTTTCGGATCTTTGTGGCGAAAATCCAAAGACTGTGATCGAGCGGCTAGTGACTGGTGATGAAACTATGATCTTGTATTATGATCCACAAAGCAAGCGCGAGTCAATGGAATGGCGTTATAAGGGTGAAAAGCCCCCTAGAAAGGCAAAGGTGCAACAATCGACTAAAAACTGATGTGCACAATCTTTTGGGATTTTCAAGGCATTTTGATGGTGGATTTTAAAGAACGTAATACAGTCGTGAACGGCGAATATTATGCTTCTTTAATATATAAATTACGAGACAAGATAAAGGAAAAACGAAGAGGCAAGCTGTCTAAAGGTGTCCTGTTGCTCCATGACAACGCCCCTGTTCATACCGCTGGTGTTTCGAAGGATGCAGTTCGTCAATGCGGTTTCACAGAAGTTGAATATCCACCTTACAGTCCAGACATGGCCCCGTCCGACTATTATTTATTTCCAAATTTAAAGCGGGACTTAAGAGGAAGAAAATTTTCAAGCGATGAAGAGTTGCAGGCGGCCGTCTTCAGTCATTTTGAGGATAAAAATTGTAATTATTTTTATAAAGGTTTAGAGATGTTGATTCACAGATGTCAGAAGTGTGTTATTATTCATGGTGATTATATTGAAAAATAAAATTGGTTTCGTTTAATTTCCTTCATTGATTCATAGTTAGGCCAATTCATTATGGGACCGCCTACGTAAGTAAAGTTGAGGATTAATGTTAAGTACTGTAGAGGCTTTAATCGGGCATGCCTTCAGCATGAAACCTTCGCGAATTGTTTGATTGGCTGATAAGACAAACACTGGTTTAATTTAATATAGAATAGCTTTGAATAATGACATATAGTAAAATTGTTTTACGTGGTGAATGTAACGTGCTTCCTATAAGCAATAAAATAATAAATACGGTGCTCCTGTGTGCCTAATTTATACGTCCACAAAACACATCTCTTAAACGAGACAACATACACACAGACGTAGTGGTCTGCCGTGGTATCCTGGCAGATCACTACAATACTATGTTTGCCGAAAACACAAATTTTCTCGATACAAAAAAAATCCAAAATTACCTCCAAACCGAACAATAAACCGCTGGTATTAAAAAACACTTCAAATTATATCATGAAACTTTGCATACTAACTGAACTAACTATAAACCAGGTCTTATGTTTTTTTATTTTTTTTTTTAAATTACTATTATTTTCACCGTAAAAACTTAAACTATCGGCGCTCCCTGCCGCCCAGCACCGCACTCAGTCCCGCTCTCACTCAGTCCGAGCGCAGTATCGTGCGAGCGAGATAAAGAGTGAATTTTAGCTGAGGTAGTACAGGCTCTTAACTATAAGTCTAGATCTCTTCACGATGTTTTCCTTCACCGATGTCAGTAATATCCAAGACAAACACAAAAAGTACATATGAATTGGAAAACTCACAATGGTACTCACCCGAATTTGAATCTACAACGTGCATGAAAGGCGACGACACGATGATTATTTACAAACGTTGCTTAAAGTTAAGTAAAACGTCTGTTTAGCCCTTCATTTAGCAACGTTTATAACTGAACCCACGCGGGGCTTGTGGCTAAGAAATAACAGCCGCACGGGTCGATCGGTCAGGTTAAGCTACGCTTGCCGCGGTTGGTCCGTGGATGGGTGACCATCTTTACATATCAAGACCCCCCGTGCCTCGGAAAGCACGTTAAGCCGTTGGTCCCGGCTGTAATTCGTGTATCTTTGACAGTCGTTACGGGTCGTTAGAAGCCCGAAAGTCTGACAACCAGTCTTACCAAGGGGTATCGTATTACCCAGTAACTGGGTTGTGGAGGTCAGATAGGCAGTCGCTCCATGTAAAATACTGGTATTCAGCTGCATCCGGTTAGACTGGAAGCCGACCCCAACATAGTTGGGAAAAGGCTAGGCAGATGATGATGATAACTGAACCCAGTCTGTAAATTGCTCGTGAGAGCCATTAATTCGCCGCAGAAAGCCGAACATTCAATTTGATTGGGCTTATCAAACAATCCATGCGAGATGGGCGTGACGAAATAGTATAGAAAATTATCCCCAGTGAAACCGACACTCATTGATTATTACTTAAGCACGTACCTACCTACGTACTCGTTTATAATCCGCAATTATTTAGTTATAGTCTGTCTATTTATAGAAATATGTACTTTCTCCGTCTCTAATGGGATTACTTTGTAGGTACTAATAGATTCATTGTTGAATTCTTCGTAAGCATAAGGTCTACAGGTGCCTACTTACATATGCACCTGACCGTTTTCAGGGCCATCACCAATGAGTTCAGAGTTTAGTGTCTATGTCCCAGGGACCGAAAACCTTTATAAATTACGGTACCGGTATCGAAGAATTTCGGTTACGTCTACGACTAAGGTTACCAAGCTATCTGGGTAACCAAGAAAAAGAAACATGTTAGTTTTATTTGGGTTACCGTTTTATACCGGTTACCCAAAAATTACCTTGATTACGAGAAATACCTAAACAGAATATTTTCTAATGGAAACTGAAAGATACGTTGCCGTGCCAGCCACGGGCGTGATTGGTCGGCGTTCGCCGGCGCGCAGGTCGCGCACACACACACAGGCGAAGCGCGCCCTTTGACTAATGCCGACGGCACGTATAGTGATTTTTATTTTGGTAACCGATATTAATAGTCGTTGTATTCAATTTAAGAATTAAGGTAACCTTTAAAAATACTTGTAAAATAAAAGTTGTGACCGAAAAAATACCGGTATTGATCATGCCGGTTTCGGTCTCTACTATGTCCATCTACAGAGCCGCCTAGAAGGACATACAACGCTACAAAGTATGAGGTTCTTTCGGCGCGTGGTGAAAATCGGAAGCCCTGCCGCCATCATAGTCAATACCATTTCTGTGACAATGTCTATTCTGTTCTATTTTTAATTAAGTGCAAGCTAAGTCTAATTAAAGTGAGTTGGGAAAACAAGTTGCAAACTTAGAATTATTTATTGTACTATACCCAAATCTTAAATACAATAAACAATCTAACACTAAAATATATTAGGTTGGGGAAAAAGTCTTTTCGCATTATAGTATGTATGAACTTGTAATAAAATCTCTTTGGCTATACTATTTGTATCTGGCTGGTTTTGGTATCATTGAAAGTTTAAATTTTAAAGAACATAATTCCAAATTCAAATTACGAAAATGTGTGATTTTCATTTGTTTTTCGTACTGTCAAGATGAGTGAATCTAATGAAGAAATTTGATACATTTTAAAATTTCACTACAAAAAAGGTAAAAATGCAACGCAAGCCGCGAAAAAAATTTGCGTTTATGGACCTGGTGCAGTGTCTGTGAGAGTAGCACAAATTTGGTTTAAGCGTTTTCAATCCGGAAATTTTGATGTCAAAGATGCACGTCGCTCTGGTCGCCCTATTACGGATAAAATGGATGCCATTTTTGATAAAGTGGAGCAAGATAATATAAGTAGTTACGACGTAGCTAAAGAACTGGGAATTGACCACAAAACAGTTTTGGCGCATTTGAAAAAAACTGGGTACACAAAAAAGCTCGATATTTGGGTACCTCACGAGCTCACTGAAAGAAACCTAATGAACCGTGTACTCATTTGTGATTCTTTATTGCGACGTAAACCGAACCATTTTTAAAGAAGCTGATAACTGGTGATGAAAAGTGGATCACGTACGACAAGAACGTGCGAAAAAGGTCGTGGTCAAAGGCCGGTCAGGCTTCACAGACTGTGGCGAAACCCGGGTTAACTCGCAACAAGGTGATGCTGTGTGTGTGGTGGGATTGAAAGGGCATTATTCATTATGAGCTGTTACCACCATCCATTCTGAAATCTACTGCGAACAACTGATGAGATTAAACCAAGAAGTTGAGAGAAAGCGGCCGGAATTAATCAACAGAAGGGGTGTGGTTTTTCGTTATGATAACGCTAGACCTGACACATCTTTAGCCACTCAGCAAAAATTAAGAGAGTTTGGCTGGGAGATGTTAATGCATCCGCCGTATAGTCCTGACCTTGCACCTTCAGATTTCCACCTGTTTCGGTCTCTTTAGAATTCTTTAGGCAGTGTCAGGTTAACATCACGAGAGGACTGCCAAAACCACTTGTCGCGGTATTTTGATCAGAAGTCCCAAAATTTCTATAGCAATGGAATCATGTCCCTATCTACAAGATGGCAAAAAGTTATCGAACAAAATGGTACCTACATACTTTAGTTAAATGTGAATAAACTATATAAAACAATGTTTTGAATTTTCTTAAAAAATGCGAAGAAACTTTTTCCCCTACCTATTATATAGGTTTGTATTTATTATGTACCTACATACAAGTATACAACGTGTAACGTTAAATGCGCAAAACCTCTTAAGGAAACATTGTACTCATCATTATGAACAACTTTTACTATGTGACCCAACCTGAAATCGCGAAAAAAAATCAGCTGTTCCCTACATTTTGACGAGTTATGCGAACATAAATGTACTGAACAGCTGATTTTTTTTTCGCGATTTCAGATTTGGTCCCATAGTAAAAGTCGTTCATAATGATGAGTACAATAACCCCTCAAGAGGTTTTGCGCATTTACGCGGCATTTACGGTTTTGCGTTAGACGTTGTATAAAGGAAAAAAAGGAAAAAAGGGAGATCTCATTGGGCATAAAAAAAATCGTCCGCATCGCTGTCAGTGGGAAGAGTACCTAAAAAGCTGGCTGAGTCACACTTGTTTTTCCCAACTCAGTTTTGATAAAAAAAAAACAAATTCTTCGATTGATACAGTTGCACACAATGTAGATCTTTGTCAGTGTAATTCAGGCGCGCCAAAGTATCCTCGTAGCACTCTGGACAATTTAAACATTGTCCCCGCTATAACATCCACCATTAACATTGGTTTGAAATTTTATTACTCTTTTTTTTATTCGCAAATGTAAACATAATTATCACCACAGTGCAGATACATTATACTATTATAGAGGCATGAGGAACAGGGTGTAAAGTTCACTCATCCTCCATAGAAAAGGGAGGATCCTCCGGCCAGACGGGTGTTGCGTCTGGTGGGCTATACTGCCCGACGGTTTTATGTCGGGATGTTGTATATATGCTAGTCACGCGGTAAACTCTGATTGCGCGATGCAGGATTTTGCGTGACGTCAGTGTGACGCGTTCCATTGTGGCGATGTAGATATGCCGCCACACTATACTAAAATCATCATTAATTGCGTAAACTGCTGACGTTCATCCAAACAGCACCCTAATTGCTTAACACACTATCAATCAGAACCTGAATGATTTTGAATCATAATTGCTAATCCATTGCTTCATCATCATCTACCTAGCCTTTTCCCAACTATATTGGGGTCGGCTTCCAGTCCATCCGGATGCAGCTGAATACCAGTTTTTTACAATCCATTGCTTCATATGTTCGAAAAATTTGTCTGCTCAACAACGTAAATAACGCAATGAATGTTGTTGCACTGTCAAAATGAAACCGATTCCTACTGTGTGTTACGCAATTAGGGTGCAAACAAACGTGAGACAGACCCATTTTTTTAAACCTTTCTACAGTGGACAAACAGCACGTACTAGTAGATACTCTACCTAAAGCTCATTGTTGTGGTCCAAAATTCTCATTCAAATCTTCCTGTTCCATTACACGGCATGTTACCAGCGTTTAATTCCAACAAATATATTTCCCTAGACAGATTCACACTACAGTTAAAGCGAGCTTAGTTTATTTCTACAATGTAAGTCGGAATTCTAAATGAGACATCCTCTGTTGTATTTTTAGGGATCCCTATGATTATCACTTCACTTGATAATAAGCCACTCAAATTTTAAAATAGATTTGGTCAGTTTATCTCTGACTTGAATGCTATCGGGTCAGTGCAGAGGTTCGATAGATTGAAATGAAATCATGAAATGAAATTAAATGAAATAATGAAATTAAATGAAACGATGAAATTAAGCGCAATGATGAAATTAAATGCAACAATGAAATTAAACGCAACGATAAAATTAAATGCAACGATGAAATTATATTTACTTCTGTAAATAAATCATTTCATTTCATTGGCATTGTAGGCAAGCCATCCGTTCGCATGGTTTATTTTCTTCTTGCGTTGATCGGAGTCATCCATAAGAGGTAAAATAATCAATGACTAATCAGTCAGCAAAAATATGCTTTACTGGTACAGTATTTTTATCTCACGAAGCGACACGCGCTGAGTTTACCAAGTGTGTTAATGTGTGTGTAAAAGCAGGAGCTCTCGGTACCGTCAGAGACAATGGCGAAGTTTGAAGAGTGTGTCCCCGGTATGTGCGTGTGTGTGCGTGCTGAGGCTACTCGTCTTTACGCACACATTCACAGCGTATTCGTACACTTGATAAACACAAGTAAAGCGCGTGTCGCTTCGTGAGATTTAAATATTAGTTGGTAGCAGGACTGATTACTTACAAATCGTACACTGGAAGTTTTAAGCATCGTCACTGGAGTGGAGCAGTTTGATTATTCTAAAAAGTTAATTTATTTAATAACTACAATAATGAAAGGCGACAAAACATATTCCTAAAATTTATTATAACAAAAGACTCTAATTATTAAAAAAAAAACAAATTCAAAGCAAAAGAAAACTCTCCATAATATTTTACTAAAACTTTTCACTCGACGTACTCCTTAATCATGGCCACCAATGTTTGCTATCACGCGTCGGGATTAACACTTGAAATGCAAATTAGCCCACGTAAAATACACACGCGCGATACGCTAGAATTAATTCTGTCTAATTTCGCATAATTGTCCGACCGAAGGATTTTAACCCAACTCTGTACGTATAATCTGCTGGGAATTGTTTTTGCCTTATCTGTGAATGGTCTAGTAGCAATGATTGGCGGGCTTGTGGGGAAAGATAGTGGGGTTTTCTTGGCAATTATACTGGAGTAAACTGTGTTGTGTGTATGTGTATATTTTGTATATTCATTGTAGGATGTTTTACGCCTTTTCGTGTAAAATGAATCACGTTTCAACGACAAACGCTACATTGTGTTAGTGAAGTCAGGTTTGGTATTTAATGTTTATTTTATGAGCAGTGTACAAAGAAGCTGTAACATAGGAAAAGTTAGTAAAAAACAACATTGTTTCAAAATATAATGTTCAGCATTTCGTGTCTAATTTAGGGCCAAATAATCTTTTGGCATTAAAGTGTTTATTATTATTATTATTTTTAAATCAGCCTATTATTGTCCCTTTGAAGGGTAAAGGCCACTTTTTATACAGAGATAGCACGATTTTAGAATTACAACTATAGGTCCAGGTTTCCTCACGATGCTTAAACAATTTTGGGGCAAAATCAAATTATTTTATTTTACATGTAAAAACAGAGACGTTTACAAAGCCCTTCTATCACTACACATAATCTACTAAGTACAGCTAAGAAAACGAAGTACAGCTATGAGATCTCAATACCAGAATCTTTTATACACGGGCGCATTTAAAACTAGCTTATTAAAAAGAAATGTGATTTGTATGGCTCCTGTAATCCTTAATAAAATACCTGACCCAATTAAAAACTTACCGTTGCAAAAATTTAAAAAACGTTTCACAGAATTACTTGTAGATAAATGTTATTATTCTGTGCAGAATTTCTTAAATGATAATTTTTTGTAATATCTTTAATAACCTCTACTTTTATTACATTTGCATGCTATATTAAGGCAGAATGCACATAACATCATAACATCACGCCTTGTTTCCCCGAAGGGTTAGGCAGAGGTGAACCTATATAGTACACCCACATTTCGCCAGTTATGTTTAAGTCCCATATAATAGGGGGCGAGCCTATTGCCATCAACCGGGCACAAATCCAGACTCCGGGCTACTACTGAGAAATTCCAGATAGAAAAACCCAATAACACTGCCCGACCTGGGAATCGAACCCAGGACATCATGCTCAGCAGTGGCGCTTGCGACCACTAGAATTGCGACCACGCAGAATGTACATGGATGCTATTTTATGATTTAACAACTTAACTTTGTGTACCTACATTCTAAGCAAATAAAGACCTTATCTATTCAATTCTATCCTATTCTATCTTATCCTATCCTATCCTATCCTATCCTATCCTATCCTATCCTATCCTATCCTATCCTATCCTATCCTATCCTATCTTATCCTATCCTATCCTATCCTATCCTATCCTATCCTATCCTATCCTATCCTATCCTATCCTATCCTATCCTATCCTATCCTATCCTATCCTATCCTATCCTATCCTATCCTATCCTATCCTATCCTATCCTATCCTATCCTATCCTATCCTATCCTATCCTATCCTATCCTATCCTATCCTATCCTATCCTATCCTATCCTATCCTATCCTATCCTATCCTATCCTATCCTATCCTATCCTATCCTATCCTATCCTATCCTATCCTATCCTATCCTATCCTATCCTATCCTATCCTATCCTATCCTATCCTATCCTATCCTATCCTATCCTATCCTATCCTATCCTATCCTATCCTATCCTATCCTATCCTATCCTATCCTATCCTATCCTATCCTATCCTATCCTATCCTATTCAAAGGGCCGTGCTTTCTCGACTAAAAACAGCATAAATCAACAAGACAAAATGAAAAGTGATTACAATTATATAGATAATGATCATGGAATAGAAGAAATATGAACAGATAATTATAACATTTGCAATTCTACGATAAGATCATCGTGTTCCAACTGATCACAAGCACGCATTTACATTGTTCTGTAAACGGCAATTAATTTTATTGGCATGTTAGATAATTAACTATGTGTCGTATTGATACATTACTTTGTATTACTTTTGCGTGACGAAACTTCCACACTGACTGAGGAGAAATAATTATGGATAAAGGCTCCCGCAGGTAGGCGCGACGTGACGGTGCAACGCGATTCTGGTAGAACAATTTCCATGAAGTTTTCATAGAAATTGTTCTACTAGGGACATGTCGCGCTTGTCTGCGGAAGTCTTAACTGACTTTTATGTTATTAACAGTGATTTTAAATTTTGTTCCGATTTGGGCTGTTACTAGATTTTTTTCTAGAGCTCTTTGGAAAAGTTTCATCGTAGACTAGGCACCATAACTAGCCGTCTTTCTTATTAGAACATTTTTATGTTCGTTAGCAGCAAGATATTTGAAATTGTTCAGGATAATAGAGCATATATTTTTTTCGTTACATAGCTTGCTTGAAATAAACTTAAAATAACGCCCTCTATGTATTTGTTAATATTTGATGATACATTTTACTAACTTATTAGATTTGTTGGTGATAAGCAAAAGCGGAAAATTCATCATCAGCTTTAATTTAAGTTACATGTAGGAAATATGGATCAACTTGTTCTACGGATAATTTTGTTCTTCAGTTTGATAAAGCCACATGTCAAATTCAAATTAATTTATTTGCCAGAATGTAGGTTTACAAAGTATGACCTTAAAACTATACTGAGCCCTTTACATTCTACCATTACAATAGGTGTGCAAATATTTAAATTGTATCCTGCACAATGATATTATTTTAATTAAATTAAAAAAAGACAACATCAACATAATTATAAGATCTCATGCATTAAGATTTTTATGGAACAAATTTTAATTAATTAATTGATGTCAAAGTTATACAGTTCAGGAGATAAAGATTATTATATTGTCAGCTTAAGTGCATATACCTAATCGTTACAGAATATTCAAAATGGGCAAAAGCACTAATTTGATTCAAATATGCGATCACCATAGAACTACTAAATCGGCCTTCAATTCAACTAATCACTCTTTCTTCTAAATCGTAGCGCAATGGAAAATATTTGAAAGCGTGTCATGGCTATTGCGTTAGGTAGAAAGATGTGGCGTGTTGCAAACTTAGCCATAAAATTAACAGATAACGATTATGGACCGTATACGATATTCTAAAGTCACGTATAGTTGTTGTTTGTAGCGATAAATATACGGCACATAGTATTTATGAGCCTGTAAACGTTAATTTCTGAACATGAACCCAGCACCCTAATTGCGTAACTCACAATCTGAATGATTTTGATGCATAAATTGCTAATCCATTGCTTCATAAATGTTCGAAAAATTTGTCTGCTCAACAATGTAAATAACGCAATGAATGTTGTTGAACTGTCAAAATGAAACCGATTCCTACTGTAAGTGTGTTACGCAATTGTCCCGCTGATCGCTTTACTGGACCGTTGTTATTATTGTTATTAAAAACCTGTGATGTCCCACTGCAGGGCAAAGGCCTCTCTACTCTCTTTCCACTTCTGTCTGTTTAAAGCTGCTAAGGACCAGTTCTTGTTGAAGGAGTCCAGCTCATTCCGCCATTTCCGTCTGAGCCTGCTGCGCTGTCATTTGCCTTTAAGAAGGACCCATTGGGTCGTAAGTTTGGCCCATTGGTCGTCTGACATGCGGCAGATGTGTCCAGCCCAATTCCATTTTAACGTGGCAGCTTTCCAAGTGACATCAGTTATCTCTGTGATGCACTGTTTTTATTAGTATAACTAGCTGTACGCCGCGCCTTCGTTCGCGTGGAAGTCGTAAGATAACTATCATAACTTACTAAAATAAAATAGATAATTTAGTAAAATAACAGCCACATTTTAATAAAACTCCCTCGTCCCTCGACACGCCGCGTTGCATCGCCCGCCCGCGCTTTTTGTCTACAATATCATGGATTATAATTTAATTTTTTTGCGCGGAACCCTTAAGGTTTTTCTAAAATAAAAGTAGCCTCAGTTACACGTTATAACATCTGCTATCTGCCAGTGAATGTCCCGTCAACATCGGTCTAGTTGTTTCGGAGATTAGCCGGAACAAACAGACAGACAGACACACAAACATTTAAAAAAATGTTTTTTTGTTAGTAGCGCATTTAGGTATACTTTCATATGCATTTGGTAAAAACCTGTTATTTTGACATTAAAAACAGACACTACAATTTTATTTTGTAAAGATGAATAACGTTAAATTTTTCTAGTTATGTTGAATTTTCATATCATAGGAGGCGAGCCTATTGCCATCAGGCACAAATCCAAAGCCCGAAATGTGGGTGTACTATAGGTGTGCTAATTGCTTCTTCCTATGTCCTAACAACGTAGTTACCTATAACTTAAGACTATTCGTCATCACAACCCATTGGAGGGTGGAGGTGGATAGACAGCAGAAGATGATAATGGATGTGAATTTCCAATATTTTGAATCTCTTCACTTCTCTTCTTCCCTTGTCCCATGTTACTTACTTGGGGTCGGTGCAACACCCCTTTTTCTCTATTCTCCCCTGTCAGCTGTCACTCTATCGTTCACTCCTTTTCCTTTCGTGTAATCTCTCACACATTCCATCCATCGTTTCTATGATCTTTCATTCTTCTCATAATGTATCATCCTCCTCACCCCTCGTTTACTTCTGCGTACTAATTATAAGTTTAATCGTAGACAACTCATCATCTGCCTAGGCTTTTCCCAACTATGTTGGGGTCGGCTTCCAGTCAGACCGGATGCTGCTGAATACCAGTATTTTACATGGAGCGACTACCTATCTGACTTCCGCAACCCAGTTACTGGGTAATACCATACCCTTTCGAAAGACTGGTTGACAGACTTCCGGGCTTCTGACGACCCATAACGACTGTCAAATATCCACGAATGACAGCCGTAACCAACGGCTTAACGTGCTTTCCAAGACATGGAAGAGTCTTGGTATGTAAAATGGTCATCCATCCACGGAGCAACCGCGGCAAGCGTAGATTAATCTGATCGTTCGACCCATGCGGCTATTATTACTTAGCCACATGCCCCTTTAACCGTAGACAACTGCGGAAGGATAATGGCTCCTGAAAACAGGCGCGGCACTTGACGCGACACAAAGGCACCGCGTGTCTTGCGACGAGCGGTGCCTTTGTGTCGCGCGCGATTCACGTCGCGTGTCGTGCCTGTTTGTAGGAGTCTTTATTAAATTCGTTCTTCCCAATCATTCTTCCTCTGTTAACTTTACCTGTTACCATAATACCATTAGAAGTGGCACTAGCAGTAACCTTATACAACATTTTATATAATAGTTAAAAAATCATATTGAAATCAGCAGACGTATAACAACAAATCTCCTAGATACGAAATCGTTACAGCTGTCCAAAGTCGACAGACAAAAGTTGTAATAGTCATAATTTTGCAAAACACTTATCTTGCGTCCCATACGAAACCCAACTTTATATGGACGGAAATAGAGAATGTGAAAGTCGCAGAATTTCAATAGCTATTTCGCAAAGTTGGTTTGCGTTTCACACAATCAATTATGGATCCTACTGTGGATAACTTAAGGTTGGAAGTGATGGCAAATGTAGAACAATAAGTTCAGGAAATTCACGTCGGGCTTACCTCATACCGCAGACACCTGCTGGAAGGCTGACACCTTCACATATATGAGATATTGTTGTTAGAAAGGATTTCAAATATTTTTGTGAATGTTATTTAAACTATATGTTTATTAATTTAACAACCCCTATGATCCGGGACAGAATTTACATCATACATTGCAAATCCTAACCTTGAAAAAATTTGGTTGATGATTAAAGTTTTAAAATTGACATGTTCATTGAAGCTTTTCACTTTTATTAGTATTTACCTAAAACACGAATTTTATTTAACATGTTTTTTTACTTTTCTATGTGTTTTCCCCGATTACTCGAAGACGGCTGGACTAATATGGATTTTTTTTTTTTTGAAAGGGTATACTTCCCAGGTGATCCCATTATCATCAGGTCAGCATCTGATGATGGGATCCTAGAGAAATTGAGGGAACTCTTAATATATTATAGGCACACCTACCATTTGGGTATTTTTAAAGTAACTCGTGCATATGCTCTCGGAAAGCACCATTTGGTGAAAAAGAACTGATGATGAAGACCACAGATGGGTACCGGAATTACTCAATAATAAGTATGTCACAGCTTGCGATTCGATTACTTTAATATGGTGGCTAAGCAATTTATGCTCGTCACAATGCATATGGTGAAGTGGAGCTGATGTTGAAGTATCAGGAGAACTCCTCAACCATTAAAGTCCCAGCCTCGGGAAAAGCAATATTTTGTAAAAGGTGATGAGCAATTGACATAAGGCTATTGTAACTTAGATAAATTACAAACCGACCCACAAAAAAGTGAAAAATAACTTTAATTTCGGAAGTCGGTGGCACAAACCTAAAATACAGATCCAAAGACACCGACTTCCGAAATTAAAGTTATTTTTCATTTTGTAGTGTTTTTTTGGAAGTCTGTTGTTTTTTTTTTTGTAAAAAAGTTTTTTTTTAATTTGCTATAATGGGGCATTGTTGCAAGCGCCATTTTTACGGGTAAACTGAAGTTATTGCGGGTGGTTTGGATGTACCGTCGTGGTGAAGGGATTGGTCAGCACTCTGCGTTACCGAATGCTAGCTGTCCAGGGTGCGCCGGGCGTTTGCAATTCCAATACGCTTTAGATTAACTCCGCTCGGAGAGGCTCCTTTCATGCACCTGTTCTGTCCTTTAACCTACACCCTTTTCTTTTGGTTGGGAAATCGTCAAATGACTTCTCCCGCTCTGGGTGGGGCGGCAGGGCGTGTCAGACTTTTACTAACTAAACCTACCCGTGTTCCTTCAGTTGCCTGTGCCAGGCGCCATGGTAATTCTTTCGAACATCCCGCGACCCTGGCTGGCATCAGTCCTAGCGGACCCTGTCAGTTAGTGTTGACATCTCTTTGAGGCGCGCGTGGAACACAACGCGCTATCGACCCTGGTCCTTACCGGATGGCGAGCTACCCATTGCTTCCGCAAGCCCGCGCCTACGGTGGATGGGAATCGGCTCTCAATTCCTGACGTCCAGGGCGTTTCCTGCGGCGACTAGGGGCGTGAGGACGCAAATAAGATTGCCTCTTCCTCACGCGTTCCGCCTCCTCCTTCGCGAGCATTACTGCTTCGCAGAAGGAAGTGATGGCTTCTCATATATTCACCTACACCCTTGATGATCTGAACAACGCCTCTGACATGGCAATGAACGTGGCCACCTCTTGAGCCTGAACAGCATCAGAAGATAGATGTACCGTCGGAACAAAAAGAAGAAGAATATTGCGGGTGTACTTAATGAGCTAACAAAACGATCTAAGCACTTTTTTATTTTATTAAAATGTATAACAAAAAAATAGAATTTCCCTTTTTTCATTGTTCGTAGTAGGCCTACTGTAGTGGTTTTAGCCTGACGCGTGACGTGCTAAACACGGAACCTTCGCGAGTTTAAGTTGACAATTAGATTACGAGACAAAGATTGATTTAAATACAGAGAATAGGAAAAAACAGTAGGTGTCCGATTGGCTTACAAGTAGTGATCTTGTTGTAAAAATGTATGAATGAATCCTATGACCAATTTAAAATCCAAGTTTTAATGCAAAGACGCCTTTCATTTACCCCGGTACTGTAAGCATAAACCCTTAAGAGGGGCTTGTGGCTAAAAAATAACAGCCGAACGGGTCGATCGATCAGATTAAGCTACGCTTGCCGCGGTTGGTCCGTGGATGGGTGACCATCTTTACCCCTCCGTGCCTCAGAAAGCACGTTAAGCCGTTGGTCCCGGCTGTCTTTCGTGTATCTTTGACAGGCGTTACGGGTCGTCAGAAGCCCAAAAGTCTGACAACCAGTCTTACCAAGGGGAATCGTATTACCCAGTTTCTGGGTTATGGATGTCAGATAGGCAATCGCTCCATGTACATCCGGTTTGACTGGAAGCCAACCCCTACCTAGTTGGGAAAAAGCTAGGCAGATATATATATATAAGCATAAACCCTGATGATTACAGGACAGACCTCATATTGTAAATTTTATTTCTGGCGTTAGGTAATAAATTCTTAGAGACATAGGCAGGAAGAGCCTGTGTGTTCGAATAACAGTCTATAAGGGAATAAAAAATGAATAAAAGTCGGGTTTGGGAATGGGACTACGTCAATCCTTTTATTCAAGGGTGGGCGTTGCTTGTGTGAAGGTTTCATACAAAAGGCAGCCTTATAATATACAGGCTGTTATTACCTATGGTTACATTCGATCATTCAGACTAGTGTGGAATTACTTTTAAAGAAGGATTAGAATTTTATTTGTAATTAAGGTGAGTTGAAAAATTATAGACTTACGTCGAGCACATTTCTTTGAGAAAAACTGATAAAAGAACAAAACACTTCTTATAATTTATCATCTATTATTGTAGGTTCGCCCCCCATAACGTAAAATCTACAGTACGAACTATTCCTGAATGTATCAATAAACCTTCTAAAGAATGATAAACTTTCATAGAAAATGGAACCCAATATGAACAACCTATGATGCCTTAGACAAGACATCTTTTTACAAGAATTTATCTAAAGTTGAAGTTAGTTAAGGTGAAAGCGCCAGGGTAGCCCGCGAAATAAAAATTTTCTTACGTTTTTTGCAATTTGCAGATCAGCATTCGGTTGTATGTTGATTAAAATATGATTCGCGATCGTAACAAATATGTATTTATGGAATCATAATAATTAAAGTCATCAATACAACTCTCTAAGACCAAGTATCTCTATTGAATGACTATTTCATGAAATCTTAATATTTCAGTATTATACTAACTTAAGGAATTGTATACTGATTCTAATGATTATAATTCTGTAAATACATATTTGTTACGGCCGCGAACACATACCCAGACACTGAGCTGCAAATTGCAAAAATCGTAAGAAAATTTGAATTTCGCGGGCTACCTTAGCGCTTCCCTCTTAATTCTTCTAACAGAAAACATGATTAGTATCCATGGCCGATTAAACTAAAAACACTAATTTCATGAAGCATGTAATATTCTAGCTAGTGTGACCAGAAATGTAAGTAGTAACAACAATGTATAAGCGTGCGAGCATTTAAAGTAAACGTTAGCATTACACGATGTTGGGTAGGACACGCAAATCACGCACACAGGATGTTTCAAGAACAAGACATGAGTAGTTTTTAAAATGGTAATGCACGCAAATAACGCGGGAATAGTATATGCTACTTCTAATGCATGTTTGGACAACTAAGTTGAATTCAAGCATGCAAAACATTGCAGACGCCTTAAGTTTCACCACACGGATGGCGCTATTGTAATTATCAACTATTGAAAATGCAGCGGAATCCTACAATGCACTAAGATGAGATGATGATAAGGATGTATTCGGTTATTGAGCATTAAAGAAAAACCAATTTTACCCTTTTTTTAAACAACAAAGCTGAATCTGCACCATTCAGAAACATGCAGAATCCCAAACTGTACCACTCCACCATATGAAAACCGTGGCATTAAAACATTATCAACTAAGCTTAAAGTTTTGTCAGTTAATTTCGGTAGATGGGTCATATTTTGCATAACTTTAGCCGGTGAACTTTTAGCTTGGGACCGCGGGTTAGTGTGGTATAATGAGCCTTAGCACCTGATGTTGTTCGTCGATTTTATGTAGTTTTACACTAGAATAAAGTTGGGGACATTATTATGTATGATGTCCATATTTTAGAGTTGTCTTTGTCTAGATAATTTTAAAACTACGGCTTTCTATTTGTTACTGTAATAATTGGTGCTAATAACGAAATATTCCGATTTGTCACCCCACTTTGTCCCGATAACTATAAATAAATAAATCATTTATTTTGGACCAAACACTTGTACATATTTGATAAACCTGCCAAACTGCGTGACAGTTTGTTGCCAGGATTAGCGCTCATCTTAAAACATTTGGTATAAACTATCTAACGGCTGAACCCACCTATTTTCAGTAAAAGACAGATCGCTATTGATGGTAGAGAGTATAATTATATCTGTCCTCATGTCAGGCCCGTAAGATTCCATAATCTCTTATAGATTATTGGGACGTTAAAACCATAGATAGATAGGTTTTTCTATCTCCAGTACCTATGCCAAAACTGGTGATAAATAGATTCATATTCATGTTCATTTATTTGCGTTTCACAAGGTAAAACAAGATATTATTGGGTTCGGCCGTAGGTAAATAAACATCTAAGTAAGTGGATACATAGTTTAATTAAATGGACGGTAAGAATACTATCATATTATTATCATTATACTATAATGCCCGAGCTGCTATAATGATTATAGTAGCTCGGGCCGCCGTCGCCGCCGCCAGCACACACGCTGGCGATACGGCTAGCTCGCGCTGCGCATGCTGTTTCAGAAATACAATTAGGGTGAAGCCACACGAGCATAATTTTTTGAGTTGTGAGTCGCGTAATTTCTGCTACATTCGGTTTCGTACAAAAATCCTGTTTCGTTCACACGGCGACGCAAAATGAGTTGTCTGCCGACTCACGCGCACAATCCCGGCTGAATTGAGTTCGCGGCGAGAGGGGGGCGAGGGAGTCGACAGTCAATCACGGAACGCGTGGGAGTCAATACGTTAATTTCTTTGTCACAATGTTTGTAGACACGGAAAAATTGATAATTGAAGTCGAACAACGGCCTTGTCTGTAGAATTTATCAGAAAAGTCGTATAGTGACAAGTTTTTAAAACAGAGGGCATGGTAAGAGGTTGCAGAAAATTGTTTCGAAGATTGGAACAATTTCACTAATGAAGAGAAAAGTAACAACTGCCCACTGCGCTACACAAACACATACAAGCGTTGAAAAGCAACTGAATAAATTATGCTCGTCTGGCAGCCCAACAGAATTTCTGCCGAGCAGAAATTAAGCGACTCACAACTCAAAAAATTACGCTCGTCTGGCTTCACCCTAACTCGTGAATTTGCTCTTGGAAAGCACCATTTGGTGAAGTGGAACTGACGATGAAGACACAGATGGCCATCGGAACTACTCAATAATACTGAAGTACAAGGTGTCTCAAAAGAAAGTTCACATTTAAATATTGTTTTAAAAGAAAAGTCTTAGCTTTATTGAAAAAATGTTTATTTTATATTGAAGTACACTGTTTGGGAATTTATTTTTTAAAAATAACATCGTCCAAATGTAAACCGTTGCGCTCTCGGCATTCATTTAGTCGGGCACTAAAATTGCCTATGACAGCTCGGCAGGTAGTCTCCGTGATGGCTGCCATTTCATGACGGATATTTTCTTTTAATTGTGCCAGGGAAGTCGGTTTATTAGCGTAAACTTTTGATTTGACATAACCCCACAGGAAAAAATCCATAGGCGTTAAATCGGGACTCCGTGGAGGCCAATTTATGTCACCTCGCCTGGAGATTAATTTGTTCGGAAAAAATTCTCGAACTCGAGGCAGAGATCTGTTGGACGTGTGTGAAGTTGCTCCATCCTGCTGGAACCATGTTCTTTGGTTGTAACCAGGAAAGTTTTGCAGTTGGGGTACGAAAAACTCGTCTAACATCTCCACATAACGCTCTGAATTCACTGTGAGTGTGCGTCCCCTTCCATCTTCAAAAAAGTAAGGGCCGATAATTCCTCGCGCCGACATCGCTGCCCATACGGTGACTTTGGGTGAATGTAGCGGTTTCTGATGTTTTTGTTTTGGGTTGGTTGCACTCCAGTAACGACAATTTTGCTTGTTTACATGCCCATTCAGGTGAAAATGGGCTTCATCGGAAAACAAGATGTTGGTGAACGTTGGAAAGCGCTCAATCATCTGATTTACAAAGGCAAGCCTCTGACCAGCATCTTGAGGCTTCAGTTCTTGCACTAACTGAATTTTGTACGGGTGCAGCTTTAAATCTTTGTGTAAAATGCGGCATAATGAAGATCTGTGCACATTTAAAGCAACAGCACGCTTCCGAATCGAGAGGTTTGGATCATCTCGAATAGACTGAGTAACACTGTCCACGTTTTCGGCTGTTCTTGATGTTCTTGGTCGCCCAGATTTTGGTTTCTCCAGAGTTGACCCAGTCTCTTCAAACTTCTCAACCCATTTTGCAATGAGACGAGTGCTAGGCGCATCATTTAAGTGACGAATATGTCGAATACTGCAGAATTTTCTACGCGCTACAGTCGCCGAATTACCGTTTTTGTAAAACTCACGTACGCACAACGCACGGTCCGCACCAGAGAAACGCTCCATAGCGACTAAATTCCCAAGAGCCAGACTACCGACTGACATACCCCCCGCGCCCCTCAGAATAGTTGCTTTCGCGTAATAAGATAAGCAAATGTGAACTTACTTTTGAGACACCTTGTATTTCACGGGTTGCAATTCGATTACTTTAATATGATTGCTAAGCAATTTATGCTCGTCACAATCCATATGGTGAAGTCCCAGCAGAACTTCTCAATAATTAACGTCCCTGCATCGGAAAAGCAATATTTTGTAAAGGTGATTTGGTGGTGGTGAAATTACGCGACTCACAACTCAAAAAATTACGCTCGTCTGGCTTTACCCTAAGTCGTTACACCTCACGCGCACTAACTAAATTGAGCCGCCCAGCGCCAACACACACGAGCGGCAGGCGTCAACGGCAGAGACAACCGCAGCCGCCAATGGCCGCTGCCGACGTGCCACTCGTGCATTTGAGCACCGTACTCAAATACACGAGCGGGACGCGTCTGCGGCTGCCGCCACGAGCGTCGACGGCCGCAGTCACCCCCGCCCGACGCGCGCCGCTCTCGCGTATGACCACTAAACAGTTCAGTTTTAATTTAGGTACTCTTTAGTGTAACTAGACGTGTACCTGTAGCTACACTGATGTAATTGCGCAGTGTGTTCTTTGGGTGTCTACGTACATTTCGCCGTTAATGCTAACAGTTCAATGTTATAATAGGAGGCGAGTCTATTAAATTAACCTCAAATGTCCTCATCAAGAACAAACCTTGGTCGCAGTGCCCCTATGAACCGACTCATGGCTCATTATAATATAATCCAACAGCAGCAACATTGACATCTTTGCCGACAGTTTTCACCAATTCCGTAAAAAACTTGATCCTCAACTATTCATATCATAACAGTTGATCACGTTTATTCCCGTCGTCTTACGTATAACAATCACACCAAAATTAAACTGAGCATCTATTGTTTATTAATTAATTAAGTAAATCGGATGTTGTATTTTTTTTCTCGTATATTGTCTTCTTATGGTAAAGTAGCTCATATTTATCTTACATTGTAACAGTAAATAAGTTAGTTTATTTTAAATCACTTTTTAAATCATTTTTATCATTTGTATGTATTTTTTGTTTATGTCTAAGCTGTGTACTTCTTTAATTGACAAATTCACCATACTAATAGATATAAATATAAGTTCTTTTATGTAATACGTTATTAGTGAACAAGTTGTTGGAGTACCTATAAATAAATAAATAAATCAGGAACAAATCTAGGATGCAGCTACCACCGAGAGTTTCCTAATGAAAACTACATACACTTTTCCAGACACAGGAATCTAACTCAGGATAGAGAGAGCCTTAACAGTAGGTACTCTCAGCAGAATTAGATGACACACGCACACACAAAAGTCGTCGTCGTTACATTTCATCTCCTCACTTCAAACTAACAGAGTGAAAGTGCCAACAAATCGAAGATCAAGGAGTCAACAAAACCTCGGCTCCACAAATATTTAGTTGTCCAAAAAGGTGATAAATTTTGTGAAGTAATAATACCTGCCGGCAGTCGCAATACATTTGAAGGAGGAGGGCGTGTCGATAGCGCTCTATGGATTTATGTCAAATTACCTATCCCATAGTACCGCCATAGCCCATTGACCTCGTTTGTATTGGGTGTGGCGTAAGTTACGAGCTTTATGAGTTTATTTTATTCCCAGCTAAAGAACTAGGAAGTGGTGAAAGGCGCGCGTTTTGGGGGACTGTCTTAAGTAATTTTGACGTTCGAAAAGTGCTGATTTTTGCCTAGTTTGATCATATTATGACTTTTGATATTATGGTTTGTTGTAAGAACTGTTGTAAGAACTGTTAGGCTCTTCGTCCACGACGCTAATCAAAAGTAACCAATCGCAAACTAATACCCAATAGGTACTGAGTTTTGATTTTTTTTTCTTTATAATACAAGATGTGTAAGGGACAGCCCTCTGCAAACTAACAGGGTGCATTCTGCTCCTTATTTTGAATCATATTCCACCGGGAATATTCTCAGGAAAATTTTCATTTTTTTAATCGTATTTTCAGTTACTATTCCTTTTTTTCAATGTT
Source organism: Fissipunctia ypsillon (assembly GCA_947568875.1). Classification (NCBI taxonomy): domain Eukaryota; kingdom Metazoa; phylum Arthropoda; class Insecta; order Lepidoptera; family Noctuidae; genus Fissipunctia; species Fissipunctia ypsillon. The sequence goes on along the minus strand of OX387656.1, from coordinate 5,948,213 downwards.
AAATTACATTCTCTGTACGCAGCACTCCATTTATGAAAATTTTGCCACAGTAACGATACATTGCGTGTGAGGTAATAAAATAACTCAGATTTATTGGATTACCTTAACATTCCTGAAATAATTTCATGTACCGGTAACCTTAGTATGATATACTGAATTCACCCCATCAGTCTGCGTAGGGCTGTCCCTTACACCCTGTATATGTGTTTAATGACCGCATACTTAAGAGTCTCAATAATTTTAATATAAGAATCCAAATAATTTCAATTCTTAAGAATGACCAAAATCAAATTTTGAACATTTATTGTATCTCTCACAGTTGTACAGTCAGCTGCAACACGTCTACTTATTGTTTCTTCTGAGTTTGGAAAATGTTTTTTTTTATCTTGTCATCTTTCCAAAAACCTGGATCCAAACTTAGGTACATGGCTGGAAGAGCGATGGTATCACTCCTAAATCTCGTGGTACAGAGTCCAGGGACCGAAACCGGTATGATCAATACGGGTATTTTTTCGGTTACAACCTTCATTTTTTTCTTTAATTGAATACAACCGGTATTAATAGTATTATTACGGTAACCGAAATAAAAATTACCTCTATCTTACACCTGCCCGTCGGCATTAGTCAAAGGATGCGCATCGCTGTGTGTGTGTCAAAGATTCGAGACGACCCGCGCGCCGGCGAATGCTGACCAATCACGGCCCTGGTTGGCTGGCGATATTCTGTTTCTTTCAAGGTCATTTTTAGGTAACTGGTATTAAAATGATAACCTAAATAGAGGTAACATGTTTTTTATTCTTGGTTACCCAGATAGCGGATCTAGATCCGGATAGATAACCTAAGTCGTAGATGTAACCGATATTCTTCAATACCGTAATTTATAAAGGGTTTCGGTCCCTGGTATAGACTTACCATATTTGTAGAACTATGGAGTTCTTCAGAAAAGACCAAAATCAAAATCTAGTTATTTATTCAAACTACTGGCTGAACTGAGATTCAGAACTTTTTAACGTCAACATTAAATAAGACAGGTCCCGAAAATGCTCGACCTTAACCACTTCCTAGTACTTTAGTTGGGAAGAAGAAGTGGCGCAACAAACTCCCCAGCAGCATGCATACCTTCTCTCTTTCTGGTGAAAGAAGGTTAGGAAGATAAGACCTCTTCCGCTTGCAGGTTATCTTTCGTCTCTTACTTGTTAAGGGGCCAGGATCGCTTTGATATTTATCAGCTACGTCTATATTTATACTTTGAGAAACTATTTTTGTACCTGCCAGAAGTTGTCAAGCTGGCAACTTTACGATTAACCCACTATACTCCTCGCCAGTATGGTTTGCCACTTCAGAAGGCTCATTACCATTAACTGGTTAGGTAGATACTATTGAGTAGGTAGTTGGCCTTAGAGTGAAATGTTTTTTTGGAAGAACTGAGAAAAGAAGTTAAAGCAAATAATAATGTGCTTCATGGCATGCATAGCCAGTTTTTATGATGAAACGTCTGCTCTTCCGAACAATCTCGTAGTTCACGCCTCTTTCACAAGTAATGTCGAGTATCTGATGAGTGATGGTAGATGATAAATACCACATTTTCTTACAAATGGGCTAAAGTGCACAAACAACCCAACTTTTTACTCAAAATTAGTATTATTACATATTAGTTATACTTACTTTTTATTTTGATCTCATTTTTATTACAATGTTGTTTATATTTTAGTTATTAGTTATAAGTAATTGGGCAAAATTGCAATATTGTCTCTAGCTTTGTTTTATAATTGAATGTTTCTTTATGTCTTAATTTTGCCATAACTGAATTCTAGCGCCACTAGTTTTATGTGAGTGTTATCTTTGACAATGCTGGTTAACCTATACTTATAATATATTATACATAGAAGCTGTTGGTAAACCTTTATAAATGAATAAAATATGCAGGTTAACATTGTACGCAATGTGCACAAATTAAACTTGTTGCTATCTGTCATCCATCAGGCGCAGTAAATTCATATAATGCGAATACGATGGGAAGCACATATTACTTTTTTAATAGTTGTAATGTTGTTCGATCGTTCTTGATAATGGTTTCTTCTTGTCATAATGACCTTAAAAACCGCTGCCCTCTTATGTTTTAAAATAGTTCAAACACGGCAATTCCACTTTTTCATTTATTGTTACGAAGGACGATGATTTATGTAATATCTACACCCTAGGTTTTATTGGCTAAATTTAAGGGAATTCTTCAAGGGGATCTCGTAAACTTTTTTTATTATTATCATTTCCACTACCGACGGTCTTCGTAATAAAACGGCGGGAATATTAGTGTTCATTTTGTTTGCTATCTGTTCTGAATTGTACCTAGGTATTTGCAAGTACCTCGAATACAATGGTAGATGCCAGACTTTTAGAGACAGTCAAACAACGGTACTTACACAAATTCTTACTAGTTAGTTAGAAAATAACAAAATCCTATTTTATGGTAAACGCAGCAAAAGTCAATAAGAATGGAAAGAAAATGCATGCCTTCCGAACAAATTCAACCGGTTTACTTAGCCGAAACGGAATACATCATAAACCCCATTATCTCCGTAATATTAAAGCCACCGTAAAATGGTACCGAAACACCACGAATATGGCGCTCCTGATATTATATGAAAAAAAAAATCCCCTCCATTCGAAATAAAAACAGCGCCTGGAGGTAGGATGAGAGCAATTTGCTATAAATCTACCGCGGATGGAAATCGTTTTAGGCGCTTGCAGGTCGCCTTTGTTTTCGACTGAAAAAGTGGTGGAGGGGTCATAGAGTTACACGTTTTAGTATTCAAGCAAATCTTTGCTTAGCATCTGAGATAAGCCTTCTTCTACCTTTCTGAGAAAGGTTTTTGACAAAGAAAAATGAAGGTGGTGTAAGGCAAGGAGTTTCGTGAGAATTTAATTTGTCCTCCCTTTGTTTTGGTAGAGGTAGATTGCATTATGTATAAAGGAATTCAGTGTTTAAATAAATGATGCATCTTTACAACTTAACGGTGCGTGAAGCAGACACGGTAGTTTAACATTCGCTGTGAATTTAATACATATGGCTTATGACTATTTAATGATGGAAGTACTAAATTATTTGATAACTAGCGACCCGCCCGCTGTTTCACACGGGTGCAAGCAATGTACTGATGTGGCGACATGTCAAAACATCGAGATTTCTAAGCTATATCAAAGTTAAATATTAATGTTTTATACACATAAACATTCCGGAATAAATTCTCGTAAGAGATGATGAAAACCGCATCAAAATCCGTTACGACGTTTAGGAGGAGTTAGCGGATGTACAGGCAGACGCGGAAAGCGATTTATACTAGCTGTACCCCGCGACTTCGTTCGCGTGGAAGTCGTAAGATACACATTATAATAAAATAACAACCACATTTTAATAAAACTCCCTCGTCCCCCGACCTGTCGCGTTGCATCGCCCGCCCGCGCTATTACTTCGTTTTCGATTAGTGTTCTTTCTGATTTTTTCTTTTTGCTTGGCTTCTAAGGGTTGTAGCGTGAAGTTAAATAGTCTATCTTCGAGAATTGGGCTACCAAATGCAAAAATAATTTTTCAAATCCGACTTTTTGTTCACAGTTTCATGGGTTTTAATTATTTTGCGCGGAACCCTAATTATTTTTCTAAAATAAAAGTAGCCTAAGTTACTCCCCGTAACACCAGCTATCTGCCAGTGAAAGTCCCGTCAAAATCCGTTTCGGAGATTAGCCGGAACAAACAGACAGACAGACAGACAAAAATTTTTAAAATAGCTTTTTGGTTTTTTGTTATCAGTACCGTATATACTTTCACTAGCTTCCGCCCGCGACTTCGTCCGCGTGAAATTTCTTGTTCCCCCGAACCACCCCGTCGCATCGCATCGCCTGTCCGCGCTGTTACTTTGTTTTCACTTAGCGCTCGTTCTTCCTTTTGATTTTGCTCGGCTTCTAAGGGTCCATAGCGTAATCTTACATTCTCTATAGCCTTCCTCAAGAATTGGACTTTATAATGCAAAAATAATTTTTCAACAGTCAATAAAAAATTAAATGTGTAGATAACCAATAGACTAAATGCAGTTTTCTTACTTTAAGCATTTTTATACCCGTCGTAATTTCTAAACCAAGGGTCCGATTCGAATAATTTAAAAAATAATTTACATGTGCTTAATCAACTTTGATTATGAAACTATTTATTTGGATAAGGATTAATACCATGTTTATGAAAACACCTTCGCAAATAATGCATTATTTTATAACAAATTTGATTACCATTAAAAAAGTTATAGTGCGCCAACCTAAAAAGATAGACATATGCTATCGCGAACTTTTTTTAGAACTTTTTACGAGGAACAATTCCGTCATACATAATTTTTGCATAACTTTAACCGTTTACGCAGCGCACGCAACGGAAGCTCTCCAAAGGAACAAATTTTCCCTGTTTTTGCAACATTTTTCATTGATGCTCCGCTCCTATTGGTCGTAGCTTGATGTTATATAGCCTATAGCCTTCCTCGACAGATGGGCTATCCAAAACTAAAAGAATTTTTCAATTCGAACCAGCAGTTCCTGAGATTAGCGCGTTCAACCAACCAACCAAACAAACAAACTCTTCAGCTTTATAATATTAGTATACTTAGATAAGTTTCATGTGCATTTAGTAAAAAGTTGTTATTTTGACATTACAAACATAGGTACACTTCAATTTTATTTATTTGTGTAGATATAGACTATGTTGTAGAGAAGGAGGGGGCCAAAATCGCAAGTGATTTCATTCTGTAGTATATTCATGTATCCGCATGTATGGCGAGTATTCAAATCTAGTTTGTAATCCATAAATGAAAAATGTCATCCAAGTGTGGTGAAATATAAGATACGCCTTCAGTCTAGTCGGAGCGACGATCTTCGCGGGCTGGTGGAAGCGAGTGGCTGAAGATCAAACTTAATGCCGTGCAATTGGAGAGGCCTAAGTCTAGCAGTCCACTGCTTCAAGTTGGTTATGATGACGATGATACACATGTAGGTATGGCATTACGAGAAATAAATAGGAGATAATTCCTCCCATCTTTTGCACGAAAAAATTATAAAAGAAAATCCCACACAAAATAAACTAAAGCCTGTTTAACATTTTACACATCATAACACACATAACACAACATCACGCCTTGTTTCCCTGAAGGGTTAGGCAGAGATGTACCTAAAGTACACCCACATTTCGCCAGTTATGTTTAAGTCCCATGTAATAGGGGGCGAGCCTAATGCCATCTATTCAGACTCCGGGCTGGTAGTGAGAAATTCCAGATAGAAAAACCCAATAACAGTTTGCCCAACCTAGGATTCGAACGCAGGACCTCATGCTCAGCAGTAGCGCTTGCGAACACTAGACCAACGAGGCAGTCAAACACATAAAACACACACACACATTACAATAACACATTAAAATAATTAACCTTACATTTTGGCATGCGACAAGTTTACCCCGAAGTGAACATCTGTCGAGGTCACCAAAACCACGGGCTTGACCCGACCGTATATTTTGGGGTAACAATAACTCCCGATGTTTTAATGTTATAAATCTTGATTAAATACGAGTTAGGTGGTACGACCTTTATGCTGTTACTGATATGACAATTACTATGGATGTTGTAGTAGTGGGTGGTGTAACATGTTTGTAGTCGATATTTAATTGCCGGGTAAGTGGTGCAGTTACCCCTTCGCTATTAATTTATAGGTAGACTAAGAACAGCTGTGGACGCTGTGGTTAGGCTATAAATCTGTAGTGTGTAGGTAATAAATTGATTGTCTACTACGTTTGGAGCGGACCAGGATATCTTATATTTGTTTACTCTACTGAATAATAGTTATTGTGCCTATAAACGCAACAACGTGTAAAGCGAAAGCGCCAGGGTAGCCCGCGAAAATCAAATTTTCTTACGTTTTTTTACAATTTGAAGGTCAGTATTAGGTCGTATGTTGATAAAAATATGATTCGCGACCGTAACAAATATTATGTATTTACAGAATAATTAAAGTCATCAACACAACTCTCTAAGACCACGTAATCTTATTGAATGACTATTTCATGAAATCTTGACATTTGAGGATTATACTAGCTTAAGGAGTTGTATTACTGATTATGATGATTATAATTCTGTAAATACATGTTTGATAGAGTTGCAAATCATACTTTAATCAACATACACCCAGAAACTGAGCTGCAAATTGCAAAAAATCGTAAGAAAATTTGAGTTTCGCGGGCTACCCCCATAAAGGAGTTATTTTTAATGACAACTCACTCGGTACTATAAATTGTCTTTCTTATCAATAAATAAGAAGCCTAGGAAAATCTCATAGGAAAATGTTCTAAATGTTTTCGCTACAAGATAGTTCTGTTTATCTTTACATAAAACAGTTAATTATATTTACTTTTTTTTTATTTCTGTACCTAAAACTAGGCCCGTATTACAGAACCTCACTCAAGACTATTACATAAAACTAGTTTCAACCAATCAAATGGCTTCAAACTAGTTTTAAGTAATGCTTTTTTTTTTTTTTTGTGGATGGGAATTCATCAAATGACTTCTCCCGCTCTGGGCGGAGCGGGAGGGCGTGTCAGACTTTTACTGACTAAAACCCACCCGTGTTCCTTCTGTTGCCTGTGCCGGGGCCACGGTAACTCTTTCGAACATCCCGTAACCCTAGCTGGCATCGGCCCTAGCGGACCCCGTCAATAGTGCTGACATCTCTTTGAGGCGCGCGTGGAACACGACGCGCCGTCGACTCGGGCTTGGTCCTTACCGGTCGGCGAGCTACCCATTGCTCGCCGTCCGCAAGCCCGCGCCTACGGTGGCCGGGAATCGGCTGCCAATTCCCGACGCCCAGGGCGTCTCCTGCGGCGACTAGGGGCGTGAGGGCGCAAAGCTTGCCTCTCCCTCACGCGTCCCGCCTCCTCCTTCACGATCATTACTGCTTCGCAGAAGGAGGTAATGGCTTCTTTAAGTAATGCTTGAGTCTTGAGTGAGGTTGCAGTAATACCGGCCTTAGTCTCTCAAGATTTTTAGTCTTTTCTCCCTATTATTTATTCAAAATCATCCCAACAGTCTGAATACTTGACTACTTAGATCCAAAAATAGCCGGGCAACGTAGAATTCTGTAGGTATCTACTCTTAAACGTGACGTCATACGCATCTTTTTTACTGTTACGTAACAACCCCGTATTCCTTTGTTTTCACGACAATATTCAGAAGAGTGATAGCATCTTTTTGCGCTATAAACAAGGTGTGTAGGTGTTGAACTGAGTTTTTCATTTCAGTGTTGGTACTCAAAAATTCATTAGTTGGCAATGGACGGTCCCTGTTTGTTGTCATAGGCATGACTCTTTAGTGTGGAGTTACCATAACTGCACCCCAATTGCGTAACACACTATCTACCTAAACCATTGCTTCATGTCTTTGAAAAATTCGTCTGCTTGACAACGTACATGACGCTATGAATGTTGTTGAATTGTCAAAATTAAAAGCGTTGTAAAATTGTTAGTGTGTTACGCAAATACTGTCTTAAGTTCATAAAGAGAGCTTTTATGTGATAGGAAGTCAAACAGGCCAACGATGAAACAGGGGGCCAACCACCACCTCTTAAAGCAGTATTATTTTAATGTTACTTCAGTGTGCTAAAGAGATGGAGCTGTACAGGAAGTCTAGCTGCTTTAAGAGGTGGTAGTCTAGCTCCTGCGGCCAATTTAATAAAACTGACAGGCAATAGATGACAGACGAAAATCTGACAATCCGACAATTTGACAAGTTTCATTCATACATTTTGCTATAAACAGCAATGTCGTGAAAATGTATCAATTTTGTATTTTTTTTATAAATATTAATTATTTACAGTTAAATGAAAGAAGGCCCGGATAGAATGTATTTATTGGTCGGCAAACAGGTAGGGCTCATTTGAAGGCAAGGGACCACCTAACAACGTCCAAGAAGAGTTGTTATTATCGAGATGCTTTTAAAATGTTTCATGTTGGAATGAACTAGAAGATTATTATACTATTTGTTACTCCAAAATCGGAAGGCTAATAATTCTCGTATTTACGAAACTTTCAAATTCAAGTCGCATATAGGCTCGTACAGACTGGCGCGACGCGACGGCGCGACGTGACACCGGTAAAACAATTTCCATGAAGTTTTCATAGAAATTGTTCTACCGGTGTCGCACGAGCCTTATCTCATCTTAGTGCCAATCAATGTCCAAAACTTAACTAAAACTTTAAACATTTTAAAACTTAGGTAAATTAGAGGTATTTTTGACGGATTGAGACCGAGACTAGATTGCGAACGTTCTTAAAAATACGGGGAATTGGGAACAAATATGCTGTGACTAGCTGTGAGATACACATTAAACTAAAATAACAGCCACATTTTAATAAATCTCCCTCGTCCCCCGACCTGCCACTTTGTATCACGCCCCCGCAATATTACTTCGTTTTCGCTTGGCGTTCTTTCTGATTTTTTTTCTTTTTTCTGGGCTCCTAAGGGTCGTAGCGTGATGTTAAATAATATAGCTATCCTCGAGAGTCGAGCTACGAAACGTAAAAATAATTTTTCAAATCCGACTGTAGTTCCAGAGTTATTATTTTTGTTCACAATTTCAAAGTTTTTTTTTTTTTTGCGGGGAAGTATTTTTCTTAAATAAAAGTAGTCTAAGTTACTCCTTATAACATCAGTTATCTGCCAATCAAAATCCCGTCAAAATCGATTAAGCCGTTTCGGAGATTAGCCGGAACAAACAGACCGACATACAAAAAAATAAAAAAATATTTTATTGTTATAAGTACCGTATACACTTTCAAAAAGCTGTTATTTTCACATTACAAACAGACACTTAAATTTAATATACTTGTATGTAGTATGTATTATGACAAAACGATGAATATCCAAGAATCAACAATTCGAAGACATGTGACATCTACCAACCCGCACTGGGCCCGCGTGGTGGATTACAGCCCATTCCTTCTCACAGAGAGGAGGCCTGTGTCCCAGCAGTGGGAACATTATAGGCTGATTATGCTTATGCTATGTATATGTATGTATAGAAGAGCGGCTTAAGGTTTAGCAAAATAATACTCATCCAAGATTCACGCACGCCTTTGGTCGCAAAGGCCGATTCAGACATCCAGACAAATTGAACCTTACTTTATATCCATTCACATAACGCGTAAGTAACGTCCCACAAACACTGGGCTTAAAACGCAGCTGAACGTGTGATATAAAAGGCTTTGGTCCATACGATGTCCCCTTGCTTCCCCATATCCCCCTTTAGTTCCCCGTATTCCCCCAGTAACAGTAGCAAGTTTTAAGCAGAGTTTACGGCTTAAATGCGACACCCGGAAAGCTGGGTAATGCCGTAATACCCGTATTTCTTGGTCAGTTTTTGGATGTAAAGATTTTTGTGAATATTTTACTAGTAGATATTGAGATGGTTTTTGTAAGGTATGGATTGAGTTTTGTTAAGAGGTTGTCATCTATACTAATATTATAAAGAGGTAAAATGTGTTTGTGTTGTGTGTGTGTGTGTGTGTGTAGGGAGTAATCTCTGGAACTGCCAGTCGGATTTGAAAAAATCTTTTTATATTAGATAGCCCAATTCTTGAGGAAGGTTATAGACTATTTTACATTGCGTTATGGAGCCGGAGGAGCCGAGCAAAATGAAAAAAAAGTCAGAAAGAACGCTAAGCAAAAACGAAGTAATAGCGCGGGCGGGTGATGTGATGTGACGGGGTGACTCGGGGGATAAGAAATTTCACGCGGACGAAGTCGCGGGAGAAGCTAGCTAATACATATTTTTAATTTAGATTTAATTATTTTCAATATTTTTTATTTTTATTCTAGGTACACCTCTGCCTAACCCTTCAGGGATTACAGGCGTGATGTTATGTGTTATTTTCAATGTTATATTTCTGATCACTTTAATATGTTTCAAAAAAAGGTACGTAGTTTTGAATAGATTCTTATTCTACGGTGGTATTTTCTTGTGTAGGTAGGTATGGCGACGATATTCGAAAGAGTAGGCACATCATCAAAAGCATGGCGATTTCAAAGCGAACCAATCACGCCAGCCATCAAGTAACCCTTTCATGGCGCGTCCAGACACTATAAAACAATGCTGTTTCTCACAATACATTGTCCTTGAAGCTTTTCATTGAAAATTTCTGTCACCCCTGCGTTGCTTGGTTGAAAGCACATATTATCGATAACATCATGTCACGTCACTTTATTCACCGATAGCCTAACACAAGTGTGACAAAAAATGCTGTTTCATATCCATTGACGGCTTTTAGTTTTAACGTGTCAATGTTACTGTAAATAACCAGCAATGGTGTGGAAATTTCTCTCAAAGCGAAAGTGTAGTGGAGTTTTTTGGTAAGGAAGAAATAGATAGGGAAAGCTTAGGGTGCATATTTGATCCTTTTTGTTAGAGATATAAGATCTGTATTGAGGTGTTACTGTGACGGAAAGTATTCTCGGTATTTCCGGGACGGAGATGTACCTACCTAGGTGTGACGTGAGGTGATATTTTTGATATACTGGGGCGGTATGCTACTACACTGTAGCGTTTTGAATAATTTATTTGAGTTTTTGTGTAACTTTATTAACTTCCAGAAGTCTTGCAAACGTTATACAAAACCAATTCGAAAAGCTATAAATACAAAATCAAAACATTTCCTTACACAACATTTCTACTAATATAAGTAAAGGGTTTTCCAATAGGGACGGGTCGATGTTGACAGTCTGTGGCAGCCATACTATTTTGGTGAGATCTGTAAAATCTGTTGTATATTATGCAGTCAGTGATGCCAAATCACCATAGCAAGTTACACGGTTGAGCAGCATGTGCAAATGATAAAACTTTATTATCAAAATGAGTGTTCGTTAGTGCAAACGTTGCGCGCATTGCGCCCATTTTACGGCAGACGCGGTGGCCCTTCAAAGTCCACTCTCCAACGATTGGTGACTAAATTTGAGACGACCGGTTCGGTAAACAACCAACCAACACCTTTACGTCAAAGGAACGCCAGATCGGCCGAGAACATCGCCGCTGTACGTGAGAGTGTTCAGGAGACTCCGAGGCAGTCGATTTCTCGCCGTGCTCAAGAACTCGGCCTTTCGCAGACCTCAACGACACAATCGACATTCTGCATGAACGGTTTGAGGGTAGAGTTATCTCTCGCAGAGGTGACGTGAATTGGCCACCAAGATCGTGTGATTTGACTCCGCTAGACTTTTTCTTGTGGGATTTTCTGAAGTCGCAGGTCTATGCCAATAAACCACATTCGACCGTTGCCCTGAAAGCCAACATAACGCAGGCCATCGCTCGGATTCAGCCGGATCTATGCAGCAGAGTCGTTAAAAATTTCATGACTTCTCATGGTAATGTGACGTTGTACTGTTTGCAGATGATACCTCTTATTTTTAAAGTAGACAGGAATAGAAAAGATTTTGACGACGTAAACAGTGCACTCTCAATGATTACGGAGTGGTTTACAACAAATAACTTAGTTCTCAATGCCAAAAAAACGAAATGTATAAAATTAGCCTTACCAAATGTTAGGAATCTTGGATCTAACATCGTCATAAATAAAGAGGTCCTAGTAACTGTAGACTCGGCAGTTTTATGGGCATAACAGTAGATGCCAAACTTCAGTGGGGCCCGCATATATCAGCCTAGCGAGAACTCTCAGTTCGGCCCACATATATCAGCCTAGCGAGAACTCTCAGTTCGGCCGCCTCAGGAAAGTCAGACTCACACTGACGTTGATACAACTCGGTTAGTCTATTTTACTTATTCTCATAGCGTTATGTCCTACGGTATTCCGCTGTGTGGCAAAGCCGCTGACATTCAAAATATATCATGTGTTCTTCAAAAACAAGCTGTTCGAGCAATTTACCAGCTAGGTGCCAGAGTTTCTCTAAGACATATTTTTAAAGATATTGGTATCCTCACGGTGGCATCACAATTCATCTTCGCCAACATCTTACATGTATATTAGGCAAAATGTACATTTATACACTAAAAACAGTGATATTCACAATATTAACACCAGAAATAAGGACAAATTACGTGCTCCATTTCACCGGCTTCATAAGGTTTATAACTCATTTGTTGGGCTTGGTATAACCTTTTATAATAAACTACCCTCGTACTTGCTAGATTTTCCCTTTAATGCGTTGAAAGCTAAAGTAAAATCCCACCTTTGTTCAAAGGCATAACTATTCTATCAACGACTACTTAAACTTAAACGATAAGAATAGTTGGTCGCTGTGATCAACTCAAGACAATATTTATATTATTTCTCCAGAATTAGCTTACCTACTGACAAGTTAAATCTATATAAATAAAAAGAAAAGTCCTGACTGACTGATTGACTCATCAACGCCTAGCTCAAACCCTTGGATCTAGAACTCTGAAATTGTTCAGAGGTTCCCTTTATAATGTATTGTAGACAAGAAATTAGTTATTAACTGCTAATTTATTTTACTTCCGTCCTAGTTTATCATTTGTTACTTCGAGTTACAGCTATATGTACATAGCTATATATAGGCGGGCACGCCCTTTAGGCCTGGAGGCTTTTATTTAGGTATAAAATTCTTTTACGTCTTTAGTTTTTAATTTTTATTACCAGTTGAGTATAGTTTCGATGTTTTTTTTATATATTTTTAATGGTATATTGGCGTGTGCTAGCTGACACATGGCAAATAATTTTATTTAATGTTTTGTGTTGCGTAATGTAAATAATTTTGCATACTATTGTATAGAATCAAGTTTTAGTAACTAAACAGACAGCTGTGCTACTGCGGAGTTTGTTGAGTCACTTCGTATTCCCAGGAAGTGGTGTTTGGGGACTGTCTTATGTAATTTTTGACGTTCGAAAAGTGCAAATTTTTTAAATATTTTTTTAATTTAAGATAGGTTTGCTCTTGACTCTAGTCTAGGACAGAGGTGACAGAGACAAAGTCGACGATGGAGCGAGCTTACCCAAAAGAAGCCTGTTCACTCTCACTTTGAAGAGATCGGGGTTGTATTCTCAGCCTAGTTTGAATATTTGATCTTATGTTATGTGTTAAAATATAATAATAATAATACAATTCAATTCATAATCCTTAACAGTCCTAGTTTTCTTGTCCAATTACTTACGATAATGGGCCTAATAAACAAGGGTATTTGTTTTAACGACCTTCCTATTATCGGCCAAGATGGTGATTAGTCTCCCCGAATATAGGGCAGGCCACAAATTTATTGGACCCAGTCAAACAATATTTATGTATCATTAATTATATATATATATATATTTTTTTTTTTTTTTGTGGATGGGAAATCATCAAATGACTTCTCCCACTCTGGGCGGAGCGGGAGGGCGTGTCAGACTTTTACTGACTAAAACCCACCCGTGTTCCTTCTGTTGCCTGTGCCGGGGCCACGGTAACTCTTTCGAACATCCCGCAACCCTAGCTGGCATCGGCCCTAGCGGACCCCGTCAATAGTGCTGACATCTCTTTGAGGCGCGCGTGGAACACGACGCGCCGTCGACTCGGGCCTGGTTCTTACCGGACGGCGAGCTACCCATTGCTTGCCGTCCGCAAGCCCGCGCCTACGGTGGCCGGGAATCGGCTGCCGATTCCCGACGCCCAGGGCGTCTCCTGCGGCGACTAGGGGCGTGAGGGTGTAAAGCTTGCCTCTCCCTCACGCGTCCCGCCTCCTCCTTCACGAGCATTACTGCTTCGCAGAAGGAGGTAATGGCTTCCCATGCACTCTCGCTCCGTAGAGATCGCCGCCGCCGATCGCTTCCGCGAGGACACGGCGGTGCTCCGCCCAAGCCGGGCAGACCTCCACCGTATGCTCCACCGTGTCCTCCGGGCATCTTTAATTATATTGGCCTGAAGAGTGGTGTTGTTAGTATGGCTATAAAGGTGGGTAGAGCAGTGTGGTGGCCCAGTGGCAACGGCCGCGAGTTACTAGATGTAGGTCGTAGGTTCGAACCCAGACAGTTGCTTAACTTTGTGTGAATTATTCCATCACCACTGCTCTCTAAACGATGAAGGAAAACATCGTGAGGAAACCGGCATGCCCTAGATCCAAAAATTCGAAGTCATGTGACATTTACTAACCCGCACTGGGTCCGCGTGGTGGATTACGGCCCATTGCCTCTCACTGGGAGGAGGCCTGTGTTCCAGCAGTGGGAACATTATAGGTTGAGCATGATATCATGATAGTGTTAAACTCAAACTCAAACCATTTATTTCAAATAAACCAATTACAGGCACTTTTGAATTGTCAAAGATTCGGTCAGTTAGTCAGGAAGTTGAAGCTAGTTGCCCATTCCAAAGCGTAGATCTCTATGGAGACGAACGGGCAAGTAACTCCCCGGACACTCTTTTAAATCAAAATATTGTTACAAAATATTGGTTGTATCATTCATGTTGAAATGAAGCATGTGAGAACAATGTAGAAAGACGTGCACGTTAAAAGCGCCCGCAACAAAAATATAAAAACAAAAAACGATTAAAAAATAAGCCATGGCAGCTAAGAGATGGCCAGTCCCTACTGACGGCGCCCGTTCACGAACATGACGCATGCGCATGGATTAGCACCATTCAGCTGAACCATTTTGAAGGTAAATTAATTAGTTATATTATTTATCTATAACCAGCGACCCGCTCTTGCTTCACACAGGCAATGAGGCGACATGTCAAGGAATTGTGATTTTTGTGCCATATCTTAATCTATCAATTCATTCATTACAATATAAACATGCATTTCAACAATATTAGATGAACAAGAATGGGGTACTAAATTAACTAACAAACAATAAAAAAACATATATTATCCTAAACTACCACTATCGCGAAAAAAAAATCAGCTTTTCCCTACATTTATGTTCGCATAACTCGTCAAAATGTAGGGAACACCTGATTTTTTTTACGATTTCGGGTTTGGTCCCATAGTAAAAGTTGTTCATAATAATGAGTACAATGACCTCTTAAGAGGTTAACAGTGACTAAAATTACACCTTGTATACTTTTCCAAAGTAAAAATATGGATAATGAAAACAACACTTTTATTTATTGAGAAATGCAAAGAAAGGCCGATTTTATGGTTCAAGTGCTCGAAGCGTGCGTTCACCACGTTTAGTGTATTGCCGTTTTGTAACAAGAAATGGAGCGCGTTTGAGCCATGTGCTCGAAGTGAACGTTCGCCGCGTCTTGTGTAGCGCCGTTTTGTAACCAAGCTCGCCTCGAATGATACATTACAAACAAACGTTGCAAGCCAGTCTCCGCCTTAGGAGGTCGTGCGTTAATTCCGGGACATGTTGTATTAATAAAGAAATCTCTATGTTTTGTTAAGACATAAAAACCGTGCGAAGGAGAGGCGTTACTAGTGTTTGTATGAAGAAGAAACATGTGAAAACCATGAACAGCAGTGCAATAAGCATTTCAATAAATAAACAAGTTGGCTGCACATAAAACGCCTGATGGAGTGGTTCTGCGAACTCTCACTCTCTGGGCGATAATAAACCGCTTCCTTAGGCGCTACCAACTACTGTGCCGTAAATTACTAGGGTTTTCTGTGTTGTCGCCGCAACCCTCGGGTGAGGCGCCCCTGGCAGCGGCAATACCGGCAATACGCTTGTGGGAAATGTGGGAGAGTGAAAATATTGACATGCTGGCTTAAACACTATCGCTGTATATGACCCATCTATACGAAAAGAATCATTGGATGCCATCCATAAGAATCATGTGCTTTCGTGGATATGCTTTTATTTTTTTTTCATCGTTTTTGGTTTTTATCATTTTATTACGGACGCTTTTAACGTGCACATCTTTCTACATTGTTCTCACATACTTATATAATTCCGACATGAATGATGTAACCAAAATTTGGATTTAAAAGAGAGTCCGCGGAGTTTCTTGCCCGTTCTTCTCCATAGGAACCTACTACGCTTTGGAATGGGCAACGGCCTTCATCTTTCTAACTGACGAACCCCTTGACAATTGAAAAGTGTAATAAATGCTTTGAGTTTGAGTTTATGTTCAAAGTCAAAAGCCATTAGTTAACTGCCATTCAAAGATGTGTCCTATGGTGATACATTGGCAAAAGAGAATGATCCAAACCAATGATTATCTCAAAATCATAACAAACGAAGCCAATATGCACAAATTACACTGCTATCGTTTTCGCATAAGAGCTTGTGCAAGTGGCATACAGATACCACTGTTGATTACTGTTATCGATATCTCCCTGCTGAGAGACGTTGAGTATCAATCATACATACAATCTACGCAGATTTCATCGAATGATTGCGCTATTGAATGCTCTAGAAGGACACTGGATTTAAGTCTATTTCAAGTAGCCACAACACTCTACATTCCTTAAGGGCGAAAATACACATGCCTGTAGCTGGTGCGAAACTATGCAGGTAGCTGGCATGCCAATGTACATACCTACCACAATAGCTTCTGATTGGTGAATGTCACAATGGTATGCAAGCTACTTGCATAGTTTTGTAGCAGCTACAGGCATATGTATTTTTGCCCTTATTTGTATAATCTTCGCAAGCAAAGTATAAATAATTCTGGAATATTTCACTCAGTCGCTGCAACTCAGACCCTAATACCAGCCTTTTCCTCCACAACCCTTAAGTGGCATGGCAGTAAAAGGATCCTGTTTACTTGCCGGCTGTTTCACTGGTTGCTCCTAATACCGTTTCTAAGTAATTGTCGACGATATACTGACCCTAACACCTGGACCTTGCGAATAATGAATGAATTGTGCCGACATTTTTTATGGTGTTGGGTTGATCGTGTGTGAGACTTTATGACTTGGATCTTGAAGGGTTGACGAATTCTTGATGCGGTCTTTGGGTGTCGACTGAATAGGGGGATAAAAAGGTGTCACATAGAAAGAGTAAAAATATGGATGATATTTTGTCGAAGGTCTGGTTACCGCATGCAGCCACTTTAGAGTTTTATATTTCCAAAGAAAAGTTTACTAGATAATATCTGTTAGAAATAGGCTCACCCTCTATTACAACTGATGAAATGTGGGTGTAGTTACTTCCTACCTACTTCTTCGTGGAAAACAGGTGTGATGCTATATAAAAAGATAAATAAAGAAAGAGATTTAAAAGTTTCGCATAGTTTTCTCTTATCGTTGTCTTATATCGTTTCACCAATATTGCTTTTATTGTCGACCTTGTGTAAATAGAAACCATTGATAAGGTAAACTACTCAACACTAAATTATCGAAATAAAGTTCAAACAAAATATCTCAAAACTTCAAATATTTATTAAATTTTCATTAATGTTTGTAGTTGGGTCGGTTGCTGACGTAGGTGTCGATGGCTGGGATCTCATGGACGTGCGTCCAGATCCTCTGCAGCAAGGGGTACTGTTTGTCCAGGATCTTGGAGCCCCACATGCCCTCAACCGACTCGATGATGCCCACAAAGTAGAGATCGGCCCAGCTTATTTTCTGGAGGGAAGAGTAAAAATTGGTTTGACTAAGTCAGTTTTAGAGGATTGAATATGTTTGAGTTTTCCAGATTTGTGCTTAGTTTTATTTCAGGTTAAAATATGTCAGCCCTCGCCTATCTATTGAATTTTGAAATGATCTGGAAAATGGATTAACTACTACATCTGCTTCTGAAGCCGCCACATTCTCTAAGTCATTTAAA
The DNA here is from genome assembly GCA_947568875.1 of Fissipunctia ypsillon. Lineage (NCBI taxonomy): Eukaryota > Metazoa > Arthropoda > Insecta > Lepidoptera > Noctuidae > Fissipunctia > Fissipunctia ypsillon. The sequence continues at coordinate 5,930,479 of OX387656.1, read as the reverse complement.
AACTCATTGCTCGATACATACGAAGACCTTACTCGTACATTCCAATCGAAGACTTTCTTTAAAACTATTGTTTAAGCATTACAAACAACAGACTTGAACCATGTTCTTTAAACCACGTTTGAAGGAGATAGAGTAAGTATACTTCGAGACAAAACCAATAACCGATCCATCAAATAGTACTAACCTGACCACCGAAGTAGCTTCCCTTCTTCTGGACAATCTCCTCAAAGTCACGGAGGTACCTCGGGAGCCACAGCTCCTCCAACTCCTTCCACAAGTATGATTTCTTCTCCTTGTTCACCTCATGGTACCATTCGTAGATCTCTGTAAAGGAATATACCATTTTAGATCTTATTTTTATGCAAGTTATGCCTAGATTCCCTAACGAGGTCATTATCATCATCCACATTCCGACATCACCCACTGCTGGGCATAGGATTGTCTTTGCTTGTGCTACTTCACACGCTCCTCCCCCTCATCCAGATTCCACCCGCGATGGTAACAATGTCGTCGACCCCTGTCGAAGTAGGCAGGGGTCACTATCGTATATTACATTCTACTGATGATAAAAGTATTGTAACCAGTATTGCTAATATGATTATGAAACACAATAACACTTTTCCCAGCCCTGACATTGAACGTAAGATCTCTCGCTTCAACCGCTCTCGTGGCTTCTGAGAGACAACTAAGCAGTTCATTTCTAACAATCACATCATCGTCATCGCTTTTCGTTGGTATAAGGTGTAATATATATAAAGCAAAAAAGGAGCTAAAGCTGCAGCTAAGTTTGTTTGTTTCAACGCGCTAATCTCTGGAACTACCAGATGGATTTAATTTTTTTTTTTTGCATTTGCTAACCCAATTCTTGGGGAAGGGCATAGGATATTTAACATCACGCTAGGACCCTCAGGAGCCGGGCAAAATGAAAAAAAGTCAGAAAGAACGCTAAGCGAAAACAAAGTAATTGCGCGGGCAGGCGATGCGATGCCACGGGGTGGGTCGGGGGAACAATAAACTTCACGCGGACGAGTTCGCGAGCAGAAGCTAGTGGAATGTAATTACATAAATTGCAAACCAAAACTCACTTGATCCAAAATCGTAGACGGACAACGCAATGGCATCAAGCTCAGCTGCTTCCCAGTCATCAGCAGGAACTAATCCCACCAGCTTTCCGAGGTAACGACTGATGGCCACAGACTGGTAGAGCACCTTCTTGTCCACTTCCAAAACTGGCAGCTTGCCGAATGGGACAGCTGAAAATTAATGGAGATTTTTTATATTTTATTTTATATTACACTAGCTTTTGTGTGTGGAAAACGGAAATTATATTATGGGAACGTACTACCGGGATAAAAAGTATCCTTAGTCGTAACCCGGTTCATGGTTTACCTGTGTGCCAAATATTGAAATCAGTTCAGCCATTTCGGCGTGAAAAGGTAACAGAGAGATAGACAGTCAGTGTTATTTACACATTTATAATAATTATGGATTCATCTAAAATGCCCTCTGTGATCGGTCTTGAGATAGGTCTGAAGATAACCAATACAATTTTCTTTAAATAAAGTAAATGGCGACGTTTTGAATTAAAGATTTATTTCTTGATAACTAGCGTGATTATAATCAGGATCCTTGACCGTAAATTAAAACAATGATGAAACATTATAAAGCCAAATGATGACTTTTTACCGTGGTGTATGAGCAATTCTAAATCAGTTTTTGTGTGTACCTAACAATGGAAATTATCGTGTCATTAAGTATACAATGTATTCTCAAGACTAGATGTTTACGTTGTTGTATGTACTTATGCTATAATAGGCACAAACACTTAAAATTATCTAATTCTAATAATTGTTGAAAGTATTTCTGTTGGTACACTGAAGAACAAAAAAATATATTAGACTATTTTTGTCCCACTATAGGGCAAAGACCTCTTCTCATACACCTTGAACTATCATGATATGAGACCCAATCAAATTTCTGTTGTCACCGACCACTCGCCGGCGATCATTAGCTGAGGAGATACAAAGAGCCTTGAGCAAAAAAGAAAAGAATGTTTTAAACTTACATTTCTGCACTTGAGGCCATTCAGCGTCCTTCTTGATCACCACATTCTTATAGCTGATACCACCATAGGCAAACAAATACCTAATGGGCTCAGCAACTCCCATAAAATCGAAGAACTTCAGCTGGAATACCGGTGCCATTTTGTTAGCTTCGTAGGACCACAAATACTAATATCGAATAAGAAAATTAACCGTTTATATACTTTCGTATTATCTATTTAACCTTTGCAGAAGTATTGAAAGTTGGATTAACCTTAGTAAATGTGAAATATTGGAGATAAATTGCTATTTTGTTTACACTTTGTTCACCTTTTTCGTGGATTAAAGGGCGATCTTCGCAATGTACAGTCAGCAAACGAAGTGAATAGGCTAAAATATTTATTTTTCCACCACAGCAATCTACATTTTTACTGTGTGCACAGTAATCTTTTAAAATTGAGACCTACTTTGAGCGGACGTGGATTGAGCAAATAAATGATTATGCCATTTGACTTAACTCTTTCAGGGGCACTATTGATAGACAGCAATATCATGTGCTTATGAATTTGTATTTATGCTGGTTATGTTTAGGGTTGAAGGATTATAAAAATAAAAGAAAAACATTACAATTTAAGGCAATCCAAAACAATTGACAGGTCATCGGTAACCGACGCCACTTGTATCATAATTAGTCAAAAAACAAGATTTGCTTCCACAATTGTAACGAAAATGGTCACTAGATGGCGCAAGTTTAAAGAAAAAAAATCACAAATAAGTATACGGTTAGCTCTTACCACTAACCCTGTAAGAGTAAGGAGTTATAAAAAAAACTACTTCAAAAAACCGGGTACCTACCCTATACTTATATTTTTTTTTTAAATTAAGCGATGAATCTTTCTTTGTGTGACTGTACTTAAGTAGAAATTGTTGATTTAATATAAAGTTAGTTGCTTTCTTATCACCAATGTTTTTTTTCGTAACAATGTTATGACAGCAGCAATTAAGAAATGCAGTAGGTTTTTATTTTTTTCTGATAAAAGTTAATTAAAAGATAATTCTAGTTTCTCTAAAATTCACATTAAGTATAATTTTTTTAAACCTGAAGTTTGTCTCCTCTATTGAGTCATTCAGCACCCTAATTGCGTAACACACTCAGAGTAGAAATCAGTTTCATTTTGACAGTTCAAAAACATTCATTGCGTTATTTACGTTGTTGAGCACACACATTTTTCGAACATATGAAGCAATGGATTAGAAATATGCTTCAAAATCTTTCAGAAGTGTGTTACGCAATTAGGATGTAGATTTGTCTAACAAAAAATATAACGTAACATAACACCTTTATTCCCCGGAGGGTCACATTTCGCCACTTATGTTTAAAAGTCCCATATAATAGGGGGTGAGCCTATTGCCATCAACCGGGAACTAATCTAAACCGGGCTGCGACTGAGTAATTCTTCTTTGCCCGACCTGGGAATCGAACCCAGGATCTCATGCTCAGGAGTAGCACTTGTGTCCACTATGAGCTCCCAAACAAAACTGTGAATTCGCATCGCATCGCAGTTTTGTGTGGGCTCCCTACACCAGCGAGAAATACGCAAAAAATAATAAACTACTAAGTATATTATCAGAAAATTTTGTGTCCCATTGCGATACAAGAGTCTATTCTCGTACTGAGAAGGAACAGACATTAATTTTTTTATTACGCCTATACAACATACATAATCAGCCTATAATGTTCCCACTGCTGGGACACAGGCCTCCTCTCAGTGAGAGGGAGTGGGCCATAATCCACCACGCGGTCCCAGTCATTGGTCAGTCACCTGTCTTAGAGTTTTTGGTTCTAGGACATGCCGGTATTCACGATGTTTTCCTTCACCGTTTTGAGAGCAGTGATGATGAAATTTAATACACAAAGTAAAATGCCTCCCTGGGTTCAAACTCATGACCTACATGTAACTTGTAAATCGGGACTGATACCTCTGGGCTACCATTGCTTTTCAGTATAAAGAGCAGTGGTTATTACGCTTGCAAACTGCGCATTGACAACACCTATCAGACTATTATGTTTAGGATTCTTAATATTTATTATATTCATCACCATTGATTGTGTGACTAATAAGTAGTATTAAAATATGCTAGTTCTGTGTATGCGAACAAAATACAGATGAAAAATTAGTACTATTAGGTATTTATAAGTTAAAGCTCCCGCAAATAGGCGCGACGCGACTCCGGCAGAACAATTTCCATAGTTTCCATAAAAATTGGTTCACCAGAGCCGCGTCGCGCCGTCACGTCGCGCCGGTTTGCGTAAGCCTTTATATTATTATAGGTAGGTGGGTATGTCTGGCGATCAAGGCCATTTCAATTATCCGTATAAACAGATGTTTTATGTTAACGTGATCTGTTTGTAGAAACAATGTCATTGGATCAGACTCTTTATAAAATATCTACCTAATAATATTATTGCAATAAGAAGAATTGAATCGAAGAAATCTACATAATATTATTTTATAATTCTAATTCCTTTGCCTTTTTGTAGTGGGAAATTACCTAAAGAATAGAATGGATTTATCTAATTTTCTGATTACCTACCCTAGAGCTTCTGATAAACAGGGTTATTTTAAATTGGCTAGCTAAACTTCGCAGATGCGATGGGTATCGATATCTAAACATGATTACCCAACAAATAAATTAATTTGATGTTTATTTTTTGTGGGTTCATCGATCGCAGTTATTGTGGTCACATAAAATCAGTCAATCAGTTAAAAAAAAAATGTTTTTTTTTTTGTGTAAATTTCACAGACGTGATGGGTATCGATCGATATCTAAACACGATAAAACATAAGAACATAGCTATTCTCAACTCCGACTTCAAGTAACAACAATAATAGCGGTCATTGACCTCCCAAAAAAAAACATCAAATCTTTTGATTGTTCATTATTTCCGGCTGCGGGGTTTAGCTAATCAATTTAAAATAACCCTGTATCATATCAGTTATCAGCAGTACAAATAGATTATTGGAGGTGTGTTATCATAGCACATAACTAACACTTAAAACAACTACCTACCTATCTATGTATGTTACTAATTTTGAAATGTTGTAGTAGGTACCGTATAGTTATTATTTATATACCGCGTGTAACAGGAGGATTGACATTCTTTAAAACCACGTAAAGAGAATCATGTTCTTTGCCCGTATACAAAAAATCAATCAAATCCAATGAAATTAGCCACAGGAAATTATTTTTCATTTTCTTATTTTTCAACATGATGTAGATCTGAGTCCGTAATAATAGGTAAACATTGCCGCCGCCGCGCCCCGCACCCTGCACCGCACCGTTGGTCAGTGACCTTGCGTAGATAAAGCGTGTTTACTTTTTATGCAGTTGATTCTACCATTTATTTGGTTTGAAAACTGCAATTTTTTAATTTTCCATTAACTACTAATCTTCGTGTTTTAAAATGTTTTAATTGATTAGTACTGTGCTCGTTTTCATTTAATGTCGTACATCCAGAATCACGTTGTATACATGTCGGGGCCAGATCTTAGAATTGATAATTTCATGAAGTATTCGATAATTTCATGAAATTATTATACAATAATTTCATGAAATGATCGAATACTTCATGAAACACATACATACTACATGAAATGTCCAGCTAAAATTGACCATATCGTTTAGACGTCAACGTTTAATGATATGTCAGTCGACGTTTGGCCATATCATTAAAGTAGAAATGGTCATATCGTGACGAAAGCAACCTATTTATCGACATTCCCAGCTTGGGCATATTGCAAAGTTGTTCACGCTGCTAGTGGGACCCCGACCGAATGGGTTAGGTTTGAAAAGAACTGTGACCAACCGCGCGCGAGCCGAGCGAGCGAAGCGAGCGGGCCCACGGCAGCGGCCGGCGAGCGCTACGTTCAAGTTGGTCGCAGTTTCTTAGGAATTATTCGAGTAGGAATAGATGAATAACAAAAACAAAGCGACATCAACGCCTCTAGCGGTGGAAAATCTAACTATTTTACGATATGATCACTAATGTTTGGCCACATCATGAAGTAGTCGTGTGTTTGGTTCACCAGAGCCGCGTCGCGCCGTCACGTCGCGCCGGTTTGCGTGAGCCTTTATATCGCCTTTATGTGTTCATATCGTCAAACGTTGAGTATTCAATGATCTGGCCAGACCACATCATGATGTGACCAGCGGTCGATGTTTTATTTCATGAATTTTTATTTCTAATATGGGTTATGTGGTACCTGAAATAAATGAATTTTATTTATTTTTTATTTTTTGAAATTACTGCCTCTTGGTCTAGTGTTCGCAAGCGCTACTGCTGAGCATGAGGTCCTGCGTTCGAATCCTAGGTCGGGCAAAGTGTTATTGGGTTTTTCTATCTGGAATTTCTCAGTAGCAGCCCAGAGTCTGGATTTGTGTCCGGTAGTTGGCAATAGGCTCGCCCCCTATTACGTGGGACTTAAACATAACTGGCGAAATGTGGGTGTACTATAGGTACGCTTCTGCCTAACCCTTCGGAGAAACAAGGCGTGATGTTATGTATGTTTATGAAATGCAACCATTTCATGAAATGGTCGAACACTTCATGAAATGATCAATTCTAAAATCTGGCCACGACATACATTACAGACATGATAATGCTACTTGGCCTGACCAGAAAATCAAAACAAGTGTTTTTTTTTAACGATTATTTCCAGTAAGATGTGGTCAACTATCTTTCGACAGAATAACATACTCGTTACCCGTATACTTACAGATCTTAGGATGTAGACAGGTGATCTGTTATTGTATGAATTTCATCAACGAAATAATCTTAAAATTAGTTTGTAGTTTCGCGGGTCGTGTGTTCAATGTTCAAACCACGCAGGCACTTGGTGTAGTGTCTTTCATCACCACTGCTTTTAAAACGATGAAGGAAAACATCGTTAAGAAAAAATAATAAATAAATAAATGCCACAAATGTCTTCGAATTTTTGGTTCTAGAACCAAAAATTCGAAGATATTTGTGGCATTTATCAACCCGCAATGCACTAGGTCCGTGGGGTGGATTACGGCCCATTCCCACGCACAGAGAGGAGGCCAGGGGGCCAACCACCACCTCTTAAAGCAGTATTATTTTAATGTTACTTCAGTGTGAGAAAGAGATGGAGCTATACAGGACGTCTAGCTCCATCTCTTTCTCACACTGAAGTAAGATTACAATAATACTGCTTTAAGAGGTGGTGGTCTAGCTCCTGTGTCCCAGCAGTGGGAACGATATAGGCTGATTATGTTGTTTGTAGCTTGTAATTTAAGAGTTTCTGTTATATCAGATATCAGCAGTACAAATAGATTATTGCGAGTGTTTTATCAGAGCACAAAAACAAACACGTAAAACAATATTATCTATGTTATTAGTTTTATCTAGTTTTACACCGGTGGTAGGCACCTTTAAGTACCCGTATACAGCGTGTCGCTTTAATGGCGACATTAATTTAACACACGTATACGGTTTCGCGTTTTCGTTTTATGAAGATATTTTAATTTCATTAAACGTTATTATTTATTGATTCATTTACAATTTTCTAACATAGCATCTTGGAGCATCCTGTACTGTATCTTGCTGCATAAAACTTGCCCAATTGTAACCTGAATGGAAGAAGCCACTGTCTCCTGAAATACAGGTATTCTAACCTAGCTCTGGCACATTTTTCTGTAACTTCTGTTTTTACGTAATAAATAAATTTATTATTTATTATTATGTACTTAAAAATTTTAGCGCAGAGGTTATTTAGAAAAAATGAGAACATTAGCCCATGTTGTTGTAAAAAGACTAGCTATCAGAAAATGTGTTAGCGGGGCTGTCTGCCTAAATAAATAGTCTCCACGTATGTATAGCGATACTTAAAAACACGTCCTGTTTGTAGAAAACTTTGTTTCTGTCATCTCTGACCTAGACTAGAGTCAAGAGCAAACCTATCTCAAATAAAAAAAAAAAAAAACAAAAAACTCAAGATGACTCATTAGTCTGTGCGAATATTGTTATTTTTCCTTAGAACAATAATTTCAAGGACATTGAGAATCACATAATTAGTAGTTGACGTTAACAGGCGTTAACAATTAGGTACGTAGATATAAGTTAAAAAGCCCATTTATAGTCAATTAATTTTATATCAATAAACAAGTTTTAAACGTTGAAAGGCTTGCACTCACAGACCACTTTTCAATTCTATCACAGGATGAGATAATAAAATGAATGATGCATATTCTTACAAAACTGTGTTACAAAGATTATCATTGACGAGAAGAATATCCTATACACAAATATTGAACAAGACGGAACATAATATACATAAAAAGCGGTTCACAGAGCGGTGTGTCATGCTTGTTATGTAATCATCTATATAATGATGATGTTAGAAGCAGGAATTCAGTTCACAAGTTGTGTCCGTGGTGGATAGCCGTTTAGCCGTCTAACAGTTCATAATGCCGAAAAAACTTCAATACTTTAAGAGGATATCGCGCGCACAGTGGCGCCCTCGTCGTTTGTTTGATTATTTCTTTTATTTTAGAATGAAAATGCAGAAAATAAGCACGTTATGTTGCGCTCCACAAGACTATACGTTATTATTATTACAAACAGTAGTTATACATTGTTAAGTTTTATTATAATCCTTAAAACGGAGCTTAGTGGCCACTATTTTCCGTTTTAAGGATTATAATAAAACTTAACAATGTATAACTACTGTTTGTAATAATAATAACGTATAGTCTTGTGGAGCGCAACATAACGTGCTTATTTTCTGCATTTTCATTCTAAAATTAAATTAAAAACCAAACAAACGATGAGGGCGCCACTGCGCACACGGTATCCTCTTAATATCGGAGGGCTCGCTGAGCCTATTAGATATATTCTACACTACACCAAACAGGATTTCGAGGATTTTAGGCACGATATTGATACTTGGCCTGACCTAAAAATAAAAGAAAGTGAGTACAAGTGTTATTTTTACACAGTTTTTTTTTAATAGTTTTTAATTCGTAGCTGTGGGAGCTCGTAGCTGAGCAATAACGGCCGCACTGGTCGATTCATCGGGTTAAGCTACGCTTGCCGGGGTTAGTTCGTGGATGAGTGACCATCTTGATATACCGAAACTTCACAGTGCCTCGGTCCCGGCGGTCATTCGTAGACTTTGACTTTGACAGTCGTTACGGGTCGTCAGAAGCCCGAAAGTACGACAACCAGTCTTACCAAGGGGTATGGTATTACCCAGTTACTGGGTTGTGAAGATCAGATAAGCAGTTACTCCATGTAAAATACTGGTGTTCAGCTGCATCTGGTTAGACTGGAAGCCGACCCCAACATAGCTGGGAAAAGGCTAGGCAGATTGATTGAATTCGTAGCTGTGGAATGTTATGATAAATTGTTCGATATTCTGATTGAGTTGAATATTGTATGTAGTTTTAGCAATGGCAATATGTATGTCAGTAGACCCCACGTCAGTGGTAACAAAACTAGTATAAGCTGGCTTCTCTTTCTAACCCTACGGCTACACCGTCGCGCTAGCGCTAACTACACCGCGCGCTCTCACTCACACACCGGTCGACGTCTCTCTGTACAATAGAGACCACGCGAAGTGTAGTTAGCACCTCCTTCTACTACGCTAGGTCAGCTCAAGGTCAAAGTGTTTAAGTGTTACCACTAATGCGGTCGACTGTACAATATTATTGCACAATACAACGCAGGCCCCCTAGGAGTATCGTATAACAGTAGATAATTAATTTTGTTTCGATAGTGATCGGCGCTTGAGTTGTTCTTGTTAAGTATGGTGTCAAATAGTAAGTAGAGGTGACAATGAAAAAGCGAGTCAAAAGGTAGCCCATTATGAATTACTCATGACGTCAGTGGTGACCCCATTGACGTCAACGAAATTAATGTCTTTAATACCGACGAAAGAAAAAAGGTGGAGGTTCATTGACGCGTATTTATATTTTTTTATGTATGTATTTTCTATGTAAGCGTAACTTTTTACAGAGCAGTCCGATTTGATTCTTGTTTTATTCGGGATGGTATCGCTACCTCGAAGTTGGTCCCATGTAAAATGTATTAACTTTACTTGGGTAGTTTTTGAGTTAGCTTCAATATTACGTATTTTTCCCACTTAGTCTATGTCAATGATGTAATAACTTCCTGACATTGTAATTTCTCGTATATAGCAGGTATAGTACGACACAACTTAGATGAAGCATGAATTTGAAAATTTGCATTGATTTATTTCAATTTTATGAATGTATTTGGTTATATGACTTTACAAGTTATTGCGTATGCGTAAAGGTCATTTTCGCCTAAAGCAGTAATAAAGATTGGTGATTTTGAAGGCGCACTCAGTTCGGATGGTGATCGGTTTAACGAATTTTGCCGATGCTACATCTAAGTTGTGTCGTACTGTAGTGGTGTTCGAATTTGTGTGGGGTAGGTACCACCGATAAAAAGTGAAAAACAAAAACTTTATACAAAAAAGAAAAACAACCGACTTCCAAAATAACACTACAAAGTGAAAAATAACTTTAATTTTGGAAGTCGGTGGCAATACACGAAAATACAAAACACGACACCGAATTCCGAAATTTAAGTTATATTTCATTTTGTAGGTACTGTTTTTTTTTGGAAATCGGTTGTTTTTTTTTTAAGTTTTATCCATTTTATTTGTGTATTATCTTACAAATAAATAAAATTTAAGTGTCTGTTTGTAATGTCAAATTAACCACTTTTTACTAAATGCATAAGAAAGTATATACGGTACTTATAACAAAATAGCAATCTAGAAATTTTTGTCTGTCTGTTTGTTCCGGCTAATCTCCAAAACGGCTCGACCGAATTTGACGAGATTTTCCTTGGCAGATAGCTGATGTTACGGGGCGTAACTAAGGCTACTTTTATTTTAGAAACATGTTAGGGTTCCGCGCAAACAAATGAAAACCCATGAAATTGTGAACAAAAAGTCGGATTTGAAAAATCCTTTTTGCACTTTGATAGCCCAATACTCGAGGATAGTTATAGGCTATTTAACATTATACTACAACCCTTAGGAGCCGAGCAAAAAGAAAAAAGTCAGAAAGAACACTAAACGAAAACGAAGTATTAGCGTGGGCGGGCGATGCACCGCGATGGGTCTGAGGACGAGTGTGTTTTATTAAAATGTTGCTGTTATTTTACTATATTATGTACGAGGATCTCCGCGCGAACGAAATCGCGGGGCACATCATGTAATGTATATAATTGACCCTTCCAAAATTACCTACTCCGTCCTGCATTGCATTTGCAAATATAAATCGAACAAAACAAATACGTACACCTGCAATAATTATCTGCTATTACAAATATTAGTTCTTCGTAGAAATCAAACATATTTACTATCCGTAGCATAGGAGCAGGTACAGTACGACACAACTTAGATGTAGCATCGGCAAAATTCGTTAAACCGATCACCATCCGAACCGAGTGCGCCTTCAAAATCACCAATCTTTAGTACTGCTTTAGGCGAAAATTACCTTTACGCATACGCAATAACTTGTAAAGTCATATAACCAAATACATTCGTAAAATTGAAATGAAGTCAAAGTCAAAGTTTTTATTTGTAAAACATAGGTGGGTGTAAAAACAGGTGTTGTAAATAAAATATGTGTAGGTACTATCGAGGAAACTTACATCTGACCAATTTGAATACAAAATCCCGTGCACACGATGGCCACATCTGTTAGCAAGCGTTGCTATAGCGGTCAAGCGCTGCAAGCAAGAATAGTCCTTACGGTGTATAGATGTTCGTTTCTCCCATGGCACACTATGTTTTGCCGTTGACGGCGTACAAATATGAATAGCGTACAATAATGAATGCAAATTTTCAAATTCATGCTACATCTAAGTTGTGCCGTACTGTACCAATTGTTCCTGCAATCATTCTGTTACCATCACCATCATCATCTTCCTACCCATATTACGTGGGGTCGACGCAACACGTTTTTTTTCTCCTCCCCTGACATACCGCTATCATTAAGGGTCCCCGAAACGATCAATTGCCATCAATTTCTATTGTAGCAATATTGACAATCGTTTCAATTGCACTTGGTAGACGATCAATTTGCGCATCAATGTGTATCAATCACGTAAAAAATCACAATTGCAATTGATCGTTTCGGGAACCCTTTAGATCCTTTTTTTATAGTGTTTTTATTCCTCACGTTTCATTCATCTATCTAGAGGAGCTCGTGGCTAAGTAATAACAGCCGCACGGGTCGATTCATCAGGTTAAGCTACACTTACCGGCTTGCGTCCGTGGATGGGTGGCCATCTTGATATACCGAAACTTCACAGTGCCTCGGAAAGCACGGTAATCCATTGGTCCCGGCGGTCATTCGTGGATCTTTGACAGTCGTTACGGGTCGTCAGAAGCCCGAAAGTATGACAACCAGTAACCAACTTACCAAGGGGTATCGTATTACCCAGTTACTGGGTTGTGAAGGTCAGATAGGCAGTTACTCCATGTAAAATACTGGTGTTCAGCTGCATCTGGTTAGACTGGAAGCCGACCCCAACATAGCTGGGAAAAGGCTAGGCAGATGATGTTTCATTCATCTATCATATATGTAGGTATATTATAACTATTTTTGAGGTTTCAGATATATTTATTTCCCATAAGAATTATAATTACTTAGGTACATGAGAAATATTAAACTAAAAAACATTTTGTTCGACGCACAGAAACGATTTAGACAAAAATTATACCTACACTGTAAAATAAATTTTCTAAAAGTACACTTTTAGAAAATTATGCGGGTAGGTGTTAATAATTTTAACACAACCGAAGCGTAAAGAAGTTTTGTTTTGAAGCGTAAAGTTTACGCTTGAAGTGGCATGTACTAAGGTGCGCTGTGTTGTTAAAAAAATGGTAGTTAAGTATTACTTTTGTTCCCAGGTCTTCCGTACGGCCAGTTCCCCCTGTACGAAGAAGATGGTCGTGTGTTGACTCAAACCCTGGCCATTGCGAAGTACGTGGCAAGGGACACTGACCTGGTACCAGCTGATCCGTGGCAGCACGCCATTGTGGAGTCTGTGGTATACACCTTATTCGATTACTGGAAAAGTAAGTAGGTAAAGTTAGGGAAATTAGTTATTTATCAAATTAACTACCAACGTCTATGTGTCCGTATATTCAAATCATAACTGTCATTCTATGATAGTTAGTTGTATGATGATGAAATGGCTATCTATATTACGGCAAGTATGTCAATTTGATAAACAATTAATTTCCCAGGCTGTACTTAGAAGTAGTATCTAGTTAAAGCTCCTGGAAAGTTTTTATTTTTGTCGCCAATCTTGGTGAGTATCGATCTAGAAGGTATGGCATGGTATGGGTTGGTGTGGCTTGGTGTGGTATGGTATGGAAGGTATGGAGGTATGGTATGGTATGGTGTGGTATGGTTTGGATTAAAGGGCTAAAATTCTAAGGTTTTTTTCGCAGGGCAGTTCCTAGACTACAGTTTTCTGCGGCTGGGTACTACCAATACACCTAGTTGATCACTATGGGATTAAACGCCGACAGACACTACGCTGACAGACTGAACACCAACAAGACTTTACTTCTACGGGACTCTTCGCCGACAGGACAGTTCACCGACAGGAATCCTTACTTCCGATTATTCCGAACCTGACCCGAAAATCCCAACCCTAGACGGTCGACGTCAGGGGCACCTCGAGGTTCGGTTTGTTTAGGTTCCTTTTAACCCTACAGACCGAAATAGGAGCCCCGCCTACCAGGGCTCCGTCGACCTGCTGACAGTCTGTCGGCGAAGTATCCTGTCAGCGAAGAGTCCCGTCGAACTAAAGACTTGTCAGTGTTCAGTCTGTCAGCGTAGTGTCTGTCAGCGTTTAGTCATACACTCCTAGTTGATTCCTCTTTTTTGAAGTGAAAACTTCTTTGGGCGCGTTAAGCGCTTTTTGGTAGGACCAAATCTTACGGGTTCGCGACATGCGACGTGCTCGCGTCACTGATATGCTAAAGTGACGTGTTGTGCCAGGCTGGCGACTCGCAGCGGCATGTGTACATGTTAATGTTTTAAAATTTCACTTCTATCGGCATTCCTCATGACTGTCTATTTTTTTCACTGTAATATTTTGGTGTGGTTGAAATAAAGTCCGGCAAAAAATTCTCCGACAAAAATAATTTACAAAAAATGCGGAAGAGATTTTTAGGTATTACATAAATGCAGTTTTTTATCTTAGTTTTTTGTGGTGTATTGATCAGCTAAAATTATTATGTAGAACATTCTGTAATTTGATACTTTTGATTCTAGATGTGACGCCATATTTCCTTGAAAAAGACCCAGCAAAGAAGGAAGAATTGAGAAAAGTGTTGTTTGACGAAACCATTGACTACTACTTCTCAAGATTCAGTAAACAATTAAGTGAGAACGGCGGATATTTTAATGGAAAGGTAACTATTGAACCAGATTAGATAAGCAAGGTAATTGCGCCTCCACTCAGAGTTCCAATCCTATTGAATTATAACAATTCCACAATATTCATTGTGTTTTTTACGCTGTCGAGCCGGTGAATTTTTTAAACATATAAAGCACTGGATTACGAATTTCCTCCAAATCCTTTGGATTGTGATAGCATGTTACGCAATAGGGGTGCTGGCGCCATATTCTGACGTAAAAAAAAATGATTGTTCCAGTCAGATTGAGTTTAATAGAGCCGATAGCACTATTATTTTGAACGCAACAATGATGGCTTTAACACTTCCATTAAATAGCCCTAGTTCGTATACCTAACTCGGATGCTGAAAAGCCATTTACAACGGTAAATATTATAAAGAAACACGAACTGTAAGACCCCTCTCTAAGAGATTCTATGGACTCTGGAATATTATCAAAGTAACAAAACTTAGTAAACAAAATGTAATTGGTCTAGTGGTCCCATGTGCAAATGCTAAGTGGAAGGTCCTAGGTTCATCCTATCTGAGTTGTAAGTTAAAGCTTTAACTCCGGCTACCCGTTTACCGGTCGGAAGCGCTACTGCTAAGCTCCTCCTGCTGCTCCTGGTTTCGATTCCCAGGTCTGGTAAAGTTTTTTTTTAGTTTTCCAGCAGGAATATCTCAGTAGCAGACAAATCTGCTCGCCGAGCTGCCAACCGGGCACAAACCAAACTCAAAAGTTTAGTTTGCCCCGGTTGGAGGCTCGGCTCGCCCCCATTACATGGAACTTAGACATAACTGGTGAAATGTGGGTGTACTATAAAGGTACATCTCTGCTTTACCCTTCGGGGATTACAGGCGTGATGTAATGTTATGTTACATAGAACCAATGGTAGGTTTTTCCCACTATGCAATATCAAACATAAAAAATGTGAGACGGTAAAAACAGGTGTGGTGTTAAATTCATGTGTTGCCAATTTTTTCTTTCCAGCTGTCCTGGGGAGAGTTCGTGCTGACCGGTATTGTTGAAGCAAGCAATTTGTTCCTGAAGATTGAATTAGAGAAAAAATATCCTGCAGTAGGAGCCACTGCCGAAAAGATCAGGAACCTACCAGGAGTCAAAGAATATATTCAAACTAGGGGACCATACAAACTACCTGCAAAGTTTGATGATAAAAAATAAAGAGTTCTCTTAAAATATCAGGTTTTGTTTTACATTGGGATTTCCCAGTTTGTTAGAGGTAATCTTATCTCAAATATGTGTGGCGTGGCCTGTCAATCATATGTGAATATAAACAAGGTCACCGTTGACTAACCGTGATTATCGCAGCATAACCTCATCGATCGATTTTCAATGTTCTTATTTTAACCATTGCTAATTACTTCAGTAGCACGGAGTCTAAAAGTCTATACTATTAATAAAGCTGAAGAATTTGTTTGCTTTTTAGTCGGGTTAAAAAAATTCTTTGGCATTTGATAGCCCAATTCTTGAGGAAGGCTATAATATCACGCTTGGATCCTTAGGAGGCGAGCAAAAAGTAAAAAGTCAGAAGAATGCTAAGCGAAAACGAAGTAAAAGCGCGGGCGGACGATGCGACGGAGTTGGTCAAGAAGTTTCACGCGAAGTCTGCCCGCGGGCAGAAGCTAGTCTATATAATAAAAATGAAATGATGTTCGTTGGTAAGCACTTATCTTGAGAACAGCTGGACCAATTTGACTATTTATTGTTTTAAAATGTTCGTAATAGTCCGATTCAGGTTGTTACGGAAAGGAAAAAATTTAAAAGTTGCCGGGAAAATTGAAATTTGGGCAGGGCAACGTTTGGCTAGTTATTTAATATTCATTGGAAACTATGAGTCTCTGCATGTTACTCTAGCTATGATTAGCAGAGACACCGGTCACCATCCGAAATGAGTGCGCCTTCAAAATCACCAATCTTCATTACTGCTTTAAGCGAAAATGATCTTTGCGCAAACACAATAACTTGTAAAGTCATATAACCAAATAAGTACATTCGTAGAATTGAAATGAATGAATGCAAATTTTCAAAATGCTACATCTAAGTTGTGTCGTACTGTAATAAGGTCGAAAATGTGTTCGCCGCAAATATTCGCGATGATACAACGACCTTGTTCAC
This sequence comes from Fissipunctia ypsillon, assembly GCA_947568875.1. Classification (NCBI taxonomy): domain Eukaryota; kingdom Metazoa; phylum Arthropoda; class Insecta; order Lepidoptera; family Noctuidae; genus Fissipunctia; species Fissipunctia ypsillon. The sequence goes on along the minus strand of OX387656.1, from coordinate 5,913,824 downwards.
AGTTTTTGTGTAATGTATGCGAAGTGATAAAATTGCTACGGTCAGAGTCAAGGTCACAGTCACCGGCTTGAACAAACATCAAAATAATTTACTATAAATAATTAATAAACAGTTGTGTCTAAGCTTTTGGGGAGGCCTATGTCCAGCAGTGGATATAGTTCGGCTGAGATGGTGATGATTTATATCTATACCTAAATAGTATTAAACAAAGTCGCTTATAGTGTCTCTGTGTGTGACCGTTTAGTTTGTTTAAATTACACGTTTGATACAGTTTGTCAAATAATTTAGAATATTTATTCTGAAAGGTTTATGTCCTAAAAACCGTGCGAGGCATGTCGCAATTAGCTAGCTTAACATATTACCGATTCCCGGTATACAGGGTGGCAGGGATATCGATGCACAGACTGTTGCTATGGATACAATACGTGATTCTGAACCTCCCCCCCCCTGCGTTGAATATTTCAACGCAGGGGGGGCGTTGAAATTTTTCGTAGGTTATTAAAAAAAATCTGCTGTTTCCTACAAAAGTAAGTACTCGATTTTTTAGGAAACAGCAGATTAATTTTTTAATAACCGACGAAAATTTTCAACGCAGGGGGGTCAAGAATCATGTAATGAATCCATAGTAACAGGTGCGTCGATGTATCTGCCACCCTGTATAATGTAATGATGTGTTGATTTAATTCGGAGCTATTCAAAGTCAAAATCAGAAAGTCGAATAATTTATTTCAAATAGACACTTTTGAACGTCAAAATTGATTCTAGTCGCCCCTTCCAAAAGGTACATTCGTATGGAGAAGAATGGGTAAGAAACTCCACGGTCATTCACGGGTTCGATTCCCGTATGAAAGGTTTAGGTCAAACTAGAGTTCGTGCATATGAGATAGAAGAAATGTTTGGAGCAAAGATAAAAACAAAACAAGATAACAATATTTATGATAATGAAATTTTTAGTTGGTAAAAGATTTTTATGCCACAATATTTACTTGTTATCACGTTGATAATACAGTATATTCAATGATATGAGGTTGAAGGCCGACTAACTCATTGAAATATAATATAATGATATATAATAAAACTTCTGTTTGTTTGTATAGTAGAATTTTGTATAGTATAATAACACTAAATCAATACCTTCGTCCAAGTTGTAGACTTAAGAAATGGCCTCGTGTTTGCTAAACCAACAGCAATACCTACAAAATAAATTAATCTATATAACTACTAATAATAGATTAAATAATAAAGGAGTAAAGCCGGTCCAGACGTGTGTAATGTGTAAGGTATCGTGTAATGTAATGCGAATAGTATGGACGAGCACTACGAGAGCCTTTGCGTTCGCGCTAAATACCGTCAGCCGATGGATCAGCGCGAGCCAGCCCGAGCGTTATACAAGGTGTAATTTTAATCAATGTTAACCTCTTAAGGGGTCATTGTACTCATCATTATGAACAACTTTTACTACGGGACCAAACCCGAAATCGCGAAAAGAAATCAGGTGTTCCCTACATTTTGACGAGTTCTGCGAACATAAATGTTCCCTACATTTCCCCCGTTCCGTAATGTTCCCGTAGTAAAAGCTGTTCATAATGATGAGTACAATGACCCTGTAACAGATTAACACTGATTAAAATTAGGTACACCTTGTATAATGCTCGTAGTGGCGTCCATACGCAGAATTGGCGTTACATTACACGATACACACATTACACACGTCTGGACCCGGCTTAAGCTAAACGAGTATTTTAGGCTGAAATACGTTTTAGGAAAATGTCACAAGAAATCTAATATGGCGTAAGCAAGTGAAACGTCACGACCATGACGTAAAATTCAGTTCTAAGATTTTTTAAAGCCTAATTTAGTTAATTTCGGGTTTGTCAGTAAGGCGTGCACAGACACGTGTAATGTAATTTATTGTGTAATGTAACGCGAATTCTGCGTGTGGACGCACTATGAGAATTACATGTAATGCTCGGGCTGCCGCTCGCGCTGATCCATCAGCTATCGGATTCTAGCGTGAACACAGTGCTCGTTTGTATGCCGTCCACACTATTCGTGTTACATTACGCAAGTTTGTACACGGCTTTAAGCCGTGTACAGACGCTTGTAATGTGTAATGTAATTTATTGTGTAATGTAACGCGAATTCTGCATGTGGACGCACTACGAGCATTGCATGTAACGCTCGGCATAAAGCCGTGTACAGACGCTTGTAATGTGTAATGTAATTTATTGTGTAATGAAACGCGAATTCTGCATGTGGACGCACTACGAGCATTGCATGTAACGCTCGGCTTAAAGCCGTGTACAGACGCTTGTAATGTGTAATGTAATTTATTGTGTAATGAAACGCGAATTCTGCATGTGGACGCACTACGAGCATTGCATGTAACGCTCGGCTTAAAGCCGTGTACAGACGCTTGTAATGTGTAATGAAACGCGAATTCTGCACGTGGACGCACTACGAGCATTGCATGTAACGCTCGCGCTGATCCATCGGCTATCGGTTTTTAGCGTGAACACAAAGACTTTTGCAGTCGAACACATACAGGATACGCGTTGAGTTTGTATGCCATCCACACTATTCGCATTACATTACATTACACACATCTGGACACGGCTTTAAAGATTAAATCTTCTAAAGCTATAATTTTAGATAGCTTACCCCAGTGTCATAATCGAGTTGAAAATGGTTTTTCTCGCAAGAAAATCCGAAAAAAGTGTCTTGTTGACACTGATTAATTTTTATCTATAACATGAGTTAGTAGATAGTACCCAACCCAGACTTACTGATACTTTGGCGAATTTGAAAACATTTACACAGTCGTTGATAGTCATTGCTGGCAACACAGTGTCAACTCATTCACAATGGCAAAGAAACTCCATTATTTCAATTTGAACGCTATTGCTGAGCCGATAAGGTATATTCTTCATTACACTAAACAAGAATTTGAAGATGTCAGACATGATCGCGAGAGCTGGCCTAACCCTGAAATTAAAGACAGTAAGTTTATTTTTAATGATTTATTGAATAGTCTCGCTGTTGTCACTGTCTGTAGAGTCAACAATGGTGCATATGTTCCTAGAAGTATTTCATTCAGTGAAGATTTTCAGTGTATAACTATTGGGAAATAGATTTCAGCACCATCATCGTTTTTGTCATCATCTGCCAATCATAGTTGGAACCAGGAACCGAAACCGGTACTATAAATACAGGTATTTTTTCGATTACAACCTTTATTTACAGGTATTTTTTGAGGTTACCATAATTCTTAAATTGAATAACCCGGCAATAATACCGGTAACCGAAATAAAAGATACCTCTATCTTAAACGGCTTAGGTGACTACTCATCCGCAAATATTTCATCCGTGGATGAAACAAAAATTATATTATTAATAAAAAAAAAAAAACGATTCTTATACATAGAAGTCTGAGTCTGTAGAGTTCTGGGTAAGCTCGCTCCATCGTCGACTTTGTCTGTGTCATCTCTGACAAAAGAGTCAAAAGCAAACCTATCTCAAATAAAAAAAAGAAGTATTTTTTAGAAAGATTGTTATACGTGTCCGTCGGCATTAGTCAAAGGGCGCACATCGCTGTGTGTCAAAGAGTTGAGTCGACCCGCGCGCCAGCGAACGCCGACCAATCACGGCCCTGGCTGGCTGGCGATTTTCCGTTACTTTCTCGTAATCAAGGTAATTTTAGGTAACCGGTATTTAAACGGTAACCTAAATAGAGCTAAAGCATTTGCTACACGGACACCACGGTGACCTTGGTGGTTTACAACCGTGTGGATGGTAGTTTACGACCAAACATTGAAACAGCTCTGCCGGTCGCCAACCAAGGTCACGGACGTCGGGACGCGGTTGACGACCGTGCAGCAGGCGCTTTACATGTTTATTCTTCTTGGTTACCCAGATAGCGGTAACCTTAGTCGTAGACGTAACCAAAATCCTTCGATCCCTGTACCTTTAGTTTTCGGTCCCTTGGAACATTGCCATCCCTAAGTTGTGAATTTGATTGCAATGTTGATTTGTTTAATGATTGTCACTGTTTATTTAACGATTTTGTAATTGCAGTTAATGTTTTCTATTATCATTTATATTGAATTTGTATCTATTCTATTAAAAAACAAGAAGTAAATGGGCGGAAAAATCTAAAAATACATTTCTATTTCGTTCCCTGTGCCTCTGTGCGTCATTAGAATGAGCTGTGTGAAACTTATATCAAAATAAAACCGCACAGAGATGTTTGAAACAACCCAAAACGTGCTCGTACTTCTAATGGTGCCAAATTTTACGATACTTCATTTCGTTTTTGTACGTTTTAGTTTCCGTTACTGCGTATTTTTCTAGGTTCCTGATTGTGTGTATTGTTTTCGTGTTGTGATGGTCGAATATAGAAATGAAAGCAATCTATACAAATAAATAAAATTGAAGTGTCTGTTTGTAATGTAAAAACACTGCTTGCACTGACTGGACAGGTCCACTCAATCTGTGTGGTTCTTTCCTCAAAAGACCATTTCAGACACCAACCTACATGGTGTTCACATGATCTGACCAAGATTATGTCTGGACTTTAAAAGAGACTGTGACCTCTGAATTTGTTTCGGCCTTTCTTCTCAGAGTAATCAGATAGGAAACGCCGGCCTCATATAGTTAAAAAAAAAAAAAATGTTTGACGTGTAAAAATATTTGTATAAACCTACTTACAGAAATAAAATCATTTATCATTTATCATTTAACAGCTTTTAAGCGTATAAAAAAAAACAATTTTTACAATTTTGTCTGTCTGTTTGTTCCGGCTAATCTCCGAAACAGCTGGACCGATTTTGAAGGGACTTCCACTGGTAGATAGCTGATGATAAAAGGAGTAACTTAGTCTAAGACTTTCACGCAAAAATTAAAACCCATGAAATTGTGAACAAATAGCACGGGCGGTCGAAGCGGCGTGGCTGGCGTGTCGAGGGACGAGGGAGTTTTATTGAATTTTGACTGTTATTATTTTAGTATATTGTATATATTACGACTTCCACGCGAACGAAGTCGCGGGGCACAGCTAGTATGCAATAAAGAAATGGGTTTAAAACCAAGTTGACTCATAATGTTATTGAGTTTTTGCCGAGAAGTTTGTTAGACATATTATACAAGGTGTAATTTTAATCACTGTTAACCTCAGGGGTCATTGTAATCATCATTAAGAACAACTTTTACTATGGCACCAAACCCGAAATCGCGAAAAAAAAAATCAGGTGTTACCTACATTTTGATGAGTTATGCGAACATAAATGTATGGAAAAGCTGATTTTTTATTCGCGATTTCAGGTTTGGTCCCATAGTAAAAGCTGTTCATAATGACCCCATTGGAGATTAACACTGTTTAAAATTACGCCTTGTATACACCATGAACGTGAAAAGAAATATTATATTTAGCAGATAAGTCACTGTTGGTAAAATAATCTCCCATCGAAAAGAATCACCTATTTTGACACCGTACGTAATTTTCAATATTGTCTATGTCATTTATATGGTGAACAGTATTCTAACTACCTTTCTTGCTAAAAACGTAATTACCGAACAATTACTATCTAGTTACATTCAAGGGCTCAATCAGAATTCCTGTTGTAAACACAAAACTTTGTAAGCGAGCACCTATGCGCTGTGGAATAAAAATAAAAACACACATTTTATCAACTTACAGAACTACCATACGGCCAGTTTCCTCTGTACGAAGAAGGTGAACGTGTGCTACACCAATCCATAGCCATCGCTAAGTATGTGGCAAGGAACACAGACCTTATACCCCTGGATCCTTGGTTGCAAGCCGTTGTGGAAGGTGCCGTATACACCATCTACGATTTCTGGTCAAGTAAGTTAACTTTCAGAACAAAAAAATATCTAAAGGTTCACGTTATTCACGGTCAGTCCATCGCGCCAAATGGCGTGACGTGCATCCATTTGGTCGTGAATGTTAAAATCCGTTGGCGTGATGTAAAACTCTGGATGTCCAATCGCTCCATTTGACTTTAGTCGTTTGGAGCCACGCTAAATGGCGCTATCGTGAATGGCTGCGGTTTCATAGAATAGCGGTGGGCGCCACATAGGGTCCGCAATTTACCAGCGAATGACGTCACTGAAAAGTTATTTATGACAGTAAGTTGGTGTGTTTTCCTAGAGAGCGTTTTTTGACACCGTAAATCGACTGCTACACGGTCGCCAACTGCGTCCCGACAGAGGTGACCTTGGTGGTTTACGACCAAACATTGAAACAGCTCTGCCGGTCGCCAACGAAGGTCATCTCTGTCGGGGACGCGGTTGAGGACCGTGTAGCAGGCGCTTAAGGTGAAACCCTGGTGCCTACATTTTCACGACGGACGTCACTGTGGCCGTTATTTGGCGGCCACCGCTCTTCTAGAAACCCGTAGCTTTAGACGGTGGCAAATTAAGCCTGTTAGGTCATTTGGGTAATAAAAAAATCCCTTAGATTATTTATTTTTTCGTGATCATGAGTCCCATAAGATTAACCTTGAATTGAAGTCCTCGTGAATGACGAAAATGGCTGAAAACTGATGGATTAGTCAGCAATCGATAATCTTCCTGTAGTTTTATAAGAATGTCAATCCTATCTGTTTGTTAGTCAATCAGTTGATAGTGGTATCCTTCAGATACGTTACCGAAAATACGTGAATTCCTACGAATAATAAAAGTCGTCAAAATCTTTGATTTTAACTGCCCTATGGCGTCCTAATGGCGATCAAAAAAAGGAGGAGTTAATAACAAATGTCGTTTCTTTTCAGAGGTTATGGTTTACCGGAAAGAAAAAGATCCTGAAAGGAAGAAAAAATTTAAGGAGGAAATCCTTGAGGAAACCATTGACTTTTTCTTTTCAAGATTGGAAAAGCATTTGAATGAGAATGGTGGATATTTCAGCGGAAAGGTAACATTACACATTTAATTATCTTTTTAATCTTAATAGAAATATGTAATTATGCAATGGAAGGCCTATATTTTAACAAAGTGTTAACTCTAGGAGCAAAGAAGCCTAAAGATTATCTGTGACCAACCTAGACAAACCATGATACATCCCTTTCATTGGTAAGCTTCAATCAGGTAATCTTGTTATAATTATATTTCAAAGAAAAAGAAGAGTACTGAACTGAGTACTGATTTAATCCTCGTCGGATGGAATAGCAAACGAGATCGTACATTTTAGTATGGACTTTGGTCCAAGTGACGTCGGAAGATGGGACCTGCTTTACTTATTTGATAATTTAATGTTGTAACACTAACTATACCCGCAAATAACAACACATGGAGAAATAAGTTGTTGACACTTAGGTATATCACCCTTATTATTTTATTGAGGTATTATATTTTTTTATTATTATTATATATATATATAATAATCTATATATAATATATATATATAATAAGATATATTTATTGCAAGTATTTATAACAGGTTTAAAATAAAAGAAACATGAACGATTAATACGTATTCATTCTATTAAAATGTGATTCAAAAATGTTGCGGGACGGCGTATTCGGTCTTGTCTTGGTAGCGAACCCAAATAAATAACATAATGTAAATACCATATTATGGTCATTATATGGGCACAACACCCTAATATTCTCTTACTCGTTATACAGCTACAATAATAATGCCGTATGGCCTCCAATCCTGCAGAATCTTCTCTATACATTATGTATATATAATAGGTTCTTGACTTGACGTGGCGTGACTGTATGCGCCCTCGCAACAGTGTTATGTTCTGTTCCGTAATATTATGTCGTTCCAATCCTGCGGGTGGTGCACCGTCACGAAAAATATATAAGTTGTAGACACCATCCCGGACATGCTCACTATAGTAGCTACGTGCTTGGTATAGTTGATATGTTCCGAGCGCGAATATGCTTAAATCTTCTTCTGACAGCCATGGAAATCCTCTTAATTTTGGAAGATCCCAGAAATCGCTGTGAAAGCTGCACGCCGTCGTTTCATATTACTGGCTGATACATACGAGTATTCTGCTGGATTATCAGGCATATTTATGCGGTGGTTAATACTTTCAATAAATCTGTTCGCATATACGCTGTCGTGCACTGGCATGTGAAAAGCATTCAACAGCGCAGCAGCTGTTCTAAAATTCGGGAATAGGTGTTCCAGGGCAACGTTGAAATATGCTTGCCTTAGTAGTTTAAAGTCGTGCTTGATGCGTCCGAAAACGATCTCCACAACCCAGCGGACCATGGTTACTTTGCTGGATTTATTAGCCTGCATGGTGGTTAGTTGAGTTTCGCCGGGATGTAAAGACTCAGGCGTAGTCGTAGTAGTCGAAATTTCTAAGATCTGGTAAGGCGTCCCTAAATCCTGTATCCAAAATGTATATTTTATATTATTAATTTTGAGCCTATGTTGTCTGACTGCAGGGTAAAGGCCTCCCTTTCTCCCCTCTTCCTCTTCTTCTTTTTTCTTTCTTTTTCCTTTTTTGGTGTTGAGCTTATGTAGGCCAATCCAATGTCTGTAGGCGTCAAGCTCCAGGGACTACCACGATGTCGCCGAACGTATTTTGGGATCCAAATTGTGGTAGATTTAGCCCATGACACAATTCAGTTCAACTTTTTTTCTACTTTCTGTTTGTTGGCGACAATATAAGAAAATTAGGTCCTGGTTTTCGCATAATATTTTCATTCACCATAAGTCAGCATCATAGTGTTAGTTTACATCAAAAAGTATGACGTGTAGGTATGTGTTTAACCTATAGGCCTTCGCTACTTTTTAACTCGACATTCTAGAGTTAGAAAATTGTAAGTGACAGTTAATCAGGAACTTTACGTCAAACAGTTTATTGTTTCGACAGCTCTGTAAATTGATAACTGTTTGGAAGCTCCCAGTTTAATTAAGTTAAGAAAGTACGTCGGATGCTCCAACACGTGTACCTAATTAACGGGATGTTTTGTAATGAGATTAAATGTTGACTTGTTCTTAGTAGTACGTTAAGATTTGTTGTTTTCTGGCAAAGGGTAGGACCTTGTGAGTACATAAGAGGAAGTCTGAAAGTAGCCCCGGTAACTGAAATGTTGTGTGAAAATCTGTTGACATGGTATGGGCATGTGATGCGGAGGAATGAGGAAAATGTCATGAGGAAAGTTTTGAGTATGAATGTAGCTATAAGAGTAGGGGAAGACCAAAGAAACGATGGATGGACTTGTGTGAAAGATGATATGGCTAGAAAACGGGGTACTTTGATTACCGAAATGACGACTAATAGAGAAGTATGGAGCAAAAAGACATGTTGCGCCAACCCCAAATAAATTGGGATAAGGACAGGAGAATGAAGATAGGGCCATGTCTTTATATTAACTATGAAGAGTTGAAGGCATTATTGATGATGCTAGTCGTTCCGTGTTGCTCCATCTCTTTCTTGCACTGTAACAATGATGGCTCAGCGTTGTTCATGGCAGTTTGCATATCATTAATAATATCTTATGATCTCCTACTCAGCATCATGTCTATTCTTTTGTCATGACAGACTGACTTCGAAAAAAGAGGAGGTTTTATGTTCGATTATATGCATGTTTTTTTTTTATGTAGGTATGTCCACCAATTTCTCTGTCAATTGTGAACCGATTTTGAAAATTCTTTTTTGTTTGAAAGGGTATACTTTCGAGCTGGTCTTAGTGTCACCAGGTCAGGATCTGATGATGGGATCTTGGAGAAATCGAGGGAAATCTTCAAATATTATAGGCACACCTATAACGAATTGGGTATTTTTTATAGTAACTCGTAAATTTGCTCTTGGAAAGCACCATTTGGTGAAGTGATGATGAACTGATGATGAAGACACAGATGGCCATCCGAACTAGTCAATAATACTGAAGTATTTCACGGGTTGCGATTTGATTACTTTAATATGATTGCTAAGCAATTTATGCTCGTCACAATCCATATGGTGAAGTGCCAGGAGAACTCCTCAACAATTAACGTCCCTACATCGGGAAAGCAATATTTTGTAAAAGTGATGGGCAGTTTACATTAGGGTATTGTTACTTCGATAAATTAAAAACCGGCCCACTAAAAAGTGAAAAATAAAAAACTTTTAACAAAAAAAAAAAAAAAAACTACCGACTTTCAAAAAAAAAAACACTACAAAGTGAAAAATAACTTTTTCTAATTTCGGAAGTCGGTGGCAAAAAACTAAAATAAAGAATTTTAGTGTTTTTTTTTTGGAAGTCAGTTGTTTTTTTTTTGTAAAAAAGTTTTTTTTTAGCAATATTTGTCCTACGTCCAAAACATGATAAAGTTGAGCATGACGATATATCTGCTGATCATTCCTCAGAAAAAAAAATAGCTTCTGTTATTGAAAGTGCAGGTGTAATGATAATAATATTATTAGCAATTGAGAATTCGATGTCTCTTAATCAGGTCACGAACTTGACCTGTTTAAGAAATTCAAATCATAATATTATGAATGCTCTTTTAAATGTCGACTCAAAGATGTTATTGTGGAATATAATCATGTGAATGTCATTCAACTTTGTACTTACTTTTTTATCTGCTTCGTTACTTTCGGTTACTATGTGCAAACAACCAGTGGCGAGGTGTGAATTTTAGTAAGAGAGAAGCCGAAGCGAAGCCGATTTTAATAACTGACTTTTCAATAAAGTAAAAATTAATTTGTTGAATTAAAAATAAAAGTCTTTATTTTACTGAATTTAACACTATTTATCGTCAAATAGCAGAACTAAAAAAAAAGCTATCACTACTCAAACAAAACTTTCAATGTTTCGAATACAATACTATAAACTAAATAAAATATGCAATATTCCTCCATCTCGTTCTCCCTAACGCATTTTTTCTATATCTGTCTCTATCGTAACCCGTTGTACAGCGGCTTGCTCTCGTCCATTATCAAACGATGCCACGTCATGACGAGATCGCTATTGAATGAATTTTTAGTTCCCGATTATGACGTTTTGGCGCCGAGTTTTTTTTGTTGTTGTTGCAATTCAAAGCTAATAATAGGTGTTTTTGTTGTTTGAATATTATGGTGAATTAAATGCCAGTACATTTTTTGGCAAAAGTAGACACTGTGTTGACTGTGTCATTTTTCAATAGCGGTAGAGTTGCTGATGCGAACCACCGAAGGGAAGCCGGTAGGAATCGTGTTATATGCTGCTTTCGCCACTGCAAACAACAGATCAAATAAAAGTGTTGTGATGAAAATACTGAACTTACTTATATTTTGTTCGTTTTTTTTTATAAAAGCCTGAGCAAAATTCCATTCGCCAGCACGGGCTATCGATGCAACCTATTAACTACTAAGCGATAATGAGGTGAAAGTTTCCGACAAGTCTATTTTATTTAATACATTCCTTAAAACCTATTCGTAACATAACATCACTCTTTCACGCCCCCCTTTCATTTTCCAAATAACTGGACTGTGTAGTACAGGGGCCCAACCACCACCTCTTTTTTTTTTTTTTTTGTGGATGGGAAATCATCAAATGACTTCTCCCGCTCTGGGCGGAGCGGGAGGGCGTGTCAGACTTTTACTGACTAAAACCCACCCGTGTTCCTTCTGTTGCCTGTGCCGGGGCCACGGTAACTCTTTCGAACATCCCGCAACCCTAGCTGGCATCGGCCCTAGCGGACCCCGTCAATAGTGCTGACATCTCTTTGAGGCGCGCGTGGAACACGACGCGCCGTCGACTCGGGCTTGGTCCTTACCGGACGGCGAGCTACCCATTACTCGCCATCCGCAAGCCCTAGCCTACGGTGGCCGGGAATCGGCTGCCAATTCCCGACGCCCAGGGCGTCTCCTGCGGCGACTAGGGGCGTGAGGGCGCAAAGCTTGCCTCTCCCTCACGCGTCCCGCCTCCTCCTTCACGAGCATTACTGCTTCGCAGAAGGAGGTAATGGCTTCCCATGCACTCTCGCTCCGTACCATGGCCTGGACCAGGGCCGGACGCGAGAGATCGCCGCCGCCGATCGCTTCCGCGAGGACACGGCGGTGCTCCGCCCAAGCCGGGCAGACCTCCACCGTATGCTCCACCGTGTCCTCCGGGCGATCCACACAGTGGTGACACCCGGGCGTTTCCTCCCGCCTTATCCGGAACAGGTACCTCCCGAAGCACCCGTGTCCGGTGAGGACCTGCGTCAGGCGGAAGGTGAGGACGCCGTGGCGCCTCTCTAGCCACTCCTCAAAGAGGGGACTTATCGCCGCAATTGTGGCGTGCCCGTGTGAACCACCACCTCTTAAAGTAGTATTATGTTAATGTTACTTCAGTGTGAGAAAGAGATGGAGCTATACCGGACGTCTAGCTCCATCTCTTTCCCACACTGAAGTAAGATTACAATAATACTGCTTTAAGAGGTGGTGGTCTAGCTCCAGGGACATTTTCGCCTGTTATATTATTATTTATATTAGAAGACCCAAGCAGTAAAGGGCGAGCCTAATGCCTTTAACCTGGCACAACTCCAGAATCTGAGCTAGAACTGAGAACGTCCTAGTGAAAAAAACTATAACACTGCTCGACCCGGGAATGCTATCTATACTCCATTGGTTAGGTAATTAACTAAAGCTTCAGATATGCCGCCACGCATTGTTGGAATAACCTTCCTCCACCAGTAAGAGTCCTGAGAACAAAAAAGCATTTTTTGCGGATCTTAAAGAAATATTTCATGCAGATGCAGCAATCCACATGAAAACTAGAAGGAACTAGTAACAAAAGCTGCTCTTTTTTGTACTTACCTCGAGGGTCACGGCCTACCGGCAATGGATAGGGCTTTCCAACAGTGTAAGTGGCCTCTGTCTGCTTTCTCCCACTTTAGATGCATTATTTTGATGTCGGTGGATCTTGCTTCTTCGTACATCAAAAGATCCATGTTCCATTCGGCCAACTAAAATAATAGTAATCAATTCATAATAACACTATTAGAGCTGTGCCAAATTTACCCTTTTGAACGGAAAAACATGGTTGTCGTTTGACTTTGATGCGTACCGTTTGCGAATGGCTGCCATCGCAAATATTCCCATGGTTTATGTTAAACGAAATTTATGGTGTATTAATTGAGGTCTTAATTTATTTCATTAGGAAGTATTGTTAGTGGAAGTATAGAAATTATAATTGTTTACTAAAATAGCATTAATAGGTAACATAGTACACATCGTCTAGAGTAGGGAATTATTAATAATTTTTTTCTTTAACTGTGGAGTTTCTTGCTGGTTCTCTTCCATAAGAAACGACCAACTGAACCCGTGCATCTAGTTTCTTTGATGGATAAAATCAGTAATGAAATTATCCGGAAAAGAACCGGAGTGACATAGCCTGCAGTGTAAGCGAACTGAAGTGGCAGTGGGCTGGCCATGTTTGTCGAAGGACCGATGGCCGGTGGAGCGGACGAGTCCTGGAGTGGAGAACACGTGTCGGCAAGCGTAGTGTGGGACGCCCCCCAGCTAGATGGACCGACGACCTTAAGAAGGTGGCTAGGACAGACTGGATGCGGAAGGCAGAGGACAGGGTGTTGTGGCGCAGCCTGGGAGAGGCCTATGTCCAGCAGTGGCCTGCGATTGTTGATGTATTGATTGATTGACCTAGCTTCTGATGTTTCATAAGTGCCCATGTAGGTTTATGTGAAATAAAATATTTTGATTTTGATTATTTTTTTATATTGTTATCAATGGTCACCCATCCAAGGACCGACCTCAGCAAGCGTAGATTAACCTTCGATCGATCCGTGCGGCTGTTATTACTTAGCCACGAGCCCCGCTAAGCAGCCAAATACGTAACAATTTAGTGTAATGAAGAAATATTTATTTATTATTTTTTCAGCTATCCTGGGCAGAGTTCGTGCTATGCGGCATAGTCGAGGCTAGCGATCTCATGTTGGATACTGAATTGGAGAAGAAATACCCAGCAGTCGAAGCTGTTATTGAAAAGATTAGAAATCTGCCTGGTGTAAAAGAATACATCGCAACTAGAAAACCTTATGTACTTCCTAATATAAATTGAAATTACCTTCTTTATTATTAAAGTATTTGGGGTTCCGAATTTGGATTTTATTGCAATTTATCGCGTAACAATAATCAGCAAAATAATCAAAGATAAATGTAGAAATAATGTGTTGTTATTATTTCAGTTAAGGCGAAAGCGCCAGGTAGCCCGCGAAATTCAAACTTTCTTATGTTTTTTGCAATTTGCAAATCAGTATTAACTTGTATGTTGATCAAAGTCTCATTCGCGACCATAACAAATATGCATTTACAGAATTATAATCATCAAAATCAGTAATACAACTCCATATGTTTGTATAACCCTAATTGTCAAGATTTCAGGAAATAGTCATTCAATAGAATTACGCGGTCTTAAAGAGTTGTAGTAATGACTTTAATTATTATAATTATGTAAATACATACTTTTTACGGTCGCGAATCATACTTTAATCAACATGCAACCTAATTTTGACTTGTAAATTGCAAAAAAACTAAAGAAAATTTGAATTTCTCGGGCTACCTGGCGCTTTCGCCTTAAGTACTTCTATATTGTCAAAAAAATAAGTTTTCTTCAACATAATATGCATATTACTATTTCACTTAACTTCATATAACAAAATCCCTGTGGACTTTGGTGACAAGTAGGCCTCGGTAATAAAAGCTATGCCAGCTTTCAATAATCAGTTTATTGTTTTAAAACATTTCTCGTCATAAGGACTCATCATCAGCATCTCCTCAGCTTTTTCCAACTATGTTGCGGTCAGCTTCCGGTCTAACCGGATGCAGTTGAATACCAGTTTTTACATGGAGTGACTGCCTGTAAATACTCTTCATATTATTATCCATTAAATAAAGCAGTGACCAAATATTAAAAGTAATAGAAAGGTAAGTATCAGACAGACAGCGTTCTCATTTATTTCGAGATAAAGTTTACCCAACAAACATTACAACTCTTTGTCAGCGACAACCGTTCAAGACTCCGAAATTAGTTTTGTTCTAATTACTTCTGGAAAGTTCCATTCCTTTGCTTTTCGATTCGTAAAGGTTTTACCAGAAATGGGTGGAAAACAACGATGAAATTTTTCTTTGCGTCGTTTGTCGAAGTATACAAGCGCATCTTATTTTGACTATATAATACCAGACTATTAAACTCAAACTCAAAGCATTTATTTCAATTAAACCAATTACAGGCACTTTTGAATTATCAAAGAGTCGGTCAGTTAGTCAGAAAGTTGAAGCTAGTTGCCCATTCCAAAACGTAGATCTCTATGGAGAAGAACGGGCAAGAAACTCCAAGGACACTCTTTAAATCAAAATTATTACAAAATCCTGGGTACATTGTTCTTGTTGCTTCTATATGTGAGAACAATATAAAAATAAATAATTAAAAACAATTCAAAATATAAGATTACAAATAAGCCCTGACAGTTAAGAGATGACCAGTCTCAACTGACGGCGCCCGTTCACGAATATGACGCATGGATCAGCACCATCCAGCTCAACCATTATGTAGGGAACCGAATGATCCAACACACGCACCACCATCAGCGAGACATATAAGTGAGCATGACATACTCTCAACTGCCATACTCTTTCAACTCAACATCATAACATAAAACCGCTCCATGGATGCTTCTAAATTATACAAAACTATAGTTTGCAATGATTGTATATAAAAGATTAATAAAATGTTACTAATTGAAACTATTATTGTCCCATAGCAGGGCAAAGGCCTCTTCTCATTAAGAGAAGGTACGAGCATTGATCACCACGCTTGCTCAAGACTGGTTGGCGATTTCAGACTTATATTAACTTTAAGTCCAGGATACCTCACAATGTTTTCTTTCACCAATGTCAGTGTTGTCGAAGATAAACTCAGATTTTGACTGTAGCATTCAGTAATTCATAGAAATTGTTTACAGGTTGTCATGCAGTGATTTACATCGGAAGAAAAATTCTTGATTCTCTCTTTAAAACGTTTCTATTTTTGAAATGATAGCATTGATAGAATTCTCCATGCATCCTCTCTTTAAAACGTTTCTATTGTTAAATGATAGCATTGTAGGAGTTCCTATGTATTACTGAATGGTCGTTTTTCCAACCCGTACGCAAAATACGCGCTTGGACGTGGGTGGCGGACACCAGCCCATCTTACTACTGCTATCTTACTAGCAGTCTACATTCCCAGTACTACTTTGGCAGAAGCGACGGTCTTTACAGACCGTCGCTTCTGACACGATACACCAGGTTTTAGAAAATGTTTGACTTTATAGTCAAACTTTTTCTAAAACCTGGTGTGCCTTGTTTATAATATACTAGCGACCCGCCCCGGCTTCGTACGAGTGCAATTTACATTTATGGCAAAAGGTATTCTGCACCCTAATTGCGAAACACACTATCAATCAAAATCTGAACGATTTTGGAGCATATTGCTAATCCACTGCTTCATATGTATGTTCGAAAAAATTGTCTGCTCAACAACGTAAATAACGCAATTAATGTTGTTGTACTGTCAAAATGAAACCGATTCCTACTGTGCGTTACTCAATTGCCCCGCTGGTGTGCCATGTTTATAATATACTGGCGACCTGCCCCGGATGCGCGCGGGTGCAATTTACATATGACAGACGATATTCTATTCACGACACGTTACCTAACAAGTACTAGGCTTGCATGAATTCAAGTTTGTATTTTATTACTTACTTCTTTTTGTATATATTTACATAATATACAGGTTGGCAGGGACATCGACTCACAACCTGATACCATGGAATCAGTACATGATTCTCCACCCCTTGCGTTGAAATTTTTCGTCGGTTATTAAAGAAAAATCACAAAGTCACAAAATTCGCTCTCTTTCTTTAAAATATTAGTGTAGATTTTTATTCTTATCGTCAGCCAGCAATACAATCTCCAAGCAAATTTTTATCAACAAGATAAGAAAAAAATACGCTCATAGTAACAGCAACTATGTGGATTACCATCTATATATTTTACTTTTAATGCAGCCCGAACTCAATTTAGTAGCTCCCTCGGGCTTAAAAAAGCTTTCCACAGGTTTATGGAAACAATTTCTTGGTGAGATGACTGTTTTAATAAGCTCCTTTGTTAAGGCATAGCGACACGGGAGGAGGGTTTTTGTGGTCAAGTTTATTGTATATTTTTCTAGTCTGTTTATGCAAGGAGTCCGCTACGTGGCCTCGAAATATGCTAAGCCGAATAACGCAGCGCCGAAAGTTTGCAATAACGAATAATCTAATGACGAACGCACAGAGCAACGAAGGTTGTTACAGTGAAAACATTTGATAACGTATCACGGAACAACGAAAACTTCACACCTAACAACGCGGCCTCGAAATAATGTAACAACATATGTATCTAAGAACGACAGCTGTACAGTGAAACAAAACAAAAATTGGTACTACTAATAATTGGGACATAATAGCTATTAAGCTTATACAAATCTGATAATCTGACTGCCTCGTTGGTCTAGTGGTCGCAAGCGCTACTGCTGAGCATGTGGTCCTGGGTTCGATTCCCAGGTCGGGCAAAGTGATATTGGGTTTTTCTATCTGGAATTTTTCAGTAGCAGCCCGGAGTTGGATTTGTGCCCGGTAGATGGCAATAGGCTCGCCCCCTATTACATGGGACTTAAATATAACTGGCGAAATGTGGGTGTACTATAGGTACACCTCTGCCTAACCCTTCGGGAAACAAGGCGTGATGTTATGTTAAATCTGATAATTTGGAGCAGTTACTTAGATTTGGCTAAAATAAGATATGCTAACGTAATATTGTTCATAATGATCTACCAGTATAATATTCCGAATGAGGGTAAGTCAATAAATATTACATATATTATATAACATGTCCCGGAATTAACGCACAACCTTTTAAGGGTTAATTGCACTCATCATTATGAACAACTTTTATAATGGGACCAAACCTGAAATCGCGAAAAAATAATCAGTTTTTATAAAATTATGTTCCCATAACTCGTCAAAATGTAGGGAACAGCAGATATTTTTTTCGAGATTTCAGGTTTGGTCCCATAGTAAAAGTTGTTCATACTTATGAGTACAATGACTTCTTAAGAGATTGTGCGTTAATTCCGGGACATGTATATTGAAGATAAAAACCTTCGTCGCCTCGTCTGATACAGAAATTATTTTTAATCTGCAGCTTCACTAAATACCCGTTGATGAATAGGCTGGACATCATCCCCTACATTTAGTCCAAATTAATGTATTTTCCTTCTTTCTTTATCCCCAGCTTTTTGCTTGATGATACTTCCTTAATTTTTCACCATCAAACAAGTCCCTAAAACTTCTCCTTAAGTCCGTTATTAAAGTAACAGTATTCTACATAAGGCATGTAATATTTCACCCCTCCCCGCTGAGATTATCAACAGGTGTGTTAACCTCGTGGGGTCGGCTGGTCATCAAGTTGGTAGTTATTTAGAAGAAAAATGAATTTGGTTTACTGACTATCATGCTTGCTTTGGCAAAGCTGGTATTAGATGGATGAGATTGGTCGAAAATGGCGTGCCAGCAACTGACTGATTTATCCTGAAGATCGGGGGGGGGGGGGGGTGGAGAATGAAGACACCTATAATAGACATCAAAACAGGTGAGTGCAAAATAGTGATCTCTGCCATTATGTCTGTTGACGATTTATAAAACGAAGTTAAAGCACCTTTTGACAACCATAGATTTCCCAGGTAAGCATACAACGTGCCGCTACAATGGCGATATTAACACATGGATAGGGCTAGTGGCCAGTAATCATAATAACATTATTAAGATAAAATAATTCGTAAATTGAAAAATGAAAATTTTCAAACAAACTCTCTCTCTCTCTTTTTTTCACGTTATTCGTTTTAATTTCATTGATGCTGTGTTATGATCCGTGACCCCGGCAAATATTACCTCTACGCTATAGTGCTTTAAGTATAAAAAAATTAAAATAAAATAAAATTAGTTTATTTCAAGTAACATTAGACTCATAATACAAACAGATACACAAAAGGATACAGACAGGATAACAAGCATAGACAAAAACGAACACTCACAGGCTAACAATATGTCTGCTACAGTATTGCCGGATATAAGAGCAACCCAGTCTGTTGGCGATCATCGCCAGGACAGTGTTGGCGCTGCCCCACACTCTGCGCATCAGAGACGCGCACCGCTTGCGCATCAACGCGTGAAAGCAGTCGGTGCGCGCCTCTGCGAACATGCCTGAGGCGCTGCAGTGGCGGGGCAGCCCCAAGATCGCCCTGAACGCGTTATTGAACTGGACTCGGAGTCCACAGGCTGCACGTGTAGAGGGATGTACAATAAGCTCTAAAGAGCGATAATTTTACCTCCCACGAACAACGCACAAACCTTCGCGCTATCATATTACCTCTGACTGACAACGCCCTCCGCTCCCGCTCAACTTCGGTATCGTCTTAGTATATAGTTTCCTCTAAATAAATCTATAAATAATAAGTTTAATGAAATTAAAATATCTTCATAAATCGAAAACGCGAAACCCTCTAAGTGTATTAAATTAATGTCACCTTTAAAGCAGCACGCTGTATATCATCGTGGGTGGCGACTGAAGTCTTTTTCTTTACAAGGATTCCTTGCTATATGGCCGGCATTTTATTTTAGTATTTATTACCAGTACCTCTCAGGAAAATATACGAGCAACGAGTTCCGCAAGTTGTGGGCTACTGATTTTTATTGGTTAAAGCATTATTTTTAGAAATGCCAGTTAGCACATACCTACATGAGTATACGCCTACACATAAGCGGGCCGGCATTGTGCCGGGTGGTAAAATCGAGCTGTGAAGAAGTGCAGTAATTGCTTCGAGTCGGCTGTGTTGTTCGACAAATACTGCCGAACCGATACCGGCCCGCTTATGTGTGTAGCAACCCTAATCTTTTGTTGGTATGACTGACTTACGAAAATTTTTACCATACTTAGAACCTTGTCATATTATATTGTATTGTATATTGGAATGGTATCCGCAATTTCACGTCCAAGCGTATGTTTTGCGTACGGACGTTGTCATACTAAGCGAAGCAAAACGAGTCGTATTACATTAATTCACAAGTAACGAGCTTAATGCGACAAATTCCAAAAGTAATCAATGTTTTCGTAACGTGATCACACGTTCATGCCTACACTAGGTTACTGAAACAGACAAACTCAAAACAAAATTCCAAATGCAGTAGATCCATACCGCATCACTTAATCATATAAAAATGTTGGAGGAATGTTAGCGCTTGCCTCCAGTGAACTAGTTCAGAACTTCTGGAACAGTTTACAGGGAGAGTTCATTAAGAACGTCGTTACTTTGTTGTGTGGCGCGATTTACAAGCGGAAGCGGGATAGACTAATTAGACGGATTCAAATGAATATAGTTTTTGGTCTATTACAGCGGATGAAATTAATGATTTCGGAAAAGACTATGAAGCGGTAACTCTTTCTCAAGGGTTTTGACTACCAATTCCAAATGCATCCTTCTTTCAGCTAGCTTCGAAAAACTAAGAACTGTTATCAGAAGAAGGCAGTAATATTATATCTCCTACCTATCTGTTTGGGACACGTGGTTGTCATTGTAATTTTTCTAATATCTGTTTTTCCATCAATAGCAATATTCAACTACCATAAAAGACAACCCATATTTAGTTAAATATGGTCTGTCTTTATTGGAAGTTCTTTTATGCGGCTTGCGGTAGGAGTAAACTGAAAAACCGGAAAAAGCGTTCAAACTTGTATGCCTTCTCCATGCGACTTTCTTCTTTCGAATTCACAGTTTCTTCCTTCTTTTTTTCCTTTTTTCGCTTTCTTTTTTAGTGTGAATTTGGTCAAAATGTAAATCCAATATAGCGGCTGCGAAAATTTTCTAATTTTTCATCATGGGTGTCGATTTCATGATTTTTGAGGGTGCTAAAGCCGATATTGATGTCAAAATGAAAATTCAAGATGGCGGCTGCGAACATTTTCAAATTTTTCGTCATGGGTATCGTTTTCATATTTTTCAAGGGTGCTAAAGTCGATAGTGTGCTCAAAATGTAACTCTAAGATGGCGGCTTCGAATTTTTTTTTTGTCATGCGTGCCGATTTCATGGTTTTCGAGGGTGTTAAAGCCGATAGTGATGTTAAAATGTAAATCTAAGATGGCGGCTGCCGAAAATTATGGTTTTGTTTTAAATCATACGTGTAAAGGAACTTCGTTCCTGACGAGGGTCCCCACGTTTTTTATTTTTTTCTTAAACTGCCTGTTTTGTTAATATTTGTGTTTACTTATAGGTATAACAAATGAGATAAGTTCTGAACGGCACAGGCGAACAAAAAGTGAGGTAGCAAGTCTTATTCAATGTGGAGCACCACATTATCGTCAATGTATGGCAAAAAAAAAATGTATAAAGGTTTCTGACGTGACTTGCTGGCCTGTCATCACCGCTCATCTCCTCTATCAGTACCACCGATATCACAGAAGAAATACTTCACTTTCTATAAGTAAGGAAATGAAGTTTCACCCACTTGGGACTCGTTTAGACTTCGCTGTAATTGGACTTAACTTGGCATTGTTTGATGCCAGTTTTGAAGCACTCCTGTTTAGACTTGGGACAGTTTGTCGCTGATTTATACGACTTTCTAATTGGTTTCGACCGCGATTGATTCTGTGAAGGATGTAGTGGAATTTCAATAAACATTTAGACAGGACTTTGTCAATCTTTGAAGTTCCTTCATTCATTGGATTATCGCTTTATTCATATCAGCACAATGCTAAAATTAGTTTCTTCGAATATAAAGGAATTAGGAATTTAGGATTAAGCCTTGTTTGAGGAGTGGCTGGAGAGGCGCCACGGCGTCCTCACCTTCCGCCTGACGCAGGTCCTCACCGGACACGGGTGCTTCGGGAGGTACCTATTCTGGATAAGGCGGGAGGAAACGTCCGGATGTCACCACTGTGTGGATCGCCTGGAAGACACGGTGGAGCATACGGTGGAGGTCTGCCCGGCTTGGCGAAGCACCGCAGTGTCCTCGCGGAAGCGATCAGCGGCGGCGATCTCTCACGTTCGGCCCTGGTCCACTACATGGTACGGAGCGAGAGTACATGGGAAGCCATTACCTCCTTCTGCGAAGCAGTAATGCTCGTGAAGGAGGAGGCGGGACGCGTGAGGGATAGGCAAGCTTTGTGCCCTCACGCCCCTAGTCGCCGCAGGAGACACCCTGGGCGTCGGGAATTGGCAACCGATTCCCGGCCACCGTAGGCGCGGGCTTGCGGATGGCGAGCAATGGGTAGCTCGCCGTCCGGTAAGGACCAAGCCCGAGTCGACGGCGCGTTGTGTTCCACGCGCGCCTCAAAGAGATGTCAGCTCTATTGACGGGGTCCGCTAGGGCTGATGCCAGCTTGGGTTGCGGGATGTTCGAAAGAGTTACCGTGGCCCCGGCACAGACAACAGAAGGAACACGGGTGGGTTTTAGTAAGTAAAAGTCTGACACGCCCTCCCGCTCCGCCCAGAGCGGGAGAAGTCATTTGATGATTTCCCATCCACAAAAAAAAAGGATTACGCCTTGTAGCGAAAAATAAAAAAGAAAACAATTTTCACCACCTTAAAATTTACGTATAATTTTGTTTAAGATAAAATAGTAAAATACAAATTAACTCGCGCACGGACTCTATTAGATATCTCGGAGTAGTAGTTGATAGCAAACTTTCATGGAGCGAGGAAGTCAATTATCTGGTTTCTAGAGTGAGAAGATTGATTTTTGTTTTTAAAAACCTTAGAAGTTCCGCAAACGTTTCTACCCTCAAAACAGTTTACTTTGCACTTGCTCACTCCGTTCTTACATATTGTATAACGGCTTGGGGTGGGGCTGGGAAGTGTCTTCTCCTTCGGCTTGAGAGGGCACAGAGAGCGGTCCTTAAGGTTATGGCACACAAACCCATTCATTTTCCGACTCACGATTTGTACTCGTTATGGAAGATACCTACTGTAAGGCAGTCTTTCATCCTATGCACAATGTTACGGAAACACTCGGAGTTGCCTTACGCCCCTAACGCCACTATTGAGCGTAGACGTGGGTGTAGACCGGACAGAGTTTGTGGCATAGTGCCGGCGAAACTTGAAGTGGTCCGGCGGCAATACAATTTCTTTAGTTCGAGGCTGTACAATGGGGTAAACAGTGTACTCCATATTCATTCTCGTTCTTATAGGGATTTTAAAAAACTCACTGATGACTGGCTTCAAACCCTCACCTATGAAGACCTGGAGAGATTGGTCAAACCCTGATTTGTTCCCAATATCGACCTCTTCCTTCCGAAATAGACTCATTACACATAAATTAAGACACATTCATGCACACACACACATACGCACACATACTCACACACCTATGCAAACACCCACACGCATATAATGCATTTGCTCGTACCTACATATATTCACATTATTTTTTAACGTATTATTCTTTTTGTAATCTATCTCCTGTGTTTAGTATAAATTCTAGAACGCTATCGTCCTTTTCCTGAGGTGGGCGTTAATTCCTACGACACAGTATTTTACTAATGTAGGTATTATCGCACTAAATGTTATTGTCATACTGTGTTTTTGTTCAATAAAGAATTTATTTATTTTTTTTTTTTTTTATTTTATTTACTTTAATGTAAAAAGTAAAAATAAGGAATAATTTGAATATAAAAAAGTTGCTATTTTTTTTTTGTAATATAGCCACGAGAAAACTTAAGTCTTTCTGGGTAAAATACACGACTATATTTTACCCTTTTTTTATATACGATGACAACAATATTGCTCACATACCCAATCAAAATGATACTTTTGGGATGATCCCAATATTCTCCTATATATGTAAGTTCTAAGGGTCGTCTTTTGTTTTGATCCTGTCACGCACAAGGTGACCTAGCTATCGTTTGTTGAAGATGATTTGACCTCGACCGGTACGTGACCCGCAGCTCCTGAATATTGTCAGGGATAAACAGTTTGGCCAGTTGATAGACTTATTAGTCAGTCTATTGGAGGCTTTTGCTGATTATTTGTAGCTCTATTTATCTATCATAATTTTGATTATTAAGGTGTCGTTATGTGATTGACGATTAAAGTTCTCTCCTTATACATGAGAGGGCACAACATTGATCAACGTGCTTCTCTGCTGCGTGTTGATGGTTACAGTTTTTCTTACATTTTTTTTTCGCCTATTTCACTAACTAGGTGAAAAAAACGTAAGAATGATGTCACTACATCCAAGATGAACTGGACGTATTTTAGCAAAAACGATCCAATCCAAAACTGGTCAGTATTGAATTATCTTTACATTTATGATTATAAAGTTGCATTTGTTCTCATAGCAACACCAGTCCACAACTACTTTTTTTACCATGTTATACCCGCCTAATTATAGATAACTCAATATTGAGACCAGGTTGTGGATTGGATCGTATTTGCTAAAAATACGTCCAACTTACAAAACACTCCTTTCATGAAATTGGAAGAACATTCTCATATTTTTAGCTCCTTTTTGAAGGACCTATAATCAGCTAAACCAAAAAATAACTCTCCTAGCTGCTATTTTTTGCTTTAATTGTCTCCAGTAGTAGGTACCTATTTTTAAAGCGTACAGTGTCATACACCACCTGTTGTATCTACATATTAACAGTTACACTGGAACTATAATCTAGATAAGAAAAGAAGAATTGCATATCTAATTCTTTTGTAAGTCTCAAATAAGTGTGAAATCAATTACCGATCTTATTTCACGCGGTCCATCATAACATCACAATGTTACTGTCTGTCATCTCGATGATGTCTCTTAGCTATGTGAAAAAATGCCTTGTTGTGTGCTATTTAGTTTCTTTTATAGTAATTAATGCAGGCAAGTGTTTTTTTTATTAATTAGCTGGTAGCTGCCATCATTTGCAATATTGGTGGAAAGTGGTTCTAATGATAACGTCGGGAAATAGCAGTAATTTAGCCAGCCTTTCGCCAAAATGCACTTCAAAATAAGACTGATTGGCAAAAAAAAATGTTTGTAAATTTTTATAAAAATGAGATTCAACCATCAACCGTGACTTTTAAATAACCTTTTTTAATTTGGAACTGGGTTATTTGAAAGTAAATAATTTTTAAAATTAGGTCTATTATTTTTAAAGTGGGTAGCTATTTAATAATATTTATGACTTTCTCTTCTTTCAAAAAATCTTTTTACCAAAACTGCAATCTTGTAAAACTGCTTAATTTTTAAGAAAAATAATTTGAATAATTTTATCATGATTTTGTTTTAAAGAAAGTAAGAGAAAGAAATAAAAATGCGTTTATTGGCATTAGAACAAAAGCACCGACCAAGTGCGTGTCGGATCACGTACAATGAAGGGTTCGTAGTTGGTATGAATAGATCCCAAGAGCAAACTTAACATTGTTATTGAAAGACATGTCGTACATTGCAACTGCAAATATAAGTTTGCACGCACAATATTGAGTGATTAACCATGTTATTTTAAGACCATAGACTTCTTATATAAATTTCCCTGTAATCTATAAGTATATATTACATATTCTCTGTATTTTTCAAAAGTCTCAGCAGTTTCGCAGATAAGGGTGGGGTTGTCAATTTTCATAAATTTTCTTTAATAACTTTACAACTCTTTATTTTTAAATTATAACAAAAAATATGTTTGAAATCCTCATATCAAGCCCTTTCATTTGATATATCACACGGTACAGGTTGCAATTTTTTTTTTAAATTTTCCCTCAAAAGTGAACCCCATATTCCAAATTAATTAATTAATTTATTTAAACTTTTCACACTTAAAAAAAAGTACAAAGGCGGACTTAATGCCTTAGGCATTCTCTACCAGTCAACCAAGGGTGGTGAAGAGATTAGATGGCAGGTACTCTGTTAGAAATGGAACAATTTGTACATAAATAAGTTATAAACTTATAATACACTTACATACATATTTACTATAATATATACCTATATTATATATATATATTATATACAAATTCAAGAGAGAGAAGTTTTTTTGAGATGACTCTAAGCTATTTATTTTGAAAATAACTCTGCAATCTCTGCTTAAATGCATACCGACTGGTGGCCATCCTGATGTCAAGAGGTAGCGCATTCCAAAGAAGAATGGACTGAATATGAAAGGAAGAATGAACAAAGTCAGAAGTATGAGAAGGACAGAGTAGGAGAAGATTGTTAGAAGAACGAAGATTCTTAGCGTGTGAAGAACATAGATATTGGAAGTGAGACACTAGATAAGAAGGAGGAGTGGGAGAGTTAAGAAGGGAGAAAAGCGTGGTCAAAGCACGTAAATTTCTTCTCTGGCGAATGGGCATCCATTTGAGCTCAGACCTGTAGCTCGCCACATGGTTATATTTTCTGACGTTGAACATGAACCGGATACAATTGTTAAGCAGTCTGTCAAGCTTATCCAGCAACACCGCATTCAAGTCAAAGCAGCACACACCAAAACACGAACGTGTAACGTAAATTAATTTATTTACTTTACACGTTCGTGTTTTGGTCATAGAAGTTCATATGTATACTTAACTTAATCGGTCCAGTAGATTCGGAGCAAATCGGCTGTGACAGACGGACATACAGACGGACAGACGAGTGATCCTCTAGGGGTTCCATTTTTCATTCAGACGTACTTTTTAAACACCTTTATTTTATGTACCTACTTTCTAAGCAATTAAACGATTACGTTTAGGTACGGAACCCTAAAAATATCTTAAACCTATGAAAACAGAAAGAAAACTATGCTCATCATGGCAAAATGGCCTCGCTCAGCATAATGTTAGATGACAACAAAAGGACATCGTCCATTTTATCTATGTAGGTATTTGTATTGTCTTCAAGCTGTATTTAATTGTAACAGTAGCATAAATAAAAACAATGATGTTTTATTACCAATTTTCTTTATTTACAGTTGCCGGAATTTCCTTTGACTATTACTTCGGCAACGATGAGCCTTTACGTTCAGCTGGAAACATTCTTCTAAAAAATTGTGGGACAGCAGCCATGAGACATCATTGCTATCAAAAATGCGGACAACTCCATGCGTGTTTATTGGGCCAATGTTTGTGTCTTAAAGTCAGGGCTTCACTTGACGAAGGTAAGTACACAGATACAAACAGAATCACAGTAATATAACAAGCATTTACTGATACCTATATTAATGATTTAGGTACCATGACAGATTAGTTGAAAAGGGGACGCTGCCTTCTTAAATCTTTGCAAAGTCATAGTTGTCTACCTATAGTAGTATTATTTTCATCCGAGCACGTAGGTGCTCGGATGAAAATAAAACCAAAGAAAAAAACCTTGATCTGCCAAGCACCTGTGATTTAGTGCAAAATGGATGTTGAAAGCATTAATTATTAATAATTTTGTTGGTGAAAGTAGCAAAGTAAATGAAGTAGGTACAGTCCGGCTGTCGAGAGAATACGTTTTTGACCCCTGTCAGTTTCATACTAACGAATGTGTGTTTTGCGAATTTGATCCTTATTACAAGTAGAAATTGTCCAACTGACAAGTATCAGGAACGCATTCTCTCGACGGCCGGGCTGTAGTAAGAAGTAAACTAGGTACGGAGTGTGAGTATTCTGACACGATTTTAGGCGACGCTGACATCTAGCAAGGTATTGATTGCTGATTATGTTCCGATGTGAACATCCTCAATCGTCTTGTCTTAAAATAATAATAAAACCTTTCTTCTTTTTGGTTTTAGATGAAGACTTAACAGAAGAACAATCAAGTGTAGAAGATATTACAGGGGCAGAATTTTTTGACGAGGACGAGGAGGACGCGCTAGAACCTCGTAAGGCAATAGATTTAAAATCTTCAGTAGCTTTTTGTTGTAATTAAAATATTATATTCTTCTTTCTGGTGTTTACTTTACCTGTTTTTTTTTCTCAATAATATTTCTAAGTGTATGCATTGATTACTTTCTGTATCTAAAATACGTTTATTTTTTTCACCTCGTGGATTTCTTTTTAACTGATTAAAAAAAAGAAGGTTCTCAGTTCGTCGGAATCATTTTTTTTTGTGTTTGTTCCCCGATTACTCGAAGACGCCTGGACCGATTTGTAAATTTTATTTTAGGATTCCATTTTTTCGAGAAATCCTATCAAACACAAACGCAGTGCATGCATATATAAATATAAATTATTCATCGCAATTATAGAACCCTTCACTGTGCGTGATCCGCGTGTCGTATCACGCACAGTTAAGGGTTTACTAATATTACAAGAACTAGCATTTACCTATATTAATGATTTACCACCTCAACGGCTATCTACAATTCAAACGTAAGCTTCGAAATTAAGGGATTCATGACCGATTAGTTGAAAAGGAAACGCTGCCTTCTTAAATCTTTGCAAAGTCATAGTTGTCTATCTATACCTACTACGTGCTCGGATGAAAAAAAAACCAAAGAAACAGACCTTGATCTGCCAAGCACCTGTGTCTAGTGCAAATGCATGTTGAATGCCTTAATTATTAGTAAATCTGTTGGTGAAGGTAGCAAAGTAAATGAAGTAGGTACAGTCCGGCCGTCGAGAGAATGCGTTCTTGACCTCTTTTTTTTTTTGGATGGGAAGTCATCAAAAGACTTCTCCCGCTCTGGGCGGAGCCGTGTTCCTTCAGTTGCCTGTGCCGGGGCCACGGTAACTCTTTCGAATATCCCGCGACCCTGCCTGGCATCGGCCCTAGCGGACCCCTCCAATGGTGCTGACATCACTTTGAGGCGCGCGTGGAACACAACGCGCCGTTGACTCGGGCCTGGTCCTTACCGGACGGCGAGCTACCCATTGCTCGCCGTCCGCAAGCCCGCGCCTACCGTGGCCGGGAATCGGCTGCCAATTCCCGACGCCCAGGGCGTCTCCTGCGGCGACTAGGGGCGTGAGGGCGCAAAGCTTGCTTCTCCCTCACGCGTTCCGCCTCTTCCTTCGCGAGCATCACTGCTTCGCAGAAGGAGGTAATGGCTTCCCATGTACGCTCGCTCCGTACCATGACCTGGACCAGGGCCGTACGCGAGAGATCGCCGTCGCCGATCGCTTCCACGAGGACACGGCGATGCTCCGCCCAAGCCGGCAGACCTCCACCGTATGCTCCACCGTGTCCTCCGGGTGATCCACACAGTGATGACACCCGGGCATTTCCTCCTGCGTTATCCGGAACAGGTACCTCCCGAAGCACCTGTGCCCGGTGAGGACCTGCGTCAGGCGGAAGGTGAGGACGCCGTGGCGCCTCTTCAGCCACTCCTCAAAGAGGGGCCTCATCGCCGCAATTGTGGCGTGCCCAGCGCTGGGTTGCGACAATCGCACTCTCCATGCCGACATGAGATCCCGTCGGAGCTCTGTCCACCGTGCCGCGATTTCTCGCGGCAGCGGAGTTACGACCCGGCATTTTGCATCCTCGCGCCACTCTCACATGTGCGCGAGGACTTTTGCCTCCAGATCCCATGGCGGTACTCTGGAAAGGAGGTTCGCCGCCTCACCGGAGACCGTGCGGTATCCCCGAGCTAGCCGGATGGCCATGACCCTCTGGGACGCGTTCAACCAGCGGGCCGGTCGCAGCCTCACGGAACGCGCCCACACGGAGCTCCGTAAAGGGCCATGGACCGCACGACCCCCGCGTAGAGCCTCCGGCAGGAGGCGTTTGGACCCCCTAGATTGAGCAGGAGCCGCCTCAAGGTAGCCCTGGCCCGCTTCAGTCTGGGAGCCAAACATCGGAAATGCTCTACGAAATTCCACCGGCTGTCGAGGACGAGTCCCAGGTACTTCATCGTCGACTCGACATCGATGGGAATCCCTCCTACCGTTTTTTGGGAACCCGACGGTAGCGCGGTCCGAAGATCATGAAAACACATGGCCTCGGACTTGTGCAAGGCCACCTCGAGTCCCAATTGCCGGATCCTCTCGACGATTGTCGCAACCCCGCATGTCGCTAATTCGGCCGCCGCCTGGTGCAAACTCCCCTACGCCAGAACCAGCGTGTCGTCAGCGTAGCAAACCACGCTGATGCTGCTAGGGAGGTCGGTGCGCAGCACCTCATCGTACCCGATGTTCCACAGATGCGGCCCCAGGACCGATCCCTGTGGGACACCGTACGACATCTCTCGCCGGTTCCACTACCCCGGTGACCGAGGTAGATGACGGCCCTGCCCGTCAGATAGGTCTCGACCACGCGACAGAGGTAGGTCGGCATCCGGTGATACCAGAGTGCCTCCCTGATGCAACTCCAGGGCAGGGTGTTGAAGGCATTAGCGATGTCCAGAGACACCGCCAAGACGACGCCACCCCGGGGCACAGCATCCCCCGTCGTGAGGGCTCGTACGCGTATGATGGCGTCCATCGTAGAGCGCCCCCTGCGGAAACCAAACTGGCTCCGGCACCACCCGCACCAGCCACCCGACGAAGCGGTCTGCAGTGACTCTTTGAAAGAGCTTGCCCACCTCGTCGAGCAGCACAATGGGCCGGTAAGTGGACGAAGAGTCCGCAGGGCGCCCCAACTTCTTGATTAGGACCAGTTTCCCCGTCTTCCAACGAAGTGGGAACCGGTTCCTCTCCAAGAATGCGCTTAGGAGCCCTCTTAGTCGAGGCCCGAGAGCCTCCAAGGCTAGAACCCAGGCTTTTCCAGGTAAGCCGTCGGATCCTGGGGCGGTATTTTTGGCATTAAGCCTACACACCGCCACTCTCAGCTCTACCTCGGTCACCTCCGGAGCATTGTCGTCGTCATCGGCAGTGTGGTCCGCATTGGGCACCGCAGGAGGCAGAGCCATGGGCGTGGGAGTATGTTCCCCTCGCGAAGCGAACAGAGCGCTCACCACGTCCTCCACGAGCTGGGGCCGGAGACTCTACGTCAGGGGGGAGCCCATGGGCGGAGTTTGTCCTGCACCATTTTGTACAGGCGTCCCCACGGGTCTTTGTTCAGAGTCTCCAGTGACTCCTCGCGGGCCAGTCCCTTGGCCCGCAAGATCTCCGCTCGGAGGGCGGTCTTCGCCGCTCTGTAACCCTCGTACAGCTCCGCCTGAATGGTTTCCGCATCCGGAGGGCGGATATGGAGCCTGCGCTGCCTGGTGTACCGGCGTCGCGCAGAGACGTCAACTCCGACGACCACCAGCACACCTGGCGCCAGGCGCGTCCGGGCTGGACCCGGGGCATTGCCACGTCACATTCTTCGGACATGGCCTCCCGGAACCACCCCGCCTCGTCGTTGATGTCAGCAGACCTGTCCTGTGCTGACACCCAGGCCTGCACGATCGAGGCTTCCAGGAGAAGTTCCCAGTCCAGCTGCTTCAGCGCCCACCGTGGACCACTCGAGGCCTGTCGGACCGGCGCACTCGAGGTCTGGGCGGAGACGTCAAACCAGATGTACCGGTGATCGGAGTAGGTCTCCACCCCTCCATGACGCCAGTCGACGACACGTGGCGACAGAGCGGGGCTGGTGAACGAAATGCGGCGTTCTTGATCCCTGTCAGTTTCATACTAACGAATGTGTGTTTTGCGAATTTGATCCTTATTACAACTAGAAATTGTCCAACTGACAAGTATCAGGAACGCATTCTCTCGACGGCCGGACTGTAGTAAGAAGTAAACTAGGTACGGAGTGTGAGTATTCTGACACGATTTTAGGCGACGCTTACATCTAGCAAGGTATTGACTGCTGATTATGTTCCGATGTGAACATCCTCAATCGTCTTGTCTTAAAATAATAATAACACCTTTCTTCTTTTTGGTTTTTGATGAAGATTTAACAGAAGAAGAATCAAGTGTAGAAGATATTACAGGGGCAGAATTTTTTGACGAGGATGAGGAGGACGCGCTAGAACCTCGTAAGACAATAGATTTAAAATCTTCAGTAGCTTTTTGTTGTGATTGAAATACAATATTCTTCTTTCTGGTGTTTACTTTACTTTTTTTTTCTTCTCAATAATATTTCTAAGAGCATGCATTGATTACTTTTTGTATGTAAAATAAGTTTATTTTTTCACCTCGGGGATTTCTTTTTAACTGATTTAAAAAAAAAGAAGGTTCTCAGTTCGTCGGAATCTTTTTTTTTGAGTTTGTTCCCCAATTACTCGAAGACGGCTTGACCGATTTGTAAAATACTTTTTTAGTACTCCATTTTTGTGAGAATCAGTGCATGCATATATAAATATAAATTATTCATCACAATTACAGAACCCTTCACTATGCGTGATCCGACACGCACTTGGCAGACTTTTTTCATGTTGAGTGCAATTTGGGCAATCGTTTTAGATCGTTCAATAATTCTATTTAGTTTTACGATTTAGTTTTTTTTTGCATATAATATTATTTCTGCTTTTAAGAAGACTGATTAATAAGGTGTCACTGTCTGGCATTCACACAGAATACCAACTTCCTTGAAATCTTGTTTACTATTGTTTCGTGTTTGGCTCATGTTTCGGAATACTCAAACTAGCCGTTAGTAAATCTATTCCTACGTCAGAACTTGATTGAATGAAAACTATCAATTTCAATCAATTAACACATTAATTAACAAAGTAACACAATACAGGGGGATCCGAAAGTACTTTGTGTTACTTCGTATTTTGATTCCATCGATTGACGTAAACAAATAATGTTTGATTGGGAAAAGGGTGTTCCCGTTTGGAGATATTAATGAATATTAATTGATTTTGAAGGGAAAATAAAGTAAAATCAGATTGCCTCTGTTCGAGTTGTAGGTACAAATCTTTATTTGTACACTTTTGTACACATTAATTGAAGCGATTGTGATGGCAATTTATCATTTTTTTTCAAAAAGTTTTGTAATCATAATAATTGGAGTTTTGATGTTGTATCTTTAAACTCGTAAATAGTTTAAAAATACAGCTGTAAAAGCACCGTTAACCCAAAGAAATAAAGTGAAAAACTACACACTAAAAGATCCTCTATTTAATTTTTTTTTATTTTTTTATTTTCTCCCTTCTTCTCTGGACCAGTTGGGTAATAAAATTCGCCTTCACTCTGCTAATTTATTTTTTTAATTACATAAACAGCATCCAGCGAAGAATCAAACAATGTCGATGAAGGATTAGTAGATCGACCAGCTCTGAGGCACCACATCGCTCATTTTTGCCCCAATTTGAACAAAGCCCGGAAATGCATCAGAAAATGTATGAAGCTTGGCTTACCAGCATTCTGTGGGAAAGACCACAATTGCTACTGCGGCCATAAGTACGAAAATACAGGAAAAGATCCGAAGATAGATCCAGACATCGTACACAATCAGTTCAAAGACTTGTACCAAAAATATTTTGGAAATAAAACTTCAAAAAAAAAGTCCCGAACCAAATATTGATATACACAATCGGCACCATAATTGCGTAACACAGTATCAATCAGAATCTGAATGATTTTGAAGCATATTGCTAATCCATTGCTTGATATATTTGAAATATTTGCCTGCTCAACAACGTAAATAACGCAATGAATGTTGTTGAACTGTCAAAATGAAACTGATTCCTACTGTAAGTGTGTTACGTAATAAGGTTGCAGTAATAGAATTTGGGACCCCGCGCACTACACAGCTACAACCACGACTAGTAGCATATAATATCAGCATATTATTATCCCACAGCAGGGCAAAGGTCTCTTCTCATACAGAGAAGGCATCATTGATCACCACGCTTGCTCAAGACGGGTTGGCGATAATAACTATAAGTCCAGGCTTCCTCACGATGTTTTTCTGTCACCGATGTCAGTAATGGCCAAGATAAAGTCAGAAAGTAGATTGTATATGAATTGAGAAAGTCACATTGGTACTTGCCCGGATTTGAACCCACAACCACTGGGCCAAAGTATGCCCGGCCGCAATCCTGGTCGCAGAAGCTCCGACCAAGGAGAAAATTTGCCCACGACTGGTCGGAATACCAGTCTTGCGGCTGGTAGTGGGCGTGAGCGTGTAGTGTGCGAGGTCCCTAAGTGCACAATCTTAGACATCCCAATTTTATTCATATAATATAAGAACACTACAATACCTAAAATGGAATTTTGTTCAAAAAAATTCAAAATTCTATATTGCATTCATGTGTACATTAAATTGTTACAATATATGTAAGTTCCAAGATGAAAGGCAGTTGGGGCACGGGAACATAATAATAATTTTAACTTATTAATGATAATAACATAGTAATAAGAGTATGTATGTATGTGTGCATTTTTTCCCTTTTTTGTGTATTATTACATGACTATATTATAATATGTAATTACCCATCTAGTTATCACATTTACTAAATATTTTATTCTAGGTATTCTGCGACCGAGTAAAAGCATTTTTGTGTTAGACATGCTTTTTTCAATTTTCTGTTAAATGTATTGAATTTAGTTTTTTCTTTTCTGTTAGACCATTTCTTAATTATAGGAAGAGTATTCTGTATATTATTACCCAGGTCACTATGTATACAGGACAATTTTTTATCACCATCCAAATTATCACAGGGTGTCCTACCCATGAATATGAACAACTTTCACTATGGGACCAATTCTGAAATCACGAAAAAAAAAACTGCTATTTCATACATTTTGGTCGAGTAGGTATTGAACTTTTGTATGAAACAGCTGTTTTTTTTTCGTAATCTAAGAGTTGGTCCCATAGTGAAAGTTGTTCATATTCATGGGTAGAGCACCCAGCGAAAATTTGGGTAGTGATAAAAAAATTGGCCTGTATATTACACATGTCAGAATTTTTAATTCATAAATAAAGTATATAACTAAAGCTTCTTAATATGATTTATCCTTTTATCCTTTTTAGGGTTCCGTACCCGAAGGGTGCCAAACGGAACCCTACTAATAAGCCTCCGCTGTCCGTCCGTCCGTCTGTCTGTCAGCGGGCTGTATCACATGAACCGTAATAGGTAAACAGTTGAAATTTTCGCAGATTGTGTATTTCTATTGCCACTATAACAACAAATAATAAAATAAAGTAAACAATTAAGGGGGTCCCCATATATCAAACGTGTTTTTTTACTAAAATAAAAAACGTGTTATTAAATTGTACGGTGATACGGAACCGTTCATGTACGAGTCCGACTCGCACTTGGTTAAATTTTTAAATATTCCAAGTGTTTCCTGTATTAGATTATAAGCTATAAGAGACAATCGTTAATATTCCCCTATAAGGCGAAAGCGCCAGCGTAGCCCGCGAAATTAAAATTTCCTTACGTTTTTTACAATTTGCAGGTAAGTTAGGTTGTATGTTGATTAAAATATGATTCGCGACCGTACTAAATATGTATTTACAGAATTATAATCATTAAAGTCTAAGACCAAGCAATTCTATTGAATGACTATTTCGTGAAATCTTAACATTTCAGGAAGATACTAACTTAAGGAATTGTATTACTGATTCTAATGATTATTATTCTTTAAATACATATTTGTTATGGTCGCGAATCATACTTTAATCAACACACCCAGACACTGAGCTGCAAATTGCAGAAATCGTATGAAAATTTGAATTTCGCGAGCTACCTTAGTGTTTACCCCGTAAGCAAAACCGGATTGATATTTTTATTGGACCAAAAGCAGAAAATAGAGATAGATAGAAAACAAAACAACAAAGGGAAACAGATTTTTTAAGAGGTGTTACACACTTGTTTGTGTCTACATGATTCGGCGGCAAAATCGAATATACAGGATGTCTCAAACGTAGTGGTCCAAAGACAAATAATACGGCTTTACGAGATGGTGGTTGGCCCCCAGCTTGGCACGATTTGGCACAGCCAGGTGGCAAAATATACAGAGTGTCTTAAACTTAGAGATGCAAAGACAAATGGGGTAAATCGTAGGTGACCACCTATCATTTAAAAATTTAAAGGTAATATTCTATTCTTAAATTTTCAAGAAATTTTCCACTTTCACTTGGATTTTTCGACCCTGTGAACAAAATTTTTGACGGTGCGAGTTCAAATCTGGCTGGAAGATGTCTTGATAGTGTAGGTATAAAATTATTCCTATTTAGTTCGGTGTGGCTCTGCAACGCTTCAGATTTTATTTTCACTTATCTTATCTAACTTTTTATTAAACTTTAGCGAAACTTTCTAAGCCCAGATTTAAAAAAAAAAATGTTTGAGAATATCCCGACTTTTATAAAAAAAAAATTATGATAGCTACGGCCACCTCGGCTTTACCCCATTTGCCTTTGGACACCCGTTGCCATTTGCCGTTGGACTACGTTTGAGACACCCTGTATATTTTGCTACTCAGCTATGCTGAACCATACGGACCTGGGGGCCAACCTCGTAAGCAGTATTATTTTAATCTTACTTCATTGTGAGAAAGAGAGAGCTATGCAGCACGTATACCTCCATCTCTTTCTCCCACTGAAGTAAGGTTAAAATAATACTGCTTAAGAGGTGGTGGTTGGCCCCCTGAACAAGTGTGTAGCATGCCTAACTCACACACCTACGTTCTATGTATCAAACTTTTTATAAATCTAAGGATTCATCGCCGGGCAGCAGATGCGGTTCCACGTGAGTAATGATGCGGCAGACGTGGCACGAGTTTAATTTATGCCGCATCACATGAGGTGGTGAATAATTCGGAGCTATCAAGTATGAAATGATGCGCCAGTAGACGCTTTTTTTTTTTTTTTGTGGATGGGAAATCATCAAATGACTTCTCCCGCTCTGGGCGGAGCGGAAGGGCGTGTCAGACTTTTACTGACTAAAACCCACCCGTGTTCCTTCTGTTGCCTGTGCCGGGGCCACGGTAACTCTTTCGAACATCCCGCAACCCTAGCTGGCATCGGCCCTAGCGGACCCCGTCAATAGTGCTGACATCTGTTTGAGGCGCGCGTGGAACACGACGCGCCGTCGACTCGGGCCTGGTCCTTACCGGACGGCGAGCTACCCATTGCTCGCCGTCCGCAAGCCCGCGCCTACCGTGGCCGGGAATCGGCTGCCAATTCCCGACGCCCAGGGCGTCTCCTGCGGCGACTAGGGGCGTGAGGGTGCAAAGCTTGCCTCTCCCTCACGCGTCCCGCCTCCTCCTTCACGAGCATTACTGCTTCGCAGAAGGAGGTAATGGCTTCCCATGCACTCTCGCTCCGTACCATGGCCTGGACCAGGGCCGGACGCGAGAGATCGCCGCCGCCGATCGCTTCCGCGAGGACACGGCGGTGCTCCGCCCAAGCCGGGCAGACCTCCACCGTATGCTCCACCGTGTCCTCCGGGCGATCCACACAGTGGTGACACCCGGGCGTTTCCTCCCGCCTTATCCGGAACAGGTACCTCCCGAAGCACCCGTGTCCGGTGAGGACCTGCGTCAGGCGGAAGGTGAAGACGCCGTGGCGCCTCTCCAGCCACTCCTCAAAGAGGGGACTTATCGCCGCAATTGTGGCGTGCCCAGCGCTGGGTTGCGACAATCGCACTCTCCATGCCGCCATGAGATCCTGCCGGAGCTCTGTCCGCCGTGCCACGATTTCTCGCGGCAACAGAGTTACGCCCCGGCGTCCTGCCTCCTCGCGCCACTCCCACATGTGCGCGAGGACTTTTGCCTCCAGATCCCATGGCGGTAATCCGGCAAGGAGGTTCGCCGCCTCCCCGGAGACCGTGCGGTATCCCCGGGCTAACCGGATGGCCATGACCCTCTGGGACGCGTTCAATCGACGTACCGGTCGTCGCCTCACGGAACG
The DNA here is from genome assembly GCA_947568875.1 of Fissipunctia ypsillon. Taxonomy (NCBI): domain Eukaryota; kingdom Metazoa; phylum Arthropoda; class Insecta; order Lepidoptera; family Noctuidae; genus Fissipunctia; species Fissipunctia ypsillon. The sequence continues at coordinate 5,876,139 of OX387656.1, read as the reverse complement.
CGCCCACACTGGAGCTCCGTAAAGGGCCATGGACCGCACGACCCCCGCGTAGAGCCTCCGGCAGGAGGCGTTTGGACCCCCCAGATTGGGCAGGAGCCGCCCCAAGGCAGCCCCGGCCCGCTCCAGTCTGGGAGCCAAACGTCGGAAATGCTCCACGAAATTCCACCGGCTGTCGAGGACGTCCTACCGTTATTTGGGAACCCGATGGTGGCGCGTTCCGAGGACCATGAAAACACATGGCCTCGGACTTGTGCAAGGCCACCTCGAGTCCCAATTGCCGGATCCTCTCTACGATTGTCGCAACCCCGCGTGCCGCTAATTCGGCCGCCGCCTGGTGCGACCTCCCCTGCGCCAGGACCAGCGTGTCGTCAGCGTAGCAAACTACGCTGACGCCACCAGGGAGGTCGGCGCGCAGCACCCAGTCGTACCCGATGTCCCACAGATGCGGTCCCAGAACCGATCCCTGCGGGACACCGCACGACATCTCTCGCCGGTTCCACTCTCCCCGGTGACCGGAGTAGATGACGGCCCTGTCCGTCAGATAGGCCTCGACCACGCGACAGAGGTAGGTCGGCACTCGGTGATACCGGAGTGCCTCCCTGATGCAACTCCAGGGCAGGGTGTTGAAGGCATTGGCGATGTCTAGAGACAAGCCAGTAGACGCTATGAGGATGTTGAAGCCAAGCGAGGAAGTACGTGAGGTGTTAAAGTTGTACTGTTTTGTAAGAATAATGTATTTTTTGTGCAAGTGGGCCTTTTATACTTATATTGATGACTTTAATGATTATAATTCTGTAAATAGATATTTGTTATGGTCGTGAATAGTCAACATAAAACCCAATACTGACCTGCAAATTGCAAAAAACGTAAGAAAATTTGAATTTCGCGGGCTACCCTAGGGCTATCGCCTTAAGGTTCGAATCTCGAATGGTATCATAAAAATACAGGATGTAAATTTTTCATATTTGAGCTTGTTTAATTTCCGTTACTGGCAAGCGACTTTCAAAAAAAAAAAACGCAGTGTCACTTATTTTCAAAACTCAAATGTTTTCTTTGAGTAAAACTAGACGAGAAACACGCAAAAAAATAGGCAGTCATGGGGACTGCCGACAGAAGTGAAATCATTAACATGTACACAGGCCGACACCTATTTCAAAGACATTAGCGTGATAAATAGAGTAATTTGGTTACAGCGCCCTCAAGCGATAAGTAGTTGAACTCGATGGAGCATGTCGCATGCCACAAACCCGTAAGATTATTCTCTACCAAAAAGTGCTCAACGCGGCTAAAGAAGTTTTCACTTAACACACGTTTAGTGCACTTCACTTCCAGGGCCGATTTCAACTTTTCATCTTTTATAATATTGGGTATTCGATTAAGTTTGGTCAGTTCATCTAGAGTTTAGTTTGGTATAATTTAGTTAGCCCTGGGGTGATGCCATGGACTCTCATAGCAGGTCAATATTTGACAAAATGTGAAGTGTCAGGCGATTTTGAAACCTGTGCCGTACAATTATTAGCCTGTACTTAAAAAATCCCTGATTGTGGTACGGGCGACTATTGATTTTCTTTTGATTTCGAGTTTCAGTCGGATTAATTACCTACTCACCGTTTAGACCACTGTACTTAGCTCTTTAAGAAAGTCATGGCTCACTTAAGATTAGATCAACCTCAAAGCTAGGTAGAGCTAAGCTTAACTAAGCTTACCTAAATGCACTCCAAGGTCTGAAACTGTAATGGTAATAGATACTTAAAGCTAACTTGGGTACGTCCGAGGTGACTTTGCATTCGACTCAAACATTCATGTACCTAATTATTGCTGCACCGTCAAATGTACCGTTCTGTCTGTTCCTTGCTCTGGTCTGGATAACAACATTTGTGAATACTAGGAACTCTAGGAAGTTAGACATTATATGAAACAAAATGAAGTAATTAATGTCTAAAGAAAGTTGTAAAATACCCAGCAATATGTGGATCATGAAAATTGATTCCATAAGCATGAAATACGTAAAATGAATTGTACTTTGTCACTATACAAGGTGTAATTTTAATCACTGTAACCTCTTAGGGATCATTGTACTTATCATTATGAGCAACTTTTACTACAGGATCAAACCCGAAATCGCTAAAAAAAAATCACGAGTTCCCTACATTTTAACGAGTCATGCGAACATCTGATTTTTTTATCGTGACTTCAGGTTTGGTCCCATAGTAAAAGTTGTTCACAATGATGAGTGCAATGACCCCTTAAGAAATTAACATTGTTTAAAATCACACCTTGTATATAACTTAAAGGAACGTTAGTTAGAAACAAGAACTTAAGATAACTTAAATGGTACTTAAAGATCTAGGAATTTGTTACTGTTTATAATTCAGTTCGATTAGGAAGATGAACTACACAAATTCAATCCCGTTGAGAATACTAACACGATATATAATAAACAAAAGTTCCGCCATTTCCACAGAGCGATAGAAATAGCTTGTTTTAAACTATGTAAGTTCAGGTCACTTGTAAGTATCTATTACTTGTTAAAGATTACAGCTGATAGATAGTACATAAATACCTACAACACTTTTGTAAGATAATTTATATAAATAAATAAAATTGAAGTGTTTGTTTGTAATGTCAAAATAACAGCTTTTTACTACATGCATAAGAAAGTATATTCGGTACTTATAACAAAATAACAATTAAAAAGAAAAAATTGTCTGTCTGTTTGTTCCGGCTAATCTCCGAATCTTTCACTGGCAAATAGCTGATGTTATGAGGAGTAAATTAGGCTACTTTTATTTTAGAAAAAGGTTAGGGTTCCGCAAAAAAAATTAAACCCTTGAAACTTAAGCTATTTTGCGCTAATCTCTGGAACTACCAGTTGAATTTTAAAATTTCTTTTTGCATTTGGTAGCCCAATTATCGAGACTGGATAGACTATTTAACATCACGCTATGACCCTTAGGAGCCGAGCAAAAAGTAAAAAAAGCCAGAAAGAACGCTAAGCGAAAGTATAGCGCGGGCATGCGATGCAACGCGGCGGGTCGGGGGACGAGGAAGCTTTATTAAAATGTGGCTGTTATTTTAGTATATTGTGTATCTTACGACTTCCACGCAAACGAAGTAGCGGAGCACAGATAGTCTGAGAACTAAACTACGATAATTAAGTATGTAACGAAGCAGGAGTTTGGCCGAATATAATTCTTTAATACTTTTAAGACTACGATAGATTTTTGAACAGTCATGTTCTTAGCAAAGTATTGTCCAAGAGTAACTGTCAGAATTATGTTCTACCCTTTTTTTATACCTTTACAATTTTAGTCAAAATACAATCAAGTAATTATTGGAAGTTGTATAAATGTAAAATAATCGAATCAATTATAGAGCATTTCTTTGTATGAATTTTAATTTTATTGATACTTATCAATCATTGCACGATACGTCATACCCGACGGATGCTTACTTAGTGTTGCCAGCAGTCGTTAACAGATAATAAATTGCTACTACAGTAATCATGATTATAACTAAGTATAAACCCAAATGTATGTCACATTATTATGAGTAAGTGTTAGGGATCTTTTTTTTTTCTTTTTGTGGATGGGAATTCATCAAATGATTTCTCCCGCTCTGGGCGTAGCGGGAGGGCGTGTCAGACTTTTACTGACTAAAACCCACCCGTGTTCCTTCTGTTGTCTGTGCCGGGGCCACAGTAACTCTTTCGAATATCCCGCAACCCTGGCTGAAGTGTTAGGGATCTGTATAATTATTTATGTTAAGACCGAATTGTACCATCACTTATGGCAAATAAATTGAATTGAATTGAATTGAATTGGTACAGCGCAAAAGTAAAACTGACAGAGAATACTTAGTTAATTAATAACACAGTAGTTTAAACGTACGTGTCCCTGTACAGTAGCCCTAAGTGGGCATCAGTGGTAACATGATCAATGTAAGCTGGCCTCTTATATTTTTTATTGAAACTCTAAAGATGCTAGGCCAATTCAAGAACAAAGTGTTGCTACGGACGTGCAGTCTACTGTACAGAGTGTACTGAGGGTGACTGAGAATCAGTCTTTCTGTCCTTATTTATTAAATTAAATAATGTAGCACTACAGGCAATAAGGATGATGAATTGATGACTTAACATTTTTTTTGTCCATCAGGTAGATTATTAAACAAATAAATAAAATCTTTGTTTCAGACCACATAATCCGTAAAAAAACACAATAAAAAAAAAGTTAATGCAAAAGAAAAATATAAAAATACAAAAAAAATGGCATATATACACACAAACATTAACTCACGCCTTTCATATCTGGAATATTAAAAAAAAAAAAACAAAATTTACACTGCTGCTGCGTTGTATTTATTATAAATTATTAGACACATATTTTTTCTTTTTTTTACGTTATCAAAAGATTACTGCGATATATTTAGTTAAAATGTGGCATGACGTCACGCCTTGGTAGATTTTATACTGAGTTGTGACGTAGCGAGCCCCCACTCCCCAACTTTAATGCATTTTTTCTAAGTAATTTTTTATTAATATGATAAAGCAAAAAATACGTGTTTAATATTTTTTTATTGTCTGACTGACGGACTAAATAGAATTTTTTTTACCCAGGCATTATCCCTATGCATAGCATGCATGCAGTTGATATGAGAATGCTAAGAGGGATGTGTGGTGTTACACGAATGGATAGAATAAGAAATGATTACATAAGAGGAAATCTAAAAGTGGTACCGGTAACTGAAAAGTTGTTTGGATATCGGTTGTCATGGTGTGGGCATGTGATGCGGAAGAATGAGGAAAATATCGTGAGTAAAATTTTGAGTATGTCGATGGCTTTATGAGTAGGGGAAGACCAAAGCAACGATGGATGGACTGTGTGAAAGAAGATATGGCTAGAAAGGGGGTGACTACCGAGATGACGAGAAGTATGGAAAAAAAGGGACATGTTGCGCCGACCCCAAATGAATTGGGATAAGGCCAGGAGAATGAAGATGAATGTGTGTGTGCCCCGAAGTCTTTAAAAGAAATAAAAAGTAACAATTTATTTAAAACCAAACTGTTCACTTAATTGAACCAGAAGTGCTACTACACATTACAAGAGACTTTTGAAGAAAAAAAAGGAATAAAGTAAATTAAAAGTAATGGAATAAATAGCTCACAATTGTTTCTTACCATTTAATTTATTTGCATTAGTTAATTTTATTTTGATTAAACTTATTCTAATTCTTTAATACTTATAATGAAAATATACCTCGATAGCAACAGTAATAATAATCAATAATAATTGTATTTATCAAACATTGGTCAGACAGGGGCCATAGTCCTTCCATAGTTTTAGATAACCAGTCCACTTTAGCCATCCAAACCCATAGCCCAATATTTTTTTTGTCTCCATATCCTGCAATAGTCCTACACCAACCGGGGGTTGTCCTTAGGTGCACTTGCATATTACGCACAGGGATAATCGTCGGTTGGTGCCTCATTTCCATTGAAAGCGTCTAACGGGCCTCTGCGAGCTGGCTTCGACCCCTCATATGCCTTCCATAGGTCCGGGACCCTAGGGTCCCGAGAAGTATCAAAGAATCAATAATAATATTTTATTCTATTCTCTTGATTTGATTTTTTGTAAAAAATGTCACATGATATGAAATTTTCTGTATTGAATTTTGTTTTGCAGTGCGCTTGTTTGATACTTTTAACCTTATTTCAACCTCTGTACAACATTTTGCAATAAACTTGATTTGTTTTTTCCAGTACTACAGGGTCTTACCCGACGTGTGAAGGTTTTAGTTCTGTAAATACCTGAAGGTCTTCTTTTCTAAGCTCTAAGCTTGCGTAGGTGGTTCGTTACCAAGGATTTTCTCTCTACGCAGTTAAATTGTGATTTCTTTTATAAATCCTCAGCGACGGTAGTTATGGTAACAGTTATTTTGTACAGAAAAATATTTGAGTGGAATATAATATTTTTTGAGTGCTGATAAAATGAGTTATGTGTGGAATAGAATTTAGTTTTTCAAGCCTTGGCACATTTAATTTATTTTTCTGTGTAGAAATATCTCACTCAAACAGGAAATGTAAATATCTCATCATCTGCCTAGCCTTTTCTCAACTACATTGAAATCGGCTTTCAGTCAAACCGGATGCAGCTGAATACCAGTATTTTACATGGAGCGACTGCCTATCACACCTCCACAAGACAACCCAGTTACTGGATAATACGATACCCCTTGGTAAGACTGCTTGTCAGACTTTCGAGCTTCTGACTACCCGTAACGACTGTCAAAGATACACGAATGACAGCCGGACCAACGGCTTAACGTGCTTTCCGAGGCACGAAACATGCAAAAATATTATGTACTGTATAGGGAATGTTGATACCTACACAGTACATATTCTTTTTGCATTTTATAACACCCAGGTTAAAAGAACGCTGTCAATTCTTATTCAAGGTCTAATACGTTGGTACTAATCCACCATAATGTCGTGCAATAGAATATATCTAGCAAGAAGTAGCTAGATGCGATTTTTTCAAACGTTTTCCTCCCACATTCGTTTGCACACATCGAACCCTACCACAGAATACATAATAGTTATAAGTACAGAAGATTCACTCCGCAAAATCATTTAAATAAATAGCGACTCTTGCTACGACCCAATAAAGTGCAATTCAGGTCGCACAGCGCTAATTATCTACAGTTATATTCATCTAGAAATTGCCTCTCTTTCTATCGCGTAACTCATGTATCTTCGACTACGTTAGGGTTGTCTTCTTTTAAAGAATAATAAAATTAATCTGCATATTTACAACATAACATAACATCACGCCTTGTTTCCCCGAAGGGTTAGGCAGAGGATATTTAAATAACAGTTATGTGCCTATTACTCTACTTTTGTGAACGAAATGACGTTTCAAAAAACCTAGGCTCGGTACTTACTTAGTAGTAAACTATTTTGTTTTATATCGGATTAGGTAGATACTCGTAGATAGAAACTTAGATTAGTTACTATAACCTAAGAAGATAGGAATGCGGCCTTAATAAGTACCTTCGTAATTAGGCAAATTAAAAAGTATGTACGAGTACCCTGTTGTCTACATAATTAAATCTTACTACATAATATTTAGTTATAGTTAGTCTATGGAAGGTACCCACCAAAACAAATATACTAAAATACAATTTAAATTAGTACCTACTTTCCTATCTATACTTATCAAAGTTAAGCCTGACCTTGTAAACAGAACGTAAGTACCTAACTATACTATAACAATAAATAATGCCGCTTGTACACGCTAAAAAAATTCACTGAACCCTACGCAAGAATTCGTGTCGTTTCTACACACGAACTGTCTACACTGCCACGGCACAGAGTACGGACAGGGGCAAAGCTTGATACAACTACGCACACATAGGTACACTACTACAAGCATGAGTAATGAAACTGGTTTATACCGGCTCGGCCAGATGAATCGCTCAGGGCTTCGCGTATGCGTCTTGTTTGTTTACGTATCACGTTTTGAAATTAGTAAAACATAAGAATGTTTAAATATAAAAAAGTGTAAATATGGTGGTTTACTGTACTGTGTGTATGAACAATACTAATAGGAATAAAACATGTTTTTTTTTTTATTTGAGATAGGTTTGCTCTTGACTCTAGTCTAGGTCAGAGATGACAGAGACAAAGTCGACGATGGAGCGAGCTTACCCAGAAGGAGCTTGTTCACTCTCACTTTGAAGAGATCGGGGTTGTATGCGTTCGGAAACAGACGCAGGCAGAGAGGCATATTTTTTTAATTATCCCAAAGGCTTCCACTAGGTAAGTAGTAACTTGATTAATATTTATTATTTTTAAAGTGGTAGATTGAAACCTTATACCTCAACGTAGAAAGAAAACTCAACCCGGTGGTGGTGCAAAAAAATTGGAAAAGATTATTTTTTCTGTCATTACAAGGATTTCAATGAAGGTAGTGTACAATCGGGTTTTTTAATAATACCTCCTGACAATTTTATCGCGATAGTTGAATTGCTTGAGCAAAATTTTGGCGAATATTTTGATCTCGGAATAAACATTGTTAATATTGGTAGTGATATACTTTAGTACGTGTGCAAGATTGTAAAGGAGACGTTCAATAAATGTATGAGGCTTGGTATGTACTAAAATAATTGAAAATTTAAACAGCCTTCTGAGCTATATAGGCTGAAAGAGGGTAATTATTTTGATATCTTTTGGCATTTCATTTTTTTTTACAGTCACCCGTTTTTTTTTAAACAAGTGTTGATAAATAAAATGCTTGCATCACTAACTACAAACATGATTTATATTTTAGGGTTTGCAATCCTGTGGCAAATGACGTACAATGGCAATGTCAGTGTCATTGTGTATCATATAATCGGATATGGTCTTTTTTTTATTTCAATGTCATTCTGACATTTACAGATTTGACCTTTTTTCGACACGTTTTGATATTGCATTATCATGATAATGAATATCTTTTGTCTCAATTTCATGGAGTTTCAGCTAAAACTATAATAAAATTTCAAAATATTTAATAGAAACGGAAACTTTAGCCATATTTATTGCATAGAAATGAATAAATAAAGGCTATGTGCGTTTTGTTTCTACTGAAACATTTTGCCTTTTTTTACAAAAACAGGCGCCTGAAAAAATCATATTTAACTATAATCGAGTTGCTTAAATAAATAAGCTTTCTAATAAGGTACATCACATTAGCGTTTAAAAATCTTCGGAATATTATACCACTTTTGACTTCTCCTTTGATATGCCATGTGAGTGTTTTACATTAAATTATTAAAACATACTTTATGTTAGATTTAGAATTTACCATTCAATTAAAAGGTACAACAAATTATTGAAAAAAAAAAATTAAAAAAAATTGAATAAGTAAAAAAAAAATATTATATCAAACTTACATAATAAAAAGCTGATTACCGTTTTGTTTAATTAATTTTATCCTCCTTCAAAAAGAAAAGAAAAAGAATCTTCTCGTACACGTTCATATTTGTCCTGTCTGCATCAGAGACGACAAGTTTTCGTGCCTAGTTCCGACAAAATACTTGACGAGTACATGATGAATTGGTCCTGTCTGCAACAGACACAGTGAATTTTCTTAACGTGTACAAGCGGCCTAAACGTGCGACTCGGCTGGCGCGCGACAGCCCACTGAATTGGCCTGATAAGTCGAGCCCGCCGTACTTTTAGATTCACACCTAAAATGCGGAGTGCGCCTGGCCGCGTATTTCCATTTCCGTGTACATTAGGAGGCAGTAGGGAGGTTTACTGCCTTGAAACACGCACGGGTTTGTCGCGCTAACTGCCTTTACAAAATCGTGTTCAATTCAAGGCACACGTCCTCCAATCGCGCACGGATTTGCAACGCCATCTGTTCTTCCAAACACGTGTTCAAGGCGATGCATGGAACTTAAAAAATACTTAGAAAAATTTCGCGACCAATTTCGAGGCAGCGCTCGCCGGCCGCTGCCGCGGCACCGCTCGCTTCGCTCGCTCGGCTCGCGCGTAGTAGACAGTTCTAACCTAACCTAACCTATCGCAAAATGAATGTATATAATACTGATTATTATGAATAAAAAGAAATCTCGTTTTGCTGTCGGTACATTCAAAACAAGTTTGACGTACCTGTGACGAGTTTACTATCCCTGTTGTGAATTATTTTGTCACTGTGGCAAGTTAACCAATATTTTTAAATGTGGCGAATTTTCGTTGTGGTGAGTTTACAATAACCCCCTAAATTGAACACGTGTTTAGAAGAACAGTTGGTGTTGCGAACCCGTGCGCGATTGGAGGACGTGTGCCTTGAACTGAACACGATTTTGTAAAGGCAGTTAGTGCGACAAACCCGTGCGTGTTTCAAGGCAGTACTGCCTCCTAATGTACACGGAAATGGAAATACGCCGCCTGGCCTAACCCTTCCCATTATAATGCAAACAAAATAGTAAATAAAACCTCTATATGTACTAACAAAACCTCACATCCTTCATATTAGCATTAACATTGTGTTCAAGCAACTGGAGTGGCCTATTGTTCCACGCTACAAACAAACCAGCATACATTTACAGTTCGCACCAACCTTAAACGATGAAGATAAGGTTCATTTCGCATTGGTGACCGGTGTTGCTAAGTTGGTAGTGAGAGACATGGTGCAAAAGCAAGTTGATTTGATTATACATTCGGCTTCCACCCTGAAATCTATTGTTCTTTTACTTTTGTATTGTGTACTGATGTGTAATCTGTCCATATCTTTGAGGGGTCACGGTTAGCATAGGTAGGTACTAGTATATTTGTCTAAAATAATATTATTCTCTATAATAATCAAGTTAGTAGGAATACTCGATTACGCGTTAGACTACCAAAAAGGGATGCAATTGAACCCACACGTTTCAATATGTGAAGCAAGTAGGAGATTAGTAAGAAGAATTTAGAACCGTGGTTTGTTCTCAAAGTACCTATCTGATGAAAATGTAAGCAATTGGGATCAGAAAACGTACCTCTGGATGCCAATTTGTAGTGCCACTCACAAATTGAGTTTGATTTGATTATTTGAATACTTAAACATGAAATTCTAATTTTAAATCACCGTAACGATGGTTTTCATTTGACAATTGATATTAAAATCATAACTTCAATTTTCGTCTATGATTGTTCAATTACAATTTATTACATTATTAAGACAATAAAATTGTTGGAAAGGGTGAATGTAAAGTTGAAATCTTCGTAATACCGATGAATGTGTTACTAATTCCCTTTAGTGAGTGATTTCGTAAGAATTTAACCTACGCCTGACAACAAACAAACCCTGAAAAAAACCCTTTGATTCGGTTTCAAAAATTTATTTCTCTAAAAGAGTTTTACAATATTCACTTACAAGCGAAACAAAAAAAATCTTAACAGTTATAGCTACAACATCGGGAAGAATGACTATTTAAATTAGTTAAATCCAATATCACTTAGGCCCACTTGCGTGTTCATGGGTTATTGTATATAACTTGGAGTTAACAGCTAACTCAGGGATAATTAAATAATTAATCTTGCGCCACCAAGAGTTAGAGGTAAACCTAGAGTTAAACTTTTAAATATTAAACCCACCGATGTGGGAGAGTTACGTCGCTAAACTCTGGGTTAGTGCAAGTAATGTCAAAATAAATTGACGTTATGAGGCCCCGCTGATAACTTATTTTGTATTTTATATTGCTCGACGTTATAGTAAGCGAGAATCGGTGCTATATCAACAGGGAATATATTCATGAACTCATATGAAAATAAATACAAATTATAAAAAAACTTAAAACATATTTTTCCATATCTGACGTTTTTGTCAATCAATAAACTAAGTAAGTCTCCATGGAAACCACATACAGTCGATTAAAATGAAATGTCATGTTTTAAAATTTAAAGACAAGAAAGTATTATGTATCGTAATGTAGTGTAAAAGAGATGGGTATAAAATTTCCGTCCTTTGTTCGTTAATTCATTTTTGGTCAGATTACATATCAGGACATAGACACTGCAATCCTATTTTATGTTTCGTCGATTGAACTGCCAATGTTCCCAACTCAAAAATCAGTATTATCAGGTTATCTAACCCGGTGTTACTTTTTAGTGGCGCAACGCGTAAAGCCCACTTGCATGTTTAGTCGGGTTAAATGAATAAATGTAGAGTTTGTAAACTCCGAGTTAAGTGACTAACATTTTAATTCTTCTTACGCGTTGCGCGTTGCGCTAAAAAGTAACACCGGGTTAGATAACCTGACAATACTGATTTTTGAGTTAAGAACATTGGCAGTTCAAAATAAAAAAATACATAAATAAAAAATTACATGGTTCAGCGTTTTTGAAACATCATCCCGTAAGGGGGTAAAATAGGGGTTGATTTTAAAATCACAAATAATATTAAAAATTTGTGTACCTCTTTTTAAGAGATTTAAGGGATTGGAAATGTAGTCATAAATCTTATCTTGACTTCTTGAGGTAACATTTAAGTCTTTATTTTTAACCGACTTCAAAAAAGGAGGAGGTTCTCAATTCGGTTGTTTTTTTTTTAATTTTTATTTATAAACCGATTTGGAAAATTATTTTTTTATTTGAAAGGAAATACTTCCAGATTGGTCCCATTTTTATCAAAATCTAGTTTTGATGATAGGATCTATGAGGAATTGAGGGAACTCCTCAAATATTATAGGCGATTATATAAAGCGACTTTCGTATCTTCATCAACAAGTCAGGGATTTGCATTCAGAAAGAATCATTTGGTGAAGTGGAACTGATGAAGAAGACCAAAGATGGCCACGGGAATTCCTCAATGGTAAGTATTTCATCTTATCGCGATAAGATATCTCGATTATGGGGTTGATGTATCCGTGTGGATAAAAACCCCTTAATAATAAAGAATTTAAAAAAAAAGTATTTCACGGGTAGCGATAAGATATCTCGATTAAGATAGATAAGCGACTATGATGAAGTAAATTTGAAATAATGGTTCTGATGAAAATGGTATCATCGAACTGATCTAATGATGAAGCCGGAAGATAGGCACCGGAACTCCGTAATAAAACAATGTATCCTAGCCGTGTTTGGGCTTATTGGAATTGTCATGAGATGCATTCTAGCTATGAATGATTTTAATGGTAATATGCTTCAAATTGCGCTACTTGAGTCGTATGTTATGTGTGGGCTTGATTGTCAGAAGACAGATTTCGTTAACGATCTGTCGTCGTGTGGTTGATTTAATAATTTGTTGGCGATGGCATCCAAACCTGATAAAACTATGTCTTCCAAACTTCTGATACGACTTAGCACGACATTTATTTGTCTTTTTGCAAAGTTTTTATTTGAAAGGGTAAACTTCTGAGGTGGCCTCATATAAATTTGGTCAAATTCTGATGAGTGGTTTTTGAGTTAGCTTCAATAATACGTATTTTTTCCATTTAGTGTATGTTGATGATGTTACGAATATAATATCTTCCTGTCACTGTTATTTACTTAGCAAGTAGTGGTATACGAATTTGGATGGGGTAGGTATCACAACTAAAAAGTAGAAAATAAAAACTTACTAATAAAAAAAAAACAACCGAGTTCCAAAAAAAACACTACAAAGTGAAAAATAACTTCAATTTCGGTAGTCGGTGGCAAAAACGAAAATACTGAACCAAAGACACCGACTTCCGAAATTAAAGTTATTTTTCACTTTGTAGTGTATTTTTTGGACGTCGGTTGTTTTTTTTTTCATAAATAAGTTCTTATTCAAATCCGTTCACTCGGTCAAAAGTTATTTCTTATTTGATATTGGAGTGTGACCGGCATATTTTTCACTAAACAAAGTCCTCCCGCCATGTCTGTCTGTCTGAACGTGATAAACTCAAAAACTACCAAACGGATTTTCACCCAGTTTTTACCAATGGATGGACTGATTCATAAGAAAGATTTAGGTGTAAAAAAAACATTAATATTTTGTATAAACTGGCTGAAATATGACAGTATGATGTTGTTGAAGCAGAAGCTAATAATTTCATAAAATGACTTAAAAAACCGTGACGGGGACACGGAAAACGGGAATACATCAAAATTGTGTCCTAATATCAAACTCCACTTCTATTTTCCAACACCAAATATCAAATAGTGCAAAATTACCACAATATCGGTTCATACAAGAAATGTTTTAATGCATGTTTCCAAATATAGGAAACTATCAACGCTTGCTTATACAATGGACAACAGCTGCTCGAACAGACCAGTTATTGTTTGGTGGCACATGCTTGTGTAAGTGTTATATTTTCTGTTTCCACGAATTTTCACTTTAACAATAATGTGGCTGTCGAAAAAGATAAACAAATCAAGTATCTTGACTTGGCCCACGAGGTTGTCGACATTGTCGCGAGGTTGTGAGCTCAGCAATTACTGTGCCGATAGTCGTATCAGCCAATGGCTTAATTGCCAAAAGCCTCGACCAACACCTAAGGAGGCTCTCGTTGAGCAGCTGGATTAAAGGCTTGATTCAGAAAGCGGTACTTCTGGACACGGCTTGCATTGTTAGGAGGTTCTTCTCTCTGGAGCTCTGACCGCCGGTAACTTGGACCCTGTTCTCGATACCGGTGGGCTACTATTTTTTATATTTTTAAATGTTTTTATAATTTTTATATTCTAATATTTAAAAATATAATTTATATGTATTTAATATAATAAAGGAAATAATAATGTGACTGTTATTGGTTCTAGTTACCGCAAACATAGAATTAAAAGATTGAAAAAGAAAAACACATCTAGTCATTTTAGAAAGAGTATTTTACAGTTAAGAAATAAAAATTCTTGGGAGTAAGTCATTAAGTTTCACTACTTCTCTCTGAACTGACCCAACACAATAAAAACAATAACTTATGTACCATGGGAGCAACGTACATCTATACACCGTAAGGACTATTCTTGCTTGCAGCGCTCGGCCCCTATAGTAACGCTTGCTAACAGATGTGATCATCGTGTTCACAGGATTTTGTTTTTAAATTGGTTAAATGTAAGTTTCCTCGATGGTACATGAATAAATAAAAGAACAATTTAACAGCGTTCTCCAAAATGCAGGTCAATTAATTGTTATTATTAATTAAGATAGAATAAGATGAAATCATATTTTATTTTGTCAGTAGGTCTTTTTACACGTTAATTATTATTGGTCAACGTTTTAAAACTAGATGGCGCCAGCTGCTGTAGGCTTACCTACTATTATACTTAAAGTAAAACAGTTTTAAACCAATCACAAAGAGAATGTAGGTATCGATTTGCGAACAGTTCTACTTTGTTAAACATTTACATACAAATGACACTTCTAAAGCAGGCTTTGATGCCAAAATATTATTATCAAAGATTGTGTTATAAAACTAAAACACCCTAGTCCACCGAACTCGATTGCACAATTCCCATTTCTGAAACGAAATTCGGAATGCAATTTAATACCTGACAGCTCCATACATCATGAAAGGAACGTAAGAATAATGTCAGACACTGCTGACAGACCCTCTAATTCTATCCGAAGCTCCGGGGGTCCTTTTGGTCGAGTTGACAGGAAAATTAATAAGCTCATTCAATTCACCTAGTATAAATTGACCTGTGATGAAATGGGCATCCAAGTTTAATGTTCATAATATTGATACTTTTCAAAGTAACAAAATAATTTGTTAGTTTATTTCAATAAACTAACAACTTATTTTGTAGGTATATGAAATAGTATTGCTATTCCGTAGTCAAGAACAATTAAAAAGCCATTAAAAAGCCATACGCACGTTAAAACTTAACAATTTAATTTTATAATAATGATTGAAGTGACATACCTACTTAAGTTTATAGTTTAGTTTTGTTTAATGTGAATTGTGTAATTGAGTCCGTGTTACTTGACAAATAAATGATTACGAGTATATATAGGGTGACTGGTAATTAGTGACCGATACTTAAACACATGATTGTACTCATGATAACAAACAACTTTTACTATGGGACCAAACCTGAAATCGTGAAAAAAAATCAGCTGGTCCCTACATTTTGACGAATTATGCGAGCATAAATGTAGGGAGCAGCAGATTTTTTTTTCACCCACCCGTGTTCCTTCAGTTGCCTGTGCCAGGGGCCACGGTAACTCTTTCGAATATCCCGCAACCCTAGCTGGCTCGACCCTAGCGGACTCCTTCAATGGTGCTGACATCTTTTTGAGGCGCGCGTGGAACACAACGCGCCGTCGACTCGGGCTTGGTCCTCACCGAACGGCGAGCTACCCATTGCACGCCGTCCGCAAATCCGAGAAGCGCACCCCTGTCAACATTAATCGAGCGCCAAATATCCTTGTACTTAATTTTAAGATGATTGAAATAACTTAATAGTAATTACGAATTTCAACACCTCTATACACATACAAAAAATATCTTTATAAACATTAGGCACCTACTATTTGTTTTTTCTTAGAAAAAAAAACGAATAACCAAATTACTATCTTTTTTTTATTTTTTTTTTATTTCAGATAGGTTTGCTCTTGAGGTTTTATCTGGAATAAAAAAAAACGAACTACAGAGGTACGTTTAGTTAGTGCAGACCAGACTACTTACCTGTCTCCGTTGACATTTTGTCTATGCTAGAAACACTGTGTTCAGATGTCCAGATATACTGGACAGCGTCTAGTTGTGAACGGGAACCCTGTGTCAATATGTTGGTGTTTGTGTCTATGTGTTTTGGCAATATAATAATGTCATCAAAGTCTGTATACGTAAAAGGGGAACATTGGATTAAGTTGTGTGCATTCAGACGTGGAGTGTGGGTGTTTTGCTAATGGTACCCACTTTAATTACTAGCAATGGTAGTTTTGTTGAGGTAGCAAAACTAAACAATGAAAACTTGAAAAGAAGTACCAGTAGTACTCAAGCCAAGCTCATCATTTTTTGTACTAGGGTAAAGAACATGATTTTCTTTAGATGATTTAAAGGAATGTCAATCGCCCTGTTTCACCTTGTATATTAATATGCAATAATATAAATTACAACGTAGATTAGAACCGTCACAGAAATATATTATTACAGCTGCGTGTGCGGTCACTCAAAGATGTAGTGAAAATATATGGTAATAATCATGATTATCTATACAGAGTGTATCAAAAAGGTGTCATATAATAATCATGATCAAATTGAACAACTTCCTCCATGGGACCAACATCGTGATCGCGAAAAAATAATCAGCCGTCCCATACATCTGAGTTGAGTAGGTATTGACGTTTTCTATGGGACAGTTGATATTTTTTATTTTCACACTTTTAAAGACCACACTTTTCTGGTACACCCTGTATAGACGTGCCGCTACAATGGCAACATTAATTTAACACACAGGTAGGGCTAGTGGCCGGTAATAATAAAAATTAAATTAAGATAAAATAATTCGTAAATTAAAATTTTAAAACAAACTAAATAATAAAGCTCTTTTTTTCTACTTTTTGCACGTTATTAATTTTAATTTCATTGATGCTGTGTTATTATTCGTGACACCGGCAAATGACCTTTGCTTAGTATTTCTTAGTAGTTCTTTAAGTACAGGTTGCTCCAAGATGCTATTTAAGAAAATTGTAAATAAATCAATATATAATAACGTTTCATTAAATTAAAATACGGGTATCTTCATAAAACGAAAACGCGTAACCGTATACGTGTGTTAAATTCATGTCGCCATAAAAGCGGCACGCTGTATATTATTTTTGATTTCTTAACTAAATATGAAATCAAAAATAATACCTAAAAATAATAGTTATTTTTTTATCTAATCTCTTATCGTAAAGTGAGGATAATTTGCAGTGCGCAAGTTAATAGTTAGTTTAATAATTGATAAAGCCGAATTTAAATATAAAAAACCGAGGTTAGAAGTTTGATTTTAAAAAAATATTTAAATACCATCTCTAGCCTGTATGAAGTAAAACGCTTTCCAAAAATGCAAACTCATCTTCTTTGGTGTACAGTGGTAAACCATAGAAAACATACATTTCATGCGCTTGTGACTTTTTTTTTTTTGGATAAACACAACCACATAAGATAACATCAACACCTTAACCTTCAAGCGGGCGCGCGGTGTCGGATCGACCATGCTCAATACCTTTTTGATCCAAAGAATACTTGAGTTATGTTATTTAATTTAATAATTGATTCTTTTTCTTAATTTAAATTACTTTTTTTTAACAATTACACTTTAAATACAATGATAATATATCTGTGTACAAAAAATAAATGATTATTGGATAATTAATGCTTTATTTTTCTCATATATCCCATAGGTCTTTTCGATTACGCGCGACCGCTGCCGTTACAAATGACCGCGCGCCCGCTTGAAGGTTAAGGGGGAAGCGCCAGGTAACCCGCGAAATTCGAACTTTATTATGTTTTTTGCAATTTGCAAGTCAGTATTAAGTTGTATGTTGATTAAAGTATCATTCGCGACCGTAACAAATATGCATTTACAGAATTATAATCATCAAAATTATTAATACAACTCCATAAGTTTGTATAATCCTAATTGACAAGATTTCATGAAATAGTCATTCAATAGAATTATCTTGTCTTAAAGAGTTTTATTGATGACTTTAATTATTATAATTCTGTAAATACATACTTTTTCGGTTTAAAGACATTTATTTCTCAAAGAACAAATTACAGTTCACTTAAAGAGAAACTTAACTAAATTAACAATAAGTTGTAGTTAACATTACGACGTTCAAGCCATCCAAGAAACTGAACACCATAGTTTAATTCGTAGAAAAAAAAAGAAAAATATGAAAAAATATAGCAAATATGTCTAGGGTCTGATTCCCCCAACGCCAGATAACTTCATCGGAGGAACAATTTTGAATTTTTGACAGTTCTTCCATACAAAAACTGTCAGACATCAATTTTAGTCCACAAATAAAAACCATCTAGATTGAAAAATCAGCCCTAAATAAAATACAAAACAGTTCAAGCTAAACTTACGTGTCTAATATAAAAAAGCTAAACTTATGTATCTAATAGATAATTCCTTAGGCCTTTTTTAAATGTTGGTATGCTTGTGCACTCTCTGACTTTTTTAGGTAATTTATTGTAAAGCCGAACCCCTTTTTTTACAGTCGCCAAACGTATTTTGATCAACATACAACCTAATACTGACTTGCAAATTGCAAAAAGTAAGAAAATTTGAAATTCCCGGGCTACCTGACGCTTTCGCCTTAACATCTGCTTACCTTCCTCAAACGTTGCCGTAAGGACTTAACTTAATTAACATGTCCCAAAACTCAAACACGAATGAATTATCAGGTAAAGTAGCGACCCCAGCCAACTCAATGAGCAAAATATAACATAATTCATTTCAATAATTCACTGAAGGAACTTTGCCCTTTTTAGATGTCTCTCTCCTTGATATATATGTCTCTTTCTAACGGATTATGGTGAGTAAGTAGCTTTGTCTCACTCCAATACGCGTGAACTATTGCCAACTTTAATGTTATCTCCTTTCTATGCATTTGTAATGATAACGAATTTTAGTGGAAAATGTATTTCGAAGAAATGTAATCATAATTTTATTTATTTCATACATGTGTTTGTTAAGGTTAAGGCAATTAATAAAGTTGTTAATATAATGATCAAGACCTTTTGACGAGTCAAAATATAAACGAACTTTGTCAAAGTTTTGGTAATTTATTCTAACGCGATGAAAAACAAAAATGTCGCGTTTCTGTTTCTGCTGTATACATTATTCAAAAGGGGATTATGTTGTGCGAGAATACTTCGTATACCCGATATAAAATGCTAATAAAAATAAATAAAATAATAAGTCCCCCAAAACCCCTTAATCCTGTGCGTTGTAAAATAATCTCAAAAATCCAAGTCGAGCACACTCCCATTTCGCGCAGCTTCACTTCGATTGGCTACGGATCTCCCCTCGTAGCTCGTAGCAACGTGAGGCTGTCGTACGGGAGACCCGCTACGGAGCGGACGTCTACGCCGTAGCTACCAAAAGGGGACCTTGACACGATTGTCACACCCCGAATTTCGTTTATCTTCTTGAATAATTCGATTTAAATTATAAATTGTGTGCTATTTTCGTGGAGTACAGTGTACAATGTATCGGTACACTTTCGGCCAACTTGAATGATACCTTTCACTTTCGAGTGTTTGTTTAGTGTGTGTGGACATTGACTATTTGTGGTGTTTGCACGTGGAGATAGTACGCAAGGTAAGTTACATTCATCATTTTAATGTTGAATCAAAATGTTTTTGTTTTTTTACCCACAGTCAAAAATCTTCGAACATCGCGTAGGTAAATTGCAAAAAAAAAATCATAATATTTATATATACAGCTTTCTAAAGAAACTGTGTCGATACAGGATAGAAATATCATTCAACTAGAAACAATACAAAAATTTACCTTTTCATTACTAAAACATGGTTTTTAATATCATCACATTATTCGTGTGTATTGAATGAATGAATATTAAATGCGTTGCCAAAACATACCATAGATGTGACCCAAAATTTGAGTAAGTATGTGGATTATTTTCTTCGAATAATTATTGTAAGCATGTGTGTTTATGAAGTGCGTAATTTTGTTCAGTGTATTGTACTGGAAGAAATTTCTACATGCGTTCTAGTCCAGTATAAATTCAAATAAAGCTCCAAGCTTGATACCGTGCAAGTGAGATACAGCTGGTCCACCGTAAACTTAATTGTAGCAAAAAACATTGAAACCATTCTGAGGCAGTCGAGTCAAAGGGAAAATTACAATTGCGATTTTGTTATAAAATATTATTCTAGATTCTTATAGAAAAGTCCTTATAATTTCTTGAGAAGAGAATTGTGTAATATTCCGATAATCTTGGATTGAAACGATACACGTTTTAAATCGCCTTTATTTGCACAGATTTTCGTTCAATTTACGTTGCATCATATTTTTGGCATTAAAACTAATGGATCGCTAGTTCTTAATCTGGACCTGAAGAAAACCATTCAACTTTTTAACCAGGTTTTCTTCACTAAAAGGATTACAACATAATTATATGAATACATTTCGGTTTGGAACAAGTTTCGTCAAAGACGTATCAGATTTTCAAAGGTGACACATGCTTTACGTAAGGGTGAAGAACTGTCTCAAAGCATTTGCGCGGGAATGTGCGATAAATTGAGATGATACATTTCATTTAAGGGAAAAAAGCCAGGAAGGTATTGATCATTTACGTAACCGTAGAAAGTGTAACTAAAATAATTATAGTATACGAGTAAAATATAATACGAAAAGTCCACATGGGTATCTTTAACTATATATTGATATCTATAGACTGGTAGAAAATGTCTGTTACTTGTCCATAAAGATTTAATTAATAAATAAATACCTATCGTTACCCAACTCTAGCTGAAAACGAAAAAGAAAAAAACCGAAAAGAAAGAAAAAATAAGAAAGAAAGAAAGATCGAGAAAGTGCTGAAAGTATACTTATCCTCGTGTCTACTCAACCTTCTTTCTTGAACACTCGGAACTGTTTTGTGGTTAAGGTTCACCGTTATTAAGTAAGAAACAACACATACAAGTAAATGATTACGATTACGTCAAGGGAAAAATTATCACCATCAATTCTGAATTCGTCGTGATGGCCCAGTGGTTATGGCCTCACCTCTCATTCACGATATTGTGGGTTCAAATTCGGACAAGTACCAATATGACTTTTTAATTCATAATTGCAGGTACTTTCTAAATTTATCATGGATATTACTGACATCGGTGAAAAGCGAGGTCTTCTATGACTTTGCTTGTAAAATTTCTTTGTCGACCTCTGACTCGTAATTTTAAAGAAAATATCAAGACCAATGTTCTATACTACAGTACCATAAAGATCCGGCGTAAATAAAGCTAGAGTTGAAAGGGATAAATGTAACACAACCTTTTACGTGTAGGCGTCATCTTAGCTTAAAGATGGTCTAGACATCTTAATGGGGTTATTGGTACTGTTACGTATCCATATCATATCGTATCGTATCGTGTTATTTATCCTTACCATTTAGGTTTTGGCCTACGGGTAAATAGGGATGATGCCTGGGTAAAAAAAAGAAATTCAATTTAGTCCGTCAGTTGGATAATATAAAAAATATTAGACACGTATTTTTTGCTTTATCGCATTAATAAAAAAAAACTACTGAGATAAACGTATTAAAGTTGGGGAGTGGGGGCTCGCTACGACACAACTAAGTATAAAGTCTAGCAAGGCGTGACGTGATGTCACATTTTAACTCAATGTATCGCCGTAATTTTTTTGAAAAATACGTATCCAATTTTTTTTTTAATAATCTACCTGACGGACTAAAAAAAATTGTCATCATCTCTATTAAGCTCTACCCGTAAACTCATCATTTCGTTTTTTTTTTCAGTAGTAGCTACTGGTAATTTTCTTCGGTGGCTTTAGAAGGAGCTAAACGGGAATAACTCATGCTGTATAACTCATCGTGTACTTGTAGAAGTTAATCAGTCAGCAGGGTTGAGACGCTGAACTAAGTGTCCATCGCATAACTAGCCTATCACGTTCCCACTGCTGGGACACAGGCGACGTGGGCCCAGTACGGGTGGTGGACGTCACATCCAAATTGGTCGTTCAAGGACATGCCGGTTTCCTCACGATGTTTTCCTTCACCATTTTGAGAGCAGTGGTGATGAAATAATTTACACAAAGTAGAGTGCCTGCTTGCGTTCGAACCCAGGACCTTACAACTCGTAAGTCGGGGCCGTTACCATCAACCATCATAAACCAACCATCATCATTAACCAGGTTGAGGTTTCTCTTAGTAAGTGTTTAGGCGCGGGATGGCGCTCTGTTTTCTCGAACGAAACTCGGTCCAGGTATAATAAATGTGTATTTTGAATCAAAGCACAGTATCAAAACGACAGCGGAAGAATATAAATTTGCAAAAATATAGGATAAGAATCTTTAAAAATATCAAGTCCAACTTGTTTTTTCTCGTTAAACTCAGACTAACTAACCTAGACAAAATAGTGTTAGTTTATATCTTACAGAACCATAGACATAGACAATTAGTTTGGTTCGCCACAGGTACGTAGTGATTCCCACATATTAGTGTTCTAGTCCTCCTACATCAACACACCTATAGTGCAATGTCCGGAGCTCAGACTTACGACCTCCCGGTCGCCAGTCCGAGGTCTTAATCAATTTATGGCCACTGCCCTAAGGACAATAGTTACGCGTCTATCAAACTTCGTCGTTGACAAAACTAAGTTTACATACATTTTGAGTTGTTTTGAAGGTCAGACGGCGAGGCAGCTTGCTGGTCATGTGCCTAATTTATTAATAAGTTAGCGCACAAACATAGGTTGTTCAGCAAAATGGAATGGTTGAACTAAGTTGAAAATTTAAAACATAGTGGCGTATGTATGACTGTTGGCCGACAATTCCTTATTTATTCATAACATCATAACGTAACATCACGCCTTGTTTCCTCGAAGAGTTAGGCAGAGGTGTACCTATAGTACACCCACATATCGCCAGTTATGTTTAAGTCCCATGTAATAGGGGGCGAGCCTATTGCCATCTACCGAG
Source organism: Fissipunctia ypsillon (assembly GCA_947568875.1). Taxonomy (NCBI): domain Eukaryota; kingdom Metazoa; phylum Arthropoda; class Insecta; order Lepidoptera; family Noctuidae; genus Fissipunctia; species Fissipunctia ypsillon. Next base: position 5,853,026 of record OX387656.1, on the reverse strand, counting down.
CACAAATCCAGACTCCGGGCTGCTACTGAGAAATTCCAGATAGAAAAACCCAATAACACTTTGCCCGACCTGGGAAGCGAACCCAGGACCTAATGCTCAGCAGTAGCGCTTGCGACCACTAGACCAACGAGGCAGCTTATTTATTCATGTTGTTAAAAAGCAAGAATAAAAAATAGTTAAAATAAAAAAAAGGATCATGGGTTTCGTACTACCGTACAAAATTTAAGACAACGTTTTTTACTTTAGTAAAAAAACCACGTTTCTTGTATTTTTTATTATTATTTGCTGTTGTAGTAGCAATAAAAATACACAATCTGTGAAAATGTCAACTGTCTACCTATTACGGTTCATGAGATACAGTCCGTTGACAGACAGACGGACAGCGGAGGTTTAGTAATAGGGTTACGTTTGGCACCCTCTGGGTACGGAACTTTAAAAAAAGGTACTGAAAAATACAGTAACGTAAAATGAGTTTCAGACTGTGAAACGAACCCAGGAACCAGGGTGTTAAGGCTGCTAGTTTTGACTAGCAGCCTTAAAACCACGGGTCCTACAGTAGGTAAATGCTCAAACACATAAAAATACTGAAATAAAATGAAATGAAATTGCTTAATCTGTAAATAGGATATGGGAATCAATTTATCACGTCATATTAAAAATAATGAAAGCTAGATCGAGTCAAGATTTTCTATCTGACTACCCCTGAGAAGAAATGCCGAAACAAACTCAGGGGTCAAAGTCTCTTTTAAAGCCCAGACATAATCTTGGTCAAATCATGTGAGGACCATGTAGATCCGTGTCTGAAATGGTCTTTTGAGAAAAGAACCACACAAATTTGAGTGGACCTATCCAGTCAGTGCAAGCATTTGTCAGTAATCGTGTCCAAAAAAAGATCTTGTGAAGAGATTATTTAACACTATCATAATTCAGGACTAGTACATTCTCAAATCACAGAGTCGTGATCAACTACAATATCTTTACAGTAAACATTTTATTAATCCGATAAATATTTAGCCTTCATATATAACCCCAAAGAAACGGTAGCTCAATATTTTTCCTTCTTCCCTCACAAATGACCCCAAGAATATTATCACAGCTTCGCACAACCAGCCTAAGTAAATAGCAAGGGATATATGACATCATATACCTAAGTAGAAACGTATAAGAAACCGAAACTACAAGAAAAGAGGTCATATAAGGTCAACGGGGAATTTGTTTTTGTGGCACAAATGTTTCTGGCATAACTATCGAGGAATCATGGGGTCCAATAAACATGCTCATAATAATTCTTTGATTTATTCCCAGGGAATAAGAGAGGTTTTCTTGTATGTCTGGTAATGAAGGTTATTCCTTGATTATAAATTACTAGCTTTGCCCCGTGGTTTTACCCGCATAAATCTCGATTGCGTGTGGATATCGGGATAAAATGTATCCTATATGTTAAACCAGGTTATAAACTACATGTGTGCCAAATTTCATCCAAATCCGTTCGGTAGTTTTTGCGTGATAGAGTAACAAACATCTATCCATCCATCCATCCTCACAAACTTTCGCGTTTATATATAATATGTTATATTAGTAGGACAGGAAGTAGGACTACAGTACAAACTGGCAAAAGGCGAAGTGATTATTGATGCCAATTTGTGGGATTGTGTTGAAATAATTTAGCTAAAAGAAATGGTTTGCTTCTGGAAATTTTGCGTATACTATTTTTATTCTAGGAATGTATAAAGTATACGCAAATTACGCTTCTTTCAAATTGAAAATGAATTAAATGGACACAGATTATAATAAAATAAATGAAAGTATAGATATCACGTAAAGGTATATTTACATAAAAGGCGTACATATAAATGTTAAATAGGTCAGTGGACATCCTGCCCGTTAAAAGCAATTTCTTGTAAATTACAACGACTAAACGCATATTTTGTAATTAGCAAGACATGTAATTGAAAATAATGGCAGTAGTGGAGCTTAATTAACGTAACTACATTTTGGTGCCGTAGTATTTTGTTTTTAACCTATCTATTTTCCCATTTTTCTCTATGTCCTTTTTTCCTAGGTCCTTTATTTTTTTCTATGTTTTGAGAGTTCCGTAGCTAAAGACTGCGAAACGAAACCCTCTCACTAAACCTCCGCTGTAAGTCCATCCGTCTGTCTGTCAGCGGGCTGTATCTCAGGAACTGTAATAGGTAGACAGTTGACATTTCACAGATTGTTTTTTTCTATTGCCGCTATAACAACATTTAAAAGTTAAAAATTAAAGGGAGACCCCATACAAGAATCGTGTTTTTTTAAACAGATTTTTTTTTATTACATGTAGTGTTAAATATTGTACGGCAGTACGGAACGCTTGACTCGCGCTTGGCCGGTTTTTTATTACTAAAGCGATGGCATTATTTTCTCACCTGATTCGACATGTGATTGGTTTGGATAAAATACATTTAAAAGCGTGAAGCTTATCCTACCATCTTCCGTTGAGTCTGACAGATTATCAATTTTAGCCCATGGCTTTTACGCCATGTTTACATGATTGTTGTACATACTGAATACATAGAGCCCACAGCCTCTATGTATACTGGCTTTTTTTCCTAAAAAGCCAGCATTGATCACAGTTAGCAGGTCAAAAAATTGCAGTACCAAAATTCATAATGTCACATGCTACCACTTCTCTTTTAATGGCAACTCAAAACCATTTTACCAGCATTCTATTCGGTTCTTCACTCTTATTACATTACGCATTCATACGGGGGTATTACATATGTACCTATAATGTAAAGGGGCTTGGTAACAGACGGAAGAGGAAACGCGATCAATCAAATCTTCCTCCGCATCTTTCGAGGCAAGTTTAAGACGAAGTGATTGCTAACAATCACGGGATTAATTGATTCCTTCCATTTTGAGTAAAGCCATTTATTATGTCGTTATGATATAATTGATGATATTGCTTATTCAAGTGTTTATGGAAATAAAATATTGGTCTGATTATTATATTGTGACCACATTTAGCAATTCCCAACGTCACGTAGGATTTAAATAAAAATTTGATGGTCATTCTATCCAAAACAATATTTTTTGTTAACTTTCCAAAAAACATAAAATATGAGTTCATGTTACAGAATATAATATTTTCTAATATATCTACAGAATGGTATGTTTAAAACTTAGTAGTTATTTTCGGAAATAATTTACATGGTATAAATAAGAGAACATTTCTTTTTCAAAATGTTAATATTGTGACAAGCCATAGCCCCAAGGACTTTTCTGATATTTTAAACCCCCGGTTTCTAAAAAAACTGTTCTTGTAAAATCTCATTTCAAGTAACTTGATTGGCTTTTGTTATGCCATAGAGTAGATAAATAATCTTCGTCTAATAGAGAGAAATTTATGATTACATTAACATGCGCTAAAAAAGCGTTGAATGGTCACACACTATCGGCTGTCTTAATACAGAGCGATTTTTTTACACCTTTGTCAAATACTGGTGAAAATTACACGTTCATGACGACCACCGCTCTTCTAGGAAACCGAAGCTTAAAAAATAGGACAAGAAAGAGAACAATGTTAAACATTTATGTGTGGAAAATTAAATTCAAATTATTTTATTTCACATAAACCTACATGGGCACACGTCAGAAGAGTGCACGATTCTAATTGGTCGTTTCCTATGGAAAAGAACCGGTAAGTAGCTCCACGGTTACTCTTTTAAAAATAATTATTTTTTACAGTGTTGGCATTATATATATATATACGAGTATTGATCCTGGCCGATTTCGGCCACAGCGACTTGGATTTGCCTATTCAGGACATCGCTGGTGTGCCCTCAGGTAACTGATATAACCAATTTTTGCCGTGAAAGTGCGTCCACATTTGCCGCGGGTGGTCGGGCCTTGAGCTTGTCTCGTTTAGCATCGAGCTCCTCTTTACGTCGCCTTTCAAACGCAAACACCTTAGTGCTCACGATATGTCTCCACAGTGACCGGTCTGCTGCCATTGCCTCCCATTGTGACGTCTCTAAATCACACCGCTTCATGTGGCGCTTAAGCACATCTTTGTACCGATGGAGTTGGCCGCCTTGTCTCCGCTTGCCATAAGTGTTGGCATTATGCAGTCAGTGTTAATACTTATAAATTGGGTCTATTATTATTAAAAAAAATTCTGTTGTTATTGCAGTTTGTAGAGGCGACCATACAATTTACAAAGAAGACAAATAATATTAATCAACAATATTAAAACTAAGAAAGTTGAAAGTTTATTACCGAAACTAAAAATCCACTATTATAATAGATCCAGAAAAGTTTAAAACTCCCCATTTAGTTTTTTTTTTTATTATTATTTCGTTTATTAATTTTTCTATCTTATTATTTACATTTTTAAATATTTCTTAAAATAAAAAGATATAAAAAAAACATTTAAAAATATAAAAAATAGAGTTCCACCGGTATCGGGAGCAGGGTCCAAGCTACCGGTGGTTAGGGCTGCAGAGACAGGAACCTCCTCACAATGCGAGCCGTATCAAGAAGAACTGCCTTCTGAATCCGGCCCTTGATCCAGCCGCCTAACGAGAGCCTCGAGAGATGTTGGTCGAGGCTGTCAGCCATCAGGCCATTGGCCGTTACGACAATCGGCACAATGGCAGCCGAGCTCACATTCCACATGTCAACAACCTCGTGCGCTAAGTCGAGATATTTTATTTGTTTCTCTTTCTCAGCTTTCACGAGGTTCTCGTTATGTGGGATGGTAACATCGATTATCATTGCGCGGCGCGCTAATCGATCTGTCACCACTATATCAGGCTTATTGGCGACAATAGTCCTGTCAGTGATGATAGACCGATCCCAGTACAACGTGACAAGGTCATTTTCGAGAACTGGGTCGGGCACATACTTGTAATACGGTACCTCAGACTCCACAAGTTTGTATTTCAAAGCAAGTTGCTGGTGAATAATCCTGGCCACTTGGTTATGCCTGTGCAAGTACACACTAGTGTGCACCTGGTTATGTGTGTGCTCTCCGTTAGCCAGACGAGAACAACCAGAGATAATATGTCTGATGGACTCACCCGGACGGTGGCATGCCCGACACACGTCAACCGTCCCGTCCTTCATAATATGTCTCCGGTAGTTATTCGTCAAAATAACTTCGTCCATAATTGCACAGACGAAACCTTCGGTTTCCCCAAAAAGGTCACCAAAACGTAGCCAGGATACGGACGCTAGGAAATCTACACCGGGCTCATGAAGAGCCCGATAGAAGCGTCCGTGAAGCTCCTTGCTTTGCCATACCGCCTTGCGGTCATCTGTAGTAAGTACTACAGGTTTGCGCCAGTTCTCTTTAGCCATGGAGAGTGGGGTGAGCCCCTTGTCCACTGCGACAACATCACGGTGCATACCCACGTCAGCTTTTAGAAAATATTCCCTGAGACTGCACACCTCCCGGTTGTGGAGGGTTTTCGCATTTAAAAAGCCTCGACCCCCGCACTTCCGCGGGATGTACAGTCTCATCACCGATGAGCGTGGGTGATGCATCCGGTTTGCGGTCAGCAGTGTACGGACCCTTCTATCTGGGGCATCGAGTTCGGTCTGAGTCCATTTGAGTATGCCGAAAGAGTACATCAAAACCGGCATGACCCAACCGTTGAAAGCGCGCACCTTGTTTCCGCCTGAAAGAAGACTAGTTAATACCTTCTTCAGGCGACCAAAGAAGCGCTCCTTCAACGATTGCTTCATGTCAGCAACATTGATGCCTAACGCTTCCGACATACCCAAATACTTATAGCTTTCAGTTGAGGAGAGGGATCTAAGCTGTATGGAATCCGAAAGTTGAATCCCCTCGGATTCCATAATCTCGCCTCGCTTTACATGCATGACTGCACATTTGTCCACACCAAATTCCATCCTGATGGCGTTACTGAAAGTTTCAGTTACCTTCTGTAGTTCCACCAGTCGCAATTTGTTGGGGGCAAAGAGTTTCAAGTCATCCATGTAGAGGAGGTGAGATATGACCTGACCACCTCTCCTCAACCGATAGCCTAGACCTGAATCCTCCAGCAGTGTGCTTAGAGGATTCAGGGCTAAGCAGAACCAAAGTGGACTCAAACTGTCGCCCTGAAATATTCCCCGTTTAATCCATACAGGTTCATCATTCCCCTGGATCTGTCGACACCCTGGATAGCGAAGGACCGTCCTCCATTGCCCCATACACGACTCAAGGAAGGTGCGTAGAGTTGCATCTATCTTGTACAACTCCAGCACCCTTATGAGCCATGTATGTGGCACCGAGTCGTAGGCCTTCTTATAATCTATCCAGCATGTCGACATATCCTTGCGGGATCGACGAACCTGTTGGCTAATGGCCATGTCGATGAGGAGTAGCTCCTTAGTACCGCGGGACCCGTTCCTGCATCCATTTTGAGAGGCAGATATAATCAAGTTACTCTCAATGTGTATATTAATTTTCGCTCTCAAAATGGATGTAAGAAGTTTATAGACTGTCGACAAACACGTGATCGGTCTATAATTCTTGGGTTCCGCGGGACTACCTGACTTATGGAGCAGGTGGGTAACGCCTGTTGTTAGAAACTGCGGTAGCGACCCAGACTCTAAGGATGACTGGAACTGAGATGCCAGGCAAGTGTGTGAACTAGTTAGCCATTTTAGCCAAAAGTTGTGCAGTCCGTCCGGTCCCGGTGATTTCCAATTTGGCAACGGGCGGACTGCTTTGGCTACGTCTAATGGCGTTATTAAGACCTTTTCCATTTCTGGTATAGTTCCACACACTCGCTCGACATCCTGCATCCAGCCAGCCTCAGCGTGACAGACGGGCACCGACCAGATGCTGCGCCAGAATGTACTCGTGGTGGCATCATCTGGGCGGCGCACGTCCGCCACACTTTTTTCAGGTCGCTCCCAAGCTCTATATACCCGCCTCTCATTGCTCTGGAACATGCGATTCTGCGTGTATCGATCTGCCCGCCGCTTATACCGCCGAATACGGCTCGCCCATGCACAAACTTTCTGCTTCAGGAAGTCGATGCGCTCTGTGACACGGGACATGTATTCTCGAGGGCTGATTCCAGTCCCCGAGAATGCCCGCCTTACAAAGCGCATCACTCGTGGTCGTGTATTGCCCTCCCTGAAGCAGTATAGTTTGCCGATGAGTACCCTGTCCCATGGATACGACGTTCGATCCTGCACTGCCAGGCTGGTACGGCTGGTTTTGGTCGAGTAGCTCCGTCACAGTTTGGAAACTTGACGTTAGCTAAACGACATGCCGCAACAGCCGCGCAATACAGGATCGAATGTGTATCAATGAGATCCTCGCTGCTCTCGAAAAAATTCTTGAGCTGCGAGTCCAAAGCACACACCAGCGCCCTATTTTTCTTGTGCATAGGCAAGTGTGGTAATCGGGGCCTAAGTTCGGTCGGAGTGGACCTATACTCGAGAAACGCATCCTCCAGTGCGCTCCTCAATCGGGCGTTGCACTGGCTACTTACTGTGGCAACCCTATCATCCTCCTCTAGAACACCATGATTAGACCGCGGTGGGATTGAATCAATAGTTGAAACTTGTACCGCGGTTTGTGCCTGAGTTGAGACGATATGGTTGCTCAATACTTCTGAGCGCAGCCTATCAAGTGCGGCATCGCCCAACCTATGATTGCGTTGGATGACCCGCACCTGATCCGATAGTCGTTGGGCCGAGACGTTGACGGTTGGTTCCAGTTCCTGGAACAGAGACAGCATTTATTATTATTCCCTTTATTAAAATAAATACATATAAATTATATTTTTAAATATTAGAATATAAAGATTATAAAAAAACATTTAAAAATATAAAAAATAGTAGCCCACCGGTATCGGGAACAGGGTCCAAGCTACCGGCGGTCATGCTCTAGAGAGAGGAACCTCCTAACAATGCGAGCCGTGTCCAGAAGTACCGCTTTCTGAATCAAGCCCTTAATCCAGCTGCCCAACGAGAGCCTCCTTAGGTGTTGGTCGAGGCTCTTGGCAATTAAGCCATTGGCTGATACGACTATCGGCACAATGATCGCTGAGTCCACATCCCACATGTCGACAACCTCGCGGGCCAAGTCAAGATACTTGATTTGTTTATCTTTCTCGGCTTTCACGAGGTTCCCGTCATGCGGGACAGTTACGTCAATAATCATTGCGCGCCGATCTATTCGATCCACCACCACTATATCAGGCTTATTGGCAACAATAGTCCTGTCAGTGATGATGGATCGATCCCAGTACAATGTGATGTGTCCATTTTCGAGAACTGGGTCGGGCACATACCTGTAGTACGGCACTTCCGATTCCACGAGACTGTATTTCAGAGCAAGTTGCTGATGGATAATCCTGGCTACAAGGTTGTGTCTATGCAAGTACTCTTCGTTAGCTAGACGAGAACACCCGGAGATGATGTGTCGGATTGATTCTCCCGGACGGTGGCATGCCCGACAGATGTCAACCGTGCCGTCCTTCACAATTATTATTATTATTATTACTGTATTTAATTAACTTATACCTATAATACATGATAACACTAATATATATATATTATGTACAAGTATACAATAAAAAAATAAAAAGGGAGAAGAGCTCATTGGGCATCAAAAAATTCGTCCGCATCGCTGTCAATCGGAAAAGTGCCCAAAAGGCTGGCAGCATTGCCACGCTGAATGGCAATGCTGATTCTTTGGGCTAAGAATAGGTCAGCCTTCTGGTCCCGTAGAGAGTCGACCAACCGCTTAGCGATGTCCCGAAATACTCGATGAGCACTCGGACCCCACGGCCCAAGTGTTTCAACACCAAACGGCTCAAACATATAGCTCCCAATGAGGTTGTTATATTTAGTTAAAAAATAAGTTTCTCAAATGTAATAAGGAAACATTTATCTAAACAACCAACGAACACGAACCATTTTGTGCCCAATTTGACAACAAGCAACCTTCAAAGGAAAAAATCTCATGGAAATAAGAATATTTTCATTGCAAACATCATCAACGTTACAAAATGTGCATCTACTGTTTGGTTTTCTCCCTTTTGAGGAAAAGTAAACTGAGGACGATAAAATATTTAAGCCGTTTGAATACCGTGCTTCTCTTGACCTAGTAAATGGTTTCTTTGGGCAGAACAAAGAACAGGGGATTGGAACTCTCCGGGTAGTTGCACGGAGACATGTTTGAGCATGAAGTAGTGTTTCTATTGCAGTGGCGTAGGCATGATGCCTGTATAAATAAAACTGAATTCTATTTAGTTCGTCAGTTAGATAATAAAAAAACATTAGACACGTATTTTTTGCTTGATGTGGACACTGACAGTCGGGCTGGTCTATAAATTTAAGGTCGCTCAGCGCGCTATGGAGCGGGCAATACTTGAAGTTTCTTTGAAGGAATGAAGTTATCCGGATAAGAACCAGAGTTATCAACATACCTGCAGAGTAAGCAAGCTGAAGTGGTAGTGGGCTGACAATGTTTGCGAAGGTCCGATGGCCGGTGGGACAGACGAGTCCTGGAGTGGAGACCGCGTAGGTCCGTGTAGGCAAGCGTAGTGTGTGACACCCCTAGCTAGATAGACCGACGACCTTAAAAAGGTGGCTGAGACAGATTGGATGCGGAAGGCGGAGGACAGGGTGTTGTGGCGCAGCCTGGGAGAGGCTTATGTCCAGCAGTGGACTGCGATAGGCAGAGTTGATTGATTGATTTTTTGCTTTATCATATTAATGAAAAACTACCTAAATACGCTACGTCACAACTCAGTATAAAATCTAGCAAGGCGTGACGTCATGCCACATTTTAACTCGAATGTATCGCCGTACTCTTTTCATTACCTACGTAAAAAAAGAAAAAATACGTGTCCAATATTTTTTAATAATCTACCTGACAGCAAAAAAAAAATTAGTCTTCATCCCCATTGTGTGAAGTATGGTATCGATTGGATTGCTTCTTGGAATAGGTTAGGTAACACCAAATCTTGTACCAATGACAGTAAACTGAATCAATATAAAATAGTCAAAGTGTTTACTGCTATTTAATGTAGGTAACATAACATTACGCCTGAATAACCTGAAGGAATAGGCAGTGGTGGTACCTATAATATGTATATAGTTTGGTGTTATACAGTAGTGTAAAAACGGTTCGAAATAAATTCAATCTTCGCAAAAATTATTTATATAGCCAAATAAACAGTACTGCAAATACAGGATATTCAGTCTAATCACAGAATATCGCTCCTAATCTTATTACCCATTCCATAGTAGCCCTGACTAACACCAGTTACATCCACAGAAAGAACGGAAGCGACTCAATCGTTCCAAAGAACAGCGATGAATCGGAACCTACTTTTACCTAATGCGAAGTATCGAGCCAAACCGATGTTAATATCGGAATCCTGCAAGAATATAGCGCATAGTAGGTTATCTAACAGTCAGCTGAAGTTCAAAACGGATGTATGCGGAATGCGGATATCGACTTCGTTACTTTGTCGTGGATACTGTACAGATTCACACAAGCAGTCCATAAAGAGCATCTCGTATCGTTCTATTTATGTGGTCATATGTCCTATGTAGGTTAGATTTATTAGCAGGGCTTGGATACCGGTATATTTTTCGAAACAGTTTCGTCTTAAATATCTAAGAAATGATTTGTTTCGGTTACGTTCGAACGGAACGTTATAAAAAATGTTTTTGAAGAAGAACAAAATTTAAATCGGTCTCGATTAATAAAACGTTATAACCGCTTTGTTCTTGAGTTTTTTTTTGCAATTTACAGGTCAGCGTCAGGTTGTGTTTTGATCAAAATATGAATTTCATGATGTCCGAAATCAAACCTATTGAGAACAAATTTAGCTTAATAAACCGGTTTGTGAAAACGTTCTCATTTCGTTTTCGTTCCGAACAAAATGTTGTACAAAGAACTGTTAGAAACGTTTTAAAAACGTTATTTTAAATAACGTTTCCGAGCCCTGCTTATTATATCCGATGGTATTAGGTTATGCTTGACCAAATATTGAGATTAAGTATTGGTTTCTGAAAACCTATTAAATGAATGTCCGTTTTTATTAACAAACAGTAATTTAGCGCACAAAACATCACTAACTACAAAACGATGACTTAAGTTACGACACCGAAGTACCGATGCGCAATGTTTAGACAACCCGTATGAGTTATCCAGCAACTTACATAGACTCACGCCTTCTTCCTACGTGGGTTGGAAGAAACACAGAACGCCACCTACTACGATCCTTGCTTTGTTTACCTTCATCTATCTGGTTTTACACGCACGCCGGTTGCGAGTACTACGCACCTGACGTTTAAATACCCAATAACTCTTCGCCCAACCCGGGTATCAAACCCAGGACCTCATGTTCATGAGACCAACGACTCGGTCATTTATTCTTGACCATTATTAAAGATTAAATTCGGTGAAAACTAGACTAATTAATAATATATTATAAAGTTTTAACCACCTGTTAATTATAATACCAAAGGTGTTTATGTTCCCTGGTAAGCGGCTTGTTAGGTTTTATTTATAGCAAGGACACTAAGCCTACGAGCGAAATTTTCGGGATTGTAAGGTATCTTTAGTTCCACATCTAATGCAAAGTCCTCCACTCCTCGTCCCTCTTCTCCCCCGTCCCCACCCCTCCCCCTACCCCTCCTTCCTCTGTTGAGGATTCTAGGTGAAGCACGCTTCCACCTTTGGCCTGAGCCTCACTTACCATCAGGTGAGATGCAGGCCAAGAGATTCCTCGTTGTGGTTAAAAAAAAAGCCGATTTTCATCAATGATACCTCTTTGCTACATTGAACAAAATTGGTTAGATAGTTAGCCGTGCTTAACACTTGCATTCTAAACTTTAATCAGTAGCTAGACCACCACCTCTTAAAGCAGTATTATTTTAATCTTACTTGAGTGTGGGAAAGAGATGGAGCTAGACGTCCTGTATAGCATCATCTCTTTCTCATACTGAAGTAACATTAAAATAATACTGCTTTAAGAGGTGGTGGTTGGCCCGCTGATCATTCTTGATATAAATTGACGAGATAAACGTCCAAGATGATAGATACATTTACCCAAACCATAATGAAGTATTCACCCCTTGGTAGCAACGTAAATATTATGGCAAAGTATTATTTTTCAGGTTTTCTAACGTTCAAAATTCATACAGAAACATTAGTTATTTTCGCAAACAAGGGCTAATTAAAATTTTCCTGAAAAGAAAAAGCTTGTTTACAGAATTGAAAGTAGCCTTTACTACTATGCTACTCAAAAATAAGTTCTATATCTCAGTGTTACGGTTGTTTTCCCGGTAATAAGAAAGCTTTTATCTAAGTGCTTACCTTGGCTCGGCTTATTGTGAATTTTTGGAAACAATCCCCTCTAGACTGCCCTCAATTTAAGTGCGTTTGAGAGTTATCAAACAGAAATGGCCGAAATCTAATATGAGATAGAAATACGACCAATAGGAATTGACATTTCATCGTAACATCGTACACACATCAAAGTGTCTAGGGATCAAGTACGGTTTCAGAGTATCGCCGAAATTGAAGATTATTATTTTAACCTTTTTGGAGCGTTATTGTTTCTTTTTAGTGAATTTAAATATTTGAATAAAGAATTTTCTTTAAATTATGATTAAAAATAGAAAATCAACAGTCAATCAGGATGAATAAAAGTGTGTAATAGCGTTTTTACAAAACCATTACAATTTCTGCATCGGAACTGAAAAAAATTGCATCGATATGGAGTGACGACATCATTTGACACGAGAAGAGATGATGAGAGCCGTCGAAATGTTGCAAGCTGGTTCCAGGTAACCTGTGACTGCCGCTCTTAGAACTCTACAAAGCGCCATAATCCGCCTCTGGACACGCTATCGTATCACGGGCTGCGTGGCCGAGCGACATGGAGGACGATCTCGCATCACCACTCGCAGACAGGACCGGTACATCCAAAATACTGCTCAACGGAATCGTACCATGACCGCCATGATGTTGGCTACAAGGCTCCACATCTCTTCAGGCTTGCTGATAAGGGACCAAACCATCCGAAATCGTTTACGTGAAGTGGGTCTGCGTTTCCGAATGCCGCTGAGAGTTCCACCAATGGGCTTGCGAATTGGGAGGAAGAAGACTGGCGTTGTGTTTGCTTTTCTGATGAATCTCGTTTCGGTATGAGGCCGGATACAAGACCTACTCGAGTTTGGAGGACCTCTGGACGTCAAGAACGTTTGAAATTTTGTCAGGAAGTTCATTCATATGGAGGGAGCAATAATGGTTTGGGCCGGTATTTGGATCGGTGGAAGAACCGATCTCATTTGGATCAGGGGCAACCTTAATGCTCAGATTTATGCGGAGAGGATTGTTTCATACGTGATCATCCATTTGCGAAGCCGGTTGGGTGATTCATTTCGACTAAACACGACAATGCACGTCCACACACGGTTAGAGTCGTAACACGCACTCTTGCCGATGCTCGCATCAACGCTCTGCTGTGGCCTGCTCAATCACCAGACCTCAACCCAATTGAGCACACATGGGATATGCTCCAAAGAAGAGCTCTGCCGAGTATAGCTGCCGTGTATACCCCACAACAACTTTTTGACTTCTTAGAAAGAACGTAAGCGACCATTCCTCAAAGTGATTTTGATGAACTGATTTTAAGTCTGAAAGACTAGATTTGGTAAATATTAATTAGATAATTTTTTATAGTTAAATTTATACTTGATCCCTAGACATTTTTGATGTGTGCATTTCAGTGGTCTTCATTTTTTGTATTATACGTGATGGTAAGAGCTAATATGGCCTAAATCACAACGGGCCCTGTCAGAACATCAGCGCTGCGGTATATTTTTTTTCAAATATCGCAGCATCATGCTGAGATGGGAGCCTTTTTGGCCTCGCACAGGTCTTCTTTGTTTTTTTTTTTTCAAGCCGTAAAGAGTTCTGAAAGATTTGACTGAAATGCGAAGTTTGGTTTTAATTCGTTTAATTCTTATGGCTTTCATTTTATAGATTTCAATCATTAATCAAAACTGAAATAGACACAAATAAGATTGCATACAAAGAATGTCAAAGTCAAATATTTATTTCAAATAGGCACTTTTAGACTTCAAAATTTACAAGAAAATAGAATTGATTCTAGTTGTCCTCTCAAAAAGGTAGTATTGTGCGACGAAAAATGGGCAAGAAAAAGCTTTAAATTCGAATAATAAACAGACAGATAAAAAGTAACAATTCTTTTAACCTTCAAATGCTCACGTCATCAAAACAGGACATCGCCATGAACGTAGGGGTTTTCTTAAACGACACGTAAAAAATTCAAAACCCTGCATGAATATAAACTTGAGGCCCAACTATAAAACTGGTAGTGATTGGGCCGAAGGGCTTTTGTTAATATGGTGGCCCTCGTCAAAGGCGACAGCGAATGACATGGGTACATTGATTCGTGTTTCAATGTGGGACTTTTTTTGTTGTGCTTTGTTTTTTGTTGTGAATAGACAAAAGAGTATGTCAATTGAGTTATTTGTGTTTCTTTTGACTGGATTATTTGTGTGGCGAAATGTTGAAGTTAATCACAAGCTTTTAGTAGCCTCTTTGCTTATTGGTCCTTAGTAACTTAAGATGAAGAGGGATTCCTTTGGGAATTAAATAGGGGAATTTTCAGAAAGACGACACATACATAAGATCAATAGGCAGCCACTGTACCCTTATTTTTCGTCTCCTTAAACAAAAATAAGTCAAGCAACGTTATTTAATGCTGACGATTGCAGCTCGCATCGCAAAACGCTTGGGTACCCAAAAGACCGAAAGCCGTAAGATTTTAGAAACCCTCGGGTACGCGAGGGTTAGTAAGCCAATGTTGTTACTAGATTACGGGTTTTGTAAATAGAGGGCGCAGTGAATTTTCCGAGTTTTTCCTTTTTGGATCAGCATCGTATAATTTTATGTTTACTACTATTTAAGTAGGTTTTAAAACTGATAAAGATTCGTTTTATTCCGTGGTGTAAGATCAGTCAGAGCAGCATCCTAATTGTGTAACACACTATCAATCATAATCTGAATCATTTTGAAGCAAATTGCTAATCCATTGCTTCATATGTTCGAAAAATTTGTCTGCTCAACAACGTAAATAACGCAATGAATGTCGTTCAATTGTCAAAATAAAACCGATTCCTACTGTACGTGTATTAAGTAATTACCCCGCAGGATTGACTGCCAATAACGAACTTCAGAATTTTATTATACTTATTTTTGTTCAATTAATTATCTCGGTACTAAAAATGAGTTAGCAAAAACCATATTATAACACCGAAAACTGTAACAATAGGAATCGCCAGATGCCTACAAAACGGCACTCAAAGAGAACAATAGCACTTAATTAATTTTCTTTTAGGATAACATAAAAGAGGATGAAAAAGAATAGGATAGCGGTCTGAACACAGACATTTGGAGAAAAGCGGATTTAAAGCGCTGCAAAATTATCTGGACAGCGAGACACGCGAAAGTAAACCTTATGCTGATAATCTAAAGATGTCTGTAAGTATTAGGGTGGAGACTACTATTACACAGAGAACAAATGTAAGGAATGTCTGGAGGATACGTTGGTCGTAATTATGGGTAGGTCTAAGAAGATGGCTGCATATTTTCCTTGTTGATGCCTGGTAATAACGTAGTCTTAAAATAGTTTTGAGCCCACTGAGTTAGATAAGTGACAACAACGCGAGATGTTTTGGTAATTTCACGGCGGCGTTTAGAACTTTAGCCGATTGTTGAAGTGTGTCGTCATTGTGGTGTTAAGTTCTTGTTTAATGGTCACGATTGACAGATGATTTGTCTTTGGTGTTTACGCAGACTATTCCAGTGCAGCTTCAAATTCTATAGGAATTAAACCGTAGCTTTGGTAACTATTGCAATATGCCTGAAATTGTTAGAACGAAATTAAATCCAGGCACGTATCAGGACTGACTGATGGTCTGCGCTGACCTTTAAGCATGTTTATAATGATCATCATTCGATTTGGTAATATACACGACGTACAGCTTCATCAGTTGGTAAGATATGGGAACCCGAACCAGAGAAGAAACCCATTCCAACCAACCCAGCCAACCCATTCGCCAGAGAAGAAATTTGCGTGCTTTGACCACGCTTTTCTCCCTTCTTAACTCTCCCACTCCTCCTTCTTATCTAGTGTCTCACTTCCAATATCTATGTTCTTCACACGCTAAGAATCTTCGTTCTTCTAACAATCTTCTCCTACTCTGTCCTTCTCATACTTCTGACTTTGTTCATTCTTCCTTTCATATTCAGTCCATTCTTCTTTGGAATGCGCTACCTCTTGACATCAGGATGGCCACCAGTCGGTATGCATTTAAGCGGAGATTGCGGAGTTATTTTCAAAATAAATAGCGTAGAGTCATCTCAAAACCTCTCTCTCTTGAATTTGTATATAATATATATATATATATAAAATAGGTATATATTAAAGTAAATATGTATGTATGTGTATTATAAGTTTATAACTTATTTATGTACGAATTGTTCCATTTCTAACAGAGCACCTGCCATCTAATCTCTTCACCACCCTTGGTTGACTGTTAGAGAATGCCTAAGGCATTAAGTCCACCTTTGTACTTTTTTAAGTGTGAAAAGTTTAAATAAATAAATAAACCCGAGAACACAGCATTACTCTTTACAATTTCAACTCAGAAACCAATCATAAAATAGGTACCCATGTCATTAATAGATCCTTCTAACAGCCTTCTCAAGTTAACATAAAAGAAACTAAGGATATTGGTAAACCATTGAAAAACTTTTACCTATATTGAAAACTTCGAAGCTCAGAACGTTATAAGCCTCCTGTTCTGATACAAGTATGTTGTAAGTCGAGCGAGAAACTAAACGCAACTGGAACTTTCTCGCACACGTGTATTCTTAGATAGCTATCTATGTATATGTATAAAAAATCCCCTTTCTTTCTTTTTCGTGTGGTTAGTGACTAACCTCGTATCGGAGTTTTTATGCCGCCCATGGGTCTCTGAGTTGGCTTCACATGCCGTCGAGAAATATCTCTCAGGCATGCCGGTTTCTTTCACCGTTTTTTAAGCAGTGATAATAATACAGTACGCACATGAATCCGAAAAGTCAGAGGTTTGAACTTGAGACCTATGACTTGGCAGTCCGACGAAAAAACCCCTAATATATTATATCGACGCTTTCCGCTACAAAGGGCGTAACTCCAAATCCCATAATTTGGCAATGAACAAAAAACACAAAATTTAATTAAATAGCCTGGTAACAGACGTCTGCAGTGACAAAATTTGTCACTGCAGACGCACAAGCCCAGCCGGTTAAGCACATATATTTAATATATGTGCTTAACCGGCTGGGCTTGTGCGTTTGTTACCAGGCTATAATTATATTATTTTTTGTGTATTTGCCCATTGCCAAAAGTATGGGATTTGGAGTTACGCCCTTTGTAGCGGAAAGCGTTGATATTAGATTTAGTTCAGAAGACTGATAAGCTAAGTTTTTCAAAGCTTTCTCTCTAGTATAATACTATTTTGCTGTGCCCGACAGGGCCCATAATTATCACATATAATTTTAAGTTACCACTGTATACATTGTGGAATGCAATTAAAGTATTGAGTATCTGAATGCACCGAAAAGCCGCAATTTGTTACATTGAGCTTTCTCTGTCTTTTTTTCTCATTTTTCGATTGTATTATATATCACCTAAAACGGTTTTTGGGTGATGTCGCGTAACGTCCTTTATGGCCCTATTGTATTCTTGAAGGTGTATTTTTACAATTAGTTTTTACGTTCGTCAGTCCAGTACAGTCAAAACGCAAAGTGATATTTACAAAGCAACAAATCCGTACGATGCGTATGCTCCGATTCCGATGCAGTGGACGCGTAACTTAAAGCCGCTACTACAGTCGCAATAATATTGCCAATATATACAATATTGTCAACATTATTGCGTGTGTGTGGGCGACAAAAAGTATCTCCTGATATGTCTGCTCGCCTGGCAATAGGCGAGCAATGTGATCAAAATCGAAATTGTGGCCCTCCGGGACGTTTCCTTGCGGAATCGGGGTCTTCAGACACGAACCCGAGCAGACTTATCAGGAGATACTTTTCCATGCTTCTCAAAATGTTAATTTGGTTTGTGTGTTTTTTTCTAATCACAAGCACTTCTAGCGTTGAGTGTACTTTAGGTAGAATGGCCGTAATGCGACTTATCCGAAAAAAAAAACACCTTCAAGATTTCAATAGGGCCATAGACGGAAGTTACGCGTAGCGGTCGTAACGTGACTCCCTCAATTTTTCTTAAATCCTCCAAACAAAGTAGATATGTTAGGTGTCTATGGGATGACGTCAGTCTTAATTAGTGGGCTTTAAAATCTTACCAGTATAATTTATGTCAGGGGTTCCCAAACTTATTTTGTCTACTGCCCACTTTGAGAATAAATTATTTAGCACCCCCATTTATTCACCTACTTAAAACCACTACCTAGATGAAATTACAAATCGCCCCCATTTTTTTTCTGGGTCTCTTACTGCCCCCCTTTAAGGCCTGCAGCGCCCTCAAGGGGGTATTATAAACCACTTTGGGAAAAGCTGATTTATGTAATTTTTTTATTTGTATTTATTTATTCAGTAAGTACACAATACATTTTATACATTTAACTTGGTGCCAACATAAACTCATTAGAGTTTTACCGTGCACCAAAATCATTTAATCAGGCAAATAGGCACAGTTTGCCTGAAATACTTCATTCATTTTAGTAGTAACATTTCCTACAATAACAATTGCCACGAAACATTCTCAGAAACTCTTGAGAAAATCCGAACACATCTCTGTTTTCTTTTCATGTATAGAAAACAAATCAAAGTTTAAAATCTCGGCAGCTATTTTGAGGCAGGATGTAACAAACGTTAGAAGTTAGCGCGCGACGGCGACACCGTTTCATTTCAGTGCTGCGTTTGAACTCGTACCCAGTCATTTTGTGACCTACTTGCTTGTTTACAGTGCGGGTTCTTTCCGTCCTTCAGATGTCCCTTCAGGCTTATTATTGGTTTTTGTTTGGAAGTCCTTCTTGGTTTCTTCAGCCTGTTTTATTTCAAAAGTAATAAAGACGGACGAGGACAGTTTACTACAGTAAAACAGTTAGGTCCATAACTTACATGTTTTTAAAATGATTTATTGGTTGTGATATTTGTATTTGGGACAAGCACGCTCGCGATTTCACCTGCCTTGTAGTCATACTTTAAAACCCTATGGCACTAAGCAATTAGTGCTTCCAGAGATTACCTCGCACATCTAAACATACAAACATTACCTCTTTATAATATGAGTATATATAAACTGTGCCCCGCGACTTCATTCGCATAGAAGTCGTAAGATACAAAATATACTTAAA
Organism: Fissipunctia ypsillon; assembly: GCA_947568875.1. Lineage (NCBI taxonomy): Eukaryota > Metazoa > Arthropoda > Insecta > Lepidoptera > Noctuidae > Fissipunctia > Fissipunctia ypsillon. Next base: position 5,833,595 of record OX387656.1, on the reverse strand, counting down.
TAACAGCCACATTTTGATAAAATTCTGTCGTCCCCCGACCCGACGCGGTGCATCGTCCGCCCGCGCTATTACTATGTTTTCGCTGAGTGTTCTTTCTGACTTTTTTATTTTTGCAAGGCGTCTAAGGGTCGTAGCATGATGTTAAATAGCCTATAACTATCCTCGAGAATTGGGCTATCAAATGCAAAAAGAATTTTTGAAATCCGACTTTTTGATCACAATTTTATGAGTTTTAATTCTTTTGCGCGGAACCCTAATTATTTTTCTAAAATAAAAGTAGCTTAAGTAACTCCTTTAACATCAGCTATCCGCCAGTGAAAGTCTCGTCAAAATGGGTCTAGCCGTTATGGAGATTAGCTGGAACAAACAGACAGACAGACCAAAAATTTTAAAAATTGTTTTTTGTTGTAAGTACCATATACATACGTACCGTATACTTTCATATGCATTTAGCAAAAAGCTATAATTTGAACATTACAAACACACACTTTAGTTTTATTTACTTGTATAGATTATTATTATTTATGTGCTATTTTATTCATGTCATTTCAAAATCTTCTAAAATGTTGTCGTTAAGATTTGTGACTCAAGGGTTTTTCCTTGTTCAAATATGTACGTGTTGCCTAGTAGGAAAGTAGGCAAACCATTCTAAACGAGCCTTGGGATCAGGAATTTATGTTCAAAATGCACAAGTTCGGATTGCAAACTGTAGTCTCGCTACATTTTTACGTGTTACTCTCAAAATACGGGTGCGACGTAAATCTTACATTTTAATTCCTTTGTAGGTGGTAGTAAACGTTGAATAAACAACTAGGTGGTACATAAACTTAAAAAAAAAAATGTTTTGTAGCATTGCGGAGCACTGTGTTTGTTCCGGTTTTTTCTACGGATCAGAACTTCGAGCGGAATTAACAGGAATAGTAATTTTAAGTCTGTGCTAAGTACTGTCTTATTGTTAAGATGTTTTTGTTTGTTCGGACTGTGTTTTTATGTCTAAGTAGGTAATCTGGCTGACTGGACAGACTTTGAACAAAATTGTTTGTAATTTCGAAAAGTTTATAGATTTTATGCTTATCGTAATTAAGGCATCCAAGGTTTGGTTTTTGAAGTCAAAACTTCTTTATTCGCGTTGAGTGGTTTTTGGTAGGTGAAAACCTTACGGGTTCGCGACATGCGACATGCTCACGTCACAACTCTAAAGTGACGTGTTGCGCCAGACTGGCGACTCGCAGCGGCTTGTGTACATGTTAATGTTTTAATTTTTCACTTCTATCGATAGTCCAGACAGTCTAAATTCTCGCATAATTATTGATCTGCTAAATTGTTCTCAATACTTACCCATTTCTAGTACTTATCTATTGCCGTATTCCAAAATAAAAGAGAGTTAAGCTTTATAAATGTTTAACCATTAACCATTGGTAAAATTGTATGATAAATGCAATGAGTGGTCAAAAGAGGTACGTAATTCCATAATCGTCACGCTCTGTAGTAATGATTCGAAGAAATGGATTGTGTATTTTATTTTTCTTACGTTGTGGTGACGTCGCATTAGCCAGAGAGTGCTATTTTTAATTTTCTTGTCATAATACCCGAGTGACTTTTAAAAACAGTCTGTAGGTTTTAGCAGACAAGCTGACAATACCTACTGCTTGCCATAACAAATATTTTTCTTCACCTTGTGTCGTGACCACAACCAAAAAATTTTATACACATAATAACAACAATAACTGAGGGATCTGCTCACCACTTCAAGTAAAAAGAGCTTGATAAATGACTGTTTCATAGTTGAACCAGCTACAATGTAGTTTTATATAGCCAAGGCTCTGAATAAAGAAGTTGGTCGCTGTAAATTACTAACTTACACTATAAAACAACATTTTTGTACAGATTTTAAAGCCGTTTCTTTGGAAAGTTTTGTGAAGTGTCACATTGTAGAGGAAATACTGGCTCTGTCTCGCTTTAGAGGCGTATGGGGATCTCTTACTACGGAAGTTTTACGTAGATGATATTTATTTTATTTTTAGTCGTGTTTATTTGGTGATATTATTGGCCTGTATTTGACCTGGGCCCTGATTCCACTACTAACAAACGTTTATTATCATATTTCACATCGACCAACCACTAAAAAGTTTATGAATTAAAGGAGTTAGGGCCCTGCTATAAAACCAGATCTTCTTCATAATAATAAGGAAGGAAGAAAAATCGCCAAGTTCACGTTGGTTCTTGTTGATGCTCTTTTGTTTTACCGCAAGTTCATAGATCTTGTCCAACTTATCGAAGGTCGGAGGCCCGTTTATTATATACCTACATTATCAGTTTGCTCGGTTGATGGCAATAGGCTCGCCCCCTATTACATGGGACTTAAACACAACTGGCAAAATATGGGTGTTTCTATAGGTACAGTCACGAGCACTAATATTTTAACACTGATCAACTTTAAAAAAAAGTCATTTCTCTTACTGTATTGATTGTAATTTTATGTTGATACGAACATAGTATTTTGTAACCCATACTGTTATGAAAGAGGTCTTATCTCAAAGTTGTAAGTGTATACATATTAGTGCTCGGATTACAGGCGTGATATTATTAGTTTTTTTTTTTTATTATGTTATGTATTATCAATTTAGTTTCCAAGTCTAATTTGAAGTTACTTTTGAATTAACTAGCAACTGCTATCTTCCCTCTAAATCCAGTTAGATACGAGTATTCAGAATTCGCTATTCTAAGCTCGGTGCAGTTGTCAGACTGAGTTAACCCCATGTTAAGACTTACTAACTATAACAGCATTACTAGTATGTTGATACTTAAAACTTCATCACGGGGTTCTCTTAGGCCCTTTGTACCCGACACGGTTTCTTTACAGTACGGTGACGTAGAAAAAACGCGTCTGTCAACAAGCTTCTATAGTGACCCATACAACACTGACGATAGTGCCCACACACGACGAATAAACTGCAGTTTTTTACGGCAAGAAAAACGCGTGTGTATAAAGGGCCTTATTTTACTAATAAATAACCACTTATCTTGGGTTTAAAAGGGCTCGAATTGACTCAAATTAAATCTTAGCTTTTAATTATGCTGGCAAAGATAATATTATCAAAGAAGTAATTGGAAGAAGTTAAACATGTTTATAGTAAAGAGCAGTTTGTGGGCGTTTCATTTAAAATATTTGTTCACAAAGGAGAGTTCCAGATAGGTATTAAGGCTTTGACTTTCTCCATAACAATAAGGTAATCATATATCTAGCCGTGAAGCCTTTCCACGACTACGTTCAGGTGATTTTCTAGTCTCAGGATACGGCTTATCAGTCCAATAAGGTATGTCCCGTAAAATTAGGAAATAAAAGGCGCTGCCTTATGTTTTTCAAAGGACTGCCTCAAGGCATATCTTCAGCCCAGTTTGGTTCAAATCAGTTTCTTTAAAAACATTGTCCCGGGACATCAACAAATTTATCTACACGTTTCTTACAGTACCAAACCCGACAATTTTGTATAGACAGCCTCGTTTAGCAAGAAACTTGACAAATTGGTTACTGAAGTTTCCTATAAATCGTTCAGATGTCAACGATGGCGCGATGGCCGACCACTTTGGCACAAAAACCGATTTTCCACGGATTTTGTGTAAGGAAAGCTGTGTCGAAGCGTATTACGTGTGGGATAAGTAATGAGAGGAAATAATTCGGGATTTAGGTTAATTTACAAGATGGTTATTAAACTTTTAGATGAACTAAGAATGTGGTTTTTGACATTCATTGTTGTTGCAAATAAAATACTACGATAAAAATTACATCAGCAAATAGGTTTATGCATGCAAGCTTCTTTTGCCATTTAGATGGTTCAATTTAAACATTTTGCGACTACTTATCTAAACATCTATACCTATATAAATACAATTGAAGTGTCGGTTTGTAATGTCAAAATAACAAATATATGATATTTATAACAAAAAAGCAATTTATAAAATTATTATCTGTCTGTCTGTTTGTTCCGGCTAATCTGCGAAAAGGCTGGACCGATTTTGACGGTTTCACTGGCAGATAGCTGATGTTACGGGGAGTAACTTAAGCTTTTAGAACAATAATTAGGGTTCCGCGCAAAAAATTGAAACCCATGAAATTGTGAATAAAAAGTCGGATGTGAAAAATTCTTTTTACATTTTGTAGCCCAATTCTCAAGGATAGTTATGGGCTATTTAACATCACGCTACGACTTTTAGGAGCCGACCAAAAAGAAAAAAGTCAGAAAGAACACTTAGCGAAAAAGAAGTACTAGCGCGGGCAGGCGATGCAACGCGACAGGTCTGGGGACGAGGGTGTTTTATTAAAATGTGGCTGTTATTTTAGTATATTGTGTATCTTACGACTTCCACGCGAATGAAGTCGCGGGGCAAGGCAACTCACAAAATATCACATCTCTATCGCCTCTAAGGCATAGGAAGTGTAGGTATATAGACTCAAAAAGTACATGCTTAAAGAGAAATCTTGGTACAAAATATAAGAAAGCGCAAACAAATACTACCAGCTAATACCACACGTCTTTTAAACTTTCCATACTTACAAACTCGTAACAAATTCCAACACAACTCGGAACAAAAGCACTAGATAACAAACAATTAGAACGTTTTCGTGCGCGCACCCCTAATCTAAGCGTTCGTTTGTACGGTATTATTCTACTCTGTAACATAACCCTCGAATTTGGGAGGATCAGAGGTTTCGGGAGCTTCTATTGTTTTTCGAGACTAAATACCGACTAATTGTCTAGTTCGTACACCTATTGAATGAGAAGCGGTTACAAAGCAGATAAACGGTGAATTAGATATAGATGTAGGTATGAATGACAAGGTTGAATAATTTATAGTCGGTTGGAATGACAATACAAAAGGAAACTAGTTTAAATAATTCAAGAAACAAGTTCAAGTTAAAGACAAAGAAAACTCAACTAAAGGCTAAGAATTTCTGTCCTGAAAGTTAACTACTGAGAAGGAAGGTGAAGTTTTGAAGCTGATTTTGAATTTCACGGAGAATGTTCATACTAAACTAGACTCGCATATTATTGTCCCACTGCTGAACAAAGACACCTTCCCAAACAAGGAAGAAATTACGAAATACCTACGTTTATAGTTATAAAAAGTGGAAAACTAGAAGAAGAGCCACAATTAGAGTTACTTTAAAAACGAAACGAAGAAATTTAAGTTAGGTATTACGACGGGTCTAAGTGGCAAGCAAGCATTTTTTAAATACTATCACATAGCACCGATTGCTCTCAGTGCACCTAATGAAGATACCGCTTCGAACTTTCCCCGTCTTGTAAAAACAGTCAATTCGAAGAAAAAATATCCAGAATTCCAAATACTTTGGCCATTTTGCGAGCTGACAAACAGAATAAATTGACTGAATAGACAAATATTTAGCCTCTAACGACTGCATTTTTATAAGAAAAAGTCCAATAGCTCATTTAATGGCCAATTGGCATACTCCTGCTTATTGTTCCGTTATTAATATTTTCTTTTCTCTCACTGAATTGCCTTGCTTCAGCGAAATGTTTTGGAAAAGGTTCTTGATTAGCCTCGTGATTTTCTTTGTACGTCTTTTGTGAGTAAGTTTATTCTTCAGTTCATTTGGATTTAAAAATGGCGCTAGTTGTCGTCCTTTTTGTGTTGGGGGATTTTTGTGAGACAGCCTTTGTCAAAGATTTCTTATACCGTTTGACTTGAACGTTGTTTAACAATTTGCAAAAGTAATTTTGGATTTCAGTTTATTACTACTACTTAAATCGTTTTACAGAGGTTTTTCCTCACCATGGTCCTACTATCAATCAGTATAACCTTAAATCCCTTCAATTAAAAAGGGATTCAGCCAAATCGTCGACTCAACTCTAACCAGACACTCATTACCATTGTCCCACGGAAACGCGTGCGTTTAATAGATGGTACCCAAACGATTATCGTTTTGTTCAACATAAAAACTTTTCGCTCTCCGCTCCAATGCACATGTTCTTATGTACGAGTACAACACAAATTGCTCGCCCACCTGTCGCGGGTTAATTGGAATCTTTATGCGAAAATATTTGTCCCTTCAGACCCTACAATACCCAATTAAACCTGACCTCTCCCGTCTCCTAAATTCTGAACATTGCAACAAAATCTGGGGGTGTTCAGGGATCTTGTTCCACTGGTCAATGACCCTTCCGCTTGCCTTGATTAACGTTTCTTTGCTTTTGTGTGCAACGTATGTACCAGTTAATAATGAATCAATAAGGTTTTCTATTTGTTCCACACAGGGAAGTGCAGTCATACGGGAATGTTGTCTGAACTGTATAATTTATTTCAGCACTAGCTTATGCCCGCGACTTCGCCTGCGTGGAGTTCGGAAATGATCCCACGGTAACGAACTACCGGGATAAAAAGTATCCTATGTCCTAATTTAGGTCATGGTCTACCTGTGCCAAATTTCATCCAAATCTGCCAAAATCAGCCGTTTTAGCGTGAAAGCGGTACAAACAAACAAGTTCACTTTCGCATTTATAATATTAGTAAGAATTATTTGACAGTCGCAATTTTGGAAGGATTCCGCAGGGAGTGAATTTCGTCTGTCTGATATTTGTGAACAATTTAGAAGATAATTTATATGGTTGGTTTAAGACATGAGAGTTGACTGCGTAGGTGAACCTCAGTGTAGAATTTGAGTTTTATTAAATGAGTTTCATCTTACTTCTAATGGACGAACCAATAGAAGTAGAGAACATTCAATCGATTGTTAATAAACAAAGCCAAGAACCAACTATTTAACAGCAACCAAAATAGTTTATTAAAATAATATCACAAAAGCAGGCCTCGTCTTTAAGACTAATTTCTTATTCAACCTATCCGATTTCCCGTCACGAATTACATACACAATGACGTTTCTTCAATACTTCAACTGAGTATTTTCTCTCCCATTTATTATTTTCCGTTTGTCTTTAGCCACCATTCTTGGCCCAAAGTCGGCACAGGTTCGAAAAGTAATTTCCATTGGCCTCCAAAGCGATATCGTTGAATTTGGAAAACTCAGTGCCAACAATTCGCGGTGTTTTCTGTTTTTTGCCTTCCGATATAAAATTCTGATCGTTCACGTGTTTACTTAGAAAATGAGAGTGTTTTTGGCGCGTTTTTGTTTTGGCTGTGCAAGGTATCGTAAGGAAGTTTGGGTTCAATATCGGAATATTAAAATTTGTAACTGCTACCATTCCAATTTTCGAATCCTTTTTGTATTGTATGTTTCGAAGTACCAAATGGAGGAAATAAACAAGCAAATGTTGCTTTTTGTGTAACTGGATGTTAAACAAACAGGCGGCTTATCTACTCCGCTAGCTTAATAAGTGTTCGCCGCCTATAGACATTTGTAATAGCAGAGACGTTGCATTGCATTACATTTCCATCCCAGTAGCACAGCATTCTGTTGCCTGTAATTACACAACTGCTAGTCTGCTATTACTACATTTCTTTTGTACTCGTAAGTTGACACCAAATTGACATTAAAACTGTTCTCGTTCAAGGCGATTAGAAGGATGGTAGGAGGGTCCGTTGTTTGTTAGTGGAAGTTGTAAGAATCGATTGAGACGGATGAGCTGATATGTGAGTCGTACTCCTTCGTTTTTTTGCTGAGTGATCCTTCTTATTTGTGTCTCATTTATCTTTTTCATTTGTAGGAATTGTTTTGCTCAATTTATTATTTGTTTGCTCATTTGTTAACGTTGAATTATTTCGTTATCATTTGTTTGTCGCAAGTCCCTTTTTTAAAACGCTGTGAATGTCATTAGACTCATCATCCAGGGTTCTATTATTTTAATCCTCGTGTTTGTTAAAATCTTTTTTATTTCGCTTTGTGTGTGGCAAATGTTTACACAACCTGTCCTATTTAAAGTAAAAATGTCACATACAAGGTGTCCGGTAATTAATGGATAACCTTGCAATAGCATATAATAGACCGTATGGCCGTTCTAAAAAAAATACAAAAAAAATGTATATCCCAAGTATTTAGTAAGTACCTAAGATTTAATTTTTTAGAAAAAAATACTGTGTAATTTCTAGTCACACTATTTCTTGCCTCTCTGTCGGCGGCATAGTCAACGTACAATATTATAACAACAGTTAACCGATGGAATTCATTCATTTGTGGTCGTGGTGATGAAAAATGTAAAAAAAAAGTTAGTATTCTTTTTCTAAAAAACCTTAGTTTAATAACTAAAGTAATCTTGGGATATTTTTTTTGTATTTTTTTTTAGAACAGCCATAAGGTCTATTATATGCTATTTCAAGGTTATCCATTCTTTACCGGACACCCTGTATAATACCTAACGCACGTCACAACCATGATTTTATCTACATAAAGGTACACATATCTCACGTGGACACTAATGGACAGGGATCCCTGTGGCTTTATTTTTAATCAAATCCATTCCACGCCTGTCCATATTTATTATACAAGCACTCTCTGCAATAGAATTAAGTCTGGCCATATTAGGACTGTTTTTTTTATGAAGCATTTCATGGAACGGTGTTATTGTTTAGGTATTATTGACAAATGGATTGCGCTCGAATCTATAGGGTGATCTTTGAGAGAATTGAGATTATAAATAGATGACTTGTTTGGCGTTCACAATTTGGGTTATGTCATGTTACATGAAAAGTTTTTTAGATACACCTATATAATGCTTACTTTCATAACTACCTGATTTTCAAATATTTATCAATTTAGATCAAATTTAAAAGTTCATGGTTACATTGTTTTGTTCGTTCTGTTGTACATGTGTTCAGAATGCATTAATTCTATTATACTCATAAGTCATAAAATCAAATTTTTTTTTCACATAAACCTACATGGACACTTATGAAACGTCAGAAGCTAAGTGCACGGTTCCAATTGGTCGTTTCCTATGGAGAAGAGCCGGCAAGAAACTCCATGGTTACTCTTTTAAAAATAATTGGCTATTACAATGTTTTCAAATTACATTGAATTACATTGAGTTAAGAACATTTTCGAAATGTCTTATTCAAAAAAATATAATTGGAAATCTCCGTTTCTATGGAAAATTTAAAATCGGTCGCATTTAGCTGTATCACCATTTTACGAAATTATACTTAACTAACTTTTTAGTCCTATGTATGCTACTTACGTAATAAGTAGGTTTTACGAGACTCTGTAGGCCTGTCAACAAGTATCAGGTATAAGTACCTGGTACTTATTGACAGGACTAAGACAAAATAGAAAATGGTTTACAAACCTACAGTCTACAGCATTTTCAAATTCACAAAATATAAAAGAATCTTTATAAAAGATAAATAAAATAATAAAAATTAAAACCATTTTTTTTATTATGATAGGTTTGCTCTTGACTCTAGCCTAGGTCGACGATGAAGCGAGCTTACCCAGAAGAAGCCTGTTCACTCTCACTTTGAAGAGATCGGGGTTGTATGCGTTCGGAAACAGACGCAGGCAGAGAGTTCCACTCCTTTGCAGTACGCATCACAAAAGACATTTGGAAACGATTAGTGCGAATTGGTGGAATAGCAACTAGGTAGGGATGGTAACCTGCAGTGCGCCTAGATGTCCGATGGTAGAAGGGGGCCGGCGGGATGAGGTCGTGGGATTTAAACCAAATGATATGATTGTCATTACAATTACTGTAACAAATCTGAATTAATATCATGTCCACAAAAGCCACTAATAAATAGTTGAAATTAAAATTGTAGGTATATAATTTACATTCTGTCAAGAAAGTACCGGGAATCGATCATTTAAAATGCCCGTTTAAAGGGATTGTCAAAATTGTTTTTGTCGCTAAGTTGGCACAACTGTCCTCTATACTCACGCGGAGTTTGAGCGTCACTTGTCATTTAGTTTGTTTACAGTGTGCCATTTTGTCAGTTCATCTCAAGTGTGTTTTGCGATTTTTACAATGGATAAAAATCTAACAAAGAATGTCTTAAATTTTGCGTTGCAAATGGAATTTCTTGTGCTGAAGCGCTAAAAATATTATAAGAAGCTTACAGTGAATCAACTTTATCAAAAACACGTGCGTATGAGTGGTACAGTGCATTTAAAACGGTCGAGATGTGGTGGAAGATTTGCCTCGCTCTGGTCGGCCATCAACGTCTTCAACTGAACTTAACATCCCTAAAGTAAAAAAAAATTGTGACTGAAAATCGTCGAGAGATCGCCGACTGAGAGAGATAGCAGCTGTCAGTGTTTCACAAATCAATTCGTACCATTTTAAACGATCGTTTGGGCATGAAACGCGTTGCCGGTCGACTAGTGCCGAAAGACCTGAGTTTTCTGCATAAAAACTCAATCGCGTAAAGGTCGCTGAAGACATGATAGAACGAGTCAATTCCGACCCCACAAACACAAAATGCACTGTAACTGGTGATGAGACATGGGTTTCCGAGTTTGACATGCAAACCACTCAACAAGCTTTGGAATGGCGCCTTCCAACTGAGCCGAAACCGAAAAAGCGAGAATTCGCGGCGAGTACTGAAGTCGATTCCAAAAAATGCGTTTAAAATGTTTAGATGATTAGATTATTCGTTGGCAAAAGTGTATCGTTTCTGAAGGAGCATATGAATAACTAACATTTTGAGTATTATTGATCTTTTCCCAGTACTTTCTTGACAGAGTAGTAAAATAATGAAAAGGTTATGTCAAGGAAGCATGCAAAAAAAACAACGTCGTTATTTGGGAGCAGTTATGCCATTATACCATGCCATTATGTATAGTTATGCCATTAATAAGGTACCAGGGACGTTCTACATCATTAAGATAACAAATTGCTGTATAATAAAATCACCAAAAATACTTTAGATACTTTAATTTAACATCCGAAGAATACTTCACAACAGTTTTCTACAGCTGTCTTGAAAAGGAACATCACAACGAAACGTCAGATAACTTTTATTTTTTTCTCACTTCGTGTGGTATAAAACCTGCGGTAGAACAAGGCCATTCGCACAGTGGCATAATAAATAACATTTTGAATCAGTACAGTAATTTATGCGAAGCTCGAAAAGTAGCGGCGCCTAGCACGACCTACTTTTGTTTAACAAATATTGTGAAACAATGTTTGTACACTGATGTAGATAATTATTTCTACATAGTCGGCATCTTAATCAAGTTGTTTTAAATTATGGAAAGAAAAATATTCGGAGTGTTCCAAGATGGCGATGATGATACTGAAATTGGAAAAAATAAGATACCTACTTCTTGGTGCAATGTGTTTATAATAAAGTAGGTACTTCATTATAAAATTATCGTCTAAAAGGAGATGGAAAATGGTGGGCCCAAATGTAATAAGTTGAGATATGATCTAAAAAATTTGTCATATTTTTTATCTTAGAATATCAAAAATCAGCTCAATTCTCAATCTGGAAGCGGAGAATAAGAGAAATATAATAGTAGTAATCGATTACAAAATTACAAAAAGAAAACCTTCGCACTAGGTAATTAACTCGAGTAATTAAATGCACTAAATATACTTATAAACAATAAAGTGCATTTAATTATATGCCATATTAATAAATTAAATATCAATTAATTACTGAAAAACCAATATAATGAATATCGATTTCATATCGATTAAAATCAGTCTTATATTTTTAGTCTATGTCACTGGCATGACAGCTGTGAGTCAGCTCAACATTGACAGTAGACAGTTGCCGACTGCTCTTGCTTGTTCACTCGTTTCGTGTTTTCCGATGCGTTTTAAATGCTTTCCAGATTATTTATTTTTAAAGAAAAACAATGCAGTGGGCGTTGTTTTTCACGGATTCTGACCCTGCCTACCTTGTACGACCCTTGCTTTCACACTGGACATCGAAGATCGCTCACACGTTTGACTTGGAATTGTTATTTTGGATTTTACCTCCGCCTTGTGGATTGGATATTGTTGAAACTATGGATCGCTGTGTGAATTGAAAGATAGTAACTAGTCACTGCAATACACTAGGCGAAATATAATTAACATTAGTGTTTAAAGAACATCTTTTGGACTTCAGGAATCAGTTGTTAGTTAAAGGTTGTGACATAGCCTTACTTTTACTAAACCTCTAATAACTTGGCTCTCAGATTGTCAAACCTTACAGAATTTTTAGCGAGGGTCTGATAAGTTTAAATCTATTAATTCACACCAATTTCAACTCGTTACATTTAGGCCCAAGATTGTATATAATCGTTTCAGTCTCCTTTGTTAAGAATAACCAATTATTTTAGACGAGTATTTTAATACTCATCATGGCTTTTAAGCCATCAGAATAAGTGAAAAATAATTAATCTTTTATTCGGATGGCTTTTACGCAGAAAGTATTTAAAAATATGAGTGAGTTATAAAAGACCATTACTATCTTTAATAACAAAAACAAACCATTATTTCCACAGATAGTCATGAAAAAACCACACCTCAATAATAAAAAAAAACAAAACGAACCACAAAACGTCATATTCTATTCCCGTACATCAGGAATTCAATTATTTTTCACTCCGCAGAAAAAAGATCCTTTTGGAATTTTAAACTAACATCACTAAACCAGATGGGGTATAATCCTAATAGCGTCTGACATTTTCATATTTCCATTCCGTTTTTCCTCTGCGAACTAATTTACGTACATCCTTTTGATGGCAACATCTAACGCTCACAGCGTTCTAAATGGGAAAGCAAATTTGTTTAGCCGAATGCATTACTCGAGCCATTTTTAGTCCAACGGTGACTGGATGATGTTCTTTTTATTCTTGGAAAAAGCCTACCTTCCCAGAATTTAAACTGGTGCGAAGGGAGTAGGGTTAAATCGGAAAGGGCAGCTATTATTGGTTTTCCGTGGGACGTGATTACTGAGCCTTCATTTGTTTATTTGGATCGTGGTTGAGAGTTTTTGGCAACTGTCGGATGTCTACAAGTAATTGGAGACTCAAAAGAAAAAAAAAACCTATTGAAGCGAGACAAGGCAAGAAGAATACGTTAAGAGGACTGTAGACTTTAGTAATTGGATGAAGAAAAGGAAAGACAAGAAGTTATAATAAAAGGCTTGTGCAGTCAGTTTGAGACCTATGCAAAAGACTTTAAAGTCTTGTTTGATTTGCTTTCAAATTAGCTTTTTCTTCAATGGACTGCAGACCTTTTATTAGCATCTAACACTAAGTTGGAAGACCAGCCGCACATTGAATGCAGGTAATCAAAAGGACCAGATAGCCACAGTATAATAAATTACAGCCCTACAAAGAAATGTAATTTTAAAATGTCACTTTTTATAAAAGGAAATTCAGTAAATAGATGCAGGTGGGCCGTGAATAATTGATTGGATTCTGTTATACCAAATAATCCGGGGAGTGTACAATTGAATTATAAATGGCCACCCGAGTACGTTCAGGCTTTTTGCTAAATGTGTTTTGTTTATTGAGTCCACATTTTGTAAAAAAAATATGTGCTTCAATTTAGTAATAACGGGCGAAAATGTCGTAAATCATTTTTCAAATCGACAATGAACGCCGATGTACGTTTTTTTTTGTCTGAGCATTTTTGTCCGATCATTTCAAAATTGACTCATCTTGAATTTGGACCTCCAAATATTGTTGTCCTAAAACTTCTCTAAATTGATGATACATAATATTACGTACTAGCTTTTGCCCGCGGCTTCGCCCGCGTGATAAATGTCAGAAAATATCCCACGGGAAATTACTACCGAGATTAAGAATGCCCTATGTGTTAATCCAGGTTATAAACTAAATATAGGTTAGGTGTTAATCCAGGTTATAAACTATATAGGTATATGGTGGTTATATCCAAGTTCGGTATGTGTCAAATGTCATCCAAATTCGTTCAGCCGTTTTTCCGTCAATCCGGAACATACATCCAAACAAACAGACAAACGGACAAAAATTCTTTTTTACTGTCATATTTAATTGGATGTGTAGATAGATGGTCTTTTCTAAAAGGATCTGATGATAATGTAAACAAATGGATCAGAAAACGTTCCAATTGATGTCAATTTTTTTTTTTTTTTTAGAAATATTTGTAGGTAGTGCCACTTACAAATTGAGTGCTTCTTTTTAATTATTTGAATACTTAAACATAAAATTCTAATTTTAAATCACCTTAAAGATGATTTTCATTCACTAATTGGAAAAAGGTGGTGGGGTTTTTCTTTTAATTCATTATTATTCCTTTTATTGACTGATTGCGTAAGAATTTTACCTGAACAGCTTTGTTTATAATTTCAGCAGATACTTTTTGAACATACATTAGGTACTGATAAGTCCAGGGTTTTAGCTAATAATATTCATACACAAAACCAAATACATTACAAACACACATCAGTCAATCATAAGCAGAACTTACGCAATCAAGAATTCAAAAAGCGTTTCTCCGTTTCCACAGTCTCATTCTAATATAAAACAGATAAGACAATACGATATATTGAAGACAATCGGATATAAACGCAAATGTCGTCTAAATATGCAAACGATCACCAGGGAAACGCGGAGCCGAGCGCCATTTTTCAATCGTACGCGAGTTGGCGTACTTAATCGTTTCAGCCTACAGATTAACTTTTTGTCAGAATGTGTTGAACTTGGTTTTGTGTTTCGTGATTTTTGGTACGGTATATTTTCTTACCTAGGAATATCGTATTACTGAACATAGTTGGGAAAACGCTAGGCAAGTGATGATGATGATATTTTGATGTAGCTTTCAAGGCTCTGTATTGATTGCATAGTAGGTTACTGAAAACGATTACCAGAGAAACGCGAAGCCAAGCGCTATTTTTCAATCATACGCAAGTTGGCGTACTTAATTGTTTCAGCCTACAGATTAAATTTTTTTTCAGAATGCGTTGAGCTTGGAGGTTTTGTGTTTCGTGATTTTTTGGTTCAGTATGCGTTGGTGGAGACTTCAAGAATTTGTTTTGATTTAATTGTTGACACTTCAGCACGCTCCACGACACTCCACATGAACTCAAGAAGCCTATCGAAATAGGTAATAATGTATGATATCGTCAAATGACATCAATCGACATCAAAGTGTGAATATGGACCCTTGAGTGGGTACAAGATTCATAGTAGACAATTTGGAACAAGTAGAATATGAGAAAGAAAGAAAACAAATTGATTTGACCCAGGTTAATGAGTTACCTTTCCATATAACTTTTTTTGTTTTGTGATTTTTGGTAAGGTATATTTTGGCGTAGATTTCAAAGTTTTGTATGGATTGCACGGTACGTTACTTATAACAACAAAGTTACGCGCTACTGCCGAGCATGAGATCCTGGGTTCAATTCCCAGGTCGGGCAAAGTGTTATTGGGTTTTTCTAACTGAAATTTCTCAGTAGCAGCCCGGAGTCTGGATTTGTGCCCGGTTAATGGCAATAGGCTCGCCCCCTATTACATGGGACTTAAACATAACTGGTGAAATGTGGGTGTACTATAGGTACACCTCTACCTAACCCTTCGGGGAGACAAGGCGTGATGTTATGTTATGTTAAAAACAAAGTCTAGCAAGTCCAACTGGAGTCTGTGGAAGCAGTAGCCATTTATCGTGTGAGAGGGCTTTTAAAGGATAAACTCCTGACATTTAGGTATTAGAAGGACTAATCCAGTAACTTGTTGTTAGGTTAGGTATTAAAAGTTTAGACCCTAACGAGCTTTTGTAAACAATGATCCTAAAATAATAAATTTGGGTTAAGGAAATACTGATCTATTGTTTACAATCAGCTCACACAACAAAATAAAGAAAATTAATCTTAATTTGAATACGTAACTTCTAAAAGACTTCACTTTGAACAATATCAGTTCCAAAAAATATCAAAGCCGTTCACCAAAAATATCTCTTTTATATTTTTACCAACAGTAGAGCAAACAATCGTGGGTGAGGCAGACGTCTGCACAACGCAAAGAAATGTCAATAAACGACAAGAAAATTTATCTTTTCCGTACGGAAATTGAAATTTCGACCTCCGGCCGTCAAGTGGGGGCTGTCACCACAAACGTACTGGTTAAATGGGAAGATTAAGCCTCTTATTTCGAATATTACGGCTACTGAATAGCTTTTTGACGAAGAAATTGTTATGTAGAAAAATAAATTGAGCGGACAGCGAGTTTTTTACTATCTAAAATATCTTGTGGTGATTTAGTAAACCTAGTGTGGTATGTTTTTGTTGTCTACAACAACATAGACTAGTTTTTCTGGCAAAAAAATTATCTTGCTTGTTGTGGCCTTACTTACTTAACTTTGTTTGTGCACTTGATGGATAGTATGTTTATACGGGACAGCAAACACTGGGTTACCGTGCTTCGGGTGACAGATCAAAGAAAGACTACAGTTGTGGCGAGACAGTGCTTCCTTACCCAAACCATTTGTTTTACCTGCTGAAGATCTCAAGATCTCCTGCCTAGACATGATTTGCCTTGGGTAACCTGGAAGTCTTTAAACAGACTCCGGACCCAGGTTCGCCAAAGTAGGGAAAACCTGCTCAGGTGGAGATTCATTGACTACTCCGCCTTGGAGTCTTAATGTGATGCTGTTCCACAAACGATGGGAAACTTAATATCATGTCTTGCGTGTCCTGTCAGCTGCACGTTACAGGAACTGATGGACGCTAGTGATGGCGCCAAACTCGTAGCCGAATTCTGGGCCGAGTCTATTTAGATCGCCATCGATACGCTAAGAAGAAGAAGAAGATTAACTTTGTGAAAGTGAAATATAGTTCAAGAATTTGACATGAATTATGTGCATTCGTCCTTCCATTTTCTGCCTTTACGTTACGACAACCTAATTATGTGAGTGGCGAAAGATGTACGCAAGTTCTCTTTGGATGAGGTACCTAAATACATATTATACTTACTGACAAAACTTCGCTCTCACGATTTTCAGAACCGCAATTTTCCCTAAGCACTGCGCTTCCATCGAAATCTATTGGTCACAGTTCAATACATCGCCGACCTCGTACGAAGAAATATATTCATAGTAACAGTAACGCCACAATTTATTTGCTCATTCAATGGAATCCGACCGTGGTATTATCATAACTAAAGGGCAAGGCACAAAAATTCCCTATTCGATTTCGGGTCCGTTTTACAGAAGAAAGCGAGACCCGGGTCCCTTCAGCTATAAAATTTATTTTACATCTATCGCGACATTCCACAAAATTGAATTTGCACAGAAATTCTTTCTATGCCTATGTTTATATTGAGGTTAACAACGTGTGGAGGTCCATTGAATTTCACGAAACTAACTTTATTCAAATGTTATGTCCTTTTTAGAGCTCCGTACCCGAAAGGTGCCAAACGGAATGCTATTACTAAGCCTCCAGTATCCGTCTGTCTGTCACCGGGCTGTATCTCAGGAACCGTAATTGGTAATGGATAGACAGTTGAAATGTTCACAGATTTTGTATTTCTATTACCGCTATAACAAAAAATAATAAAAATAAAATAAAGTTAAAAATTAAAGGGGGCCCCGTACAAGAAACGTGTTTTTAGGGTTTCGTAGTCAACAAGGAACCCTTATAGTTTCGCCATGTCCGTCCGTCCGTCCGCAGCTTAGCAAATTTAGCTATAATTTGGCATGGATATATTTGAATAAAGTGGTAAAATAAAACCATAAACAAAATTTTTTAGGCTACCTCCTGTACACGTAAAGTGGGGATGTTTTTTTCTCGTCTACCCCATGGTGTAGGCTGTGGTCGGATAGGTGTTTCAAAAATATTGCAGGTTTGTGCAGCAATTTTTCGATTAAGGGATCTGTTTCTAAAATATTAAGCTTTAAAGTGCTAACTTTTGTTGGAGTCAAGTGTCCCCCCCCCCCATGCCAGCTAAACGGTTAGTTTTGGATATATGAAAAAGTCACGGTAGTAGTATATACAAAGAAGTTAAAAGGAAAACTATCAAAGCTAAGTAGACTTTACAAGTTCACGAGTAATAGTCAACCAACTTACATTTGCAGTTGGCATGTATGAGAGAACATGTTTTTCAACTACAATGTTAAGTTTGTTCTTGGGATAAATTCATCCCAACTACGGAACCCTTCATTGTGCGTGGTCTGATACGCACTTGGCCGGTTTTTTTTTTTACTAAAGTAAAAAACGTAGTGTTATATATTGTACGGTGGTACGGAACTCTTCATGTGCGAGTCCGATTCGCACTTAACTAATTTTCTTAATATTTTTAGGTGCAGGCTTAGCTAGGGTGTGCTGGCCTAGTAACTAGGTAATATTTTACAGGGAGTTACCAATGTGGCTTTTTCATTCGGTACGGTATTTCTGGGTTCATTTAGGACATCGCTCACATGCTATAGCTACATTGTCGCGATAACGGGAACTACACTTCGCGCGTTCTCTGTTGTACAGCGAGACGTCGAGCGGTGTGCGAGAGAGAGTACTCCAAGTGTAGTTCGCGTTATCGCGACAATGTAGCCGTAGCATTAGAACACACAGAGAGCTAAACCAGAAAGTTCGTGCTTCTTTTACGAAAATATGCTACACTACAGTTACTAGCGGTCCAGATTCTTTTTTAATCCGCTTCCAACAAATAATTAATAATATGTAGGTAACTGATTTGTCAACTGTATGTCTGTCTGACTCCAAACATTTGAGCCACCTAGGTGGGCTGAGTCGTCCCACTCAAGTTGTCCAATATTGGCCACACTTCAGCGTGCTCCAACTCCACTCCACATACAGACAACAAGAGGCCTATCGGAGTAGATAGTAACACGTCAATTGACATTGAAGTGTGAATATCGACCGTTAAGTATGGACAAGATCGACGAATAGTCAAGACTGATACAGGACCATAGTTACAGCATTTTGAGCCCTGTAATTAATAGAAAAGTATAGGGACGAGGCACGCTCATAGCCCTATGAACGCACATTCCTATATTTTTCTGACAATATTATAAACGAAAGCATTTGTTTTGTTGAAGAAAATAAAAATGGCGGAGTTGCTAGTGTCTTGTAACTTTGTGAGACTTAATTATGTTGACACGCATTTAAAACTGAAGAAATGGATGATGATTTTAAATGGTAGGTACTGCGTTTTCTCTCACACACACATTGTAAAGGGTGCTTTTTAGAGAATTTTAAATTGATATTTAACACATATTTTTTTTATCCATGAAATTGGCTTTATTTGACAGATCATCTTATGGCTTTAATGTTTGAATATCAATTCGAGCATGTGGCCGCCGCAGCTGGCGCGTACATGGCGTAATTTGAAGGTCAAATTTTCACACACTCTTCGCAGTAATCTTCAGGCTGTATTTCAACAATAATGCGTCGAATGTTGGGATCCAAGTGCTCGTTTGTGTCTGGTTTATCGGCTTAGACATGCGACTTCACATATCCCCAGAGAAAATAATATAAATGTAATATAATGTAATGTAACGTATGTGTGTCAAATCGCACGTACGAGCATTTCTTGAAATTAGTCGTTCGTCAAATGTTTCTATTACTAAATTAAGCCAATAAAAAGTAAAGCTTTCAGTAAATTAAGCCTTCGCGTCAGCCGTGGCAGCCACATGACCGAAATCATATTCTAACAATAATGCCATAAAATTATCACATCACATTAACATTATAAAGGCGAAAGTTTGTGAGTGTGTTTATATATTTGTTACTCTTTCACGCAAAAACTACTGAACGTATTTCGATAAAATTTGGCACACAGATAGTTTATAACCTGGACTTATACATAGGATACTTTTTATTCCGATATTCCAACGGGTTCGAAACTTACGCGGGTGGAACCGCGAGGCGCTGCTAGTCTGTCAAGTAAAGCCAATTTCATGGATATTAAAAATCTTTTTCTGTGTTATATTTTAATCTAAATTTCTCAGCCTCTAAACAAAACATCCGATATCATAACAACATTTAACGTACAAAATCTCACCTATTCAGTATCTATACATATCGTTATATATTTACTATTATTATAATCATGTTGTGTCCAAGGCGAAGGCCTCCCTTCCGTGTATGTTTTTCATAATATTTAGTAAGAATTTAAAAAAACTGTTTACTCTGCAAAAGCTTACAATTCTGCTACCTAAGAGATAAGTAAGTACATACGCTGTAGCCTCTCACTTGTACTAAGATTTGTGGCTTCACTGACCTCTTCCAGTATCGAATGAAAGATTTATGGAGGTCGACATCCACTCTTTACACAAAGAAGGGGTCACAAAGTATGTGCCCCAGACTAAACATGCATATATTGATGTGTATAAGTACAAGGGTAGTAAATGTATTGAGTGGGATGTATTTATTTTAGTTTATATTGAATGTAGTTATCGGTAAAGTTGAGTAAGTCATTTTGATGGTCGCCGGTAAGAAAAGGGCTTCTTTCTTCTCTTGGTTGTTGTAAAAGGCAGGTAAGAGATTATTTATTACAATGATTAGCAACGTCAATATATTTAATTTCGACTTTGTAATCACCGATCATGGTGAGGAGTAGAATTATAATTCTTCTCATCACCATTCATCAGCTGGTCTACTTAATCGCGGTTTAACTCGCATGGTAGAGGGAACTTCTTCATTTACCTGGATAAAAGTATCATAGTAGCAAGTATCGTAGTAGTATTGGGTTTTTCTATCTGGAATATCTCAGTAGCAGCCCGGAGTCTGGATTTGTGCCCGGTAGATGGCAATAGGCTCGCCCCCTATTACGTGGGACTTGAACATAACTGGCGAAATGTGGGTGTACCATAATAGGTACTCCTCTGCCTAACCCTTCGGGGAAACAAGGCGTGATGTTATGTTTATGTAAAAAGTATCATTTATCGACGCCGAGAATCCATTTTTTTGTATCTCGAAAAATTACAAAATTACCTTTTAAGACCATTGGAATTAAAAAAATCTGCATCGGATGATCTAACCTTAGTTTTCCTACGACAACTTCTTTTAAAAAAAAAGTCAACGTCGCCGTCGTATCTGAATCGACTTTTTCTGCATTGTTTTATCAATTTTATTTTCAAAAGCTGTAAATCAACTTTTTTTAAACATTTTATAGACATCAAGCTACTACAATCTATTAAATTTCTTTAATAGATTTTCAACTTTATATAGCTTGAGCATTAGGTTCAGGCAGTTTCTGGTAGCTTGATATGCTGGCGTCTGTACATCAAAATTTCTCACATTATTTTGTGAGAGAAAGTACTTTGAAACGTCGTAAGTCGTTTCCAATGGCTTCCATATTTCGTATTATGTTTTAATTTAAGACACAGCAATATTGCTGATTGAAATTGAAATCCAAACATTTTTGTTATTAATAACATCATTGAAACAATTCGTGTTACAAAAACTAAGCTCTGTAAGTACTTCAGCCAATTCACGAGTCATTAAATGAGAACGTTTTTGGCTCTGGTGTAAAGTTCCACTTTTCAAGATACGCCAAAATCACTTTCCAGCACCGTTACGTTAATAGGGATGCTGACAAATTTTTTTTTGTCTGTTAGGTAGATTATTAAAAAAAATATTGGACACGTATTTTTTTCTTTTTTCATGTTATCAAAAGATTACGGCGATACATTGAGTTAAAATGTGGCATGAAGTCCCCACTCCCGAACTTTAATGCGTTTTATTTATCTGTCATTTTTTTATTAATATGATAAAGCAAAAAATACTTATCTTATATATTTTTTAATAAAATTTAGTAGTATTTTTGATAATAAAAAAATAATAGATAAGTATTTTCCGTCCGTCCCTATTCTGCTAAGATGTAGGTCTGTCTGTTTAAATAAATATCTAAAATTCAGCCAAGATGCCTATCGAAGTAGAACCTATCTAGCTAGGCCTTGAGAAACTTATAAAATTGGCAGCCGTTGATGCACCGAACAGCTTTGTCCTTGACCTTGATCATCTCTTTTGATGAGTCTTCAGAACTGAGTTAAGAGTCTCGATAAAGATTTTCTTTTTCATTAAGGTCAATGAAAATTAAGCCATTCTTCTGTTTTAATTAGTTTGATTATATGTCGATATCAGAGGGGCAATTTCCGTATTTTAGAGAATGGTCGCATTCTATAACAGTTTGCCAAACCTTTTCCCAACTGTGTTGGGATCGGCTTCCAATCTAACCGGATAAAGCTGAATACCAGTATTTTACATGGAGCAACTGTCTATCTGACCTCCACAACCTAGTTACTGGGTAATACGATACCCCTTGGATGGTAGTCAAAGATTCACGAATGACAGTCGGGACTGGGGATTACCGTGCTTTCCGAGGCATGAAGGGGTCTCGATAAGTAAGACTTTACTTGGTGACTACCCATCCACGAAACAACCGCGGCAAGCGTAGCTTAACCTTCGATCGACCCATGTGGCTGTTATTATTTAGCCACGAGCCCTTTTCTCAATCTGTCAAAAATATCTCTAATTAATTTTTCTTCATTTTTGACATTGACATTGTTTAAAAATATGCAAATTGCCTTTGTGCCAAACCTAAAGATTCACCTAGGTAAATTAAATATGTTTTAGATCCCTGTATAAATAACTAACGCTTCCTATATCCATATATAAATAACTAGTGTTTTCCCTTATTTTTTAAAAACACTATTAAAACAAAAATGTAATATTATTGTTATCAAAAAAACCTGATACACGTTATTATTTATTTTCGGTCTTAAAAGCACAAATACAGTTTCGAGTTAATCGGACCGCGCGTTAAAATTCTTCCATACAAACTTTGACATACCCCAATCCCCCTTTAGGGGATAGATAAGTATTCATGTCAAGTTTCAAGTTTAATAAATCAAGAAATAAGATTTTTCATACAAACCAAATCCCCCCTTTTCACCCCGTTGGTGGTCGAATTTCCGAAAATCCTTCCTTAGTGGATGTTTACAATATACAATGTGTCTGTACACAGTGTGACGAAAATTAAGGGTGAGGTACAGACCATCAAACTGAACAACTTTCTCCTGGGGACCAACATCGTAATCGCAAAAAAAATATCAGTCGTCTCAAACATTTGTTCGAGTAGGTATTGAACTTTTGTATGGGATGACTGATTTTTTTTTCACGATTACGATGTTGGTCCCCGGGAAAAAGTTGTTCAGTTTGATGGTCTTTACCTCCCCTTTAAGTTTTACTATTCCGAAACCAGACACCCTGTATAAGGCATCAACTGCCAAAATTTTAAGTTTGTAGCCCCAGCGGTTTAGGCTCTGCGTTGATGAATCAGTTCAGTTAGGACAAGAAATAAGGTATATACATATGTATAGATAGATAGATAGCAATTTACTCATTTCATTATACTAACACTTCCATTCCTGTTTAAAAGCTCTAAGAGTCTAGACTCTAGAGAATAAAAAAGCAGACCTAGTTTTTTCTCTAGGTAATTTCCCCCTTTTCAAACAAGAGTGACACTGGCTAGTGGCAAGTGCCTTATATTTGTATAAAACTTTCTAAAGCCCTCAACTAGACTAGGTAGGATAATAATATTCATCGGATGCCTAATGGAAATATGAATTATTCTGACGTAAGCATCTACTGGAGTTGACTGTCGTATGCACTAACACTAGGCGACACCTAAATAAAAACGCGATGTTAGGTTTTCAACTTTCGGCGCTAATCCGAGGGTTGAAAATCCAATAGCGCCTTTAGGCATTAATTCAGGTGTCGCGTAGTGTTAGTGAAAATTGGCATTAATGGAATAGTTGAAGGCTAGGTTGCTTTCAAAGTTTAGGCTGTCAGTCAAATGTTGTGGTTGGCAGTGAAAATCTATTAGGTAGGTAGTATAGTGACCAGACTTTTCTAGATGTATTTTAGAGGTTTTCCATTACACAAATGATAATAAATATGTACCATCGCGGATATTTGCCAAAAAGTGGTTCACCGCAAATGTCCGCGATGGTACCTACTTATTTATGGGAAATATTTAACTGATCCTCTAATAACTTATTGGGCTTCTAATGATGCACACTTTTTAAAATGAATGAACTTCTTTTTAACTTTCTGGCCTTTTTTCATAGTTGTTCGCAGTAACTAAGCTCAGACTGCGATTTTAATAAATTCAGAAATAATTTTCTCTCTAAAGTGAGGAAAATAATGGTATTCCTCCTTGAAATCTTAACAATCAATCGGCCTAGCCTTTTCCCAACTATATCGGGGTCAGCTTCCACAGTCTAACTGGATGCAGCTGAATACCAGTATTTTACATGGAGCGACTGCCTATCTGACCTCCACAACCCAGTAACTGGGTAATACGATACCCCTTGGTAAAACTGGTTGCCAGACTTTCGGGCTTCTGACGACCCGTAACGACTGTCAAAGATCTACGAATGACAGCCGGGACCAACGTCTTAACGTGCTTTCCGAGGCACGGAGGAGTCTCGGTATGTAAAGATGGTCACCCATCCACGGACAACCCCAGCAAGCGTAGCTTAACCTGATGGATCGACCCGTGCGGATATTATTAATCAGTCATGAGCTCTTCCTTGAAATCTTAACACATGCCTACATTAATGAGCTGTGGCTAGCACTACAATTAAGTTCTTTAAAATTCTTAATTTTCCTCGAAGTAATTATCTTAAGATACCTGCTGAATTCAATTAATTGGTCTATTTCATGATGAAGTTTCATACAAACAACTCATTCCACATTTTTGATGAAATGAATATTTAAATTTACAGACTTCATCAACGTAATTACGTTTAAAATTTCATTCGCCTGAAAATTCCTATTAAAATTTTATATTTATTTTAAAGCATAAAACATATCATCACACCTGAATTCTCCGAAGGGTTGGACAGAGGTGTACCTATATTATACGCACATATTTATTTTAATTGAGATTATATCTTCGTACTCTAACACCTAAAAGTAAACGAAAATTATTATTATAACAGTGTAAATTTCAACACAAAGGTCTGTAGGACCTCACCTCATTAAGGGTTAAATTCTAAATATTCATACACATAACACTGCTGAATTCAAAAGTCTATTAAGTCTCTTTATGCTAATAACAGGGTGTTGTACTTCATTTAGGCGTGTATTCAATTTATTGATATACATGCCTTAATTACGTGTTTGATGAATGAATGGGGAATTCAAATAGGGAATTATGAATGTTACCAGTGGTGGTCTGGGGCACAGTTCCTAGTTCCTCTAATAATGGTAAAACCTGTCGTAGTTTCGCAAAGTATACATACAGGCTTAAAAAATATGTTATGTACCTATATCTAAAAGACAAAAGCTTAGTAATAATTAGATATTATGTAGACTTACCTACCTACGACATGTCCCGGAATTAACGCACAACTCATTAAGGGGTCATTGTACTCATCATTATGAACATTTATGTTTGCAGAACTCGTCAAAATGTAGGGAGCAGCAGTTTTTTGTCACGAGATTGATTTGGTCCCATAGTAAAAATTGTTCATAATTATGAGTACAATGAACCCTTAAGAGGTTGTAAGTTAATTCCGGGACATTTGTATATCTTAACCAAAAGTGTTACAAGTTAAAATTGTTTTCTTAATCTTTTAAAGTACCATTTAGGTATTACTATGCCGTAATGGCCCAGTGAGTAAGGCCTAGCCTCTCATGCACGAGGTTGTGGGTTCAAATCCGGGCAAGTACTAATATGACATTTTCAATTCATATGTACTTTCTGAGTTTATCTTGGACGTTGCTGACATCGGTGAAAGGAAAACATTGTAAGGAAACCTGGACTGATAGATAGATTAGTCTGAAATCGCCAACCCGCCTTGAGCAAGTGTGGTGATCAATGCTCGTGCCTTCTCTGTATGAGAAGAGGCTTTGCCCTGCTGTGGGACAGTAATAGTTTGGTATTATATTATTATTATATTATTGTGGCGGCATATCTACATCGCCACAATGGAACGCGTTACACTGACGTCACGCAAAATCCTGCATCGCGCAATCAAAGTTTACCGCGCGACTAGCATATATACAACATCCCGACATCAACCGTCGGGCGGTAGCCCACCAGACACAACACCCGTCTGGTCGGAGAATCCTCCCTTTTCTATAGAGGGTGAGTGAACTTTACACCCTGTTCCTCATATCTCTATATTATTTAGGCGTTATTAAAACCAATGATAAGTAAACAGGAATCGCACCAAGTCAAAAAATCTGCTAAAACATGGCAATTTTTTTATAAATTATTCAAATAAAAAACTTTGACTTATTTAAGAGTTGATAAATAAAATTATAAAATTATATCCTAACTTAACTAAAACTATTCACAAGCTAAAATATGGCGTCAAAAAATTCCTCCGCATCGCTGTCGACTGGTAATGTACCCAAGAGACTGGCGGCATTGCCTCGTTGTATGGCAATGCTTAGCCTCTGGCCAAGGTAAAAGCCGGCCCTTGGGTCACGGGAAGTGTCAACTAGCCGTTTGGAGATTTCGTTAAACAAACCATGAGCGCTCAGACACCACGGCCCGAGGGTTTCAACCCCAAACGGCTCGAAAATATAATTACCGACAACAAACATTAAAACTAACTTGTTATAGAGGAACTTTCCAAAATTAATATCATTTCAACAGTAAAAATGATCAATACCGAAACTTTGTAACATAAAATTAAATTAGAAGAAGACATAGAAAAAGGCCGTTCCGTCTTCCTTAAAATCGTTATCAAAACATTCAGTAATTAAAGAATATTTTGATACATATCTACATTATATTCTGAGTAATTATTGGTTTTGTTATATCTGTTCGTTTCCCGAGGGCTCGATATTAATGTTTCTGCTCTTGTAATTACGGGGTATGGTATGGGGTACGCGAGGTGGGTATGTAAATGTACATTATGTTTTAGGGAACAGCTATTATCTTGTAAATGATTTGATTTTGTATTTCTATTTGACTATTTGGGACCGCCTCGTTGGTCTAGTGGTCGCAAGCGCTACTGCTGAGCATGAGGTCTTGGGTTCGATTCCCTGGTCGGGCAAAGTGTTATTGGATTTTCCATCTGGTATTTCTCAGTAGCAGCCCGGAGTCTGGATTAGTGCCCGGTTGATAGCGATAGGCTCGCCCCCTATTACAAGGGACTTAAACATAACAGGTGAAATGTGAGTGTACTATAGGTACACTCCTGCCTAACCCTTCGGGGAAACAAGGCATGATGTTATGTTATGTTCAAGTTTGTTGCGCCACTTCTTCTTCCCAGCTAAAGCACTAGGAAGTGGTGAAGGGCGGGCGTGATGGGGTATTGTCTTATGTAATTTTGAAGTTCAAAAAGTGTTGATTCTCAGCCTAGTTTGAATAAATAACTTTTTGCTTTGATTTTTTGATAGTTTAAATAATAATAAAAGCGTGTTAAAAATATGAGAAAGATCCAACGATGGGATTATTATCGGATCCATTAGGATCGGTGCCATTTCCGATTATCTGTAATTAGTTAATTCCTTTACTATTTATTTATAATTCTTAATTACAATATACAAGATAACACTAATATAGATATATATATATATAATTATTATGTACAAGTATACAATAAATAATACAACAATAAAAAAGGGGGGTAGAGCTCATTGGGCATCAATAAATTCGTCCACATTGCTGTCAATGGGAAAAGTGCCCAAAAGGCGGGCAGCATTACCATGTTGGATGGCAATCTTTGGGCTAAAATTAGGCCAGCCTTCTGGTCCCGTAAAGAGTCGACTAAACGCTTGGCAATGTCCCGAAATACTCGATGAGCCCTCGGACCCCAAGGCTCAACCCCAAAAGGCTTAAACATATAGCTCCTAATAAGGTCGTTATATTTGCGCCTTTTGAGGTTTTCTGTACCTGCAGCAGCCGCCCCAGCACAGCCCGCCGTGCTAGGAAGATGGGTTGGCGCGAGGGTGTCGACACAACTTGCATCCCACACCAAAGGACTACCCAACTTCCAAGACATTGCGGCCATTTCCCTTTTCCTTTACTTGGTTGAAACAATATTGCAACACTAATTTGTAACTCATGACGTCATGTAAGGAAGATGTACGATTATTTATATACACATTTTACTCCAACTTCCTTTTTTGCTGCACTTGCAAACATAAGTATTTGCTCACCGACTTCACTGCTACACTAAACAGTATTTACATACGTCCCGCTTCTACTTAAGTACATATGTTATTCACCCTCTTGTAGGTACATACGCACTCATGCGCGTATCGAAACATTAGGAAAACAAGACTAGATCTCTGCAAACATAAGACGAGTGTACAATGATTGTGGAAATAAACAAATTATAGTTTATTTAGATGTACGAGACTTTAACGACACGAAATATTTCGGATAGGTAACTTTATTCTATTATTTTTCGGTTGAACTTTTTTAATACCCACACTGCAAAGTTCCACAGTAATGTTATAGAGTTTACCTATAGTAATTTAATACTAATGTAACAATAACAAAGCTAAGGAGTTTTTATTTCAACGCGCTAATCTCTACAACTTCCAGCCAGATTTGAAAAATTCTTTTCGCATTTGATAGCTCAATTCAAGAATTGAGCTATCAAATGCAACAACAAACAACAAAACAAACAATTTCATTTTATTTCATATAACCTTCCTCAAGAGGAAGGTTATATGAAATAAAATGATATTGTTTATTCTGTAAATAGGATATCGGAATCACTTTTACACGTCATATTAAAAAAAAAAATTAAAGCTAGATGGAGTCGACATTTCCTATCTGTCTACCCCTGAGAAGAAATGGCGAAACAAACTCAGGGGTCAGTCTCTTTTAAAGTCCAGACATAATCTTGGTCAAATCATGTGAGGACCATGTAGATCCGTGTCTGAAATGGTCTTTTGAGGAAAGAACCACACAAATTTGAGTGGACCTATCCAGTCAGTGCAAGCGTTTGTCAGTAATCGTGTAGCTCAACTCAGGACTTAAGGAGCTCAACGACTTGACGAACAATACCAAAGAAAGAACATTTGGGTAGGCCGCATAAAGTACTTAAAATTCCAGACCATCATTAAAAATAACTGAGAAAGAAATAAAAATAGATGACCCACATAGTGCTCAAATTCACAATAATTAAAGTAAAATAATACTTTTAAAAGTAAATATTCATTTCATTTTGTATATTATATTCAACAATGTCAATATGTATATAAAATATGCTATTTAACATCACGGTACGACCCTTAGTAGCCGATCAAAAATATAAAAAAAGTCAGAAAGAACGCTAAGCGAAAACGTAGTAACAGCGCGGGCGGGCGATGCAATGCGACGCAGTCGGTCGTGGGAATAAGAACTGTCACGCGGACGAAGTTGCGGACAGAAGCTAGTGCATCTTAAAAAATATCAAAACAATTGTTTTATATACGACACGTTTTCAATGTTAGAAGTTTCTCTCTGGGGGTCTAAAGTAGCCTGGACCCTGATGACTACCTCGTTGGTCTAGTAGTCGCAAGCAGTACTACTAAGCATGAGGTCGATTCCTAGGTCGAGCAGTGTTTTTGGGTTTTTCCATCAGGAATTTCTCAAAAGCAGTCCGGAGTCTGGATTTGAGCCCGGTTGATGGCAATAGATTCACCCCCTATTACATAGGACTTAAACATAACTGGCGAAATGTGGGTGTACTATAGAGTATACCTCTGCCTAGCCCTATAGGGATTACAGGCGTGATGTTATGTTCTTAAAGCTTTAAAGACCGTCCCGTCCCCACATCACAACCCGTTATATCTCAAGTGGCCTCTCGAATTTAATACTGCGCTAGCCACTAGAAGAACAAGATTACCTGTCGTACATTTCTTGTTTTTTTTCAGCGTTCGCAAACCTGAGAGTCTCTTCAGCAGTATTGTATGAAGGCTTTTAAATTTTTCCTTTTTACCGCACTGCGATATTTTTAGGTAGAAGATTTTATTTTTGTGTTTGTCGCAATGTTTGGGTAGGAGATTGGCTAAACATATTGGGGTGTTAGCTGTAAATGATAGAACATAAGTAAAATCGAGTTTGCTATAGATATTACATACATTTTATCAATTTATACATAACGGTAGCTGGTATTGAGAAAACTGCTTGCTGGCAAGGATATTTATACGGTAGAATAACCAAATATTTGTCACCTTTTCTGTGATGGCGGGGCACCTGTCGATCAATCAATTTTCGATAACGTGCTTGTCACGTTTTGTCGTGACTGGTGGAAAATATGGCACATTCTGACGTAGTCAACGTTGAACGCGGCGAGCTTGCCATATATACAAGGTGTCACATAAATAACGCACAACCTCTTAAGGGATTATTGTACTCATCATTATGAACAACTTTTACTATGGAACCAAACCTGAAATCGCGCAAAAATAATCAGCTGTTCCCTACATTTTGACGAGTTATGCGAACATAAATGTAGGGAGCAGGTGAATTTTTTTTTCGCGATTTCAGGTTTGGTCCAATAGTAAAAATTGTTCATAATGATGAGTACAGTGACCCCTTAAGAGGTTATGCGTTATTTATGTTACACCTTGTATAACTGATCTTGAATTCATGATAACAGTTTAACTATATGGTATACCGTTGTTAGCTTTGATGGCTAGAAAGAACGTAGAGATAAAAATCTAGGTAGATTTTATTCTATTTTCTACCTGACTTGAAAAGAAAAACTTACAAGTCCTTAAAACGTTTCACAGAAACATCTAACATATTCCATCTTGACGGATTACTAAGGAAAAGCAACACAGAGGGCGTTGAAAATAAAATATTCTTTGAAACTCGGCGCATAGAAAAGGTTGTGCTGGTAAAAATTCTTGTTCGCATGCATTTATTTGGCGGGAGTATTACTGGTATCATCCTAGTTTCGAGCAAGCGCTTTGCAGAAATACATTACGAGGGGCACGGTACATTAGGCGACAGATGCCGAGATACCAAAAGATGGGAATTAAAGCTTGAAAGGCTACGAAGAATTATACATAGTACGTTAAACAAGGATATATGTAGGAAGTTGTACATTACTTCAATTAAAACCACGCCGTGGTCACGACCCTATTTTTCATTCATGACCATCTAGGCCAACAATCTTGGGTTCCAGTCTTCAGACTAACACAGGCAGACGCAAAGAAGTTTGAAGCTGGGGCTACCTACTTTCAAGATTCTTTATGTTACTAACCAACAGCCATAAATTGGCTTAACTCATCATCTGCCTAGCCTTTTCCCAACTATGTTGGGGTCAGCTTCCAGTCTAACGGGATACAGCTGAATACCAGTATTTTACATGGAGCGACTGCCTATCTATCCTCTACGACCCAGTTACTGGATAACACGATAGCCCTTGACTTACCAGTCTTAACTGGTTGTCAGACTTTCGGGCTTCTGACGGCCCGTAACGACTGTCAAAGATCAACAAATGACAGTCGGGAC
The DNA here is from genome assembly GCA_947568875.1 of Fissipunctia ypsillon. Lineage (NCBI taxonomy): Eukaryota > Metazoa > Arthropoda > Insecta > Lepidoptera > Noctuidae > Fissipunctia > Fissipunctia ypsillon. The sequence goes on along the minus strand of OX387656.1, from coordinate 5,802,271 downwards.
TAACAGCTTAACGTGCTTTCCGAGGTATGGAGGGGTCTTGGTATGTAAAGATGGTCACCCATCCACTGACCATCAATTGGCTTAATTATCCTTAGAATATTAGTATTGCCTTGTAAGATTGAGATCTGACGGCAATAACTCAATGATGATACAATTAAGCAGTACCAGACTTTTAGGAAAAACAATGATAATACCACTTATCTAACAAAAGGTATTTACACGGCAGATGTGAGTGGAAACGCCCGCCGGGAGGGTACGCCCTAGGAAGACATATAGAGATCATATTGGTGATGTTCTTCAGAAAGGTCAGGTGCGTAGTACTCGCAACCGGCGTGCGTATATGACCAGATGTATGAATGTAAACGAGGCAAAAGGAGTATGTAAGGATCGTAGCAGTTGGCGTTCTGTAGTTTCTGCCTACCCCCATGGGAAGAAGGCGTGAGTTTATGTATGTGTATGTAATACCACTTATATTTTTAAATATTTAACTTGAACCACTCAATAGAAGTTAAGTTACGCACATAATAAAATAGGGGAGTGTGTGGGTGGTGTTATCAAGTCTTGAAGTAAATGGGTTTCAAAAGACATTAAAGGGATGGAGAGACACATTTAAAGGGCATCACGCACGAATTGATGTAAATGTTAACATTTGAAAGAATTGTACCTGTGGTAACTGCCCCGTTGGTCTAGTGGTCGCAAGCGCTACTGCTGAGCATGAGGTCCTGGGTTCGATTCCTAGGTCGGGCAAAGTGTTATTGGGTTTTTCTATCTGGAATTACTCAGTAGCAGCCCGAAGTCTGGATTTGTGCCCGGTAGATGGCAATAGGCTCGCCCCTATTACATGGAACTTAAACATAACTGGCGAAATGTGGGTGTACTACTACCTCTGCCTAACCTTTCGCGGAAACAAGGCGTGATGTTGTGTGTTATGTAGAAAGGATGGTTGCATAAAGTAAAATTTGTAAATTAGAATACTATGTAAGATTAAAGATTTTAAAATTCTCAAAAACTTAGAACTAAAACTAAAACTTAGATAAATAAATAAATAAATAAATAAAAAACTTGTTTGTAAATAAATGTAGGTTGGTAACCTACTAATATTGTTAATGTGTAATTTTGTGAATATATTATTTCCTATGTAAGCTCGATTGCACATAAAAGACAGAACGGATTTGGATGAAATATGCCACGCAGATAGACCATGTCCTGTATCTTCTATCTATACATAGTATGTTATGAAGTCGCTTTCCGCCTCTCTTTGTCTGTATATTCGCTAACTCCTCCTAAACCACGCAACGGATTTTGATGCGGTTTTCAACATCAGTTAGATAATTTTTCATAAAGGTTTATATATTATAATAAAATCTAATTAAGTTTTTATGTAAGTAAAAAAAAAAACAATGTTTTGCAACCAAGTCGCCGAAAAAGAAATTTTACATTTTTATGATGACATAAAAATGATGTACTGGAGAACTGTAGTTCTTCTGAAATCCTAAAGAAAACTCCGCGATAGCATATCTCTATCTGTTACGGTTGACTCACAGTAGCCATTACTGTCATTAAAACTTTAATTAAAAATTGCGCTACTTGCGACGCTATTTACTCTTCATCATCTGCCTAGCCTTTTCCCAACTATATTGGGGTCGGCTTCCAGTCTAACCGGATGCAGCTGAATACCAGTATTTTACATGGAGCGACTGCCTATCTGACCTCCACAACCCAGTTACTGGGTAACATGATACCCCTTGGTAAGACTGGTTGTCAGACTTTCGGGCTTCTGACGACCCGTAACGACTGTCAAAGATCCACGAATGACAGCCGGGACCAACGGCTTAACGTGCTTTCCGAGGCACGGAGGAGTCTCGGTATGTAAAGATGGTCACCCATCCACGGACCAACCCCGGCAAGCGTAGCTTAACCTGATGGATCGACCCATGCGGCATTACTCTTATTCATTATTAATCCTTATCCAAATAAATATGATAGTATTCTTGGGCATTAAATGTAGATTATGATTGTCTTTAACGGTAGGTATATCATTCTAATGAATACTATAAAATATATCAACACATCACAAGCTCAGACATTCAACGTTACGAGCTTTGACCTGAGCGTTGAGGGCTTTTCCCATGGATAGCTATTCTAGGTATACATAGCCGTCAAACCGTAGCATTCAAACAAAATTTGTTTATATTGTGTAACGAAAAGTCAGCCGCAAACATTGTTTATAAATAAATTCTATAATCAAAGGCAGTACCTACACATTTTTCACTTCTTTTTTTAAATATTACACCCGTGCGAAGCCGGGGCGAATCGCCAGTTATAACATAAATTCTATCTGAGTACATGAAGTAATTTCCGTAGGATATATGTACATATAGAAACCTCGGGAAACAGCTATCTCGTACATACACGTGAATAAAAAAAAACCACGAATAGTTTTATGTTTACAGCAGGTTTTTTTAAATTCTCGCTACCGCTTGCAAGTGCCATAATGTACCATTCTCTCTAGACGAAACACATTAGGCACGATATAACGGTACATTAGGCAAGGTGCAGATGCGCGGTAACTCGGCAGCAGAGCTATTTTCATGTGATAAGGGTACGTACATACGGTGTAGTCCGCCCGCCCCTTAAATTTATTACAATGGATGGTGGGTAAAAAGAAATGCTTAAAAATGAATTATGAACAGTGTTTTATTTTCTTTGGTGCATGCATGCAGAGTGTGGAATGAAAGTAATGTGACGATAAATGTGTTTATAGGGAACTATAAATGCAACTATTAGTGTAGCTGTTGGAAAACAGCTGATATTATATGTTGCTATTTTATTATTAAGGTAAGTATCAGTTACATATTATCATGCAAATGTTTTCAATAAAAACATTTTTTACAAAAAAAAAAAAAAAAAATGACTTCCAAAATAAAACACTACAAAGCGAAAAATAACTTTAAATTCGGAAGTCGGTCTCTTTGGATCTGTATTATAAGTTTTTGGCACTGACTTACGAAATTAAAGTTATTTTTCACTTTGTAGTTTTTTTTTTTTTGGAAGTCGGTTGTTGTTTTGCGAAAAAGTTTTTTATTTTACACTTTTTAGTGGTACGTTTTGTAATTTATCTAAGTTACAATAACCTAGTATCAACTACTCATCACCTTTTACAAAATATTGCTTTTCCCGATGCAGGGACATTAATTTTTGAGGAGTTCTCCTGGTATTTCACCATCAGTGCCACTTCACCATATGCATTGTAACGCGCATTATTTGCTTAGCAACCATTTTAACAACCATACCAACCATGTTTTTAGCAACCATTTTTTTTTTTTTTTTGTAATCGAATCGCAACCCGTGAAATACTTATTATTGAGTAATTCCGGTGGTCTTAATCATCAGTTCCACTTCACCAAATGGTGATTTTCGAGAGCAAAAGAACAAGTTACTAAAATACTCAAATCGCTATAGGTGTGCCTATAATAATTGAAGAGTTTCCTCGATTTCTCCAGGATCCTATCATCAGATTCTGACTTAATGACAATGGCACCACCAGAAAAGTATACCCTTTAAAGTGAAAAAGATTTTTCCAAATCGGTCCAGCCGTCTTCGAGTAATCGGAGAATACACATTAAAAAAAAGATTACGACGAACTGAGAACCTCCTCCTTTTTTTGAAGTCGGTTAAAAAACAACAACCGACTTCCAACAAAAAACACTACAAAGTGAAAAATAGCTTTAATTTCGGAAGTCGGTGGCAAAATAACTAAAACAAAAATCCAAAGACACCAACTTCCGAAATTAAAGTTCTTTTTTGGAAGTCGGTTGTTTTTTTTTTTTGAAAAAAAGTTTTTTACTTTTCACTTTTTAGTTGTGGTACCTACCCCACATCAATTCGTATACCACCACTTGCTATGTAAACAACAGTGACAGGAAGTATTATAACAGCATCAAGATACACAACGTGGATTAAATACGTATTATGGAAGCTAACTCAAAACCTACCCAAACAAAGTTAATAAAATTTATATAGGACCACCGCGCCAGTTTCTTCTACTACATGAATAAAGAATTTTCAAAATTAGTCCATAACTGACGAAAATATATATGAATAAACATAAAAAAAACATACAGACGAACATATAACCTCCTCCTTTTTCGAAGTTGATAATAATACTCTCTAGGACAGACAAGTAGGTCTAAAAAGAGAGCGAACCTAAAGTCATTAACATAACATAACATAACATAACATAACATAACATAACATAACATAACATAACATAACATAACATAACATAACATAACATAACATAACATAACATAACATAACATAACATAACATAACATAACATAACATAACATAACATAACATAACATAACATAACATAACATAACATAACATAACATAACATAACATAACATAACATAACATAACATAACATAACATAACATAACAACATAACATAACATAACATAACATAACATAACATAACATAACATAACATAACATAACATAACATAACATAACATAACATAACATAACATAACATAACATCACGTTTTGTTTCCCCGAAGGGTTAGGCAGAGGTGTACCTATAGTACACCCACATTTTGCCATTAATAGGGGGCGAGCCTAATGCCATCTACCGGGCACAAATCCAGACTCCGGGCTGTTACTGAGAAAAGCCAAAGTCAAAGCAAAAAAAAAAGCAAAGTCAAAGCCATCAATTAGCCATTTGAGCAAAGTCATCAATTAGGCACAAATTATAAAAGCGCACATTGGGTCTAGCCCAATGTGCGCTTTTATAATTTAAAACAACTAGTAATGATATTATCGTGGACGTCCACGTCCACATTCATAAAATGTATGAAAATATATGCATGTTATAACGTCATCGTTGACGGAAATTTAAAAGCGTCTTCATAAATTTCCATAGGTACATTTTATTTCCCTGTGATAAGCCGTGACGTAAACATGGACGTCCATAGACGCCCTTGTGACCAACGAGACAGTCAAACTAATAGTAACCTTCGAAAAAGGAAAATTATATCCGAAGCTGCCTCCTCAATTTCCATACCTCAGAGGTTAGGTACCTTGTCACTTAAACCTGACATTATTCTCAAAAAGGTCCACTAAAACGTTCAGATATTACCAAGAAACATGACAGACAGACTTTCAAATTGAGAAAGACACACAAAAATGAACGCAAAAGTAAAAGATAAAGGATTTGTGGCTATGCTAGGACTGCGATGAAACAGTCGTACATATTTAAAGAGGCCACAAGTTCAGACGTTGATTTTCGATATAACAAAGGTCTGACACGATCAGAAGACAAGATAGTTAGACCAGTAATGAATATTGTATTAGTTCTAGAAGTTATGGATCTATTTTGGAAATATTGAAGTTGGTGACTATGTTATTTAATGATTGTTTATTGGGCTAAATCGATATTGTAAGTTAGCTTCTAATGGGTTTATAATGGACCTACATTTACTAATCGGTCCAATCTTCAGTATCATCAAAATACTTATGACAGTGGTACAAGTCCACCACTAAGCATGGCATGATCGTTGCTGTCATCATCACTAAGCATGGCATGATTGTTCCTGTCATCATCACTAAGCAAGGCATGATTGTTGCTGTCATCATCACTAAGCAAGGCATGATTGTTGCTGTCATCATCACTAAGCATGGCATGATTGTTGCTGTCATCATCACTAAGCATGGCATGATTGTTGCTGTCATCATCACTAAGCAAGGCATGATTGTTGCTGTCATCATCACTAAGCAAGGCATGATTGTTGCTGTCATCATCACTAAGCATGGCAAGATTGTTGCTGTCATCCTCACTAAGCATGGCATGATTGTTGCTGTCATCATCACTAAGCAAGGCATGATCGTTGCTGTCATCATTACTAAGCATGTGCTGTCATCATCATTCTTGGTGAACTTATCACAATACAAGGTGGCAGGTCCATTGACGCGCAGCCTGTAACCATGGATTCAGTAGATGATTCTGAACCTGCCAGTATTAAAATTTGCTGTTCCATACATTTTGACTGCATAGGTATTGCACTTTTTAACCGACTACCAAAAAAGGAAGAGGTTATTCTATGAAAATAGATTTCTTTTTAACATAATATAGGCACTTCGTTCGACGACACTACTTTCCGCCTCGCTGCTTCCCTGCGACTAGGAGCTCCTTGTTGTTCTCCTCATCGCTGTCACTGTGGCGAAGTTGTCAACAGCCTCGGACACGGCCTGTCTTGCAGCCGAAATGTGGGTCGGATAACGCGGCACGCGAACATTAAAAACATCATCCGACGAGCCCTTGTCACCGTTGGCGTTCCAGCTGTATTAGAACCCAATGGCTTGGCACGTGACGATGGCAAGAAACCGGACGGCATGACTTAATTTCCATGGAAGGTGGGTAGGCCTTTAGTGTGGGACGCAACTTGTGTCGATACTCTTGCGCCATCCTATCTTCCTGGCTCGGCGTGCTGTGTTGGCGCTGCTGCTGCGGTTGCGGTAAACCTCAAGTGGCAAAAGTTTATTAACCTTATCGGTAATTATATTTTCGAGCCGTTTGGGGTTGACACCCTCAGGCCGTGGAGTCCGAGCGCTCATGGTTTGTTCAACAAAATCTCCAAACGGCTGGTGGCCACTTCCCGTGACCCAAGGGCTGGCTTTTATTTTGGCCAGAGGCTAAGCATTGCCATACAACGTTGCAATGCCGCCAGTCTCTTGGGTACATTACCAGTCGGCAGTGGCCTAGATACGTTCCCAAAGGATGGAGGGAAGTGAAAGTAATATTCATCCCCAAGCCAGGTAAGGTTGACTACACAAGCGCCAAATCCCACCGACCAATCAGCCTGACCTCCTTTCTACTGAAAACTCTGGAAAGGCTGTGTGATAGGGAGCTTAGGGACGGCGCTCTGAAAACCATACCGCTACACGGTAACCAACACGCATACAGCTCGGGTAAGTCGACCGAATCTGCTCTTCATTCAGTGGTCAGCCAGATTGAGGAAGCGATTTACCAACAAGGCTCCTGCCTGGGCACTTTTATAGACATCGAAGGAGCTTTCGACAAAACCAACTTCTCCAGCATCAGCAGTGCCCTCTCCAGACATGGAGTAGATCAGGTACTAACGGATTACAAACATGTTAAGCAAACGAGTGGTTCGCCTTGAGGGGGAGCAGCAGTTGGCCATGTTAGCCAGAGGCTGTCCCCAGGGAGGGGTGCTGTCCCCCCTCTATGGAATTTGGTTATTAATGACCTCATCACCAGACTCAACGCCAAACGCTTTCATACAGTAGGGTATGCAGACGACCTCGCAATCCTTGTATCGGGGAAGGTGACAGGAACTATCTGCAACCTCAGTCAGCAAGCGCTACGTATCGTAGAAAGATGGTGCAGAGAATTTGACCTATCAGTGAACCCCACTAAAACTGAACTGGTCATGTTTACTCACAAGCGAGCATTAGGCCCATTTCGCCTACCAAAACTGTTCAATACAGAACTCCAGCTGGTCAACAAAGTCAAAAACCTCGGGGTTACTTTAGACAGTAAGTTAAACTGGAGTAGTCATTTAGACAATAAACTAAATAGGGCCTGCATCACCTTCTGGCAGTGCAGGAGAATGATAGGTAAGAAGTGGGGCCTATCCCCCAAAATTATACTATGGCTGTACACCACTGTGATCCGCCCCATGATCACCTACGGGGCCGTGGTCTGGTGGCCCCGAACCAAGTTAGTTACAGCCTGCAACAAACTGCAACGCATGCAAAGACTAGCCTGCATGGCAATTACGGGCTGCATGAGGACTACTCCGACTGCAGCAATGGAAGCCATGTTGAGTTTACCACCGCTCCACCTGTTTATACAGCAGGAAGCGACGATGGCGGCGGTACGTCTTAATACACTGAATCTCTGGGGTAAGAGAGTCACACCACACACCGTGCTGCTTGAGGGACTCAACAAGGAGTTCCCCATTACGAAAGCCATAAATGACTGGGTACCCAAACAATTTATCTTTGATAAAAAATACAGGATCCAACTTCACGAGGATCACCGATGTGAGGGTTTGTGCCCCGCGGAGCTGCGCATCTTTACGGATGGATCCAAAACAGGTAGTGGTACAGGTGCTGGAATCTTCTCGGAGGACTTCAACATGCACATAGCCACACCATTGGGTGTCCATAACACAGTGTTCCAGGCCGAATGCATGGGTGTTTCTTTGGCGGCTGCAGCCATCATGGCCAGGGAAGTTAAGGACCACTCGATCCGTATACTCTCAGACAGCATGGCTGTCCTGCAAGCGCTAAACAGCCACACAGTTGATTCTGGGCTAATATACGAGTGCCACCAGCGCCTTAACCAGGTGGGTAGCCATAATAACATAACCATTCAATGGATCAAGGGACACAGCGGTTCGTTAGGAAACGACGCAGCCGACGAACTTGCCAGGAGGGGGTCGAGCATGGCACCAGTGGGACCTGAACCCATCGTGCCACTCCCCTTCGGGTACATACGCACTCTGGTAAGGAAACGCACCAGCGAGCAACACCACAAGCAATGGTCAGAGCAGGGTGAGTGTAGGCAGGCCAAGGAAGCAGTCCCTGCAATTGATGGCCGCCTCACGAAGCGGCTTCTCCGGCTAAATAAACAGCAGCTGCGTATAATTACAGCAGCCATAACTGGCCACGGGTCATTTAATAAACACCTCTTTGTCATAGGAGTCACAGACAGTCCGCTGTGCAGGGCCTGCATGGAGGACGACGAGACAGCAGCTCATGTGCTACTAAACTGCCCAGTGCTCGCCACATACAGGGCAAAGTACTTCGGTGACCCAGGTACCCTACGTGAGATTGTCGGTAACACCAAGGCGTTGCTGGCCTTCCTTGAGGAGCTGGGGTGGATCGAATAATCGATTTTCCCACCCATCACGCAAAATACGCGCATTGACGTGGAGTTGCGGACACCAGCCCGTATTACCTATTACCTATTACCAGTCGGCAGCGATGCGGAGGAATTTTTCGACGCCACATTTTAGTTTTTTAATAGTTTTAGTTAGTTTAGGCCATTATATTTTTATGTTAATAATCTGTTTTAAATATTATAAAATTTCTTGGTCTAGCAACATGTAGGGTTTTTCTTTTTTTGGAAAACCGATGAGAAAAAAGTTCTACGCTTGGGGGCAGAGAATCATGTGCTGAATTCATGCTTACGGTTTGCACGTCAATTTTTAGGCCACACTGTATATTAGGTACTAGCTGGGGTTCCCGGCTTCACTCAGGGAATTATTCCAGAATATTCCATAACACTCGAGAGTGTTCTGGAATATTCTACAATGATCTGGGATGTTCCTGAACATTTCACAATATTCTAGAATGTTGTGGAATGCTCTCGAATACTCTCGAATGTTCTAACAATTTCTAGAGAGAGAAAATTTCAGCCCTTATATCTCCAAAAGCACGCCCTTCAGGTAAAATCAGGAACCTTCTTCATGGATGAGAGATAGAGGGCTACCACAACATATATCTCCAAAGATCGTACCGGGACTCATTTCTGAGTTTTAGCGGCACGCACATTGTACACTTTCTTTTAAAATATATCATATAATTATTGTTTAATATTTTCTTCTCATCACATTTTTACGGTGCACATGGCCGGGAGAATAATTATCTTACAGTAGACAGAGAATCATTCTAGAGCGATCCACACTGAAATCAAAATCGCTATCCTACCAAAGGAAGTCGGATTCAAAATAAATGCTTTTGATAAGACGTTTATATATGTACAAGTCTAGGCCACTTAGGTCATTAAAAACAACCCAAGGGCATTAAAAAACTTCCTTATAATGACTTTCCCGTATTAAGTTTTCACAACACGTCGTTCCAGCATCTTACCTTTTTATTACTTATTTTTTTCTTTTTCTCCTTGTCTCCTTCTATTTATTCGGGGTAATAAAATACCTCCTACATTTCAAGACGGGCGCAGGAATTCAATATCTCAATCTTGATAAAATAGTACGGGTATTAGGTGTAGGTGCGGTGTTAGATTTGCGTGTAAGATGTCCCAAGCTTTATTATTGGATATTTTGAAAAGGGTGTCCAGTTGTTCGGATGATGCCTAACAGCCAAAAAGTTATCCCTTTTATTTATTTCGCAAAAAATGTCACTTATCCCTTTCTGGCTGTTAGGCATCGGAATTTTCGCACTTAGTGAAATCATTACTGACTTTACAATATGCGTAACCAGCGTGCGTATATAACCCAGATGTGTGAACGTAAACGAAGCAAAACGAATATGTAAGGATCGTAGTTGATTGCGTTCTATAGTTTCTGCCTGGGAAAAAGATGTGAGCTTATGTACATATGTATATGTTTGAAATCATAGTAGAAGAGAAATTGGTTGAAAACTGATGTACTTAAGTTTTTTGTAGAGCAAAGGTGGTAAGAGCCCAAAACTGAAACAAATGAAAGGAAAAAATTGTATAATGACAAATAAATGATGCCATACACACGTGCATAAAAGGTACACATGAAATCCATAGCAAGATATAACTTTTCGTAAAGCTAGAAATATTACAAGCTGGTTTGAATAATACAGAACAACAAAATTCTCGAACGATTCCATCTTTAGAATAACTTTTTAACCACGCTTACATTTCTACCATTTTGAGTCGTTGGAATATTCTTCACAATCTCAGCATAACTTTGTTTCGAGAACACGACATACTCATAATTCCTTTACATCTACACCGCGACCTTTCACAAAGAGGCATTCACGGAGAACGTTCAATGATTGCAAATGAACGCCTTGTTATCCTTCTCCCGCTTCAATTTTGGGAAGTGAGTGAAAGAGACGAATGTAAGTAATATGGTTTCGTATGAAATCGATTCTGAATCCATGTTGGAATTTTCTTCATGTAAAGTATAAATGTATTATTTCCTCTTTCCCCTTCTTGTTTTGGATTGGATCGGATGTAGCTTTAAAAAGTATTACAGTTATCAATATTGTGAGGTGCTATTTAAACAAAATAAATAGGTTATATCTCTAGTATATATATATATATAAACGACCTTCCTTCAGTTATTCATCATGCCAGAAGTCTATTGTATGCGATATTCTCTCTGAAGCTGATTGTCTGGCACTGCAGCGTGATATTGAGGCTATATTGAAGTGGAGTGTTAAGAACAAAATGGAATTAAACTCTTCCAAATGCTCATGAGTTCTACTCGAGCAGTGTCTTTACTTATAAAATTAATGACACCATTATTACTAGAATGAAGGATCACATGGTATCGATAGCAAAAGATTCATATAAGCGATTAGGTTTCATACTGCGCAATGCTGAAGATTTTAGCACTCGAGTCCAGTGCATGCGTCTGAAACCCGCCCGAAAAGAAGTACACTTTACTCTTTGAAAACGTATAAAAAGCTTATCTTAAGTCGTTTGAATGGATATTATTCGTTTATGTACCCTTCGAACTTTGTTTTAGGCTATCTAGGGTACAATTCTCTAGACGTTAGAAGAAATAATTACCAAATTATTAAAATGTATAAGATTCTTTACGGGAAAAATAGATGCTCCTGAACTGCACGACGAACTGTCCCATCTTTTTGCTCCGATAAACTATAGCCGTAACAGGAGGCACAGACTGTTAGCCGTGCCTGGGAGTCGAACCATCGCTCGAGCCCAGACTCCTGTCCGTCGCATACTCCCTGCACTCAACGCTCTCTTAGACGCTAAGTCTGACTGTGATGTGGTCGCGGAAGAATGCAAGAAGATCTTGTCTGGAGTGTTGTGAGATGAGCGTATGACTGTCGAGTAGTTGTATACTTTTTGTTATTGTACTTGGATAATGTAATCGTAATTGGCCTTGGCCGTTTTATGTTGACATAAATAAATAGTATATTATAAGTAAGTATCTTGGTCAAGGCTAAAATAACTAATGCATCCCTGAGGGTGCTAGTGTGAGAAGCTATTAAATATTCACATCAGATTCGACCGATAAACACGTTAACGCACGCTATTATTAATAACAGCCGCACGGCTCGAATGATCAGGTTAAGCTACGCTTGCCGCGGTCCGTGGATGGGTGACCATCTTAACATACCAAGATCTATCTGTGCCTTGGAAAGCACGTTGAGCTGTTGCGTTGGTCCCGGCTGTCATTTGTGGATCTTTGACAGTCGTTACGGGTTGTCAGAAGCCCGAAAGTCTGACAACCAGTTTTACCATGGGGTATCGTATTACCCAGTAACTGGGTTGTGGAGGTCAGATAGGTCGTCGCTTCATGTAAAATATTGGTATTCAGCTGCATCCGGTTAGACTAGAAGCCGACCTCGACATAGTTGGGAAAAGGCTAGGCAGATGATGATGATCCGTCCGTTAAACACGTTATAAATTCCTCCAATTATTAATGAAGAGATGGACTCTCAGTATTGATGTCGTTGAAAAATCTGTTACTTTTAATATGCCTAAAGGGGTAAATAGTGATAAAGATAATATTACGGATGTGGTACTCAATCTGACCGATAAAAGGTATTAATTAACAAGGCAGATAAGTGGAAACGCCGGGAGAGGGGACGCCCTAGAAGAACATAAGTATAGTAACCTTATTGGGGATGTTCTTCAGAAAGGTCAGGCGTGTACCTAGTACACGTGGCCCGGAGTGATGTTCTGTATTTTGTACCCATGGGAAGAAGGCGTGAGTATATGTATGTATGTAGGTACTCAATTTATATTTCCATTCCTACTCTAGAGCCTAATAGAACTATTTTGTCAGTGCTTCTCTTAACAAAATCTTTATGAGGCATATTACTAACGTTTGCTATGAATTCAAACTTGAAGTAAGCTTCCCATTCTAGCGAAAGAACAATGGAACCATGAGCCTTCCACTAAATAAAACCCGTTTGAATAGAGTAGGCAAAACTTCCCTAAATGCATATGATATGGTACCGCGACGGTCTACTATTTCATATGCTTTTAAATTAGAGCTTTATATTCAGAGAGCAGACGAAAACATTCTCCAAAGCCGTGACACTTATACCACTTTTATTATTTATTTCGTGTGTAACATCACCCACAGAATCTCCAATGTTACTCAAAGAACTGTACGCAGTGTACGCTCTTGATTATAGTAGAATATGCTTATTGAATTTCGTAGGTACTATAAGATTGACTTGGAATTTATTCTAGGCTGTCTCCAATTCTTTGTCAACATTTTCGTCTAGAATGTGGGATGTTTACAGAGTAGGTAGGTAGACTGGTATTTTCCACGTACGTTTCATCTTTATATATTATCATCATTTATTTCGGATCACACTTAAAAATACACAAAATCGATATAGTTTTAGTAACAACGGCTTAAAAACTATGTAAGTAAAACTTAAAAACTGAACTAACAACATCTTATATCTTATCTTTAGCATTGTGTTATTTATTTATTTAGCAAGGTCCAAGGGCAAACCTTAGTAAAAGTCGAGAATAATGCATTACTGCAGCGGCCGATAACAGAAGCGTTGGTGGATGAACGTGATAGTGTAGGCTGAGGCGAAGCCAAGGCATATACATATACGTAAGTCCATCAATGACTGGTTGCGGCCAAGGCTTGTATAGTACTTTTTTCGTAACAATTAATTATAAATTCCAGAAAATCATTCTTCACGCGCCAATATGGTTATTTGTAGTTCGAGATTTAAATATAATCTTTAATAAAATTACCTCCTTTGTTGTCATGTGTGTCGAAGTAAAAAGTTCATTCCATTTTTAAATTACACGACAGTTATGAGTAAATTATATACAGTAATTTATAGTTTTTTTATTATTAGTTATAGTAATTTATTCGGCCACTAAACACGACAGATTCGGATTTTCATACTTACATTGCCGGCCGCTGCTCGCTTGTATTTGACCAGTACAGCATTTTCGATTTATATCTAAAGAGGTTGTCAAAATAATGTTCGAATTTCCAAGCATGTATGTTGTGATGTATAGATTTAGCCCCTTAGACCTAAGTCAACGACCAATGGTCGTTGACCAAAGTAAACTGATCAACTATGCATTTCGTAAAAACATAACTAATAACGTTGATAAATATTCAAACCCTAATTACAAAACTTTGCACTACAATCATTCAGAAACATAAACTCCAAGCTGAATTTAATATATAACTAAATAATTTAGCTTCTGTGCCTGAAGTTGTAGTTTGTCTAATTTAGGGTTGCAACTGAAAATTGGCTGAAACTACACGCAGTCTGGCTGTCTTTCCAAATGCAAAGCCTACTAACTAGGGGGTGTACTCATGTGGTGTTTGCATTATATGAGTTTATGTACTTAGCTGTAAGTAGATTCGTCGTTAGCTTGTTTATGGAAACTGTATTCATCTTGTGGCTTTCGTAGGCAGATTTAGGGTAGGATGTATGGTAAGCTATGTTTGATATTGTATAGTATGCATTTTCGCAATATTAGATGGTAATGAAAATGACGAAAGCATTTATTTATTTTGATATTTGCTCTCATGCACATTACACATTTTACAAAACAGTTTTTTTTTAATTTTTTATTTGAGATAGGTTTGCTCTTGACTCTAGTCTAGGTCAGAGATGACAGAGACAAAGTCGACGATGGAGCGAGCTTACCCAGAAGAAGCCTGTTCACTCTCACTTTGAATAGATCGGGGTTGTATGCATTCGGAAACACAGACGCAGGCAGAGAGTTCCACTCCTTTGCTGTGCGCATCACAAAAGACATTTGGAAACGCTTAGTGCGAATTGGTGGGATAGCAACTAGGTAAGGATGCTAACCTGCAATGCGTCTAGATGTCCGCTGATAGAAGGGGGCCGGCGGAATGAGATCGTGGAGTTCTTGAGCACACTCCCCGAAGTATAATCTGTAGAAGACTGTCAAGCAGGCAACCTTGCGTCAAGTCTTACGTCGCCAATGAGCCTCTTAGCTCTGCGTTCCACCGAGTCAAGCGCGGCTAGTTGGTATTTGGCCGAGCCATCCCAAAGGTCGCTGCAATACTCCATACAGGATCGGACTTGCGCTTTGTAGAGAATTAAAAGCTGTCCAGGCGTAAAGTATCACTTCACCCTATTCAGGATGCCCAGCTTCTTGGCCGCAGTTTGGGCTTTGTACTCGATTTACACATTTTACAATTGTTGGTTTTGTATATGAACCCTATGCACTGCAAAACACAATGTTAGTGTTAGTGTGTGTTAGTGTGTGTGTTAGTGTTAGTGTTAATGTTAGTGTGTGTGTTAGTGTTAGTTGTTGTTGTTGAGTTAGTGAACATTAAAGTGAATTAAATTAACATAAATTGAGTCGAAACTTATCAAAATACAATAAAGTACGTACATATATATTTCAGAAAATTTATTAATATTTCATAATGATGTCCTTTTAACAGTTATAAACAATGCAGTAACACAGATAAAGTCGAATTTAATTTTATCGCAGCGTTAAATATGCAAGTCTAGCTAAAGTTGGATTCATAAGTAACTTACTTCTTAAACTTTTAAGACTGTTAGCTTATAATAATATATTATGTACATATCTGGAATGAAAAAATAAATATTAAAAAAACTTGCACTTGTCTCTTTGTTTAAGAATTTGTCTAAGATTGTAAGAAATTGGTCTTCTTAATATAAATGACGCACAGTTCGGCTTTAGACCTGGACTTTCAACAGAATGTGCGGTTATGTCTCTCAAGCAGACTGTCAGGTATTACACTGACAGGAGCACGCCTGTATATGCAGCCTTCCTTGATCTCTACAAGGCTTTTGACCTGGTTAGGTATGATATTCTCGGGCAGAAATTGAAGAGCACTGGTGTGCCAGGTGAGCTCATCAATATTTTCAAATATTGGTACGACCATCAAACTAACCGGGTCAAATGGCTTGGAGAACTTTCTGACGAGTACGGGTTGGAGTGCGGAGTGAGGCAGGGGGGGTTAACATCTCCTTCGCTCTTCAACTTGTACGTGAACGGGCTGATTGGTGAGCTGAGCGACACTGGAGTCGAATGCTCAATTGATGGTCATTGTATCAACAGTATTAGTTATGCAGACGATATGGTGTTGCTCAACCCATCAATAGCCGCACTCAGAAAGCTAATAGGTGTATGTACACGGTCTCCTTTACAATGTCCAGAAAAGTGAGCTCTTGGTGTTTCAAGCCAGGGGTCGGAAACTGAAGGATGTGGCACCTGTGCTGCTTAATGCTGTCTTTCTTAGAAGAGTGAAGGAATTTAAATACCTCGGCCATGTCGTCAACGAGGATTTAAAAGATGACGGGGATATAGAAAGGGAAAGGAGAGCGATGGCGGTCCGCTGCAACATGTTGCCACGCAGATTTGCAAGGTGTAGTTTTGAGGTAAAAATCACTTTGTTTAAAGCATTCTGCCAAACTCTCTACACCTGCAATCTGTGGGTCACCTACACGCAGCGGGCCATCAACGCTCTCCGAGTACAATACAATAATGCGTTCAGGGTGCTGGTTGGGCTCCCACGTTACTGTAGCGCGTCTGCGATGTTTGCGCAAGCGCACACAGTTGGCTTTCACACTGTGCTGCGGCGCCGCATCGCATCGCTGATGTTCCGTACGCGTGGGAGCGCCAACACCATTCTAAACGTGCTCAGCCACAAGCTGGACAGCCCCCTTCTGCGGCACTGGGTTCAAGCACAAGTGCGCGTGCCTGGGGCCCCAGAGGGCGGCAAATACCTTAATTAATTATTTTTTTAAACAATGTAACTAACATAGTTTTTAAGTTGTATACTAACAATAGTATGGGCATGTTGCCTGAAATAAATAGATTTTATTTAATTTTTTTATTTAATGCCATGACACAAAGCTCTTGAATAGAACTCAATAAAGATGAAAGGAGAAAGACGATTTTGATTGAAAGGAGATCTCATAGATCAATATCGAGATTAGTTTTACTAAGATTAATCTCTCAAAGATCTTCCTCTTTCAATTCCGGACAATAATTTTATTGGCAATTGAGGCGTAACAAGCAAATCTATCGGAAGAAGCCTTCACATACACGGACTGACCCAAATCCTCCTTTCACCAAGGCTTTTTCCGTGGTCTAAGTGATAGGCTTACTAAGTAAAGTCAGGAAGTTAAGTAAATTGTCTACCAACTTAAATTGTCTGTATATTCAAATCACAACTGTCATTCTTTAACAGTTGTACAAAATGGCTATAACACGGAAAAATGACGGGGGGTGTCAATTTGCTTGGCAGTTAATGTCCCTGACACACACACACACACACACACACACACACACACACACACACACTCACACACACATGACACATGTACATTTATGGTGAATTTTTTGTCAGTGGACTGGACAGCAACAAAAGTTATGATCAATTATTATTGACAAAGAATTTTTATATTTTTATGTGAACGTCATTTTTACGACTACTTAAAAATATATTTAGGTTTGCTTGCGTTGCAGTTGACCCAGGCAGGATGGTTGTTTTAATTCATGTTTTAATCCACTTCATTGTTCTATTTGATATTGTAAGTTACTCAGTATGTACTACCTAACTCAATAATTGAATTGTTGTGTTGTGGTTGAAGGATTGTTGGACATGATCGATGTCTGAATCCCGAAATATATTCCGGAATTCGAACATCGAACTTGTCCCTACAACTGTCTCGTTTTAGCATGGCAACAGCGGTCATTGACACACCTACATTTTCTAGCATTTTTTATTTTAAAAACTGAAATAAAGTCCGTTCACGTCCTGAATCAATAAAAGTGATCTTTAACAAGTATACATAGTTTTTTGTTTGGGTTCCTACGGAGGGATATTAGTGAAAGGGTAATGGCAGCTATTGCTACGCTAACTACATCAAAAATATTACTTTTTTTTCGCTTTTCAGTCATAACTTGCGACCAGCTTAACGCGTGTATTGTTTGGTACGATACAAATCCCTATAGGGACTAGCCTCACAGGCAGTGCATTTTGCACTATTCTAGATGTGTGGCTCAGTGTGCGAGCAAATCTGAATTCAGAAACTGAATGAGAAGTTCCAAGGTCTGGGTGAATAAAATTGGAGTCAGATATTTGTTGGTTCTAATTGGTCTCTTGTTGGTATTGTGTATGTAAACTGGAATATAATCAGCAATAATACGAATTAGTTTAGAGTAATGGTAGCCACAGACGTAACGATTTACTTGCGCAAATTTAGGATTGTAAATCGTTACGTGTGTGGCTACGTTAAGAGCATTATACACACACGGCTGTCAATTTATTGCATACCGATTTAGAAAATATAACATAACATTACGCCTATATTTCCCGGAGGAGTAGGCGGAGTTGTACCTATTCTGCATCCACATTTTGCCTTTTGCATTTTTTTTTTTGTTTTTCATGTACCTAACAGGGGTGAGCCTACCTGGCGGCGGCCGAATTAGCGACACGCGGGGTTGCGACATTTGTAGAGATGATCTGGCAATTGGGACTCGAGGTGACCTTGCACAAGTCCGAGGCCATATGTTTTCCTGGTCCTCGGAACGCGCCACCGTCGGGTTCCCAAATAACGGAAGGAGGGGTTCCATCGGCGTCGAGTCGACGATGAAGTTTCTTCCCAGAGTAGTCAGATAGGAAACACCGGCCTCATCTAGTTTAAAAAAAAAATGTTTGACATGTAAAAGTGTTTGTATAAACCTACTTACAGAAATAAAAAAAAAAGTACGTGGGACTCGTCCTCGACAGCCGGTGGAATTTTGTGGAGCATTTCCGACTCCCAGACTGGAGATGACTCCCAGACTGGAGCAGGCCGGGGCTGCCTTGAGGCGGCTCCTGCCCAATTTGGGGGCCAAACGCCTCCCGCCGGAGGCTCTACGTGGGGGTCGTGCGGTCCATGGCCCTTTACGGAGCTCCGGTGTGGGCGCGTTCCGTGAGGCGGCGACCGGTCCGTCGGTTGAACGCGTCCCAGAGGATCATGGCCATCCAGCTAGCCCGGGGATACCGCATGGTCTCCGGTGAGGCGGCGAACCTCCTAGCCGGATTACCGCCATGGGATCTGGAGGCAAAAGTCCTCGCGCACATGTGGGAGTGGCGCGAGGAGGCAAAACGCCGGGGCGTAACTCCGCTACCGCGAGAAATCGCGGCACGGCGGACAGAGCTCCGGCAGGATCTCATGGCGGCATGGAGAGTGCGATTGTCGCAACCCAGCGCTGGGCACGCCACAATTGCAGCGACAAGTCCCCTCTTTGAGGAGTGGCTGGAGAGGCGCCACGGCGTCCTTACCTTCCGCCTGACGCAGGTCCTCACCGGACACAGGTGCTTCGGAAGGTACCTATTCCGGATAAGGCGGGAGGAAACGCCCGGGTGTCACCACTGTGTGGATCGCCCGGAGTACACGGTGGAGCATACGGTGGAGGTCTGCCCGGCTTGGGCGGAGCACCGCCGTGTCCTCGCGGAAGCGATCGGCGGCGGCGATCTCTCGCGTCCGGCCCAGGTCCAGGCCATAGTACGGAGCGAGAGTACATGGGAAGCCATTACCGCCTTCTGCGAAGCAGTAATGCTCGCGAAGGAGGAGGTGGGACGCGTGACGGAGAGGCAAGCTTTGCGCCCTCACGCCCCTAGTCGCCGCAGGAGACGCCCTGGGCGTCGAGAATTGGCAGGCGATTCCCGGCCGCCGTAGGCGCGGGCTTGCGGACGGCGAGCAATGGGTAGCTCGCCGTCCCTTAAGGACAAGGCCTGAGTCGACGGCACGTTGTGTTCCACGCGCGCCTCAAAGAGGTGTCAGCACTACTGAAGGGGTCCAGTAGGGCCGATGCCAGCCAGGGTTGCGGGATGTTCGAAAGAGTTACCGTGGCCCCGGCACAGGCAACAGAAGGAACACGGGTGGGTTTTAGTCAGTAAAAGTCTGACACGCCCTACTGCTCCGCCCAGAGCGGGAGAAGTCATTTGATGATTTCCCATCCACAAAAAAAAGGGGTGAGCCTATCGCTTCTATCCGGACACAACTTCAGAATCCAGGCTGCAAAATATTATGAATCTGTATCATTATCTTTGGCCCACAGCGGTTAATGATCATGTTGTTGCATGTTGTACAATCTATTCACAAACTTTGAATATAATTTTCGGGATAAAGTAAATTGTGAACAAAGTCACTCATCTCGTTAAAAAACTAAAACTAACAAGAGAACAAAAAATTATTAAATAGAAAGAAAACTTATTAAATCTGTCCAATAGCTCAGACTGAGTTCATTATGAACTTGTGTAAACTGTACAAGTTCGGAACATTTTCAACATAACTTTTTTTTGGTGAATCTTTTTTCTCTGTCTAAAATGAAACGAGTTTTGGTTAACTATTTTTTAGAGGTTACCTTGTTTGTTCTAAAATATGTACCTACTATAAGAAACAATTTTTTTGACATATTGCTGCCCTTCATTTTTCCAAAGATTTGTTTAATATTTATTCTAAATATTAGTTTTTTTTTATTGGAATGGCTTTTAACGTTCAATTATCATTCAAGACGTTTTGATAATCTAATTAATATTTTAAGGGTTGATGTTTCAATTTCATCTGAAGAATAAAAACTGTGGTTTGACAGCTTTTGTGTAGAAAAATGTCAAACTACTACTTTTTTTTTGTTTTTTGTCACTTGATATCGATACCCATCACGTCTGCGAAGTTTCACCAGCTAATTTAATTTGACCCTGTATTTATACTAACTTATAATATTATAAATGCGAAAGTGAGTTTGTTTGTTACGCTTTCACGCTAAAACGGCTGAACGGATTTGGACGAAATTTGGCACATAGGTAGACCATGACCTGGAGATGGACAAAGGCTTCTTTTCATCCAAGATCGCAGACGAAGTCGCGGGTAACAGACAGCTAGTTCTTAACATAAAAGTAATGTAACGCTTGACAAATCATACATAACACCATTTAAAAAAATCCTGGTTTAACAAAAACAAAGCACAAATCCGAATTCCCCATTTAATTCCACACATTAAAGCAAAAGGAAAATAAATTAAATGTAAAATTAGAAGCTAATACGGTTTAAAGGGACAACGGCGCGTGAGGAAGTGTCCTTTTCCATATTTTTATATTAGCCCTTGAATATTGGACGAACGGAATTAGGACCACTGAGAAAACTCGAACCGTCGTGAACTGAGGCATAACAAGGAATATAGAAGATCGAATTAAAAATTGTAACCAAGTGTGACATGATTCCTAGCCTGAATATATGCCTCAAATTTTATGAATATCTTCAGGTTAGGAATAGAAAAAAAGGTATTTTTTCACCTACAGGATATCTTCATAGAAATACGTAGACAATATTGTAAAACTTTATAATTTCTCGTCTTTTTTATTTGCTGAATAGGTACTAGTTCTTTGGCTTGGCTTTTGTTTGTGTTTTTTGTGTCTTTTTTGTGCTGAATAAACAATTTTTCTTTTCTTCTCTTCTGTGATACTTTTGCGCATAGTAAAAGACTTAGCTTACCCATAGGCAGATTGATCTGCGTAACAATTTTGCTATCCACCCGCATTATTCGATCATCACGAGATCACAGTGCTTGTTACTGCGTTGGAAACTCGGGATTTCAATATCTACATATATATATTCAAATAAGTTAAATTGAAGTGTCTGTTTGCAATGTCAAAATAACAAATTTTTACTTAATGCCTAAGAAAGTATATACGGTGCATAAAACAAAAAAGCAATTTTTATAACTTTTGTCTGTCTCTTTGTTCCGGCTAATCTCCGAAACGGCTGGACCAGCTGACGGAACTTTTATTGGCAGATATCTGATGTTACAAGAAATAACTTAGGCTAACTTTATTTTAGAAAAATAATTAGGGTTCCGCACAAAAAAAATTAAAAGCCATGAAATTGTGAACAAAAAGTCGGATTTGAAAAATTCTTTTTGCGTTTGGTAGCCCAATGCTCGACGATGGTTATAGGCTATTTAACATCACACTACGACCCTTAGGAGCCGAGGAAAAAGAAAAAAATCAGGAAGAATACTAAGCGAAAACGAAGTATTAGCGCGGGAGGTCGATGCAACGCGACGATTCCAGGGACGAGGGAGTTATGTTAAAATCTGGCTGTTATTTTAGTATATTGTATATCTTACGATTTCCACGCGAATGAAGTCGCGGGGCACAGCTATTCAGAAATAAAATACTAAGTTACCACTGAGTGAAAATACCGTGAAAGTTTAAAACTGTGTTTTGAAAAACTAAGACCAAACTTATAGTAATATCAACTGTCTTGAACAGGGGGCCAACCACCACCTCTGAAAGCAATATTATTTTAATGTTATTTCAGTGTGAGAAAGAGATGGAGCTATACAGGACGTCTAGCTCCATCTCTTTCCCACATTCAAGTAAGATTAAAATAATACTGCTTTAAGAGGTGGTGGTCTAGCTCCTGTATTTATACCTAACAGGTAAGTAAAATACGCTACTCTATAATATTGACAACTTAATAATAATATAACAACTAACGCCTCACTATGATGTAACCTTATTTATTATGCACATAATGATACTTACTTATGTATCTACTTACTTACAGCATGTTCAAAGACTAAGCAGACCTAATAAAAACAAATAAGTTCCTATTTATTGCACAACATTTGACAATAAATCTGTGTAAGCAATAACCCCTTATAATATTTTCATTTCGTTCCAACGTATCCGTTTTTATTACAATTACTGAAACAATAATTTCCCGGCGCGATATTTTCATACCATTTCCAAACAACTAATTTCTCATAATTTATTTTTCATCTGATACGCAAGTTTACGCGAATTTCGACCTTAACTCTTTACTATAAGGTGGAAATAACATATGAGGGGTAATAACGTTTGTTAACATCAGAACCACCGATAGAGAAGATTTACTGGGGTCGAATGTGGACCCTTTAAACAAGGGGTTGTAAAAGAACAACCGTACGGCGTTTGCGAGTGTTAGTCCGCATAAATCGCGTCTATAAAACACTATACGTATAGTGTTGGGCTCAACTTAAATACAAACACCATACTGTAGATTGATATCTTTTTATTGGCGTGAAAAAGAAAATGAAGTGTTAAGAAATAGTTGAATAAAAGAACTAGGTACCTTAAAGTTGAACAATAACGGGAAAGGTTTCACGTCAAGTTTTGAAGTACATAGGCTAGTAGACAGGAACTTGCATTGTAGAAGGTTCGTGAGCTAAAATATCAAAAATCAAGTTAATTTTCTAAATGATTTTAGATTAATTAACATTACTTATTGGTTTCTCAAAAACTGGTAACTAGACTATTATAGGTAAGTACTGATAGATATGCCTCAAGCTAATATCTCGTTCGTCAGGGTCCCCGAAACGATCAATTGCTATTTTTTATGTGATTGATACACTTTAATGAGCAAATTGATCGTCTACCTAATGCAATTGAAGCGATTGACCATATTACTATGGAAATGATGGCAATTGATAAATTGCAATTGATCGTTTCGGTTTGTGTCCTAATTAACAAGCTAGTTCCCTTGATTGACATTCTAGTATGAAATGAGTTGACGTTTCATGAAACATTAGAACAACTATTTTAGGAATTTTGCCTGTTTTGTTTTTTATTCGAATTAACTTATTTATCTTTTTTACGTGCATGTGTTTCTGTAACAAATTTTTTTTTTTTGTAATTTTTCTTTCTTTTCTTTCAGAAAACCCAGCATGGCTCATATCATGCGGCTTGTCGACAGAATTCTTCTGACTGTTAATAACAACTGCAATGCAAAAATTATATAACAATATTATAAACGTAAAAATTTACGTTAATTATTATTGATTACAGCGTCACGAAAAAAAAAAAAAATGTGGCGCAAATATTTTAAACTCGTAATGAAATCTGAATTCACAAGAATCCGTCGAATTCCAATCGAATTGTTCAACAAAAAGAAAATTGCCTTTGTCGAATCGGAAACGACTTTTTTCTGATCATTAAACCCAGACAGGCCTCCCAGTATTATATCTCATTGTGCAAATAACAATTTCAATTATAATGGTGTTTTTTTCGGTAAGAGAAATTAAATAGGCTATTAGCTCATTTATTCCCTGGTCAGTGGCATCTACTGTAAGCCCATTAGAATTGTTTTTAGATACAAATATAAATTACTTATTCAATGAAAATGTTGGCAGAAAAATACTTATTTCTGTTGTAATAGAATTAGGCTTTGCTCAAGTCGACTTAAGACAGAAATAAGACATTCTTCAAGAATGATCAGTTCATTCGGTTGCTCAATTTAATAAGAATTGTATTGTAATCTATTGCTGATTCAGCTAAAAAGACAATATTGTTAACTATAGTTTGATCAATACGGGTATTTTTCGATTACAACATTTTTTACAGGTATTTTTAAAGGTTACCTTTATTCTTCTTAAATACAATACAACCAGTATTAATACCAGTTACCGAAATTAAAATGACCTCTGCCTTACACGTGTCGTCAGCATTAGTCAATGGGCGCGCATCGCCTGTGTGTGTTAAAGTCGAGTCGACCCACGCGCCGGTGCGAGGCAACATGTTTCTTCTTCCTAGTTACCCAGATAGCTCAAACTGCGGCCAAGAAGCTGGGCATCCTGAATAGGGTGAAGCAATACTTTACGCCTGGACAGCTTTTAATTCTCTACAAAGCGCAAGTCCGATCCTGCATGGAGTATTGCAGCCACCTTTGGGATGGCTCTTCTATCAGCGGACATCTAGACGCACTGCAGGTTACCATCCTTACCTAGTTGCTATTCCACCAATTCGCACTAAGCATTTCCAAATGTCTTTTGTGATGCGCACAGCAAAGGAGTGGAACTCTCTGCCTGCGTTTGTGTTTCCGAACGCATACAACCCCGATCTCTTCAAAGTGAGAGTGAACAGGCTTCTTCTGGGTAAGCTCGCTCCATCGTCGACTTTGTCTCTGTCATCTCTGACCTAGACTAGAGTCAAGAGCAAACCTATCTCAAATAAAAAAAAAATAGCGAAAACCTTAGTCGTAGAAGTAACCAACATTCTTCGATACCGGTACCGTAATTTATAAAGGTTTTTGGTCCCTGATCTCTAGATCACCATGTTATTGAACATAATTCCAATTGCTAAAACCTATAATTATATACCTGTAATTAATAAAATTGTGAATTTTGAGAACTCTGCATAACACGAGTAAATACGAGTACCTAAATACCTACAAAGCTAAAAGAGTAAAACAATCAATACGTCTTCATGAATAATTCAAAATATTTTAAAAGGGATCAGTTATTTCTCCGAAGAAAAACATAATTTATACTGAGAATACAAAGTATGCATGCATAAAAGTACATAAAACATGATAAGCAGTAAATGAGGGAGAGGAACAAGAGAACATTCAAAAAGATTATAAATTGTTAAACGAACTTGGCCATAATTAATGCTTCTCCTTATTAAGTTAACGTAAATAAATTAGCAGGTTGTCTTAATGAAATGAATATTTGATTACTCTTAATTATCATTAATGTACTTACTTAAAAAGACGCATTTATAAAAGTGGCTGCAATATTGAAAATCATGCATGAAAAATAATTTTGAGCAAGCACGTTTGAACGTCTGTGTTATGACTTTGTTCACAAAATCATTACACACAATCTTGCAGCTATTTATGTGTAGCCATCATTACCAATCCTTTTCGGAATAACAATTACTTTTCATAAACTACTCATATATTTTTCATTTGTGCCAAGATCAGTGTTATAAGTTTATATATCTCACTCTAAGCCAATTGATAAAAATCTTCTATGAATTGGTTCTTTTCTTTGAGGTTGGTTTTGAAACTCGCTCCAACTTCTTTGTTTTGCCCTGTAATCTATCGAGCTTGAGCATTTTCTCGATCTTTATGGATTTTATTTTTCAAGTTTCTGCTTCATTTAGTTTTCTATTTTGTAGTTTATAGATAATCTTGTTATTCGACATGTTCACTAGAATGATTCCCTTTACGTCGATCTCTCTTATGACGACTTATGAGTTTTCTAGTTTTCATTTCCTGTTACGTCCAGCTTATGATTTTAGCTTTTGTTATACCTAGTCTCTACTTCCTAAAGTAGTGCATTATTTATTGAGTAGAGACATATTCTGTCAGGTTTAATCTATTGCTTCATTTAATGTAAATTCTAAAGTGAATCTCAGCAAAGCAATCACAATTTAAAACCATCTCAAGTTCCTTCAAGCGTTTGCTCACCCTTTCGAGAATGCTGATAGAGAGAATCTTCGCACGCCATCAAGGCACCTCGCAATCAAAACATTCCGGTCACGTGTACTACAAAGCGTCAACTTCAGGCCATGAGCGGTGATGAAGGGAAACTACTTTAAATCCTTAAGATAGATTGTTTTACTTAAAGGAAACGTTCCTTTATTTTTAAAAAGAAACAAAACTGTATTCACAGATTGCTTGATAAGCTTACCTAAACCGGGAATCGAACCAGCTAAAAATTAAAAAATAAACACATACAGTTTTGTTTCTTTTTAAAATAAAGGAATGTTTCCTTTAAGTAAAATAATCTATCTTAAGGATTTAAAGTAGTTTCCCTTCAGGGAAACCATTGATTTTTCCATCCTGTATATATGTACATACTTTTAGAAGAAATGTATTCCCAGTCGATCCAATGCCCATAATTTGAATGTTAGGCAAAAAAGATTCTGATTTCTTTGTAAGCTTTGAATCGAGAGTTTGTGTAAATTTCAGGACAAAGAAATGTATTCCGTAACTAAATTTTTCATTTGTTTTATTTAGACAATTATGACGAATTTAGGAAGTACTGTTTTCAATTAGAAGATTTGGACATAGTTTGATGGTGATGAATACTTAGATTAGTTTAATTTAGAGTGTTTCTACATAAACTTATTATTAACTTTACTCCAACTTATTTCGATGTAAAGAACAAAAATATCATAATATTATATTTTATACCATCCAAAGTGTGCGAAGTTCCTTCCCGTATTCGCTATTTCTTTCCCGCCGTTTTTATCGTTTTTCACCTGCCGGACTAGAATCGTGAACTGCAAATGTTTTTGTAGCTGCACACCTTTTCCTAAATGTTTTTTTCCATGGAAACGCCAGAAGAAGGAAATCTTCGTCAGCTGAATAAACCTCAACTTCTTTTGCTGCTCCAGTTTCATGTAACTCAAGTACTGCTAACTTACAAACTGTTTCTCTTTTGTTTATTGCTCTGTTCGCTTCACCTAATTCAGCTGTTGTAGTAATAAAAACAATAGTTGTAGTTTCAAGTAGTTCTAATTTCATTCGAGTATACAATGTAGGTAAGTACTACTGAGAATTGGTGCGGGAAGCGGCAGTTTCTGAATTACTGTTTCATCTTGTGTCAGAGTACTATGTTACGGGTTATTACCTCGTCCATAAACTATGTGTTAAGAGTAACTCACTAGAAGTTTTACTTCCACATGCATCTACTTCTATTTTGTATGTTTCCAAGATGTTAGTAGTTTAGAATTTGCTTCAAGGGATCGAAATATGCGATTAATTGAAGTATATTATTCATCTTTCATTGTCCATTATCTAGAACTAAATTAGTAAATGTACAAGAAAAAAGTAAAGTTTCCTACATGATCAATATTACTAACACTACATAATTTCTTACTCAAGTTTATAACAAACTCAAATACTTCTATGGAGCAATCAGTGCGATATGAAACTTGTAAATATAATAAAGTAGAAATGTTTTTTCGGTAGCAAACTTAGATGATGGAATGGTGTAACAAAATGTAATCAGGATCGACTTACAGAACTTCAAAGGTTGATATGGTTTTATGGATACCTACCTACTGTTAAAAACTTTTTAGCCTCAAATATTGCGTAGGAAATATGAAAGTTCGATCGGTTATTTTGACGGCGGTTTCAAGTTTATTTGAATTCAGGGTTTATTTTACTAGGCCTGTTATAATAATAATAGTAAAAAATAATAAAAATATTTATTACATAAAACAAGAATATTGCACTGTAGATTATAAAGTTTACATTTGTCACACTATAAGCAGAATTATTTAGACTCTATCTCTTAAGATACAGGCTAGAGTAAATAATTGTCATTCTGTAACAAGTGAAACAGTGAAACAGTGCTGTTAGTAAAATCACTGCCTGCGTCTGTGTTTCCGAACGTATACAACCCCGATCTCTTAAAAGTGAGAGTTAACAGGCTTCTTCTGGGTAAGCTCGCTCCATCGTCGACTTTGCTTCTGTCATCTCTGACCTGGACTAGAGTCAAGAGCAAACCTATCTTAAATAAAAAACATAAAAAAATAAAAAATCACTTGCTGTTGTCACCAGTATGGTAAGGTGTTTTTATTTTTAAGTTTTTTAAAAATCATAAAATTCCAGAAGACGATTATATTGCTTACAATTTTTCCTAGTCAAAAAAAACACGAATATGAAAAATACTTGCTTCCTTTTATCTTAGCTAGCAGAGACTCTTAGACGTAAAGATCGAAATCTTGCTAACTTTGTGACCATAAAATTACTTTTTTGCCAAAAGGTACTTTGGTATAAGTCGCGTGTGAAATAACAAGTGCGTAAGTCTTTGAGAAAAGAACTATGAAATTGAAGTATCAAATAGGAATATGTGTATCCTTTGGGAATGAGAAACCAATATTCTTCGCTCCAGCGATCATGATTTAAAAACAATCGCGTTCAATCCTTCTTTGAACAAAGTACTCCTGCTTTTCTTATCATTCAGCTTCGATAGTCTGAAAACTACAACCATAATTAAGATCGTATTTTCCATTGATTGAAGCTAAAATGTTGAAATGCAAAGTCTACTTCCTAAGGGTGAATTTAACCAATGAAACTGAACGCGATCAGCATATCTAGCCCTCGTTCAAGAGCTGCCAGTGTGTTTAAAAACGTTGAACTTTCTCAAACTACTATCTCAAAAACATTGAACACTATAACCTAGTTCCATGAAATCCCTTGTTGTATTCTAGCAACTTCCATCTCCACAAACAGTGCCAAGATTATCACTTCACCAGTGAATGGTGATAATATACAGTACGTTGTATTATGAATTATGCATCCGCCTGAAGACGGCAAGCCTTATTAAACCGCCAGTAACCCCGGGCTTACAACTCCGGCTGTAACCTATAACGTTGAAATTTATCGGCTAATTTCCCCAACACCAAAAATTGTAATTACGCGTCCATAAAACGTGATAAAAACTGACAGATTTATTAGTACTTTAATTAGATTATATGTTATTAGTGATGGTGGCACACAGAGAAGGCTCTTACGAAATTTTGATGCTGTCTGAGTTAATGCGGTATATTTATAGGCGTTTGAGAAGTAAGAGAATACGAAACTCCTTGCACTTATCATGGAACTATGATGTCATCAATATACATAAAACATAAATAGTGAATAGCAATGTAGCATACCACTATATAAATATCATACGAAAAATAAAACACTAACAAGTTGAAATGTCTAATATCGGCTTTAAAATGAAACCACAGTTATTTTCAATCGATTTTATTCATCCATCTCCAACTGAAGAAAACCCTAATGCAAATCCAGAAAACATTACAATGCAGATTTATAAACTTACATTCGACGAAAACAACGTGTTTCGAATTTCTTCAACCTTATTACCAAAAGACAAAGCGTAATTTGGGTTAGCTCGACAAAGTTACTCTGCACTCTGAAAAGACACGAGACCGACAATTAGAGTGAAAATGGGACCTCAAGAACCGCAAAACAGAAGTTTGCTAACGTTCAATGAAATCCGGATATTCTTTTTTTGTATTCTCTTCAAAGCTGGAGCAATATCGGGGTGAATTTAAATTTTTCACTCGATGAACAAATCTTTATTGACATGACTAAGCTGATATCGCCCGAGGCAATGTTTGGCGCAAAACTAAAACCTTACTGTTGTTGTAAAATCCAATATGTTTAAAGAGAAATGCTACGTTTATTTTTCTTGCGGATTCAGCCTTTTCATCTGGTACATCAATTAAGTACAGTGTCTATATCTTTGCTTCTTTTTCTGATCAAAGCTATGTTGATATAAGACTTAGTTATTTTATTGATGAGTTTTATTGGACATTTGATGATCATAAGCAGAATTTTTACCTATCTACGAGTATTTTCAGCTATTAATCAACATAATTTGAAACCTATTAATTTACTAATGGACGGACCATTAAGGAAAAGAATGAGCTTTAATTACACTAATTTAGTTTTAATATCAATAACAAAGTTAGCCTCAAAATTTTATGTTCGCTGAGCCAAAGGGCCTCGAGGGCTTGTAACAAGCCCATCACTCGAATTGTACTCGCTTGTTTAATTTTTTACTTTCAACTAATAGTTTTTAAGTTGAATTCTCTTTGTAGATAATTTTTAAACCAACCAAATAGACACTGATGAATTCGCATGCATTTAAACAAGTAACTACGAAAGGTTATTAAATTGGATCTGATAAATTTATGTGATATCATTGAAATATTCTGTGATGTACCGTATTTAATTATTAAATGAAGGATATCTAAATAAATATTAAAATGGTTTACATTATTCACAAATAGGAGATAATATTGACGTTTAAATGCTCAATGAATGAGTTAATTCGTCACAGTAAATTTATTGCATTAAAGTTATGTATGTTAATTTTTGATGTGATGTTATTTATGTTATTGCTAACTTTAAAAAGATCGCTCAACGAAAAATGTCAACTTTTTATTAGAATCGGATACGTATCAACGTAAAACAATTATCTATTACAAAATTTGAGATAACAAAGGGTGCACAAGTTTTCTTACTTTAATTTTCAATAATCCTTTAACACAATCTCGAATTAATTTACAACTCACAAAAACAAAGGAATTGCAAAACAATTTCTTAAGGAGCGCTTAATAAATATCTCTATAAAGTTTTCAACTTACTGTTCACTGTTTGATAATATATTAATTAATGTTTCAGGTAAGA
Organism: Fissipunctia ypsillon; assembly: GCA_947568875.1. Taxonomy (NCBI): domain Eukaryota; kingdom Metazoa; phylum Arthropoda; class Insecta; order Lepidoptera; family Noctuidae; genus Fissipunctia; species Fissipunctia ypsillon. The sequence continues at coordinate 5,771,296 of OX387656.1, read as the reverse complement.
TCCAGCGAGTTTCCAGAGTGTTCCATTCAGACTATTCCAACCTTCTGTGAGTCCGATTTTACTTTCATAACATTATTAAATTGCATGCATTCATAGCCATACACAGTCCAAAGTACTTACTGATATTACTCTACTTTAGCATATTACTTCGCGTTATTTGAAAATACTGCAGGCTATTGAAAAGTATAGGTACGTTTGAATATTTCATTCCATTTCAAATGTTTTCGCATGTCACGTCAGCAGATGGAGTTTAGGTATTACGTTTCGAGAAAACGTTTTTATTTAAAAACAATCTCACTGAAACCGATGCGGTTTTATATTTGAAAGTTTTCGTGTTCAGTATTCTAAAATTCTGGGAATATTCCTTCGTACATGTTCGATTGTTTTTTTTTTTATAATATTGTGCTCAAATGTTCGCACTGTCGTAGATATAACTTTATGGATAGGAAAATCTTTGACTTATTTTTCATGATCATTATCAACGACAGCAACTGGTGATTATAGCCCACCTCCCCTGCAAGTGATTCTTCCTGGTCGGTACGTCTCACATCCAAGTGTTGTTTTTACGAAACGAAAGGATTATTTTGTCTGCTTCTACTACTAATACCATCATAAAATAACTTCACAGCATAATCTAGATACTAAATCCAAAACCGAATTTTCGCTTATACAAAACACAATTAACCAACAAACTCGTTTCAGCTAACTTTATTAGTTCATTCTCTCACAAATATTAATGACCAAGTACAGAGTCAAATTGCATACATTTTCTCGGCCTCGCACAGTACCTACCATTGCATACGCAGCGGGCAGTTAGCCAAAACAGATATCAAGTTAGTAATTGCTTAGGAAGCCGTTTACGGGAAATTTGCCCATAGAAATTATGGCTGAATATTTAAACAAGTTTTTATGTTATATCTAGGGTACCATAATTATTAGAGAAATGGCTTAGTTTCTTGGCATGTTTCAAACATGTATTAGGAAACTTGAAGTAGTTAGGTATACTTGGATCTAAGTGAATAAGACATCACATGAATGCCAGCGTAATAAAACACTGTGGGAAAAAAAATACAAGCACAAATACTATGAAGTATTTCTATTGTATTTACATTATAGTGCCATTGTTATCAACTTTAGTATCAGCACTATCGGTGTCAAATTTTTTTTTTACTGCAAATAGAGTAGTGAGCTTGATAGCGAGTTTATTATAGAATTGAACCGTGGATGATGTCACAGATTTAAAGTAGATACAGTCATGCCTTTTTAACATAAGTTAATATAAATAGTTATTTATGCTACAAGTGCGGAAATCATCTAACGCACGTGCATCATACAACGTTTTGCTATGCATTGTGCGAGGAAATATAAAATATATATATTGAAAAAGGCGTTTAATTATGAATTAAAATTAAAGACTATTTATTGATCACAATCTAAATCTAGATTAATTAATAACGCGTTTAATGAAGTATTAGTTTTATTGTACCTTTTATATGAATGATAAATCGGACTTATTTGTAAAACTATTCTCAAATAATAAAAACTCTTTGCGTCGGGCTGGCGACAGACAAAAAATATAAAAAAAAAAATGAAATGTAAAAAGCACAAGTGTGAAAAAATGGTACTTTCCGAACAATTTAGCTGCTTGGAAAACGCTCTTTTCGAGCACATGCACTGTAAAAGAATAAATTAGTAACGAGGTAAGGTATGCTGATATTAGAATTACCACCAAACCCTACAGGTAAATACCGCTAAGCATCGCGCCTGTTTGTTTGTTAGTTAGGTATTTGTGCCGGTGTTATTACACACATGCACAGCAAATAATCCAGCTGTGACTCTAGGATGCGATACCTCTGGAATGCAGATGTTCATATAGGCTCCGGTAGCTTTTCCACCAGCTTGGCTACCTACCTGTTTGCCACACAATATTAACCAAAAATAAATTTATAAAAGGAAAGAATCAGTAACTGTTAAAACAGCACAAGATATAAATCAAAGAGAAACCTTAATACGTATATTTGAACGTCAATAACTAAATATCAGATCTCCACGAGTCGACTTTATTTTATTATGTTTGTAGTTTGCTGACCTAAAAATAATTGAGAGAAAGGCAATTTTCAAGACAAATAATGATATTGGACTGATATCGAGTTTTGTGAGTTGTTGACTTCAGTGAAATACGCGTGGTATTTTCAAGAGTTGTGTACTTTAAATTAAATATTCGTGCCTTATCTATGTAACCTTTGTATAGTAATAAGGCAAAATCAGGCGTCATAAATATAAATTGGCTGTACATGATAAGGCTTCCTGTACATGACGCCGGAGCCGCATCGGCGCCGGACCGCATGTTTGTATACATACGAATGAATATCACCCGTGCGCCGCACCGCCACCGTACCGCTGCCGCGCCGGTACCACGCGTACACTGCATTGATGCCGAGTTAAATAGTAAAGTAACGAGCATGCAGTCCGACGCTGGTGCGGCTCCAGCGTCATGGACAGGAAGCCTTAGGGCATATATGAACACCGTCCTATGAACTACGCAAACATTTTCACAGTTTAGTAGTACTAGGAGTACCTACTTAATATACTTACCTACATAATTATTAATTTTTAACTAACAATTTAAGGCTTAATCTGCAGTCGCATTAAAGTTAAAGTATAATTAACCAAAAAATAATAATAATTAAATTTAGTTACATTTTAAGAACTTTCTAGCTAAATCACAACGACTACCGATATTACCACACGTACGGTACATATTAAGTGAATGTTATCCATGAGATATGAACAGTAAAATAATCTTTAACACATTAGGACCTTGTTTTTGTGGCAAATCATCAAGTGACTTCTCCCGCTCTGGTCGGAGAGGGAGGGCGTGTCAGGCTTTTACTAACTAAAACCCACCCGTGTTTCTTCAGTTGCCGGTGCCAGGGGCCACGATAACTCTTTCGAAGATCCCGCGGCCCCGGCTGGCATCAGCCCTAGCGGACCCCGTCAGTTAGCGCTGACCTCTCTTTGAAGCGCGCGTGGAACATAACGCGCCATCGACCCGAGCCCGGCCCTTACCGGCCGGCGAGCTATCCATTGCTCGCCATCCGCAAGCCCGCGCCTACGGTGGCCGGGAATCGGCTATCAATTCCCGACGCCCAGGGCGTCTCCTATGGCAACTAGGGGCGTGAGGGCGCAAAGATTGCCTCTCCCTCACGCATTCCACCTCCTCCTACGCGAACATACTGCTTCGCAGAAGGAGGTGATGGCTTCCCATGTACTCTCGCTCCATACCATGGCGTGGACCAGGGCCGGACGTGAGAGATCGCCGCCGCCAGTCGCTTCCGCGAGGACACTGCGGTGCTTCGTCCAAGCCGGGCAGACCTCCACCGTATGCCCCACCGTGTCCTCCGGGCGATCCACACAATGGTGACACCCGGACATTTACTCCCGCCTTATCCGGAACAGGTACCTCCCGAAGCACCCGTATCCGGTGAGGACCTGCGTCAGGCGGAAGGTGAGGACGCCGTGGCGCCTTTCCAGCCACTCCTCAAAGAGGGGACTTATCACCTCAATTGTGGCGTACCCAGCACTGGGTTACGACAATCGCACACTCCGTGACGCCATGAGATCCCGCCGAAGCTTTGTCCGGTGTTCCGCGATTTTTCACGACAGCGGAGTTACGCCCCGCTGTTTTGCCTCCACGCTCCAGTCCCACATGTGCGCGAGGACTTTTGCCTCCAGACAACGTTAGGACCTAACGTTGTAAAGAAATTTACAATCCATACCTGGTATGCTTCCGTAAATTCTTCAGTATTCAATATATTCTACAAATACACAGTTCCGATAAACCCTGAGAGGCTTTCAAAACCAATATTGAATATGCAATTCTTGTATCATGTATATCACCACTCGAATAAAACGATACCAAGAAATCTACATTCTTTTAAAGATATCACAAACTTTATAGCAAAGATACGTATAATCGTGGCAGTTCAGGCTCCGTCCAGGGTGTGGAGTTTGCGCGGGTGCTAAGGCGGACACGAAATATAAAACGAAACGAGGTGATCCGGTAGAGACCCAATGCTGCTTGCTCACAGAATAAGCAAGCTAAGTCCAGCAGACGACTGATGTAGGCTGATGATGGTAATGATGATGGTGATGATGAAACCGCCATTTTGGTCCATACTACAGTGACTATGGCAGGAGCCTTCGTGACAGTACTGAGCAAGATCATGCACGTAATTTTCACACATTCGTATCCGCTCCTTACTGCCCTAGGCATCGATCGACTGCCGTTTGTTTTACCCTGTAGAAACAAGTCTACCATCTACTGCCCGCTACAACAACACGCGATATACTGTGGCCATATAATCGCGCCCGCTTCCGCGACCGCCACCACGCTCGCTATCGCTCGTGCACCCTGGACGAGGCCTAAAAAGATTCAAGCGTGTGAAGAAGTATAAACTTTTCAGCGATGTATAACCTTTGGAGCACTTAAGTATATTGCTTTTATTTAATATTGATATGTTAAACGTAAGAGCTTTTAGGCATGTTGTATGAATGATGTGCGTGTACATATTTTAGGGTCGTGTCTGTGATGTTAAGGAATTAATCTTGAATGAAAATTTGTTTAAAAAGATTAAAATCTCATCAGCTGTGAAGAGTGTCTGGAGTCTTTTATGCGGTTTATTGAGTTAAATGTTAACGATATATTTATCGTCATTATAGGTTCTCCGTTGGTATGTATGTATGTAGTACGGAGAAATAAGGTCACTGGTATTCATAAAAATAACAGATGGGGATTTTTTATTAAACTTCTGAAAACTATGTTGACATACACGTCATGTTCCAAAATTGATTAAATGGAAACAAATTGTCAATACAACCATATTAATGATTTCCTGTAAATGAAACTCCAACAGGAAAATATTTCATAACTCAATTCGACATACGAAACCATATTCAACCAAACATAAAAGATATAGCACGACAGAACTCAGTCCTAAATACGTAAACCTTTCTCCAAATACGAATCCCAAACTTTCGTCCTTATTTAACTTTGTATTTCCTTACTCAAAACGTACGTGAGAATATTCCTTATTTCAAACATTCTTCTTCAATTCGCCAATCTCACGGGTGCGATCCGAATTTCCGTTGTTCAAAATGTGCAAAGCAAATCGTTGGCATTTTAAATTTGTTATCGGTACGTGATTGAACGTTTAAGCCCAATTCCCGATAGATTTCTTGGGAGTTTGATTTAACACGTAGAAGATCAAACGAGGTAACAAGAATGACGTCCACTAAATTATACAAAGAAATTTTACAGAATATTTGACTGACTCGTTGGTCTTGTGGCCGCAAGCGCTACTGCTAAGCATGAGGTCCAGGGTTCAATTCCTGGGTCGGGCAAAGTGTTCTTGGGTTTTTCCATCTGGAATTTTTTAGTGGCAGCCCGGAGTCTGGATTCGTACCCGGTTGATGGCAATAGGATTGCCCCCTATTACATGGGATTATGGGACTTAAACATAACTGGCGAAATGTGGGTGTACTATAGGTACACCTCTGCCTAACCCTTCGGGATTACAGGCGTGATGTTATGTATTTTACAGAAGGTCGGCACCATACTCGCTAAGAACAGGTCTTGTTCATTCTATTTATTTAAATTTTTATTTCTGTAATTTTAGTTGATTACTAGTTTATTTATTTATACATTTATAAGTATAAAATTATGTATTAGGTGTGTTGAAACTGTTTGTACTCTCCGTCACTTGTCCCTAAATAAAGGTTCATTAGAAAACCAGCGTTCTGATGCTGGTTTTCTATCTGTCTGGCATTAATGCTGAAATGAACCTTTTTGAGGCACACACTATTGTTGTTAAAATATTATTTTCACATTTGATATTCGCAAATTAGTGTGTAATAATGTAATTTGATAATTTATGTGTGCTAAAGTTATCCAAGTGCCCCAAGTGTTTTGTTTGTGAGAGTTGAGGATGAATATTATAACGTGAGACTGTACTAGTATGGAGGATAGTGCGAAAAAACAAACGAACATACCATTGCTTATTACCCGACTGCCCCAGTTACTAGGAGGGTAATGTTTTTCGAGAGTATGTATGTATGTCCTATTTTTTTGGCACGCTCTGTAGCCTAAACGGATTCGTCTTAATTGTGGAAGTGACATAGGCTTTAAAATATTACAACAATACAACAACGAAGAAGACTATTACAACAATATTGGTATGAAATAAAAGCTAGTAATGAGTCGATTTCAAATATACAATATTAATAAAACTAAAAAGCTTGAAATAAAGCAAATTATTAAAAAAAACAAAAACACGACTGCAAAAACACATAACTGAAAAGAGAAAACCAAGCATTATAATCTATAGAATTTTCAAATTCAAATTCAAATAATTTATTTTCTCATAAAAAAATGGCATCTTATGGAATTAGACGAGTTTAAAAACTGTGTAACACAAGTTTGACTGGTGTCTGCACTAAGAATACCTGTATAGCAGATCACTGTATTTTGGTAATGCAGTGGATAAACCAATAACCAGAAATATGGTGTAACTTTTGTTTGTCCCCGCCTGCAATACCAAAATTCTATAGATTATAATGCTTGTTTTTCTCTTTTCAGTTAAGTGTTTTTGCAGTCGGGTTTTTTTTAATAATTAGCTTTTTGCAATTCTATTATTATGCAGGTAAGTTTAGTTGTCCCTTTAATTTGCTAAAAAACCTTTACTTTATTAAAACTCATATTATTTTATGAACTGTACGTAACGTTGTTATATAATACTGGCGAACTTCATAGCACAGACACAGAGTTAACTTTGTTTTAATTGTCACAACCGAATGCTAAAATTGAGATAGAATTAGCAGTTTAGTTGTTAAAAATATCCAAACAGATCATTAAAATGAAAAACATAAAATTATAGATAGAGATCAGACTGATATCTTCTTTCTTCTGCTTTTTCGTCGTTCATAGAAAGTCATTTTTCACAGTCAAAAAAGGGTGTCGTGGGACACTAGCTTGGTACGAAATTTCTTTCGCTGTCTATTATGTATTAATACAGGGAGCCAACCACCACCTCTTAAAGCAGTAGGTATTATTTTAATGTTACATCAGTGTGGGAAAGAGATGGAGCTAGACGTCCTGTATAGCTTACAATAACACTGCTTTAAGAGGTGGTGGTCTAGCTCCTGAGCCATCTAGTATGGTCTCAAGTTTCAAGTATTAAAAGTTTTTTTTTTTTTTTGACAAATAGGTAGCATGATTGCTTTTTCATTAGTGACGATTGCCACCAACCCATCAGTCAATTCCTACCGCAAGCCGCGTTAAGCAACTTCGTTCCAGGAGTAAAAGAATCAAAACTTAATTATATGTACGTATTAGGATTCTATACAGGAATCTGATATTTAATTCCACCCACGAACCACATACATATGCCTATCATTCCCTTTGGCAACAGAATCAGACGGCCAGTCTATTCAAGAGCACTCGGCCCGAATATTCGATTTGATAGGCTTTATGTTAGCCCACCCTCACCAATTATGCGTCCGTACCCTGCCGTGAAGCTTATAGAATCCAACGTCTGGACCGTACCCCTTAGGTAGATGTGACCAAGCAATTTAGCCTTCAAAGAGTTTGGTGATCTTGGTATTGTAAGAGAAAATTGTATTAATGAGTTGGTGAAAACAGGACTTGATTACAGTTTGTTTATCGCATATACATCCGGTATTACGTATCATGACTTTTTCTTATATTTAATCGACTATAAAAAAGGAGAAGGTTATTATGTTATTACAAACTACACACACAGACAGTAGACAGTTGCCGATTGCTCTTGCTTGTTCACTCGTTTCGTGTTTTCCGATGCGTTTTGAGTGCTTTCCAGATTATTTCATTTTTGACGACCACTACGTTATTTTTTACGAATTCTGACCTTGCTTACTTTGTACGACGGTTGCTTTCACACTGGATACCGAAGAACGCTCAAACGTTGACTTGTAACTGTTATTTTGGATTTTACCGCCGCCTTTTTTTTTTTTTTTTTGTGGATGGGAAATCATCAAATGACTTCTCCCGCTCTGGGCGGAGCGGGAGGGCGTGTCAGACTTTTACTGACTAAAACCCACCCGTGTTCCTTCTGTTGCCTGTGCCGGGGCCACGGTAACTCTTTCGAACATCCCGCAACCCTAGCTGGCATCGGCCCTAGCGGACCCCGTCAATAGTGCTGACATCTCTTTGAGGCGCGCGTGGAACACGACGCGCCGTCGACTCGGGCTTGGTCCTTACCGGACGGCGAGCTACCCATTGCTCGCCGTCCGCAAGCCCGCGCCTACGGTGGCCGGGAATCGGCTGCCAATTCCCGACGCTCAGGGCGTCTCCTGCGGCGACTAGGGGCGTGAGGGTGCAAAGCTTGCCTCTCCCTCACGCGTCCCGCCTCCTCCTTCACGAGCATTACTGCTTCGCAGAAGGAGGTAATGGCTTCCCATGCACTCTCGCTCCGTACCATGGCCTGGATCAGGGCCGGACGTGAGACATCGCCGCCGCCGATCGCTTCCGCGAGGACACGGCGGTGCTCCGCCCAAGCCGGGCAGACCTCCACCGTATGCTCCACCGTGTCCTCCGAGCGATCCACACAGTGGTGACACCTGGGCGTTTCCTCCCGCCTTATCCGGAACAGGTACCTCCCGAAGCACCCGTATCCGGTGAGGACCTGCGTCAGGCGGAAGGTGAGGACGCCGTGGCGCCTCTCTAGCCACTCCTCAAAGAGGGGACTTATCGCCGCAATTGTGGCGTGCCCGCCGCCTTGTGGATTGGATATTGTAGAAACTATGGATTGCTGTGTGAATTGAGGGATAGTAACTAGTCACTGCAATACACTAGACCGACGACCCTTAGACGAAATATAATAAACATTAGTGTTTAAAGAACATCTTTTGCACTTCAGGAATCAATGGTTAGTTAAAGATTGTGACATAACCTTACTTTTACTAAACCTCTAATAACTCGGCTCTCAGGTTGTCAAAACTTACGGAATTTTCAGCGAGGGACTGATAAGTTTAAATCTATTAATTCACACTAATTTCATCTCGTTACATTCAGGCCCAAGATTGTATGTAATCGTTTCCGTCTCCTTTTCTAATTTGTATTGCCAGTATACACCATGCAGCGACCACCACCGCAGTGTATCAAGCGAATAAAACACAGTCACTTGTTTGCTTGTTACCGATCACGGTCAAGTGGGCAACTCTATCCCTGCGATGGAGTTTGGCTGAATAGAAATATTATGAAGGTACAACATCGGCCGCAACTCATGGCAACAACTAGACGCCGAACTGTGGCAGCGACTAGTTGCCAACTGTGCGGCAGCTCTTAAGTATAATAATAATATTTTCCATGGATGAACCTTATAATTATTAATTCATTTATTTCAGAAGACGAGTTTGGAAGTACACAAATTCAACTGTATAATGTAACTCTCGAAAATGCAACTGCGCAAATGATATTTACGTAGAAATTTTTGCAAAGCCCCCAAGGCCACGTGTAGCAGCGCAAAAGCTGTTTATTAAATACAAAATTATTTCGAGGAAAACGGTTTGCTTTTTCTCGAGTTTCGTAATACGTAATAGAATTTATAATGGAAAGTAAGCAAAGGTTTTTGGAACATCTGATTGGTTACATTAAGATGCATTTGCCTCGTTCCTCCTACCGTTGAAAACTTCAAAGAATACAAAAGGTGGTTCGTTAACTTTTGGATTTTATTCCGTTGAGGGTGGAAGCAGGAATTGCGTTTTATATAGCCTAAAATTCTTGTTTTGCTTGGATTTTAAATAAAACATATTGAAATTCAGTTTTGGTTTAATGTTTTGTTTCTTTTTAATAATGTTTAATTATGCTACTGAGCTTATTCAAAAAAATATATTGTAAAAAGAAAAATATAACAGAAGATTACAACCAAAACATAGGCTTAATAATAAATAACGTATTATCATAATTTCCTTAAATATTAATAAAAAATAAACATAACAACCTAAAAAATTATATTCCTAAAGAAAAACCTTGCAAAAACAATGAATAATAATTGAAAAGGGACCAAAAAATAGTTATATTCAGGGCGCGATCGCCGAAATTTAATTGAAATGCGTAGAGACATGGGGTTGCTTTGGGAACCCTCCTTTACTTTCATTAAAAGCATTTGTCGCTCCCACAATGTCCCTTCTGATGGCTTCAGTGTTTTGATTTTGTTATGTGTATTTGTCTTTGTAGTACAGTCATCAAACGTTTTTGCTTTCTTTTGGAATGATTTGATTATAGAACCCAGTTTTCCAACAGCTTCTACAGTTTCAATTTTACTTTTATGATTTAGTCATGTTTCGGTTGATGCACATTTTACTTTGATGGTGTCTTTGTCAGTAACTTTCAAGTTATAGTTGGTTACAATTTAGTGACTTTCTTTATTGTTTTGTGTTCTTTTGTCTGCATTTCAGACCCATGTTATGTTTGTTTCACCATGCGAACCATCAAACAATATCCAGTTTAAAATTCCTACATGTACATATGTATGTAATCCAAAATGATCATTCATAAACCTCACCATCCTGTCGTTATACATTCATAACCTCAAAAAAAAAACATGAAATTCCAAATTCCATAATTTTTTTATCCTTTTTGAACCGCGTGCCAATATTCAGTTGGAGCAACCCAAGGCTTTGTTCACGAATTTACTGTTCATATCGGTATGCGTATAATGTGCTAGTGGCGTCCTGTGGGACTGTCAATAAATATGTATGTATTGGGATAGACAGCCCGCCACCTGGGGTTGCCATAATTGCGTTTTTGTCCCAAATTATACATATTTATTTTTGATTGAATCCGTTTGTTTTGTTTGAATACGATACCATGAAAAGTCAAATGTTGATTCCGTTTTCGCGTGGGTGAAGTAAATATGGATTGAAGTTGAGTGACAGGATTTTGATATATTTGTTTGTGTGGGATTTAACTTTATAATAATGCTTTGAAGCTTTATCTAACTTTTGTTAATTTCATTGTTATTTTCATCTCATGCTAGTTATAAAAGATGCCACTGTGAACATAAATCTGTATTCGATACTAATTTGTGTATTTATTTTTAGCAGCACCTGGGTCTTGGTCATTCCCTTGATTAACGAGTAGGTTACATCATGTTTTTATAGAATTAAGTGGATACGAAACATAAAGGATTCGTTTGTAGCAAAAGCAATACATTTCAATCCATTTTATTTATTACTCTCAAAGAGTTAATGGAGATTAAAAACGAACTGAATTTATGTAGGACAGTGACATAACGTTTAAATTGAAATAATTCTAGCTTCGTATAAATCAGAAACCATTGTTAGTTATTAAACTGAAATATATTTCTAAAAAGTCTGATTTTCATCTACGAAGTCGAATTTTTACTCAGTAAATGGATGTATTTCTAAAAATACAAAATGTCAAAGCTTGGATAAGCCGAAAGGGGACGGGACTAAAGTTAAGTAAAAAAAGAGAAAACGCCTTCTCTTTGTGATGGAGGTATATTGATAAAATCGTGAGGGATCGGATTCAACTGTTGGGATTCATATTTTAGTTCTAGTATTACTTCGCTTTCTTTTCTTCGTACCAAATTTTTGTACTAAATAAAGTTGGTATAAAATGTTTTGCCTTTTTGCTTTTTCCTAAGAATTGTAGTATCTATTTCTCAATATTTACTTGTCATCGTTCGTTGCGTTTGGTCTATAATAACGATAAAGTAAAGCTATGCTTTTAGGTTCTTGAAACACTTGCTTTGTCGTTATAATCTTTTGGTTTGGTTTATTTTTTTTATGAGATCCTTTATATGCTTCTTAAATTTTAACAAGGAAAAAAAGAGGCGGCCTTTGCTCTGCAGTGGGACATAACAGGCTGATTTATTATTATTAATTTTAACACATGCCAATCATATATTAACATTTGAATACACTTAAATATATAATTACTAACATAAATAATTCATGAATTTAGTACCCATCTACAAAATTAATTTCCATCGTGAAACATGAATGTACGGGTATTGTAATCAGGGCTGTAAAGCCTACGCTTACGCGAGCTTATTATTTTAATGTGACATGTATGAAATATAGGGCCTTTATCTCTGCTGATATAATTTGTCAGCGAATTGTTACTGCTCGTGTTTCATGATACGGAATGATTGTCTCGCCATTAACTACTGTGTTATGAGCTAATGGGGTTTATTTTTAGAACTAGCTATGCCCTGCGACTTCGTTTGCGTGGAAGTCGTAAGATACACGATATACTAAAATAACAGCCACATTTTAATAAAACTCCCTCGTCCCCCGACCCGCCACGTGGCATCGCCCGCCCGCGCTGTTACTAATCTGTGCTATTACTTTGTTTTCGATTAGCGTTTTTTCTAACATTTTTTTTTAATTGCTCGGTTTCTAAGAGTTGTAGCGTGATGTTAAATAGCCTATAATCATCGTCGAGAATTGGGCTACCAAATGCAAAAATAATTTTTCAAATAAGTTCATGTGCATTTAATAAAAAGTTGTTATTTTGACATTACAAACAGACACTTCAGTTTTATTTATTTGTATAGATGTAGTAGTAATTTCTGAGATATTCTGAGAAAACGCTTATTCACCGCGATATTATAATTTTTATTGTTTTTTGTCTGATAGAACATTTTCTTAAGGTGTATCCGCAGCAGTTGTATTCTTGCATTTTTTGCAATTTACAGGTGAGTGTCTGGTTGTATCTTGATCTTTAATTCACGACTATAACAACTACAACAACTATGTGCAACTATGTATTAAATTAAGAAAAATTCAAATTCAAATTAGGAAAATGTGTGATTTTCATTTGTTTTTCGTACTGTCAAGATGAGTGAATCTAATGAAGAAATTCGATACATTTTAAAATTTTACTACAAAAAAGGTAAAAATGCAACGCAAGCCGCGAAAAAAATTTGCGATGTTCATGGACCGGGTGCTGTGTCTGTGAGAGTAGAACAAATTTGGTTTAAGCGTTTTCAATCCGGAAATATTGATGTCAAAGATGCACGTCGCTCTGGTCGCCCTATTAAGGATAAAATGGATTCTATTTTTGAAAAAGTGGAGCAAGATCGGCATATCAGTAGTTACGACGTAGCTGAAGAACTGGGAATTGACCACAAAATAGTTTTGGCGCATTTGAAAAAAACTGGGTACACAAAAAAGCTCGATATTTGGGTACCTCACGAGCTCACTGAAAGAAACCTAATGAACCGTGTACTCATTTGTGATTCTTTATTACGACGTAATGAAACCGAACCACTTTTAAAGAAGCTGATAACTGGTGATGAAAAGTGGATCACGTACGACAAGAACGTGCGAAAAAGGTCGTGGTCAAAGGCCGGCCAGGCTTCACAGACTGTGGCGAAACCCGGGTTAACTCGCAACAAGGTGATGCTGTGTGTGTGGTGGGATTGGAAGGGCATTATTCATTATGAGCTGTTACCACCAGGCAGGACCATCGATTCTGAACTCTACTGCGAACAACTGATGAGATTAAAGCAAGAAGTTGAGAGAAAGCGGCCGGAATTAATCAACAGAAGGGGTGTGGTTTTTCATCATGATAACGCTAGAACTCATACATCTTTAGCCACTCAGCAAAAATTAAGAGAGTTTGGCTGGGAGGTGTTTATGCATTCGCCGTATAGTCCTGACCTTGCACCTTCAGATTTCCACCTGTTTCGGTCTCTTCAGAATTCTTTAGGCAGTGTCAGGTTAACATCACGAGAGGACTGCCAAAACCACTTGTCGCGGTATTTTGATCAGAAGTCCCAAAATTTCTATAGCAATGGGATCATGTCCCTACCTACAAGATGGCAAAAAGTTATCGAACAAAATGGTACCTACATACTTTAGTTAAATCTGAATAAACTATATTAAAAAATGTTTTGAATTTTCTTAAAAAATGCGAAGAAACTTTTTCCCCTACCTATTATTTAGATAATTATTACCATAAAAACCATCAATACATCTCTCTTAGTTAGATTTGTTCTGTTTTGATCTGGGGGGCAATTCTCGTATTTTTAAGAACAGTTAAGTTCTAATCTCAGTCTCAATCTGTCAAAAAAACCTGTAATTTCCCTACATTTTTGTCAAGTTTTTGACATTGATTGTCACTGAGATGAGATTGCGACTTGAATTTGAACGTTTTTTAAGTACGAGAATTGGCCATCTGATTTCGGAAATCATTTCACATCACATTTTTGATCAAAAGTGAACAAATCTAACTTAGAGAAATGTATTGATGATGTTTATGGTTATAATTATGTAAATACATAGTCGTCATAGTCGCGAATCATATTTTGCTCAAGATACAACTTGATACTGACCTGCAAATTGCAAAAAACGCAATAAAATTTGAATTTCGCAGGCTGCAACGGCGGGTCCACCTTAAGACATAATGTGGGTCATTTTAAGTAAAATGATTTTAAAATTCTCTCATACTTAAATTTCTACACAAATATAAAAACGTGTACGGTCGCGGGACCCCCTTCAGAAACGAAGTTCCTTCTCAAGTTCTCACATATGATTTAAAGCAAAAACAAAATTTTCGCAGCCGCCATCTTGGATTTTCATTTTGACCTCACTATCGTTCAGAAACCATGAAAACCACCCATGACGAAAAATTTTAAAATCTTCGCAGCCGCCATCTTGGATTTTTATTTTGATTAAATTCTCAGTTTCTCTGTGTGAAAGTGTGAATTCGGAAAAAGGTGGGAGCACACAAATATGACCGCTTTTTCTGATTTCTGCCAGTCTATCGCAAGCCGCGTTAAAGAACTTCTTTTCAATATTTAGTACTACTTGAAGATTTCTATTGTCTAGACATTACTATTCGAAGTCTGTATTTCCAACTAATCAAATTGGTAATTTCTTCGTATACTAAAATCCACTCAAAGTCTCAAACCACATTTCTCCTTTACCAATATCCGAAACTAAAATTCGCAGACATGAAGCCTTTCATCATAACTAGTCCATCTATACGCCAGTAATAGGTACAGTCGGGCTCCCAATAACTACACTCTCTCATTCTCCGAACGGATGCCGAATAAGCAGAAATTCTGTCCAATTTCCCGGTCTGTCATATTTATTGGTCCTACGACCCGTACGACGGAAACGCTGAGTGTATGTCCGATCGTAAACCAGTGCAGAATTAACGAACTCACTGTCCACTAAATTACTGGACGTGAGTGTACTTTTGATTAGGAGGAGGAGCTCGTGGCTAAGTAATAACAGCCGCACGGGTCGATCCATCAGGTTAAGCTACGCTTGCCGGGGTTGTCCGTGGATGGGTGACCATCTTTACATACCGAGACTCCTCCGTGCCTCGGAAAGCACGTTAAGCCGTTGGTCCCGGCTGTCATTCGTAGATCTTTGACAGTCGTTACGGGTCGTCAGAAGACCGAAAGTCTGACAACCAGTCTTACCAAGGGGTATCGTATTACCCAGTTACTGGGTTGTGGAGGTCAGATAGGCAGTCGCTCCATGTAAAATACTGGTATTCAGCTGCATCCGGTTAGACTGGAAGCCGACCCTAACATAGTTGGGAAAAGGCTAGGCAGATTGATTGAGTGTACTTTTGATGTTTGATTTAGTTTGAGGGTTTTTTGATATTTTTTTTATTTTTATTTTCGCAGCTTAGATTTTGGGTCTAGTGCACATTTCACTGCTAAATTTTTAATTACTGACGTATGATTCATAATTAACAATTTAGAGGCAAATTACGCCTAAAGTCAAACTTTTAGACCAACTTTCATTAGAAATCTATGTTCTTTAAACTTCTTAGTTTAGACTTAGTTATAATTAGAATGAAACATCTTAGTAATAAGGTATCTAACCAACGTGTTAGGTATCATCTCAACGATAAATGAGAACAAGATGCTCACAACCACTCAGATGGAAAAATTCTCAGAATCAGTAACCAAGTATTAATTTTATTATATGAAGGAACCGACGTAAAGACAGTTATTATCAACAATAACAGAAGCATTCCCTGTTAACAAACAGCGTCTTTGTTCTTTGAAGGAAACAAAGGATTTGATTAAAAGTCACCAACTAAACTGAGTTATTAAGATAAGAAAGAGGCAGTGCTGTTAAAAATAGCTGCCGTAAGATAGCAGCGGGCATAAACTGGGCCTTTGTGGGTCGAGCAAACTTGAACCACGGTCTAAGTTGCAGACTTAGACCGTGCAGACTATAACAGAAACTTACAAACGACAACAGCTAGATATTTTCTAGACCTCAAGAATATGTGAAAAGTTTTTTTTATGACTACATTGTGTAAAACATACTCCTAGTTGTTTGTTCTTTTGCTCGAACAAAGCAAAAGATACGACCACACGGGAGGAATTTGTGGTATAATAATTTTGTATGCTTCTTTTATTTCAGTTCTTTACTAGCTGTAGCCCGTGGCTTCGCCTGCGTGGATGTCAATAATTTGAATCGGATTTTATTCACAATTATATGTGTTTTAATTTTTTTACACGGAACCCTAATTCTTTTTCTGAAATAAATATAGCCTATGTTACTTCTTATAACATCATATATCTGCCAGTGTAAGTCCTGTCAAAATCAGTTCAGCCGTTTCGGATATTAGCCGGAACAAACAGGCAGACAGTTAGACAAAAAAAAATGTTTTTTTGTTATGAGTATCGTAGTTTATTCATTTCCTCTTATTTTTATATGCATTCAGTATAAAAAGTTGTTCTTTTGACATTAAAACAGACACTTCAATTTTAGGTATTTATTTGTATGGATTTGTCGACCTCTCTGCTGCATTCAAAAAGTCATTCTGTCTACGTCACTTCACGTTATCCGTCGTGAATTGACTGTTAGCCTTGCTTTGCTCTATTTTGCAAATCCAGAGAGCTAGCTACGTTGATAATTGTCAATATTTGTAAAACTAGTTCCCCAGTAACTTATATTCCTAGCGAAATTTGGAGGCTTCGTTTTAAATTCTGAATTCTAAAAGGCAATCTTTATAGTCAACGGCGTGAAGTCTTTATTACAAAATGCTTATCTCCCATCATATCTTCAGCCGTTAAAAGCTGTAATAAATTTAAATTTATAACCACTTCTATTGAAACACGTTATCGCTTATGTATTACGTCATACTGTACTGAGGAGTTGCCTGCAGCTATTGGCAATTATTACAGCAGCCTATCGCACTTCAAAGAGATGGGAAGACGGTGAAACGTGAAGCTTTTCACACGTTGGAAGCATTAGCACGATAAACAGATGGTGATGATGGTCCTTTCCAGGGAGACTAAGTAGAAAGAGATGATACAAATGTTATAGAAAAAATGATGATAAAATTCAGATATTATTTGTTTGCAGGACGTGATAATGGTTTCGAACAGTGTCTGGGTGGGTATATACAAGGTATAACTTAAATAACGCACAACCTCTTAAGGGGTCATTGTACTCATCATTATGAACAACTTTTACTATGGGACCAAACCCGAAAATGCCAAAAAAAATCTCTGCTGTTCCCTACATTTTGACGAGTTATGCGAACATAAATATTGGGAACAGCTGATTTTTTTCACGATTTTAACCGATCAAGCTCATTAAAAAATGACGTAACGGCCCAAAAAGTCCCGCAACAGAACACGCGCTACGTGACCTATGACCCCGCTCACAAAAAATGGTCTGCTAATGTTTTTATCAACTGCACTTACTTAACGTAAATTGTTTTGTGTTCTTGAATAAACAGACCATCCTATTAAATATATACAATACTCGTGTTACGAGAGATGTATTTATAAACAAAATATGATGACAACAGAGTATGGCCAAAAGTGTCGTTTGTTTACGTAACATTTTATGCCCAAATAAAATGTATCTATTGTGTTATTTCGTGCAAATATCATCTAAAACGACGTATTAACTACTTATAAATGAATATTCATCCACTTACCGTCGATTAGACACGAAAACACATTATTGTAACTAAAAACACGCGGAGAAATCACTCGCGCCATATGTCATTGTCGAAACGTAACTTTTGACTTTACTTTTTTTCAAGTTTCCGAACGCTACAAAAGGTTTAGAATCATTTAGTTGACGAGTGCTGCCATTTTACCTCCGAGTAAAATACTACCATACAGGATATTAGCCCTTATTTATAATAACAACAGAGGTTAAAGCCGCGTGAATCGCGTGTAACCAATGTGTTACAGTAGTCCTTGACGTTTTTTGCTGAGTGTAACCACGCGGTTTTCTTCGCGATTGATCGGTAGGTTTGGTTCCTTATTAAAAGTTGCTTATAATGATGAGTACAATGACCCGTTAAAAAGTTGTGCGTTATTTAAGTTCCACCTTGTACAGAGGGATTAATTTGATGTTTTGTGATATTGTACAAAATTATTAGGTATACTCGTATACAATGGATGTTGTTTTTAACCGACTTCAAAAAAAGAAGGAGGTTATCAGTTCAACAAGAATGTTTGTAATATTACTGAAACTGCAATAATCCTAATGCAATAAGACCTATGATAATCTATTAGGGGTTCCCATCAAATATAGAAAATTTTATGGGTGTATGTATGTTTGTCCACGAATTTCTCCTAAACTATTAATCGAATTGTGATTATCTTTTTTAACTGACTTACGTTTACTTCAAGTTAGGAAACAGTGTAAGTTATCAAAATCGGTTCAGTAGTTATCAAGATATGGATTAATACGTGTAAGTGTGACGGCCAGGCTTATTGATACGAGCTACGGGTGTGGTGTCAAAGGGAAAACATCTCAAAAGTTTGGTCATATTCTAATGCAAATTAACACGTTCCAGGACACTTGACTTTTTTTAAATATCCTAATATGACACTTAAAAATCCCATACATTTCATCATACCGCCTAAAGCCGTACTACCATGTTACACGTATTTTTAATAATTTGATACGACAAATATGGCCATAGACGTTGACGCCTATGGGCGGGACGTCATATTTTTGTAACAATGAACAATGAAATGAGACAGTGTGGCTACAGGCGGTACCGTCTAGAGGCGGTTTGCCATATTACATACATTTAAAAAGGTATATCGAGATAACGGCGAGAGGCGGTCTGTCCCGGAACGTGTTAATAAACTTGCGCGCTAAATATAAAAGATGTAATGGCATTCAGATATGAGTTTTTTTTTTATCCAGCTCTCTTAATTAACGCACATTCATGAAATTTGATGAGTAGCATAAATACTTTCATAATCAATTTAGTGTGTCGTATGTCGTCATTCTGGGGTACAATCGGTTAAATATTTTGCACTTAAAAATTATTTGGTAACATTCTATGGGCACAGAAATGAATATTCACTGGCATGCTTTGGAAAATCTACAAATACAATTTTTAAGCACGAGTATAATGGCATTCAAGCGTTTGCTTAAATATTTTAAGAAACTATTGGTAAAAAGAAAGTCAGACGTAGGGCGTAGACAGGCACCTCTACTTATTTTGGTGCAATTCAAACTGTATTTGAAAAAGATTACATTACAGAATTTCGCGAAAATTTGCTCATATTACATGTAAGTAACTTAGTTAATCTAGAGTTAGATTGCTCGTAGATGTGTTTATGAATAAGATATGTATTGTTTGTGACTTTCATTTTAATTTAAAGTTTAATTAACTCGAGTTGTTTCATTTTCAAAATTACTTTAATTGACTTAATCTTTAGTATTGCTTTCTGTATTAACATGTGTGGCTACTATAAAGAAATTGTCTGTATTGTACGGAGTTGTCTCAAGGGATTATTATAAGCTCCTACCGATCGTCATGCATACTTTTCTTTTTCAGTAGACTGAATAAAGATTACTTCCCATAATCTTTTTCCATCTTTGGTAATGCCGGCTACTGGAATTTTTTAACTCGGCCTGGCAGGCGAAGTTTCTCTGTCAGTGGCATAATCAGCCTATAATATTCTTACTGCTGGGACACAGGCCTCCTCTTGGTAAGAAAGAGTGGGCCGTAATCCACCACGCGGGCCCAGTGCGGTTTGGTGGATGTCACAGGTCTTCGATATGTTGGTTCTAGCGCATGCCGGTTTCCTCACAATTTTTTTTCTTTGCCATTTTGGGAGCAGTGGTGATGAAATAATTTACACAAAGTAAGGTGCCTGCCTGGGTTCGAACCTACGACCTACAATTCGTAAGTCCCAGCCGTTACCACTTGGCTACCACTGCTCCTCTCAGTGCCGATCAACTTTAATTAATCTATTTTTATTATTTGGGACAGTCTTATTTCAACTCAAGACACTGTGAGTTAGCTGGATTTTCTAACTGTCATCTATATTTTTACTAGTTGAGAATTATCAAGAAAGGATTGAGAAAATAAACCTGTGGATCGTCTCTGTGTAGTTTTATTTCTTATCATAGAAACATCGGTAACAATTTGGCCCGGTTCTATTAATCCATATTTATATTTTTATCTTAAATCAATCTACATATCTACATAAGAAAATAAAAATAGCCTAACTTATATTATTACGTATTGATTTTCCACAGCGACCCAAACAAGTTCCTAATTTGTTACTTATGTAGCTGGAAAGTGGAACGTTACGAGGTGACGTAGGTACGTAGGTTGGTACAATATGACTTGCGCAACTTAGTTCAGTGTCGTTAGGAGTTACAGCAGTTCAGTATTTGAAGACCCATAAAATGTAACGAACTTTACTCCTGGATATTCTTATTTTACTGAATGAGCATTTCAACGTGCACGGTTTTGAAATGCTTTCGTTTTTGGGTATTTAAGTTCAAGTAAAAAAAAAATTCAAAGTGAAAGAGTCTGAATATACCTTCTTTTGATGCATAACTGTGCTAAACTATCTTTACTATTCCAAACTTTTCCTCCAAAGCATATTTTTGGTAGAACCTACTCAAACTACCAAACTTCCAACAAAATAATATTATATATTTAGTACCAAAGTAAACATCCTCATAATACGCAGCTCCAACTTCTAAACTGCATTAAGTTTTCACCATATTCCTGGCATAACCTAATTAATTAGTTCTCCTAACAAGTCGAGCAACTAGTCTGAAGATTGACCCTGTAGGATGCTCCGCAGAGACTGAAACGACTGCATCTCGTGGGGACCAATCAAACGTCCGGAACGGAGTTTGTTAGACTCGGAGTTTGTGGTCATGCATCTCCTTGGGTATTCTGTCTACCTGGTAACTTGAATGGGCTGTGTCTCAATATTTGATGGGTTTTGTATAGTTAATGGAATTGGTAATCGGCTCATTTACGACCGAACCCAATAACCTATATTCAGTAAAAGACGGATCGCTGTTGATGGTAGACAGTATATTTCTATCTGTCCTTATGACAGGCCCGTAAGATTCCACAATCTCTTATAGATTATTGGAACTTTAAAACCATAGATAGATAGGTTTTTCTATCTCCAGTATGCCAAAACTGGTAGATAGATAGGTTATTGGGGCTCCTTTAGTATACTAGGATACAGGGGCGTAGCTTTCATACAACCCGATTCCTATCGGCTTCCCTTAGGAACAACCACTCTTCTTAATGTCTACTGTTGCAAAATGATATGCTACACCTGTGTGTATAACTGTATATCACATCACATCACATTACATTACATAATTATATTTAATACCAGTTTTATAATAATCATAAGATTAAAAACCTATAGCTTTTTGTTTTTTATGAGAACTGAACAATTTTTTCTTCGGCTTCTCTCTAAGGATAGAATCAATAGATACCAGATCAACATATTACTCTATGTAGTATCTTTATTATCTTCTCAAAGTTTAAAGTCTAACAAAGGTTTTTGGCATATCTACAATGAGAAATTCTACATAGTTGAAAACTGTGAAGTTAATACTCTTGCACTAGTGATGATTTTGTCAACAAGGTTCCTTCAGCATTTTGTAAAAAATAAAATATCAAGCGGCTTTTTTTAGGACAAAAATACACTACTCTGAAGGTTTCCAAGGCTGCTGGATTCCACATAACTCTGAACATTTAGCCCCCAATTCCTGTAACCTAAAACGACATCAATAAATATCCCAACCCTCCCAAGAACCCTTCTAACATCAGTTACCTACCGTATAAATCTAGGTCTCATGTTTACATTCACGACTATCCAGGTAGCCATATCGCATGACCACAAAATGGAGAACAGAAGGTTGGTTGGTCGGTGGCCACAAGAGGTGCAGAAGGTCGGTTTCATACAACGAGCAAAAACGCACGCAAACTTATACCCGGTTTAGAATTGAGAATCTGAAGTTGAGAACTTGTCAAATGCTACTTTAGCATTACCGAAGGTGATTTTCTTCAATGTAACCCGCGAATTTCAAAGTATAAAATGTTTTTTTGCAAAAACAAAACATGAATTTCGTGGGCTCCCATCTTAAGAAATGCTAAAGTAGTGTTTGCTCAATCAGCCTATAATGTTCCCACTGCTGGACACAGGCCTCCTCTCTGTAGAGGGAGTGGGGCGTAATCCAACATGCGGGCCCAGTGCGGGTTGGTAGATGTCACGTGCCGATGTGTGTCTGAACCTATGACCTTTACCACTGGGCCACCACTGATCTAGTAGAGAGTCTCAAGTAGAGTTTGACCAGTCGATCTATTCTGTAAACATCACACCGTGAACACTAAGGTGAAGTGAGTTTGAAGTGAGCTCAATCCCTAGTAGAGTAAGGTGGGATGACAGTTCACATCACGCTCACTTCACCTAAATTTTCACGGTGGGATCTTTACAGAATAGCTCCACAGATCTCAAATCAGAAGCTGGTCCTGCTCCATATGACAATTTAGAGTCTAGACAAAATCAAACTGGTTGCTAATTAAATTGTATAATTTTTTATGTTTTATGACACTGATTTTACATTCTGTGATTACTTTGGGTCATACACTGACTGTATTACTTGTTAAAATTTCAGGAAAAGCGTACACTTTTACAATGTTTGTGAATATGCCAGCACCGTGTATCTAACACATATTTAATTTGCTCATTTTTAATTGTGTTTGCCTATTGTGGTATAGTAATTTAATTGTAGATTCATCGTCTTCACATATAATTATATAATAAATTTACTTATACAAAAATTATTGTAAAACATTTTAAAAGAGTAACGGTGGAGTTTCTTTTACGTGACTTGCTTCACGTAGCGCTCTTGCGACGTGCAACTGGCATTTGTTTGAGATCTCCATAAGCGTATGCGTGCGCCTGTTTTCGCTCGTTGTAAGGAATCGACCTTCTGTAGCCATCTATTCTATGGCCGTAGCCGATAGAACAAACAAACAATCGGTGCCTAACGAACCCCAATTATTAGCCTTCGGCCGATCCGTGTATAGCCGTGCGTATGAAGTTATAAACTCTTGTTTGTTTTAGTAGGTATCGTTTCTTAGGAGTGGTGGAAGTTTTCTTCGTGCTGTAATAGCCTGAAGGAAGTAACAGGGTTATTCAGTTAACTGAGGTCAAAAGTGTTAGAGTTTTGTTGGCTTGCTATCTGTTGCTAATGCAGTTTTGAAGCGATGTTTAGAAACGGTATACACAATCTTTATATAAACAAAACGGGACAGCTGCAATCATTTGACACTTAAAAGTTTAATTTTTGATTTTTCTTTTTTTTTGTTCTGGTGATTTTTGCTGAGAGTAGGTTAATTTTTTTTTTCCAAAAGCAAGCCTGTATGCTTTTGATTATTTATTTTCAACTCAAGGATTTTTACTTTAAGAAAGGCCAGAGACACAAATCTCTGAGTCTCTCTAACTGAGCGTGCCGATTTGTTTAAATATGCATTACTAGCAGCGCTCCGCGGCTTCACCGACATAAGTCTCGATCCCGTAGGTATCGGGGTGAAAAAGTGTCCTATATGTTAATCCAGGTTATAAAATATCTGTGTGCCAAATTTCATCCAAATCCGTTCGGTAGTTTTTGCGTGAAAGAGTAACAAACATCCATCCATCCATCCATCCTCAGAAACATTCGCATTTATAATATTAGTAGGATTTGAAGTCTATTGTAGGATAAACTTACGATTATTACAGAATAACAGATTATTATTGCGAATTACATGTACTAGCCTTAATTAATCCATTACTAACAATGAGACATCGAGTTTAATTTACCATAATGCACAAATTATTACCTATGACGGATTGCTAATTAATTAATCGGAATTACCAAGAACAGCAAAACCTAAAGTAAGTTCTCACAGTTTAAAGCTGTAACTAATTCTATACAAATAAACAAAATTGAAGTGTTTGTTCGTAATGTCAAAATGACAACTTTTTACTAAATACATAAGAAAGTATAAACGGTACCTATAAAAAAAGCAATGTTTTAAATTTTAATCTGTCTGTCTGTTTGTTTGTTCCGGCTAATCTCCGAAACGGCTGGACCGATTTTGACGGGAGTTTCACTGGCAGATAGCTGATGTTACGGGAAATAACTTAGGCTACTTTTATTTTAGAAAAATAATTAGAGTTCCGCGCGAAAAAATTAAAACCCATGAAATTGTGAAAAAAAAGTCGGATTTGAAAAATTCTTTTTGCATTTGGTAGCCCAATTCTCGAGGATAGTTATAGGTTATTTAACATCACGCTACGACCCTTACGAGCCGAGCAAAAAGAAAAAAAAAACAGAAAGAACACTGAGTGAAAACACAGTAATAGCGCGGGCGGGCGATACAACGCGACGGGTCGGGGGACGAGGAAGTTTTTTTAAATGTGGCTGTCATTTTATTACATTGTGTATCTTACGACTTCCACATGAACGAAGTCGCGGGGCACAGCTAGTATTATTATTATCTTCATTCTAGAAAAATGTGCCAATTTGAATCAATATGTACAGATGTCAAATTCACGAGTCTATATTTTGCTTAAAAGCAACAGTCACGGTGATTTGTTGTCTAGCTTTTGACCGTCACGATAATACTTTCGAAAAACAACCCTCAAGTCGTGCACACAGAGTCGAAATTCTTGTTTAATTACTGTAGGTGGTGTTTACAACTAATATTAGCTATCTCCCTCACACTATGTGGACAGAACAAACACAAACATAGAGTATTGAGCTAATCAAACATCGTAAGGGTTTATAGAGCCATGTTAGTCACCGTTTCCACGGTTAATAGTAGCAGTTTACACAACCACTTTATTTTGAACTATGTTCCTTTGTTAACAAGGTTGATTTTCACTTTTTTTGTTAGTATCATAGGGTAAACTTCCCGGTTTGAAATAGTTATTAGGTACAGTCGACTACAAAGAGATGTATACATTTGAAAGTTACAAAAATATATATCCTTTGATGATGTTGTCATTGTTTGTTACAAATACTTGTAGACACGGAGTATGACAGATTTATGTTTCAATTAAATGTGCTAAATTTATGTATACAGCAAGAAAGGCACTGTAATGTTGCTTCGAAACGAATTAATGTGTTCGTCTTTGGTTACAATGATATGTATACAGGTCTGACATTCTATTTTCAAATTTTAGAACAGTACGGAAATACTTGTTTTCTCCTTCATTTCGAGCATGTGCCGTGACCAGATCTTAGAATTGATAATTTCATGAACTTAACATCACGCCTTGTTTCCCCAAAGGGTTGGGCAGAGATATACCTATAGTACACCCACATTTCGCCAGTTACGTTTAAGTCCTATGTAATAAGGGGTGACTGACATATCATTAAACGTTGATGTTTAAACGATATGGTCAATTTTAGCTGGCCATTTCATGAAATACAACCATTTCGTGAAATGGTCGAACACTTCATGAAATGATCAATTCAGAGATCTGGCCACGACACGTGCATGACGTTATTGGCGTGTCGTTTGTTTATCGAAATTGGCTACAAATTATTTTCGCTACATATTTCCATTCTTTTACAACCTCCTCCTAAAAAAAAACTATCGAATCATAAAACTCATTTATTTAAACTTGAATTGTCATCTTGCTATTAATAACATAACTGTCTATAATATTCTTTTACTTATAACAATAGTAGATCTACTTCACATTTTGGCAAAAAAATATAAAACTTGTTCAATATATTTTGTATACCCTACATTAGCATTGATTACATCTTGCAAAGGAGTTCGCATAGAATTTGCAGCATTCTCCCAAAAGTTCGACCCATGATAATAATCCCACAAATCGTGGACATGTTGTATTATCATAAAGATAATGGATATGAGGAACCATTATTTATTACGGAGTATTTATATTTCGATATTTTTTAAGTGTCATCATAGAACACAAATAAGCTAATAGCTATTAAACCCTCCAAAGAGTTTACATTGGTTTTGACAGAATTTTTGAAATTTAAAATTGGAATGCCCGCTTGTATACATATCATTGTAACCAAAGACGAACACATTAATTCGTTTCAGAGCGTACACATTACAGTGTCCATCTTGCTGTATACATAAAGGCACATTGAGTGAACACATATAATCGTCATATATCATGTGTATAATTATTTGTAACGAAGTATGTACACTTCTTTCAATGGGTACATGTATTTGTAACTTAAGGGGGTATACATCTCTTTGTAGTCGACTGTACAGTCGACTACAAAGAGATGTATACATTTGAAAGTTACAAAAATATATATCCTTTGATGATGTTGTCATTGTTTGTTACAAATACTTGTAGACACGGAGTATGACAGATTTATGTTTCAATTAAATGTGCTAAATTTATGTATACAGCAAGAAAGGCACTGTAATGTCGCTTCGAAACGAATTAATGTGTTCGTCTTTGGTTACAATGATATGTATACAGGTCTGACTTTCTATTTTCAAATTTTAGAACAGTACGGAAATACTTGTTTTCTCCTTCATTTCGAGCATGTGCCGTGACCAGATCTTAGAATTGATAATTTCATGAACTTAACATCACGCCTTGTTTCCCCAAAGGGTTGGGCAGAGATATACCTATAGTACACCCACATTTCGCCAGTTACGTTTAAGTCCTATGTAATAAGGGGCGACTGACATATCATTAAACGTTGATGTTTAAACGATATGGTCAATTTTAGCTGGCCATTTCATGAAATACAACCATTTCGTGAAATGGTCGAACACTTCATGAAATGATCAATTCAGAGATCTGGCCACGACACGTGCATGACGTTATTGGCGTGTCGTTTGTTTATCGAAATTGGCTACAAATTATTTTCGCTACATATTTCCATTCTTTTACAACCTCCTCCTAAAAAGAAACTATCGAATCATAAAACTCATTTATTTAAACTTGAATTGTCATCTTGCTATTAATAACATAACTGTCTATAATATTCTTTTACTTATAACAATAGTAGATCTACTTCACATTTTGGCAAAAAAATATAAAACTTGTTCAATATATTTTGTATACCCTACATTAGCATTGATTACATCTTGCAAAGGAGTTCGCATAGAATTTGCAGCATTCTCCCAAAAGTTCGACCCATGATAATAATCCCACAAATCGTGGACATGTTGTATTATCATAAAGATAATGGATATGAGGAACCATTATTTATTACGGAGTATTTATATTTCGATATTTTTTAAGTGTCATCATAGAACACAAATAAGCTAATAGCTAGGTAATAGGTAATAGGTAACACGGGCTGGTGTCCGCAACTCCACGTCAATGCGCGTATTTTGCGTGAAAGCTAATAGCTATTAAACCCTCCAAAGAGTTTACATTGGTTTTGACAGAATTTTTGAAATTTAAAATTGGAATGCCCGCTTGTATACATATCATTGTAACCAAAGACGAACACATTAATTCGTTTCAGAGCGTACACATTACAGTGTCCATCTAGCTGTATACATAAAGGCACATTGAGTGAACACATATAATCGTCATATATCATGTGTATAATTATTTGTAACGAAGTATGTACACTTCTTTCAATGGGTACATGTATTTGTAACTTAAGGGGGTATACATCTCTTTGTAGTCGACTGTACATCTATATATTAAATTCATATGCATGTATGCGTTGAGTTCTGTTTATAGAGTTTAATAATAAGTAAACAATTTACTTAACATACCGTATTTGTTTAAAGTTACAGACTTGCTTCTCAAACATGTGAATATGGGTTCGACCCAGGTAATTTGACTATTTCAATTTTGAGTGTAATAATATTATGTAGGTTATCATCATCCTGAGAGCAATGGTGACCCAGTGGGAGAGCAATGATGGCCCAGTGGTAACGGCCCTGACTTGGAAGGTCGTGGGTTTGAACCCAAGCAGGCGCTTTACTTTGTGTAAATAATTTCATCACCACTGCTCTCATAACGGTGAAGGAAAACATCGTGAGGAAACCGGCATGTCCTAGAACTTAAAAATTCGACGACATGTGACATCTACCAACCCGCACTGAGCCCGCGTGGTTGATTACAGCCCACTCCCTCTCACAGAGAGGAGGCCTGTGTTCCAGCAGTGGGAACATTATAGGCTGATTATGCTTATGCACTATCATTGGCTTCCTCCCTTTTGTGTCATGCTTCCATTATGTAGGTACTACATAATATTTTCTCTGTGAATTGTAGACATCACTGACATTCTGCGGACAAAACCATTATAAAAAAATAGGCAGTCATGGGGACTGCCGACAGAAGTGAAAACTTAAAACAAGCCGCGTGAATCGCGTGTAACCAATGTGTTACAGTCGTACTTGACGTTTTTCGTCGGGTGTAACCGTTTAGTTACCATCGCGCGTCTTCATCATATACACAGGCCGCTGCGCGTCGCCAGTCTGGCGCAATATGTCACATTAGCATGACGGTGATGCGAGCATGTCGCATGTCGCGAACCCATAAGATTTCCCCCTACCAAAAATCACTCAACACTCGCAATCATGTCACATGTCGCGAACCCGTAAGATTTCCCCCTACCAAAAATCGTTCAACGCTCGCGAGCATGTCGCATGTTGCAAACCTGTAAGATTTGCCCATACCAAAAATGCCCAACGCGTCTACAGAAGTTTTCCCTGCAAAAAACGTGAACGTGAAAATAACCTAAAATAATTGCTAACACGTAGTAAGCAAGCATGCATCGATGCTTGTTCCTCCTCGGTATGAGAAGAAGCATTAGCCCTGCAGTTGGACAAATACCGGTATAATAACAATTTCTGATGTGCATTAATCAGCCTAACACAGTCTTAGGGTTTAACCGGAGATTGTAGCATTTCTGTGGTTTACTAAGACAAGCCCCTGTAAATACATAATCTCATGTTATACATACAACCAATTTGCGGTTAAGCTAAGTGTAAACGGCATGTCCAACTAATCTATGGACAACACACCATTTAATTAGTACAGAGTAATTAAGGATTAGATTCAATATTAACACTATGTGGTTACAAGAGTTAGTATAATATCATGTATCTGTTCGCGTTTCATTAGGAATTATTGTAAGGAAAAAATAAAAACTATTTTAATAATCCTGAAATTTGAAATTACGTCACAAATAATTGAATTATGTATTTCAGTTTCCTTTAGTTTCTAAGTTAGATAACAGAAACTGCGCAATCGGTTGAATTTGAAGCCAGTTCTAAGAAAGATAACAAAGCTAAAGATAATTATGATATTGATACAATCTTACATTCTATCTTCATTGACAAAAGCACTACCTGTTCCACTGTTAGGCAAAGGCCCCAAGTCCTTCCCCCTTTTCCTGCACCACCTCGAACCTGCCCTCGCGGTGTGTGTCCAGGGGGCCAACCACCACCTATTAAAGCAGTATTATTTTAGAAAGAGATGGAGCTATACAGGACGTCTAGCTCCATCTCTTTCCCACACTGAAGTAAGATTACAATAATACTGCTTTAAGAGGTGGTAGTCTAGCTCCTGGTCATCTCGCCATCGATCGCATTGCATTAACACAGGTATAAATTAATGTTTTAATTAGAAAGAAGAAGAAATAAAATACGTTTATTTGCGGTAAACATGACGCAAAGAAAGAACACAAACACAAAATAAAAACAAGTTGGGGGAAAATATGCGTCACATCCACGCAAAACGGCCATCGTTCAGTATAATGCTGCGACCCTATGCGAGAGCCCCAGTGCTGGTTTTCAGCGACAGCCGGCGTTGACGTGATGATGTCAGCCGGTGCAGCAAACTATGAAATTTAAATAAGAAATAAAATAAATACACAATACTTAAATCTTTTTAAAAATACAATTTTTAAAATGGCAACATTACGTTCCATCGGCACCGACTTACACGCCGCCGCCGCCGGATGTGTGCAATTCTCACTTAAAGAGCCAAAACTCATTATATCAATACTGTTAGATCTCTCGTCCCTCGAAAATCTCAGAAAATTAATCCAATAAATTCCTTCATATTACAATTTTCGAATAACCCTTAAATTGATCCCAACCCCCCCCCCCCCCCCCCCCTCATACCCCCAAACCCTTAACCCAATAAAAAAGAAAAGATATTACATAGCCATTTCTAATTACGTAACATGAAAATTGATAGAAACACAGTTGCTAATAACAATATCGTCGAGGATTTGAGGAAGTTGGTAGGAAATCCCGTATCCTATTGTGTAGGAAGCCAAAATGTTAATTAGTGAATTAATGTCAGGGGTCGTTTCCTTCATGAATACCACCAACATTTGCTTAAAGTTATCCGTCTGATCTGGTGCAGTCAAATATTCTATGTCGTTTCTGCGTGTTGTTTTGTTATTCCTGGATGTTGAGTGTATGATGCTTAATATTGTAGAGCCCGTGTAGGTATCGCATATATTGTTGTTATTTTAAAAAATCTATCCAAAGAGGTCTAACATTACGTAGCTTTCTGTTTTTTTTTAATGTCTTTTTTGACAACAGCATTGGTTTCCCCACCAAGGGATCGTAAACTGAGCATAAGACTGAATTTATACTAATATTGCTGTTGTCCGCGGCTTCGCCCGCGTGGATATCAATACTTCCCTATTTGAATCGAATTTTGTTCACAAGTTCATGGGTTTTATTTTTTTTGCACGGAACCCTAATTATTCTACTAAAATAAAAGTAGCCTAAGTTACTTCTTATAACATCAGCCATCTGCCAGTGAAAGTCTCGTCAAAATCGGTTTAGCTGTTTGGGAGAAGAGCCGGAACAAACGCAGACAGACAGACAAAAATTTTAAAAATTGGTTTTTCGTTATAAGTATCGTATAAACTTTCATATTTAGTAAAAATCTGTTACTTTGACATTACAAACAGACACTTCTGTTTGTATGTATAGATGTATAGATTAAAGCTGAAAAGTTTGCTTTTTGTTTGAATGCGCTAAATCTTTAGAACTACTACTAGTCGAATTAGATACATTGTTTTTTTCATTTGATAGCCAAATTTTCGAGGAAGCCTATTTAACATCACGCTACGACCCTTAGGAGCCAAACAAAAAGAAAAAGGTCAGAAAGAACGCTTAGCGAAAACGAAGTAATAGAGCAGGCAGGCGATGCGATGCGACGCAGTGGGTCGGGGGTTGATTTTAAATTAAATGGCGGGTGAACAAGAGAGATGCGGACGAAGTCGCAGGCAGAATCCAGTCTTGCCTTATGACTGAATAAGGTGAGTCGTCATATTATATTAGTTAAAAGCGAAATGTGGTCGAGTACAAGTAGTTGGCCATTTAACAGAAATGCGGTATTACCATCTGATTCTGCCTAGCCTTTTCCCAACTATGTTGGGGTCGACTTCCAGTCTAACTGGATGCAGTTGAATACCAGTATTTTACATGGAGCGACTGCCTATCTGACCTCCACAACCCAGTTACTGGGTGATACGATAACCCTTGGTAAGACTGGTTGTCAAACTTTCGGGCTTCCGACGACCCGTAACGACTGTTTAATATCCACGAATGACAGCCGGTATCAACGGCTTAATAAGCTTTCCGACGCACGGAGACATTTTGGTATGTAAAGCTGGTCACCCATCTATGAACCAACCGCGGCAAGCGTAGATTTAATTAACAGAACCACGGAATACCTATTTAATAAAATCACATTAATTTACTTTCCAATATTGGATTGTTCCGTTGCTAATCCGATTATAACTACTCGTGTAAATTATTTTCACTGTATATCTACAAACATGAACCCAATAAATACATCAGCATTTGATGAATAAACTTGCAATGTCCAGTCCGCGTTGTAATTTATTATCATCCGAAACCCCCGTATCTATCGATCGTATCAATATATTACTGGACTGACAACCAACATTGATAGCTGGAGAAATTTATGACATGATAAGGAGCTACCTAATGGATTGCTTGTTCGAGCCCCTTTTGGAACAACGAGGGGAATTTTTGAAGAAATTATTTTTCTTTAGACGAAGCTAATTTGGGGCATCGATTATGGGCTTGTAATAAACAATTATGATGGCCTGATGGACGGTAATTGTATTGAAAAGGTTTGTTTGTGTAGGAGGGAAGTAACAATAGGATTCCTTTCCCTAATATTTCTTAAAAATGCTTCAAAAGCTTGTTCAATATTTTGAGAAAAAATCTTCCGCAGTAATCTAAAGAAATATAGAGTTATTTTTAGGGAAAACTCCAATTTAAAATGAAGGTATTATTATGTACGATGAAAACAGGATATTTATTTTATTGAAGAAGCTTTGCAAATAAAAAGCTGTCCTAGATTTGATCTATACCTACTTAGATGAAATTAATATTTTTGCTTCCTATCTTTTGAATTTTATTGAAGGTGTAACAGTGAGTTACACCTATAATAGAATTCCTGGTATTTTCCTTGAATTCTGCCACTAAGCGTCTAGGTGAGTCAGCAAAATCATCTGTGCAAAGCAGTCTGACATTAAACTGATGAAAACCATCCGCTATATCCGCTTCTTTAATCCTCAGAAACACTTTAATCAACCCATGAGTTCGTTGAAAAGCTAATCAACAGTTACTAATACGTATAAAATCAACGATGTTCGCACGCAACGGAGTGGGGAACAGAGGTACATAGCTAATCATGTTAGGGACGCATCCGCTTGGTCCTACCAAAGTGATGCACGGACATATATCGATGATTTTATATGCCAACGGATACGGTTGAAAATGTTTTTTAGTAAATTTCTGCTACCTTTTATGTAATATATTTTTGATGCTGTTCTTTGAAATTGTGGTAACAAAGTCACTTTGTCATGGATACTTGCCAGGTTAAAAGCTTTTTGTGTATTTGGGCGTTCTTTGGTGTTGAAAGGCATGTATAACATAGAGGCTTTGTTTACACTGCAACAACGGATAAATTGCTTGGTGTATTGCAAGTGTATTGGCATGATTTGTGTCTTGATATGCTAATTAGTCTCTCTATTATGTTAGTTCCGTTCAATCAGTATCTGCTTGTTATATCAGTATGGCATGATTTCATAGTACATAATTTATGACATCTCTCAATGAATACAGATGTATAATATTCCTTCATCGTTTTAAATTTAATTTTATATTTAAACTGCAATGGCCCACATTGAATTTCCCTTGAAATATATTAATTGAATTGAATGTATAGTAAATACACGACTAATAAAAATTTACTGTGAATTTCTACTCTACACCAAAAAATCACCCAAAAGGACTTTTATTTGTAATGAAAAGTTAAATTAAATGCTATTTTAATATTTAAAGTGTAAGTTTTACCAATACTTTGGACACCACACTGGTTTGGAATCCAATTATGTATTTCTGTTTTGTATGTATTGGCTTTAGTAGCTTGAATGGTTTTCGAATTGTATCAACTCGAAAACACAACGTGAGTGCGATATCGTTCCTTATGCATCGAAGCTGTGACACTAACATTAGCAATGGTACCGTTGACACTAACGGATATAGTACTTGAACCGCTTGCATACTGCCTGCAAGAGAAATTGAGCTCGAAGACAAGACATATAGCACCATCGATAAACATTTTGAATTCGCCCATCCTTACATTACAGCACAGGTGACTGGTAGTAAGCATGCCCCGATAAGTAATATTGCCTTCCTGCCATTCGATTATATGGTACTCGATGAAATAGATGCCAGATTTTCAGGATCTCCCCAAGTGACTTTGATCTTTGTTACCGTCCATTAGAGTTGTTTTTTGAACTTAGGAGTTTAGGGTTGACTCGCTATCAAATATTAATATTTAGGAGAAGACGTAGTTTTAATATCATGTTGTTCAATACTGAACAAGCCGTATAAGGAGGTATTTGTTCAATAGTTAAGATCGAGAGACTCAAAAGTGGACCCTTTGAAATGTAAGAAAATATTTTTGGAAACAATTTATTATAACGGCTTCTAAATTAAGTTTTTACCTCCAAATCCCTACAGATACTAACTGTTGACCTAACAATCATTATTAAAATAATTTGGCATTATGACAACATCCAAAACTACATCATTAAGCAGGTGTGGAAAATGATATAGAAGTTACTCAGAAATTGGGTCATACCCTGTTACCCTGGAAACTCTCGTGTGCCCAGAGAAGTTTTCAGAAACAAGTATATGCCGTCAAACTTGTTACCGCGTGTGAATACCTTGGGAAACACTAAACGTGGTGTACGGAAATTTAAATAGATTTAAACTCGATGCTTTTGTAAGAAAATTTGAACTCCTGTTTAACAATATTGCACACGCTGGTTGTAAAAATGATTTTGAACCAACAGCAAAGTTTGTCGATTAATTTTGCAAACTCGAGTATTCACTGTTATGTAAAATACTGGAATTTTTGATAATTAAAACATACAATGGCTTGCACTAAGGAAATGAAAGTTATCATCGACTAATGTGACTTAAGGACCCAAGTTTCCATCTTCATATTTTTATTAACGTCTTTTGTCATTCACGCCCAGAGTTTGGTAATGTGATTTATTCATGCAATAAATCTATCCAGATAAAAAGAGTCTGGTCATAAGTCTGTGCAGTGTGCAATTTTTCGAAACTTATCATTATAATCATTTTCTTTGTTCACTGAAGACTTTCGAGTATTCATTTTTGAATGTTACTAACAAATCTTTTTGAACTTTACGGTCTATGCAGTCACGCGAATAAAACTTGGCTCATTTCTATATCTGTGCTCAAACATAATGTAATTACACAGCCCACCGACTCTACATCTATCTAATTTTATTCATTCAAATACGTTTCATTTAATCTCTGTCTATTTTTGCAAACAGAAATTCAGTTGCTGTTATTTAAACCAAATTTTAACTAAGCTTTTAGTTGTTCGCCAAATCCTGCAGACGAATGCAGCCAGACTATTGGCAAACATTTAGTTCAATCAGACTCAAATACATTTGGTAAATTGGAAAAGGCACTTCGAACCACAACCAATACGTATAGCACTGAGACTTAAGGCAAATCTGGATCCAGGGATAATAATAATTATTCAATTTGTAAATCTTTAGTTAACTCTGTAATTTCAGAAGATTATGTGAAAGGAAAACAAATTAAAGGATTACGTTTAAATTCTTCAAGAAAGTCTCGAGCGTCTTTCTATTTTGAAGACTTTAGAAGCTGCTGTCTTTTACATGTCCAAAACATTAACGTTATATGAATAATGTTCATTTTGTTCTTGTTCATGTATTAATTAAATCTATGTGTGTATTAATTTAACTTTCGGATTTAACTTTTACGTAAACTCAGTCGTTATTTTATTTCACGATTATATTTACATTTAGCCTAAAAGTAGGAAAACTCATTTGCAAAAAGCAAACGTACCTACCAATTTTGATATCAAAACTTTCAAATGACGTAACCAACAAAATTTTTCTACAAAAATAAATAGGTTGAAAATCTAATTTCACGGAATCATATAGGAGTCCGGAGTCCGGTAACATTGCATTAGTCCGGTACTGTTCCTGGAAGACAAATGGTGTTTGTTCAACAAATTGACTTAGAGTTTGATACTTTACCTAACTCTTATGTGGATTCACTTTAGCTACGAGTAATGTCCGCAGTTTGAGCTATGTTCTAAATTACATCGCAAATGTTGACTTTGCCCAGAGAATTTCTGTCGAATTAGATTTTTGGTGAACAGTCTCTGATATTTTCTGGTATCCTTTGAATTTAATTAAATTGTGAGATTTGTTAGCTGCGTTTCATATTCTTTGACTGAATAATTTAGCTTCTTGTTGTGGATTAAGAATATCACAATCATAATGTTTTCTAAGACAAAAAGAATCTGTCATTGGAATACAAAATATCATGATGATGATTTAATTATTTTAATTAACAATTTAAATTTAAAAAAATCTTCATTAACCAAGCGAACATCAGCATTACCTTGTCACTTTGTATTATTAATACTTAATAGTTACCTCAAACACTGCTGACACTTTAGGCCTACATTTTCACAAGCGTCAAGGGATTGACAAGGTAATTTTCCTGGCCCTTTGTACCGTTTATTGGTTTTGCGGTTACAGAAACTAAACAAGTAATTTATTTGAACAACGTTGACACAGAGTACGGATAGAGGCAAAGCTTCTAAAGAGTGTACATTTATACCTATGTTGGTAGGGTTGCCACAGGATGATAAAATTAAATAAACAAAAAGTTAATCAGCTTTTCATTATGTACCTATGATATATATTTTTGTACGAATTACTTACACAATTTTTTTTATAATGACATGATATAATATTTTTATTACTTCAAATTAGATGATGAAAGTTTGCATAGTAACTGAACTAAATAAAAAGCAGAGGAGTACATATTTTTTATTTACCATTATTTTCACCGACTCTTAACGACTATATCAAAACTTTTGTGAACCACCAGGTTGAGTTTTCGTTCGATGTTGAGGTATGAGGTATCGATCTACCACATTAAAACTAATAAATTAGGTATAATCAAGTTACTACTTACCTAGTGGAGTATTTGGGATTATTAAAAAATTATATGTTTTTATTCATATTAGTATTGTTCATACACACAGTACAGTGAACCACCATATTTACACTTTTTTTATATTTAATACACACTTATGTTTTACTAATTTCAAAACGTGAAACGTAAATAAACAAGACACGCGAGCGCGTGACGCATACGCGAAGCCCTGAGCGATTCAACTGGCCGAGCCAGTATAAACCAGTTACTCTTGTCGTCCGTACTCTGTGACGTTGATAATGAGAATATGAAAATAAATTATAAAAACCGGCCAAGTGCGAGTCGGACTCGCAAACGAAGGTTTCCGAACCACTGTACAGTATTTAACATCTACATATAAAAAAAATAAACGAAGAATATTTTTCATCTTAAACTTTAACAATAGCAAAGATAACTTTGTATTTCATAATGATATTGGAAATTACAAAGTAAAGTTATTTTTTACAGTTGCAGAAAATCGCCCATATTTAAACAAAATAACTTACGAATCGGTGTTATTAATGTTTGTTGATTAAATACAGTATATGGTACATGATATACAGAAGTTTCCAATTCCTAACTTGTTTAGTTGTTGCGATAGAGCTCGTACAAAAATGGTCTAAAACTGACAACTTTTACGGCCCCCTTTTCCTTCATTTTTGAAGAAAAAAAAAATAAAATTATATTTGTACTCTACTTGATGAGTTATAGGCAATGAAATTTCACATACTAGGGTAAGAAAAAAAAATTTTATCAAAAGTTTATTGTTTATGGACCTTTAATTTTTGACTTTATTTCATTATTATTATTTTTTTATAGCGGCAATAGAAATATACAACTGTGAAAATTTCAACTGGCTACCTATTACTTTTTACCTTGATTCACATTTAAGCACAATTACTGTACTAATTTTAAAGCCTTGTAGTTTTTCAAATAAATAATATATTATTACGGTTAATGAGATACAGCCTTCTGACATATAGACGAACGGACGGACAGCGGAGGCTTAGTAATAGGGTTCTGTTTGTCATCTTTCGGGTACGGAACTCTACAAACCATGTTATAAGAAGATCCAAGCTTGAAAACCAGAACAGCCATTTAAGCTATAAATGATTATCTTAGGCATGTTTAAACGGCGAGCGTTTTCGGATTAAGAGCTCTCTAGTGACGTAAGCACACAAATTGCGATTTAAAGGTATGTATAGTCTATGTGGGCATAATCAGCAAGCACCAAATTAAATTAAATGCTTTATTAGATCTCAATAGATATCGACGATTAAAAGGACGAAAGCATAAGCGACATTTTGGTCGAAAATGAGTTAAGTGCCATCCTACTTAAAATTTTCCGCTTTTTAGGATGGAACTCATTTTCGACCAAAATGTCGCTTATTACCTTTCAACCGTCCATATTATACACTAGTGGACTACTAGCGAAGTTGATTGATTTTTTTATTTTTTATTGCTGAATGGGCCTGCTTTTGACCTCGATCACGCCTGACGGAAAGCGATGGATGAGGTCTCTGATGGAACGAACGTACCTAGAAGATGCCTGTTCACTCTTGCTTTGAAGGCAGACACGGGTTATCTGTGGAAGGGAATACATAAGCTGGCAGAGTTCCATACTTTGGCTGCGGGAATAATAAATGTGGAGGAGAAGCGCTTATAGTACGATTGGTCAGGATATCAACCAAGTATGGATGATACCCTGCAGTAGGTACATCTGGTAGTCCGGTAGTAAAAGGGGAATAAAAGGGGAAGAATGATGGAAAAAATGATAGCTTGATTGAAAGAAGATGAAATTAGAAATGAAAAAATAACCAAGGAAATATTGTTTAAGTTTATATTCAAATATTGCTAAAAGCTCTTTCAAAAGAAAGTAATTTGTTGGTCTTAAAAAGAAAACTATTAAATATTCTTTATGTAGCATTTTATAGCCGAGGTGTCTCTGTAATTAGATGCAGATGCGACCTTAATTTAATTTTTAGAAGAGACGTAGTCCTTTGTTTAAAAAATAATAAGAATTCTTCGTTTTTAAATTAAAAATTTGTAGGTATTTACCATTTTGAATTTCGTAGTAATTGCGTGTAAATTCAAAAATGCAAGTATATAGTAGGTTAGAGAAAATAAGGATGTAACCAAACCGCGGTCGTTCGAGAACATTGAAATATATTTTGAGACTTAGTTATGTACAGTCAGGGAAATTAATTGTTCAGCAAATTGCCATCCTACATCAATTTGAACAGCCATTTTACACAACTGTCAAAGAATGACAATTGCGATTTGAATATACGGACAATTTAAGTTGATAGTCAATTTGCTTTACAGTTAATTTCCATGACTTTACCTGTGTGGTCGACGTCGGTCGATCACCGCGGTCTGATTGCACCCTAAGAAAGCGCTTTCAAAATCGTCAAAAGAGTGATTGCTCAATATCTGACAATAAAGGAAAAACGAAGAGAGGTTAAGCACAAGAAGCATTGTCTAAACACAAGGAAATGGATTAATAGGGGTGGTTTTCGGTTGGCAATTTCGCTGTGTCTTATTTTTTCAGTGATGCTTTCATTTACCTAATTGTTTGGTATCGTCGTTTTGTTGTAATACTATTAAGAGCTTTAATCATTAGTATACCTAGCTTTATACTTACTGAATATTTATATATTTTCTCAAAAATTTCAGTTATGATTGCAAAATCAATGTTCGCTTGACTTCAACGGAAACTTTTATGCCATAGTAACAGTAGATTTGAGGTACTTCATGGAGTCTATTTAAGGCATATTTTCTGTTGACCCTGAAACCCTGCCCCGCCTCTTGCTCGAGCCAGCTCGCGCCGCTGAGCCTATAGCTTTAAATTCGTCCCTAAATAATCATCAATCCGATCCAGCCTGTACCTTGATATTCTCCCCCAGTGACGCCCTAAGCCTAGGTCCGTACCCCACAGGGGGTGCCCTTAGCGAGTGATCGCTTAGTTTTTAAGTTTAATGCCCTGGCTGGAGGCCTTAATTTATTGAGGCCACACAGGAAAGTCCGGTTAAGCAGCCGATAACCTCCTAGGTTGACCTGCGAGATGCCATTTCCCAAAAAACAAAAAATGATCATGAAACAAAAAAGACACAGGTAATATTAATACTAGTCTATTAGTGTCCCACTGCAGGGCAAAGGCCTCTTCTCATACAGAGAAGGCACGAGCATTGGTCATCACGCTTGCTCTAGGCGAGTGAGCGATTTCAGACATAATTATCTTAACTATAAGTTCTAGGTTTCGTCACAATGTCTTTCCTTCACCGACGTCAGTAATTTCCAAGATAAACTCAAAAAGTACATATGAATTGAAAATGTCACATTAGTACTTGCCCGGATTTGAACTCACAGCCTCGTGCATGAGAGGCTAGGCCTTAACCACTGGGTCACCACACAGGTAAAATAAAATATTTCAAATCACCACAAAAATTCACAACCTACAGTACAAAACAGCTGTCCTAACAAATTATCCGCTAGATATTCTCCAACATACGCTTGTAAGTCATCATAAGCACGTGCAATAACGCGGTACACATTAAATCGCGACGTTGACAAAAGTAAGTTAACAGCCATCTCCCGTAACAGTAATATCGTGGATATCACATAAAGCTCTTGGGTTTATGCGCATATTACACCAACCACACGACTGGGGTACAAGTAGTGGGTATACGGCGGTGTAGTCCGGGTGTTTAGTTAATTTCGAGTTCTATGATGAGTACTAGACGAGTATGACAGACATCTGCAGAAGAGTCTTGCGATACCATAAATTTTGTGGATAAAAACGTTATAAGTAGGTAGGTACCGTCATGGCGGATTACTTTGACCCTGAACTTTGGCCCAAATCGAGACGAATGTTTAGAATCCCACAATAGTTACACAGTTCCGCAAGTACGCGTCTTTATCGCCATCTATTAGTTATCGAAGGAATACGACGTTCGGTTGTGCGGTCGCGACACGGCGGGCAGTTCAAACATTTGTCTCGATTTGCGCCAAAGTTATGCCCTAGAGTCAAAGTAACCCGCCATGACCTACCTACTTAAAATGTTTATATCTACAAAGTCTAAGGTATCGCAAGATACTCCTGCACTTGCCTTGAAATTAATTGTTTACCAAATTGACTATTATCAACTTAAGTTGTCCGTATATTCAAATGACAGCTGTCGTTTTTTGACAGTTGTCTGAAATGGCTTTAACACGGAAATGTGACAAACAATTTCTCAGACAACACCTACCCAGTTGACGCTTAGGATACCCTGTTATAAAATTTGACCTTGATGTTGACCTGACAATTCCAAAAACAGCAGTGCAAAGTTCGTTATCTTTTATCTTTTTCGCTCCAACTTTGCACCACCACCGAAACAAGCCCTTTCTGTAATTGGACACATTCAGTTATGCAAAAAACGGTGCCTGTGTTCCAAATGGTCCCTTTTGAAAAATTTATTCCCTCCCGTTTGACGCGGCACATGCCTCCTCGCGGCCATTTTTTTATTTAACCCAAATTAATGGCGGTCTTCGTACATCGATATTTCTTTTGAAGTTTCTACAGTTGGATGAGGAAAACGTGTCGAAGTCTCGTTTGAGGTTCCGCGCCATTTTTCATCGCTGCGAGAATGTAAAGTAACAGGAAAAGTTGCTGTAGGGAATCACTTTTCTTTAAATGTTTTTTTTTTGGCCTGTTTTGGAGGTCACTATGGTCTGAAGGGAAAACAAATGAGTAATTCAGTTAGATGCCTTTCGTACGTCACTGTCTTGCAAACGCCATTACTTTTATTTCGACAATTTTAAAATTTCATGATTTTATCTCGTTGAGTAAACAGATAAAAACAACATTGAAAACTTTCGAAATGAAATTTGTTGCGTGACGAGATTGCGAAAATAAATAGCTTTTCTCAGAAGACCGTGCACTGAGATAAATCCCGTTGAACTGACAGATTATTCGCATCACTCTATCGATGGAAAAGGTTTTCTCAGTAAAAGCTGTGTGAATCTGTCTAAAGATAACATATCTGCAGGATAAACTAAAAAAAACTAATGAACGGAAAAATAAATTCCATCGTTCCCATTCCAGCAGCAAAACTAGGATGTGACAAATATTTTTAATCCTCACTGAACGAGAAAACAAATTCAGGTTGTTAAGTTTCAACAAATCCAGTTCTAAAGCTATTCTAATAAACATAAATCCACAAGAGCCATTGCAAACCGAGCGATGTATGCAAAATAAACGCAGAAATCAGGGGTGTGAGATCAAAACTAGTTACGTCCATCGAGAGAAATTTTACAGGACGGAAAAAATCTTCTTAATTTTTTTGGGAACAACTGAGCTATAAAGCAACTACTTTACAAATATTAATTATGACGTACTCTATTTAATAATGTTGCATTCAGGAGACCCGTAAAGTAAAAATATACGTTAAATTGAATAAAACTGTTGGACATAACCAGTTTCGATCCCAAGCTATGGACATAGCCATCTTTGATCCCAGCTTTTCGGGACCTAACCAAGTTTGTTTCTAAACTAATCTCAGGGCTGGATTCAGTAAACTAGGGCCAAAGCATATTTTATTTGTCAAAATCTAATGGAGTTAGTTCCGTATAGAAAAATTATACTATACAGAG
Organism: Fissipunctia ypsillon; assembly: GCA_947568875.1. NCBI lineage: Eukaryota > Metazoa > Arthropoda > Insecta > Lepidoptera > Noctuidae > Fissipunctia > Fissipunctia ypsillon. The sequence goes on along the minus strand of OX387656.1, from coordinate 5,728,779 downwards.
ATTAAATTAAAAGAAAGTCTTGATCAAAGTATACTTATTTATTATATAGGTAACTAAAGTTGGATTTTTAATTCGAGTCAGTAAAGTGAAGTAACAATAAAAATTAAAAATACAGTGTTTTATCGTTTTTTAAAAATTTATCTGATTATACTAAGACATAATTCCGCTACTCCTGATGTTAAGTGAGAGCCGAGACCAAATGAAAAAAAAAAGAAATTATTACCTACTAACTCAAATTAAAAAGCCTACTTTATGTATCATACCGATAATTAACTACACAATCAAAAGCGGTGGTTCTTCTCTTGGCTCACACTCTAAATCTTCAGTATCATTTTCGTTTTCAGGTAAAACTTCAACAGTGTTTATAACATTTGAATAGAAACTTAACTCTTCCAAGCTTTGCCAGTTTTCTCCAAAATGCTTTGAAAGCAAGGTTTTCACGTCCCTCAGTTTTAATGCCTTCACAGGCACATTTGGTCTTATTTCGCTAGGAGCAATCATGCTCATAGTTTTGTTTTTTCGGCAAACATTTTCATATGTCCCAGACTGATTTTTATAAAATCTCTCCGACTGGACCAACACATTACCGATCCGCTTCGATCGTTTCAAGTAGAATCTTTTGCATTGGGAAAATTGTACTTTCCACTGTCCCGGAGGTTTCAATACTGTTTCGGCTTCCTTTTTGAAATCGTACACAGTGAAATCTTCACCTACTTTCACAATAGTTGACTGTTTTGAAATTATATCTATATATTGGTTTGGAGTTATTATTGTGTCCATCCTACGAAACACCTGTTCACTATTTCCGAATACTCTATCTGCTGGTAGGTAGGAATGTCCAGTAACTGGAAATACGAGTTCCATTTTTTTGATCATGGGGTGTTCCAACAGCCATTTGCAGCACATTGTGATTATGGTGGAATTTTTATTTTGGCCTCCACAGCCATCGGAGACCAATCTTATGGTAGTTATATTGGTGAGATCAGTTTTGTTCAAATGGTTGTAAACAGCCGATGCAATGGTGTTGGAATTTTTAGAAAAAGTATTTTCTGTCCACACATTTGCGAAAACGTTGTTCTTATTCAGTGGCATCTTAGAAGTTCCTTCAACAAGGGTGAAATTATATAAATACAATTGCCTGCTGTAGTAACATGATTGGTCCGGTACTTTAGGCAGGGCCATGTTTTTTTGGCAATCGTAAGATATTATTTTCACACCTTCTTCTTCAGTCTTCAACAGCATATAGAATGCTTTTGCCCTCAAGCTATGAACTCTCTTTTCAACTCTGTATTCTTCTTTCTTCTTCTCATCTTTTTCTGTTTTTATCTTCTCTAGTAGCTGTAGGCATGTAGAGCACATATCTGTGTAAGGACTGCCAAATCCCAAATTATACTCTGTATTAAAAATGTGCCTAAAGTATGACTCTTTTGCAGGAGCTGGACATTCAGATTTGTATAGTCTGTACAGTTTTCTGATATTCAGATCACTTGGTAAATATTTGCGGACTGATGTTTGGTTTCGGCAGTAGTGTGGTTCCGAACACTTGAGCTTACGAATAAATGCATGTATTGATGACCTTATATCTTTAAACAGATTGGTTTTACGATCACCACCTCTTTTTTCTACTGGAAAATCGCCATTAACAAAAGATTTTTGAACTAAATTTGTTACGCGCCCTTTTTTCAAGCAAAGTGCTGCTAAAAACATCTTTTGGCAAACAGTTATAGATCGCTTATCGACTATTATATGGTATTTTATAGTAAATTGCTTGGTAGATTTAAAAGCTTTCTGAACCCCAGTCACAGGATTGAGTCTCAGTGTCCTAGGCCTTTTTCTGCGAATTGGTATGGCTTGACAGCATTTCAATATGATGGCATCTTGGCTTACTTTCACAGGGTCCTTATAAAAAGCTGTATGGAACTTTCGTAATATCGTGCCTGTCACTTTATTGCACTCAAAGACCTTGCCTTTATGTTCACAATGTGGTATTCTTGGTAAAGTCTTCGCAGAATACCTGAAAAAATAATTTGAATTGATTGAAGGTAAGTAGGTACCTACACTCTTTACCTATGCATTAAATACAAGTTCCTAATATCAGTAACGCATCACTAGCTGCCCGCTACGTAGGTAAATCGGTTCGGTTGTTATGATAGAATCATCATCATCATCATCATCAGCCTTTTAATGTTCCCATGGCTGGGACACAGGCCTCCTCTCTAGGAGAGAGAAGGGAGATAAAATGCTTATACTTTATGGTAAAAATGAAATGATAATTAGCCAAGTGACTTGCAAAGGCGAAAATCCTATAAGTATATTAAAACTTTGTTAATAACACAAATCACTTTAGCCGACTGCACGTACCTAAGTTCGGCCCTGGCAAAACACTAACTTACCTCACTTTCTTCGCCTTATTCGCCTTCCAATTTTGTGGCTGTGCAGTTCGTTTTCGTGCCTGGTTTTTATTCACAGGCATAGGAAAAACATCCATCTTGCTAAAAACGTTAGAAAACACACGAAAACACAAGAATTTTTATTTAAAATGGCTTAAAACTGAGGGCTTGTGACGACTATACAACAATGAAATGCAGTAGGCGGCCATGACAGTTTCGATTCGAATGGAGCGCTCCTATTGGCTAGCGTCAGTGTAACCAGCTTTGATTCTAAACTTTTGTGGACGTAACCAGATTTGCTACCAACCTTATTTTTAAAATTAAAATAATTCGGGACAGAGCCAAGTTTGATGCCAAATGTTTTTTTTCTATGAAATGTTATCTCAAAACTAAAATGTTACCATTAAAATATGAATTTTGAAAAATTATGGACGTAGCTAGTTTTGATACTATACCCCTGAAATAAAACGCTAAGCTTTGCCGTAAAACTGAGGATTGGAACTAATCATGCGTCCACCTATACGGGTCAGGGGTCGCTCATACTTAATCGAGGTAATCCATTTGGCAGACAAGTTTTATACAATGACCATTCTAAGCTGACCCTTCTAGCCTCGCTGTTATCAAGCGCTCCAGCGCTATGCGGGCAAAGCGATTTGTTGTGAAAGCTCCATATATCCTGGCCATGTTTTATCAGGCCGTAAATTTCTACGGGTATCTAGGCAGACGTCAACCTTCCGACGGCTTTTGCAAAATTTTAGTGGGAAAAACGATTTCTTGTTGTATTTTCGGCGACGAAAAAAGTATTGGGTCTTATTTTTGTTGTAGGTATATCTTCGTATCAATGTGTAATGGGCTGTCTTCGGAGTATTCGGGTTTGGAGGTTGATGTATCGCCTTTGTGATAGGTAACGTGGCTTGCAAAGCGGTTTCAAGTAGCTATTTTAGTTCTAGGAAACTTTAGCAAAGGGAATAGTTTAGTTGAGAACACGACCTATAATAAAATCTTCTAACCTTAAATGTCGTATGTTTCTACCTTGAATGTCGTATAATTCTACCTTGAACGTTGTATATTTCTAAATTGAATTTCGTATGTTTCTACCTTGAAGTTTGTATGTTTCTACCTTGAATTTTGTATGTTTCTACCTCGAATGTCGTATGTTTCTACCTTAAATGTCGTATGTTTCTACCTTGAATGTTGTATGTTTCTACATTGAATGTCGTATGTTTCTATCTTGAATGGTGTACGTTTCTACCTTGAATGTTGTATGTTTCTACTTTGAATGTCGTATATTTCTACTTTGAATGTCGTATGTTTCTACCTTGAATTTTGTATGATTCTACCTTGAATGTTGTATGTTTCTACCTTTTTTTTTTTTTTTTTTTTGTGGATGGGAAATCATCAAATGACTTCTCCCGCTCTGGGCGGAGCGGGAGGGCGTGTCAGACTTTTACTGACTAAAACCCACCCGTGTTCCTTCTGTTGCCTGTGCCGGGGCTACGGTAACTCTTTCGAACATCCCGCAACCCTAGCTGGCATCGGCCCTAGCGGACCCCGTCAATAGTGCTGACATCTCTTTGAGGCGCGCGTGGAACACGACGCGCCGTCGACTCGGGCTTGGTCCTTACCGGACGGCGAGCTACCCATTGCTCGCCGTCCGCAAGCCCGCGCCTACGGTGGCCGGGAATCGGCTGCCAATTCCCGACGCCAAGGGCGTCTCCTGCGGCGACTAGGGGCGTGAGGGTGCAAAGCTTGCCTCTCCCTCACGCGTCCCGCCTCCTCCTTCACGAGCATTACTGCTTCGCAGAAGGAGGTAATGGCTTCCCATGCACTCTCGCTCCGTACCATGGCCTGGACCAGGGCCGGACGCGAGAGATCGCCGCCGCCGATCGCTTCCGCGAGGACACGACGGTGCTCCGCCCAAGCCGGGCAGACCTCCACCGTATGCTCCACCGTGTCCTCCGGGCGATCCACACAGTGGTGACACCCGGGCGTTTCCTCCCGCCTTATCCGGAACAGGTACCTCCCGAAGCACCCGTGTCCGGTGAGGACCTGCGTCAGGCGGAAGGTGAGGACGCCGTGGCGCCTCTCCAGCCACTCCTCAAAGAGGGGACTTATCGCCGCAATTGTGGCGTGCCCGTATGTTTCTACCTTGAATGTCGTATGTTTCTACTTTGAATGTCGTATGTTTCTACCTTGAATGGTGTATATTTCTACCATGAATGTCGTATGTTTCGCATGGACAGATTCTTGTGGTTCTCAGCAGTAGCAGCCTCTTCTTAAATGTAATAACTGTTGTAAATTGTGACCCCTTTGACCTGTCATGGCTAAGGAAGGCTTATTTTAAACATTATTAACTATGAACTGATATTCTGATGTGCCATTTGAACAGATATATTTCTAATCGCTTGAATAAATCCTCGTGTATATGGTGCTGTAGTGTGATGTGGCATGATTGGACTCACACATTTGATATGCAACGCTAAGCCAACGTAAAAATGTTGCACTCATTTTTTTCAGCTTTCCACGTATTCGTGATTGGGAGATGGTTTCTATGATGAACCCTAACCATTTGTTGATAGGAAAATCTTCGATCGTGGTGCACTAATCAGGGTTATCCCCCTTTTGATAAAAGCCTCCCCAGTTGGTACCAATATTTAAAGTCAAAACACCACAACTTATACCTAATCCTTAAGATCACTTTCATCACATAAATTCAGCAACAGCGATTACTTTCCGAACTCCCCCTGCAATATATCAGCATTGAGTTAGATTTATATTTGATTAAAGTCTTGCTTCTTGAGCCTATAGCATGTTAATTAGTTTTTAATTATTTGATAAGATTGGAACTTTGTACTCTTACCTACTAAACGTAATGGCATCACGGGAGTTTCTTCAGATGGTAAATGCTGATTAAAGTAGACGTCAGTAGAATGAAGGCCTCATGACATAGCTTGTTTAAGTCAGGTTATTTATTTTCTTATTTGTGTACCTTTAAGGGAAACATAAGATTCTATTAAACTAAACATAACATAACATTACGCCTGTATTCCACGAAGAATAGGCAGAGGTGTGGCGGCATCTACAACGCCACATGCGAACTACGCATTAAAGACCTGACATCATACAAATCCTGCATCGCGCAAGTAGAGTTTACCGCGCGACTGGCGTATATACAACATCCCAACATCAACCATCGGGCAGTAAGTAGCCCACCAGAACACCCGTCTGGTCGGAGTGTTCTCCCCTTTCTATGGAGAATGAAGTGAACTTTACACCCTGTTCCTCATACCTCTATAGAGGTGTACCTAATAATATACCCATATTTCGCCAGTAATATTTTAAGTCCCATGTAATAGGGGCAAGCCTATTACTAGACAGATTGATAGAAATACTCTTTATTATGCACAGCATATAAATTACAGATATAAATATAGAAACTTTTACGTAGGGTGTAAGCAGCAATGGCTGCACAGATTTTTATATTTATATATTTTACTTCTTATTCTGGGAACTAACAATGATAAAAGTGACACATTTTGTGAGATCGCGATACACATGAAATATGCTTAGGTATTAAATATTAAGCTATAAGATGTTAGCATGTAATACTATAAGTTATGTAATGGCCCTAAAAACCTAAACCCAAAAGATACACTGTATGACTGTTATCTTTGTAACAAATTGTACATTTGACATCATAAAATGTTTCAACAATGTAACGTCGGAGGATTTATTCGCGCTCCAGTGAAAACTAACGCTACTTCTTGGATAGTTCTCAGAAAATTATCACTTGGATAAATCCATGTAAAAGCTATTGATGAAGGAATCTTTTATTAAAATCTTTTCGATAATGTTCAGGGATTATGCTGATTCATTTGCTTTCGTTTGAATTGGTCTTTAGTTTTGGTGAAGATAAGACAGATTTACAGATTAGAATACCTAGTTGATACAGATTTTAAAAAAGCTGGTGAAATGTGGATGTTACTATACACCTCTGTCCTATCCTTCAGGAAAACGGGCGTGATGTTATGCGTATTTTTATAAATATGAAGTTATTTATCGAATCGAATCTGCACTTACCCAAGACAGAGTAGGCCAACGACGAAAAACAAGATTTGAAAGGAGAATGTCCTTTTAAATCTTGTTTTTAATTTGTTACGTTTTTTGTTTTTGGGGAATGGCATCTCGCAGTTCAACTTATAGGAGGTTGTCGACTGCTTAACCGGGCTTTCCTGTGGATGCCTCATTAAATTAGGGCCTCCAGCCAGGCATACAATTAAAACTAAGCGACTACTCGCTAAGGGCACCCCCTGTGGGGTACAGACCTCGGCTTAGGGCGTCGCTGGGAGAGGACAGCAATGGGACATGCTGGATCGGATTAAGAAAAATAATAATAAAAATTGTCCGGCGTATGTGTATAATGCACATAAATTCTTAAAACCGCCATTCAGCGGAGTTACGTCACAGCACAACTCCATCTCTGGTGTGTGGGAGTGAACTAAAACACACGGCGCAATATTAAATACCGATTGTGCAACAACGCCATCTATGCTTTGCGAGCATGAACCACGGTAGGATCATGCTTACTACTTTTCATGCTTCAACACACAAAACGATAAACCAACTATTACATTGGGTCAGCCCCAACCGAAAATATTGTAGGTCATAACATAGAAATTCTATTTTTGTCCACAGAAATCAACATAATCTCTTACTCGGAGCAAAGTGTACATCAAAAACCGCAAAAAGGGTGCTCGTAACGCATTTTATACCTCGAAAGGGTGTGAAAATTAGTGTGTTTCCCCGCACTAGACAAAGTCTAAAGTGGTGCTTATCTCTGAACATACGACAGATATACATAAATGGAGTTGTTGATTGTATGGGATAGTGTTGTGAACGTGACCGTTACGGTTACTGGGTTTCGTTTTTGGGGCTCGGTTAGATTGGGTGTTAATTTTAGTTTGTTGACCATTCAATATGTTTGTAATAAGAATGTTCTGTAAGGTGTTAGTTTGTTGCCAATTTTCAAATTAGATTTTACTAGAAGCGCCCCACGGTTTTACCCGCATAAGTCTCGTAAAGGTATCGGAATAAAAATACCCTATGTGTTAATCCAAGTTATAAACTATCTCTGTGTCAAAATTCATCCAAATCCGTTCAGTAGTTTTTGCGTGAAAGAGTAACAAACATCCATCCATCCAGGCTTCCTCACAAACGTTCGCATTTATAATATTAGTAGGATTGTTTGAAAGGTGTTGAAGTAAAAAATATTGAGCTGATTTCTATTACAAAGATTTCTTAGGCAAATTATTGATAGATTCCATAATGCAGTACTGCCCTAAGCAGAAACTTTAGCAACAAACCTTACCTCATACAAACAGCCAGCTTAAGAGCTCAGAACTTTACTCACTACTAAATATCAGTGCTAACGAACGCACCTGCGAACCGTGGCTACCATAAACGTGATAGAGGGCCGTATGTTTACAGGCATAAGTGTTAAACTTTGAATATACCGCCGCGTTGGGCTGTGTTACAAGCCCCAAGTGTACATGTGGCCTAGTTTTTCACCCCCACGTTAACAGGGCCAGTGTAGTTTTTAATTTTATTAAACTTTTCAAGAACTAACATTCGCACGTTGTTGAAAAAACTTTTTGAAACAACACTACGCGTGGTTGAGAGACTTTTTGTTTTTTAATTTTCAGTAAATAAGGGGTTGTTCTAGCTTGAATTTTCAGGCTAAATATTTGGGTAATTGGGTCAGCTAGTGTGTTGCAATGTAAGTTGTTTATAATTTTTGCTTGTTCTGGAACGGTGTAGGTTACTGAAATCATTTTTGTTTGATTTCCTCTTTTCTACACTTACTTGCGGAATTACCTAACAAAATCAAAAGCCATATATTCAAACTAGGCTAAAAATCAACACTTTTCGAACGTCAAAAAATACATAAGACAGTCCCCCAAAACGCCCGCCCCTCACCACTTCCTAGTGCTTTAGCTGGGAAGAAGAAGTGGCGCAACAAACTCCCCAGCAGCACAGCTGTCTGTTTAGTTAGAAAACTTGATGATTCTATACACTAGTATGCAAAATTATCTACATTACGCAACACAAAAACATTAAATAAAATTATTTGCCATGTGTTAGCTGGCACACGCCAATAAGCCAACAAAAAAAAAACATCGAAACTATACTCAAGCAAAAAAAAAAAAAAAAAAACGAAAGACGTAAAAGAACTTTATACCTAAATAAAAGCGTTCCTGCATAAAGGGCCTATATTTTCTATATCGTTACTATGGCCCCGTTCACAGCCTTGAGCGATGTGACTTGTGACGTGACTTGCGTCAAGCGGCGCGCAGCTTCACCTGTCTCCGTCCTTCACTCCACAAGTCACGTTGCGGTAACTCGTGACATATTCTAAACAACTTTTTTCATTTGTTTTCTCCGCTGTCGCTATCACAAGACGCGTGTCGCTTGAGCGTGTAGCTCCCGGCCACGGGGTATGATTTTAATCATGCCAGTCAACAGCGTCGGAATTTTCCTGTATCCGCAACAATCGGTCGAGTATGTTTTAAAAGCTTGAAATGAAAAGCGATTATCAAGAACAAATATCGATTCGGGGCCTATTCAATAAATAAATGGAAACGCCGTACATGCATTATTATTAACATGCATCACAAAACCAATTGATATGATCCTCGATACATTTTAATCATGAAATTCCATTTAAATTATTTTCCGGAACATTAATATTGTAATATCGGATACCAAAGAATATAAAAATTATGGAGTTTTAACACTCATATTTCATAGAATTTCAATTACCGACTTGTTGGTGATACAATTGAAACCCGTCAATTAAATATTTTGCAGGTCGTGTTCTTAGTGATGCAAGTTTTAAAAACATTTTTTTATTTATTTTTATTTCATAATTATTAAACCTCACGAAATTAAATTCAAAATATCAGTGACGTAACCTCGCACTGCTAGAATTTTGTTTCAAGAATTTTATTTCTCTTTACCTGGATTATACAATGCTTTGTTTTAAAAACAACGGACCTCGCCATAAAAGCCTACGTTGATCGCGGTAGCCCACAATAAAGCTACGGTTTCCTAAAAGAGCGGTGGCCGCCATATAACAGCTGCAGTGACAGCTGTCATGAAAATGATGACAGCGGGGTTTGACTTGACGGTGTCAAAAAACGCTATCTAGGAAAACACACTTACAAAAATAACGTTTCAGTGACGTCATTCAACGGTAAATGGCGGCCGCTATGGCGGTCACCACAGTCTTACGAAACTCTAACTTTAGGTGCTGAGTTTGTGCAAGTATTTGGTCATGGCACTTCTCCGTTATAATTATTAATACTTCATGTTTATTATCTACTCCATGGTATCTGCTGATGAAATGAAAAAAAAAAGTAGAAGGGTCGGTTTAGAATTTCGTTTGAAGTATTACGTGAACAAGTCTATATTGTAAGGATTGATTGATCGCTGATATGAAATTCAAAGTACTGTAGGCACAGTTAATTTTAGTTCATTAATTGAAAGGTAGATAATGCTAGTGGTACATATAATACTTGATTTTTTTTCACTAACCTATGTTGTCCCACTGCTGGGCAAAGGTCTCCTCCATATTTTTCCAATTTTTTTTATGCTGTGCCTTTTCCGTCCAATCGGTTAGGAACGAGTCCAAATAGTCACGCCAGCGTTTTTTAGGCCTGCCTCGGTGATGACGCCCGTCTTCAGGCACCCATTATGTGACGATCTCGGCCCATCTGTCTGGATTCATCCTATAAGTGTGACCCGCCCAGTCCCATTTCAGCCTCGCAGACTTATCACCAACATCGGCGATGCCTGTCTTGGAGCGTAATATGGGTGTTGCGAATACTTGATTTGCGAATGAAAATTATGAATAGGTGGACTCTAGGTTAGAAGTCACACATTATAAATAATGCTACCAAACATCGTCAATTTAAAAGTCTTTAAAATAAAAACTGTTACCACGAGCTCAGTACCCACTAGTGCTGAATTATTTGTCGGTTATTTAAAAAAAAAAATCAGCTGTTCAATACATTTTGACCGTGTATGTTTTTTAAGAACCGTCAAAAATAGATTTAGTGCTCTATTCATGTATTGAATACAAGGTAACAGTTTGCGCGTCGATGTCCCTTACATCCGGTATTTTAAACACTCAAAGAGTCGAGTAGCACTTTAAAATGTTCGTTTTAATTTTCTTTCCTACACCGTGTATCAGTAGCGACGTAGCACATTTTTTACACCGCTACGTTGTTGCTACGGCGTAGCGCTTAGCTGATGTCTAAGCTACGCTTGCTACATAGTCGCTTACTGAACCACAACGACTACGCGTTGAGTTATTTGTCTTGGGCTTAGTTGTGCTGGGTTAAACATACATTTTTACATACAGAGCAAAGGCATATATTAGAACACTGCTTAAAAATCTGTCTCCTTAATCTATTCAATATATATTTATTTAGAAGAATATTAATAGTGGTAAAACGAACAAAAAAAAAAAAAAAGCAAGAAAAACATCACGCATTAAAGCTGTATCATAATAATGGCTGCCCAATTAATATATGGGTTTCTGATCCCACTAATTACCTACACCATCTGAAAACATCCCAAAAAGTCTCAAATTGAACATTATTCCCACCCCTAGCAAGGAAACAGATCCTTTTAAACTAAACTAAAACAACGAAATGATGCCATCAGTCACCAAACTCTTTCCGTTTTTAGCCCCAGTTAGGGCACCATTAACTTCAGAGCTCTCGGCCCTTAAAGCCTCGGTCACACGAAGGGAATAATTGCTGCAGCTAAAATTACTCGTTGCGAGTAAAATCAAAGATGGCCGGTAGAGCCGAAAGGATTTAGAGTGGCGACCGCATACGCAGGCGCAACGTGTGTAGGTGGACTGATGACCTGGAGAAAGTCGCAGGAATCCACAGAATGCTAGAAGCGTAGGACTGGATGTTCTAGAGATACTTAGAGAAGATTTATGACGACTAGTCTTTCAGCTGGATGATAACAGATAGTGGAATTGAACATGAGCATGATTAATGTTACCGCCGCGAGCGCCGCTATTCGTCGGGACTGCAGCTTGCCCGAGTTGTGCGACTCACTGCAAATAGCCATTGGCTAAAAGGTCTGATAGGCGAAATTCCTACGATTGAAGCACCAACGGTAGATATATATTCGCATGAACCGCATAACGACGGCGAAGTGCCAATACCTCCTAACTGACATTTTGCGAGAAATTCACTTTTTTATCGTTTTGAATTTGAAGGCGTTATTCTCATGTTTCAAAATCAAATTTTTCAATTCCTCGATAAATGTTACTTATGATGTATTGGCACTTCGCCGTCGATAAGTCGTACTCGTTAAATGTCACTGGCAGACAACGCATTTTTAAGGCAAGTTCGCTGCGGGCAAACACGCTTCGTGTAACCGCACCCTAAGAGTCGCTCGGCTAATTAATAAAAGTGTCGCAGAAAGTTGTCACATAAATTGCGACACTGACGCTACTGTGACGTAACAAAACGTTTTTATAACCTTTTAAACGACACGCATAATTTTTTAAGCAAGACAGCTTCGTTAAATGTTTCGGAAGGGTTCCGGGGAATCTCGGGTAATGGCTGTTTGGACGAAGTTTAGCAGTTTTGTGAGTAATGTTCATGTAAATAATGTATAGATAACTTTAACGTCCTTGATTAACCAAGTTGTTATGCATCAATTAAAACCTTCTTTCCATCGTAATAAATAGGTACTGTCTTGAATAAACTAAACGCGGCATATGTGACAGCTTACAAATAATATAATTAAAAAACAAGACCACGCACAATGAAGGGTTTCCATAGTTGGGATGAGTTTATGCCAAGAACAAACTTAGCATTGTTATTGATAAACATGTTCTCTCATACATTCCAACTGCAAATGTAAGTTGGTCGACTATTACTCGTTAACTTGTAAAGCCTACTTAGTTGTGATATATTTTCTTTTAATTTCGTTGTATATACTACTACCGTGAATTTTTTCACATATCCAAAACTAACCGTTTAGCTGGCAGGGAGACACTTGACTCTAACTAAAATAAGCATTTTAAGCTTAATATTTCAGAAACGGATCCCTTTATCGAAAAATAGTCTTAACGATTCCGCAATATTTTAGAAAGACTTATCCAACAACACCCCACACCATAGGGTAGATGAGAAAAAAAAACATCCCCACTTTACGTGTATAGGAGGTACCCTAAAAATTTTTTTTTTCATGATTTTATCTTACCACTTTGTCGGCGTGATTAATATATGTATATACTGCATGATTTTTTTTACCGTCTCGAAATTTTTACAGGGTGTTCTACCCATGAACGTGAACAACTTTCACTGTGGGACCAACTATGAGATCACGAAAAAAAATCTGCTGTTTCATACATTTTGGTCAAGTAGGTTTGAACTTTTCTATTACTTCTATTATTTCTTTACTTATATATATATAAATATATGTATATACACTTATGTATATGTATATATCCATGCCAAATTATAGCTTTCTAGTACGAAGAGTCTCTGAGCTAAGTTGCGGACGGACGGACATGGCGAAACTATAAGGGTTCCTGTTGATTATGGAACCATAAAAACCAGGTTATCCGTTAGATAAATAACATTTCCAGCATTAAGTTATCATTGCGGCTCGTATAAAAGTGTAGTATAATGGCATCTGTTTCCTCACATTTAAGCAGTCCATACTAACAGAAATTCATAAAAAAAGCATTGTAGTTACAACAAATTCTTAGGAGACTATGTCTAGATTTAGCAATTACGAATGACAACTTTTTGAAAGCAATTATATTTAGACTTACTAATAATAACATAATCATTTATACTTAACAGTAAATTTATACACTTTTTTCTATTCTGTTAAGTACCTGGTACTTGTTGACAGGCCTACACAGACTGTCCTCCTATACCTATTAGGTAACACGGTCATTTAAAAACACTGTAAAGACCAATAATTTTTAAAAGAGTAACCGTGGTGTTTCTTGCCGGTTCTTCTCTTTAGAAAACGACCAATTGGAACCGTGCACCTAACTTCTAAAGTTTCATGAGTGCCCGTGTAGATTCATGTGAAATAAAATATTTTGATTTTAACAAGTTTTCTAAAAATCTCCAAACCAAAACAAACAAATTAGGCCCGAGGCAACAACCCGAAGAAAAGCACAATAATTAATTATCTTTTCACGACTTCACTAACATTACAGTCTGGCCGGCAGAAGGGCACTTTTGTAATACGTGCCCCAAAGGGTCCCTAAATATATGTTTTACCTGTCTCTTGCAGCTGAGCACGAACCCTAATTCAAATCCGTATGTATACCCCAACCCTAACTGTTTAACACCTTTGTGTACTAGGGTTAATGTCAAACGCGCAAACTTTCTTTAGAGTGGGTTTCGTTCAATTTCTTTTATGTACAGCCGGCTTTGAAGCTTTTCTCTATAAATTTGCTTTAAAAGGAATCTTAGTAGGTACCTACATATTTTAATAGTAGATCCGAATTCTAAAGCCCTTTTTTAGTTCACTGAAAACTGGATTTTTTGTACAGTAATTTTATATAAATGTTGGTTTAGTGTATTATATACTTTTGGGCATAGTAAATTGAGGCTTTTCATGAATGGAATTTTTGATTAAGAAAAATGAATTTTAGAGTAGAAAATCTGTCTATTGACACTCTCGAGGAAGTTAAATCTATATTGGCTTCTCTTTTCTTCTTGCGTATCTTATAAAATTACCATAAAAAAACCGGCCAAGTACGAGTCGGACTCGCACACGAAATATTTAAAAAAAACTTCAGTTTAAAAAACACGTTTCTTGCATGGCATTGCTTGCATTCTTTTTTATTGTTATAGCGACAATAGAAATGCACAATCTGTGAAATTTTCAACTGTCTACCTATTACGGTTCATGAGATACAGCCCGCTGACAGACAGACGGACAACGGTGGTTTGCGCTTAATAACTTTCAAAACTATGTTCTAATTATTACATCCACACATATACGAAAGGCAATAAACACAATAACTACTAACAATTCACAAAACCACAAACTCCGTCACAATTTTCCATGCTCATTCGCATACATACCTCTTGATACACTATCAAATCTTTGATCATGCTCAAAATAGAAACCTCGGGACAGAATCATACCACTGAACTAGTTTCAATCTATTGAACTGAACAATAGTTCACTTTAGTGATTGAATTGTGGCATTATATCGACGTCTAATTGGAAATGCTTGTTGTTATTCATTGTTTCGGAGACTGTGTGGATGTCCATCCATGCGAGATGAGTTTTGAAGTGTTAGTTGTTGAAGATTTATAGAATGAGGACTGCCTCGTTGGTCAAGTGAGGTCGTGCATGAGGCTCTAGTGAGGTAGTGGGTTGAACATGAGGACCTGGATCCGATTCCCGGGTCGGGCAGTGTGATTTTCTCAGCAATAGTTCGGACACTGAATTTGTTCCCGGTTGATGGCAATAAGCTCGCTCCCTATTACATGGGACTTAAACATAACTGGCGAAATGTGGGTGTACTATAGGTACACCTCTGCCAAACCCTTCGGGGAATACAAGAGTGATGTTATTTGTGTTGAAAGTGGTTGCTATGCCTTTGTGTGTGGGTTAACTGGAACCATTAGTTTGACCCTCTAAGGGGTGGGTTTCTTAAAACTATTCAAAGTGCACCCTCGAAAGATGTTTCTATTTTCAATGCTTTAGACGGTGTGTTGTGTATTATACTCGACTAAATTTTCAGTGCTCTTGCGACTGTGCTGTAGTCCAACTTAAGCCTGTAGATCATTTTGAACAACTTTATTGTTGACTTCTAATTAAAAGTAAACCTACTATTGTGTGATTCACATCCTAACTATTATATAATTAGTAGGTATATTAAATACTTAACACCATGAAGTATAATTAAATAGACGTAAAAATAATCGTCGTAAAGTCATGACATTTTCCAGATTGTTTAGAGTTACTTTGACCTTAAAAGTTAAACAAGACACACAGGTTAAACAAGACACACAGGTTAAACAAGACACACAGGTTAAACAAGACACACAGGTTAAAAGGCAAACATTATTATTATTTATTGTTGACCTTTCCAGTTGTGTTCCCGCATAACATTAAATCTTAAGTGTCTATTAATGGGTTGTTTTTGGAACCTGAAAAATGAGCTTGTTTGTTTGTCGAGAGAAAGTTATTTTTGAACATCAATTTTGATCGCAAGATTTGCTAATAAGAGACAGTCCCCTTTTAGGAAACATGTAAAAAGATCTTATATTTTGATCCTAATATGCAGGATGAAATTGAATACATAGTCATCGTCACAAGGGATCGTTGTACTCATCATTATGAACAATTATTACTATACTTTGGGATCAAACCAGAAATTGCGAAAAAAAATCAGCTGTTTCCTACATTTTGACGCGTTACGCGGACATATATGTAGGGAACAGCTGATTTTTGTTTCGGGATTTCAGATCAGAATCATTCCCAAACAAAACTTAATATATCATTATATTTTATAAATAACCTATAGTTTCAGAGAAAACTGAAAAACCAAAAAAAAAAAAGCTCCACTGTATTAACAAAAATAATCGAGTTAGGTACTTGCTTTCAAGCCGGAGTCGACAAACAATTAAAGATTAATAAAAGTGCATTCATTTAATTGAGAGTTTCTTATTTACATCAATTAACACTGTAATATCTAGTAATCAAATTAAAATTAATACCATCATCTGAACATAAATTGAAATCGTTAATTAGTCCTAGCATTAAAGCAGGCATCGCAAGGGAATCGCGTTAATCACAGTTACCCAGGTAATTGTTCATCGATCCCCCATCCCCCATTCCATTGTAATTATCCCCCAAAACGTACCAACTTATAACGATCGTAATAATTTACACCATACTCAACTTCGCCCTTTTTTGATATCCTTTTTTGTCAAAAGAGGTTTACTTTCTTTTGTGAAGTTAAATAATTAAATTCGTACTGTTTTTGTTTTATCTTGGTACTAAAATTTTTAGTAAAATATTGTGTCCTGAAAAGGTGGATTGAAACTTTTACAAAATTGTTTTTTTACCAATACCAATACCCAATATTCTATTCGACAATGTATACCACCAAAATCTATAATTCATAAATTCTTGTACAAATTATTTTTCTTTTAATATTTTTTCCTTCCACTCAAACCATCTCTTGGCCTACATCATTAAACCTTTCCTTACAATTAGTACTCCATCCCATATTCAGGACATGAACCGTTCGTCTATCATCATCATTAAGAGCATTATATCAAATAGCTCTCAAACTATATAATATGTATGACAGTGCGTTAGTTCCCTTTACAACGTGTTAAGTACTCCCGTCACGTTTTGGTTCACGTCGCGAAATAATGTAAGGTCACTAAATTGTTAGGGTGTCACCATACGAGTGGTGTGCAGCTGCGATTATGTTTTACAATGGTGACGTGAATTTAATTTATTGTTATTGATTTGTCACTAACAAAAATGGGAGGCGATACAAACGTTATGCTTTTTTTTTTTTTTTTTTGTGGACGGGAAATCATCAAATGACTTCTCCCGCTCTGGGCGGAGCGGGAGGGCGTGTCAGACTTTTACTGACTAAAACCCACCCGTGTTCCTTCTGTTGCCTGTGCCGGGGCCACGGTAACTCTTTCGAACATCCCGCAACCCTAGCTGGCATCGGCCCTAGCGGACCCCGTCAATGGTGCTGACATCTCTTTGAGGCGCGCGTGGAACACGACGCGCCGTCGACTCGGGCTTGGTCCTTACCGGACGGCGAGCTACCCATTGCTCGCCATCCGCAAGCCCGCGCCTACGGTGGCCGGGAATCGGCTGCCAATTCCCGACGCCCAGGGCGTCTCCTGCGGCGACTAGGGGCGTGAGGGCGCAAAGCTTGCCTCTCCCTCACGCGTCCCGCCTCCTCCTTCACGAGCATTACTGCTTCGCAGAAGGAGGTAATGGCTTCCCATGCACTCTCGCTCCGTACCATGGCCTGGACCAGGGCCGGACGCGAGAGATCGCCGCCACCGATCGCTTCCGCGAGGACACGGCGGTGCTCCGCCCAAGCCGGGCAGACCTCCACCGTATGCTCCACCGTGTCCTCCGGGCGATCCACACAGTGGTGACACCCGGGCGTTTCCTCCCGCCTTATCCGGAACAGGTACCTCCCGAAGCACCCGTGTCCGGTGAGGACCTGCGTCAGGCGGAAAACGTTATGCTTACTACCTACATTATGGAAGTAGGTGATTTGCTAACTTATTACCGAAGAAGTAATATTTTTATGCCTAGATTTAATAATTGTAGGCATCACTTCTAAATACAATGTACAACGAATTATTGTGGTCGCTTGTTTTCATTTTAACTACTAAGGGGTAGATACCATTTCTTAGTCTGGTCATAAATGCAACATCATAATTTTCTCCCATACGGCCCTCATAACCATAATAAGAGATGGCCAAATCTACTCTAACCTCAATCACACAGTGACCCTTTTAACCGAAAATTTTCCAACCTTTTTAACTTACATATTATTCCCCATGTATTCCCTTCGAAAAACATTTCATCCAATCCCAAGAGCTCACACAATCATTATAAAACTGTCGCTGCGACAGTCCGTATTCGTCTGTAGAGCCTTAAACGTCAATTCCGATAGTAATAGGTCAGCGGGTTTCAAGGAGTTGTAAAACGGTTTTATGTATCATAAATACGGTTTCAGTTAGTATAAGGGCTCCCTGGACTATAGAAGTAATCGAAAACCTTGTTCTACGTCCAGCATGATGTTGAGAACACTTGTAAATAACTTATAAACTTGGATACAGGGGCTTTGTGGTGCGTATTTATGAGTTAGGTTTCGAGGTAAAGTTCTATACTGGATTTAGATGACGGTGCGCCGTATTTCTTATTCTAAATATCTAAGGCGTCGTCCTAATACAACGCGACTACGCGATTATTGCGCGAATAAGCGATGCGACTATCGCGTGGTCGCGCGATAGCAAAAAGTGGGTGTCCTAGTAGAACGCGAATACGCGATCATCGCGCGTATTAAAGACGCGAGTGGCCGCGCCCACGGAGCCCGGTTCGCAGTTTTCACCCGACACGACGCGATTATCACGCAAATTCAATTACGACACCTATTCGATATCAATATATTTGATCGCGCGTTCGTACGAACTTAGTTCTTGTGAATAGATGATAATCATTTTAATTGCGCGACTGCATCGCATGAATGCCAATTAGGACACCTATTCGACATTAAGTTTCTTCGCGGATTCTGAAGATTGAAATTCGCGCGAATTTCGATGATCACGTAGTCGAGTTGTATTAGGACGACGCCTTATTCTGAATAAACGATTATCAGACTTCTAGTAAAGTGGACTTTGAACTGACCGTGCCTACTGTTTCTATAAAAGCCTTGATTTAAGACGCCACTAGACACAGTTGAGCTACAAAAATAGGTACAAGTATTGTCATAATTTGAAGAGTAAACATTCAAACCGTGTTTTGTCACGAAAAAACTAAAATTTATCTTTGTTAGCTATTTCCTCCATTCTATAAAATCAAACCGTTTAGTGTATTTATTATCAATCCAAACGTGTATCATTCAAAACAATAATTGTCCATGACCCAATACATTTAAATGATCATTTGTCCCTCGATTTCATGCAAAATAAGTTTATTCCATTGTATTTTTCTAAATTCTACCTTCCTACGAATGGCTTTAAGGACAACATTGTTAGTTTAATAATAACTTTTATAATTAAGGTACATATATTCTATATTTTTGAAGAATTAATAGTCAATCGGGTAAAGAGAAAAAACATCTAGTTTTTGGGTAGAGGTGTTTCAATATTCGGTTATAAACCACCGAGGTCACCTCTGTCGGGACGCGGTTAGCAACCGTGTAGCAGGCGCTTTACGAGTATCTCTCAAAATCAAACTAGATCCCTACTAAAACACTGCCCCACATATGTATTTATTCACGACTGCTCACTGAACATTTTGTTACAGATCTGTATAGCAGGGCAATATCCGGTGCTGAAGGAAATGCGCTGACTTGACAGCATGGCGGGCTATGTGGCGTGTGCGCTGTTGGCGCTGATCGCGCTGCAACTGGCAGTCGCAAGCGCTGGGAAGTGTACCACGTAAGTTCTATTTTTATTTAAACTTTTTTCAGCGTTTTAATATAATTATTTAGGAGTGACTCAGTCAGTAAAATTATACTTTCAATTACCTATTGGTACTTGGACGTTTACCTACCTACATTATTTTGGCTGGCAGTGGGCCAAATGAATCAGAATAATAATTGGTAGGGTTGTAATGGACGTTCAATCTTTTGGAGCATAGAAATATAGTTGAAAAGTACCAATAAACTTTAAATTCCTGTTTGTAATCATAAATGCAATGAAAATGACCATCGCAAAATATTGATTAACATCTAGCATCTAACCAGATAATAACAAAAGAACGGGTTGACTTCG
This sequence comes from Fissipunctia ypsillon, assembly GCA_947568875.1. Taxonomy (NCBI): domain Eukaryota; kingdom Metazoa; phylum Arthropoda; class Insecta; order Lepidoptera; family Noctuidae; genus Fissipunctia; species Fissipunctia ypsillon. Next base: position 5,708,825 of record OX387656.1, on the reverse strand, counting down.
AATTGCATGAAAAGTCTATTCCAAAATCCAAACAAAAAATAAATCTGTTCACAAAGCTCCTTTTACACGGCAAACTGTAAAGAAAATTACTCCGCGTTGCTCACTAAAGAAAAACCGCATATTACCAGTTGAAACTTAAATAACAACCTTTACAAAAACATCAGTGAAAAGTCGCGTAAACTGCCTACTTCTCACTTTCAATAAGACATTCAAATTGAAAAATATAAAAGGGTAACTTGACCTTATGTGAAAGGAGAAAGTGTTTTTGAATGAAATATAATAGGCCAAGAGTGATTTGGTCTCGTGTACTAAGGGTTCCGTACCAACCAACCATTACCGTCTTGTTACAAAACAAGATTTAACTTTAGCCCGAGGTTTGAGCCAGGTGTTTTATACTTCGAACTGTATTCCGACTAAGTGCCGAACGTCATAAACACATCTAAACTGCGTTCAAGAGCCGTCAGTGTCAATATTCCACAACATTGTGGAAGTTGGACGCGGTTTAGATGTGCTGGTCGTGTTTAGTATTGATTGGTGAAATCCGTTCTTAGGTTAAGTTCTTAATACAAAACTGACAACTTAGTACCGGACACAGTTGTCAGTTTTGAAAAACGTATTCCGATCACAGTTAGGTTCTTATTAGAAAAACTGGCACGATTGTTTAAACGTTGTCAAATAGACCTTGTTATGTACTAAGACTGTTATAAAATATAATAGTTTACCTCCTGTTGAATTTTATATTATTTATAGAGTATGCAATACTAGTACAAGACTAACTTTGTCGCTTAGAAGGGTTATCTTTATGAATAGAACAAAAACAAAACATATTGAAAAAATGAATTTTCAAATGGAAAAACGTTTTTGATACGGAATTTGTACCTTTTTCAAATTATTGCAACTATATTTACGCTTTTTTTTTTAAATAAACATGCAGCGTAGTCTTATTAATAATAGTCCTTTGGGTACGGATCCCTAAGAAAAACCTCAACCCGACTTGGTTTAAAGTCGGGCACTGGGGAAGGGGAGAAAGGGGAAAGTGAAAACGTGTCAAGCGTCACATGAGTAGTAAATACTGCACCTGTTAACTCGAGTGTTTAGGCTGTGGGACACCGGCATAATGGGTGCGTTTTTTGTGTTTTTTAATGACTCTTTTGTAGGATAGTTGCGGATTTTGTGTCATTAGTTTTGTTTACTGTTGTTTGTGTTAGAAAACGGAATGGTTTTTGTTAACAAGAGACATTTTATTTATTTTAGTTGAATTCTTTATAGCAACATTTTGGTGTTGCTAGAAATAAAGACGTACAAAAATGGAACTGGAACAAAAACGTCGATGATGCGATAGTGTCGGCTGCGTCAGCTTATCGTAGAATAACAAATGATCCGCAACGCATTGAGTCTGTATTTAGGTACCTTACGTTGTCATTATCAAAGCTGTTACTATTTGTTTCCGTCACTTGTACTTAAATAAATGTTCATTAGAAAACCAGCGTCAGATAGCATCTGTCTGGCATTAATGCTGAAATGAACCTTTTTGGCGCAGCCGTGAGGCACACACTATTGTTGTTAAAACATTATTTTCACTTTTTATTTTGTTTTTTTTTTTTCTATTTTGTGTTTCACGAACTGTGTCCAAATAAACATTATTCTTTCTTTCTTTCTTTCTTTGATGTCTATGTTACGGGGGTAGCCGATCTTTGAACGTAACTAGGTGAAAATTTTATATATTTGGTGGTAATTTAGGAACAGTCGGGGAAGTTGAGCTTTTAACACTAATCCTAACTAATTAAGTGCCTTTAAAAAAAAGGACGTTATCAATTCGACACGTATGTATGTATGTAATATTATTGGAACTGCAATGATAATCTATTAGGGCTTCCAATCAACTATACAAAGTTTTATTGTATGTTTGTCAATTAAGTTTGTTTTTTCAAATAACGCAGCATCGTGCTGAGATAGGAGCCTTTTTGGCCTCGCACAGGTCTTCTTTGTTTTCTTTTTTCTTTCCTTTTGTTTTATTTGTGTTTAAGATATTATTAGTTTTAATGTTCTTTTTATTGTTGTATTTCCTGTGCGTGTCCCAAATAATTTTTTTTCTTTCTTTCCTTCTTTCTTTGTCCAAGCATTTCTCTGAAACGGTGAATCGGATTGTTATAGTGTTTTTTTATTGACTTACATTTACTTCAACATAAGGAACATTGAAAGTTACATCAAAGTCGATTCAGTAGTTATCAAGGTATGGACAATACGTGTAAGTGTGACGGCCTGGCTTATTGATATGAGCTACGGGTGTGGTGTCAAACTTAATTTCGGAAGTCGGTGGCAAAAAACTAAAATACAGATCCCAAGACACTTATTTTCAAAATTAAAGTTATTTCATAATTAATTTATTTTTGAAGTCGATTTAATTTTTTTAAATTACTTTCTTATGAATAATAAATAGTGTTAAGATCAGCTTCCCCTGTATAATGCTCACAAATGAGTACACTTTTAACCAATATTTTACTTTTTTTTAGTAGGTACCTACAGACAGGGAAATAATTGTTAATTAAATTGACATCCTACAACTGTCAAAGAATGACAGTTGTTATTTTATTACGAACAATTTGAGTTGGTAGTGAATTTGCTTAACAATTAATTACAAATGGCTGATTTTCATTACTAAACTTCTTCACAGTAGAGAACTTTGATTTAAAGGCGAAGTAGGTTACTAAAACCCAACAGCAACTCCGTATAATGTCTTTCCAATAATATTTAACGACAATAAAGTCTACAGATAATCATTTTTCAAAAGGCCCACGAATGTTTAACGACCTGCAACAAAAGGTCTCTGGAGGAGCTAATTTTATTTTGTAAAGTCATCGAGTTAATGACTTTTTAACTTGGTCGGTTAGTGAGCAGGTGCCTTTAATGATCAGTAGCATTGCGCTTGAACAGTGAAGGGAACTTCGTAAGAGATAGTGACTTGTCGAAGGATTTGTGTGGATCATTCAATAATATTTTAGCCAGAAAGTCTGACAACCAGTCTTACCAAGGGTTGTCGTATTACCCCAGTAATTGGGTTGTGGAATGTGGAAGTTAGATAGGCAGTCGGTCTATGTATAAAAACTTTTTTACAAAAAAAAAAAAAAACAACTGACATCCAAAAAAAAACACTACAAAGTGAAAAATTACTTTACTTATTTATATCTACATACTTTATTGTACACCAGATTATACATTATTTAATAATTCTTTAATTTTGGAAGTCGGTGTCTTTGGATCTGTATTTTAGTTTTTTGCCACCGACTTCTTTCTTTTGGAAGGCGGTTGTTGTTTTTTTTTTTTGGAAAAAAGTTTTTATTTTTCACTTTTTAGTGGGTCGGTCTGTAATTCATCTAAGTTACAATAGCCTGATGTCAACCGCTCATCACCTTAACAAAATATTGCGTTTCCCGATGCAGGGACGTTAATTATTATTGTTGAGGAGTTCTCCTGGTACTTCACCATCAACTCCACTTCACCATATGCATTGTGGCAAGCATAAATTGCTTAGCAACCATATTAAAGTAATCGAATCGCAACCCGTGAAATACTAATTATTGAGTAGTTCCGGTGGCCAGCTGTGGTCTTCATCATCAGTTCCACTTCACCAAATGGTGCTTTCCGAGAGCAAATGCACGAGTTATTATAAAAAATACTCAAATCACTATAGGTTTGCCTATAAAATTTGAAAAATTCCCTCAATTTCTCCAGGATTCCATCATCAGATCCTTACCTGATGACAATGGGACCACTTTCAAACAAAAAAAGTATTTTCCAAATCGGTCCTGCCGTATTCGGGGAACACATATAAAAAAATATATTCCGACGAACTGAGAACCTCCTCTTTTTTTGAAGTCGGTTAAAAATACTGTTATTCAGTTGCATCCGGTTAGACTGAAAGCCAACACTAACATAGGTAGTTGGGAAAAGGCTAGGTAGATTGATTGATTCAATAAAGGATTTTTCTTGTTCTAATTTTTGCCTAATTTGTTCGTTAATTTTTCTTTATTACTCAATGCAATAATTGTTAATGATGTCTGATCGGAAACAATGTTATTACCGCTCATTATCCTATTGCATGTCAGCATGAACAGTTTTTGTCAATAATTAAAATAATGAAATGGACAGACAACCCGAAAGCTGACTATTCAATTATTTGTTCAAATGAAAGCCTAACAAAAAATATAATGATAAAACGACTCATTATTCTATCACATGCCAACATTGCCAGTTTTTGTGCAAATAATGCAAACATTCGGTCAACACTGTAATGCTTTTAATTAATTTAACCAGCGTTAACTTGTAACGGGTGTTTAATTAATCACGTGCCACGGTTAAATGAGTCAGGCTGTTTTATATTTTGGTTTTGTATGGGGCTTGAGCTAAGCTGTTAAATTGGGATGTAGGTCGTAAAAGGCATTTAAGGGTTCAGTCGAACTGTCGAGAAAGAAACATAGATTTCATCAGAATTTTTTTGAATGCGGAAATAAAACTATGATTTTTTGTACACACATACAAAACAATAAGATGCTATCCTAGTTAAGTTGCACAAAGGACCGTCTATCACTTTATAAGGACCTTACCAGAAAGCCTTCGTATGGACAATATTACTTGCATAATGCATAACAGCCTATAATGTTCCCACTACTGGGACTCAGGCATATTTTCGAGAGGGACTGGGCTGTAATCCACCACGCGAGCCTAGTGCGGGCTGGTAGATGTCACATGTCTTCGTATTTTTGGTTCTAGGGCATGCCGGTTTCCTCACGATGATTTCCATCCACCGTTTTGAAAGCAATGGTGATGAAATTATTTACACATAGTAAAGCCTGTCTGTGTTCGAACCCACGACATACAACTCGTAAGACGGGGCCGTTTCCACATGGGCCGCCACTGCTCGTACATACAGGGAGTTTGGTGCGTCGTTTGCCAATTGAAAATAGTGGATAGGAGGGATCATGTGATAGCAAATGACCTCTACTATCCGCCATTTTCATTTGGCATACGATGCACTAAACACCCTGTTGTATTACTTGAGCCAGAATAATATTGATAGTTAGTGGTATTTTTATCATTTTTGGTAAACTACACAAACAAAAAAGGTGAATTTAGAGGTTTTAAGTCTAATTCATCATCTACCTAGGCTTATCCCAACTAGTTGGACTCGGCTTCCAGTCTAAACGGATGCAGCTGAATACCAGTATTGTACATGAAGCGACAGCCTATTTGACCTGGGTTAGGTACTGGGTCACACTATACATATATGGTCCAACTTGACAGATTACTCTATTGATATTTTCGCCATGAGTGTTTGCCTTCATACAGACGTTCCCTATTTAAACAGTGCGAAGAGTGCACGTCTATGTTGTTCAAATTGGTTTGTTTTCTAATTTTCTAGGATTAGGTCTACTAGACACATTTTTTGTTGTTCTCCTTTGTATCTAATATTCATATGTCAATGTATGTTATTTGCATGGTTACTAAAATGCCAATTTTGGATGTTATTTTGTGCTGTTGGTGTGCTTAATAGAAATAAATGAATAAATAAAAAATAAACCCCTTGGTAAGACTGGGTGTCAGGTTCTTAGCCTTATTAAGAAATTAACATTAATTGTGCTCCGTGACGAACTGAAAACTGAATGGAAAATCATGACGCTTGTGATTTGGTTTTCTCCCCTAAATCTTAAGATTGGCTTAGGGGAGTGGATTACTGTGTAAGTGTTAATGGCTTTTAATCTATTTTCGGAAATGTATTGCTTGATGAACATGATTTATTTGTTTTTCTGTGTAGGTACACGCTCTTCAAAACGCATTAAAAGTTGTTCACAAAATAAAAAAAAAGTTGAAGGGAAGAGTTATTACTTTTGTAGTTGAAAAGTGGGTAAAACACAACTGGTTAGAATGATATGAGAGAATTAATTAGAGTTTAAGGGATATATTAAAACCAAAATCGATAGTTTCAATATATTATGACATCAAAGGAAGCTGCAATAAGGAGGTACTTACTTTGTATTCCTTTCTTGTGTAAAAATCCCAACGCTCCTCTAAAACTGAGAATCCTGTGAAGTGTTCTTTACCACGTCCTTCATTAAATGATTCAAAATCGTTGAGAAAACTGTACTCTAAAAAAATGTTAAATTGTGTAAAAAATTGCATAACACAGAAATTAAAATTATGTACGCGTTACTATATTGTAGACTTGTCACTACAATCTACATATTTGTAAGGTTTTTCCGATACAATTGTGTGGCTTAGCGTTTTGCGGTATACAAACATTGATTTAATATATAAATCTATGTACATATACGCACTTGCAAGATTTACAAATTTGTAACTTGTAAATTGTTATTTTATTGTAAAGTTTTATAGTGTAGAGCCCTGTGTCCATATAATGATGTATTAATGCCATCATGATTCTGTTGCGAAAAAAAGATGGTGGACCATTCATCATAATACGGCCTCTGGTCTTATGATTGCGTCCGTGAGTGGAGTACGTACGCGTAGCTGATTTTCGGACCAAACATGTTGAACTTTCTGCCATCGATACGCTAAGAAGAAGTAGCCATACTTCTTTCCTATTATATATCATTTTCCCCTTATATTATACAGTCAGCAATATTTTGATTGATGGACTTTTTGCTAATGATTTCACAAAGAATACTCTGAGAATGCTTTCCCTCTGCTGTCTCCTCATTATAGAATGAAATATCTGACAGTGATCTGGGACTTAGAATGAGCAAATTGGGGGTAGTTGTTAAAAATTATGGTAATTTTAATTGCACTGTGGTTGCTTGTTTTATGAAAATCTGTGGAAAAGTATCTTGTTCTAGCAAATAAAATTGTATTAAAGTGAATTTAAGTAATAAATCAAAATCAAAAAAATTATTTCACATAACCCTACATGGTCACTTATGAAACATCAGAAGCTAGGTGCGCAGTTCCAATTAGTCGTTTCCTATGGAGAAGAACCGACAATAAATGCAAATAAATAGATAAATAGGATTTATCTAATCCTCGTTACTACTCCTCGGATGCAGAGTAGGTACCCACTTCTGCCTCAGTTCAATTTGAATCTTCTCATTAAGAATGACTCAATACTGTTCATTTACCTTTGTATACAGGTTGATCTCATTCGCAAAATAAAAGAGCACAAAATGTCAGACCAAATAATAATATTTGTTTGGAATAAGTACGTTTTATTTTGTAAATTATTTATGAAAATGAGGAATACTGGGAATTTTAGACTATAAATTTACTACCTAAAATAATTTTCCTTAGCTCTAAGAGTTTATCTTTGTTGTTTACTTATATGTTCGACATGCTAACATCAAAGTTCTTAATTTTTACTTGTAGATTTAGTAAAGTTATAACTAATACAAGAAGTTATTTTGCTTGTTGTTTACGATATGATTTTGTTAATATATTTCTATCAAGGAACGTGTATTTTAAATAAACGATATTTATTCGCGAAACTTATTCGCTAGATACTCATAAGAACTAAAAATAATTGCAAACATTTTGAGATAGAAAGAAAGATAAAATACTATTTATTATGTAAACCATATACATTACAGATATAAAATGAAGAAATTAAAATCAGTAAATCTATCAATACAACCTACCTGAACAAATAATTAATTCAGAATTAAAATGAACAGTACATAAATAATAGCTTACACCCAATTAATTAATTACTAAAATAGAAATATAATATCCAAACCTAAAATTATTATCAAACTAAAATATATGGCATCGAAAAATTCTTACGCATCGCTGTCAACTGGCAATGTACCCGAGAGACTGGGGGCATTGCCACGTTAGTATGGCAATGCTTAGCCTCTGCCTATCAAACAGTCAATTAAATTTTCTTACCTACCAAAAGACGTATGTACCATCGCAGACATTTGCAGTGAACTACTTTTTTGAAAAGTTTGGAACGTGGAACGTTGAAAAGTAACCACTTTTCAACCGCAAATGTCCACGATGCCGATGGTACATAGACATCTTTTATATCGACATCAAAAGAGAACAAACCAAGTTACTACAACTACAACAAACATTAACTACATCACTTTCGCATCACCCTGTATACATTCTGTTTGTCACCCGTGACACGGTGCCTCGACACAGAAAATCAATTAATCATTTTCTCCCGCGCTAATAAAATTTACTACTTGACGTCACTCCGGGTGAGGGCTTAGAAAACTCGATTTATTTTAGAAAGTCATCTATTTAATTGAGGCAACTTTGTGAAAAGGGGGTGAAGTGGACGGGATTTCCGAAAGTTACCCCTTAAAGTTACCCTATAAGTTTTTTATTGTTAACGGCAATCCTTCTGGAAGTTTTTCGCTACGGTTTTGTGGCTCGAGCTTTCATGTTGGGGACGCACGGTTGAGCGAAGCCATTTTAGGGGACGTGTGGCCATGTTCAATGTTAAAGGTTTTCGGAAACCGTGTTTTTTGGATATGATTTTTTGTAGTTTTTTTTTTCTACGGTTTTGGACCGTAACTAGTGAGTTTTAGCCGAATAAATAAAGTAAAATGTAACTGATTGAGTGGGCCCTGGGTATGTGAGAAACCTCTATACTGATAATTACAATCAGGTCCCGACACTTATGTATTGAAATACCTTTGTTACGGGGAATAGTTAACCTTTATTATCTTAGAATGCATTTTTTAGATTTTGCTTTTAAAATTGGGACTTTGTTGTTCAATAGCCTGTCAACAAAAACTCATTTATCATTTTGAATATTTTTGCATTGCATTATTAATGAACATTTTCACCTCTATAAATGAAAAACGGTACATTTCGACATGCCCTAGCGGAGGGCCTCTATAAATAACACAACTGTCAGTTAAAACCCGACTATTTGGGAAACTGGGTAAATGAGAAACCTCTTTAACCCTTCGGGAACGTAGATCTACGCGAGACACAATGGTTTTCAATTGTTTCTGTAATTACTACCGGCAATACGAGTGGTTTAGGGATAAATAATCTTATAGCTCTCTTGAGATTCCATTTATCCAGGTTATACTGTAATATACTTAGTACCTTATTTAAGAATTTTAATTTTACCATCATCACTGATAGTGCCTAGTCCTTCTTTATATCCTACTAGCTATTGCCCGCAGCTTCGCCCGCGTGGTTGTCAATACCTCCCTATTTGAATCGGATTTTGTTCACAATTTCATGGGTTTGAATTTTTTTGCGCGGAACTCTAATTATTTTTCTACAATAAAAGTAGCCTAAGTTACTATTTATGCCATCAGATATCTGCCTAGTGAAAGTTCCGTCAAAATCAGTCCAGCCGTTTCGGAGATAAACTGGAACAACAGATAGACAGACAAACATTTTAAAAATGTTTTTTTTTTGTTATAAGTACCGTATATACTTTTATATGCAGTAGTAAAAGCTGTTAAATAAAACTAAAAGGGTCTGTTTGTAATGTCAAAAATGACATTACAAGCAGAGGCTTTTAGTTTTATTTATTTGTATAGATTATTTAGACAGCGACTCCCGCCAATCCAATACTGTATGAGTTTTTTTAAGAAAACTCAAAGAAAATCCACCCTATCGTAAAAATAAATCCAACTTGAATGAAAAACAGCACAATTGTCGAACAATCACAACGTTATCCTGGCAATTTCTCTTTTATAATGAACGATCGTCTTCAGAAATAATTATCTTCACGGTTCCTCGAATGTCAATTTATTTGTAAGAACACGATACGGGGAGAATGTGGAGAATGGACCTATGTCTGGGTAAGTTTCCGGAGTCCCCCGAAACTCGGGATTACACGTTTCTTGTGGATTGTGTGTTTTGTATGAATGGTATTATGTCAAGAACTAATATTTAATGTAGGTATATAGGGTGTAGCGTAATTAATTGATGACCCTGTATCTGCGGGTGAGGGATCCCAAGCTCTATAATACATTAAAAAATGTCAAACCCCGAAGTCGATGGGTATGCGCATTTTTTTTTTAATTTTTTTGTTGAAAAATTGCCACGTTTGGTCAATTCCACGGCCACCGTGTTCACAAATGAAGGAATTTGCACTATCTGATTTCTGCATAATCTGCCTACACCTAATCAATAGATCAAACCAATCAATAAATGAATGTGATACAGCTACAGTTATTTCATAATTATTTCACGTTTTAAATGTTTTTTTGACAGATTCCTACCGATATGAAAGTCGTAGCAAATCGGTCCTTCTGTAGTCAATATTATGATCTTTGTCAGTGGCTCTATTCAGTTATGGTTGCCATAGTTTCTTGTTAAATACCGTGAATGGCATTGGGGACAAACAACGCTCACCAAGCGAGATGTGTGCTCCTCAAAACATTGATTTATTGTTACTAGAAATAACAAGCGAAGTTTAGGTAATATTGAAAGGTGTTTAGCTTGATGGAAGACATTGCTAATGAACATAATTTACTACACATACACATACATAAACTCATGCCTTCTTCCCATGGGGGTAGACACAAACTACAGAACGCCACCTGCTACGATCCTTACATACTCCTTTTGCCTCGTTTGTATAATTTAATATGAACATTGTTTAAACTTTCAAGGTTTATCACTACTAACAACTTATTTATCACTTAAGTACTAGGTTTTCTTGTGGCCTAGCCCGCGTGGAGGACGGAAATTATTGTACGGGCACGTACTACCCGGATAAAAGAATCCTATGTCCTAACATTTTAAATGAAACTCCTAAAAACGGGTTTTGTCGACGGAATAATAAACAGAATGACAGATTGTAGAATGATTTCTAACGTCTAAGGATGGCGATGTGTCGTTTTGTCTATTCTTCCGTCGACAAAATCCGTTTCTATCGGATATCTATGGTGGTCATGCTACGCGTGTTGGAAAATACGAGTATATCGCGAGTGACAATAATTTGAAAGAATGGCCATGGTAAAAAGAAGGAAGCAGAATGCAGAAGATTCTAATTTATATTTCCGCACCCAATTTTGAAAAAGTTCTTCATAAGCACATCGTTATCACTAAACTAGTAGACAATCCTAGCTAATAGCAGAGTGCTAGGAACACTGGTAATAATACCTACCCGGGCCAATACAAACAATAATAATACTGCCCATTTTGTAACACGATCTCAATCCAGTGATCCCAAGGAACAAGACCGACTAGTTAGAAACCAACATGGCCGTATCTTTAGTGTTACCATCTGCCTAGCCATTTCCCAACTATGTTGGGGTCAGAAACCTGTCTAACCAGACGCAGCTGAATATCAGTATTTTACGTGGAGCGACTGCCTATATCTGACCTCCATATCCCAGTTACTGGGTAACACAATACCCCTTGACAAGATTGGTTGTCAGACTTTCGGGCTTCTGACTACCCGTAACGACTGTCAAAGATCTACGAATGAGAGCCGAGACCAACGGCTTAACGTCAGAGATATAAATCAAGGATTAGTCCTCACCGTATTTACGTCGCGCGAGAAGTGTCCCTCCTAACCTGAGCGACGTCGCACACCGATTCAGTTGCTCATTCGTCTCAGTTCGTGATACGTCGAAGTAACTTTCTTGTTATTAACACACAAACAGCTGTATAAAAATGCCCTCTTGTGCCTTCAAGAATTGTACCAATACTTCAGATAAAGCTGTAGGGACACTATGTACAAGCTTACACAGCGAAATATGATTATGAAGCACGACTGCGCCCGTGACGCATAGAGAAGACAGTCGCAAATAAATTGCAGCTATAATTGATCGTTTCTATTTAATCTACATCTCAACACAAAAACCAGTTAGAACACATACATAACTAAACATTTACCTAGAGATAAAATATTACCTAAAAAGTCAAAGGTATTACTTTCCATGTGTAAGTACATTTAATTCAAATATTACGATTTCGAAAGTAAATATTTTGACGGACGATGACATATAACAAAAATGACGTCCCCATAAAAACAAACGATATTTTTGTGGAACGTTGTCAAAAAAAAAAAACAGATGTGTGTGTTGTGTGAAAACATGAACATTTTTTAGCGCGGTAGGGCACAACTTTCGATAGAAATCATTGCTTAACGTGCTTTTTGAGGCACGTAGTTCAGCGTAACGTGGTTTCTATATGTATTTAATGGACACCCATCCACAAACCAACCGCGGCAAACGTAACTTAACCTTCGATAGACCCATGCGGCTGTTATCATTTAGCCACGAGCCCTAGCCTGGCTTAGTTCGAATCCAAAATGGCGGTATCTTTAGTGTCATTAAGTATTATTGTCTTGTTTCAGACAGTAGCCCATCGAAACACCTCAAGGGGCAACTAGATGCAAATCGTATGGAAATGTAGGGATTGACCAATGTTGATACTAGTTTTGCACCTAAATTGGTTAACAATTTAGGTCATGAAGTCAGAGAGTCTGGAAAGGAGCTTAAAGCTTAGAGGGATGTGTTTTGAAACAGAATAAAAAGGTTTTTAGTAAGATTTTTTTTTTTAAAGGATTTTTTATACCTTCCGTTAGCAATCGTTTTATAATGACTTCAGAATAAAAAAAAACAAACCTAAGTTAATATTAAAAGCAAGGAAAAGTTGTCACTAACACGATTTTATACTAACAATTTAATATGGACTTTAAACACGCTTTCAGAGGGTACATTTTAATAATATCGCTGACAATAAAAAAATGTCTAATAATGTAGATAAAAATATATAACGACGACGACGTCGTGTTTCTGTGACAAATAAACCTATTATTCTTCTTCTTCCCTTTTTCTTCTTTTTTATTATAATTATTCTTCTTTCTTTCTTTCTTTCTTATATAAAGTATAATGACACTAAACATTGTATTTAAGCCAAAGTGATGACCTAGAGTCAAAGTAATAATTCAAAAGTTTGACATTTATAGTTCTACTTTACATCTTTATCCCAAGCATTGGCTTATACGGGCTTTGACACCAAATCCTTTGTAAGTCAACGTATAGATGATCGTCATTGGTACTGTAATGATCTGCCACGACACTAGGGCAGACCACTACTTGCATGTATGTGTGGTCTCTTCTAGAGGTGTGCTATTGGATATATGAATGAGACACACAGCAGCACTGCTATTACTATTTATTGGCTTATGGGAAAGCACGTTACATTGTCAACCGTAAAGCTAGCACTCACTCAATATAAAACAATTTGGCTATATGTCATAGTTTTAACCTATTCTATATTTCAATAAACCAGTGTTTGTCTTATCAGCCAATGCCACAATCCGCGGAGGATTCATGCTGAAGGCTGGCCCGATTAAAGCCTCTACAGTACAAAGTTAGACTGAATATGGTATTGTCTAGTGTGACTGGGCCTTTTGCTCCGAAATTGAACCTTTAGACAAGACAACAGTAATTTGTTTGCGATTATTAATTAGTTTCAGGGATTTAACCTTGACGTACCTAATAAAAACATTGTAAAAGCCAATTATTTTTAAAAGAGTAACCGTGGAGTTTCTTGCCGGTTCTTCTCCATAGGAAACGACCAATTGGAACCGTGCACCTACCTTTGACGTTTCATAAGTGCCCATGTAGGCTTATGTGAAATAAAATATTTTGAATTTGAATTTGAAAAGTAATTATATAGTTCCTAACTATTATAACAGAATATAATTGGTTCATATTATTGCAATAATTATCGAAAAGGCGAAGAAAAATCAAGCTTTTGTTTTAAAACTTCGTTAAATTAAGGACTTATTTTGTATTTTCTGGCAGAATAAGACTATAATTAATTGGTTACATACTTATAGTAATCTTTATTCTACACATAACAAATACCATCCATCACGCCTGTTTTCTAAGGCTTAGGCAGAGGTGCACAACATAATACACCCACATTTCACCAGCTATTTTTCATGCCCAGCTATGCTCACGCGCGCCTCAAAGAGATGTCAGCACTATTGACGGGGTCTGCTAGGGCCGATGCCAGCTAGGGTTGCGGGATGTTCGAAAGAGTTACCGTGGCCTCGGCACAGGCAACAGAAGGAACACGGGTGGGTTTTAGTCAGTAAAAGTCTGACACGCCCTCCCGCTCCGCCCAGAGCGGGAGAAGTCATTTGATGATTTCCCATCCACAAAAAAAAAAAAAGCTATGCTATGCTATGCTATATCATATTAATCAAATGGGCATAAAACCACATAAAACTTTGAAAGTGCTTTAAAAATAAGAAAGAAAGAAAGAAAAAACGTTTATTGGCACATGCCACAAGTGCACACGGTATCATGAAAGGAAACAAAGAAAAATAACTTAAAACTAACAATATTTAAAAAGTACAATTACCTACATCAAAGCCAAAAAAAAAGCATGTAGGTAAATACCGTGTGACTCACGGCTGTGCCAAATAGGCCCATTTCAGCATAATGTCGGACAACAATGGTGCCCGACGCTGGTTTTCAAATGAACCTAGATGGTGAGTGTACGAATGTCAATGTTAGTTTAAAATGATAGATTAAAATAAAAGTAGTATATGAGAGAAAATATATACACTTCTGGACACATCTATTGGCCCACCTTAGAGTTTAGGTTTCGATGGCCCCTACCGAAATATGATTGCTAGATTGAACAAAAACTGTTGATGCAGTTTTAAACCTGATACATTTTACCATATTTTTCGATCGTATTGTTTTAAATTTGAATTCAGAATACCATACGACATGGAGCTACGCCTAACAAGTCGGATATGCGCCTTGTTAAAGGCAATTGATTTTTGAATAAAAAACATGTTTTATCAAATAAAGGTTTAATTTAATAACGCGTGTTGCCTCCATGGGCATCTACCACAGTTCTCATACGATTAGGCATAGAGTTTATCAACCGCTCTATGAAATTTTGAGGGATCATCTCCCATTCCTCTTCTATGGCAGTTTTCAACTCCTGCATCGTCTGGGCAACTGGCTGACGAGCCCTAACACGTCTTTTTAGCTCGTCCCACATGTGCTCAATGGGGTTCATGTCTGGGCTTCTGGCTGGCCAGTCCATAACTGTGATGTTCACATCCCGAAGATATTCCCTGACGATGCCGGCCGCATGGGCTCTTGCATTATCATGCATAAAATGGAAATTTGGGCCCACATAGTCCGCGTATGGTATCACGTGAGGTTCTAAGCACTCACGAATGTACCTTTCAGCATTTAATGTTGGCAGCCGTGGTCCTGTAACAACCTCAAGTTGAGTTTTGCCGCTCGCGGATATACCGCCCCAGACAGTCCATGAGCCACCGCCATAAGCAACCCTCTCTTCAAAGCAGCATTGTGCGAAACGCTCTCCCTTACGTCGGTAGACCTTCTTCCTTCCATCATTGCCATGTAACACAATTTTAGACTCATCAGAAAAGAGTACACGGCTCCAATCTTGCTGTGTCCAATTTAAATGACTGCGTGCGAAATGAAGGCGCGCTGTTCGGTGGGCTCGCGTTAGTTTGGGCCCATTAGCTGGCTTGTGTGGTACCATATCGCGTTCTTTTAACCTTCTCCGAACAGTTCGAGCGCTCACAGATACTCCGTGGAAGTCGCGAAGTTGGTTTTGTATCTCAATGGAGGTAAGGTGACGATTTCTCAAGCTGGTCGTCACGATGAATCGATCCTGCCTTTCAGTTGTGACCCGAGATCGTGGCCTTCCTTGGCGACGAACAAAGCCGCCCGTCTCTAGGTACCTCCGATAAACATTTCGGACCGCAGATCGACTTAAATTAAGTTGAGCACTCACGTTTCTTTGGCTGTGTCCGGCCTGAATAAGTGCCACAGCTTGGGCGGCGACTTCAGGTGAAGTATCCATAGATTATTGATAGAACCTCACCTTAATGTTAAGAATAAGTAATGTTTGTTGCAAAACCAAAGATATCAATCACTTTTTCAAGAATTAAATTCAAGTAAACCAATAAAACCAAGTTTTCTTAGTATTCGATTGTTTGATATCAACAAATAGGCTCCAAATTGTCTTTTGTTTCTTTAAATTCTGTGTTCGAAATTCAAAAAAAGAATATTGAATGAAATTGTGAATGTGCCAGGTTCAAAACTGCATAAAAACTTTTTGCTCGACCTTATATAAAATTTTAGCTAGGACCAAACGAAACTGAAAATACAAGGTGGGCCAATAGATGTGTCCAGAAGTGTATATATAAATAAGAATAATGTTACGGAAAAATTATGATAATATAGTAAACAGTACAGGCGGTACAACTACAATAGAAAAAATAAAAAATACTGGTATCAACCGGTTTCCGGTAAATCATAAAGTCCGAGGCAATCACAGTGCGCTAATAATAATTGCTCTCTTCAAATCGTTGCTAACAACACTAGTTATTCTACACCACCTTTAAGGATAAAAAATGTGTGAACAAAATATTTGAACACTCAGGCTAACCTATATTTCTGACCTTTCCCAATCGTACATTACTCGCAATTTAAAATTCCAGTGAATATTTTATTCAGATTATATTTACGGGAGTAGTTTTGCTTTGTGTGATGTTTTGTTTGCATTAGAGGTCAAGATTAGGACGATCTGAGGTCAAGCTCAGTAAAGTGGGAGTAAACAATAAATAGACCCAAATATTACTGATTAGACTATTAGAGGATCAGAATAATCAATTAACAGGTACTTGTACCATGGGAAAAACGAACATGTATACACCGTAAGGACTATTCTTGCTTACAGTGCTTTGTCACTATAGTAACGCTTGCTAATTGATGCGTTTATCCTGTGCACGGGATTTTGTTTTCAAACTGGTCGTAAGTTTCCTCGATAGTACAGTCACGGCCGAACCCAATAACCTATTTTCAGAAAATGACAGATCGCTATTGATGGTAGACAGTATAATTCTATCTGTCCTTATGTCAGGCCGGTAAGATTCCATAATCTCTTATAGATTATTGGGACGTTAAAACTATATAGATAGATAGGTTTTTCTGTCTTCAGTATGCCAAAACTGGTGATAGATAGGTTATTGGGTTCAGCCGTAAGTAAACTATTATTATCAAACTGTTACTAAGTACCAGTTCTTGGTTAAAATACAATTCTTGCAAAGTAGGAAGATCTCTTCTTCTTTCATTATTTTCTTATTTACCACAACTTACCATTAATCTAACGTATTTTATGATGATAAGTATATTAAGCGCGTCGACACACAAATCTATACACGAGAATCATTGTCTACTAAAATAATGTTGCCTCATTCCACTAATCCCTAAACCATTTCATGTCTTATTTATTACTATCAAACACAAAAATAAGCTTAGGAAAAAAAACATCTTTCTAACACCCGTCAAAACTCCCCTAAAATATTCCATACCTAACCTAAATATCAATTCACCTTCAAACAGTCTTAGAAAATAAAATAATAGACCTGAAGACATGTCAATGGGCTCTCGAAGCAAAGCCTTCAGGTCACTAGGCTTGGTTACGAGGAAGCGCGGAGACGCCAGCGCATGAATAATTCATCAGAGCGTAATGAGCCGCGGGCGAGTATTCAGTCACACCGTACAACCAACTGGCCATCAGTGGCAACAATTTGACACCTTTTTCTCATAGCAGTAAGGGTGGTTTTTGTACTGATGTGTGGTTGATTAGAGCAGCGGTGGCCCAGTGGTAACGGCCTCAACTTACGAGTTTTAGGTCGTGGGTTCAAACCCAGGCAGGCACTTTACTTTGTGTAAATAATAATTACATCACTACTGCGCAAAACGGTGAAGGAAAATATCGTGAGGAAACCGGCATGTTCTAGAACTAAAAGTTAAAATACATGTGACATTACATCTACCAACCCGCACTGGGCCCGCGTGGTAGATTACAGCCCACTCCCTCTCACAGAGAGGAGGCCTGTGTCCCAGCAGTGGGAACATTATAGACTGATTATGTATTATTTGTGTAGTTGATTGTACACCGTACATTATCTGTGGAGGAAAAAACTTAGAGCGACGTTAATGGTCTTACAAAAAAGAAAGTTTCGTCTTAAATATGGTAGGGTACGGTTGGAACAGATTTCGGGAGATTAGGATCTGGAACGTTATCTTTTGGTGGGATTATTAACTGAGATTAAGGTGTTTTAAAATTAAAGGACCTAGGAACTACAGTTTGTAGTCGCATTCTGTTTGAAAAAATAAACGTTGACAACTGATTCATTAGCATAAAGGCTCTTGAAAACAGGCGCGACACGCGACGCGATACAAAGGCACCGCTCGTCGCACGACATGTGGTGCCTATGTGTCGCGTACGATTCGTGTCGCGTGTCGAGTCTGTTTGCAGGAGTCTTAAGGAAACTGTCGGTCACCCATTTACAATTAATGGACTTCAAGAAAATCTTAGGAAAATCCTCTGTTTTAGTACATACATTCACATATAACATCACGTCTGTTTAGGCATATAGGTAGATAGGTATCTACTTATAGTACACCCACATTATTTATATGTAATGTTCTATTGAATAACTTTCGAGGCAGATAGTCTGGGACTACCATCTCTTTTAATGATTGCCAGCAATGTTATCACATATAAAAACCGGCCAGGTGCGTGTTGGACCACAATGAAAGGTTCCGTTGTTGGGATGAATTTATCCCAAGAACAAACTTAGCATTGTAGTTGAAATACATTTTCTCTCATACTTCCATCGGCAAATGTAAGTTGGCCGTCTATTACTCTTGTAACTTGTAAAGCCTACTTAGCTGTGATAGTTTTCCTTGTAAAATTCGTTATTTAAACTACTGTCGTGAATTTTTCACAATTCAAAAACAACCATTTTGAGCACTTTAAAGCATAATATTTCCCAAACGGATCCCTGAATCGAAAAATGGTTTTCACACCCACAATATTTTTGAACGGCCTATCCAACGACACCCCACACTATGGGATTGACGAGAAAAATTTATCCCCACTTTACGTGTAGGAGTCAACCAAAAATTTTTTTTCAAGATTTTATTTTACTACTTTGTCGGCGTGATTAATGTGTATACCCATGCTAAATTACAGCTTTATAGTACTAATAATCTCTGAGCTAAGCCGCGGATAGACAGACAGACGGACATGGCGAAACTATAAGGATTCCTTGTTGACTACAAAACCCTAAATAGAGGCAGATATGCTTCTAGAGCACGCGTCGTGGGGCTTCAAAAATCTGCGCGTCTTTGATTTCCCATCCACAAAAAAAAAAAAAAGGGGCGACGAGCTAAACGCTGTGTCGTCACGTGTCACGACCAGATTTAAAAACGTCTGTTACTATGAACGTAACATTATATCTGACAACTCCGTCATTCAGTTTAGCTCTAATGTTAAGGATGTTGGTCTACATGTCGACACTCGTCTTGACTGACGAAAGCAGGTCACGACTGTTAGTAAAAAAGTCACCGGAACGTTGCGGTCGCTCTATCGGTTGAAAAACTTCTCCCATCACACATAAAGGCTATGCTTGTAGTCTCTAATTTTTCCAATAATTGACTATGATGATTGTCTCCTGAATACACTTGACCGCCTTCTCAATAATTGCATTCAATTCGTTTACAATCTTCGTAAGTATGACCATGTATCTGCGCACCGATTGATTATAAAATGGTTACCCTTTCGTCAGCGCAGAGAAGTGAGGCCTCTGTCTATGTTGTTTTCTATTCTCGACAAACCCACTTCTCCTTATTACCTGTGTTTTCATATTCAATACTTATGCTCTGCTCATAGTAAAAATCTTCGTTCCACCAACAATCGTGTTCTACGATGTCCTTCTCACCGCTCTGGTTTCATTCACTCTTCTTTCTATGTCTAGGTGGTTTTTCTTTGGAATACGCTCCCTCTGGACATCAGAACAATAACCGCTCGGTTGTCCTTTAGAGTGAAGCCACGTGATCATATACGTAAGAAGTTAGCAGAAACATCCCAGCGTTGATTTGCTGGATCCAATTTTTCCTCTACTGATCGTTATTTCTCCTCTACCGATAGTTATTTCTCCTGACGAAGTTTATTCCGTTTATATGTATGTATGTATTATTTCTGTGTATTTATTCTTGTATTTTGTAGTTATTTTCGTGTTATCTATCCCTTATGTTGCACCTCCCATGTTTTCTCTCTGAATCACCCTAAGGTTGACTGGTAGAAAATGCCTCGGGCATTAAGTCCGTCTTTGTACGGTATTTTTTTTTACTTGTGCATAAAGTTTTAATAAATAATAAATAAAAATAACTGTCTTGTGTATTTTATCATTGCTAGCCAGCCTATTTTTCACTTAACGATTGTTTGTTATACAAATTATATTTAAAGTAACAAATGGTTTCTTCAAAAACCTGTGAACAATGCCAAAACGACATCAATAAACATCCTAATTCCCTCATTCTGTGTCAGATCGAACATTATAAATGTATTCGGCGCCAAATTGCTGTATATTGAGAACGAGTATCGTTCAATCAGTGAATATTGAGGGTACAACACCAGATGTTACCGTCACGTCCTTCTACTTGTTTGTGTTCCCTTTCTTTATAGAATATAATATTTCTTATAATGCTACCAAATATTGTAAGGGAGGTTTGATAATAACCGGATGACAGCTGTTCTTTCTTATTATGACTAAAATAAGACCTTCTCCTAAGAATAGTTGGATTATTAAAGTAGCAAATCATACAAGATTAGAGCAAGCTTAGTGCTTATAAGTAAAGCTAATAACAAGCTACTGGTGAAGCAAATTGTTTAATTAAAAACGGAATGCGTTGTAGTTTATGCTTTTGGCTAAAATTAAAGATAAAAAATTTCACATTGGACTAAATGAAAAAGAAGAAAAGCTTAACTTGGCGTTATCCCAAAGATAAGCCGACGCCAAAAAATGAATGAAAAGACGAAAATGGTGTGAATAGCATTTCAAAGTAAACTTTGAAAATTCGATGACATGGACTTAAAATAAATATTCAAATTGTGACAAAAAATACTGACCTGGATTGAACTTTCAAATGAAAAAAAATTGGTACTACAAACCAAATAAACGTCAGGACATCACGAAAGTAATTAAAAACGGGGGACTGTCCATTGAGGCAAAAATGCACGTTGAATAAAAAAGGTTTGTTGGAAAAAAGATGCCGCCAAAACACAATTACAATTAGGAGTCCCCTAAAGTTTTTAACATCTTGTTACTTTAATAATTCAGTGTAAATTTATTTCGGGAAAAATGTCGACCATTTCATCCCTGCGAAGTCGAACAAAAACATTTCTACCATATCATTTGAAAGGTACTTACCCAAAAACTACTCACATAGTACATTTAAACAAACTGTAAATGGCGAAAAGCCAACCCTGTTCATAAACACCCAGAAGGCTTTAAATATCCGTGACAGAAGGATTTTTCCTTCGGTTCGGGTATCACGTATGAACCATTACCATTCCTATTTATTTGTGGCGGGTCGTTTCAACCCGGATCAAGTATCGACAGCCAACACAGTAGTCATGAACGCACACCACTTTTCTGCCACCGGACTTAAAATATATCCAAGGGTTTGTTTTTGTTCGGTATCGGTAGTATCAAATGGAGGGTTGAGTTCTTGAAAAATAAAAATGTTACCATATTAAATCACTCACTCTTTTGAATCTGATTAAAATTTAGTTTTCAAAAAACTTCAGTAAAATACGAGTGAATCGTCGCCAAATGAGTTGGAAAAACAGTGATAATAACAGTTGATCCTGTCTCAAGGGTAGAGCTAAGCGAGCAAAAATGTTAATCACAATCCTGTTTTACGTGACAGGTTACTAAAAACTGAATAATAAATACATTTTTCATCATGCTAAGTCCCCGTAACGACCAATAAAACTGTGCGTCAATGATAAAACTATTTTGCCCAAATCCTACCCACAAAATGTTTTGAATAATATAAAAAGTTGGTCGTCCTCTATAAAATCTGTAAAGGTCACTCGAGCTAGGAAAATTCTCCACACAGAATTTATCACTTTGTTTTGCACGGATAGGTACCCGTCAAAGAGATTTCACAGGTTTGTTGATACAAATTCCAACAAATCTTTGTACTAAAATCTGAGCCCAAAAAGTTGAAGTGTTCACCAACTCCGAGAAACAAAGTAGTATTTGAAAATAATAAAAATTCACAAGTAAAGTTAGGATTTACGAATTTAAAAATGGTCATTAAAAAGCTATCACTTTTGTTACGTCTAGCTTATACAGAGCTGAGCAACTGAGAGAAGCAATCTTTTCTGGAGCGATTCGTATCGATTGAGTAGAACGGGCGTTGGCAAGTGTCCATTTGCGAGCCTTTTGTTATTCGAATTCGTTCCAAAAGTATGTACATGCCGCCACATACAGTGTTTTTGTGGGCGAAGCCAGACCGGCGGGATCGAGTTTTTTTGTTAACAGATATAAAGATTCTGCTCCATTCGCAATTCCTTTGAGTTTTGACTTCCTGTCGGTAACGCAATTTTCCTATCAACTTTTTTCATAATGACTATATTCCAGTTGTTCTCACTAATTACAACGTCACCGGTCACCTTTCGGGAAGTAATTAATTTCGTTCGCACCAAAACGTGACTAGAATCCCAAAGAAGAATTTGTGGATATTGTTGACATTTTCGTCGAGGTTTAGTTAACTATGCCGTTCTGCCAAGCTTCGGAATTAAGTCAGTTGATTAGTGAGATGACATAATTTGTGATCAATAGAATTTGATTTTTAACTATATACACTACACACACTACTACACTACTTTAATATACACTTTAATGCATTATATGCCCATTATAATTAATTATTTATCATAAGCCTGAAAAAAAATCAGTTCAATCACAGTGCAATTACTGAAAACTAACTTATTTATTGACCTCGTCCTCTCAATTGAGACTTTACCAATGTATGCACTCATCCACTCATATGACTCAAAATTCTCAAAGCATAAATAAATACAACTCAACGTACAAACCTTAATGCAACATCAAGATCACCAGCAGAAAATTACATCAGCACACAACCAGCCCAGGAAAATACCAATTACAAGAAAAGAAAGACAAGAATCGTTTATTTGAGGTACTAAAACAGACGCGGGCCTCATAAAGCGTTGTTCAAAGCCAACGTCACACGTCTGCAAAGCGAGTGCACAAATAAACTAAGCAACTTGTCCCGGAAACCACAGTACAGTAGTTTTGAAATAAGTTCTACCCGCACTGGAGTTTGTTCTAACTTAGTTTACTTGGACTTTGGATGTCATTTGATGCGGTCCGCTTGACACGTGTTTAAATTGGGTGATATTCATACTATTTTGTTAGTTATCACTTGTTTTAAGTGTGATAACTGAGAATATTTTTTTTTAGGGTCCGACAAATATTCGTTCTCCAAGCAATATCACTCAACAATAAAAAACGGCCCGACGAAAAAATAGCGACATAATAAAGAAGCGTGTCTTTAGAGTATCCATACCAAATGCCAAATCCGATCTTGCTAAACGCTGTACATATTATCCCCATTCCAACACTTACAATAAAGTTAGCAAAATCTGCGACCTAAAGAGCTGCTCAACCACGACCTGTAAGAACCCTAACTTCAGCTCTTTTAAAATTATCATAATATAATGACACCGAAGCCTTGAAATAGCACCTACACACATACCCCCACGTGCGCACACAATTACACACCATAGCACAAGCCCAACGTTAACCACTGCTATTTTATTATGTGTTCAGAATCGCACGAATGTTTTATTTTATTTTCACTCTTAGCACTTGTTTATGAAAAACGTGTAAATTATCTAACATCCTCAAACTTTAATGTAACCTTCATAACTTTATAAAATTCGCACTCCTGAGCCACAAGATACAAGCGACGCTTATTTTGTAGCTCACTGAATATGTCTCATTGAATTGTTACTTTTTTGGTGAATAAACTTTATTATTGTTCTTACTTATTTAAAGGTGGGCATTCACGATAGCGTCATCTGGCATGGCTTCAATCGATTAAAGTCAAATGGAGTGATTGGACATCCACAGTTTTACATCACGCCAACGGATTTTTACAATCGCGATCAAATTTTGGATGTACAGTAGCGGTCAGAACTCCAACGCCAGCATTATACTCGTCGCACTTGAGACCTTCTTCTATTTAGGCATTTCACATACACATACACAGCTGTTTATTGCACTCTTTCATCACGAACTAAACAGAAAAAGCGCGATATATGGTCATCATCGTAGGCCTATCGCGACTGCGGGATGTTCGAAAGAGTTACCGTGGCCCCGGCACAGGCAGCAGAAGGAACACGGGTGGGTTTTAGTCAGTAAAAGTCTGACACGCCCTCCCGCTCCGCCCAGAGCGGGAGAAGTCATTTGATGATTTCCCATCCAAAAAAAAAAAAAAAAAAAAAAGGCCTATCGCGACACGCAGTCTTTTTCTGATTATGATAATGAGAAAAAGACAGCGAATATTTTAAACTAGTCACATAAAAGTTGAGGGTAGATTTGAAACGAAATCCATTTTCTGAGTGTAGTTAGAATGGTATGACGTTGTTGGTTGGTAAACTTAGTTACGAGCGTTTGTGTTATTGATATTAGAGGTGTTGAGTTTGTAGATTTTTATTGAAAATGCAAGCAAATATAAATATTGAACCCAGGGCGAACATGAACCTTGCATAACAATAGGTCCACAACAATATTTTACGTATATCTGAAATATCCAATGAAACCGGATTTTGTGTAAGTTGTTTTTGATTTTATTTTGTATCATATGTGACGCTTCAAAGAGGGAGGGGCTTGTGGCTAAGAAATAACAGCCGCACGGGTCGATCGGTCAGGTTAAGCTACGCTTGCCGCGGTTGGTCCGTGGATGGGTGACCATCTTTACATATCAAGACCCCTCCGTGCCTCGGAAAGCACGTTAAGCCGTTGGTCCCGGCTGTCATTTGTGTATCTTTGACAGTCGTTACGGGTCGTCAGAAGCTCGAAAGTCTGACAACCAGTCTTACCAAGGGATATCGTATTACCCAGTAACTGGGTTGTGGAGGTCAGATAGGCAGTCGCTCCATGTAAAATACTGGTATTCAGCTGCATCCGGTTAGACTGGAAGCCGACCCCAACATAGTTGGGAAAAGGCTAGGCAGATGATGATGATGTGACGCTTCAAAGAGAGATACAGTGAGACGTTGGATGAGGAGATTTGCGGAAGAGAGGAGTCTTAAGAGCCGTGTAAGAAGTGGTAGGTCGCCACTTATTAACCAGTCTCAGCGACGCTTTATGGTTTAGTTGGTGAATATGAAACGAATGGTTTCATACCTACTGTTCCCAATATTTACCCAATGGATGTGTACGGTTAAGCAACCGCACATTATACTTTACGTTGGCCTAGTTAGAATACTGCAAATTTTGTTAATTTATAAAATGTAATATAGTCACGTTCTCAAGAACGTCAGTCTTCGATGTAATATCGAGCTCGCGCAACATTTAACATTTTAAACATTTTTATAACATTTTTAATTATTTTCAGATTATATTATTTTAGTGCATTTTCGTATTAAAATACCTTTTTGAACATTAACATTCATTTTATTAACATTCCACATTAAATGTAACGGTGTACCCTTACATTTTGGTCCTTCGATTCATTAAGTGTAAAATCAGTGCCGTGGTACGTTTTCACTCGCGGGAACATTTGAACATTAAACTCGGACATTAATCAGAACATTAAAATACAGTGTGAACAGTGATAATCAGTGAGAGTAAATAGAACGAGGTGGAGTATTAGCAGCAGGCGTAAGAAGCGAATCCGGTGAGCACGTTCCATATTACCTACTTTTCTGAAATTTTGGATTTGTGTACCGAGAAACAACAATGTCTTCTTACGATGCTTTACTTGACTCTCAATCTACCAATCTTAACTCTATCAAACGTATAAATGAAAACTTTAAGAAAGATAGTTCTACACGTAAAACTACTCTTGAGTATCACGATGAAAGACTTCAAAAGCTGGAGGAGTATTGGAGTGAATTTAAAAACAACGACATTCAATTAGCCTTATTTGAAGGCAAGAAGTCTGGACCTTACTATGAGAATCGCATTTACGAGCGTTTGGAACAAATATACGAAGAGACGAAGAGTATGATAACTAAGTCGAAACAAAGATTATTGACAAAAATCGAAGACGACAAATTTACTTCGTTTACTCAGTCACAACAACAAGAAGAAAGGCCAAGTGCTCAAGAGGTTGTTAAAGAAAAACGGGAAAGAGACGAGGTCGCGAATGATGTGAAGAACACGACGTCAAATGAAGAGTTAGTCGTTGATCAACGGACTAAAGATATGATAAATGAGCAGCGGTCAAACATCAAGGCGTTTGAGCGAACAGTACGTAACATGGATATTGAAAATTTGAAAGAAAAGTGGCAACTTGAAGATAAATTGAGGTCAGTTACGCAACGTTGGGAAAAAGTCGATACCACGTATTGGAAGCTGGACAACATGTTAGTCAACATGCAAGCATTTGAAAGTGATTATAACAGACTAGAAAGGTTGTATGAATTCAGTAAGGAACAAATTAACAAGAAGATTTGGGATAACAAACACCAGGAAAAATCCACGCCTCAAATTGAACTTCCGATTTTCAGTGGCAGCTATGCCCAGTGGACAACATTTAAGGACTTGTTCGTGGAAATCGTGCATCGTAACACTTTTATCTCTAACGCTCAAAAAATGCAACATCTAAAGGCGAAGTTAAAGGGAGAGCCCGAGCGATTAATACAGCACATGAAAATTAGTGCTGACAACTACGAAGCCAGTTGGCGGATACTTCAGCAGAGGTACGACAATAAGAGACTGTTATTTACCTACCAAGCCAACATGTTACTGAGTCTACCCAGCATACAAACCCCAACGGCATCACTACTGAAAAGAATGCATGATACGACCATTGAGTGCCTCCAGGCTATTCAGAATCTGAAATACGATACTTCTAGTTGGGATCCTTTAGTGGTTCACATTTTAATGCAAAAACTAGACGCAGACACATGCCAGTCCTTCAAAGAATCCATGGAAAATCCAAGGGAAATGCCATCATTAAACGAGTTCCTGAAATTCATCGAAACCAAGTTCATGTCAATGGAATCGGGTACAAACCCGAACCGCCTGCGGAACTTTAACAGTCAACAGCAAAACACTCAGCCGAAAACAGTACATAATGCAACATATAGCAAGCCTAAGGCGCAGCAACAGACCAGTCCAGGTGGAACTAAGAACACGCCGAGAACATTCCATAACAAGCAAACATCTCATCATTCTTTTATAACTTGTCCTAAATGTAATAAGCAACATGGTCTCTATAATTGCAGAGAATTTTTAAGTATGTCACCAGACGAAAGGTTAAAAACCGCTAACAACCTACATGTATGTCTAAATTGCCTGTTTAGTCATAACGGCGAAAAATGCACGTCGGAAAAAAGGTGCAAGCACTGCGATGAGCCGCATAGCAGCATTTTGCATGATGCGATGGGAGTTGCGAAATCGAGAACCAACAGAGCTAATGTAGGTCAACAAGTAAACACGCATTTAGCTCATGACAACTCAAATGAGGTACTACTAGCCACGGCCCAGGTCAAAGCAATAGCCAATGACGGAACTATGGTCATTTTACGCGCTTTATTGGACCAGGGCTCTCAGGTCAGCCTCATTACAGAAAATGCTGCACAAAAATTGCAATTAAAACGAGAAAGGATGAGCGCGGTGGTGTCAGGTGTTGGGACTTCAGCCATCACCAACTGTAAAGGAGTGCTCCATCTTAAGTGCCAAGCGATATACAACAATTTTAACATTAACATTAATGCACTTATTATGAAGAAAATAACAAACAAACTGCCAAGTAAGACAATAAATAAAGATAGTTTTGAACACTTACAACATTTGCAACTCGCTGACCCAGATTTTAACATATCTCAGGATATAGATTTACTATTGGGAGCCGAGTTATATTCTGAAATATTGTTAGAGGGGCTATTAAAAACAAATACGTCATCCGTTATAGTACAACAAACACATTTAGGCTGGATAGTATGTGGAAATTACAAAACATTCAATTGCCATGTAATTGTCAACAACATTCAGGATCTTGCCCAATTCTGGGAACAGGAGTCTTTGCAAGAAGAGAAAGAAGATGTCGACCCAGACAACAAGTGCGAACAGCTGTACAAAGAGACGACAACACGACTTCCTGATGGACGATACCAAGTTCGTCTCCCCCTCAAGGACAATTTTATTGAACAATTAGGAACATCGAAACCACAGGCAATCGCTCAATTTCAGCAGCTAGAGCGAAGGATGGGTAAAAACCATGCGTTTGCAAGGAATTATAAAGCCTTTATGGAAGAATATGAAGAAATGGGTCACATGGAGAAAGTCGAAAACAACACTGGGAACAAAAACATGGAATATTATCTTCCACACCATGGGGTAGTGCGGCCAGGTGCTATCACAACGAAACTCAGAGTTGTGTTCAATGCATCGGCAAAAACAAGTTCAAAACGCAGTCTTAATGACTTAATGGAGGCAGGACCGAATCTACAAAAAGACATCTTTAGTATTTTGCTGAAATGGAGACAATACAAATATGTCTTAACATCAGACATTGAGAAAATGTACCGATTTATAATGGTGCATCCAGAACATCAACCTCTACAAAAAATAGTGTGGAGGGGTTGTCCACAGCAACTGCTAAGAGAATACCAACTATGTACAGTTACCTATGGGACCAAGGCCGCTCCATTCTTAGCACTCCGAACACTTCAACAATTAGCAAGGGACGAAGGTGACAAGTACCCGGAAGCTAAAAACATCCTACTCAACCAATTTTTTCTAGATGATGCGTTATTCGGAAAAGATACCATAGATGAGGCCCGAGATACAAGAGACCAACTTATACAGTTATTGAAGGAAGGAGGGTTCAATCTCAGAAAATGGTCGAGTAACGAACGTCAACTGCTAGAAGATCTGCCAGAACATATGATTAGTCCAGTCAGTTTAAGCTTTACAGAGGCTTCAGCGTCCAAAACATTAGGCTTGACATGGGATCCGAAACAAGATGAATTTATATTTTCAACCACACTAAAAAACAAAACCAACACTGAAACCAACAAGAATTCGTCCAAACGGCAAATCTTAAGTGACATATCAACAATTTTTGATCCATTGGGGTTACTATCCCCAATAACAATCAAGGCAAAAATCTTATTCCAACAAATCTGGAAGTACAAAATCGAATGGGATGATACAGTTCCAGATGGAACAGAAAAGGAATGGAGAACATTAAATACTGAATTAACAAACATGCAGCCGTTCAAAATTAACCGATGGCTTGGGATAGAAGCAAACAAGAATTGGGAATTACACGCATTTTGTGACGCATCAGAAAAAGCGTTCTCGTGCGTAGTGTACAGTAAGATAGAGGGAAAACAGCAACAGATTGCATTGGTTGCGGCAAAAACAAAGGTCGCTCCAATACAAAAACAACAAACACTTCCCAGACTTGAGTTATGCGGTGCTCAGCTGTTAGCTCAACTGGTAAAGAAAATAAAACATTGCCTTGATAAGCCTAACATTAAAGTAACAGCATGGACGGACTCGATGATTGTACTTGGCTGGCTGAAGGGAGTTGTCTCGCGATGGAAAGCCTTCGTCGGACACAGAGTTCAAGAGATCATATCTGTAGTGCCCGCAGGGAGTTGGAAGCACGTGAAATCGGAGCAAAACCCGGCTGACTGCGCGTCACGTGGACTACTGCCGTCTCAGTTACACAACTTTCCTATGTGGTTTAATGGACCTGAATGGCTTAACAGTGAATTCATTCCTGAAAAACATGACACGATAAAGATGCCTGAAATAGAAGTTAAAAAGGTGCATGCAGTTACGTCACAAACTACGGAAAACAAAAACATCAACCTTGTAACAAAACTACTTAACAAGAACAGCTGTATTATGACTATAATACGGATCGTAGCTTGGGTGTCGCGTTTCATAACAAAGACGTCGCAAAACAATCGGCACGGGGAAGACGCAGCTATGAATCATCCAAACATTAATGACCCGGCCGCGTCAAAACAATGTAATTTAACACTCGCTGACATTCGATGCGCTACTAACATAATAATAAAACATGTACAAAACGAATATTACGAACAAGAAATCAATGAATTAAAGACTAAAGGAAGAGTAAGCAAAAATAGAGGACTCCAGAAACTGTACCCTTACCTGGATGAAAATAACATATTACGTGTCGGAGGGAGACTACATTATTCAAATTTACCAGAAGAAACAAAACACCCAGCTATCATCCCAAAAAACAGCAAACTGGCGTATCTTTTAATTGCCCGTGCGCATGCTACAACACTACATGGTGGAGCGAGACTAACTATGGCTACATTGAGACAGAAATACTGGATCACAGGAGGAAATAATACTGTTAAAAAATATCTGCAGGACTGTGTAAAATGTTGTCGCTTCAGACCATCGAAACAATACCAATTGATGGCTGACCTACCCAGGGAGAGAATAACACAATCGCCACCATTCTACCACACAGGAGTCGACTTCACATGGTTTGTTAATGTTAAATTAAACAAGGGCCGAGGCGTCAGAACGAGTAAAGGTTACGTCGTTGTATTCGTATGCATGACAACAAAGGCGGTGCATTTAGAACTTGCATCAGATTTATCATCTCAAACATTTATACTGGCTCTCAACCGCATGATTGGACGACGAGGTTGTCCGAAACATATTTATTCTGACAACGGAACAAACTTTGTTGGAGCCGAAAGGGAGTTAGCCAAACAACTGCATATCTCACAAACATTTAACAACGACACCTTATCGAAAAAGAGTAACGAGATGGGGATAGAGTGGCATTTCAACGCCCCAAGCTGGCCGACTGCGGGAGGACTTTGGGAGGCTGCAGTTAAGTCTATGAAATATCACCTAAAGCGTGTCCTAGGAGAGCAAAAGTTGACATACGAAGAGTTTTTAACACTGCTTACACAAATAGAAGCCTGTATGAACTCTAGACCACTTTGCCCTTTAACAGAGGACGTGGATGATATTGATTACCTTACACCTGCACACTTTTTAATTGGCCGACCTTTAACATTCTTACCAACGGAAAATATCAAAAATCAAAACATCAACATTCGACACAGGTGGCAGTTATTAGACAAAATGAAACAAGGGTTTTGGAGCAGATGGTCATCAGAATACCTGCAACAACTTCAAGTTCGTAGTAAATGGCTAAACCAAACAAATAATTTAACAATAGGGGATATTGTCTTAATTAAAGAAGACTGCCTTCCTCCTGCGAAATGGGCACTTGGCAGAATACAGGAAGTTCACCCGGGGAGAGACAATCTAGTCAGAGTTGTGACGTTAAAAACTAAAACAGGGCTACTAACAAGACCAATCACAAAATTAGTGAAACTCCCAATACCAGAATCCCCTATAGAAGTACCTGACACCACCACCTCCAATGACAAAAGCTGCACTAAAAAACAAAAGCCTACAACAATTAATACTAACAG
Organism: Fissipunctia ypsillon; assembly: GCA_947568875.1. Taxonomy (NCBI): domain Eukaryota; kingdom Metazoa; phylum Arthropoda; class Insecta; order Lepidoptera; family Noctuidae; genus Fissipunctia; species Fissipunctia ypsillon. The sequence goes on along the minus strand of OX387656.1, from coordinate 5,677,301 downwards.
GAAACAACGTTTTAAATCATGCAAGATAAGTTCCAGCCTGCTATGTATCCTCGTAACATTACTTACGTTATTTCAGCCCACAAGGCAGAGCAGTGACGGCATAAACGTCACACCGTTTGAACCAAATAGAGGAGTATATTTTGACAAAATCGGCAATTTGCAAACCGTACATGATGACTGGAAGATTGTAACATATTATAACATGACAACTTACTGGCAAGGCATGGAAAATATACATAGAGTTGTGAAACATCTAGGAGAAAGGTGTGAGCAATTTGCATACCAAACCTTGTGCAAAACCATCATGACTGAATTCGAACAGGAACTCAATGAACTTGATCATAACAACTACATGTTGGAAACTCATCATGGGCAGACAAAGGGGCGCGTTACCCGAGGCCTCGTCGATGGAGTAGGTTACCTTGCAAACAGCCTATTCGGCGTGCTAGATGAAAGGTTCGCAACACAATATAAAAAAGACATAGAAACATTACATAATAACAGAGACCATCTATTAAAGCTGATCAAAGGTCAAACCTGAATCATCGAAGCACACAATAACATTTTAAAGAGAAACGAAGAAGCGATGAACACTCAGTTTAATCTATTAGAGCAACACCTTAATGCTACAGAGAATTATCTAAAGAAATTGGACGAAGCTGTTCAACAAGACGAAGCGTTGAACTACTTTAACATCATGGCTCTGACAAGTTCAACAATTCTGTCCAAACTCCGCCACATACAACAGATGCTTTTAGACACAGCTATTAACATTCACCATGGTCATGTAGACACCAGACTTTTACCGCAGAACCAACTCTTTCAGGAGCTTAACATTATCTCTGGACAATTGCCACAACAATTATCGCTACCCGTTGACAACATTCAAAACCAATTAGCTGATATTTACAAACTACTAGAAGTAAAATCTAGATTGTTTGAAAATTATTTCATCATCGAAATAACATTACCACTAACGGGTGACACTCCATTCACTATATATAAAACAGTTCCCATTCCGATGATCAAAAATAACAACCAGTCAATTACAATGAAAACAAACTCAGAATATGTTGCAGTAAATGTGAGAAAAGAGACATACATGCAACTAACAGACAGTGACCTGGAACATTGTATTAAAATAGAACCAAGGACATATGTATGCTCACTAAACAAACCAACACGCAACATGCGAAATCATCAAATTCCATGCGAAATCGGCGCAATAACAAACATTACATTATCAAAATGTATCTACACATCCGAGTCGTGCACCAACAAATGGACACCATTACAAAAACCAAATACCTGGCTCTATGTCTGCTGCACGGATTGTCAACTGCAAATCATCTGTGAAGGTCGTATGACCACGAAGGCAATACGGTCAACGGGAATTTTAGAAGCCAAAGAAGGCTGCATAATTAGAAACAACGAAGAAACATATTATACACAAGTTTACTACACAAACAAAATTTATGTCAACCCGGAAATACCGCTGATTGACCTGGATGACATCAACAATCTAACATCGGTACAACCGCTTGACTTATCAACAAGCCAACATAACACGCATTTTGTGAAAAACGATTATGAAAAACTTCATAATTCGTTGAAAGAATTGGAAGATCAGACCAAACAGACTGAAATGTCGCAACACGATGTCCATCAATACATCATTTCGTACTCTACGATGGGACTTCTGATCCTATCAATATTCGTCGCGGGAGGAGCCTACGTGTACTGCAAACGCTGTGGCAAGCTCGCCGTCAGCGCCGCCGACGCGCCAACCAGATTACCGCCACAGAAGCCACCAAGAGCTACAGCATCCACCTACGCGACACCTCATTCTTTTGACATTTAACTTTATTCACATTTTAATCATTTTATTTACATTTTTTTATTCCATGAATTTATTTATATTGATAAAATATTCTTTAATAAGTTAGCTTAATGATTACTTTTGGCCCCGCCAAGATGTACGGTTAAGCAACCGCACATTGTACTTTACGTTGGCCTAGTTAGAATACTGCAAATTTTGTTAATTTATAAAATGTAATATAGTCACGTTCTCAAGAACGTCAGTCTTCGATGTAATATCGAGCTCGCGCAACATTTAACATTTTAAACATTTTTAATTATTTTCAGATTATATTATTTTAGTGCATTTTCGTATTAAAATACCTTTTTGAACATTAACATTCATTTTATTAACATTCCACATTAAATGTAACGGTGTACCCTTACAGGATGAAATTAGTGAATTTTATTTGGTTCTAGATAATTGTCCGATACATCGTGCCAGTATTGTTCGTGAATGGTTTAGTGAACATTCGGCTGTTAAATTTATTCCGTGGCCAGCGTGATCCCCTGATTTAAGTCCTATAGAAAATGTGTGGGGTTTACTGGTGCAAAGATGGAAAGCAGGAGACGAAAGATGTCTCGAACAGCTGAAGTCCCATTGCAGGGGATACATTGGCCATAATAGTAAAAAGTTAGTGATCGTAAGATTGTAGTATTGAGGTTTAGTTTCAATCTACTTTTCCTCGAGAAAATGAATAAATTAAACTATAACTTCAGTAAACCAAAAATATCCCATTTTAGTAGCAACCAAAAATAATTTACGAACAAATTAGGTATATTATTTATTTCAAAGTTTGGAATATGTTTATGTTTTAAAGGTTATTAATAACACCAATAAATTTTCCTATGTAAAATAGTGTTTTTTTATTAAATTGCCTATTATACTTTATTTTTACCATCTATAACCTATTATTATTGTATTAACGAAACTCAATAAATAACAACTCAATAATTGAACTCTGACACGAAAACGAAAAAACAAAAGAGTCGAAAGCGCGCACTGAGGTTTGAACCTTCTCCACTTCACGCATACACATTAACAGCCACACACTCGTGTGAACCTGCCATCGCTGCTTATAATTTTCACTTCGACATTGCTTTTAAATAGGTTCTGTGGTCGATAACTTATTAAGAAAAAAACAAGTATATAAGTAGGTAGTTGTAGGTATCTTTATTTAGTGCTGACCACACATGCATCTGACCAACCAATAACGCGCTATCGTAGTTATACTGTGTGCACATTACTGTCTACATTAAAACATCACACACACACACACACACACACACACACACACACACACACACAGAGATAGGCGCAGATCTGACGTGCAGGCTATAATGGTCATTCCGGTGGCAGTCCACTTAAGAACCGTTGATTGTACATCGGCGCGATCGGCTGTCCGTGAAACTTTGAGATTGTTTGTATCTGAAACTAATATAACCACATAATAAACGTTGTCCCGGTTGGAACGAAATAATACACACATACATAAACTCACGCCTTCTTCCCATGGGGGTAGGCAGAAACTACAGAACGCCGCCTGCTACGATCCTTACATACTCCTTTTGCCTCGTTTACATTCATACATCTGGTCATACACGCACGCCGGTTGCGAGAGCTACGCACCTGACCTTTCTAAAGAACATCACCAACAAGATCACTATGTCTTCCTAGGGCATCCCCTTCCGGCGTTTCCACTCACATCTGCCGTGTAAATACCTTTTGTTAGTTGACTTTCATTCATCCTCTCAACATGACCAAACAATCTAAGCATACTCTTTTCAATTTTTGTCACTAAATCTTCTTTTAAACCGCACCGTTGCTTTATCACATCATTCCTCAGTCTATCATTCATAGTCACCCCACACATGCTTCGCAAGGAACGCATTTCCACAGCATTTATTCCACTTTCATGCATCTTTTCCACACCCAACATTTACTTCCACACATAAGCGTAGGCACCAGCATACCATTGTAAACAGCCAGTTAGGCCTTTTTGGACATTAACTGGTTGGTCACAACCGCATTTATTATTAATTCACTCACCACTTATTCACTTTATTTCCCGCATTTACTCTCCTTTCTACATCTGCATCAATCTTTCCATCCCTTGTTAACAGACATCCCAAATATACAAACTCACTTACTTGCTCCACACATTTATCATTTATTTTCACATCACACATCGATACGTTCTCTTCTCTTTCAAACACCAGGACCTTCGTCTTATTCACATTTATATTCATCCCTTTCATCTTATATGCTTCATCCATGACAGTCACCATGAACGAAATAAATTAACAAATTATGAGACGAACAAAAAAAAACAGTATTATACCAATACATAGGCATACGCTTGTTAACACACATACGTACTATAGCAAAAGTGTCGTGACGGTCAAAATGTTACACTTTTTTCGGTCTAGCTCTCATTCGCCAAGTGAACAGAGAAATTAATTAATAAATATCGTAATAAAATAAATATAGTGCGATAAGGAACTTCTTTCCAAAACCAACACATCAAAATCACAACAAAATCAGCACATCAACAAGTCCCGAAAAGCCCTGAAAAATAAAAATTAAATAATTATTAAGGTCATCAGAAACTTTAATTGATTAATGCTGAACTTACTCAATCTTGAATATTGGTCGTAGCTGTAGAAATTCAGAATTAAGTACAGAGAAAACTAAGTAACTGATAAAATATCACTTTACTTTTATTAAAAGCCTACTTTTTCTAGCAATCATCATCATCTGCCTAGCCTTTTCCCAACTATGTTGGGGTCGGCTTCCAGTCTAACCGGACGCAGCTGAATACCAGTACTACTTTTTCTAGCAATGCACTACAATAATATGGCATAGTTTTTTACTATTTTGATTTTGTTATTTCAAAATACAAATATTAACCTGTCATAACCCTTGTTCCAAACGTTGTCGTTACCTACTCGTTCCTTCTCCATGTCATCAGTAGCATCTAAGTAACATTCAATGTTTTTGTAAGAAAAACAAATAAAATCTTGTCTCCAACGAAATACTCATCCGATGTGCACGACATATCGACTGTAACCCTTATCAAAAGTAGACATTATGGAGCCATTCGTCTAGCAAATAAAAAAATTACACGAGAGACAACACCATTTCTTTTTGTTGTCATATTTATTTGAGCTCCGTATCTCTCTATTATGACGTAACATAATATAACATGAAGTATATCAAATATGATGCGGCAAATAAAAATGCTTTACACGTGATATTAAAGAAATGAGAATGTAATAAAGAGGAACAGGATAGAGATGAAGAAGATTTTATAAAAGTTATTTGGTAGGAAAAGAGATTTCACAAAAGCGAGTAAAAATAAAATTAAACTAGGACGCTTAGAGCATTAAACAAAACAAACCGAAGCAGACAATACTACGCAACCAGTAATGAACAATGAACATCTCAGTGCGTAGTTTAAAACTAACTAAACAGTATCAGGAAACTCAAACAGACGTAGGCGCGTTCTTGCGCTCAAACAGGAAGTAGCACGAACGGTTTCGTCAAACAAAATTCAGTATTCTGTGCACTCGTAGGAAAATACAATAATTCGAACGTGTCCAACCGATTTGTCGCATTGCAGACTTTGGTTTGGAGAGTTTTCAATATTTCCCTACGCTTAGAATTGAATTTTGTTGACCTATGTTGTTCGATGTTTGACTTTTACGCCGATAGCAACTTACTGTTCCGCTATTCCTAGTTGGCCGACTACGGTTACGAGCGCAGTTTTATTTCGTTTTTGTTGATGAGAATTTGGCCAGTTGTCAAAATCAGATTGCGGTCGATTCAGTGTGAGAGATTTATTTTGGATAGGTGTGTAGATGTTTTTATTGGAAAAAATATTTTGTGTTATACACGTAAATTCGTGCTTCATTTACTTGGATGATTATTTTCTACCAATAATATTTTTAGCGGTATTAATTGATTTATTTAACTTTAAATAATCTTCATAAAGGTATATTTACGTTTTTTACTACACTAACAATCAGGAAGATAGACGACATCCCCATAAGTAAATGCAACTCTACCTGATGAAAACCAGTCTTTAAATCTTAGCAGGTTGTACATTAAATAAATTAAAAAAATATAGATTCTAAAATATATATTCTTGTTTCCAGTGGTTTCTCAGTGGTGGCACCAGAAGTGGCAGTGCCAGGGAAAACAACTGCCATCCTAGTCACTCTTCATGGAAGAGCTGGTGATGAGACCTTAGATCCTCTGAATGTTACGGTGAGACTTGAAACTCAAGACGCCAACAATGATGTGAAACTGCTGACCAGTGCCAGTCAAATGATTATGGGTAAGTTTTAATGAAATATTATATGTGTAGATTTGTAACGAGATTTGATGGAAGTACGGAATTAGATCAAAATTATTAAAAATGGTATTTAATACAAGTAAGAGTAGACGGGTTAGACAAAAGAACATCATAATATCATCATAATCAGCCCATAATATTCATGTACTGCCGGGATATAGGCTTCCGCTCTGTAATAGGAAGTGGGCTATAAACCACCACGCGGGCCCAGTGCGGGTTGGTGGATGTCACATGTCGTCAAATGTTTGGTTCTAGGACATGCCGGTTTCCTCACGATGTTTTCCTTTGCCGATTTGAGAGCAGTGGTGATGAAATTATTCACACAAAGTAAAGCACCTGCCTGGGTTCGAGCCCACGACTTACTACTCGTATGTCGGGGCCGTTACCACTGGGCCACCACTGCTCTTTAGAGAACATAGCTATTGTGAATTATCATAATATTCTTCAAATAGTAGGTAACTTATATTTTTAATTCTTAGTGCTCATTAATTAAATTCAAATAGAAGCAAATTATAACTGAAGAAAATAAATAGTCTAAATTGATGCCATTTGAATACATAATACCTTCTTTTTTCCTCTTGAATCAGAAGGACACACTGAGGTTCCTCTTGCTATTCTCAATGCAACAATAAAGATATTCTGAAAAGCTTTCAAACTAAAGGGTGCATTTTTCTATAAAAAGGTAAAATTTATTATAAACTTCCAGTCTCTCTAATGTTTTCTTATTGTTCTGCTGTTTGAAGGATTGTTATAAACTGGAAAAAAGCTCAACTAGAATTCTTTCGTGGCCATCTTTGTTGCAGAATAATGAAATATTCTTTTGTGATTGGGGTTTCTTATAAGTATGTATTAATATTCTACATAATGATAACAAAGAATTGGCTATAAATATGTCAGTCTAATCTCTTGAAAGAAGAGAAAATGCGGACACAGACAAAAAACCGTACCGTTAGAAAAACGATACTCGTTATATTGGATTATTGCAAACAAACTCTCTACACCATTCAAATGTTTTTATGTCAAAGTTATTCGATTGGTACAAATACAATCAGAACATAATAAAACCATAAACTGGTAAAACAAACCCCCAACTAAAGCTTATATTCAGTTCAGAACACGAGATACTGACAACCAATGATTTCCGACGAACAGCCGAAAATAGACACATTTACTCAGAAATACTTATTACAAAGCTTTTTTATTGTTAGATCGAAATGAAAATTGTCGTAAAATCTAATAATAAAATTGGAGGAAACGCCTTCTAATATGATTTCGATGCTTCGATCCTGCAGAATCGTGTCCCAGATTCTATCAAGTTATTACTACCGTAGTAAAAATCTCATTTCGTTCAGCAGACGGCGCTATTGAAAACTCGACTTATTGCCAAATAGATAATATATAAACTGTGCTCAAAATGCACGTACCCGGAAATATTTTCCTTACAAGTGCCCCGAGTTATTGATATTTCGCCAAATTGTAAGGTAGTTTGGGACTCGAGAAATATTTTATTATAATATTTTATTGCCCGTGAATAGGTTTGCACTACATTTTATTTACTGACAGTTTTACCGTGAAAAGGCAAAATCCTGACATTTTCAATAAAAATAAATGAGGAAATAGTCGTGTTCATTTCTGTTCCCTTTTTATCACACAGTTACATCTATGACAGTTTCAACTGTAGGAATTTAGAATGATCCTAAAACAAATCAGCACCTTATTTGCGTAACACACTATACATCACAATCTGAATAATTTTGAAGCAAATTGCTTATCCATTGCTTCTTAAGTTCGAAATATTTATCTGTTCAATAACGTAAATAATACAATGAAGGTTGTTGAACTGTCAAAATAAAACCGATTCCTACTGTGTGTTACGCAATTGTCCCGCTGGTCTTTTTCTACAGACTGTTAGGGTAACTTCAGGCAAAAAAATTTTACTTGATCAAACAAGAATTAAACGAATCTGTTGTAAAAAGTTTCAGTATAAACGAGGTCATAAAACGCGAAACCAAAAATCTTTTTAACCTTAAAAATTTTTTTTTTATGAAATATCTGATTGTAAAATCGTAACAATTTGCTCGCGTTTTCGAACTCAATCATTTAAAGACCTCTATAAAATGTATCTTCCACATATTACTGTACCAACTGCTCATCGTAAAACCCTGTAATAATATCATCAACTAAAGCCAAGTTTTAATACGAAAACTTAACAGAACCATGTATCTTAAAAAATAGCTAGTGTGTTTTCGTGTATACACACGAAAACACACTAGCTATTTTTCCAAGAGTATTTTTGTAGTTTAGTGAGTGCACAGTGGATAAAGGATTCAGAATAAGTATCAAATTACGATGTCTGTGGGGATCATAAAGACATTTGGAGTACTCGACGCAAACTTCAACCATTCATGCTCTTACTAAAGTTTTGCCCCTAAGTGTAATGTCCCGTATTCCTTTTGTTGACTTTTAAATTCATTACGCCAGTTACCTTTCTTTTAAATTGTTGCAGAGTAGTAGTAGCTAAGTGTTCTTTACTTTTCTTTTATTTATTGCAAGAATGATGTGGAAATAAAAGAAATAAAAATGGTGCGTCTGCTGTTCATAGTCTCACGTCACAAGTATGAGAAATGGTTGATTGTCCAGAACGCAAAATATTAGCCGTCCGTAGTTAGTAGCCATCAGGAAAAATAAGGCTTTTAGGAAGCTTCTCAGCAATAACATTTTCGTTTACCGATCAAACCGACATCGTTAATTTTTATTGGTATTGACAGTAGTTGATATACCAATTAATTATAAGCTGCAATGCTAGAAGAAAATTATCATTTTATTTATACATACTGATATCACAACCAGGACCTGAAAAGAGAGCAAAAATGACGGGGAAAAATTAGTCAAATCAAAGATAATACGAAATAAAAGTTGAATTTACAGCAAAAGATGACATTCTAAAGGCAAGCAGCATAAAATTAAACTTCAAGTGCCACATGGCTCGATAAGTCTTTTAATGTAAATAATAGTAGAGAAAAAATCTCGAGCAAATTCATCTATGTCTAGATAACGTCGGAACTGCCATCAAACATACGCTTTCCCAAAAAATGTAATTGACGAAATCAACGTAAATAAAGACAATAAAGATGACATATAAAAATGTGTCGAATCAAAACAAATACGAAATTATAATAGAATTTCCAGCAAAATATGACATTCCAAAGTCAAGCAGCATGAAATTAAACTTCAAGTGCCACAAGGCTCGATAAGTAATGCAAGTAATAGCAGAGCAACAATCTCGAGCACATTCATCTATGTCTAGATAACGTCGGAAGTTCCGTCAGGCGTGTCGCTGCAGTATGCCAGCTTTTATTGTCGCTACTTCAACGTGGAATAAAGTTCTGTCGCGTTCTACTCGTTGTTATATGACCATAGTTTGTGGTTCCACTGATTTAACGACTTTATGTTCTGTGTGTTTTGGGTTTAAATATTTTTGTGTGATTAGTCGTTGTTCTAGGTGGACCTTGATTGAATTTTTAACCAGTTTTCTTTATATGCGTTGAAAAATTTTAAGTGATTTCTAGCTTTATCTGTAGAAGGCGAGAATAGTATTTTTAAGCTAATGCATGTTCTCAAACTCCACTCAAACTCTCATAATAATGATAATTTATCGAAGCAATCATGAAGAAAATTTGAATTTATGTTGTTTTCCAACTAGCTTCTTTCAAAAATAAAGTTTAATTTAGATCTGTTCTTTTCTTGTCTCTTTGTTTAAAATAGTGTATTACAAAACTGCGAAACCCATAATTTGGTTCTTAATTTATCCTAAGCATTATAATGCAAAACTGAGTAACCCAAACCTAGTTCAAACTTCAAACGCGATAACATTCAAAACTAACTTTACTATCTTCTAAAACATGAACTCAAATGAAATAGAAGTGTTTTCTCGTCAAATAAAGTATCGTCTAAGTATCTCTCTTAAAGGACTATAAACTGGAACGAAAGAGTCAACGAAATGAAAACGAAGTCTTCAGTAACCCTAGTAACATAATAATATCTAAGATTAGACAAAACTTTAGATTAGATAAATGAACGAGATTAGACACGTAACTAGCCATTAGTAAGTAATGGATTTTCACCCTTTTCTTTTACTTAGATTGAGTTAATTTATTGAATAAAAGGGTGGAGGAGTTCAAGTTTCTAGGTCTTTTTTACTTTTTAAGTTCGACGAACTCTGAATGAAATAAATGATCTTAGGACTGTATAAAGCGTTTTCATTAAAAAAGTCGACATCTTTGGTTTTGTATTTTCGTTTTTGCCACCGACTTCCGAAATCAATGTTATTTTTCACTGTACAGTGTTTTTTTGGACTCCGGTTTTTTTTTTCAAAAAGTTTTTTATTTCACTTTTTAGTTGTGGTACCTATCCCACACAAATTCGAATACCACTACCTGCTATGTAAATTACAGTGACAAGAGGTTATTACAACATCATCATCATCAAAAATACATATTATTGAAGCTAACTCAAAAACTACACAAGCAAAGGTTTTATATGGGACCAACTTCCGAATAAAACAAGCATCGTACAAATCGAACTACTCTGTAAAAATTTTGCGTGATTATACATTAAATAAATATACGAGTCAACTTGAAAACCTACCCCTTTTCTTTTTTGTCGGGTAATTAAATAATCAAAATGTTATTACTATATATGAAAATATTTTTCGTATCAAATATTTGGGAGTCAAAGTACTGTTAGAAATAGTTACCTACTCACATTTAACCAAGACTAGTTTTAATTTAGTTTAGGTACCAATCAGCAATGAGTTTTATTTACTTAACAGTTTATGTACACCCATAAAAACAGACAAGAAGAAAGGAACGAAAAATACGTTCAGAGGTGATGCTTATTCCTAAAGTAATGAGAAGTTTTCTAGTAAATGTCTGGATAAAAAACGATATACAATTTCATATTGACCAATCAATCTGCCTTAGCCTTTTCCCAATTCTTTGGGGTCGGCATCCAGTCTAACCGGATGCAGCTGAATACCAGTATTTTACATGGAGTGACGGCCTAACTGACCTCCACAACCCAGTTACTGGGTAACACGATACACCTTGGTTAGACTGGATGTCAGACTTTTGGGCATCTAACTACCCGTAAGGACAGAAAGATCTTCGAATGACAGCCGGGACTTACGGCTTAACGTGCTTTCCGACGCACGGAGAACGGACGGTTGCTTTTCGGTGGTCTCAATGTGTAACGACTAACGGATGGTCACCCATCCACGAACCGACCGCAGTAAGCGTAGCTTAACCTTCGATCCCATGCGGCTGTTTTTATTTAGCCACAATCTCCTTAATTTCATATTGATCAATATTAATTTAAAATTACCATAAAGCCATTGTCTTTACTGTCAGACCTTTACTGAGAGAATTTGCCATTCCAAAAAGTAACAACAGGCAAACAGAACAACCCAGTTTTAAACTTCAATTTTACGAGAACCAAGAGGCTAATTATAACACCTTGTTTATTGCTACAGCTGTAATTAACAGAAAACGTTGAATTGTCCGTTGTTGAGCTGATTGCGGACCAACCGCTTATCGTATAAAATGGGGATATTGTTGCAGAGTGTAGCCATTACGTCACGAGTTTACGAGTTACGTCTGCGACATGTATGGTGGTCGTTGCAGTTGGGTCGGATGTCCATGTTCTGGCTATTTCACTGCGCGTTCGGATAAGTTCTAAATTGGTTTAGATTGTGTTGCTTTGTTCTTCTGATCTATTTTATTGAATTGGTTCTAAGTAGTGCTGATACTATTGCTACTATTCAAAAGACCATTTTAGACACCAATCTACATGGTCTTCACATGATCTGGCAAAGATTATGTCTGGACTTTAGAAGAGACTATAACCTCTGAGTTTGTTTCGGCTTTCCGTCTCAGAGTAGTCAGATAAGAAAAGCCGACCTCATCTAGTTTTTACACGACTGCTCCAATAAAGGAGTGTAATGTTTTATGTATGTGAGTTTCTGTATTCCACCATAACTTTTAAATGCCCGAGCAGATTTGGATGTATGGGGTATCGTTAGAATCCTTCCAAATGACACCAGCTATATATTTTTTCTTAATTTAATATGGCGGCATTATGAATCCATTTTCAAATGTGAAAAATATTGTTTCTTCAATTATTACAATATGGGTATTAAATTGAAGACCTTGGTGAGCACATTATAAAACAAAAAAGAAAAAAAACAAATTATAATGTAAAAAAACAAGTTGTATTAGTTAATCTTTATATACAAAGCGAAAGGACACTCATTTACTCTCTGACTAAACAGATAAATAAAACTGTCATTGCAGTCGGGGGACCTCTCACATTAAGCCCCCCGACTGCAATGACAATTTTATTCACATGTCTGTCAAAATTACAGTGATCTTTATTCTCGTTATTGCTGTCTAAGGTTAAATAACTATGAAAAGACTGATAAATTTTTCACTGACCATTATCCGGAACACTATCTAATAATTTGTAATTTATTTATATTATAAACTAGCTGTTACCCGCGGTTTCGGTCGGGTGTGAAATTTCCAAAAATCTATCCTTAGTGGATGCTTACAACATAAAAGGCATCAACTGCCAAAATTTCAAGTTGGTAGCCGCAGCGGTTTAGGCTCTGCGTTGATGAATCAGTCAGGGCAAGTCAGGGTATTTATACGTGCTTCTTTTGATATACAACTTTAGGGGGTCATTGTACTCATCATTATGAACAACTATTACTATGGGACCAAAACTGAAATCGCGAAAAAAAATTAGCTGTTCCCTACATTTATGTTCGCATAACTATTCAAAATGTACACATGATTTTTATTTCGCTATGTCGGGTTTGATCCCATAGTATAATGACGAGACAAGTAGATATAATTTTTAATTTTTAATGTACACTGTCAAACAATGGAGTAAACTCCATTTGGCGTTAGTATGGAAGAATTACTGACTAGGGTAACCTTAACTCTATAACTTTGATTGCTTTTTATACGACTTCAAAATTCTTTTTTTGTTTGAAAGGGTCATCAGGTCAGGATCTGATGAAGGGGTCCTGGAGAAATCGAGGGAACTCATCAAATATTATAGGCACACATATAGCGATTTGGGTATTTTTTATTTTAACTCGTGCATTTGCTCTCTTGGAATACATCATTTGGTGAAGTAGAACTGATGATAAAGACCACAGATGGCCACCGGAACTACTCAATAATAAGTATTTCACGGCTTGCGATTCGATTACTTTAATATGGTTGCTAAGCAATTTATGCTCGTCACAATATATATGGTGAAGAGGAGCTGATGGTGAGGTACCAGAAGAACTCCTCAACAATTAACGTACCTGCATCGGGAAAAACAATATTTTGTAAAAGGTGATAAGCGGGTGACTTTAGGATATTGTAACTTAGATAAATTTAAAAAAAAAAAAAACTTCGAAAAATAACACTACAAAGGGAAGGAATTTTTCCTTCCCTTCAAAGACACTGACTTCCGAAATTACAGTTTTTTTTTTCACTTTGTTATGTTTTTTTGGAAGTCGGTTGTTTTTTTTTTTTTTGCAAAAGTTTTTTCACGTATTTTAGTCAAACAGACGTTCACACACACGTTCACATGAAAGATAGCAGATAAGATTTTATTACGCTTTTTTTAAAGCGGATTAATACGGGAGTTTCTGTGAAGTTTATTATCCTAGACTCTCTCATGATGAAGTCCTAGAAAGACTTGGGAAATGGGCAGGATGAATAAGAATTTGTAGCACAGTCTACTTTGATCTTGTTTGTCGTAGCCCCGTCGTAGATACGAGTCTTACTTCCTTCTTCATTACGTCTGTCCTTCGCCGTGAAAAAGTAATGAGCTGCCTTTATACGCGCGCCATTTGCAAAGATGATATTTTTTTTTCTGTAGATAAACGGCATAGGAATAATGGATTCATTGATTTTACTATTGTTTGAAATTAATAAATAATTGCCGTATTGTCAAAATTAACTAGTGATTCCTGATTTTTTTAATTATTAATAAGAGCAATTCTGAGGATTTCGGTGATCTAAAAAATTCGAACTAATTATAATTCGAATTTCTTTTCGTTTTTCGTTTCCAGAACAGACGTTCAACCATATTATTCAAGTGTCCCACGAGAGAGGAGAGGAGGAGGGGAGGGGAGGGGACGGGGGAGGACAGTTGTCATTTTATATAACCTTTGAGAGGCATTTAAGTATTCTGTTTAAAATCGGTGGACTTTTTTGGCAAGTTTTTTTAGCATAACATCACATGTATTTCCCGAAGGGTTAGGCAGAGGTGTATTTATAATACACCCACATTTCTCCAGTTATGATTAAGTCCCATGTCATTGGGGGCGAGCCTATTACCATTAACCGGGCACAAATCAGACTCCGGGCTGCTACTGAGAAATTCCAGAATAAGAAACCCAATAACACTTTGCCTGACCTGGGAATGGAACCCAAGACCTCATGCTCAGCAGTAGCGCTTGCAACCACTAGACCAACAAGGTAATCATTAAGTAAGTAATCATTAATTATTTTTAAACAAATCTGGCCTATTATTACTTACCTACGCACCTACCCTAAGAAAATATCTAGGTACTTTTATCTACAAAAACCATCAACGAAATAACTGGTACGAAGTAAGAATTATTTTAAGTGGCTATGTAGATAACAGAGTTTATCTAGTAAACCTAATTAAGGCTAGACTAAAGGTTACATTATTACATTACTAAGGCGTCGTTTTTAGGGTTCCGTAGCCAACAGTCAACAAGGAACCCTTACAATTTCGCCATGTCCGTCCATCTGTCCATCCGTCCGTCCGCAGCTTAGCTCAGATACTCTTATTACTAGAAAGCTATAATTTGGTACCGACAAAGTGGTAAAATAAAATCATGAAAAAAAAAAAATTTTAGGGTACCTCTCCTGTACCTACACATGGAGTGGGGATGTTTTTTTTTTCTCTGGATGGTGTGGGGTGTTGTTGGAAAAGTCTTTCAAAAATATTGTGGGTTTGTAAAAACAATTTTTCGATTAAGGCATCTGTTTCTGGAATATTAAGTTTTATAGTGCAAATTTTTGTTAGAGTCAAGTGTTGTCGTCCCACTGCCAGATAAACGGTTAGTTTTGGCTAAGTGAAAAAATTCACGGTAGTAGTATACAATGAAGTTAAAAGGAAAACTATCAGAACTAATTAGGCTTTACAAATTAACGAGTAATAGTCGACCAACTTACGTTTGCAGTTGGAATGTATGAAAGAACATGCTTTTCAACTACAACGTTAAGTTTGTTCTTGGGATAAGCTCATCCCAACTACGGAACCTTTCATTTTCATTTGGCCGGTTTTTTTTTAATGATAATTTTTTTCCGTCTTTTTCAAGTAGGTTTAGTAAATATACAAAGGGAATATTGTTGTCTAACGCGAGGGGTAAAAATAAATAATATAGCTCTTATCATGATGAAAATGTAAATGGACTCATTAGATCCTGTTAAATGTCATAAAAAGGACTTTGTATAAAACCTTTGTGACGCACAGCTATTTTTTTATTCACAAATTACTTTTGACAATGGATGTAATTTAGAAGATAAGCTGGCTTATCCAGTAATTTTTTTACCCGACTACAAAGAAGGGTTTTGTCTTTGATATAATTTTTATTTGGTATTTTTCTACAATGTTACATTTTTTTTTCTATTAAACAAAATAAAATATAAAATTTCTATGTATTTTATTATACACACAGATTCTATTTCGAGGATTGTGTTACATACAATGGTAGGTATATCAAACGAAGAGACACCAAAAAAGAAAAAAACCCTACATCTCACTTCGAAATCCAATCAAAAACTGACGAAAACGCGAACCTACCTCCATTAATCGAATCCCTTGCTAGCTCAAAATCAATACCCAGCAAAATGAGGTAGGTTCTATCATTACGATAAACCTACCATTCGAAGGAACTTCCTAAATCAGTGTGTTAATAGCTCAAAGCGATTGGCAATCCCCTCTAAAGATATCGGATCCTGGCCTAATGAATCATGATTGCAGTGCCGATAGTGTTGTGAATGCATGAGAGCGATGTCGATAAATACAGATATCGACAGGTGTCTGTTTCTGTGTATTTTAGCTTATTAGATATCGATGTGTTTGGTGGTAGGGTTTTTTTTGTGATGATTCTAATATGGGTGGGGTAGTGGGATTTGATGATGGTAAACAAAGAGACAGATATAATGTAATGACAAATTTCCAAACTAGGGGCTTAAATTTCTAATACTTAACAAAACCTGTGTAAGCTGGCCTCTTTTCTATTGAAACTCCATAGGTAGGCACTACCCTAGGCCAGCTCAAGGTCATAGTGTTACCACTGACGTATAGTCAACCGTACATAATGGCATTTCAATACCTATTATTAAAACTATAAATAAACAAACATGTATTTTATATAAAACATTAATCAGGCAGGGGCCATAGTCTTTCCATAGTCCTAGATAATCAGTTCACTTCAGCCACCCAAACACATAATCCAATATCTTTGTTTCTATATCCTGCAATAGTCCTACACCAACCGGGGGTTGTTCTTGGGTGCACTTGCTGGTTCCTCATTTCATTAGAAACGTCTAACGGGCCTCTGCGAGTTGGTTTAAGTCCCTCGTACGCCTTCTAAAGGTCCGGGACCCTAGGGTCCCGAGATATATCAAAAACATTTTCATTAATACAGAAACATTATGACAACTGATGAACTTAAGGCATCTGATTTTAAATAACTACATGCACAAAACGATTAATAATTATTCAAGACCTTTCTTTATATTCTCCACCCAGATTTCCTTCTCAAACCGATTACGATTCATATTCAACTCGTACATCAGATTAACACCTGCTTCAAAGCGATTGCTAATTTCATCTCAAAGAAATCCGATTGGCTCTGCAGCAACTAACGAAGCGAGCCGTCGGTGTCAGCTGTACCATCTCATCAGATCATACGGAAAAGTTAGATTGCACGTATAGCAAAAGGAAGATGTTCTTGTTAGGCTACTCGTTATACTCCGCCGTATTATATGTTAACGTACAAGCAAATATGGTAGCGAGAGCGAGGGAATTTGTTTGTACAAGGGACGTATTTGCCGTGACGTACATATGCACAGTTTTATTGGAGAGGAAATCGGTATTGCTTGGAGATAGTTTGGTTGGTTTCATATAAGAGATCGGAAGTAGTATTTCAGGAACGTTAGTGTAGTTTTTGTGGAGTTACTGTAAGTCATCGCTAATATTTGGGTGGTTCAGAATAGAACACGTCATGAACTATTATTATATACAAGGTGTAACATAATTAACGCACAACCTCTTAAGGGGTCATTTTACTCATCATTATGAACATCTTTTACTATGGGACCAAACCTGAAATCGTAAAAAAAAATCAGCTGCTCCCTACATTTATGTTCGCATAACACGTCAAAATGTAGGGAGCAGCTGATTTTTTTTCGCGATTTCATGTTTGGTCCTATTGTAAAAGTTGACTATAATGATGAGTACAATGACCCCTTAAGAGGTTGGGCCTTAATTATGTTACACCTTGAATACTATTATTATTATAGAAAAAAGTTGGGAGGTTTCGTGGCACACCCGATTGGAACGAAGTTCCTTCCGTTGTATATTATGTATTAATGGCTCCGTATTAAAAAACAAAAACTTTTGATACTTGTTACTTGAGACCTTGAAACTGACTTTTTCGGGCATAACGCTTTTTCGTTACGTGACGATTTCTACCAGTCAACTCCTACCGCAAGCCGCGTTAAAGAACTTCGTTCCAATAGTATGTTATAAAAATAGGAACGGGCGAATAGTTTCAATATTTAGGTTCAAGTACAAGACTAGGTATAATTTTTTTAAATTACTGTACGACTTTAAGATTACCTAGGTCCTGATAAATGTATCTACCTATGGTTAGACGTGATGATGGTAATAAACAGTTACTAAAAACAGAAACTTTATGTATCTATGTATTATATGGTAAAGGTAGACGCAATGAATCCATCAATTTATGTATACTTCGGTCGCAATCATAACACTAGTCTGATTGACTTCAAACGCCAGGGGAAAATGGCGGCTCACATTAACATATAAACCAATCTCTCACAGGAAAGCAATTTTTTTCATGGCTTGGTCATATTGAGACGATGAATGAAAGGTGACTAACAATAACTATTTGTGCAACAAGAGTGCAAAGTTGGTTTTTGCTGCGAGTGTTGATTTTGAATCCCGAGTAGGCGAAGGATTCCAGGTTAGATTCCTGAGCGCAGCGAGGGATGCAAATAACTTTGGTCTTGTGTAACACATACAACTTTTGACCTCAGCAGCGAGCGAAAGGTAAAAAATAGAACATGGTAAAAATTAAACCACATAATATATTTGTAAAACAAACAATATCAAAAAATTAAACATATAATTCGATTATTTAGAAAAAAATATAATAATTACATTTAAAACCTCAACAGTTGATTTGCAATTTTACGGTTAAATATGTTTAGAACGTTTTATTATTTGTTTCTTGTTTTAGCCTACTAGGTATAGTAAAAAATGTATGAACGTAAACGAAAGAAAAGGAGTATGTAAAGGTCGTAGCAGATCGCGTTCTTTAGTTTCTACCTACCCCTATGGGAAAAGGCGTGAGTAAGTTATGTATTGTACGTGTATTTTTTAACCGATAACCATGTTTCTTTATTTCGCGTCAGAAAAAAGCAATCCTACATTCCTACCCACTTCAGAAACCTTAATAAGCAACCATTCGAAATATACTTTCGCTAGCAAATAAAAGAGAAAAGAAAAACAGTAAAACAGAAAATATACAAGTTATTAATTCAGTTTTTCACTCCACACACAAAAAGGAAGTTTTTTATTCGTCCAATCGAATCGTTTCCTGTGCTCAGACTTGAATGCCTTTGAGCACAAACCCTGCTTGTTTGTGCGTCCGAACAAAGCCAATCTCTCAGATTTCTATGCAAAAGACTTCCTCTGAGCAAAATATTACGTACTATATTGTTACTCTGTGTCATGGAAATTTTATATCGTCAAATAAAGAATGCTGAGTAGCCAGTTGAAAAAATCTGTCCTTTTTAAAATAAAAATGTTCTATTCCGACACCCCGTGATTCTTTTGAAGTTACTCAGTAAACTTTTCGACCTACATTTATTTTTGAGGAGTGAATGGAAAGTTAAAAGATGAATCTTTTTTAACGTTTCGTCTTTCCAAGTTACATTTATTTTTGGATTCATTATATAAATTATGAAGTTAAAAATAAATGAGATAGAATTCAGCGACACGGATTGAGGTCTATTTTCTTTTACACTTTGAAATTATAGTTTCTATTCTTTATTGAAGTCAAGTAATTTTTTTTTTTTTGTTAAATATTAGTCATTATTATACTTGTTAACTATTCCTTCCAACTTAATTCGGTTGCTAAATATCATTGTTATAATAACTCTCTTTATTTGTAACTTTGCATTATACTGTAATTTTGTATAGTTTGAATTATACAATTTAAGCAAATCAATTCAACAGTTAAACAAAACCAACCAAAAACCAATAAACGTTATTCTTTCTTTCTTTTCTTTTTAACCTTTTGAGCTACCAACAGAAAAAATAAGCCAAATTGATTTCTGAACTGCACCTTGTAAATAAAGTACGTTCAGAAAGGCTCCAATTTTCCGGCACATGGACAGATTTGCCTTGCTAGGAGAAACTTGGCAGCCGATATACACTGAACGGTATTTTTCACTTGGAGAAATGGCTTACCTCCAACGTCAATATTAAAAGAACTGATTATACAGTACTGAGTAAATAGTTAAAGTCGCTGCTTTCTTTTACGCATTTTTTTTTAAATTTCTCGTGCACAAATAACACACAACACACACACAGGCGGACTTAATGCCTAAGGCATTCTCTACCAGTCAACCAAGGGTGGTAAAGAGATAAGATGGCAGGCTATTTGAGAGGAACATTGTAATAAAATAATATATTCAAAGCTCGTGGCTAACTAATAACGGCCGCACGGGTCGATCCACCAAGTTAAGCTACGCTTGCCGGGGTTGGTTCGTGGATGGGTGACCATTTTTACATACTGAGACTCCTCCGTGCCTTGGAAAGCACGTTAAGCCGTTGGTCCCGGCTGTCATTCGTGGATCTTTGACAGTCGTTACGGGCCGTCAGAAGCCCGAAAGTCTGACAGCCAGTCTTACCAAGGGGTATCGTATTACCCAGTTACTGGGTGGAGGAGGTCAGATAGGCAGTCACTCCATGTAAAATACTGGTATTCAGCTGCGTCCGGTTAGACTGGAAGCCGACCCTAACATAGTTGGGAAAAGGCTAGGCAGATGATGATGAATTATAAAAAAAAATAGGTACACAAGTACAGGTAATAGCTGTACGCATTAAAGTAAATGGTTTGTTATTAAGAGGTGTTTAAGACCCAATTCTATATAGTTGTTGTTACTGTATTTTGAAAACTATCTTTTTTATTTAACTCAGTTAAAAAGGCCACCGAAGCAGACAAAAAATATTTATAATATGGACACTGGACATGAAAATATTGTTACACATTACACATATTTTTTCAGTTCTAAATTGGAGAGTTCGTTACACATTTTTTTTTCAACTTTTTCAATATGTTCGGACGGCTCGTTATCGGTGGAAGTTTTCTTTGTGAAGTAAAAATATTCGAAACTGGCAGTTTTTCAGTTAAGGCTGTCGTTCTTTTTATTTATTTTCCGGAGGATACCTGACCGCATTTATGTTCGTATTGCAGTGTAGTTATTCTTTCAATTCCATGATTGTTAGTTACAAAATAACTCTAGACCTTCCTGGTTGTCGTGCAAAATGTGGCTGACTAAAAAACTAGCTAGTATTTTTAGTATTTGACAAGTTATTTCGTTGTGAAATCAATTCAGGGAAATTAATTGTTAAGCAAATTGACTACTTACTTAAATTGTCCGTATTGTAACAAAACTTATTTCTTTGAGGGTAGATTTATATTAGTTACATTATAGTAGACCGTCCATGGATAAGTCTTGTTAAAGTCAAGTTACGTTTATGTCATTTTGAAACCTTTAAAATTCAGTGTCAGTTAATAAACAATTTGACATCAAAGTGAATTGTCAGTTTAATATGTTGCCGACATGATTCAGTCTTGAGCAAGGCACTGAAGTGACAAGTTATAAGGTTAGTAAAAACATAAATTGTACTGAACTGTAATATTGAATTTTATAATAAATATTGTTATTGCGTTCGTTTATTTGTTTCTTTTAAATTCTATCACTCTCTTCTGAGGTAAGTTTATATATAGTATATTCACCCATTCATTGTATGAAATGGCTATAACTCTGCAAATTGACGTAGGGTATCAATTTACTTAAAATTAATTTCCCTGAATGTACTTGACTTTATTACAAGGATTTTTCTACACCATGAGTAAAACCTTGAGCAGTGGATTATGGATAAAAAAGTATCTAGAAGTCTTAAACGAACAATTTGATAGAAGTCTCATTTCAACATCATGCTTCATTCAAGACCGACTTTAAACCTCTGCTAACTGCATAAAAAATACCATGCAGTAAATCTATTGCAAACACAATATTATATTTTCGAATATATTATGTCATTCGGATCAAACCCGCCCGCTCAAAAAAATATATTATGCAATTGTTAATAATTATTGCGTCATAATTATTGGTCTGGCTAGTAGCGTGGTAATTTGTTGTTCAGAATTTGCAGTGATCACTGTTGCTATGGCTTCGAACGTAAATACGGAAGGAAGAAACTCCATCGACATCGTCGCGCAGCGGCAGCGTCACATTGTGAAGTTCATGTTTCTGGAGGGAGTCACAGCGGCCGAAGCCCATCGAAGATTAGTCAGAGTGATGACGTCTAAAGCACTTTCTCCAACTACAGTGAAAAAGTGGTACCGGCGCTTCAGGGCTGGCAACTATGATATTTCGGAACATCGTGGAGGTGACCGTAAATCTGGACCTGAAACTGAGGAACGCTTGAAGGTAATCCAAAATGCTTTCCAAGACGCCAGAGCTTGGTCAATTACCTCGCTGTCAGCTCACACTGGCATAACTCAAAATACGCTAAATTAACACAATGTGGGGTACCGCGCGAATTGACACAAGACCAGAAGGACTAAGGACGCATGTGGACTACGCAAAAAATAATTTACGTGCATATAACCAGCAACCAAGCCGTTTAAAGCATACATTGATTATTGACGAAACCTGGATCAGCCTATACCGACAACCTGAGAAGGACCAAGCCAAACAATGGATTTACGACGAAACACAACCAACAGAGGCACGAGTAGAAAAGTTTGGACCTAAGTTCCTGTTGGTGCTAGCGTTGGACTACAACGGCATCTGCTATTATCAAATATTGGGTCACAACGAAAACACTAATCACCAATGCTACATTCAATTTTTAAACAATTTGATGAACAGTTGGGCTCCGAGCCGTAAGCACTCAGTGTGGTTGCTGGATGACAGTGCTCGGCCTCACCGTCACTTCGCTATGGACGAGTGGATGAGTGCACGCCACACTGAGCGTTGGGTTCAGCCGCCCTATTCTCCAGACATCAGTCCATGTGACTATGGGTGCTTCCATCAGTTAAAACGCACATAGGCGACGTTGCTTAATCCGACCTCGGATCTTTACGCGCTGCCTTAGAGAAGGAGATAAAGGCTGGCAACCAAGATGGCAGATACCAGTTCGTTAGGAAATTACCTGAGCGCTGGCAAACGGTTATAAATTCAAACTCTACCCTCTAGTTCACGTTAACTCTATGTTGCTATAGATATAAAATGAAACAAAACTCTTTTTGTTTTATTTGAATTTTAGTGTTTTGATCCGAATGACCGAATAGCAACCCTAGGCGTGACAGTTACGCTAGTTTCACTGCGGTTAGCTGTCTTTTTTCATTGCCCGTTTCCAGTAAAAGTGCGGTCTTCCAGTGTATTTTTATTGGTTTTTTTGCTGTAAGAGCGTTCGAGCGTCACATATGTATTTAAATAAAGATAAAAGCTCGGTATTATTTTAATGATGCTATTGCAAAAGTGTTTTAGTCAGTTTTTAGGACTTGAAGTAGTTTGATTTACAGCAGTATAAATGTCAACAAGTTTCTTTGATGGTAGTAAAAACAATGTCCAAAATTTTATATGAACTAAGATAAAAGCATTAAAGATGAAGAAAGAAAAGTAGGTCAGTGGGATATTCTTGGTGATGCTAATTTTGAGGGTGATTATAATAGTAAAAGAAAATAAAAAGGAATAACAAGTTCTTTTATACAGCAAGTTGACTGCCTCGTTGGTCTAGTGGTTGCAAGCGTTACTGCAGAGCATGAGGTCCTGGGTTCGATTCCCGGGGCGGCCAGTGTTATTGGGTTTTTCTATCTGGAATTTTGCTTTTGCTGTAACAGCCTGGAGTCTGGATTTGTGCCCGGTAGATGGCAATAGGCTCGCCCCCTATTACATGGGACTAAAATATAACTGTCGAAATATGGGTGTGCATTATAGGTACACCTCTGCCTAACCCTTAGGGGAAACAAGGTGTGATGTTATGTAATGATTATACAGTAATAAAAATACCCGTGCCACAACTACAACTGTCGTAAAATGTCTTGCTAATAACTAGCTTCTATATAAATCGCAACTCTAAAAGCGTACCATTAAATTACCACCAAGAATGCCACGAGAACATCTAACACTGACGTTAAATTCGTCGCATGTAAGCCGCACGTACAGCACTGCGGATACAACACCACTCCCACAGTTTTATCTGTTAAACAAACCAAGTTCCTGAATCAAGTTCCGTACATCAGGCGCTGATAAATCGTACAGTCAATCCGTGCAAACTCGATCAAACGAAATTAATTTCTATCGTAACCGAAATTACGTTGAATTTAGATTGGGGCCCATTTCGAGAATTTGAGAGGAATGAATGTGGTTTTGTGAGTCAGGTTATTTTTGTTTTAAATCGCTTCAGGATATTCGGATATTATGGACTTTAATTGGCAGATGAAAATGACTTTTGAGATTTATGGATTTTCGATTAATTTTAAGCGGCTTTTTCATCTTGGGATCGGTACGTCAGTGGTGACATGTTGAGTTTTAGCTGACCTAGCAACAAAATATTAAGGAATTTCAATAGAACAAGAGACCAGCTTGTATTTACTGGTTTTGTTACCGTGTGGCATACCGTACATGTCTGACGAAATATAAGTTAATTAACCTTCAATTTTAACGAGAGAGTTTCTAAATTACTACTTCAAAAATGTTTTCATCAAAATTGTCCCTATTTAATTTTTTTCCACTTTTGAATTCACTTCCCCTCCTAATACAGTCCCCCAACGAAACGAATTGAAGATGCTTCAGTCACTTAATCCCAACTAAATTAGACGTAATGATGTCTCCCTTGCTTCTAAAATCCCCAGAAAGTCTCTAAATCACACTTGATCCCCGTACTACCCTACTTGTGGCACCAAAATTTAACTCTAGTGCAAAGTTTAAATTGAATTTAACTAACCGATGGATGCTTTTCTAATTATTTAATGTAACTGATTTGCTGCGAGCTAAATCTATCGACGACAAACATACGTGGGCAGATACTGCAGTCGACATGTTGCAACTATTTACAAGAAGACTGTTGACATGTTACAACTATTTACAAGTAGCAGCTAGGTCCTACTAATATTATAAACGCGGAAGTTTGTGAGGATAGATGAATGATGAACCTTTCATGCAAAGGTTTTAACCCTTTACAAAGCGCAAGTCCGATTTTGCATGGAGTATTGCAGCCACCTTTGGCATGGCTCACCTAAATACCAACTTGACTCAGTGAAACGCAGAGTTAAGAGGCTCATGAGCGACGTAAGACTGGTGGATGCCAAGCTTCACAGCATGGCTCATGGCCGCAAAGTTGCCTGCTTGTTGGTCTTCTACAGATTATACTTCGGTGAGTGTGCTCAAGAACTCCACGACCTCATTCCGCCGGCCCCCTTCTACCATCGGATGTCTAGACGCACTGCAGGTTACCATCCCTACCTAGTTGCTATTCCACCAATTCGCACTAAACGTTTGCAAATGTCTTTTGTGATGCGCACAGCAAAGGAGTGGAACTCTCTGCTTGCGTCTGTGTTTCCGGACGCACACAACCCCGATCTCTTCAAAGTGAGAGTGAACAGGCTTCTTCTGGGCAAGCTCGCTCCATCGTCTGTCTCTGTCATCTCTAACCTAGACTAGAGTCAAGAGCAAACCTATCTCAAATATAATAAAAAACTACTGAACGGATTTAGATGAAATTTAGTACACAGATATTTTATAACCTGGATTACCATATAGGATTCTTTTATCCCGATATCCCTACGGAATCGAGACTTACGCGGGTAAAACCGCGGGGCGCTGCTAGTATGCCATAAAACAAGGTGTTGGAAATAATTACTTTTATTATTGAAAAAGAAACATACGGAATGAAAGTTAAATATTTGGATGATAAGAAGAATTAAGGAAATAAATAAAAGAATGTGTTCGTGGAATGAGACTCCTCAAAAAAAAAATTTTATTTGTAATTTTTCCATCTTTCCTTTTCCGCTCTTTCCCTCTTCCCTCTATCGGACAAGGGAAAGAGGAAAAGAGGAAGATCAGTGCGTAGGTGGGAGGATGACCTGAGATCGACTGCGGGTGCGACATGGCTCATGCTCGTAAACCGTGAAAGGATCTGGGGAAAAAAGGATAATATGCTGGAATGCAAAAACTCAGTAGCTATATCTAATATAATGTACAAAATGTTTAATGTAAAATTAGTTATAAGTTTGTTAATAAAGCAATTTTTTTTTGTAGTTTGAATACTATTTATTAACATTAAAATATAACATATATATAATGTACTTGAGTACATG
The DNA here is from genome assembly GCA_947568875.1 of Fissipunctia ypsillon. Lineage (NCBI taxonomy): Eukaryota > Metazoa > Arthropoda > Insecta > Lepidoptera > Noctuidae > Fissipunctia > Fissipunctia ypsillon. Next base: position 5,651,117 of record OX387656.1, on the reverse strand, counting down.
TAACATTTTTCATTCAGAATTAAAATAATATGTACATTAATAATTACTTTTACCTAATTAATTAAAGTCTATTTGAAATTTGTAATGTTTATTCTATAATATTTTAATGTAGGTACTGCCATAAAAGCCGCAAGTCGTTAAGTGATCAATTTAAAAGAAAAACGATTCGAGATGAGATTAAGTACCGATACGATTTCCTTAAAGGTTTTCCATTTGAACGTAATTTTCTCGAAATCAGATACTCCGGCGTTTAATTTCCAAAATATAATATTTATCATTTTATTTTACAAAGAAAAATGTACGAAGAAAATTTACTTAAACTGATTCGTAAGCTTTTAGTAATAATCTAATCGAGTTATCAATATATAAATTATTTTCAAACTTTTTTTTTGCGGAAATTATATTTCTTTTTAATTGAAACGGGAAACGTCGTCTCTGGCATTTGTTTTAGGAACCTTTTTGTCGTTTATCCAATCATTTTAATGATGATATCGAATGGACGTCATTAGGAAATGCGAATTTTGATACTTGGATGTATTTGTACCTACGTTCTAATGGCATATCAGACGACGTATACCGACGTATATCGTATGGCGTATGGCAGTAATTGGGTCAGATGGTAGTCGCTCCACGTAAAATATATATATATCGTGGGAATTTTGGTTAGACTGGAAGCCGACCACATAGTTTTCGTAATAACTATCAGTCTATTATATTTCTTTTTTTTTTGAGGTATGTCTTTGCAGCAGTTGATTGTTTTAGCAAACTTCAAACAAGGAGGCAGTTCTAAATAAGGTTGTATTTTGTTAGTTACCTACCAGAACTCCGTCATTTATAAACTGATTTGGAAATTTATTTTTTTATTTAAAAGGACATAGGTACATACTTCCAGATTGGTCAAATATAAATTTAGTCAAGTTCTAATGAGTGGTTTGTGAGTTAGCTTCAAAAATACGTTTCTTTTTTTGTGTATTTTGATGATGTTTTTATAACTTCCTGTCACTGTTATTTACATTGCAAATAGCGGTACGAATTTATGTGGCGAAGGTACCACAGCTAAAAAGTGAAAAATAAAATATTTTACAAAAAAAAAACGACATAAAAAAAACTGGCTTTTGAGGTACTGGTCTCAGGCCGGGCAAAGTGTGATTGGGTTTTTCTATCTGGAATTTCTCAGTAGCAGCCCGGAGTCTGGATTTGTGCGTTATGTCATGTTATCAAAGAAAAACACTACAAGGTGAAAAATAACTTTAATTTTGCAAGTCAGTAGCAAAAAACCAAAATACAAAAAAAGACACCGACTGCCCTTTAAGTTATTTTTCACATTGTAGTGTTTTTTTTTTGGAAGTTGGTAATTTTTTTTTAATTTGTATATTTTCGGTTACCTCATTAGGTATATACATATGTACGCAGCTTTAGGACAGACAACAGACAATCATTTTCAAAGCGTTTCGTATTAATTTCTACAATGATTTTCAACAGGATCGACATTAGCTATACAGTATAGCTTATGTCAGTCCCTTACATTTTAACCCCCAACGTAAACAGGGGGTTTTTATAAGTTTAACATGACTTATGTATCTGTCTTGGCATCGGAGCTCCCAAACCCCTGAACCGATTTAGATTTTTTTTCTTTTGTTTAAAAGGTGACTTGATCGTGAGTGTTCTTAGCTATGATTTAAAAAAATCTATTCAGGCGTTTGAAGATTATCGCCTCTTTTCTATTTTTTGATGAATGAATGTGAACATCTTCCACAGATCTGATCGAGTCGAAATTTGGTATTCTGTTACTTCAGTGATATTAGAATAACATACTAACTTTGAACTGATGCTGCACCATCACCAGGAATTTGCAGGATACCCAACTCCCTCACCAACTTACAGCAGAGGTAGGTATTGTGTTTGAGCTCATTGAAATGGTCTCAATGAATAGGTTATAGATAGATGTGTGTCGGGGTTTTTTTAAATTTTAATTTATATTATTAGCTTTTCTATTATAATTATCGCTTAAGAATGTCATTCTGTCTAGGCCCTCTGTTCTATTTGCAAATCAGAGTGCCTATACTTATCTATAAAATCAAGTCTTAGCCTGATTTCAATTTTCTATCGTGTACAATATTGGCGACAATGAGTAGTGACTATTAGTCTTTCGCATAAGCTTCGAGTCTTGTTGACTTCGCGCGGAAGTATAATAAATCATTAGGAGGTTGCAGCTACATTTTCCAATATTTTGTCACTTGAAAGTAGAGTTGCCTTCTTTTTATATTTCGATCTTCCTTTGTTTTTATTTATCACTGTTAAGGGCCTTAGCACACCTTCGCCGCGAAACCATAGCAGCGAAACCACAGCTGTTCAATTCAACTGACTCGAATGATGTACCGCTACTCGAATCAGTGGAACATCATGCGGTTTCGCGACGGAGTTGTGTTGAGTAGGCCCTAAAATTTCATTTTTACCAGTATGTAGTTGTGCCTGCCATAGAGCATATTAATCGGTTGACGGACACAGATGAGACAGATGTGTTATTGTCATTACGCTTATGGGCATTTAATGTTAAGCGAATAGTTACGTTTATTTACAGTAAAGCAGATAGGTTCGTTTACAATAATTAAGTAAAGGGAAGCACACCTGCACCACAATATTCGGTAAAAATCAGTGTAGTTATTACAAATTATGATATTTTACGAATAATCGTAGGTTTGCTTCCAAAAATTTGTACGGTTATGTACATAATTATTGTTGGGCCGAACATACCTCGTCAATTGGCAGTTAAATTTAGATTATCTCTTCGAGACGTAGAATAAACGAATGAAAAGCAGTAAGATATGAACTTGCGGTTGACACCGGAAGACTGATTAAAAACAAATCAACCATTAGATGAACCAATCAACCGAAATGCGATATGAATTTCAACCTAAACATTAATAACGAAACAAATGACGACACGAAATGTGCACAACACCAAATGAACCCATTCATCGGATCCTGATGAAGCTGTTAAAGCTTCTAATTTGCTGAATTGTATGCAGCTTTAAAATTAAGCCCAAACCGCGGCTTAAATTGGGACTGCAAACAGCTTAGAGCAAACGCAACGAGGTTAGCGTGGTAGCGATGAGGTTATTTTGTGAAGCAAGCATATTTTGCTATTGGAATATGCTCATTTTGTTTGCGTTTGTCGCTGTGCTTCTTTTAGAGAATCCAGTATTTCGGTGTGAGGTTTACCTAAGACACTTAAGTATTGTGTAAAGGAAAGATTTTCTTGTTTCTGTATAAGTAGGTATCTAATGAAAACAGAAATCACAATTAGCTGACGTTCGAACGGACGTAAAAATATCGCGGCGGGACTTTATCGCGCACTGGATATTCAACGCACTGCTTAGCGCCGAGAGTTGAAAATCCAACAATGTGTTTTGAGATGCACTCAGTTGGATTCTTAATGCTCGGCTCAATACCGAGAGTTCAAAATTGAGTGCGCGATAAAATCCCGCAGTGATATTTTTACATCCGTGCGAACGTGGGCTTAAATTAAATTTCTTGTCGTTTTAGGCTGTTTATATAAATCAATATCAGGTAGATAACAAATGATGTTTTACGTAAACACAGAGGATTAACAAAGTAAAACTGACGACGAAAAAACTTTGTAGAGAATCATAACATTGTATTTGTTTTCAAACGATTTCAAATTCTCTTTTATTCTGTAGTCAGTATTTTATATTTTGTTATTAAAATACCTACTGTAACAAAATAAAGGATTTCACTACAATATTGAGTGGCTACATAGTGAAAATGACACATCACTACACTGTAATGGCAGCTCATCTATTTGTAGACATTTAGATAATTTTATGTCAGTACTCAATGCTTTCAAATTTAATAACTTGAGAAATGCTGACGTATTCTAGATTTAATAATTAATAATAATAAATAAATCTTTATTTACACAAAATACATTTGTAACATACTTATTTGAAGCCCTGGCTCCTGAGCTAGGTAGCAACCTGTGTTACAGGAGCCAGTGTCTTCCACCGTTTGTGGTACATTTCATATTTTATATGCTGTGCCATAAATTGACTTAAAACATGATAAAATAAAATAAATTAAAAGATGCACGCAAGATCTTTTGTAGTGCATTATCTGTGTATAAATGAGTGTGTGGTGTGTATAAGTGTGTGATGGTGTGTGAGTTTGTGTCTTATGAGAACTGCTGTTGTACTAAGTCTTCCATCCGGTGTTAATCCAATGTTTGAAGCCATGCGGATATTTTCTTTTTACTTTCTCTAGTTGTTAAAGGATTTATGTTCAGGGTTAGTTTAATTAGTAATAATGATTGCCATGTATACCCACCGTCCTCCATATTACTACCAATAGATAATCATCACCCCCCTTTTGTTCTAGTTTTAGTTATAAATCTGAATTGACATTTGCACGAGCGAAAATTTCTAAATATAATTTTTATAAAACTGACTACGAATTAATTAACCAGGACTGGAGTAAAATAGATTGGGCCAGTGCTCTAAACCACATGTCAGCTGACGATTCTGTAACTATTTTTTTATGATTTCATCTACCGAACTATAAAAGTCTATACACCTAAAGCAACCACGCACTCGTCAAAATTTTCCGTTTGGTTCTCCAGGTCTTTAAAACATATTTTCAGGAACAAGAATAGAGCTTGGATAAAATGGAAGGTATATGGTATTCATTCCAGACTATAAAAAATTTTCTTTCTTAAGGCAAAGATTTCAAAAAGAGTGTTAAATCTGTTATAATAAATACAATGACTCGGTTGAAGAAACTATTGGTAAAAATGTAAAATTCTTATGGAGTTATATCTCTAATCGAAAAGCAGATACTAGCATACCTTCAACAATGTCTTATAAAAATCGTAGCTCGAGTAATTCCACTGAGATTTTTAATTTATTTTCAGAATTCTTTCATTCCGTTTACGAACATTCCACCTTTGATATAAATAATTGGTTACCTACGCAAGAATACAATGAAAATAGTATTCTTAGCAACAGTGTTACTTTTAGTTATAAAAAAAATTCTTAAAGCATTAAAATCACTTGATACTACAAAAGGTCTGGGGCCCGATGGTATACCGCCGCTTTATCTTATAAAAACTGCAGATATTATATGCACACCCCTACATATCATATACAATAAATGTATTTCAGAGGGTTCGTTTCCTGAAATATAGAAAAGATCCAATATAACGCCCGTTCATAAATCAGGTTCAAAACAAAGTATCGAGAACTACCATATCATCTCTATTTTGTCCGCCTTGTGAAGGCTTTTTGAAAGACTGGTTCACGACGAGCTCTATCCTATGTTACGCAACTCAATAATTAAGCAGCGGCATGGATTTGTTCAAAAAAGGTCCACAGTCACAAATCTATTGGTTTTCACAGATTTTTTGTTTAATAATATGGACCATCAATTGCAAGTAGATGCTGTTTACACAGATTTCCAGAAGGCTTTTGACAAGGTGGATCACGAACTGCTTCTGACCAAAATAGCTTTCAATGGTATACGAGGCGATTTATTACGCTAGTTTGCATCATACGTCACTAATAGAACTCAGAAAGTAGTCATTAAAGGCTTTGAATCCACATCTATACATGTCATATCCGGGGTACCACAAGGTTCAATTTTAGAGGCTCTCCCATTTGTTATTTTTATTAATAACTTGAATTAATGTTTCAAATATTTAAAATTTCTACTCTATGCCGATAACCTTAAAATGTTTAGAATTATTCAAAATAAAACTGATTGTTTTTTATTCCAAGACGTTTTGGATAGATTCTCAGCATATTGTATTAAAAATAAGTTAAAGTTAAACATCCTAAAGTGATCATCTATAACATTAATTAAAAACAAAAATAAAGAAATATTAATATTAAGAAACAAAAATTAAAATATTTATAAGTCATACATACAATCTAAATAATACCTCAGTGCATAGAGTCACTGTAATCAGGGACCTCGGGGTAATTCTGGATAGTAAATTTCACCTGGATCAACACACTGACAATATTATTAGTAACGCGATTCGCATGTATGGATTTGTAATGAGAGGCATGACCGACTTTAAACGTACTCGCACGTACATTCATTTATATAAATCTTTGGTTAGATCTCAGTTAGAGTATGCTGTAATGGTATGGAACCCCTTGTACAAAAAATACATAGCTGATCTTGAAATCGTACAACATAAATTCCTTAAAGCCACACATTATCGTTGCTTCCGAAAAAAAACATCCTACGTTAATTTATTGAAATATTACAGACTAACTACTTTAAAGAATATACGCATCTTTTTGGAAACTAAATTTCTATATGATCTGTGTAATAACAAGTACTACTGCTCAGAGTTAACAAACAAATTGCCTTACTTACTTATAGTACCTAGAACTGGTATGCGGCGTGGGGTGCGAGGATGTCCGCTATTTGCAGTGTCATCTTGTCGCATCAATGCGGGAGTCCGCGCACCACTACGACGTTTAGCAAAAAATAATACCCTCTTCTCGGAACTAGATTTATTTTTTTGTCAGCTCACAAAATTCGCATTGAGTTACTTAAAATGATCGAAAAAGCAAAAGATTAACCATATTTTCATAAATGTAAAAACTTTTGTAAGATAAGAGTAAGACTTACTAATTTGTATGATTAATTAGTAATGTTGTACTCATGCTCATCCTTTCAATTCGAATATATAACATGTGGATAACGTAGTCAGTTACGCACTGATATACCTAGATTATAAGCTTATGTTAACCAGGTATAGTGCGCAATTGTTTGTTTTCCATAATAAATAAAATAGCCGCGAGCATTGTAAATGGATCATGGAAACGGTAAACGCTTAATAACTACGTAGCGTTTTATTTCAATAATGATTTTGTTTTCGTTATTCAAATACCTCTTTTGTTACAAAATAAAATTGAAGGACCAATAAAAGCTTTTACTAAGCTTTTGTTGGAATTTTTATTGGATCAATTTCATTTATGATATTAATTCAATATTATACTATTTTAAAAACACGAAGTATAAAACCTGATTTTATAGTGTCAAGTGTAACGTTCATATAAATAAAGAATATAAAAAATTGGGAATAAAATAATTAATTGGGATAAGGGCTAGAGAATGACGAATAATCACAAAATAAACTGCAATTATGTACATAGGTAAATATAATCTATACAAGTAAATAAAATTTAAGTGTCTGTTTGTAATGTCAAAACAACAACTTTTTACTAAATGCTTATGAAATAATATACGGTACATAAAACAAAAAGCAATTTTTAAAAATTTTGTCTGTCTGTCTGTTTGTTCCGGCTAATCTCCGAAACGGCTGGACCGAATATGATGGGACTTTCACTAGCAGATAGCTGGCATGTTCATTACTCAATAAACATGGCACAAATACAATCCTTTGCAAAAAAAAAAAACGGGCGGTTTTGATTTTTCTACATTATTGGTAATAATTTAGTTATAAAGAGGTTTTACAGCCAAACAATGTTACTGGCATTTAATAAAGAGTCTGGGTGTGAAAAAAAGTTAATTCCAATTTCGAAACTTTTGTTTTTAAAAATAATAATCCCTTTTTCAGTTTGTGACATTTTACTTACTTTTCGTGGGTTTGCTGTTAAAAGGTTATCAGGCAAATAAAACTAACTTCTCGTTATTTTTAGTAGAATAATTTATGTTTGTGACTTAAAACAGATCTTCGTGTCTATTGTAATGGCAGAAAAAGCAATAAGAGCTAGTAAAATTATAGCGCTGCTGGAAGAGGGGTGTAGCCAATGTTTCGTCTCACAGCGGTTAAACGTGAGTCATTCAACCGTCCATAGAACCTGGACTCGATATCAAGAGACAGGTTCTGTTCAACGAAGGCAAGGTTCTGAGAGAAAATGTTGCAAACAGCCATGAGACGACCGCTTGTTAGTGACTCAGGCGCTGAGGAACTGTAAATGCAGTTACATAGACCTCAAAAAAAACCTTGAAGAGGAAAGAGGAGCACAAGTTAGCCTATGGGCTGTGAGGAGGAAGCTTTTAGCGGCTGATATACGCAGTCGACGACCAGCGCGGGCCCCCAAGTTACTCCGTGAGCATCGAATGGCTCGATTGAGGTTCGCTAGAAATTGCCTATCTTGGACACTAGGTAACTGGAGTAGCGTACTCTTCTCCGATGAGGCTCGAATTTGTCTACATGGTGAGGACCGACGTCGGCGAGTGTTAGGAAGACCAGGGGAACACTATACCGATGTGTGTTTTGAAGAAATCACCCCTTATAGTGGAGGGTCCGTTATGTTTTGGGCTGGCGTAACTTCCAGCTATCGTACCGAGATAGTATTAATTGAAAATGGCTCACTAAATGCGCAAAGGTACATAAAAGAAATCCGTTGTCAACATGCACAACCCGCACTGACTGTAATTGGTGAAGATGCCATTTACATGGACGTTAATGCTCGGGTCCACCGTTCTGGCGACGTAGATGCTTACATGCAAGAGGTCGGTATTCGTCGCTTGGATTGGCCAGCGCGGAGCCCCGACCTTAATCCCATTGAGCCTGTCTCGGACCTCCTAAAAAGGAGAGTAACAACCACCTCGACTCTAGTGTCCAACCACCTCCACAAAATTCAACACTCCAGTGTCCAACCACCCACTCTCAACTCAACTCAAAACACTCCAGTGTCCAACCACCTCCACAAAATATCAGGGAGCTTAAATGTGTGATCTCGGCTGAGTGGGAACACATTCCACAGGACACCATCAAAAGTAATCGCTGCAAGGGGAGGTCATACTCGTTATTAATTTTTATTTTTGTCTTTTTTAATTAAAATACCATAAAAATACTCGTAGTCTTGATTTCATTATATACTTAAAAATGTCCATTTTAACACGGCTTTCTGTTTACATTGACTAAAACACCGATTCGAGGATATAGTGTTAAAAACTATATTTTCATTGATTTTTTTTTTTATTATTATTTGAGATAGGTTTGCTCTTGACTCTAGTCTAGGTCAGAGATGACAGAGATAAAGTCGACGATGGGGCGAGCTTACCCAGAAGAAGCCAGTTCACTCTCACTTTGAAGAGATCGGGGTTGTATGCGTTCGGAAACACAGACGCAGGCAGAGAGTTCCACTCCTTCGCTGTGCGCATCACAAAAGATATTTGGAAACGCTTAGTGCGAATTGGTGGAATAGCAACTAGGTAAGGATAATAAGAAATTTAAAGTCATCTAAGCTAATGACGTACTAAAAATAATAATATTATCCATAGAAAAGCCAAGGACTGTAAGGTGCCCGTTTTTTTTTTGCAAAAGAGTGTAGACTTGTTTGCGGTGGTATTGTCAACATGAGTTTCAAAAATGCATAACTCAATTCTTTCTGCTTAATTCTATTGTGATATTTGAACCAATTCTTTCTGCTTAATTCTATTTTGATATTTGAACCAAAGTATTGCCTTGTTTCCATTTTTTCATTCGAATAAAATGGAGGTAGAAAACATCATGTTTTCGGTTTTAGTTCGACAGTAAACAATATTGAAATCTAACCGCCGATGTTCCACATGCTAAACGAGTTTGTGGGTTTGTGTTGTATGTTAATTGAATTCTATATTCCATTAAAATTGCTGTGTCCGCTACAAAGAACAAATTAGGTTCACCTAAATCGAAAATCCTGGTTGTCACTGTTGGAAAATGGTAAACCATGTACATGGTATAATATGAAAGAAAGTAATTTGCGATCTTCCCAAAGATTGTGTTCTCACTTTATTGGAACCATATCATCAAGCATGGCAAAAATTATCCTGGAAAATCCAGCAAAAAATTCACGGTGAAATCGATGCATCTCTTTAATTTTATTATGCCGAGTTCATCTTTGATACTAAGCACATAGCTGGCCTATTATAGGCTTCATTCAAAGTTATATTACCGCCATTTTGCGTCAAAAAGGTACTCTTTTACACGGCTTAAGCAGGATAGCAAGTGAGAGAGTGAGCAGGAGAGCAGTTGTAGGTCGTAGGTTCGAACCCAGACAGGCGCTTTACTTTGTGTAAATTATGTCATCACCCACTGCTCTTAAAACGGTGAAGGAAAACATCGTGAGGAAACCGGCATGTCCTAGAACCAAAAAATTCGAAGATTTGTGACATCCACCAATTCGCACTGGGCCCGCGTGGTGGATTACTCCCTCTCACCGAGAGGAGCCTGTGTCCCCCCAGCAGTAGGAACATTATAGGCTAATTATATAAGCAGGATAATATGTACCTATGTTCTATGATTGGAACAAGCAAACTCATTAACACACAAATACTCTTTAAACATACACTCCCAAACAAAGAGTCGGAACACGTTTCCAATTTTGATTAAATTTTTATTTTCACAACAGTCTCAATTCCACAAAAAAATTAAGTCCAATATTTTATTTCCCTCTCAATTTCTAAGGAGCTTTACATCGTTCAAGCAGGTTTAAGGGGAAGGTGGCTGTAGCGAAGTGATTTAATTATCTCGGGACACCGGATTAGCCTCGCTTCTTTTGTTCCGACACTTAAGGTGATGACGTGACAGGCCTGGTATAATTTAATGGAGATTTTGAATGGACTGGAATTGTTTGACGCTTGTCTTTGGGCTATTCAGAAATGTAGTTGCAGCTTTTGGAGGATTAGTAAATTTTAGTTAGATTTTTGTAGTTTACTTAATTAATTCAAAAACAGTGACAACGACCTCTTTAAATATTGTAATGTTATGAATGTGTTCAATAAAGTTGAATTTTTTACTCTTGCGGAAGTCAATAGACCGGAGCTGCTAACCGAAAAAACAAGACCGGACTTTCTGAGAACGATACCACTTAAAAATAAATACATCGTACCAAAATTCAACAACGTGTACGGGATGAGGGTTGCAGAATATTTGGTACCTTTTTTATTAACAAACTTCCAGAAGACTTGCAAACCTTATACAAACAGAGTTCGAAAAGTTATAAATACAAATCTAAACGTTTCCTTACTCAACATTTCTCATAATGTATACAATGTATTGTACCCTATGTTATTATCATCATTTATCATCATCACGAATCATTATTATCATCATTATTATAAAATATTTTATGTATCATCAGTTCATCATAATAATATCAGTAATTAATATTTTTGTAAAAATTTAAGTGATCGGCTCGCCAACACACAGATAAACCCTGAGAGGTTTCGTTGTGTGGCTAAGACCAAAATGTAAATTAAAATAAGTGTTTTAGAAATAAAAATAAATAATTAAATCGATGGAGTAGTCATAATAATCATGTAAAAATCCAATAATTAGGATACATTTTTAAATTCGTCTTATTTATTTACCGTACGCAAAATACGTGCTTGAACGTGGAGTTGCAGACACCAGCCCGTTATACAATAAAATAAAATACAATATACCTACTTTAAAGGAACAACCTTTGACTGATATTTGTCAGCATAGTTAAACCAAATAAAGAAAGAAAATACATTTATTTCCTTTTTTTCAGTAAAATTCTTAATTGGTTCAGGCTGTCATTAAACCATACATTTTAAATGAGTCTTCCGCCGCCAATCTTCTCAAACAAAATACGTAAACAAAACTTGTAATTTCCCCAATATATTTAATTCTTATCCCATATTCATGATCTCTAGCCATTCTGATGACCTTAATATATCTACTAAAATCTGTACTCAGTAAATGAGTTCCGGAATTTCAGGGTTGCGGATAGTAGTTAGGGCACAACGCTAAGTGAATTGCGTTTGTCTGCAAGCAACGGTGACCACTTTATGTTAAGTGCTGTCTGTTAAATGTAGGTAATTACATACATATGAGTAGGTACTGGTGTATTGTTTGTATCGTCTGTGGTCGCGTGTTTTGAGTAACGTTGGGGTAACTTACTAAAAAAAGTTGTGAGACAGTGAACTTCAAGGCTATTGCGTAACACACAGTGGGAATCGGTTTCATTTTGACAGTTCAACAACATTCATTACGCTATTTACGTTGTTGAGCAGACAAATTTTTCGAACTTAAGAAGCAATGGATCAGCAATTTGCTTCAAAATGATTCAGATTTTGATTGATAGTGTGTTACGCAATTAGGGTGCTGACTGCAGTTGCGTTACCAATCAAGATATTTTAAGTACTAGTGTGGCTTCGCTCTCCTCAGTGTGTATTCCTTTGGTATTAACCCGTCAAATGTTCGGCTACTAGAAGCCGTTTGCATGTCAGCGCTCAACGGTTTTTACGATTTTATTTATTGTTGTTTCTAGAGTATTTTGCTTATGAACCTACAGGGTTCATACGACATTAGAGAGGTTAAAAATTAATGGGAACTTGAAGTCATAGTATGTTGATAAGAAATTATTCCACTGAGAGTTGTTCATGTTATTATAACTAAGTAAATTTTATTAGCACATCTATTAGATCAATACTTAAATGAACAAAAAAAATAGTGCGATTCACGAACTCTCTCGTGTCTGAGCAAACACTGAAACTTGAAAGAACGTAATATAATAACATAACATCACGCCTGCATTCCCCGAAGGGATAGGCAGAGTTGTACCTATACCATCCACATTCCGCCAGTTATATTTAAGTCCCATGTAATATGGGGCGAGCCTATTGCCATCAACTGAGCACAAATCCAGACTCCGGGCTGCTACTGAGAAATTCTAGATGGAAAAACCCTGAAAATAAAAACTTGAAAGAAATACAAATTAAATAGATTTTCTAGTCAATAAAACATGAATTACAGTTAATTTTCCACAGACTTTAATTACTGAAATAACAAGTAATTGGTTGAACCATTTCAAAGTTCCCATAAACCAAAATAAGAAGGTAAGTTACCTTCTTAATCAAAACTAAAGTCGTGCGAGTTGGATTCGCACACGATAGATTCCGTACCACCGTACAATATATAACACTACGTTTTTTTACTTCAGTTAAAAAAAAACACGTTTTTGTATCATTTATTTTATTTTTATTATTAATTTGTTGTTATAGTGGAAATAGAAACACACAATCTGTGAAAACTTCTATTGTCTACTAATTACGGTTCATGAGATACAGCCCGCTGACATACAGACGAACGGATGGACAGACAGCGGAGGTTTAGTAATAGGGTTCCGTTTGGCATCCTCGGGTACAGAACCCTAAAAAGGATGAAAGCAAGTTACAAATATGTATTACGTTACCTGATAAACATTAATTAGAAAATAAGAGTTCTTATCAAATCTTAAGCCCTGTTTTGAGAGAAAGTTCTAAGCCAAATTCTATGTTAGGTTATCCTTAAGATAAGACTGTAAGAATCTATACATATAAATAAAATTGAAGTGACTGTTTGTAATGTCAAAATAACAGCATTTTACTAAATGTATATGAAACACTAAAACTACTTATAACAAGAAACCATTTTTTTAAATTTTTGTCTGTCTGTCGGTCTGTTTGTTCCGAATAATCTCCGAAACGGCCTAACCGATTTTGACGGGACTTACACTGGCAGATAGTTGCTGTTATAAGGAGTAACTAAAGCTACTTTTATTTTAAAAAAAGAAACAGGGTTCCGCGCAAAAATTAAAACTAAAACCCATGACATTGTGAAAAAAAAGTCGGATTTGAATATTTTTTTTGTTTGCATTTGTTAGCCCATTTCTCAAGGATGGTTATAGGCTATTTAACATCACGCTACAACCGTTAGGAGGCGAAGAAAAAGAAAAAGTCAGAAACAACGCTAAGCGAAAACGAAGCAATAGCGCGAACGGGCGATTTAATGCGGCGGACGAGGGAGGTTTATTAAAATGTGGCTGTTATTTTAGTATATTCATATATTGTGTATCTTACAACCACCACACAAATGAAGTCGCGGGGCACAGCTAGTATTTTATAAGAACCTAATTAAAACTTTCGTATGTTTATATTATTTTAAACATGCTTAAAGTATGTATTTTGAATACTTCTTACGAAATACTTTGTTGAGAACTTTATGATTTACATTTCGTATTAAAATTATTTTGTTTTGGACAGTACTTACGGAGAAAGATAGATTGTTTAATAACACTAATATCTTTTTCTACGACTTATTAATATTTATTGACTTGCAGAACACACTCGTATTAATCAATTCGTCTATAATCGGACCCTGTTATCATCAGAGAGGAATCATTTAATTTGTTAGTTGTAATTGCATTTTTATTTAAATCAATATCGTGTAAATTAAAGTTATGATACCTTCTTGAGACAAGACATGGCATAATCTATTAAGGGATACAAATAGATTACGTTATACGTTCAAAGAAAAACCTATTATTATAGCCTTTATATATCCGGAGGTACCTACTTATTTTGTAGTGAATTACTACATTACACCTATTCCGAAAAGTTATTATTTATTTCAGCTTGGTAATGGCCACGATATTTCGCGAAGATAAATTCAGGGAAATGTTTTTTTCCTGTTTGTGTACGTGATCCGAATATACATACCCACATACCTTTGGGCATGGAAGAGAATATTATGATAGTAAATATGAGCATGTACAGAGGCAACACATTAACTACCCGAAACTGTTAAATTTTCCCAATCAACCTTGAACCTAATGCTTTAGTGATAAAGTTGAAAATCTATTAAAGAAATTTGACAGATTATAGTAGCTTGATGTGCTGGTATCTGTACATAAGTATAGGAAACATTAATTTCTAGTGTTCCATACCCGAAGGGTACCGATACGGAACACTATTACTAAGCCTCCGCTATCCATTCATCCGTCCGTCTGTCTGTCAGCGGGCTGAAATCTCATAAACCGTAATAGGTAGGCAGTTGAAATTTTTAGATTGTGTATTTATATTGCCGCTATAACAAAAAATAATAAAAATTATAAAGGCTTGGCTTTAATATGCTCGCCCCCTATTACATGGGACTTAAACATAACTGGCGAAATGTGGGTGTACTATAGGTACACCTCTGCCTAACCCTTCGGGGAAGAAGGGCGTGATGTTACGTTATGTTATTTAATAAAAATTAAATAAAGTTAAATATTCCCCATAGGTACTTTTGATTTTGAATTTTTTTTTTCTTACTCATGTGGGCTGTCATTATTTAGAACTCATCGAGTAGAGTACAAATATAATTTTTCTTTTTATTTCCAAAAATGAAGAAATAGGAGGCCGCAAAAGTTGTCAGTTTTAGACCATTATAATATACCAATATGAATAATATAATATATTATAATAGACCATTGAAATACAAAGTTATCTTTGCGATTGTTAAATTTAGGATGTTTCTTCGTATAGTTTTTTTTTTAATATGTAGTGTTAAATATTGTACGGTGGTACGGGATCCTTTGTGCCCTAGTCCGATTTACACTTAGCCAGTTTTGTCTCATATGTACAAAATTGCTTGTAAAGTTAGGAATCTATCTATCGCACGTAGGATTGAAAGCTTACGCTTCGATAGTTGGATCATTACTGCATGAAATTCCGAAAGTCCGATCCTGTATGGAGTAAAGCAGCCACCTTTGGGATGGCTCGGCCAAATACCAACTTGCCGCGCTTGACTTGGTGGAACGCAGAGCTAAGAGGCTCATTGGCGACGTAAGACTGGTGGATGCCAAGCTTCACAGCTTGGCTCATCGCCGCAAGGTTGCCTGCTTGTCGGTCTTCTACAGATTATACTTCGGGGAGTGTGCTCAAGAACTCCACGACCTCATTCCGCCGGCCCCCTTCTATCAGCGGACATCTAGACGCACTGCAAGTTACCATCCTTACCTAGTTGCTATCCCACCAATTCGCACTAAGCGTTTCCAAATGTCTTTTGTGATGCGCACAGCAAAAGAGTGGAACTCTCTGCCTGCGTCTGTGTTTCCGAACGCATACAACCCCGATCTCTTCAAAGTGAGAGGGAACAGGCTTATTCTGGGTAAGGTCGCTCCATCGTCGACTTTGTCTCTGTCATCTCTGACCTAGACTAGAGTCAAGAACAAACCTATCTCAAATGAAAAAAAAATGAAACATAATTTAATGAAGACTGCATTAATCTGTAGCGTCCAAATTTTGTCAATTATCTTGGAATGGAAAATTATTTTCTATTGGTCTAATTTTATTAATAATAATATAAAGTTTGCATAGTACGCACAGGGATAATCGTCGGTTGGTGCCTCATTTCCATTGAAAGCGTCTAACGGGCCTCTGCGAGTTGGCTTCAGCCCCTCATATGCCTTCCAAAAGTCCGGGACCCTAGGGTCCCGAGAAATATCAAAAATATAAAGTTTGAACTAAAAGGTAAAATACATACCTAAACAGAAACAACATCACGCCTGTAATCCCCGAAGAGTTGGGCAGAGGTGTACCTGTAGTATACCCACATTTCGCCAGTTGTGTTCAAGTCCCATGTAATAGGGGGCGAGCCTACTGCTATCATCCGGGCACAAATCCAGACTCCGGGCTGCTACTGAGAAATTCTAGATGGAAAAACCCAAAAGCACTTTGCCCGACCCGGGAATTGAACCCAAGACTGTGCATGAACACAGTAATAGCGCTTGCGACCACTAGACCAATAAGGCAGTCAAGGTAAAATAATTATTTCTAATTAGACCCAAGTTATTTTTGAAATGGTTTTATAATCTGATGCCAATTAATTCAAATGACACGCTTGATGAAATGGTAGTCCTTGTCTAGATTGAAAAGCAATTTTACAAAGAAACTTACTTTATTCTGGCTTGCACATGTTACAGACTCCTGCAAGCGATTCTAAACGCGATAACTTTATCACAGAAGCATTCCAGTTACAAAGATCAGAACAACAATAAAACACGAAAACCGAACTTCACGTACAAAGGAAACAGAAATAACAAACGATAAATTCTTTAAATCCTTGTATAGAAGTCATGGACTCAGATAGGTTGCGTTGTACAGAAGGTAGGCTCAATACAACGGGCGAAAACAGGCGCACGCACATATAGACGCGTACGTACGGCGATCTCAAACGAATGCCAGTCACGAGTGCGCTTGTATTAACTGTCCGTCAAGCGTGACAATGTGTGCGTGCGTTTTATGAAGCCGACCTTCTGTACAGTATCTATTCCGTGTCCTTATATAGAACTCATGAATCTTCGTATCGTATCGCCCCAGTGATTTCGTGTAAGGCAGCTAAATACGGTTTACCTCTAGCGCCTTAGGGATCCACCGGCTTTATACCTTTACAAATTGGTTGGTTAATACCGTTGTCAGTACGTGGTTTTAATTCGTAGGGGGATTTTGTTTCTTAATTAGAACAGGTGGCTCTGTATACAGGTTTGCGTGGCAATCTGTTCTTGGAGTGATTCATTACAGCAAGTTAAGGTTATTTAGGGTATTTTGCGGTGGTAATGTGTTAGGATTTTGTATTTCAACAGTCGCTTTGATTGATTTAGTATAAGTGATGATGTAATCTTCGCCTAAGTTCTCTAATGCAATGGTTTCAGTCATTTGTTATTCTGTTTTTTATAGCTGATAAGGACGAAAGAATGAAATACTTTGGTAAACCAGGTACCCTCCGTGAGATTGTCAGTAACAAAAAGGCGTTGATGACCTTCCTTGAGGAGCTGGGCTGGATCAAATGATCGATTTTCCCACCCGTACGCAAAAAACGAGCTTGGACGTGGGATTACGGACACCAGCCCGTTTTAATACTAGCTGAAAATTAAAAAAAGATTCAGTATCAGGTCATAATTATTGTAAGCTATTTATTTAGATGCTGTTGCGTGTACTTAACTGGCCCATAATAGTATTTAAATAAACATTTAAAATGGAAGTTGAAGTTAAATTTTCACTTATTTATTTATTGTAATATACACAAATCTTAATTTTTTCAGCATAAAAAATGTTTTATTCAATCGTTTTTTCTTAATATTACGAACAAATTAGACATGCCTCCTCTTATCGACACAGATTCTAGCATAATTTTTCAGATAACAGTACGCACAGTTCAAATAAACATCTCCAAACAAGGGGACAAAGGTTCAAGGTTGGATAGAGGACGCTAGTCATTAATCTTCCCTTTTCCGACCCTCAGAAGGACTTGATATAAATACGCGACTTGTGATAAGCGTCCTTTGATACTTTAGAATTATTATATTTTTAGTTTTTGATATTCAGAAAGTCAAGAGTGTATCTATTTATTTATATATTATATATACTTTCTTGTACACCAGATTATACATTACTTATAAATAAATTATAAACTACGAAACATACAATTGGCGGCCTTATCGCATACCGCGATCTCTTCCAGGCAAACTTGGAATGCACAGTGATTTTCTGGACATAAAATGGGGTTGTTCTTGGTGCAAATAAAATAAAGTATATAAGTACAATATATTATAATAGATACACAGATACATACATACTAATAATGTAAGCGAAGAAAATAAAAGACGACTATCAGCCAGCAACGAGAACAAAATCACAACAACAAGTAATGTTCCTTCACGAGTCGTTTAAACACAGGCAGGGATTGCGCGCGCTGTGTACTACTGGAGGTGGGTATACCTCTGCCCAAACCAATCTGGAAAACAAGCGTGATGTTATCATGTTATGTTATGTGTATTATGTACACGTGTGTCGTAATATGTGATTTCAATTTATGTTTTCAAATCAATAATGGATTGTTATTTATTTTTCTTTTTCTTTCGTGTTAGAACGAGTTGTAAGACAATAGCTTAAGCGATGATGAACAAAAAGATACATAAGTCTGTTGGGTTGTGGTAGTTAACTCCGTACACCGATTTGTCGTGAAGGTTTGTAAGTTCAGTTAGTATAGAGAAACACGTTCCGCTAAGATGCACTAAGTAGTTGAGTTTATTTAAGTAAGTAACAGTACTAAGGAAGGCGATTACTTCTCTAAGTTGTTGATAGCTACACAGTTATAAGTTCACTATATTATTTAAACAACAATATTATTTAGACAAGCTACGTTGGAGCGTCGGGTGTGGGTCGATCGTAACGTAATCATTTTTATTTTTTATTCAGTTTATTATCAAATACGGTTTTGCAAAGAATTTTGTGTTTTATAATATACTTATTGTTTATTTTATTCATTTATTTTATGTCCGTAGGTGTGTCCGTGGCATCACAGTGGGCCCTGTCAGAATATGCCCAGCCTTTTTGGCCTCGCACATGTCTTCTTTGTTTTTTTTTTTTCTTTCCTTTTGTTTTATTTGTGTTTAAGATAATGTTAGTTTTAATGTTCATTTTATTGTTGAATTTTCTGTGCGTGTCCCAAATAAAATATTTTTCTTTCTTTCTTTCTTTCTAAATTCGTTAGTCATGTTGTTTTATTATGCTAAATTGTGACGCGCATCTTTAGTCTAAAGTAGGTTACAGAGTAAGCACAAAAATGTACGGCGATGACACCGTACAACAGCAAACGTCTAGATAAGGGGTCTCCAAACTACGGCCCGTGGGCCAGGTCCAGACCGCGCCGTCGATATCTTACGCTACGATGAGCTAGCTAGGTCCTGGTCCTTGGGGGCTTTACTATAGGACTTAGTCCGTCCCTTGGGCTAAAAAGTTTGTGCGACCCATGTCTAAATAATTATTATAAATCTAATTCTTGTTGTATTTATGAAATAATTCAGTACTTTCTGTTTATCTTATTCAGAATTATTTACAAACTGGCGAAGCAACGCGCCCCTGCTTCGTACGGTCTTACAACTTGACAAAACATCGAGGTTTCTTTGTTATATGTAAGTTTGATATTAATGTGTTGCGCACAAACCTTCCAGAATAGATTCTCTAACTAAACGATGGTGAAAATCACACCAAAATCCGTTCCGTATGTAGTTTAGAAGAACAGCGCGGTCATGCAGACAGACACGAAAAATGACTTTAATTTATAATAATATTATATAATATATATAGATAAAAATGCTGCGCATAAATCAAATCATCAAAATTAACGAGCAAAATTCACAATCAATGTTATGTTATTTTATCGACACTACGAGTAAAAAAATATAATTATTTTCATCAATTTACAAGCCAAAGTACCCAGTAACGGATATTTCCTTAATAATACAAAACATTTATTCATAGATGGATCTTTACGAGTTTTAACGAGAGCATCTTTCCTTTATTATATTTTATTTGTTTGGAAAATAAAGAGAACAATGCACCGGGATCATTAAAGTATATTTTAACAAAATAATGAAAGGGTAAGAAAATGTTCTTTTCTATGTTTGAATGTAATGAAGTCGTTTGTATTCATAACGTGGAAAAGAATGGTTGTAAATGAAATTAATGATGGTGGAATTAAACATACCTACCGTTGTTTCATGAGAATTAGATATTTATCTTTGATTAGAGATTGAATGTTAAATTTCCGTGGATGCGTGACCATCTTTACATACCGTGCCTCAGAAAGCACGTAAGCCGTTGGTCCCGGCTGTCATTCGTGGATCTTTGACAGTCTTTACGGGTCGTCAGAAGCCCAAAATTCTGATAACCAGTCTTACCAAGGGGTATCGTGTTACCCAGTAACTGAGTTGTGGAGGTCAGTTAGGCAGTCGCTCCATGTAAAATACTGGTATTCGACATCCGATTAAAATGGATGCTGTTCCCAACATAGTTGTGAGAAGGGTAGGCAGATGATGATGATGATATTAGAAATTGAATATTAAAATAAGAAATTGAGTGCGACTTGATTTTTTTGGCGAGTTGTTTGTGGAAAAGGTCATCAGCCGAATGTATGATCTATTTAGTTAAAAAAAGTCTCAAACGCTTACTGTAAACTTACACTGAGGGCCTGATCAATCAGAAGCATTATAAATTAATCAGGTTCTTTATAAAATAATCTGCTTAAAGGACAAGGACAATTAAATATGTGAAATAAGCTTTTAATCTGAACCCATCCGAACACGCCATTAGGCAATTTATCTGTAAAAAAATATAGGATTAAGATGACTGTATTGAACTATTTGTAAGAAAGAAAGAAATAAAGAAAGAAAATACGGGCATATGCGGTAAACATGATGCAAATAAAGAACACAAACACGAAAATAATAGGTTGGAGGAAAATATGCGTCACATCCACGCAATACGGCCATCGCGCAGCATAATGCTGCGACCCTATGCTAGACTTCTGTCTCGCATAGGGTCGCATAGGGTGGGGTTCTCCCCAGCGCAGGTTTTCAGCGACAGCTGGCGTTGAGAAACGAATTGAAAGCAACAAGCTGACAATTTCTAAATCTAATAAGTACAACAATTTTTAAGCAAGAGACTTTTTTATTAGAACGGTAGATCCGTTCTAATAACAAAACTTTCTTGTCATTTACTAAGTTTAAAACTGTCAAAGTAATACTATTGCCACAATTGAAACTCAACAGTCATAAGCCAGTTATAAATAATTGGATATCTTGTTAGGAAGTTTATACTCGGTAACTCGAAGAATAGTTTTAGTTTAAACTGATTATAACCGATGTAACTGTGTCGAGTTAATAGCTGTTATTAACTACTAGTTCAGTGGACTTCGATATATTTTAAAGAAGTATCAAGTAACGCACTGTTGAGTTAAAGCTATAAAAAAAAATAAAGAAAAAAATGTGACTTGAAATAGTAAAGTTAAATTGATTCTATGAAAAAGTTGTAAATCCGAAAAAAATTGTGAGGGCTTTTTTCAAGTCCGAGACTAGTCGGGGTATCCCGAAACCAAATGGGGGAAAAATAATAAATAAACAGCTTTAAAGATTTTATCTTTAAAATACTAAAATAATACCAATCGATCATGGTTAGCAGAACAATCATAATAAAGATGTGACAAGTTTTTATGCAAAACATAGGTTGAATCACTGAAAGGACAGTTTATACGATATCACTTTAAATAAAAACTTATTTCAGTTATCACAATAAAATATAACAAAAGGGGATGTAAGTGCAGTGAGCCGGAACCGGAACATTCCACCAACGCGTCGTAGCACACGTAGCGGGGAGCACGTGTAGTCACCTACGGCGCTACGGTGCGGTGCTACGGTGCTACGACAATATGGTGCTACGCGCTACGGCGTTGCACTGCAAAATACTATTTTCTGAATAGGTTTATGCTGTAAAGTGGGTCGATGTTTTCTTTGTTTGAGTTTCAATTGCTATTATTGATAATATAATTGTTCTAAAGACAAAACCTAAGCGTGGTTTAAAAACCACAAATTGCACAGACTTCTTCAGTACCATTTAATAATATGGAATTAAAACGCAAAATACAAAGAGGTAAAAAATCAAGAACAAGCTTGTCCATTTAGATTAGTGTACTCGTTTCAAGCTTGGCTGAGAAGCAATTATTGAAATAAAACTAAAAGAAACTTTGTACAACGCATTTTCCACATAATATTCGTACCACTGTACAGCTTGCGTTTCCAATCTAAATTTTAATAAAACCTCCATGTTTCTGAATAGCTTTCACGTTCCCAGTAACAGCTTTCGAGTCAATGGTAGAAAAGTTCGAGCGGCAATGACCACAATTTCTTCACGACACACGAACGAAGTTGCACGGTCTCATTTTTTCTAGGTCCGCTTCAAAAAGCTATTATTGGTAACATCGTGCGTCCCAAATTGAACACTTCAGTTACTTTCAGCATTCGGAGTTTCATAAAGCGTTGATAAGGTTGACTGGTGCAAGTGAATTGATTCGATTTGATAGATATATTATAAAAAGAAACGGGTATAAGTTGACCAGAATAAAACCTCTGAAATCGAACCACATATTTTGATAATTTTGTATTTTGTAATTTAGGAGGCTCGTGGCCTAAATAACAGCCGCACGGGTCGATCAAAGGTTAAGCTACGCTTCCACGGTCGGTTCACGGCCCATCCATTACATATCGAGACCCCTCCGTGTCTCTAAAATCACGTTAAGCAGTTGGTCCCGGCTATCATTCGAAGATCTTTGACAGTCGTTACGGGTCGTCAGAAGCCCAAGAGTCTGACAACCAATCTTACCAAGGGGTATCGTGTTACCCAGTAACTGGGATGTGGAGGTCAGAGAGCCAGTTATTTAATGTAAAATACTGGTATTCCAACCAAACCAAATGCAGCCATTTGGTTTGACTGAAAACCGACCCCAACATCTTTGGGAACAGGCTAGGCAGCTGGATTTTTTTTATAATTTTACAATTGATAATAATCATAATTTAACTAGCTGTTTTAAAATCGAAGTTACAGAGAGCGACGACCTTAACCAGCAATTTTTGTCTGAATTTTGAGATTTTTCAGCAATTTTTTACCAACACCTAGCCTTGTATGTAATGAAGCACGCAGCTCTTCGTTTTATAATTAATTCCCGTCACGTATGGCCCTAAAAGTACTTTACCTGTCATGTCACGAATATACTTGTAGTACCGGTACCACACATGCACAGGTACACAAATATGCAATATATGTATCGTACGTATGTGTGCGTGTATATGTGTGCTACATAAATACATTAATTTCATTGCGCTCGTGATATTGACGAGCTTCCCAGAATTTCAATGAGTAGATTTCAAAACACGGCTCTTGTCGATGATGATATTTATTTATTTCATTACAGCATGAAATTGCGTTGTTTGCTTCTTAAAAGTTATTAGGTGAGTTTTGCTGTGGTAAAGTAAATGTTTTTAGCAACTTTTCAACAATAAACCTTCGTAGTCATGAAGGGTGTTCAACAAATTATCCCAAGAACGTTTCTTCTTTCGAAGTCCTTTCAAATGTCTTGTCTGTTGTCATTGAAAATCTTATGCTCATGATGAAGGTTCTGTGTAATTAACCAAATCAACATCATTATGTATATCATTGTTTATATATGTTTTGTATGCACGCATTTCTGTGACAAATAAACCATTTTTGTTTTTTCTTCCTTCTTTTTTTTTCTCAGGGATCACTCAGTATCCTAAAAGATCTACTTACAGAAATTAATATACTTTCATTTCATTTCTATCTCAATTCATCCATATCCATTTATCTCTATTGACTATGCTCAGTATTAAACTCGTTAAGGCCCTGTCACCAACACATATTTACTGCCTCGCGCCCTGTAAAACAATCCGGTACCCACTATCCGTCTACTCTCTCATAGTGGTGTAAAACACTGACAGTGTCCTAACGATGATTGGTGTCTACAGTGGAAACCAGTCTGTGTCTACCTAACTTTAGAGATGCAACTGTAATTAAAACTGCGGCCTTTGATCATTACACACAAAAGCGATACTTACGTACTATTGGATCTTAATAAATCATTATGATTATCAGCTTATTATTCGCGTGGAAGACGTAAGATACACAGTATACTGTAATAACAGCCACATTTTAATAAAACTCTCTCGTCCCCCGATCCGTCGCGTTGCATCGCCCGCCCGCGCTATTACTTCGTTTTCGCTTAGTGTTCTTTGTGACTTTTTCTTTTTGCTCGGCTCCTAAGGGTCATAGCGTGATGTTAAATAGCCTATAACTATCCTCGATAATTGAGCTACCAAATGCAAAAAGAATTTTTCAAATCCGACTTTCTGTTCACAATTTCATGGGTTTTAATTTTTTTGCATGGAACCCTAATTATTTTCTAAACTTAAAGTACTCGTATCATAAGTTACTTCCCGTAACATCAGCTATCTGCCAGAGAAAGTCTCGTCAAAATCCGTCCAGCCGGTTCGGAGGTGAGCCAGAACAAGCAGACAGACAGACATACAAAAATTTTTTAAATTGCTTTTTTGTTATAAGTACCGTATATACTTTCTTATACATTTAGTAAAAAGTTGTTATTTTGACATTACAAACAGAGACTTCAATTTTATTTATTTGTATAGATTACCTATAAGAGTAGGGGAAGACCAAACAAACGATGAATGGACTGTGTGAAAGATGATATGGCTAACGAAGAAAGGGGGTGACTACTACTAAGATGACTATATAAGAGAAGTGTGGAGGAAAAATACATGTTGTACCGACCCTAAATAAATTGGTAAAAGGGCAAGAGAATGATGATTATATTAATGACCTACAAGTTTGGTACATAAAAAAAAACTTTTAATGCTTTGAAGGACATTATACCGCCATAGTAGTAAGGACAATAAAACTTATATCGTATCTCATTTGCGTCCCGCTAAGTGTTAACTATCAAATGTATGTGTTGTCATCAATCTACTTCAAAATGAGCTATTTACGTACCGATAATGTTATCTTATTTAAGATTGTTAGGTACTTGTCATGTTGCATTAATGTAAGTAGTTACCACAAATATAGTTAATGAGTGATAACAAAAGAATAAAAAAGCTCATAAACATTGTCCTCTTAATGATAACCGAGAAGTATATCAATGAAGCAGCATCAAAAACAAACCCAGAAAGTACTATCCAGCGACCAGAAAAAAAAAAAAAAATCATAACTAAACCAATTGAAAAGAAAGTAGAAAAAAATCCTTTCAAAACGTTTCAAAGGGGACCGAGAGTATTACTCCTTCAAGTACTTGTGCGATATAATAACTCTTACCTTTTTATAGTGCTTGCTTCATTTAAGTGTTCGCCTGCCGGAAGAACTGGGAATTTCTTCGACATCCTTCCATTTGGAGATGCTCCAAAAGCTTTTATATATCGAACTGGCCTTAAATGAAGTGCAAGTGCTATTTATTATTGTGTTTCTAGACAGATATTGTCTGGTTTCTGAGGTTCAAGACCGTACGAAAAGTATTTTTAGGTAGTTGGAACGTTCTTTGCTGTAAATCGAGGTATTTTCAGGAGATTGTAGTCATTCAGTTGCTTCACTAAATGTATTAAAATGCATTGATATTGTTTTATGATTTAAAAATCAGCACACACACAGCAGATTATGTTCAATTTTTTCGTAATGAATACAAAGTTTGATACTTTCTCACGTCACAAATCTTCAAAATAACTAATATAAACAAACAATAGCAAATATCCTGTTACCGAAAAGACTGTTACTAATAACCTTGTCAGATTCCAACACAGCAAAACAAACAGTTGATCACTTGTGTCAAACACATTGTACAGTAGCACAAACTTTATAAATGTCGACAAGCTTATCCGTACTCGTCATGGCGGCGCCACTTGCTAAGGAAAGACTGTCAAATCCAGTACATTTCATTTTAGTTCTATTTTCCGCCACACGCATGTATAAGTGTGTCTGTATGTTAATGTCGACGTCATTCACGCGGGTGTCGCGAACGACCAGTGATTATCGTAAATGATGTCTTTTGTTCTGTTAATTTATGTTTTTATTTCGACGTTTTTAATGTACGCTTGTTCGTAGATGGGTCGTTTGTCTTCTGGATTGTGAAACAGGCCGTCCCAGTGTAATTTTTCAGCCTTATTGTTTGTAGTTGGTTCTGAAATAAAACAAAAAAAAAATTACAAGAACAAATTACTCAAGTTTACTTCAAGTTTTTGTACATGGTTCCTTACCGTAGTTGGTTCTGAAATAAAACGGAAGAATTTACAAGAACAAATTACACAAGTTTACTTAGTCTTTTTGAACATGATTTCTTAGCAAAGAAAAAGGTTGCGAATCTAACAAACTATTTGTGTGAAGATATTATGTCGTTGTATAAATAATTAAATCGATTTCAATAAATTGTGTTTTTAGGCCCACTTGCACGTAAATTCGGGTTAAATGATTAAATATAGAGTTTGTAAATTCAGAGTTAAATAAGTTACATTTTAACTCTTATTACGTGCAGCTCCACTAAAAATTAACACCGGGTTAGATAACTTGTCAATAGCAAAGAAAAAGAAATAAAATATGTACGTTTATTTGCGGTAAACATTACGCAAACAAGGAGCTGCTTATACACAAAAATGAAACAAGTTTGGGGAAAATATGCGATACATCCACGCAAAACGGCCATCGTTCAGCAAACAGTATAGTGAGTACAGTATAGTGATTATTGAGTTGGGAACATTGCAATTCAATCGACGAAACATAAAGTAGGATTGCAGTGCCTGTTATGTAAATGTCCGACCAAAAATGAATTCCATGGAGACAGTTTATTGATTGACAAAAACGTCAGATATGGAAAAATATGTTTTAAGTTCTTTTTTGTAATTTGTATTTATTTTTGTATGAGTTCATGAATATATTGCCTGCTGATACAGTACCGAATTTTCAGGACATCGAACAATATAAAATACAAAATAAATTATCAGCTCACCTCATAACGTCAATTTATTTTGACATTACCCAGAGTTTAGCGACGTAACTCTCCTACATCGGTGGGTTAAATATTTAAAAGTTTATTACTAGGTTTGCCTCTAACTCTTGGTGGCGCAAGATGAATTATTTGATTATCCCTGAGTTAGCTGTTAACTCCGAGTTATGTGGGATAACCCATGAACGCGCAAGTGGGCTTAAGCAATAAAAAGTAACTGGAAATGCAATATGGCAGACGTAAGACGTCAGGATGAGGTTAAGTTTTAATCTATTTCTCTTGTATAGGTTTGTTGTTCTTACATAAAACCTTGGATTTCTTAATGGAATTTTCATTCTAATGCCTGGTTTCCTCAGAGGGTCAGACAGACGTGTATAGTAACTCACATTTGGATAAATGTGAGTTTGTGTTAGTTTTTTATGATCCATTTTTATTTTTTCTATTTTCTGTGCTTGTCTCTATTTTTTCTTTTTTTTTCTATAACATGGAATTTAAATCATAACTGGATAGTTAGATAAGCACAAAAAATAGAAAAAATAAAAATGGATCATAAAAGACTAACAAAATATTCGATAAAAAGATCCGCCGTGTGAGGCCAAAAATCTCAGCATAATGATGTAATATTTAAAAAATAAATACAGCCACCGCTGGTATTCTGATAGGGCCCGCTGTGATGCCACGGATACACCTTCGGACATAGATTTAACCCACTAAGAATAGAAAATACCTATACAATGCAATTTCATGTCATTTTACTTGTAAAAATAAATAAAAAAATAAAAAATTGCCTTTATTTCCTGTGACCTTAATACATAAACAAGTTACAACATTACATACATGTATCGATTATCAGCTACCAGGTCAGGCTGTCTTGCGACATAGACTTGTCTCGTGAAAATTATCTCCAGCCGATTGGATTGTGCGATCGTTAACCGGTGCTGCAAAATTTCTGTTGGACTTAAAGCGTGATTCAGCATTTCATAATTTGTATTTAATCTAAGTTGATAACACAGGTATAAGTCAAATTGTTACTAATACTATGAGTCAAATTGTTACTTGAATAAATAATTGAATTATTATTATTATTTTATGTCTTTGACATTTCTCGGGACCCTGGGGTCTCCTGGGGTCCCGGACCTTTGAAAAGCGTGTGAGGGGCCGAAGCCAACTCGCAGAGGCCCGTTAGATGCTTTCAATGAAAATGAGGCAACAACCGACGATTATCCCTGTTCGCACTATGCAAGTGCACCCAAGTATAACCTATATCCTGCAATAGTCCTACACCAACCGGGGGGGTTGGTGTAGGACTATTGCAGGATATGGATACAAAAATAATTATTGGGCTATGGGTTTGAGTGGCTAAAGTAGACTGGTTATCTAAAACTATGGAAGGACTATGGCCCCTGCCTGACCAATGTTTTATAAATACAATACACGGGTAAAATGGCAGGCGGTGACTTGCACACTCAGTAATGGGCCCCCAGAAACGGTCGCTAGCACATAGTATCTTAGCGACAAGGGGGCAACATGTCCTGTGGTGCTTACCCCTACCAGCATCTTACTGGAATACTTCCTTCCTCCGAGCACGTGTGCTCTTGCGAATCTCTACTCAAGCCGGCCAATAAAGGCAAGAATGAGGTGGGAGGTCAGTTCCTCGTCAATGTTCACTCCAGCCGGCCAATAAAGGCAAGCCAGAGATGAGGAACATGACTTCTCCCGGGGGATAGGGTCCGTGGGGTCGCTACTGCCCAGCAGCTCGCCACATGCTGCCCTGCGGATTTCTGTATCTCTCTTGGTCTAGCTCCTCACCCTAGACCTGTTCCGACAAAGTAAACTCTACCGGCACAGACCTAGAGTTCGAAGCGCGCAAGCCCCACCACGACGTCAACGTAGAGATACGGCGGTGTATTATTATAGGTCACTATTTCCCTCCACTTATTCCTGTCCCAAGCTATTCTTCGCCCACCTTTTGGCAGATCATCCTCCCACCTTTTCACCCGTCTTCCTCTACATCTTTTCCATTCCTCGGCTACCATTCTGTGACTTTTTTGGTCAATTTTTCGGTCTTCGCTCTCATCATGCGGCCTGTCCATTTCCATTTAAGTATTCTTATTTTTAGACTAACGTCTGCCAATTTAGTGATGTTCCTATTTTTTGTAGCTTTCCGTTTGTCTTGCAGTCTTAGATTCATCATACTCCTCTCCATTGCTCTTTGACATACACAAAGCTTGTTTTCAATTTTTTTGTGACAATGGCCAAGTCTGGCAGCCGTACGTGAGACATGGATCGTGAGACGTGAGACATCGATTAGTTGTACTAATCTCAAATATCTTCGTTGTTTCAGGTTACGGCATCATTCCTCTCAAGATTCCCTCATCGCCAGCTACTCATTGCACGCTGCATACGACAGTCGGCTGCGTTGGCAATGACGACTGTACTGCCAAGAGTCACAGCGTAATACGTCTGCTTGGACCCGTGAGGGACGTAATCGTTCGTCCCGCTCGACATCACTACCGGCCAGGGGAGACAAGTAAGTGAAATCATTTAGAATAGAATAGAATACTCTTTATTGTACACCATAAAAATACACATAGAGATATAAATACATAACATCACGCCTTGTTTCCCCGAAGAGTTAGGCAGAGGTGAACCTATATAGTACACCCACATTTCGCCAGTTATGTTTAAGTCCCATGTAATAGGGGGCGAGCCTATTGCCATCAACCGGGCACAAATCCAGACTCACACAGTACAGATATAAATGTAGAAATTTTATACATAGGGTGACACAATGGGCGGTCTTATCGCTAAAAGCGATCTTTTACAGACAACCTTTGGATGGATTAAATGGAGAAGGCGAGACAATACTGTAGGTAGCCAGTGGTGAACCAGTTATATACACAATAAATACATACATACCATACGTATGTATATATATATATATATATATATATATATATATATATATATATATATATATATATATATATATATATATACAATATTAAACATGAAACAGGGACAGGTAACTTTAAACATTTATTTATATTATCACCTACAGAAAAAAGAATCTGCTGTTCCTTACATTTTATGTTCGCATATCTCGTTAAAATGTAGGGAACAGAAGATTTTTTTTCGCGATTTCAGGGTTGGTCCCTTAATAAAAGTTGTTTGTTATCATGAGTTCAATCAAGTGTTTAAGTATCGGCCACTAATTACCAGTCACCCTATATACCTAAGCATTAATCAACAGGTAGGTGAATACTCAGTACATTGACAAATGTGGTTATGAATTAAGAGTTGACAGAGTGATTATGACCCACCGGTGACTAATTTTGCCGTCCGAGTATTGACATAGGACACACTCCGAATGTTTGCTTACATATAATAGACATTGAAAAATCACCGATGCCAATGTTTTAAACCGTGACCTATATTACTCGTAAATTGAACCTGTTTGACTTGATTTATAGCCCTTTCACAGTTATTTAACCTATGGCAGCAACCTTATAACAAAGATCATTTTTCTTGACTCGTTTTAAATAAACAGAACTGAATAAGATTTCTATTTATTTTGAAACGACTTCAAAAAAGGAGGAGGTTATATTATGTTCGTCTGTGTTTTTTTTCTTACGTTTGTATGTTAATCAATTTTTTTTTGTTAATTTTGGACCGATTTTGAAGATTCTTTTTCATTTGGTAGAGCAAGCTTGCGCTTTGGTTCCATTTAAATTTTAACTTTGCTTGGGTAGTCATTAAGTTAGCTTCGATAATGAGTATTTAATTCACTTTTTGTATCTTGATGATGTTATAATACTTCCAGCACGCGTAGCATGACCACCATAGAAACGGGTTTTGTAAACGGAAGAATAGACAAAATGACACATCCTTAGAAATCTTTCTACAATCTGTCATTTGGTCTATTCATCCGTCGACAAAACCCGATGGTCATGCTACGCGTGCTGTCATTGTTGTTAACATAGCAAGTAGTGGCATATGAATGACTGTGGGTAGGTACTGTAACTAAAAAGAGAAAAATAAAAACTTTTTTACAAAAAAAAAAATGACCACAGACGAAAACAAACGCTACAAAGTATAAAAATAACATAAAATTTCGAAAGTCAAAGACACCAACTTCCAAAATTAAAGTTATTATTCACATTGTAGTGTTGTTGTTAGAAGTCGGTTGTTTTTATTACAAAAACTTGGTACCTATTCTTCCGTGGCAATGGCGTGGCAATGAATGGTTCAATGGCTGAGCTACATTAGTAAGCAGGCAGAAAAAAGAAGAAAAAAACAACGCCTCTAGTGGCATATGTAACGGTTAGTTATTTTTATTTATGACTTAAGAGTACGTCAAAGGTGACAACAGTATACAGCCCATTATGAATTTATCATTTAACAATTTTGACTGTGATGCAAAATCAGAGAGTACCGTGAAAGGACTAAGTCAATTGATTGTTATTATGCGACGCTTAGATATTACTCTTGAAGTTACTACCCTAAAATAGGTACGTGAAAATGCTTTAACGGTTCGTCTTTATAGTCACTATGAAGGAAATTATAATATCCTCATTAAGATTCTGACGACGTTCATAAAAATCCCTAATTTTCCTCACGCCCAAAAATTACATTCAGAATAAAAATAAATAAACTTTACGGCTACCTTTTATACGTCCATTTCGGCAAAAAAAAATTGATTACATATTCATATTTAAAGTCTTTCAACATTAAATTCGTTAAAACTCGTAAATTCTTCTCTCGAATTCCCCAGTTTTGGAATTTTCCTTTCCGAATATATCTGTTTAGGTATAACACTTCAGATATTTTTCCTCCATAAAACAGACAGTACAAATGAGTTTTGTTTTATTTTAAAGTTTACAGCCCATAAAATGGTAGAACTCGGGCGGTCGTACGGAATTTAATGGTATTAACGCTTAGCTTATACCAATAAACACTGAAAACTTGAATGAAAATGGTGTAGGTACAGGAAAGGAAGGGCTCGTTTTAACGGAGCCTAATTATGTTAGTGTTAATTGCATTAAATAAGGTTTCTTTTCTTTTGAATGGTATTTTAGTGAACAGTAATTACGTAAGCCCGGAGTCTGCATTTGTGCCCGGTAAATGGCAATAGGCTCGCCCCTTAACACATGGGACTTAAACATACCTGGCGAATTGTGGGTGTGCTATAGATACACCTCTGCCTAACCCTTCGGGGAAACAAGGCGTGATGTTATGTTGTGTAGTAAGTACGTAAATAACTTTCTAATACTAAGTGATATCTGGTCTTTTATCTGATCCTATAATTTATTGCAATTAGACCCAAATCTCGGATTCCTGTAAAGTAAATGTTGCTTTGAAATGGAAGCAATGTTCTTCGCAAAGTCGTTTCTGTTATCTACGGATATGTATTCAACCAAACGTAACGAGCTGTTAAATCAGCTTCTGATAATCCAAACCTTTCAATATCTGTAACATACAGCTGAAAACCAAAATAACCTGTTATTACTTACCTACATACCCAATTTTACAACCAAACGAAGCAAAACGAGTATATAAGGAACTTAGCAGGTGACGTTCTGTAGTTTCTGCCTACCCCCATGGGAAGAAGGTGTGAGTTTATGTACTTATACCTAACTTTATACAACAAAAATAAAAACACAAACACGTCCAACATCCACAATTTAGTAAATACAGCCACGAATCGATGCACTATTTACACGTACTTAGAGCACCCGACGTTTACACGATTTAATACTCGCATTCGACTCGTTGAGTGTAAATCTGACTATTTATGTTTGTGCATACACTTGACACGGTTAATGCAGTGGGATGTAGGTTACACTGACATCTGTAGGATAAATATGGAATCATAGTTACTTCGTGTAGGTAGTTGATTTTGTAGTTTATTGGAACGAAGTTCTTTTACGCGGCTTGTGGTAGGAGTAAACTGGCAGAAATCGTCACGCGCAAAAGCGTTCATACTTGTATGCCCCTCCATGCGACTCTTCTTTTGAATTCGAATTTGGTCAAAATGAAACTGATGGATCTAATATGGCGGCTGCGAAAATTTTAAAATTTTTCGTCATAGGTATGGTTTGCATAGTTTTCGAGGGTGTTAAAATTGATAGTGAGGTCAATATTGAAGGTTGACAGGCTTGTTGGTCTAGTGGTTAGTGACCCTGACTGCAAAGCCGGAGGTCGTGGGTTCGATTCCCACCCAGGACAAGCTTTGTGTGATGAGCATATTGTTTGTTCTGTGTCTGGGTGTAATTTATCTATAATATGTATGTATTTATAAATTATATAAGTATGTATATCAGTTGTCTGGTTACCATAACACAAGCTCTGCTTAACTTGGGATCAGATGGCCGTGTGTGAGTTGTCCCAAGATATTTATTTATTATTATTTATTTATTAATATGTAAATCCATGATGATTGCTGCAATAATTTTGTTTTTGTGGTGGGCCTCCATATACAAGGTGGAGACTACAATACGACAGCAAATTAAACTTCGTTTAATATCTAATGATGTTCCCAGTCTACATACAATTTGCATCACGCACACACTTAAAACAAACACAACACATTACATTTGCAATAAAAAAAAAATATTGATAGTTTGTGCGGCGATTAAAAACAAAATAAAATTTGATTAGTACGTAAGCTAAATATTTAAGATGGTATTTGTATTTGTTTTTAATTGTACCTTCCTAATTATTAATGTACACAAGTTTAGTAATCTGTGGAAACGTTAAGGATTGTACATTTACCCAATATGTCATGCCATATTTTATTGTGACATACATTGTACAATTGTTTGTTTTTCCCAAAT
Organism: Fissipunctia ypsillon; assembly: GCA_947568875.1. Lineage (NCBI taxonomy): Eukaryota > Metazoa > Arthropoda > Insecta > Lepidoptera > Noctuidae > Fissipunctia > Fissipunctia ypsillon. The sequence continues at coordinate 5,617,115 of OX387656.1, read as the reverse complement.
AAATAAATAAAATACAAAATTCAACCAAATATATCCAAAAGTATAGTCACTACAGCTAGTCAAAGATTGGCACAACCCATAGTCAGCCCATCACTACTACAGTTTGTTTGAAAAATCACATTTTTAATTTTGACTATAGGATTCATTTGATCGCTTCAAATAATCCTATGCATTAGCATTGTCAGTATTTTCATTAAGGGTGAATTTGACCAAACTTTTATCTATATATATAAAAGGAGAAACTGACTGACTGACTGACTGACTGACTGACTGACTGACATATCAACGCACAGCCGAAACTACTGGGACTAGGAACGTGAAATTTTGCACACGGCTTCCAACCGCTGCCGGCAACTAACCGGTTTTTGGAAATTTGATTTTTAATGGGGGAAAAGGGGGGATTTCGTTTGTTTGAAAAATCTTATTCCTTGAGTTAATAAACTTAAAACTTGGCACAAATACTTATCTTAGTAAATTATGAACTTTGTAATTTTTGGTTTTTCTAAACTACTCCCACGAGGGGGATTGGGGGGTGTCAAAATTTGTATGGAAGAATTTTAACACGCAGTCCGATTCACTCGAAACTCAGTATTTATACTTAAGACCAAAAATATAGAATAACCTGTATCAAGGTTTTTCGAAAATCTACCTGAACGGGGTGAAAAGGGGTTGTCAATTTTACAGGGGAGGATTTTACTGCGTGACTTGATTAACTCAAAAATTGGTATAAATAATCTTTGAGTCAAGTTTTGGAAATATTCTAAACTATTTTTTTAAAATCCACCCCGGTGGGAGTGAAAAGCGGGGATTTAGTTTAGATGAAAAATCTTATTAATTTGGTTAATAAACTTGAAACTTGGCACGAATATTTGCCTAAATAAGCAATAAAGTTTCTTACTATAGGTTTTTCAAAACTACTCCTGACGGGGTGAAAAGGGGTAATTAGATTTTCAACAGGAGGATTTTACTGTGTGGCTTGATTAACTCAAAAATTGGTATAAGAAATCTTTGATTCCAGTTATGGAAAAACCCGAAACGATTTTTCGAAATTCCACCCCTGTGGGGGTGAAAAGAGGGGATACAGATTATATGATAAATCTTATTCCTTTGGTTAATACACTTGAAACTTGGCAGTATTTGCCTCAGGAAATAATAAAAATTGTCACTTTTAGTTTTTTAAAACAAGTAAGGAACACTTAGGACCGTAAGAGCAGTACTAATACTTTTTCGGAAGTCGGTGTCTTTGGATCTGTACTTTAGGTTTTTGCCACTGACTTCCGAAATTAAAGTTATTTTTCACATTGTAGTGTTTGTTTTGGAAGTCAGATGTTTTTTTTTTTTTTTTGCAAAAAAGTGTTTTTTATTTTTCACTTTTTAGTCGGTCAATTTGTAATTTATCTGAGTTACAATAGCCTAATGACAACTGCTCATCACCTTTTACAAAACATTGCTTTTCCCGATGCAGGGGCGTTAATTGTTGAGGAGTTCTCCTGGTACTTCACCATCGGCTCCACTTCACCATATGCAATGTGACGAGCTTCTATTGCGTAGCAATAATTTTAATGTAATGGAATCGTAACCCGTGAAATACTTATTATTGGGTGGTTCCGGTGGCCATCTGTGGTCTTCATCATCTGTTCCACTTCACCAAATGGTGCTTTCCAAGAGCAAATGTAGAAGTTACTGTAAAAAGTACCCAAATCGCTATAGGTGTGTATATTGAAGAGTTCCCTCGATTTCTCCAGGATCCCATCATCAGATCCTGACCTGATGACAATGGGACCACCAAGAAAGTATACCTTATCAAACAAAAAAATAATTTTCCAAGTTGGTCCAGCCGTCTTCGCGTAATCGGGGAAAACACATAAAAAAAAGATTCTGACGAACTGAGAACCTCCTCCTTTTTTGAAGTCGGTTAAAAATAATTTATAGCTAGAGTGCATCACATGACAATGAGAGATGAATGAATGTTGAATGTGAGGTGTTTGAGTTCAGTGGTACCATTTTCATTAGAACCTATAAATAATTATTTAAATTTGCTTTGTCATAGTCATTTAACTATCTTAATCGAGATATCTTATCACCACCCGTGAAATACTTATCATTGTGGCCATCTATGGTCTTCTTCGTCAGTTCCACTTCACCAAATGATACTTTCTGAATGCAAATGCTTGATTTGTTGACGAAAATACCAAAATCATTATGTGTTTGCCAATAATATTTGAGGAGTTCTCCGAACTGGATTTTGATAAAAATGGGACCAACCTGGAAGTTTGTCCTTTCAAATAAAAATATAATTTTCCAAATCGGTTTATAAATGACGGAGTAACGGTAACAAACATTAAAAAAAAACATACAACCGAACTGACAACCTCCTCCTCTTTTGAAGTAGGTTAAAAATAGTAACGAAGTCAGAACTGTGCATTGCATATATGTATTTGAAAAGAAGCGATTGAACGAGTCTGTTGCGCTTTAGAATTTTTGTCAGTTTGTTGTTTGTCGGGATGTATGTTCCGGATTGGCGCAAAAACGGTTGATTGAATGTAAAAGGAATTTGGCATACAGATGTTTTAGAACCTGGATTAACACGTAGGGTAGGTACTAATTTGATATATTGCGACATACACGCGGGCGAAGCCGCGGGCAAAAGCTAGTTTGATATATTGCGACATACACGCGGGCGAAGCCGCGGGCAAAAGCTAGTTCCTAGTATAAGCCTTAACCTCCGTATAAATTTTGAAATTTTGACAGTTACTCCATACAAAAACTGTCGGATGTCAATTTTATTCCACGGATAAAAGATATCTGAATTTGATAAAATCAGCCCTAAGTGTCGCGGTCGTATTGCCGTCTCCTCGTTGAATAAGCGCCACGAGATATACACGCGTTATAATCATTTCAACAACAACCGTTTTAACGCTTGTTAGAACCATCTTGTTTATCTATCTCATATTATTTGCTGACACGAAAACGTGCAATCGTTGACACGGATTGTCTGATAACTCCCTAATTAGTGAAAACTCATTATATCGAAAATGCTTGTATATGACCTTATAAATGGTGAAGGGTTGCGGGATGATTTTCCTTATTATCTTTCCTTAACAACCACTGGAAATAGATTCTGTATAAGTAATTATTAGGTAGTAATTAACAATATCTACCTAGAGTGGTAGGTACTCAATAATAAAACTATTCTTCTTCAAGCCCTCTATTAAGAAGTTTAAATTAGTAATATGATAATATTAGTGATTAATAATGGACTTCCTCGTTAATTTAGTGGTCGCAAGCACTTGGCGTGACATGGGCATGACGTCCTTTATTCAATTCCCAAGTCGGACGAAGCGTTATTGGGTTGTTCTATTAGGAATTTCTCAGGAATTTGTGTCCGGTTGGTAACAATAGGCTTGCCCCTTATTACATATGACTTAAACATATCTGGCGAAATGTACTCGTATCTACAATATATCTATAGTGTAGGTGCTGATCCACGCGTCATGTTCGTGAACGGGCGCCGTCAGTGGAGACTGGTCATCTCTTAGCTGCCAGGGCTTATTTTTAATCTTATATTTTAAATTGTTTTAGTTATCTATTTTTTACATTGTTCTCACATATAGAAGCAACAAGAACAATAACAATGTACCTACCCAGGATTTTGTAACAATTTTGATTTAAAAGAGTGTCCATGGAGTTTCTTGCCCATTCTTCTCCATAGAGATCTACGTTTTGGAATGGGCGACTAGCTTCAATTTTCTGACTAACTGACCGACTCTTTGACAATTCAAAAGTGCCTGTAATTGGTTTAATTGAAATAAATGCTTTGAGTTTGAGTTTGAGTTTGCACCTGTCTGCCTATTTGGTGATTACTGGCATGATTTTATGTTATTTGTGTTATTAATATTATCAACCAGCAATTTCCAAACCATTTTTTTTAATTCAAAAAATCAAAATCAAAATATTCTATTTCACATAAACCTACATGGGCACTTATGAAACGTCAGAAGCTAAGTGAGCGGTTCCAATTGGACGTTTCTTATTTAACTTCACTCTTGCAGATTTAGAGGTGTACTAACATGAAATGTCCTTACTACATAAAATTAAAGCAAACATATTTTCTGAACAAACTTACAAACAAACATCTCAATATCATCGATATGTAAAATCACGTTGCAGTAACATGCATGCAACTCCACCGAACATTTTAGTCGATAGTTCATTCGTGCATGCAAAAACATCGATGTCGAATTTCGTGCCAAACTTAGTCGAACGGTGAACTTTCGCCTGTACAAGTTTAGAACTTACTGCCGTGTTAAATATCGTATGCAGGACTCTCGTGGATATGAGTTCTTACCTGAGTAGTTTTTGAAAGACCTACCGAGAAGCGAACAGAGTCAATAGATAGATATAGTGACATAATGGTGGTTCGCTTTTCCGATCACATCGTCATAATGGCAGAAACGGTGGAACAGTTAGACTAGATATTGCACAGCCTAAATCAAGCCTCTCGACGGGTTGGCCTCGGCATGAATTTGGACAAGAAAATAGTCATGTACAATTCTCACATCCTGCGGAGTCAAATCCACATCGAAAGGTCGCTTCTCAAAGTTGTGAAGGAGTATGTATACCTACCGTCGAGATCCGAAGACGTACGAATGTTTTCGATATCAGAAAACGAGTTATGGAACTCAAACGGAGTTGGGCATGGCATTTGGCAAGGCGCAGTGATGACAGGTGGAGTAAGACAGTGACCAAGTGGCGTCCAAGGACTGAAAGACGAAACGACGACATTGTTACCATCGAGGGTAGAACCTGGATGAGATTGGCACAGGAGCGTGGGGACTGGCACAAGAAAAGAGAGGCATTTGCTCAGCATTGGGTAAAAACGGGCTATGGATTATGATAATGTCTACCAAGGGCAAGACATCCATTTCGGTAGACACAATTTTGAGAAAGAAGCTCGCGCAGCGAAGTACCGTCGAAGGACCGATGGCTGGTGGAGCAGACGAGTCCTGGAGTGGAAACTGCATATCGGCAAGCGTCACAGCGTCACTGTATCTCACTGGGGGGTGTGTGACGCCCCCCAGTGAGATAGACCGACGACCTTGTTGTGACCGACGGGTGTTGTGGCGCAGCCTAGGAGAGGCCTATGTCCAGCAGTGCTGTGGACTGCGGTAGGCTGAGTTGAATAGTGGTTGTAATGGGAAACAGCTGTTTTCCCCCTATTGAACAATACCTATTATTTTACATCTTTGTTATAGAAGATTCTAATATTGTGGTGATCTTTGTTTATGTTCCGTACTTTTTACCTAAGAATAAAGGGCCATAGATACGATTCTCGTATGACATAATATATATTGTGTCACCGCTTTGCTACTTAGGAATGTATAAGTTTGTGTAGCGGTCTGTTTGGGTGCCGTAAGTCAACCTTTATAATACCCTCCAAAACGGATCTTCGTGTAGGTGTAGAGGCAATAAAAGGATTAAAACCAGTCGTGTTGTGTAAACCAGCTGCTTTCTGCTTCACACCGTTCTCAATTAGTACCTTCATTACCAAAGTGTTTTTGTAATGACAAACATCAAGACTTTTAGTTTAAAAGCTTTCATGTGATAAATGTTTATTTCACTCTTAATTTGGCTTTGTACTGACCAAAACGAATTCATAATAAAAATGGCCATTATTATGTGTTGTCTCACATCAAAAGACTACATAAACGTAGTCCAATAGTAAAACAAAACTACTTTTAACTCGTTGTTAAAATACTCGGAGTAGTTCTCAACTGGTTCTCCCCACTACAATGACGTCAGCAGGTCCTGACAACACTGTTTTCAGAGGCACAAAACAGTTCATTCAGCCATGCAAAACATTGATACCGAATTTCGTGTGTCAACGTGGATGAAGTTAGGCAACCAACTTTTGCACACTGGTTCTCGAAGTTAGCCGTGTTACTTGAAATAATTAATTGGAAAACTGTTACGTACGGTACCCTAGTAAATTGTTTATCTGAATACTTGAAATGATTCTCGTACAAAATGTGAATCATAGTTTGTGAGTTTTGGGAGGATTTTTCAAATTTAACACTGGGATTTTACAAGAAAATAAACAATTAAATAAAAACATAACATAAGGAATTTCTCAAAAATAAAAGAAACTCAAGAAAAATATGATCTAATTTTTACTGAGAAGTAAAATAATGTCTAAATCATTTAATAAGTGCGCAAGTACCTACTCAACGGACTTATTCAATTATTTCTTTTCGCTCCTGGGTACATTTTCAGTATTTAGACGGTTGACTTAGCTCAGAATTCCTAAACTCAATTTTCTCCAGATAAAATAAAAAAATGTTTGTTTAAGAAAGAATAGGTAGGTAATTTAAGTAACTTTAAGGCGTAATTATTATTATTTGGTCACGGAGATACTTAAACACGAATTAGAGTACCTATGGTAATGATATTATTTCTTTAATTTTAACAATAAACTCCAATTTTCTACAATTAAAGTTTTAAAAGCCAAACCCGCCTAAGCTAAAATCAATAATAGTTTAATTATATCTATTATGTACTTAGTAATTTTATATATGGCCTGACCAAGATGTCTGGACTTTATAAGAGTCTGTGACCTCTGAGTTGGTTTCGGTCTTTCTTTTCACAGTAGTCGGAAACTAAACAACGAACTCATCTAGTTTTAAAACATAGTTTATTTTGACGTTTAAAAGTGTTTTTGACCCAATTTACAGAAAAAATATAATTTATTATTATTGCTCCCGTGTTTTTTTCTATGAAAAACAGAGCAAAACTAAAGATCAAAACTAAAGGTCAAGAATCAGTACTTACCTTCAATTTCGCAACGAACCAATCGCGTGACGAGCTCCCGTCCACCGCAAACAGATTTGTTGTCATAGAACAAATTTTATCTCCTCACTAAAGAGTTATCTTGGTAATTATTGGCCTAAATGCTTAGAATTTATAGAGTGACGACAGATTGTAAGCCAAGATATACTAGAAGGAAATACCAAGTACTGGCGAAGATAGTCTGAAAGGATTACCTTGTGATTACACCTTCAACTAGTAATTCTATACTTAAAAATTACAGGAAAATCTATAAAAAGTCTATGGTCTCAAAATAACATGGTAAATCTCTCAATATTGTGCGTAAAAACTTACATTTACATAAACATAACATCAAGCCTTGTTTCCCCGAAGGGTTAGGCAGAGGTGTATCTATAGTACACCCACATTTCGCCAGTTATGTTTAAGTCCCATGTAATAGGGGGCGTACCTATTGCCATCTACGGGGCACAAATCCAGACTCCGGGCTGCTACAAAGAAATTCCAGATAGAAAAACCCAATAACACTGCCCGACCTGGGAATCGAACCTAGGACCTCATGCTCAGCAGTAGCGCTTGCGACCACTAGACCAACGAGGCTGTCTTAAAAACTTATACTTGCAACTTGCACTTGCTTAAACTTACATTTGCAGTTGAAATGTACATGATGCAGAACAGGTTTTTCAACTACAATGTTAAGTTTGTTGGGATAATTCTTTCTCTTCTTTCTACATCCCAACTATGGAACCCTTCATTGTGCGTGGTCCGACAGGCACTTGACCAGTTTTTTAATACAAGTCCAGATATTTTGTTAGACGTTGCTTATACATAATATAAAGTATTTATTTTAGTCATGATATTGAGACAGGGTAAGTAGTGACCATCGTCATTAAAATAATTTTATGTATAGAAATCAATTGCAAGCAGTTCCGACCCTTCTGTTGTTGTAATAGTGACTTTGAAGTCTCTGAGATTATTATAAGCATCACTTAAAATCCCGAACCTCATAAATTATCTTTCACCCACACTGATAGAGCCCATTTTCATTCAAACCAAGATTCAAACAATACCTAAACTTATAAGGTAATAACTATTGCTATCGCTTCAAGCTTTGCAAGCGAATAGGCAAAAGCGAAGGCCATACATATTTATGAGCTGAAGATATGAAAACTTTGAGAATACGATGAGAATTGATAATTTTCACTGACTCTTCATATCTATCCTTGCGTGGTAATTAAGGCAAATTATACGTCATGCCGTTGTTATCCGAAGGGTTTGGCGGAATGTCAGTATAAATTAATTTGAAATTGGGGCGTCTAAAGGTCATATTTCCATACACCGATCTGCGCGATTCCTTACTGATTAATTCAATTAAAGTTTGCCTGGCAATTGAGTCTAGTATTTAATGCTTGGTTGCTACATTTTAATAGACTAATAAAGCGTGGTATCTTCATCCCTATAATAATATTTAAAAAATACAATATCTTGAATGCTCAAAGTCAAATCATTTATTTCAATTAGGCATTTAAAAGGTACTTTGATTGACAGAGAGCTCTTTTGGACAGACTTAAAAAAACATGCCAAGTGCGTGTCGGACCACGCACAATGAAGGGTTCCGTAGTTGGGATGAATTTATCCCAAGAACTAACTTCACATTGTAGTTGAAAATGAAAAACATGTTCTCTCATACATTCCAACAGCAAATGTAAGTTGGTCGACTATAATACTATGACTCGTCAAATTGTAAAGCCCACTTAGCTGTGATAGTTTTCCTTTTAACACAGGACGCTAACAAAAATTTGCATTTTAAAGCATAATATTTCAGAAACGGATCCCTTAATCGAAAAATTATTTTCACAAACCCGCAATATTTTTAAAATACCTATCCAACAACACCCCACACCATGGGGTAGACGAGAAAAAAAAAGCATCCCCACTTTACGTGTAAAGGAGGTACCCTAAAATTTTTTTTTTCATGTTTTTATTTTATCACTTTGTCGGCGTGATTAATATCTATATCCATGTCAAATTATAGCTTTGTAGTACTAAGAGTCTCTAGGCTAAGCTGCGGACAGACGGACAGACATGGCGAAACTATGGGTTCTTTGTCGACTACGGAACCCTAAAAAAGGAGGAGGTTATGCATCCTACGAGTTTTTTTTTATGATTAGAAACTTGAGATCATTTTAAAATTTATTATTATTAAATGAATTACTTTGTAGCGTAAATTCATTTTTAGTTCAGTACCCAGAGAGTCGTAAAAGCATCTGCTATCTTGTTCAGACATACTTTTATGTCCCTGGTTCTCTTCCGCCTAACAAAGGTACATAAAACTGATCTATTTCCGTGATAATCACCAACAAAATGGGAGAAAAGCACTCAACACCACTCGCGGTACTAAAGCAAACGTTTGACGCTTCATAACGTTACACAAAATGTAACAGAGAACCATTTACCTACTTTATTAATGACTTATCGTAAAAGTTTACGTGTATAAAAACAAAATGGCGGGTGCGGGCTGTGTCGAATATTTGTTGTTTTTATTGCAGGGCTATTATTTTTGCCAAATGATAGGTCTGTAGGCCTCCTGTCTGCTAATAACAAAACAATCATTACCTAAATTTTTATCACTAACATAAAATTACTTTGATTCCGTGCCTCGGAAAGTACGTTAAGCCGCTATCATTCTTAGACCTTTGATTGTCGTTACGGGCAGCCAGAAGTTCAAAAAGTCTGACAACCAGTCTTACTAACGGGTTTTGCATTATATTACCCAGTAACTGGGTTGTGGAGGTTAGATAGGCAGTAACTCCTTGTACAATATTGGTATTCAGCTGCATCCGGTTATACTGGAAGCCGAGTCCAACATGTTGGAAAAACGCTAGGCAGACTGATTTATTGATAAAATTACTTTTGAAATGTACAGAGCAGCTTTGATTTAAGTAATTGGTCAAGCACTAAATGACCAATTTTCAAGGACCACGGTTCTGGTTTTACTTGAAGCATACCTAAATAATATCGTCTGAAAATGGGGTGTTTACGCACATAATTGAAGTGTGTTTAGGCACACCTATTGAAAATCTTCGGATATTGAACAGTATTTTTATTGTTTCTTGTATTACAAAAGGCGGGGAGACGCCGCGCCGGTCCCGACAATGACAGTTCGGCACAGTTTCGAGAAGATGCGAAGAAAAACAAATCTAGGACTATTAGTGTTGCCACTTATGGAGCACAGATAATAAAAAATGTTTTCAACGAGAAGTAGGCTCGTACATGGGGTTTTCTTAGAATTTAACTGACAGCAGTAAGTTCGTGTTAATGCTCACGTGATTTAAAAATATCTACCAAAACTATTCAATTTAATATGTAAGCAAGTAGTAGTACTAACGCTCCGTTGACAGTTACTCAGAGGAACCACATATCCAATAACCAATGGGTGGAACAATAAGTCGATGCTTGCTAAGTAGGTAAACACCTGGGAATGAATAGATTGGAGCGTATCTATGGATTCATTGTTCAGGTTCAGGTATCCATTCCACTTCAGTTTACGTATTTGTATATGATTACAATATCAGTGGATAAGCCAACATACCTACCCAACAAATAGGTAAATGTAGGCTGAAAATTATGATTATATTGTCGTGTATGATGACTTTAGTTTTATAGTACAGTAGATCGCACGTCGTAGCACAGTTAGGAATTTCAATAGAATGCGAGGCAAGATAATACTAGTTTTGTTACCATTGAAGTGCGACCTACTGTACCTTTTGCATTAGGAAAAATATTTTTTAAAGTGGGAAATAAGACTAGTCCATCAAACACAGATTCCAATTACAAAAGCCTGCCAAGTACGTGTCGGAGCGCGCATAATGAAGGGTTCCGTAGTAAGGATAAATTGATCCCAAGAATAATTTTAACTTTGTAGTTGAAAAATTTTCCCCCATTCATCGATATACGTCACGGTCAATTTTCCAACTGTAATTGTGAGTTTGTAATCGAAAAAAAAATTATGCGATAAAACTACAATTAAACAATTTTCGGACTTTTTCCTTTACTTTTGCAGTGAGACCTTGCTTCTTGCCTAATTTTATGATTCTAGTTCAACGGGAAGTATCCTGTAGGATTTGATTTCTTAATGTCGCATAAATGTCCCTATTTTTTATTGCGTTGACTTAGAAGCTTGATTTTTTAGAGCTTCATGGAACTGTAAACCTTTGTATTTGATATTAATTTCAACTTGACATCTGCTCACATTCCTGAGAAAAAAGGTCTTGACAGTCAGACGGACGGACAACGAAGTGATCCTATAACGGTTCGGTTTTTTTCCTTTTGAGGTACGGAACCTTAAAACATTGATTTTGTACCGCAGCTTTAATCGTTAATTTTTGTTTACTTTGTGTTACTTTTACGACCGTATTTTATGTTCCTGTGACCCTAAAACTCGCCTTAGATGTTTATGAGGCGAACCCTAAATTTATGTTAGGCGATATTGTTTTTGTAATCAACGGTTTTTCTATTGTAATATTAATTAAAACTTTCGCTGCCAAATACTTAACGAATTTCTTTGGTGTTTTATTGCTAAGCAGTTTGGGGTTATATGAAGTGCAGGTACCTATGAAGTAGGTAGGTACGGGAAGCAGAATTTCATGGGATTGTAAAGCGTAATTTACTGCTATTAATGCAGCTTACTATTTATTAAACTTTATAATTCTATCATCTAAGCTGTATAGAACATGTCGAGGAAAAAACATGAAAAATCTTCTTCCAGTAGGCAATGCCTAACGATTAAAATTTACATTCATAAGATCCCAAATGAGGGCCTGTTATAGATCATAGCTGGTGAAAGGCCTTACCTTTGTCTTTCTCTGTTTAGTGTTTTATATTTAAATGTTTAAAAAAATCTTTTTTGCAAAAAAAAAACAACCGACTTCCGAAAAAGACACTACAAAGTGAAAAGTAATTTAATTTCGGAAGTCAGTGTCTTTGGATCTGTATTTTAGTTTTTTGCCAACGATTTCCGAAATTAAACTGTTAGTTACGTTTGTTCTGTTTTGTTAGGTACTGTTAGTTAATTAAATTGTTAGTTACTTTGTAGTTTTTTTTTTTTTGAAAATCAGTTGTTTTTTGCAACAAAGTTTTTATTTTTCACTTTTTAGTTGTGGTACCTACCTCACATAAAGTCGTATACCACTACTTGCAATGTAAATAACAGTGACAAGAAATTATTATAACATCATTGATATACACTAAGTGGAAAAAATACGTATTACTGAACCTAACTCAAAAACTACTCATCAGAACTTGACCAAATTTCTATGGGACCCATCTGGAAAAAAATACTTTTTCAAATCGGTTTATAAACGACGGAGTTCTGAGGTAACAAATATCGACAAAAATACAACTGAATTGAGAACCTCCTCCTTTTTTGAAGTAGGTTAAAAATGGAATGACAAGTGACACCTACCAACAACCCGCACTGGGCCGCGTGGACGATTACGGCCCCTCTGACAGAGAGGAGGCTTGTGTCCCAGCAGTGGGAACATTATAGGCTGATTATGATGTTATGCTACGCTATACGCGTCCAACAACGCTTTGTTTTCCGATTTCATGCGCAACATTACGCTAAGGCAATCGACAAGTAACAGAATTTTCGAATCAGCACTTGTCAATGTCCGATGCAGAACATTCATAATTACCAGTCAGCCGGATAGTTTGAGGTGGGTGAAGCCTTTGATAGGAACCGACGCCGTTTGATTTACGTATAGCCTCTGGTTCCGAATCGTTTTGTGCCTATGTTTTGGTACGTAGTACTACAAATGGCAGGTGTAACAATGTGTTTATCTACCATTTTTTTTTGTTTGTTTGTTGTTGCTTAAAGTAAAGCGTTTTTTCGGATAATAAATAATAACGTTGAATAATCAGTAAGTAACGGTACCTGCAATTATTAAGACATTATTAAGCGAGCCACAGACTAAGCGTTGTCGTTTGTATCTTGTGGCTCAGGAGTGCGGATTTAAAAAAATGATGATAAAAAAAGTTGTGGTGTTTGAGAATTTTGTACAAAAAAAAAACCCTACAAAGCGAAAAATAACTTTAATTTCGGAAGTCGGTGGCAAAAAACAAAAATACAAAACCAAAGACACTTTTTAGTTGTGGTACCTACCCCACACAAATTCGAATACCACTACCTGCTATGTAAATTACAGCGACAGGAGGTTATTATAACATCATCCACATAAACTAAATGGGAAAATACGTATTATTAAAGCTTACTCAAAAGCCACCCAAGCAAAGTTAATTAATTAATACATGGGACGAATTTCGAGGCATACCCCTTTTCTTTTTTTTTTTGGGAGGGAAATCATCAAATGACTTCTCCCGCTCTGGGCGGAGCGGGAGGGCGTGTCAGACTTTTACTGACTAAAACCCACCCGTGTTCCTTCAGTTGTCTGCGCCAGGGGCCACGCTACCTCTTTCGAAGATCCCGCGGTCGAGGTGTACCCTCCCGAATAAAGCAAGAATCGTTCAAATCGGACTACTCTATAAAAAGTTATGCGTGATCATGCATAAAAAACCCTTCGACTTGAGAACCGCTTCCTTTTTTTATTCGTCGGCTAAAAATAATGTTTTGAAATAGTAACAAGAACAGGATTTTGCTATATTAAAATTGTCTTGACCCTCCTTACTTAATTCCATGGAGTCCCATATTCAATCATGTATAATGTCCTGAAACAAGGGCCCAAAATACTCCATAAATTATTTCATCAATGGGACAGGACATCCATTTAATATATTCAATCACGATATTATATTGATTTTACGTTGAAATTTTCAGCTTAAAATTCAGGCAGGTAGGTAAAGTTATTAATTAATTAAATACCTTACAAAGTTAATTAACTACTTTAACGTAAAATGTAAAATTACTTGTTAATACTTTTTTGTGTCGGTATTTTGTACGCCTTCGGCAATATGAGATTTTAGAGAAACTAAAAGTCGCCCACGTAATTTTCCTTCTCTGAAATGAAAGCTGAAATAAAAATACTGAGGTATTTAAGATTTAATAATAATATAATCATCCTTCTGAAATTTTCATAATAATTAATTTATGATCGGAAGGTACCATTTTCTTTTGTTTTCTGGGGGAAACCTTCAAAAGGCGCCCAGGCTTTGGGGATAAGAATGGGAGAGTGTGGGATTATTGCCTCACTAAAACCACCCCGGTGGTAACCATCTACACATGGAAGGGGGCACCGTTACCTCTCAAAAGACCGATCCGAAACCCCCTCTGTGCAACGCCTGTTAGGGCACATCCCTGGCGAGACTAAAGAGGTCTCCCCAAACTTAACTGTGCAAGAGTGCAACGAGCACGTGACCACTGTGCGCCGTCTTCCCTGAGGTCACTCGGTGGGTGGACTGAGTCCCCACTCTGAGCACCCGCGACCCCAAATTCCTGCCTGCCTTAAGTGATGCAGGTGAAACTTCAGCGTGTTAGGCGTCGAAGCGGTTGCCTCCCGACGCCTTCTTCTCCGAGCAGGATCAGCCTTCTCACGACCTCGCTCGGCATGATCGGTAGATACTGTAAAGGTTTGATGCCGGTGGCAATCTTATGTGTCACAGGCCGTTAAGTAATTGCCTATGGGCGCGTTCGAACACCAGCAAGTGGCGAACGCTCCGACCCTTAGGAGCCGAGCAAAAATAAAAAAGTCGGAAAGAATTCTAAGCAAAAACGAAGTAATAGCGCGGGCGGACGAAACAACGCGGCATGTCGGGGCACGAGGGAGATTTTAGGGGATCCTGCCGTTTTGCCGAAAAGATTTTGCCAAAATTTCACTACCCAAACAAATTTTAGCAACCTTTTTTATACCAATGCAATATTTGGAATGATTTTAGTACGCACATTTTCATTTGGTCAAATTTTTACTTGGCAGAATATTACCAAGGTCATGGTCATTAAGCATTTTGTCTTTAATCAGCAGCAAACAATCTTTAGACAATAAACGTTTGGTCAAATGATTTGTTATGACAAAAATATAAAGGCGAAAATAAGCTTTTTTGGTAATTATATAATTAAAAAATTAAGACTAATTATTAAAAAATATGGTTAGGTTAGGTAAGGTTAAAACTGTGACCTCCTAGGCACGAGCCAAGCGAGCGAAGCGAGCGGTGCCGCGGCAGCGGCCGGCGAGTGCCAGAAACGACTAGATTATATAGAAAAAAACGATATAAATAACGACGAAATTAAATATTTGGCTTAATTATAATTAATTAATATATAATTAATTAATTTTATTTTGCGTAAAATGTGTTATTCCAACTGAAGTATTTGAGTACATAAAAATTGGTTAAAGTACTAGTTGATAAACAAGTTCATACACTTACCAAACTAATGTTTGGTACTACTAATAATTGCGGGTTTGCGTTACAACTAATTGTAAGGTTGCGTGTAGGTTTGCGTTACAATTATTTGTGAAGAGATTTTTTGTTAAGTAATAATTTGGCAAATGAAATTATGCGGAAAATTGTTTGGGAAGTGATAATTTGGCAATTTCTTTTTGATGAAACACGGGAGACCCATTAAAACCATTTCATTAACCTTGAAACAAACTTCGGAATTGTAAACAAATATTAATAATATTATTTCGGCAACAATTGTCGGCTAAAATTCATCGTGTAATCGGATCTTTAGAGATTAAAAGAAAGAATAATATTATGATAGGTAGGTACTGTAATAAAATAATCCACTATGTCATAATCTGCAAGGGGATTAAGGGGGCCAAGCAGACTATTACGTATCCCGTGTCTTATGTAGTGTTTGATGTGAGGTGGTAATAATTAAATTATGAAATCACAGACACAAGGGAGCACTACATTATTATATTTTTCCAGCTTTTAGAAAGTAAATTTAGAAGACGCGGCTATTTTCTATCTGACTTCTATACAAAGCAAATTGGCATATCCTTCAAATACAATGACGTGAGTTCCAGAGATTAGCGTTCGAATTTTTTTAGCGCGGAAGCCTAATTATTTTTCTAAAATAAAAGTAGCCTTAGTTACTCCCTGTAACATCAGCTATCTGCCAGTGAAAGTCCTGTCAAAATCGGTTCAGTCGTTTCGGAGATTAGCCGAAACAAACAGACAGATAGACACAACAATTTTAAAAATTATTTTTTTGTTATAAGTACCGAAAATACTTTCATATATGCATTTAGTAAAAATCTATTATTTTGACATTATAAACAGATACTTCAGTTTTATTTATTTGTATAGTTAAAGATTGTTTAGATGTATACATTGGTCAACTTATGTAGGTACTCTTTACTCACTCATATTCGTGTGAATAAAATATTTTTATTCTTACTTCGTCGGCTACCTAGTTGGTCTAATGGTCGCAACTGCAACTGCTGAGCATGAGGTCCTGGATTCGATTCCCAGGATGGATAAAGTGACATTGGGTTGATGGCAATAGGCTCGTCCCCTATTATATGAGACTTAAACATAACTGGTGAAATGTGGGTGTACTACCCAAATATCCTTTCTTTGGTAGTGTTCGTCGAGTCGTTGAGCTCTTTAAGTCCTGAGTTGAGCTATACGATTACTGACGAATGGTTGCACTGACTGGACAGGTCCACTCAGATTTGCGTGGTTCTTTCCTCAAAAGACCATTTCAGACACGGATCTACATGGTCTTCACATAATTTGATTTGATGATTTAGGAGCCTTTTTGGCCTCGCACAGGTCTTCTTTGTTTTTTTTTCTTTCCTTTTATTTTATTTGTGTTAAGATATTGTTAGTTTTAATGTTCTTTTTATTGTTGTATTTCCTGTGCGTGTCCCAAATAAAATATTTTTCTTTCTTTCTTTCTTTATTTCATTTGACCAAGATTAAAATAATAAATAAATAAGATTATGTCTGGACTTTAAAAGAGACTTTGACCCCTGAGTTTGTTTCGCCATTTCTTCTCAGGGGTAGTCAGACAGGAAATGTCGACTCTATGTAGTTTTATTTTTTTTTTAATATGACGTGTAAAAGTCTTCCGATATCCTACAGAATAAACCAGAAATATCTACAGAATAGAAATGTCTACAGAATAAACAATTTCATTTCATTTCACAATTTCATTACACTATGGGTACCTACACTTCTGCCTAATCCTTCGGAGATTACAGGCGTAATCATAAGTTTTATTCTTACTTCGATTTCTATGGCTATTGTAACCACAACAATTTCTTGTTACAGTAACCTTCTGGATCCTGGCTCTCGACCATGACTTGCGACTTGTTCGAGGAGAGCTGGCGTATGTCGCGCTTAGTGATCCTGCTGGCACCAAGGTTGCTATATGGGAACAGCTCTCCATGGATGAAGGTAAGACTACTAATATTGCTAATACTATTTTGTGACTTCACAAGCACAGTCATTGAATTTACCTTACCTTACCTTATGCTGTCAATGTTCACAAAAATCACATGAGTGAGTATTTATTATTAATTGATTAACTGCCTCTAGAAATTATTGAAGAAAAGATGGCAAGCGAGAATGGTCCCAGTACCACCAGCCACTAAGTGTGAATTACTTAAAAGAGAAAACAATACTGGATATTTATCAACCAAAAATATCACCACCAAACCATCAAAATATATCCGAGAGGAACCGATCTACGTGTATCTAAAGTATTTTTCTTTAATTATTCATCGGTTTTGAGTGTATTCTTTAGTAGAAAGATTTAACAATCATAAAAAGCTACCAAGACAGTTTAACATTACGAAATGAAAGATTGAAAAATACATGGACACGAGCTGCGCGTTGATTGGTGCGCCTCGATATCCCTCGCAACATGCGCTGACGTACTATGCGCTGGCTTCTATTAAGTTGTGCACTGTTTTTAGACTCCATAATTATCGACCCAGAAGCTTGAATAAATCAAAATGTTAGTTTTTTTTGTCTCATGGGAAATAAAGCATTCTAATTAATTAATTTTTATTTTTATCTGTCTACACATGAATATGTCTAATTGCTAACCTAACTTAAACTGACACCTAATCTAAACTTAATTGTTATATACGTGTCACAGCCGTAACACTGTACTTAAACTAACTTAACATTGTCAGAACTGAATAACCCTGGGACAGATTTTGTTGCACCTTGGCCTGAGGAAGGGGAGAAGTAATGTCTTCAAAACTACAGTGGTTTTAACTGTGGCGGTAATGGGACCAGCTCCTATACATTTTTGCCCACCATCCTTTAAAGTAATAACCGCGTAGTTTTTTTTGTATATATAAAACTTGTGTACCTACAGCATTAAGGTGACTGTAATCCATTCGTTTCCGTCAATTTGAAATGAATAATTATTGGATAAACGATAATTCCACTATCGCTTTTTTGGCTTTCAACATATAAAACTCCACAACAAGACCCAAATACAAATACAGTAATAAAACAGTACTAAAATAAAGTTAGGTACGCATAGTCTCCTAACAAAATATTTCTAAGGGAGTTACGTACGTATAAATAATACGCACAGAGATGATCTGTTCTGTCCGCTAAAAGCCTTCTCTTGTCTGTCTTAGGATTGAGAGCCCCTGCCGTTTAACAGATTCAATTTCCTTGGACAAAATGCTTCAATGCTTAGTGCTGGGTAAAGAAAGGTGTCGGCTGTAGTTTGAAGAGATGTCGGTATATATTTTGTAGTTTGTCAAATATATTGAATCATGAACAGTTATAATCATTCGATGTTGGCAACTGTTATTATTTGAATTAATAATTTTTGTTCAAAATTACACCAATGTAAGTTTGCCGACCACTTCACAGTAACTTGCAGCAAAACAGAACTTAGAATATTACAAAGTGTTAGAACTCTTATTAAATATAAATTTACATACTTTATACGCTGCAAATAATCAGCCAAACTTATGTTTTAACTAGAGATCAGACAAACTCCAAGAATTCTTATCGAATCTGAAAGTTAATTAAAGTCGACGTTCATTAACTTCGGTCGCCCGCAAATGAGCTAGCTAAGTTCGTGTAATTATTTCACGTAAAATAGGTTGAGCGCCACGGTAATATAGTTAAAACTATCTTAATATGAAGTTATGAACAGGGTTAGATGATTAAATGATGTTAGTATTAACTTTTCTAATTTAAATAATGTCTCCGATTCTTAATTGTGCAGGAGAGTGCCTTGGGTGCAATTAGGAACATGATTAATCACACCATTTTTCTATAGAAACTTTATACTTCGTTCAAAAACACAAATAGCGAACGCTGGCCGCACAGCTGCGAAACTAAAGTGGAACTGGGCTGGCTACATCTGTCGCATGTCAGAGCAGCTATACGCAAAAATCCACAACTCAGTGGATTCCAAATAGCAGGAAACGACTACGCGGCAGGCTCAGAAAGAAATGGCGGGATGAGCTGGACTCCTTAAAGGATTGTTCCGTAAAGGATCGTAGTAAACCGCAAAAAGTGGAAAAAGGGAAGGGAGGCCTTTGCCCTGCAGTAGGACAACACAGGATTATAAAATAATGTAATAATAACACCATTTTTAAGACTTGACAAAAATATAAAAAACATGAAATGCTTTGCTCAGGTATTTGACCGAAAATAAAATATTTAATTATGACAGTAAATAACACAACCAACACCACACGTAGGAGAAAAAGAAAAACAAACAACATGAAATCTGAGAAAACATGATTCCTATTTCACAGTAAGCTGAATACGTGAATGTAATAAAAGCAGCAAATAAATCAAATCCCATTTTATTAAACGCTTTATTTAAAACATACATAATTCGTAAAAGCAATTCCAATACCTGCAGCACAACTTTATAATTTAATCGAGAACATGAGGACTTCGTTGAATAACAGAGCATAACAGAAAATGAATATGTCGTCTAAATAAACAATAGTCCGAGTGAAATCAAAAGGCAAAATTAATTTCTCCTCAGTCATTTGCATCTCTAGCAATAAAATTTTCACATGCACAGCAATACGAATTGCACGACAATCATATTTGTGAACCAATATAACTTGGTCTTTACAATGTGTTTATTTTTCCGTATAGTTCTAACTGATGAAATCCTAGAACGAGTGCCAAAGACCAACTTCCGTTGGTGGTTCCCTAGAACAATCTCTCTCTAATTGTGAAGTAACTTTTGTTATTGTTTCTGCTTTTCGACTGGGTGGAAGTTATGAGAAACACTGCGAATGGCAACCCGTTCTCCATTTTGTTTTCATGTCCGTATCAAAAAGAGAAAAACTTTTTGTTGCCCATGGTCCTAAGAAAATATTATTTTTGATAAAATAACGCGTTAGTAGCAGGATATTATGAAAGGCATGTTATTCTATGTTAAAATGTTATGTAGGTTTTAATGACAACCCTTTATTATACACATCTGATTTTGTTATCAGGTGCTTTTGTGTACCTAATATCGTATCTGTCTTTAATAATTTTATGTTTAGGTACAGTTGCTTTCACTGTAATGAATTCATTAGAATGAGTGGTCTTTAATCCGCTTACCACTAAGCGTGCTAGGGCTTAATAGT
The DNA here is from genome assembly GCA_947568875.1 of Fissipunctia ypsillon. Taxonomy (NCBI): domain Eukaryota; kingdom Metazoa; phylum Arthropoda; class Insecta; order Lepidoptera; family Noctuidae; genus Fissipunctia; species Fissipunctia ypsillon. The sequence goes on along the minus strand of OX387656.1, from coordinate 5,596,752 downwards.
AAGCGGATTAAAGACCATGATGACTTAAAAAAATAAGGTTCACTCATTAGGTACGTTTTCTTCTTGATATTAGCTCTTAGTTTAGCTAAGAGCTAGTTCTGAGAACATTACTTATATCTAATGGAGTTTGTAAATGTGAAGATCATAAAATCATCTTAGCCGTTGGACCCAATAAGCGTGACTATACGTTGCGTCTCACAAGTGAAAGCCTTTCCATGTCATCTCCCATGCCAACCTCTGTCAAATTTTGATAGATTAGATTTCCCATTTATACATAATTGACTTACGACTGACAGATATTATTGAAATAAACATGTTTTGGTCTAATATTGAAGATGAACTTTGTGATGCTTATACGTTTAATAAATCATCGAAATTTAGGTAATAATATAGCAACACACATTCTAGTTAAAACTAGACTTAGGTACGCTTGCATCCAGCTAGGGTCGCGGCCAGTTTACCTATTGAATCCCACTGACGCCTTGAGGCGTCATGCGATTCAACAGGTTAAAACATCGTTCTGTTTCTGCCAATAGCTTATAGATGACAGAGACAGAATGTTGTTATATGTTAAGCGTTAAACTCATTAAGTGATTTGTGGTGCAAGTGGGACTAAGACCTAGTTTCACCAAACTGCTCATAAACAGACATTAGTAAATCAGCCATTAAAATAAACATCGATGCTAATGGTGTTTAAGTTACATCAGAAAGAAATAACAAACTTGGCGTTACGATGTATCTTAACTCTTATATCGGTCAGTTGCCAAAGCAACTAAAATGAAAAGTCGCAATGTCACATGTCAATGTTCCCTTAAAATGCATAAATTTAGCTAGCCGTATAGTATAGAGTCGAGTTTTTTATTTCGATGATTTTGACAACCGATTAAATGTCAGTTAGTAAGTTAACGGGACCTTTAGGGCAGCTATTAAATTTAACGCCTGATTAATACAGATTAGCGCTTGGTGAAACACTCGCTAATCTTAATGTCCCGTTAACATTTTAACAGAAGATTAAACTAACTAACATGATATGGTGAAACTAGGTCTAAAGGCGAATTCGACCAAATTTTTATACCTGGTCTAAGTCTAATCCAGCGAATAAATTTTTCATTTTTGACCGATTTTCCATACAAAAATTGTCAGACGTCAATTTTATTCCGCGGATAAAAGATATCCGACTTTGGTTAAATCAGCCCTTAATCAATTAAAATCTCCTAAATATCGGCATTTAACTAACGTCATTTTTATTTGTTGATTGCATTAACACATGAGGGTTTGTAATAACAGCCGTATGGGTCGATCGATCAGGTTAAGCTACGCTTGCCGCGGTTGCTCCGTGGATGAGTGATTATCTTTACATATCAAGACCCTTCCGTGACTCGGAAATCACGTTAAGCCGTTGGTCCCGGCTGTCATTCGTGGATCTTTGACAGTCGTTACGGTACGACAGAAGCCCGAAAGTCTGACAACCAGTCTTACCAAGGAGTATTGTATTACCCAGTTACTGGGTTGTGGAGATTAGATAGGCAGTCGCTCCATGTAAAGTACTGGTATTCAGCTGCATCCGGTTAGACTGGAAGCCGACCTAAACATAGTTGGGTAACGGCTAGGCATATGATGATTAACTAATATCAACTGAAATCTACCACGTTTAATATTTCAAACGTGTGATTTTAATCTTTTAGTAACAGCTTAGTGTTTATCATTCTCAAATCCCATGTATTGTTTAAATAAATAAGTTGGTTGAAGCTAACGAAAATACGTGTAAGCCCCGGCTCAGGGTTCACGAATTTCATTACTGAATTCCCAAACAAAAAGACAAATCTTTTGGCAATTTGTATAAAAAAAAAAAATGTCTTAAATGATGTCACCCTTCTTTAATATATACGGGTAATATTTTGACACACATTTAAAACGTCGATGTCCTCAAAGCTAACGATTTATCATAACGACATGGGGATTCTTCCTAAGACATGGAAATTCTTTTACCACGAAAAGGGATCAAGTTTAGCTTTACCTGAATCGCATTCACTTTCCCATCCCTACCTTATTGCTATGACATAAAGGCTTCTGTTAGCGTTAGGGATGTATTTGGGAGTGTGACAAATCACTTTTAAAGGACGCGTCACAAAATTGTATTCATAAATTAAACTTTCAGTGGGAGAGTCGTTTTGAGGCTCGTAGTTTACATGAGAGTAATATCAATTAAAAATAGCGATGATGACTAAATTTCTTTTGTCCATCAGGTAGATTATAAAAAAAATATTGGACACGTATATTCTTTTTTTTTACGTAATCAAAAAATTACGCAGATACATTGAGTAAAAAATGTGGCATGACTTCACGCCTTGCTTGATACTTAGTTGTACCGTAGTGAGTAATTTCCCAAATTAATTGCGTTTTATCTAAGTTATTTTTTTATTATCATGATAAAGCAAAAAATACGTGTCTAATATTTCTTTATTATCTGACTGACGGACTAAATAGATTTTTTTTTACCACAGGCATTATCCCTATTATAAATGTTGGAATAGTATCTACTATATTCAAACAAGACACAAAGGTTGGTACAAAAAAAAAATAACGACAAATTAATGAAACAAACAAATGTTTCAGACGTTTCTGTTTCAATATTGATTGTATTCTTTACAATTTGAGTTAATTATTTTACTCCTTTTAAGTTCAATGTGCCTAATAATTCTATACATTTATATTAAATTAGGTAGGTTTTTTTACCGTTTGAATGATTCACAGAATACATATTTTTTTCTTTTAGATTATAAAAAAAAAAACATTACATAACTTTGTACCCAAAAACCTAATATACAGCAATGTCAAGAGAAGTTACGGCATAACCTTGTCAGGGCATGAGCCGGGTTCCACTCGAGACATAGTTTGATTAATTACATTCGAACCCTCTTAAAAGTCACATCTCATAACTGATGACAAAAACTTTTGGTAGTGGACACACGTATAGTTTTAGAGGGCACGGCTGTTTTTGTTCGCTGTCTGGGTCTTTCACTCTATTTATAAGAATTTTCTTATTTCTGTAACGTTTACTCGGGTATTTTTTGCATAAATATTTAACCAAAATATAATTTGATTACTTCCACATTTTGACCTAGTTATGTGGACGTAGGAGGACACAAAAGACTACAGTGTAGGAAAATGCCCGAGTAAAGGCTATGATAATGATAACTATTCGCGAAAGTTAATCAAAATTGTTTTCATAATAGGCTATTATTAGTTGCATTGATTATATAAAGTTCACGTAGAACATGAGCATTCTTTGTTTCTATTTCATCAAATTATTTGCTGCGTGTTTTGTTTACTACCTAAAAGGGTAATTTTGTTTTATCTTTCTACTCTAGGACTGAATGTCAGTCATATTTGACTGATGCTCTATGTAGGCTTGTTGCGTCAATATTGTTGGGTTCACTATACAGGAAGTATACGTGCTCGGAATATTTATTAAGGGTTGAGTTCCCTATTTTTAAAGTCATGTTCATGCATGCTCGAACGCTGCATTCAAATCTATGGGTTTATTTCTCTTTACTCCCCTTTTACTTTGTCGTTGTAATCTATTTGTTTTTATTCTATTTTTTTTAATTGTTTATTCTTCCCAAATAAGTACATTATAAAATAAACATACATAAATACTCCATAGTTACAAACTGTGTCATTATCAACCTAGTCATTGATCTTCAGAAGTGTATAGGTATATAGACAACATGTCAGTCTTTTGCCTAGATTACTCATTTCTTTAAAAAAAAAACTGAATATAGTTACTTAAAACTACCATTTTTGTTTACAGGAGTGCGCAAACTCAGTGCCATACTCGCAACTGGAGCTAGATCTGGAACCTGGCGTATTGAAGCTCGTTGTGGTGGAGGTACTGCCCGCGTTGACATCACTGTTGGGAACGGAGTGGGCAACACGGCTGCAGCTGCTCCAGCCGCTGAGCAGCATTATGTAGAACTGAGGTTTGCAGACAGTATGAGAAGACGGTACAAGCCTGGATTGCCGTTTGTCGGAAGGGTAAGTTTGTAAACCATTATTTGCTACCATTAAATTTTTATTAAATATATAAAATTAATGCCTTTCAAGTATTTCAAAGAAGGTCATGGAAATAAATCAGTCCATTCAAGGTAAACAATTTAATAGTATGACTTACTGGCTGTTGGAACAAATGTCACTCTTCTATGTCGACTCCAAGCATGATAACAATTAAAAAGACGTGTTTATTTGTAATAGCACTATCAAGGAATATTATTAAAAACTCAAAACTCAAAGCATTTATTTCAATGAAACCAGGCACTTTTGAACTGTCAAGGAGTCGGTCAGTCAGAAATATGAAGCTAGTTGCCCATCCCAAAGTGTAGTAGGTACCTATGGAGAAGAACGGGCAAGAAACTCCATGGAAACTCTTTTATATTATATTGTTACAAAAATCTAGTTACATCATTATGTTTAATTTATAATTAAACGTGAGAACGATGAAGAAAAGACGTACCTACACGTTAAAAGCGTCAAGAGTAGAAAACAGAAACAAAAAAACATTTAAAAAAAAGTAATTAAAATAAACCGAGGCAGCTAAGAGATGACCAGTCCGAACTAAGACGGCGCTCGTTCACGAACATGACGCGTGTGTCAGCACTATTTAGCTCAAGCATTATGAAGGCGACCATGTAGACTAACACTGCATTGCATCAAAAGACAGTTGTCTCTTCAAATAATATTTCTACAACACTGTTTCCAACGTTCTACCTACTAACGATATTTCATATTATATTTCATTGCGCCATTTTGTTCAATTTGTATAGCCTGAAATGGCTGAATTGTAGCAAATAGCTGCTCGTTAGCTCATTCCGTTGGAACTGTTGACAGCTGCCTTTACCTAACCTTCAGACAATGGGGAGGTTGATGTTAATGTGGACATTTCTGGGATTACGTTTGATCCTGCCACGAAATTTAGAGAATCTGACAGCATTTTGGTGTAAATCGTCAATTGATTCCTTAAATAAAAGTAGAAAAAGCTTGTTTGCGACTATATTACATTATTGTAATTGTGTGTGTTGGAAGTTAATAATCTACTACCCATATTGATAAGCTAACTGACTAACACTGTTAGATAATATTATCTTAAAGTTAAACCTTATTAGTAGTATTTGTAGTTCACTCAAAACGTGCGATATATTACTCTTATCTAAAAAGAGATATATATCGCGCGTTTTATAGTAGTAGTAATATTTTACATATAACTCAGTTTTTTTTTCAAACTTGACTAGTCAGTGAGAGGGAGAGAGAGAGACAGTTTTTAGAATAGCTTTAAATATTTTTTGATAGTAAGGTATTACTAGTACAAATGATTTGATTAAATGTCTAATCAAGTCATTTCAATAATCATAATTAAACTGAACACAGCAATCAGCAATCAATACATCATCATTCAAGAGCAAACATTCACGTAGGTGCCTACATTATGCATGTAACCCACAATCTAGCTCAGAGATTAATACGACCGCTGCATCAAAGAATTCTATACACCCTGTACATAATATCGAACTCACTTTGCCTACAAACGTGGTTCTCAACCATGATGTTGTAATTTCCTACCGATAGTAGAGGTATTTACTCTTTATAACTTCGTCATTCGCTTGCTTCCGGGATTCGGGAAGAATGCTTTAGTACTCATAAATCATATGTTTTCTTTGAAACTGTCCAGAAAGAGCTTGTAGAATATTGTATATTGGTTCGATATTTTTAATAACAACAAAGAATATCAAAATAATTAGGTCGCTTTATAAAATGTTAAGGCAACCTTTTCAGACCGAGGTTGATCCACATATATAACCACATAGGTATTTGTTGGTGCCTAATGCTACATACATAGCAACAAGCTGCATTCCTATGAGACCCAGTTAATTGTTAGGAGTTTATTTTTTATAAAGTTTTTTTATGGTACCCCTCATTATCTTTTTATTATATTCATTTTCGCAAGCGCTACTGCTGAGCATGAGGTCCTGGGTTCGATGTCAGGTCGGGCAAAGTGTTATTGGGTTTTTCTATCAAGAATTACTCAGTAGCAGCCCACAGTCTGGATTTGTGCCTGGTTGATGGCAATAGGCTCGCCCCCTATTACATGGGACTTAAACATAACTGGCGAAATGTGGGTGTACTATAGGTACACCTCTGCCTAACCCTTCGGGGATTACAGGCGTGATCTTATGTTATGTTATGTTAATTTTGTACAACATTGATCGCTCCACAAAAATTATTGTTAAAAAAAAACCTATTTTGTGTCGAAATACAAGTATAAAACTATCCGCGGGTGTGGCGGCACATCTACATCGCCACATTGGAACGCATCACACTGACGTCACACAAAATCCTGCATCGCGCAATCAGAGTTTACCGCGCGACTAGCATATATACAACATCCCGACATCAACCGTCGGGCAGTAGCCCACCAGACACAACACCCGTCTGGTCGGAGGATCCTCCCTTTTCTATAGAGGATGAGTGAACTTTACACCCTGTTCCTCATGCCTCTATACTGGGGTGGGCTACTGCCCAACGGTTGATGTCGGGATGTTGTATATATGCTAGTCGCGCGGTAAACTCTGATTGCGCGATGCAGGATTTTATGTGACGTCAGTGTGATGCGTTCCAATGTGGCGATGTAGATGTGCCGCAACACGGGTTTCATTTATGTCCAATTCGAGACAATATTTATGTAACAATATAATTATGTAAGTAATAATTACAATATAATAAGGGCAGCATAGACTATACCTAATAAAAATATGGCTCAAACAATAAGTCTCCCTAAAAGTTACAACATAGGTATGTAGGTACATCATACATAATCAGTCTACAGCAGTCCACTACTGAACATAGGCTTCGCCAATTGCACGCCATTCAGCTCGATTCTCGGCAACTCTCATCCGGCTGCTACCAGCCACCCTGCGAAGATCGTCGCTCCACCTAGCTTGAGAGCGTCCTACCTTAAGTTTGCCGATTCGCGGTCTCCACTCAAGAACACGTCTAATCGAACTGTCATCGGTTCTACGGCTAACATGGCCGGCCCATTGCCATTTTAGCTTGCTTATTCTGTGAGCTATGTCGACAACTTTGGTTCCCTGCCAGATCATTTCGTAACGGATGCGATAGCTCAGGGAGACTCCAAGCATAGCTCGTTCCATAACTCGGTGAGCGACCTTGAATTTATGTACCGTGAGTGTCCACGTTTCGGCTTCGTATGTCATAACAGGCAAGACGCACTGATAGAAGCGTCCCCGTCTTTCCTCGTCGTTTAAAAGTTACAATAAGTCAGAACTCCGTTCAAACTGCCAACAAATCATGGTGCAACAGAGAGAAATATTCTTCCAAAAACAGCTTTTTCTAATGAACATTTTTTAACAAAGAAACATTACGTTTTCATGATTATTTTTAACAGTGTTAGTAAAAATCACATCCATATTCATCTTTAGTCGCTGTCGGCGAAGGAACAATGTAATAAATTACAGAGAGACCCTAACGAACAGCTTTTATATCGACGCTCGCTTTTCCTTCTGTCCGTGTAATGTGGCCTTTATGACAGCGGATTACGATAACAAACTGATTGAAATGCAAAGAAAATGTTATTAAAACTCGTGTCTGTACGGCCAAAACGTTCGAAAATAAAAGGCTATATCAGATTATCAGGCTCATTGGCGACGTAAGACTGGTGGATGCCAAACTTCACAGCTTGGCTCATCGCCGCAAGGTTACCTGCTTGTCGATCTTCTACAGATTGTACTTCGGTGAGTGTGCTCGAGAACTCCACGACCTCATTCCGCCTGCCCCCTTCTACCATCGGACATCTAGACGCACTGCAGGTTACCATCCCTACCTAGTTGCTATTCCACCAATTCGCACTAAGCGTTTCCAAATGTCTTTTGTGATGCGCACAGCAAAGGAGTGGAACTCTCTGCCTGCGTCTATGTTTCCGAACGTATACAACCCCGATCTCTTCAAAGTGAGAGTTAACAGGCTTCTTCTGGGTAAGCTCGCTCCATCGTCGACTTTGTCTCTGTCATCTCTGACCTAGACTAGAGTCAAGAGCAAACCTATCTTAAATAAATAAAAAAATAAAAAAAATCAATTATCTTTTTGCAGAGAGTGCTACACAGTTGTTCGGTGGCAAAATCGAACATATTTTTTGCCGCTCGGCTATGCCGAATGATGCCAACCCGAATAACTGTGTAGAAGGCCTTGTTACATGTATCTTCCTGCCTCTATCCCAATTTATTTGGGGTTGACGCAGCATGTCGTTTTCTTTCTGTGTTAGCCCTCTCAGTAGTCACTTCCGTTCTAGCCATGTTATCTTTCACATAATACATGCATCGCTTCAGGGTTCCGTACCCGGAGTGTGCCAAACGGAACCATATTACTAAGCCTCCACTGTCCGTCCGTCCATCCGTCCGTCTGTCGGCGGGCTGTATCTCATGAACCGTAATAGGTAGACAGTTGAAATTTTCACAGATTGTGTATTTCTTTTGCCACTATAACAATAAATAATAAAAAAAACAAGAAATTCAAAAATTTAAAGGTCACCATACAAGAAACATGTTTTTTGTTTTACTAAAGTAAAGAAACGTACCTAGTGATATTGTAGGGTGCTGCGGAACTCTACGTGTGCGAGTCCGACTCGCACTTGACAAATGTTTTGGTCTTCCCCACTTGTAACTAACAAAAACTTTAAAATTTATCAAAAAACAAAACACTGTCGCACTCCGTGGCTTTTAAATAATTTGCGTAACAAAATATTAATCACGTTTAATTATCTCAGTATTTCATATCTGTACCCCTGTCCGCACAGGTTTTGGAGTAAAGCCAGGTTGGCTTGGTAAACTTAATGGTTTAATTAAGACTTAAGTTGACGACACAATATTATTTTCATTGCGCGGCGGGGTGTACGTTTGAATTGGTGTAGAGATAATGATATTTGTTGTGCTAAGTAACAAAACTAGCCTGGATTAGAAAGCTGTATTTTCTTGTATTTTCAAAAATAAAATATATTATTATAATAATGTTATTTATAAATACAAGGGTACATAGGCCAAACAAGGATAGGACTGGCCTCGGCTAGTTGGAGCGACAATTTTCACAGGGTAGCCGGGCTGGTAGCGGCTGGACAACAGCCCAGGATCAGTGGTGTCTAGCAGTTGACTGCTGTTTGCTGATAATGATGACACCTTACAGAACTTCTGTCGAACGACTTCTCTCGAATACCTGTTCATTCACAAATATTCATATTATAAGATTAAAGACTACGCATAACTATGTATACTAAAAACATATTATTATATAAGATTAAAGACTACGTTGAAGGCAGGGAAGTTTGGCGCTAATTCCTTCTGCACATGTCGCTTCCCTGGTACTTAACAGCATAACTCTTTATGTAAATGTCTATTAACTGCTCCCAAATTACTTTAATTAATTTTTTTTTACATACTTCCATGACTTTTTATTATTTTACATTATATAGTCTTGACTTTTAAATAGATTCTTTTACATTTTGTGAATCTGAGAACGTTGTAGATTAGTAAACCATTTTCTATTTTGTTAAGTACAGTGTTGACAGGCCTACACGGTCCTCCCATACTTAATAACACTGAGTTTCTTGCCGGTTCTTCTCCATAGGAAACGACAAATTGGAACCGTGCACCTAGCTTCTGACGTTTCATAAGTGCCCGTGTAGGTTTAAGTGAAATAAAATATTTTGATTTTGATGATTTTGATTCAAACCGTCTATTTAGTGATTGTATTTGTATTTTTAGTTTTTCCTCTCTGTTTTTCTTTTTTTATACCTGTTTAGCTCGTACGTTTATAATGTAAGGGAAGAGCGGAGCCTTCAACTACAGGCATTTTCTATGCTTAAATGGAGACTCCTCGATATGCAGTGTAAGCCAAATGAGATGTATGAAATAAACTTATTTTTATTTATTTATTATTTATTTTATTTATAAATTAACAGAATCTTGTGTTTTTAGAAGTAAAAACTTATTGTTTATTCCTCCAGGTCGAAGCAATGAGCACAGAAAAGCGGGTTCGAGTTCGCGTCAAGCTGTACGACGACAAAACTGATATCTATAGTCAGGACATTGACATGTCAACCGGCGAAGGAGGATTCATAGTCCCAACTGTCATGGCCGATGCACCGTATGTCAATTTGCAGGTTAGTGCAAAGTAGTTTAACTTTATTAATGCCATACTCGGTTTTATGGGACAGCAAGTTTTATATGAGAGGGATTTATTTTATTTTATATGACTATGCTGTGGTGATAAAAGCTGGATTTTGAATATGCTGTTTTGATTGCGATGTTGGTACGTGTTTACGTGGGGTTTATATCTGGCGTTAATTACTTGTCTCAAGTTCGGTGAATATTTAAAAATAATTTAGGTTGATATATCAATGTGTATTCTATGGCTAAGTAATAACAGCCGTACGGGTCGGTCGATCAGGTAAAGCTACACTTGCTGCGGTTGGTTCGTAGATGAGTGACCATCGTTACATACCAAGACCCCTCCGTGCCCCGGAAAGCACGTTAAGCCGTTGGTCCCGGCTGTCATTCATGGATTCGTGGACAGTCTTTACGGGTCGTTAGAAGCCCGAAAGTCTGACAACCAGTCTTTCCAAAGGGTATCGTATTACCCAGTAACTGGGTTGTGGAGGTCAGATAGGCAGTCGCTCCATGTAAAATACTGGTATTTAGCTGCATCCGGTTAGTTTGGAAGCCGACCCCAACATAGTAAGGAATTGGCTAGGCAGATGAGGCAGATGGAATCAATGTGTATTTAAACCATATTTCATTCATAACCCCTGCCAATTTAGGGTTTGTGTTAATGTAGTGGCCAGATCTTAGAATCTTGGGGCACGGAAGTGCCCCTGCCAAGACGAGCCAAGCGAAGCGTAAGGGCCCTACCTACCTTTTCTCGAAGCGCTTTGTCGTTTTTTGTGAACCCTCATAACTTAGGTTTGAATTATATCAGATAAACGAAATTCTCGGGATGTGATGTCAATAGTGAATTTATTAAATAAATAAAGTTTCATTTGCATGCCTCTTATACTTTTGATTTTATTGATATCTAAAAAAACCCCGATTTCTCCTCTCCCCGATTCAAAATTCTAAGGGTACTTCCTGAAGTCCTAGAAAGCTTAAATTTGGTAGTATTAGTACACAAACAACAAAAAAATTCTAAAACTTAGAACTTTTACCCCCCAACCCCTTAAACTAGGGGATGGAAATTTGTATGAGACTTCCGCAAAATTTTGATGCTAGAGGTCTGAAAACTGTTATAGCCGACTCCTTGTTATAAATAATAAAATACATATTTTTCTGGATTTATAGTAAATCACCCCCTTCCTTTAGATTAATGGTTGTGTTTCATGAAATGGCCAGCTAAATTTGGCCATATGTTTAAAACGTCAATGTTTAATAATATGTCAGTCGACGTTATGGCCTTATCATTAATTAATGGTATATGCCGTAGTCCGATCGTAGAAATGGCCATATTGTGATGTGCCTGGCCATTTCACCAGCTGACCAGTGGGCATATCGCTAAGGTTTGCATTTCACACCGCTCTAGTGGCACCCCGACTAAATGGGTTAAGTTAGGTTAGAACAGTGACAAACCGCGCGCGAGCCGAGCGAGCGAAGCGGGTGGTAGCGGCCGGCGAGCGCTACATCCAAGTTGGTCGCAGTTACTTGGCTATTTAGTATTTTTAGGACCCTACAATAGAAATAATTCGAGTAAGAATAGATGCACAACAAAAACAAAGCGACATCAACGCCTCTACCGGTGGATAATCTAACTGTTCTATACTAGTCGCCACAGCATCTTGAGTGCCATTGCTGCTAGGCACGATTGTCCCCTGACATGGATGTTAGTGCAGCGGACCAAGTCCCTGCTTACTATTTTGTACTAGTTGTATGTCACATGTATGGATCAAAGTTATCCGAATAAACAAATTTTATTATTATTATTATTTACGATATGATCACTAACGTTTAGCCACATCATGAAGTAGTCGTGCGTTTAACTGTTCATATCGCCAAACGTTGAGTATTCAATGATCTGGCCAGACCACATCATGGTATGACCAGCGTTCGATGTTCTATTTCATGAAATGGTCGAACACTTCATGAAATGATCAATTCTAAGATCTGGCCACGACATTAATACCGTTACTTTTGTAGACAGACCTGCATATTATACATATCAATTTTGGTATACAATAATACATAACAGATTATTCTCTATCTATCTACCAATTCGACGTGACAGTAGACACCTAACTGGACCATTTAATCGGAAATTCGGAACTAAAATCAGAAGAAGTTATCGACAAGAATTATTATTTTCTCTTCGATTGTCACAACTGACAAAGTACCTCGTAATTCCATGGCTTGGAAAATCGAAACTTTTCCTTTATTGATATAAGTAGGTGGACGAATACCTAAGTGGGTGGGTGTTTACTTTCCAAACTGTTCCCAGTATATTATGAATAGATAATTATTTTACACAGTTTATATTTGTATACCTTTTGTAAAGTTCAGAGATATTATTGACGTGAGAAATGTTTCCACCTACTGCCGTCTGGCAATTAATTAATTTAACCAGTCAAGTGGACTGTATTAATTCAATCAAAGAAAATAAAGCAATTTGGAAGTGTAAAAGTCAAAGGTTGGCTTAGATTAGCACTTAAATTCCAAACACGAGTATCTTGGAATTTTTATTTCACTTTATTTCGTCAATCAAGTGTCTTCAATCAGGAATCTTTCAACATATTTGTTTGTTTTCTGAAGTTTAATAAACACTTGATTGACGAAATAAAGTAACAGTAGGTACCTCGTTACGTCTTCATGCCGTAGGTTTTTAATTCCTCGATATTGAAAGCTTTAATATATGTACAAACTAAACTATTTCGATTTATAATAATAAGCCATTTAAAATGTAAAAATATTCAAATTTAAACCTGCATCGATATTCACTATTACAAAATTGGTCGGACGCAATTTTCATCGCCATTTTGCTTCTAACCGTCGACTGGCGCATTCTAATTTAACTTAATCATCTCATTAGTTCCAACTAATTTTATTTATTAATTAACGTTATCAACATAGATTGAAACCGATTAATTAGAAACTGCATTTGAATTGGTTTCTAATTCAATTGTAATTCTAACCAGGTCACAGCAAAACCTATTTGGAATCATGTTAGACTGTAATTAACCCATCAATTTGTTCAATCACATAGCAATTGTATTACAAAGTTTGACTAAAAGCACTTTTGGTTTGTCTGTCGTTAATCAGTCCAAAGAATCCCTACCCTATTATGAAAACTGGAAACGAACTACTTTTATTTATAACAATATTTGTAATTTTATTGTTTTTGTAATTCGAGTTTTGAGAGCAATTTAAGATCAACTTACATCTTCTATAATAAAAGAATTCTAATTACAATCCAATAAATTAATATGGCTTCTAGTTTCGCCCATGTAAAGTGATATCAATCATCTAGAAAATCCCTATTTTCAGCTTCAATCGAATTCGGTCAGTCACAATATAATATCACGCCTGTAATCCCCAAAGGGTTAGGCAGACGTCTACCAATAGTAGGGTAGTAGTAGTTTTCCTTACAGTATCTAAATAACAAACTAAAGTATTATGAATGTAATTAGACATAGCTTCATTCTAATCAATCTGGAATGGTTCTGTTCGAAACTTCATAATCCTTAAAATCATGGAAGGCCGAACCTCAAAACCGCATAGATCTATCTACGTCTAAATTGGCCGTTCGCGCCTTAAACTCTTATTAAGTTTAATCGCCTCATTAATTGGGCCTAGTAACTTCGAACTTCGATGCCTCGGGAATAGTGGCACGGGGAATACAAATGGCCAGATTCTGGAACTGTTTTCGCGTTAATCCTCCCAATCGGTGGAGTGATAGGTTGGTATTAGCAATGCAGATATTTCGGTTCGGAAGTTTATGTGTTTATCAACCATAGGTACCTACTCCTACGTTTATTGATGTTACTATGTGTGCAAATGTGAGCAAGACGGAGAATAATGCATTCCCCTCTTTATTTATATGGTCACAGAAGTCAAAAATTACAATATTGTCAAAATCTAACCAAGGCGAAAGTTCTCGATATCAAACGAGTCTGTATTATCGTACCATCTCAAATATTTAATTACTTACACATACAACATACGTAAACTCATGCCTTCTTCCAATGGGGGTAGGCAGAAACTACAGAACGCCACCTGCTTTTTTTTTTTTTTTGTGGATTGGAAATCATCAAATGACTTCTCCCGCTCTGGGCGGAGCGGGAGGGCGTGTCAGACTTTTACTGACTAAAACCCACCCGTGTTCCTTCTGTTGCCTGTGCCGGGGCCACGGTAACTCTTTCGAACATCCCGCAACCCTAGCTGGCATCGGCCCTAGCGGACCCCGTCAATAGTGCTGTCATCTCTTTGAGGCGCGCGTGGAACACGACGCGCCGTCGACTCGGGCTTGGTCCTTATCGGACGGCGAGCTACCCATTGCTCGCCGTCCGCAAGCCCGCGCCTACGGTGGCCGGGAATCGGCTGCCAATTCCCGACGCCCAGGGCGTCTCCTGCGGCGACTAGGGGCGTGAGGGCGCAAAGCTTGCCTCTCCCTCACGCGTCCCACCTCCTCCTTCACGAGCATTACTGCTTCGCAGAAGAAGGTAACGGAGCGAGAGTACTGGCTGCCCATGTACTCTCGCTCCGTACCATGGCCTGAACCAGGGCCGGACGCGAGAGATCGCCGCCGCCGATCGCTTCCGCGAGGACACGGCGGTGCTCCGCCCAAGCCGGGCAGATCTCCACCGTATGCTCCACCGTGTCCTCCGGGCGATCCACACAGTGGTGACACCCGGGCGTTTCCTCCCGCCTTATCCGGAACAGGTACCTCCCGAAGCACCCGTGTCCGGTGAGGACCTGCGTCAGGTGGAAGGTGAGGACGCCGTGGCGCCTCTCCAGCCACTCCTCAAAGAGGGGACTTATCGCCGCAATTGTGGCGTGCCCAGCGCTGGGTTGCGACAATCGCACTCTCCATGCCGCCATGAGATCCTGCCGGAGCTCTGTCCGCCGTGCCGCGATTTCTCGCGGCAACGGAGTTACGCCCCGGCGTCCTGCCTCCTCGCGCCACTCCCACATGTGCCTGAGGACTTTTGCCTCCAGATCAACGCCACCTGCTACGATGGCGATGTCGATGGTGTTGAGAGGTTGAATTAGAGGCGATTAACAAAAGGTATTTACAAGGCAGATGTGAGTGGCCGAGTAGCATGTGAAACGCCGGGAGAGGACGCCCTAAGAGGATATAAAAAATGATGACCTTATTGGTGATGTTCTTCACAAAGATCAGGTGCATAGAACTCGCGACCGGTGTGCGTGTATGATTAGATGTAAGAACGTAAACGAATCCAAAGGAGTATGTAAGGATCGTATTTAGTTACATTGCGTAAACTACATAAATGAATAATCAGAAACACCGCCTTTTTATTCTTCGCTTATTTTTTTTTCCACGATCTTATCCCTAATTACTCTTTTAACTTAATTGAGATGGTCGTTGCCAAAAAAATATTCTGAAACGATGTAACCTAGACTAGACTAAATCTTTCCAGATAATAACCTTTCCGGTAAAGTGCCTCAAATAACGATATTACATGTTTTACGAGGCCGCCAGTTAAATTTTCCCGACCATGTAGAGCATCCATTTTAAATTTAGAAAACTGGATGAGTGCACTGCCAATTCGGTTTATGTGTTCCGTATAAGATAGAAGTGATTTCTGTTTCCAACTTTGCTTTTGTTTTTAAATTATTTGTAGGGAAATCATCATTCTAGCCACAGGTCAAAATCAAGTTCTTAATCACGTCCAATGGTGCCTTCTTATTTGAATGAATAAAATGCACCGACCCCAGCATGGTTTGACCAGACTCGATTACTCGAATGAACCTAAAGATTCACACTAGCCCATGTCTCATGGTTCAACAGAGCCCATTGCATATCAAGGAGTAGAACGGGGGGCGCGATAATGGTAGGGAAGACGTGCCCTTAGGATATGAGAGCCGTTGTAAGATTTTTCTCTCATACTTATAATCATCATCAGCCTAAAGCAGTCTGCTCGAAATCATCGTAGTGCTGGACATAGGTCTCTCTTATTGATTGCCACTGAGCTCAATAGAAATAGTTTATTGTCCATACAGTCCATACAGTAAGCAGGTTTACGGGTTGACACCAAGTTGAGATGACATGAGCAGCCTAAAATATTATCTATAGTTAAGTCATAAAAGAATATTTACCAATGAGCCTCAAACTGGACAGTTAGTCTATATCTTGGGGCTCAGGGTAAGAATTCCAGAGTGGAGGCTAGAGATGTGGATTTCAAGTGTTGTATGGTATGTCTGGTATGTTTGTATATGAGTGATGTGTGTGTTTAGTGTCAGGTCAGGGTATATATATTAATTGTTCCAAGTCATCATAACCAGAGCTTAGCATCATTTTTTTAAATTATTTTTTTTACAACTAAATGAGTTAGTATTTTTAATTTCACAGAGTTTGCAGACTTTAAGAGTACGCTGGGGAGCGTCTAGCTACCAATGAGGTGTTGTCAGGTGTTAGGATTCCATAGTTTCTTTTGCTTATGATTGATGTGTAGTCGGGTCTGCTTTTAATAGTTTTGTGAGTTTCTGTGCAGGCAGAAAGAATGAAAAGCTTGTCAATGCTTGTCTTCTCTCATCCATCCACTACCAGCAGTTTATTTGAAAATACATACTCATTTCTTTTTTATGTTTTGGTATTTCAATTAATTCTTTCCATGTATTTTTCATATTAAACTTCTCAATTTTCAAAAAGAGTTAAATAATTATAATTATTAATAGTAATAATTCTCAAAAAGAGTTCATCTTCACCCACAGTTCCACAGACATTCAGTTTCAAATCTCTTGCGGATCTCCAAAAATCTGTCTTAGCGACCGAGAAAAGCAATTTCACCGCGGCTGGGAGTGGTTATGACGTTGTCATCATGCAAATATATCAGCCCGTATAGGAATGGCAATCGGGCTAAAGTGCTTTTAGGCCCCTGGTCTTATGAATTATTATGTGAGCAAACTTGATGTGATTGGTGGACACACGACGGGGAAGGTTGAAGGATTTTGTGACGGTTTTAGAAGTCAGATTTAGATACATAGAATACTCTACTCTCTCTCTCTATGCACACCATAAAAATACAGATATATGTAAATGTAGAAATGGAGGGCAGGTATGAGTTTTGTTGAAGTGTTTTTGAACTGATGAAGATTTTACATGTGTTTTTGATGAAGTAATTTTTATGAGATAAATAAGAACGGTTTATTATTTTCAAAATTTTTTTCCTCGATACGTTTTGGAATTGTTCGACTAGGTTCAAGTCATGACCTAAAAAGTACAGCGTCGTTAATAAAGGCTCCAATTAAATTCATAACGAAACAGTAATTTCTATCATCCACAGATAGTTCTTTTCTTACTTCAATTAATTTTTCATCAGCCTAATGAAACAAGTACAAAAAATGGTCATTACAGAGCTCCACTTTAGTAACAGTGCCGTCATGAACATAAATAACATTCAATTAATCAAAAACTTCTGACTGTTTCGAATATCTCGCATCGAACATGAACTCTAATTAACCTTTTATTTTCACTACATTGTCAGTGGAATGATTTATATCGTTTTGCCGAACACAAAACAACGCATTATATAAATATTGGAAATAAATTTTACTCTGTGTTTTTATATGTAACCATTGTTCTGGCGACTGATACATGTTAATCGCATAGCCCTTGAATATTCATACAAAGCGGGCATATTCATTTGAATTAATGAGCGTTTTCGATACTATGTTGTCTTATGTCAACGACGCAACGTTCATATTTTACTTTATTCGACGCTTTTATGCGTGCGGCGATGTACTCGTTATATGGTTATTCACATAACTTTATAGCCTTTAGCTGCGGTTCCGCTTATGTTATAAGATTTTATTATATACTAGCTGTTGCCCGCGGCTTCACCCGCGTGGATGTCAATACTTCCCTATTTGAATCGGATTCTGTTCACAACTTCATGGGTTTTAATTTTTTTGCGCGGAACCCTAATTCTTTGCCCAAAATAAAAGATGCTTAAGTTACTTCTTATACCATCAGCTATCTGTCAATGAAAGTCCCGTCAAAATCGGTCCAGCCGTTTCGGAGACTAGCCGGAACAAACAGACGGACAGACATACAAGCCCACAGACAGACAGACAAAAGTTTAAAAAATGTTTTTTTGTTATAAGTACCGTATATATTTTCATATGCATTTACTAAAAAGCTGTTATTTTGACATTACGAACAGACACTTCAATTTTATTTATTTGTATAGACTGTATGGATTGTTTTTTTATCTGCTAACAGTATCTTGCAGGAAAGCTGTTCTTTTCTTTACTTTCGTGGGTATGAAAGTGACTATGACTATGATGACATCCAAATACTTCAGATAAAAAACAAAATTAACCATCATCAAATTAAACGTTGCAAGAAGTCATTGGATATGTTTTGCTGCTTAATGGGTCTGCTCTTGACTTCGATCACGCCTGATGGAAAGTGATGGATGAGGTCTACGATGGTACGAGTGTGCCCAGAAGATGCCTGTTCAGTCTTGCTTTGAAGCTGCCTTCTGCCTTCAGTCTGCACTGACGGGTTATATAGACACTGGCAGAGAGTTCCATACTTTGGTCGTGTGCATAATAAATCAATAGGATTAGGTATTGTTGTTACTTTCTAATATACCTAAACTAAGAAAAGATGATTTTTTTTTATTAAAAAAATCAAACCTACATGGGTACTTACGAAACGTCAGAAGCTAGTTGCACGGTTCCAGTTGGTCGTTCCCTAAGGAGAAGAACCGGCAAGAAACTCCATGGTTACTCTTTTAAAAATATTTGGCTTTTACAATGTTTTCAAATTACAGTGTTGTTAAGTATGGGAGGACAGAGTAGGCCGTCAATAAGTACCAGGTACTTAACAAAAAAGAAAATGGTCTATAAATCTACAGTCTATTTCGCCTACAACGTTTTTACATTCACAAAATATAAAATAATCTATTTAAAAGGCAAGACTATATAATGTAAAATAATGAAAAGATCATGGAAGTATGTAAAAAAATAAAATAAAGTAATTTGGGAGCAGTTAATAGACATTTACATAAAATAGTTATGCTGTTAATGAAGTACCAGGGAAGCCACATGTGCAGAAGGAATTAGCGCCATACTTCCGTCTTTAACGTAGTCTTTACTTTTAAAATATGCTTTTTTAAAAAGGACACGTTTGATGTGGGTTTTGAATTTTCCATCGCTAAGTTCTGTAACCGACTTCGGCAACTTGTTATAAAATCAGGTACTGTTTATAAGAAATGACTTGTTTTAGTTCATCTAAATTTGGGTATCTCAATTTCATGTTTACTACGTGTATTTATATTATGGATATCGCTTCTTATTTTGAAAAGTCCTAAGTTTTTGCGAACATACAAAATACTTTCTAAGACACAAAGATTAGGCAGAGTTAGTACATCAATTTCTTTGAATTTGTTTCTAAGGGACTCACGAGGTCCCATTTTATAACTCGCGCGGATTGCCCTCTTTTGTAAAATGAAAATTGAATCTACGTCAGCTGCCGATCCCCACAGCAGAACGCCATAAGACACGATACCGTGTAAATAAGCAAGGTATACTAACCTAGCTGTGACTATATCAGTCAACTGTCTTATTTTTCGTACTGCATATGCAGCTGAACTCAATCTACCTGAAATAGCTCTAATGTGGGCGCCTCATTGCAATTTAGAATCTAGAGTAAATCCTAGAAACCGTCTCCGTAATACTATATATTTTCTTGCCATCAAGTTTTAAATTTAGATCCACTTGGAGTAAATTTGGTATCAGAGCTTAAGACATTTAGTTTTGTTCGCATTAAGTAAAAGTATTAGTTGCAAGCCTTTTCATAAGAATAGCCAGACTATCGTTGACATGTAAGACCTCCGTATCTTTTCTTTCTATTTTAAAAAGAAGCGAAGTGTCATCAGAAAATAGAATTATATCCGATAAGTAAGCCACCATGTAAATAAGGTCATTAATATAAACTAGAAATAGGAAAGGGCCAAGAATTGAATCTTAAGGCTCGCCCATCTTAACTAGAGATCCCGAGGAAGTCGCCCCGTTAACGTTTACTTTTTGCTGCCTGTTTGATAGATAGGAAAGAACAAGATCAGCAAGCAGCTCGTCCACGAATTCCGTAGTGGTGTAATTTTACAGACCAGTGTATTGTGGTCAACGCAGTCAAACGCTTTAGAGAGGTCACAGAAAATGCCAATTGCATCCTGGGACTTCTCCCAGGATTCTAAAATGTGACTGATGAGTTTTACTCCTACGTCAGTCATCGACCTACCTTTCGTGAAACCAAACTAGCGACTATGTAAAATCGCCTGATTGATGAATGAGCATGATTTTTTCATATATTTTACTCAATGCTGGTAGCACCGATATACATAGGTATATAGTTAGAGGGGTCACTCATACTACCCGATTTCAAAATTGGTACTTCTTTATTATGTTTTGTTCAATCAGGAAACTTACCGCTGTCTAAACATTGATTAAATATGCCTGTTAGGACAGGGGCAATTGTGTCAATGATATCTCCAATAACCTTAACGGAAATCGCCCATAAGTCTTCAGAGTTTTTTTTATTTTTATTTATTTGAGATAGGTTTGCTCTTGACTCTAGTCTAGGTCAGAGGTAACAAAGACAAAGTCGACGATGGAGCGAGCTTACCCAGAAGTAGCCTGTTCACTCTCACTTTGAAGAGATCGGGGTTGTATGCGTTCGGAAACACAGACGCAGGCTGAGAGTTCCACTCCTTTGCTGTGCGCATCACAAAAGTGAGAAGGGATTCAACTAATAAAGATGATGAGGGGAGAGATTTCGTAACCTCGATTGGGATGTTGGTAAAGAAATTTTCTAGTGTCTGCGCAACTTTTACTTTATCTGAAATGGTTTCATTCAGAATTTTTAAAAACAATTCATTCTGATCTCGCTGTTTTGTATTTCCAGTTTCTTTGTTAATATTACCTGCCACACCAATTTTATTTTATTATAAGAAATACTGATTTTGTTACTTATTAATAGATTTAGCTTGAGCGCAGACTCTTTTGAATATCTTAGAATAGTTTCTGACTTATGAAGGGCTTGATCAGAAGTCTGTGATTTCTCGTGGTACAAATTATATAAAATATCTCTACTTTTTCTAATGCCAGCAGTGGCCCATTCATTAAATTTAGCTTTGATATTGATTGTAACTTTTTTTACAGGACAATCTGTATAGAAATCTTGGCATACTGTAGAAAATAATGTACCGTAGTTTCTATTGAGGTCTTGTGAATCAAAAGTAGCTGTTGAAAGATTGCTAAGAACATTATTAGTAAATATTTCCAATTTATTTTTAGTGAGAGGTCTAAATTCAATGGTTTAACCTAAGTTTTACTTTTTATGTAAACAAAAAGATACAAGTTGACCAGCATGGTCAGATTTGACGCCACTAATTAAGGACGAGTCTTTTATTTTACAATTAGTAAATAGTCTATGCATAAAGCTGAGTTTGCCGTTATTAAGTCGCTTCATTATATACACATTTTAAATTGAACGATTTAAACAATGATAATATAAGCTTACATTTATCCGGTTAATTAACTAATAGATCAATATTTAGGTCAGCACAGACAAAAACTAATTTATTATCTTTAAACAGTTTTTTTAGTATTTTTCCATAATGATAAAAAATTATGACAAGTTTGAGACTAGTGGTCTATAAACACACAAGGAGGAGCTCGTGGCTAAGTAATAACAGCCGCACGGGTTGATCCATCAGGTTAAGCTACGCTTGCCGGGGTTGTCCGTGGATGGGTGACCATCTTTACATACCGAGACTCCTCCGTGCCTCGGAAAGCACGTTAAGCCGTTGGTCCCGGCTGTCATTCGTAGATCTTTGACAGTCGTTACGGGTCGTCAGAAGACCGAAAGTCTGACAACCAGTCTTACCAAGGGGTATCGTATTACTCAGTTACTGGGTTGTGGAGGTCAGATAGGCAGTTGCTCCATGTAAAATACTGGTATTCAGCTGCATCCGGTTAGACTGGAAACTGACTCCAACATAGTTGGGAAAAGGCTAGGCAGATTGATTGGTCTATAAACACACAAGAAAGTATGGCCCTCAACCTCCGCACATGCTACCTCACATAAGCGATCAATAGAGCAAGCAGTGATATCCTTCCTTTCCTTTTGTCTCAAACAACTATTACATAATATTAAGATATGTGCCCTATTGATGACCTATTGTATGCACTGGCAACAGAAAAACTATTTTTACATTAAACAACATCCTATCCGGCCTTAGCCAGGTTTCACGAAAACATAAGATATCCATATATTTATCTATTAACAAATTCCACGTCTAGGATTTTGCCAGAGAAGCGATTTATATTTTGGTGATATAGTAAAATATTCTTATTATGCTTCTCTTTTATTGAGTCTAAAAGTTTAAAGATTTTATTACAGTATTATTAGATGTACTAGATTATACTGTTTCGTCACTTAACCTAATCTCATGAATGAATGAATGAATGAAATGCACCGACCCCAGCGTGGTTTAACCAGACTCGATTACTCGAATGAACCCAAAGATTCACACTAGCCCTTGTAGGCTCATTTTTCATGGGCTACATAGGCCATTGCATATCAAGGAGTAGACCGGGGGGCGCGGTAATGGTAGGATAGACGTGTCCTTAGGATATGGAAGGATTATTAGAGTCTTAATCTAATCTCAGTTAAATTATCAATAACTGCGTGTATATTGTAAGCTAACAAAGTAGGCAATACATGTTGACTTTTCTTGGGAAGAAACATAAATATTCCCGAATTAACACAAAATCTCAAAAAAAAATTGAATATCAAATTACAATAAACCCGTCACTATGACGACACGTCATAATATGCATTAGATTGTTTAAACTCCAAATGTAATCGTTTTCTTCATCATATAGATTATCTGAATATGGCAACGCACATTATATTATTTTACCTAATTTTAATTTAAATAGGGTGTTGACACCATTGCCTAACTTTTAACAAACTTGAGTTTGTTACTCACTATTCACGGCTGTGTGTAGTGGAGGCTTAGCAATAGCTAATGGCTGTGCTGATCCCAAATTAGTTGGGTTATTGCGAGCCTAACGTGCGGCAGGTTTTAGTTGAAATTCAATTAAAACACCATTATAATATCAAGTTTCTACATTATGCGAATCACTTGATAGATATTAAAAAACTTTGTTTAGAATTTTAAATTAAAATATTGACAAAGGAGAGGATCAACTTGATCCTCTATTTGGAGAAAGATGAGAGATAGGTAGGAAGAGTTAAAAATATTATTTTGACGTAACGAAGTATATCTGTATCCATACATAAAATTGAAGTGTATGTTTGTAATGTCAAAATAACAGCATTTTATGCATGACGGTACTTAGTTATAACAAAAAAAAATTATTAAAATTTTTGTCGGTCTATATCTGTCTGTCTGTCGGTTTGTTCCGGCTAACCTACGAAACGTGTGGACCGATTTTAACGGGACTTCCACTGGCAGATAGCTGATATTATAAGGAGTAACGTAGACTACTTTTAATTTAGAAAAAGAATTAGGGTTCCGGACAAAAAAATTAAAACCCACGAAATTGTGAACAAAATTCGATTCAAATAGGGAAGTATTGCCATCCACGTGGGTGAAGCCGCGAGCTAGTCAACAATAACTTTGTTTGGTTTCTTAGTAAACAATGATAAATTACGGCAACTCAAAGTGAGGATAACAGTACGTAGAGAAGAAGTCACATGTTAGCTTATTGTGGTATTACCTGTTGGTTGACAGCCTCGTTGGTCTAGTGGTCGCAAGCGCTACTGCTGAGCATGAGGTCCTGGGTTCGATCCTCGGGTCGGGCAAAGTGTTATTGCGTGTTTCCATCTGGAATTTCTCAGTAGCAGCCCAGAGTCTGGATTTGTACCCGGTTGATGGCAATAGGCCCTCCCCCTATTACATAGGACTTAACCATAACTGGCGAAATATGGGTGTACTATAGGTACACCTCTGCCTAACCTTTCGGGGTATACAGGCGTAATGTTATAATATCTTAGTATTATCTGTTTAGGTGGAAATCAAGTTTTTAAACATAAATTATAATTCTCAGAATATTGCTATTAGAATTTTTATCGAAGTTCATGGCTTTTTGATACTAACAAGGTTTTGGTCTCAAGCTATTTAGACGTTCTTTCGATAAACAAAAGCCTTACCGATGTTTTCCTCTTCAACAAATTGACTTTCTTATTGCCAAATAGAACGAAGACTGTCGTCAATATTTACTTTTAACGTGCGTAACTATAATATTATCAAAGACACCTCGTGACATCACACAAAATTCAAGGCTTATTCGAATTCCACGACGCGTCGCGAACGAAATTACTTATTCAACGTCATTACCCCTATTTCGTGCCAGTGCTTCTTTTATATTATCTTCACAACGATTCTCATTATTCATATCTCAATTCTTTTTGTAGCTGTTTCTTTAGGGGATCCCCCTTTGTTCCGTTTTATCGGCAGACATTTTTTCAGCGAGATTTTTCGGCCTAAGCTTAATTCGTCCAGATAAATTATGCCGGGATAGAGACAAATAATCCAGCACTCCATTAAATCTGGAAAAAGCGAACGCTTTCAAGAAATTAGCCAACTAATCTTGGGACTGACTTAAAAGGGGATTATATCTTGGAAAAGTGCGTGACCTTTTTTAATTTCGCTTTTGTAATGCACGTTCTGTGTAAGCTGACACTTATACTGAGTGGGCACTTTTCTGGGTGAGATATTCATAAATTCGTTAAAAAAAACTTGTTCGTAATAAATTGGCCAAGCGTTTTCATATTTTTTCGACCTACTTAAGAGTTTCACTTTGTCTGATCATTACGTTATTTTTAAGACTTTAGACTTTCATATTTAATACAATTTGACTTGTAAAGTTGGATCCGTTCAACAGAATTTTATTCGGAAAAAAGAAATTAATTAGCAACACTCTTTATAACTGACTTTCGTCAACTTTCAAAACTCAGTTTTTTCTATGTATTTATTCACCAGTGATATTTTTTTTTTTGCAATCATTACAATAAGGTACCTAATAACTTTGGATTAACTATCATTTTCAATGATAAAAACAATACTTTTGCATGTTTTGGTTTAATTTTAGTCAATATTTTCATCAGCACGCACACGTGCACGTGCACGTGCTTTTGCTGAATTTTAGTAGTTTCCTAATAAATAATATTAAGGATCCTGCAAACAGGCGCGATACAAAGGCACCAAGTGTCGCGCGACGGGCGGTGCCTTTTTGCAGGACGCTTGTGAAGGTATCGCAATAATCACCTGGCAGATAGTACAGTCAGATAAGTCGTACAAATCCTCAGCAGATTCCATTACTTGACATTATAAATCAGCGTGGGTCAGCTACGTCCATTCGGATTATTTAATCAAACATCGCCAATTAGCATAAAACTAATTATATTCTCTGTTTATGCAGGAAATAGATGATATGGCTTAGTTTGCCGGTAATATATTAATCGACAATGCATAGGGATTTTGCGGGGTTTCTACATAACATAACATCACGCCTTTTCCCGAAGGGTTGGGCAGAGATGTACCTATAGTACACCCACACATTTCGCCAGTTGTTTAAGTACCATGTAATAGGGGGCGAGCCTATTGCCGTCAACTACTGAGAAATTCCAGATGGAAAAACCCAATAACACTTTTCCTGACTCGGGAATTAAACCCAGGACCTCATGCTCACATTGCGGGTTTTCTATTCCAAATAAATTGGAATGCTGAGTGCTATGGAATTGTGGTTGCGAATGAAAATATGTTATGTGCAAAATTATTTAGTATTAATGTTAAAATGAACTTTAAGTAAGCTATGTTATTAAATTACTGTCAGTCATTGATTTTGGCGTTAAAACTCAGTATCAGTAAATCTGCAGTATTCTGTAAATATTTATTACCTAAAACACAAAATTAATAACATGAAAAATAAAACTACTAAAACCACTAATATAAAACAGAGAAAATGAACCCGAGATGTACTTCCGGTATTAGACCTTTTTCACAAATTAGAATCTCCCAAACACGACCACATAAGCCTAAAGAAGATTCGGCGCAAACTGATTTCGGAACCAATTCATTTGGCGGATTTGCAGTCTGTGGTCTAACCCCAAGATCATTAATTGAAGTTGAAGACTCAGTATAGATAGAACTCGATGAAGCTGTTTGCGGTACCCAATCATGGGAATAGTTTGATTTGAAACTTCATTAGTCCTTGGCACTGATTGCAATTGGAGATTCGACGTAACTATGAACTGTCTCTCGCAGGTAATTAGACCAAATGAATTCTTGGTAAAGTGGGATTGCCTTTTGCTGTTACAAGTTTTGCAATGGCTTAATTCATAGTTTAAGGAAGATTCGAGATTCTGGAATTGTGTTGGTATTTTGTGGATGAATTATTATATATTATGCTGTATAGCGATAATATTGTTTGTCAATGGGCTAAGGATTGCTCAATATCTCGCTGATCAACGCCACAGCTTACACTAGTACGGTTGTCGCCGTTCACCTACCTAATAATCATTACTGTGTATGTTTTATTAAGATTATAAGGTACTAGCACTTGGATTTTGTACTTTAGTACCTTGTTAGAGGCAGATTTTCAAAAAACCCTGATAAACAGTATTCTTTATTTTTGGTCCAAAGTATAAATACCGAGTTTCGGATTAATCTTACCGCGCGTTAAAATTCTTCCATACATACTTTCACACCCCCCAATCCCCCTTTAGAGGGTAGTTTAGAAAAACAAAATGATAAACTTCATAATTTACTTAGATAAGTATTCGTGTCAAGTTTCAAGTTTATCAACTCAAGAAATAAGATTTTTCATACAAACAAAATCCCCCCTTTTCACCCCCTTAAAGGTCAAATTTCCAAAAATCCTTCCTTAGTGGATGCTTACAACATAAAAGGCATCAACTGCCAAAATTTCAAGTTTGTAGCCGCAGCGGTTTAGGCTCTGCGTTGATGAATCAGTCAGTCAGAATAAGTAATTGTGTATCTTATCTATTATGATTATCTGAGGAGCGTTTATGGAGGAGCATTATATGAGGAGCTCGTGGCTAAGTAATAACAGCCGAACGGGTCGATCCATCAGGTTAAGCTACGCTTGCCGGGGTTGTCCGTGGATGGGTGACCATCTTTACATATCGACACTCCTCCGTGCCTCGGAAAGCACGTTAAGCCGTTGGTCCCGGCTGTCATTCGTAGATCTTTGACAGTCGTTACGGGTCGTCAGAAGCCCGAAAGTCTGACAACCAGTCTTACCAAGGGGTATCGTATTACCCAGTTACTGGGTTGTGGAGGTCAGATAGGCAGTCGCTCCATGTAAAATACTGGTATTCAGCCGCATCCGGTTAGACTGGAAGCCGACCCCAACATAGTTGGGAAAAGGCTAGGCAGATTGATTGATCTATTATGATTATCTGTAACTTTTATTTCGCCCTAATATTATTATTACAAAAAATGGCTGATTTTATACCTTAGTGGCTTGAGCGATTTTCGAAGACTTGAATGAACACCATGATTCAACTAGTTTAGTGTTTGTCTTCCTTGAAGGTACATAGAAGCTTATTTCCATTACCAAAGTTTTCTCATTTTCTTCCATTTAAATCAGCCCGACCATGTTTCATTAGAATTCGTAGCATGCTATTCAAACGTGAACCAGTTTTCGTTGATTTTCACTCAAAGTCCATTAGAAATTTTCGAATAAAGACAGAGAGACCAGATTAACAGAAGTCCACATTATAATTCTAGGGCTAAGCTGAACCAAACTGACTAAATCGAAAGCTAGCGATGTAATCCTCAGTGGTTGGCAAACTCAGCAAAATCCACCTATAGGAAGATTAATTGAATTAACCCCAGTCAAAACTGATGCAGTGCAGATGGGTGTAATTTTAGATTCAATTTAAAAGTTAATTTTGATTGAGAGTTATAGTATGAACTTCGTTAGAGCGGAACGAAAACTGAATTTCGTATCAAGAGTATGTGTAAGTTTTGAATGTGGTCTAATATTATAAAGAGATAAAGTTGTTTGTGTGTAGGGGGTAATCTTGAGTCAGATCCGATTTCAAAAATTCATTCACTGATAGAAAGCCACTATCAAGTACCATAGGACATGTTTCCTGGCATAGATAGTTGATTTCCACGCAAACAAATCCGTGGGCAGAAACTAGGAATTATTTATTTTTCTAAACAAAAAGAAATATATTTAAAAAATAGTCGTACCGTCATCTATACATGAAGGAAAATGTATGTTGTTCTTATTTGGAAGTATTATGAAAATACGTGAATTAATATCGAGAATACACTACTACATTATCATTTTACAATTTTATTATTAAAATATCTAAGCCTAATCCTAATCAATATCCTAATTTCAGTTAACATTATAAAATAAAAAATCTCATCAACTCAATGTCCAGGTCAAAATACTTGGCCAATAAGGAAACACTCAAAAGTTCCCCTTACACTTTTGATCTTAAGAACTAATATTGGGTGGAACCAGAGTTCTACCAGGGTTATTGGGTGGAGTCAGTCAACAGGGCCGGCTCAGCGAATCCAATCAATGAAGAGATTAATGAAATTAGTCTGGCACCGTAGCTGACTCCGTTAAACTTAGCTGCGGTGATCTTCGAAACTAACTAATGTTGGTTGCAAAAGGAAATAGCGGACGTTTATCTTTGTATAGATATACATTTATTTCAAATTAGAAGTAAAAATAATAGGTAATTATTTAAAACAGATTATTAACATAAAAATATAATATCCTAAACTAACTAAAACTATTATAAAACTAAAATATGGCGTTAAAAAATTCCTCCGCATCGCTGTCGACTGGTAATGTACCCAAGAGACTGGTACCCCAGTCCCTGTGGCTAAGTTGTCACCACGGCCTGTCTTGCAGCCAAAGTGCGGGTCGCATAGCGCGGCACGCGAACATTAATAACATCATCCGACGAGCCCTTGTCACCGTCGACGTTCCAGCTGTATTAGAACCCAATGGCTTGGCACGCGACGATGGCAAGAGACCGGATGGCATGTCTTTATTTCCATGGAAGGTGGCCTTTAGTGTGAGACGCAACTTGTGTTGATACTCTTGCGCCATCCCATCTTCCTGGCTCGGCGTGCTGTGCTGGCGCTGCTGCTGCGGCTGCGGAAAACCTCAAGTGGAGAAAGTATAATAACTATAAAAACTTATCGGTAATTATATTTTTGAGCCGTTTGTGGTTGAAACTCTCGGGCCGTGGGGTCCGAGTGCTCATGGTTAGTTCAACGAAATCTCCAAACGGCTGGTTGACACTTCCCGTGACCCAAGGGCTGGCTTTTACCTTGGCCAGAGGCTAAGAATTGCCATACAACGTGGCAATGCCGCCAGCCTCTTGGGTAAAATTCCTCTGCATCGCTGTCGACTGGTAATGTACCCAAGAGACTGGTACCCCAGTCCGCCGTTACAACAATCGGCACAATGACAGCCGAGCTCACATTCCACATGTCAACAACCTCGTGCGCTAAGTTGAGATATTTATTATATTTCTTTATATTTCTCGGGACCTTAGGGTCCCGGACCTTTGGAAGGCATATGCGGGGCCGAAGCCAACTCTCAGACGCCCGTTAGACGCTTTCAATGGAAATGAGGAAATGAGGCAATATTTATTATTATTATTAACGTCGAGTATTTGTTATGCATAAAAAGTATAGTAAAGAATAAAAAGTAATTTTAATTAAAAACATGAATTTATTTTTTGATGAACACGATATATACATATATATATGTATACATACAGTTTTCATCAGAAAATACTCAAATCTGTAAAGCTTAAATAAATATAGGTTACAATATTTACAGATTTCATTTCTGTTTGCACCAGATTTATCAATTTAACTCTTGTAATGAATCCTTTATCATTTAAATTAATTGAAAACTCATTAAATTTAAGTATTTATAAAACTGAAACGAATCTCATTTTGAATTTTGCGCACAAGTACTTAAAAATATAATATTTTCATCTTTCTCCTCAATTTTAAATCGTAGGTAAAAATTTTATCTATTTATTTAACAATTTATGTAAACACATACAAACAGACAAGAAGAAAGGAACAGAAAAATACGTACAAAAGTACGTTTTATTCAGTAGAAGGACGCTTTTACTATGAAGTAGCTTTTATAATGGAAAAATATCTTTAAATTATCAAAAGACTTTTACAGCGGCTGTTATCAGATAACATTACAAAATGAAGTGCTTAGAAATTGCCTATAATATAAACATACAATCAATCACGTTATTACAACTTATAAAACCATAGAAATGTCTTACCATATTTGTAAATAATAGCGTTCTCCTACAAATTATTATTTATTAAAACTTAAAGCACAAGTAAAGAAATTCCGTACTAAGGTGGTCTTAATATGCCTGAGGCATCATTACCTGAGAAAATGGCAATGGATGAGATAATCAATGTTAAAGTTAACTTTTGTGTATCTAGATGTTTTAGATATTTCATAAAAACATATATGAAAAAAGATAAACAGTATAGTGCCAAAGCCGTACATACAGGCTGTCCCAGAAAACGACCAACATACTGTAGGTGGTGATAGCTTTGGTCAAGCCCTCCCAAAGTAACAAATTCAAATAATAGTGAATTTATGTTGAATTTGTAAGTTTTTATAGAGAATCAAAGGTAATCACGGATAGAGCAACTATTTTATAATATTTTGATGGAAAACGTTATTAATAATAAGATTTTATTTACACAGGAGAGTCAAAAGAATGACACGTGGCTGTTAATTTGATTATTTTTGAAAATCTAGTATAACTCAAAAACTACAAGATTTTCCGGAACATATGTTTTGTTATTTCGGGAGGGCTTGACACTATCATTACATGTCGTTCGATTTCTGGGACAGCCTGTATAAATTGCCTATACGTATCCCACTTAGACACCTCAAGGGGAACTTCGGCAGTTTAAATTAGAAAACGAAGGCGTGACTACTGTTAAAGTTGAAATGGGTTCTAAGATTGTTGAGCAACAATTCCCAAACACATTAGCGGCAATCGATGTTACCACTTAGTAAAACTACTGTGGAACTTATGTAGCGTTTACATAAGTTCGCGTACCATCCCCCGAACTTCAGAGAGCTGTTTGTAATGACTTCTTCGCTGATGGCGCTTAAATTCGAGTTTGATTATATTTTTATCTACTTAGATCCTTTTGGATGAAAATCTACTTTGCTCTAGATTATTATATATCTTTCAATATAGTTTTGGGTCTTCTGAATTACAACTCATCTACACTTTATCCAGCATCCACACAATTAGAAAACGTGCAACAATAATTGTTGGATTCGACTGATGTTATCAATAAACTGACTCTTCTATCATTAAAGTTTACAAAACACGAGGAAAGGATCGACAGGTCCCTGTAACTGAAACCGTGTATCAATTGGATGCACATGATCTGTCATGGTGAATAATTTTTTCTTATATCCTCATCCATTCATCTGTGATCAAAGGGAAAGATGTCGTCCTATCGTCATTCTCAAGTCACTACCCAAGTTCGAACTTATATTAACGTGTGTGACTTTCCTTATAGTTCCTTTTCTTTTACTTTTGACTCAGGTCGCTGTTGGTATAAGGAAAATAGGTTAATATAAAATACTTTTTTAGTATTGAGTTTCTTGACAGTTATTTTCAGAATCTATTATTCAGCAGAAGACTCTCTAATGATGGATTCAAATAAAAAATAAAAAATTTAAAAATAAAAACACGACAGCCCTGCCCAAAAACGAACTAAAAAGTAAAAAACCAGTAGTATTATTAGTTTAATCTAAAGGTCACTCATTTACTTCCTAGTAAATGAGTGACCTTTCCTTTTGTATTTACAGCAATGACAATTGTATATTTATCTGTTTAGGCAGGAGCCTAAACAGATAAATACAATTGTCATTACTGTCAGGGGACCGTTCAGTGGAACACTATTTAATCTAAGAGGTCCCCGACTGCAATGCAAAAAAAAAATATCTGTCTGTCTGTTTTTTCCGGCTAATCTCCAAAACGGCTTAACCGATTTTGACGAGACTTTCACTAGCAGATAGCTGATGTTATAGGGAATAACATATGCTACTTTTATTTTAGAAAAAGAATTAGAGTTTCGCGCAAAACAATTAAAATCCATGAAATTATGAACAAAATCCGATCCAAATAAGGAAGAATTGACATCCACGTGGGCGAAGCCGCGGGCAACAGCTAGTAAATCTCCGCGATCTCTTCAAAGTGAGAGTGAACAGGCTTCTTCTGGGTTAACTTGCTCCATCGTCGACTTTGTCTCTGTCACCTCTGACCTAGACTAGAGTCAAGAGCAAACCCATCTCAAATTAAAAAAAAAATATTATTATGAAGAAGCCAAATAAAAATACCAGTTTTATAGTGGAAAAGAAATAAATATTATCTGGTTGAACATTCAGGATAAGGATGATGATGAATAATCTAGTTACAGAAAGCCTCGGATATCAGGATACGGAAGAAAGAGCAACACAACGCAAAATTCACGTAACAAAGGAAGATGAATATTGAATGGATATAAAAAAGAAACTTTGACAGGGCATCTCTATCAATCACTCTAGACCGTAAAAGAAGGCACTTAGTACAGTACTTTTTTGTCTCTGGCTTATTCCTGTGATCAATCTTGAAATATAGATTGATCGGTTTTTGTGTCCTCCGAAAAAAGCTGTGCTTCTTTCGCCTTTTGTGTATTTTTATCAAATGTTTTTTTATTGATACCTTTTTTTAAAAGATAACCTTCTTAACGGACTTGTAATTTTTTACTGCAGTAAACGTAGGAACGTTATGTATGTAGTAATCTTATTCTAGTGAGTCTTCATTTCTAGGATGTGGAGTATTATAACTTTTGCTTGAAGTTGAGATTGCGCAGTATAATTTTATTAGTTCATGCTCACGGCTGCTGAAGTAATCTAGCTTGCACTGAGTTTCTAAGGTTTTGGAATTATGTTCATGTAGGTAAGTACGGCTATTAATTTTTAACCAACTTCAAAAAGGAGGAGGTTCTCAATTCGTCGGAATCTATTTTTTTATTTTTTTATGTGTATTCCCCGATTACTCGAAGACGGCTGGAACGATTTGGAAAATTATTTATTTTTATTTTAAAGGGTATAATTTTCAGGTAGTCCCATTGTCATCAGGTCAAGATCTGATGACAATGGGACAGGATCCCATATCCTGGAAAATTCGAGGGAACTCTTCAATTATTATAGGCACACCTATAGCTATTTGGGTATTTTTCTATAGTAATTTGTTCATTTGCTCTTGGAAATCACCATTTGGTGAAGTGGAACTAATGATGAAGACCACAGATGTCCACCGGAACTCCTCAATAATAAGTATTTCACAGGTTGCGTTTCGATTACTTTAAAATTGTTGCTAAGCAAATTATGCTCGTCACAATGCATATTGTGAAGTGGAGCTGATGGTGAACTACCAGGAGAACTCCTCAACAAATAACGTCCCTGCACTGGGAAAAGCAATATTTTGTAAAAGGTGATGAGCAGTTGACATTAGGCTATTGTAACTTAGATAAATTACAAACCGATCCACTAAAAAGAGAAAAATAAAAAACTTTTTTGCAAAAAAAAAAAACAACCGACTTCCAAAAAATACACTACAACGTGAAAAATAACTTTAATTTCGGAAGTCGGTGGCAAAAACGTAAGATAAAGATCCAACAACACCAACTTCCGAAATTAAAGTTATTTTTCATTATGTAGTTTTTTTTTTTATGATGCCATTTCATCATAGCTTAGTTACTCCGCTCCTATATTTTTCAAGATGCTTCTCGGCTACAAAAAGAGAGATGTAAAACACTTATTTGAACTCATTATAATGTTTTAATCTTCAACCAAAAGCCTCAGAAGTAGAATGAAGCTTCTCTCTCAACACCAGATCGAATTAAAATACGCTCCAACTCCGTACAAAACTCGAATTGATATCAACTTCTGTTTTTATACGGCTCAGTTGCTTGCCAACTACCGAGCAGACTAGATCTGTCCGTAAATTGAAAACTTTTCTACGAGACTCGGCAATAAAACACATTTATTGTTGTTTTATGAGGAAAATCTGCGTTTTATACCGTCGCGTCATCATTCTGCCTTTTTATTGTTGTTGAGATCATATTTTTGAGGTTAAATACCGGGCTTATGATGTCTTAGAATAATAAATTGAAGTGTTGTCGGTACGTGGAATTAGGTTATGTCTTCTAAAGACATAAATGATAAATGATTTTATTTCTGTAAGTAGGTTTATACAAACACTTTTACACGTCAAACATTTTTTTTTAAACTAGATGAGGTTTCCTGTCTGACTACTCTGAGAAGAAAGGCCGAAACAAACTCAGAGGTCACAGTTTCTTTTAAAGTCCAGACACATAATCTTGGTCAGATCATGTGAAGACCATGTAGGTTGGTGTCTGAAGTGGTCTTTTGAGGAAAGAACCACACAGATTGAGTGGACCTGTCCAGCAAGATCAAGCATCTGTCAGTAATCGTACAGCTCAACATAAAAGTTAAGGAGCTCAACGATTCGACGAACAATACCAAAGAAAGGACATTTAGGTAGGCCGCATAATTTACTCAAACTGGCAAACTATGATTAAAGCTGAGAGAAAAAAAAACAAGGACCCACATAGTCTTCACATTCACAGTAATTAAAATAATATAACATTTAATCTTCAGAGAGATCTTTAGAGAGATGACTTCTAAGAATAGCTTATTTTCTTAGTAACCCTTCCAACTTGGTTTTCTTCACAGCATAAATAGATGGAGAAGTTCACTTGAACACACTATTTTCTATATGACAGTGGCTTATTCCATGAAGTCTTTAGGTAGATAGGTAAAGTCCCAAATTCGTTCATTCACAAAAAACCTATTGTTATAACGCTCTGGCACACTGAGGTGTATTGTTTTAATGATTATAAAGTCACGAGCCTATCCGCGTCGGTTTGAACACCTTCATACAAGTCACTCCATCAATCCACCAACCAGCTCTAGACCCGCGTGGTGCATTATGGCCCACTCCCTCTCACCGAGAGGAAGCCTGCGTCCTAGTGGGAACATTATAGTCGAGTGAATTTCGTCCCGAATCCCGCACTGAATTCGCCTCAGTTTGGCCGTAAACCACGTTATAATGAAAAGCAAATTATTAAGGAAAACGCAATTAACCCTAATAGCATTGTATTTATAATACATGTCTTCAAGACTTCATAAAATCCTTTTCACGGAGCATGTCAAAATCTCAATCAATGCTCTTTGTTCCCAACAAAAACAGCTGAGATGGACTTTAATGCATATTTCACGCGATAATTAATTGCTTTCACATGTTGGAAGTCAGGTGACGTATAGAACCGCAACGCATAAGGAAGGAAAGTTCCTTTACTACGAGTAGTTTGGCGTTGCGGTTTTTAGTGCGGGCTTAGTGTTCAAGAATATTTACATTAGAACTCTTTGTTTTCGTTGTTTAATGGCATGATATTATAAATATTTTGATTTTAGATTTTTTGTAAAGCTCCTACTCGCAGTAAGCTTTGCCTGGTTCGGCTTCGTCACAATTTGTTTTTGAAGTAAAAACTTCTTTAGGCGCACTAAGCGCCCTTTCTGAACAGTGAACGGAACTGAACCATCTCGCTCGGGTCGGTGGCGCTAAATCGGGTATACTCGGCTCCAGTCGGTCGGTGACGCTAAATCGGGTATACTCGGCTCCAGTCGGTCAGTGACGCTAAATCGGGTATACTCGGTTCCAGTCGGTCGGTGACGCTAAATCGAGTATACTCGGCTCCAGTCGGTCAGTGACGCTGAATCGGGCATACTCGGCTCCAGTCGGTCAGTGACGCTAAATTGGGTATACTCGGCTCCAGTCGGTCCGTGACGCTGAATCGGGCATACTCGGCTCCAGTCGGTCAGTGACGCTAAATCGGGTATACTCAGCTCCAGTCGGTCCGTGACGCTGAATCGGGCATACTCGGCTCCAGTCGGTCAGTGACGCTAAATCGGGTATACTCGGTTCCAGTCGGTCGGTGACGCTAAATCGAGTATACTCGGCTCCAGTCGGTCAGTGACGCTGAATCGGGCATACTCGGCTCCAGTCGGTCAGTGACGCTAAATTGGGTATACTCGGCTCCAGTCGGTCCGTGACGCTGAATCGGGCATACTCGGCTCCAGTCATAAGTGGTCTCATCGTCATAAGCATGGTCGTGTTCATAAGCTCAAACACTCTTTTTTATTAATAAAATGATACAATAAAAATTAACTGCTAAACATAAAACTGTTGAACGAATGTAAAACAAATTAATTTTATGTTTTTAGTGCAAACGAATGAATTTTTGTTGACTATTTTTGTTTTATTAGTCTCAGAACTTGATAGCTCATGTTATCTACACATATGTACATACAAATAAATAAAATTGGAGTGTCCGTTAGTATGCGTAAGAAAGTATATACGGCACATATAACATAAAAAAAAATTATAAAATTTTTGTCTGTCTGTCAGTCTGTCTGTTTGTTCCGGCTAATCTCCGAAACAGCTGGACCGACTTTGACGGGAATTTCACTTGCAGATAGCTGATGTTATAAGGAGTAACTAAGGCTACTTTGTTTTAGAAAAATAATTAGGGTTCCGCGCAAAAAAATGAAGACCCATGAAATTGTGAACAAAATCCGATTCAAATAGTATAATATATTATATTAATAAGTATAGACAACCACGCGGATGAAGCCGCGGGCAACAGTTAGGTTTTAACTAATAAACATTTTAAAAAACTTTCTTCGCGACTTAAAGGATTCTTACTAATAAAATACTGGTTTAAACAAAGAACAACACGAAACAAAATATTACCATTTGCTATTTTAAATATTTTATCTAAATAAACATTTAGAATTAGTAGGAAATAAAAATAAAATAAATACACAATGTGTTTATTTTATTTTTATTTATATTTCATTGCATGCTGCACTGGGCATCGTCATCATGTCAACGCCGGCTGTCGCTGAAAACCAGCGCTGGGGCTCTGTCTCGCATAGGGTCGCAGCATTATGCTGAGCGATGGCAGTTTTGCGTGGGTGTGACGCATATTTTCTCCCAACTTGTTCTTTTCATTGTTTGTGTTCTTTCTTTGCGTCATGTTTACCGCAAATAAACGTATTTTCTCTCCTTTTTTTCTAAATATTCTAGCTCCAACAGTAAAACAAAAAATAAAAGGCAAAACCTAACCATTCCTTTATAAGATTTATGCTATTCAATAATAGTGGGAACGCAAAATAAACATCATCAACTTTCTATTTATGACCAGAGTCGAGTAAACAAGTACATAAATACTATAAATGTATATAAACGAGGCTTGAAGCACATAAACAAGTGTAATAAGAAGGAATAATGTCATTTGGAGCACTCCAAAAAGTATTCATAAGGACTTTTATACTAAAAGGAGAATGGACGAAGAATGGATGGGAAGGCATAAAGAGTCACGGTTTAAACACGTGCGTTAATATTTGTACTGTTTTTCTTTTAGTTTTGCTTGTTAATTTTCTGTATTGTAATATGACGTAAGTTTAATACTCGGAACTTATTATAGGTACTTACTGATTTTTTATGAGGGCCAAAGAATTTGTATTTCGCGTAGCTATCGAGTGTTGTAGGTACTGTCGCAATCAAAGATACAGTTCTCATCGCATAACTTTAATATTAATCATTATAATAATGAAAACTAACGTTCCTTTATCCTCCCTCTTAATATAAGATTAGCCCATATTCTTCAAATCACTCTCTCAGGATGATTTAGCAGCGGAATCACTTCATTCTTCTTCCTCGTTACCATAAAATCTCATCATGATTATAAGCAACTAAACGATTTATACTTCGTAAACGATGACCCAGATGAATAATTTTGGGCGCCCTAAATAAAAAAAAAAGTCATGAAAACTCCCTCCCTTTCTCGGGGGATTGCGCGTAAATACTTTTAAGGGAATTTAAATTTGGATCAATCTCATTAAAGTAGACGACAGTTTTCCAACTCATAAGTATACAACT
Source organism: Fissipunctia ypsillon (assembly GCA_947568875.1). Lineage (NCBI taxonomy): Eukaryota > Metazoa > Arthropoda > Insecta > Lepidoptera > Noctuidae > Fissipunctia > Fissipunctia ypsillon. The sequence goes on along the minus strand of OX387656.1, from coordinate 5,558,343 downwards.
TTGCCTGTGTATTTTATTTAAAGTTTGTCCTTTGAATACTTTCGAAAAAAGGATTGGCAGAAAACTCTACACGAGCGTAATTTTGTCCCTGATTAAATTCTTTGTTTAATTAGGACTCTGAGTAAGTGAGCTCTAATTGCCTCGAAATTAGTACCGAGGTTGTTGTGGGTGCAAAAAGGCCAACCTTTATATGTTACAAGAGCACATAAAGTTGGCTAATTAGCATAATTGTTATATGCCACTTACTTTTCATCAAAGAGTTCAGCCGAGCAAGCAAGGGCTAAAAATTCTCTCAACAGCGAACCGAATTAGCCCCAATTATTTAGATGGTGTGGCTTGAAGGTCAGTAAATAGGGTTTCAAAGAGGGCCTTTACGCTGGAGTGCTATTGGTTTTTGGGTCGTTTGTAATTATAATTAGCTTTTTGATGTCATATATTTACGTACGAGTATAAAATTAGGCTTGAATTGAAGCGTAATCAATTTGACATATTCACGAATTAAGCATATATGTAGTTCAGGAAGGTTTTACTTAGTCCAACTCATAAGTAATCTGATTTGCAATTCAATCATTCATAAACATACGGTATACACAGTAGGCAGTTACTCAAGTACTTACAAAACCCGATAATCCTATTGCTGAAAAGAACATGAAAATACACACAGCATATAGTATACAAGATATATCTAAGAATACCCGAATACGAAATTCATTGGAGCGCAAACTAATCGCTGATCCACCGAATTGTGAATGTTATTATTTGAAAAAGTTCCCTTTACTACAGAATATAAGTATGTTTCCTGTAGGGTTACCATTCGTACAAGACCAGCTTTTTAGCTCCTCATCCGGACTTGTCCGGCCTTGTCAGTTGTCGGGACTTTTCGACGCAAAGTGATTTTTTTTTTAGAAAATTAAAACGTTTAATGTTTTCTGAAAAATAAATCATGATAAAAAAATATCAGCCTAATCCAGCTCTACTGCAGGGGAGTTCTACTTTTAATACAGAGAAAGCACGAGCATTGATCACCACTCTTGCTTTATTAACATAGGTAAGACCAGGTTTTCTCACGATGTTTTTCTTCACCGATGTCAGTAAAGTCCAAGATAAACTCAGAAAGTACATGTGAATTGAAAAAGGCACATTGGTACTTGTCCGGATTTTAACCCACAACTCCCCAATATTCGGACTTTTTTTTTGCAAAAATGTCTTATATTTCGAAATGGTAACCCTAGTTTGTAGGGACACGGTAAAGGAACAATAGAAAACAAATGAGGTGTAAGTTATTCACTGCTCGGTGCGTAATGGGCCGGGGTGGGTCCGATCAGCGAAAAGGAAGGGATATATGCCTTTTAATCTAAATTTATATTTTCCGAGGGAAAATAGGTAAATAAAATTAAGTACCTAATAGAATGATCCAGGATGGATAGAAAAACGATAATGTGAACGGAGGGAATCTCACAGTCATGCTGAATTGAGACATAGGGCAAAACTTGGCTAATTCGTGATATGCAGCTATTCGGTGATAGATAATTGTGTTTTATTACCAAGTTACTACTGACTTGATAAATGTACATTTTTCAATCATTATAGTATTTGCCACATTTTTAGATATAAGTTAGCAAAACTTATTTTGTCTACTATATCACAGTAAATTTAAAAAATAGTCTGATCAATGAATCGAATTTTACAAGTAAAAAACAAAACTATCACCGATTACCCAAGTTTTGCCCTACTAGACGTTTAGCGGAGTCTCCGAATATTGACAAAGTAGGAAAGAAAACGAAAAATAATACTAAAATAATTACACTACACCACTTTCTGCAGCTTGTATTACTTTGACGGAAAATGGTTGTTCAAACGGTTACTAACCTAATCACATCTCATTGAACCCATACCAATGTATTATAAAAAAAAATGTATTATAAAGCTGAAGAATTTGTTTGTTTGGTTGAAAGCGCTAATCTCAGAAACTGCTCGTTCCAATTGAAAAATTCTTTAGTGTTTGATAGCTCATTTATTGAGGAAGGCTATAGGCTATATAACATCACGCTACAACTAACAGGACCGGAGCATCAATGAAACATGTTGCAAAAACGGGGAAAATTTATTCCTTTTGAGAGTTTCCGTTGCGTGCGCTGCGTAAACGGTTAAAGTTACGCAAAAATCATGTATAACGGGATTGTTTTTCTTAAAAAGTTCTAAAAAAAAGTCCGCAATAACATAATGTCTATCTTTTAAGGTCGGCTCACTATAGTATTTATAATGGTAATCGTTAAAAAATAATGCATTATTTGCGAAGGTGTTTTCATAAACATGATATTAATCCTTATCCGAATAAATGGTTTCATAATCAAGGTTGAATAAGTACATGTAAATTCCTTTTTAAATTATTCGAATCGGTCCTTTCGTTTAGAAATTACGACGGGTATAAAAATGCGTAAAGTAAGAATAATGCGCTTAGTCTATTAGTTACCTACACATTTAATTTTTTATTGACTGTTTGAACGCGCTAATTTCTGTCACCGCCAGTCGGATTTCAAAAATTCTTTTTGCATTATAAAGTACAATTCTTGAGGAAGACTATAGAGTACATAACATTACGCTAGTACCATTAGAAGCCGAGCAAAAACAAAAAAAAGGAAGAACGAGCGCTAAGCGAAAAAGAAGTAACAGCGCGGGCAGGCGATGCGATGCGACGGGGTGGGTCGGGGGAACAAGAAATTTCACGCGGACGAAGTTGCAGGCGGAAGCTAGTTAATTATAACTGTACAAGAATCTCAACTACCTATTTCACTTAACAAAGACACGAAATAACTGAAAGAAGCATCTGAACTGAGTGAGACTTCATATCTCAGTTAAACCAGTCGTCTGCAAGTACTTGGTTTTGTCTCGGGCGATTATTTTGCAACTTAAATTGAAGTTTGAGTTACATTAACTTGGATGGAAGATTACCCATGCTGTGAAGCGAGAAGAGAAGTAGCTGGTTAATATTATGAATTAAGAATTTGATAAGATATTTTGTTAATTAGGTGGCTTTTTACTTGTAGTTGGAAATCATCTAATGTTGAAAGATAATTAATAAGAACGAGGTAAGTAGAATACTACGTAAGACACATTATTTTCGCTGCTGTCGTATGTTTTATATCATCGTCATCAGTCTACAGCAGTCCACTGCTGGACATAGGCTTCTCCAATTGCACGCCATTCAGCTCGATTCTCGGCAACTCTCATCCGGCTGCTACCAGCCACCCTGCGAAGATCGTCGCTCCACCTAGCCTGACGGCGTCCTACCTTATGTTTGCCGATTTGCTCTAATGTTTTCAATTATTAAGTATTACCCATTATTTTGTCTTGTGGTTTATAATCAGGTATTGGTGACTTATGCTCTTCATAATACGGATATTACAATTTATATTGGAATTCTTAAAAAAAGATTCTATAAAGAAAGCTCTGTAGTTTCGTAAACCTACATAATATAATAGCTGCATTCTAAAGCTTCTCATTAAGATACTCATGAGAGAAGTTTGTACAGACTTTCCATTTCGCATTACTCTAAGATAATTTTAAAGATTTTTCAGGTTAGGTTAGGTTAGGTTAGGTTAGGTTAGGTTCGTCGACCTGCTGTCAGTTTTATTGCTTGGTTGCTTCGATAAAGTATCGTGGATATTTTTTTTATAACCACCCAGAAATAGGAACCCCGCGAAGCGGAGCTCCGTCGAGCTATCTTGACAGGTGGTAATCAGTTACTAGGTATATCTACTCAGGTTACAATGATAGAAATTACAAAAAAGATAACTTTAAATTATTTATTATACAAAAAGTTAAAATTAGAAGCCAGAGCTCGTAAAAATTCACACTCTAAATATTCTTTTTGTCGCTGCAGTGTATTGTTAATTCTCTATTGCTGTTGCTCATATAGGTAACTTCTTACATGTTAAATTAATATTTATCTGAGCAAGATTATGCACACAAAGTGACAACTAACAATGATATTTGTTAAGCTACCTACAGGCTACAATTCATCATTAAATTAGGTTATGTTATAATGTGTTTATATGCAATTTTGCTTTGTGTTTTTAACTAGGCGTTTTTATCATATTAGACTAAACAGGTTTTATATCTTTTGTGTATATCAAACGATTTTATATTCAATGTATGCTTACAAAAATTTGTTGTTTTAAAATTATATCAATTGTTTATTATATTTACTAATCATTATATCAAACAAAATTATAAATTCATTTGTTACATCTTTTAAATATTAGAGATTTTGTAATTATATCATATATTACTAACCCCTTTGTTACGCATTTGGTTTCGACCAAGGAAATCGATTGCAATCGGTTTTTAGGTTCGTGACCACTAAATTACATAAACTTTCCAATGAATATTATCTTATAAAAATGAAAGTTATCCCGATAGAAACAGTCCTCTGTCAACTAGTATTAAAATGTTAACCCTGAAAGTACTAACTTCCTATGTAAGTAGGTATGGCCCTTTTCCTGCTGTAGATAATTTTTTGGTATATTTGTTTTCACCATTAATAAAGTAAAATACGAAATAAATGTAACAACGTGAGTTCAATTTCATCACACTGAAAGTCTTCCACCCAGCGATTAGTTTTTTGACCTACGAGAATTTCACTCCATTTACTTTCCTTTTTCGTATAAAAGCACCCCGACTCCCCCATGCGCAACAATAAGTTCTATGTACCAGTGCAGGGTATTTTTTCAATTAGTCCGTACTGACCATTGCAACTCAGTCGTCGCCGCGCCAAACAGATTTCTTTTGAAGCTGGTTTCCAGTAAATTTGGCACAGACCCTTTTGACTTGCGTTCTGGTGCAAGTCAGAAGAGATAGCTATGACTTCAAGCTACAATATTACTCTAATATTTTACTATAGGTGCACCTCTGCCTAACCCTTCGGGGAACACAGGTGTGATGTTAAGTCATGTGTATTTTATTGCTGAAGTAAACCTTAGCATAAGCCAAACTTATTTTTTCACTAGTTTTAGTTTGTATTTGCCAGTACTGAATATTATTCCTAATTGAATTATTTTTCTGGGTGTATTAAAGGTACAACTCTGTCTAACTCTTCGGGGATTACTGGCGTGATGTTATGTTATGTTGAATTATTTCTATGAAGAGATGATAGCCTATTAAATAATGTTTATATGTCGACTACATCATCGCTTACCGTCATGTGAGAATAGTGAAATAAAGAAAGAAAGAAAAATAGGTTTATTTGTCACAGAAACACGTGCATACAAAAAGATAAGAGTAATCAGAAAAAGTGGTCAAATGCGAGCCTATCATACACTTAAAAAAAAAGATATGTGCTGGCCAATGTACCTAAACTTAATTGTTCGGTAATTTCAATTAAAAAAGGTGCTGTTAGAGATTAATATTTTCTTGAAACAGATAACACAAATTCACTTAAAAAAAAGGACATGAAGGCATTAATTCTAAAATTATGTAATCACTTATAAGTTCAGTCGACTTACAACTCTAACTTACTGTCATAAAAAAGCCTCTGTCATTAAAAAAAAAACAAATACGTTCAAAGACATTTCACCAAAGTTCAAATAAAAATCAATTCAATTTCATATCAATTCTGTAGAACAAATAAATGAAGTCAATTATAATAAAATCTTAAGTCTTTAACCGCTGAAGCGTATTACTTGTATCAAAGGCATTTAGTCAAGAGACGTAAAAACCTTTTTTCTATTCAATAATAATTATAGTCAGTCTAGTGGAAATTATAAGGGCAAACACTATGCTACGTTCTTTGTTGAGACAGAGTCGTAGAAAACTTCATGGTGAGGATAAGTAACGGGTCTTCATTTTGAGGGTTTGTCGTGCAGCCGTGTAGAAGGACCGACGGTTTTCTGCAAAAGAGAAACAAAACTTGATTCGTCAAATTCTATAAAAGTATCTACTATTTTTACTATTCATTTTGAATGAAAAAGGATGAATGTCCAAAAAAGCAAACTACTATCACAAGGCAAATGTTTATTTTGAAAGAAAACATTTATCATCTCCAAGTTTATTTGACTTCTATATTAAATCGAACAACGTCGAAATATATTATTACAATTTCATATGGAATAACAGAAATTCAATATTATTATATAAAAATAAAATAAAACGCAATAAAATTCTGTATCGGCGGCTACCACGCGACTCAAGGGCTCAATATTTTACGACATTGGTTCTAAAAAGGGTTCTCAATACCAATAAATGGACTATGCTTTTATTTTTATAGATTTTCGTATTAAACATTTCTTATTTCACACGTACTGTAGTAAATTGTAATATTATTTTTATGAGAAGCTTATTCTGAGAGGACATTATCATGAATTTTTATTTGGGCTTAATACAACTATTTTCTGTCGGGCGCTTCTGAGTTTATGTCAGAGCCATCTAGTTTAACTTAAAAGAACTGGTGGTTTTATATGCTTTCTATGTTTTTATGGCAGTGTATGGAAAAACAATGTGTTTGTATTAATGTTAATCATAGAATGAAGATAATACATATAATAGTAAATAACTAAGTCATAAGGCATGAGTTTTATAATGGTATATTTTATAAGCAAACAGGTTGGCACTAGAGGTAGCTAGGTAGAGATGGTCTAAAGAATTTATTTCAATAAGCAAATAGCTACCTACACAATAAACTAACACTAGACAGAATTTTGGACGACTTTCACAAAAATAAAAGGAGCAATCATTCCAAATAAGTACATTTATATTCTGGTGTAAGAGAAACTACAAGTTCTTGGCACAATTTTCGTATGAGTCATATTTCGCAAAACAGAGCGGATGCATTGCATATGAACTCATATTTTACATAAACATGATAAGGAAACTGGGTATTTGAACTTCTATGAATTATGATTGCACAATATTATACACAATTTCACTTATATTTTACAATATTGTGTTATTATTGCAAAAATTGTGTAATTGTTTCGCAATACCATATTCTCTTTGTGCAGTTTAGTGACCTATGTTGATTTTTTTTTTCTCAATTGTCAAACTATGTATAAATAAGGCCTTCTTCAGCTGCATTAAAATTCAGACTTTAATACACCCTGTTTGAGTCGTCATTCCTTTGAACCTTATATTTCTTGCTATCAGATACTTATCGGATACTAAAAAGTCTATACTGGGGTGAATAAACTAAGTGAACTTCTCAGAAAAACATTTTTTAATTAATATTGAAGTCATACAAACGTTTGTAATCAAAAAACGGAATTTCAATTTATCAACTAATAACTCTACGCTTTAGATACAGAGTTCAAATTCGTTTAACACTGTAGTACCTACTATTATCAATACCGATAGAAGTCGACACTTAACGATGACTCACGACGAATAAAGGTATATAAAGCCTTTCAACGACTGTTACGTGCTATAAACCAGTCGGCGGCTTTCGTTGATAGTCCTACAGTTTTTTCCTCAAAATGCGAGTAAAGTGCCAACGTTTTGGGCCAGGAAAGTGCGATTTTTCCGGTCTTGGTAATGAAAAACAAGAACTGGTGAGAATGTTTGTCGAGTATTTGCAATCGGATAATCACGGCCTCAAAAAGCATGCACACGGTCATCATGGGAAGTTTGGTCGTATGATTGCAAGACATGGGTTTGGAAAACCTCACGGCCATGGAATGCACCATGGACGTCATGGCCATCATGGGCCACATGGCCATCATGGGCCACATGGCCATCACGGACCACATGGCCATCACGGACCACATGGCCATCACGGACCGCATGACCATCACGGACCTCATGGCCACCATGGCCCACACGGACACCGAGGACCACACAGCCATCGCGGGCGTCACGGCTTGCATGGTCCAGACAACGGAAAATTTCGGGCACAATGGACTTTTGACCTAACCTGCGATGAATCTAGCGACAGCTCTGACAATGTCATTGAATCTGGTCGCAACCCTTCGCCACCTTCAAATGAGACAGCATCTGCCAATCAAGAACAAGAAACTGGAACTAACAAAAAAAACAATTGTAAGTGTTCCCAATTTGGAAGACATGGTGGACGCTTTGGACGAAAGGAACTTCAAAAAAGAAAGCAAGTTGCTGAAAATTCTTGTCAAACTGATGACAATATGGAAGAGCCACAAGATAATTTGACAGAAATGGTGGAAAATATCAACATTGAAAACGCTGAATGAAACAGATGAAGGTCGTTAAAACAATGGAATGCACTTAAGAAATCCGTAACGCCAGGGTTTTACCTTAAGATAATGATGCTATTTTGTGATGTAGGTATTTTTTATTTGCTTTTTTATCGTAGAGTCAGATGATGAATGAGGCTTCGAGCGCCTTTTAAGATAATCCCCTATTTATCTTAATTTCCTTGATGGATGGAATTTTAATTTTTAATATTTGTAACGATAGCATTATTTTTGTTTTGATTTTTAATAACGTTTACATACATTAACTTTGAGTGTCAATTTATTTTTAGAGAATCATTTAATTTTATATCTAGTTTATTTTCGGGGAAGGTTTTAGACGTTTCTGATGTATTTGTATAACCTTTGTGTTTATTTTTATTTTTAGCGCACTTAATATAATAGCATTTAATAATGATGATGGAAGCAATTTGGTATTGTATTGGAAATATAAAAATGCTTTGCAAAACAAGGAACTTTGCAAAAAGAAGTACCTATCAAACCAGTAAAGTTTATGACGATGGTAACAAATGGTATAACCAATATAAATGCAATTTTATGAAATTATTAATACTACAGTTACGACCAAACAGTGAGTAAATAGTTATAATAATAAATTATCAGGTAAGGTTGAATATTGTTTTTCTAATAAATGTACTTTTACACAGCAGATGATCATGGAATTTTATTTAAAAGAAGTGAATGTGGAGTTGGTACGTGGCTAAATATTTACAGCCGTCAAGGTTAAGCTACGCTTGCCGCGGTCGGTTCGTAAATGAGTGACCGTCCCTTACCCATCGAAATCCTTCGATTCCTAGGAAAGCATGTTAAGACGCTGGTCCAGGCTGTCATTCATCAGCCAGTGCCGCGGGATGTTCGAAAGAGTTACCGTGGCCCCTGGCACAGGCAACTGAAGGAACACGGGTGGGTCTTAAGTCAGTAAAAGTCGGACATGCGCTCCCCGCTCCGCCCAGAGCGGGAGAAGTCATTTGATGATTTCCCATCCAAAAAAAAAGGCTGTCATTCGTAGATCTTTGACAGTGTTTACAGGAAGCCAAAAGACCAAAAGTCTGACAACCAGTCTTACCAAGGGGTGTTACCCACTAACTGCGCTGTGGAGGTCAGATAGGCAGTCGATCCATGTAAAATACTGGTATTTAGCTGCATGCGGTTAGATTGAAAGCCGACCCCAACATGGTTGGGAAAAGGCTAGGCAGATTGATTGATTGAATGTGAAGTTGCCTTTATGCCTATCCATATGCTTTACAGGGGAGTAAACAAACGTTTTTAAACTCCTGTTATTACTTATTGGAAATATCTAAGCCAATAGCAATGATAAGTGGCATAATTTAAATAGTAAGTATGACGTCAACGGAACAACCAATTCTAAGCGAAGTTGCAACATTTCATTTGGAAAGTGATGCAACTTCAATAAAATGCTATATTTAGCTCAAAGTAAGTCTCGTACAAGCAGTAGAATTTAAGTAGACTACACTGTTACGAGCCGAGTTTAAAAGCCTGTTTTAAAATTCTAATGCAAGATGTGGTCTGTACAGTGTGTGATATACGTTAATCTACTACCAACGGGACTGGTTGAGAGGGTTCATTTAATCGTGGTTTTTAGTACTTTACCTACCCCAAAAATACTAAGGTTACTTGTGAAAAGTGGGAGCACTATAGCTTCCCTGCTTATCGCTTAGGGGAATACAAGTGTGATGTTACTTCCTTAAGTAATGTAAACATCTATCTATCTATATTAATAAAAAAGAAAGTCCTGACTGACTGACTGGCTCATCGCTGCCCAGCCCAAACCCTTGGACGTGATGTTATGTTTGTTGCTTAATGGGCACCTATAATCAACACACATAATACTGCTTATTTATTTACTAAATCATGATTCAGGTCATGTTCCCACTGCTGGGACACAGGCCTCCTCTCTTCGAGAGGGAGTGGGCTGTAATCTACCACGTGGGCCCAGTGCGGGTTAGTAGATGTCACATATCTTCGATTTTTTGGTTCTAGGACATGCCAGTTTCCTTATAATGTTTTCCTTCACAGTTTTGAGAGCAGTGGTGATGAAATTATTTACACAAAGTAAAGCACCTGCCTGGGTTCGAACCCCTGCCTGGGTTTGAACCTGATGATTGATGATTGAGATATGAACAATCGATATTGTACTAGAAAGGGTAAATAAATAGCATATACTAATGTATTTGTTAGTGCTATAGTATTTCACCTTATCTCTACTAATGTAGAGATAAGATAAAATATTTATAGCACTAAGTAAATGTAGGTATCAAACTATACTGCGTATCAGCAATGGCACATGTCGATCTTTAAGAATGGTCATAGATGGCTGCTCATCGTTGATGCCGGTGTTCCTCAGAGGTCTGTTCATTCTGCGATTCTATTTCTGCTGCACATCAACGACCTGCTACAGCTTGGTGCTATCGGGTACGCAGATGACAGCACAGTCACAGAAAGATACCTGTCCAGTGCAAGAGCCAGCAGCGATAAAACAGATACTTTTAGAGAGGCCATGGTGGAGCGAATTAATTTGACCTTAAATCTCGTTTCCCAATGGACAAACGATGACGACAATCTGGTCAAATTCAATGCTCTGAATACACAGGCGTGTCTTTTCACCGCCAAAAGGAGCCAGTTTCAGTTATCTCCTACTTTCCGAAGTGCATCTGTACCAGTTACCCATCGGCTACAGCTTTTGGGCATGGAGTTGACGGCTGATCTCAACTTCGGCTCAACCATCGAGTCAAAAGCACAGACTGCAGCCAAGAAGCTGGCCACCCTAAACAAGATGAGGCGATACTTCACATCTGGACAGCTTTTAAGTCTGTACAAAGCACAAGTCCGTTCCTGTATGGAGTATTGCAGCCACTTATGGGATGGCTCAGCGAAATACCAGCTTGCTGCACTTGACTCGGTGGAACGCAGAGCAAAAAGGCTTATTGGCGACGAGACGTTGGTGGCTAGGCTTCACAGCCTGGCTCATCGGTATAATGTTGCTTGCCTGTCGGTTTTCTACAGACTGTATTTCGGAGAGTATTCGCAGGAGCTCCACGACCTGATCCCACCATCGCCCTTTTACTACCGGACTACTAGAAGTACTGGAGGGTACCATCCGCACTTGGTTGATATCTCGAACAGTCGTACTAAGCGCTTCTCCAAATTTATTATGCGCACCGCCAGTGTGGAACTCTCAGTCAGCGTCTGTGTTCCCTTTCACGTATAACCCGTCTGCCTTCAAATCAAGAGTGAACAGGCATCTTCTGGGCACGCTCGTTCCATCAAAGACTTCATCCATCGCTTTCCATCAGGTGTGATCGAAGTCAAGAGCAGGCCCACTCAGCGATTTAAAAATCAACTCTATTTTAATGCCAAAGACGTATGTTTGGGATGACGTGGAAGATATTTGAAAAGGTAGAATGACAGTGGCTTTTGAATGGCGGAGCGAAGACGATATGACGTGATTTTTTAATTATGATGTATTTTTATGTTTTCTACTAGTTTCTTCATAAGAATAAACCAGTTTGTGATATTTCTTTTACTTTTCCTCTGACCTCAGCCCTGTAGAACATTAATGAGATGCATCACTGTCAGTCCATTTGGATTAAATAAAATTGATGGAGGCCAGTAGTTTAGGCCACTCACGGCTTCAGTTCAAATGACTTTCATTTGTCGAACGACCGGGACGCCTTCAGACTTATGGTGAAGTAGTAGAAAATGGATTCAGACTCTGAAGGAGAATTTTTACTTTTCGCTGTTGCTATTTGTTGCAAAGTATTAACAGGAAAATTAAAAACAAAATGGTCGCAGAAGTGGTTGAAAAAAAGAGATAAATTATCACACGTCAATTGAATGAATGAATTAACATTAGAATCAAGTGACTGGTGAAAATTTTTGTAATCTTTATTTGTTACTTGCTATAGACACTCAAATTCCTTGTACTTTTCAATAAATGCGATGGTAATTTCGCGTCCCTTTTTAAATCTGTTTCACTGCATGGCTTTGAGCATACTGAACGCAAAATGGATGTGGGTTTGCATACTCACGAGTCGCGCGGCACGATGCCACGGCTCACGGATTTCTCACTCACAGACAAATAGCGCGACACCAAACGGCGTGAGGCTACAGATTACGGCGCGCACAGAAAATCCATGATTAGACGTCGCGCCAAAATTTGGTTTGAATAATCGACGCTCACGATCAAATTTTGGATGTACATCACAACATTTGGTGCGATGGACTGACCGTGAGTGCCCAGCTAGACCTTACATGCCTAAAGAGCCATCTAAAGGTAAGATTGAAAAGTGGTTCACCACAAATGTTCGCGATGGTACATCCGAAATTTGATCGTGACTGTTAAAATCCGTTGGTGTGATGTAAAACTCTGGATGTCCAATCGCTCCATTTGACTTTAGTCATTTGGAGCCACGCCAAACGGGGCTATCGTGCATGCCCTTAGATTTTAAAAACTGAATATACACTATATTCTATAAAGATGGTAGAATGTTTGTACGTACTAAATCTTGTTGGAATAAAAATAAGGAGCGATTGATTAACATTAACACGTGAAGGGCAAACATAGATTGTACACACGGCGGCATTTCAAGTGGAAATCGGTCGTCATGGTGTGGGCATGAAATGCGGAGGAGTGAGAAAAAGAGAGACCTATAATTTTGTGTATACATTAGCAGTAATACTTTCCTAAATACTCTTATAAAACAATGTTGAATGTGTATGCCGTTGGTGTTCTTTAATAAATAAATAAGTCGTGAGGAAAGTTTTGAGTATGAATGTTGATATGAATTTGTGCTATAAGAGTGGGGGAAGACCAAAAAACGATGGATCTGTGTGAACGATGATATGGCTAGAAAGAGGGTGACTACCGAGATGACGACTAATAATGAAGTAAGAAAGAAAAAGACATGTTGCGCCGACCCCAAACAAATTGGGAAAAGGGCAGGAGAGTGATGATGGCGGCATTTTAAGTTTGTCGCTGTCCTCGCGATGTACGGAAAGCCGAGATGAGTTTATACTACAAATGTATAGCTTGATATGTCGCCGTATGTACATACAGTAACTATGTCAGTACACATGCGATCAAAATGCAAATGCCTAATTTTGCATTTATTGATAGTGATTGTTTGTACAGTCAATGTCTTATCATTTGATCCGTCTATTGCTACATCCGTTTATTTGTTACAGTGGATTATTGTGTATGGTGGTTAACATTTCTATGACCGTTGTAATTGTAACCCGGTGTCTGAAAAAGCAAAACTATTGTGCAAAATCGTTGTGTAGATTAGAATATTTAATAATAATAAGCCTGATTCAGAAGGCAGTACTCCTTGACACGGCTCGTATTGTGAGGAGGTTCCTGTCTCTGCAGCCCTAACCACCGGTAGCTTGGACCCTGCTCCCGACACCGGTGGAACTCTATTTTTTATATTTTTAAATGTTTTTTTATATCTTTTTATTTTAAGAAATATTTAAAAATGTAAATAATAAGAAATAAAAATAAATAAACGACATAATAATAATATTTGTGGAATAACTAAAGATAAAATACACATTCTTGAAGCCCCAACAACTGATTTCAAAGAATGCTATAGTTTTATGAAGAAGTTGCTAAGTTTCGGGTCATTTTGAAGCAATGTCTTTTAGATAGGATATTTTTCATCTGGGCACATGAAATAGTTCTCTATGAACTCGAGTTATACCGTAGGTAACAGCTTGTTAGTAAAAAGCAAAATGTTACTACGTGTATTTATATGTGTAGGTATATTATAATATCTATGTATTCAAATGAAACACATTTTTGATTTGTCTGGGAAGTTTGAACTTGTCTTTTGTAACAAGAAAAATTTCAAGAATCTCTTCGTTTTCATTTGGGCAAAAATTCTACAAATTCAGAATTAATTGTATTCAGCCAGTAGTTGCTAACTTTGCAGATGTTTCAAGTACTTTCAACGTCTATCCCAGTTTGTGAGTGACACTTTTTCTTTGTTTTGCATTTTATGATTTATTACGACGACATTAAAATATTAAGGTTATGGTAACCTATTATATTTATGGTTTTAGTATTTTGCAAATCCAATTGAATGATTAATAAAATTAACTAAGCATACAGAATTTCTGCAATTTATTTCACCACTGCTCTAAGAAAACACCGTCAGGAAACATGTACAGTCTAGTCTTTTATATCTTCGTTAGTTTTCAAATTATTTTCTTCATCAAGTTGACACATAATACCTTATGAAGCTACGGCACTGCATATAAAACTATATTTTAATTACTTGAGAACAAATATCAAAATAGCATACACGTTTGTCGAGACCAATGTCGACTTGACATCAATCTAAAACCTTTTTAATGCCCTGGCCATTTTATGAAATATAAATATATAAACATTTTAATTTTTTTTGTCTTAGGGTTTATTTTATCAAAGTCTATCTTTTATTCGTGGAATAAAATTGACGTCTGAAAGTTTTTGTTTTCAAATACTGTCAAAAATTCAAAATTTATTCGCAGGATAATCCTAATAAGTTAAATGTTTGATAAAATCCACCTTTAATCTGTCAGTGTCATTTATATTATTTTTATTTTGGTCTGACATGTAAAGAAGATGGCTGAAAGTCATTTTACGGTATTGACCTAACGATGCAATAAATAGAGGGAAATATTTAACTGATCCTTTAAAAACTTACGTACGCTTTTTTAAGTTAATGAACCTCTAAAACTTTTTAGGCTTCTGATGCACACTTTTTTTAAAATAAATAAGCGACTTTTTAACTTTCTGGCCTTTTCTCAAAGTTGGTCGCAGTAACTAAGTTAGGGTACCCCGACCTAACGAGTTAGCTAAGATTAGAACTGAGACCAACCACGCTCGAGCCAAGCTGGTCGCACTTACTATGCTTAGGGTTAGGGCACCCCAATCATTTGGGTTAGCTTAGTTCTTTGACTAACCGCGCGCGAGCGGTGCCACAGCAGCAGTCGGCGAGCGCTACATCCAAGCTGGTCGCACTTACTATGCTTAGGGTTAGGGCACCCCAATCATTTGGGTTAGCTTAGTTCTTTGACTAACCGCGCGCGAGCGGTGCCACAGCAGCAGTCGGCGAGCGCTACATCCAAGCTGGTCGCACTTACTATGCTTAGGGTTAGGGCATCCCGATCATTTGGGTTAGCTTAGTTCTTTGACTAACCGCGCGCGAGCGGTGCCACAGCAGCAGTCGGCCAGTGCTACATCCAAGCTGGTCGCACTTACTATGCTTAGGGTTAGGGCATCCCGATCATTTGGGTTAGCTTAGTTCTTTGAATAACCGCGCGCGAGCGGTGCCACAGCAGCAGTCGGCCAGCGCTACATCCAAGCTGGTCGCACTTACTATGCTTAGGGTTAGGGCATCCCGATCATTTGGGTTAGCTTAGTTCTTTGAATAACCGCGCGCGAGCGGTGCCACAGCAGCAGTCGGCCAGCGCTACATCCAAGCTGGTCGCACTTACTATGCTTAGGGTTAGGGCATCCCGATCATTTGGGTTAGCTTAGTTCTTTGAATAACCGCGCGCGAGCGGTGCCACAGCAGCAGTCGGCCAGCGCTACATCCAAGCTGGTCGCACTTACTATGCTTAGGGTTAGGGCATCCCGATCATTTGGGTTAGCTTAGTTCTTTGAATAACCGCGCGCGAGCGGTGCCACAGCAGCAGTCGGCGAGCGCTACATCCAAGCTGGTCGCACTTACTATGCTTAGGGTTAGGGCATCCCGATCATTTGGGTTAGCTTAGTTCTTTGACTAACCGCACGCGAGCGGTGCCACAGCAGCAGTCGGCCAGCGCTACATCCAAGCTGGTCGCACTTACTATGCTTAGGGTTAGGGCATCCCGATCATTTGGGTTAGCTTAGTTCTTTGACTAACCGCACGCGAGCGGTGCCACAGCAGCAGTCGGCCAGCGCTACATCCAAGCTGGTCGCACTTACTATGCTTAGGGTTAGGGCATCCCGATCATTTGGGTTAGCTTAGTTCTTTGACTAACCGCGCGCGAGCGGTGCCACAGCAGCAGTCGGCCAGCGCTACATCCAAGCTGGTCGCACTTACTATGCTTAGGGTTAGGGCATCCCGATCATTTGGGTTAGCTTAGTTCTTTGACTAACCGCGCGCGAGCGGTGCCACAGCAGCAGTCGGCCAGCGCTACATCCAAGCTGGTCGCACTTACTATGCTTAGGGTTAGGGCATCCCGATCATTTCGGTTAGCTTAGTTCTTTGACTAACCGCGCGCGAGCGGTGCCACAGCAGCAGTCGGCGAGCGCTACATCCAAGCTGGTCGCACTTACTATGCTTAGGGTTAGGGCATCCCGATCATTTGGGTTAGCTTAGTTCTTTGACTAACCGCGCGCGAGCGGTGCCACAGCAGCAGTCGGCCAGCGCTACATCCAAGCTGGTCGCACTTACTATGCTTAGGGTTAGGGCATCCCGATCATTTGGGTTAGCTTAGTTCTTTGACTAACCGCGCGCGAGCGGTGCCACAGCAGCAGTCGGCCAGCGCTACATCCAAGCTGGTCGCACTTACTATGCTTAGGGTTAGGGCATCCCGATCATTTCGGTTAGCTTAGTTCTTTGACTAACCGCGCGCGAGCGGTGCCACAGCAGCAGTCGGCCAGCGCTACATCCAAGCTGGTCGCACTTACTATGCTTAGGGTTAGGGCACCCCAATCATTTGGGTTAGCTTAGTTCTTTGACTAACCGCGCGCGAGCGGTGCCACAGCAGCAGTCGGCGAGCGCTACATCCAAGCTGGTCGCATTAGGGTTAGGGCATCCCGATCATTTGGGTTAGCTTAGTTCTTTGACTAACCGCGCGCGAGCGGTGCCACAGCAGCAGTCGGCGAGCGCTACATCCAAGCTGGTCGCACTTACTATGCTTAGGGTTAGGGCATCCCGATCATTTGGGTTAGCTTAGTTCTTTGACTAACCGCGCGCGAGCGGTGCCACAGCAGCAGTCGGCCAGCGCTACATCCAAGCTGGTCGCACTTACTTGGCTATTTAATATTTATAGGACGCCAAAATAGAAATTATATGAGGTTCACAAAAAGAGGCGCCTTAATTATTTATTTATTATTCCCAACACAACTATCTTTACTGGTTGCACCCAAATCGGTAGAGCGGCATTAAACATACAAAAAAAACTATAATAGTAACTAATAATAAAACAATATTTTCTCCATCAGCTTATCACATGTAAAGTGATTTTTGTGAACGCATTCATTCATTATATTAGTGTTCAATAATATTTTTAGGAAAACACAAATGGAATTATTTGAGGTTCGTTTAAATAAATGCCGTAGATAAAGCTGAGTCGGTTTACTTCCTAGAACCAGTTATTTGAAGACACTCACCAACCCCAACTGGGCCTGCGTGGTTCGATTCTTCTCACATAGAGGTCTAAGTCCCAGCAATGTGCCACCATAGATACTGTATAATAAAATACTGGAGTCTACTCCGAAGCATAAATCCAAGGTATCGGCCGAAAGTTCGGACGTTTTCTATAACACTTTTTTCTATTTCATTAGGTCGGTTCGGATCCTACCAAACGTCAGAAGCCCAATTCCCGTAATTAAAAACGTTCAAAATTTAGTCGCAATCTCAGCGACAATCAAATGTCACAAACTTGTCAAAAATGTATGGAAATTATAGATATTTTTGACATATTGAGACTGAGATCAGACTGTGAACGTTCTTAAAATTACGGGAATTGCCCCTCTGAATGAAGCTCGTTGAACAAACGTCAAAATGAAGTTTGGTCGGATCCGAACCGGCCGAACGAAATAGAATGAAGCGTAGTAGGAAACGTCCGAATGTTCGGCCGATACTTCGGATTTACGCTTCGAAGTAGCCCCCCTGTCTTCACCTGCGTAAGTTTAACTAAAATACCATCAACCTTAACATTGCTCTTTCATTTGTTACAGGCGGAGCTAGTAGCAGTCGAAGGGAAGGAGATAGAAACCCACTACGTCTTAGCTCGTGAAAGGATCCGTCGATGGAACTCCACGTCCAAATGCTACCTACTCATGGAGAACTTGCCGACACCTCTGCAGGTAGTTATTATATCCAGCCGGGGTTGCGGGATATTCGAAAGAGTTACCGTGGCCCCGGCACAGGCAACAGAAGGAACACGGGTGGGTTTTAGTCAGTAAAAGTCTGACACGCCCTCCCGCTCCCCCCAGAGCGGGAGAATCCATTTGATGATTTCCCATCCAAAAAAAAAAAGAAAAAGAAAAGGTAGTTATTATATTAATAGTTGTACCAAACGTAACAAGTTTGGTTGTAAGTTAAAATATCATAGTTTATATACCAGGTTTCTGTAGTACGTTTTGTACCTAGACTACGTAGTTTACGTTTGCGTTTTAAAGTCTGTATGTTTAGTCGTTAGTTTGTGATATAAGTTAGTATCTTTACGAAAAGGTCAGGTTTTATCAATCGCTCAATAAACGAAATTTTTTAAAGCCCAAACGAATTTTACTAAATATTAAGTATTTTTCACTAAATGTTAATTACAGTCTGCTTAGACCGTTCTGACGTTTAATATCCTTTAGACTGTCAGACTTTCAGATTTCTGTCCACTTATAACGACTAGAATTGAAACAGTACCGTGTAACGGGGTGAATAGGAAAAAAAAAGGATGCTGGGGTGAATCGGGACGAAACTTTAGAATGGATTTTAACATACATAAATAGTTATATAACGTCAGCTCTGTATTCCCCGAAACTTTATGCTGAGGATTATGGATTTTAACATTGAAAGAATATACTAGTTTGTTGCCAAAAAACAATCTTGTGTTTACTGTATTGTAATTAGCGATTAAGGCCCATATTACAGAACGTCACTCAATACTCAAGCATTATTTAAAACTAGATTCAAGCCATTTGATTGGTTGAAACTAGTTTTAAGTAATGCTTGAGTATTGAGTGACGTTCTGTAATACGGGCCTAAATGTCCTTGTTGGCAACAAACTGTATTATTTCAACGTTAAAATTAATTTTAAAGTTTCGTCCCGATTCACCGCGTTACACGGTACCAAGGCGTAAGTAAGACAAACTAACGTGATCAGTACATAAACCACGTTTAACTATTTAAAAAACACAGTTTTATAAGAAGCACAGTAAATAATTTTAATCATAGACTAAAATAGACTAAGTATTAAAACAATCAGTTTCAGAATAATCACAATAAATCAGCAAAAAGGATGTTTATTTTCTTTGGAATAATGACACAGAGCTCTTGAACGTAGTTTAGATGTGCTGATCGCGTTCGGTTTCACTGGTGAAACTCGCACTGAGTATTAGAGAAAAACTGTCACACACTTGTGTGATAATTTATCTGAGTGACAGAGACTATTATAGAAAAACCAAACTTTATCTGAAACTCAATGTGTTACAGTTGCCACCTACTTATACCACCTAGGTGTAACAACCAATTTCTATCCTAACAAAAAGTATCTGCAATAACCCCATTTTAACTTCTCATTTGTCATTAACCTGACCATTAATTCCATCAGGCGGGCGGCATAGCGAGTGCAAGCGTGTGGTCGTCGTGTGGTTGCCGGCAGCGGCTGCTAGCCGCGGTCACCAGCGGTGGCCGCGCCGTGCATTGGGCTGCCGTGCCCGCACCGCCGGCGAACGATTCGGATCTCTGCCGGTTTAATTATACGTGAGTAATTTGAAGTTTTTATTGATATTTTTTATTTATTTATTTATTTAGGATCTCCAACAAAGGATATACACAAACACGTGGAATAAATGATCGAAGACAAAAGTATCGCGTACGTGTACTCCTTCAATTATAGATAACTAGCTAACAAATGAAAATCAAAATTCTACACAAAACAAATTTGGTAATAAAATTGGAAAAATAAAATTTAAGAAAATAAAATAGAATTAACAATGTCATGGCACAATTAGAAAATTAAAAATAGAAACATAATGAAATTGGACACATAAAATTAAAATAGTAAAATAATTAACAAATAGACAATTTTTTGAGGCATTTTTTATAATTTGTAAGAGAATCACAGATGTCAAAATTGGTGCTCTTAGATAAAGTGTTATATTGCCTACAAAGTCTTGGCACAGCGGCGTAATGACCCAAGTTGGTTTTTGAGTCAGGAACGTAGAACATCTCATATGTGTTATGCCTGGGAGTCCGAGTTGGAATCTTAATCTCTAATGAGCTCAGAAGTTCACTGCAATCTATCGCTCCACTAAATATTTTGTGTAGGATAGTGAAGTCCAGTTTCCTCCTACGACTGGCCAGTGTATCCAAATGATAATGTTTCAACCTATCGGAATAACTAGTCAGTTGTTTAACCATTTTATATATACAAGGTGTTACATAAATAACGCACAACCTCTTAAGGGGTCATTGTACTCCTCATTATGAACAACTTTTACTATGGGACCAAACCTGAAATCGCGAAAAAAATCAGCTGTTCCCTACATTTTGACGAGTTATGCGAACATAAATGTACTACTGAACAGCAGATTTTTTTTTCGCGATTTCTGTTTTGGTGCCATAGTAAAAGTTGTCCCTAATGATGAGTACAATGACTCCTTAAGAGGTTGTGCGTTATTTATGTTACACTTTGTATAATGTTGAATGTTTGCGCAAGGCCTAATTAACACGGATTCAGATTCAATATGGCCTCCTCTAGAGGGATATTATAAATGAACCGAGATGATTGTGATAATTATTGTTATTGATGATTGTGATTGTCTTTAAAAGATCGCTCTTAGCGATAAGACCACCCATTGTGTCACCCCTTGTAAAATTTCTACTTTATATCTGTAGTATTTATGGTGTGCATAATAAAAAGTATTATATCAATCTATTATACGATTTAAATAATAAAAACTTTATTGCTAAAAACATTACAAAGGTTTTTACATTGACCCCAAACTAGGCAAACCTGTATCTTGGGCAGGGTTTACCATTTAAACATACCTATATTTTAAAAACGTGTTAGGTATTATAAATAAAATAAAATAGGTTGGCTTCAAATTACAAAAAAAAAAAAAACTAAATAAAATATCTAAGAATCAGAATGAAAGAAAACATATCAAACAAACCGAGAATAGAAACAAAATAAAAATAAAAAAACTAGAAAAAACGTTATTATGTGAATGAGTTAGAGTGTAAGTGTGTGAGGGTGTTTAAGCGAGTGTATGTGTATGTGAGACAGAACCTAAGAGCGGTACGAACGTTTGTGTGCAAAAATTATTTTACCATTGTAATTATTTTTTAAATGGAACTAAAATAGAGGAAATAAGAAAGAGAGGAGAAATAGAATCTACGTGAAAGCAGACGACGATGCCTATCATAAAACTTAAAAAAAATATTCTTATTTTGTAATCCAGCATCGTACAAGATATATTTATTTATTTATTTATTTATATATACTTTATTGTACACCAGATTACACATTACATAAAGATACATCTTAAACTACAAAATATACAATTGGCGGCCTTATCGCATACTGCGATCTCTTCCAGGCAACCTTGGAATGGACAGTGATTTTATGGACATTAAATGGGGTTGTTCTTGGTGCAAATTAAAAGTATATAAGTACAGTATACTATAATAGATACACAGATACATACATATGCTATATAGTAGATAAATATGCCATATAATATATACATAGATACATACATACTAAATATTATCTAAGAGACGAAAACAAAAGAAGACTGTCAGCCAGCAACGAGAACAAAATCACAACGACAAGTAATGTTCCTTCACGAGTCGTTTAAACACAGGCAGTGATTGCGCGCGCTTTATTGGAACTGGTAATGCATTCCACAAACGAGCGGCCTGGACAGTAAAGGATTTGTCAAGAAAAGTTGTGGAATGCATAGGCATTTTAAGCTTCAAGTTATCTGATGACCTTAAGGATTTCGTGTGGGAGTCGCAAAGGAACTGGAAGCGTTTCTTGAGATAGAGAGGTGTGAAAGGGGAAAAGAGCACATTATACAAAAGGGAAAGAATATGAGCATTCCGGCGGAGGCGAATTGGTAACCACTTGAGCTTCACGCGAAATTCGGAAACATGGTCATATTTGCGCAAACCGTATATGAACCTTATACAAAAATTTTGAAGCCGCTCAAGTTTATCGAGTTGGTCTTGAGTAAGGTCTAAATAGCTGGCATCAGCATAATCAAGGATGGGTAGAAGAAGCGATTGTGCAAGCGCAATCTTGGTGGCAGTCGGCAGAAAATTACGCAGTCTCTTCAAAGAAGCAGCGGAAGCAAAAAGCTTACGGCTAACCTCCTGTAGCTGGGCAGTCCAAGAGAAGTTCTTGTCAATGAATATCCCCAAGTTTTTTACTTTCTCACTGAAGGGAATAACTGAGTTGTCAAAAGAAACTTGGGGAAGAGTCGTCCAGTCGATTCTTGAGACCGTTCTAGAACTGCCCACCACCACAACCTGCGTCTTTATGGGGTTGACCCTAAGTCCATACCTCTTGCTCCAGTCGCATATACGGGCCAGATCTCGATTAATTGTTAAGATAGCCTCATAATTGTTAAGATATATTTATGGCTTGTAAATGAAAACAGCTTGATTTGTAAAACGAACTAAGGAAATCTTCCATGGAATTCTTCATCTATGTAAACATCTTGAAAGTGCAAACAGAAGTCACTTTTTTATTTTTCTGTAAGAAAAATATTAAACAACTGTGCTTTAACTCTCATCATGCCAAACCCCCATTTAATACGGGAATAATAAAAACGATTGCCTCGTTGATCTAGTGGTCGCAAACGCTACTGCTGAGCATGAGGTTCTGGGTTCAATTCCTGGTTCGGGCAAAGTGCTCATCTGGAATTTCTCAATGGCAGCCCGTAGTCTGAATTTGTGTCCGGTTGATGGCAATAGACTCGCCCCGTATTACATGGGACTTATAACGTAACTGGCAAAATGTGGGTGTACTATTAGGTACACCTGCCTGACCCTTCGGGGAATACAAGCGTGATGTTTAAATTTTATAATAAAAACGAAACCACAGTTGTACTATCCCTACGTTTACTAGTTACTGAATGAAATAAAAATTACGGATTATTTTGGCTTACACTTTCAATTTGACTACATTTCAAATCCTTTAACAACGTCGCTCTCGTAAAAGTAGAATAACCTATAAACTTGGTTTTATTTGTACGGTACTCATTAAATGTACAGTCTTCAATTCCAATCTCAGTCCGTCGTTGTTCTTCGGAAAACTCATTTGGCTGGTCCATCGAAGATCTTTTGAATATCGGTTCTTAGAGCTTTGCGATGTCCTTGCATACAACTGAACTTGTCTCTTTAGAAATAGTTTTGCTGTGTCTCAATAAGGTATTGAAAGTTTTCTATGCAAAAGAAAACCTTTAACACACCAATACAACGACAATAATATTTAAATAAATTTAAATAAATTTGGTATATTTCTAATACCAAGTTTATTAAAATTTAAAAGGAAAAGGGGTAAAATAGACATGCTTCAATCTTAACAGTATACAAGATGTAACATAAATAACGCATAACCTCTTAAGGGATCATTGTACTCGTCATTATGAACAACTTTTACTATGGGACCAAACCTGAAATCGCGAAAAAAATCAGCTGTTCCCTACATTTTGACGAGTTATGCGAACATAAATGTAGGGAGCAGCTGATTTTTTTTTGCGATTTCAGGTTTGGAGCCATAGTAAAAGTTGTTCATAATGATGCGTTCAATGACCCCTTAAGAGGTTGTGCATTAATTATGTTACACCTTGTATATGCTGGGCAATTCTGAAATCGAAGGAGCCTAAAACAAAAAAAAACAGTGCAGCCGTAATTTGCAAATCAAAAACCACAGCCTTCAATTTCCACGTAATAATCCATTTGCAGAATAATCCATTTCTTTCCACAAAAAAATTCATCTGACCATTACCATAATATCCAATCCAGTAGCCATAATTAAAAGAGCACTGCAATAAGTTCTCCATAAACATTTAATTCGCGTGGCTTTCGATAATTAGCCACAGAAAAATCCATTAAAAACATTATGGCCGCATCGTTAAAAAGGACTGATAAAGTTCAGACAATTAAAGAGATGAAGTGTTTTCTCGATGAGCTTAATTATGTAACGAAAATAGGTTAAGTATTTACTACTTAATTCAATATTCGAATGGTAGAGTGCTTTAAGTCAAATAATATTTTTGTGGAACGGTTAAATTCCCTATAGAAGTCCCTAATCTTACGCCTAAACAAAAATGTAAATGGTTAGAAACACAGTAATTCTGTGTTTTATATCATATTTTACTCGAATCTAAATACTTCATTACCTTTCTAACCATTTAGCTATGGATCTTATAGTAAGTATCTTATTTAGAAATAATTACTTGCTCATTTTTATTTTAAAGTACTTTCAACGTGTTCAAGAAATAAAACCCAACTTTTCATCTGTCACACTGGACAGACCGTGTCCAATTGATTTAAACATTTTTAAACAAACCGTCTCGAGAATTAAACACTGTGTTTTCCGTGTAATGGAATTAGAAATACAATAAAAACAGCGTCCGAGAGAAGAGACGGTTATTCTACGTGATTTATATGCATTTTGGGAATCGCCCGGGCAGGATATTTAAATGCTGACCTCATTTTTTTAAGTAGCTAAAAGCGAAATAAGGTTTTATTTGAATACGGGTCTTTTGTGCCAGTTCATGCAATTCTTTTCAAAGTGCTGTGTTATTTTAACATTATTATGGATGAACACTACATAAAAAGCAATTACTGATGGTCTGTTTAGTACACTTTTCATGAAACTTGGCGGTGTGGTAGCCCGGGACTTGGGAAAGAACACAGGGTACAAAGCTACTTATCAGGCCAACTAGGATGAAACTTGAATCATGGTTTAATCAGGGAACACATCATTCTAAATGGAGATATGTACATACACAAAGGAGATAAATCTAGGTATACAAATAAATAAAATTGAAGTGTCTGTTTGTAATGACAAAATAACAGCTTTGTACTAAATGCATATGAAAGTATATACGGTACCTACTTATAACAAAAAAACAATTTTTAAAATGTTTGTCTGTTGGTCGGTCTGTCTGTCTGTCTATTTGCTTGTTCCGGCAAATCTCCAAAACGGCTGATCCAATTTATGGCGGGACTTTCACTGGCAGATAGCTGATGTTATAAGACGCAACTTAGGCTACTTTTATTTTAGAAAATTAATTAGGGTTTCGCGCAAAAAATGAAAACTCACGAATTTGTGAAGAACACATAAGGAAGTATTGACATCCACGCGGGTGAAGCTACGGGCAACATCTGGTACACAAATAATCTCGTGTAATAAATAATTCAGAGCTGTGAATCATCATCATCTGCCTAGCCTTTTCCCAACTACATTGGGGTCGGCTTCCAGTCTAACCGGATGCAGCTGAATACCAGTATTTTACATGGAGCGACTGCCTATCTGACCTCCACAACCCAGTTACTGGGTAATACGATACCCCTTGGTAAGACTGATGGTCAGACTTTCGGGCTCCTGACGACCCGTAACGACTGTCAAAGATCCACGAATGACAGCCGGGACCAACGGCTTAACGTGCTTTCCGAGGCATGGAGGAGTCTCGGTATGTAAAGATGGTCACCCATCCACGAACCAACCCCAGCAAGCGTAGCTTAACCTGATGGATCGACCCGTGCGGCTGTTATTACTTAGCCACGAGCTCCTCTGTGTGTGAATAATTCAGAGCTGTGAATAAACGATGAAAATAAAAATTGTCAATATGAATAAATACTTAACATCTGTCAACTCACACACTCAAAAAACAATAGGTCATCACAAAAGAGGACTTGTATTGTTACCTACTACCTATCATGAAATTTTCACGTGCATTAATAAATTTTATGCTGAAAAAACATTTCCCGGTAACAAAAGCCTACAACAACTTAATATAAATATACTTATAATATAAATAAATATACAGGCAAAGCTTTCGAACATTTCACTCAAAGCGCGCGGAAATAAATGAATGTTTTGGTGATCTACAAAATAAAAGCGAACGAACGAATGAATGAATAAAAAATATCGTTGAATGTGTCCGTGTTGGGATGGAAACAAGATTATGCCTGTTTTGATGAATGAGCCTCTGGGGTCATACCGACATTGTACCAATTTTCCTATGTATCTACGCTTTTAGGTTGTATTAAAATTTACATAAAAATTAAGGCTAATTGCCGTGTACTGAAATGTATATATAAATTAGCCTGGTTCTATTTAGATGTTGTCGTGTTTTTGGGAGAAAAAGACAAAAATCAGATATTTTTGTAAAATTATAAGTACGTCGGCCTGCCTCGTTGGTCTAGTGGTCGCAAGCGCTACTGCTGAGCATGAGGTCCTGGTTCGATTCCCAGGTCGCGCAGTGTTATTGGGTTTTTCTATCTGGAATTTCTCAGTAGCATCCCGGAATCTGGATTTGTGCCCGGTAGATGGCAATAGGCTCGCCCACATGCACATACATGCATGATACATGTACATACATACATGACCCCCCCGTGCCTCGGAAAGCACGTTAAGCCGTTGGTCCCGGCTGTCATTCGTAGATCTTTGACAGTCGTTACGGATCGTCAGAAGCCCGAAAGTCTGACAACCAGTCTTACCAAGGGGTATCGTATTACCCAGTTACTGGGTTGTGGAGGTCAGATAGGCAGTCGCTCCATGTAAAATACTGGTATTCAGCTGCATCCGGTTAGACTGGAAGCCGACCCCAACATAGTTGGGAAAAGGCTAGGCAGATTGATGGTCAAGGGTCAAGTAGGTAAATGTCACTTTGATAATACAGCGTTCAATAAAGCCTATACAAGTAAAGGTACCTTTCATCTCGGGATAAGAAACTTTAGGAGAGCCCACGTGAGTAACGATACTTGAATACGTCTGGCGTACCCAGAGTGAGTGTAATCAGCCCCGCAAGCAATCTTACTGATTTTTTTATTATTTTTTTTTTTTTATTTGAGATAGGTTTGCTCTTGACTCTAGTCTAGGTCAGAGATGACAGAGACAAAGTCGACGATGGAGCGAGCTTACCCAGAAGAAGCCTGTTCACTCTCACTTTGAAGAGATCGGGGTTGTATGGGGGTTTCTATTGCACCATACACATTTTTTTTTTTTCGTAATATCAGACGAGTGGTGTCCCAGTGCTTCTTTTACCCGTGTCCAATTCTGAGTCTAGATACCATCGCCGGTTCATATTGCTTGTGGTTACTGCTCGTCGTGCTGACCATGGTTTTGTTACTATTATTAGTAATTATCTGCTTACTTATTTTACTTCGATGATCTTAGCAATATCATTTGTGACTTCGAGTTACAGTTAGTATAGCTATATAATGTAAGCGGGCACGCCCTTTATGCCTGGAGGCTTTTATTTAGGTATAAAGTTCTGTTTACGTTTTTTTTATTTTTGCTTGAGTATTGTTTTCTATGTTTTTTGTTAAAATACTGGCGCGTGCTTGCTGGCATATGGCAAATAATTTAATTTAATTTTTTGTGTTGCGTAATGTAAATTATTTTGCATACTATTGCAGAGAATCAAGTTTTTCTAACTGAACAGACAGTTGTGCTGCTGGGGAGTTTGTTGCGTGACTTCTTCTTCCCAGCTAAAGCACTAGGAAGTGGTGACGGGCGAGCGTTTTGGGGGACTGTCATATAAATTTTGACGGTCGAAAAGTGCTGATTCTCAGCCTAGTTTGAATAAATGACTTTTGATTTTTTTATTCGTACGGGCGCTTTTTTACGCGACGTTATTTTACCACGCACTGGATATTCTATTCACGGCGTCGAGCCGAGCGTTGAGAATCCAACAGCGCGTTTTAATGCACTGGGGATGCGCTCTGTGAAACAGCCCCCGTGTGAGCGTGAGTTTACACCTTAGAAAATAAAGGCGTACAATTACGAAGGTAGAATTGAAAAAAACATACCCTAAGTAAGAAACTCCTGGAACTTTCGTAAGCAGTTTTAACTTTGCGTATGTCAAACTTAAGGTAGCTTCCAGGGATTTGTTTATTAGAAAATAAAAGTTTGGCAAAGTTTAAAACAAGGTTATGCAAAGATTGGGATCATTGTTCAAGTACCTTGTTACGATAATTCCAAATACAGCCTGAAGGTATTCTTTATAATTATTTTGCCAGAACTCCAGGGCACAAATCAAAACTTTCGTCTGCTATTGAGAATTTCTTAATGAGAAAACTCAATAGCTCTTCATGTGCTAAACATACAGAATGGAATAGAAAAGTTGGCGGTCGGGGACCCCGTCAGGAATGAAGTTCCTTCACACGTATGATTTAAAAAAAAAACTTACATTTTGACAGAGAGAGAGAGAGTCGCAAGGAGGCGCATAGCGCTTTTTCGTTACGTGACGATTTCTACCAGTCAACTCCTATCGCAAGCCGCGTTAAAGAACTTCGTTCCAAAAACTCTAAAAGAAGTATCGATACCATTTTTTTTTGTTGTTGAATTTGACAGGTTTCGGCTATTTTGCCAACGTCACGTTGGGAAGTACCTAGACTTGATCAGACATTGAATTTTTAACCTTTTCTATCTTGTCTTATCTATTTATTTTATCACAAGCCATACCTATATTGTGCCTGATAGGATTTCCCATCGTCAAGACGAACTTCCATACAAACTTTCATCCCTTATTTTTAACCCCTTGAGAGGGTGGAATTTCGTGAGGAGCTCGTGGCTAAGTAATAACAGCCGCACGGGTCGATCCATCAGGTTAAGCTACACTTGCCGGGGTTGTCTGTGGATGGGTGACCATCTTTACATACCGAGACTTCTCCGTGCCTCGGAAAGCACGTTAAGCCGTTGGTCCCGGCTGTCATTCGTAGATCTTTGTCAGTCGTTACGGGTCGTCAGAAGCCCGAAAGTCTGACAACCAGTCTTACCAAGAGGTATCGTATCACCCAGTTACTGGGTTGTGGAGGTCAGATAGGCAGTTGCTCCATGTAAAATACTGGTATTCAGCTGCATCCGGTTAGACTGGAAGCCGACTCCAACATAGTTGGGAAAAGGCTAGGCAGATATAAATATATATATATATATATTGAGGGGGTGGAATTTCGAAAAATCTTAGTTATAAATCCAGCGGCTTAGGCTGTCCGTTGTCTGTCTGTGTATTTTTACTAAGTAGATTTTATTAAGTAGATATACAAGGTGTAACATAAATTACGCACAAACTTTTAAGGGGTCACTGTACTCATCATTATGAACAACTTTTACTATGGGGCCAAACCTGAAATTGCGAAAAAAAATCAGCTGTTCCCTACATTTTGATGAGTTATGCGAACATAAATGTAGGAAGCAGCTGATTTTTTTTTTGCGATTTCAGGTTTGGTCCCATAATAAAAGTTGTTCATAATGATGAGTACAGTGACAGGGGCCCGAGGTTGTACGTTAATTATGTTATTATTACTTTGTATAGGTATGCCTCGCATATCATATTCTTTCACCCCCATATCAGATCAAACTAAAGTTATTCACATACATATTCACAACATCAACAGATCATTTGTCGCCAACACAAATTGTAACGGAACTCTAGGCGACATGTTGCGTATCCGAGCGATCACCGGACACATGACATTGATTGTTGCGTTGTCACGGCGCAACTCTGAGCTTTATTAATTGAAAACCTGTACTCTGTATACGTTGGGTGATGTATTAGGTGTGGCGAGTTTAGTTTGTTGTGTAATGGGATATGGGGATGGCAGAATTTGGTTGGGCTATTTTATTTATCAAATAAAATTGTCTTACATCAAATTTTGTCCAGATGTAAGTGTAGGTATTGATGGGGGGGGGGGGGCGGGGGGATGAACGAATGATTGCAGGAGCAAAAGTAACAATATCCAACACTGGAATGCCCTACTTATTTAAATACAATCACTAACTATACAAATAAATAATCAAAAACAAAAGGGCACTAAGGGCAGATTCGACCAATCAGGAATAAATTTTATTCTCGGAATAAAATATTGACGTCTGACAGTTTTTGTATGGAAAATCTGTCAAAAATTTAAAATTTATTCACTGGATTAGACTTATACTAGGTATAAAAAATGGGTCGTATCCACCCTTAGGCGGTGAAGTATTCGTCCGCATCGCTGTCACTCGAAAAAGTGCCCAGAAGACTGGCAACATTGCCACGTTGAATGGCAATGGTAATTCTATGGCCAAAGAAAAAATAAACTAAATTATCAATTAGCACGTAGGCAATCAGAATTAAACAACATAACATTATAGAGAACAGCATTTGAATTATTCAAAAGATTATGAAGTATTAAATATGACAGCATATGAAATAAATATAGGATAGAGACTATTCAATAATAAAAAAAAAATCGCATAAAAGCAATTGAGGTCAGATGAAAATCCAGCTTCAAGTATAAATAACAGAGAGTCATTTTTAACCGACTTTAAAAAAGAGGAGGTTATATAATTATGTTCGTCTGTATAATTTTTTTTATGTTTGTTCATCGATATTTTCAACCGTAAAATTGTGGACGATTTTAAAAATTATTTTTTCATTTAGATGAAGCTTGCGCGGAAAAATATGGGACTTTGCTTGGGTAGTTTTTGAGTTAGTTTCGATAATACGTATTTAATTCACTTTGTGTATCTTGATGCTGTGTATACTAATTGGTGTGAGGTAGGTACCATAACTAAAAAGAGAAAAATAAAGAACTTAAAAAAAATAAACAACCGACTTCCAAAAAAACACTACAAAGAGAAAGACAACTTTAATTTAGGAAGTCGATAGCAAAAAACTAATATACAGATCCAAAGATACCGACTTCCGAGATTATAGTTATTTTTCACTCTTTGTAGTGTTTTTTTTTTGGAAGTCGGTTGTTGTTTTTTAAAGTTTTTTTCAAATCAAATCAAAAATGTTTATTTGTTAGGATATGGTACAATAGATGTTTCAATATTGGTTCCAGCATACCCTGCCATAGTATGGCGTACAAATAATTATATACAAAAACAAAGCATAAAACCATGAAGCCATAACTACGTAGATCTAGAAATTCACCCGTAAAATTATACGGGAAGGAGAAAATATATATTTTCTCTACGAAGCTTTTAGGAACTACCAATCAGTTTAAAAGCTTGGGCTGGATTCAAAAACTGCCATGCCCAGATTGATGTCTAAATTATAAGGTAGATGTGCGGAAAGCTTTGCTGTGACCCAGTTTTATTTACTTCCGCTAGAAATTCATAGGTACCTAGATAAAATGTTGGACTTTTTCGTTGACCTCTTTCTCTTTCCGTTTCACACTTCCACGAGTGACTTCTGAAAAATTTAGGTAAATAACAAAAATAATACACAACAACAGTGCAGTTTATCTTCAACTAGCTATGTCCCGCGACTTCGTTCGCGTGGAAGTTGTAAGATACACAATATGCTCAAAATAACAGCCACATTTTAATAAAACTCCCTCGTCTCCCGACCCGTCACGTTGCTTCGCCCGCCCGTGGTGTTACTTAGTTTTCGCTTAGTGTTCTTTCAGACTTTTTTTTTGCTCGGCTCCTAAGGGTTGTAGCGTGATGTTAAATAGCCTATAACTATCCTAAAGAATTGGGCTACCAAATGCAAAAAAGAATTTTTCAAATCCGACTTAATGTTCACAATTTCATGGGTATTTTTTTTTTTTTTGCGCGGAACCCTAATTATGCCTTTGGTGCAACCTTGAGACGCACACCGCACCTTGTTTCGTTATTTAATTTGAAGTTTGTCATCGTGTCACTATATTTCTTTAAATACTTATGTTTTTCTTTTTTGTAAATAGGCACATTGTTTTTATATTATGTTGTAGGATTCATGTAATTTGTTATCATCTTTTAATTGTGCTTTTGTGTGCACTGACAAAATGTTTTTCTAAAATAAAAGTAGCCTAAGTTACTCTCCGTAATATCAGCTATCTGCCATTGAAAGAAGTCCCGTCAAAATCGGTCCAGCCGTTTCGGAGATTAGCCGAAACAAACAGACAGACCGAACAGAGAGACAAAAATTAAAAAAAAAACTGCTTTTTTGTTATAAGTACCGTATATACTTTCTTATGCATTTAGTAAAAAGTTTTTATTTTGACATTACAAACAGACACTTCAATTTTATTTATTTGTATAGATGTATAACTTTGAATACTTTAGCAGAGGAATGATGATGATGGATGAACCTTAGAACTTTTTCTACCTTCAGATAAAAGTTTCAGTTTTGTTAATAACGACCATTTCATTGAACCTCCCGGTGGGTGTATCCGTGGCATTTTGTATTTTCTGTGCGTGCCCCAATAAATATTTTTCTTTCTTTCTTTGTAGGTGCTTATAATTCGATCCAAAAACCAACGGCCAAAGAATATCAGTATGATGATAACCAGTATTTTTAGAATCTAATACACATTTCGATTGAAGGAAAAAAAGACTGCCACCGTACCATAAAATTAAACACACTCATAAAAACATCAGGTTCCCAACTCCATTACACCAAAACATTATCTGTTTGACCAAAAAACTCTAATTCCACAGTCTATGCAGATCAGATAAAAATACAATAATAATCCAGCCGGCTGACAGTTTAGGTGATGTATAGCACCCTGTAGCACACGTATCTTGAATTATAATGTATGATTTATCAAAGAACGCAGGTGTTGGTTTATATACAAAAACAGAATTGGTTTTTGAGAACACAATGAATGTGTTACCTATTTTATAGGGTTGAAGGAGTAAGTAAATGAGAAGTAACAGCATACCAGACTTAAGTGTAATGCAAGGCAAACTACTTCCTTTAAAGTAAAGAAAGAAGAATAAAGAAAGAAAAAGAACGAAAGAAAAAGAATGAAAGAAAAAGGAAAAGAAAGACAAATTGTTGATAGAGGAAGCAATTTTAACGAAACGCAACTTTCTTGATACTTCCACCATTTCATGCCATTGAAAGTTATTGAGGATTGGTCGTGAGCGTTTGACCAGGTTAATAAGGCAAATGGAGGGAAAATCTATGCAGCAGTATTCACTACTCTCCCAGTTTCACAAAAAAATAAATACGTAATTAAAATCATAAACAGCATCAATTCTTGTTTACGAACTGATAAAGGGTTGAAAGTTTTAAATTAATTTAAGTTAAACGGACGCGGTGGCCCGAAACCGGTAATAGCATAAGTTCCGATGGGTTTAGAACATAGAATAATGTCACCTTGCTGTGACAAACTTCATTGTTTAAGTTTTACACACAAGTGGTTTCTAAATTGATATATATAGTATTTATTCTTAGTGGAATTTAATTCTTGATTGGAATTGATCTGTCGTCGAGAAACTAGTATTATTGGTACCTTACTGGTAAAAGGTAAAATAACATGATCACATAACTATGACTACCTACTTGGATGCCACAGAGGAGCTCTTAAATAAACTTGAGCGTTTGCAAAATATATGTATTCGTTTTATTTTTAATCTTAAAAAGTATGATCACGTTTCTAACTTTCGCAAGATACTCAAGTGGCTCCCTATTCGACTTCGCAGGAACTCTCGGATATTGTGTCTGCTATTTAACGTCCTTCACAATCCTAAAATGCCATCCTACCTGCGGGAACGCTTTTCCTACGCTCGTCCTTCTGATGCTCCTTGCAGGTCACATCTTAGAAATCTCCTTAAATCCCCTCCCCACTCAACCGACTTCTACTCCTACTCCTTCACTGTGCATGCGGTTCGGTTATGGAATTCACTTCCGCCTGATATTAGGGACTGCCAAACTGTAGCAGTGTTTAAAAGAAGAGTGAAAGAACACTATCTCTCCACTTCGTCATAGCTAGATATTAGTATTTATTATGTTATGTTTCATTATTATCGTATTTTTTTTTTGTGATATTTATTTTGGTAGTATAATGTATGTATTTGTATGTACTCATATTTTATGTTTATATATATATTTGTTTATATTCATATTAGTGTATCGTTTGTGATTTTATGTATTTTGTTTTCTCTTTTACTCTTACACACGTTGTCTACATCTCTTTATCTACTTTCCTATCGCAGGTATGCTGGAAGAGATTTCTTTAGAAATAAGCATCACCTTTGTACGTATTTTTCTGTTCCTTTCTTCTTGTTTGTTTATATGTGTGTACATAAACTGTTAAATAAATAAAAAAAAATAAACTAAAGAAATACGGCAAAAAAAGCATTAGGTACATATCTCACTATAGTTGTTGCGAGCAATTGCCAGGCCGAAAATTATTTAAAGATCGCTGAAAGGGTTTAAAATCGTGTATGTCAAACGATTTTTTTTTTTATAAAAGAACTGTGTAGTGATGAACTTAACGCAAAGATAACACGATGTGACAATTATTTTTATGAAGGCAAAAATAATGTACAACATTATTATTATAATTTGAGGCCGAGAATTTTCTCATTTAGGTACCTGGTAATGTGATAATAACAGCTTCCTACAGGAACACAAAACCACATCAGTACACAAAGAAGAAAATCCTTTGTAATATCTATTTCAATATACACCAGTATCCAGGACACATTAAAGAACATTAGCATCAAATGAATAAACACGTATGGAACATTACGAAGGAAACGCGATAAAGCGTAGAAAAGAATGGCGTACTTAATCTACTATCATAAATTTAGTGGAGACATTAGAATTTTTATAATACGCCGAATTATAACATTAAGCTTATGAGTTGCTTGTTCCAGCAAATTGTTATATTTCTGGGATTGCCATATTTGGGTTGGTATGGCTGTTGCGTTTAAAGAATTAAGGAATACTTGTAAAATATGTGTCAGATAATATGAAGGTTTGCCGCAAGGTTCCATTCTTTGACCAAGTTTTTCTCAACCAGGCTAGTAGATCAACTGTAACATTTTAGGGCCTATGCGCACGATGTTTATTTTACGCAACGCCGATGTGCGTATACGCGCTGTAGATGTAAATAGTGCTGATTAGACTGAGGCCTCATTAGTGCGTTGCGTTGCGTTGCATCGTCGCAGCGTCAACGCTGCGTCCTTTTACAAACATCTTTTAGTGACATGCCACATTATGCGTTGCGTAGTCGCACGCGACGTTTCAACGGATCAACGGACGAGAGACGAAGTGGGAGGAGGGGATGCGCTGCGCTGTCGGAACTCCAGTACGACGATGGACAGTGTTCCACTGTTAGAGGGGCAAACTCCACACAGAGACGCTGCGCTGCGATGGCGTGCATCGCCCTCTTGCGATGAGACGTCGTGCATTGTTGATCCGTTGCAACGATGCAACGCAACGCACTAATGAGGCCTCAGCCTTATTTAATGCAAAAAACGTGCCGTCGATGCGCAGTCGACGTGCGTCGCACGGAGCACGTACATAGGCCCTTAAAATCGCATCATGCATCGCCTGAAGCGGTAATTAAAAAAGGTTTGTGTTCTAAAAAATTAGGAACTAGATCTAGTTTTGATCTTACAATATTATTTATATTCTTCCTTGAGCCTACCAACAAAAAAGCCCACGCAATTTTCTGATAGTTTTCATCAAACGTTTAAGTGCGGCTATTTTACTCAAACCTTGTTTATCATCTTTCAAAAACACAAGTTTATCTCGTATGTCAAAACAAATTGGAAGATACAAATAAAAAATATCTTCAGTAGGTACAAAAAGAATGCCGTCCTAATCCAAGTACGAGAATTTCCGAAAGATTTATTACACGATTTATATCACCGAGTAAAATTAATAGGGTCACTTCGCTCTGACGTTATCGGTCTTTATAATTCAGATATGATGAAGTTACGACATTTATAGGAGGTACCAGCTATAAACGGTTCGCAACGTCATAACAATGTTAGGCATAGCCAACTGTTTTACTATAGTCTGGAATATTGCGTAACCCTTTATGGGCTGAGCTGAGCTCTCGGCCCAGTTATCCTGGCTTGACATGGACAAAGACTGAGGTGTGTCAGGATTTTCGTGTTATGGGTTACATTAAAGGATTATGTTTTAGTGTCACTAAAGAGGGGCTTGTGGCTAAGAAATAACAGCCGCACGGGTCGATCGGTCAGGTTAAGCTACGCTTGCCGCGGTTGGTCCGTGGATGGGTGACCATCTTTACATATCAAGACCCCTCCGTGCCTCGGAAAGCACGTTAAGCCGTTGGTCCCGGCTGTCATTCGTAGATCTTTGACAGTCGTTACGGATCGTCAGAAGCCCGAAAGTCTGACAACCAGTCTTACCAAGGGGTATCGTATTACCCAGTAACTGGGTTGTGGAGGTCAGATAGGCAGTCGCTCCATGTAAAATACTGGTATTCAGCTGCATCCGGTTAGACTGGAAGCCGACCCCAACATAGTTGGGAAAAGGCTAGGCAGATGATGTTTTGGTGTCACTAAAGTGATAAAACAAAGAAACAATTATTAACAGTTACAAGATTTGGGGATTTGCAATTGGCTGTAGATAGTATAATTATAACGAGATTGCTATGAGTAAATACTTTGTGGGTTCATGAATAATTGTTTTGGCAGCCTGACATTTAGACCTACTATACTTTAATTAAAAACTTTCATGAAGACAGTAAATGGCTGAAAAGTGCACTCGATTAAACCAACGAACGACAAAATCAAACACCTACAGATAAATAATGTTCACATGTTCATCTCGAGAATTGATTTACTCAGTTTACTCCCAATTTAAAATTTAATACATGAACGAGACTGGATCCAGTTTCCAAATAAATTGAAAGAAAATGTTCGGATCAAAGGGTATCAAAAGCAATTTATAACAGCAAATTGTTCGAATGTTCACTTATTGAAAAAACAACGGTTTTAAATGTCCGTTGCGTATATTTTGAATTGAAACAAATTCCTGTCGTTATGCACTTTGGGTTCGGGACGAAAACAAATTAATGACTTGGTGCGAGTAATTAAAAGGAGCATCTAATCAAAATCTTGATTATTAAAACCAACGACCTTGATGAATAAAAAGCAATCAATCAGTCTGCCTAGACTTTTCCCAACTATGTTAGGATCAGCTTCCAGTTTAACTTGACGCAGCTAAATACCGGTATTATACATGGATCGACTGCCTATCTGACCTCCACATCCCAGTGACTGGATACATGATACCTCTTGGTAAGACTAGTTGGCAGACTTTTGGGCTTCTGACTAATCGTAACGACTGTCAAATATCTACGAATGACAAGCGGAACCAACGGCTTTACGTGCTTTCCGAGTCACGGAGGGGTCTCGATATCTAATAGATGGTCATCCATCCACGAACTAATCAAGGCAAGCGTAATTTAACACAATGATGCGACTATAATACCAGTACATACAAGAACATATACTTACATAAAAGAATAAACAGAGTTCCTTTCACATAACTACTCTTTTTTTCAAAAATATCTTCTAATAAAGTTTTGTGGGAAAGTGAATCAATAATTTAAATAGCTCCTTATCTGAATGGATATCATTCGTACATATATGAAACCATTTTGAAGCCTGCATATTTTGAAATTAATCATTCTGATCGGTATTGAAAATTTCAGGAACTCTGTAAATGAGTATGTCTACCATGAAAACCGTTTGGTATTTACAAATCTGAAATTGAATATTGCTTTATATAATATTTCTGTTTTTTACTTGCATAGTCTTTTGTTTGTACACTAACTAGCGACCCGCCTCTGATCCGCACGGTTTTTACGACTTGACAGAACATCGTTGTTTCTTTATTATATGTCAGTTTAGTTTAATATTAATGTATTATACACTTATACCTTCCGGAATCAATTTTATAAATGATGTTGAAAACCGCATTAACCCTTCGTAACGAACGTAGATCTAAGCGAGACACAATGGCTTTTTGTTTCTGTAATTACCGGTCATATGACTGGTTCAGATCTATTCCGTAGTTTATAATACGAAAAGTGAAATTAATTTATAATATGTATGTTTTATATAGGTAATTAATTGCATTTCAAATACAAATTATATCAAACGTCTGTTACTCCCATAAAATATTTTTGTTGTTTTTTTTTTTGGAAACAAAAATCTTATACCTTTTCTCTCATCATTCTTCTGCCCTGATCCCATTGTCTCTATAAAAAAAAATGTCATCTTTATCCAATACAAAGACATTGTACCTACAGACAAAGGACAATAAACGTAGCCCACAATTATATTATGGGTCTAGACATCAACCCATAAATTCGTTAGTCTTAGCACTAAATGCTTTTAGGTCAACTACCAATGTTATGAATGGACATCACATAAAACCAATCGACCAATAAACAACCCGTGGACCAAGCAACTCGAATACTGGGACTTTTTAGTGTTGGGAAAAACAGGCTAAGATTTATCGCGACAAATATTGGTATTGTTGGAAGAAATTTTTGATTTGTGTGCGTTGGGTCCGACAAGTAAGATCGGGGAAACAAAGGCCTTTCGTACGCCTTTCGTTTATAGCCAGGCCGGAGTACACGTAGCCGGCATTTGTTTCGTTTACATAACCGCTTCGGAGTCGATAAAAACGTCAGGGGAATTTTTAGTTCTGCTTTTCGCTTGGTGCTGCCTTTATTTGATCGTGCGTTCTGATCAAGTTCATATTTTTTCAAATACTATTTATTTTTTCATAAAGAAAAACCAGCTCAGCTTTGGGATTGTTCTTTATTAACATTGACAAAAACATAGGAGAATTATCTTACCCCGAGCCCCAAGATACATTGAACTGTCTAGTTTAGGGCTCACTGGCTAGTTGTAGGTAATATTTTAAGCTTCTCATGTCGTCTTAACGTTGTGTTAACCTGTGATCCTGCTTACTATATTGCCTAGACATTTAAATATTTTCTATTTCTATTTCTTCTATATTTTATTTCTAATTCAGTTCAACGTAACTATTCACAATTCACGTCTCTAGTCTATATCATAAAATCAACATACAAGTCTATTGCACACCTATTGCCGGTAATTCTAGCGGAATTTTAAAATTGGAGAGCACCAGCTCTTTTAAAATATTGCCATTTCAAAACACATTTATGTTCCGCCATATTTTAAATTCCCATCTGCACCGATAGATTTAATTAATCGTCAAACCACAATTTATGTAATGCTCTTTTAAAACGGTTTAACAGAGTAGTACCTAGTAGCAAGAATTTAGCACAGTATAAAGCAATTTTGTAAAACGACACAGAACCCTAGAAAATCAATGTAAAACTCTAAGGAATTACCCCACCGTAGCTATGGAAACGAAAACCAGCTATTATTGAGATGAAGCCAGGAGGGTAAAGAGGAAACTGAACTATCTACCTTCATACGAGGGTGAATCAAAAAGTTCTTGGTATCAATATTAAAAAATGAAACAAAAATATTTTTCTATATAGGGTGATTGGTAATTAGTGACCGATACTTAAACACATGATAACTAGCAACATTTACTATGGCACCAATCCTGAAATCGCGAAAAAAAAATCAGCTCTTCCTTACATTTATGTTCGCATAACTCGTCAAAATGTAGGGACCAGCTGATTTTTTTTCGCGATTTCAGGATTGGTGCCATAATAAAAGTTGCTCGTTATCATGTGTAAAATCATGTGTTTAAGTATCGGTCACTAATTACCAGTCATCCTATATAATCTCTCTCCAATGCAATGCATTTAGAATAGCGCGTTTCTAACTTTCTTATTCCTTGCGAAAAAAAAAAATGTTTTCTTGACTCTCAAAAAACTCCTTTACGGCAGTCATAACCACGTCATCATTGTGAAATTTAGTTCCACGAATTTCCTCTTTTAATTTTGGAAATAAGTTAAAATCACTTGGGCCTAAGTCCAGAGAATATGGTGGGTGGTCAAGGAGATTGAAGCCAGCAAGGCGGATTGCGTTGAGCGCAACTTCCGATCGATGAGCAAGAGCATTATCTTGAAGAAACAACACGCCCAACGACAGTTTTCCACGACGTTTTTCTTTAATCGCTTCACGCACTTTTGGAATTAAATTTGCATAATACGGTCCAGTAATCGTCTGGCCTTTTGACATGTAATCAATAAACAGGATTCCTTCACTATCCCAGAACACCGAGGCCATCAATTTGCTAATAAACAGTAACAGTAGTAGTAGGAGCAACTCGAAGTTTCTTAATGGATGGAGAGGATGATCGTTTCCAAGACATGCTTTGTCTCTTAGTTTCAGGATCGAAATGGTGGACCCACGTTTCATCCTTGGTGACAAAGCGGCGGCAAAAATTTCCCGGATCTCGTTGGAACATTTCGAGATTACGCTTAGAAATTTCCAAACGTCGCATTTTGTTTTCGTCGGTTAACATTCGTGGCACCCATCTTGCCGACACTTTTCTGAACCCCAGCGTATCAATTAAAATGGATTGAATGCTACCAAATGCTATCTTTAGGAACTCAGCTAAATGTTTTATAGGTATTCTTCTATCTTCCATGACCAGACTCTCAACCTTTTTGACATTTTCTTCCGTAACGGAGGTTGAAGGCCGTCCAGAACGTGGGTCATCTTTACAGCTTGATCTACCTCTTTTAAATCCAGCCACCCAGTACGCAACTGTAGAATACGGTGTAGCATCATCCCCTTATGTCTGCTGAATGTCCGAAAAATTTCTTTGGTAGACATTTTTTTCAGGCTGAGATACTTTATCACTGCACGTAACTCACTTTTATCCGTAATTTTGCGTTCTTAGCAACTCGTTGCACAAAAAAATGTATTACATGCGAACGAACTGACGAAAACAAGTGACAGTTTGCATAAATATTGTGTGATTGATACTCTTTAATTCGAATATCGAACTTCCCCCAAAAAGGTTTTATACAACGTGTTTCTGGATGTACGACATTAAATGAAAACGAGCACAGTACTAAACCATTGAAACATTTTAAAACACGAAGATTAGTAGTTAATAGAAAATTTAAAAAATGCAGTTTTCAAACGAAATAAATAGTAGAATCAACTGCATAAAAAGTAAACACGCTTTATCTACGCAAAGTCACTGACCAACGGTGCGGTGCGGGGTGCGGGGCGCGGCGGCGGCAATGTTTACCTATTATTACGGACTCAGACCTACATCATGTTGAAAAATAAGAAAATGAAAAATAATTTCCTGTGGCTAAAGTATTCTTTGGATTTGATTGATTTTTTGTATACGGGCAAAGAACATGATTCTCTTTACGTGGTTTAAAGGAATGTCAATCCTCCTGTTACACGTGGTATAAGCACTTCTAAGAACTTTTTGATTCACCCTGGTATAAATATCGCACTAACAACGTTTCCATGAAAAACGCCCGTGCAAAAACAATCATAAGATTTTTCTGCAAAGCCGTATAGCCGTAGGAGCAGTGATATATTGCACGCAGGTGTACTTTATTGACCCAGGAACTGCTTTAATGTTGAATTTTGAATGTTTTTTACTTCAACACATTGTGGCAAGTGTGATTTAGTGTCTACTTCGCTGGTAACTTCAGAAGTTGCTTCCGCAGACATTAAGTTTGTGACGATAACTTTTATTACTTATATTTCTCATAGTAAGAGTATGTTACAAAGTGAAGGTATTTTATTGCTACTAAAATCTTTATCACAAAATCAATTTGTATCAATTCTGAATGGATGTACAGACTCTTTAAAGTATGATACCGTATTCGACAAAAGTGATTTTGGGAATGCAGGTACTTCCCTAGATGCCAAAAATCGCTCTTGCATCAAACTTGCATCGTGTAAATTGGGATTTGACAAGTGTCTAAAGCCCCATTTACACGATGCAACTTTCTTGCATGTGGCATATAACAAAATTGAAGCAACAAATGACTTGCAGGATCTAAATACTTTCGTCGCTTCAAGTTATGGTCTGCCACAGGCTAAACACTTGCACAGTGTAAATCAGGCTTAAGTCATCACCGTTTCAATGCAAAAAATATATGGCAGTTTACAGCTATATTGTGCACTGTAATAAATTATGTCTTTATTGTTATCATCTTTATTAGAGTTAAGCCCATTTTCGTTCAGCTCACCAATCAACTACTGTTATAGAGCGTCCCAATCTATTACCAGGTTCTAAAAAACTGTTGTATTCCAGGTTCCCAGTGACAGCAGACATGGCACCCGTCAGTTCGCTGCTCGTCTATTACGTCACGGCAGCCGGGGAGCCTGTTAGTGACGTCGCCAGTTTCCACGTACGACTGTTGCATAAAGAGGTAACAAGTACTTTTTAGTCGAATTTTGCGATTTTTTAGGATTCCGTAGGTACGTCCGAATGAAAAACCGGAACCCTTATGGGATCACTCGTATATCTCTGTCTGTCCGTCTGTCACAGCCGATTTGCTCCGAATCTACTGGATAGATTAATGGTAGGCACACATATGCATTTCTGTGACCCAAACACGAACGTGTAACGTAAATAAATGAGTTATGGATATAGGCGTTTACTTTTGGGGGGAAAATTTGACAAAAATGTTTTGTAAACTGTACCGTGTACATATCAATAAAAATGCAAGGGCTTGCTGTGAGTCTTAAATATTTTTTTTTTTTTATAATTAAAAAAAAAAGTCTTAAAGACTATAAATAGAGAGAGATATATAGAGTTAGAGTTAGTTAGGTCGAGCTATAGATAGAGTTGGTATAAATAGTCTTAAAGTTATTAACCTATATAGATGAAAACTGATCATTCCCCCTTATCTCCGAAACTGTTGAGCCTTTGAAAAAAAAAATACCGAGAATAGTTATATATTACAGGAAAAGTCTATGGTATTAAAATAACATGGTAAATCACTAAATACTGAGCGTACAAACTTACATTTGCAGTTGGAATGTATGGGGGAACATGTTTTTCAATTACAATATTAAAGTTCTTGGGATAAATTCATACTAACTACGAAACTCTTCATTGTGCGTGATCCGACACGCACTTGGCCGATTTTCTGTGACTGATTTACCTACATATTTTATGAACCTGAAGAATAAAGAAAATAAATTGTGTGTTGATAAGTAGTAAGTGCACAATTTGTTATCATCTTTCTCTCTTCGAGAAGTTCGTTCCAATTTCTACTACGTCGGTATTAGGCATTTGATGACCAAGGCTGATCTTACCGTTTTCCAAGAAAAATTAAAGGAATATTTTAAAATGCTTTTATCAGAATAATGTATACCTACTCGCTTAGATGGTTTGGTTACGTTGAGAGGATGAATGAAAGGCGACTAACAAAAAAGGTACAAGGCAGATGTGAGTGGAAACGCCGAGAGGAGACGCCCTAGGAGGATATATAGTGACCTTATTAGTGATGTTCTTCAGAAAGGTCAGGTGCGTAGTACTCGCAACCGGCGTGCGTATAAGACCAGATGTATGAACGTAAACGAGGCAAAAGGAGTATGTAAGGATCGTTGCAGGTCGCGTTCTGTAGTTTCTGCCTACCCCTATAGGAAGAAGGCGTGAGTTTATGTATGTATGAAAATCATAAACAATGTATTTTACGTGAATAATTTAATGACAGAAACTATGTTTTTTTTTAATATGTTTCTTAGTGGTAGGTACACAGAAAGGATTATTAAAACCCGGTTCCTGAGTGGCTTAAGTGGACGTAGCATGCAGTATGTAAGCAAAGTCAGGACCTAAAACAAAATGATTTGCAGATACATCAAAATATCCCAATCCCAATTTCTATTTCCCCGAACAAACAAACGTGTTTCTAGTTAATAGATTCAGATACACGT
Organism: Fissipunctia ypsillon; assembly: GCA_947568875.1. Lineage (NCBI taxonomy): Eukaryota > Metazoa > Arthropoda > Insecta > Lepidoptera > Noctuidae > Fissipunctia > Fissipunctia ypsillon. The sequence continues at coordinate 5,514,379 of OX387656.1, read as the reverse complement.
CGTGTTAAGCCGAGTTAACATACTTTGTTTGTACTACTTTAAGCTCTATTTAGTTAAGCAAAAGTACATACAAAACAGGGGATAAAAAAGTTTGTTGTTCATGTCTTTACTCTGCAAATTGCTTGAAACAAATAACTCTGCAAAGTGTTTGAACAAATAATACGTCATTACTTAATCAGCTGTTTCTCATTCTATATTAGATGATATAGTTACCTACCCAATCGAATTTCTTGATGGATCCCAGATTTACCTCAGTTTTGGTACAGTAACAAAAAAAAAACACGTTTAAAAAAACACTTTACAGAAGTTTTAATTATAATAGCTGTAGATATACGAGGTGAGCAGTGGTGGCCCAGTGATATTGGCCTGGCCCCGACTTACGAGTTGTAGGTCGTCAGTTCGAAGCCAGGCAGGTACTTTAATTTGTGTACTTAATTTCATCATCACTGCTCTCAAAACGGCGAAGGAAAACATCGTGAGGAAACCAGCATGTCCTAGAACCAAAAATTCGACGACATGGTGTCATCCACCAGTCCGCACTGGGCCCGCGTGGTGGATTATGGCCCACTCCCTCTCACAGAAATCAGGCCTGTGTCCCAGCAGTGGGAACATTATAGGCTGATTATGTATACAAGGTGGAGATGACAATACGACAATAAATTAAATAGTTTATGTATATCTAATGCCGTTCCCAGTCTGCATAGGAAAATTCAATCAAATATATCCAATAGTTTTATCCCTATATCTAGGTCAAAGGTTAGCAAAACCCATCGTCGGCCCATCACTACTATCAAACAAACTAAATACTAGTTTGTTTGAAGAAAAAAACACTTTTTTAATTTCGATGTTAGAATTTATTTTATAATTCCAAAATACTCCTATGCATTAGTATTCCCAGTATTTTCATATAGTGTCGCATTGTTGTGCCTACATTGTATTTTATCATCTAATACTCGTTTTCACAATGACTAGGCATTAGTTTAGGGGATGCCTCTTGTTAGTAAAAACGGGCATGAGTCCTTAAGTGAACTGAACTTGCTCCTGAGTTGAGACAAAGCTCTCTTGCACTTAGGCAACTCACCGTGCAGGTATTTTCATTAGACTCTCAGTCCATCCATCTGTCTGTAGGACTTTCAATAGTACGGTTGCAAGTTTGTGGTCACCAATGAAGTAGAACTACACCAATAGCCGTCAATTGTTTGAGAAACATGGATAGGTACTGAAACTTAAGTAACTATGCATTGCTCATAACCTAATTCTTAGTATTAACACAACGGAGTCTTGGAACACTATCCGCCTTTATGTACAAATAAATAAAATTGAAGTATCTGTTTGTAATGTCAAAATAACAGCTTTTTACTAAATGCATAATGAAGGTATATACGGTACAAAAAACTGTTTAAAAATGTTTGTCTGTATGTCTGCCTGTTTGTTCCGGCTTATACCCGTAACGGCTGGACCGATTTCGACGAGACTTTCGGCAGATAGCTGTTGTTATAAGGAGTAACCTAGGCTATTTATATTAAAAATAGGGTTCCGCAGAAAAAATGAAAACCTATGAGATTGTGAACAAAATCCAATTCGAATAGGGAAGTATTGACATCCACGCGGGCGAAGCCGCGGGCAATAGCTAGCCGTTATAAGTCTATTAAGTGGGCTTATTGCCAACTTTAATGAATTCGAGGTAATTAATGTTAATGGTAACTATGAATGGAGAAATATTTAACTGATTCTCTAGAAACTAATTGAATTACTAACGATGTACGCTTTTTAAAATTAATTAACCTCTAAAAACTTTTTGGGTTGCTAATAATGCACACTTTTTTTTAAATAAATGAGCCTCTTTTTAACTTTCTGGCCTTTTCTCAGAATTGATCGCAGTAACTAAGGTAGGGTACCCCGACAAAACGGGTTAGGTTAGGTTAGAACTGTGACCAATCACGTGCGAGCCGAATTGGTTGCAGTTACTAAGCTAGACCAACCCGATCAAATGGATTAGAGTAGGATAGAACTGTGACCAACAGCACGTGATCCGAGCGAGCAAAGCAAGTGGTGCAGTAGGGGTGCGTTTCCATTGAAGCGGAGACGAGCGAAGCTGAGCGGAGACGTGTGAGAATCGACGAATAACAATGGTTGAAATCTTCATCGCGTCTCTCGTCTCGTCTGTGATTGGACGATTCCTGCACGTCTTCGCTCAGCTCCGCTCATCTCTGCTTCAGTGGAAACGCACCCTGGCTGGCGAGCGCTACATCCAACCGTATTAGTCGGAGATAGGTACTTAGCTATTTAGTATTTAGGACCCCAAATAGGAATTACTTGGGGGTCACAAAAAGAGGCGCGCGCATCCATTATATATGGATTAAAGTGTTCCATAATAATTTTATGATCGCAAAATGGGAATTATACGATGTTCGATTAAATACATGCCTTATTAAAACTAGCTTTTGCCCGCGGCTTCGCCCGCATGGATGTCAGAAATTATCCCATGAGAACTTTTTACCGGAATAAAAGTACCTTATGTCCTAATCTAGGCCATGGTCTACCCATGTGCCAAATTACATTCAAATCCGTTCCGCCGTTTTAGTGTAAAAGCGTAACAAACATGTGAACTAAAAAAACTCACTTTCGCATTTATAATAATATATTAGTTAGGATGATAAAGCATTTTCAAAAATCGATATCTCAATTTCAGTAACAAATAAAAACATTCACATATAAATCTATTATTATTTTTCATCTAGACCACATTGACGAGTAGTCACTCGATAAATTATTACTACCTAATGTTTAAATCTGCATGGTTCATAATAATGATTAATCAGAGTATATGAACCTTTGATCAGTCAATGGGCGTGAAATTGAAATACCGTTTGCCAAGCTTAATTAGTAAATTGTTGATTTTGTGTACCTACCCCCGCCCTCACTCGAGGCAATTTTTTAACATACTTTTTAATGATCTGTAACGCTTTTAATTATAATTAACAAGGACGCTAAGCTTTTAAATATGGTATAAATATTATTCCAATTTTGAAAAGAGGCACTTCACTGATATTTCGAGCACAAGAAATTCGTTCATTAATTAATTATTTAATATTTCAAGCACTTGATTAGGTTTCTGATGGCACTTAATTTAAATTAAATGTTAAGCTCAAATTATTTCTATATAAAAATATTGTGGCAAATTACGTTAAATTATTTTCAAGAAAAAATTAAGTTTTTCTATGAAATTCACGCGAGCTAGATGAGTGTCGATCTTGATAATACATAATTATTTTAAGAAAATCTTAAATATTTATTTACGAAGATCAGAAAAAAGTCAGTCTTAACTTAACTGATCTCTTGTGGCTTCTTTAAATACAGCTAGAAATTGCTCATACATTCAAGTTTCATATTTTTTAAATTTTGCATTACCTAAACTTGAAAATTATTTACACGAGATGTTTTTCATCTAACATAACCCAACTTAAATACTTTTAGAGCTGGCAATATAGAAAAGTTAAAATTTTCATTGGGTTTTTGCCATCGAAATCTGCCATTTTCATTAATATAACTTCACTTGATAAGTTCCTTTCATTTTTAGATAAATCAAATGCTCAACAACAAAACTTGCTCATTCCTCGTAATTTCAATATTTGAACCCGTCAGTTTTGCGGCTACAATGGTGTGTAACTGATTTACAAAGAATGAACACCGCACAACTGTAAAATATTTTAATTCGTACAAGCGTAGGCGCTCGTCCTTTGCACGGGACGTCACATCCTGTTGTGCGTGTGACAGCCCTTTTTGTGCCCAACACCCTTTGTTTGGTGGCAAATTTAATTAAATTGAACGTTTCGTACTACACGATACAAATAATTAACGGATGTACGATATTATGTGAAGTAATAGGAGTTATGGGACTTTAATTACATTGTTTGATGTTTTTTTTTATATACTTGACATTTAACTAGCGGTAGTTTTAAATGACATGATAACTATCCAATAATTTGATAAGGGTTTGGATAGGCATAGAGATAAATTGAAACAAAAGTAAACATAACTTGAGTGAAGTTAATTCAAAGAATGCTTTAATTCACCAGTCCTTTAAATATTTCAGACTAACATGCTATTAAGGGAATTCAGACCAGTTTTATTCCTGAGATATAACCTTTGAATAACGAGCTATGATTAATTACATTTCCGGAATTCCACACTTTAGTCAGTTATAATAATTCAATGTAAAGCAATTGTTATACATTTGTAATAGTTTATCACCATGCAGACAGAATTAAAAGTCCATAAGGAAATAGCCATCTGAACTTCAATTAACGTAAATAGTCCCCATCGGTGCACTTTGTCAACATTTCCCCATGACTAAATTCTTAAATGGATCCCCCTCCGATTATTTTTATAGGACAATTTTAATGGAATGGCAATATATTGACCAGATTACATGCATAATACATATTGCATACCTAAAATGGAATATGAAAGACCATTTAATCCACTACCCTTTTTAATTTATCTCAAAAAGTGGCGTAAATACGTAGACACGTCAATGGTATTAACAGGTAGCAAACGGCCTCATATTTTTTTTCCTAATGCTACTGCTGACACTGTTCGTTTCCGTTGCATTTCGAACACATTAAATAGAATTTAAAACTGAAAGTTCTTTACAAACGTTTAAAAATACAAAAATCTGTCGTGGTCGCTTTTCTTTCCTTTGTGTACCTAGATGACCTTATGATTTTTCTCAAGATCACTCAAATCACACACACAAATTCTGTTAAATATAAAATCATTCACTTTCTTCCCATATTAAACGTCGCTCCCTGATTATAGTTATAACGTCCAGTAATAACACAGCGTTTAATCAACGACCCCTAATGAAAGGCAATTCGTTGTCTGTTAAAGGACGCAATCAAGAACGCCTGTAATTTCCAGTGTGCGCCGATATCGCTAGAATGCGTATATACGTATAGGATAGTGTTAACTGGGTCTTGGACATTAAATTTATTGCTACGGTAACTTTCGGCGATAGGTTTGTGCGTGTGAGGTCTGACACCCGAAATACGTTTTAAGCCCTTGTTGGTTTGTAGTTAGAGTTGAGTGCTTTAATGTTTATTTAGATGGTTTTCTTGTAACTCATTTACGGATTAAATGATGTTGAATAGCATAAACAGCTTAATTATCTATAGTATTCTTTAACTCGTCTTGGTCCCATATTATTTGGGGCTGGCGCCAAACGTATTTCTTTTTGTTTGTATTCTTCCCTGTCAGCTGTCACATTATCATTCACGTCCTTTTAATTGCTCTTCTTATTAAAGTACATAGTACGTCGGTGGAGATTCACAGATGGTTCCATCCTTGATTGTAAATGGTGTGCTGTTCCGAAAACAATGGAACACTTGATATCGTGTCCAGCGGTCTTGTTGTCCTCACCTTACAGGAACTGATGGACGAGAATGTGCCAAACCTTTAGGCCAATTCTTGGCCGACACTATTCAGATTGCCATCGACTCGATAAGAGAGAGATTACGTTGGTGGTCTTTATTAATTCTGCTTTTAGAAGCGCTAACCATTTCTATTTTGTTAACAGGTGGCAGTAGCAATAGAAGAACGACGATGGTGGTACCCCAGAGCGGCATTGCAGCTGCGAGTCCTCGCTCCACCTGACTCCACCATGTGTTTGATAGGAGCTCGGGCTCCACCTGAATCGAGATTCGATCCTCATCAAACGTAAGAATTAAATTAATATAAATTAAACTTGTAGAACGAAAAATATAGGTAGATAGAATACTTTTTATTATGTACACCATAAAACTACAGATATACATGAAATTTTAAAAATAAATTAAAGAAGAGAAAAAGAGCTAAAAAATGTAAACTTGCAAAATAAGTAAAACTGACGTTTAGATGCTTCAGCTTTTCATTCCGCTACTGCACATAGGTAAATAACACCTTAATTTACCACAATGAAAATATCAATCACGTGAGTACCTACACTTTAATCAGCCATACATACAATCATAATGTTAGTCTATGATTCTAATATTCCTGCAGATTGTTTTACCTTTTCAGCTATACAATTTTCACAAAATATACTACTTACACAGTAATAATCATTAGTCGTGTAAATGTAAGTTATCTTGTAATTATATTTGCCGAAATTACGTATCTCAATGTATTTAATGGAAGCTCAAATACTAATATTACCTAATTATTTTCCGGGAACCGTACTTGACTGTGAGCCTTTTTCAGTACAAAAAGTCTTTTGCAGTAGGAAAATCATCACTATATTATATTATGAGTTTCTGACAGAAGCATTTATTTTGACATAGATTTTTATGAATTATTTTTTATTTACTCTTGACATTTTTAATTTATTATAGTTTGCTGAATTCACTTTAAATTAATGATATCGACTTGAAATTAATTAATAACAATCATACTATTTATATTTGCACGCCATAATATGTGGCAAATATGTCTGAACCTGTTTTTTTTTCTTTATGTTATCCTACATGCACATTTTTATTCTTGTATGTTTACACATCATGTTTTAGTTAATAAATATATCTTATCTTACGATTATACTTACGATTTTCCGACTATACGAGTACATTAATAATGCCTAGTCTAATACTCTGATTCGACAGTCTACGTGACTCTCAATCTATGATGATTCTCTTAGGGCTCCCACACAAAACTGCGAACTCACATCTAAAAATTGCAGCTATAATTCAATGTGCAGCTCGCAGATTTTTACGATGCGATGCGAATTCGCAGTTTCGCGTGTTTCGCCCTTAAAACGAAAACATTTTCTTCCACTTCGTAATCTTAGCTTCTGTTTTCACGGGCAATGAATCCATAATCACGGTAGAAGTAAAGAAAACCTCAACAACATCGTTTAATAAACTTCACCGTCACCTGTCAGCAACATCATTAGGTCTTAACTACGGAGAAGAAAATTTTAATTTCCGCAATCCCTTGATCCCTTTTATAGTTTTGCGGTAAAACGGAAAAAACTTATAATTTCCCAGTCCATGCCACCGACAGCTTGTAGTGATCCGAATAGGAACTCGTTATTGGTCGAGATATCGAATAACACTACCACAGCGTATAATAACTGCGTTCTGGGAAAAGCAAGTTAAGCGATGCAGCGGATTGTGTGTTGAGCCAAGGGAGTGACGTCACAGCGAGCGGACGGTGAAGCATTTGAAATTGGATTTCTACAGTAAATATTATAGTTACCGTATTTTCTTCTTTGAGGTTATTTCTCGGGCTGTTGCTAGGCAAGGCTTTGTATAAAGCAATTTCACTCAACAGTTCTGAATGAGACTGTGGTGAATGGAAAAATAATGATGCTGTTGATAAATGCAGTATTAAAATAAGATTTTTTTAGAAGAGACCTCATTTGCAGATAAATAGCTGAGCGTAAGCTTTTAAAATCGGTATACTCTAGGTTCAGACGAAAAAGTATTAAAAAAAACGTAATTGAATTTCAACTACAACATCGTCTCTTACTTAATTTTCATACGTCACATCAGTCTCGACTCGACGTAGACGTAGTCCCCGTCAGTCGAATCTTCTAAAATGAAATAATCCGACAGTTTAATTTTATAAAATTGAATGAGAGTAAATTGTCTGGCAATTTAATTTTGTAGAATCTCTAGGGTTTAACGTATGAAATATGGCCGGGTATCTTTATAATAAACCTTAAGAAAAACTATAGTGAACTCTCTAGTTCATTTCTCTGTAGGAGATCCTATATCGAAGATTTTACTGACAATCGGACATACAGCTTAGCCATGATTAACCACTTATTTAATTTCTTCTTTCATTTATCATTCATTGCCAGTGACAAATTCTTTAACAACCTCATGCAATTTTATTTTTCTCTATCTAACATTCTTGCGTCTTCATCCACTAAGGATCTTTTTGATATAGATATTTTTCTGTTTTCTTTGTGTGTACCGTTATTAACATGAAAATTGACTTCAACCTATCTGAAAAGACTCATAAAGATTTTATGTGAAACTTTTTAATCTAAATAAAAATATTCATAATCCCAATCCTTTAACATACACCACGCCCTTTAGCGAACAAAGAAGGAAGCGCTGGACTTTGATAGCGGGGAAATCATTTTACTGGAGCTTATTGTTTAGCAATTATGCAACATCGTTGTTACTATGTAACTATGAGTACAAACTTCTGTCTTCAATTCATAACAAAGTTGTGGCACAATATTGTTATTAGTAAACAAGGTGCCGATTATTATTAGTTTGAGCAACAAGTATTATAATTATATTATAGTTTATTAGGGGTTAGTTTACGTTATTGGTGGTTAAGTTTCTACTAGCCTCGTAAGGCCCAATGTACAATGTATTGAACAAAGTGACATGTAGCAAGAGTTAAAAACAAAATCTCCTCCTAAACGCTCGATGTACATTACAATGTACATTTAATTGAAATGCATAATTTCTTTTAAATATTCGCGCCAACTGGTCGAGTTTTTCTTAAAAAAGAACTAGTTGAATGTGGTTGGGCCGGAACCATGTTAGACGATGTAGTTTATTGTATTGTACATTGGGAGTTTAGCTCAACTTGCGAAATTTAACTTGGGCCTTACGAGGCCAGAGTAAAAGTCCCGTTTAACGCAATACAAACTATAATTTTATTTACATCCTTTGCATATTTTAGTGGGTAGGTGAGGTGTAAGAATTTACACCATTGTTACAAAGGATTTCTCATTTATATTCATTTTCTATTCCACACATTCATTGTCAGTTGTTCTATGCTGGCAGACATCACCACAAATTGCACACAGCGGAATTCTAAACCAAATACGAATGCATACATCATGGAAATAAATTACCCTTGTCATTGCCTTACATGCCCATATGAGGCAGAATTTCGCCCGAAATATGCTGCTAATGTTCAAACAATTCGTAGTACTTGTTCAAGGACGTCAATCAAACATCGTGACAATACCAAACGCGTTCAAAGCGAAATACATCATTTATCGTCACACGATTCATCTTCCTGTGTGGAAACACACCGATGGATATCGTTTGCGTGCTCCTGACAGTGTACACCATTATCATTCGATGATATTTTACTGTTACCTAAAATTAACAGCATTTTATTTATGGTTCGGGGATTAAAATAACCTAAGTTACTTATCGCAGATAATTTAATAAAAGAAGTTACTCAGAGGAAATCTCTTTTTATTTAGCTAGGCAACTTCACACGCTTCCTTTAGGCACTTTGTACACGGCACGGTTTCTTTCCGGTACGGCGTATAAGCCGCGCTGTAGAAAAAACGTGTCTGTCAATAAGCTTCCATAGTGATCTATACAACACTGACGACAGTGCCCACACACGTGTGTGTACATAGGGCCTTAGCCTTGTCTTGATCCTCATAAACACTAATATGATCAATAATTTAGAATTGCAGCATTCTGTATCTGAAGAAAACATAATGCCGCAATTCTAAACTAATCTAATTCTTTTCTAATTGTTGGGGTCTGAAGAAACCCCACAATGTATTTCTTTGCCGTTTCCCCAACGAGTGCGTCTCAAACTTTACCCCGTATTTCCAACTTCCCGTTTTAACAGCTGAGCCAAGGATTATGTCACACGATTCATCTTTCAGCCGGTTTGTCGAAGGAAATATCTGCTGCCTTTTCATCTGGCTAAATGTACGTGTATGAGCAGTTTCCGTTGTTATTGAGACGTAGAGATAGACATTCGTTTCTTCATTCTTTTTTTGCTTTGTAATGTTATATAATATTTTCCGCGTTTTTAAGAGTATCGTATTTAATGATGGCAGCTTGATTTGTTACGTATTATAATCGTGACCTTCACGGAAATGATCCGTAAACACGTAGGTATTTTGGCAGTTTTTGTAATTCATCATTACCTATGTTCAACATTGTCATGCATATCAGCTTCCTTAAAACCATGATAGTAGTCACCTGAAATAAAGTTTGCAGTAGTTACTTGAAACGGTTTTTACCATTGCAATTGGTTCTAATATACTTGATATGATTACGATTATGATTTTGACTATACGAAGATGTTAGCCTTTATTTCTCCAGAATGATAACGAATACTTTTATCTATTTACCAGGACCCCAGAACACGAAGAAGCACCAGGCCCAGAGTTTGTATCCGCGGGTGTCTCTCTCTTCGTCGGTGGCGGTGCGTGCGGTGGTGGTGTCTTATATCGGCAGAGGACCGCACCAGCTCCTCACGCCCCTGCGCACCTAGTACCTCCAGCGACGCATGATAGACTGTGGATGTGGAAGTGCTTCAATTATACGTAAGTATAAATAAATATTTTCTGAAGCTGGTTACGTACAGAAGATAATTAGATAGAAACACAGTTATTACAACACTTTTATTATAACCAGTATATTGTCTTGTTTTGAAGGTAAACTTAGACCCACCACAGAATCATTTTTACTGTACCCTGAAAATTAAATAATTTGGGGTTAAAGGGTAATCCTAAGAAATCATTATACATTCTTGCCTCTGTTCAAAACCATTTGAATTCTTACTTTGTAAGAACTTTTAACATAAATACCTCCAGTTCGATTAAGTTCTAAATTATTTGATTAAAATTAGTAACTTTAACAACTAAAAGCTTCAATGGAATTCCATTTAAAACAACTTTTACCAAATCTTTCGAGAATATTCCCGAAATTCATTTTCTTTTGCTACTGAAATATTAGGCAATTTTATTATAATAGGCGTGTTACTTAATCCCTAAATTTTTTGAATAGGTAATCCTTCTAAAAACAAACTAAAAGGTTTGAAATTTTGCGAAATATTAAATTCGACGGAGTTAGAATATTTTGATAATTTCGTTTCATTTAAACTGGTGTTGTGTTTTTTTCTTCTTGCTATTTTTTGCCCCTAGCTATGACCTTGATGACCTTTGACCTTATGACCTTGGGGGCAATCCGTATTTTAAGAACGGTCGCATTCTAATCTGTCTCAATCTTTAAAAAATAACTCTAATTTCGTTTCCAATCTGCGTAAATATGATCATGTCTCTGCGCATCGGTCGCTTCTTAAGTGGTTGCCTATACGCCAGCGCAGAGAGCAAAGGGCGCTGACCACCTTGTTTTCATTTCATGACTCTCCCACTTCCCCTAGTTATCTTGCCCCCCACTTTCAGTACATTTGTGCCAACCACAATAAAAATCTACGTTCATCAAATAATCGCCTTCTTCAATGTCCCTCTCATCGCACAGACTTTATTCACTCTTCCTTCTTCGTTCAGTCTATCTCTCTGTGGAATGCGCTCCCCCTGGAAATCAGGATGGCTACCAACCGATTATCCTTTAAAATAAAAGTTCGCGAGCACATTCGTAAGAAGCTGGCAGTATCATCACAACGTTAACTTTTCCCATTGTTTGTCTTATTTGTTTTAGTATATTCGTGTATTTATGTATATATTTATTTGCGCTTATTTATATATAATTAGGTATATATTATTATATTTATAGTCTGTAATAGGTATATGTGTATCTTTATATTTAAATAAATATGTATTCCACAATTTCTCATAACTGCACCTACCACTGTTTGTCTCTGCATCACCCAAAGGTTGACTGGTAGAAAATGCCTATGGCATTAAGTCCGCCTCTGTACTTTTCTGTGCATGAAGTATTAAATAAATAAACAATTTCCCTACATTTTCGACAAGTTTTTCAACATTGATTATCGCTGAGATGAGATTGCGACTACATTTTAAACGTGTTTAAAGGCGTAAATTAGCCTTTCTGTTATAAGCCCATTGTTAACTTTTTATAGCACAAACTATTAAAGAACGTAAGAACAATTTGGGAAGAGACGCATTGTACAATGCTTCTCTTCCCAAATCAGTATGTCTGATAGGATCCGAGAACTCAAATCTTTTTTCAAAATTAAAGCGTCACTGCCTTCCTACGTTATTTTAATGATAAGGATAGTTTATGCTTTAAGAAGTTAACAATGGGTTTATCAGGAAGGCTAATTTACGCCTTTAAACACGCTTGTATACTGGCGTATGTAGTGCTATCCCGTCATTGAATTACAGAGTCTCTTACGCTACATGAAAATGTTTACTCGTATATAAAAAACTTTACGAAAATCTCACAACAGCAAAAGGCAGTTCAAATCCACACTCCATGAATACTTAACTAATTTACCTACATCCCTCAAGAGATTTACAGAGAACAAGAAACACCTAAGCCAATATTCCTATTCACGGCCTGTTCAATATGCGAAGAAGGCCACAACCCACAAACTTAGTTTCATCCCAATTCCGAAGAGGAAAAACGCGCAAAAACCTCGCCAACAAAGTCTTGGTAGTAATAAATAAGTCAACTCACATAAATCGAATTCGCTGATTCATCTGTTAGCCAGCAAAAGTTATGCGAGCCATCAATGACGAATTGTTGATGTAGCCAGAAATAGGGATTTATGGTGGTGGAATGTTTTTGCTAAGATTTGGGGAAGTAAAACTGCTGAAACAACAAATATTACCTACTGCTTGGTTGGGGTTAATAATAAATACATAGGTTTAGAAATGAATTTGGTGGCTTCCAAATGTAAGGAAGCCAAATATGTATGTACTAGCAGCGCCCGCGGTTTTCATTCGCATAAGTCTCGATCCCATAAGGATATTGGGTTAAATAAAAAGTATTATATGTGTTAATTCAAGTTAGAAACTATTTTTGTGCCAACATAACATCATAACATCACGTCTTGTTTCCCCGAAGGGTTAGGCAGAGGTGTACCTATAGTAACACCCACATTTCGCCAGTTATGTTTAAGTCCCATGTAATAGGGGGCGAGCCTATTGCCATCCACCGGGCACAAATCCAGACTCCGGGCTGTTACTGAGAAATTCCAGATAGAAAAACCCAGTAACCACTGCCCGACCTGGGAATAGAACCCAGGACCTCATGCTCAGCAGTAGCGCTTGCGACCACTAGACCAACGAGGCAGTTTTTGTGCCAAATTTCATCCAAATCCGTTTAGTCGTTTTTGTGTGAAGGAATAACAAACATCTATCCATCTATCCTCACAAACTTTCGTATTTACAATATGTATTAGTAGGAAGTAGGGTAATAAGGACCTATGTCGGTACGAATTATCAAAGTCAATAGAAAATTGGAGACCCAGCCACGAGAATTGAATTGATCTCACATATATAGCAAGAGGTAAATCAGCATCAATCATTGCTAAAGATCTATTGTATTGAGAACTTTGTGGTGAAACGTCATTGAACCAAAAAATTAGGAGACAAGTGACATCCACGAACCTAGACCGTTGTGGATTAAGGCTCACTCCCTCTCACGGAGACAAGGCCTGTGTCCCAGTAGTGAGAATATTATAGGCTGATTAGCTCATGCTTAAGCTTACTGAGAACTTTATGAGAGCCACACAAATCTCATCAGTCTAAACAATACCTTAATTATGTATTATAAATTTATAATGGTATCATGAAGTGTAATATGCTTCGACCATTTACTATCTAACAGAGGCTGTCAAATGTATCATATCGGGCCATTATAAGTCATGAGTAGACAGCAAGACAAACGGCCGTCTTGTCCGGTGTCCGGTCGTCGTCCGGCCATCCGACGGAGACAAAGCGATGTGTCCTATAACATTTTAACTTTATGCTTTCGAGATTTGCGTAGCCCTTGAGCCATGTAATAAAACAAATCGTTTGTTTGAGGATCAACATGACAAATGAGGACATTTTTATATTGAATTTTAGTCATTTAGATTCCTTTTTTATGGTTCCGTAGTCAACAAGGAAGGGATCATTGTTGACTACGGAACCCTATAGTTCCTATAGTTGGAACCCTGTAGTTCCTATAGTTAGAACCATCCGTCCGTCCGTCCGCAGCTTAGCTCAGAGACTCTTAGTACTAAAAAGCTATAATTTGGTATGGATATACATATTATTTTTAAGGTACCTCATGGTATCGTAAAGTGGGGATGCTTTTTTTCTCGTCTACCCCATAGCTGTTTCAAAAATATGGTGGTTTGTGAAAACAATTTTGCTATTATGGGATCCGTTTCTGAAATATTAAGCTTTAAAGTGCAAATTTTTGCTAGAATCAAGTGGTCAAGTGTGTGTCCCCCCCTCCCCTGCCAGCTAAATGGTTTTGGATGTGTGAGAAAATTAACGGTAGTAGTATATACAACGAAATTAAAAGAAAAATTAGACACAGCTAAGTAGGCTTTACAAGTTAACGAGTAATTCGACCAACTTACATTTGCAGTTGGAATGTATGAGAGAACATGTTTTTTAACTACAATGTTAATTTTGTTCTTGGGATAAATTCATCCCAACTACGGAGTCCTTCATTGTGCATGTTCCGACACGCACTTGGTTGGTATTTTTTAAGTTTACTGGATGTTCAACTGTATCGGCATAAATTACATTTTGAATTGAATTTTCGTACAAATTTTCATCCCCGCACCCTAATTGCGTAACACACTATCAATCGGAATCTGAATCATTTTGAAGCAAATTGTTAATCCATTGCTTCTTAAGTTCTAAAAATTTGTCTGCTCAACAACGTAAATAGCGCAATGAATGTTGTTAAACTGTCAAAATGAAACCGATTCCTACTGTAACTATGTTACGCAATTGCCTCGCCGTTTAGGGATGAATTTTCCAAAATTCTTCTTTAGTCGTCACTTATAAAAGAAAATCTTGTGCAAGATTCTAGACCCAGCGGTTTAGGCTGGACATTGTATGTCAGGGAATTTTAAATTTTCTTTATGTAGGATTCTCACCTATCTTCGTCACATTTCTGAACAAATTTTATTGGTCGGGAGCTTATCAGGATTCGCAGGACTAGTTGATTTATATAAGGTCTAATTTAAATAACTGCCAACCTCTTGAGGGGTCATTGTACTCATGATTATGAACAACTTTACTATGGAACCAAACCTGATATCGCGAAATAAAAATCAGCTGTTCCCTATATTTTCACGAGGTATGCGAACATAAATGTAGGGGACCTGCTGATTTTTTTTCGCGATTTGAGGTTTGGTCCCATACTAAAAGTTGTTCATAATGATGAGTACAATGACCCCTCAAGAGGTTGGCAGTTATTTAAATTACACCTTAATGCTACTACAAAGTAGAATGCAGCTGCTGCTCAATTACCTGAAAGTCTGTTAGCAGCAACTGTATCGCTTTTCAAACAATACCCCGCTATTGATTTCTCCATATTACTGATAAGGTAGGTAATGATAATGTAAATAAGATCCTTCCAAATATTAAATCGTGCTACTTAAACCATGGACAATACATTTTGCTGGTCATAATTAATCATTTATATATATACAAGTACCGTTACCACTGACTGACTACTGACACTGTCTGACTGACTGGACAGGTCCACTCAATCTGTGTGGTTCTTTCCTCAAAAGACCATTTCAGACACCAACCTACATGGTCTTCACAATGATCTGACCAAGATTATGTCTGGACTTTAAAAGAGACTGTGACCTCTGAGTTTGTTTCGGCCTTTCTTCTCAGAGTAGTCAGATAGGAAACGCCGGCCTCATCTAGTTTAAAAAAAAATGTTTGACGTGTAAAAGTGTTTGTATAAACCTACTTACAGAAATAAAATCATTTATCATTTACCAACAACCAAATGATAACTGACCATAATATAGACATGCAAACATTACCACAACAAAAGTGATTATCCGATTCTATCACTGACCAAAAGTAAGTTCAGTCATTTATCACAGTTTTGCTTTTGATAATAAATTAGTTCCCGACATTGTTTTCCGATAAAATCATTTCATTATTCAGTTTAATTAACATACACAAGCCGGTTACATGTTGCGTAATAAATTCAGTGTTACGAAATTGAAAAGCTTTTGTGTTGCAACGTGTAAACATGGTGCTTGCATGGAATAATTAACGATATTCGTGGACTAAAATTTTGTTTGAAATTGGAGGTATTGTTAATTGAGAATTAAGTATCTTTAATTGAGAGTTAAGAATTTAGTAATTTAGATTCTTTTGTATTGTAAATAATTTTTTACTTTATGTGTAGCCACAAAAACATATCGGTCAAGGTATTTTAGTTCAGAATACTCGTATTAAAATAGGTCATGCTTGCGTTATTTACTCTTCAGGACACAGGAAATCATAGTTTAAGATCCAGCATCTATGTCCTACCTAAATGCTTAGTTGTTTTTTTTTTTTTTTGAGGAATCCGATTGATTTTTATATTACTAACTTTAATTTCAGAAGTCGGTGTCATAGGTTTTGTATTTTCGTTTTTTGCCACCGACTTCCGAAACTAAAGTTATTTTTCAATTTGTAGTGTTTTTGTAAATCGGTTTTTTTTTTTGGAAAAATGTTTTTAGTTTTTCACTTTTTAGTTGTAGTACCTACTCACACAAATTCGAATACCACTAACTGCCATGTAAATTACAGTGCCAGGAAGTTATTATAATACAATTCACATAGACAAAGTGGGAAAAATACGTATTACTGAAACTAACTCAAAAACTGCCTAAGCAAAGTTAATAAATTTTATAAGGGACCAACTTCGAGGTATACCCTCCCAAGTAAAACAAAAATCGTTCAAGTTGGACTACTCTGTAAAAAATTATGCGTGGTCATACATAAATATAAGTATATAATATTACGCGTTGGCTTGAGAACCTCCTCCTTTTTTACTTCGGTTAAAAATATGAAACACTAAGTATAGAAAGATTAGTGTTAACACCTTAAAAAGGTCAATTAGTTATTGCACAATAGTTTTGTCTATGATCTAATAATATGTCGAGCCCATTAGTTGTTTATTAAAATATTCATACAAACATTTATCTTCAACAGGAGCCAGCTTTCAACTGATGGTGTTACCATCTCAGCGCCATCCGAAGCTGGTCGCTGGTCTCTCTGGGCCTTATCCCTGTCCAACCACGGTCTTCGATTCTCAGCACCACGCACCATCAATGTGTTCCGGCCGATACAACTGGACTTCTCCCTGCCACCAGCCTTGAAGGTCGGAGAGACGGTCGAGGTGGACGTCAAGATCACTAACAATATCAATAATTGTATGGATGTAAGTATTAACAATTTTTCATATACATATAAGGTCTATCTATTCATACACGAAAACTCTTAAGGGGTCATTGTACTCATCATTATGAACAACTTTTACTATGGAGCCAAACCAGAAATTGCGAAAAAAAAATCTGCTGGTCCCTACATTATGACGAGTTGTACAATGACCCCTTAAGAGATTTCGTATCTGAGTAGATAGGCCTTATATACATTTTTCCTTAGCTTTTGTGTACAACTGACCTGTCTCCATTCCATAATCTAAAATCTTAACAAATGAAGATAAGCAGTGGTTTTAAAAATGTTTTTTTCAATGCTCAACAATATTTATTCGTTTTGTTTACCATAACTAGCACATGTTTGTCTATCATTGCAGTTTCTATTATTTTCGTCCAACTGCGGCAAATACCAAAATGAGGGTAATGTTTTTTCAGAATTCTAGAAATACCCACCTGAACAAAAAAACACTTTTTAAATTAACACTAAAAAAAACTTGTTCATTTGTATTGGCAAAAATACAGTTCTATAGTCAATTGATTCTATTGCCGATGGGCAGTTCTGGCTAACTCAATCGTAAGGACGCACTTACACGGAACGAACCGTATTCAGCTAAGCTAGGGTTGCGCTGTTGGATTAGGTTCATCAGTTTCACACGACTTCATTTAGATAAATTAGTTCAAGGTACTCGTAATAGAGACGAGGGGAAACAAAAGACGATAGTGCGAGTGCGTCTTTTGGCATTCAGAAAAAATATGACAACCTTGAAAAGTAAATACAATAACTTGGTTCAAACCCTCGGGGCATGGGGTCCGAGTCCTCGTGGTCTATTTAATGAAATCTCCAGACGGCTGATTGACACTTTCCGTAACCCAAGGGCTGACTTTTACCTTGGCCAGAGGCTAAGCATTGCCATACAACGTGGCAACGCCGCCAGTCTCTTGGGTACATTACCAGTCGACAACGATGCAGAGGAACTTTCTTTTGATGCCATATTTTAGTTTGTTAATAGTTTTAGTTAAGTTAGGATACTATATTGTTATTTTATTATGAGGATATCGTGCGCGCAGTGGCGCCCTCATCGTTTGTTTGGTTATTTATTTTATTTTCAAATCAAAATGCAGAAAATAAGCAGGATATGTTGTGCTCCATAAGATTATACGTTATTATTATTACAAACAGTAATTTCACATTGTTAAGTTTTATTATAATCCATAAAACGGAGCTTAGTGACCACTATTTTCCGTTTTAAGGATTATAATAAAACTTAACAATTTAAAACTACTGTTTGTAATTATGTATAATCTTGTAGAGCATAACACAACCGGCTTATTTTCTGCATTTTCATTCTAAAATAAAAGAAATAACCAAACAAACGATGAGGGCGCCACTGCGCGCACGATATCCTCATAAATAAATAACTAGGTGTATTTTGATTTAAAAAGAAAAATTGCAACAGGAACATGCCAATATAAACAAAAATGTATTAATGTTACTTAAGAATAGGCCTAGGATGAATTCTCATTAATAAGGTAACCTAAAACCCCATAAACAGTTGTGATATAAAAAATAACTAATGATAATAACTATCTCAAGTAATGCGCCAACAAAAATAGGTAGGTACCTACTGTGGTGGCAATTAATCTACACAACAAACAAGAGTAAAATAGAAACAGCTTTCGAAATAATGATGAAAGGCCACTCTCCACTTTTAAAAACAAACTGTAATATGGACAGATCGATCATCAATATTGTTCGAAATAAAGTTCCCCCAAACATCTGCAAATAACAAACAGCTTTAAAATCCTCAAAACAAACAAAACCTTTAAATTATCAGCGAGATCCGTTACAGAAACAAAATGTTTGTTTAGGTCCGAATCGTTAACAAATACGATATTAATATATACTTTCCACTACAAAAGCATTCGATGTTGGGGAAAAATAACAGTTTTGTTTGAGTAATAAATTGCTTCCGTTTGATGATTATTTTGTATCAATATGTGTAGTATTTAGAATCGAATCTACCAACCTTACTCAAAACCCATGAAAAGCTGGTCCAAGTTTCATGAAAAAATCGTATTTCCATTTCCACTTTTTTCAACTAAATCCTCCATGCTTCCCAGTATTGCAGATGGTAATTTTAATAGCATAGTCAGCCTATAATGTTCCAACTGCTGGGACACAAACATACCGAAAGTTAATTCGGTGAAAATCCGGTTCTTTAGTTTTGAAACGTAGGAACTGACCATTGCTTTACTGCTTCCCAACTGTGCTAGAATTTCTCCTGTATCGCAGAAAGAGCAATAGGCACAATAGATAATAGTATCCTACATAATTAGGTTTTTGGAATTCCCAAATATAAACTAAATATCATGTGGATGCCATCAAGGAATTAGGTATCTTCGAAGTACTTAGAAATAATTAATTACTTCAGAAATAATTGTGTTAACTTTGTAAAAAGACTAGCGACCCGCCCCTGTTTCGCACGGTTTTTATGACTTAACAAAACATCAAGATTTCTTCATCATTTGTAAAAAAGAAACCTTCTGAAATGAATTTTCTAAATGATGGCGAAAACCGCATCAAAATCTGTTGCGCAGTTTAGAAGAACAATGCGGTCATACAGACAGACGAAAAGCGAATTTAATTTTTAATATACATTTGATACCTACAACTAAACACATACAAACCTATGATTAGCGTAATCAGCCTATAGGTAACGTTCCCACTGCTGGGACACAGGCCTCCTCTCTGCAAGAGGGAGTGGGTTATATTCCACTACGCGGGCCCAGTTCGGGTTGGTAGATGTCACACATCTTCGAATTTTTGGTTCTAGGGCATGCCAGTTTCCTTACAATGTTTTTCGCTCACCGATTTATGATGAAATAATTTATACAAAGGAAAGTGCTTGCTTGGGTTCGAACCTCCGACCTACAACTCGTAAGTCGCGGCCGTTACCACTGGGCTACCACTGCCCCCCTACTCATGGCATAGCATGAAACCCGATCCTTTGAGAAACTCGAAGTAAATTACCTGGCATTTAGTTCTATTCGACATTGTAGGTATTACTACAGCTTGGCCTTTGTAAGCTTTAAAGCCTATCGATAGAAACAACCCAAGTGGCTTTGGAATTAATTCCGTTCTAGCGTGGATACATACAGACTATGTAGTTAACAAGCTTATGGTTAATTAGTATTTTAATTAAGGTGGTGTGGTGTTCTAAGTGACATTTTAGTTACTATACAAATCATTACTCAATACTCAATATCTTTATTGCTTTACCATAATGTGTACTTAGGTAGTAAATATAGTATATAATTGAGATCATTATGGACCCTGTAGGGCACAGCAAAAGGGTAGGAGAGAGGAAGCTCTGTTTTAGGAGATCATGAATAATAATTATTGCTATATTATTTAATGTATTAATATTTTTATTTTATAATTTTTTTTTTTTGATATTTCTCGGGACCCCAGGGTCCCGGACCTTTAGAAGGCATATGAGGGGCCGAAGCCAACTCGCAGAGGCCCGTTAGACGCTTTCAATGGAAATGAGGCACTATTTTATTATTATTTTTATTCTATTATTTCTTTATTATTATATTATTTATTAATAATTACCATATCATTAATATATTTTAAACATACCCTATAAATTGCGTGATAATCATTAATTGTTGTTATCAATTAATATTTTTATATTATTTTTATTATAGTAGTAATTTCCTTAACATATACTATATACATTAAAATTTCTTCTATTATTTATGTTTGTCATTTAAATATTCATCTAAGGAATAATAACATTTGTTTTTTTTATGTATGTATTTTTTTAAGTTTTGTTATAAATATTTATATTCAACTTTTCTTCTTTCTCAATTTTGTCTGGTAGTTTGTGGTATATTTTTATATACATTACGTAGGAACTTGTAGTTGTTGTACTGTTAATGATTTGTTTTCATCATGAACGAAGTTTCAAGTTTGAATTATCAACAAGGAACCACAGTAGGGTCTAGAATATAGCTACTGCGACCGTCCCACTGCAAGACAATGCCTTTATTTACAGAAGAGCATTGAGCATCATCCTTATTTACCTTTTGGCGATTTCGGGCCATTCAGAATCTAGGTTGTGTGCAAAGTCGTCGTTTTAAAATAAATCGAATTGCAACACAAAAATAACTTGAACACACAGTACCACCCACTATTAGAACAATTCGTAACTCCATCGCAACTTCGAACAATCTGCGCTTTTCAAACAGCGCCACCGTACATTGACGCTCCTAAACGCTGATTTGAGTTTGAAGCGCTTAAAGCGGGTAGATTGCCTAATCACTCCATTTGCCGGGATCCGCGTCTGAATCGTCGGGATCATCCCCGGAATCCCTAATCGGGATTCGATGAGCGAAGCCGATCGCAAACAAATCGGTATCACATGTGGCTATCGCCTAGTTTGGGTTCAGTAGGGTTTATCGAGTGAGCTACATAATAATATATGGTTTTTATGGGAAGATGTTATCTAAATGGGTGTGGACACTTACATGATGGGTATGTATGGTCTGTTCAAAAAGTTTCTGATGAACGTGTAAACAAACTCTGTTCTGGTTAAATTCTTACGCAATCACTCATTAAAGGGACTTAGTAACACATTCATCTGTATTCAGAAGGTTTGGACTTTATATCTCACCATTCCATCAATTATTGTTGGAATAACATTATTAATTTGTAATTGAAAAATCATAAACGAAAATTGAGGTTATAAAATTAACCTAAATGAAAATTTAGGTGAATGAAAACCCGTCTTTGAGATGATTTAAAAATTGAATTTCGGGTTCAAGTAGTTAAACAATCAAGTCAAAACACTCAATTTAAAAAGGTACGTGTTCTGATCCATTTGTATATATTTTCATCAGATACTTTTGGAACAGAAAGTAAATGCGTTTAGTGGCATTACAAGAAAAAAACAAAACAAAAATACCTTAAAACTATAAAAAAAAAACAGAAAACAATGCTTATACTACCAAAGGGCCTCAGCTCAGCATTATGTCAAATGATGACACAAGGTGTTACCATCTGACGCTGATTTTCAGCTGCAGCCCACGAGTGTCATACGCTATAAATCACAGACTATAAGTACCTTAGGTAGTACCTTAGTTTCTAGCTCCTATGAATGAAAACATAATATAGAGTACAACCTTATCCGTCTTACAAGCTGGAGAAGGAGGAGAAGGAGGAGCTGGAGAAACAAGACACAAATAGGAACCACTGATCTGTTTTGAGTTACGGTAAACAGAATATTTCGTTTGTCAGTAATCATCGTCACACCTATAACGAAAAGCTAGATAGTTATTTCCAAAATCAACCAACGGTGAACTAAGAAAAACAAACAATGAGAAACAAGAACGTCAGCAATTAACAGCACCCTCCATTATCCAAAATCCTTTGTATCATAACGTAAACAATTTCATTACAATTCATACAATAACAAACGAAGCAACATTCAAAGCTACACTCGAAACGCGTAAATTGAACGATAAATCACAAACGAGACTCTTAAATTAAAATATTCACGGTACAAGATAAGGTAAATACCTCGTAGGGAGGTACTATCTAGGGGGATATCCGTTCGGGGATAATTGTGAACCCCACTACGACCCCTTGCCACCCTTTTATCCCACCTCAATTGGCCCAAATATCTGACGAATCAACACTACAAATCTCACTTTGAGACTGATATTCCTTATGACCATGGTATTGCTCGGCTGTGGACAAGTCCAGTATTTTGTTATATAATGGAAATAGTCTATCATTTTTCTTATTCTATTTTCCAGTTTTCGCATTTAAAATATCTAAAAGTATTTCAGTTTCAGAGTTCATGTGAAAATGTATACAGTATTATATTTTCAAGTCAAGAATTACAAGTTTTCAAATACAACTTTTGGATACGGAATATTAAAAACAAATTATTTTATCTTTATGTATTTATTTGGATCTCCAACAGAGGCTACATAATTTTATGCAAGTTTATAAGAACAGGGACTAATATTAGTGTGCGCTTCCAAATATAGGCGACCACATCATTCTCTTATAATCTAGGTAGATACAGTAAGTTTGACAAAGCGAAAATAATAAAATAAATAAAAACATACAACATGAAACTCATAGAAAGAAAACGAAATGAAATACAAAACAAACGAATAATAATAACAAAAAAATAATAACAAAAAAATAATAACAAAAAAATAATAACAAAAAAATAATAACAAAAAAATAATAACAAAAAAATAATAACAATAAAAGACAACAGACAAAAATAACAATAAATATCACTTGGCTATTAAGAGAGCTGTCGCATTTTGTCACCTCTCTCGCTCACACGGGAGCAAATTTTAAGAATGTTAAATGAAAAGATGCTTTTTTTGAAAAATTTAATCAATTGGCCAACTAATAAATAATATTAATTGATTAGGTAATTATTGCTTGCCGCGGTTGGTCCGTGGATGGGTGACCATCTTTACATATCAAGACCCCTCCGTGCCTCGGAAAGCACGTTAAGCCGTTGGTCCCGGCTGTCATTCGTGTATCTTTGACAGTCGTTACGGGTCGTCAGAAGCCCGAAAGTCTGACAACCAGTCTTACCAAGGGGTATCGTATTACCCAGTAACTGGGTTGTGGAGGTCAGATAGGCAGTCGCTCCATGTAAAATACTGGTATTCAGCTGCATCCGGTTTGACTGGAAGCCGACCCCAATATAGTTGGGAAAAGGCTAGGCAGATGATGATTAGGTAATTATTAAAAACACATTTCTATTGTGTTTTCTAATAAACTCAGCTCAATAAGTACTATGATCTATTTTTGAGATGATATTAAATAAATGCCAAAATAAAAATGTGTTTTTGATTTATTTCTTGTAATGTATTTTTATGGTGTACAATAAAGTACGTTTATACATATATGAATAAATAAATTTCCATTTTTGTTTCCAAATTTATCTTTAGCAGTATTTCATTTCTGGTTTTCAATACAATATGACCCAGTTTCGCGTCATAACGAATTGAATTACAGCTTCATTTCTGAAACCGCAATTAAATTAATCAAGTTCTGATTACGATTCACTTTACATTCCTTCATTAATGTTTATATGAAATGTTTGTGACCGATTCAATTTTACTCCCACTATGAATATAAATCATTTGATAACTAACGAAAGAGATCTGATTATGTGAACATATAAATAAATCAACATATGAATTTAATTATATGCCAGTGTCAAAGTATCTCGGCGATTCTATGTAATGATTTTTTTCATTCAACATTCATCCAAATTACTCAAATTTTTACAAGGTACTTCTTTGGAAATCTGCTACATTATGCGTTAGAATGATAAAACTGAAAGTTTTGATCCATCTGCTTCTCGTAAAAGAAAGAAATGAAAAACATTTATTTAGCATAGACTAAAAGGCACACAATCTATATCTATACAAATAATCATACATCTATACAAATAAATAAAATTGAAGCGTCTGTTTGTAATCTCAATATAACAACTTTTTACTAAACGCTTAAGAAATTATATACGGTACTTATAACAAAAATGTTTTTTTTTGTTATAAGTAGTTGTTATAAGTTTTTAAAATATGTGTCTGTCTGTCTGTTTGTTCCGGCTAATCTCCGAAACGGCTGGACCGATTTTGAAGAAACTTTCACTGGCAGATAGCTGACGTAGAGGGGGTACCTAAGGCTGATTTTATTTTAGAAAAATAATAAGGGTTCCGAGCAAAAAAATTGAAACCCATGAAATTGTGAATAAAAAGTAGGATTTGAAAAATTCTTTTTGCAATTGGTAGCCCAATTCTTGAGGACAGTTATAGGCTATTTAACATCATGCTACAATCCTTAGGAGCCGAGCAAAAAGAAAAAAGTCAGAAAGAACACTAAGCGAAAACGAAGTAAAAGCGCGGGCGGGCGATGCAACGCGACGGGTCGGGGGACAAGGGAGTTTTATTAAAATGTGGCTTTTATTTTAGAATATTGTGTATCTTACGACTTCCACGCGAACGAAGTCGCGGGGCACAGCTAGTATAATATACAGCTAATAAAAAAATAAAATCGATAAATGATTTTATTTCTGTAAGTAGGTTTATACAAACACTTTTACACGTCAAACATTTTTTTTTAAACTAGATGAGGCCGGCGTTTCCTATCTGACTACTCTGAGAAGAAAGGCCGAAACAAACTCAGAGGTCACAGTCTCTTTTAAAGTCCAGACATAATCTTGGTCAGATCATGTGAAGACCATGTAGGTTGGTGTCTGACCTGTCCAGTCAGTGCAAGCATCTGTCAGTAATCGTACAGCTCAACATAAAAGTTAAGGAGCTTAACGATTCGACGAACAATACCAAAGAAAGGACATTTGGGTAGGCCGCATAATTTACTCAAACTGGCAAACTATGATTAAATTAAAGCTGAGAGAAAATCAAGTAAAAACATAAGCGTATGTTCTACGTTATACAAAATACCATCATCTGTCTAGCCTTTTCCCAACTATTTTGGGGTCGGCTTCCAATATAATCTAATATATTTTACATGGAACGACTGCCTATCTGACCTCCACTTCCCAGTTGCTGGGTAACACGATACCCCTTGGTTAAACTGGTTGTTAGACTTGTGGGCTACCCATAACGACTGGCAAATATTTACGAATGACAGCCAGGACCAAAGACTTACGTGCGTTCCGAGGCACGGAGGGGTCTCGAGATGTAATGGATGGTCACCCATCCATGAACTAACCATAGCAAGTATAACTTAGCCTTTGTTCGACCCGTGTGGCGGATATCATTTAGCCACGAGTCCCTAAATAATACAAAATCTTATTATGTAAGTATATTACTTGTCCTGATTGCTTCATTAACGCAGAGCCTAAACCGCTGCGGCTACAAACTTGACATTTCGGCAGTTGATGCCTTTTATGTTGAAAGCATTCAATAAGGAAGGATTTTTGGAAATTCGACCTTCAAAGGGGTGAAAAGTGGGGATTTTGTTTGTATGAAACATCTTATTTCTCAATAAACTTGAAACTTGGCACGAATACTTATCTAAGTAAATTATGAAGTTCGTAGTTTTTTGCTTTTCTAAACTACCCCCTAAAGGGGGATTGGGGGGCGTCAAAATTTGTATGCGAGAATTGCAACGTGCGGTGCGATTAACTCGAAACTCAGTATCTTTAATGCCAAAAATAAAGAATAACGTGTCAGGTTTTTTTTTTTTTAAATCTATCCCTAAGAGCGGGAGCACACGATGCGTTGCGGCGCCGCACCGCAAAGATTTCGCCGTATCGGCGGGCACACGAGCGGTGCACGCCGCCGCTCTTACGGTGTACTAAACTACGAAATCCACGCGGACGAAATCGCGCGGAAAGTGAGTTTGAGTTGAGTTTGAGAACCGAGAATGAAAAATTTCATATTTTGATAGAAGTCCTCGAAGATACAAACGCATGGTTGCCGCTTTAATAACAAAGCTCCAATCGCTATTGACTTTGCACCTCCGGGACAACTCTAAGAGGCGACACCTCGAGAAATTCCATTTCAGCTAATATCATATCGATTATATCTAAAATATAACATTCGCCTGCCTATACAGGGAAGAAAAAGAGGGACTGATTGCTTTTGCTTTGTTTTGTTTTATCTTTGTTTCTCTTCTTTTATTACTGGGACTTGAAAGTTTTAACTGTGGCAATATTATTTTTTCCAATAACTTGTGTCTATAATAAAGGTTGGCTTTGAAAATATGCCAGGAATAGCGCATTCAATAATTTAATTTAATATCAGATTCATGTTTCATTCAAAATGCTTACGAAACAAGCAATCTTTACTGGTTTATGAAGGACGACTGATACGTGTGCTGCTACAAATATAGAATTTCATGTGCCTTAAGTATATAGGTAGTTGAAAATCTTCTGCTAATTTGGAATAACAAAAATCCAATGAAAATATTACTGTCATGATCATCGATAGAATTTTCTCCAATAATGTATTGGAATCAAAAATTTACACTATATTCCTTACTTCTTAGGTAACAGCACTGCTAGCTCTAAGCGCGGGCGCAGCATTCGCCAGCACAGGAGCTCTTTACGTCACTGAGAGACTACGGCTTGGACCCCGCGGTGGAACACAACTGGTGGTCAGAGTGGCCGTCAACACACCTGGCAGGAAGAATATTACTGGTATGTGTATGTAATTTTGTATATAGGTAATTAAATATTCATTTGAAATTGCTAAGATGGTCTGAAACAAGGCTAAAAAATATATTTAAGTGACTTCTATCTCACCAACCGGTCTGAAAATCTATTTTATTTCTAAATATAGAAACTCCTGATAAAATATACAAATGCCTAGTCTTGTTATTATTATCAACTCGGTCAAAATACAATCACAAACTTTTGGCTTATCAACTAAATTGTCTTTGTATCTTTAGATATCTATCACCACTCTGTTACCAACAATATTTACAAAATTACCATTACCAATTCTTAATAGATTAATTAACTTCTCACTTGTATCGTTCTTTTTCTCAACATTAATTGATGAATCCACCAAATCATCCATCCTTACAAAATTAAAACTTTAACCTCATCAGCGTCAGTTCCGTTAATTTTAAGATTTATTAATAGCTACACGAATACTTCATCAATGACGAAGAATGCCAAGATTCTAGCAGAAATTTATTCCAAACCTACGCCGAAGAAATCTGTTGAGCAAAATATTTTAATGAAGTTGTGGAGGCGAATTCTTAAACCGGAATCTTATGTAATTGTGAAATTAAAGACACCCGAAATTTGTGAGCACTGATTGCAAAGTTTGAGCCAACTTTCAGTTTGTTGGAAATTAATACGGCTGTAGAGTGATATGGTTATGTTTGTATATGTGTCTGTATAGAAATAGAACTCATCTACTTAACCTATTCCAACTATGTTCGGGATGGGTTCCAGTCTAACCAGATGCAGCTGAATACAGTTGGGAGATGCCTGGGTAAAAAAAAAGAAATTATATTTAGTCCGCCAGTCAGATAAAGAAATATTAGACACGTATTTTTTGCTTTATCATAATATTAATAAATAATGATTTAGACAAACTGCATTAAAGTTGAGGAGTGGGGGCTCGCTACGTCACAACTAAGTATAAAATCCAGCAAGGCATGACGTCAAACCACATCAACTTCAATCCGAACCAGCCTGTCCCTTGCTGCCCTCCCCCAGCAACGCCCTAAGCCGAAGTCCGTACCCCACAGGGGGTGCCCTTAGCGTATAGTCGCTTAGTTTTTAAGCTTAATGCCCTGGCTCGAGGCCTTAATTTATTGAGGCACCCACACGAAAGTCCGGTTAAGCAGACGAATACCTCCTAGGTTGAACTGCGAGATGCCATTCCCCAAAACCAAAACACGTCATGCCACATTTTAAGTCAATGTATTGCCGTAATCTTTTGATTATGTAAAAAGAGAAAAAACACGAGTCCAATATTTTATAATAATTTACCTGACGGACAAAAAAAAGTTTTTTAGTCGTCATCCCTATTACGAAAGCAAATAATATTAAGCAAAGAAGTGTAAAAGTATCAGCTACTGATCCTGCAGCAAAATGACTTAAGTACGTGGAATTGATGGATCAGCAGTAAGAATGTTGTGTTTTAGCTAATGTTGAAGCGCCGTCATAAATGTGAAATCATCAAATGACTTCTCCCGCTCTGGGCGGAGCGGGATGTCAGACTTTTACTTGTTAAAACCCACCCGTGTTCCTTCAGTTGCCTGTGCCGGGGCCACGGTAACTCTTTCGAACATCCCGCAACAATGTCATAAGCCTCACCTGAGCTAAAGACTTGAACTTTATGAAGGCACTTCCTTCTTTATTAGATGTCGAAAATAAAACTGCCTACATTTTAGCATGAACCTTAGTTCAGCCTCATAAGGTGTACTTTACCTACATAATTATATTTATCAAATCAGTGAGATCTTTCCAGCCCTCTTTAATTTAAAGCAACTTTCTGCGTATACAGTTTCGCTCAAAGCAAAGTACAATATTAATTCTACTTTGCTGATCTGAGCAGAACTGTGCTTTATAGTTGGGAGAAATAACTTCAACGATCTACACTTTATCTTTATGGGAATTTTCTCTCGAACACTTTGCTGTTTCCAGTGAATTCGACTTCGTAGTTTGAATCCGTCCATCTCTCCTTGGATTTAGCAGATTCGAAAATGTCAGCATTTTTGGAAAACAAATGTAGCTGTAGAGACTGAAATATCTAGAATGCTTGTGTTGCATTTTTGGATTTCTAAAACTACATCGTTTCGTCGTGAATTTTCTTCCACTCTTATTATCTTCACTTCAAGGTGTAGACAGACTTCAACACATACATAACCAGAGCAATGGTAGCTCAGTAGAGTAGTGGTGATTCAGTGGTGACGGCCGCGACTTACGAGTTGAATGTCGAAGGTTCGAACTCAGACAGGCGCTTTACTTTGTGTAAATTAGTTCATCACCACTGCTCTCAAAACGGTGAAGGAATACATCGTGAGGAAATGTCTTAGAACCAAAAATTCGAAAACATGTGACATCTACCAACCCGCACTGGGCTCGCGTGGTAGATTATAGCCCTCTTGAAAAGAGGAGGCGACCTGTGTCCCAGCAGTGGGAACATTATAAGTTGATTATGCTATTCAAAAACAACGATACTTTTGTAAAGAAAAATGAATAAGATCTACCGTAGTTACACTTTATCTTCTTGATGTTATGTATTTGTCTCCTTTTACTTCTCTACCTCTCCTGTATGTACAGGAGAAGTCAGGCCATTAACTTCCCCATTACTTCTATCAAAGGATTTGAATAGGTAATCTAAATCCTTTCATTCACTAATTAAAACACCTCTCAACATGGCGGACAATTTATTCAAGCACTTACCCCAGGTCAGAGTTATTCAGCCACAATACAGAATGAACTTCTGTTGGAACTAATTCTAGAACACAATCTAAGGCTTCCATTCCACCAGAGATGTGCTAAGCGTCGCGAGGGATGTGTATGATGTCAACCAATACGATTGTTTGATTTTCATAGCTTAGCTAAACTCTGGTGGAAAAGGGTTCGACGAAGCTACTATTTCTTTTACTAACTCGTTTTAAATATTCGGAACTAATCCTAGAACACAATCTAAGGCTGCCTTTCTACCTCGGTGGTGCTAAGCTGCACATCACGTGGATGTTGTATGAAATCAACTTATAGGATCGTTTGATTTTCATAGCTTAGCTTAGCTCTGGCAGAAAAAGGTTCATCGAAGCTAAGTCTAATATACTCGTTGAAGCGAGGGATGTAAGCCAGGATGCAAGCTAAAGTTATGAGTTAGACATGCACGAGTGGTGCGGAGCGGGTGACATATTATGAAGTATTAATGCCATCATGATTCCAGTCTGAAAGACGGATGGTGCTGTCGCGTATACCTTCGTCTCTCTCTCACACTGAAATCATGATGGCGTTAAAATGTCATAATACGACACCAGAGTTGAGTAGACAACGTAATCCATAGTTACTTTTCTTGCACAGCTACCTCGCGCGAAGCGCATCTTCATAGCACATCCTTAGCTCTACTGTCTGTCTTCTACACCACATAGCTTTGGTGGAAATAGATACAAATAGTTTTGTAGCTTAGCTTCACCGTTTAGCTACCTCACACATTACTGGTGGAAAGGCAGCCTAATCTAAATCCCTTTCCACTCATGATACATGAATTGTGTATTCAAATTGCACGATTAGTGAGACATCCTCATTGTCTAGTCCAATTCACGGAGCTGTTTCAATAAACATTTAAATTGGACTCGGAGCAACAAAGCCGTGTATGTCGAGGCAAATTAGCAATTGAGACAATAGAAAGGAGCTAGGCTGTGGCTGTGTAAGTTAGGGCAATTTTGCATTTGTATCTCTAGGAGAAAATGGGGTGGGTTGTGACGGGGTAAAGTAAGGAGATAGTGTGCGGTATGGAGGAGTTTTGATTATACTTCCGTATCATTGTATGCTTGCTAACTCGAAGCAGCGCAAATTGCAGTTTTTGTGCTGCTTCGAGTGATTTGAGTGATTTGACGTTTCTTGGGACCCATATAGTGGTAGATTTGGCCCATGACTCGTTCGATAGAGAGGAGTGAAAAGGAGAAAGGGAGACCTTTGTCCTGGAGTGGGGCAACTCAGGCTAAAAATGTGAATTGAAAAAGTAACACAAAGTGAGAAGAAAACAACGAATGTATAATTGGCTAAATAAGGTTTTTTATAAATTACGAGTCATCACGTTTCCTTATTTTTTTTAATAAGGTTCACCAACAATTGATTGTATTAATACAAACACATAAAACATTTTTAAAAGTAAAATAGCAGTGCAACAGGTAAACATCACATGCATAAAACAATGAATTAGAGAATTATTTTGTTTAATGTTGTATTAATCCACTTCCAAAAAGCGTGTAACAAATAAGATTATTAGTTAATTAAAGTTTGTAAAACATCTTTACAGCAGTCTTATTTACGAAACCAATTCTCCAAACACCTCATTTACTCTCTAGCATCCATTTGATCCAGTCTACATTCTCAAAATCAAAACTTCCCATACTTAACTATCTGAAGCACCATTCCCGCCACGCTTAACTCCAATCTTGCCTCAATAAAATGACACTCATTGTATTTCAATTGCTTTCCGAGTGTTTTCTACTGCTGTTCTAGCAATAAACGTAGCAGATTCTATTACCTTCGCAATACGATTGTAAATACTACGGGGAACGTGTGATCCTGGGTTGTGGTGTAAGTTGGGAGATGAAATTTGAAGCAGGATGTCTTATTCTGATTCAAGTAATGGCATAAGTTTTTTTTAGCTTGAGTTGTCTTTGACTTCTTAACTCCTGTATTTAGCCATCTGTACGGCGTTTACTCCTTACCTTTCACACAATCTAACTATACATACTTCATACTTTCTTCGGTACGTTACTCTTTTATCAAGACGTGCTTTTCTCTGCATGTGAATACTAACAAAATTGTCGAAAAGCTACAAAGCAGTCATTGCAAATTGATCATGAAACAGCAACAAAATTTAGCCGCTTCCACGTGGAATATTTCTTCCTGCTTTCAATGTTTTCTAAAACAATTAACAACTGGCAAATATTACTATTATAAATGAAACATTATCTTGGCCTATAGTTCCGCTTCAACTTTTGATGTGGAACATCGCAATTCCCTTAAGGTCTTAGTCATAAAAAATAGATATAAAAATGCTGCGTCGTGAATTGGGTTCAATGGGACTTTGGGAGATAAATTTATTTTATGCCATCCTAAATTATTATGTCTCTGATTTATTATGACACGCGGATGACGTAAATCTTAGTACTTTCGATGATGATCATTGTATTTGAGTGGTTGTACATTTTGTACGTAGATGTGTGTTGTAAGGCTGACATTTGCTTGGCAATATTATGGTTGTTGTATTAGCAGAGCGTTGGACAAGCAACAAGTTGTTATAGGATAACTTAATAATACCTAAATACCAACTTGCCGCGCTTGACTCGGTGGAACGCAGAGCTATGAGGCTCATTGGCGACGTAAAACTGGTGGATGCCAAGCTTCACAGCTTGGCTCATCGCCGCAAGGTTGCCTGCATGTCGGTCTTCTACAGATTGTACTTCGGTAAGTGTGCTCAAAAACTCTACGACCTCGTCGGACATCTAGACACACTGCAGGTTACCATCCCTACCTAGTTGCTATTCCACCAATTCGCACTAAGCGTTTCCAAATGTCTTTTGTGATGCGCACAGCAAAGGAGTGGAACTCACTGCCTGCGACTGTATTTCCGAACGCATACAACCCCGATCTCTTCAAAGTGAGAGTGAACAGGCTTCTTCTGGGTAAGCTCGCTCCATCGTCGACTTTGTCTCTGTCATCTCTGACCTAGACTAGAGTCAAGAACAACCTATTTTAAATTTAAAAAAAGATAGGGTAGTCTGATGGCAGAAGCATAATGACTTCGTTTGTCATTGACTCACTTAACCATTTTAAGTTTACAACGATAGATAGACTATAAATACTGGACATATTTATTTGGCAGGACATTTTATAACACTAGCACTAACTGTAATATGAAAATTATCACTTGCCACTACAAAAAATCTAAAACATTGCACTTTCTTTTCCACAGTGGAAGTAACAGGCTACAGTGCGGACAACTGCTCAGTATCCTACACTTCGTTCAACAATGAGACTCTGGTCGGGTCTGTGATCAGGTCAGCCAGCGTTCTGGTTCTACCTGAAGGTCTGCACAGAACTGATACGCAGAGCGCCTACTTCTGTGCTAATGGTAAGTCGGGACAGCACCTAAATAAATCCTTAATAAAAAAACAGAAGTATTGAGGCCCTAGTACGTATGTGCGAAGTAAACGTACATAACGCAAATTCGAACGATTTTTGAATCGAAACTAGAACCATTTTGGTAGAAATGTTTTCGAGAAGCGAGAAGCAAAACTAGTATCAAATGAGTATAAATAAAGTCTTTAAACTAAGTATATAAATATTATGTGTGAACAGTAGCACAGCTACAACTATCATTATCTTCTGTCGCCGAAGAAAAAAATTGTTCTATTCTTATAAACTCAGACAAAATACTATAGGTTTATAGTGACTATTAAACTGGTATTAAATAAAATTATGTAATGTGATGTAATTAACAGTTACACACACAGGTGTACCATATTATTTGGCAATAGTAGACACTAAGAAGAGTGGTTGTTCCGAAGGGAAGCCGATTGGAATCTAGTTGTATGAAGGCTAGGTGTGTTGGATCATTGAGTTCCCTTCAAAATGGTTGAGCTGAATGGTGCTGATACATGCGTCATGTTCATGAACGGGCGCCGTCAGTAGGGACTGGTCATTTCTTAGCTGCCACGGCTTATTTTAATTTTTGAATCGTTTTTGACTCGATCTTTTTGTTGCGGACGCTTTTAACGTGCACGTATTTCTACATTGTACTCACATACTTAATTTAAACATGAATGATATAACCAATATTTTGTAACAATATTTTGATTTAAAAGAGTGTCTGTGGAGTTTCTTGCCCGTTCTTCTCCATAGAGATTTACGCTTTGGAACGGGTAACTAGCTTCAACTTTCTGACTAACTGACCGACTCTTTGACAATTCAAAAGTGCCTGTAATTGGTTTCTTTGAAATAAATGCTTTGAGTTTGAGTTGAGTTTGAGCTACGCCCCTGGTGTGAAATAGTTATTTTCAATTTTGAATTAGTTCGAAATTAGTCCTTATATATAGAACTACGTATTCGAGTAATGAGAACGTTGTAAGAGATACTAAAGAATTCTTGACATTATGTCTGTGAATAAAATATAAGGTCAATCAACAAAAGTGTGAAACAAAACAAGAGCAGGAGAAAGCTAAATCTATCTAGAAATAGTACTGTTATTTAATTTGCTCTTGTATTGTGCTCCATTTTTATTTAGGAATAAATTTGTACATTTTCATTTTTTTTTTAAACCTAATACCTTTCATTCCCTTCTCAATCCTTGTTGAAATATATGATTTCATTTCATACAGCCAGTAATTCTTCTGATTTTAAACCAATTCTAAACACGTTTTTGATTTACTCACTTCTTTCTCCTTCTAGAACACCTAGCGGTATCATCCCGAGGTTCCTGGGAATGGCAGTGGGTAGCAGCACCAAGGAATCGAGCAGGATTAGTGCTAGAACTGCGAGCTCAAGGAGCAGCCCATGTTGCACTGTCAGCCATACGGGAACCTTCTGACGATATGTACCGAGTTGTGTTTGAGAGGACCAGGGTTTGGATTGCTAAAGGGAAACATGGTGAGTGGATATAACTATTTGTAACTTTGATAACCTCACCTCTTTAGTGATAATAACTAACTTCCAGTTGGTCCATCCAGTCTTTCATTGATTCTCTTGTTCAATCTTGACCACGTGAAATTAAACTCTTTACAATCAAATAAATTAGTATTACCTATTGTTTTTCTCTTCCATACATGGGTGAATTTCAACAAATGCCATTTTTCTTATCATATCGGTGAACTTTTTCATTTATATATATTTTTTATTTTTTTCATGTTTAATGTAATATTTAGGATACTAAATACTCCCTTATTGGTAACCATCAACGTATCTTTTAAGACTATGGAGAAAATTCAGTTTGAATTCTGGTTTCCACCGATGTGACAATCCGGCACCGATTATCTTTTCTGTACACCGATATGATAAATTTATTCACCGATGTGATATACATATACAGCGATATGATAATCTATCCACCTTTGAACATCAAAAAAGAAATAGTAGGCTTATACATTTTTGAAGGAGTGACTAAGAACTGAATACCTGAACTAAGGGTATTATTTTCTTAGAATAAAAAATAATGTTTTTTTTTATTATCATTGTGTTTATTTAAAAGAAGTATAAAAAACAAAAATTTCTTGTACGTTATTGTACAATACACATTTATTAATGTGGCGATCAAGCTAATTGTTTTGCCATGTGTACACTTAAAACATTGTGGCGTTCTAGGTTCAACAATACTAAGAATAGAAACTTTATATAAGAAAACTTTATATACCTAATTAATCAGCCTTTTAAGTTTAACCTTAATCATAACAACACTACAATAATCACAGCTTTAATTATCACTTAATTTAATATTTTTAAAATCTTTGTTCTCAGTGCGTAAGTATCATAGATTACATAGAGATCGCTTATATCTTACATCTAGCAAATAATCTTTACCCTTAAAAAAAAACTTAAATTAAATCTGTCAGTATAATTTGGTTATTATGTTAATCAGCCTTTAAGTTCAACATAAATCACTACAGAACTTGAACCGTCTTCGTACTCCACTTTTATTAAATTGCACCATAATTAGACTTTTAAGTCATAGAAGACTATGTAGTATACCTATAGTTAATCACAGCACTTAATTACGTACTTTTATAATTATTATCTGTTACAACAATTAAACCTTTTTTTTTCAATTAAAACTAAAAACAATAAAAATAAAAATTTTAAAAACAAATCAGCCCAGATCAAAATAAGTCATCATCAGTGTCACTGCAACCAAATATATAATTAAATCTCTGTTTGATGTCAGGAGTTGGTTTACGTGGCTCATTTTTTTCTTTTTTAAAGTTAATTTTAGATTTTATTCTAAATATTTCCTCATCGGTGTCACTGTCTTCCACGGTAGGACTTGAAAATCTATTAGATGCTTTTACCGTATCCTCTTTATTTACGAATTGAGTTGATTCCTCTAAACCAACTAAAATGTTCGTGTCAATTTTCTCTAAAAATGAACAGGCAGGAGTACTTTGATCAAGATCTACATAGTTCAATAGCAAATTTTCAGACATTTTTGTCGAAGAGGATGATCTGGGTGCCGCATTTTCCGAGATTTTTAATGTATTTGATGGTGTAAAATACTTTGAATGTGATGGCTGTGGGAACAAAATTAATTTGTCAGTTAACTTTACTGGTCGCATTTTAGTGATATCTATTTTGGATTTAGTTCTGGATTTTTTATTACTCGAAGTAGAAAGTTGAGGTTTAGACTTAATTTCGTGTTCGGTTGACAAATTGTGGAAGTCTAGATGTTTGCCATGTGGACATTTAACAACATATTTCATACATTCATCTTCTATACAAGAAAGTCGACGTAAAACTATACGATTTTTAGCTTCTTTAGTCCAAATGACTTGTTTGACTTGCAATGTTCCACGAAATGTGTTCAAATTTGTAGGGAGAAGCCAGTCCTTTTCTTCAACTTCATATTCTTCTACAGTACTAATTTTCACGCCTTGGACAGCAGATTTTAAATAGTTTACAAAAGAGTCTATATTATTCATATCACCATCGTGTGCAACAAATCGATCCGCCGTTCGCTTCAGTAGCCCACCTACTCCATCTGGCGCACCTTTTCCATGACCACATTCACTATAGTTCCATATTATGTTAGTCAGAGAAGAGCAGTAAATACTGAGTTGGGACATAATATAAAAAATTTTCTTATTCCGATACTGGCCTGATGGAGAATCAGAAATAATAATAAGATTCTGAACAATTGGAGCTTCCTGTTTAATTTCTTCTAATATTGGAACAAGGTGAGCCCAAACGGCGGCAGCATCATGGCGCAGTGAAGAACTAATAGTGCAGAAACATTGAGTTGTTATATTCTCTTCCTTATTTTTATAGTAAATTACAGCAGTGTGTAATGTGAATTGTTGACGACTGCCACCAAAGTGCATAGATTGTATTTCGGACCCGTACTTGGAGCTATAGTTCTCACTAAAGTCAATGTGAACGACACAATCCTTTTCAGTCATGTTTTGTTTGTAGTGCTTAAAAGCTTGACTTTGATTTCGTATATTACTACAATGTGTTAAGAACGGTTTCAGATTGTTTTCAAATATTTTGATTAGTTGTAATGGTTTAACGGTTATTTTTACTTTTTCTACATTAACGGCTATTTTATCGACTCCATTTTTTTTGTAATTCTTTTTTATCTTCTTCCAATTCCAATAAATAACATCTTTGGAGTTATCAAATTCTTGATAATTTAAATGACGATTCTTACAGACAGGACATGTTCTTTGCAGGCATTCTACCTTAAAAATATCACAGCAAATACTACTTAGAATTTCAGTCGTGGTGTTTTCTTTTATGATACGATTTCTTTTTAAAGATGATATAACAAGATCCATGTTCTCATGTTTCTCACATAGGCATGTATTTCTCAAGTTTAATTTTGGCTGCGTGACCCAAAACGGCCTCATTCTTGTAAAAGTGACGTAACTGATTGGAGGGTAGCCCGAAGTCAAATACTTTTTGTGTAAATTTTTAATTGTGTCTTTCATCAGCCTTTTCTGTTTTTTTACTCCATTTTGTGTGACAGTATCCTTTTTACCTGGGCAAAGATTTGAATTTTCATCATCCTCAAAAAACTGAACAACAATCTTACGGATACGTTTTTGCAGGTCTATATTTTTTGGCTTCGTTGGGATTCGTCTCACTTCTAAATTACTCTGTTTTAATTTCTTAAATTCTTGATGTAGTCTCATGTATCTCTTTTTGTACATTAGTTTCTCTTTATTAGCCTTTGCCAATTGTTTTCTTAAATCGTGTATTTGCTGAGTTTTAACGTTTTGATATTTACGAAATTTCATTTTAATGTCTTGTTTGAATTTAACAGTATTAAAGGATGTGTCTAAGTTAGGACTATTTGGGCGTAATGTTGATTCTTCTGAAATTATAGAACTAATACTTGGCGTTCGTAAAGGAGATGCTATTGATAAATCTAGGGGACTGCTTGTACGTAAATAGTGGGAACTACTCGCTACTATGGCATCAATACGCAAATTAGGACTATTACATCGAACATTCTGTCGCAATAGCCGTGGGCTATGAGGTCCTATTAGTTCTTGAGAAATACCGGGCTCATTATCTTGATTTTTCGGTAGCGATTCTGCGTCATTGGTCTCTGAAACACTTGTTGGGTTGTTGCGGGCACCATTTGCCTTATTTTTTTTCCGCTGATAATATGCACGGGCACTGATTCGGTTTTTCTTTTGTGCATTGCGACGTGCATGTGCAGTCATTTGGCTTCGGGTTAGGATAAGTCCAGCTGCCTTTCTTTTAGCTAAGCGTTCTCTGTCTTTTCTTAAATGCTGCTCTCTTAACACAGGATCACTTTTGATTTTAGCTTTTCTTATTCTTTCCATCAACCTCTTTCTCTCTTTTTTCTCCTCCTCGTTTAGTTTTGATTTCAGCATTCTTAAACAAAATTAATCTTAAACAAAATTACTCGAACGAATTGTGTGCGGCACGAGCTGCACACAAGTTAATATTTATGAAAGTTAAAAAATATAATATGTGTATATGTATGTATATAATGTATGGTTGTAGGTATGCTCCATTGTTTTTTTGTTTACTTTAATGAAATGACACTATGTCTACCAATATGATAAAATTACACCGAGGTGATAATATGATCTACCGATGTGATAAAACAATCCACCGATGTGACAAAACTATGCGTCGATCATGAATCAAAACACCGATATGATATTTAAGACACCGATTGATTTTTCTTATCACATCGGTGTAAATTATCACATCGGTGGTAAAAAAGACCACCGATTACAGCGATATGAGAACAGCGACGTGAGAAATTATCGACTTTTTTGAAAATTATGAAAAATGTATAATATTTAGGCTAAATTCAAGTACCTATAATGATGCTAATTTACTTACTATGTCTGTTAGAACCAAACAATCGTAATAAAACTTCACATTACACTAGAAAAATGCAACCACCGATAATATAAAATAATTGCTTGGAAGTAACTGAAATGTCGTACTTACGTAATTGGCGGGAATATGCAGCGATTTGACACACGTCCGTCCTGACTGCGCACTAGCACACACTAACGAGGGAAATAAAATTGGGGTGGGGACACTGTCGGACTCATCGATGCAAAGTTAGGTTTAAATTACTTTTGTGCAGCGATATGACAAAATTTTGCGAGACAAGTACATTTATGCCTCTCAGTAATAAATATTATGAATT
Source organism: Fissipunctia ypsillon (assembly GCA_947568875.1). Taxonomy (NCBI): domain Eukaryota; kingdom Metazoa; phylum Arthropoda; class Insecta; order Lepidoptera; family Noctuidae; genus Fissipunctia; species Fissipunctia ypsillon. The sequence continues at coordinate 5,474,656 of OX387656.1, read as the reverse complement.
ACGTAATAAAATATGCTACATATTAATAATAAAACTAATATTCTATGAAATAGAATAAGTTATATTCTTAAGTTACTTATTTTTATAACGATATAAGCGTTTTTGCTTGTAAAAAAAGTAGAGGGACAGCACCGATGTGACAAAAATAGAGGTTTATGTATTTATTTCTACCTTTGTAAATAGACTTAGACAAATAATATTTTATGCCACAACCCAATAAATACCTAATGAATACAAAAAAAAATAGTACAGAACAATATTCCTTTTTTCAAATACTAATTTCAATGAAGACAAAAAAAAAGTCGTTTGGGAAATTCACCCACATATATCTAGCTAATTGTTGCGCTGCATGTTTTTCTCTTCCATACATCTCTAGGAGCAAGAACAGAATATAAACTTTTATTAACTTACGTCGATTTTGTAATCTACTCACCAATCGATATTTCAGTACCCTTCACATAAGATTCATAAACGACCAGGTACTCACAATACCACAATTTCTCTCCAGGATACGATGTCCACCTAGCAAGTGCAGAACAGACAGAGAGCGACGAGGACTGCTCCGGCGCCGACTCATGGTGCGCGTGGTGGGTGTGGTGGGAGGGGGGGCGCCTGTCTGTAGGCAGGGGCGCCGCACCTTCTGAGAGACGACTCCTGGTCTGGCCTCTAGCTGCTGATATGAAGATCAAGTTTGTCGGCTTCAGCGCTCTTTGGGGTGATAAGGCTGATTTTAGGTGAGTTCAATTAGTTGTTTAGTGAAGTTTTTCATTACTTGGCCATTTAATTTCAAATATCACTATTAAAGTGGTAAAAGAGTTTAACAATACGATAACAACTTCCTCTAATAAGCAAGCACTTTTGTATTTTATCAATAAAAATACATACGAGTGTGTATGTTTCAGAATCTGGAACTTCAACGAAGAAGCAGGCTTCTCCCAAGTACTTGAACTCGGTCTGCCTCATGGCGTCGTCCCCGGCTCTGCTAGTGGAACTCTCCTAGTATCTGGTGGTTTACATCTCCCTCTATACAATCTTCAGACAGACTCCACCGACCAATGGGCTGAGGTTTGGAGAGACTCGCAATTGTCAGCTGCTTCGGCGAGTTTGGCTCCATTGTTGGCGTTAGAACATATACCACATTTGGTGGATGATGCTGAGAGGGAACAGATACTGAGGAAGCTGCCTGAACAGGTGAATCTCGACAATTGATCATATTATTCTTTCCTGAGCAACCGGCAGCAAATTCGTCATGCCCCCTTAGATGTTACTGGTTGCGGAAGCGTCGGGTGTCGGGTTGCCTACTTTCCTCCAATATGGCGATGGGGTAATTTCTGATATTTTCGTTATGGTCGTGAACGAGTGCTGCGTGTGGTGACTGGTCGTCTTACTGACCTTTTTTTCATTATTGTTATTAGTAATTAACTGTTGCCATGTTTTTAGTTTTAACCAACCAACAAAAACATTGAAACAATACTCTTTTCAGTGTTTTAGTTGGTATATTGGCGTGTGCTTTACTTTGCCTACGTTGTATAGAATCAAGTTCTTCTAACTGAACAAACAGCAGTGCTTCTGGGGAGTTTGTTGCGCCACTTCTTCTTCCCAGCTAAAGCACTAGTAAGTGGTCAAGGGCGGGCGTTTGGGGGACTGTCAGTAATTTTGACGTTCAAAAAGTGCTGATTCTCAGCCTAATTTGAATAATTGACTTTTGATTTTGGTGATCAAATAAAATTAATACCATTAGACAGTGATCTTCAACATTACATGCTATTGCAGACGAAGCAGGCATTGTGTCATCTAGATATTATGTTAAAATCGAAAAACCAAAGCACAAACTACGGCATTTTAAAATCTTACACTAGAATAGAAGCATTAAAGTGCTTATACCCATTTTTTTCAGGTACAAGTCTTGTTATCCTTCCGTAAAAGCGACAACTCCTTCAGTGACCATCCAGGAATGAGCAGCCATTTATCTACCATCAAAATACTTGAAATCTTAACAAAGATCCAATCTTACTACCCAGTGGACCCAGAATTACTTCAAAACATCAAGAAATGGATACAAACGCGACAGAATCCAGATGGATCCTTTACACCTCTGGCTGCAGATAAAGAAGTTGATTACTATCCCGTAGATATAACGAAATCTAATGGTACAGCAAAGGAGGTGGATGTCAATGAATATTACTATTATGATAAAGATGGTAACATGACTCAAGAAGAAATTGATTGGGAACGAAAAGTTGAAGTGACGGCGGAGACTTTGGTTGCTTTACTTGAAGTCGGTGTTGAGAATCAGGTACGAAATAGAATTATTAATTTCATTGGTCGTCAAGTATTTTCCAATAAAATAACTCAGAATGTTAGCCTGGCTTGTTTTAGAACCCAGAATCTATAGATTGTTATGGCAAAAAAATACAGCCCTAAGTTGTTACGAATTTTTTTCAGGTCGATGCAGATGTCGCGAAGAAAGCTCAAAATTACTTGGAACATAACCTTCACAACTTAACGTCACCAGCTGCTCTAGCTGCTACTGTCCTAGCATTGGTTCTTGCGAGGTAATTATATCGATTCTATTCTTTGCTTTTCAAATCATACTGTGTCCGAAAGCTTTCGTAGGATGTTGCTGAATTATCCGCACTAAAAGTGTCTCTAATCGCCTAAAACAACACCATTCTTCTGGGGCAGTTGGGTAAGAAATAGAGAAGTTAAAACTAATACCCTATTTGTAAAACCTGTTTCAGGAGTCCAATAGTTCCAGAAGCTTTAGTGATTCTGAGGAATGCATCAACAACTGAAGAAGGCGAGTTTGGATGGCCAGCGCCAAGGAAGGATGCTGCTGATTGGCTTTTAGAAGAAACGTCAAGGAATATTAAAACTACGTCTTATGGTAAGGAATAAATAATATTGTTGCTTCTAAAATCAAATATTCGTTTTGAGCATCAAGCATCAAGTGTTAATTTTATTTAAAGCTGGACTATAATTTGTTATGGTAGCGGAAAATTAAGTTAAATTAATTTAACTTCATTTAAAAAAAATATTATAAATTAACTTACTATAACTTAATTTACTTACTATTTACCTACTTTATATTTATCTTTAAAAAAAAATCAAGTTTAAACTTGATATTTATTTTTACACTAAAAGTAAACAATACAGTAATGAACCAAAAATTGCACGTAATATTAAAAAAATGGACTTTCTTCGCAATTCAATCTTTTTATGCGTTGTATTCACAGCTTTGTTTTCCTGTCAAATGAATATTATCGTAACCAATGATTTTATAAGTAATACAAAAAAGAGGTATTGTTGGGAGCGAAAAAGAGACAAGACACTGATTATGTAACTTGTTATCTAGCTAAGTTTTGACGTGCTTCTTGCGGAGCGCGTATAACCTAATCTACTTCTTTTACCTATATGATAAAGCATTGATCGTTACCAACAAATTACGTTAATTTTACAGAAGCCGTAACAATGGAACAATACGTGGCCGGTGTGCGCGTGCTACTCGCGGCGTGCGCACGCGGCGCGCTGGCTGAAGGAGAGGCTGCTGCGCGCTTCCTGTACTACCGCGCCTCGACGCTGCAGCGACACCCCAGTCTCGCTTATAGTGCTACTAAGGCAGCTGCGCAATATGCTGCGTTGGCTCATGATAGGTATGAACTGCTTCGCCTCCTCTGTTTTCATACTGTTGCTGTTGTCTGTTGTTGTTGTTTTAATCTCAACAGGACCCTTATGCGCTGTTAATCGAGCTCATTATTTAGATAAAAGTTGTTAAAGTTGCAGCAAAAAGTGGCCACTTTTTGCTGTCATGTCATCTTTTTGCTATGATTTTTGGGACACGGATATGAAAATAAACGCACACTTAGTTTACGCTTCAATCTGTCATAATTTCATTTGAGCCTTATTTATCCACCGTAGAAACGAACTTGTTATTTTTAGGTTATTATTCTTTCCACAATATTAGAAACATTCATAGAGAGTCATTTCATTTTATTTTGATTTTTAAAGATTCGCAGTTTATTATACTAAAAATAAAACAAAAAAATATTTTTTTAGGAATTTATACACAATGCAATGTACAAATTAGTGAATTAGGTGACAGCAACCACGCTGGACAGGTGGTAACTAAAATAGTAGGTAGTAATAAAAATTAATTATGGGAGATATTCTATGTTTAGATAATAATATTCGTCCGTTCTGTATTACAGACATCGAGCTCTCACAGTATCGCTGGCAACAGCTGGAATGGAGTTAACAGACACACTAGAGCTGCGTGCTCGCACTCCACCGCGGCCGCTGCAGCTGCCAGGCTTACCTACTAAAGTGTTCGTGTATGCTACGGGCGCTGGCTGTGCTACTGTCCAGGTACTTTTATTTTGTCCTAATAAATTGTAAACATAAAATATTTTTTGTAGTAGGAACACATTGGGTGACCTTATGGATTCATATCTCTCAGTCAGATAGTCGACTGTTAAGATATATCATACTTACCTACGTTGTTTAGTGGATATTATGCTTTTGGTGTCTGCAACTGACAACGACAACTGTCTCTTTTGTTTTTTGAAGTCGATTAAAAAAACCCCGTATACCAAAACCTGCTTTCTTATTCAAACAAACTTTTGTCACATTTCAGGGTACAATAACTTATTCAACTTACACACCGAAACCTGAAAACGCTCTGTTAAACATCCAAGCTGCTATTATTGAAGAGATTCGTCCTGAGAGAAGTAGCATCGAAGACTTGCAAGGGAATCTGCCTACTTTGATCATCAAGACTTGTTTCAAGTAAGTTTAAAAGTGACTCTTGTCTTTTTTCTGGCTGGTTTATCGTATCACAACATTTTTCAAGTTAATCAAGTTATTCAAACAATTTTTGATTATTTTTCTAGATGGAAAGGCAAGGAACGTTCAGGCATTCTTCGACTAGAATCTTCACTGTTCTCCGGCTATGAGCTGCATTCAGTAAATCCTGTTGTGTTAGATGGCGCCACTTTCGCTGACTTACATTATGGGTCGAGGGGAGAGTCCGTGTGGTTCGTGTTTGCTAATGTAAGTGTTAAATCTTTACAAATCCAAATACACTTGAATACACAATTATACTTACCATGTTGACAATTTTTTATAGATCAGTTCGACTTGCCCAGTCTGCGTGACTTACGAAGTACGATCAAAATTTGTCATCACCAGCCTGCGACCAGCTTTCGCCAAGATCTATCCATCAACACGACCAGACCTAGCCGTCGAGACGTTCTTCCACGCCAGACCGGGAAGCCCACTCCTCAGAGGAATCACCGACGATGACTTTATTACATGGTTCGACAAAACTGAACTAGCTAGCCTAAAAACAAGTGCAAATATTGATAATATTTGCGAGTGCGGACGCATTTGCAGCAGAGATTACGAATTTAGGAAGAACTATGATGATCATAATGATAGTACTAGTACCACAGAAAATGTGGATACTACTTCAACTACTACAGACAGTACAACCGAAAGTACCACAGTGACTGCCACAGAGCCCTCAATAACTGAAGAAACCACATCAACCGAAACCAGTACTACAACTAGCACAACCGAGTCTGTTATTTCACATGAAGCTACCACGATTAATCAAACATCAACAGACAGTTCTACTATAATCAAAATCGAGAGTATTGACGATCCCATTATAATTCCAACAGTAACTTACGTGAATACAACTGACACCAAAGATGTTAATAATGATATAGGACTTTTACTGCCAAAGATAAATGGAGAACTCATCGTACCAAAGTCGATATTGCCAAAGATGCCAAAGAAAGAAGATATTAAGAAAAAACCACTGCCTCGAAGAAAGGGAACCCTGAAAGCAACGTATGGAGATAAACATGAAAAGTTCTTTTTAAAGTTGAAAGAAATTGAAAACACAATGTCGACTACTACAACTACTGCATCTACAACAACATCTGCAATTTCTACTACTACAGACATTGTAAAGACAACTACGGAAAAAGCCCCAGTAATCCTTAGTAAAGCAAAAGTTGAAGATGCAGTATCAACGCCAATAATAATGGAAAAATCACTACACAAAGTCGTTCTTGAAAAAACAGATGTTGTTATGCCTCTCATTCCAGTTAACATTATAGTTAATGTAACACAAAGGCAAAGTGAAATTCATAAAAATAGTTCAATGACAAATGTCACAAAAGTAAACAATAACACTGCTGCGAAAAATAAAACTACTGTAATATCTACTCCAATCACACACAATGATACCACGACTGTAAGTCCGGTCAAAACAAGAATACCTGTTGCTTTTCTACATCCAGAAACTGCCATTCCTCACACAATAACAGCAATCACCAATTACAATATCAAATCGATACACTACAGAACAAAGAAACCGAAAGCTATCACTCAAATCAAGAAGCCTCTAATTAATGCAATTCACAATACTACAAAATACAACAAAAGCGAAAGTATCGATTCTGATATAATAAACAAAACGAAAAAGAAAACAATGATTCCTCAAAAGTACAATGCAAAAACAATGAAGTCGATAAACAAAGAGATACACAAAATACCGCCAATGCCAATTTCCGAAACTTCAAAAACGTTGTCGGAAGCACTCAAATATGATATCGCCCCGGAAAATAAGGGTGGTTTCGAAATATTAGACAAAAACAATTTATGGGAATTACTAAAAGAAGGATCGGATAACGATCCTTCGAAAATAGAGGAAAAACTACATGTTCATAATAGACTAAATATGTTAGGACATAACATGTCTAATGTAGATGATAACCGATCATTATAAACTTTGTTGTTATATAATGTATAAGATACAAAGACTTCATTATAAATATTTTTGTAACACAGTATGCCACTTGAAACCTGTAGTTAATCTTAAAGATGGGTTTAGCGGGAAGTGCATGATTTTGAAATAGAAATGTTATATGTTTTATCATCATATCACTATCTAGGTAACAGAAATGAACAAGAAATCCGAAATTCTTTATTTCAATTTTCTTGAAATCAATAATGATTAGTAAGTTATGTAAAGTTTACTTCCGAAGTATGCATTTGCTCTGTCAATTTCTTTGATTTTGAGACAGTATTTTTCATTCAAAATGATGCACATTCCGGCACACCCATCTTCGTCTACAATCAAATTGTTGATAATCTCAAACACGATTCCTAAAGCACTTTTTATTGTTGATTGTTAGAATGTATTGCACTCATCCGAATGATTTGAGTGAACGATTGTGTGAGCTGTAAATATTATGTGTAAGCTAACTATTGACTAAGGAAAGCGCTGTGACCTATGACTTCTATTATATGTGTGACTTCTTTGCTCAAAAGCAAAGTTTTTGGTTCCCTGACCCTAGAAATGTAGCCGAAGTATTTACTGGCTTCGTAGTCTTCAAATGGAATGTAAACAGTAGTTTAGAGTAAGTTTAGTTTTACTGAGTCAATCTTTATTAGTTGTAATTCTGCTTCAATTTAGATGCTATATAACTTTAGGAGAGCTAGATATGCTGTGTTTAGAGTACATTTTGGGCTGCCAGTAACATAAAGTTTTTTTTTTCAAGTTTTATCAATTTCTATGACTCTGAAAATCAAACTACCACTATGTAGTTTCTTTCGTTTTACAAACAACATAAAAAATAACAATTTATAATATAGACCCCTCCATACTAAAGATCGACTGCACTTCAGAAAATGATCTCTTTCCTTCCTCCGTTATTTTTCCTTCTTGGAAATTCCCATGATTGTAAAGGTAGCCCTAATATTATTAGAATAGCGACTTCTAATTTCTCTAATGTAAATAGGATCTCTAATTGCCAAAATAATCGTTTACCCCTTAGTATATATAGTGGTACTAGTGATTTAGATATGTAATTGTATTGCTAAAGCCCCAGAATTTCCATCCGTCTATCGTCTTCTGTATCTATTGTATGTAAAACGTAGTTCTAGTAGCTGTCTAGATGTTTTTAAGTTGTGTCTAGGGATTGTGAATCAATGACTGGTTGCAAATATTTATTTTCGCTCTTTTCATCATCAGTGCTTTCTTTTGTAGCGACATCTCTCGGAGGTCAATGATCTCAGTGAGACTTCTGCGGCTAAGAGAGCATCCCCGTAGCGTTAAACAGACATGTCCGTACTGTCGTATATACTCTTTTCTGTGTTTTACTTTTGGCAATGAAAGGTAGATGGCGTTGATAAAATGATGCAATACAAAAGTAACCATATTCATTGGGACAATATCATCGTCACTGCGGTGTTAAAGTTTTAATGACACAAGTTAGAGATTCACAATACCATGTTCCTGTAGTTCTTTAGATTTCAATTTCGTATGACCGTGTGCATGAACTGATCTTACTTGAGAATTTTTGTAGAACTTACCACCTATTACTAAAACTATAACGTCAATATTAAGGCTATTTGACTCGATGGCCCGTAGACTAAAATTGTATTTACTACCTTAGTCCTTCCTTAGTAAATTTAATTTTCTGTTAGTCAGCCCTTCGTGACTTATCTCTTGTATGCTTCTTCTCCCTCTATATATTACTAAGAGTGGCAAAAAAGTCTTGTCTCATTTTCTATGTACTTACAAATTATCTTTTTATTGTAAATATAAGATAAAGTTTCACGTATAGCTTTTTTTATTATATCTTTTAAGACAAATATTTTAGGCGTTGCACCGATGCGTCCCTAAAAACGACCCTGGTGTCTCTTATTAGAATTACAATCAAATGTATAGTATCATCCCCTTATTCATAAGTGGTATCTTAGAATTGTAAATGGAATTACATCCATGATTGTGTACCTATCCTGTTCCTGTAACAATATATTACGGAGAATTCCGTTTAGCATTCGTAGATACCTTTGCCTATAAAAAAATCGAAAAGTTGTTTTGAAAGCTTTTAGAGAGTGAGAAAGCTACCAATCGGATCTCAAATCAAAACTACTGTTAAATCTCATAATATGTATATCAATATTATTAAAATTGCAGGTGTTTGGATAGTTAACATGAGATATGACAGCAGTCAATTGATTTGAATTTATTAATTTTTTTAAAATTTTTGAATAGATTCTAGCATTTTTCAAAAAAAAAAAGAATGATTCCTGAAATTGGATATCCCAATAACTAACCTGGACGAAATAGGCAAGCATATTTTATCTTGTAGAATGATATCTGATGATTGCATTATCTGATGGCATTTCCGAACAACAACGGAATGCAACCAAGTTCTTTTGAATAAGGGGGAGCTAAAAATTAATTAAGCACGATTTAAATGTATAAATGTAAGGTTGTATGATAAATAGGTGCTTGCGCGGTGGATACACGTCAATTTCTCGATATTATGTATAAAAAGATCTCATTTCGATTGTTTAAGGTTATAGTATTAAATGTTTGTGCTTAAAGAGTAAGCTAGTCATTCATTAAATAATACCTCGATGTACTGAAACGGATTAGTTATAGGAAGGAATAAATAATAATACATTATATTATGTTTTTATTTACCTTTGGTAACAAAATTCACCATCACCCTAAAATAGTCCTCCAGACCGAATTCGGCAATCTGACATGAACGGAGAAAAGATCAGTCGCAGGACTAACGGCTTAAGGCGAAAGCGCCATGTTAGCTCGCGAAATTCAAATTGACTTATGCTTTGTGCAGTTTGCAGGTCAATGTTAGGTTGTATGTTTGTTAAATTAAAATTCGCCACTGTAACAAATATGTATTTGCAGAATTATAATCATTAAGGTCATCAATACAACTCTCTAAGACCAAGTAATCCTATTGAATGTCTATTTCATGACCATTTGAGGATGATACTATCTTTAAGGAGTTGTATTATTGATTCGTATGATTATAATTTTGTAAATACATATTTGTCACGGTGGTGAATCATACTTTAATCAACATACACCCAGACACTGAGCTGCAAATTGTAAAAATCTTAAGAAATTTTGAATTTCGCGGGCTACCTTAGCGCTTCCCTTGACGTGCTTACCGAGGCACGTTGGTATCATACCGCCAACTTCAAGGCGCTCACGCGCCTCAAGCCCAAGCGTTCGGTTGGGCCAGACGGGGTGCCACCCTTCATCGTTAGGGACTGTAGGACAGTACTGGCCCGGCCGCTCATGCATTTATTTAATAGCTTTTTGCGAGAATGCTCGTACCCAGACGGGTGGAAATTGACTAGGGTTACTCCGGTACCGAAAGGGGCTCCAAGCTCTGATGTTAGCGGATATAGACCAGTAGCAGTACTGTCAGCATTTGCTAAAGTCTTCGAGTCCGCGTTGTGTTCAACTATCCACTCGCAAGTAGCCTCACAGTTCAACGACGCGCAGCATGGTTTCCGTATGGGCCGTAGCACGAATTCTAACTTAATGTGTTTTTTAAATCAGGCCACCACAGTGCTGGACTCGGAGGCTGGTGCCCAACTGGACGTCGCTTACTTCGACTTCAGGAAGGCATTTGATAGTGTGGATAATGACATACTTTTAAGTAAATTTGCGAGGGTCGGTTTTACTCCAGCCCTCCTAGAGTTCTTTGCTAGCTACTTGGGCAACCGCAAACAAATAGTAGAGTATGCAGGTTACATCTCGGACTCATATTTCACCCTTACGGGGGTAAGTCAGGGGACTAATTTAGGGCCTTTAGAATTTATTATTATGATTAATGATCTTCCAGAAATCATTAAAGACGCTGGCTGTTTGTTATTTGCTGACGATCTCAAGCTATTCTTGCGGATCACAGACGAGTCACACTGCGGAATGCTACAGCGAGACATTGATCGGGTGGTAGCGTGGAGTGAAGAGAATAAACTACTTTTCAATGTGACGAAGTGTAGCGTAATGTCCTTCACTCGGGCCGTGGTACCCCGACGCCATGATTATTGCATGGGCGGTCACGTCATACCGCGGGTGGGGTTAGTGCGAGATCTCGGGGTTACTTTCTCTGGGGATCTTTCGTTTCGTGCTCATGTAGTGCAAGTTTGCAAAAAAGCGTTTAAAAATCTTGGTTTTGTCATGCGGGAAACCCGTGACTTCACTAATATAGCAGCAGTAAAAGCACTGTACAATGCGTTGGTGCGAAGCAACTTGGAAACTAGTTCTATCATCTGGAATCCGTATGAAGTGAAGTATTCTCAGATGCTGGAAAAGATGCAGAACAAGTTTACCCGATACCTGTACTGGAAGCAGTTTGGTGTCTACCCTTTCTACCCGCTTATGTATCCAACTCTCTTTGTTATAGGGATGGTTGGGTACTATAGGTTGGATGTGAGGCGCAGCCTCGCTCTGGTAAAATATGTTTTTATGGTTTTTCGTGGTATGTTAAATAATCCGCAAATATTGGAATCGTTGGAATTGCTCGTTCCAGACAGGAGGCTACGGTTGGGCCCGAGGGAGGGACTTTTTAAAGTTCCTGCAACCCGTACAAATTTATTAAAGTTTGCTCCAGTGATTCGTGCAGTAAGGATGCTTAATAGTGTCTCTCTGCGCTTGGACTTATTTTCTTGTTCTTTGGCGGAATTCCAGAGGGTGACACTTAGTATGTTGTCCACTGTGTAACTTGTGCTGTACCCAGACCCGGGACTCGGGACTGGACAATTAGCAACTGATGACTACTTTTGTTAGCTTGGGTCTTACCTGTTAGAACAAATGTATGTGTTGATTAATAAAATAAATAAATAAATAAATAAACTTCCAAAGTCCGGGCTGCTACTGTAAAATTCCTAGCGGAAAAAGCTATTCACACTTTCCCCGACCTGGGAATTGAATCCAGGAAAATTGTTGTAGGAATAGTCAGCCTATGAATAAACAAAACGTTGTCATAAATAAGTACGATGTTCGCAATATCAAAAATGATATTGCAACATAGAATGCTACATAAATTGACAAATAACGAGTTTGATGTACAAATGAAGACAGAAGTGCATGGAGAGTTCCAAACCAAAATCGTTTGTACAGGGTTTCATCGCCTTAATAATATGTCTTGGATGACATAGATGGCGCTAGTATAGTAGTTGGATTGGAAAATATACAAGAACATTATCTTGTTTTTTGCTAGTTACAATATTACTCAATTTTAACACAAATTCTCCTACGACATTACAAACCTTATAAAGCAAAGCACGTAATAACTAGGATTCGAACTCGGTGGCATAAAATTTACCGATACCATTAGCCACTGGACCATTGCGTCATTACGCATTGAGTTGAAATTATCCTTCTCTTTATTATATTGAAGTTGTTAAGTGACTTTAACCCGTATCATAAATCTCAAAAGAATTGAGGGTAGTTTAATATTGACTGTGTAAAAATTAAATCTTTTTGTTCAATCATAATGTTCTTTACTATCTATGAGTGAGTTCAGTTACGATTGCGTTTACAAGTTTTTAATATTTATTTTTATCATGAGTTCGCGTTCAAATATTGATATGGCTACGAGGGCCCAAATAATAGCATTGCATAATCAAGGCTTAAATTATTCTGAAATTTCGAGAGAAACTGGCTTAAACGTAAGTAATGTTTTAAAATCACTGTTCGTTATTTATTTTATTATCCATGGTTATCGATACACGAAAATAATAAATAATATATTTCCCTTATAGGTAAAGACTGTCACTTTATGGATAAAGCGGTTTCAAGAAGAGGGTTCGTTGGAACACCGTAGTAGATCTGGCAGAAGACGCCATATTGACTCAGACCAGCGTCAACTTATGGTGCAAGGTTATGAGGAAAATGGCTTTACACCAACAAGATATTACGCAGAGTTGTTTGATACATCTTTGCGGACGGTGTATCGTGCTCTTCATAGTGAAGGTCTGCATTATCGTCGACATGCTATTAAGCCATTGCTAACCGAAGCTAATAAAAGAGCACGATTGGAGTTCGCTTTGAAATACAGAAATTTCGACTGGAGCAACGGAGTCATCTTCAGTGATGAAAAGACTTTCAAGTCTAGCCAGCATGGGCGAGTTAGGTTGTGGCGTAGGAATAATACGCGTTATGATAGTGATCACGTTGTGCCTAACTCTGAATCCGGTCGTATAACAGTGAACATTTGGGGATGGATGAGTGCTGCAGGACCAGGAGAACTTACTGTAATACCCAGTCGTGCAAACAGTGTAAACTACATAGATGTGCTGAATGACGTCATGTTGCCCACCGTACGGAATGTTTTTCCTGTAGAAGACATGCCAGTGATAACGTTCGTGCAGGACAATTGTCCTATACACCGTTCCATAATTGTGCAAGAGTGGTTTAGCCAGCAATCGGATATACAGATTATTCCTTGGCCTGCGAGATCGCCAGATTTAAACCCCATTGAAAATTTATGGGGCGTTATGGTTCAAAGGTGGGACAATAGGAACGAAAGGACTAAGGAAGTACTGAGTACTCACTGCATGCAGGTATGGGATTCTATACGGGGTCTAAATTTATGTGAAAAATTAATAAACTCCATGGGTTCGCGGTTGCAAGCTGTAATCGATCAAAATGGCGGACACACGAAATATTAAAAAAATAATATAAAGTGTTGACTATTGGATTGAGTAATAACAAAGACCGGGGTAGCTATAATTTATTTGATAAATTACAGTGATCAAACTTAGTGTAAGTGGGATAAATTTATTCACTACTTTATAACAACAAAATGTTTTTACACTAATGATTTTGATTTCTTATATAATATAAGAAATTAAAATAAAAACAATATAAATATAGATTCCTTTCTAATATAATTAATTATTTATTTATTATTATAAACAAATTGGTCCCAAAATGACAGCTATAACCCGGTCTTACAATTGTTATTGATTTGAGGTTTAGCTTCAATTTCTTCCTCGTTCTGGAACGAATACTTAAGCTGTGAACCTTAGTCATAACATAATGCACAAATCAATCATTATAGTCAATACCACTAACCATAATTATGCAAAACGTAATTTTTTTATAATTTGTGAGTAGGTAAAATATTTACAGAACTAAGGTTGCATATATAGTGTAAGGTATTATAACATTATGTAAATAAAACTAAATACTATAAGAATAGCACAACACAGTTTTGATTTAGAATACTTATAACATCTATTATACAGTTTTACTTTGTTAATGTCTTCCATTTTGTAATAGAGTTATTCAGTTATAAATTTTACTTGTATTTCTCATAACAAGTGAATTAAATAATTGTCAATTGGGTGTAAAACTGTTAGGTTAGGTTATACACTGTATAAGAAAGAAAGAAATAAATTGTATTCTTCTTTGAGAATTAAATGTCTTAATGTATAATATCACTAAAATAGTTTAATTTCTTATCCTTTACGAGAACTAAACTTAGTAAATCTTAATCTGTAAGAAAAATATATCTAAATCTTCTTACATAAATGTTTCTTACTAATAATACTACTACTTACCACCAATTACGAAAGTAATTTATATATATTTATTTATACAATGTTATATATAGTAGAGTAGTATATGTATACTTGTATATTATGCCTTTATTCATTTATACATCTTATATTATTTATAACAAAAAATAAAATAAAAAACGTTTAAAAATATAAAAAATAGAATATAAATTACATTATATAATAATAAAATTTAAAAAAACCGACTGTGAACTGGGTTTCGAACCAGTGCCCTGTGAAACGAGCTTTGTTATTCTGTCATGCTTATCCACCTGAGCTACGATCTACTTATTGTAGAATGCGAAAATGAGAGCTAGTTTGTGAATGTAGGGATTTTTATTATTTATGATCTACGCCATCTGTAGTCGAATTAACTAATATACCAATTGGTTTATTTGGTTTGGTTTAGATGGCGCTGTATTAAGTACTCGGAAATAAGAAAATAAAATAATTTATGTTTATTTGAATACAAATATATTATTATTTCTTAGTAATTATTTTAGGTATTAAAAACCTTATTATGTGCCTCTGCATAATAAGGTTTTTAAGCTTTGCGGTGTTATTTTCATGTTTGAACAGCGCCATCTAGTCGTCTCATGAAAGTCATGAAACGTAATGCAAAACCTCAGTCAAAAGTCGACCTTAGGCTCTCCATGCACTTTTGTCTTCAATAGTACATAACATTGGTCAATAGTGATCAAGGTTTTTATATAGGTGCGTGCCAGCGTACAGACGCGTATTTATTTCCCTTTCCGTATTCAATTGGAGACACCGGTTGCATGGGATCAACACGCTTTTGTACTTGGCTACCAAAGCCGTGTTCAGTTGGCACTATTCAGTAATCGACATTAGGATGACGTCAGAATTGTAGAAAAATTTCGAAAAATCGTGAGAGTGTGGGTGCTCTAGTCAAGTTAGCCCTCCTGGACTAGTCAAGTGGGCCCAGTTGTACCTGGTGGTTTTAGAGCGGCAAACTTATGTGACGCGAGCTGCAAATCCGACAATTTTTGACAGCAATTTTGATTTTACAAAATCTCTCGCATAGTAAAAACCACAATGTCCTAGGATAACATTACTACAGTTACAGAGCCCACTCCGAATTCTAGGAAGGCTATCTCCATACTACGTACCCTTGATTGGTGTAACAAAAGCGGGTCATGTGCACTAGGGTCATTATCTCACTTCATTCGTATGCCGTGTGCTACCATTACAAATTACACACCTTTTAACTTCGTTATAATTATATATTACTATCGTGAATACATTCAGGTTCGGTTTAGATGGTAGGGTCCCGGACACTCGTGACTCTAACAAACATTTATTCTTTACAAGCTTATTTTTTGCAAAAGGATACCTGAATCAAAAAAAAATCCTAATATACGCCCAATATTTTTGAAAAACCTATCCAATGACATCTAAGACAATGGAATAGACAAGTAAAAAAATATCCCCGCCTAACCTGTGAGGTACCCAAAAAAAACTGTTTTCAAAATGTTGTTACACAACTTTGTCAACGTCATTACTATGTGTAACCATGTCAAATTACAGCTCTGAGTTAAACCGCGGACAAACAGACAGTGAACTTGGCGTAACTATAAGGATCTCTGAGTTAAACCGCGTACAGACAGACAGACGGACTTGGCGAAACTTACTGTACTACGAAACCCTAAAAATTATAGTTCATTGATTGTTTATTCACAAACTCTTCACAACACTGAAATTCTTCTTTACAACGGACACCATCACCATTATGTTTACAGATAAGTTGGTCGTACATTTCGTACAATACTAATTTCATTTCAACTGTCGGAATTTCACAGCTCAGGATCTTCAGAATGAAGTAATGATTAATGTTTCGAACCAGGTTACGTTCCATTCCTGTGTCAATACAGTCAGCAAAACAGAATTGTTTGACATACTTTAGGCAAAAAATATTAAAATGGAGAGTATTTTTTTCGCTTCAGGCTTAGACGTAACATAACATTACATCTGTTTTCCCCAAAGGGTTAGGCAGAGGCGTGCCTATAGCACACTCATATTTTCGCCAGTTATATTTAAGTTCCGAGCTTACGAGCCTTTTGCCCGGGTACAAATCCAGACTCCGGGATGCTACTGAGAAATTCCTGATGGAAAATCCCAATAACACTTTGCCCGACCTGGGAATCGAACTCAGGACCTCATACCCAGCAGTAGCAGTTGCAACCACTAGACCAACGAGGCTAAGACTGATTATCAACATAAGTGGAAAGATCGTCTTCTTCTATCCCACTGCTGGACAAAATAACAAAAGCCTAATCATTTTGGTGCAAAGCTAATGTGGATGTATGTTTTGTCTAGCTCTTTTGCCAGCTAGGGCCTTATTAAATATAGGTAAATGACAATGCGATATATTTGTAAAAAACTGACAAATTTGTCACATTTTCTCGACAGGTGCTGTTTAATAAAACTAAGGGCCGATTTTTCAATCTTCAGATAACTTTTTATCTGGGGAATATGTTTGACGTTTTGCCAGATTTTGTATAGAAAATATGTTAAACCGCCACATTTATTCCTGAGGTAAAAGTTACCTGACGATTGAAAAATCAGCCCTAAGAGATATAACAGGTGAGGCAAAAGTAATGTCATAATGTGAATGTGCCATATTTTTGCAAATGGCGTCATAAAGATAGAGAATCAGTTGACAATGCAACAGAGCTGTACACATAGTCCACAGGTCAGGCAACGATGGAGATTTTGAAACACTAGTTTCCGGGCCGTATGATCTCCCGTTTTGGCGATTTGAACTGGCCGGCCAGATCACCAGACCTGACGGCGCCAGACTTCTTTCTTTTGGGTTTTTCGAAATCTTGCTTTTACCACAACGAACCACAAACTTTGGAAGTCTTCGAAAGCCAACGTTGAAGAAGAAAAATTTCATCACCAATTTGGAGGATGTTTTGCGAGCAACAATTCAAAACGCCGTAAAACGAGCACAAATGTGCCACCCTGGAGGTGGTCTTTTTGACCGATATAATTTTTTCAACTTGATGTAATTTTACACCTCTAAATAAACTTTCCGTGAAAACAGAGCCTAACTGTTTTAATTTTCAACCAAATGGCAGCAAATTCACATCATGACATTACTTTTGCTCCACCTTGTACTTACAAAATTGTCGGATTGACCGATTGTCCTCTGTCACCAGTCCTTATCCCCTAACAGTTTTATAAAACAGGCCCCAGGGGGCCAACCACCACCTCTCAATGTTACTTCAGTGTGAGAAAGAGATGGAGCTATACAGGACGTCTAGCTCCATCTCTTTCCCATACTCAACTAAGATTAAAATAATACTGCATTAAGAGGTGGTGGTAGAGCTCCTGGTGTCATGGCGTTACAAATCAGACTGAAAACACCTTAATTCTAAACTATTACAGGACTCACAAGGTAGCTTATCCAGAGACGCTAGTTTCTTGATTTAAGGTGAGGTGCCGTTGAAATCTGTGCTCTAAGTGGCCTCATTCTTTCAATGTAGCCTGCTCAGCCTGCCAAATTAAAATAATTACGAGAGCTATTGATGTTTAAAATTATTATAATTTAGTAGTTATTGTATCATAATAGGGAATATTACGCAAAGCTGGGACAGCAGATGATGCCACATGGACACGAAGTAAACAAAGCAAACTGTCAAAGGTGAACGGCAACATTTTTCGGTGTTTTTCAATATTATTTCAGCTTTATTTCATCCAAAAGGTTAAAAACGTGCATATAAAAATTTCAAACATATTTGTTTTTGTGATATTGAACTCCTTCACAATAAACTTTTAACGTTACATTCAAGTAAATAGCACTAAAAATATTGTGTTTTTACATTAGGTTAATACTCTGACCTGTAAAATATCCATCATTCTTATAGTCTTCAGCTCTAAAATGATCAGAATACATCCTTTAATGTTTTGAGACTGTAAAATGCTTGCAACGTAACAATTATTGTGCAATTGTGTAGTGCTTGCGAAGTTATCCGTTTTAGTGAATTAATGAACACCTTCGTTCCTGCATATACTAACCTAATGGCACAACGCTGATTCACTGACTGATGCATTATTACTGTCTAATAAAGAATATTCCTGACGAACGAATATCACTAAAATAATATTCTCATTACAGTTTTCTAACCATATTATTTTTTTTTATAACCATAGATGAAAAAGGAGGCTTAAACATGAAGTTTGTTTTTCTGTTTACGTTATTTATTAAATTATTTATTCCCCTTTTAACTATCATTACAGGTTACATTAACTAATGCGAGAGTACAATTTGATAAAGTTAATTCATTATTAAAATTATTTACAATTTAAAATTATTAAGAACTTTAACCATTTTACTCCGTTTTGTTAGCTAGTCTTATTCTCTATGCCACAGACGGACGCCATGTTTATCTGTTTACCAAGCGTTGCAGGTGCGCCCTCTAGCGGCATAAATTGTCACTAAGGTTTTTTTTTAAATTTTGATCAACATACAACGTGAAACAGTGCTGCAATTTTCAAAAAACGTAAGAAAATTTAATTTTCTCGGACTACCTTGACGGGTTCAAATTAAGTACACCTTTCATACAATTGTCTACCTACAATCGAATTACTGTTCCATTCTCGAACGAAATCTTATTTGTTCCTCACAAATAATCCAAATTACATAAACGATTCTTTGATTCATTGAACGCGTAATGTTATTTATTTATCAGGTTGATTCTTTTGTTTCGTTTACCTACTGTTAGACAACGTAAATAATAGTTTAAGGTTTTCACAATATTCTGTAAAACTTCAATTCGGATCAATCTGCCTAGCCTTATCCCAATTCGGGGTCGGCTTCGAGTCTAACCAAATGCAGCTGAATACCAGTAATTTACATGGAGCGACTCATGGATCCAGTTATCTACTGGGTAACACGATACCCCTTGCTAAGACTGGCTGTCAGACAGTTGGGCTTCTGACTACCCGTAACGACTGTCAAAGATCTACGGATGACATCCGGGACCAACGGCTTAACATGCTTTACGGGTCTCGATATGTAGGTACCCATCCACGAACCGACCGCGGCAAGCATAAACTCGTCGATCGACCCGTGCGGCTGTTATTATTTTTCCACGAACCCCTAATACTTCAAATCGGGGTACTTATAGGATACCTACCAGAACCAAGCATTATAGAATTCGGTAATCAAAATAATTTTCGTGGCAGATTTAAGTTTATTCGCCACATCAAAATCACCGTCTTTGGGAATTTAACCTAGGGCGCTAGTGAAAGGAATTTAATACTAGAAATACTTATACATAAAATAGATCAACCACTTTTCAGAGTATCTAAAGTATATACATCTTTTATGGGGTACCGTAGAATGGCCCTACTTTGCTCCAAAAAAAGAGAATTATGAATATTGTTTAACTTAATTATGAAATATACTCAGATATATTAATTTAAAGCTTAACATGTTATCTAATATATGTTTAAAGTATATATAAAACTATTAATAATAATTGGTATATTTCACAAGCAATCTCCATTGTGGAAGCTTTTTGAGCAAAGTTATACTTTCCTTATTCCGTGATTTTACGCTTTACCTTCTTTGATCTTTCTTCTTCTTAATGGTCGAAAAATGGGTAAAAATTTAAATAAACCGTGTCTTTTAAAGAAATTTAAAGAAATAATGTTATATTCCTACTTACAAAATCACTTTGTTTCATTGTTTTTTTTTTTTTATATTCTTCAATCATTTAAGAGAATTGGAGCATATTAAACCATATAAGAGCAAAGTAGGAACATTTTACGGTACTGTTTTAAATGTTACAACAAAATACCTTGTGATATATTGCAATTAAATGAAAGAAAATTTAAAACTCATACTAAAAGTACACTTTGTAAAAAAACATATTACATATTAGAGGATTTTAACCAAGATAACAAACCCTCGGGCCGTGGGGTCCGAGCGCTCATGGTTTGTTTAACGAAATCTCCAAGCGGCTAGTTGACACTTCCCGTGACCCAAGGGCCGGCTTTTACCTTGGCCAGAGGCTAAGCACTGCCATACAACGTGGCAATGCCGCCAGTCTCTTGGGTACATTACCAGTCGACAGCGATGCGGAGGAATTTTTCGACGCCATATTTTAGTTTGTGAATAGTTTTAGTTAAGTTAGGATATCATTATGTTATTTTATTAATTAATTAGGTATATTTTCTGTGATTGATATAACTTTGATTCAAAAATAAACAAAGAAATAGGGATAACAATGCTTGGAAACATGCTAGTCCTGCTCCATAGGACAATCTAGAGTCTAGATAGACAAAATCAAACTGGTTGCAAAACATAAACGTAGAGACCACCTGATTTTTTTTGTTTGGTCCCATAGTAAAAGTTGTTCGTAATGATGAGTACAATGACCTCTTCAGAGATTAAGACTGATTAAAATTACACCTTGTATATTTTTGGAATCGTGTCCATAGCTCTTTATTTTGACGTACTAAAAACTTTTTTACATTGTATAATTTATTATGTTTTATGATACTGAGTTTACATTCTGTGATTACTTTGGTTCGCATACTGACTTATTACACACTGACTTATTTATTACTTGTTAAAATTTTAGGAAAATTGTACACTTTTATAATGCTTGTGAATATGTTAGCACCGAATATGTAACACATATTTAATTTATCTGTCATTGCTTCTTTTATGTTTGCCTATTGTGGTAATTTAATTCTAGGTGTGTCTCCACATATAATTATATAATAAATGTAGATACTTATACAAAATATTGTAAAACATTTTAAAAGAGTAACGGTGGAGTTTCTTGCTCATTCTTCTCCATACGAGTCTACCTTTTGGAAGGGACGACTAGAAACAATTTTGACGTTCAAAAGTGCCTTTTATGTGCCTATTTGAAATAAATTATTTGACTTAGACTTTGACTTTTGAATCTTCGAACTGATATCGTAATGTATGCGTCTAACAATAGATACGTCCCGAATACAGGAGTATTGTTTTCAAAAAGTTATCAACAAAAGCATTTTCAGTTTGAATTTCTTAGCTATTAGAGCATTGACCTATTATACTGTACATCCTCGTAAAGTGGGGCTATATCCATGGTACGGCAGCAGGGTGTGGATGTGGAGCTATGGCGCGGACTATATTCCACATCCATTCCTGAACTCTGTGCCCCAAAATGCAGCCATAGCGACCTCTGTGCTACCACCGACAATGCCGTGGAGATGACGAAGTTTTGGGTCAACACAATCTATACAAATAAATAAAATTGAAATGTCTGTTTGTAATGTCATAATAACAGCATTTCACTTAATTCATATGAAAGTATATACGGTACTTATAACAAACAAAAACACAATTTTTAAATTTTCTGTCTGTTTGGTCCGGTTAATCTCCAAAACGGCTGGACCGATTTTGACAGGACTTTCACTGGCCGATAGTTGATATTACAAGGAGTAATTTAGGCTCCTTTAATTTTAGAAAAAGAATTAGGGTTCCGCGCAAAAAAAATAAAACGCCAATCTCTGGAACTACACGTCAGATTTGAAAAATTCTTTTTGCATTTCAATTCTCGAGGATCGTTATAGGCTATTTAACATCACACTACGACCTTTAAGAGCCGAGCAAATTAAAAGTCAGAAAAAACGTTAAGCGAAATCTAAGTAATAGCGCGGGTTTTTTTTGTGGATGGGAAATCATCAAATGACTTCTCCCACTATGGGCGGAGCGGAGGGCGTGTCAGATTTTTACTGACTAAAACCCACCCTTGTTCCTTCTGTTGCCTGTGCCGGGGCCACGGTAACTCTTTCGAACATCTCGCAACCCTGGCTGGCATCGGTCCTAGCGGACCCCTTCAATGCTGCTGACATCTCTTTGAGGCGCGCGTGGAACACAACACGCCGTCGACTCGGGCTTGGTCCTTACCAGACGGCGAGCTACCCATAGCTCACCGTCCGTAAGCCCGCACCTACGGTGGCCGGGAATCGGCTGCCAATTCCAGACGCCCAGGGCGTCTCCTGCGGCGACTAGGGACGTGAGGGCGCAAAGCTTGCCTCTCCCTCACCTTCTCCTTCGCCTCGCCTCCTCCTTCGCGAGCATTATTGCTTCGCAGAAAGAGGTGATGGCTTCCCATGTACTCTCGCTCCGTACCATGGCCTGGACCAGGGCCGGACGCGAGAGATCGCCGCCGTCGATCGCTTCCACGAGGACACGGCGGTGCCCCACCCAAGCCGGGCAGACCTGCACCGTATGCTCCACCGTGTCCTCCGGGAATAGCGCGGGCTGGCGATGCAACGCGGTGGGTGCGGGGACGAGGGAATTTTTATTCAAATGTGGCTGTAATTTTAGTATATTGTTTATCTTACGACTACCAGGTGAACGAAGTCGCGGGGCACAGGTAGTAAGGTATTTTGATTTTATCGAAAATAGTTTATCTTCTTTTTCATTTTGTCAATGGCACGACAGTAATTATACAGGATGTAAGGGACAGCCCTCCGCAGACTGATGGAGTGAAATCAATATATCATACTAAGATGATCGGTACATGAAATTATTTCAGGAACATTATAGGAATCCAATAAACCTGATTTGTTTTTATGTTTTCCAATTACCTCACACGCAATGTATCGCTACCGTGGCAAAATGCGCGTAGCGAACGTCAGCGCAGCGAACCTTCGCCTGCTGAGTATAACAACATCTATTGCTGATTTTGATACGTAAGAAATATGAACTTTACATTGTAATTTAGTTACTGTTTTACGGTTTAGTAACTGAATATACGATAAAAAAATGAAAATTTTCCTGAGAATATTTTCGGTGGAATATGATTCAAAATAAGGAGCTGAATGCACCCTCTTAGTTTGCAGAGGGCTGTCCTTAACACCCTGTATAATTACTGTCGTGCCATTGACAAAATGAAAAAGAAGATAAAACTATTTTCGATAAAATCAAAATCAAAATATTTTATTTCACATAAGCCTACATGGGCACTTTGAAACGTCAGAAGCTAGGTGCGCGGTGCCAATTTGTCGTTTCCTACGGAGAAGAGCCGGCAAGAAATAATTTCTGAATTCTAAATAATAATTTCTAAATTCCACGGTTACTCTTTTAAAAATACTTAGTTAACAGGTATGGGATAAACTGTATTGGCTCGAACTGGTCTTCAAGCTTGATTCCTTGTCTATGATTATTGATGAATAGTCCTAGGGTGTTAGAACGTACGTGTTAGCAACAGTTTCTATTCTCAATTCACTTCTAATAAACATCTCTCAGAAGTCAATAACGTAATGTAGCAATTATGTGGTCCTTTTTTTTTTTTTTTGTGGATGGGAAATCATCAAATAACTTCTCTCGCTCTGGGCGGAGCGGGAGGGCGTGTCAGACTTTTACTGACTAAAACCCACCCGTGTTCCTTCTGTTGCCTATGCCGGGGCACGGTAACTCTTTCGAACATCCCGCAACCCTAGCTGGAATTATGTGGTCCTGAGCTCTAATTGTGTAACACACTTACAGTAGGAATCGGTTTCATTTTGACAGTTCAACAACATTCATTGCGTTATTTACGTTGTTGAGCAGACAAATTCGAACATATGAAACAATGGATTAGCAATTTACTTCAAAATAATTCAGATTGTGATTGATAGTGTGTTACGCAAGGGTGCCGATTTGTAGTTTGTTAGTCTTTGTCATTGGTTAATTGGTGATTATTGGACAAGTCCTATATTTCCTTTGTTGAAAATAATTATTGAACCAAATCAATTCAATTAATTTTATTTCTTGCTACTAGGAACCACCAACAATAAAACAAACAAATTAATATTACATTTTATCAATTGCTTTTATTCATAACATTACAATGATATTTGATCCGTAAAGGTACATTGTTATTTTGAATTTCTATGACGCAAAATGTAGAATGGGAATCGTTTAAATATCTAAATAGATTAAGATACAATACTGTTTACAACACGTTTACTCGAACTTTGAAACGTAAAAATAAACAATGAAATAAATAATTTAATAAATAAAAAAACAATTTAATAAAATTAAATAAACTTATAAATAAAAACAGAATCAGTCAAGACGCAAACTCGCGAGTCTATATGTTAGAAATGGGGTAACGTACGCGTTATAGGATAAGATTTACTGGGAATGTGGTACTTAAACGTTTAAAACTGGTAACAGTTATCACGAACATTGATTTAAATGACATGGTTATTAATATGGATCCCGAGACTGTTGCACTCCTCATCTCCTTCTGGCGTACGACAGCCAGGCGGGTAAGTCCGGCTTCTGAAAAAGAAGATAACATTATTTTAGAAACTTTTTCTCCTTTACGTCAGTGTTTTTAGTTTTGGTGGATTAGCCTAATTTTTTGCAGGGCTAGGTAGCATTTCAGTCAATGTAAAAGCATACAAGGTCATGTTCTAATGACAACATTTAATTTGAAATTTGAATAAGTGATATCACTTTTAGTCACGTTTCACTGAAAATCAGTTGCTCTTGAACTGCACGACGAACTGTCCCATCTTTTTGCTCCGATAAGCTATAGCCGTAACAGGAGGCACAGATTGTTAGCCGTGCCTGGGAGTCGAACCGTCGCTCGAGCCCAGACTCCTGTCCCTCGCATACTCCCTGCGCTCAACGCTCTCTTGGACGCTAAGCGTGACTGTGATGTAGTCGCGGATGAATGGAAGAAGATCTTGTCAGTATGTCTGGAGTATTGTGAGATATGCGTATGAGTGTGGAGTAGTCGTAGGTATACTTTTATCATTGTACTTAAATAATGTGTCTTTAACTAATGTAATTGGCCTTGGCCGTTTTATGTTAAAATAAATAAATGCCGCTGAAGAGATTTTCGTATTTAGTGTAGAAAATTTTTGGAAATTTGGGCCTTTAAATTTAATTAATAAGGTTAACCGGTAGAAAATGCCTAAGGCATTATGTCCGCCTCTGTACATTCGTGTGCTTAAAGTATTAAATAAATTCAATTCACAAATAATATTGAGAGGGGCCTGTAGCTAAGTATTAACAGTAGCACGGATTGATCGATCAGGTTAAGCTACGGTAGTCGCGGTTGGTCCGTGGATGGGTGACCATCTTTACATATCGAGACTCCTCCGTGCCTCGGAAAGCACGTTAAGATAGATAGAAGAGAGAATACTATTTATTATAAAACGTTGTAAGCCATTGGTCCCAGCTGTCATTCGTAGATCTTTGACAGTCGTTACGGGTCGTCAGTAGCCCGAAAATCTGACAACCAGTTTTACCAGGAGGTATCGTATCACCGAGTAACTGGGTTGTGGAGGTCAGATAGGCAGTTACTCCATGAAAAATATTGGTATTCAGCTGCATCCGTTTAGACTGGAAGCCGACCCCAACATAGCTGGGAAAAGGTGCAGATGATGATATTTTCACAAACAATATTATTACGAAACACGAATAAATTGCAGTGGGCAATTGATTTAAATTAAATTATTTTATTTGTTTATCTTAATTTAATGAATTATTTCAAGTTACGGTCATCGTAATGAATTCAGTAAACCCTGTAATAATATTCGCGTGAAACAATTTAGATTTAACGAGCTATACCACAAGCTTTATTGAAATTCAATAAATTCAAACACGTAGGAACCCCTACTATTGTTTGTTATAAATTAATTGTTAGTCGACGTGAAATAATTACTTAAATTGATGGTTTATTTGTTTATTGAAATTTACTGTTCGAGTTCAATGTACAAATTATTTTTTCAATGTCATTTATTTAGTAGATTTAAATATGAATTTGCACGTGTTAGTAGTTTTGTGGAGGTCAGATAAGCAGTCAATCCATGTAAAATACCAGTA
The DNA here is from genome assembly GCA_947568875.1 of Fissipunctia ypsillon. NCBI lineage: Eukaryota > Metazoa > Arthropoda > Insecta > Lepidoptera > Noctuidae > Fissipunctia > Fissipunctia ypsillon. The sequence goes on along the minus strand of OX387656.1, from coordinate 5,448,390 downwards.
TTCAGCTGTATCCAGTTAGACTGGTAGCTGGCCCCAACATAGTTGGGAAAAGGCTAGGCAGATTTATTTTTTGTCAAGGAGACAAAACATAAATCAAGTAAGAAAATTATTGAATCAAAAATCCCCACCACAATCTAAATCTCATAGTAGGATCTGCAAGCCTCCAATAATCTAATATAACGATGCGAATAAATCCTCATATTGAAAGCTACATTGGCATGCAATATTGACCTTCATTCTTCATATTGTATATGAAATAACCACATAAAGTCCCACATGAGACGATTGCACTATAAAAGGATTGAATAGGAATTTGAAATGAGAAATTCATTTCGAAAAGTACTTTGATATCCATTATTGGAACTTGTAGACTTTTTGCTTTTTAGAGCATAAAGGAAATTAATAAATTGAGGGAAATACATTTATCATTGAGAACATTTAGGGCGCCTACGCAAGTACACTTGCGATAAACGTTTCATATGCATTATTATCTGTGAGCTCTGCATATTTTTTGTTACTCTTCATACTTCATTTTATGACGTCTTAAAATTACAGCATAGTTTGTCATTCAGCTTTGTTGGCCCTTACTTATTTATCATGAATTAAAAGTTTGCTCATTTATTTTTCCTCTTTACCTGTCTCAATTTCTTTTGGTAGTTTGTGTTATGGAAACAGACGGAGGTCGTTAGAGTAAAAAGTATTTGATCGTAACACGACAGCAAGCCCGTGGGTGCAGCCCACATTCAGCCTGTAAAATCCCCAGTCTAGGTGTATTTTCATCTAAAGAGAACGGTCTAAATTACACACGAAGTAAATGAGCCTGTTGTCTATAGAATAGGCAAGTTGCAGGCTGATTTTTTTAGTCTAAAGTTTTGCGACGGAAATTAAAGCTACCTTTCTCTCAAAGCGATAAATGTCAACACATAATTATATTAACACCTAAGTCCTAAGTACTTACACAATATTTACACGACACAGAGACTTGTTTGTTTAAGCCTCTTTATTAATTTACGAAAGCAACACCAAAGGTAAAAAGATCAAAAGAAAACGAAGCACATTTAACAACTAGGGCTTAATTAATAAATTATGTTTGGCAATAAACAGTCGTTTAAATATAATTCCTAAGGTTTCAGTTGTAGGGTTTTAAGTAGGAATATCGGCCTATTTTGTTGAGATAAATTTCATTTAATTTAATCGCCCTCTCAACTGAGGGTTCGACATTTAAATTATTCAATTTATAGTGTGAAATTGTGTTTTAGGAATACCATCTCTAGTTTTGGTATAGTTCTTGGATAGGGTTCTCTAGTTGGAATTACGGAACCTACCATTTTGGTAGAAATAGTTGCTGGTAAGAGGTAAACTTTATCAAGTTAAGTGTGCTTCAACTGATGAAACTTGTTATTGGGTTACACGTTATATAAGTGAGTTAGGAATCACTTGACTGTGGTATATTGTCCTCGTGTTTTTGTAATATAATATGACTTGTAAGGAATGTTTGCTCGTTGGTTATTTATTAAAGAGGACATGTAGGTGGTCAGAACGACGTTTGTTAGGTAAAAAGATAACAATATTAACATGATCTATTCTCGAAGTATAAACAATGCTTATCTGAATACAATAGATAGTATAGGGTATTGTGTCCGTGGTTGTCGACCTAAAGAATTAATGTGAGCTGTTATTAATTTGTTATTGGAATTATTATTTTAGGGGATATTGTGTTTAAATACGATTAAAGTAAGCTGTGGTTGCCTGTAGATGGGTGTGGTGGTAGGCGTTGCATCGCGGTTTTGTGTGGGAGCCCTAAGGACCCTTGAGACTCCCACACAAAGCTGCGACGCGGTGCGAATTCGCAGTTTTGTGTGGCAGCCCTTGACCCGCTGAATTCCGCTTACTCCAAAAGGTGTCACTGGGATCGTACTTAATCCTTAAGCATTTTTTATTATGTACTATTCATTAGCGATCCTAAAATTAATAAATGATGTAAACTATAAGTTTTGTTTTACTGAAAGGTCAATCATAATAAAATCGAATTGCGTCGAAGATCGTTTTCGATAAGGTGAAAAGACAGTTTCTTGCAAAACTAACTGATAAGCATATTATTTTATACTGTCAGACGTACCTAAAGGTCACTAAATTAAAAAAAAGGCATAAGTTATTTCCATCCTGGGATTTGAACCCAAACCTGCATGTTTTATCAAAAGTTTGACAATCAATCACTACCAAAGACAGGAGAATGCTCTTTTTCATCTTTTTAAACAAATTCCCTTAGTCACCTTCTATATCTACCTGTTGTACACTCTACAGTCCTAAACTCACTGTAGATAATCTAAGGCGAGAACTATAAACGTTACCTAGCACGAAATTTGGCTGAGCATTTTGCTGTCTCTGTCGCACTACTGTCAAACTAAAGTGCTAGATAGAAACGGAAACATGTCTAAGTCAAGTCAATAAGTTATAGATCTCGAATCAGACTTTACAAAATGTGTAGAATGAACTGTGAATTAATCCTCTAATAAATCATTAATCCTTTTGACAAACGCATGGTTCCCTTGCAAATTGCTTAACAATTGATTTATAAAACCATTAAAATTTATTATCCTATCGAAAAGCAAGATTTGTTTTGTTAATAATTTTGTTTGACGGATTTTAAATCCTTACGAAGCAAGTTAAATCAATCGTAAAGAATTAATTTAGAATATAAAATAGAATTTGATTTGTAAATTGAATCTGTAATAGTATTCTGTCGATCGGTGATTTTGAATTATTTATTGAGGGTGAATAAAATTTCAAGTTAGAACCAAAAAAGAGTAAAGAAACATTTTTTTGATGTACAGACGTCAGCACAAAAAGTTACCCGAAACTGTCAAATTTTCCCAATCAACCTTGAACCTAATGCTTTAGCCATAAAGTTGAAAAACTATTGAAGAAATTTGACAGATTGTAGTAGCTTGAGGTGCTGGCGTCAGTACCTACTTATTTTCATAACGATTAAATTACACTATGCTCACTTGCCACTTGTCTATTATCTTATCTTGTCTTGCTTATTGTTCCAAAACTATGGTCTGTTCCAAAAATATCTGATGGAAGTGTAAACAAACCCGTCTCAGGTTAAATTCTTACGCAATCACTCGCTAAAGGGAATAATTAGTAACACAAGTTAGTATTTGGAAGTTTTCTACTATATAAATATCTCATAATTTTTTCCAACAATTGTCTTTAAAAAAATATTATTAAATTTTTATTTGAAACATCGCGCCTGTATTCTCCGAAAGGTTAAGCAGAGGTGTACCTATAGTACACCCACATTTCGCCAGTTATGTTTAAGTCCCATGTAATAGGGGGCGAGCCTATTGCCATCTACCGGGCACAAATCCTAACTACGGGCGCTACTGAGAAACAACATCAAACGTTTTGAAACATCATCAACGAAAATTGAGAGTATTTTTTACAATTATCAAATGAAAAATTACAATTGTCAAATGAAAAATATCTTAAAGGTGATATAAATGTACTAGCTTAGCTAGCTGATTAACAGAAAAGAGTTAAAAGTTTTAGTAACAACTTTAGTACAAAATCTAAATTAAATTCCTCGTTGAACGCTGAATTTTAATTTGCGCTAACACAATGGTTTAGAGAGTTCAGGTAAGAAAGCAATTACCTAGGTTGGTACTACATCATTCACCACCATATAAAATGTATGCAACGCAGTAATTGCAAAAAAAAATCCGTTGCAATGCTTGCTAAGCGATGAAATACGGTGATATTTTCTTCCCACGAATTCTGAAAAAATGCGACATAGAGCAGGCACTTATGCATAACATAACCCACCTTGTACGCTTAGTAAACCGTTTGACAAAGATGGAAATAACATTTCCCTTTACATTAATTGGCATTTTTTATAATACAAATGCAGTAACAATCTTTTGTTGCTGGATTTGATCGAGCCACTTTTGTTACCAGCTGAGAAACTAGGAAGCGGTTGGCGCTTTTAGACGAGGATTTCTTTTATACGTCTTAGAAGAAAGGAAGTGCTCATTTGGTTTGTACTTATTTTACATATATTTATTTATATATTTATTTTTTATAAGTAGGCACATGATAAGGGGTGAATTAAAATAGCCTTCCCGACTTCAATTATTTAACACAACATGCCCACTGGAACCGACTGCGGTTTGTAAGACGTAGGTCGGAACCCAGATAGGCACTTTACTGTAAATGTGTAAATTATTTCATCACCACTGCTCTCAAATTGGTGAAGGAAAACATCGTGAGGAAACCGGCATGTCCTAGAAACAAAAATTCGAAGACATGTGACATCCACCAACCCGCACTGGGCCCGCGTGGTGCATTACGGCCCACTCCCTTTCACAATGAGGAGGCCTGTGCCCCAGCAGTGGGAACATTATAGGCTAATAATGCTCTATGCTCAGCTATCTATTAAATATCATTCCATTTCACGTCATTCCACGTCATGATAAAAAGGTAGGTAAATGCTATATTTTCAGAATTAGGTATTAAAATGATTGTAAGTATATTTTACTTGAAAAAGAAAACATCAAATACCTTATTTACAACACAAGTTCTATTTCCGTTTGGCGACAAACACGTTTATTGTATTATGATGAATGTTTATTTAAAATTGTTGTTCTAAATAGCGTACAGAACAATATCGTGGGGGCAATAATAGGAATGATAAACAATTTCATTCTTTTCAATTTTAGGTTACAGCTATTTTTATATGTATATTCAAGGAAAACTGACCCACCTGACGTGATTAGTAAGCAGGGCTTGTCCTTAGTTTATTTTAAAATAATGTTATATTAATAGTATTTTTAAATGTTAATAATTGAATTGAATACCATAATTATGCAGGATACTCACATATATACATATTTTTTTTAAAGTTTAATTTGTAATCCTGAGCTGGATGCTCACCATATTTGTACGCCTCCTGCCATAACATAGTGCTCTCTTTATCAAATATAAGATCTGTATTTCTGTACGTGTGTTAACAAATAAAAGTGATTTGATTTGATTTAGGGGATACATCCCAAAATAGTATCCTCCTTATTCATAAACGTTGCTTAAAGTTAAGTAATGATTAACGGCTGGTTACCCATAGATTTTTTGACGTTTACATCACTTCGCAGGTCGCTCAGCACGCTATGGAGCGGGCTATGCTTGGAGTTTCTTTGACGGATAAAATCAAGAATGAAGTTATCCGGAAAAGAACCGGAGTAACCGACATAGCCTGCAGAGTAAGCTATGTTTGTCAAAGGACCGATGGCTGGTGGAGCAGACGAGTTCTGGAGTGGGGACCACGTATTGGCAAGCGTAGTGTGGGACGCCCCCCAGCTAGATGGACCGACGACCTTAAGAAGGTGGCTGGGACAGACTGGATGCGGAAGGCGGAGGACAGGGTGTTGTGGCGCTGCCTGGGAGAGGCCTATGTCCAGCAGTGGACTGCGATAGGCTGAGTTGATTGAAACATCACTTAACTTTAAGCATCGTTTATGAATAAGGGGATATATGCACATATCAGCCTTGGAGACTTAAGAACCTAGATTTTATAAAATAGTAAAACTGCGCAGTTGCGATGCTAGTCGGAATAAAGTAAGGTCGTATTTCCACCGACAAACTGTTTTACATGGAGCTCTGGGGCGTTTGACCTGACTCTCCTGATGATAAACAGGCAGGTATCTTATTCATTCGTGACTTTTTAAAGATCATCTATTTATATAACACTTGCGATAAGCCTCTGCTTCGCACGGTTTCTACGACTTGACAAAACATCTCGATTTATGTATTATATCTTAGTTTAATAGTAATGTTCTATACACTGAAACTTTCCGGAATAAATTATCTAAATGATGGTTAAAACAACTTCAAAATCCGTTGCGTAGTTTAAAATCAACGCGGTCACACAGATAGACACAAAAGGCGACTTTCGTTTATAATATGCATAGAAATTGCATGATAGCTTCTATGTGTTTATTCAAATAAACTATTACATCACTGTAGGTTACAACAGCTAAACTCAAAAATAATATTGTTATGTTTAAGCTTACATTAATTTAGAGTTTACTCAGAGCTTAAACAATTTCGAATAATTAATTTATCATTTATTTTATGAACACCAAATCTGGTTGCTTGTAACTTGTTAGCAACGTTAATCAATGTTGATCTTCTGCTTAATTATTAGTTCTATACGTTATTTTGTTCTAATAATTACATACTAGTTAGTTATCAAATTTTCTTTCTACAAAATAAATTATCAAAGCTTTTTACCGAATTTTTGAAGATACCTTTTGATCTGATTAAGTTTTCATTTGTATATTTACTTTTATTAGAAATTAAGCTTCTAATCAAAATAGCTTATGAATATTGTAGAAAAAAATACAGGGACTCATTTTTTTGCATAATTATGTTTGAAAGTTTGGACGTGTCACTTGAGTCCTGAAAATTGACTAGATTTTGTTGGGCGTCAACTATAATAGTTATTTATGCTACAAGTGCGAAAAGTAGGTGATTCCCGATGAGTGGCATTTTTATTCACGAGCCAGCGAAGCGAGTGAGTGTATAAGTCGACACGAGTTGGAAATCATGTTACGCACTAATATGCATTGTGCGAGGAAATAAAAAATATATACTTAAAGTTAATTTACTGATCAAAATCTTAAATCTAGAATAATTAATAACGCGTTTAATGAAGTTTTAGTTTTAGTCTGCCTTTTATGTGAATGATAATCTGTAAATGACTAATTTGTAAAACTTTTCTCAAATAATAAAAACCCTTTGCCTCGGGCTGACAATGGAGTTAATTAAGTATTAAAAAAAAAACTGAAAAGTAAAACGCACTAGTATGAAAAAGTGGCACTTTTCCGCACAATTTGGCTGCTTGGAAAACGCTATTTTAAAGCACATGCATTGTAAAAATAATTATATAACGCCAAAAATGAAATTACATAACTCCTACCTTAGCTTCTGAAAACAATTTGACTAAATCTAAAATTATTTATTTATTTATTTATTTATTTATTTATTTAACAGTTTATGTACACACATATAAACAAACAAGAAGAAAGGAACAGAAAAATACGTACAAAGGTGATGCTTATTTCTAAAGAAATCTCTTCCAGCATACCTGCGATAGGAAAGTAGATAAAGAGATGTAGACAACGTGTGTAAGAGTAAAAGAGAAAACAAAATACATAAAATCACAAACGATACACTAATATGAATATAAACAAATATATATATAAACATAAAATATGAGTACATACAAATACATACATTATACTACCAAAATAAATATCACAAAAAAAAATATATACGATAATAATGAAACATAACATAATAAATACTAATAGCTATGACGAAGTGGAGAGATAGTGTTCTTTCACTCTTCTTTTAAACACTGCAACAGTTTGGCAGTCCCTAATATCAGGCGGAAGTGAATTCCATAACCGAACCGCATGTACAGTGAAGGAGTAGGAGTAGAAGTCGGTTGAGTGGGGAGGGGATTTAAGGAGATTTCTAAGATGTGACCTGCAAGGAGCATCAGAAGGACGAGCGTAGGAAAAGCGTTCCCGCAGGTAGGATGGCATTTTAGGATTGTGAAGGACGTTAAATAGCAGACACAATATCCGAGAGTTCCTGCGAAGTCGAATAGGGAGCCACTTGAGTATCTTGCGAAAGTTAGAAACGTGATCATGCTTTTTAAGATTAAAAATAAAACGAATACATATATTTTGCAAACGCTCAAGTTTATTTAAGAGCTCCTCTGTGGCATCCAAGTAACAGGCATCAGCGTAGTCAATAATGGGCTGGATGAGAGTTTGGGCAAGGGAGATTCTGGTATTCAAGGGCAAGAAGCTCTGGAGGCATTTTAACGTATGGAACGTGTAGTGCACTTTGCGACTGACTTGAGCAACTTGGGCAGTCCACGATAGGTAAGGGTCCATGGTCACCCCCAGGTTTTTAACCGTATTTGCGTATTCTATCTGAACTCCATTCAGACAGAGTGGAGACAGCGACGCGACATCGAGCCTATTCCGCATATACCTTCCGCCGATGATTATAGCCTGGGATTTCTTAGGGTTGATTTGCAGTCCAAAGGACCGCGACCACTCGCCAATCAAATCCAGGTCACTGTTCATGGCAGACACGGCGGCTGCCGCATCTTGCCTCAAGAAGTGATTGTAAAGCTGCAGATCGTCAGCATAGAGATGGAAGTGGGAAGCGATGACTCTGGTGACAGAGTTAACGAAAATAGAAAAGAGAAGAGGAGAGAGAACGCCACCCTGAGGCACACCCGCGGTAAGAGAACACCAGTCAGAAGAAAACTCATCGAGACGAACCCGCTGCACGCGGCCATTAAGATAGGAATCGAACCAATCAACCGTAGAAGAAGAGAAATTGAAAGTTTTAAGGATCCCTAGAAGGATGTCGAAATCAACAGAGTTAAAGGCACTGCTAAAGTCCAGAAGTACAAGCAAGGTAAGAGATTTGTGGTCCATAGCCCAGCGAATTTCGTCAGTAATCCAGACCAGGTCGAAAACCGGATTGAAATGGACTGAGAAGGCTATTTACAGATAGAAAAGAAGAAAGCTGCTGATGAACAATGTGCTCAAGAACTTTAGAGAGATATGGAAGGATAGAAATGGGTCGGAAATCGGTCGGTGAGACCGGGTGAGGAATTTTTGGTAAGGGAATGATATGGGCTCGTTTCCAGGCCTCAGGAACAGTACAAGAGAATAAGGAAAAATTAAAAATGTGGGTCAAAATGGGAAGTAATGCGGGAAGGATAGGAGAAATCATTCTTGAGCAAATATTGTCATTACCAACTGCAGAGGAGGAGATAGCACAGATAGATTTTTTGACCTCACTTTCACCTACAGGGCTTAGCTCGAAAGGAGGACACTGCGGCACAGGCAAACAGGAAAGTTTATCTAACGTAGCTGATTTGACGAGCGGATCCAACGTAACAGGGGGATGTGAGAAATGATTAATAAGAGCAGACACGTCAGTGTCATTACTGGAAGCAACTGGAGACTTACCAATGCCGACAGTTTTTAGAAACTTCCAGACTTCTGAAGAGTTACGGTTGTCGAGAGAATTATGGAAGTAGCGTCTCTTTGCATCTCTACACATACAAAATTAATTTAGTTTCAGTCAATTATGGCTAAAGTATGCTTCACAATTTGTTCAGGTCGACAGCTGGGTGGCAAAATAAAATATAGCTATATAATATTCGGGAAAAAGCCACTTGGCATTGCTTGAATAGTATCGAGCCGGCCCGAACATGATTCAACGAGAGTAAATGCCGAACGGAGTTTGACGATCGGCACGAGTTGAATGAAAGCCGAATCATCATCTGCCTGCCTTTTCCCAACAAAGTTGGGGTCGGCTTCCAGTCTAACCAGAAGCAGCTGAATATCAGCATTTTACATGAAACGACTGCCTATCTGACATGCACAACCCAGTTACTGGGTAATACGATACCCCTTGGTAAAACTTTCGGGCTTCTGACGACTGTCAAAGATTTACGAATGACAGCCGGGACCAACGGCTTAACGTGCTTTCCGGACACGGAGATTGATTTTTTTGTACAACAAAACAAACACTACCGAATCGATTGTGCCGAATTCGGTTCGGTTTAATCTGAATAAGTGAGTATCACCCCTTACAGCTAAGAAAATAGAATAGTTCAGTTTCTGAAATCTGATCTGATCTACTCCGGCGTTTGGAATATATCGATAATAAGAGAGGAGATTAAAATATGCTCGTTTTCACTAATACTAGGCAACACCCAAATGTAAGTAATGCCTAAATAAAAGCGCAGTGTTAGATTTTCAACGCTTGGCTCACCACTGAGAGTTGAAAATCCAACGTGCATACAAGGAGTTAAAAGGAAAAACTCACCTCAAGATCCTTGGCCCAGTTCGTGTAGGCATCAGAGCGTTTGCCGAACCTGTGAACAAAAACAAAAAGTTAAACTACTTACTTACTGTCTTAACAATAAACAAGAATTACAATTTAGTGGGTAGGCTGCTTAATAATAGGGCTCTACTCAAATCAAGGTTATAAGTGTTAAGTTCCTTTTAGAGACCGACCACTTTTGTGTTTTGATAAAAAGAAAATAGGCAGCTATAGGGACTGTCGACAGAAGTGTAAGCAATAATATGTACACAGGCCGCTGCACGTCGCCGGTCTGGCGCAACACGTCACATTAGCATGTTGGTGACGTGAACATGTCGCATGTCGCGAACCCGTAAGATTTTCCCCTATCAACAAGCGCTCAACGCGAATAAAGAAGTTTTCACTTCAAAAACTCACAAATGTCAATTAGGTACCTATATCATACCTAAAATCGTATCCACAGTATTTGTACTAGGTATGGTGGGGTATAATGAGCTCAGGGTTCGCCGGGAGTTCAGTCTCGCTGTGTATGTAGTGAAACTACTGCGTGGCGTAGCACATAGCCCGGGAGTGCTGCGTCAACTGGAACTTAGAGTGCCGGACCGGTACGTGTGGAGGCGACGACGCCTGCAGCTGCTAAACGTACCCTTGGGCAGAACCAATCTACTGGCGAAAGCACCCCTCATCCAAACAATCCGTGTGGTGAACGAAGTCCATGAGAGGCTTAAATATGGGTACACTCTCGCATTAGGGTAAGGCCTGTATAATGATAGTTGTAAGGATGATAAATAAATAAATAAATCATTATTATCCGCTCTCCTTAAAGTGACTGGTGACGTTAGAGAAGCGATGGAGGATACTAAGGTTACTGTTTTGGTTTTAATTGATTTCTCCAATGCCTTTAACGCTGTCAGCCACGATATTCTCCTTGCTATGCTCTCTCATCTTATGGTTTCGTCCGAGGTTCTGGAATGGTTCTCTTCTTATCTTCGGGGGCGTCGGCAGTCGGTTCGCGTTGATGAGAGCTCTTCGAGTTGGCGTGACCTGGATGCTGGTGTTCCTCAAGGCGGTATTCTTTCTCCATTGTTATTCTCCATCTTCATTAATTTTTTAGCTCACTGTCTTCGGTGTTCGTATCATCTTTATGCCGATGATCTTCAATTGTATACAGCTGCGCGGGTGGAAAGTTTATTGGATGCTGTAGCAGATGTAAACCGAGACTTAGATGCAATCAAAAAGTGGTCTGATAGTTTTGGGGTGTCAGTGAACCCCTCAAAGTGTCAGGCCATTGTAATTGGAAGCTCGCGCATGATGGGTAGGGTGACGCTTAGCTCTCTTTTCCTCCTCTCATTTTCAATGGTACCGTCATACCCATTACCCCTACTGTGAAAGATCTCGGTTTGCATCTTGACTCGATGCTTAGCTGGCAGCGCCAGGTCTCTAATGTTAGTCAAAGGGTCAGCGGTACTCTACGATCCCTGTATCGTCTGAGAAACTTTTTGCCCGCTAAGACGAAGACTATGCTTGTGCAGACTTTGATTTTCCCTATCATTGACTATGGTGACGTGTGCTACTTTGACTTGAATGCGGTGTTGCTGGATAAGCTTGACAGACTGCTTAACAATTGTATCCGGTTCATATTCAACCTCAGAAAATATGACCATGTGTCGAGCTACAGGTCTGAGCTCAAATGGATGACCATTCGCCAGAGAAGAAATTTGCGTGCTTTGACCACGCTTTTCTCCCTTCTTAACTCTCCCACTCCTCCTTCTTATCTAGTGTCTCACTTCCAATATCTATGTTCTTCACACGCTAAGAATCTTCGTTCTTCTAACAATCTTCTCCTACTCTGTCCTTCTCATACTTCTGACTTTGTTCATTCTTCCTTTCATATTCAGTCCATTCTTCTTTGGAATGCGCTACCTCTTGACATCAGGACGGCCACCAGTCGGTATGCATTTAAGCGGAGATTGTGGAGTTATTTTCAAAATAAATAGCGTAGGGTCATCTCAAAACCTCTCTCTCTTGAATTTGTATATAATGTATATATATAGTATAGGTATATATTGTAGTAAATATGTATGTATGTGTATTATAAGTTTATAACTTATTTATGTACAAATTGTCCCATTCCTAACAGAGCACCTGCCATCTAATCTCTTCACCACCCTTGGTTGACTGGTAGAGAATGCCTAAGGCATTAAGTCCGCCTTTGTACTTTTTTAAGTGTGAAAAGATTAAATAAATAAATAAATTATTGACGTGGGTGGCGACTTGTACGGTGCAAAAATTGCACTAGTGCGAGCTGGCCCTTTGGATTTGCTAGTCGTATATTGGCAAGAATAGACTCAGGTTACTGTGCGAGCTTACACTCAAATAATAGGTAGTGGTAAATTGGCACGGACAACTACAATCCGACCGTCGAGATAATGCGTTCTTGACACCTATCAGTTTCATACTAACGAATATGTGTTTTGCAAATGTGGTCCTTATTATAACTAGAAATTGTGAGAGGAGCTCGTGGCTAAGTAATAACAGCAGCACGGGTCGATCCATCAGGTTAAGCTACGCTTGCCGGGGTTGTCCGTGGATGGGTGACCATCTTTACATACCGAGACTCCTCCGTGCCTCGGAAAGCACGTTAAGCCGTTGGTCCTGGCTGTCATTCGTAGATCTTTGACAGTCGTTACGGGTCGTCAGAAGCCCGAAAGTCTAACAAACCAGTCTTACCAAGGGGTATCGTATTACCCAGTTACTGGGTTGTGGAGGTCAGATAGGCAGTCGCTCCATGTAAAATACTGGTATTCAGCTGCATCCGGTTAGACTGGAAGCCGAGCGCAACAAAGTTGGGAAAAGGCTAGGTAGATTGATTATAACTAGAAATTGTCCAACTGGCAGGTGTTAGGAGCGCATTCTCTCGACGGCCGGACTATAGGAGATGAGAGTCACGAGCGGTAAAGTCTCAGAAACTAGAAGCAGGCCAGAGTCGTGCATGAACGAAATTCTTTTTATACACGATGACACTGATAACAAATCCTAATAAGGGCATTAGCAAATTGCCTCAATTTCAGTTATATACTTTCACGTTTTGTATGCGCTTCATTTCAAAAACTGAACAGCCTGTACATGGGACAAAACGTGCCATTCTTAAGACCGCATCCGGTAGAATCACGCTCTTACGATATATTTTAATATCTTAGGTGTGTGTGGTCGGTTAAGATAATATATATTTACGTTAAGCACTAAACGCCGACAGACTGAACAAACAGGACACTTCGCCGACATGGCATCCTTACTTCTGATTATTCCAAACCTGACCCGGAAATCCTAACCCTAGACGGTCGACATCGGGAACACCTCAAGGTTCGGTTCCTTTTAACCATGCAGACATAAATAGGAGCCCCGCATAGCGGGGCTCCGTCGACCTGATGTCAGTCTGTCGGCGAAGTGTCCTGTCAGCGAAGAGTCCCGTCGAAGTAAAGTCTTGTCGGTGTTCAGTCTGTCGGCGTAGTGTCTATCGGCGTTTAGTCGTACACTCACGTTAAGAGCGTTTACGACGTATGGCATTTCATACAAACTTTCAAGACCTTGTTATTCGAAATGAATGAACCAATCTTAGTGAAACTTCATACGCATAAACAGGATACATAAGGTCTAAAAAGTTAGTTAACAACATTTTCGGAAAATAGTGTTACAGCAAAATTTCACCTATTTTAGATTTTCCATAGAAACAGAGATTTCTAATTATCCTTTTTTAAATAATACATTTCGAAAATGTTCTTTACTAACTTTTTAGAACTATGTATCCTGCCTATGCGTATGAAGTTTCATTAAAATTTTCGAAAAACAAGGACTTGAAAGTTTGTATGAAATGCCGTACGTTGTACGTTCTTAAGCGCTATAATATAAATATTATCTTCGGTGCGTGTGACGCCCTACAACTATAAGCTTTCGCGGACACTGAACGAGACACAATAGTAGCTTTATTATTTTGACGTCTATGGGCGTTTACCGTCCGCGAAAGCGTTAACTTGAAAAATCCAGGATACAAAATCCACACAAAACGAGCTTTAGCACGTTTGACACAGAAGTTAACAGTGAAGCATTAAAAAATAAAACACATTCCTGAAACAGGCAAGTCTCTGAACAACGTGTAAAATGTCCGAAAAATATCTGAAAATGTCAGAATTGTGCTGAAACCACTCTGTTTACCGTTGTAGTTTATTGAAACAGCCTTTGAAAATCATGTCGCGTAAAATTTCGGTCGAAAATATAATTTAACTTTTACACTGCAAAGAATTTTGGCTCCCTTTAATACCCTCACTTTGACGAACGTTTAAAGGCGACATGTTTTTATATTGGTTGACATTATTGAAAATTAAATTCGGGAAGCTAAGTATAAACAATTACTTACGAATCGAATCAAAACGACTCTGACTGCCTCGTTGGTCTAGTGGTCGCAAGCGCTACTGCTGAGCATGAGGTCCTGGGTTCGATTCCCAGGTCGGGCAAAGTATTATTGGGTTTTCTATCTGGAATTTCTCAGTAGCAGCCCGGAATCTGGATTTATGCCCGGTAGATGGCAATAGGCTTGCGCCCTATTACATGGGACTTAAACATAACTGGCGAAATGTGGGTGTACTATAGGTACACCTCTGCCTAACCCTTCGGGGAAACAAGGCGTGATGTTATGTTTGTTTATGTTACGAACAAAACGTGTGGGTGAAGGTTGGTAGCAATATAGGCTATGCCAGTCGGCAGTTATGTTTAAACATAACTGGCAAAATGTGGGTGTACTATAGTTACACCTCTGCCCAACCCTTTGGGGAAACAAGGAGTGAGGTTATATTATGACATGATATACAGATAATATTTCCCCCTGAAATAGAATTGTTCACATTTTTTTTTTGTATTCTCGTCTAATACCGAAACATGAAAAAGATTTTCTTTTTACAACTCAAAGTGGAACATATGTAAATTATTATGAGTATCCCGTGCTTTTACGATAATGCTTTTGGTTCACTTTTAAGGCTCATTTTCTGCCTTATTATTGTCTATCTCTTTACTTTATTTTCTGCTCTGCGCTGGTAAGGGAACTGCTCTTGTGACTTTTTTTTACTTAGTTAAAACTAAAGACAATATAAGCACATTAATTTAAGGGAAAAATACAAAACTACTTAGTAAAGTAGGTTTGTATTTTTCTCTTTTTTTAGTCAAAATATGTATTAACTGAAGCAAAACTACTGATAAATTATAATAATGTTGTTGCAATTACTATTCTTAATTATTTAAACACAAATTTACCACACACATATTTTTTATATTTTACATTAAAAAAAAAACAAGAATTTGAATCCGTATTCCTTTTTCTTTTGTAATCCTCACAAAAAAAAACATTCGTCAACAAACAAGGTGATTAAATATTTTAACAAGTGCATAATTATTAATTATGAATAAAAAATAGGTAACCAATTACATTACTAACAACCAGTGATGCCACCTCAAAATAAAACGAATTTATCGATAGGTAAGTAAAGCATTGAGTTTAAGTAATATCATTTAATCAACTATGTTTCTTACCATTTCCGATCGAATTTTATTGCTACTCAGTTGTTAGAATAATTTACTTTTCCACAATCTTCTTAACTGTATGAACCAAAACAAAACGTAACATCTATATGACTCGTTGTATTTCAATTACGTTATCGTAGTATTATACCAGAACATGATAATAATCCGAAATTACTTTAGTTCTATCCACCCACGCAATCGTTTGCCAATCAGTTAAATGCCGACCTAAAAAAGTATTATTAGGGGACATGCCATCAATATTCATAGTAACATTTATTGGAGAAAACTATTATTTTGTCCGAAAAAAGGGATTCGATTCCCTCTAACAAACTAACAATCAGGTAGGATAAGGCATGCAGGAAATACATCAAATACGAACGTGCGCTGAATTATCGATGATGGGGGGGAAACATCGATTATCGTACCTTGGTCGGGTGTGGTAGGAGTAAATGTTGTCTAATTTCTGCAGCACGAGGAGCCGCACAGCGCGATTTAACAAGTCTGGATCGACGCGGTCTCCATCCGCAACGTCGCGGCGGTCGATCCTGTCAATATATCGATATCGATATAACAATCGTGCTAACAACACTACTCAACACGGCCAAGATACGATAGACTTTCGTTCCGTATCAAAATGGTGTTACGTAATTGCTCGAATTAATATTTGAATATTTATTCTAATTTTAGATCATAAACTTAGTAGATTCTCCTTGAAGTAGTGATTTTATAAATCGTATTAGTAATGTCTCTCAAACTCAATGTTACAATTGTTACATTTGAATAACCCGTTTTTTCAGTCAGTATTTTCGTCTTTCCAGATTACTCATTCTATATACTCATAAAAATTAGATGTTATACCAGAAAACTTCAATAAACTGTTGTCTACAAAGTTCTTTATACTTTTCTTCATAAACTAAGGTTATTGTTACGAGTGTATTATGGGTTATCATAAACAATAAAGTCAGCTTATGAATAAAACATCGACATACTCTAAGTTATCAAGAAGTGAGAACACTGGGACGTTATTCAATTGAGGGCAGTGTGATGTAGTATAGAAGTCGGCTTTGATAGAATTGCTGCTGCACTAGCAGCTAAGGACTTAATTTATTCCAAGCGATTTTTCATTCAAAATGGTTTTCTTGGAACGAAGTTCCTTAACGCAGCTTGAGGTAGGAGTTGACTGGTAGAAATCATCACGTAAGGAAAAAGCGTTATGCTCCATGCGACTTTCTCTCTCTTTCTCTCTGTCTCTTTCTATTATAATTACGTGTGTGTGTGTGTGTGTGTGTGTGTGTGTGTGCGTTTATTTATTTATTTAATATTTATTTGCAGAAAACACGGTATTAAAAGATGTTACAATACAAATTGAGTCCAAACATGTTTTGCTTAATATTAAAGCATGCATAATTATAGTATCAACATTACAGTTTATGTTCAAGAAATTCTTTAACACTATAAAAACTATTTTCATTCAGCCAGTTATACAATTTAATTTTAAAAAGTCTGTAATTAAGATCTTTAAACGTATTTGGTAATTTATTGAATATACGCACACACATAGCTACACAGTTTTTATTATATTTAGCACAGTGCGAGTACCGCGTAAAGAAATTCGTTCCTGACGGGAGTACACGTTTTATTTTTGTGTTTTTACACACGTTGCCATGGTTACAGAACACAGAAATCCCTAAAAACGGGAAAATTTCACTGAATCTTTTTTTGTTGTGGGGAAGCTTCTGGGCCGCTATTCTATCCTTAATTAATTGCATTGTATTAAGTCGTGATACTTTTATAATAAGGAATAGGTGTTGACCATATCTGTCAGTTCAAATAATATTCTCAATCTAAACTAACGACTGTCAAATATTACTAACTAAAGAAAATAATATTCCAAAAGCCTGATGACCCAATTGTCGGCTAAGTAACTTTCAATTACGCGCAAGTTCAGTCTTACCTACATCCATCCATACTAATACTAATATACTAATAATATTATAAATTCGAAAGTAACTCTGTCTGTCTGTCTGACTGTATGTTACCTTTTCACGCCTAAACCACTGAATTGAGTTACATAAAATTTGGCAAGAAGATAAATGGCATCCAAAGAAAGGACATATGCTACTTTTTGTTTCAAAAAGAATCCTACAGGGGGTGATATAGGGGATGAAAATTTGTATGGGAAACCCAGCATTTCTTGCGTTAGGGATACGAAAATTCAAATTTATGCTTTTGGTACGAAATAAATAATTATATAGTTTAGCGTTTTTGAAAAATCATCCGCTAAGGTGGTAAAATAGGGGATGATTTTAAAAATCACAAATAATCTCCTCTGACCTCTATTTAAGAGATTGAAATTGTAATCATAATTCGTATCTTGACTTTTTAGTTTTTATTTTTAACCGACTTCAAAACAAGGAGGAGGTTCTCATTTCAGTTCTTTTTTTATTTTATTTTTATATTTGTTACCTCAGTACTCCGTAATTTAAAAATCGATTTGGAAAATTATTTTTTTCTTTGAAAGGACAGACTTTCAGATTTGTCTATTTTTTATGAAAATCCAATTCTGATGATAGGATCCATGCAGAATTAGGGAACTCCTTAAATATTATAGGCATAACAACACATAGCGACTTTGGTATTTTCATCAACACGTCAAGCATTTGCATTCAGAAAGTAACATTTGGTGAAGTGAAACTGATGAAGAAGACCACAAATAGCCACGGGAACTCCTCAATGATAAGTATTTCACGGGTGGCCAAAAGATATCTCGATTAAGTTTAAGCGACTACGACGAAGCAAATTTAAATAAATGGTTCTGATGAAAAGGGCATAACATAACGACATAATAATTTATTTCAGAAAAAACATAAAATGTTCACAAAAACAATTTTCCAAGTAAAAATAGAGCATTCCAGAAAGAAGTGAATCGTTGGTGTCCGTACTAATGAAAAAATCATTGTATCACAAACACCTCAATCCTCGTTAGGAGCTCGTGGCTAAGTAATAACAGCCGCACGGGTTGATCCATCAGGTTAAGCTACGCTTGCCGGGGTTGTCCGTGGATGGGTAACCATCTTTACATACCGAGACTCCTCCATGCCTCGGAAAGCACGTTAAGCCGTTGGTCCCAGCTGTCATTCGTAGATCTTTGACAGTCATTACGGGTCGTCAGAAGCCCGTAAGTCTGACAACCAGTCTTACGAAGAGGTATCGTATTACCCACTTACTGGGTTGTGGAAGTCAGATAGGCAGTCGCTCCATGTAAAATACTGATAATTAGCTGCATCTGGTTAGACTGGAAGCCGACCCCAACATAATTGGGAAAAGGCTAGGCAGATTGATTGGTTCTGATGAAAATGATACGATCGAACTGATCTGATAATGAAGCCGGAAGATGGAAACCGGAACTCCGTAATAAAACAATGTATCCTAGCCATGTTTGGGCTTATTGGGATTGTCATGAGATGAACTCTGGCTGTAAATGATTTTAATGGTAATATACTAATTGCGCTACTTGAGTCGTATGTTATGTGTGGTCTTGATTGTCAGAAGACAGATTTCTTCAAAGATCTATCGTCGTGTGGTTGATTAAATAATTTGTTGCTAACTGCGTACAAATCTGACAAAACTACGCCTTCCAAAATTCTGACAAAGTTTTTGTTTGAGGTGGTTGCATATAAATTTGGTCAATTTGGTTTTTCCATTTAGTTTATGTTGGTGATGTTATAATAACTTTCTGTCACTGTTATTTACTTAGCAAGTATATAAGAATGTTGGTGGGGTTGGTACCACAACTAAAAAGTGGAAAATAGAAACTTGTTTATAAAAAAAAAAACAACCAACTTCCAAGAAAAATACTACAAAGTGAAAAATAACTAATTTCGGAAGTCGGTGGCAAAACACGAGAAGACTAAACCAAAGACACCAACCTCGGAAATTAAAGTTATACTTTGTAGTGTTTATTTTGGAAGTCGGTTGTTTTTTTTAAATAAATAAGTTTTTATTAAAATCGGTCCACTCGATCAAAAGTCATTTCTTATTTTTTATTAGAGCGTGACCGGCATAATTTTAACTAAACAAAGTCCTCCCGCCGCGTCTGTCAATCTGAACGCGATAAACTCAAAAACTACTTAACGGATTTTCATCTGGTGTGCACCAATGGACGGAATGATTCATGAGGAAGGTTTAGATGTATAATTCATTAAGGTTTTTTTTTATAAACTGGCTAAAATATAAAGATATTATGATTGTTGCAGATATCGGAAAATATCAAGCCAACTGGGAGCTACTGGGAGCTTTCTGGCGTGCGCTGCGTACACCAATAGAGTATTACGGGACATAGGGTACTTTAATCCCAGTAGTACGTTCCCGTGGGATATTTTCCGACATCCACGCGGGCCAAGCCGCGGGCAAAAGCTAGTACTAAATAATTTGAGCTCAAAGTGACTGGGCTGTGTGACTGGCAGTTGTCACCAAACCAAATAAAGTTAAAAGGATTGGAATCGCTAAGTAAATAATAGGGTTTCCAGAAAATATAAAATTGGGTATGTAAATATTCGTTGAAAGGTCCAATTATCTAAATTGTAAGTGCTACTTTATTCCAGTGCCTTTCTAATAAAATCAAAAGAAAAAATAATCATGTCAACATCAACAGATATCGTGGGATCAAAGTTAAATCAACTTATCTTCAAATCACAACCAGTCAGCAAAAAGTTTAACCCATTGAGGTTAAATACATCATATCATCACGACTGTAATCCCCGAAGGGTTAGACAGAGATGTAGGTACCTTTAGTACACCCACATTTCGCCAGTTATGTTTAAGTCCCATGTAATAGGGCGCGAGCCTATTGCCATCAACCGGGCGCAAATCCTGACACCAGGCTGCTACTGAGAAATCCCAGATATAAAAACCCAATTACACTTTGCCCGACCTAGGAAATCGAACCCAGGACCTTATGCTCAGCAGTAGCGCTTCCGACCAATAGACCAATGAGGCAGTGAGGTTAAATATTTATTACTATTAAAGGATAGATACAAACAACAGTTTCCAGAAAACAAACACAGCTCCAACCTGAGAAATAATATCAATGAATTTAACGTGAACGCTAATATATTCCGCATCATAGGGTGGCACCACAATCGCTAACGATAAGTTTTGATAAACCGATAATATCGTTAACAGTTCAACAAATCGCGTAATTAGCGTGGCACTCGAATCGTTCATTATATGGCGCACCCAACCGTTAATATAAACATGTTGGTTTAACTAACGATAGTTTATCGAATACTGTAATCATACACTTCACGAACAGTGCCATCATCCGTCGTATGGGAATATTCATTTCATTCATTGGGAAGCTTCAGCCCGTGACTTCGTCTGCGTAAAAGTCAAATTGAACCTATCATAAAACATATCCTATCACACTCGGTAATAAGCTTTATGACAGTGAAATAACTTTTGAAATCGGATAGGTAGTTTCGGAGATAACCGCCTATATATAATATCATATATTCACATATTTTA
This sequence comes from Fissipunctia ypsillon, assembly GCA_947568875.1. NCBI lineage: Eukaryota > Metazoa > Arthropoda > Insecta > Lepidoptera > Noctuidae > Fissipunctia > Fissipunctia ypsillon. Next base: position 5,427,372 of record OX387656.1, on the reverse strand, counting down.
CCTCTTTATAATATTAATAAGTATATAAAAGGTCAAACCAAGTTTGCTTTGCATTAAGATTGTACATCATGTCGAGATTCTGTTTTCTATATTAATCCTTGGTAGAGTTAATCCTTCGAAATATCAGGAGCATATTAAATTTTGTCTCAAACATAATATTGTTGGTCCCGTGCATTTATAATTTTAATTAACGATGTGGGATCCATCTCCAAGATTTTCTGTTGGTGCCATATATGTTAGATTAGTACTAAAAAAAATCTTATGCATTTCGTAACCTGCCATTTTAAATGCTCGACTTTTTAGACTATTTCCAAAGTGGGCTGTATGTTGGAAACGCATGTTAAAGTTCATTAATCAAGTCGGACGCGCCATTGGTCTCATTACAGTAATCATATTCACAGAACCGTTAATAAATCGCTCAAATTAATGTAATTACAATTACGCTCATCCGTATTCCAGAATCATCTGACCAACACTCTAGCACATGTTTAATCGTAGAGTAACGGTTGATGCCATTATTTTGGGGCTGTGTTTAGTGCCCATATAAGTGTTGTCTACCACATAAACAATAAGTAAATGTTATGTTATGTTGAACATTTAATCTGTGAAATTACTAGCCACATAAAATTAACTAAGTAGAACTTTTCTGAAGACTGTGAACAGACTATGTATTCACGAATTACCTTACCGACGCCTATGTCTTTGAAATACGTACACAATGAAATATTTACATATTTTAGTAGATTATGTACATACATTCTAGTCTAAATTCTAACCTCCTTACTAATAAACGTTGTATAGCGTCTGTCACACAACGCTTTAACTTCTTCTTTCGAAATTCAAATTACTGACGACCGAAAGAGAGAAATTGGTGTGTAACTATTCACCTGATGTAATACGTTTTTTTTAGTAAAGAGGTTAGTTTATGGTTAAGATTAAAAAAATAAGATAAGAGGTACATATCTATACGATTTAAGTACCAAGTATTGATTGACGATACTTGAATGTAGGGAGTCATCCGGCGTACCCAGGGCACTTAGTTCTTACCGTGATATCAGTCTATTTCTGTCCCACTGCAGAACAGAGGTCTCTTCTCAAAGGCACTTGGGAAGAGATACTGTTTTCACCACGCTTGCTCAAGACGGGATGGTGATTTCAGACTTATATTAACTACTAGCTTCTGCGCGCGACTTCGTCCGCGTGAAATTTCAGCCCCCGACCCACCTCATCGCATCGCATCGCCCGCCCGCACTATCACTTACTTTATTTTCGCATAGCGTTCTTTCTGACATTTTTTTTCGTTTTACTCGGCTCCTAAGTGTTGTAGCGTGATGATATTGACGAGTTACGCGAACATAAAATGTAGGGAGCAGCTGATTTTTTTTTGCGATTTCGGGTTTGGTCCCATAGTAAAAATTGTTCATAATGATGAGTACAATGACCCCTTAAGAGGCTGTGCGTTAATTATGTTACACCTTGTATACGTACATAGTTTGCACTGTAAAGTATACCAAATCAAAATCAGCAAACTACAAATAAAAGCTCCTGCTTCTGCTGAGCATGAAGTCCTAGGTTCGATTCCCGGGTCGGCAAAAGTGTTATTGGGCATCTGGAATTTCTCAGTAGCAGCCTGGAGTCTGGATTTGTGCTCGGTTGATGGTAATAGGCTCGCCCCCTATTACATGGGACTTTTAAACATAACTGGCGAAATGTGCGTGTACTATAGGTGCACCTCTGCCTAACACTTCGGGGAATACAGGCGTGATGTTATGTTATGTGTGTTACAAATAACAGTACACAGCCGTATATATGACACGAGATAAAAAAAGTGTGTAAGTGTCAGCTCCGACGCACGACTGGAGTTTACTCCGTGAAAGTTGCGCAAGGTACGTTGCGCAGAAAAACGTAACGCTTGCGAGTTAACGCTTGTATTAATTTTATTCCTCAAAAAATTTCCATACCGGGGGCCTTATATGAATTTCGATTCGTTTTTGTACAGCAAAAAAAAATTCAGAATTCAAAATATTTTATTTCACATAAGCCTACATGGGAACTTATGAAACGTCAGAAGCTAAGTGCACGGTTCCAATTGGTCGTTTCCTATGGAGAAGAACCGGCAAGAAACTCCACGGTTACTCTTTTAAAAATAATTGGCTTTTACAAAGTTTTCAAATTACAGTGTTATTAAGTATGGGAGGACAGTGTAGACTTGTCAACAAGTACCAGGTGCTTAACAAAATAGAAAATGGTCTACAAATCTACAGTCTATTAAGCCTACAACGTTCTCACATTCACAAAATATAAAATAATCTATTTAAAAGACAAGACTATATAATGTAAAATAATGAAAAGATTATATCATGGAAGCATGTAAAAAAAATTAAGTAATTTGGGAGCAGTTAATGGACATTTACATAAATAGTTATGCTGTTAACGAGGTACCAGAGAAGCCACATGTGCAGAAGGAATTAGCGCCAAACTTTCCTGTCTTCAACGTAATCTTAAATCTTATAATATGCGTTTTTAATAAGGACACGTACAGCGTCATCTGTTTCACTCTTAGCTATAAATAAAATATGTAACTTTATTTTATATTTGCACGCCGAAATTAAAGGCAGAATAAGAGAACAATTCTGTACAGTTTACCAACCTTCTGTACCTTACATACAAACATAAACTCACGCCTTCTTCCCATGGAGGTAGGCAGAAACTACAGAACGCCACCTGCTACGATCCTTACATACTCCTTATATACTTCTGTACCTTATTTAGGCAAATAAATTATTTTGATTTGATTTGATTTAATACCTGTGTCACAGTCCCTTTCTAAAGCCTGATGTGTCAAACACGTCCCGATACCTTATCCGAAAATTAAACCTACGCAACCTCGTTTATATGCGTCACAAGGATCCAAAATCAATATTCGTCAATATGAACTAAAACTTAGCTATAACAAGATTACTTCAGTCAAAATAATCCCTTGTTAGACCCAAATATGTCTGAGCGATATTAGTGACAGGTGACAAGAATAAATTAAGGAAACACTATGCACTTAAAATGATTGAATTATTAATTTATTAATATGGGGAGGATGAGAGTTTGTTTTAACTATAAGCTATTTAAGTTATTCATGAAGTTGGGTGTCAACTTTGTTGATTGTGGGACATTATTAATTCTACAAGGTGGAACAGGAGGATTGACATTCCTTTAAACCACGTAAAGAGAATCATGTTCTTTGCCCGTATACAAAAAATCTATCAAATCCAATCAATACTTTAGCCGCAGGAAATTACTTTTCATTTTCTTATTTTTCAACATGATGTAGATCTGAATCCATAATAATAGGTAAACATTGCCGTTGCCGCGCCCCGCACCCCGCACCGCACCGTTGATCAGTGACTTTTCGTAGATAAAGCGTGTTTACTTTTTATGCAGTTGATTCTGCTATTTACTTTGTTTGAAAACTGCAATTTTTTAACTATCCACTAACTACTAATCTTCGTGTTTTTAAATTATTCCATAGATTAGTACTGTGCTCGTTTTCATTTAATGTCGTACATCCAGAAACACGTTGTATATGATGTCGTATCTACTCGTATTACTAACACACTTATCTACCAACGAGTACGGAGAAAATAATACGAGGCAAATACATATCAATTATCAGTTTTAAAGTCAGTTTGAAATATCCATTGAATAATTGCTATTATGGTAGGATAAAGACTTATTTTTCAGCGCGCATCGCGGACGCGCGCGCTGTGCACGCTCAACGTGGTAGCGGATAAATTGACTTGTTTTCTTGTTCTGTGAACGACATTACTTTGGCGACCTCTAGGGTGTTATGTCATAGTTAAGTTAAAGGAGATCACCCATTCTAGGGGTTGTTTTTTTTTTTGGCGGCCATCAATAATAATTACATATTTCTAAAGTAGGTACACATTTATCATAGAACGAATTATTTTTTACTAAGGCGTCAAAGTCGAGAACAATTTGGGTTTGGATATATAATATATCAGTAAGAATTAGAACGTCCGTGACGGAAAACCAAAGAGAAGGCTTATAGTCATTACGGGTAACGTACTGTGGTGAGAAAATAGAAATTCATTACAGCATTGACGCCATACAAAGAAATGTTTCTACTATTGCCACCATTCAAATAAATTGTAATAATTCATTCCTTTTTTTTGTGGATGGGAAATCATCAAATGACTTCTCCCGCTCTGGGCGGAGCGGGAGGGCGTGTTAGACTTTTACTGACTAAAACCCACCCGTGTTATTTCTGTTGCCTGTGCCGGGGCCACGGTAACTCTTTCGAACATCCCGCAAATAATTCATTCCTGGCCGCCGACTTTTTTTTATCCCAAATCGCCGAACAAAATGGGTGATCTCCTTTAGGTGTTATGTTTGTTTAGTTTATTGTAAACTTAGTTTATAATAGGTAGTAGGTATATTTAATAATTAGAAAGTATGGAGATTTATATTATATGTAGACTTAACTGTCGCATTAGGCCTACTTGTTATAATAAATAAATAAATTGTAAAGCAAAACATAAACGCTTTCAACTGCCCTATTATGAAGCGTCTTCATAAAACCAAAGGCAAAACTAGGCTCACCATGAAATCTTGAGCGATACATTTTCTTTCACCTTTAAGAGCCGCGGTAAACAGACTAGCCTGTTAAAACTTCCTTTAATTTCTTGTAAAGTAAATGACTTTCAAGTATTTTCTAACACTGACTTTCCTGTAGAGCGTATTAGATAAATAATATATTAATTTTCTCTTCAGTAGAGACGACGATAATAACCCATGAATCACCAATCAAAACAATATTAAATTTTATTAGAGCAAGTCAATTTTCACAGCTGTTGCGACCATCAAGTAAATTGGTAACGAAAAGTCGATTCAAACTGAAGACATTCATTAATTTATGCAATGAAAAGACAATGGGTATTTATGAAAACAAACAAGTTAAAATTGAAATTAATTTCCATTTCTGAAATCCACCCTTTGATGCCATCGGTCTTTTTCTTAGCGCATCGATGGCAAATATAGAACGAATAATATTAATATTAATTGCATAATATTTGAAAATTCAAATATTATATTTTTAGCCTAAAACTTAAACTCCGCTGACGCAGTCAAGATTCTGAAGTGCACAGGAGACAGAGGTGCAGCACAAGATGGCCGGTGGGCCATGGTCTGCGGAGAGACGCCGGAATATACACTTGAGAACGAAGGCATCCATAAACCTCCATCTGTGGAGATTCTCTTTGCTACGACGTGGGTTCGACTGTCACCGGTTACAGGTTATTTATGATAACTTACGAAAAGGATATAGATAATATGAATGATCAAAAATAGCTCTATACCTACATTTAATTGACATTTACTGAAATAGCAGCAATGTAGCCGTACGTTTATTTTCACAAAAGTTATCCGTACTATATAGTACCAGGTGTTTGTTTAGAGGCAGAGAACTTTAGATCGAAATAAAAAAATAAAAAAATAGAATAACAATATTTTAATTCAGATACCATGATCCATAGAAAATAACAATATTAACAGATTACAAACATGGAAATTAAAATGGAAATTAAAATTGAAATCAAAATTGAGATTCAAATAAAACACAGAAAAATGTGTTTAATATCCATGAAATTTGTGGCTGGCGCGAAGGCCTAATTTACTTGAAACTTCATTTTTTATTAGTTTAATTTACTGAAAGAAACATTTGACGAACGACTAATTTCCGGCCACCTCGTTCGTGCGATTTTACGCCATTATATTATTTTTACTGGGATATGACAAGTCACATGTCTACGTCGATAAACCAGAAACAATTGAGCACTTGGATACCAACATTCGACGCATTATTGCTAAAATACAGCCTGATTTACTGCGAAGAGTGTGTGAAAATTTGACCTCCAGATTACGCCATATACGCGCCAGCCGAGGGCTAAATGCCCGAAATAATTTTCAAACATTTTAACACTATAAAATTATCTGTCAAGTAAAGCTTAATTGAATGGATATTAAAAACATTTTGCTGTGTCATATTTTAATTTAAAGTTCTCCGCTTCTAAAAAAACACCCTTTGTAAGGTACTGAGTACCGAAATCTCTTTGCCTAATGCATCGTAAGCATTTTAAGCACGTAATCATCAAAATTGGACATGCGACACTTTCGGCCAAGCATTGGAGCGTCTCCATTATTAGGCACGCGAATAAGTCATTACCTTGAGTTATTGCTGGGTTTTGGATCTTCCTATAGGGATGGGACATCGAAGGGCTTTGAAGGCTGTGATTTTTATTGCAATTTGGGATCAAAAGCATCTTGGTAGTGGTTACACTTCTCAATATTTTTGATAGAGCTAAAAGATTAATTCGTTTGTTTATTTTATTTATATTTAATTATGGGTAAATGGGGATATATGAAGCAAGTTAGAGGGATTATCTTTATTTTATTTTTGGCATTTTGACAGAATTGGTTCATTCAAATATAGTGAAAGGCGTCGGGTAGCTACAGATGTTCTCGTGCGTGTTGAGAGGGACTCATTTCCTTATCTTTAATGGCTCACAAAAAAATAATAGCCATATAGCGTACTTCTTACTTTGTCTCATGTTTACTGTCATAGTAAAAGCAATCAAGGCTAATTTAAGGTATTGAATTTTCACTACCACTTAAAAGAATTGTTTTATTTTACAATGTTCTAATAAGATAAAAAAAATAGGTCAAAGCCACTGGACAAGTCATTTTTTGACACGTGACATTTCGCAAAGCTTTGAAGTTTTCGGGTAAATAAGTCGATATGTATTCATAAAGTTTTATTTGATCCGCACGGAACTCCAATTGAAAACAAACATCAATGTTATATTTGTACTAGTTTGTTCTATCTACAGATTTTTTATCGACTGCAGTACCTATAAGATTATATTTTGATTTTGAAAATCAATACAATAATAAGAATAAAGTTCGTTTTTAAATAATAAACATGACAAAGACTAAGTCTGGCTATAAAACAGCACGTCTAAAACAGGAACTGCAAATTGCATTAGTACTTTACGAAACATTATTTTTAAATCTCATTGTAAAGGATACAAAACGTCTAATTTAAATTCTCCGCGACGGAAAGTAACTAAGTATTTTAACAAAGAAATACTTTATTGTTACGCAGCGAAGGCATTTCAAAAGCTTTTGAATACTTCTATTACCGTTAAGAGGGCGTAAAAAGAGATTAATATATTTTTGGAATCGACTTTTGTAATTTAATTTAAACTACAAGTCTAATCTAGATAGAATCTAAATCTATTAACCTTTATATATGTATCCAAGGTGTAACATAAATAGCGCACAACCTCTTAAGGGGTAATTTCACTCATCACTATGAACAACTTTTACTATGGGACCAAAACGTGAAATAGTGAAAAAAATATCAGCTGGTCTCTACATTTTGGCGAGTCATGTGAACATAAATGTAGGGAACAGCTGATTTTTTTCGCGATTTAGGTTTGGTCCCATACTAAAATTTGTTCATAATGAGGAGTGCAATGACCCCTTAAGAGTTGTGCGTTATTTATGTTACTTCTTGTATATAATTATATATTTATAAATTAAAGTCGCTTTACGTGTCTGTCTGTGTGAACGCGTTGTTCTTCTAAACTCCGCAACGGATTTTGATCCGGTTTTCACCAGCATTTAGATAGTTTATTCCGAAAGGTTTATGTCTATTCTATATTAGTTTGAACTTGTATATTAGAAAGAAATCTCGATGTTTTATCGAGTCGTGCAAACCGTGCAAAGCGGGCGGCTCGCTAGTAATATTATAAGTTGGTTATATTATATAGCCCACAACAAATATATATTATCTTGAGTAAACAAGATGATAAAAGACAGAGAAAATACCTAAAGCGATGCTAAAGCCAGGGTTCTACTCCCTTAGCATGAAGTCCGTAGTTTCGGCCGAAGTTACGGGCATATTCTACTCCGTATCACTTACAGACATAAGATTAGTTCGGTTTCCGAACTAAGAATAAATGACAACACGATTTTACAGTTGTTCCTACGCCCGATGTGTTTTTGCCCGTGCGTACATTTTAATTTTACACTCGTTTTGACGGATTAACTACTTTCGGAGTGACCCGCATCTTCGATCACGGACTTAGGGAGTAGACTCCCTGGTGAGAGAATTTGGAAGTGGTAAACGTGATAATCCATTAGGTCAAAGACCACTAGCGAATAGAGATCACAAAAGAATGAGAAGGAGTATCGATCCTCTACATTGAGAGACTAATTTAGAAAGAGGATGATTCTCACACTGATTCACGTTTTTATGGCATTACATATTAGGTATCTAAATTCTATTGAAGAACTTTTGTATAAAGAAAGATTATTTCATCATCACTCACTACTGTTTTTTTTTTGATCTGCAAGGACCTATAATAGCAATTTGAAAATTATCAAGTGGGTGTTAGAGCTTAAACTCGGACATAACCCTAAGCCATATAATATGTCACACTCACGATGCATAAAATTTGCCGTGGGTGTAACAAGACACACGACAAGACTGAATTTTAACCTACGTCTGTTCCATTCAATGTAGCTGCCTTAGCGTAAACAGAAACGTAGTTATGACGAGATGCACGACAATGCATGTCTTGCTTACTATGCGTGAACTGACTCACCACAAATATGGCAATCTAAATATCAATGAAATAGTCAAAGTCCGTTCGTATATTGTTTCCTTGAGTCAACATCATATATCACATTTATAAAGCACAATTGGTTATAACATTTCCCAAGGTACTTGACATTTACCAGAAAAGATGATATTGTTTGAAGCATACTGTTACAAATCATGTTACCAGATAAACAACGTAATATGCTTTATCTCATTCCATGTGTATTATTTATTTTTCATAAGTAGGTATTGTCATGACACAAATGTACAAATTTATTCTCTTGTGTTTCCTACACGTTTGTGATGAAGAATTCATATCAATGTTATCTTCACTTGTTTTTCAGCACGCCCATATTAACTACTAGTCTTTTAAAAATTGATGTAGTTAATAAAGATAATGTCCTACATGTAACCTTTGGGGAAATCATCTTCAATAATATTATCGATTGCTGACAATAGAATTCGTTTGGAGTGTGACGGAAATGTTTTGGATGAAACTTCCCGGAAAAATAATAGATTTATGTTCGTAAAAATACATATTATGTTATGTGTAGGATCATTTATGAGAATAAATGAATGATGGTATATAAATACCGTGAATTAAAAATGAAGGACTTTGGAGCAGCGGAGTCTATTTTTATTTAAGACAATCCTTGCTATATATATCTATAGTAATATTAAAGCTGAATGTTTGTTTGAACGTGCTAACCTCTGGAACTACCAGTCGGATTAGAAAAAATATTTTTGCATTTAATAGCTTAATTCTTAAGGAAGGTTATAGGCTTAGCATTAAGTTACGACACTTAGGAGCCGAGCAAAAAGAAAAAAGTCAGAAAGAACGCTAAGCGAAAACGAAGTAATAGCGCGGGCAGGCGATGCGATGCGACGCAGTGGGTCGGGGGCTGAAATTTCACGCGGACGAAGTCGAGGGTAGAAGCTAGTAAAAATAAAATATACTCACATAATCCACATATTGTTCCATATTTGTAACATCTATAATGTTCCAAATATGGCACATAATGGTTTTAGGCAAGAACTTTTTCAGTAACAGCTTTATTTTTCTGAGATCATGCGAGTTCAATTGAGAATATTTTACATTTAATATTTTTATTCCTTTTGTTCTTCGTAAGTAAAAGCCTTGATGTAGTTTCAGATGTGTTACAAATTCTTTGATTAAGTACCTACTTAATATCATTAATAAATGTATAAATAAATAAGTTACTCGCTTGACTAGTGACTGCCTCGTAGGTCTAGTGATCGCAAGCGTTACTGCTGAGCATGAGGTCCTGGGTTCGTTTCCCGGGTCGGGGAAAGTGTTATTGGAATTTCTCAGTAACAGCCCAGAGTCTGGATCTGTGCCCGGTTGATGGCAATAGGGCCGCCCCCTTTTACGTGGGACTTACACCGCTGCCCTAACCCTTTGGGGAATACAGGCGTGATGTTATTTAAGCAAGTTTATTTTACGTTAACCAAACAAATGCAAACAATTTTAACAAAACCTAATAACAAAACTAATCCAGTCAAGTTTGGTGCAAACTAGAGCAAGTTCTATGGCCATGTTAACAAGGCTGTCTCCTACAAAGACGTTTTACATTAACTTCAAACATAGTACTGGTAAACTTCTGTAATTGTGTGCTCTCAGTGGGAAGTAATAAGGAACCTGCCAGTATGCAGTAACTTTGTCAGCGATGTTGGTCAAGTCACTAACTTACTGCTTTTGTGACCATATCCTCTGGACACCTTGCTAACCGTGTTAGGATCTGTAAAGAACAGACCGGCTGTTTGTCAACCGGTATTTGCATGTATACCTAAATAAGTCCTCTTCCTTCAAACTTTTCTTTTGCTGTGCCCGACAGGGTCCACGATTGTTTCAGCAAATATTTACTTACCACCTAATCATATACATTGTGGAATGCAATAAATGATTGAGTATTGAGTATTGAACCTATAGGTTGCAATTTTAGACAGTAGGTATACATGATCAGACACATGCCAGTTATGCGACTTGCCAAAGACTTCTGGGATATTAAAATGTTTCTTACAATAAAATCTACAGCATGAATCAGCAGTAAAAACTTAAAATTCATTTAAAAAATAATAATGACAGAATTAATTATGGAAGGAACCTACTTTAAATAGGAAGTCCATTTTCTCCTTTGCCATAACAGGACAATTTAAAATGGAAATTAAATGTTTAATAAGCTAAAGATAAACAATTACATTCTAACCTCAGGCCTCACAGAATACCTACTAATGTGTCGTCACGTTTACACAATGGGTCAAGTTTCTTTTAGGATTCATGAATTATTTCCCTAAAAAATACATTGCAAAAAGCAAAAAGTCAAACAGAATTCACACTTTTCATGAATCTATTAGTCTAGCGTAGGCGAACGACAATTTAGCCACAAAGGTTGGGGCTTATAACGCCTCATCGGACCTAGGTAATAATTTTCCCCTGACATCGTGTCCAATCTTGTCCCCAATTGCATCCCCGTGCAATGACACGCCCTTTCCGTTCACAAAATAACCACAGAATACACGCAACAAAGGGAAATTGCTCAATGACCAAATTGATTTTGCGGTCCAAATTACTTTTCTGTCAAAGGAGTAAGATTGAATTTTGACTGTCTTGGGTCCAGATTCGGGTTGGTTGAAAGCGATACTGATGGATGTTAGGTTAATTGTTGTAATTGATAGGCATTTAAAAAGACTTCTTAAATAGACATTTGGGGCGTATTTATTGTCACGTCAAGTTTGTGTTTACTAATGCTTGGCTCTTTCCTTCCTCAAAAACAAATTGTTTTGCTTCAAAGCGTAATCTAACAGTGGGTACTTGTAATGCCAAACTTTGTTTGACTAGACCCTTCACTAATTTATTTACTAATGAAAAGGTTTAATTTGCAACCGATCCTTTATTAATAATAAGGAGTGAATTTGATAATAGACTCGAAATATAACAGAACAATGATGCTAAAACTATCAACAACGGTGAAGTTCCAACAATGAGGAAGTTGAAAGTTGAGCTGAGTTGATTTGTTGTTGAGACTAGATTTGTTAGAAATAAAGAGTCCTACTACTATTTACATAAGAAACTGAAGACTGAATTTGATTTGAGAAATCAAAGAAATAATTAAAACAAAACCCTTCAATGCTTTCATTTAATTGTACCTACTTATGACTGTGTTGATATAAATTTAAAGACATAAAGCAGACAAATGAGGTCGATATCTGCGTGGGTTAACAAGAACTTTCCGATACGTGGCATTGAGATGTTATCAACTTTAAAAATCTCTCCACTGATGACAAAATGTGATAGCACACATTCTCTTCCAATAATAATATGTTGAATATATTGAAAATGCCAGTCTGCAATGGCGCAGTTTTATATTAAAATGAATAAAAATATTACAAGACGATAAAAGTAAGGACGCCAGTCAAACAACATTTAGCAGTCGGATATTAATATCAGGAATTTAATGAGATATTTTTCGTAACACCCATTTGATTCAAACTAAAATTTAAATTAAGATACATAGTTCCAAGAAGATAAATAATAATGCCTCTCACAGTGAATTTTAACACGTGGACGAAATCTCAGCGTTCGTCTGTGCCATTGTGGAGCAAAAATTATCAATTAAAAATAAAACAGTGTCACTATAATGCGTTAGATGTATGACTTTTTTTTTACTTGTGTTAACCAAGTGTACAAACACGCTGTTTATGTGTGCGAGAAGACGAGTAGCAACAGCACATAACACAACATCCACACGCACACACACACTTCCGACTTCGCCTTTATCCCGGACGGTACCGAGAGCTCCCGCGCTTACACACATATTCACAGCGTTTGTACACTTGGTAACCACATGTAAAGCGCGTATTGCTCCGTGAAATCAAAATACTGTTTAAAGAGCAGAATGTGATATCAGTGTCAGTTTCACGTACAAATTAATTGGTATAGTCAAAAGTGGGCATTGTTTTCTCATCTTTTTTATCGGTTCTTCTTACGAGTGTTTCTTATATTAAATCTTTTTTCCAGACCCACAATAGTTCCAGAGTTAGTAGCATCATGAGCAAACATAATTTATTCAATTCTCTTTCGGTGCTAATTTTGAATATTACCTAAACGAACTTTCTAATATACATTAATTAATGACAGCGATAAACTTTTAAGCTATACAATGATGGATTTAAGTTACGTATACAGGGTGTCTGAGAAAGGTGTAGAAAAATTAAGGGTGTGGTACCAAATGTTTAGGACGACTGATATTTTTTTCTTGATTACGATGTTGGTCCCCGGGAGAAAGTTGTTCAGATTAATAGTCTGTAGTACACCCTTAATTTTCGCTACACCTTTCTCAGACAGCCTGTATATAATAAATGGGAGTTAATGAGTTTTTCCAAGGGATTAAACAAGAATAAACTTACAGTTGTAAGGCAGTGACTTTATCCTGAAAGTTTGTTCGGAAACTTTTTCGATTTCACTCTCGTCCCATCAATATAGCGACCGTTCAAAGTGAAGTTAAACTAAGTTAAACTTATTTTGTTTAAAGTCAATTGAAGATTTATGAGTCCATAAAAGCTTACGTTTTACTGTGTTTTACTTTTACTGCAAACTACTTAAAAGATTTCTTAGAGTTCATTCAAATCTAAATCTCTTATACAATTCTGACAAACTTTACACCTTTACTATGAACATGGTGGAGATTCGGTTAAACATATTATTTTACTAGATAGATATTAAATCAATGGACATTATTGTTACCTGTTTACATCCTTTTAAAAGCCAAGTCTGCTGGTGCCATCTCCAAGTAACGTTGAAAATTAAAGCTCTCGGATGGAACTTCCATCAGGACCAGTCCACCTATTATCATCATCTACTCCTTCATCTACTTTCCTAACCATCTCAAGTATAAAGCGAAGAGCAGCATCAATATCAAGATAATTATCATCCTGATGATTTTCATTTAAAATATTCCCCTATTCCACTCGATACCCAAAATGTTCTTCAAAGAAGGAGATAACTAACCTTGGTCTAGCAGCCTGAGTGTAGTAGCGGTCCAGTTCTTGAAGCATGCGAAGAGCATCGGCCATGTCGTGAGGTCCTTCCTCCCTGGCCTCAGCCAGGCAGACGATAGCCAGGACCACGACGACGGCGATAGCAATGTTCTTGTTCAGCATTTTGGTATCTAAGTACAATAAAGGAATTTTAGAAAGAAAAGTTATTTAAATAACTTTCTCGTTGATCTAGCCTGAGTCTGCTAATCGGATTTGTTCTCGAGTCCCCCGGATTAGACAAATCGTCATTTGATTTTTCCAATAGGTAAGTGCTTCTACCGGGATCTGCTGATCTTAGTAGCAGCCCGGAAAGGTTTGTCTAGGTTTGTGCCCGGTTTAGGGTAATAGACAGTTACGTGTTCCGTGTTTACAATATAAGTACAATTTATTTATCTGGCGAAATATGTATGTACCTACTATTCACCTATATTTGATGTTCACCTATATTTCATATGTGATGTTGTATAATCAGGTCCCTTTGTAAACTTACGATAACTTCGCTCAAGCTAAAATGAGATTGGCCTTCAAATGTAAAACATTACTTTGAAAAACACCAATAATGTAATTTACAATTTACCAACTTTTAGCCAAGCTCCTTCCTCATCATAGAAAATCGAATTTATGATCAAGGTCTGTATCTAAATTTTACCAGGCCTTGGTCCCAACTGACTTGCCTAATCAGAAACAAGAACGAGAAAGTTTAACCATATTAGGTATATTTTATACGAAGTATAATTTTCAATATGTTAATATCTTCGCATGAACAGCAACAAAGTTTAAAAAGTTTTTATGATTAAATGTAACAAATTGGTAGAGTAGAAAATGATTATACATAAGTACAAAGTACTTCCCAGATCATCAAATGAAACTTAAAAGACATTCATTATCTTTGTGAAAGAACACAACACTGTTAATATAGAGCTCTTATTGAATGTTCATAAACAAGAGGGTTCCAAGTCAAAAGTAATATAAAATCTCCACGCGAGCAATATAATATTGCATAAAAAACCCTAACACAGAGGAAGGAATCTCATCTAGTTCGTTTTCCACCGGGATAGGCAAAGGACAGAGAGTTATTTTGACAAATCTTTATTGGGGCCAGAATCCCATGAGAAAGTTTTGACTATAAATTTATTATTGTCCTTTCAAGTTTTCAAATGATATGAGCGTATATTTCACATTAGACTTTCGGAATATAGTCTCGGGAGGTGAAGTGTCAGACAAATCAGAATAAATATTTTAATATGTCATTTATTTTGGGAGTTTCTGAATCAGTATTGTATATACAGGCATTGAATTTATTTCTGGGACCACAGTTCTAACTGTATTCTAATATTTCTTGCGCGAATCTATATTTATGATGACGAAGTGAATTTACTAAGTAAGTACTTAACAGGAGACATAATTATGGATGTTTACTTTTTAAATACTTATTTAGAAAGTTAGGCTAAGCAAAAAAATGTTGGCAATATATCTTCTTTAGAAGCATCTTAGGAAAAGGGTCAAAATTGAGGTTGTAATGCTCTTAAGGCCCATCGGTGCAAATAAAGAATTAAACGTAATTTTTATGTACCAGAAATGGATAACATAAGGATGGTGCAACCGATTAGACATTGTGAAGTTGAAGAATGTATCTATAAAAATAAAGCAGGAAGTAAATGCACAATAATTAAGGCACAATTCCACCAGTAATGCTGTGTTACAGACCTCTAAAAAGAGATTCAAATTTTAAATTTCTGGGTCATTGGGTCTCAGAAGATTTGAAAGATAACGCTGATGTTGAGCGGGAGCGCAGGTAGCTCGCTGGCCCACAGGTTTGCACGTTGTACAGCTCAGGTTAAGGTGACGCTTTTCAAAGCCTACTGCCAATCCTATTACACGTGTAGCCTGTGGGTGAACTTTACGCAAAGGGCATATAGTGGCCTGCGCACACAGTATAACAACACGTTCCGGTTGGTGGTGGGGCTGCTGCGTCTTTGTAGCGCGTCCGGCATGTTTGCCGAAGCGGACGTTGAATAGTTTTTCGGCCATCATGCGCAAGAGACGCGTTCGCGACAGCCCCAACACCATTCTTAGAACGTTGGCTGATAGGTAGGACTCACCGATCTTGGGGCGGTGGATACGACTGCAGGCAGTCAATTAGGCATTCTCCAGGACCGGGAGCGTGCCTTACGCAGCTTAGATTTAATGTCACTAACACTAGTTTTATAAGTTTACATTGTTACTAACAAATGTGGAAGTGATATACTGAATTAAACGTTTATTACTATAATCATGAGATTTATGTAATTGATGTTGGTCTGATATACCTAACATAAGTGTTTATAACGATTTTAAAAGCTACTACTACACTTCTGACGAAGAATAATTGGCTACAGTAAAAGTAAAAGTTTACACACAGAAAAAGTTCATTTAGGTACAGCCGAACCAAATATTTAGTTTACATTTTGCCGTGTGTACCTATCATAGAAAATGGAGAGAAATAAAAGACGCAAGTTTTTACATCATTCGTAAGTAGACTACTATTGGACTACAAGTTTCAGGTCCCGATTGTCCTTATTATGGTTAATTTTGATATTTGAATTTCTATCATCAAAATCAATCCGTTCTTCAAATATTACTATTAAATTAAATGTCAGTCCAGAAAATCTAAAAGTGCATTCTTAATTTTTAAAGTAAGCAATACTTTATACATCGACAAGAATATTTGCCATCTACCAAGCTTTCATTTCAAGGGGCACTAAAATATTCAATTACCCCGGCTGAGGGGCTTACGCAATATTTGTGCGGTTAAAAATGGAAAAAGAATATTAGATTACCCTCGTATTTGTATTTTTCAGTCTTGGTAGAAATATAAGAGATACCCAATCTCCAATCGCAATCTACCAACGACGATGATAATGTTTTTTGCAGTTTTGTGAAATTGCTACTGACAGTGATAAAATAATAGGTTAATAAGGGCTGATTTTAACCAAAGTTAATATCTTTTAACTGCGGAATAAAATTGACGTCTGACAGTTTTTGTATGGACAATCTGTCAAAAATTTATTCTCTAGATTAGACTTATACTAGGTACAAAAGTATGGTCGAATTCGCCTTAAATATCCAAGTGTGTATTTGTCAAAAAAGTGACTGAGTATAATTAATGTTATTTCATGTAAATGTAACGTGATTTAATTTTTTATGTTTTTTTTTAAAGCCCAGTGCTAACGGCCCCGACTTACAAGTTTGTAGGTCTTGGGTTCGAACCCAGACAGGTGCTTTACTTTGTGTAAATAATTTCATCGCCACTACTCTCGAAACGGTGAAGGAAAACATCGTAAGGAAACCGGCATGTGTCCTAGAACCAAAAATTCGAAGACTGGGCCGCGTGGTAGATTGCAGTTCACTTCCTCTCGAAGTGAGGAGTCCTGCGTCCCAGCAGCGGGAATATTATAGGCTGATTACCTATGCATGTAATTTTGTAAAGTTATTTTATATTTTATGTTTTTTTGTGTGAATATACCGCAATTTCTTTCTTTCTAATTGTGATAGATAGAAAAAAAATCTGAAGCCCAACTATCAAATCAAAACAAATATTTATTTTTTGGCAACTAGGTCCAATTGTTAGTAACATTGTTCTTACAAACTATTGTTAGTAAACAAATACAGAAACCAAAATAAAAAGAAAATCGCAAGGTTAGCTGTGGGGTCTTCTGACCAGCACCTCCACAGCGTGCGACAACCAAGGTGCGTCATACTTGTCTATCAACATACCTAAGATATGACAATGACAATGTTGGTGTCCGCTTCCAGTTTAACGGAATGCAGCAGGAGCTAGACCACCACCTCTTATAGCAGTATTTTTGTAATCTTACTTTAGTGTGGGAAAGAAATGGAGCTAGACGTCCTGTATAGCTTCATCTCTTTCTCACACTGAAATAACATTAAAATAATACTGTTTTAAGAGGTGGTGGTTGGCCCCCTGAATATATATCCTCACCATAGAAGTGCCTTATAATTTGATCCAACGTAAAAACGGCAGATTTTTAAAAACAAAAAGCTTTTAACGTAAACAAAAGATCATCTCTAACTTTTATGAACTTCGGGAAAAAATCAACAAAGTGTATTAATAATGTTATTTTTCTAGTAATAATTTGAAGATCGTATTAACCAAAATTTTCATAAGCCGAAAAGTTCTATAATCAAGTTAATATATGTATAGAAAGTTGCTTGGAAAAATATGAACGGCTCTTCACATAATAAAACTTTTTTACAACAAAAAAAACAACAGACTTCCAAAAAAAAAACACTACAAAGTGAAAAATAACTTTAATCGAAAGTCAGACACTGACTTCCAAAATTAAAGTTGTTTTTCAATTTGTAGTGTTTCTTTTTGGAAGTAGTTTGTTTTTTTTTTTTTTTGAAAAAATAGTTGTGGGGTAGGTCCCCACATAAATTCGAATACCACTACCTGCTATTCAAATTACAGTGTCAGAGAGTTATTATAACATCATCCGCATAGAATAGATGGGAAAAATATGTATTATCAAGGCTAATTCAAAAACTACCCAAGCAAAGTAAATAAAATTTATAAGGGACCAACTATACTCTGATTTTAATTTGCTAGACTAAAATGACATTACATGACTAAAATGTCAAAATGGCAATAAAAGGTCGGTTGCAGCTGTCATTTTGGCCTAGCAAATTAAAAATCAGAGTTTTATAACCCTTACAAACAAAAAAAGAATTTTCCAAATAAGTCCAGCCGTCTTAGAATAATCGGGGAACATAAAAATAAAAAAATTCCGACGAACTGAGAACCTTCTCCTTTTTGAAGTACGTTAAAAAGTGACTTAATGGTTTTCTTTAATACAATAAACAATGGTGTACTTAATTACTTGCACACATAATGTTGATCTTTTACTCCTTGACGAGCTCAGCAAAATTAAAATGAGCTCCGAAATAGTATCTCGACTTTTGGACGCCAAAATGTGCAAGGCAAGTCGGTTGACTATAGCTGCCAGTTTGATAAAGTACCTAGATAGGTCTGCAGACCATGGATTAACTGGCAGCTGAATACCAGTAATTTACATGGAGCGACAACCTATCTGACCTCCACAAAACAGTAACAGCTGCCAGTTGCCTCTCAGCTACATCTCCATAAGAATGTCATCTCGGTCTGTTTGCCTTCTTGATTGTCATAGTGCTCGGGTGCTTATGCAAACAGAATAACACGTGAGGGTCTCAATTTTGGGTCAATAATTTTAAATGATTCCGTCCTCTCGGAAAAGCGTCACTGTTGGCCGGGGGCAAATTGTACCTTTTTGGAAAACCTCGTTCACACTATGGCACCACTGCGAATTCATGTGCCTGAGTGTAGACAAGGCTTTGAATATACAATACGAGATTCGTATTAGTAAAACATTAAAGACGTAGTTAAGTCAAATGTATGTAGGTATTTATTTTGTTATTTAATTTAGTACCTACCCATTGTAAATAGTGCTAATAACACTTTATCACTAGATCACTGTATATTATATTTGATTTAAAAAATAAACTATTGCTTTTAGTTTAATAAAATATACAAAACTTGAATGATATTAGTAGAGTTTTATATTCAAGAAAATTATTATTAAAATTACTGTGTAATTGTGTTTGTGTTCTTCTTTTTTGCGTCATGTTTACCGCAAATAATCGTATTTTCTTCCTTTCTTTCTTTACTTCAGTAGGTATAATACCCACTTAATATTTTTCCTTTTTTTCTCTTACGAGGCAAAAGGAGTATGTAAGGATCGTAGCAGGTGGCGTTCTGTAGTTTCTGCCTACCCCCATGGGAAGAAGGCGTGAGTTTATGTATGTATGTACATATGTGTTAATACTTTTTTTTTCTTCGGCACATTTCTATAGGAACACGACATTTATAAATTATTATGAGTAAGTAGGTGTAACATTACAAAATGGCGATACCATGTATATGACGTAACAACATCTATAGCAATATAAAACATTTGATACCTACGCATTTTCGACGAAGTCTAGAACTGTAATCTACTCATTTACTTTATACATTATAATGTATAATATACAATATGTGTATTATTTATTAGTACAAAAATATATTTAGGTACTAACATACACATACATAAACTCACGCTTTCTTTCCATGGCGGGGATTTAGGTAGGTACTAAAAAAAATCTAATATTATTTATTTATTTGCATCATCATCTGCCTAGCCTTTTCCCAACTATGTTGGGGTCGGCTTCCAGTCTAACCGGATGCAGCTGAATACCAGTATTTTACATGGAGCGACTGCCTATCTGACCTCCACAACCCAGTAACTGGGTAATACGATACCCCTTGGTAAGACTGGTTGTCAGACTTTCGGGCTTCTGACGACCCGTAACGACTGTCAAAGATCCATGAATGACAGCCGGGACCAACGGCTTAACGTGCTTTCCGAGGCACGGAGGAGTCTTGGTATGTAAAGATGGTCACCCATCCACGAACCAACCCCGGCAAGCGTAGCTTAACCTGATGGATCGACCCGTGCGGCTGTTATTACTTAGCCATGAGCTCCTCTCCTCTCTATTTATTTATTTGCATAAACAGAAATAAAACAGCAGCCTATTTTCTATCTTCCAATCGTCTTCAGCAAGTTTCCAATTAAGTAATGGCATAATCAACTAAAGCCATCCCTGTGGTCAGTCTATCAAAATTTCACTAAGTACCTACGTCACTTCTAATGTTTAAAATTGTTACCGGATGACTACAAAAGGTCCTCAGTTTGTCTCGGATAAAAGGAAAAGCCTTTACGATGATAAGTAAGGCTCCGCCTTCGCCGCCGAGGCCCGCCGTGACGTCTCCGTTCATCCCCGCCCCGATCTTTGCTCGAGCCAGCCCGCGCCGCTGAGCCTGTAGCTTTAAATTCGTTCAAAATAATATCAAACTGATCCAGCCTGTCCTATAGGTACTGTCCTCCCCTAGCGATGCCCTAAGCCGAGGTCCGTACCCCATAGGGCATGCCCTTAGTGAGTGGTCGCTTAGCTATAAAGTTTGATGCCCTGGCTAGAGGAACAGACAGGAAAGTCCGGTTAAGAGCTGACAGCCTCCATTGAAAAAAAAATACAACCAAATTGAGAATCTCCTCCTTTTTTGAAGTCAGGGTGACCAGCGAGATTGTTGTTGATTAGGTAGGGTTAGAGATTTAGTTTCCGCAGTTTATCCTTCAGATGGACCATTGTGCGAGGATCATGGCGGCCGTAAAAACGATTATAAGTAAGGAATATCGTACTAGCTTTTGCCCGCGGCTTCAGCCGCGTGGAGGTCCGAAAATGACATGATTTCGAATAAAATCCCACGGAATGAAAAGTATCATAGTTATGTAGTAATTAATGAGTTATCTATGTGCCAAGTTTCATCCAAATCCATTCAACAGTATTATGTGACTGAAACTCAAATTCAAAATATTTTAAGTCACACAAACCTACATGAGAAGACATCAGAAGCTAGACTGCAATTGGTCATTTCCTATGGAAAAGAGCCAGCAAGGAACTCGACGGTTTCTCCTTTAAAAATAATTCGATTTTACGATGCTTTTAATTTACAGTGTTAATAGGTATGAGAAGACAGAGTAAGCAGGCCTGTGACGTTTGGATGTTAAGTTGATTGAGTAACAAACACCCGAACATCTTCTCAAATTTTCACAGTAGGTAGTAGGATTGTCATATTGCAAAAATGTTATTAACATCGTCATTCCAGGAAACGTTGTATTATACTTCAGGAGGAAGCAAAAGTAAGTATTTATAAAGTTAACGTTTAATACCCTTATTTAATTTTGAATTCTTTGTAAACAGGATTAAGGACATTGTGCGCTATGTTTGAGTTGAAGCTTCGGCCAGTTTGAGTTGTGGATATATCCCTATCAACGAGATATCGGCTGACAAGTTTTTCACTTTTTCCAATGACAAAAGCTCATAATTTAAAATTGGCGGAGGACTTATTGGGTAAAAGTTTTTTAATCATTGTCGTCATGTTCAAAAATGTGTGTGGAGGTTTTTTATATAAAAAATAGAAGTAGATTGTGACGTAAAAGTATTATAATATTGTTAAGACTATGGAGGTACTTTATGTATCTGTACGAATAAAATCTTTTATGCACCTGTAATGCTTTTCCCACTCATAAATTCTGCAGAACCGGTATTGTCTAGCTCGCTCAATGCTAGCAGAAATTAAACTAAAATTAGCATGTTCAAAATGTCAAGAGTATGTATTTTGTATTAGAAATTTTTATATTTGCATACAAATTTTAGAAATGAAAAGAAAATTATAAATTACTCCTACACATAATTTTAAAGCTAATGAATTTTATTAATATGTCACTTGCAAACTATGCATTACATTGCATGTACCCAGTTTTCGTATTTAAATTAAATGAAAGGTTATTAAATATTTTAAATTAGTTATTTTAGAATGTAGTTGCTCTTTGTACGAAAATGACCCGCCACCACTGGTAGCGGTGGCGGTGAGTCTGGTTGTGGGTGATGAAAAGAGAATTCTGTATTTTTTTTAATCTCCAAATTGGGAGTCATGTTAGAAAATCAAGCGTTATGTAGGTACATATTACAAAAGTCTCATAAAAATAATTTATCGTTGTGGACCTTTTGTACTAAAGAAAATATCACTT
Organism: Fissipunctia ypsillon; assembly: GCA_947568875.1. Lineage (NCBI taxonomy): Eukaryota > Metazoa > Arthropoda > Insecta > Lepidoptera > Noctuidae > Fissipunctia > Fissipunctia ypsillon. Next base: position 5,404,971 of record OX387656.1, on the reverse strand, counting down.
AGATATAGTTAAATAAAAATACACATTTTACATAAGTATTAAAAAGAAAACGTTAAGTATTAGAAATAAAGAAAACGTTGACATTTTAAATCAACACCTGGAAATTCCACGTAACGAGAAAGAAAATGGAAGCAAAGAAATGAAATAAGTAGCTATTAAGAATTTGAAGCATAAATAATGTTTGGGACACACTGCCTTCTGTTACAATTTTTAGAAAGAACTTGGAGCACAAAGTACCTAATTATCTTATTGCTATATACAGGGTGTTCGGTAAAGAATGGATAACCTTGAAATAGCATATAATAGACCTTATGGCTGTTCTAAAAAAAAATACTAACTTTTTTTACATTTTTCATCACCACGGCCACAAATTAATGAAATCCATCGGTTATATGTTGTTATAATATAGTACGTTTAATATGCCGCCGACAGAGAGGCAATAAAATAGTGTGACAAGAAATTACACAGTATTTTTTTTTCTAAAAATTCTTATCTTAGGTTCCTACTTACTACTTGGGATAAATATTTTTTGTATTTTTTTTAGAACCGCCATAGGGTATTGCAAGGTTATCCATTAATTACCGGACAGCCTGTATACTAATAATAAAGCTGAAGAATTTGTTTGAACGCGCTAATCTCTGGCACTACCAGTTGGATTTGAATTTTTTTTTTGCATATGATAGCCCAATTCTTGAGATCACGCTATTTAACATCACGCTACAACCCATAGGAGCCGAGCAGAAAGAAAAATGTTAGAAAGAACACTAAGCGAAAACGAAGTAATAGCGCGGGCGGGCAATACAATGCGACGCGGTGTGTCGGGGACCGAAAAATTTCACGCGGATGAAGTCACGGGCAGCAGCTAGTGTTTTACATTCAGATACTGTATAAACTCTAATGTATGCGTAGATATTGTTTTTGACAAAACAGTAAAATGTCTCCTAGAAGATGTGATAAAAAATGAAGATTCCTTAGCCAAAAATATTGATCTTCTGATTAATAAGACAGTACAGATTCCCACGATATCTATAAAAGATACACGGCGTACATCAGATACCATACTTGAAATTAGACACAATACGATCTAATCTTCAACTATTTATTATCCAACTGTGTAAATTACCTTTTCTTCATCCATAATGATGGTGACTAACGTTTTTGGATATAGAATACATATAATCAGCCTATAATGTTCCCACTGCTGGGACACACGCCTCCTCTCAGTGAGAGGGAGTAGGCCGTAATTTATCACGCGGGCCCAGTAAGGGTTGGTAGATGTCACATGTCCTCGAATTTTTGGTTCTAGGACATGCCGGTTTCTTCACGATGTTTTCCTTCACTGTTTTGAGAGTAGTATGGAATAAATTACACAAAGTAAAGCACCTGCACCCTAATTGCGTAACACACTATCAATCAGAATCTGAATGATTTTGAAGCTTATTGCTAATCCATTGCTTCATATGTTCGAAAAATTTGTCTGCTCAACAACGTAAATAACGCAATGAATGTTGTTGAACTGTCAAAATGAAACCGATTCCTACTGTGAGTGTGTTACACAATTACGCCGCTGCTTAGATTCGAAACCACGACCTTCAACTCGGAAATCACGGCCGTTACCTCTGGGCCACCACCACTTTATAGAATACCTACATGACTCTTTCAAAATGCTGCTACCAGTAAAAAATTAAAAAATGCAATTTCTAGATCACCTGTCGCTCCACGCATGGCATAATTATAATAGGGTCAACTAATTCGAGAGCTGCACTGTAACATCGCTTACAAATCTTCTTCTTAAGGTGAAAGCGCCAGGGTAGCCCGCGAAATTCAAATTTTCTCACGTTTTTTGCAATTTGCAGGTCAGAATTAAGTTGTATGTTGATTAAAATATGATTCGCGACCGTGACAAATATGTATGTATGGAATTATAATAATTAAAGTCATCAATACAACTCTCTAAGACCAAGTAATTCTATAGAATGACTGTTTCATGAAATCTTAAGAGTTCAGGATTATACTAACTTAAGGAATTGTATACTGATTGTAATGATTATAATTCTGTAAATACATATTTGTTACGGTCGCGAATCATACTTTAATCAACATACACCCAGACACTGAGCTGCAAATTGCAAAAATCGTAAGAAAATTTGAATTTCGCGGGCTACCTTAGCGCTTCCCCTTAATACAAATCTTAATACATTAATTGTTGGCTGAATGTACACTTTTGTAAACATTTTTTTGATTAAATAAATTAATTATATAAAATAAACTAGAGAGGCTTGTGGCTAAGAAATAACAGCCGCACGGGTCGATCGATCAGGTTAAGCTACGCTTGCCGCGGTTGGTCCGTGGATGGGTTACCATCTTTACATATCAAGACAAAAAAACCAATCTCTTTGCCTCGGAAAGCATGTTAAGCCGTTGGTCCAGGCTGTTATTCGTGTATCTTTGACAATCGTTACGGGTCGTCAGAAGCCCGAAAGTCTGAAAACCAGTCTTACATACCTAGGGGTATCGTATTATCCAGAAACTGGGCTGTGGAGGTCAGATAGGCAGCCGCTCCATGTAAAATACTGGTATTCAGCTGCATCCGGTTTGACTGGAAGCCGACCCCAATATAGTTGAGAAAAGGCTAGGCAGATGATGATGATATAAAATAAATTATATTATATAAATTATATTCATTCACTGACAGACAATGCACAACCTAAACTGTTGTGTTCCTTAAATAACGAAAGTGAGCATTTAGGAAGGTCTTTTGAATATTCGTTCCCAAAAGGTTATTACATAGGTAATTGAATTTTGTATGGAAGTTCGTTAGTAGGTAAAAAACCGATGGGAAATTCCATCGGGCATATGGCTTGTTCCAAAATAACTCTTAATCTAGATTTTACATCGAACTAAGATGCCCTATTAAATAATAAAGTTGAACTATCATTCAAGAAGTTCCATTCATTTTATAATACACCTAACGAAGCAGACAAGATAGGAAAATTTCGCAAAATCTCCTTATTATTTACGCTATGTGCATTCTTCCGGGGAATTTCACTGATGTCCTTCGGGAACGGTACTTATTTTAAATACGTGGTTTGTATTAAGAATTCATAGACTATTTATCATTCTGTGATATAAAATATAAAAAGGGCCAAGTACGAGTCAGAATCGCTCAGTACAATATTTAAAAAAAAAAGTTTCCTGTGTGGAGGTCCCGTTTAACTTTATTTTGTTTTTATTATTTTTTGTATAAAGTCTGTGAAAACTTCCACTGATAAGATACAGCCCGCTGATAGACAGACGGATGGACAGCGAAGCCTTAATAACAGGGTTCCGTTAGACACCCTTCGAGTGCGGAACCCTAAAAAGTTTGGGGAAACAAGGCTTTCTTGTTTCCCGTTTTTATTCGAAACTCATTGAATGAGTATTGTATATTTTTTCTAGGTGTCTTATGATTTTTGTATCACCTTGTAACTGTTCATGCTTTGTTCAACGAAATCTCCAAACGGCTGGTTTACACTTCTCGTGACCCAAGGGCTGGCGTTTACCTTGGCCAGAGGCTAAGCATTGCCATACAACGTGGCAATGCCGCCAGTCTCTTGGGTACATTACCAGTCGACAGCGATGCGGAGGAATTTTTCGACGCCATATTTTATTTTGTTAATAGTTTTAGTTAGGTTAGGTTATAATGTTTTTTAATAGTTTCTTAGTTAATTTAGTGCCTGTATGAATAAATAGAATTTAATAGTACAACATTAATAAAGGAAATAGAAAAATCTTAAAATATTGTCTGCCTCACGGCTGCGGCAATAAGGCCCAGATCAGCATAAATGCCAGACAACTAGTGCCTAGCGCTGGTTTTCAACTGGACCTTATATGTTACGAGGACGTCTTAAAGATGTAAATCAGTTTTATAGTGTGTATAAATATTTAAATAAAAAATAGATAGATATATGTAGCAAATAATAATAAACTCAATTAGATATTTGTTTGTTTGTTTGCGTGTGTGGTATATTGCCTGCAGCTTTCTCTTTCCAATGTTGAGTTTAATAAACCGTTTTGTGTGTATTAAATAATGAAAGGCTTAGATCACCGTTAATTTAGAAACTTTAGAATTTCTCCATCGAATTAAACATCCTTTCATCTGTTGAGCCACTTGAAACGGGTCGAATATTAATGAAATTATAAATTGTCACAGGTAAAGGTTTAAAGATTCGCCAAGATAAACGTACAAAGCTTTACGGATGATAATTTCTTGCTCATTTTAATATATTCATCCAAACAAAACCTCGTTATCATATTGTAAAGTTTAGTGTCAAATTGATGGGATCATCTCATCTTAAGATGAATCTGATAATTTGGGTGCGAAACTTTAGAAATTCATCAATATTAGGTAGGCAATAATATCTACTATATTAATATATAATCAATATTATAAAAGACAGTTTTCACTTTCTCCATTTTTAAATTATACCAAAGCAGATCTGTCATCATGATACCTACTTAGATAATCTTCTAAAGGACTTTCAATATTATTTATCCTAACAACACTAGGCGAGCCGCTATCACTTCTAGAATCGCTAGAGATCTGTGGTGTTCTTCAGTACACTTTTTTCTTTTGCATTCTGCTCGGCTAGATTGTGGCTCCCTAAGCAATCTTCTTCACTATTATTTTCAACATCCTCAATATTACTGTCATCCTTCGTCCTTTTGGTCTTATTGATGTTTTGGACCAACAGGCAGTATCCGCGGGCAAAAGCTAGCTCTTACCCGCGCATTCCGTCTGCTGGTGGTTAGAAATTATCTCATGAGAACTTTCTACACGGATAAAAAGTATCCTATGTCCTAACCAAGGTCATGATCTATACATGAGCTAATTATTAATCAAAAAAGCATACTGCACAATTAACGAATACATACAAGACAAACAAATATGACAGGCACCATACATTGTAGAATTGACATTCATGCATGAATAGATAAATATTTTATTATTATTATAAAATATGTTTTAATTTAATCTTATCAAATTATAATTATGTTATGACTGATCTCAGTAAAAATAAATGTTATAATTTAGTTAATTAATATTAAGGACATGTTTTAAAATTCTTAATTGCTTAAGTATTAATTGTATTTCAACATTAATTTTATACTTTTTGCTGTGCCCTACAGGGGCCGTGATTGTACCTTAGCTTTAAGCCCTGTGTAAGATCTTCACACATTATGGAATGCAAATAAAGATATGAATATGAATAATTTTAATCGAGAACCGCTAAGGCATGAAAAGAGACCAAACAGACAGATTTACTTTCACATTTATTTTACCTATGGATTATTTTCCCGAAACTTTTTCATACTAAGCCCTACAAATAGTCAGGTAATAAAATATTCACACATTGACCACTTATTTTCCTGAGTGTTTGCATGGTGTTATAAATCATTCATTCATAATACTACAGTAATTGTGTCATCAGTTATCATAATTATCTTATCAATGCAATTTGTGAATCAGCTTATTTTTATCATGCCAGAATTTGTGTAGATTTTCACTTCAATTTGTTACGTTATTTATATAAAGGCTCCTGCAAACAGGCACGACACGCGACGCGAATCGCGTACGACACAAAGGCACCGCTCTTCGCGCGACAGGCGGTGCCTTGTGTCGCGTCGCGTGTATCGCCTGTTTGCAGTAGCCTTAATTCAGAGAAGAGTTAATGTTCTCTTACAACTCTAAACCGTAGTATGCTACATTTTGTATTATGTAAGCCTAATTTAAGAGAGCAGTGGTGGCTCAGTGGTACCGGCCCCGACTTACGAGTTGTAGATTGTGGGCTCGAACCCAGGCAGGCGCTTTACTTTGTGTAAATAATTTTATCACCACTGCTCTCAAAACGGTGAAGAAAAACATCGCGAGGAAACCGGCATATCCTAGAACCAAAAAATCGAAGACATGTGACATCTGTCAACCCGCACTGGGCCCGCGTGGTGGATTACGGCCAACTGCACTTCCTCTCACAGAGAGGAGGCCTGTGTGCCCCAGCAGTGGGAACATTATAGGCTGGTTATATGTATTTTATAGCTAAAAACGTATGCAAACGTATGCTAAGGCTAATTTGCTCATTGCAATATTACTGCTTGAGTTTTGACACATTTTGAGCTTCAAGTTGTCCTGTCTCTTTTAAAAACTGTCGCTAGTTATATGATTCATATATATTTATCTGCAATAAAGTTATATTATCATGAAACCGAAAACCAATTTTTTATCAATTGTTCAAATAACCAATTAATTCGTGGCTAACGATTGGAATTAAATTACATGATTCAATTTTCATCGCAAGCTATCCGATGTTTTAAATATTTGCCGTTTACTTCCGAGATCAATTTCAATATTTTTCGTTGCAATTTTATACACGAAAATGTGAAAAGTTGGCACAACTGTGACTTAATGGCGATCATTAAAATTTTAATTATGAACGGTATCGTATTTCGAAGTTTCGTCAAATAATTCACCAATCACTCTCATTCTGTATTTTGTTACTTCATTTTTTCTCATTTTTTTCTTTTAAGATCAATGACATTTTCCCCTTTTTGACAACATAATTACAAGTAGCTTCTGTCCTACCTGTTTGCAGCAAAAATCCCTTTCCTCATCGTTTTTCCTTAGATTCCTATACGTACATAGTCAAGTACTCAAAACATGACCAACGGCAATAATAACCGCTAGTCTAACTAGGAACTTAGTTTATCTTAATTTTTCGCCGTTGATTTTCTTTTATTTGAGATAGGTTTGCTCTTGACTCTAGTCTAGGTCAGAGGTGACAGAGACAAAGTCGACGATGGAGCGAGCTTACCCAGAAGAGGCCTGTTCACTCTCACTTTGAAGAGATCGGGGTTGTATGCGTTCGGAAACAGACGCAGGTAGAAAGTTCCACTCCTTTGCTGTGCGCATCACAAAAGACATTTGGAAACGCTTAGTGCGAATTGGTGGAATAGCAACTAGGTAGGGATGGTAACCTGCAGTGCGTCTAGATGTCCGATGGTAGAAGGGGGCCGGCGGAATGAGGTCGTGGAGCTCTTGAGCAGGCAACCTTGCTGCTATGAGCCAAGCTCTGATGCTTGGCATCCACCAGTTTTACGTCGCGAATGAGCCTCGTAGCTCTGCGTTCCTGTACTGTTCCTGCGTAAAGGTGGCTGCAATACTCCATACAGGATGGAATTTGCGCTTTGTAAAGGGTTAAATTCACCCTTCACCCTATTTAGGATGACCAGTTTCTGGCAGCAGTTTGGGCTTTGTACTCGATGGTGGCACCTAAGTTGAGACATGATGTCAATCCCATGCCTAGGAGCTCGAACCGGACACCTACAGGAACAGATGTACCTCTAAAAGTAGGAGTTTGATCAAAACGACTCTGTTTAGCGGTAAAAAGACACGCCTGTGTTTTGGTGGCGTTAAAAGAGACCAGATTATCATCACCCCACTGGGAGAAAAGGCTTAAGGTCAAATCTGTCCACTCTACCATGGCCTCTCTCAAGTAATGAACTTTGGCACCGCTGATTTTAGATGAAAAAAGACAAGTAGAAAAAAGAAAGGCCTTCAACGGCTTCGTTCGTCTAATGGTCGCAAGCACTACTACTGAGCATAAGATCCTGGGTTCGATTCTCAGGACCTCATGCTCTATCTGATGAATCAAGAATTTCTCAGTAGCAGCCTGGAGTCAGGATTTGTGCCCGGTTAATGGCAACAGGCTCGCCCCCTATTACATGGGTTTTAAATTTACCTGGCGAAATGTGGGTGTACTACAAATAAACCTCTGCCAAGCCCTTCAAGCCCTTGCCAAGGGAATATAGCCGTGGGTGGTATGTTAAAAAACAAAGGCAATTAAATTGAGCCAACATAAGCTTCGCTTCAAATTACAACGGAACAGCGATTACCAAAGAAAGTTCCATCAACATACGTTCCCCAGTTCAATGGTCAGAAACAGAGGAAAAAATGCCTAAAATTCCGCTTTGACTTCGAAACGATCTAAACAATGCAACTGTTCCGGAAAATTCGAAGAACACTCAATTAGCTCCTGAACTGTTTAGCAATGCGTTTACGAATTAGCGGGTTGCGAATTAGGGATGACATACGTAAGGTATTCAATTAATTTTACAAAACCCAGGGCTGAAGGGGATGGTTATAATGCTCATAATGATAGCAATCTACCGGAAGGTATCTATGCCAATTTTCGAAAGTCGATGTCTATGGATTGACATGTATATTATTATATGAAGTTTTGGTTTCTAAAATGGGTAGGACCCGCAATTTGAGTCTTATTTGTATCTTTGACATTCTTATAAAGGCCATTTCTGGTAAATAAATGCTTGTTTTAATTATTTTTCGAACACCTTCTCTATCAGCATTCATGTCATCATGCGTTTTAACCCACAAACTATTTTCGAAAACCCTATTCAACATCTCATGTTTGTTTATAACTTTATAATTACTTAGATGTTATGATTTCGGTCAACCTATCACTACAAACATGGAATTTGACGGCCGGCTTTCAGAAAAAGTGTTAAAGTAAAATACTAAAATAACTTTAATCTTCTTATAGGTACGAAAAGTCAAGTGTAGCAAAGGCCAAATAAAATAGAACCTTCGTCCAAGTAACAAGGATTGCTTTTTATGCAATAAAAACAAAGTGACTAGTGTACAATACCCTGTCGGTGTCCTATAAAAATAATCTATCATGTTCTCTAAAGCTGCTCGTACACTGGAGTTTTAGTCAGCAATTATTACCCGACAACAATTTTTAGAAGTGCAAGTGGTAGAACAATGTATTACTATTTAATTTAAATTCTTAAAATTACTTCAATAGGGATGATGCCAAAGTAAACAAAAAGAAATCCTATTTAGTCCGTCAGTCAGATAATAAAAAAATATTAGACACGTATTTTTTGCTTTATCATATTAATAAAAAATGAATTAGATAAAACGCATTAAAATTGGGGAGTGGGGGCTCGCTACGTCACAACTACGTATAAAATCTAGCAAGGCGTGCCGTCATGCCACATTTTAACTCAATGTATCGCCTTAATCTTTTGATTACATAAAAAAATAAGAAATATGTATCTAATATTTTTTAATTATCTACCTGACGGACAAAAAAAAATTTAGTCAACATCCCTATTGTCTCGGTAATATTACCAACTTTTAATTATTGCTCTGTCCATATTTATTCTGTACTAGCTGCGACTACGTATTCCTTTGGTACTAAAAGTAAACGGAAACGTGAAGTCGTAGCATATTTACCTACTTACAAAGAAATTAATCATCAGCTGGCAATTGTTTTTAATCGACTTAAAAAAATGGAGGTTCTGTATTCGTTATGTTGTGCTTACTTAATTTATTCCCTAGTTTATGTATGCAGTTGCTCAAAATAGTGTAGTGTATCTCCAGAAACAATTGCTAGATACATTTTGGCGTCTATGTCGTATTGTCATATTGGATGTATTGGATCAATATTGCTCAACATTGGCCAATTTAAGATACAAGTGTAAGGACACCTTAAGACAGACTTGAACTGTCGTTTTGATTGAGTTAGCTGTGGGATGAAATCTATTTTTGTACTTGGTATTATATGATTTGCTAGCGGCTTTTCTGATATTGGATAGTTTTAGGTATCAGCTACCTGAAGGCTTTTGAAAATTCTCGTGGCTGTAACTAAAAATGAAAAGAAAACCCAGTCGCAATCTCATCTCGGCGACAATCATTGCCAAAAACTTGTCAAAAATGTAGGTTTTCAGGTATTTTTGACGGATTGAGACATGAATTAGAATGCGAAAGTTCTTTAAAATATGGGAATTGCCCCTCTGGTTTAATGTTCATTCTTGGTCGGCTTTTTGATAGCATTTTATAATAAATAAATTAATAAATTCATTTATTTTCAGGTAATTAACACCCATTGCCACAAACATTGATATAATATCTATTAATAATTTTTTTATTCAAGTTCGGTCAATCATTATTGACCTCATTATTGATCAAATACTTATGAAAGTATATAACAAAAAATATTGTTTTAAGTATTTGTCCATCTGTCTGTAAAAAAATAAAACGCTAATCACTGGAACTACCAGTCGGATTTCAATTTTTTTTTTTTTTTTGCGTTTGGTAGCTCTCGGTAATTCTCGAGAACGTTGATAGGCTATCATCACGCTACGACTCTTAGAAGCCGAGCAAAAAGAAAAAAGTCAGAAAGAACACTACGCGAAAACGAAGTAATAGAGCGGACAGGCGATACAACGCTGCGGGTCGGGGGACGAGGGAGGTTTACTAAAATGTGGCTGTTATTTTAGTATATTGTGTATCTTACGACTTCCACGCGAACGAAGTCACGGGGGACAGCTAGTAGATAATAAAAGCACTCTTTGATTTTAAAGTTTGAATAAACCCTCTAAGACTAAACCTTTCAATGGTAATAATTATGAATATAAAGCCTTTTAAACCTTAAATGAATAATAACCATCTGTTATTTTCCCATCTAAAAAATAAAATATAATTAAATGAGGTCCCATAAGGTTATCAATTATGATATTAAGGAAGAATGTTCGCTTAATGTGATTGGCAAAGGCCTACTAAAAAATCGTCATAATAAACTTGCTTACTTCTAGATAAGTGTACATTTTCAAAGCGAGACCCAAAGTTCGATTCAAATCTTGAAAATTCCGTTTTAGTCTTAGGATTTTCCGGAAAATCCTATCTTTCTCACCTTTATAACTTTTATCAGGTCCCAATATTACGCTGGATCATAGAACATACTAACAAACCAGAATCAATACTGATACTTTACGCCTCGACAGCTTTTAACCGTTTACAAAACGCAAGTCCAATCCTGCATGGAGAATTGCAGCCACCTTTGGGATGGCTCAGCTATATACCAACTTAGCGCGCTTGACTCGGTGGAACGCAGAGCTAAGAGGCTCATTGGCGAATTACAACTGATGGATGCCAAGCTTCACAGCTTGGCTCATCGCCGCAAGGATGCCTGCTTCTCGGACTTCTACAGATTATACTTCGGTAAGCGTGCTTAAGAACTCCACGACCTCATTCACCGGCCCCCTTCTACCATCAGACATCTTGAAGTGCTGCAAGTTACCATCCCCACCTAGTTGCTATTTCACCAATTCGCACTAAGCGTTTCCAAATGTCTTTGGTGATGCGCACAGCAAAAGAGTGGAACTCTCTACCTGCGTCTGTGTTTCCGAACGCATACAACCCCGATCTCTTCAAAATGAGAGTGAACAGGCTTCTTTTGGGAAAGCTCGCCCCATCGTCGACTTTGTCTCTGTCATCTCTGATCTAGATTAGAGTCAAGAGCATACCCATCTCAAATAATAAAAAAAAACTGCTTTGATCCGAAGAGCCGAATATCAATTTCCAGAAATTGCCAATCATGCTTCTCTTTGTTTTTAACGACAACAAAAAACGGATCAGCTTATAGGTACTGCATTCGTCAAACGTTCAAAATACCTTTTGAACGATGTCGTTCCTAAAAAAAATTTATTGAGCGACTGCAAAACTACTAAACGCTAGAACCTTTACGCTCGACATCGCTTTATTCGTTTTCCATTGATTATAAAAATATACGTCGAACTCGAATTCGAACTGCGAATCGTACGTCGACAAAAACAAACGTTTGTTGGTCCTACCGAAAACAACAAGCAATTGTGTGCTCTGTCGAATGATAGTGAATTTCGTAAGCAAATACGTGTTGAGGGCTCCGAACTTTTTAATTTGATTGTTAAAAGCCGAGTTACTAGCCAATAAATGAGAATCGATATCTGACATTATTTTCGTCCTTTTAACAACACCCTCTTTTTTATAAATATACGGTGCTTATTTTTATATGGACTTGTATTTCGCTACTATCTCACTGTAGATGACAATGGTGCATGCTTGTCTAGGAATAACTTGTGAATATCAAGGGTGAGTTTATTAGAAGGGATACATACACATACACACATACATAAACTCACGCCTTCTTCCCATGGGGGTAGGCAAAAACTACATAACGCCACCTGCTACGATCCTTACATACTCCTTTCGACTCGTTTACGTTCATACATCTGGTCATACATGCATGCCAGTTGCGAGTACTACGCACCTGACCTTACTGAAGAACATCACCAATAAGGTCACTATGAAGAACTTCTACTATGATGACTATTAGAAGGGATCTAGGGGCAAAATCCGAAACTACTTATGAGAAATAGAGAAAATTAGTCGAAGAAGTTATGAGTTTGATTTAGCAGCACTGAGGGATCTGAGGCTAGTCCCTCAGCTTAGTAGCTCATCATTATAGTATCTATCAACATCTTCCCAACTATGTTGGAGTCGGCTTCCAGTCTAACCCGATGCAGCTGAATACCAGTATTTTACATGGAGTGACAGCCTATCTGACCTCCATAACTGTATAACTGGATAACACGATACACATTGGCAAGACTAGTTGTCAGACTTTCGGACTTCTGACGACCCGTAACGACTGTCAAAGATCTATAAATGACAGCCAAGATCAACTGCTTTGATATTTATAGAAAAATCAGATGCCTCTAAACAATAGGTGTGAGATTTTATATGTCGTACAAAGTGAAAGCTGTCAGAAAGAGAATATTTCATTCCCTAAAATTAGATAGTTATAACTATACGTGTATTCCTCCGTGTTAGTTTAATAAATTAAGTATAGTCAAGTACACTGGAAAAAAGTTAAATTATTTACATTTCTTTGAACTGAACGAGACAAAAATTCAATTAATTAATCAAATAAAAGTCTGTTCAGAACAAATAAATAAATGGAATGGTGAAATGAAAAGTAATATTTGTAATTAATATTGATATGTATCTAAGCAATTTGTTAATTGATTCTTTGTACGATTTTTTCCGATCAAATATTACTAATTTATCATTCTCTTACAAAGATAATCCGTGCTTTTAAATCTTTTTTTCCCTGTTATTGGAATATATTTATTTGATATTGATATCAAAGTATAGCTATTAGGAAGATTGTAAACTAATGCAAGAAATGGCTTTTCTTGCTTAGCTAGAAAATAATAATAATGGTTATTTTTTTCCATTAAGCTCCGTGTTCACAAACCATTAATCAACCAATTACATACTTACCTACATTATTTAAGACGACTGTCGCATTTTATCACCTCTCTCGCTCACATGGAACCAATTTTTTAAGAAAAAAGATGTTTTTTTGAAAAATGTAATCAATTGGCGAACTAATAAATAATATTAATGTAATAGCTAATTGTTAAAAACACATTTCTATTGTGTTATATTAAACTCAGCTCAATAAGTATTATGATTTGTTTTTGAGCTGAGTTAAATAAATGGCATAATTTTATGAACGTGAAAGGATGTTGGTACTTATTTGTAATTTTCCTATACCATACGGACTTCAAACCTTAAAGTTTTTTTGGCAAAAGGCAGAAAAGTAAAAATGCATTTGAATTTGATAAGAAACGCCAAAAATGCCTACGTGCTTGTACCTAATTAATTTACAATTAAAATTAACCTTGAAAAAATCCTCTTTTTTATCGAAAAGCACGATATATTTAAATATTCCGAAATAATATCAATGCCGTTAAAATGTTAGCTAAAAAGTTATAATATAGGAAAATGACGAAAGGAAAATGCTTTAACTGTATGCAGAAGACTCCAAAATGACTTATTTTTGTAAGATCGTACTGCATGTTATTAATATCCTGCATTAAAAGTTCACGGTCAGCAGTTTATACAGCTTAGCTTATAAAACTTGATTACAAAGCATTTATAGTTGAAGTGCTGAACTTATGCATTAATAAACTTTTTTCCTTTTACTTCTCTGCAACATTGTAATTTATGGAAATATTCTAGGGAAAAGAAAATGTAAGTTTTTTGTTGGGTTTAATGTAATGTAAGCTTTCAAAAAAAAAAAATTTAACGTAACAAAATATATTTTCGTAACTGTTATTTCCTCAAATTAAGTACAACACTTTTGTTATGTAACTAAGAGAAAAAACCCTAAAAAATGTACGTTTATGTTAAAACCAACGAGTAAGCTTGTCAAAAGGAAACTTTTTTGAGCTGCCTGCAATGTTTTGCTTTACTTTATCTCGTGTGACATATAAATAACATTATACATGATTTTTTTAAAGTAAAAAGGTGCAAAAAAAATGCATTAACCCCTTTTATTAGTCTACATATAAAATTGGTGCTATTAAAAATTATCTTCCAATTTAATATACCCGAAAAAAAAGATTAAGGGGCAATTAAGGCGTAAATGAGTTTTTTTTAAGTCCAGGCAACCTAGACTAGACACACATTAGTTTTTTTATTCATTCCGAATATAAAGAACAATCATTTTTGTAAATTTGAAAAAGTATTAAACGAGTAGGTAGTATATTGGCAATCGGAGTATATTTTCAGCTCCGCACACTTACCTGACACACAGTACAAGTACAAGGTCTAGCCCTACACATTTCCTAGACTTATAAGACTTAACCCAGGACCTAGTTTTCATGAATCTTTTTATGGTATAATCTTTTACAAAAAAAAAATTAAATAAAATTTATTCCTGCACTAAAATGATTAAAAATTATTTTAAAATCCTCTTAAAAGTTTTTAAATAAAAAAACAAAACCCTACTACACGCATAAACAAAAAATTGAATAATCGAAATTTAAAAAACCAAAATCCTAACCAATTTTCCCACTTACCTTAGCTTTTCAGCGTCGAGACGGCGGCAGAAACTTTTCGAACTTCGAAGGGCCGGAGCGCGCCAAAGTGCACCAAGTTAGAAGTGAAATATGAAGTCGCTGGCACCACCATTTATAGGCAGCTGTTGGGCGGGTTGTGGGCGGAGCCACGCACGCGTAAGCAACACTCAGCCAACGCTCTGACGTGTGCCTTCCTAGGAAAATTAAAAAAGAAACTGTCACTAATGGGAATAACTATTTTGTTTTACGAAGTGGAAAAGATAAAAATTGGAATTTACTATTTCAATTACACATACATTACATAAACTCACGCCTTCTTCCCATGGGGGTAGTTCTTTTGCCTCGTTTCTCGTATGTCATTTAATTATTATTGTTGTAATAGCTTGTTACAAAACATAATATACTATTCACAACATTTCCCGAAATTAAAGCATACCACCAAACACGCCAATTAGAATATTATGTTTTAATCATATTAATGTTTACTTATTAAATTAGTTGTACAAATTGTGGGAAAAAATTGTAGTCACATTACAAATCTACGCACGCACACATTTGCACACGTAAAAGGGTCTAGCGTAGTAGGTATTTCGTTCATTTTGGTTTGTTTTGACAGTACAGAGGAAGTGTGACTGTAATTTACGTAGTTTAATTATTTTTGAGATAAAAAATTACTTATATTAAAAATTACCGAAAATCGATTCAATAAACGATTCCGAACAAACTACTTCCATAATGTACATTAATTCAGTTACACATTATATACTACTAATACATATTATAAATGTGAAAGTTTGTATATTTGGCTGTTTGTTGCTCAATCACGCAAAATCGGCTGAACGGATTTAAAAATAATAAAAAACACACACACATTTCACCAGTTGTGTTTCAGTTCCTTTTAATAGGGGGCAAACCTAGTGCCATCAACAGCCTATCGCAGTCCACTGCTGGACATAGGCCTCCCCCAGGCTGCGACACAATACTCTGTCCCCCGCCTTCCGCGTCCAGTCTGTCCCAGCCACCTTTTTAAGGTCGGCGGTCCATCCAGCTGGGGGGCGTCCCATACTACGCTTGCCGATACGCGGTCTTCACTCCAGGACTCGTCTGTTCCACCGAGCATCGGTCCTTCGACAAACATGGCCAGTCCACTGCCACCACAGCTTACTTACTATTTTTTCTGGATAATTTCATTTCTGATTTATCCTTCAAAGAAACTCCGAGCATAGCCCGCTCCATAGCGCATCGAGTGACCTTAAATTTGTGATTAACCCGACTATCAGTGTTCACGTTTCGGCACCGTATGTTACAACGGGCAGGACGCACTGGTTGAAGACATTAGTCTTCCAACATTATGGAATACTTGACGGAGTTTTCCAAACGCAGCCCAACCCAACTAGATTCTCCTGTCGACTTCTTTCTTAAAGTTGTATCTACCGAGCTGGATGACTTGCCCTAGGTAGACATATTCCTTCACAACTTCCAGAAGTGACATTTCGATGTGGACTGGACTCGGCAGGACGTGATAATTGTATATGACTTGTCTTATCCAAATTCATGCCGAGGCCAACCCACCTAGAGGCTCCATTTAGGCTTTGTAGCTTCTGATCTGACTGTTCCAGTGTATCTGCCATTATGACAATGTCATCGGCAAAGCGAAAGTGTGAGATGTATTCACCATTTAAGTTGATTCCCTGTTCAGTCCAGTCTAGCGTCTTAAAGACGTCCAACGCATTAGTGAAAAGTTTCGGGATATCACATCGCCCTGAGACAGGGCCTATCCAACTGCTAAGAGGGGTGAGACCCCTCTGAGCAATTGGATAGGGCTGATTTTCTTGTCCTGGATCTAAACAGTCATCGTGGCAGCGTCATAAAAACATCTCAACACTTCGATATAGCGCCAGTAAATTCGATATCGTTGCAGAGAGGCCAGAACTACCCATATTTCAATGAAGTCGAAGGCTTCATCGTAGTCCACAAATACCATACACAGCGATTGGTTGTACTCTTCGGTCTTCTGCACAATTTGCCGAACAGTATGGATGTGGTCTACGTACTGAAGCCTTTTTGAAAACGACTTGTTTTAGTGGCTGGAATTCGTTAAGTCTCCTGCCGAGACGGTTCGTGACGACCCTCGAGACCAACTTGTATACGTGGCTCAGAAGTGAATTGGGTCTATATTTCTTTAGCAAGGTTTTGTCACTTTTTTTGAAGAATAAAACGACCGCACCTGTGCTCCACGCCTCGGACGTTGTACCCTCTTAGATAACAGAGTTGAAGAGACTCACTAGCTCTCTCAGGACTGGAGCCCCGCTCGCTTTAAGGAGCTCTGTCATTATTCCGTCATCACCTGGTGTCTTGTTGTTCTTTAGCTGCTCGAAAGTCACCTTAATTTCGCACTGGTTGACATCCGGGATGTCCTCCGTGTAGGGGCGCGTTAATTCGGCTCGATGGTCATCTGCACATGTCCCGCTAGTTTCACCGTCCGCGTTGAGTATAAGTGCCCTTAAAAATTCTCAACTTCCTCGAGTATCTCGGACTTCGAAGTCATGATTCTGCCATCCGCAGTTCTTAGTTTCGTCAGATGGGATGAAATGGTTGGGTTTCGTGGGTTGGGATTTGCTGAGCGAACACTATCTTCCCTCAATTTTGCTCAATTGCGACCTTAACACATTCAGTGCCCAGCACCCGACTCCCGGGTCCAACAATAATTCGTTCGTGTGCCCACAACCCAGCTCCCGAGTCGTACATATAGATAGCTATTGTTGACATGTGACCATGCCCAGCACCCGCCTACCGGGTGCAAATCAAAACACGCCAACGAACAAACAACGAATTATTGTTGGACCCGGGAGTCGGGTGCTGGGCACTGAATGTGTTAATGTCACGGGTGTTGGAGCACCAAAGGTCGCGTCGCGTCAGCTTTCTAATTGTTAAGTTTAAGTGCCTCTTATCTGACGAAGACGGCTACCTGCTTTCCCTCATAAGTACGAGAGTCTCAGAGGAAAGTGTGGACAACTTAATTTTTCACTGTGACGGGAAAAATCTGCGGGACACGTCACGTAATGCTTTGATCACCTCGTCGGCTTTCGACGAGAAAGCCAGGTATTAGGTATTAGGTTAGGTATTAGGTATGTGTCAGTGGCTGTGGTTTCCAGCAGGGCGAATCGATTTTGAAGTTCCAATTGTAAATTTTCGGATCCTAGAGCGGCTTGGAACTGCGTAGGTCGGAGGGTAGGCCTCAACATGCTGATTCTCTCGGCTCGAAAATTGATATTTAAAGTGCCTCGGACAAGCCTACCATTGCTTCCCGTACGCTACCCGTGTCGACACACTACTGATTTCTACAACGCTGCTAGTGAGTTCATTATTGACCAGGAAGCCGACACCGCCTTGGGAGAGCTGATCACCTTCGCGGAAGTAGTATTGGTGGCCTGACTCCAGGGTTAATGCGTCCGCCTCCTGTCTTCAGACTTCAGATAACCCCAGTATAAAATATTCCAGTTAATGCGACCTAACTATACCTCAAGTTCGGCAAGGTGATGGTCCAGCCTCATTGAACGTCCATTGTACGTAGCCAGATGTAGTCGTCGTTGGTAGCCTGCCGTAACCCGGGGATTCTTCGCACCCCCCGTCCCGCCGTTACCGTGACCGCTACCTTGACCAGGAATAGCGGGACCATCGGAAACTGGGGGCCGTTGTTTTGGCACTTTATCCATGGGTGGTTTAATACCCATAGTGACCACGCTGGGCAAGCGAGTTGATGATCGCAGAGCCAATCCTTTCGCAGGGATGACAGGGATGACGCTGCTGCCCGTCACCGCTCTGGAAAATTAAGGTTGGCTTGTTGGATGGTTATACCACCATCGGTCGGTCGCCAGCGCCTCGTCCGTCAGTGGCAGGGTGCACCGCGATCAGGTGAGGTTGACATTTGAGGAGTCCTAGCGCCATCAACCGAACAAATATCCAGACTGCCTAATACCACTTTGAAAAAACCTAATAACACTGCCCGACCCGGGGATTGATCCCAGGACCAGCTACTATCGTCGCACATACAACCACTGTGCCAACGAGGCAGTAACTCAGAAATAAGCTAATTAATATTTGAATGTAACTCGTTCAACGTTTGTTACATCCTTATTAATTTGTATGCACAAAGAGCACGTACTTAAAAGGGACTATTTAAAAAAAAAACCTTTTAAATGAGCGCTACTTGTAAAACTTATGCTTTAATAAAATTCATTTTAATTGAAATGCTTTTTTATTTAAAGTTTTCACAATAAAAGAAACAACTTTGGAGTAGTTCATCGTACATTTACTGCATATTAAATAAAATTCTTTGTTATTGAAAAAAATCATAAAATGTGGCTTTTACGGCATAAATAGTGCTCGTAGTACGCTGTGTTCTTGAAGCAAAAAGTAATATGAAAACAATATAACTATGGTGAAGGTATTGCACCTTTTTTTTCACAAAGGCTACCCACTGACATCGCCACGCCGAATAGAAAAACTTTGGGCCACCTCAATTTTGCAGCAAATGCGATTCTATTAAATAAAAACATAAGTAATTATACATACATACACACATACATAAACTCACGCCTTCTTCCCATGGAGGTAAGCAGAAACTACAGGGGGGAAACTACTCCACCTGCTTCGATTCTAACATACTCCTTTTGCTTCGTTTACATTCATACATCAGAGGGGCAATTCTCGTAATTTTAGGAACTTTCGCAGTAAAAACGTTCAAAATCTAGTCGCAATGTAAGGAAAATAAAGGTATTTCTGGCATATTGAGTCTAAGATTAGACTGTGAATGTTCTTAAAATTACAAGAATTGCCCCTCTGATCTGTCTCAATATATGTCAAAAATACCTATAATTTCACTAAATTTTTGACAGTTTTTGACATTTGATTGTCGCTGAAATGAGATTGTGACTAAGTTTAGAATGTTTTTAGTTACGAGAATTGGGCTTCTGGTCATACACGTACGTCGGTTGTGAGTATTAGAAGTACCTAAGAAGTAGTTATGAATTCACGCGCAACATTGTCGATAACGACACAGAAAATAACAAGGAGCCACTTCATTCGTTCTAGAACAGAGCTACAGAACATTTAAAAAAATCTGCTTATTCGTTTAGAAGCCCTGATTATCATGTGTAAATATATTGCAGTTCCAATAATATACGTGTTTGGAAGCTGGGTGCAAAGCCTTAAGGCACCACCACCACCACCGGCTGGTATTAGTTGACACCATTTTGAGTCATTTATGTCTTATACGAAGTGTTATTGGGTTTTTCTATCTGGAATTTCTCAGTCGCGGCCCGGAGTCTGGATTATGCCCGGTTGATGGCAATAGGCTCGCCCCCTATTACACGGGACTTAAACTTAACTGGTGAAATGTGGGTGTACTATAGGTTCACCTCTGCCCAACCCTTCGGGAAAACAAGGAGTGATGTTATGTCATGTTATATCCTAGACGAAGTATCTTTTTATTTTTGCCTCAGTTAAAGTTGGTATGTTATTTTTTACCAAAATTTTGCAGTTGAAATTAAAAAAATATGCTTCGTAGACAAAGTATATTTCGAACGAAGCTTATTTTATTTGGTTAAGTTTTGATCCAAATGGTGTCAATTATCATCCTCTTAAAGCTTTGCACCCAGGTTCTTAGCACCCTGTATTATATTACATACAAACGTGTCGAACTGATGACCTCCTTTTTAGAAATCTGTTAAATAAGCACATTACTCGATCCGGACACCGCGTAGCAATTAGCTACGAACAGCTACGCGAGCGTAGCACCACCGTAGCGGTGACCTAAGGGCCTATGCACATAACCGCGTTGTTGCGCAACGTAAGGTGACCATTTTTCTGTGATTCCTGAACGTGACCGCTCTGCCATGAATCGCAATAAGCGTATTGCTCTTCTTTTATTATTAAGTAGGTAGGCATTACATGATTGTAAATAGACGATAGAGAAGATTATTGGATACATCCACTTATTTTCTGCGTTGCGGTGGGCGGCGTCGCCGATTTCGACGTTACGGTGCCGCAACGCGTATATGTGATAAGGCCCTTAAGAAGGTATTCAGCAAAAACAAAACACGACCAAATTTATTTATGTAATAGATGTTGTTGTCACTTTACTTTAATGACATCCATCGCACCGTTTCATTTTTCCTTTTTTTGAAAACGAACCCTAATAGGCTTATTGCTTACAAAAGTCGTCATTACATACAAACATTCCAATCCGTTCCCGAAAATTTACCAAGATAGAGTTAAGTACTATTACCATAAACCCTTTGCCAATTTGAATACACCAATCAAATTGAATAGCTGTTGTACTCAAATCTTGATAACAATTAACTGATAGGAAACAATTCAATTATTCAATTAATGTAGGTACCTGAGGTGTCTGCCTACGCTTTTGGAGAAATTATGTTTATTTATCTTCCTGGCGCTTTGCCAACGTCTCGTGAGTTTGTCCGTGTGGTTTTTGGGTTCCATACCCTAAAGCTTCGCTGTCCGTCCGTCTGTCACAGGGCTGTATCTTTTGAACCGTAATAGATAGATACTTGAATTTTTCAGAGTGTGTACTACTATTTATTTATTTATATATAGGTACTCCAACGACTTAATCACTAATAACATATTATATTCAAAAACTTATATATCTATTAGTATGGTGAATTTGTCACTCACAGCTTAGACATAAACAAAAAATACATATAAATTAAGAGAATTATTTCAAAGTGGAGCTCGTGGCTAAGTAATAACAGCCGCATGGGTCGATCCATCAGGTTAAGCTACGCTTGCCGGGGTTGGTCCGTGGATGGGTGACCATCTTTACATACCGAGACTCCTCCGTGCCTCGGAAAGCACGTTAAGCCGTTGGTCCCGGCTGTCATTCGTGGATCTTTGACAGTCGTTACGGGTCGTCAGAAGCCCGAAAGTCTGACAACCAGTCTTACCAAGGGGTATCGTATTACCCAGTAACTGGGTTGTGGAGGTCAGATAGGCAGTCGCTCCATGTAAAATACTGGTATTCAGCTGCATCCGGTTAGACTGGAAGCCGACCCCAATATAGTTGGGAAAAGGCTAGGCAGATGATGATATTAGTGTTATCTTGTACCTATATAGTAATTAAGAATTATATATTAGTCAAAAATGTGTAAGAGAACTTAGCTAAAAGGTATTTCGTTGTCTAATAAAATAAAGTTAAAAATTGGAACATACAAAAAACTTGTTTTTATTACTAAAGTATTTTTTTTAATGTGTAGTTATAAATATTGTAGGGTGGTACGGAACCCTTCGTGTGTGAGTCCGACTCACACTTGTCCGCTGTTTTAATATATCTCATACAAACTTTAACATCCCATTTTTTAAGGGTATCCTTCCTCAGGCTTCTAAAAAATTAAATACCTATACTAGATAAATCGTTTCATCTGTTTTAATCTGTTAAGCATGTATGAATGTAACTTTGATTTGTATTGAAATTGTATTGTTGTATCTGTCTGTTTGAGTAATTTATGCCGCCTACCCAAATGTCCTTTCTTTGGTATTGTTCATCATATCGTTGAGCTCCTTTTTTTTTTTTTTTTTTTGTGGATGGGAAATCATCAAATGACTTCTCCCGCTCTGGGCGGAGCGGGAGGGCGTGTCAGACTTTTACTGACTAAAACCCACCCGTGTTCCTTCTGTTTCCTGTGCCGGGGCCACGGTAACTCTTTCGAACATCCCGCAACCCTAGCTGATCGTTGAGCTCCTAAGTTCCGAGTTGAGCTGTACGATTACTGACAAATGCGTGCACTGACTGGACAGGTCCACTCAATCTGTGTGGTTGTTTCCTCAAAAGACCATTTCAGACACCAATCTACATGGTCTGCACATGATCTGACCAAGATTATGTCTGGACTTTAAAAGAGACTTTGACCTCTGAGTTTGTTTCGGCCTTTCTTCTCAGAGTTGTCAGATAGGAAACGCCAGCCTCATCTAGTTTAAAAAAAAAACATGATTGACGTGTAAAAGTGTTTGTACAAACGTACTTTCAGAAAAAAAATCATTTATCATTTATGTAAGATGGATGTTGCCCGTCTAGAAAGTTATGTTTCACAGAATTAGGTCTCATTGCCAAGTTAACTACAAATTGAAATTGTTACAGAATAATTTGTATTCTGTAACAATTTCAATTTCAAGTTAACTATACAACCTGTACTAGAAAAGTGCGTTTGAATTTATGGGTGTGGTACAGATCATCAAAATGAACAACTTTCTCCAATGAACCAACATCATATTCGCGAAAACATTATCAACTGTCCCATACAAAACTTCAATACGCGACCCAAATTTATGAGACGGCTGATTATTTACTTACTACATACTTATTTACTTTATTATATTACATTGTCAACGTGGTTCAATTGCGAGTGACTGATGCTGTGTGTGTGTGTGTGTGGGAGGGGGGTTGTGTGTGTGTGTGTGTGTAACCTACTGGTCAGGGAAAAAAGGCGCGTGTAGGCGTGCGGCGTGCGCGCCGGGCGCCCATGTAGCGCTCGGTGTAGGCCTTGTGTACACAAGCGTGTGTGTGTTTTTGTGTAAAAATGCTTTGAATTTAAGTTTGGCTCTTAAGTAGGTAGGTATTAACTGTAATGGTAATGTATGTAGTCTGGGAGGAATTTAGTTTTCGTTAGATGCTTGGCAAAAATTATTGATATTCTTCTTCCTTCTAGGCCGGGGTCCCATTGACGTGGAGTCGGCCTCTCTGGTCCTTCTTTTCCACTGAGCACGAATGGACCATAAAATCAAAATCAAAATTAAAAGTCATTTATTCAAACTAGGCTGAGAATCCGAATTTATCAAACGTCAAAAATCAACACAACACATCAGTCAAACGTCAACGCCTGCCCTTCACCACTTCTTAGTGCTTTAGCTGGGAAGAAGGACCACTTTTTCTTCCCAGCTGAAGCACAAGGAAGTGCTGAAGGGCAGGCGGATAAACAGCTGTGCTGCTGGGGAGTTTGTTGCGGTGGCGCAACAAACTCCCCAGCAGCACAGCTGTCTGTTTAGTAAGAAAAAACTTGATTCTACACAAAAGTATGCAAAGTTACCTACATTACGCAACACAAAAACATTAAATAAAATGATTTGTCATGTGTCAGCTAGCACACGCTAATATACCACTTAAAAAAAAACATCGAAACTATACTCAAGCAGAAATAAAAATTAAAAACTAAAGACGTAAAAGAACTTTATGCCTAAATAAAGCCTCCAAGCGTAAAGAGCGTGCCCATAGATAATGAACCGTTTATTTTTTAAATTTCTACCTACTCATATCTTGTTTCTATGAGTCTAATAAGCTTATAATGTTTCAGTAGGTATAGTATCCTTGTCTGTAGTATAAAATTCATTTTCTTTTTCTACCTGAGGTGTAGAGCGAATTAAAGAATAATACTCGGAACGTGTCATCTCCTAAAAAAACTTTAAGCATTTAATTGCGATGTTAAAGCTACTATGTTCGTAAGCGATCATGTCAAAGAAAGTTTGGGTTTACATTAATTTTAAATAATTTCACGTTTATTAGGTATATCTCATATATTATTCTAGTCAACCAACAATACCAAGGGGTGTCGTATGACCCAGTAACTGGGTTGTGAAGGTCAGATAGACAGTCGTTCCTTGTAAAATACTGGTATTCAGCTGCATCCCGTTAGACTGGAAATCGACCCCAACGTAGTTGGAAAATAATAGGCAGATGATGATGATAAAAATTAAACATAAATCTATTCTAATCCTTCTAATATTTGTGCAACTACTTGAGACTCCATTTCAGAATGTCACCACCAGCATCGATTTGTAAATATATTACAAGTAGTTTTCTGAAAAGTGTTTAATTTAAACCAAAAACAAATACATAGGTAGGTACAAAAACGTAGGTTTACACAGTCCTGCAACTATATAATATATAGTCCGTCCATTTCCTTGTTTAAAACTCTCTTGAAAACGGTACATCACGTACATAATTTACATAATGTCAACCTTAAATTTGAGTCTCACTGTTACACAAAAAAAAAACGTGGGTCACTCTTTTGGCCTCTTTACACTGACAATTAATTTTATTTTGCATCCACGTAACACATTTCAAATATAATTAATTATACAGAAGCAATGTAATTAGTGTGGGGAAAAGGTTATTTTTATAAACAGGTACACTTTAAGAGGTGCGGCTTGTATCTACTTTCAGGTCTTTTGTTGTAGCTGATTTGTAAAGTAGTTAGATAGTATATAAATATTTCTATGCTATCTACTGACCTTTTTTGGTCTTTGGTCTCTAAAAGCCTGGTGAAGTCCGTTTTCAAATTGCCATGGAATCTTATGGTAGCTATTATGACGGATTGACCGAAACAAAAATAGTCAATCAAATATTTTACAATTGTTAAATTGAATGAGTTTTTACAAGCTAGGGTTTATTATTAATGTTTAATCAACGTTACAGTAGGCACATGGAGAAGGATTCGTGAAAATCACGGAAAAAAAATTAGGCAAGCATTCCATTGAAACCAAAAGGGACAATCAAAGCAATAAGGAAAGCTATCTCTTCGCCAGCCAAGCCAAGCAAAGAGGTTACGTACTATCGACAAAACGGACGCCTTTACATCTTAAAGTTGCTTTTTCTATACACTGATTCATTGAAGAAACCTTGCCCCTATGGTCCTTTGCTCTCGTCAAAAAATAGAAGGTCGGAACGATGCAAAACATTTGCCAGCAAAATTGTTTCAAAATTGGAAAGGCCTAGCGTTTGTCGATGGTACACGTACCAGCATTAACTGCGTGTAACTGCGTATTGTCGATCTTGTTCTATTAGCAAGAACAAAAAAGCCACCCAATTCCACATGGCAATCGTTACCTTGTCCAAATACTATAAAATCTGACGGTATTCTATTTAATCAGAGTAAAAGGATTCACCTTATATTAGGTACTCCTTATAGCGCATATTGTGTTTGTATAATCAAAAGAACACCATCAAACGGTCAAGTTGTTCGCTAAGATTTGCATGAAAATCGCTGAAATGCTGTGTATGCTAATTTTTGGGATGGAAAATAACTATGCAAAGTACCTGTGTATAGGTGAATATGTAGGTATTTAGTAAACCTACGCATAGAACAAACTAATGAGAAAATTAAATCGGAACCACTTGTGTTAGTGTGTTGCTATAGTACTTTTATCGCACGAAGAGACGCGCGCTTTACATGTGGTTACCAAGTGTACAAACACGCTGTGAATGTGTGTGTAAGCGCAGGAGCTCTCGGTACCGTCCGAGACAATGGCGAAGTCGGAAGTGCGTGTTCGTGTGCATGTGAGTGTTATGTGTCTGTCGCTTCGTGAGATATAGTTATAACCTCGATGTAAACTTTTCTGTCATGGAAAGGTTTAAATAACTGCTTCAAAGTGCATCTTTACACATCCTCTAATGAATATATTTTTCTAGCATTGCTATCTTCAATGGTTTAGCTACTTAGTACCAGTCAGTCACATAACTGCTGTAGCTAAAGATTTAAATCGTAGATTCGCCGTGCAGCGTCAATAGATGGTGGCGTTTCGGTTTCGTTTTGACATCTCTGACAATGAAGGAGAAGTGCCTGCTACACGGTCGCCAACCGCGTGCCCGACAGAGGTGACCTTGATTGGCGACCGGCAGAGCTGTTTCAATGTTTGCTCGTAAATCATCATCTACACGGTTGTAAACCACCAAGGTCACCTCTGTCGCTAGAAACTTGATTATCCTGGAAACGACATAATTATTGTGTGAGCTCAACTCATAATTATTGTGTGTGTGTGTGAATGTACTTAACTATTTAAATCTGTGGCTGTAGGTATACCTCGACTTACCCATTTATATTTATGTAGAGTGCTTCCAATAAACTGTAATGCCATTAATTGGATCATGCATGTTAACCTTATTTATTAACATCATCGATGTAATGTGGGTAGAAACTAGATACGGTAATGCAAAATAATCTGCCTGGCACAGTAAGCGGCGAAGCGTGGCGTGGTCGTCAGGATATAATTATTAATTAACGCTCATTTCGTTGTTAGTTGATTAGCGATCTATGTTTAGATATTTAATATTAGTTAACTGATATGGTGATTGGCCGGCAGGCTAGAATCGTCACGTTAAGTTTTTTCGTAATCGACACAGGGAAAAAAAGCTAAAAACAGTCGAGAGGTGTCGTGGTACACCCGGTTGGATCCATAGACTAATTTATATAATAAGGAGAGTTGGAACGAAGTTCCTTTTGCTTTAGCACACTTGGCGAATGAGACTGAAAAAAACGTAACGTTTTGACTGTCATTTTTTTACGTAACAAAAATGTCGTGACGGTCAAAATGTTACACTTTTAGGGTTCCGTACCCAAAGGGTGCCAACTTCCTTTCTTTTTTGTGTGGTTAGTAATTAACCTGGCGTCAGAGTTTTTATGCCACCCATGGGCCTCTGACTTGGATAGGGTGCCAACAGGTCCCTATCCGTCCATCTGCCTCCGCTGTCCGCCGCTAAAACTATTCTATTTATAGAACAAATATCAAAAAGGAGGCGGAAATATGTTTTAAAAAATATATGAATGGTGTAGAGGATAGTGTGGTCAAAAATGTTAAAGCATTTAGGTCATATGTTTCTATTCTAATAGTATTCCAGCTACAGTTCACCATCTCCAACAGTCCTCAGGTGACCCTGTTACCACTTGTAATCTATTCTCTATTTTTTTCCAATCAGTGTATGAACCATCTTCTTTTGATCATACTTCATGGGTGCCACAACGCGCAAATCCTGATGCTGATATAAATATTTGTAATTTTCACTTTTCATTACAAAAAATAAGAAAAGAAATCAATCACTGGATGCTTCTAAAGGACCTGGGCCAGATGGTATCCCTACAATATTTAAAAAAAAACACATGTGTAACACTGTGTTTCCTTCTCATCATAATATTTAATAAATGTATTGTCTATGGGGCTTTGCCTGATGTGTGGAAACAAGCGAACATCGTTCCAGTTCATAAATGTGGCTCTAAAGAGTGACATTCCCACATATCGCCCTATCTCTTTGTTGTCAGGGTTATCCAAACTTTTTGAAAGACTGGTGCACAGTTTGATCTACCCTATTCTTCATAGTATCTTAATAAAAGAGCAACACGGGATCGTTAAAGGTAGGTCCTGTGTAAGTAACCTCCTTGTTTTTACAAAACATCTATTTAAAGGCATTAACAGTAAACAGCAAATTGATGTGGTCTATACTGACTTCCAAAAGGCCCTCGATAAAGTCGATCACAAACTACTTCTTGACAAAATTGCATTCAATGGTATTAGAGGAAATTTATTGCATTGGTTTGTATCATATGTCTCCAATAGGACCCGGAAAGTTGTTATCAATGGTTATGAGTCTCGCATGCTAAAAGTCACTTCCGGAGTTCCTCAAGGGTCAATTTAAGGTCCCCTTTTGTTCATTTTATTTATTAACGACGTTAAAGACTGCTTTAAAAATTCTAAGTTCCTCCTGTATGCAGACGATTTAAAGATTTACAAAAATAACAGACATCTATCCGACTGTTTAGAATTTCAGAACGACCTTGACCCTTTTCTGGACTACTGTTCTGTTAACAAACTCTACCTTAGTATATCTAAATGCCATAGCATTATGTTCACAAAGAAGAAAAATGTGACGAAATTCAAATATTCCTTTAGAAACACTCCACTGAACAAAGTTAATTCTCTTCGTGCTACAGGCGTACAGTTGAACTCAAAGCTTCACCTTGATGCCCATATAGACAATATAGTCAATAAGGCATTTAAAATGTTAGGTTTTGTAATGAGAGCATCAAGAGAATTCCACGTCCCTCTACCTGCTTATTCCTCTATAAGTCAATAATACGACCGCAATATTAGAATACGCAGTACCTATTTGGAACCCTTACTATAAAAACTATATTGACTCTATTGAATTGGTCCAACTCAAATTCTTACGTGCAATACACTATAGATGCTTTAAAAAGAAAATTTCTTATCAATTATTACTACATAAATATGATCTTATAACTCTCAAATCCAGACGCACACCCTACTTGAGATGATGACCCTATTTAGTATGTCGTAATAAATACGACTGTACTGATCTAGTCTAACAACTGTCTGTGTCTGTGTGTAAATAACTGTCTGTGTGTGTGTGTAACTGTCTGTGTATGTCTGTGTAACTGTCTGTCTCTCTCTGTGTGTGTGTGTGTGTGTGTGTGTGTGTGTGTGTGTAACTGTCTGTGTGTGTGTGTCTGTCGAGGGATTCCTCGTACCATACATGGTCGGGAAGTTCACTCGAGACACGTGTTTGCAACTACTTTTTGTAGTAGCAACTCAGGCGTACGCTCACCGCTGCATCGATTAGTTAACACCTACAGTAGGCAGTTTGGCTCAACTGATATTATGTTTCTCAGCAAGGATTTATTTAGAAAAGAAATTGTTACCTACTATTTTAAGTGATCGGAACCCTAATAATTAAGTAATGTTTCCTTATATTCTGTTTATTTTTATACCATTTTTTCTTAGTAGATCTGTTTCGTAATATGTGGATAACGTTGTGAGAAGTATATTTGTTACCTCTATTATTAAGTTCTAACCTAAGTTTACTTATTACTACACTGCTGTTTGTTGTCCATAAATAAATAAATAAAAACAAAAAATAATAAAAAAAAATAATTAAAAATTAAAGGGGGCCCCGTACAAGAAACATGATTTTTCGGCGTTTTTGCTCGACCTTATCAATCGCTGTATCTTTCCAAACGTAATAGGTAAACTTAAGAAACGATAGTGCAAAACCCCTCATGTGCGAGTCCAACTCGCACTTGGCCGGTTTGTTTTCGGTCTAGCTCTCATTCGCCAAATGTGCAAAGTATAACATGCCATAAGGAACTTCGTTCTAAAAAAATGGCGCGATGACATAGATAGGTACAATCTGCGAGGCCTAAGCTGAGCTTTGCATTTGTGTGAGTGCCGATTGTATAAACCGGTATAAACCGGTTTAAACCAAGCAAAGGACGCATCGCGCTCTAGGCTGACGTCACACCTACACTATGTATATCTATGTGCACTCACACAAATGCAAGGCTCAGCTTAGGCCTCGCGGACTGTACCTAATATGGAAGTGCGTTCATGACAAATTAGCGAGAAAAAGCAACATTATAGAGAGATGTGGAATATTTACTATGCGGAAATCTTATACCCAACCCATAAACGATTTTATTCTTATTCAGCCAGTGAGACAGTTAAACAGGTAAAAAGAGACGGATAACTTTATAACAAATTAAAAACAACAGTCTTTCATAGAAGCTACTCGTCACGAAATTACCGGAACTGAAAAACCTACAAACTTGATTAGGTAAATTGTAATACGATTATACTGCGAAAAGTAAGACTTAAATGGATTTATTTTTAGGTAAGTAAGAGTAAGGGATGATTTCATCAATGAAACTAAACGCGATCAGCACATAAACCACGGTTACGGGCTGTCAGTGTCATTATTTTGTTTGGTATAATGACACTGACAGCTTTTGAACGTAGATTAGATGTGCTGATCGCGTTCAGTCATTAGCGAAGTACATACACCCTTGACCCTTACATAGATTTATCTTTACCCTTGGGAAACTCGATTAAAAAATTTCATGCAAGCGAACTCACGGACAGCACCTCTAGTAGGTAGGTAGGTAGAAATAAATTATAATCTAGCCAGATAATAAATTGATTTTTTTATTATAGATAGATATTGTGGCCATGCATGCATGCATAATAAATAGGTTATAATGTAGATACCTATATGCCCAAAAAAGTGAATGCGTCATCAACCGGTAGGTACATAATACCAAAATAATTTTAACGACATAACTAATAAATTAAAAAAATAGGCAATCATGGGGACTGCCGACAGAAGTGAAAACTTAAAACTAACAGTTACATGTGAATATTAGTTACAATGCCCTCTAGCGTTGAGTCGTTGAACTTGTTGGAGCTTGTTGCATGTGGCGAACCCTTATGATTTTACCCTACCAAAAAGTGCTCAACGCACCTAAAGTTTTCATTTCAAAAAATGTTTTTATTAACTACTAGCTTCAGATTCTGCTTGCGGCTTCATCCGCGTGCTATTTCTTGTATTAACATAAAACACCCTATGAAACTCGGCAATGCTGTAGCATCCAACATACAGACTCACAAAGTCAACCTCTCTAAAATATTACTAGCACTTTCCACGCGACTTCATCGGCATGGATTTCGTACTATAGTAATCCATTATGGGTCGATTTTCAAAAAAAATCCTGATAAACGTCTTATTTTCAGTCTTAAGTATAAGTACTTACCGAGTTTCGAGTTACTCGGACCGGACGTTAAAATTCTTCAATACAAACTTTGACACCCTCCCTCCCCCTTTAGGGGGGTAGTTTATAAAAATAAAAATTGACAGACTTCATAAATTACTTAGATAAGTATTCGTGCCAAGTTTCAAGTTGATTAACTCAAGAAATAAGATTTTTCATGCAAACAAAATCCCCCTTTTCACCCCTTAAAGCTGCGTTTCCACCAAAAATGAACGAGGATGTGTGTGAAACTAACGAATAACATCGCTTCATTTTCATAGCTTGAGCTAAGCTAGTATTGTTATTGGTTATTTTTGCGGACATTCGCCACTACGCATCCTCTCACATCTCTGGTGGAAACGCACCCTAAAGGTCGAATTTTCAAAAATCCTTCCTTAGTCGATGTTTACAACAAAAAGGCATCAACTGTCAAATAAGTTTGTAGCTCCAGCGATTTAGGCTCTGCGTTGATGAATCAGTCAGGACAAGTAATTACCTATATAATATGTATAAGATTATTACTAGATTCTGCCCGCGACTTCGTCCGCGTGAAGTTTCTTGTTCCCCCAACCCACCCCGTCGCATCGCAGCGCCTGCCCGCGCTTTTACTGCGTTTTCGCTTAGCGCTCTCTCTTGCTTTTTTTCGTTTAGCTCGGCTCCTAAGGGTCCTAGTGTAAAGTTACCCTTCCTCAAGAGTTGGGCTATAAAATGCGAAAAGAATTTTTCTGATCCGACTGGTAGTGTCAGAGATTGGCGCGTCCAAACAATCAATAAAAAATAAAATGTGCAACTAAATAGTAGACTAAGTGCATTTTAATACCCGGCGTAATTTCTAAACGAAAGGTCCAATTTTCGAACAATTTAAAAAGGAATTTACATGTACATAACCTTGGTTATGAAACTATTTATTTCGATAAGGATAAATATCATGATACGAATGTCTTCATGTTTCGATTTTACCCGTATTTTGATTGACTAATTTGAATAAAAAACGGTAATTGTGACCTAACTATAATAGTTACACATTTAGCCTCGCGGACTTTTTTGCAGGTAATGATGAGTACTATAAGTACGTAGTAAATTATTTTATGTATCATCAATAGTTTTCTCAGCGCATACCAAATAATGGCTTTCATAGGCAAATTTTTTATACCTTGGGCCCTTGGGCTATATTATTGCAATTTTCGTAAGGATCTCTAATTTTTTTGACAATAAGATACAGCCCATGTTACTTGCTGATAATGTAGCTTTTTACAAGTGAAAGAATTTTTTAAATGGGTTAAGGATTTTTTGAGTTTATCCATTACAAACAAACAACAAGTCGTTGGAGCATGTAGCATGTCGCATGTTCCATGTTGCATGTTGCTAAACCGTGAGTTTATACCCCCTACCAAAAAGTGCTCAACGCGCCTTAAGAAGTTTTCACTTCAAAAAAAAAAACAACACTTGCTCGTAAAGTGGCTCTTATTGGACCGTCTTTAGGTTCGCAATGTAGTGTATTTGACACGCGTGCTTTTTACTTTGTATTCCCCACTGACTAGTAACTTGGTTTTCCCGCACTAGTACGGCAAAGTGCGCCACAAATAACTACCTACTTTATACTAGTCAGAGACGTGCGTTTTTTTTTTCATTAATAAGCATATTGCGTCAAATTATTTATTTTTGTCAACAAACTAACATTAACTTTTGTTCTATGTAAGCACAGAACAGAAAAAACAGGTTCTAAGTATACAAAAATATTCAGTTTTTATATTTTTAGTACCTAGGCTATTTGGCGGCTCTAGTCAGTGCTTCTCCTTCAAAATGCGAAGTCACGATGTACGACAAAAAAAACCGGCGAGTAATTTTTTTTTTTTTTTTTATTTGAGATAGGTTTGCTCTTGACTCTAGTCTAGGTCAGAGATGACACAGACAAAGTCGACGATGGAGCGAGCTTACCCAGAAGAAGCCTGTTAACTCTCACTTTGAAGAGATCGGGGTTGTATGCGTTCGGAAACACAGACGCAGGCAGAGAGTTCCACTCCTTTGCTGCGTGCATCACAAAAGACATTTGGAAACGCTTAGTGCGAATTGGTGGAATAGCAACTAGGTAGGGATGGTAACCTGCAGTGCGTCTAGATGTCCGATGGTAGAAGGGGGCCGGCGGAATGAGGTCGTGGAGTTCTTGAGCACACTCACCGAAGTATAATCTGTAGAAGACCGATAAGAGGCAACCTTGCGGCGATGAGCCAAGCTGTGAAGCTTGACATCCACCAGTCTTACCTCGCCAATGAGCCTCTTAGCTCTGCGTTCTACCGAGTCAAGCGCGCTAAGTTGGTATTTAGCTGAGCCATCCCAAAGGTGGCTGCAATTCTCCATGCGGGATTGGACTTGCACTTTGTAGAGAGTTAAAAGCTGTCCAGGCGTAAAGTATCGCTTCACCATATTTAGGATGCCCGGTTTTTTGGCCGCAGTTTGGGCTTTGTACTCGATGGTGGCTCCGAGGTTGAGAGTTGTCAACTCCATGCCTAGGAGCTCGAGCCGATCAGTTACAGGAACAGATATACCCCGAAAAGTAGGAGTTTGATCGAAACGACTCCTTTTAGCGGCGTTAAAAGAGACCAGATTATCATCACCCCACTGGGAGACAAGGCTTAAGGTCAAATCTGTCCGCTCTACCATGGCCTCTCTTAAGGAACGAACTTCGGCCGCACTGGTTTTGCGCTGGACAAGTATCTCTCTGAAACTGTACTGTCATCTGCGTACCCAACAATACCAGGTTGAAGTAGGTCATTGATGTGTAGCAGGAAAAGAGTTGCAGAGAGAACAGACCCCTGAGGAATTCCGGCATCAATAGCCATAAGGTCGGAAAAGCAGCCGTCAACGACTACTGTGATCGACCGTCCACTAAGGAAGTCTGATATCCAGCTACAAAAATCAGCTGGGATGCTATAAGCAGGAAGCTTGCTGAGTAGACCAGCGTGCCAGACCCTGTCAAAGGCCTTCGAGATATCAAGCGAAACAGAAGTGCTTCGCCGTGTTTCTCGATGGCCTCGCCCCAGCAGTGCCTGACATACACAAGAAGATCACCAGTTGACCGTCCCCGGCGAAAGCCATATTGACGGTCACTGAGGAGATCATTGTTTTCAAGGTAGGTCAGCAACTTACAGTCCAATACCCTTTCCATAACCTTGCACAGAATGGAGGTGATGGTGATCGGTATTTTGTCCCCGCAAGTGTTTTGAAAATCATCGTATAAAATGCGTGAGCATTCGTCGTTGCACTTGCATCATAATCTACTTAAAATCAAAATCAAAAGTGTAGTAATTTATTCAAACTAGGCTGAGAATCAGCACTTTTTGAACGTCAAATATTTATTATACTAGTTCCCATGTCGTTGATTTAAGTTTTATTAGTGTTTCCTTTTAACCTACTGAACATATCCCCCAACAGCCTGATATAAAAACGTCATATCAATTATCAGTAATTTATTACACATTGATAGTGATAAAACAATCGGAGCTAAGCCGAGATTCCGTTAGGTCTTAATTTTAATCCTTAATTAGCAGACAAGCTGAAAACCTGCCATATTTAGTACTAAATCCTGCCCGCGACTTCTTCTGCGTCGATTTTAGAATTAGGTCCAGAGATAAATGAAAATTACAAAAGCTAGTTTTAACATAAACTGATAACGGTCATTAAGATGCAGATAAATGCCAAC
This sequence comes from Fissipunctia ypsillon, assembly GCA_947568875.1. Taxonomy (NCBI): domain Eukaryota; kingdom Metazoa; phylum Arthropoda; class Insecta; order Lepidoptera; family Noctuidae; genus Fissipunctia; species Fissipunctia ypsillon. The sequence continues at coordinate 5,370,138 of OX387656.1, read as the reverse complement.
GGCCTTGAGTGCTGCTTGCGTGTTCTGTGCTGAGTTCACGCAACGCGTCGTACCTCCACCCAGTAATAGGACTCGCCAAGCAAGGAGCGCTGTCCCAAATTAGACGCATTATTAATTTATTATACATAAAACAAAAGTACACACATCAAAAGTGTCTAGGGATTAAGTACATTTTTAACTATAAAAAATTATCCAATTAATATTTTCTAAATCTAGTCTTCCAGACTGGCTTTTTACTTTAGTTTCTATGTTTAAGTTAACAACGTATCCCTATATTTTGTAAAAATTAAGAAAAATTGCAATTTTTGCAAATTGTGGGAAATTATACTAAGTTAATGTCGTCAATTAAATGGCAAAAAAGGCAAAAATGAGGATTTTTTAATTTTTTTATTATAAAGATTTAAAAAAATAATCTGTGTTTCCACCATTGACATGAATCACACACAGCGATTTGGCATGCTTAAAATCTATTCATCAAAATCACAATGAGGAACGGCCACCCACGTTCTTTCTAACAAATCAAAAAGTTGTTGTGGGATATGCACGGCATCCATACTCGGCAGAGCTCTTTTTTGAAGCATATCCCATGTCTGCTCAATTGGGTTGAGGTCTGGGGAATGAGCAGGCCACGGCAGAACGTTGATGCGAGCATCGGCAAGAATGCGTGTTACGACTCTAGCCGTGTGTGGACGTGCATTATCGTGAATTACCCAACCGGCTTCGCAAAGGGATGACCACGTATGAAACAATCCTCTCCGCATAAATCTGAGCCAAATGAGATCGGTTTTTTCCACCGATCCAAATACCGGCCCAAACCATTATTGTTCCCCCTCCACATGAATATACTTCCTGACAAAATTTCAAACGTTTTTTTTTTACGTCAAGAGGTCGGCCAAACTCGAGTACGTCTTGTATCCGGCCTCATACCGAAACAAGATTCATCGGAAAAGCAAACACAACGCCAGTCTTCTTCCTCTCAATTTCTGTGTTCGCCAGCCCATTGTAAACGGGCCCTACGAATGCGGGGTGCTGTTACGCAAAATACGCGCATTGAGGTGGAGTTGCGGACACCAGCCCGTATTACCTATGCGGGGTGCTATAGGTGGAACTCTCAGCGGCCTTCGGGAACGCAGACCTACTTCACGTAAATGACTTCAGATGGTTTGGTCGCTTATCAGCAAGCCTGAAGAGCTGCCCTCGCTCGAGCTGCTTCGCTGTTGGCCTCGTAGCCAACATCATGGCGGTTATGGTACGATTCCGTCAAGTAGTATTTTGGATGTACCGGTCCTGTCTGCGCGTGGTGATGCCAGATCGTCCTCCGTATCGCTCGGCCCCGCTGCTCGTGATACGATAGCGTGTCCAGAGGCGGCTTATGACGCTCTGTGTAGTGCCAAGAGCGACAGCCATAGTGCATTGCCTGGAACCTGGTCATCGCTCCATATCGTAGCAATTTTTTCAGTTCCGATGCAGAAATTGTAATGGTTTTGTAAAAATGCTATTACACACTTTTATAGGAATCCTGATGGACAGTTTATTTCCTATTTTTAATAAAAAAATTACGAAAATTCTATACTCAAATACTGAAATTCACTAAAAATAATCAATAATGATCCAAAAAACTTAAAATAATAATCTTCAATTGATATTCGAAAACGTACTTGATCCCTAGACACTTTTGATGTGTGTAATAAAACTTTAAAAATATTAAAATACGTATAGGTACTAAAAGATAAATAATTAAATTGTCTTTAAAATAGTGAAGGTTTCATAAAAATACGCTTTATAGTTTTTGCGTGATTCTCAGTTTTTTTTCCGCATTAGACATAAATTTACAAATTAATTACACTATCAACTCTGCCTAACCCTTCGGGGAAACAAGGCGTGATGTTATGTTATACTATGTAATATCTAATTGATAATATACTAACTCTGTCTTCATTTTATATCTTAGTAAGTATTATGAATATTCGCAAAATCTTAGGACTTTTCAAAATAAAAAGCGACACGCAGTAAACATGAAATTGTGATACCCAAATTTAGATTAACTAAAACAAGCAAGTCATTTCTTATAAACAGTATCCGCTTTTATAACAAGTTGCCAAAGTCGGTTACCGAACTTAGCGATGGAAAGTTCAAAACTAACATAAAAAAGCATATTATAAGATTAAAGACTAAGTTGAAGACAGCGAACTTTGGCGCTGATTCCTTCTGCACATGTGGCTTCCCTACTACCTCATTAACAGCATAACAATTTATGAATATTTCTATTAACTGCTTCCTATGATATAATCTTTTCATTATTTTACATTATATAGTCTTGTCTTTTATATAGATTCTTTTATATTAGGTTGGGGAAAAAGTCTTTTCGCATTATAGTATGTATGAACTTGTAATAAAATCTCTTTGGCTATACTATTTGTATCTGGCTGGTTTTGGTATCATTGAAAGTTTAAATTTTAAAGAACATAATTCCAAATTCAAATTAGGAAAATGTGTGATTTTCATTTGTTTTTCGTACTGTCAAGATAAGTGAATCGAATGAAGAAATTCGATACATTTTAAAATTTTACTACAAAAAAGGTAAAAATGCAACGCAAGCCGCGAAAAAAATTTGCGATGTTTATGGACCTGGTGCAGTGTCTGTGAGAGTAGCACAAATTTGGTTTAAGCGTTTTCAATCCGGAAATTTTGATGTCAAAGATGCACTTCGCTCTGGTCGCTCTATTACGGATAAAATGGATGCCATTTTTGAAAAAGTGGAGCAAGATAGAGATATCAGTAGTTACGACGTAGCTGAAGAACTGGGAATTGACCACAAAACAGTTTTGGCGCATTTGAAAAAAACTGGGTACTTAAAAAAGCTCGATATTTGGGTACCTCACGAGCTCACTGAAAGAAACCTAATGAACCGTGTACTCATTTGTGATTCTTTATTACGACGTAATGAAACCGAACCATTTTTAAAGAAGCTGATAACTGGTGATGAAAAGTGGATCACGTACGACAAGAACGTGCGAAACAGATCGTGGTCAAAGGCCGGTCAGGCTCACAGACTGTGGCGAAACCCGGGTTAACTCGCAACAAGGATGATGCTGTGATGCTGTGTGTGTGGTGGGATTGGAAGGGCATTATTCATTATGAGCTGTTACCACCAGACAGGACCATCGATTCTGAACTCTACTGCGAGCAACTGATGAGATTAAAGCAAGAAGTTGAGAGAAAGCGGCTGGAATTAATCAACAGAAGGGGTGTGGTTTTTCATCATGATAATGCTAGACCTCACACATCTTTAGCCACTCAGCAAAAAATAAGAGAGTTTGGCTGGGAGGTGTTAATGCATCCGCCGTATAGTCCTGACCTTGCACCTTCAGATTTCCATCAGTTTCGGACTCTTCAGAATTCTTTAGGCAGTGTCAGGTTAACATCACGAGAGGACTGCCAAAACCACTTGTCGCGGTATTTTGATCAGAAGTCCCAAAATTTCTATAGCAATGGGATCATGTCCCTACCTTCAAGATGGCAAAAAATTATCGAACAAAATGGTACCTACATACTTTAGTTAAATGTGAATAAACTATATTAAAAAATGTTTTTAATTTTCTTAAAAAATGCGAAGAAACTTTTTCCCCTACCTATTATTTTGTGAATGTGAGAACGTTGTAGGCTTAGACTGTAGATTTGTAGACCATTTTCTATTTTGTTAAGTACCTGCCTACCTGTTGACAGGCCAACCTACACTGTCCTTCCATACTTAATAAAAGTGAAATTTTAAAACATTTTAAAAGCCAATTATTTTTAAAAGAGTAACCGTGTAGTTTCTTGCCGGTTCTTCTATGGAGAAGAACCAATTGGAACCGTGCACCTAACTTCTGACGTTTCATAAGTGCCCATATAGGCTTATGTGAAATAAAATATTTTGAATTTGAATTTTAAACATAATCTAAAATATTCACATAATTAATAAGAAAATGCTCTAATTTAACATATATTTTTTCTAAATCATTAACACTACTCGTTTAGACGTGATCTTCAGTTTAAAATCATTACAAGTCGGATATCGTCGCTTTTACCGGGATAACTATCTGTGTGCCAAATTTCATCCAAATCCGTTCAGTCGTTTTTGCGTGATTCAGTAACAAACATCCAAACTTTCACATCTATAGTATTATAATAGTAGGATTATTTACGCATCAAGCCATGTTTTTCAGGTGTGGTTCTAGGAACATTTGCCTACGTCAATTTTTATTGATATTTCGTAGTTATGTGGGTAGTGAAATCAAATATCTACCTACTTCGGTACGTTAGGGAATGATAACGTATAGAATATGTTTAGGGTGCGAATTAATGTAGGTACGGTCAGCAACAAAGTAGATTGACACTTTTGCATACGGTCACAGAATTTCATGTACTTAACAGCTTAGAGTTTGTATTATCTGAATTTAACCACACTTAATATCATGTCTTGCGTGTCCTGTCAGCTGCACGTTACAGGAATTAATGTACGCTAGTGATGGCGCCAAACTCGTAGCCGAATTCTGGGCCGAGTCTACTGAGATTGCCATCGACACGCTAAGAAGATCTGTTCCAATTTTTTTTTTTTTAATTTTGCTCACTAGTATGAAGATTTTTTTTTAAATCAGCCAAGTGCGTGTCGGACCACGCACAATGAAGGGTTCCGTAGTTGGTATGGATTTATCCCAAGAACAAACTTAACATTGTAGTTAAAAAACATGTTCTCTCATACATTCCAACTGCAAATGTAAGTTGGCCGACTATTACCTACTCGTTAACTTATAAAGCCTACTTAGCTGTGATAGTTTTCCTTTTAACATCATTGTATATACTACTACCGCGAATTTTTCACTTTTCCAAAACTAACCGTTTAGCTGGCAAGAGGAGGGGACACATTTTTTAAATACCTATCCCCACATCATGGGGTAGACGAGAAAAAAAAACTTGCCCACTTTACGTGTAAATTATAGCTTTCTAGTACTAAGAGTCTCTGAGCTAAGCTGCGAACGGACGAACGGTCAGACGGACGGACATGGCGAAACTATAAGGGTTCCTTGTTGACTACGGAACCCTAAAAGCAGAACTGTTAATCGCCTTTTGTTGCTGATCGTACCTACCTAGTACTTTTCTCTGACAAGTTCCAGCGGGGTAATTGTGTAACACACTAACAGTAGCAATGGCTTTCATTTTAACAGTTAACGACATTCATTGCGTTTATTCATCATTTATTCTCATAAGAATTACATTATTCACTTAGATGAGAATATTAAAAACTAGACATATCGCAAAAACGAACAAAATGTTGGACGCATTACAGAAAGTAGACGTCAATTACAAATATTTTGAAGGTAGGTTACTAATTAATATAGACAAGTGTTAGCTAGATACACGCATACAAGTTTCCGTATAACACAGATCAGCGGTAACTGGATGTGGCTTGACACTATTGTAGGGAAAGTGTATTTTTTTATTATAAAATGTTTAAGTAGCCTTTTAAAAGTGGTTTTGGACTTAGATTCTTTGAGATCTCTCGGTAATTTATTAAATATTTTAGATCCTTCGTACAGTTACGTAATAGTTTTTCTTCCGTAGTTTGTGCGGGTTGGGTGTAGTTGTAAAAAGTCTTGTTCACGTCTCAGTTTCATTTTGTGTTTTTTTTATGTTTTTTGTGAAGGTTATGTTTGTGTGTATATTTTTATTTCGTATATTTTGAATTAGTATGCATGTATTATATATGTATGTTTGTATTATATTCATTACTTTAACTTTTTTATTATTACGTTATTTACGTTATTGAGCAGACAAATTTTTCGAACATATAAAGCTACGGTCAATATCCTTCAAAATCATTCAGATTGTGATTGAAAGTGTGTTACGCAATGAGGGTTTTCTGAAATGACGTTCATTAGGTGGCAGCACTTTGACGTCAGGTCCGGGCACCTGTCAAAAGTGTCAAAGCGCCTAAATTTTCTTTAGTCGTGACTGAATGATGAACGAATGATGAACGTCATCATATATTTTTTAATCATTGTCGAAATGGAAGATCTCTTGTCAAAGTGGCGCCAACTGTTGCCGTGAATTTTCATGAAAACCCTCATTATGGTGCTCGACGTTTTTCCATGATTTTTTTCTTATATAGGTAGAAGTTTTAGACGGTAAGTATACTTTATCACAGGTTGGGTAAAGTTTTGTTGAGATTTTCATCAAGATTTTCTTAGTAGCAGCCCGGAGTCTCGATTTGTTCCCATTTGATCACTCGCCCCCTATTACGTGGCACAAACATAATTGGCGAAGTGTCGGTGTACAATATCCCTGCGTCCTATTTAAAAGCGAGCAAGTCGCGAAGTCACGTGTATATGTCACTTTTGTTCGGATAATCGGAAAATACCCTCGATCGGCGCGACTAGTTAATAGTCCCGGCAAATCCCGGAACCGAAAGTACCGGGAAATCCCGGAAATTTGTGTCATTCTAGGAACCGGGATTTTCAAAACTAAATCCCGGTTCCATTGGTACTTTCAGGAAAAGATACTTCGCGTTTAGACTATTTCTAATTTTATTGCTAGCCTGACCGCTTAAAGCGTGGAGTAGCTACACATGTTACCTAGTAGTACATACAAGAGCATGCTACTTTCGAGCAAATGCAACAAAGTAGCATGTGTATACGAAAAAAGCGGTTTTCACCATCATTTAGAGAATATATTCCGGAAGGTTTATGTGTATAAAATATAAATATTTAACTTTGATATCGCTCAGAAATCACGATGTTTTGACATGTTGCTACATCAGTACATGCTTGCACCCGTGCATGGCAGCGGGCGGGTCGCTAGTACTAAATATGACTGATTTAGTGCCTTTAAAACAAGAAATAAAACATTTTATTTGAGTAAAATATTTTATTTTGTCCTGTCATTTCGTCTTTTTCCTACTTTCTCCGTTTCAACACTTTCAACTCTATTATCTTAGAAAGGCTTACTCAAAGTATCGAAAGTGTCGAAAGTGCCCGGAATCCCGGTTCTTTAACCAGAAGGTCTCATAAAACCCGGTTCTTTCAAACAGAACCGGTTCTGCATTCCCTAGGCGCGGTCCCGCGTTCAGGTTCACCGAACAGAAGTGACATATGTAGATGCACGCGACGATCGAGTACCTAATCGCTTTTAAATAGGACGCGGCCTAGGTACACTTCTGTCTAACCCTTCGGGGATCACCAGCGTGATGTTGTTATGTATTACTTTTGTTATTCCGTATAATTATGTAATGTACGGTTAGCTGTACCACAGATTACATACAGATACCCAATCCCATACAAAGAAATGTGACCTCCCTAAAACTGGCAATTCGACTGGCTAAATTTTTTTCTCCATTTACTCAACAGATGGCAGTACCGGCGACTCACTAATTGCCAGAAACAGTAGTTTTACAACGCCATCTAGGAGTCCACCTTAGTAAATTTTATAGTTCCAGGTGAAAATGAAAAAAAAATATGTATTTTTTTTACATTTCTATGTAAGTAATATATTTATAAAAAGACTAGCTTTTGCCCGCGGCTTCGCCTGCGTGAATTTCGGAAAATATCCCACGGGAACGTACTACTTGGATTATAAGGAAGCGAAGCGATCGGAAATAACAATGAAATTGTTATCAAATTCTGAAAGATAAAAATGGTTACTGTGGGTCATCCTTAGAAGATAGACGTATATATGCTATTGCGGATTTTTTTGTTGATTTTTTTAAAATGTACAATCCTTTAGAATAAATTTAATGTATCTCTTACGGTTTACACGGCGCATTGGCATGCGCCGCTTTACTGGCGTAAAGCTCCCCAGTCGGCATATTTTTTTCCGACATCTTCTACAATAATCGTCATATTTCAGCCAATTTACACAAAACTTTAATGAATTATACCTTGAAAACCTTGACTTAAACCTTCCTCATGAATCACTCCGTTCATTGGTGAAAACCGTTTGAAAATCCGTTTGGTAATTTTTGAGTTTATCGCATTCACACAGACAGACAGACGCGGCGGGGGACTTTGTTTTATAATACGTAAGGAATTATTGATTAATTTATAGACTTATTATTTAATTTATTGATCAAAAGAAAAATTAAATTTTCATATCAACTGTTCCTCCCTTTTCACCCCGAAAGAGGTTGATTTAAAAAACATCTTCAATCATGTTTTTTGTCATTTAATGTTTGCATTACTTTTGACTTAATTTAGATACGCAGTGAAATCCTCCTCGAAAAATAAATTACCCCCTTTTGCTGGTCGATTTTCGAAAAACCCAAAAACTATGTCTATGTTTTATGTCAAAAGTATTAATTTATTCAAGGTAACCGGACAGCGCGTAAAAATTCTTCCATACAAACTTTAGCACCCCCTAAATAAAATCCCTTTGACGGGTAGTTTTGAAAAACCAAATAATGACAAACTTTATTATTCATTTAAGAATGTCTTCGTGCTAAGTTTCAAGTTTGATAAAACTTTTCATCCAAAAGAAAACCCCCTTTTTCACCCCATTTAAGGTCGAATTTCCAAAAACTCCTTCATAGAGCTCGCCTACATTATAAAGTATAAGTGGACATGTTGCGCCGACCCCAAATAAATTGGGATTAGGTCAGAAGAATGATGATGAAGTATTCGAGCCAAGTTTGAAGTTAAAAGATCAACGAAATAAGATTCTTTTCGCCCCCAATTTTCATTATTTGACTTATAAGTTATTTATTAACTCAAGGAATAAGATTTGTCATACTCAAACGAAATCCCCCTTTCAGGGGGTGCCCTTAGAGGTCGAATTTCCAAAAACCCCTTCTTAGTGCTCCCCTACGTTACAAAAGGAAGCCGTGTGCAAAATTTCACGTTCCTAGTCCCAGTAGTTTCGGCTGTGCGTTGTTATGTCAGTCAGTCAGTCAGTTTCTCCTTTTATATAAATAGATTAAATATACTTAAAATGAATTATCTAAACGTAAATTAATAACGATTGTTGCTACCTTTATTGTGAAAAATTGAGTAAAACGCCATCTGTTGCAAATAGCTCTAAACAAAATGGGTAACAGATATCTGCATTTAACGACTTTATCATTCTATGGGTTCGAATCACGTTCGAATGGAAGTTAAAGTTTTCAGTTATCTTTTTTGTCGAAATTACGTGATTTATGATTGTAAATAGATAAATCAGCCTTGAGCAACGAAGTTTTAATATTTACTAATCTTACTTCAGCCAAAATCAGCCGTTTAACGCAATTTAGTGGTTGTACATTTTGTTAGAGTAACCTATACTGCCATCTATGATTTTTTTTCAAGACTAATTATAATTCGTTCCAGATGAGACCCCATGGCTGTACCAAACACACTAGTTAAGTAGGTACCTACTAAATTCACGGCCCTTCAACCATAACAAAAAAAAAACCCTATTTCTGATACCAAAAAAATCCTAAAGAACCCTAAAATATCACATTACAAAGTCACGCATTGATACTCTTTCAAAGCCGTCCACTCAAACGGTTCTATGGCAATTAATCCATCCTGTGGTTGATCGCCGATCTAGAATGACTAATGGATCACCACTTGAGAGATTAGCGATTTTAAATCTATTGCTATCAGCACTTGATTACTTTACCTATACCTACCAAGCACGCTCTTCACGTAAGTGGTTTCATTTTAATGTCGTGTCAAAGTGCTGGTATGTGGGCAGCTACTTCAAAGAGTATCGAAACACAATGTAGGTAATTGTAACCGGTCAATAAGGTCTTTCACGTGGATTAGAGCGTGGGTGCAGGTGAATCAAAGGTTAAAATTCCAACCGTTTTGGATCATTCAAAATGTTTTAATGATCCAAAAATATACAATCTTAGTATTATTTTCGATGTTCGTTATGATCAGGCATCCTGTTAAAAATTGAATATAATGCATACTTAGATTTAAACGATTATACGTTGATAATATCGGCATCAAGGATACCTACCTATAAACAAAAAAAATTAAATTGAAGTGTCTGTTTGTAATCTCGAAATTACAGTTTTTACTAAATGCTTATAAAAATAAAAGTATAAACGGTACCATAAAAAAAAAATGTCTGTCTGTCTGTTTGTTCCGGCTAATATCCGAAGCGGCTAGAATGATTTTAACGGGACTTACACTGGCTGGTAGCTGATGTTATAAGGAGTAACTTAGGCTTTCATTTTAGAAAAAGTATTAGGGTTCCGCGTAAAGACAAAAAGTCGTATTTCAAAAATTTAAAAAAAAGTTGGTAAAACACTAAGCGGAAGCAAAGTAAAAGCGCGGGCGGGCGATGCAACGCGGCGGGTCGGGGGACGAGGGGATTAAAATGTGGCTGTTATTTTAGTATATTGTGTATCTTACGAGTTCCACGCGAACGAAGTCGTGGGGCACAACTAGCCTGTTATAAAGCACAAAAGTAGATCACAAAAAGTCACAATTGTGTTACATTTTGTGATTGGATCGAGTAGGTGCAGGTCCTCGATTTAAAAAATTCAGAAAATATACTACTCTTTGTACTTACACCATAAAGAACAACGCATGAAGCTAATACTAACAGCCATTCAGGTTTTGCAGGACCAACGTCAGTTCTCATTCGCAGAAAATGAAACCGCTAACGCCATCTAGTTTTAATTTTTAGAAGCTGTGTGAAGCCAAATTGCCAAGTAAGCAAACGACTGATTAATTCGTTTTCTGAATTTCATGAAATAGGAATTAATAAAATAGGTAGTTCTGAATAAAGTAATTGAAATCTTGTGTCTTCATTATATATAAAATACTTTTCAACACAATCCATGCCAATGAATATTCCAAATCAACTTTGGCAGCACCGATCTGTAAATGTCAATGTCATCGTCAAAAAAAACGTCAAATTAATTATTCCAAATTCAAATTGAAAGGCGATCACAACGGACGGATTTTTAGATTTCATTTATTTTTAATTATTTACTAACTCCTAAAATAAACAATGGATAATTTGATTAAACCTCTCTTAGAGAATTATCCGAAACATTATGTTGAAAAACAAAAGAGTCCAAGTTACATAGAAATGTACACAAAAAGTAACAGAGATGTGGTGTTAGTTTGTAACAAGGTAAATATTTGTTTATTTCAGTAGTTGTGAGTATTAAAACTTTAATGTATGTCTAAATAGAAACTGTTTTTACTTACAGGCTAAACAATCTTCTAATGTTACGGAAACCATTGGAAAAAACAATAAAAATGAGGCTGGTAAGTAACAATACTCTTTGGTCTGGTGGTTTTGTTTATTTTGGTCATTTTTGATCGAAATACTTAATAAATTAATAATACTAACTGAGTATTACTAGTCTGGGTATTAGTTAGTAAATTAATTTTTAATACTCTATAAAAATTAAATTAATTTTTGCTGAAATAACTTGTAAAGAATCAAGTTATCCGTTAAAGATTTGTTTGTAAGTATTTTCTAATTAAAATGTTTAATCAAGTGAATACTACTAGTGGTTATTGTTACTGCCTTATACGACGTCGTTTATTTTAAATTACAGAAGAGTTAGAGTTAACGGGATCTCCATTGAAACTGGACCTAAGTCTTCACACTATCTTTGATGACACAATGATCACAGATGAGCCTCAGTTATGGACCAAGGAGGAAGCTACTCATGGTCCTATTGCACTGGATACTGCAAGGTTAGCAAATAGTTTTTAATTGTAATAAGTGACTATAGGTGTATCTTTTTTTTTCGTGCACTCTAACAATGCACCTGTTATGTTATCTCTCCACCACTAGTTCACTGGTAGAAAATGTCTATGGCATTAAGGCAGCCTTTGTACTTATCTTTTATGTTGAATAAAGTTTATTACATAAAAAAATTGTTTTGTGAAATATTGAGTGTTGAAATAGTATTTGATTACTTTTTATTTTCAAATTCTTTGTGATGTCTATGATATTAAGTTTCTGTATTCTTATTTTTTCTCTGGTGTTAGAAAGAGCTTTAGGGGAAGCTTATACCAACAAATTTCTTACCACTAACATAATATAGTTCTGCAGTTAATAAATCGGCCAGTATCAAGTTTGTTGCATGCAGATCTTACGAACCTCTTTACTTAGCAAAGTTTGAATTCTATATTCTTAGCTGGAATTTGAACCAAATAACAAAATTTACTATTCCAATTTCAAATATTCCAGAGAAATAGCCAATCTATACAACAAGAACCGCAACCAAGTAACCACAGAGGAAGCCATACCGCTATGGATACTAACAAACCCATTAGATGATGGCAAGCCTTTAATGCTCACTGTACAGTCAGATAGTACACACTTCACTAGAGGTCTAGTGACTTATGAAGACAGCATGAACCAGGATGATGTTGATTTGGATCTGTTAGTTGAACATTATGCAAATCAGGAGGGATTGACTGTGGATATGGTAAGATTACAGTTTACTATTATCTGGAGTGCCTCGTTGGTCTAGTGCTCGCAATCGCTACTGCTGACCATGAGGTCCTGAGTTTGATTCCCGGGTCGAACAGTGTTAATGGGTTTTTCTATCTGGCTTTCTCAGGAGTGTCCGGTTGATGACAATAGGTTCGCCCCCTAAAAAAGGGGACTTAAAAATAACGTGGGTGTACTATTAATAGGTACATCTCTGCCCAAACCTTCGGGGAAACAAGGTGTGATGTTCTCTTATGTTATTATCTGGAAATCTTTCAAACAGGATCTATGTAGTCACTATGGTTGTTGTGTAAATTGGCGACCAACTGAGATTCTTAATGTTATGTTAAAGTTCTTAACCTTTTTTGTGTGTTGCAATCTATGGCAACCACTGTTAAAGCGAGTTCAGTGGCAGATTTTTACCTTGCAGAGGTGAATTATGAATTCTGAACATAATTATTATCATGTGTTTATTCTTCATTGACATGTGTCACCCTAGCTATGAATATCTTTGAATTGAACAGTTAAAGCTCAAGTTAAGTTTATTTCTTTATCTATCCCATTCCTTGTACCATCTATCATCAGGTAATGATGGCACAATAAGTCCAAGCTAATGATTAACATGAACATTTTATTTTCCAGGTCTCAACCCTAGTTGATTGCAAGTACCTGATCTCAGGCATTTCCTACGGCTCCCACAATACTGATGAGTTAGTCAACGCTCCACATGGTGGCGTCTCAGAGTTGCGCTGTGAATGGTCAGGGAAGACACTGCACACGCCGTTTATAAGCTGCAAAGTTAATTTTGTGAGTATTCGTGGCTAAATGTAACAGCCGCACAGGTCGATCGAAGGTTAGGCTACGCTTGCCGCGGTTGGTTGGTTGATGGGTGACCATCAATTACATATCGAGACCCCTCCGTGCCTCGGAAAGCACGTAAAGCCGTTGGGCCCGGCTGTCATTCGTAGATCTGTGACAGTCGTTATGGGTAGTCAGAAACCCAAAAGTCTGACAACCATTCTTACCACGAGGTATTGTGTTATCCAGTAATTGGGTTGTGGAGGTCAGATAGGCAGTCGCTCTATGTAAATTACTGGTTTTCAGCTGCATCCGGTTAGACTGGAAGCCAACCCCAATTTAGTTGGGAAAAGGCTAGGCAGATTTATTTATAGAATTTATGAATCTTCACCGTAAGAACTTTCACAGTTTGAGATATTAATTGATTTATGGAACTACAAACAAAATCTTGAGAGCAGGATTAAAACTAGCTATATGGAAATAGGCCATAGATTTTCTAAATTGAGAGGCTGGAAAATAATTGTAGCTCATACACATTAAGCAGTTTTTTTTTTAATCTCAACACAAAAATTAACTATAACTTTCATTACATTTGGTACAACCTGATACAAACTTTATGACGGCCCGGAACGTGAGGCGAGTCGCTGCGCAGTAAAAAAATCATGCGACAGCGGGGGTGAGGGGTGGGGTACTGCGCAGCGAGTAGCGCACTTCAGAGCCGCCATATAATTTGACGCGTACTGTAAGTGTGTAGGTAACATATATTTTTTAAAGAATGATGTTATCTTATTACACAGCCATAACTTCTTCTCATACATTTTGCAGGAACAAGAGATCATTGTGGGTCACCTAGCAAGTCCATGTAACGCTATTTGGAGGTCTGTGTGTGCGTTACACAATATGAACCAACTGCTAGTCGACATGACAGCTGCAGGATTCGCCTCTGTCAATCTGGAAACAGCTGCAATTAGGTAAGTAATATATTGTATACTATACCTGCTCAGAAAGTACCTTATTACTTTTTTAAAAATGAGGCAGAATGTACGTCGTTACTCTTGTACAATGTGCGGGTCGAAAAAGTGTATGAAAAAATCAAAAATGTTTTATTTCATTAATACACGTTGTAGTACATTATACAGTTGGAGGTGCCGCTCTTTTTTTAACTCGCAATCAGTGTAACATGCCACTAAAGAAAAGTTAAAATTTATGAATTAATCATTTTTATTTATTATCATTAGTCTGTTGTTGTTCTAATTAAATATATATTCCGTTATCTATTGCGCCACCAGAAACGGTTCAATAATTAGTTAAATTATAAATTGATAACAGGTAAAGGTAGCTAAAAGACAAAAAGTTTTTATCACCCAGCGCAAAATGATACTGGCCACATACTTTTGCTGAACATTGATTTAAAAAATAAAATAAAAAAGAATGAACAAGTGAAACGAAAACGAACGAACGAACGTGAACGTGGAGTGAAGTGTGGGTGTACTATAGGTACACCTCTGCCTAACCCTTCGGGGAAACAAGGCGTGATGTTATTTTATGTTATGTGATAGTGAAGATGTCTTTTATTTTCCTCGTAGGTATAGCATAAAGCACTATGTTTCACTCAAAAGAAATTGTGTTTCCCAACTCGCATGTATTAAAAGACCCTCGGTTGAACCTCGGGCCTCAAACTACACCCTCTCGTCAGTAATCGATCACTTTCACCCCTCGGTGAACAATTTACTATTACTTATTCACTATTTATTTATTTAACACTTCAAGTACACAAATGTACAGAGGCGGGCTTTTAATGCCAAAGGCATTTTTAGCATAGTATCGTGTTTACTTTGTGTGTTGTAATAGGCCCCCCCCCTTTTACATGGGACTTAAACATTTCGGTGTACTATGTACACCTCTGCCTAATCCATCGGGATTACAGGCGTGATGTTATGTTTGTTATTGTGTTTACTGCCTCGTGATCAGTGGTCAGTTAGATTACGAGGTAGCATGTCATGATCAGAGTAGTAGTAGTCTTGGGTTTGTTCGCTAAGTCGGGCTTATTGGGTTTTATGCTAAAAAATTCTCAGTAGCAGAGGCTGGATTTCTGCCCAGTTAAAGGCAATAAGCTCGCCACCTTATTACATGGAATATAACAGGTGAAATGTAGGTGTATCATACACCTTTACTCCATTCTTTACGTTCTTTTTATTTATTTTCTTATCATCGTACACCCTACACCCTAGCTAGAGGTATGTTATAGAGGTACTTTCATTTTTTTTACCAACTTTATTTTTTATCCACCTACAGCAACAATAAACAATAAGTATTCTATACTCGCTTTGCCCAACCAGAGGATTAAATCTAGGGCCTTCCGCTCAGCCGTCGTGCAAACGAATCTAACCCAACTAGGCAGTCTCACCTCGCGTCCTATTTAAAAGTGATCGCCGCGCAAATACGCGATCGTCGCGTGCAAATGTCACTTTTTATGGAAAACTGGAAAACGCCCTCTGTCGGCGGGACCACGCGTTCAGGTTCACTGAACAAAAAGTGACATAATGAGCGCGACGATCGAGTATTCGCGCGGCGATCGTTTTAAATAGGACGCAGTCTTTTTTCATACAAATTCTATAACCTCTTTCAGAAACAACGTGCCAGGCGCAAAACGACCAAACAACTCGAAACGCGTTAGTGAACTTCTAAACGAAACTGAAACGTACGCGTATACTGCGGAATGTCCTGCCGGTGGCTGTATTTGTGTTACTGAAGATACAACTACATTAGGACAGTGTCTCAATGATATGAATACTATTGGATCTAGTAATGACTTTACTTATAAACTCTGGGATATATTGAGAGGTAAGTTGTCAATCTTCTTCTTTCATATTGGTCCGAAAACACGAACTATGTAAGAAAAGCTCATGCCGTGATGAAAATATTTACCAGCCAATAAAGTGCGTGAATAGTAGGCCCCGACTTACAAGTTTGTTAGTCGTGGGTTCGAACCCAGGCAGGCGCTTTACTTTGTGTAAATAATTTCATCACCACTGCTCTCAAAATGGTGACGGAAAACATCGTGAGGAAACCGGCATGTCCTAGAACCAAAAAATCGAAGACATGTGACGTCTACCAACCCGCACTGGGCCCGCGTTGTGGATTACAGCCCGCTCCCTCTCACAGAGAGGAGGCCTGTATCCCACTGCTGGGACATTGTCCTTACATTATAGGCTGATTATGCAGCAAAGTGCTATCGGGGCTGAGCGCCTAAATAGTGCTAGCTGTACATTTACTTATCGCCGCTTCTGTAGAACCTTGAGCCAGAATGTTGTATCACTGAAAATGTTCAACTGCGAACGTTCCCGGTCAACCCTTTTCGTCCAGATGTCCTTAGTAACAAGGTTGAAAACTGGTCGAACGGGTACGTTCGTCTACGTACATTAAGACAATTTCTTATTTATGAATTCTATCGGATCTAAATTCTTTCAGATTGCGAAACAGCTGAGGAACTAATAACATTATTGATTCAAGCCCTGAAATTCATATCTTCAGGAAAAATCAGACCCTTTGTAAGTACCTAAACTTTTGTCCAGTTACTGCATGTTAGGTAGAACTGAAATTTAAAAAATACCGTTATGTAACATCCACCAACCTTTAGCGCAGGCTCGCACGGGCGATTTTTTTCGCGCACTGGATTTTCAACGCACTGCTTAGCGCCGAGAGTTGAAATTCCAACAGTGTGTTTTTTTGGCGCGCTGGGTTGCGCTCTGTTGGATTCTCAATGCTCGGCTCAAGACCGAGAATTGAAAATCCAGTGCACGATAAAATCCCGCCGCGATATTTTTACGCCCGTGCTACCTGGGCTTACTGGAAAAAACGCTTTACATCTTACAGAGAGGAGGCCTGATTCCTAACAGTGGAAAGATTGTAGGCTGATAATCGTGTGTGTAGATGCTTCTTTTCATAATTATCTTCTTCGATTATTTTTTAAAAAATCACGCTTTTGAAAGTCGTGTCACCTGGCAAACAAACTATATAAGTACCTATTGAAATGTTTAATAAAATTCCATTTTATTCAATTACAGATAGATGCTAACAATAAGAGCTACCTGTCAAAACTAGTCCTCAAACTGTCCCGAGGTCACTCTCAAGCCTCTAAAGTGCTAAAGAACTTGCGCGCCAGTCCTCCTCAAGCGTTATCGTTGGTCGCACAAGTGGGTACTGAGAAAACTATGTGGGAATATACTAGAGTTATGTCCCTGTTGGAGCATTCGTTCTTTATTGCTGGGATTTGGAATAGCGATGCAAGGTACGTGTTTATTTACAGCTAGTTTGCTATTGGACTCACTTCGTATAAACTGATTCTGGTGTGCTGTCCTTCAGGGCTTTCTTACAAACTGTCAAAAACGGCCGGCGCACACACAGGGTTCCAAAAAAGTATTGATATCTCAGATGATATATACTTTTGGCTCCGGGTACGATTTTCAGGACATTTTTACTCAAGACTTGAGTATGTACTAATAATATTATGCAAATAAATGATTATTTTATCTTATGAAATACATATGACGTCAGTATCTTCAAAAAGTGTTTCTTATTTCTGGCTGTTAGTCAATCAGGATTGGAAGTTAGCCACCACATGGTACGGTACCTATAGATTTAATATGGTTACGGTATTACCACTCGACCATATCTAAGTATCAATACTTTTGTTCTCATGCTAGTACGTGTACCGATATTAATTCTGATTAGATGTACACTGATGAACAACTTTTGCTATGGAACCAAACCTAAAAACGCGAAAAAAAATCAGCTGTTGTTTGACATAATTTATGTTCGCATAACTCGTCAAAGTGTAAGGAACAACTGTTTTTTTCGCGATTTCAAGTTGTTCAAAATGATGAGTACAATGACCCCTTAAGAGGTTGTGCGTTAATTCCGGGACATGTTGTATGTACATAATCTATATAAATGTTTTGATTATATTTTTTTTTAGAACACACGAATCTATAGAACAAATAAACCAGACCATACAAGACATGACGATGAGCGGCGGCGACTTCCAACTGAACCCTTTCGAGAGTCTCACGTCCTCAGAACATTCTATACGATTAGACTGTGAGTCTTTCTATGAGGATGATCCTAATGAATTAACAGTAGATGACTTCGCGTCGTTGAAAAAACATGGGCTTGTTAGTGAGAAGAAAGATGTTAATGAGGTGAGTTAAGCGAAAATCAGGACAAATTAAGCTTTCAAAACGAATTAGCTAAACAATCGAACTAGCCAAACAAATTAATAAGACAACTGTCAGTCATGACGTCATAGTTAATACGTTATCTCGGCAAATAGAGTCAACAATGTAGTGTTTTTCCAGGTGCCGTTAATAACGGATGAGATCGACATAAGTCCGTGGAAAAGTCTTCTGATGAAGTTCGCGCAAGTCCACGTGTGCTTAGAACATCTACATCGCGCTGAAAGCTGTTTGAGAGCTGATTTTGGTAAACATAAAAATTATAGAATACGATAGAAATAATCATCATTTGCTAGCCTTTTCTGAACGATGTTGGGTCGGCTTCCAGTCTAACCAGATGCAGCTGAATGTTAGTATTTTACATGGAGCGACTGCCTATCTGACATCCACAACCCAGTAACTGGGTAATACGATACCCCTTGGTAAGACTGATTGTCAGACTTCCAGGCTTCTGACGACTCGTAACGACTTTCAAAGATCCACGAATGACAGCCGGGACCAACGGCTTAACGTGCTTTCCGAGGCACGGAGGGGTCTTTTTATACGTATAAAGATGGTCACCCATCCACGAACCAACCGCGGCAAGCGTAGCTTAACCTGATCGATTGATCCGTGCGGCTATTATTACTTAGCCACGATAGAAATAATATAATGTAGATATTAACTAGTCAGATACCCAATGTAAGTGCGGTGGCCCTGTCCAGAACACTCCAGCAAGTGGGTCACCACTTGCTGGAGTGTCCGAAGTGCCTGTACATCTATACTATTGAGAATCTAATGAACACTAGGTACTGACGCTTCTTTTAACTTGACCACCTACCGAGCCCAACTAATCTTAGAAATACCATTGGCTCGAAAAGAAGAAAAAGATTAATTAGTAATAGAAGCTATTATAGTACAGTATTTTAATATCACGAAATGACGCACGCTATACTTGTGGTTACCAAGTGTAGGAGCTCTCGGTACCGTCTGAGATAATGGCGAAGTCGCAACTGTGTGTGTGTGTGTTATGTGGTGATGCTACTCGTCTTCACGCACACATTCATAGCGTGTTTGTACCAGGAACCACAAAACCTTCATAAATTACGGTACAGGTATCGATAAATTTACGTTACCTCTACGACTAAGGTTACCGCTATCTGGGTAACCAATATCGCCAGCCAGCCAAGGTCGTGATTAGTCGGCGTTCACCGGCGCGCGGGTCGACTCGACTCTCAATTCACGACATACACACAGCGATACACCCCTTTTGACTAATGCCGACGGGCATGTGTAAGATAGAGCAACTAGCTTCAACTTTCGGACTAACTGACCGACTCTTTGACAATTCAAAAGTGCCTGTAATTGGTTTCTTTGAAATAAATGCTATGAGTTTGAGTTTGAGATAACGTTTATTTCAGTTACCGGTATTAATACCGGTTGTATTCAGTTTACGAATTAAGGTAACCTTTAAATACCTGTATTGATCATACCGGGTTCGGTCTCTGGTTTGTACACGTGGTAAACACAAGTAAAACGCACGTTGCTTCGTGAGATAAAATACTATAAGTACCTGAAAAAAAAATATCTTATACCACTATGGTCATGAAGTGTTCCTGAAAAGTCCTTGTTGAACAAGAACTTAGTAGTGAAAGATTTTACTAAACAAAAATTTATTGTTTCAGCTAGTCTAAAGCCGATAGCATCCCGGTTACTAGAACAGTATGTATCAGAGAAGTCTCCTATCAGAACAGTGGGACAACTGATGAGTGACTCCGTACAAAAGATCTGCATGCCTATCGCTAATAATATTGTGCAGGATCATTTGAAGTAAGTAATCATTGATTATTACAAGTAAGCATGGATATATTTTAAAATTTCCCCACAAGCCCCTCCACTGTTTGTTACATACACTTTTGAATTATTTGTATAGAAAATTTTGTGGATGGGCGCGCAATTTTATATTATTAGATCTATGCTACAATAGACAAAAATGTAGTCTGTATAGAATTTTGCAACTTGTTTCTAGTGCGGACTAAAGTTGTCTCCAGTCCGCCCTAGAAACGTTGGTAAGCGTTGGTTGTCTTCACACAATCCACTTGAACGATCATTAAGGGAGAAGCGCTAAGGTAGCCCGCGAAATTCAAAATTTCTTACGATTTTTGCAATTTGCAGCTCAGTGTCTGAGTATACGTTGATTAAAACATGATTTGCGACCGTAACAAATATGTACTCGTATTTACATAATTATAAACGTTAGAATCAGTAATACGACGCCTTAGTTTAGTATAATCTCCAAATGTCATGATTTCATGACATAGTCATTCAATATAATTACTTGGGTCTTAGAGAGTTATATTGATGACTTTAATGGTTATAATTCTGTAAATACATATTTGTTACGGTCGCGAATCATGTTTTAATCAACATACAACCTAATACTGACTTGCAAATTCCTAAAAAACGTAAGAAAATTTGAATTTCGCGGGCTACCCTGGCGTTTTCGCCTTAAAAGATCATCAACTTTGTTTATAGGAAGCCAGCCTTCTGGTATCGTGTAGAAATGACAAGAAAAGAGAATGCAGCCTCCAAAGGTATCCAAAGAGACTCCAAGATGGTTTACGTATTCTCACAACAATCCGTGTTCCCACCGGCTGTGTGGCAGAGCTTAGGTAAGTTTAGTTAACAGCATAGATATTCTAAAATACTACTAAGGGCGGAGTTCACTGACTTTTAAAACGGCTGTTGAGATATTTAATCAGTTCTTTCCTTTGGAAATTTGACATAAACCAACTGTTTATCTATATAAATACATAAATACCTAACCAGTGGTTTGAATGTTGGTGAACACAGGCCTATATGGGGCTCGTCTAAGGGATGTTTCTGTTTTGTTTCGCCACCTCCGGACAAGATCCATTTGAGTAATCTGACAGGTCAGTTCAAACAAATTCTCTTTTATTTTTAACTGAATTCTATTCGCAACTTCGTCCGCGTATATCCTATGATACTCAGCAATACCAATAATGTCTATCAGTAAAATAATTATTGAAATCGGATGAGGAGTTTCGAAGATTACCTCCTACTTACAAACTAATAATCTTTACCTCTTTTTATCCGACTGCCCCAGAAGGAAGGTAATGTTTTTCGAGAGAATGTGTGTAGGTATGTCTATTTCTTTGGCAAGCTCTGTAGCCTAAACGGTTTGATGGATTTTAACATATAAGGTGTCGTTTGATTCGTCTTAATTGTGGAAGTGACATAGGCTATATGATATTTATATATTGCATCTGAAAATAAAAAAAGGGAGATTCAGATTCATTTATTTGTAAAAACACGTGTATATAATATACATGGTATGATGCTTATTAGGTGTTACAGGTATTTTTTGGCTCAACATGTTTGACCATGGTTGGTGTACAAGTTAAGTCGAAAGACAATAAGATTTCAAAATAAAAATTCAAAGAATAATAAAATACTTAAATAAATCAACATTAATATTAAATTAAAAAATTAAGTCAATAGTCACTAATTATTAAAAAAAAAAAAAAAACCAGACTGCAAAAACACAGGTAACAGGAAAGAGAAAAAGAAGCATTAAAATCTATAGAAATTTGATATTGCAGGCGGGGCGAACAAGTGACACCATATCTCAATAACCTGAAACACACTACCCTACTATCACTATGAGTCTTGTTGCTCGAAATAAATGATTATTATTATTATAGGGTGTGACTACCAAGATAACGTCTAATATAGAAGTATGGAAGAAAAAGACATTTTGCGCCGACCCTAAATAAATTGGGAAAAGGGCAGGAGAATGAAGATGATAATCATGACCTAAATGGTTAATTAGTTCCTTTTTGGACATTTAAAAAAGCCTTTTATCATGAAATTGGGCAAGAAATACACTGCATTCACCCCCTTGTGATTGTTAGTGTTGTAACAATCAGTTTTAAACTCAATCACAAAGCATTTATTTCAATTAAACTAATTTACATGCACTTTTGAATTGTCAAAGAGTCCGTTAGCTAGTCAGAAAGTTGAAGCTATTTGCCCATTCCAAAACGTAGATCTCTATGGAGAAGAACGGGCAAGAAACTCCAAGGACACTCTTTTAAATCAAGATAATTACAAAATCCTGGGTACATTATTCTTGTTGCTTCTATGTGTGAGAACAATTTAACAAAAAAAAAAAAAAAAAAACAATTCAAAATATAACATTAAAAATAAGCCCCAGCAGTTAAGAGTGGATAGCGATACGCGTGGATCAGCACCATCCAGCTCAACCATTTTGTAGGGAACCGAATGATCTAACACATGCACCACCATCAGCGAGACATATCAAGTGAACATACATACATACATACATAAACTCACGCCTTCTTCCCATGGGGGTAGGCAGAAACTACAGAACGCCACCTGCTATGATCCTTACATACTCATTTTGCCTCGTTTACGTTCATACATCTGGTCATACACGCACGCCGGTTGCGAGTACTACGCACCTGACCTTTCTGAAGAACATCACCAATAAGATCATTATATGTCTTCCTATTAAGAAAAAAATCTTTCGGTTCTATTGACTTAGAGGTATTTGGGATTTCTTGTTCTCAGAAGAAGGTATTATGGAGACGAACTGGCTGTTGTAACTCAAAGATTTATCCTAACTAATATTATAAATGCAAAAATGAGTTTGTTTGTTACGCTTTCATGGCTAAACGGCTAAACCGATTTTGTTGAAAATTGGTATGGGGATACTTTGAATCCTGGGGAAGGATCTAGGCTACTTTTTATCGACATACCACGCGGGCGAAGCCGCTGGCAGAAGCTGTAGGTATCTTTGAGCCAGTCACAACAGTCGGTATACGATAAGTTTTCCTTATTCTTATAAAATATTTCTGTAGAGGTAGTTTATCAATATCGTATACTCGTATTTTAACCGTACATGGTCAATAGAATATACATAGTACTTTTAAAGTAATGTAGATTTCTTATTTCTGGAATTGAACTTTCCTACAAAGGTTTTCTTCAGCCGAGGTCAGTTATGTTGTTTAGCTGTATATTTGATATCCTTATCCGTGTAAATGAAACTTGACTAATTTCGAAATTTATTTTCAGAGTCACCTACTGATGATGTCGCCGAAGTGACAACGCTAGGAGAAGAACTGAAATACCACGTTACAAAATACGTATTTATAAGCAACAAACTTGTGAATAAACTGCCTTTTTAATGTTAACCTTACTTTGTAAATAATACAGTGCCTTATCGTTGTATACTTACAACTTAGTCTTAATAATAAATAATTTTAATATTGTATTTTGTTTTTGTTTAAGATTTTGAATACGGGACCACTTTTAGTCAGCAAATAAAGAAGTTTTGCAAACTGTATCGTGTGATATAATATTAAATGATAGAGCTTACTGTGAGGGTCTCAAATATATTATAAACCTCTCCCCCCGCTAACTTACGAAGCTGATTAACATAGACGTTAGCGTTGACAGTTTGTCCTTCGGGGAGTAATTCATAACAAATCATACCACCTGCATCCCACCAACAACAAAGCAAAACCTTCCGTTTATGAGTTTGTTCTTTGACTTGGATTGGCGGATCTTCTCCTCGTGGTAACCAGTAGGCTTTACGCTTGTCATTCTTATACAGTATCCAGCTCTCATCTCATGTTACTAAATCACTTAGAAACTCCTTTTGTTTGGGCTGGAGGAGCAACGATTGACAAATCG
This sequence comes from Fissipunctia ypsillon, assembly GCA_947568875.1. Lineage (NCBI taxonomy): Eukaryota > Metazoa > Arthropoda > Insecta > Lepidoptera > Noctuidae > Fissipunctia > Fissipunctia ypsillon. Next base: position 5,345,965 of record OX387656.1, on the reverse strand, counting down.
ATATTCGGGCAGCTCGGTTTGCCATACTCAACTGATGCGGAATCCATTTTGCCAGCACTCGCCGATATCCCAGTGCATGCAGTCGCTTTTCGATTGCCGCGTGACTGCAGCCAAGTGCCTGCGCTAACTCGCGAGTAGTAGCATCCGGGTTTTGATTTAATTCTGCCAGCAGCATGTCGACATCGAATTTGACTGGTCGACCTGAACGGGCTCGATCCTCTAGTGTTGTATCGCTGGATCGAAAGCGACGAAACCATCGACTTACAGTTGACTGTGTGACTGTGCCCTCTCCAAATGCATTGTTGATATTCGCATTTGTCTGCCTCATACTGGAGCCACGTTTAAACTCGTAAAATATTACAGCTCGAATAGCGTGCTGGTCCATGTCATGGATTAAACTGCCCAAGACGCGCTCTAGCCGCCTTTTATTTATTCAATAATAAACCTTCTGGAATGTTCTAGATTTATCTAAAAAAAGAACTTTCTAGTTCAATTCGATACGAAGAAAGAAATTTTTTTTTCAAAGTGAGTCAATACTTTGTTGCCAACCCAATATATCAAATTAAATTAAATCAAAATAAATCGAATAAAAATAATTAAATCATCAAAACAATAAAATTAATAAGTACCTTCTCTCTGACACTGGTACAGCAGCATGACTGCTGCTGCAAATTTTAACAAGCCAAGCGCTCGACGGGTCTTCCTATCGGCAAATATGACGAACTTCCATTTAGGTAAACTTTCATTCCCTATTTAACTCTATTAGGAGTTCTTCAAAAATCTTTCCTTAGTCCTCATCTTCGTTATATAAGGAACTCTTGCCATGCTTCCAGACCCACAACGTCATCGGGACGTCAACGAGAAACGAGATTATTCGAACCGAACGTGACGTCACGGTGACTGCGTGCGGTGGACACGTGGTGATAGTAAATGTGTGTATCGCTACTTCGGCGCCGTCATCTCGTTCTCGTTGACGTGACGATGGACAAACGGCCTTTAGGCTGTGCGTTGTCTGTCCGTGAGTTAATTTAAGATTTTTATTAAGTAGATTTTATTGTTATTATTAAGTAGATGATAATTATGTGTATTACCAGTAGTGCCAGAAGGCACTACTGGTAATAAAATACGTACCTCAATTCATATTCAGTTAAGGTAAAGCTCCAGGGTAGCCCGCGAAATTCAAATTTTCTTACGTTTTTTGCAATTTGCAGATCAGTATTATGATGTATATTCATTGAAATATGATTCGCGATCGTAACAAATATGAGTTTACAGAATTATAATCATTAAAGTCATCAATACAACTCTCTAAGACCAAGTAAGTCTATTGAATGACTATTTCATGAAATCTTAACATTTCCGGATTATACTAACTCAAGGAATTGTATTACTGATTCTTATTTTATAATTATGTAAATACATATTTTTTACGGTCGCGTATCATACTTTAATCAACATACACCCAACACTGAGCTGCAAATCGCAAAAATCGTAAGAAAATTTGAATTTCGCGGGCTACCTTAACGCTTCCCCCTTAAACGCTTAATGAGCTTCATAATGTATACATGGACGCGTGACCTGCGTGTCTTGCGCGTATATACGCCTCTAAGCTCAGTACAAATAAATGGCTTGATACCGAAGGCCGTGTCTTTTTTAACAGTGGCGAAGAGTTACAGTTACCCAAGCACGCTCAGAAAAAAATAATGACGAATTTTATCAGATCTGTTCCTACTTTTGAGCTCGGCCAGGTCTGGAACATCTTTAAAGAAAGGCTTTCTCAATGGTTAACAGCAAATACGTTGTTAATAAAAGCAGAAAGAAAGGTAGATGATCGGCGAAAGGCGGTAGGTACCTACTTCTAAGGGCATTCAACAATGATGCATATGATGCAAGTTAATTGCGCCAAAGACAATTGAGGAGATATCTTACAATAGATAAGCACTTAGTGCCAAAGAAGTCAGTCTGGCAGTGGAGTGTAAGTTCGGAACAGCCATGAACGAAATGTTGCGGGATCGGTTTAGGTATCATTGGGATGCTGCCGGGGCCGGAAGTTCCGGCTGGGAACGGAACAAATTGTTTATGGACGAAAAAGCTTCGATTACATTGCCCAAGGCGTTGGAAATGGCAGTGGCTGTAAATAGTGCAAAACGGACAGCGCGGCAATCATCTACGGCAGCAGCATCGGCAGCCGATCTAATTCTCGGACGTAAATTGTGTTGCAGGTTTGATTTATTAGACACCACGGTAGCGGCGCCCGCGCTTGAAGTATCAGCGTCGCCATCATTATTGTTACAAGACTAACAAACTAAAGTGCGCGGTAAGCAATCCGTACAGGCCAAATATCATAAAGGCAGTAGAAATATTAACTTAGTAATAAATGATGCAGTATTGTTAAAAGGAAGTAACAATAACAAATAGACACGGGGCACAGGTCAAAATAAAATTGGCAAAGTTTATACGACGAGTATATATATACCAGAGAAAAACATTACAGTTAAAAAGCATAAAACCCAATTATAGATTTTTTTAAACGCACGAGGTACAGTAGGACAATGACATAGATTGGGCTCTCGCGGACTCCGGGACAGGCGGAGAACAACTTTTGCGATAAGGTGCTCATTCGTCAGATCAGCAACGGCCAGACTCACCGGGGTGAAGTGAAAGAGTAGAACGAGGCTAGCTCAGAGCTCCAAGAAGTATTCAAGGAGCCAGGATCTGAAACAGTAGATGAGCCAGCAGCTGAGCTAGTGCCTGAGGCAGCTGATCCTAAAGCCCGATCTCCGAACGGTTACGGAAGTTCGTCCAAAATTAAGGAATATTGCCCGAGCCAATTATCGGAACTTCTTCTAGTTGGGTAACGGTTTAGTTTAGGATATATGGTGGAGGGATGTTAGGTTAGCTAGTAGATAGATATAGATACGCGACCTGCGTGTCGTGCGCGTACGCCTCTAAACTCAGGGCAAATAAACAGCTTGGTAAGAAAGCCGTGTCTTATTTAACAGATAACAACATCTTTCTTACCTTCCCGAACATATAAATTAAAAGATCACAAGAATAAAAAATAAACTAAGCAACGAGGTTTTAAATAAATAAATAAACGAATGGATCGGTATCTCTTTGATGTGAGGTTAATAAACTGTCTGCGTTTGTTTACGGAGTTATTGATCGATTCGAGTTTACAAATGTTTTATGGGCTATCGTAAATGCAGATCCTGGGTTAAACGAGTTAATTTGATATCCTACAGTCAACTGCACATCAGTGGTAACACTGGCACTACAAAAATCGTCCTTACTGATATGACGCAAAAGTGCTGTCAATGTCAAATTGCTACCACTGTGCGGTTGGCTGTACTCAGGGTATGTAATAGCTATATGTATTTTTCATAGCTTGGTTTTCTTTATTTCTTGTGTCTATCTAGCCTGTTAACTCCCACTGCTGGGCCTTCCTCTCCCTTTTCCACAAACTTGTCCTCTTCTGCTATTGTGGGCATGTCTTTATGGCTGGAGCAAAGTAATCAGAGGTATCTAGGTACCATAATCTTCATCGCTGTGTTTTCTTATGTACTATCGATCTTTCTATCTAGCCTGTTAACTCTCACTGCTGGCCAAAGGCCTTCCTCTCCCTGTTCCACAAACTTGTCCTCTTCTGCTATTTGTGGGCCTGTTTTTTCAGCAAGAGTCAAGTAACCAGGGGTAGGTACCTAATTTTCATCGCTGTGTTTTCTTTACATATTATATTCTATCGATCTTTCTATCTAGCCTATTAAGTCCCACTGCTGGCCAAAGGCCGTCCTCTCACTTTTCCACAAACTTGTCCTTTTCCTCTATTGTGGACCAGGCTTTTCGGCTGTAGTCAAGTAACTAGGGGTAGGTACCTAATCTTCATCGCTGTATTTTCTTTACATATCTGTTCTATCGATCTTTTTATCTAGCCTGTTAAGTCCCACTGCTGGGCAAAAGCCTTCCTCTCATTTTTCCACAAACTGTCCACTTCTGCTATTGCGGGCCTGTCTTTTCGGCTGGAGTCAAGTAACAGGGGTAGGTATCTAATCTTCATCGCTATGTTTACATACAGGGTGGCGATTTACGGTTTAAGACATTTATTTTCTCAAAAGATTACATGAATCACTTACAGAGAAAATACAATATTAAAGTAAATAACCGATTAGCGTTGTTAGTAGGGTAGATGTTAAAAAATTTGTGGAGACTGCGTATAGTGAGTGCGCGCGAGCAATACTTGTTTATTAAGGCCTATGGCACAGTGCGTTTGAATAAGCGAGAATTGAGCAGTTCTATACATTATTTTGATTTTGGGAAAAGGCTAGGCAGATTGATTGATTGTTTTAATTTTATTATTATATAAGCTTATTATTATTATATAAGATTTAGTGACCTGTATCCGCCAAGGGGGTGATTCTACATGTCATACTAAACAACTTTCGCTATGAAACACATACATGTATGGACCATCAGGAAAAAAAATCATACGCGAATCGAAATAGTCAATCTACTGTTGTATAGGAATTTGATTTTTTTTTTTCACGAATCGGATATGAGTTTCATGGTGAAAGTTGTTTAGTATGGAGATAGATATATTTATTTATTTCTGAGTATATGGGAGGTATCATCGCGTACATTTGCGGTGACTTACTTTTCAACCTTATTACCTTAGTAATAAGGTTGAAAATGGTTCACCGCAAATATCCGCAATGGTACATTAAAATCTACGGACGACGGGTGTGACGAGTGGAATCACCGCCCTGACAGATGCAGGTGTATAAATCGCCACCCTATTTCCTATCTTTTAATCTAGCCTGTTAAGTCCAAAGGCTGGGCAAAGTCCTTCCTCTCTCTTTTCGAAACACTGCTATTGTGTGTGGACCATGTCTTTTCGGTATTAAGAGTCAAGTTCATCCCTCCATCTTCATCTTGGTATCTTGGTGTTAATCTGTTACCTGTAGGCCTGTAGGCATTGTTGGTTCATCAAAGGATGTATGTACTTACGTAGGTACTAGGTATACATAGGATAGGTATGAATTTACCTAAATATTCAGAACATACTTAATTAAATCATTACCCTTTTCGCAGAGCTTTTCAGTGCCGATGACATAACGTCGGCCTAATTCGTTAACCTGCTAAGTCCATTTTTTGGCAAAAATTACTTTTTATAACCGTTAAAAAGTTCAATCTAATATCTGCCGTACCGTTTAAGGGATAACCGCTATATTAGCAAAAAAAGGTGGCAAATGCTATGCCCGAAAAACTGTTTTCTGACCACCAGTCAATCTCCACAACGCAAACCTGCTAAATCCTGTTGGGGCCTCAGTTTTGTACTGACAACGTTCACGGATGATTGATGATTACTGATTGAATTCGTTTTACTGCACAATTCATTAATCTATACACCCTACAAAATTTAAAACAAAAACTGCTAAATCCTCAAGCAAATTGAAACTTCACCTCGACAAACTGCTAAATAATTGTTTTCCTAAATTTTATAAAATGTGTATAAGTTATGCTGCTAAATATATTGTTAAAATATCCAGAAAAATTATAGAAACCAACGGGATTTTCAAAATTTTAATTGCTAAATTAATAAAGATGTTATTCAGTTTTTTCTTCGTCCTGTAAACTATGTCAAAATGGACTTAGCAGGTTAACGAATTAGGCCGACGATAAGATTTTATACGATTTTAACAAATCCTCTCCGTTAGTATTGGACTACTGGATCGGTAAATAAAATTCATCGAACTCTGAAATTCATGGAAAACGCTGGAAACTGTGGACAAATTCCGCTAAACGTGACGTTTTGTTGCTCTCGTTGTATTTTCCGAACGTAAAGTGAATGCTGGTGCAACGTGTTGACATCGGCATATTTAACTAATATTGGCATTCGTAGAGTAGCTATATTCACACGTGACGATTGTTCGGAGAATTTTTGAAATTCGTGAATACATTTTTGTATTTAAAACTGAAGTCAATTAGGTACAATTGCTGGAACATGATTTTACCACGAATTTAATGAGCCAAAATGAAATAGTTACCAATAAAGTGCGTCCTAACATTAAAAATAAGGTGTAGGTAGGTACGCAGGCAGATATCTACCCACTTTGGCAGTAAGTAGCTAGGTATTTATTACAGTATATATATACATAGGCATTCGTTACTTAGTTAAGTCCTAAGTTGACTAGACCTTTTTTTTTTTGTGGATGGGAAATCATCAGATGACTTCTCCCGCTCTGGGCGGAGCGGGAGGGCGTGTCAGACTTTTACTGACTAAAACCCACCCGTGTTCCTTCTGTTGCCTGTGCCGGGGCAACGGTAACTCTTTCGAACATCCCGCAACCCCGGCTGAAGTTCACTAGACCTTTTTTTTTTTTTATTTGTTTCGGGGTGGAAAATCCTCATGGATGTCCTCCGCCCTGGGGCGGGCGGAGGGGTCTGTCAGACTCTTACTGACTGAAAACCACCCCGGTGTTCCATCTCACACCTACGCCGAGGGTCGCGGGAACTAGACCTAAGCTAACTATTGGACAATATTCCTCCCTCAACAAAAACCGATCCTCAACAGCCTGAATTCTTTCAAAAAAAAAAATCTTAACCAACACAAGAAAGTATCAAAGCAAAGCATTATGTCTCGAATGTCAAAAATATCAACGGACCTTCATTGTTAAGACTTTGTCGTCCATCATTTTATCTCAAGTTTTGTCACACAGAGGATACTTCGCGACTCACTAATGAGTTTTTCTGCCATTTCCGTGGCCCATTGTGTGAGCAGTCGACGCGACGGTAAAATACATATACCTTATAACATGTATGTATGTATTGTATGTGTACGCCTCTATGTAAAGGTATGTATAGGCCATACACGAAACATGAATACAGAGCTTTGAAGCGCAATTTACTGCCTGGTCCAATATTGACTCATTCTGGCCCGATACAATTTGTAGGTTGTTATTAGTTTGAGTTGTGTAGTGTAAACATATTTGTACATAGGTACGTACCTACCTACATGTGTTGGTGTTAACATTATTTTACATTATATTTACCTCCTCCTAGAATCTTAAACTGATCCTTAATTGCTAAAGAATTTATCTACCTGATGCTGAATGAGGGTTCCAGTCTTACTTTTCTAGTTGGAAAAATGGTATTTTAGAGACAGAGTAGACAAACTTTTAATAACAATTTCACACTAGGTACTGCAATAGCTTAGGGCTCTTGCGGTACCGAAGTAAATAAAAGGCGTGTGTATTATACTTAGAGCTGACTCTTTTTCTATTCTTGTAAATATTAAATAGTGTATATTTAATACCTATACAACATGTAAAAATACCCTGTCTGATCCGTGAGGGTGTTGTTAAGTATAGTACTGAGAGTCTATGTGGTAATTTTCAGGAAAATAGGAAAAAAATACCCCCCATTTTTTTCAATGGGGATTTTTAACGAGTTTATTAGTACATGGGGCGCAGGCGGCCGTCTTTTAGCGGGTGTCTACAAGTCATAACTTATGACCCCTGTTGAAAATTTGTTAATTTTTTTTATTTGAGATAGGTTTGCTCTTAACTCTAGTCTAGGTCAGAGATGACACAGACAAAGTCGACGATGGAGCCAGCTTACCCAGAAAAAGCCTGTTCACTCTCACTTTGAAGAGATCAGGGTTGTATGCGTTCGGAAACACAGACGCAGGCAAAGAGTTCCACTCCTTTGCTGTGCGCATCACAAAAGACATTTGGAAACGCTTAGTGCGAATTGTTGGGATAGTAACTAGATAGGGATGGTAACCTGCAGTGCGTCTAGATGTCTGATGGTAGAAGGGGGCCGGTGGAATGAGGTCGTGGAGTTCTTGAGCACACTCACCGAAGTATAATCTGTAGAAGACCGATAAGAGGCAACCTTGCGGCGAGGAGCCAAGCTGTGAAGCTTGGCATCCACCAGTCTTACGTCGCCAATGAGCCTCTTAGCTCTGCGTTCCACCGAGTCAAGCGCGGCAAGTTGGTATTTAGCTGAGCGATCCCAAACGTGGCTGCAATACTCCATGCAGGATCGGACTTGCGCTTTGTGAAGAGTATTGCTTCACCCTATTTAGGATGTCCAGTTTCTTGACCGCAGTTTGGGTTTTGTACTCGATGGTGGCTCCGAAGTTGAGACATGATGTCAACTCCATGCCTAGGAGCTCGAGCCGATCAGTTACAGGAACAGATGTACCCCGAAAAGTAGGAGTTTGATCGAAACGACTCCTTTTAGCGGTAAAAAGACACGCCTGTGTTTTGGTGGCATTAAAAAAGACCAGCACCTTAATTGCGTAACACACTATCAATCAGAATCGAAATCATTTTGAACTAAATTGCTAATCCAATGCTTCTTAAGTTCGAAAGATTTGTCTGCTCAACAACGTAAAGAGCGGAATGAATGTTGTTAAACTGTGAAAATGAAACCGATTCCTACTGTAAGTAAGTTACACAATTGCCCCGCTGATTATCATCACCCCACTGGGAGACAAGGCTTAAGGTCAAATCTGTCCGCTCTACCATGGCCTCTCTCAAGGATCGAACTTCGGCCCCGCTGGTTTTTGCGCTGGACAAGTATCTCTCTGAAACTGTACTGTCATTTGCGTACCCAATAATATCAGGCTGAAGTAGGTCATTGATGTGCAGCAGGATAAGTTCGGAAGAGCAGCCGTCAACGACTACTCTGATCGACCGTTCACTAAGGAAGTCTGATATCCAGCTACAAAAATCAGCTTGGATCCCATAAGCAGGAAGCTTGCTGAGTAGACCAGCGTGCCAGACCCTGTCAAAGGCCTTCGAGATATGAAGCGATACAGCAAGTGCTTTGCCGTGTTTCTCGATGGCCTCGCCCAAGCAGTGCGTGACATACCCAAGAAGATCGCCAGTTGACCGTCCCCGGCGAAAGCCATATTGACGGTCACTGAGGAGATCATTGTTTTCAAGGTAGGTCAGCAACTTACTGTTCAGTACCTACCCTTTCCATAACATTGCACAGATTGGAGGTAATGGCGATCGGACGGTAATGGGCAGGGTCTGCACGGTCGCCCTTTTTGGGCACTGGTTGCACACTTGCAAGCTTCCAGGATTTCGGTACCGTCCTTTTTTTAAGAGAGAGGCGGAACAAACGTCTCAACACAGGAGACAGTTCAGGCGCACACTGCCTTGTTCACGTCAAGACCGCACAATACTCTTCGGACCTCTGGTAGTAAAAACCTGAATTTTAATCAAATAAAATAGGTAGCATTAAATAGCAATAAATATTTATTTTCAATAATAATAAGATTTTTTTATTACTTTTTGGTAATGTTATTGCAGTAGGTACTGTAACAATCTGCCGGGGTACCAGGGGACCGAGCAGATCACTTCGTGTGTTCGTGTCTGTTATGTAGTGTAAGATATGTAAGTTACTGTGTGGGGGAGGCTGCCGACACTACAAATAGAGATACATGGGTGCCCTATAATTATTTTAATGGCTTATAGAAAGCTCGTTACAATATCAACGTAATACTAGCCACAATACTAGCACTGACTCAATATAAAGCTATCTTCCTAACCCGTCATTTTCAAACTATTCTATTTAAATGAAACCAGTGTTTGTCTTATCAGCCAATCAAACAATTAAAGCCAGGCCCGATTAAAGCCTCTACAGTACCTATGTGCCCTTTTCGGCTTGGACAGGGTTTATGTTACACATTGTATAATTAACTTAAAACATTCGTGGAGGTCGGTTAAGAAAGCCATGACGGTTAAAGCCTCTACAGCACTGAAAATCAACATTTGTGTGGTGTGGTGTTGTTATGATATCACAATTTTACGATAAAATTTAACATTGTTTGGCATACTCCACTTACCTATACAAAAATATCCATAACCCGTCATTCTCAGGTTATGCAAATTTCGTAGTATTCCCATTCATGTTACGCTTGTAAACCAGACGTAGTGTTAAATCATTATAAAAATTTCACATAAATATCTGGTGTTTCCTCTGCCCTCTTGATCCCATTCTCTTAAATTATGATGGATCATTGACTTGATGAGATATTTACTGACAGTACAGTCGGGTATAAAGTTTTAATAAAAATGTAACTACTAAATCGTACCTATTCGGGTGACCCTTGTTCCTAGATAGGTACCTATGTTCACCCTAGCCCAGTGCAGTGACCCACATAAAATAGGATTCAGGGTTATTGTTTATATCCATTGTGTGTGCTTTGCAAATGCAAGTGAAAGTGATTGGAAAATGTTTAAGTCTTCTTGATGTAATTTTTCATAATATTGTGAGGAAATGAACTTCATGCTGAAAATCATTAGTAAAACATGTAGAGATGATAAAAGGCGAATGAAGCTTCTATGAATCTAAGCTGTAATAGAGAATAGTGCATGCTTACTAAGTAGGTACCTGCTTTAGAAATAGGTACCTAGGAACTGTGGGATTAGCCGCTCCATCAATTCTCATTACCACCTAACTGTCAAATACGACTTACCCACATTATATCGGACACAGCACAGCCCACATGGCAGATTCTATCCAGTATATTAATCTATGATTCTATTCTAAGTCGATTTCCAATCTGCATGTGCATACCAAATTTATTTTGTTTACCATTGCTCTGAGATTTGTGGACTGTCATATTAAGAAACTATTAAAAAAAAACATTAGGTACGTTACTTAATTATCTGGATACCTCAGTTAAGTACCTACTAAACCGTTTCAAATATTACGTAACGACTGCTGACTGCATTTAGCTGAAGACGAGCTAGCAAATGCATTAAGTAAATTACACTGTTTCAATAATGCAGTAAAGATCTTTCACTCGTAAACGCCGTGGAAACGGCCACCGATGAAACTTAGAACTAGTTATGAACATATAAGCTAAGTCTGTGGCTTCAGCCGGTGGTAAAATACTTTTGTTTCGAAGATTTTTTTTAAAACTACTTTCATAAGTCCAGAATGCTATGAACCAAAGTGTGAAATATTCTATATCATTATCACTATGGACCTATCTCGATTACATGCGGGAGTGAGAGGATTCTAATTGCATTATTAATTCGATAAAAACAAAAAAGTGATGACTGAATTGAAAAACTGTGCTTCCACCTTCGTAAAGCCTGGAATACACATGCTATGAGTAGGTAGCACAGAAGCATGCTAATTTCGAGGATTTGCTACGTACGTAGTAGCACACAATTAGCATGTAGCTATGCAAAAAGAGTACTTAGGTATTATCATTTTACACATACGGAGAGCATGATATAAAACCTACTTACTAGCTAATAGGCATGCTTTTTAATAGCATAATTATTGTATTTTAGCCTTGATACAACTTATTAAATAATTATTTCAATTTTACAACCCAAACAAAAACAAAATGACTATCCACCCAAAATTAACACTGCATAATGAATTTCCTTGCTTAATGAGCCAACAATTTCGTGCACAAGTGTACCTAACGCGGTCGTACATTGTTTACACCGCCGCCATTTTGTTTACCGCTGGGGCCACGTGCAATAATTATCTCCTTATTACTCAATCATATTGTGAAGCTATTCGGGGAATGTTTGGACAATCCCGCTCGGATTTATTAGGTCGGGCGCCGGTCAGTATCACGGTGTATTAATGGTTTTAGTTCTATTGTAGCTTCGACTCGTAATAATAATGGTTTTGACTGGGAGTTGGAATCATAAAATAGTTTCCGATTTTTATTAGGTATTGAAAAAATAAATGGATTTCAATACATCTAGCTAGCAAGATTGGACAGGAATACTTTCGATTATGGTGATTTCCCTTTTTATTGAGATTTACATTGCTCCAATATATGTAGATTTAAGTATGTAAATACTAAGTAGGTATATACAAGGTGTAACATAATTAACGCACAACCTCTTAAGGGGTCATTGTAATCATCATTGTGAACAACTTTTATTATGGGACCAAACCTGAAATCGCGAAAAAAAAATCAGCTGTTCCCTACATTTTGACGAGTTATGCGAACATAAATAAGAATAAGAATAAGAATAATTTTATTCATAAGTTCACACATAAGTTGACATAAGTATAAATTACATAGAAGTTATATCATTACAAAGTTAAATATTAATATTATGAAGAAAATATTAAACTATGCCTAAAATAAATCTAGTGTATAACTTATATATTAGTATATAGGTTAAAGGCCTACTGAATTCAATAGCGACCTGCCTGATGTAGGTTTATTCAAACCTGTGTTTCAGGCCATCACTTAACAACGCTGAGTACTTTAGTGGACTATTATGTTACTGAACATAGAGCTAGCATTGATACATAATAATTATATTTTAAAATAAAAATTGACTTAACATTAATAAACTTATTGCATTACTTCTAGCAATTTTTCAGTGTCTGAGTAATTAAATTTCGCTAAGTATTCACTCAACATTTCACTGCATTTTTTACAATTTACACTATATATACTTAGAGACTTATTGATTTTATTATACAAGAACGGACCTAAAAATACATAAAACTTATTTGTAAAAGTATGTCTAGTTTGAGGCTTTATGCAAACTAAGTCTTTTCTTCTCTTATCTATAGGTATTGGGACATAAGGAAGTTTGCTATGCTGGTGCAGTACTATATTCAATATAAATAGTTGTCGCACGGTTAAAACCTTACATGCCGTGTAAAGCTCGTGATGAAATGTAGGGAGCAGCTGATTTTTTTTTTGCGATTTCAGGTTTGGTCCCATAGTAAAAGTTGTTCATAATGACGAGTACAATGACCCTTAAGAGGTTGTGCGTTAATTATGTTACACCTTGTATATGTATATTTCCAGTAGTGAACTCTATGACATTGATAGAATAGAATAATGTAGGCAAAGATCAATTGATTGTAGCTGCCAGCTGCCATTTGGATCAGGTATCCTAATGGGCGTCACAATAAGTTAATGTGCATTCTTATTAAAGAATAAAGGCTCCTGCAAACAGGCGCGACACGCGACGCGATACAAAGGCACCGTTTGTCGCGCGACATGCGGTGCCTTTGTGTCGCATCGCGTGTCGCGCCTGTTCACAGGAGTCTCAAAATTCAAACAACATCGACTTTTTTTTTTTCAATTTTCGCAGACAGTTGGGGCGAATAGGTAACCGGATATTAATTTACTTAATCTGAACAATGTCAATGTAACTCCAGATTCAATTTCTATTAATGTTCTGTCAATAGGAAATACCAGCTTTGTTTACCTCGGGTACCTACTAAAATATAATTATGATAAGTACAATAAATTGGGCTAAAAGTCGAAAGTCTGACAACCAGTCTTACCAAGGGTATCGTATTGCCCAGGTACTGGGTTGTGGAGGTCAGATAGGCAGTCGCTCCATGTAAAATACTGGTATTCAGCTGCATCCGGTTAGACTGGAAGCCGACCCCAACATAGTTGGGAAAAGGCTCGGCAGATGATGACAATAACTTGGGCTAGGTTTTATTAATAGACCGGCCCCGCGAGCGACCGGCCCGCGCTGGGCGCGCAAGCGCATCGACAGGGAGCTTCTTGAGGAGGCCGCGATTGTCCAGGCCTGGATCCGGGAGTCGGCTACGACCGGACCCGTCGACGTCGAACAGGAGGCGCTGTGGTTCCGCGGGGCGATGACGCAAATTTGCGACGCGTCGATTCCCCGCGTCCACACACAGACAGGAAGGCGCCAGGTGTACTGGTGGTCTGCCGAGATTGCGCAGCTACGCATCGCGTGCGTGACGGTTAGACGCCGGTACACCCGATACCGGAGGAGACGTCGTCGGGTCCCTGACGAAGAAGCCGCGCTGTATGAGGTGTACCGCGCGGCGAAGGAGGCTCTGTGGCTGGCCATCGGCGAGGCGAAGACGCGAGCCAGGGAGGAGATGTTGGAGACTCTAGACGGGAATCCATGGGGGCGCCCTTATCGTGCGGTTCGGGGGAAACTCAGAGCCGCGGCGCCCCCACTCACGGAGAGTCTCCAACCTGAGCTGCTGGAGGAGGTAGTCGTAGCCCTCTTCCCGGCTAGAGCGGAGCATACCCCGCCGCCGATGGATTTGCCCACAGCCGCAGAGCCTGAAGATGAGAACGCCATCAGCGTCCCAGAGGTGACACAGGCAGAGATGAGGGCGGCCGTGATGCGGCTCCGAGCCAAGAACGTGGCTCCAGGGCCCGACGGGATTCACGGCCAAGTATTAGCCCTCGCTCTGAAAGAGCTGGAGCCCCAGCTGAGAGGTCTCTACACAGCGTGCCTTGAGCGGGGCCAGTTTCCCACTCTGTGGAAAGCTGGTCGTCTGGTCCTGCTCAGGAAGGCGGGGCGCCCTGCCGATTCACCGTCAGCGTATCGGCCCATAGTGCTGCTCGACGAGGTGGGTAAGCTGTTTGAGCGGATTATCGCAGCCCGCCTCGTCGGCCACTTGTGCGGAGAGGGGCCGGACCTGGACGAGTGTCAGTTCGGGTTTCGGTACGGGCGCTCCACCATACACGCTGTGTCACGGGTGAGAGTCCTGGCGGAGGAAACGGTGTCCCGGGGCGGAGTGATGATGGCGGTGTCGTTGGACATCTCCAACGCCTTCAACACCCTGCCCTGGAGTTGTATCCGACAGGCACTGCGGTATCACCGGGTGCCTCTCTACCTCCGCCGCCTCATTAGGGGGCTCCTCAGGGGCTTATCTGTCGGAGAGGTGTGTCACCTACGTGGGATGTGATGGCACAAACCAGCGCCTCATGTCGTGCGGTGTTCCACAGGGCTCGGTCGTAGGCCCCCTCCTGTGGAACATCGGGTACGACTGGGTGCTGAGGGGTGAACTCCAGCCGGGCGTGGACCTGACGTGCTATGCGGACGACACGCTGGTCACGGCCCGGGGGAGTTCGCACAGGGAGGCAGCGTTGCTGGCGACGGCTGCGATCTCACAGGTGGTGGGCCGCATACGGCGCCTCGGCCTGGATGTGGCCCTCAACAAGTCGGAGGCCATGGTGTTCCATGGTCCCCGGCGGGCGCCGCCGCCCGGATCACACATAGTGGTCGGGGGGGTCCGGATCGCTGTCGAGTCTACCATGAAGTACCTGGGATTGGTGCTCGACAGCCGGTGGGACTTCGGACCCCACTTCCGGCGGCTGGTGCCCAAGTTGATGGGCGCGGCTGGGGCGCTGTCAACGCTGCTTCCCAATCTGGGGGGCCCGAGCGCCGCCTGTAGGCGACTCTACGTGGGGATCGTGCGATCGATGGCCCTGTACGGGGCCCCGATCTGGGCGGCTGACCTGACGGCCGGTAGCATTGCTGTTCTGCGGAGGCCGCAGAGAGCGATGGCCGTCAGAGTCATCAGGGGGTATCGCACGATCTCCTACGAGGCGGCTTGTGCACTGGCCGGATCCCCGCCCTGGGACCTGGAGGCGAAATTACTCGCGTCATTGTATCGGTGGCGCGAGGAAATGCAGGCGCGAGGTGAGCGACCGATGCAGCGACTAATGGAGCAGCGTCGGTTGCTGCTTCGCGAGGTCCTGGTGGCGGAATGGCGGGACAGGCTCTCACGCCCTACCGCCGGCCTCGGCACCATCGAGGCGGTCCGGCCGGTGCTCGACCTTTGGCTCGGGAGGAGGCACGGCTCCTTGTCGTTTCGGGTGACGCAGGTGCTCTCGGGGCATGGTTGCTTCGGGAAGTACCTGTGTCGCATAACCAGGGAGCCAGACGCCCGGTGTCACCACTGCGTCGACTGTCGGGAGGACACGGCGCGGCATACGCTGGCAGAGTGTGCCGCTTGGGAGGAGCCGCGCCGTGCCCTCATCTCTAGAGTAGGCAGTGACCTGTCGCTGCCGGCTGTCGTTAATTCGATGGTCGGCAGCGAGGAGTCCTGGGACGCGGTGGTTTCCTTCTGCGAGACAGTCATCTCGCAGAAGGAGGCTGCGGAAAGGGAGAGGGAGATCACATCCTCTCACCCAGCCCGCAGCAGGCGCACTGGGCGTCGGCGGAGGGCGGACAACGCCCTCTTCCAGCCCCCCTAAATGGGTCCAGGGGCGACGGACTCGGGGACGTCCGTCACCCCCCCATACATCGGACCCGAGGTGGCGGCGCGTAGTGTTCCACGCGCGCCCCTCTTAGACGTCGCGGGGGGAGTCAAACACCTCACTCCCCCCCTCGACACGAGGAGAGGCCTGCCGTGGCGGGCCGGCACCAGCCGGGGGTTGCGGAAGGATCGTAAGTTCCCGCGACCCTCGGCGTAGGTGTGAGATGGAACACCGGGGTGGTTTTTAGTCAGTAAGAGTCTGACAGACCCCTCCGCCCGCCCCAGGGCGGAGGACATCCATGAGGATTTTCCACCCCGAAACAAAAAAAAAAAAAAAGTTTTATTAATAGATGTTGGATCCAAAGTAGGTATTGGTGCCCTGAGACAAAGAGAACGGGCCACGATTTTCTTTGAAGGAGATGACATGATGACTAAAAATAGTGGTTAGGTACTTACCTATCGTACTATATTTGTTATGTAAGTAGGTAAAACGGGGGTTTATCTTTCTCAGTTGGAGAAAGATTACCTTATTATCTCCGTCTTACTTTGCTGGCCGTTTGTCAAGTGGACACGAGCTACTTTTAAGTTTCGCTAGCCCACAAAAACCGATTCTATGAATTCAAAATCCAATCTGCCTCAAAAGCTTTAGGTCGTTATTCCATCAGTCATAAATTCTACATAGGTACAAGCCCATATAACAATTTTGTACCTAACACAATCTTCAAAGGGAAACAGATGTCATATGTTAATTAGATAATGCATTAATTATCGTCATGCCATACCAGCTTGGGTCTAGACAATGGTTAGATGGAATATATTATTATAACTAGCTGTGCCCCGCAACTTCATTCGCATGTAAGTCATCAGTTATACAATATACTAAAATAACAGCCACATTTTAATAAAACTCCCTCGTCCCCCGACCCGTCGCGTTGCATCTCCCGCCTGCGCTATTCGTTTTCGCTTAGTGTTCTTTCTGACTTTTCTTTTTGCTCGACTCCTAAGGGTCGTAGCTTGATGTTAAATAGCCTATAACTATCTTCGAGAATTGGACTATCAAATGCAAAACGAATTTTTCTAATCCGACTTTTTGTTCACAATTTCATAGGTTTTAATTGGTTTGTGCGGAACCCTAATTATTTTTCTAGAATAAAAGTAGCCTAAGTTACCCGCCGTAACATCAGCTATCTGCCAGTGATCTCGTACTTTCATATTCATTTAGTAACAAGTTGTTATTTTAACATTACAAACAGACACTTCAATTTTATTTATATAGATATGCTGTTTTGTACCATCACCATAATAGTAACCCATAGACAGTGTAGTATAATAAAACTGCTTCACTCCAGGGTAGGTATTTATTATTTCGGTACTACATTAAAACAACTCTGATAACTTATTAAGACCCGTGGCCAGGTACTGCCTTTTTCTGACAGCTTTTACCAAAAAGAATTATACAAATTGAATCGTATCTGTGTTGCCAGCACAATTAGTCGATTACAAAATAATCGAAAATGAATTTTTTTTTTTTTTTTTGAGATAGGTTTGCTCTTGACTCTAGTCTAGGTCAGAGATGACAGAGACAAAGTCGAATTAAATTAAAAACTAGATTACAATAGTCCAAATAACATAATAAAAGCTAACAGTAGATAATAACAGTAGGTGGTGGGTGGCTATCTATTAACGTTTACCTTCTTCACCATTTGTATGGTCTGTGCCAAACGTTTCTAATGAAAATGTAAACAAATGAATCAGAAAACGTACCCGTGGATGTCAACTTCTAGTACCACTTACAAATTAAGTGCTTTGCGTCGATTTATTGAACACTTAAAACCGAAATTTTAAATCGCCTTAAAAGAAGTTTTTAATTTGACCATTTCAATTAAAATTAATTTTATTTGAAAATTACACTGTTAAATTATAATTGAAAGTGCAAACAATAAATTGTTGAAAAAAGTGGTGCAATATAAAGTTGAAACCGTTGAAAATACAGATGAATCTGATAATAATTTCCTTTAGTATGTGATTGTGCAAGAATTTAACCAGCACCCTATTTTGAAGCAAATTGTCCAATTTAAATTAAATTAATCCATTGCTTGAATATGTTCGAAAAATTTGTCTGCTCAACAACGTAAATAACGCAATGAATGTTGTTGAACTGTCAAAATTAAACAGATTCCTACTGTTAAGGCGAAAGCGCTAGGTAACCTGGGAAATTAAAATTTTCTTACGTTTTATGCAATTTGCAAGTCAGCATTAGGTGGTAAAAGTATGCATTCACATAATTATAATACCTAATTAAAGTCATCAATACAACTCTTTAGGACCAGGTAATTCTATTGAATGACTATTTCATGACATCTTGACAATTAGGATTATACAAACTTATGGAGTTGCATTACTAATTTTGATGGTAATAATTCTGTAAATGCATATTTGTTACGGTCGCGAATGATACTTTAATCATACTGACTTTTAAATTGCAAAAAACATAAGAAAGTTTGAATTTCGCGGGCTACCTGGCGCTTCCCCCTTATTGTGATATGCAATTAGAGTGCTGAACAGGGTTTGTTTACACTGTCATCAGATTGGTAGGTACTATTGGAATAGACTATAGTTATTTACATAAAATAGTGTGTCTGTCTATTAGTACCGTATCAAAGAGAAGCCGAATTCTCAAGCAGACCGATGATACTCTATATACGAGTAGATACGATCTTTTTAAAATCAGCTTGTATTTGATCCTATAGCAAAAAGCAAGTCTCATAGGACCTTGATGTTAATGTTCTTATTAGTAGTACATAAATCACCTTCACCAATTAGGGAGGTACATAATAACATTGTTGTCAGACACAGCTATATGGCTTCTGTACAGACGATTACCCGGATCATTGATTTTTAGGGCATTCACATCAAGGTTGGAACGTACTAACCTGACAAAGGTAATTGGTACTAGACTGAACAAAGGCATTTTTTTGGTATTATAATAGGTACAGGGTGTAAGGGACAGCCCTGCGCAGACTGATGGGGTGAATTCAGTATCTATAATTAATCCACACTCTGCACACTCTTCAGACCTGTTTAATTTTGCGGCAAACTCAATTAGGAGTTTACTTCTGGGTGCTCAAGACTATACTCGCAGAAACTCGGGAGATTCAAATACATTTTTACGAGATTCAATCACGCGCAGTCGTTGCGTCTGATATTTAAAAACAACTATAAATATTGCAAAATCCACCAATGCAGCTGTTCGATTGGGCAAAATCCATCACCTGAGTGGCATCGAGCGCGCTGATTGGTTGTTTCGAACTCTGTTGGTGGATTTTGTAGACAAAGGTTACTATGGCAGTTTAAAAACCAATCTGAAGTCAAATTCAAAACTCACGTTGGTGGACTTTGCTTATATGCGCACGGGCAAGCTGCCACTTTTCATCGCAAATAATGATCTGTATAGAGGACTGATATTGTGTGTTTTCCATGCCGCTATTGTGTTTCTATTCCTTGGTGATTCAAGAGTATAATTAGGCTTCAATTAAAAAAATCGAAGGCAGTCCGTTTTGCATAAAAACTATTAAATCACATTATAAAGCTTCCATTTTATATATTTTCAACAACCAGCAAACCTTTTTTGCCTTCGAATCCACATTTCAGCTGAAGGAAGTTATAGCTTTTTGCAACCTTAAACGAAATCAATAATTTCGTCGGTCTGTTTAACAAAGTCCCTTCGTCCCAAAATTGTCGGAATTTGTTTAGGACCGTTTAGAGATCGACCGTTGCAGAATTCAGGTGGGTTGAGTTTTTATTGAACTCCACTTAATAATACTTATCTCGAGAAATTCAAAGGTCATTGCTGAAATTCTATTCATACCGGAAGCTGACATTTCAGCTTTAATTCAATACTTAACGAACAAAAGAAACTCTTGTGTCTTTCCATTATTATTTATTCAATTCGATACGTTTGGAAATTCTTTTTCTCAGAAATCTTTGAAAGTCGTTTATAAGATTCATTTTATAAATAACATTGTAGGTAAGCCTTCAGAGAAGCTCCCTTTATTGAGATTCGGCTTGTCTTGTACCTGCCTACCTATTATTTCTAGAATGTTAGTAATGAGCAATTTTTTACCTACTACGGCATAGCCAAAGGAGAGTTATGATTTTAACAAAATGTGTAGCTATGTATGTATATTACTTTACATACAGATCGCAAATAACATCGGTTTCGGTTACCGGAGTCTCACGTAATCTGTATGATTTATGCTTTAATTATATATTTATATATTTAGTAACTACGTGTGACTTCGGGTATACGAAAACCGAAACCTATGTTATTTTGTTACTTTGTCCTGTTTATACATTTTAGTTGTTTTTGTTGTAGTCGGATTTTAGTTTTTAACTTTCTTTTGTAAAATTTCCTTCTTTAGTCTATTCAATTCTAGTAAAAATCAGCTCCAACGATCCATTAACGGCCGAATCCAATAACCTTTTTTCAGTAAAAGACAGAACGCTATTGATGGTAGACATTATAATTCTATCTGTCCTTATGTACGGGCTGGTAAGATTCCATAATCTCTTATAAATTATTGAGACGCTTTTCTATCTCCAGTATGCCAAAACTGGTGATAGATAGCTTATTGGGTTCGGTCGTAACTGACCACAAAATACCCTCTGAAGTAGTCTACCCACACCACGCGAAACATGTGAAACAAAACAGCATCATACAGTAACCCGCATCGGAACATAACAGCTGGCCCACACGCATACCGCGGTTAAGAATACCTACAAACTAATTAACGGGCAGGTTGAATACATCCCGCGGCTCGTCTCGACGACCTCATTTTAACAGATTGTGGTACGACCCTACTGTGCAACAGCGCTTTCTGGAAAAAAAGTTAATCCGCACTCCTGTTTTTGCAGCGCAGAAAATATTAATTTTGGACGGTTGGAGTTTCGTAAATTATGGTTTAGAAAAGGAAATGATACTCCGTAGTTTTATTTCTTTTTCTGATAAAATGGAAAATATCTGCCTTTAAAATTATCTAACTGCAGGGCAAAAGTCTCATTTCAAACAAAGATGGAAAAAGAATGCTCTTTCGATCTTTGTTTGAAACGGGAGTCTCGGTATGTAAAGATGGGTGATCATCTCCGTGCCTCGGAAAGCGCGTTAAGCCGTTGGTCCCGGCTGTCATGCGTAGATTATTGACAGTCGTTACGGGTCGTCAGAAGCCCGAAAGTCTGACAACCAGTTTTACCAAGGGGTATCGTATTACCCAGTTACTGGGTTGTGGAGGTCAGATAGGCAGTCGCTTCATTTATTTATTTATGTATTTATTTATTTATTTTAAATAGAACGGCCGAAGCCAATTACACTATTTAACATTTAATTTATTTAACCCAGTTATGTATTCTTCTCACAAAAAATCAAACATTCTGATAGTATCACCTTCCATTCATCCGCAAACATATCAAGACTTGTGTTTCATGTAAAATACTGACATTCAGCTGCCTCCGGTTAGACTGGAAGCCGACCCCAACATAGTTGGAAAAAGGCTAGGCAGATTGCTGTCTGTCATTGCTGGGTAAATGCCGCCCCCTAATTCTAGTAAGTTTTATTTTCCTGCGACATTGCCACCTTGAACCAGTACTTGCAGTACGCGTCCAGTATGTACCTACCTATTTGACAACACTAAAATTCCAAGTTTCTTTGCGATTAATTAATTTACTGTAAGTCAACGAGCTCTAAGATACTAAGAAAGTACCTATCTTAATACTTTGTAATCATAATTATAGTGGATGTTAGAAAGATATGATTTCGAAAAATCGCATCATATTTAGATATTTGAGGATGTTGAACCAAATCAAATACGAAATTATTTCGTAGGAACCGTGTACGAAAATATTTGTGAAATCAGACGGTGCGTTACCGGTAGTAAAGTGTGGGTTGAAATTTTAATGACGAGGAAAACCGTTTGCTGCGAAGCCGTGTCTCTATACCTTCAACTTTCATGACATGAGATGATATACAACATGATACACAACATGATACACAACATGATACACAACATGATACACAACATGATACACAACATGATATACAACATGATATACAACATGATACACAACATGATACACAACATGATACACAACATGATACACAACATGATACACAACATGATACACAACATGATACACAACATGATACACAACATGATACACAACATGATACACAACATGATACACAACATGATACACAACATGATACACAACATGATACACAACATGATACACAATTAAACTACTTATTATTGTTACCGACCATTATTATTCTTATAGAACATAGAAGGACTTTATGGATTCTCTACGTCCAGTCAACTGTAGGGTGATGAAGAGAAAATACTTTACTCATGAAAATTATCGGTAGCGTAAAAGGGATAAGTAGTTCAAACTTGATAAAATTATAAATTACGTTTAGATAAGTCGGTAATTTTATTTCTGGAGATACGCAAAGAATTCTTCAGTGATCTATTTTGTGGCAATGTGTAAATGTAGTTAAACCTCTTTATCAGGAGGCACCTCTGTAACAGACCACGTTTTCTATGATTCAGTTCTTAAAAAACGTGGTCTGTTTATGACGTGGATTTACGACTTTTCTCTATGTTCATGTAGTCAAAGACGATGCACCTAGAATAACATTACTAAAAATCAAAAAAGAATTTAAAATGAAGTAATTACAGATAAATTAATTATGTGATAGATATGTGCATGCTACTCATATATTTACAAACATTGTAAAAGTATTCGATTTTCCTAAAATTTTAATAAGTAACAAGTCAGTGAGTGAGTTAAGGTAATCACAGAATGTAAAATCAATGTCATAAAAATAATAAATTATACAATGGCCGTCAGGAGCCGACCACCTCCTAGGTTGACCTGCGAGATGCCATTCCCTAAAAACTCAAAAAACAAATCTTGTGTTAATAATTTTTCTCGCCAACTGCTTAATCCTTGGACCACACAAAACTTCTTCAAAGAAAAAATCTTGATTAGCAACCAGTTTGATTTTGTCTATCTATACTCTAGATTATCCTATGGAGCAGGACGAATGTGTTTCCAAGCATTCTTATTTCGGATATAATCCTGTAATTTGTAATATGCATAACATAACATCACGCCTTGGTTCCCCGGAGGGTTAGGCAGAGGTGTACCTATATAGTACACCCATATTTCACCAGTTATGTTTAAGTCCCATGTAATAGGAGGCGAGCCTATTGCCATCAACCGGGCACAAATCCAGACTCCGGGCTGCCACTGAGAAATTCCAGATAGAAAAACCCAATAACACTTTGCCCAACCTGGGAATCGAACCCAAGACCTCATGCTCAGCAGTAGCGCTTGCGACCACTAGACCAACGAGGCAGTTGTAATATGCTTATTTTTAAAATATACTTTTAGCATGAGTTTTAATGTTCTTTAATTTAATTGCAATATATCACAATGTACCTATGTTGTTGTATCATTTAACACAGTAGTACCTTGTAAAATTCATAAGATAATCTGAAAAATGGTTGATCTATTTTTCTAGTCTAAAAAAGATGAAGATTTTTTCTAATGGAATGTAATAGGTACCTAGAATTCAGTGCCGATCCCCCATATCTTCATTCATAATGCAGTTGCTTTGGACGAAATAGTCTATTGACTCATAAACTCATCACGAAACCGAAGAAAGGTAACACAAAGCGTACCATTATCAACAAATTGACAGTGTGAAGCCAGTGTGAAGCTCAGTGAGCTATCTATTGAAAACTTCCCGATAATGTGTGGCGTTGATATATTCCAGAAGCTTTTGACTCACGGTACTATAGTGATCAGGGCTTTGTGTGTGGAATGCTTGGTATTCTGTATTGTTTGAATTGGGACTGCGTTGCCGAGGGAATAGAATATTTTGCGCTGTTTTTTTGGATTAAATAAAGTTGTAAATAGTCTCAGCTGTCTGTAGGTATGTGTCTTTATTTCTAGATGCCTTCTTCCGGGTTTTCGGAAAACTATATGGCTGTGTGTAATAAGGAATAGTTTTGAGACAGTGCCTATAGTGACCTCTAATAAATTTATTATATCTGATACTTATATCGTTCAGATGATCTTTAGAACACCCATTATATCTCTACATATGCCTTCTTGCACGTTTTTGGTAAACGATAATTTTATGCCGTTTATAATAGGGATAAAGTATGTCAGTGGATGGATGACCATTTTTACATACCAAGACCCCTCCGTGTCTCGGAAAGCACGTTAAGCCGTTGGTCCCGGCTGTCATTCGTGGATCTTTGACAGTCATTATGGGTCGTCTGAAGCCTGGAAGTCTGACAACCAGTCTTATCAAGGGGTATCGTATTACCCAGTAACTGGGTTGTGGAGGGACAGAGGCATATACTGGTATTCAGCTGCATCCGGTCTGACTGGAAGCCGACCCCAACATAATTGGGAAAAGGCTAGGCTGATGATGAATAGGGATTAAATCAAGAGATCGCTAGGCGTATACATATATTTGCAATTTTTAAAAAGCAGAATTTTGAAAAAACTCATCATTTTCACTTCACGGCGTAAATTTTAAAATAATTATTGGCACAGAAAGGCTTCGCAGTCTATTACATGCAATGCCCTACTGTCCTCAATTGTCAGAGAATGTGCGGGTAAATAAAGGATAGACATTTTTTTAATTTCAAATGTAATGAATGCTTTGCTGGAGCCATCGTTAAAGACTGCATGACCACTTTGTAGGAAAGTCATTAAATAAAATAGAAAACCAAAAAACCTTCGTCATCAGGCTATAGTCCGCTGATCGACATATGGCAGATTCCTATTTATTTATTTATTATTAGACTCTTCAACAATGAGTACACTATTACCATACAATTTGTACATTGCAAACTTAAGTCCTAAGAGCCTCATTACTTACTACTTACTTAATTTCTACATTTATATCTGTAATTTTTATGGTGTACATAGTAAAGAGTATTTTATCTATCTATCTTACGGACTGTTATTGGTTAAAATAAAAACTTTTGTATATTTACCAATAACGAAGAAAAGACCTTGTGAAGAAGAAGCTTTGCATAGTAGACTCTCCCATATGGAAGTAGGTAGCTATCACAGGTAAAATTAGCTTACGAATCTATGTATACGCCAAGTTTGGCAGTAAAAACCGGCCTAGTGCGTGTCGGACCACGCACAATGAAGGGTTCCGTAGTTGGGATGAATAACAAACCAACAAGAACAAACTTAACATTGTAGCTGAAAAACATGTTCATTCAAATTCAAATTCAAATAATTTATTTTCTCATCACAAACAATAGCATCTTATGGGATTAGACGATGTTCATTCATACATTCCAACTACAAATATTAGTTGGTCGACTATTACTCGTAAATTGGTTAAGCCTACTTAGCTGTGATAATTTTCCTTTTAATTTCGTTGCATACTACTATCGTGAATTTTTGACACTAACAAAAATTTGCACTTTAAAACATAATATTTCAGAACCAGATTCCTTAATCGAAAATTGTTTTCACAAACCCAAGTATTTTTGAAACACCTATCTAACAACACACCACACCGTGGGGTAGACGAGAAAAAAAAAACATCCCCACTTTACGCGTACAGGAGGTAACCTAAATTTTTTTTTAATGATTTTATTTAACCACTTTATCGGCGTTAATATGTATATCCATGCCAAATTATAGCTTTCTAGTACTAAGAGTCTCTGAGCTAAGCTGGGGACGGACGAACGGACGGACATGGCGAAACTGTAAGGGTTCCTTGTTGACTACGGAACCCTAAAAAAAAGCTACCATTGGTAAGCAAAACGACTCGTTTTCGTTTATAGGAACCGAGCATTAGTCATTTTAGATATCTCTATATTCGGCTATTCTCTCTCTGCTATCCACCTAGCCTGACGATCCTCCTTCCAAGTTTTCCGATTCGCGGTCTTTGCTCAAGAACTCGTATATTCCAACGGTCATCAACTCTATGGCTAATACTTAATATGGCACATTGCCACTTCAGCAAAGTGTTAAAGATCGTAAACAATTTCGGTCTGTTTACTATGACGAACGGTTTAATATGTAGTCGGTTGTAGCAGCATTATTACTAACTGCACGACCTACCCGGCAAAGTTCAAACACTTACAAATTAATTTAAAAGACTCCACCTACCCGGGTTTTCCTCTCCAGATTTAAATTGTTTAGCATTCTATTTTATAACAAGCGACGTCGCAGGCACGAATTGTATGCAAAATGCCTTAAAATGTAGCTAGACTGAAACTCGGGTCAGAACAACTTTGAGCATTTAGCACGTTCTATTTTACGTTTTTTCAAGGAATATTTCTCTTGGAAGTCTCAAGCGTAATAAAATGAGTACTTAGAATTTTTTCAAGCGAAATTTTACTTTATGGTAGCCGAGGCTGCTCTTACCGTTTCTAATTTTAGGAACCTTTGAGTTTCAGTAAATTTAGAGTTTCTTTTGAAGGCACTGTGGATTTGGTTTTATGAAGGCAGCGGTAATTACTGAGGGCTGAAATGAAATGGAGTGAATCAGTTCTTTTTCCTTATACATTCTTTATTGTAGAGCTCCCTGTTAACCAAGAGTTGGTGAAGGGGATAATAAAATTGTTGTGAGTAGGTTACCTATTTTTGGGGCCTATGGCCGATTTCTACAACATGTCCCGGAATTAAATGCACAACCTCTTAAGGGGTCATTGTACTCCAAATGGGACCAAACTGAAATCGCGAAAAAAAAATCAGCTGTTCCCTACATTTATGTTCGCATAACTCGTCAAGGGAAGGGAACAACAGATTTTTAACGCGATTTCAGGTTTGTGCCCATAGTAAAAGTTGTCCATAACGATGAGTACAATGACTCCTTAAGAGGTTGTACATTTAATTCCGGGACATGTTTTATACCTTTTTTTTATAGGAAGTCATCAAATGACTTCTCCCGCTCTGGGCGGAGCGGGAGGGCGTGTCAGACTTTTACTGACTAAAACCCACCCGTGTTCCTTCAGTTGCCTGTGCCGGGGCCACGGTAACTCTTTCGAACATCCCGCAAACATGTTGTATGCCTGACCAAACGTTAACGTTAACTGAAATCTGGAATCTTAATCGGCTGGGGTAGCTGGTTTACTTCAAAATAAAAGGCCTCCATTGTCCACAAAAAAGGGGGGTTAATAAAATATCCTCCTATCAGCTATTAATCACTATTTGAAGTGATTTTGAGAGAAATAACACTTCTAATGACGCATTTTCCCACAGCTCCCAGCGAAAACAATAAACATAGTTACTTGAACTTAAGATGATCATCACTTTTCCTTTCTTGAGTAACTTGATTATCCTATTTGTAGGAAGTTGAACAAAGGCAAAGTTATCAAAGGATTCTCATTATATTGTGTGTGTAGTTGATACGAGTAGTTACTATGTGAACCGGATGAAAAGGACTAATGAGCACTGAGCTTAAGGGGAAAGCGCTAAGTTCGCCCGCGAAATTCAAATTTTCTTACGATTTTTGCAATTTGAAGCTCAGTGTCTGGGTGTATGTTGATTAAAGCTCGATTCGCAACCTTATCAAATATTATTATGTATTTACAGAGTTATAATCATTAGAATCAGTAATACAACTGCATAACGTTCAAATGTTAAGATTTTATGAAATAGTCATTCAATAGGATTACATGGTCTTTGAGAGTTGTCAATACCACATTAATTAACATTCAACCTAATCCTGGCCTGGAAATTCTAATTTTCTTACGTTTTTTGTATTAAGTTGTATGTTGGCTAAAACATGATTCGCGACCGTAACAAATATGTATTTACATAATTATAATCATGAAAGTCATCAATACAACTCTCTAAGACCAACTAATTCTGTTGAATGACTATTTCATGAAATATTAACATTTCAGGATTATACTAACTTAAGGAATTGTATACTGATTCTTATGGTAATAATTCTGTAAATACATATTTGTTACGGTCGCGAATCATACTTTAATCAACATACAACCAGACACTGAGCTGCAAATTACTAAAATCGTAAGAAAATTTGAATTTCGCGGGCTACCCTGGCGCTTTCGCCTTAATGTTAGTGATTTTGGATTTCAAATTAGGACATAGACAAGTAATAGGGGTGTTTATTTTCCATAGAAGTTGGGAGATATTGTTTTAAATTAAACTATTTATTTTCTAGGCTCTGCAATGGAAGGCCAATAAGGCCAATAAGGCTAATATTAGTTAGGTATAGGTAAATGACGTTAGATACTAAACCAACTTGTTGCTACTTAATTGACTTCCGAATTGTAATAGTTTTAATCATTAACATAGTTGAGTCACTGGTTTATTCATAAGTATCTTCTCAATAAATAAACATCTTCATCATATTTTGAGAATTAACAGTTTTTTAATGTTTTTTTTTTTATTATGGCACTCCAATGACTAAGTTCACAAAAAAATTAACAGAGATCTTAGCTTAAATGTAAATATAAGTACTTCAGCGAACTTATCACTTAGCCCCCGTTCGCACGTTCGTAAAAATCGCGACGGGATTTTTTCGCGCACAGGATTTTCAACTCTCGGTGTTGAGCCGAGCATTGAGAATCCAACAGAGTGCAATCCAACGCGTCGAAAAAACACACTGTTGAATGTTCAACTCTCGGCGCTAAGCAGAGCGTTGAAAATCCAGTGCGCAAAAAAAAATCGCCGCGATATTTTTTTGTCCACGCGAACGTCAGGTTAAAAGTGTGCACATCACTTAAACAGTTGCGTGAATCATCCAATTACCTATACCTACGTAGGTACTGTTTGTGATTATAATTAGCGCCTTAACACGTTTAAACAATTTTTCATGAAACATACACATACATATTAACATTATTATTGCTGATTTATTACGACAAACGCTACGTATGTGGTAACTACGCCACAATTGCGGCGATAAGTCCCCTCTTTGAGGAGTGGCTGGAGAGGCGCCACGGCGTCCTCACCTTCCGCCAGACGCAGGTCCTCACCGGACACGGGTACTTCGGGAGGTACCTGTTCCGGATAAGGCGGGAGGAAACGCCCGGGTGTCACCATTGTGTGGATCGCCCGGAGGACACGGTGGAGCATACGGTGGAGGTCTGCCCGGCTTGGGCGGAGCATCGCCGTGTTCTCGCGGAAGCGATCGGCGGCGGCGATCTCTCGCGTCCGGCCCTGGTCCAGGCTATGGTACGGAGCGAAAGTATATGGGAAGCCATTACCTCCTTCTGCGAAGCAGTAATGCTCGCGAAGGAGGAGGCGGGACGCGTGAGGGAGAGACAAGCTTTGCGCCCTCACGCCCCTAGTCGCCGTAGGAGACGCCCTGGACGTCGCGAATTGGCAGCCGATTCCCGGCCACCGTAGGCGCGGGCTTGCGGACGGCAAACAATGGGTAGCTCGCCGTCCGGTAAGGGGAAGGTCCGAATCGACGGCGCGTTGTGTTCCACGCGCGCCTCAAGACATGTCTGCACCATTGAAGGAGTCCGCTAGGGCTGATGCCAGCCAGAGTTGCGGGATGTTCGAAAGAGTTACCGTGGCCCCGGCACAGGCAACTGAAGGAACACGGGTTGGTTTTAGTCAGTAAAAGTCTGACACGCCCTCCCGCTTGGCCCAGAGAGGGACAAGTCATTTGATGATTTCCCATCCACAAAAAAAAAAAAAGCTGTGCCCGTGACTTCATTCGCGTGGATGTCGGAAAACAAACTTCTCTATTTGAATCCGATTTTCCACAATTTCATGGATTTTAATTTTTTTGCGCGGTACCCGGAACCCTTATTCTTTTTCTAAAATAAAAGTAGCCTAAGCTACTCCTTATAATATCAGCTGTCAGTGACAGTCCCGGCAAAATCGGTTCAGCCATTTCAGAGATTAGTCAAAACAAACGGACAGACAATAAAAATTAAAAAAAAATGTTTTTTTTTTGTTATACGTACCGTATATATTTTCATTTGCATTTAGTAAAAAGCTGTGGTAATTTTGACATAACAAACGGGCACTTCAATTTTATTTATTAGTATCGTAGATTTAAAAAAACTGCAAGAATGGGTGGTATCTAAGAAGCTCCGGGATGGCTGTCCTTTCCAGGATGCGCCAGACGTAATTTAGCATCGCCACTCGTTACTTTTAAAATATCTAGTACCTACCGGTACCTAATTTCTGCTCATAAATTTAGAAAAGGTTATAAAGTTATAAGGTACAGGATGATTCATCAAAAAAGAATGAATGAGAACGAGAAAAAGTATTACCATAAAACTACCTTTACTTATTGGAACAGGTAATAAGCAGTGAATGAGTATGTTTTGTATGTAAGAACGTACGTGACAAGAATGCCGATTCAATTACGAAGATGACTCTGAGCACCTGTGCTCTAATCAAAATTCGATAATTCTGACTCATTTGAACATGTCACCTGTCAAATAAATATAAGAGAATTCACTTCGAATAATATCTGTATCATTGGTTCTGTAATGTAACGTAGGTACCTTTTTTTTTTTTTTTTTTTTTTTTGGTGACGGGGTGGAAATCCTCATGGATGTCCTCTGTCCTGGGGTGGACAGAGGGGTCTGTCAGACTCTTACTGACTAAAACCACCCCGGTGTTCCCTCGCACACTTGCACCGGGGGCTACGGGGGCACTTAAGCACTCTTCAACGCAGCCCCCGACAACGTAGGTACCTAGCACAGGTTGTGGGATGTTCGAAAGAGTTACCGTGGCCCCGGCACAGGCAACAGAAGGAACACGGGTGGGTTTTAGTCAGTAAAAGTCTGACACGCCCTCCCGCTCCGCCCAGAGCGGGAGAAGTCATTTAATGATTTCCCATCCACAAAAAAAAAAAAAAAAAAAAAAAAGGTACCTGGCACAGGTAGGTAGGTATACGCGATTTACATGTGGTTACAAAGTGTACAAACACGCTGTGAATGTGTGTGTAAGCGCAGGAGCTCTCGGTACCGTCCGAGATAATGGCGAAGTCGGTACTGTGTGTGTGCGTGTGTGTATTATGTGCTAACGCTACTCTTCTTTACGCACACATTCACAGCGTGTTTGTACACTTGGTTAACACAAGTAAAGCGCGTGTCGCTGCGTGAGATTAAAATACTATACTTACGTACGGTACGTTTATTAAATAATCGATTTTAACTACGATACATTAAATATAGTTTACGTTCGATTGAACGATTGAAGACTCTGTATTGTTCAAAATAAACACATCGGTATTTAAAATTATACAATTTAATTTGATGTCAATAACATCAAAATAACTTGAGTCTAGATTTTGCCCGATTGATCACTTATGATTCCATTGTGAATACTTAATACAATTATAACCAGTTTTAGCACTGCTCAAAAGAAATAATTCATAAATTGACTGCAAATTAATACTGTCTTTCATCTATTTACACAATTTCCTTGCAAAGCAGAGCAGAGCAGCAAAAACTATTGAGAGGAATAAAATACGACTTAATTAAGAATGAAGATTCACTTCCAGAGGGAACCACACTTGGCACTATATTAATTAACTTGGCTGAATTAAAACTAATCAAGTTTCAACGCGAATGAAGCCCTGCAAAAGCTTTTCTTGACGGAAGTGGGGCAAACCCGATTTAACATGGATATGTTGCCAAGTGAATAAAGACTTACTGTGTTTTTTTTTTGCATTTGTAAGTTAAAACGTGACCTGCAATTTTGCTTCTATTTTATTTCTTACTAGCAGCGCCCCGCGGTTCAACCCGCATAAGTCTCGATCCCGTAGGGATATCGGGATAAAAAGTAATATGTTAATCCAGGTTATAAACTATCTGTTTGCTTAATTTCATCCAAATCCGTTCAGTAGTTTGTAGTGCATAATAAAAAACGAAGAAAAAATCTCCCCCCCCCCCCTTCCTCCACAATTATCGCCCCCTATTACATGGGACTTAAACATAACTGCCGAATTGTGGGTGTACTATAGGTACACCTCTGACCACTGCGTAATCCTTCGGGGATTACAGGCGTGATATTTTATGTTGTGTTAAAAAAATTGCAACCTTAGGCACTTATGAAAATCTCTGATTGATACTGTTGAACTCAATGGAAATCTTATGGGGTTAGTACGGGAGCAATTTAACTCCATCATTGACGTCAACTTTACATGTTTGTGGGAAATTAACTGGTTATCAAATTGACAGAATACGTCAATTTGCCGCGATATTTATAGCCATTTCATACAACTGTCAAAGAATGACAGTTGTCATTTGAACCTTCAACTGTCATGTTATGAGACACAATTCAATTTCTATGGTTACCGCGCAACCTCTAGGAGGTCGGTCGGCAGCGGAAAACATGCTGAAAATTTAAGCTGGTAGTCAATTTGGTAAACGATAAATTTCCCTGGCTTTACTTTATTATTGACTTTAACTTGTCAGACTTGTAAGGCACCTCAAGACCTCAATATTTTTTTATTCCGTGTACTTAATTACATACACTGAAAGTTAATACTAATATTTTCGTTAAGCCTACAATGAAATGAATTGAATGATTACTTTACCAAAACAAATAAAACTTTCACATATTATTTGTTTTTACGTTTGGAAAGTTTACATGGACAAGCGTTTGTTTGTGAACTAAAGCGGAAACGCGAACAATGTAATCCAAAAATAAAAGCCGTTTTTCTATGGCTTCTGACTAACCTTTTGCGTTTTGTTGAGCACACAGCGTTTGAAAGTGTGGAAGTGATGTGCGGATCAAGTTGATCAAAGGTGAATGGGAGCCGAATAAACACAAAAAGAGAACCCGCTGTAAAGAACATCCCTTTCTGTACGTCTTTTGAAATGCAGTATTTTTACGCAATTTGTTTTTTTTTTTCAACTAAGTACATGAATGATTACTCTAAAAATTGTGGATCTTATACCTCCTAGATACTTATCTTTTTGGTAGGTAAGTATACATATGTTCGGGATTTTTTTTATATTGAGTCGAGAATAGGTATACAAATCTTCATGCATGTTACGAAAAAACATAGGTATAAGATTGTATGTGTAATTTCACAAATTTTATCGTCAAACTAATTTTGAAACATAACTGGGGTGTACTATAGGTACATCTCTGCCTAACCCTTCGGGAACACAGGCGTGATTTTATGTTATTTGTAACTAAATTTGATCTAGATATTCTTACTAATCTTCATATTTAGCTCGCATGACTGATGTACTGCTAAGTGCTAAGACCTCTGACCGTAAGGGCGTTGATCTCTAATTAGCTTGATCAATTTATGTCTTCCGGATCACCATACATCGTCTCTTACAATTGTTGCATTGGAAATATCATGTCACATCTATTCTAATAAAGGTATATTTACTTACTTGAATACGGATGATGCCTGAGTAAAGAAAATAAATTATATTTAGTCCGTCAGTCAGATAGTAAAAAAAAATATTAGACACTTATTTTTTGCTTTATCATAGTAATAAAATATAACAGAAATAAAAAGCATTAAAGTTGGGGAGTGGGGGCTCGCTGGCTGCGTCATAACTAAGTATAAAATCTAGCAAGGCGTGACGTCATGCCACATTTTAACTCAATGTATCGCCGTAATCTTTAGATTGCGTAAAAGATGAAAAAATACGTGTCCAATATTTTTTAATAATCTACCTGATGGACGAAAAAAAATTTTTTAGTCTTTATCCTTAAAGTTAATAGGTAGGTATAGTCAGTAAGTCATCATTTGAAATTAAATAACTACGTAGGTACTACTTTGTCACGAAAACTACTAAATAGTCAGCCAGTCCGAAGGTAAGAAAAGGTAAAGGTGATATTACAGGAATAGCAGAAAACCGTCACTTTAGGAATTCATACATAATCTCATTTTATTTTATTTTATTTTAATAAGTACAGAGACTACAAACTAAGACAATTCAGCACAGATATGACAACATACAGTATGTAAATCTCTCATCATCTAAGATACCTCTATATATACATACAAATAAATAAAATTGAAGTGTCTGTTTGTAATGTAAAAATAACAGTTTTTTACTAAATGCATACGGTACTTAATAAAAAAACACAATTTTTTTTAAATGTTTATCTGTCTGTCGGTCTGTCTGTTTGTTCCGGCTGATCTCCGAAACGGCCGGACCGATTTTGACGGGGCTTTTACTGGCAGATAGCCGATGTTATAAGGAGTAACTTAGGCGACTTATATTTTAGAAAAATAATTAGGGTTCCGCGCAAAAAATTTAAACCCATGGAATTGTAAACAAAATCCGATTTAAATAGAGAAGGATTGACATCCACGCGGGCGAAGCCGCGGGCAACATCTAGTAAAACATAAAATCACGCCTATTTTCCCGGAAAGGTTAAGCAAAGGTGTACCTATAGTGACCTATATATAGTACATCCACGTTTCGCTTGTAGGTAATGATTTTAAGTCTTATGTAATAGAGGCGAGCCTATTGCCATCAACTGGGCACACATCCGGATCCCGGGGTGCTACTATTCGTGATGGAAAAACCCAGTCACACTTTGCCTGACCTGGGTATCGAACCTAGGACCTCATGTTCAGCAGTAATGCTTGCGACCACTATACCAAGGCAGTATTTCTAATCACTTTAGGAAATCGTCCTTCTATTTCAATGAAATATAATTTTGATTCCAAAAATAACACATCCATTTACAGAAATAGCGCTGCGACATTGTAGGACATCATTTGGCTGCTAAAAATAATTGTGAGTAGTTATTTACAGTTATAAGCGCACGCTAGGCGTATACCTACCTACCAAACAGCTGATTTTTTTGCGTTTTCGGGTTTGGTCCCATAGTAAAAGTTGTTCATAATAAGTACAATGACCCGTAATAAGTACAACGACCCGTTAAGAGGTTGTGCGTTAATTCCGGGACATGTTGTATATGTATAGGTACCTATAATATACATCTACCTATATCCTACATCTAGGGTGCTCAGCCGCAAAAAGAGCTGACAAAATGTATTTATCAGATAGCCCAGACAGCACGCCTTTCGTCATCTGAATTTCATACGTTTGCGACTATACAAGTTTAGTTTTCAATAACCGGCCAAATTTTCACAGGATTTTCTACCCATGAATATTAACAACTTACACTATAGGACCAACTCTGAAATCACGAAAAAAAAATCTGCTGTTTCATACAAAAGTTCAATACCTAGTCGGCCAAAATGTATGAAATAGCTGATTTTTTTCTCGCGATTTCAGAGTTGGTCCTATATTGTAAGTTGTTCATATTCATGGGTAGATCACCCTGTGAAAATTTGGCTAGTGATTAAAAAATTGTCCTGTATAAGAATCTAACCTAACGGTGAAGGAAAACATCGTGAGGAAACCGGTATGTCATATAACCAAAAATTCGAAGACATGTGACGTCTACCAACCCGCACTGGGCCCGCGTGGTGAATTACGGCCTACTCCCTCTCACAGAGAGAAGGCCTGTGTTCCAGCACAAACAACACAACATTACAGGTAACACAACAGGGAACATTATAGGCTGATTATGCTAAGTATTATATCTTATTGAGTTCTTCCCCAAAGCCAGAATTCGTCATTTTCCGTGAAAATCTAATTAATGCCATTGCCACCGTGGAAGGAAATAGTTGAGATTTGAGTGTACCTACTTCGCATTAGTAAGAAAACCCAACTCATATAACGTCACAGATCTAATCAGTTTGACATCTCTGCAGAAGCCGTAGACAGATGGCCGAGTGACCTATCGGTCGCGACGCTGCCCGGATTATATGAGTCATATGACCTCAACATATTAACAAATCGTTCTCTTATTATAATGTACAACGTGTCATTTGGCATATCCAGGAATAGTCCACTATCTATCTCGTCGTCTATATATCTATCTAGTCTGACTATTTATTGGAGGGAACACTCGAACTGTGACCGTAATCGTCACTCGATTGCAAACCGGAATATTTGATACAGAATAGGCTGATACATGGGGCTAAACTTATGGGGAAGTTTCGTGAAGTTTCGTTTCCGGGAACACTGCGACAACATGCGGAGCTATTATTCCCTTTATTAAATGAAAGAACCAGTAGGTAAGTACAGTATGTTTGACAGGCAATATTAAACCAGGTCCAAACAATGGAAATGAGAATAAATCGTTTCTAATGCTGATCTAATGCATTACTTTTTGGTGATATAAATTTCAAAGACGATATTTTCAAGAAAGGATATCAATTTAAGGTGATCAAAGATAATATTATTAACAAGCGACCCGCCCCTGCTTCGTACAGGTGTAAGGTACTGATGTGGTGACATGTTAAAACATCGAGATTTCTGTGCTATAGCGAAGTTAAATATTAATGTATTATACTCATAAACCTTCCCAAATTAATTCTCTGAATGATGGTGAAAACCGCATTAAAATCTATTGTGTCGTTTAGAAGATTTAAGCGTTCACAATGCAGAGAGACACTAAAAGCGTTTTATACTATTGGTTGATAAACCAGTGACACTTATAACTTGGTACATAATTTTGGATTTATCCAACCGTTTTCTTAAAGTAAATCAACTTCGATAAAAGCGTTCAATCAAATGGTGTAAACATTGACTTGCTTGTAAGTCAACATAGTAGGTAGCCTTGAACTTTGACATATCGACGTCAAAGGGACTGACTTAGAGTTCATTTAATGTTATTTATTTGTAGGCAGGTGAGTCTATCTACATATGTACTTGTAGAATATACTTCTGCGTTCTTATCTTACTACTAGCTGTGCCCCGCGACTACGTTTGCGTGGAAGTCGTAAGATACACAATATACTAAAATAACAGGCACATTTTAATAAAACTGCCTCGTCCCCCGAACCGTCGCGTTGCATCGCCCGCCCGCGCTATTGCTGCGTTTTCGCTTAGTGTTCCATCTGACTTTTTTCTTTTTGCTCGGCTTTTAAGGGTCGTAGCGTGATTTTAAATAGCGTATAACTATCCTCGAGAATTGGGCTACCAAATGCAAAAAGAATTTTTCAAATCCAACTTTTTGGTCACAATTTCGGGTGTTTTAATTTTTTTGTGCGGAACCCTAATTATGTTTCTAAAATAAAAGTAACCTTAGTTACTCCCCGTAACATCAACTATCTGATAGTGAAATTCCTACCAAAATCGGTCCAGCCGTTTCGGAGATTAGCCGGAACAAATAGACACAAAAATTTTAAAAATTGCTTTTTTGTT
The DNA here is from genome assembly GCA_947568875.1 of Fissipunctia ypsillon. Taxonomy (NCBI): domain Eukaryota; kingdom Metazoa; phylum Arthropoda; class Insecta; order Lepidoptera; family Noctuidae; genus Fissipunctia; species Fissipunctia ypsillon. The sequence goes on along the minus strand of OX387656.1, from coordinate 5,308,718 downwards.
ATAAGTACCGTATATACTTTCTTAAACATTTAGTAAAAAGTTGTCATTTTGATATTACAAACAGACACTTCAATTTCATTTATTTGTATAGATTTGATCACCAATTCGTTTGCTAAGCATGGTGATATTATCTTATATTACACGTCCATTCATTTTAGCCGTCCTTTTAAGATAGACGTCAATCTTATTCTGGACATATTTATCTTCAATCCTCAATTTTTGGTTGCCAAAACCGCCTTCAGTGACCGCAAAAGTGGTAAGATAACTTTCTTTCATTTCTCCATTCTTTTTAACATACAAATCTAATCTCCCACCTTAAATATACAAGTGAACAATACAGTACATTTCCTCACTATCTTTAGATGGGTGTCCACGCCCGATTGGACCTTTGCCCTCTCTTAATTGCGACCCAAGTGGATAATAGTGTAATAAGATAATAGCACAGGAAAGAACTCGGACTTTGTTACAAGGGAGCGATCAGCTGTTTTTAAATGGACCTATTAATTACTTAGTCATTGGGATTGCACGTGAAGTGGTTCTTGAGTAGGACTCTTTTGTTTTCTGTTGTAAATGATTAGACACTTGTGGTTTGTTCTGCATCTTGGTTACCGTTTAATAAATTGGTAGCGTCTAAAAGTTCTGACCAATCACTTCATTTGAATTTTGTTTAATCAAAAGTTTTCTGACAGAAGTAGAACTAATTGATTTGTTTCGAATCTTTTTCCTGAAATGCATGTAGTATGAAGCGATCTCACTAGGTTTAGAAATGTTTTTGCTGTAATTATATTTGTTATGTGTACAAGATATGTGTATGCTTTTCACTCAGGGTATTGTTCGTGAAAAAAAATCCTTGAATTATAAACTTATAAGCCAATTCTTAACATAATAAGGAATAGAAGAAGAAATAGTCCAAAACAGATTCACTGTAGTATTCTATGCAAATTCCAACATAAATGTATAGTGTCATAATCATAATCCTCGACCTGGAATCTCGAGTTTAGTCAGAACAAAAAAAAACTAGACTAGACGGTAAATGGATAGACTGTGAACTTATAATCAGTCGATCCTACACATTGCACACTATAGCTATTCTACGATGTACAGGCTTAGCACGAACACGGTCATAAAAAAAGATATATGGTGGAAGAGATAGTGGCGAAATATAAAAAATGGATGTCTAACTATGAGTTTCGCGCCTGAAGAAGAAAAGATGGCGCATTTTAATTTCATATTGTATCTTTTGTGGTCGTGACGTTTGAAATATGATTGTAGGTGCTTTAAATGAATGCTAAATTATTTATTAAAACGTAGGTAAGTATATTGAAAGGTTTTTCATTAAGACTGATGCACACGTGTTTCTGACATCACAGCTTTATCCCTGGGATTTCAACGCATCTGTGAAGGTATTGCAGATAGATGTCTGAAGAATCTTACCATGAGGATGTTTGCAACCGAAAAACAAAGACAACTGGTTTAAAATTGTGTTGGTTATACTTCAAATGAGTCATAGTGAATGGTTACCACACATTGACGCGCGGTGTCGGTTTTCCTTGATTGATCAGCTGAGCTAGGTGGTAACTTTACAGGCATGTTAGGTAAGTCTTGCTGTTAGACAAAGACTTATTTGCGGTCATAGAAAAAAACAATATACATTTACCTGTCATTAGATGTCAATTTTGTTGGGCTAAAGATGGAACGACTTCAAAAAGGGAGCGGGGATAAACTGGATGGGGAAGGTGGATTGGTGTAGCACAAATTGGAGGAGGCCTATTGACCAGAAGTATAGGTACTGTGATGGCTGAATTGATTGATTGATTAATCAGAGCTCTGGTAGCTTACTCGTTCTACCTAGTCGCAGAGCCAGAAATGGGAATGAAATAATTGTCTTCACAAAAAGACTTAGTAAAAGTCAATACGCTTTACATTGCTTTAAAAAACTCCGTAGGTAGCTACGACCGATGAATAAAATTGCTTCCACATTTTCATAGAAGCGTTTTAATTCCTTTCAGCATAAAAGCCTCCAACTACTTCAGTCCGAGACACTTCAATACTCTCTATACACTTAAATGGAGGTACTTCCGACACATGAGTGTGGCTTCCTTCTAACTCGATTTGCACGCTGTTTCCTGCGGACACTAATTGGTATGGTTTCAGGTTTAGTTGGCTCGTGTCATCACACATTTATATAAGAGGATAAAAATGGAGTCGATGACTTGCATTTGCAGATATTTTTCTTTGTGTAAGAAATAACTGAAAGTAATGAAGCGTGTTGTTCCTTGCTCAAATGTTTTAATGCAATACTTGGTAGACTTTACGTTTACTCCCTGTAAAAAAAGTTTCTTAGCCGACAAACTGATTGACCAAGATTTATGTCTGGGCTTTGTTTCGCCAATTCTTCTCAGCGGTATATGACGTGTACAGGTGATCACTATATCCTATTTACAGTATAAACAATTTCATTTCATTTCACTGTTATGAAGTTTGAGAGTTTATGTATGTTATTGTTAATACAGATTTTGAATAAATAAATAAAATAAATATCAGCAAGCCGAAGCACTATTGCTAAGTTATTACATTTGAATGTTCATGTTTGAAGGCTGGCAATGAAATTACAGATAGATGAAGCTGAAACTCTTAGTGCCGTGCACAAATCGATTCCCAATTCGTTAAAAAAATATGTACAAGTCTATAACAGGTATGCCTTTTACCAAAATTAAGTTTATCAATATCGAACTAAGTGACAGCATAAAATCTTTCAATACCTTCAGAAAGAAATTGGTGTGTTCTATTTTATTCATACCAGAAGATCAATACGTGACCGACATGCTCAAACCAATGAGATTCCCTAAGCTCACCGTTCACGAAAGCATTCGTTCTTATCCCTGAACGAACGTAAAAACTGGAGAGACATCGACATCAAACGGCAATGATAATATAGTAAAACTAAAGGTACACAAGGTCCTTTCTGTGGTGTAATTTGAGGTCCCCTAGGGGAATTAAAACCTGTTGCAATAAGGCTAAATCCGGATCCCTTTTCCCTTGGGGCATAGTTTTTTGGGCCCTTTAAAATGCTCGGAATTTTGGCTGCAAAGTGGTTTTATGTGTGCATGGCATTTAACTATTTTCCTTTGTTATTTGTAATCAAAACCTTAATGTCATTTAAAATGGAGCTTTCGCCTAGTGTAACCCTTTTGTGTACAGATGTGTTATTTTTCTATTATTAGAGGTTGTGTCAGTTACAATAAATTCATGGTAGGCACACAGTTATGACAGTTGGGTTACGGAAAATTTCGCATGTTTAGACACAAATCATCCGAAATATAATGGAATAACGCTGTCCCGTCACACCTGTAAATAAAATATATGTAGCTTTAACATCGCCCTATGTTTAGAATATTTATATTTTACGCCAAACAATTTGCCTATTATAAAAATGTTACCTATCTAAATTTTTTTAATGAAAAGATTGCTTGAAAATAAATTATCGTGGATAAATTCTGTTAATTTGTTGCTGTCTGTTAGAAAAATTGCTTTGTTAGTAATTTTCCTTTAAATTTCAAAAATGTAATTAGCTTAAACATAATTGTATCTGTTTTGTTTAGCGGCCGAATAAATTACTATTAGAACTCATAATTCTGTCGTGTAATTTAAAAATGGAACGATCTTTTTACTTCGACCCATGGCAACCAAGGAGGTAACATATTAAAGATTTTATTTAAATTTCGATTTGGCTTGCAAATAGAGCTGTTTAAAAAGTAATTAAGAAACAAATGAATATACTGGTGCGTGAAAAGTTATGGTTGTTCGTCATTGCCTCTGGAATTTATAATTAACTAGAATCGGATTTTGTTCACAAATTCATGGGTTTTAATTTTTTTGGCGCGGAACCCTAATTCTTATTCTAAAATAAAAGTACCCTAAGTCACACCTTATAACATCATATCAGCTATCTACCAGTGAAAGTCCCGTCAAAATCGGCCTAGCCGTTTCGGAGATTGTTTGGAACAAACAGACAGACAAACAGACAAAAATTTTAAAAAATGTTTTTTTTGTTATATTTGTATTTTTTACAAACAGACAAAAATTTAAAAAAATGTTTTTTTTTGTTATATTTGTATTTTCTTATGCAAGAAGTAATTTAGTAGTGGATTTTGGCATTAAAAAAAGACACTTCAGTTTTATTTATTTGTGTATATATTAGTGGCACAGCGTTCATACAACCCGTACCTACATACATAAATAGAAAAGTATGTAGGCGAGAACGAGATAGAATGGTTGTTCATTTTTGTGTTTGTGATTTTCTTTGCGTCATGTTTACCGCAAATAAATCATCATCATCTTTCTTTCTTTTCATTTTCTATATTAATGTTCTTTTTTAAAATGTTGATTTCTTGACACATACATTCACGTGTATTTTGTTTTCACCTGCTCTTTTGCATTTTATTCGTAATAACATTAGAATATTTTTGTAATATAATGTTTTTCGAAAAAAAAACTGTAATCGGTAATTTTATCGTTTATTTCTGTAAAAAAATGATAAAATATTCTGTTTGTGTTGTGATGGCGTCTATTTGGTTATGCTACTTGACCATAGATGGCGTTAAATTAAGAAAAGTAAAGTAATGAATTTAATTTTTGAGTTAATTCATTTTGATGTTATCTAGAGTTTATGAGAACTGAGCAATTTTTTCTTCGGCTTCCCTCTAACGATAATTGTAGCGCTACTGATTGTACATGTGTATTGTAGAAGATTTACTTAGTTTGATTTCCGTTCGTTATTTGAGAAAAGTACTATACAAGCCATTATCGCAACCAAGCATTGATGGACTCATGTAGGTATGTGTGCCTCGGCTTCGCCTCGGGCCACATTTTCACGTTCGTCCATCAATGCCCCTTTTGCAGGCCACGGCGGTAAAGTAATATTAATTTCTTGTCGTAGCTCCGTAGCAAAATCGTAGCTAGGAGCTACGTACATTTACGTAGCCAAGGTACTAGGAAACTATAAGCTACGGGAAATTGATCTCAAAATTGAGTCGAGACTTCGAGATGAATCAAAGTTTCTTGATAACGTTGGCGGAAGCTTATAACGCAAGATGTGTGTAATACGTATAGTTATAACTACACATTTCTTGGTACATACGTGTGTTCTAGGTTGGCTATTTGAGCTAAACTTTCAGTGAAGATGTAAAGATCTGTTTGAAGCTTGACAAAGCCTTGTTCTATCATATTAAAACTTGTAAAATAGTATTACTTGATGTTTCACTTTGAATATTGTCAAAATTAATAGGGCAGCAGTGGTGGCCCAGTGGTAACGGCTGTGATTTACGAGTAGGTCGTAGGTTCGAACCCAGGCAGGCGCTTTACTTTGTGTAAATTATTTCATCGCCACTGCTCTCAAAACGGTAAAGGCAAACATCGTGAGGAAACCGGCATGTCCTAGAACCATGACATGTAACATCTACCAACCCGCACTGGGCCCGCGTGGTGGATTATAGCCCACTCCCTCTCACCGAGAGGAGGCCTGTGTCCCAGCAGTGTGAACATTATAGGCTGATTATGATGATTTATGACGAATAGGAGAAAGAAGGTGTACAATTTTGATTTAGTGTTCCTTCTTGTGTAAGTGTTTTCATATTTCACGAGATAATGACGACAATGGCGGCGACCATCATATCCGTTTCGGATAGAGTGGGGTTTTGTCGGTCCCATTTATTTTTGGAAGGTACCACTTTATCACGGTATTATTAAATACTAGCTGTGCCCCGTGACTTTGTTCGTGTGGAAGTCATAAGATACACAATATACTAAAACAACAGCCACATTTTATTAAAACTCCCTCGTCCCCCGACCCGCCGCGTTGCCTCGCCCTCCCGCACTATTACTTCGTTTTCGCTTAGCGTTCTTTCTTGTTTTTTTCTTTTTTCGCGGGTCCTAAGGGTCGTAGCGTAATGTATAATAGCCTATAACCATCCTCGAGAATTGGGCTACCAAATGGATTAAAGAATCTTTCAAATCTGACTTTTTCTTCACAATATTGAAAGAAAGAAAATACGTTTACTTACTGAAAAAAAAATCATGGGTTTTATTTTTTTTGCGCGGAACCGTTATTATTTTTCTAAAATAAAAGTAGCCTAAGTACTAACTTAGGCTTTCACTGGCAGACAGCTGATGTTATGGAGACTACTCCGTAACATCAGTTGTCTGCCAGTGAAAGTCCGGTCAAAATTGATCCAGCCGTTTCGGAGATTAGCCGGAACAAACAGACAGGCAGACAAAAATTTTAAAAATTGCTTTTTTGTTATTAGTACCTACCGTATATAATTTCTTAATGCATTTAGTAAAAAGTTGTTATTTAGACATTACAAACAGACACTTCAATTTTATCTAAGTATTTGTAATAGATTCATAACATATAGTAGGTTACATTAAAGTAGGTATAAGTATTACATCTATTATTTTTTCACGTTTCACATTGTAAATAGACTTACAAAATTGTTTCATAGAAACAATTTTGTAAGTTTGTGTACGAACGATGCGATAGTAAAAACGAATACTGTAATATGCTCAGATATTAAATTCCTGCTCTTCATAAATGAAAGCAGGGATATAGGATAATGTTATCATTTCCAGGATGCGAGAGAAGGCAGAAAGTAACGACCGTTTCCGAGTTTCCGACACATATCTACCCACAATTAGCATGAATACAACCTGTATAGAATACATAAGACTATAGAGTATATATAGGCTGTTTCAGAAAAAACTAACTTTTGTAGATGCATATAAAATTAACAAATCCATACTCATAATATTATAAAGAGGAAGAGTTTGTTTGTTTGGTTGAACGCGCTAATCTCAGGAACTACTGGTTCGAATTGAAAAATTCTTTTAGGGTTGGATAGTCCATATATCGAGGAAGGCTATAGGCTATATAACATCAAGCTACGACCAATAATAGCGGAGCATTAATGAAAAATGTTGCAAAAACGGGGGAAATTTATTCCTTTTGAGAGCTTCCGTTGCGTGCGCTGCGTAAATGGTTAAAGATACCCAAAAGTTATGTATGACGGAATTGATCCTCTTAAAAAGTTGTAAAAAAAAGTCCGGGTTAGCATATATCTATATTTTTAAGGTTGGCTCGCTATAGCCTTTTTAATGGTAATCAAATTTGTTATAAAATAATGCATTATTTGCGAAGGTGTTTCCATAAACATGGTTCCTTGTCCAAATAAATAGTTTCATAATCAAGGTAGATTAAGTACATGTCGATTCCTTTTTGAATTATTCGAATAGGACCTTTCGTTTAGAAATTACGACGGGTATAAAAATGCTTAAAGTAAGAAAAATGCGCTTAGTCTATTAGTACCTACACAGTTTATTTTTTATTGACTGTTTGAACGCGCTAATCTCTGTCACTACCAGTCTGATTTGAAAAATTCTGTTTGCGTTTTACAGCCCAATTCTTGAGGAAGGCTATGCAATATTACGCTGGGACCCTGAGAAGCTGAGCAAAAAGAAAAAAAAAGTAAGCTAACCGAAAACGAAGTAACAGCGCGGGCAGGCGATCCGATGCGACGGGGTGGGTCGGGGGAACAAGAAATTTCACGCGGACGAAGTCGCAGACGGAAGCTAGTACACGATAAATTACAAAATCAGAAACTGAAGAAATGAGAAAATTACTTTTTGAAAATAACTTTATTCAAATGTCGTCCTTCGCGGCTCTGGCCCTCTTCAAAGCGATCTCTAACGCCTCAAAAGTTGAGTAGGAATATTGTTGATTTCTTGTCTAATGTTGTTCTTCAACTTAGATATGGTTGATGGATTCACCAGTCTAGGCTCGTCGGGGGTCATTTAATGTCAGCTCTCATCGAAATCAGCTTTTCAGGGAAGTATCCTGGAAAGAGTGCCAGGAGCCACGAGGGACGACATTTGAATAATGTTATTTTCAAAAAGTAATTTTCCCAAGTCTTCAGTTTCTGATTTTGTAATTTAACGTGTATATATAGATATATTTGTTAATTTTTTATGCATCCACAAAGAGACAACCTGTAGTATATTCAAAAAGGGTGCATAATATGCGAAATGTTTTTATACTTTTTACGGTTGTCGTTTGCTTATCAACCACGTTGATCTGTTGTTAGGTCAGGGTCGTAAAATGGAGTAAGTAAATGTCTAATTATTAAATGTCTAATTATTTATTTGCATAAATGATAGTGGAGGTTACAGATATTCCATTTAACCGATCATTTGCCTCTATAACACGACAGTAATACCTCTATTTTGCACTTAGGCTCGGCGCAAACGAGTCACCGACCACAGCCACCGGTGGCTGTCACCTCTTGCTGCAGTGTTGAGTACTGCTGTAGCGGGTGGCCGCCAGCGGCCACACGTGTGCGACGAATGCATACAAGACGTATGAAAAAGCTTGTGAACTGCTTGTCGCATGTCGCTAGGCTACCGGTAGCTGTGGTCGGTAGCTCGTTTGCGCCGAGCCTGACTAGTATAGACTACTGGCAGTAGTGGTAGTATACTGTTTAAAAAAAATTTGAGTGTAAGACAAAAACTTCTTCAATGAGGATACAACTATGGTAGAGACTGAAAAATTGTCGTCTAAAGACTGTTTCAAATAACATAATTTCTTTGTTTTTTGTCTTTGAAGTCTGCATTTGCCAAGTCGGTAATATTTTAAGAGGAAAGAACATTGGATACCATGATTTCTATTGGGAGGTTCTTTCTATACCTAGATTATATTCAACAATCGAAGGTTAGATGCATATCTTCTTTATTTTTTCTTTTTCTTCTTTCTTTTTAGTTAGAAAGGTTGCACCGGTTGCCGGACAAACTTGAGCTCAAGTTTGTCCGGCGGCCGGTGCATCCTGGGTACTCAGCTTCGCAAGCAATGTTGCTGACTAGACAAGACTATCTTTAAAGATATCCAGGAAGAAATGGGTAGATACTGAAACGAATTTTCAATTTTAACTTTGTATCCAGGTATTAAAATGTGAAGTAAACTATTAACAGGACCATATTAAAGAGTGTCCGTGGAGTTTCTTGCCCGTTCTTCTCTATAGGAACCCACTACGCTTTGGAATGGGCTTCATCTTTCTGACTGACTGACCCTTTGACAATTCAAAAGTGCAGCCTGTAATTGATTTCTTTGAAATAAATGCTTTGAGTTTGATTATTCTCGCATACAATAAATAAAGTTCAACATTATACGAATCTGAAGTTTTCAGCCGTAATTGGAAAGTTAAAAACATTTGATGTAATACTACGCGCTTTGCCACCAACTTTATGGATGATGTTAGGGTTACCAACAACTCAAATAAGTTCTGTAAGGGCTATTAATACATTGGAAAATGTAATTATCCAAGAATGACAATAACTAAAATAAATACCTAAGTCCAGTTTTTTTTGGCGATGTATTCATACACATATTATGTGAATAAAAATAGTAGGGTCTTTGATTCTTTCTTGAGTTGCTGACCACAGAAATTATGATATGAATCATCATAGGAAAAGAAAGCATCAGCTTTCTTTTCCTAAGACAGTAAGTAGGTACCTACTAGTAACTAACATCTCTCTATTCCCCGGTAGGCTAGGCAGAGGTGTACCTGTAGTACACCCACATCTCGCCAGTTATGTTTAGGTCCCATGTAATAGGGGGCGAGCCTATTGCCATCAACCGGGCACAAATCCAGGCTGCTACCGAGAAATTCCAGATGGAAAAACCCAATAACACTTTGCCCGACCCGAGAATCGAACCCAGGAACCTCATGCTCAGCACTAGACCAACGAAGCAGTCAGGAAGTACTATTATTTAAGTCATATGTTGCTTTTGTAAACACTTCGGAATTAATTAATCTGAACTAAAGAATAGGTACGTATTTCAAAGTAAAGAAAAATCATTCTTCAAGACGTCAACTCGACTTTAAAGCTGGCAGCCCTAATCCCAGTTGAGTAGCCCGCTTAACCAGACAACTTGTACTGTGAAGAAACTGGAACGTTCAATCGTACCGATTTAACTTGTGTGACGTTGCTGACTCATCTTGACGAAGTTGTGAAGATAATTTATCAGGTTTAAGTAGAGTAAAATTATCTTTACTCATCTGCCTCTAAGGGGCTGATAAAACTTGAGTTAGCTGAAACAAAAGCAATTTGTCTAACATAGCTATTCACAAGCAATCGATTCCTACGCTTCCGTGCCGAATCGACGATCAATCAATGTTATCGAAGGAGTCCTCTAAACGCTGTTTACGAATCCAAAATCCGAAAACATTGGCAGTTTAAACCAAATACACGACCGCTATTCTTCCGACGGTTACTTGCGGTTGGGGACTAGGCAAATCAGGTAACCGATAATGTGTCATTTTCGATTTGGAAGCCTGTCGAATGGTAGTAAATAGCTATGCTGGTGATGGACTTTAGATGAGAATGTGGTATTGCGATACAAGCCTTGTCTTGAAATTATCCCGTAAACTCAAAGTAGGAACATGCGAATCTAAGGCCGCTATCCCACTGGCGTTTTACGAGCGTTGGCGCTTCTCCAACGTCTGCGCAGCGCCAACGCTCGTAAAACGCCAGTCGGATAGCGGCCTTAAATCTTAACGTCGGATACACATGCATTTTATAGACCTACGTCTATTTAATTACATACTACCATCGCTATATTTTGCTGACAGATCTCACCTTAGTGGACAATAGAAAAGAAGAATGCCGACTTTGCCTACCCCATAGGAACAAGCCAAATGTATAACATTTTTTTTTCTATAAATCCAAAAGATTAGACAGAAACGTTTGGCAGTGGGCAAGGCATATTGCTCGTGAACAGATGGCCGATGAGGCCGAAAGGTTCTGGAGAGGCGACCGCGTACCGGAAGACGTAGCGTTGGAAGGCCTCCCACAAGGTGGACCGATGACCTGGTGAAGGCCGCAGGAGCTAGACCACCACCTCTTAAAGCAGTATTATTGTAATCTTACTTTAGTGTGGGAAAGAGATGGAGCTAGACGTCCTGTATAGCTCCATCTCTTTCTCACACCGAAGTAACATTGAAATAATACTTCTTTAAGAGGTGGTTGGTGGTTGGCTCCCAGGAATCCGCTGGATGCGAGAAGCACAGATCCGGTCGAAGTGGCGGCGCTTGGGGGAGGCCTATGTCCCGCAGTGGACGTCTTTTGGCTGAAATGAGACAGAAAAGTTATTTTTTGCGACAAGGAAAGTTTAGCAAAACATGAAAATACCGATAGATTTCAAAATTAAATGGTCTCGCAGGATCAAAATTTACTGTTAATATATTTTAAAATTCACAGCGTGATAATCACAATTAATTCTTTAAAATAAATTCTCTCGGCTTGTAATTAATTGACCTACTTCGCTTTTTATCACTCGACGGTAAAAAATTACAAAAAAAATTCCACGCTTTTCGAGAATATCTTAATGATGTCGACTACGCCAACCTGCAGGAAATCATTGTACAAGTTTTATTTAATTAAAACTTTACTCGTTTTCATACTTTATACTAGCTGTACCCGCGACTTCGTTCGCGTGGATGTCGGAAAACAACTTCCCTATTTGAATCGGATTTTGTTTCATGGGTTTCCATTCTTTTACGCGGAACCCTAATTCTTTTTCTAGAATAAAAGTAAGCCTAAGTTACTCCTCATAATACCAGCTATTTGCCAGTGAAAGTCCTGTCAAAATCAGTCCAGCCGTTTTGGAGATTAGCCGGAACAAACAGACGGACAGACAAACATTTTAAAAATGGTTGTTTTGATATAAGTGCCGTATATACTTTCATTTGCATTTAGTAAAAAGCTGTTATTTTGACATAACAAACAGACAATTCAATACTATTAATTTGTATTGATTAAGTACCTACCTATAGCCAATACAGGGTGTAAACGTAAGATGATAGTGATAGGTGAACGTGGTTGTTTCCCGTGTCGATGACAAAAATCTTAGTTAAAACTGACCAAAACGAATGCTTAAACTATTTCAGATAGTTTCTTATAAAATCAAACAATCACCTAATTGAAGGAATGCAGTGCAGTGCGAAAAGCCACATTCGAGCATGCCTTTGTATCCCCAGTGAAAATAGAATTGTATCTGTTATTGACATCTGCGGACACAGAGCTGAAAACGACAGCGATTTTAAGGGAGTCTAGCTGAAAACGTTTTCACATGTCCCACACACGCTTTAAATCGATGACATTTTTAAACGCAAAGCAAGGGATCATTTTTCATGTAATCAACAAAATTCAACCTACATTTTTCAATACATACGCAGCTAACAATACAAAATTCCAACGAAGATGTATTGTTCCAAAAACAAGGGGTGTCAACGTACGTCGCGTACCGTTAAAAATAAAAGAGAATGTCCCTGTGAAATTGATAAACAAATTGGCAGCTTAATGAGTTTTATTTGTTACTGAGGTCCAAATTCCGGTAACCCAGTTCAGACTGCTAGTGTTGTGCATGGATGGCGGATAGATCGGCAATGATATTTTCGGATAAGAACAAATAGGTCCTGTATATAAACAGTTTTTCCAATAGCTATTTACCTATGTACGCTTGCCGGGGTTGGTCCGTGGATGGGTGGCCATCTTTAGGTACATACCGAGACACCTCCTTGCCTCGGAAAGCACGTTAAGCCGTTGGTCCCGGCTGTCATACGTGGATCTTTGACAGTCGTTACGGGTCGTCAAAAGCCCGAAAGTCTGACAACCAGACTTACCAAGGGGTATCGTATTGCCCAGTTACTGGGTTGTGGAGGTCAGATAGACAGTTGCTCCATGTAAAGTACTGGTATTCAGCTGCATCCGGTTAGATGGAAGCCGACCCCAACATAATTATATTAGTTGGGAAAAGGCGAGACTACGTACGCCGAGAACGTTTTTTTTTAACTACTCTAGTTTATGAAAAGTTAGAAGACGCTCTATGGTATTTATTTGGTTGATGTAAATATGGAAAAATACATAAGAATGGAAAATGGCCATTGAGTCATAAAAAAATATCTTTTCATTTTACTTCTTGGTTACATTCACATTGGAATGTTAGTAACTTTCGCAATGCAAAACCTCAAAACACGAGCAACCCAATCCAAAAACCATGAGAAAAATCAATTAAATTATGATTTAGGACGGTCAAGATAATTTAGAATATTTAATTATTTCGGTTGTTCGAGTTTTTAGGGTACAGATAAAAAAACTGATATCCCTAATTGAAAGCGTACCTTTAGCAAGCGAGTCTGCAAACGTATTTCAACAAGAAACGTGTGTTGTATGGTTTGCGTTACGGTATTTACAGCATGTGGTTTTGTTAGCTTTCAATTTCAATGGAAGTAACTAATCCAGATAAACAATTTATTTACATGCTATAAATATAAATAGTTTGTCTCTCAAAGTTACCTAAGCATATGGTATGTTTTGGTTTAAATTATTAGGTTCGGTAAAATTATAACCCACTACAACGACCTTGACTACCGACTCGTTTCTCAAATTACTGCTTCCCAAAGCCAAGCCAACATACCCTTCACGTCGTCTCCCAAAACAACAAACATCAAGAATTACTGACGCCACCATCAGCCAAAACTGACACTCGTAAGGCTGGCTTCACCCCAGCTATGTACTGTGCCCGTACTCTCCCCGGTCGGGGTAGCGAGAGGGCGCGGGGGGTTTGCCCGGCTCCAGGGCCGTAGCTTACATAACGCCGAGAAAAGCGGATGTACAACCCCTGGCTGGAACGCTGTCTCGCTCGCACTTTATTGAGCCGCGTGCAGAAAGGAGGGAGTTTTCGCGCGATTATTTTGTATGAGGTAATCGTGATTCCGAATTGTCTTTTGGGTAATTACTAACTGTTGTGTATGTAGTGGTAAGAGTAGACATTCTTGATGTTCTGTAACTAATGTAATAACCCGATAACCAGTTAATATTTAAATAACACAAATACGTAATAAATACATTCTATGTAGTAAGTTGCACGTCTGTGATAACGTAATTAAATCACACTTAATTACCAATTTGTTGTCCTGTAGGTACTTAACCGACATATTTTTTTGGAATTATTTTATCCTCATGTAAAGTATGTCGTATTATTTAAGTTTATTATTCTGGTACACCAATAAAAACAGAACAGTAACATAATAAACATATGTACTAGTATGTTTACCCAGCATTCACCATCAAACAACATCGTAATTAACAAAAAATAAACTTATGAAAATATAAAATACATTTAAAATACAAAATAAATCGACAAGTTAAAAGCAAGCCTACAATCAAATTTTAGTACAAAACTTGATAAATAAAAGCAGATTCACTTTTGACCAGCAACTTGCCGGATCACCTTCCAAGTTAGTATGAATGACACAACATACTTTCACTTTTATCGTACGCGCGGCGATATTCGAATACCGATTAGCAGGTTTGTAGTCTAGACGGCATTTAAATGTAGCTACTTAAAACACTAGTTTTGCTCGTCTAGCTATAAATCGTATATACCTAATAAAATATATTTAAAAAAGAGAACAAAAATTAAAACGTTTAAACAATAAAAAGAGCGAGAACTTTTTAAAATAATGCATCAATTTTTTCATTAAATCATTACAAATGAAACAGAAATCATAGCGAAAAAATAAACCTTAATTAATAATAGCCAGGAAAATTGCTTGCGTTGTACACGCGGCCTTACTACGACCCGCACATGTGCCGATTGTGCTGACATTTACGTAGTGCGCTCCGTACCGCCGCGAAGACGCGCGTCCGTCTCGCGCATAAAAAAAAATTGCGTTCGAATTTCAAATAAATATTCGAATTGTGTATTTTTATTCGAAATAGAGAGGTGCCTATGTTTTTTATTATTATTAAGTGCTCAGTTTTAATTTTACGTATTTTTAAATTGGTTCGGTTATTGCGTATTTTGGATGTGAATTCGCTAGGGGAGCTTTTCCCTGGGAGAGCATTGCTATAGCAACGAATTTACGTCAAGTTCACGGGCGGTTGGTGCATTTTCGCTCGATAATGAGTAGTTTTGGGGATTGCTGAGTTTCATTTAAGACCATCTTCTAATAAAGGTGAGATTTTATAATATTACGAGTCTTTTTAATTGGAGAAAGCATTTGTTTTCGGTTAATAATCGATTTGTGATTGATTTGGTTAGATTGTATATACTGTTATTAA
Organism: Fissipunctia ypsillon; assembly: GCA_947568875.1. Taxonomy (NCBI): domain Eukaryota; kingdom Metazoa; phylum Arthropoda; class Insecta; order Lepidoptera; family Noctuidae; genus Fissipunctia; species Fissipunctia ypsillon. The sequence goes on along the minus strand of OX387656.1, from coordinate 5,293,544 downwards.
TTACTGAATGTGAGTTATAAATGTGAGTTTATGTTAAAACTTTTATGATTAATAAGTGACGACCCAATAAAGGGAAAAATTATCTCTTTTACAAGAACCTAACATGATTTTCTTTATACTAATTTATTTAAATAGGTACACACTATCATTTTCCTTAAAAAAAACGAGCCTTAAATATTACCACGTTTTATCCTCGTCTCAAGACGTGAGCTAACTTAATCGGAATGACGCATAAATCAAGTTAGTTATAAGTATAAAATCAAAGTATAAATACTTGTAATATATTCTAGAATTATAGACAATAATGCTATAGAAACTATAGACAGGTCAGTTTCCCATACACTATTAGCACAATGTCGTAATAACTTGACGCGAACTTACGTCCAGTCCTACTTAAGTTGTCAATCAATTTTCGTCCTTATAGCGATCATAATAGAGTAGATAATGTGTAACAAAAAAACCGGTTTTAGAAACGCAGCGATTTTTCTTGGCGAGGTCTCGTTGCGTAATGAATGAATGTTGACATTGTATGGTGCTTGTGTGATGGGAGTGGGGCACTATTGGTACTCACAGTTTATTCGGTTCATCGAGTAAGCTTCTCGGTAAATGAACCGAAGGAGGTAACCGCTGTATCTACTGCGTTTAAAGTTAGCGTTAAGTTAAGATGTAGTAGGACTATTGGGGCTGAGAAATTTGTTAGAAAAAAACTTAATGGTGTCAGATAAAAAACTAAATGGTTATTATAGTATTATGTTCATATTATTTATTTATTACAAGCGACGCGACCCTCCCCGGCTTCGTACGGGTAGTACTAATTATCTATAGCCAGATGACTTGTGGATGATTGACATACAATCTTGCATTCATGCAAGCCGAGAACTTTTTGGTAGGTTACTGTTCAGAAAAAAATATGACACAAAATTACCAAAAAGCAAAAAAAAAAAATCTGTTGATCCGATCGCTAACAAACTTCACAGGATCGGGTCACTGGACCAATCTGAAGAGTTCCTAAAAATTTCATAAAAATCGCTCTAGACGTTTTGAAGACCATAGGTAACATATTATATACACACATACATCCATTTTCATATATGTATAAAGATTATTTATTGTGGGATGGGCTTGCTCTTGATCTCGATTTCTCTAATGGAAAGCGATGGATGAGCTCTACGATGGAAAGTGCATGCTCAGATGATCCCTGTTCTCTCTTGCTTTGATTAAAAAAGACACCAGCATAACAATGAGAACCCATAGTTTTACGGATAAAGTCAATAATTCCAAGTGACCCAATACACGTGCCACGCTATAGACCTGAATTCAAATGAGATTACAGAAACCCGTCAAAACGCACGTCGATCAAAACTGTATATTTTTGAATAATTTTTGCATAGATCCCAGCTTGAAAATACGCAAGTTGAAAATCAATCAAAATCAATCTGCCTATCCTTTTCCCAACTATGTTGGGGTCGGCTTCCAGTCGGCTAACTGGATACAGCTGAATAACAGGACTCCCTATCTGACCTCTACAACCCAGTTACTAGGTAACACAATACCCCTTGCTAATACTGGTTGTCAGATTACTGACTACCCGTAACGACTGTCAAAGATCTACGAATAACAGCCGAGACCAACGGCTTAACGTGCTTTCTGAGGCACGGAGGGATCTCAATATATAAGTACATATATACGGTTAAAACAAAAAAGCAATTTTAAAATTTTTTGTCTATATCTGTCTGTCTGTTTGTTCCGGCTAATCTCCGAAACGACTGGACCGATTTTGACAGGACTTTCACTGGCAGATAGCTGATGTTACGGCGGGTAACTTAGGCTACTTTTATTTTAGAAAAATAATTAGCGTTCCGCGCAAAAAAATTAAAACCCATGAAATTGTGAACAAAAAGTCGGATTTGAATAACTCTTTTGCATTTGGTAGCCCAATTCTCGAGGACATTTATAGGCTATTTAACATCACTCTACGACCCTTAGGAGCCGAGCAAAAAAAAAAGTCGGAAAGAACACTAAGCGAAAATGAATTAATAGCGCGGGCAGGCGTTGCAACGTGACGGGTCGGGAGACGAGGGAGTTTTATTAAAATGTGGCTGTTATGTGTATCTTACGACTTCCAAGCGAACGAAGTCGCGGGGTACAGCTAGTTTAAAATATGAATTGAAAATATGTGATCATTAAATACAGACCTATTATGTTACACGTGCCTTATTCTCTGTTAATTGAATTAGTGAGGACACGAAGAAATTCTTAATCAAGGATGATTCATGATATCATGGGGCTTTCGGTACATAGTTCGTTTAACCGTTTGTTGGTTCCTGTCTCATGTCATAATAAGCTGAACTTATCGTGAGAATATAGTTATGGCAAAAAAATCCATGGCTCTAAACTAAACAGTAGTTTTGAGAAATTCAATAGGTACATTTTCAATGCTGTACCAAAGCTTTAGTTCTGACAAAATTATAGAAACCGCTTTTGCATAGGTTGGTATAGGTTTTCTTGATATAAAGTACAGGGTTATTTTAAATTGGCTAGCTAAACTCCGCAGATGCGATGGGTATCGTTATCTAAAAACGATAAAATGAAAATAAAAAGATTTAACGTTTTCTTGGGAGGTCAACGACCGCTGTTAGTGTTGTTACATGATGACTTGAGAAAAGCTGTTTACTTATGTTTTATCGTATTTAGCACGTCTGTGAAGTTTAAAAAAAAAAACTGATTTTTAAACAGATATTTCAAATGACTACAATAGCTGCGGTCGATGACCCTACAAAAATGCATCAAATTAATTTATTTTTGATTTATCATGTTTAGATATTGATACCCATGCATCGCGTCTGCAGAATTTGGATAGCCAATTTAAAATAATCCTGTATATAATATAATAATATGTAAGTATAACCCATAGATACAAAGTGTCTTATGTACAGACGCCAGCAGGTCAAGCTACCCGAAACTGTCAAATTTTCCCAATCAACCTTGAACCTAATGCTTAAGCGATAAAGTTGAAAATCTATTAAAGAAATTTGACAGATTGTAGTAGCTTGATGTGCTGCCGTCCGTGGTTGATTTGAATTGGTATCGCCCTATATTGTCCGTTATCTTGAGTGTTCGTAATAAGGAGAAATTCTTAATTATCTGAGTCAAAGTGGAATGTAATTTATAAATTTATTCTCGTTTGGCTAATCTCTTCTGACTAATGTCATTTATGAAGGCAAGGCACTGGTCTCTCGAGGGTGTTCGATAAAACGTAATTTGGGTTTTTGCATTTCTTTAGGCGAATTGAGCGCTTTTTGCTAGGGGAAAATCTTACGGGTTCTCGACATGCGACATGCTCGCGTCACCGACATGGTAATGTGACGTGTTGCGACAGACTGACGACTCGCAGCGGCCTGTTTACATGTTAATGTTTTAAGTTCTCACTTCTGTCGGCAGTTCCCATGACTGGCTTTTTTTTTTGTATGGGAAATCATCAAATGACTTCTCCCGCTCTGGGCGGAGCGGGAGGGCGTGTCAGACTTTACTGAGTAAAACCCACCCGTGTTCCTTCAGTTGCCTGTGCCGGGGCCACGGTAACTCTTTCGAACATCCCGCGACCATAGCTGGCATCGGCCCTAGCGAACCCCGTCAATAGCGCTGATTTAATCCGTGTTTATATCAATCTATGTATATTTTATTTATGCTTGTTGAAGTATATAGTCTATGTGTATATTTACAACGATGGTTGTAGGCATAGATATTATAGTCAATTATCATCTTAGCCACGACACGCTCATACTAACATAAAGTCACGCAGTTAACTATAAAAGCAATTATATAAGTACTAACTTACAATAATAATTGCTTTCAAAGTTCTAGGTACCATCGCGAACATTTGCGGTGATCAACTTTTCAACCTTATTACCTTATTAATAAGGTCGAAAAGTGGTCCACCGCAAATGTCCGCGATGGTACGTATGTCAATAAGTTTCAACTTCCTACCTTGAGGACGGGAATACACCCTCATTAAATAAGAAACCTTAGTTTAAAAATACATAAAACAGTTATAAAAGTTGGGAAAACTAATTTAAGCAGTCTGGAAGGCAAGAATTGATTTCATGGAAAATTTACCTTTATTTAGACAGAGTTGTAATTCATTGTCGCCGTTACTCGGACACTAGAAATCGTCTGTTTAATTTTTAACCAACCTGTATAAGCAGGTAAAGTAAGACCAACAGTAGGTATCACCATCCTGTATAATTCTAATGAGCTGTCACAAATAAGCACAATGTACATTTTTTTCCACAATTTTACTTTTATTCCATGTCTGTGCCAGATTGAAACAACTAGGGCTTTGGCACTGATTGTCACACCGAAACCCCATATATATAATTTCTATGGTTAACCCCGTTACAATAAGGACAAATAGGTTAACATTATGTATGACCTTTTTCCTTGACCTAAAATCTTTATACAAAATGACATTACATTCCATTGTTTGATTATTGAGGATTTATTATCGTGAGATGCTGTTGTATATACGTGTCTTTATTGTATTTGGTATGCATATAATAATGATTAATTCAAACTGCAGGCATGTTATGTTTTATTATCGAATAACAATGGGCTAATAGCTACGAGCTTACATATTTATTTATTTAATACTTCAAGCACACAAATGTACAGAGGCGGACATATTGATAAAATTCGACTTTTGTTAGAACACTCGAATTGAATATTTAAGAGTTTATGTAAAAAAAGAAAGAAAATACGTTTATTTGCGGTAAACATGACGCAAAAAAAAGAACACAAACACAAAAAAAAAACAAGTTAGGGCAAAATATGCGTCACATCCACGCAAAACGGCTATCACTCAGCATAATGCTGCAATCCTATGCGAGACAGAGCCCCAACGCTGGTTTTCAGCGACAGACAGCTGGCGTATATTTATTACTATCCTAATTGTTTTATGCAACGCTTATCTCATAAATTAATTGACTGGATCATTGGTGTCATGATATTCTTAGGTTCGGTCCTCGGGTCGAACGAAATGTTATTTATTGAGTTTTTTCATTACCTACGAAATTCTCAGTAGTAGCCCGGAGCCCCAAGGGCGATGAAACCAATCCATATTTGTGCCCGAAGTGAATTCGACAGATTTTAATAAGAATAGCATTGATATCAAAATGAAATCGTCACGATATGATTCTTTCTCACCTGTTTATTCATTCAACAAATCAATCAACGTTTGTGGTTGTTCCTATAAATGTGTTTGTTAATGTGCTACTACATTATGACAGGTCGATGTTGATGACGCATGTCATAAACACGTCACCGATCAGCGCTAACGAGCTTCGATCTCATTAAAACTAATGAATTAGCGTGTAGTGACAAGTTTTGTGCTTGCAATTATACTATTTTGGTAGTTACGAGGAAAAAACACTTGAAATTAAGGCAATACAGAATACTGATCACAGTTTTTTATTATTTTTTAACATAGCATAACATCACGCCATTTTTACCGTATGAGGAAAGTGGAAACTGGCGAAATGCAGTAGTCAAGGTGCAAATCTGCATATTTCGCCAATTATGTTTCAGTCTCATGTACCTACTAGAGGGCGAGCCTATTTATTTTCAAAAGAAGTAAATAGTATTATACAAGATAATATTAGGTGATTATTTTGTAAAGAAAAAGCTTGCGAGGATGTCTTCTAGGCGTGAGACCTTTAGGTTAGACTGTAGCTAGTGATTTACGAAGGAGATAATGATCATGCGCTTCATAGGAGCAAAACGGGCGAGATTTAAGATTATTTAAATGATGGTAAAGGGGACATTTTCAAAACAACAGACCATTTCTACCCAACCCCTCTAGAAACATTATCTTGGCGTAACTGTTTATGATACAACCATAGATTGCCCATACAGTTTCCAATATGTTTTAGGGCAAGTCTAACACCATGTATCGCGCTCAGTTTCACCAGGGTTTCACCTTGTCGCTTCCATGATCGTATAGATAACGAAATACAACGAATAGCACGCCAATCTGATAGAATATCTCCATCGTTTTCCACAACGTATGTATATGGAAATAGGGGTGGACTGACATTGGCCGTTTACAACCTATTAACAAAGTTATAGCCTGATGGGTGAGTGACTTTGTAAGAGATTATGAATTATCGATACCCATCACATCACATATGTGAAGTTTACACAAGATTTTTTAAACTAATATTTCAAGTGATCGAGTGTCAACTGCGGTCGATGACCCCACAAAAAAAAAATCATCAAATTTATATATTTTTTTTTTGTTTTATTGTGCTTAGATATCAATACCCATCGCGTCTGCGCAGTTTAAATAACCCTCTGCCAATTTAAAATAACCCTGTATAAAATTGAAAAACATTAATTTTGTTTTGTTATGGAAGTTATGTTTGATTATGCACATGATATGTAGTATATAGGTATTGACTGATTGACCTTTGGTAAATAAAAGAATGCAGAAGCACTTATTTATTTATTATACAATAATGTTTCAGCAAAAAGTTTTACCAAAGGAATAAAAAAAAAATACGTCTTAAAGCGGCCATATTGAATTTACCCAATGATTTGTCCAAATCGATTCCTCCATTTAATTTAGATGCCATTACTTGTGCTTCCGCCTTATTTCATTCCGGAGTTTCATTTATATTCCAAAAAGGTCTTATTTAAATATTGGTAGCTGTTTGATGTTTTTAATTTATTTTATTTAATTCAGTGCATTATAGACCTACTTTTGTAAATACAGATTACAAAGTGATCGACATTGTTTCTCAGTTATATATTTGGGTATTTTTATTAGGTATTTAGTATTTTATCTCAGTTAGGTATTTCAAGTTATTGAATTTTACACCGTCATGCAGCTGAAACACTTTTAACCCAGTATGACTTAGTAACTATTTTTAAATCATAACTAATTGATATTAACATATTTTCTTCATAATACATAGACTCCACTACAACAATTCCTTTTCCCACTCATCAATATTTAGAGTCAGTGTTCCAAATCTGCCAGCTCCAGCAATATAAAATCGACTTAGACTTATATTTTTAAGTTCTCGACAATGCTGCCCGATGTTTCGTGCCCGATTGATGGCAATAGGCTCGCCCCCTATTATATGAGATTTGAACATCAAGTTTAGTTCAAGTCCAATGAAGTGCGGATGTACTGTAGGTGCATCTCTGCCTAACCCTTTGGGGAATACAGGCGTGATGTTATGTGTCCTAGATTGTGCCAATATTCAATATGAGAGTTATATTTAATTGGTTCACGGACGGTAAAGAAGACAATAGATTTTTTATTGTTATGACTAGCTGTGCCCCGCGACTTCGTTCGCGTGGAAGTCGTAAGATACTCAATATACTAAAAGAACAGCCACATTTTAATAAAACTCCCTCGTTGGCCAACCCGTTCTTACTGACTTTTTTCTTTTTGCTCGGCTCCTAAGGGTCATAGCGTGATGTTAAATCGCCTATAACCATCCTTGAGAATTGGGCTACCAAATGCAAAAAGATTTTTTCAAATTAACTTTTTCTTCACAATTTCATGGGTTTTATTTTTTTTGCGAGGAACCCTAATTCTTTTTCTAAAATAAAAGTAGCCTAAGTTACTCCTTATAACATCAGTTATCTGCCAGTGTAAGTCCCGTCGAAATTGGTTCAGCTGTTTCGGAGACTAGCTGGAGCAAACAGACAAAAATGTTAAAAATTTTGTTTTGTTATATACTTACCGTATAAACTTTCATATGCATTTAGAAAATAACTGTTATTTTGACATTACAAACAGACACTTCAATTTTATTTATTTACATAGATGACGTCTATAGACGTCAACTGCCCAGTCTTAAAAGTAACTGTAAGCAATGGAAGCCACGTGGTAGCTGAATTAACCGTGGTTTACAGAAACCCATGTCCAGCAATGGGCTATAGATAATACCTTAAGCAGGAAGTTAATAAAATCTTAAAAAAGTAATTGTTACATTTGCAAAAGACGTTACAGAGAATCTGTTGAGTATCGTCATTGCTTAGAATAAGATGTTATAAGAAAAACAAATGGCCAGTTTATTACTATAAAAACTGTTACTTTAAATAACCAGTTTTCACAATTCTTGTGTAGGCTTGGAAAAGGTACTTAAAACGATGACGCATATTTTATTCTTTATTCGCGTACGTCACATTTGCTTATCAAACACAATAAGTACCTACTAAATATTTTCATGAAGAGTACATTGCTGGACTAGCACCCCAATTGCGTAACACACTTGCAATTACAGCCTGAAGAATTTTGAAGGAAATTCGTAGTCCATTGCTTCTGCTCGTCAAGGTAAATAAACCTTCACCTGTCATGATATGAGACACAGTTAAATTTCTATTGTTACCAACCTCTAGGATGTCGGACCACAGCGGAGAGGATAACGCAATTAATATTGTTGAATTATCAAAATGAAAGGCATTGCATAAATATTTTTTTATCCGTCAGGTAGATTATTAAAAAATATTATACACGTATTTTTTAGTTTTTTACGTAATCAAAAGATTACTGCGATACATTGAGTTAAAATGTGGCATGACGTCACACCTTGCTGGATTTTATACAGAGTTGTGACGTAGCAAGCCCCCACTTTCCAACTTTGAATGCGTTTCATCTAAGTCATTTTTTAATAAAGCAAAAAATACGTGTCTAATATTTTTTTATTATCTGACTCACGGACAAAATTGAATTTTTATTTTTTAAGCCGTATTAGGCTACTGGCCCTTTTAACAACTTACATGGCGCCAAAGAACCACGTCTGAAAAACCTTATTATCATCAGTAGGTACTTCCAATTATCAGTACAAAGGCTATTAGCAAATGCAAATCTCACGTTTTGTGATAAATACGAACCATAGATTATATTTCTATGGTACAAGCACAACAATTCTAACAATGACATGACAGTACCACAATAAAGCCGCCAGACCGTTTGGTACAGCGAAAAATCTATTGTTATTATCGCTTGGCATTTTTATCGTGTGCTCTGGACCTAAGAATGGGACAATTATATACCGTAGTAGGTTGTTAAGATTTATATGCAGGTTGACTTGCCTTTTATATTTTGATAGGCTCGCTTTTAAATACTAACTCACCCGGTGATGCGGTCGATGAAAGTGCACGCTTGCCTTCCTCTGATAGCTCTGTAACTTACTTACAAGAGTTTTGTAAACTCCTAGGATGGCATAGAAATTTAAGTAATTATGAAGCTTTATGAAAAACACTTAAAAAAAAAACAACCGACTTCCAAAAAAAACTACACTGTCGGTGTCTTTGAGTCTGTATTTTAATTTTTTGCCACCGACTACCGAAATTAAAGTTATTTTTCACTTTGTAGTGTTTTTTTGAAAGTCGGTTGTTTTTTTTTTTTTTTTGGAAAAAAGTTTTTTACTTTTCACTTTTTAATTATGGTGGGTACCTACCCGACACCAATTCGTATGCCACTACTTGCTATGTAAACAACAGTGACAGGAAGTATTATAATCATCTAGATACAAAAAGTAGATTTGATACGTATTATCGAAACTAATTCAATAACTACCAAAGCAAAATTAATAGAATTTCTATGGAACTACCACGCAAGCTTCTTCTACCAAACGAAAAGAATTTAAAAAATCAGTTCACAACTGACGAAAATATCGATGAGGATAAATAAAAAAAAAACATACAGACTATCATACTAACCTCCTCCTTTTTTGAAGTCGCTTAAAAACACCAACTCCGGCAGCAAGGAGTTCTGCTTACTCCTTAGTGCTACGCCTTTTCAGACCCAAGGGAGGCCCAACAACCTTACTAGTTGTTATGATGTTATCGAACTACAAATACCTATTTGCCACTGTCAAATCTCGTCACTAAAGACAAGACAAAGCCTACACATCCTTAACACACAAAACAAAAGCAATCTCACACACACAATTTTAACTAAACAAAACTTAATTTTAGTCGACACGGAACTACGTGTTGTGAGTTAAACTCAATTTGCGAGTAATTCGAGCAACGTGTACGGCGGGCGCCGAGTATAATTGCTAGGAATTTTAATAAAACGCCTGAGTAAAGCAGGTGTGAAAAATTAACCAAGCCTGGCCTTTTTATTGGTGCAGCGGGCCGGGTGGACCATCTGCCGGCGTGGTCGGGTTGGATGCATTTGCTTTATATTAGAGATGATTCATTGGGCATGCAGTGGGTTAAGACATTTATTTGACACATTTTATTTACGTGACAAGTAGATTTGATACGAAGTGTCAAATCTACTTGTCACGTGTCTAAATTGTACCAATATAACTTTGAAATAAACATTAATGTATTTTGTTTACGTAATGTATCTACGTGTTGCTAAATCTAAGTCTGCGGGCACGAAATTAGCGGCGGCCGAGCGATGGCGATTGCGGGGCCGCGCGGCACGTCGCCGGCGGCGGCGGTGTAAACAAAAATATATCCTTCTGAAGAGACGCCCGGGCAGTGGTGACGCGCAAGCGACGGGAACAAATTGTTTGATTTCGCCGCTACTTCATACTTGATCGACCGCCAGTTTCGTGCCCACCCCAAAGCCAGCTGCTGGATCGCCCCGCCCCGCGCCGCTCCGCAGTCGCCATCGCTCGGCCGCCACTAATTTCGTGCCCGCAGACTAAGAGCCAGGTGAATAGGACGTGATCACGTGAAGAAAAATGTGGTCATTTAACGACGCTGCAAATTAGAGAGGTAACTCGGTCCATGTTCTTTCTCTTGCTAGAGCTTGCTTACCTACACAGTCAGTTTTAATAAGTGGCCCATGAACGAGGAAAGTATTTAGGTCATTAAAGGGCTTTGGTACTTATTTTACCTGAAAAATCGTCTTAAACCAACTGCGTATTACATTACTGCCGTCCTTTAACTAGAAAGCCGTTAACCCTCAAATGGTAAATTTTTACTTTTTTTAAAGAAAGTGATAGAGTTCAAAATTGACTGATTGATTGATTTGACTGCCTCGTTGGTCTAGTGGTCGCAAGCGCTACTGCTAAGCATGAGGTCCTGGGTTCGATTCCCAGGTCGGGCAGTGTTATTGGGTTTTTCTATCTGGAATTTCTCAGTAGCAGCCCGGAGTCTGGATCTGTGCCCGGTTGATAGCAATAGGCTCGCCCCCTATTACATGGGACTTAAACGTAACTGGCGAAATGTGGGTGTACTACTATAGGTACTACACCTCTGCCTAACCCTTCGGGGAAACAAGGCGTGATGTTATGTTATGTTCAAAATTCTCTATCCTCCTGTCTAAGAAATATTTTACAATATAAATAGTTCCAGAGATATGAACATTTTGCAGGCTGTTAAGGATTCTTTAAGATTAACAGAAAGAAATATCAATTAATGTGTCCAACAATCATTAACCTGAATATCATAGTTTTTAAGAAACAACGATTTCCGCGTTTTTCACCATTTTCTCGGAAACAACTTTCTGGGCTTAACAACGGCTTTCTTGTTAAAGGACGGCAGATTATTGTTTCTACGGCTGACATAAAATGACTATATGAATGTCACAATACAATCATTTTACGAGCTCCCAGCGAATCTTAATGTCAAGGGTCATACCAATAGACGGTGAAATATCAAAAGTATGTGATTTGGGCCAATCAAAGTGTAATAAAAGGGCTTATACACCCACGTCAGATCGTAAAGGTCCCGTCTCTTACTCTTATGATGTGTTATTTTATCCTGTCACTGTCATACGAAGAGAAAAGGCGTAAGCGACAGCTTCTTACATACGAAAAGCAGCTGTTGCTTACGCCTTTTTACTTCAAGAAGACATCATGTAAATATGGAGAACGTGATTTTGAATATGTTTTACTTTTTTTTTATTTGAGATAGGTTTGCTCTTGACTCTAATCAAGGTCAGAGATGACAGAGACAAAGTCGACGATGGAGCGAGCTTACCCAGAAGGAGTCTGTTCACTCTCACTTTGAAGAGATCGGGGTTGTATGCGTTCGGAAACACAGACGCAGGCAGAGAGTTCCACTCCGTTACTCAACGTATTCGAGGCTTTGTTACGATTGTACTGAGTTCTAGAATTCATGCATATAACTAGCAACATTTGCCTTACATACTTACTTATTTAGCAAAAAATGTTTTACTAAAAAAATTAAGCCAATCGCAACAGCTATTTTTAGAAATGTTTAATGTTGACCCCAATGTGTTTTTAAAAATCATCGCAAAACAAGTTAAAATATCGACTGGTAAAATAAGTAAAATGTCAGTTCTCTGCCACTCGCTAGTGTAAAGCTCCAATTAAAAATTTTCCCGGAAAATTTCAGTTCTATAATTGTAATCCCGGATTGAAATCTAAATGGAAAAAGTTCACGTGCAACTCCGGAAGCGAGGTGGAAATGATTTAATAAATCTTAGTATTAAGTTGCAGAACTGAATATAATCAGAATGTATCTATTTTTATCGAGGCTTTATACAATTTCCAGATCGAGAAATGTTTATTTATAGAGTAGAGTAGGGTGGGTCTTCCCTATTCTCACCCTTACTTTTCATCTTTTGTCCTTACACAAAGTCTGAAAAAATGAAAAGATAGATAGGTAGGGGTACAATTTCATACCCAATATTATCACACATATAACTAGCAGTGGCGAAAGCACCATATAACACGATTCCTACCGGCTCCCCTTAGGAGGTTCGCATCAGCAACTGTACCGCTATTGGAAAATGGCACAGTCAATAGTGTCTACTATCGCCAAAAAGTTTAAAACCGGCTTCGCTTTGGCTCCTCTCTTACAAAAATTGACACCTCGCCGCTGCTAACTAGCATCAACCCTCATAAACTTTAACGTTATTATTCTCACAGATTCACAAAATATCCTTTTCGGAAGGACGGGATAACCCTAATATATGATATACTTGAATTACCTATATCAATGCGACAAGGTCCACACTTATCTTTTATCTGTGTCTAAATTTGGGGAATGGATATATAGGCATCTATGTTTTGATAATGGACATAGGTCTCACTAGCTGTTGCTCGCGGCTTCGCCCGCGTGGATGTCAATACTTCCCTATTTGTATCGGATTTTGTTCACAATTTCATGAGTTTTAATTTTTTGCGCGGAACCCTAATTTTTTCTAAAATAAAAGTAGCCTGAATTACTCCTTATAACATTAGCTATCTGCCAATGTAAGTCCCGACAAAATCGGTCCAGACGTTTCGGAGATTAGCCGGAACAAATAGACAAAAAGTTAAAAATTGTTTTTTTTTTTTTTGTTATAAGATACTTAATAATACTAAGGCGAATGGCCGACGCGAGCACGTAGTTTGATTGTTTATGTTATGCTATACGTTAGTGTCAGTTGTCATTTGATTGCATTCAGTATTGCCGCAGATCGTGTTCGAACAAGTTCACTATAATGGCTTCGTGGACGACTATCGAATATCGCGCAATTTTGCGTTATACCTTTTTACGTGGATTAAGTTCAGAAAACTGTTAAGAAGAAATGCCTATACTTGGTGATGACTGTCCTTCTCGTGCAACCGTCTACAGATGGTACAAACAGTTTGACCGTGGCTGTTTTAACGTAGAAGACGACCCGCGTTCAGGACGACCGGCGAATAACCTTTCGGCAAATAGAGTCCTTACTGCAGATTGGCTCAGCAGCGTTTCATTCAATTATTCACCATCATTTAGGTTATAGTAAAGTTTGTACTCTTTGGATTCCACATAAAGTTACAGATGAACAAAAGGAACAGCGAGTTAAATGGTGTAAAAAAATGATTGCAAAGTTTGAAAACGGAAAATCTAAAGACATCATTTCAATCGTCACGGGTGATGAAACGTGGCTTTATTATTACGACGTGCCCACAAAGCAGCAAAATTAAGTATGGGTGATAGAAGGCGAAGAAACTCCGACTGAAGTAAAAAAATCTAAGTCGATAAAAAGAAAATTATCGTGGTTTTTTTCGGTATCCGGAGAATTATTGAACAAGTAGTTCTCCGTGAGCAGAAGACTGTAAACGCTACTTGGTACACCACTGTCTGCCTTCCTCAACTTATTCAGGAATTCAAGAAGCTTCGTCCAAAGTCACAACTCTACACCATGATAATGGTCCGGCACATCATGCTGACGTTACATGCCAATTTTTGCGAGATGCCGGCTTGAAACTTCTTGAACATCCGCTTTACAGCCCAGACTTGGCGCCATGTGACTTTGGACTGTTTCCTTTCGTGAAAAGTAAATTGAAAGGGCAAAGATTTCGGGACGAAGACGCTTTACTTTGGGACAATATATGTATGTGCCGAAATTCCTGAACAGAAATAGAAAGACATTTTTAGTGATTGGTTTATAAGGATGCAGAAGTGTATTAATTGTGGTAGCAATTATTTTGAAAAACTGTGAAAAATAAAGTTAAATCTCAAGACTTTCAGAACACCCTACGTACTTTCATAATTATGCATTTAGTGTAAAGCTGTTATTTTGATATTGCAAACAGACACGTCACTTTTATTTATATGTAGGTATAGAATAGAAGATATAAGTAGATTTTTAATTTAAGCACCATTGTCGTATGAAACCTATTAAAAGATTATCAGGGAAAATTAACATAATATTAGGAACTTGATAGAGAGTGCTTTTAATAAATATTACACACATAGCATAGCATTACGCGTGAAAATTCCGGGTGTATTCAGTTATGTTTAAGTCCCATGCGGGCGAGCCTATTGCCATTGACCGAGCAGCACAAATCTAGACTCCGAGCGGCTACTGAGAAATTCCAGATGGAAAAACCCAATGACTCTATGCCCAGCGTGGGAAGTGAACCCAGGACCTCATGCTCAGCAGTAGCGCTTGCGACCACTAGACCAACAATCACACACACGATTACATTTCGAATAAGCTCTTACGAACTTATTCGAAATGTAATCGTGTAATTTTCATTAAGTGGAGAAAGACTTCTTAATGCACTTGCGTTTATAAGTCGTTATAGGCCCCGGCGCAGGCAACAGAAGGAACACGGGTGGGTTTTAGTCAATAAAAGTCTAACACGCCCTCCCGCTCCGCCCAGAACGGGAGAAGTCATTTGAAATAAAAAAGGACACTCTTAGACTAATTAAAACAAAACATTCAAAGAGCATCCACAACCCACCGTCTTGGATACACCTTGGTTCTAAACGGCATGACTACATTTTTGGATACCTCATACCAACACGAAAAATATATTCGAAATAGACCTAACAAATCAAGCTATTTCCTTACGAATAAAACCGTATACTAGAACTATAGTAAAATAAGAAAGATTTCCATAAATCTTTTATTAGGCGCACGTTGTAACAGACGAATGGAATCACTCTGTCATAGAAAAATCAATATCCTGTTACAACTTTGAATATAAATGTTACATGGTTTCATACAACATGGTACAATTCCACACATGAAAAACAATGTTCGATCTTTTGTTATGGTTGTGTTAAAAGAGATTGAATAATTAACATCGTGGCGTCAGTCTGTATGCTTACAATATACTGTGGACGGCTACTATAGTCTGCATACAACCAATTTAACACCCGAACTCCATCTCCCAATTTAAAACCCCATTTGACCAGCTCAGGTAAAAAAAATTGAAAAATCTGTTCAATAAACGCACCTTACATCCTCTGAGGAAAATATTTATCCTCATTTATTTTATGTATTTACTTATTAAGCTCTTCAACAATGAGTAAACCATTACTATACAATTTGTACATGGGAACTTAAGTCTAAGCGCCTCATTACTTATAGAAAAGCACAGCATACACCACATTATGCGCGGATAGTAACACAATTAAATAATTAAAACAAGTAAATAATACATAATTATTAAGTACAATAAATTACAGTAAGAATGATGGAGAATTTTATTATCATGTTTCAATACATTAATATTTTACATAACAACTTATACCTAATTAATTAATAAAATAACAAAATTATATCCTAACTTAACTAAAACTATTCACAAACTAAAATATGGCGTCGAAAAATTCCTCCGCATCGCTGTCGACTGGTAATGTGCCCAAGAGACTGGCGGCATTGCCACGTTTTATGGCATAATAATAAATTACATAGATTAAATTAAATGTTATTATTTTTTTCACCTACTGCGGCTCAGACAGTTCTTTTTATGTATGTTTATCAGTCAGTCACGCATCTTTCCTTTTGCACAATATTATGTAGGATAGATACAGGGGGTCTACTCCGAAGCGTAAATCGGAAGTATCGGCTGAATGTTCGGATGTTTCCTATTACACTTCATTCTATTTCGTACGGTAGGTTCGGATCCGAACGAACTTAATTTTGACGTTTGGTCGGATCCGAACCGACCGAACGAAATAGAAAAACGTGTAATATGAAACATCCGAATATTCGGCCAATACTTCGGACTTACGCTTCGGAGTAGACCCCCTGATAAACTCTGCTCAGCAATAATTCGTCAGTCTGTCTACACTTGGACCACATTCCACATAAAACATTAAATGCTCCCATATAATTATAATAATTTAATGCTCTTCTTTTGGCATCAACATAAAATAATTACGTTTTGTCCTCAGTTTTTCGACAGCCTCTTCAACACTTCTTGAAGCTCTTCATAAATTAAGAACAGAGACTTGACCGAAACACGAGAGGTTGCGAAAGACAAGGAAGAAAAGACTTTTCCTCTCTTTCCCTTCTACTATAACGTTTTTACTAACTGAAATGAATCTTGGCTTACATCCCCATTACATTATGTTAGATATTGTTGCGGGTTATTCGTTGTGCAAAACTCATTCCACTTTTCCGTAAACTTCTCAATCTTTGTGAGAGAAAATTGTTAAAAAGAAGTGAAATCTGTAAGTTTGCAAAGTTTCCATAAGCAGAAAAGATTAATGAATCTCTAAAGTATGTCGTGAATTCCTTGCGAAGTCCCGATTAACAAGCTATTAATATGTTTGGAGGTGGTATCGTGCCCAAATTTGAGCAGGACCAGACACAGTGAGGCTTTTGTTTACACCCAGATTTTTCTTTCTATTCTTTGAATCTTGTTGGTTTCTCATTTCAGACGTCCCAATTACAATGAGTAGATACTAAATTTTACATGGGTATAAATTTATATAACTTTAACTTAAATCCTGGAGCAGGTATAAGACTCATAATATTTTCTTTTTTTTTTCCATATTTTCTGTAAGTTTTGCAGACAATCTACTGCAGTCGAGTAAAACATTAAAATTAAAACTATGTAGCAGAGTTGCGACCAGTAAATGTGGCTTGTTTAATACAATGTCAACTGAAAAACACATAACACACACATAACATCACGCCTGTGTTCTCTGAAAGGTTAGGCAGAGGTGTACCATGGGAGAAACGAACATCCATACACCGTAAGGACTATTCTTAGTCTTCTTCGTAACTAAAAAACCAAGAAAGAATTATATCAATGAAGCTTCTAATCACTAAAGTCTAAAAAAGAAATTCTATACATCCGCGGTCACTTTCTCTGCATCTACATGCCGATATATCCATCTAAACACAGTTGACATACATAACATGCGTAGCCACCACTGACTCACGTAAACAGCGTAAAAATACTACCTACTTAACACGTAGAAACCTAGATAAAATGAACCTTATGACGCGGTCATAAGGGTCGTAATTGTAGCTATAGTTTCTACAAATACCAAAGGCTGGTCGACCTTAACGGGTCTTACGTAAGCGTACGTTCTAAGCAAACAGGTTCTGTGCAGTAGAAATGAAGAAGTACCAAATATTTTTGTTGTCGTCTTGAGACAACAAAAACAAAAATATTTGAAAAGACAGCAAAAATATTTAATATTCAATACATACAAACATATTATAATTATTTATTTGTCAGAAAAAGGTACATTATAATTATGGTCTTAAGATTAGTCAATGTTAGGTACGTACATTTATTACAGGACAGAGACTATTAGGTTAGTATTACAATTATTGATTGCATAATAATTACAAATTAAAGTTACAATTTGAGGTAAGTATGTCAGTTAAAATAATATCTTAAATACACACAATTTATTTAGGATGTCAAAGTATCATTCACAGTATCAAAAAGTAAGATGTCAAAGTATCATTCAAATGGTCGTATATATTAAAATAAAATGTATTACATGGCGAGTCTTTATGTTTCTTTTTAAATCCACTAAGTGGGCTGCATGAGATTTGTTTTGGTTTTAAAAAGTAGATTGGAAACGCATTGGCAACACTTTTGATTGGTGTTGCAATCGTCCAAAGGCTTATGGTACTTTCCAATAAGTTGCCAATTACAATAAAAACAAAAATGTTTGCATTGCTATTTCTATTATCTTGTTTTCATGGATGAAAAATTGTTCTGAAGGTTCGGAATTCGCATAATTTTAAATAACTGAGGTCTGTATCAGTGACGTCATCGCAAAATAATATTGCATATCTACCTGAATAACTGTGAGTAGTCTATTAATTTACGTACATCCAAGTGAATGTTTAGCTTACAACCGTTGGTACATTTTAGTCCTTCAAGGCTACCAAACAGTATCTACCTTTAGAGCCTAATGTGTTCAAAAGGACCAAAGATTTATCTAAACGCATTGCGCTTTGAAAAGCACCTTGCTCTGATATTGACTGAGTCACTAGAATTTTGATAACGGTCGTTAAGGCGCGGTAAGATGCAAATCTTTAGGTATTTCAGGAGGTAGACAACTTACGGTTGAAAATGGCGATGCGTTTGAGTTTAGTTGAATCTCGTGTCCGCCAATATGAAAGTTATTTCGCAGTTTTAATTTAATTTAAAAATAAATACACCAACTAGTTAAACTATTTTCACATATTTCTTTAGTTAGCCTAAAATTTATTTTTTCAATACATTAATATTTTAACTTATAACTAATTAAACGGCTAGTTGACACTTCCCGTGACCCAAGGGCCGGCTTTTACCTTGGCCAGAGGCTAAGCATTGCCATACAACGTGGCAATGCCGCCAGTCTCTTGGGTACATTACCAGTCGACAGCGATGCGGAGGAATTTTTCGACGCCATATTTTAGTGTGTGAATAGTTTTAGTTAAGTTAGGATATAATTTTGTTATTTTATTAATTAATTATTTTTTCTTTAGTTGATTAAATTTCCTTTTTTATAGTTAGTTACAAAAATATTGAGCATTTCGAGAAAGATTTTTCGTGTTCTTTCTTGCGATTTTTTTTCAAGATGCTAGATCATTTCTTAAAATATCTTTGTATAATATTTTTTTTTTGACACTGGACTACACACTGTATTTTTTTTGGCTTATAATATGTGTATATACGGCTAACTGTGCGACGAAAAAGTGGACATTTTACGGTGTCCCTGATTGGGCAGCGCCTTAAGATATTATCATCATCTGCCTAGCAGGGACGTAGCGTTCATACAACCCGATTCCTATCGGCTTCCCTTCGGAACAACTACTCTTCTTAGTGTCTACTATTGGCAAATAATAATGGTACACGTGTGTGTGTTACTGTGTATCACATCACATTACATAATTATATTTAATACCAGTTTAATACATCATAAGATTAAAAACCTACCGTTTTTGTTTGAGCTTATGAGAACTGAAACAATTTTTCTTCGGCTTCCCTCTAATGATAATTGTAGCTGCGCCTAGCCTTGTCCCAACTGAATTAGGGTCGACTTCCAGTCTAACCGGATGTAGCAGAATACCAGTATTTTACATGGATCGACTGCCTATCTGAAACCCAAACTCAAAGCATTTATTTCAATTAAACCAATTACAGAACTTGTGCACTGTCAAATAGTCGGTCAGTTAGTCAGAACGTTGAAGCTAGTTGCCCATTCCAAAACGTAGATCTCTATGGAGAAGAACGGGCAAGAAACTCCAAGGACACTCTTCTAATCAAGATATTACATGGGTACATTATTCTTGTTGCTTCTGTATGTGAGATCTGACCTCCACAACCCAGTTACTGGATAAGACGATACATTTGGTAAGACTGAATGTCAGACTTATAGGCTTCTGACTAGCCGTAACGACTGTCAAAGATGACAGCGGAGGGTATCATGGTATGTAATGGATGGTCACCCACGGACCGAGCTCGGCAAGTTAAGATATATAAATCCTATATTGGAGCCCCTACGGTATTTTACACAATATTGTTGATAGGACAAGTCCCAATAATATCCATGTAAGAGAAGGGTTCAATTTCGTAAGGTTCTGGTCCCAATGGGATTGTCGTCTCGCGACCCTTGCCGTTTGCAATCAACAATCTTTTAGATGTTTATTGTGTTACGGCGAAAACCTGTTTATTGGAAGTATGTGAAAAACGTGATAGTGTGTGAAGGTCGATAAAGATGATACCTACTTATATCGTTTTTCTCTTCTATAAAAATAAATAAAATTGAAGTATCTGTTTGTAATGTCAAAATAACTTACAACAAAAACATTTTTTTTAATTTTTCGTCTGTCTGTCTGTTTGTGCCGGCAAATCATCGCAACAGCACTCACTGGCAGGTAGCTGATATTATAAGGAGAAATATAGGCTACTTTTATTTTAGAAAAAGACTTAGGACTCCGCGCAAAAAAAAAAACCAAATTGTGAACAAAATCTGATTCAAATAGGGAAGTATTGACATCCACGTGGGCGAAGCCGCGGGCAAGAGCTAGTTATTATTATAAAACGGATTCTCTGAGATAAAAAGTGACGGTTGTCATATTATTTAGTAGCATATATTGAATTGATATTTATTATAGTACGAAAATACTGCCTTGTTAGTCTAGTGATCACAGTGGGTTTTCCATTGGAAAATTCTCTGTAGCTGCCTGAAGTCTGGATTTCAACCCGGTTGATGGTAAAAAGCCCATCTAAAAATAAAGGCCCATAAAAAGATATACCTACATTACTAAAACAAAAGCTCTATCAGTAAGCTTTTAATCCTTAAGCGTCATTGAAACACAACTCACCCGTTCCATTTAACTGTAACAAAAGCACAAGCGTGTCCATTAAAAGCTATATTTTGTTCATTTACGAAGAAAATACTTGTGATGTAAGTTAAACAGTATTTTTAGTGCTCTATTCATTAACACCCATGTCTTTAGAAGAATGTCTACTGATTCAACTTTAAGAAGATCGATGGATTGTGAATATGGGGGTAGGTTAATGCTTGCTAATAAGGATCTTGTTTCTTTGAATAATGTAGCTATGGAAGTGTAAGGTATGATGGAGAAAACGAATGAAATAAACTTTGAAACAGTATTTCGGTACTTTTTGAATGACCTATTCTTTCTTTATCCATTAGTTATTTGGCAAGATCATGGCTGTAAACTAATCAAATCTATTATTTTGTAAGCGAAAAGCAAAAAAAAACTCGTTTTCCAACATCCGATTTTCAAAATGTTTTCGCCGAAAACTTCGATCCTAAATTGGATCGAAACAATAAACGAGGAGTTGAGGAGAGAAAAAGAAAAAGAAGTTTAAAAAATAAACGAATGCTGAAGAAAAGTTGGAATTGTTCGTTCTTGAATAAATTCTCTGTAATGTGTGGAGTTGAAAACCGTGAGAGCTTTTAGTTTAATTTATGTTTATTTCGAACTTTTATTATTGTTTTGTTTAAAGCTATTAATTTGGAGGGTTCGGCGGTTGAAATGGTTGAAGTCTGCATGTATTGAATAGGAATGACGACAATTTTTTTTCCGTCAGTTAGATTATTAAAAAATATTGGACATGTATTTTTTCCTTTTTTACGTAATCTAAAGATTACGGCGATACATTGAGTTAAAATGTGGCATGACGGCACGCCTTGCTGGATTTTATACTGAGTTGTGACGTAGCGAGCTCCCATTCCCCAATTTTAATGCGTTTTATCCAAGTAATTTTTTATTAATATGATAAAGCAAAAATTACGTGTCTAATATTTTTTATTAGGTATCTGACTGACGGACTTAATAGATTTTTTTTTACCCAGGAATCATCCCAATTCTAGTTTAGATCGTTAGACTTCTCTAGAAAAAACTTCAATGTTGTCGTTTGCGATTTTGCGAATCATAGCTATGAAATATTATTATAATTATTTGACAAACCTAATAATGTAATATAATTATTTAGAAAACCTTTATCATTACATGAAAAACATTAGTAGCTAACTGCATACTCTGCCTTAGCGATTGTGTACTGCCAAAGGAAGACCAGATTGCTGATTTGAGTCCTCTTTAATTAATGAAGCCGAAGTTCTACCTTGATGTTCAAATAAGTATTACTAACTTTTGCCCGCGGCTTCGCCCGCGTGGAGGTCGGAAAGTATCCACAGGAACGTACTTATTACCGGGATAAAAAGTATCCTATGTCCTAACCTAGGTCATGGTCTATCCATGTGCCAAATTTCATCCAAATCCGTTCAGCCGTTTTAACAATCAAACAAACTCATTTTCGCATTTATAATATTAAGTCAGGATTTTGAGCCTTTAGTTTTCATTATAATTATATAAATATTATTTTATTTAAAAATATGTATTATGTGATGATCTTTCAAATATTAGTGTCAAGTGTAAAACTTATTACCTATATTGGAGCACTAGTTTCTGTTTTTCTGTAATTACTAGTTTCCCTTTAATTTAAGTTATTATTTTTTATTGTTTAGTTCCCTTTCGGCACGTTGCGTGCGACGACCATATCAAATTACCTAGACCATTACCATTATTGCGAGAATCGACATGAAAATAAACTGTTATGGAATCCCTTGTGGTATTTTGTTTATTTTCAATAGTTTGTATGAGAATGACTGTATCAAGTATGTTATCGATTAAGGTCTAGTTTCTGTGAAATGGATGATAGAAGCAACTTATGTCGATAGAGGTCAAATTCCGTTAAAAGTATGAAAAAAATTGGTAATTTTCGACAAACGGACACACAGCAGGAGTCATTTGCCAAGGCTACTATGAGAATAAACACGTTTTAAGGCTCCTGCAAACAGGCGTGACACGCGACGCGAATCGCGCGCGACATAAAGGCACCGCTCGTTGCGCGACACGCGGTGCCTTTGAGTCGCATGCGATTCGCGTCGCGTGTCACGCCTGTTTGCAGGAGCCTTTTATGTTTATCATAAGAATTTCCCACTCATTTTACCGACACGGTGGTGACCTTGACCCTCCAATTCGGTAAAACAACCGATATTATTAAAATAAAAATCAATCTCCGAATCTTCTCTTTTTAAACCTATGGAGAAGACACATCTATACTAATATTATAAAGAGATATAATTTGTGAGTTTGTATTGTAGGGGGTAATCTTGGGAACTGCTGATCCGATACCAAAAATTCTTTCACTAATAGAAAGCTACAGTATTGCCGAGTGTCCTATTGTTTTATGTTTAAACAAGAATTTTGATGCGGATGAAGTCGCCGGCAGAAGCCAGTCGACGATAAAAACACGCCTACTAATTGATAAACCGCACTATGCTAATGACGACAAACAAAGATATTTGTTTGTCTTCATGAAAACTAACTCGTTTATTCGATTGATGTGATCGTAATCGAATAACAACATTACTCAATCAAACCTGAGCCTTGAGCGTCAGTGTTTGTGACTGATTGACAGGAGCACTGGGGTGCATCGGTTCGTGCATTAATAATCTTCTACAGCCATCAAACACATCTCTGTTGGTTTAGGCGATGTGAACGGAGTTGTATGAAGATACAAGAATGATTACTGTAGTAATCTATGTAACATATGTTTAAGGGGGACGCGCTAAGGTAGCCCGCGAAATTCAATTTACTTTTACGATTTTTGCAATTTGCAGCGCAGTGTCTGGGTGTATGATGATTAACGTATGATTCGCGACCGTAACAAATATGTATTTACAGAACTATAATCAATGAAATCTGTGTGTGCAACTCCAAATTTTAACATTTCAGGATTATACTAACTTCAGGAAGTTAGTATAATCTTAGAGATTTTTATTGATGACTTTAATGATAATAATTCTGTAAATATCATACATATTTGTTACGGTCTCGAATCATATTTTAATTTAGTCAATATACCTACAACCTAATACCGAGCTGCAAATTGTAAAAAACGTAAGAAAATTTGAATTTCGCGGGCTACCCTGGTGCTTTTGCCTCGCAGATAATCAGGAAGCGATTTATTGTGTCATCATGAAAACCTCTAAGATATGATTTCGATCGCTCCGTATCAAAAAGCAAATGGTCCTAATAGCAAAACGACCTATAATCAAAACGATACTTTAGCAAAATGTCCTATATTAGCAAATACTCCTACGAGCAAATGGTCCTTAAAAAGAACGGAAACAGTACAGTCATACCATACATAAATATTTATTATTTTTTATTTTATAATTTTTTAAAGGAATAATTGCGAAAAAGTCACACGAAAAAGCGTTCGTACTTGATCCATGCGACTTTCTTCTTTCGAATTCACACTTTCTCTCTCTATGTCGTTTTCATAGTTTTCATCGATTCCTTCCGAAAGGTTTCAGACACTTTTTTTATGGGAAATTATCAAATGACTTCTCCCGCTCTGGGCGGAGTGGGAGGGCGTGTCAGACTTTTTCTGACTAAAACCCACCCGTATTCCTTCAGTTGCCTGTGCCGGGGCCACGGTAACTCTTTCGAACGTCCCGCAACTTTCGAACATCCCGCAAACGTAAGAAGGCACTGCGTTCCAGACGGGGGTCTCCCGACCGCACACGTTTTTTTATGTATCTTCTGCTCGAGACACTAAACTTTAAATAAAATACTTTAAAAAGTAAACCCACCTTAAGATTTTTTTTTGCCTTATTCAGTTCAAGTAAAAGGTACGATACTGACATACACAGACACATTATGTTCGTAAGGCATAGCTATTGACAAGCGACTGCAGCAAACGTTTCTAATTAGCTGTTTTGTCCTATTATCTGTCTTCGAAGACAAAGGAAGGCCAGGTTCTTCGGTCCTATTACCCCACTCTAGTTTTCTGCAAGGTGTCCTTGAAACGATCAATTGCGATTGATTAATTGCCATCAATTTCTGTTGTAGTATATTGACAATCGCTTCAATTGCACTTGGTAGACGGTTAATTTGCGCATCAATGTGCATCAATCACGTAAAAATTGAGGACCTTGCAGCAAAAGGGAGGCAAGTCCCAAGTTTCAAAACCTCACACGTTCATGCATCAAACGATAGCCCTAATTTTTGTTCAAATTGTAGGTGAAACTAGGTTGTAGGTAGACTAGAGTCAAGAGCAAACCTATCTCAAATAAAAAAAAAAAAAAAAAAAAAAGAGCAACAGCAAAAATTTTAATCTGCCTTTTGCTGCAGATAATTGCAATTGTTCGTTTCGGGGACCCTTAAAATGGGTGGATGTACCTGAATATCTCATTATTAGGTTCGCTAAGGTAAAAAATTAAGTGTTTCCTCGCTCTTCGATCCCTATGTCAGGCTAAGTGTTTTTGGTTTTTTTTTTCATTTGGTAATTCTCAATCGATGGTGTGGATGGATGTATTGGGTAGGCACATATACACACATCTGCCTTGCTCTTCGGGAAATACAGGAGTTATGTTATGTTGTTTTCACTGAAACAACAAGAACCATGTTGTATCTAAGTAGTTTTTATATGTTTAGGACCTTTGGACGTAAAAAATATACGGAGTCCGACTCGATCTTAGCCGGTTTCCAAGATAAAATACATGAATTCTTTATATTTCTCGGGACCCTAGGGTCCCGGACCTTTGGAAGGCATATGAGGGGCCGAAGCCAACTCGCAGAGGCCCGTTAGACACTTTCAATGGAAATGAGACACCAACCGACGATTATCCCTGTGCGTACTATGCAAGTGCACCCAAGTATTATTAATTACTTACTGGGGCTGTCTCAATCACATCTGCAAATGTAACTGTTTGAGACCCAATAAACAATTTATTTATTTATTTATTTATTATTATTATGTAAGATTAGACTAAGTACCTATCCATCCAGTTAATATTCAAAGCTACTAAACTCGGGTAAACCACGCCTAAGAGTTGGTACAAACTAATTGAGTTACGAGGAAGGTACCTAATGCGTCACGTATTATTGTGAGTCATCTAATTTGTTCTACAGTTGACAATGTAGGTGCACGTGTTACTTCATTATATAGGCAGGTACCTTTATTATTATATACCTATTTAAACAAGTAGGTAAACGTCACGTAAATGCTGATTATCCTGGGACGTCAGTTCTCTGAGGCAGAACCTGCTATCGCGAGGTTGACGTTCAATTTGTTAAACATCTCTTATTTTGTTGAGAATTTAAACAACAAAACTCGTCATTGTGATGTTGTTGAATCGAAATTTACGACATAAGTACCGTATTCCTTTTTCGGAGCATACCGTAAGTACTATTATTTTTGACTTCGATAAAATTTATCGAAGTCAAAAATAACAGATATTTAATATCATATTTGGTACATAGGTACCTACTTATAAGACACTAATTGAACAACAATAGATTGGGTATTGAAAGGCCATGATACTGACTTTGAAAAATTTCTTGTTTTTCGTAACAAAACTAGTATAAGCACAGTTTTAGGTACCTTTGATGGAAAAACCCTGTAGTTCCGACAGAAGGTACAAACAGTGGCGCCTGTCCGTTAATGGAAGAAAAACATTGTATTGTACGTATATGTAGGTATCTGTTGGCAGTTTGTCATCTTGCGTAAGTGAATTATGTGAGTCAATCATATTGTCTATGACATCCTAGTACAATGAGCTGACTAATCGGGTTCCTAGTTTCCTGATGACGCGTCCTCTACCTGCAGGTGAAGTTTTATACCCGTTTTTACTAACAGCTAGTACGCGAGAATGTAATTCCTAATAAAAGAGCCCTGTTAAACTTTCAACTCTCTGCGCTGAGCCGAGCGTTGAAAATCCGTCAGTGCGCTTCCAAGAATCCTAAAGTCCATTTTAGCAAAGAGATCTAAAGATTTGCTCGATTCGAAATGAACTATATTTCAAAAAGTGCAAGAGCTCTCTTAGAGTCGTGTTAAAAGAAACAGGAACCAAGGAAGTAGCGGTTTCACTTCTCGTAGTTACGCGCCAGACGTAAAAAGTATTACTGTACTTACTTAGACAGACACTTAAGAGCCACCAGTGGACGCCCTTTTAATGCACCCTCTTTAGACAATATTATCAATAGACAGCCTATATTATATTGTCTAGCAAATTACTACATCTGCATTGTATTAGTCAAACTTACAATTAGGTGACCACATAAGCGGAATTGTTTAATTAATTAAGTCAACCAGATAT
The DNA here is from genome assembly GCA_947568875.1 of Fissipunctia ypsillon. Lineage (NCBI taxonomy): Eukaryota > Metazoa > Arthropoda > Insecta > Lepidoptera > Noctuidae > Fissipunctia > Fissipunctia ypsillon. The sequence goes on along the minus strand of OX387656.1, from coordinate 5,266,232 downwards.
GCAGTGGTAGCCTAGTGATCTGACCGTCGGACTGCCAAGTCATAGGTCTCGAGATCGAAGCCAAGGCTCTGACCTTTTGGATTCATGTGCGTATTGTATAATTATCACTTGCGAAGAAGAAACCTGAATGCCTGAGAGATATTTCTCGACGGCATGTGAAGCCAACTCAGAGACCCATGGGCGGCATAAAAACTCTGACACCAGGTTAGTCACTAACCACACGAAAAAGAAAAGAACAGAAAGAAAGAAAGTAAGATTACGTCAACCGATATAACAAGTGTGCTATTATAATTGTCCCAGTAACATAACAATCACAATAGTGTAGGTATAACCTAACACATTACTACAAAGTAAATACTCCAAGCTGTAGTATTGCTATTTAAATTGCGTACGCTCCATACATTTTTTTACGATCCCGACCGAAAATAAAAACTAGGCTTTGTAAGGTTATTCACACAACAATAAAATATTCAGACAGGTGTGTGACAAATAAAACGACCCAGTTTTTGTATTGGTTTGTTCGGAAAATTATAAAATTGGAATACCATTCGGAATTCTACGAATCTAACATCCATTGCGATTTACAGCGCGGAAAATCGTTCAATCGTTATGAATTTACAAGTTCTAGCAGCTACATCACGAGATACTGTTGTGGATTTAGAATTTAGGTCGGGGTTTGAAAAAATACAATACTTTGCTGTGTAATTATAACCCTTATTCAGTCCATCACAATATACTAGCTGGTTCTAATAATTGTCATGTAATGAAGAAGAGGCAGCAAAAATACTATTTAGCTGCATCCGGTTAGACTAGAAGCCGACCCCAACATAGTAGGGAAAAGGCTAGGCAGATTGATTGAAGAAGAAGCAAAAAATTACTCAAATGACAAATCAGTCAATCGCTCGCATTTTTAACGTAGATAATGATTTAATAGTCAACTTTAAATAAACGCGTGGGTAGCTAAGTAACCAAAAAATTCCAAACCAAAAACGATGTGATGTACCAATCCAACAGAATCATTCTGGGCACACGGTTCACCTAATTGTTGTGTCCACAATCGATGTTATTTTATTAGCCCTTTTATGTTAGCACAGCAGTATTGAGGTCAATGGCCGAACTTATTATCCTGGATTACTGATTATGTAACCACTTACGTACGTATACGTGTGTAGTATATAGTTCACCGCAAATATCGACAACAATTCATTGAATTGTCTACAATCATCATTCTCATCTTCATTCTCCTGTCCTTATCCGAATTTAATTGTAGTCGGCGCAACATGTCTGTTTCTTCCATACTTCTCTATTAATCGTCATCTCGGTAGTCACCCCCTTTCTAGCCATATTATCTTTCACACAGTCCACCCGTTGTTTCTTTGGTCTTCCTCTACTCTTATAGCCACATTCAAACTCAAAACTTTCCTCCCGACATTTTCCTCATTCCGACGCATCACATGCCCATACCATGACAACCGATTTCCACACAACTTTTCAGTCACAGGTGCCACTTTCAGACTTCCCCTTAAATACTCATTTCATAATCTATCCATTCGTGATTACTTACAATATTTGTACCTTATTATTGTATCAATGTGTAGCCACAAAACATCTTATTACATTGGTTACTTAATGGTTTCTACCCATTTATCGAACACAAATTGTAGACAATCATAAATTAATTCTTGCCGACGAACCTTTATATCTTAATGAGGCTGACTGTACCTTCTTCAATATGGATTTGACAGACACGCGTGAACGGGTACCTATTGAGTTACAAATTATGGGGCTCATCTTACATCTTGTCCTGTAGGTATAACCGGACACCTGCTTCCGGGAGAAACTGATGAACGATTAGATGTCCGTGTGGCGGAATACTGGACTAATAAGATATTACACGTGCCTTCGATACGATAGAAGAACTATGTGGATGAATAAACAAACTATTTGTCACAATTTATTATCACTTTTGGCGCTTAGGACCTGATTATGTTGTGTGTAAGTATTACTCATTACTCAGACTGTGTGTGAAGTTCTCATAAACTTAGTTCCAACGTCACAGAAATTTCGATTTTATCAGCAAACATATCGATTTTACTATTGCAAAGTATTCGCATTTCTAGGCCACTATCTGACTGTCCGACTTCAGTAAAGACTTTTGAATCAATATACGTACATATATACGAGTATTTGTGTGGGCACTCCACCAACTGTTTCAATCTCACTTATGTTTCCTAGGTGACACATTCATAATAGTTATATATACTTAATAACACTATATGAAGTTACATATAGGGCATGACGAACTTTAATTAAAAATACTTAATATGACCTTATATGACCTATTTTCACCTAAGGTCTAAACGGTAAAAATATCGATAGATACAGTCTGACCTCCGCAGAAGCTCGTCAGGTCTAAAGTAAAGTAATCTAAATTAAGATGGTTTAACCTTTGCCTCTCCCCCACAGTTATGGCGACCCTTATAAATTGACCCTAATTCTCCAACGGCCAGTTTAAATTAAGCTGTAGTAATGTATCGACAATAATATTTTCATCCGCCGAATGTTTAATGACGCAAACGTTATTGGATATTACCTGTAATAATTTCTGTAAAATAACACGGGACTAAATATTAGATGGGTTCGAAAGATTTGGATCAATTAACGCTTGACTGAGCTGCTCAATTTCGCGAAAATGCGAAATGTAGTGTAAAAATTGTGATTATAACGGTTGTAAAATTGAAAGGGGGCAGAGAATGCTACCCTGGGAAAACCTGCAACACGATATCACCACTGAGGTATAGAATTCCTAAGAGGTTTTTTTTTTTAAATCAACTATTGAAAGACACAAATAAAATTCGTAGGATAAGCATTTTAAAAGGCATGTTCCGTAAGACGTGGTCCGTGTTACGCATTAAAGGGACACCTCTGCCTTACCCTTCAGGGAAAACAGGCGTGATGTTAAGCTATGTTATGTTCCGTAATAAATAAGTTCGATCGTTATTATTTGAATCTCGTTTCTTATCAAAAAATATTCATGTTTTATTTCCCCATTCTAAGTCCTCAATAAAAATGTCTCTTAAATTCAATAATATTTCAGCAATTTTCATTATTCTCTCTTGCATTCTTGTTCCCGTAGCGATTCTGCTGACTATTTCGTCATTCTTCTTTTAAGCCTTGAATGCAAAGTATTTATATTGTTGTAATTTGTACATCATAAGAACGGATATATTGATTTCTCTGTCCTCTATCAAGATTTAATGGAATAGTCACAGCCTAGATTTCATTTTGTCGTTGTTTCATCAGTACTACTATTTGACCATGCAGCTTTATAAAAAAAAAATGCACTTACCTATATTGCATCTTCATCTTTATTAGCATCTTTCTTATTCAAGTAGTTTAGTACTATAATCAATATTCGTATCTTTCTTAAAGAACTGTTTATTCATTCTCTGCATAGTCCCCAGGGAACCTCACGCGCTCTCTTCATCTCTCAATGTAATTACCAACAATTTGTATATGCTAGAACACGTCGTGAACTTTCATAAACAGAAAATGTTCAAGCTTTCAACAAGAACAATAAAATCTTTGTACAAACATTTATTTGTACCGAACTTCAGCGTTCGAATTTCATGAAAAATCACCGCGGGTATGAGGGAGGATTCGTTGGTAGCTAAAAGCGGTTAAGGAAGTTCCAGTAAATTATTAAAACGTATTTTTATCAACGAATGTTGACGCTGGTAGGGATCTTGACCGTACTACCGGGATTGTCCTGATAGCCGTGGAATACCTCTCCACTCCTCTTAAGCACCTCAAGACATGTTGCCCCCTTGTAGCTACGACACTATGTGCTAGCGACCGTTTCCGGGGGCCCATTGTTGAGTGTGCAAGTCACCCCCTGCCATTTTATCCGTGTATTGTATTTATCACACATTGGTCAGGCAGGGGCCATAGTCCTTCCATAGTTTTAAATAACCAGTCCACTTTAGGCATCCAAACCCATAGCCTATTTTTTTTTTGTCTCCATATTCTGCAATAGTCCTACACCATCCGGGGGTTGTCCTTGGGTGCACTTGCATAGTACGCACAGGGATAATCGTCGGTTAGTGCCTCATTTCCATTGAAAGCGTCTAACGGGCCTCTGCGAGTTGGCTTCGGCCCCTCATATGCCTTCTAAAGGTCCGGGACCCTGGGGTCCCGAGAAATATCAAAAAAATAAATAAATAAATAAATTCTTTTTATTTTAGACTAAAATTAATTTGTCCATAATTGTTAGTTACATGGTTTTAAATCTATGTTAGTATTTCAAACCTTCATAAAAATGTAGATATCAATATGAATAAAAAAAGAAGGACAAGTATTTGAATAATTCTGAATACAAATATTATTTCCGTTAGGATATCATGCAGTTGAATCATAAATAGGAATTTGAATGGCTTGATTGCTGGGCCATAGTAGATAATTATAATCTAGTTTCTAGGGATAATAAATAATGATGATAGAGACCTGAAAACGATTATCTTAGACCCAGTGTGAGCAATTGACACTAATTTGTGGCACTGATCCTACTTGAGGTCATAGTCGTAATATAATGCATGATTATACTTTTAAATTACATCCGAATGAACTTAAGCTAAAAAAATAGGGTATACACCGAAAAATATTGAACGTCAAACCAATAAACACATTAAACTCACCGTTTGGCGCTTCGTTGAATTTGAGATTAGTAGAAGAAGCGGTGCATAAATGTGAAGATAATTATAATAAAGTACATAATCTCAGCTACATGAAAGCTAGCAAACACAATTTTACCCTCAAACATTTGCTTATAATAAAGCAATTACATATGTTACTCAAGAATAATGCTTAAGAATTTATTAAAGATGTTCAACAAGAATCATGCCACTGAAAGCTAATATGTAACAGGCAGCGCATATTGCCTCTTATGTTGCCAACAGGTTACCTTGACATAACTTGGAAGTTGGATTAAAGATAAGGTTTTTGAAGAAACTGTTTTTGTTAGTTATGTAAACGTCGTGATACCAAAAAATGGTAAAGTAAGTATTATTGATATACCGAATGAGCTGTTTTGAATTTGTAACATAATGCCAATACAATTTACTGTCTAAGGATAAGAAATGCTCAATATTAGAAAACTTTAGTATCTAGAGTTCAATATAAGAACCAAATTGTAAAATTAGTAGAATGAGAATTGGTCATGTACCTCTAAATATTATGTCAGAAACAAATACATACACAAAGAAAGATTATGACGACGCCGTCCATACCAAAGTAAATCTAAATATTGATCTCAATGCTAACGACCTTCTACATTATAAGAAAACTATCTAAGCAAGCGGAATGAACCACTTGCAATGGAAGAAGATCATGACAAAATAAACAGCGCCAAACGCGCTTTCAAGCGCTGCACTTAACTTCGACATCGCGTAAACCTCGGCTCGTTAAAAGCGAAGCATGAAAATAATACAACCTTACTGCCACCAAGGGGACACCTCCCTTTAATAGGCAAGTTAACCGTTTACTTGTCCCTAATTACCATCTTATAAATCATTTTTATCGCACTCCTTGAGCCATTACACAAAATTTGGTTGGTCTTAAATTCTTTGCTTTGAAAGAATTGTATTAAAATACTTTTAACAATGACCTATGTTAATTAGGCATTATTTTCTGACAGATGACAGGGCTCATTTGGGTACTTTATTTCCTCTGTAATGTGATGGATGGTGATCATTTGGGCAATGCGAGGTTTCTGCTCTGCGTGGGGAATGAAATAATCCTACCTGTAATATCGGCAGTTTATTTTCCCGCCAACGGAATAAGAGGTTATGCTCGTAAACGCCCTGGCAGCCAGCCACATTACTGCAATTTTAGAACCTCACATATTCTTGTAAAAAGATAGTAAATCTGGAAAACTTCAAAGAGTTCATATCCTATGTTTCTAATTAAGTAATGTAACTTCTTTGTGATCTATTTAGGTTACACTGAAAGCTTTGCAGTTTGCACTGTTGGCCACTCAGAAACATTTGAATCTTGTTTTTAAACCGAGGAATTTTTATAATGGGATCCCTCTTAATATTTTTTATGAATGAAAACAGTATTCATGAGGCGCAACGTCCAAAGCCTCCCGTTTTATGCAGTAAATCTTTGGATCTGAAAAAGGAACTAATAGTTTAAGAAAAAAAATCCAGGCTAGATCGTTATTCGTAAAACGTTCTCCTGACATTGCCAGGCAACCTTACATAAGTCCATTCTTTAAACAGAGTAATCTGAGCTTACCGCACCGTAAATAGGATCCTCCTCATTTCGGCCATTAGTACCTAACCCGAACATCCCAAAAGGCTGAACTAGCTCTAATACTCGTAAATTACCTCCATGTCGTCACTCCTGGTCATTTCGGTCGGGGAAAATGAGCGGCCTTTCAGTTCCTGCCGTAGATAATAACGAGTGTACTACACGTAGAAATATTTTCTTAAAGAGAATTCCTTCGTTAGCAGCCGTTCATTTTCTAGCCACCTAGAAGTTATGAGCCCCTGGTACGCTTAGTTAGTTTGCCTATTTTCCTGGTGTAAATAGAATTTCACCGAGGAAGGCAATTTAGACCGTGACCATGTTTGTATAGTGTCCGTTCTCGACAGTAATGGTTACGGTCTAATGGAGTCATTGTCCTTAATATAATTTTGGATATGGATAGATGTTTATTCAATCTTGGTACCTACTGATTCACTGAAGGTCTAAAAGTATCCAAAAATGAAAGCCAAAATTAGTGACGATATCTTGAATATAACTGCTTTGAAGATACAGATCTTCTATCCTTATAATCTGTGTTCATTTCATATTCTTGAAAGCAGCATATCTTAAGACACAATATTAGGCGTATACAGTACTATTGAGTCTCCAAGCTTGGCTAAACTCTACGCTTTGAGTCTTTAATCTTATGCTAAATACTGTCACACTCTCAGAGCAGGCTTATAAACGGTATATAGCTAATATCGTCTAACTAAGTTACTTTGAATAGGATTTACGTCTTTGTGCGAAGAGGAATTAGAAATTGAAGGCAACGATGATTTAATACTTAATGTGGTAATTATTTGATGTAGAGCTGCTTTTGAGATAGTTTCTGTACCTACAAGTGTGTATGTAAGACCTAAGGCTTCCATGAGCACTTTTAGGCAATAATTTTAGTTTACGGGGCAATGTCTTCCAATACTCTTTAACACTGCCTTTTTTAGTCAATCTGCTTTGAACACTTCAAAAATATCACCCTAGCGTTTCCTGGGGTTGACTTGGCTACGACGAGACATCGTTGTTCTATCTTTTCGGCTGGATGTGTGTAACCTGCAATAAATAACTAACCCTTTATTAAACATGGATACTTTGAAGCCTACTACATTTTCATCGATGGTGGCTTTCATCCTTTTGATAGAAATTTTCTCACCACAAACTAGTTCGAAATTATAACGAGTATTTCCCTGACAGGAATTCCAACAGCGCTAGCCTCAAAAAGCGATCTATTTCACTTTTACGTGGACCAACTGTGTCGTTAGTGGTATTTGCGGTAGAACCCCTGCTATTAACCACTAAACTGGACTAAAATTATCTACTCTTTACAGCAGCTTTATAATTATCTAGACCTACGTAAAAATTAAACCAGCCAGTTATTTGTCCCACTGAAGAAAATTTCTTCGCATAGTTTTCTCCACTGTCATCCAGATGGTCTTAAATTAACCTCGACACTATGATGATTTTGTTAAAGTCACTGACAATCTTTTTGATTTTGAAACTGTTATTGACGTGGGTTTAATGTAACCCCTAGTTATCCTTAAAAAAATCCTCCTTTTATTTCAACAGGATGAGATGGTTACACTGTACTAAATTTTTAGACTGTTAATCTACTCAGTTCTCAATAATTTATTGCATTTTACAATGTAGATATACTTAGGTGGTAACTTAGAATTTAATGAGGACATTTTGGGCCTGTCAGGCACAACAAACAAGAGTAGTAGAATGGAAGCTTTAAAACTTAACTTATCAATTCTTAACACGTTCACTGCCACCACAATTTTTTTGAAGTTCATAGCGATGCTGCCCTATAAAGCCACGCGGACACGCCAGGCGTGTCGGCGGCACTGAACGTGTAAACCATGTCTAATGTTATTAGGGGTTTTTTTTTTCAAATATGTATACATTTTAAAATAAATGCGTGCCATTTTAATGGATACATTAATTTAACACACGTAAGTATACGGTTTCGCGTTTTCGTTTTATTAAGATATTTTATTTTCATTATACGTTATTATTTATTGATTTATTTAAAATTTACTAAAATGGCATCTTGGAGCAACCTGTACTTAATGAACTGCAGCGCAGATTCCACTTGCCGGGGTCACGGATCATAACATCGCATCAATGAAATTAAAATGAATAAGGTGCAAAGAGTAGGCGAACTGAAGGAAAGAGAGAGCTTTATTATTTAGTTTGTTTGAAAATTTAAATTTTTCAATTTACGAATTAATTTATCTTTTTATAATTTTTATGATTACTGGCCACTAGATCTACCCGTGTGTTATTTATGTCACCTTTGTAGCAGGACGTTGTATAGTAAAAGGCATATGATATATTAATAATGCAATCCATTCTACGTATGTGCTAATGAAAATCGTTTACAACGTGAGGTTACAGAATATACATAGCGTGTTTGTAATGATAATCGTGGATAATGTTGACGCACACATTGACATATATAATGTTGTCATGAACGGCAATTATGTTATTATTTTGTATGTACCTATATGCTATATAATTCTGTTAGTATACATACGCAGTGTACAAGCTGGTGATTGTAAGATATAATATCATTTTTTTTTATATTGACCGCTTGGTTTTATACATATATCAGTTGCCGTGCTCCCAGTGTCCAGCTCATAAATCGACAAATAAATGATTACGACGCATAGGGTCATGCAATGAAATAAAAAACAAAAAACGAACATAGGTTCTCAGTCGTATAAATACGACTGAGGTGGCTCGGACACGAAAACATTTGTCGTATTAATCCGACTGGGGCGGTTAATATGTTAAAATAGTCACAAAATCATCCTATGACTATCCCACTGGTGGGGTCTTTTCACTGTGAGTCAGTGCGAGGGAATGGGCCTAGTCTACAAAGAGAGCCAAGGTTTGTGACGATATCTCTTATGTCTGGAAGTTTTTTTTTTTTTTTTGTTTCTAGAATTGTACTTAAACCACACTAACCTTCTTTTGTCAAATTCAAAATTCACCATAAATATTCACCTGTTCTATCGGCACATCGGTAATTTATATTAAATACTGCCAATAATTTATATCATTATAATAATTACATGCAACTCTAGTCACTACTCCTTCATATATATGAGACGTAGTAACCGGTATTGTTATGTCAAGGTCCCCGACATCCAATTGACGCGATTGGCGCGGTAAGGCGCAGCCGCACTCAATTGAACGACAGGATGCACCGATGCAGTTTTATTTTCACACCTTTTAACAAACAACAATAACGGACAGATAGTGTGTTTATATAGCTGAGAGAGACTATTAAAAATTATATTGAAAATTGATTTGTTCATTTTTTTTTTGCATGAACCTAGTTATTAGAAAACCCAGGCAATTATGAAATGCGTAATGTCTTACTTTGAGGAATCTCGATAACAGAAACAATAGATCGCTTAGTTTAAATTTTAAGCGCACTGTGGTATTATTCAATGTAAACCATATCCAAGAGTGATACCAAGTACATTTTGTGTTTGTTTTAGCATCGTCGTTCATCATTTGTTTTAGCAAGCTTTTGTGGCCAAATACTTTTAGTACCTACTATGTATGATGCTATTTAGCGATAAGTCGTACATTAGTGGCTAGGTATAGTTACGCCACACAATAGAGAACCGCAGACCTGAAGTTATCCGGCAGGTTGGCCGCAACGCAATAATCCCACCACAGCATCGATATTGTAGGGAGAGGAAGCCACAAATGGAAAAAAGTGGGTATGTGTCAGCTCCGAAGCACGACTGGAGTTTACTCCGTGAAAGGTGCGAAAGGTATGTACGTTGCGCAGAAAAACGTAACGCTTTTGAGTTAACGCTTGTAATAAAAAATTTGGATACGTCGTACCTAAAATTGAACTAAGCGGTTTTTCACTCCTCATAAAATTTCCATACTGGTGGTCTTATATGAAAATCGATTCACAAGGAGTAAACTCCAATAAATTCACAATAGTTAGTATACATCGAAAACTTAAATGCTGAAAATTTGTCAGTGTAACAATTTCCATTCTACTCTCTAATGCTAAATATTTTAGCTGTTTCAAAGCCTTTTCGATTGCTTTTTCTTTCAATTGGTCCTCGTACATATTGGTATTCCGATCCTCTTTATCTCTGTTGCCTCTATTTTCTTCCAAATCCATACACCCCAAACTTAACTGCTGAGCATTTGTCAGTGTAACAAATGCTAAATCTTTTAGTTGTTTAAAAGTCTTTTTGTTTGCTTTTTCTTTTAATTGGTCCGCGTACATTTTTGATCTTCCGATCCTTTTTATCTCTGTCCCCTCTTTTTTCTTCGACTTGATGCTTAACAATTCGATTGATGATTGCACTAGATCTAGTATTACCTGCTAGCATGAGACTGATCTTGCTCCTGACGTCATCCATCTTGGTCTTCACGATATCGATAGCGACGAAAGAAGTTAAGATGGTCTGTGGTCTATCTTATATTACACAGCTTTACCTATAATACGTCAATATTTTTTCCAAAACATGCGAGGTAATTGCGTAAGAAAATGGCAATCGATCGCAATGAATTTGATTTGACAGTTCAGCCACGTTGATTGCTTTATTTACGTTGTTGAGCAGACTAATTTTTTAAACTTATGAAGCAATGGATGTCACTTCCCTACTATACTAATCTAATGCTACATACCAGTAGAACTGTACATTCTATGATGAGTACATAAAATTTTTGCTGCAATGCATCCGACAATATCTTCAACGATAAATCAAGTGTGCGGCAGGCTTAAAACCAATTTATTATCGTTAATAGTGAACCATCGGTGACTGCGCCATTGAGAGGCCAAATTCTAATTATACCCCGATGAATTATCGCTTCGAAACTACTTTTAGTATAATGATGTTAAGGGAAAATTGAAGTTGTTAATAGGTATTTTTGGGGTTGTTCGTTGTACAGAAAAACTTTTACTAATGGGTCGTGATGAGTGTGCGTCCATCTGTCGAATTACAAATTCAAATCAATTTGTCATTATTTTTGAATCTAAGATAGCACTGGAAAACGTTATGAAGATACGTGGTATTAATACTCTGATGATAATTCGCAGTAACTAAGGAGATGATAAAATATATTACTGAACACTCTTTGTAGGTACATAATATTATTAAGTGACCTTCGCTCTGCCCTGAACTCTGCACTGGTACAGTAATAGACTGGTTTCAGGCTAGTAATGTTACGTAAATACATTACCATATTAGTATTTGGGCTATCCTTACTGAGAACATGGGTTTCACTAATCCAAAAATACACATAGTTCTTTCGAATAAGATGACATAGACATATTGTTTATCTATATACATATGTATTTATAGGATATGTCTACCTACTTTCTGGTTAGCCTGCCAATAAATCCCGACAGGTCCCCCTAACACGTATGTACCGTCTGCAAACTATAGAAATAGCTTACGGGGCAAACAAAGTGTCAAAACTTCACTGCCAATCAGCAAAAAGCACTTTGGCTAGCAAACGTAAGACTTATTTATAATATTCCACTGATAATACATACAATATTCATGAAGGTAAACGTTGAACGAGGGTTATAAGCCAGGAATGGAAAGAGGAATTCTCTTCAGCTTTCTTAAAGATTCTTTTTTTTCTGACTGTTTCAATCTAAGTCTATATGTATCGATTTTTTGAGGGAAATGTACGGGCTATGTATTTACTCGTTTTGAGTAAAGACACTTGTATCTTGATGAATACTTTTTCTTTATGAAGTCCTTTCTCACGCAGCAGCGTGTTGATATGAACTTGATTTTGTGATTTTTACATGAGTTTTGTTAAAGTCTATTGGCCTAAAAATGGCCTAAAATACATTTACAGCAAGCCAAGTTAATTTGTCGTCTTTTAATATATCATTGTGTTCATCTAGTCACGTTGGGACCTTAACGTAGGTACCTATATATTTAAAATATGTTTCGTGGAAAGAAATTTTTAAACTTTGATTAACTTACCTCATTCTTTTCCCATTCATCCCATAAATCTCTACGAATAAAGTCCTAAGCGTGAAGTTGAAGAACAATAAAAGTGCCAAGATAAAATCATGTGACTGCACAAAATAAAGCAAACCAGGAAACACCAGCACTTCTATCCCTAAGCACTACAAAAATGTTGGCACCCGTAAAGCATGGCAACATTACAGCAGATCAGTGTCAAGGAAATGAAGACGCTGCACTGCAGTGGCCCGATTAGATCGAATACGAATCGAGCACATCCGTGATGGTCTCCGGACACGTGATAAAAAGAGCCGTTTATTGGACAATGGTAGAGGAGTTAAAGCTATAATCCATGGAGGAAGAGTTTATTGGGAGAAAGATCAAGCAGACGATCCTGTTGTGGACTGAATAAATGAATTTTAAAGGCCTGTCTTACAAAGGATGGATACCAGTTAAATTAAAAAATAGATCAGAAAATCTATGAAATTATCTGCCAGATAATTTGGCCGGAACTGGAGGTAAAAACTTAACAGGCGAAGTCAAACGAAACCGGAAAAAAAACTGAGCGGTTTATCGGGCTTAGCACGTAAAGCATTCTGCATGTTTTAAGTGGTATGTTCAGATGGTAGCGGTTTAATCAAAACTAATTCGATAACTCGATTTTCCTTACGTCTCTTTCTTATTTCATCAGTACATCTATACAAATAAATAAAATTGAAGTTTCTGTTTGTAATGTCAAAATAACAACTTTTTACTAAATGTGAAAGAAAGTATATACGGTCCTTATAACAAAAAAGCAATATTTAACATTTTTGTCTGTCTGTCTGTTTTTCCGGCTAATCTCCGAAACAGCTGGACCGATTTTTACGGGTCATGCACTAGCAGATAGCTGATGTTGTGAATTATTTTTGCATTTGGTAGCCCATTTCTCGACGATAGTTATATGCTATTTAACATCACGCTACGACCCTTAGGAGTCGAGCAAAAACAAAAAAAGTCAGAAAGAACACTGAGCGAAAACGAAGTAATAGCGCTGGCGGGCGATGTAACCCGACTAGTCGGGGGACGAGGGAGTTTTAATAAAATGTGGCTGTTATTTTAGTATACAGTGTGAGTCTTTATAATGTGCACATATCGAAATGAGGGAATCTATGCTTAATTTTATCGACGGAAAAAATGTTAAAAAAAATCTAAATATTTATTTATATTTTTTATGGATTTTTAAAAAAAATTGTTTGCTTTTGTGACCCCAGTGTATACAAAACTGTGTAACTTTTAAACTAAACGATTTATCACGATGAAACAAACTCTATAATGTTTGGAAGTAATTAGGTGTCGTCATAAAATAAAAATTATGGAAAAAAAATAGCCACATTTAAAAATAAACATTTTTGTTTGGCAAAAATCTGATTTTTTTTCATTAATTTTTACAAAAATTGTAAAATTTCTCAATAACATGCCCCCATCACCTTCTTTTTTTATAACTTTAAGTTATTCTTCATTGTATTAGGAACCTAACGGTAAAAATTGCATGTTTTTAACTCAACCCCAACATTTTTTATCAACTGTCAAAGAAAGGCCCAACGCATAGCTATTGTTTAGCAGGTAGATAAACTTTCTTTTGAATGTGCGCAGGTCGGGGAGGTAGGGCCAGCCAAAGGAACTTGAATTATGACAGATGTCAGACTGGCAGTCGCTCCGAATTATTCGCCGCTGCTACATGTGTTTCGGTACTTTCGTTCGCTGGACTTTCATAACTTTCGTTCGCTGCTACATGATGCCGCGTTTAAGTGAATTTTCCCCGGCACACATCGCCGACATACATTTTTATTATGGAGTGGGACAAGGAAGTGCCAGAGCTGCGCGCGCGGCTTACATAGCTGCGTATCCTAACAGGCAACCAGTGCCATCTACCCGAAACTTCCAGGAAGTTCACAGAAGGTTGTCGATCACTGGACTTGGATCAAGTAGAGATCGTCGCGAGCCACCTCAAGTAATTATTGATGCGGCTACTGAACAAGCAGTATTAAGTGATTTGTTTGCTGATCCATCCATAAGTACTAGACGACTGGCTCTTCGTCACGGAATATCCCAAAAATCAGTGTGGCGTATTTTAAAGAAAGAAGGATTGCATCCTTATCACTATCAAAGGGTGCAACATCTACATGAAGACGTAGACTGGCGTCCAAGGTGTGTGATGTCCACATGGATTCAAAGAAAAACCAGAGCAAACCCAAACTTTCCAAGAAAAATACTATGGATGGACGAAGCGACATTCACTAGAGACGGTATTACTAACTGTCGAAATTTACACAGATGGTGCCGCGCAGGTGAAAACCCGAAACTGAAACGGTCATCTACTTTCCAAGTAAGATTTTCGATAAATGTTTGGGCTGGTCTTATCGATAACATGTTGATTGGACCAGTCATATTGCCGAGAACGTTGACTGGTGAAAGATTTTTAAGTCTATTGAGAGATGATATGCCTCAGTTATTGGAAGATGTCCCACTGGCTGTGCGTCAAAGGATGTTTCTTCAGATGGACGGATGTCCTGCCCATTACGCTACAAATGTAAGAAGATTTTTAAACGAAAATTATCATGACAAATGGATCGGCCGGCAAGGACCTGTAGGGTGGCCTGCGCGTTCACCCGATTTGACGCCCCTTGATTATTTCCTACGGGGGACCATGAAGCAACGCGTCTACAGTACCCCCATCAACAGTGAGGCCGATTTGCGTGACCGCATAATAAACTGTGCGAATGATATTCGCAATGATCCCGAAATGATAAGGAGAGCGACACACCAAATTCTAATTCGCGCGGCTTTGTGTTTACAACAACGAGGTGGACATTTTGAGAATCTGATGCATTAAATTTTGTATTTAATAATAAATGGGTTTCAATTGAACTCTTTTGCATTAATTATCATCCCAAACAAACCACCCTTATGAGAACAATACGATTCCGCGTTCGGAGTGCCATCTTTGAAACGACCCGCGCGCATTCACAACAAAGTTAACAAAAAAAAGTTTATCTACCTGCTAAACAATGTGCGTAGCTATGCGTTGGGCCTTTCTTTGACATTTGATAAAAAATGTTGGGGTTGAGTTAAAAACATGCAATTTTTACCGTTAGGTTCCTAATACAATGAAGAATAACTTAAAGTTATAAAAAAAGAAGGTGATGGGGGCATGTTATTGAGAAATTTTACAATTTTTGTAAAAATTAATGAAAAAAAATCAGATTTTTGCCAAACAAAAATGTTTATTTTTAAATGTGGCTATTTTTTTTCCATAATTTTTATTTTATGACGACACCTAATTACTTCCAAACATTATAGAGTTTGTTTCATCGTGATAAATCGTTTAGTTTAAAAGTTACACAGTTTTGTATACACTGGGGTCACAAAAGCAATCAATTTTTTTTAAAAATCCATAAAAAATATAAATAAATATTTAGATTTTTTTTAACATTTTTTCCGTCGATAAAATTAAGCATAGATTCCCTCATTTCGATATGTGCACATTATAAAGACTCACACTGTATTATGTATCTTACGACTTCACAGCTTGTCTAAAAATAAAAAGTAACAATAAGTAGTTTAGATTATTCAGTAGGTACTACAGAATCTTATATATCTATTTATTTGCTAAGCCAACTACAATAACAAAACAAAACTTTTCGCGCACTAGTCCGTACGTCGGCAAGTTACTTTAAAAATCATGCTCTACAAAGACTTTCCTTTCAAAACCTTTCTTTCGGAAGTTGAAATGAAATAACCTTTACGGAATATATCGTGTTTCATTCGTATCCTTATACGTTTTACATTTTCTGAACACTTTGCGGCTCTCACGTACATACGTAGGCGGACTTTTCAAGTTTCCCAAGTCTTTTTGCCTATTTTATTGCCTACTCGGGACTGCATTTGCAGTTTTGCAAAAGTTGTAAAGTTGTGCACTTATCTTTTGACATGAGTCGAAGAGTTTATTTGCGGGCTCACATATATTATTTATTTATACTTCATGTACAATAGTGGTAAGTATCCGGACTTAATGCCACAGGGCATTCTCGACCAGTGAACCTTATTCCACTCTATTTTTTCGTTCTACTAATGACGATGGACTTAATATTTAATTAATTTAGCCTTGTAATGGTCATTGTGATAGGCTTGGTCACTAATGTGCCTGTTACGTATGTGTGTAAAATTCTTGTAAACCTAAATTAATTAGGTAGAGGTTTACCATATAGGTGGTGGCCCTGTGGAAACGGCCGCGACTTACGAGTTGTTGGTCGTGGGTTCGAACCCAAGCAGGCACTTTACTTTGTGTAAATTATTTCATCACCACTGCTCTCAAAACGGTGAAGGAAAATATCGCGAGGAAAACGGCATGTCCTAGAACCAAAAATTCGAAGGTATGTGATATCTACCTACCCGCACTGCGTCTGCGTTTTGGATTACGGCCCGCTCCCTCTCACTGAGAGGAGGCCTGTGTCCCAGCAGTGTGAACTGGCTGACTGAGCTGATTATGGTATGCTATACTAACCATGTATCACTGAAGAGGCAAGAGCTAGCATACGTAGCAAAACTCGACTCTTTTCTAAAGCAGTTCGCGGTTCTTTTTCTAAAGTCAGCAAACTCAATTATAAACCACATAAGTAATAAAATACTTAACTAAATAATATTAACTAGGTACATAAGTAATTTTCGCCTAAATAAGCATTCGCTAGCATAATTTGCACAAAGCTGACTTTGCAAGTGACAGCAATTTAAATATTGCTTGTTGAGTTGAGTTTTTGTTCAGGTTTTTTCTCACAATGCGGTGTCATTAAACTGTAATTGTCTCGAAATAATTTCGTAGTAGAACATGGTTATGCATGGTTATGTCTAGTAATGGTATGTAATGGTCTTTGAATGCAAGTGGCTACTTAAGACGCAGATATACGTCAACGGCCTTGAGTGCATAGCTTGCGTGTTCTGTGCTGAGCTCACGCAACGCGTCGTACGTCCATCCAGTAACCTATTACTGGGTGGGTGGACACGCCCGTCAAGGAGCGCTGTCCTAAATTAGACGTATTATTAATTTATTATTTTATTTTGGCATCAAACAGTCATATACAAACAATATAATTCTTCAGACAGTTGGTTCCTTACAATAGACCTATAGTGCCGACAGTGTGATATAATGGTAAAAATAAGTACAATAAACTCCTACTATGGAAAGACGCGCAAGAAATACATATAAATTTTTGTATCAGAACCTAAGTTCAATTAAACATATCATTATCAATTTACAAAATGAAGGTAGACAAAGTAAGAATGGTAAGTTTTAATTACGTGATATATCTACTTTTAAGTTTTAGTTAAGGCTATTAAGAGAAATGTTAAAAAGATCTATGTCTGTAAATTATCTATTATGTTAGTGGAACGGTATATAAATAAGTTATGAGTGTGTTTTATTTAGTCGAGAAGGAACAAAAGGTGGTGTTGTACGTGAGGGGCGTACAGGTAGGCGAGCGTGTGCTTTTAGTAATATTTTACTAAGTAATGGTGGTGAATCGGTCAACGAGTTTAAAATTTTGAACAATTGAATAATGTCGAACATATAACGTCTGTTACGTAGACTTGTCAGTTTATGCCTACGCATTGCATCTTCATGTGCAGCCACAGATTACTGAATAGTTACTGTGCAGCTTCGTAAATATTATTGCGATAGTTAGGTGAATTTAAAAATGTTTGTTATGTCCTTTCTATCCTATTTATATGTATGTTAAGACATGGGTTCCATACGGTGCTACAAAAGTCTAGAATAGAGCGGGAAAATGAAAAATAAAGAATTTTCAGAGTGATAACATTTTTAAAAGGTTTACTAATTCACAAAATAAATCCTAGGCTGCGAAATGCGGAGCTAACTATGTGGTCTATATGACGGGTAAATGTTAATTTGGAGTCCATAACGAGACTTAAGTCTCTAATGTGGAAACTCTTTTAAGAATTAAGCCATTTATGGTGTAGTTGAAATTTAATGGGTGAGTTTTCCGCGTAAATAACATAGTGAAACATTTATCTATGTTGAGATAGAGTTGATTTGTTGTATAGTAATTATGCAAATATATTAAATCACTTTGTAATTTAGAGTAATCTGTAACGGATTTAACCACTCGGAATATTTTCGTATCATCAGCGTAAAGTAAGTGATTACTGTGGTCAAATATGGTTCCTATGTAGAGGCTGAAGTGCAAGGGTCACATATGAGAACCTTGGGGAACTCCGGAGGGAACAGGGAGGAATTGAGATAAGTAACCTTTAACACAGACCGCCTGACTTCGATTTTTTATATAAGATTGGATCCATCGTAGTAAGTTGCCGTACACACCGGCCATCGCTAGTTTTTAAATAAGCGTATCATGGTTAATTTTGTCGAACGCCTTCGAAAAACTATACATAAAACAATAGGTATTATTAATATAATACCTTTTATTTGTATGGCACCAACTTAGAATTCGCAAAAGAAATTCGAACTTCCCGTATAAAGGTACATATCCGATTGGAATATATTTTTTTAATTTTTTTTTTTTGTTTGAGATAGGTTTGCTCTTGACTCTAGTCTAGGTCAGAGATGACAGAGACAAAGTCGACGATGGAGTGAGCTTACTCAGAAGAAAGCTTATATTTTGTATAAGAAGGTCGATTTTTTTTTTAAATTTTTGCAAATAGTAAAAGTTGTTCATATTAATGGGTAGAACACCCCCTTAAATTTTGTCGCATGTTTTCAAAGTCAGCCTGTAGAAAATGTGTCAAGCCGTATTATTTATTGTTTAGATAAAAGTTATCTGACGATTGAAAAACCGGCCTCACTGGTGTAGGTAAGTAGAAGTACCTATATCATTTCTGGTGGCTCGCGACACACTAGATAGGTACCCAAAAATCACTGTTATTAACAAAATATAAGAAAATTTTACCTTATCCAGAAACGATACGATATTTGAACAGTTATAACCCAAAAACCAAATAATAATTTGCATGTCCAAATAAACTTTACCAATGGCTAACAACAAATTTCGCACAATTTGTAATCATATTAAAATTATTCGTTAACGAAGGGCCCCCAACTGAAATGTCTGGAGTTACAGCGATAATAATTGTTCGAAATAATTTGTTCCGTTTGTTCGGAAGTTTCTACTGTCGGCGAAATAAATTAAAAAGTGGTGTCTTGACATGGTTATTTGTGGGGAGGTATATTAATAACTTTATGAGCATTAGTAACTTGAAGACTTAATATTAATTTTAATAGCATCTTCTGTCATAGGTACTAAGGTACCTATTAACTTCTGGAAGAAAATATTTTTTTCAGGGAAAGAGCATTCACCTACGTATTTTTACTATCAATTAAATACTGTAGAATTATTTGAAGTCTAACTTATCTGTGTATAATAAATTGATGTTGGTCATGTTTATACATACGAGATTGATAAACTTCAACACCGTTTGCCCGATCACCATGAAACTTTTCACATACATTTGTAGTTGATCATGTAAAAGGGTTTAATGTTTTTTCAACCTTCACGCGTGCAAGGCTAGTTAGAAACAAAATCAAATTATCGGCTAGTTTGACAGAAAAACACCATGGTGATGGTTGTAATTAAAACTACCTATATCTATTATCCCTAACGTGCTTGCAATAAAACGTTTTTAATTAAAATGTGACACGATTTGCATTCAACAGGAGATCCGAAGCTTTTGGGGTATCAACAAAGAACAGAGAACGTTAAGCAGAAAGTAATTACCAACTCATTTAATTTGACTTTAATTAAAACTGAAGCTGATAGAAATAACGCGCTGATAAATATAACTCGCTAGAGTTAAGGCGAGCTCAAGATCAGCTCACAATGACCTGTAAAACGCTCCGTGGCGCTGGTGACGCTCCTGATTTGCTTGCGGTGCTGGCGCGCTTCTTTGTCCCAGACAATTACTGCCGCGGCAGAAAGCACAGGCTGTTTGTCGTGCCTCCATGTCGTACTGTTGCACGTGCTAAGTCGCCAATTCCTCGCACTCTGGCCGCACTTAATGATCTCTTGGATTCTAATCCAACAGGCGATCTGTTTGCGGATGGATGGACTAAGATTTTATTGGTATGTCAAAAGTACTGTGAGGGGAATTAATGAAAGTGCTGTTAACCTTCTTTTACTTATGTTTTCACTTTCTTACTCTACTTTGTTTATTTTGTATATTTTAATATGTGTTATAATTGTCTCTTTTATTTTTATAATTTTAGTTACTATAATTGGTTATAACACAACCGTTGTAATTAAATAAATAAACAAATAAACGCTAAGGGAAGAATCCTATAGATTATAGTAAAGTTTGTATGAACGAGTATGTTACTCAATCATGCTCTAATTGAAGCTGAAAGAAATTGGGCACACAGGTAGAATATAACTTGTTTTAAAATACAGTATACTTTTTATCCGGGCATATATGTATAATAGTTTTCCTAGGACGCACGTGAAACTGCTAGTAAAAAAAAACAACCGACTTCCAAAAAAAAACATTACATAATGAAAAATAACTTTAATTTCGGAAGTCGGTGTCTGAGGTTTGTTATTTTTGTTTTTTGCCACTGACTTACGAAATTAAAGTTATTTTTCACTTTGCAGTGTTTTTTTTTTAAGTCTGTTGTTTTATTTTTCACGAGCCCACACAAATTCGAATACCACTATACTACCTGCTATGTAAATCACAGTGACAGGAAGTTATTATAACATCATCAAGATATACAAAGTGGGAAAAATACGTATTATTGAATCTAACTCAAAAACTACCCAAGCAAAGTTAATAAATTTTACATGAGACCAACTTCAAAGTATACCCTTCCGAATAGAATATGAATCGTTCAAATCGAAATGTATTGAAAAAGTTATGCGTGGTCACACGTAAAAAAAATATATATACGCGTCGACTTAAGAACCTCCTCCTTTTTATTTTCGTCGGTTAAAAATATAATATTATTATTTAATAATACTCCTTGCGCCTCTAAAGTAAACACAACTAGTGACAATCTACCTGTGTTTCCTTTAGACTCTCTGGACAATACTCTCGCTACATTGTTACGAGAAACTGGGCTACCGTATTCCTTTACCGATTAAACCAAGTGATAAATCGTGTACATGTTTTGAAAACATATTGGTCGACCAACCCCGACCTCAAAGTCCCTACAAAGTTAGCCAAACAACATTTAATAGATTGTTAACTTACATCATAATTGAATAAAATCCCAATTCGAACTTACGCCCCAATTAAGTACAAAACAACACTTAAGCGTGATAAAAATAAAGTTCAGTTTCCATTGTGCCCTTCTTGCTTTGATTCGAAATTGGCTCACGTACCAGAGGGGGACGACGGAAAATTCTATTGAACACCAAAATTACCTTCCGCGTTTGCGGGAAAGTCAAACTTGACCCACTTTGTTTTTACCTTTTATAATTCACAAAGTTGTTTATCAGTCGTCAAAATAGGTTTAGTACGGCATGTATTGTAGGTTTCCAAAATTTATTTACGGTAATGGTAAATTCGCGTGACATGGGTCGAACTGGGTACCTGTGCAGTTAATTAATTCTAAGGATTGAATTTGGATATACAGCGTGTTGTCACAAAATACCAACTATTTCGTTATATTAAAAAAAACCAGCATTTCTAAGCTATGACGTAAAATATTATTGTTTTATTATTAGACGATAGATGTTTATAAAAAAATATTTTCTTTTGTATAACGTTTTATAACTATGACCAAGACTGGGGTTAATGCTTTGTATGTGTTCAGTTGGTAAATCTATATATATATATTTACATAAATAAATACATTTTCTATCAGTGAACTCCGGCAACCGCAGCCCAATATTAACCACACTCGAGCCTATAATTATAATTGGTTTTGTTAATCCGTCTTTTGCATCTGTTTTTAATCATGTACGAGTCTGTACAACTACTGAAAATAGCAAATAAATTGATCTTTAAATAATTAAACAATTTACCCATTAATGAAACGATGTTTACAGCTGAATAATGAAAATGCGCTAGTTAAAAGCTTAATAACATCAGATCAATCCATTGATTGATAGTACTAATTTAAATAAGTTATTTAATTAATATCGTCCAATGAACTTAATTAGTGATGGAAATAATTTCATTCGAACTTTATTTTGTTAAGCTTTTTGTTTCATTTGGCCAATTAGGTACTGTCCAATGCGTTTGTAAATAAAATAGCAATCGTAGAGATCGATAAATTTGCGAAGTTAATGCAGGGTCATTTTTACGCACCACTAGGTACTTGTAAATCCGAAAGATACCGAAATAAATCAGTTGAATCATTCACCCTTACAGAATTGGGGTATCCCATTTACACTTCAAGGAAAATGAAACCCTGAAATAAAATACTACAGAAATAGTTCCATACTTACAATAAGATCACAAGAAAAATCCATCTTATTCTTTGCCACAAATAAAATCAGTCTGGTGTAACATGGAAGTCGTAATACGGAACCTATCACATTGTGTTTCGGTACCTATTTAGTGGAGATCAATTGGGCTTTGGCAGAAACCCGAGGATTAGGGCGAAAAGAGAGGAAGCTATGAACAAAGCCGAGGTAATCACTTGTGTTAACGTGAACATTGCTGACTGATGTATTGTGTTGAGATTTTTTTGATTCTAGTGGAAGAAAATTCTAGGGTTTTGTTTATTTTCTTGTACCTACTGCGCTGCCATCACAAAACGTCAACTCAATGATTTTCTGACTGAGTAATCTCATTCTTATTTGCGCACGAAATCGGCTGTAGGCTTTGCTCCTATTACATAGGACTTAATAGGACTCCATAATTAATATTTAATGTTAATTCCACAAAATGTACATTTACAATGCCTGTTACTATAAGTACCTAATTTAGACGTGATGGTATTCAATAAATCGTTTTTTTTTTCTGTTCGTGGGATGTTCGTTTAATTAAGCACATGACTGATTTCGTAATCATATCAGGGCCTTTATTAAGGTCGGGAAACATCGGGATGGAGGACATGTGATTATGCGGCGATATTGGCTATTACTGTACTGTTCTTATTTCGAATAAACCAATAGCGAAACAGTTGAACGTCACAAAATGTTGCAATGAGATATTGAAATGACTTCTGCACACAATGCCCGAAGCTGGACATTTAAACATCGATTGCTCATTTGTAAGCAAGATTTTCATCAATGGGAAGGGTAATGGAATGTAAAGTAGGGTCTTAGATATCAGACATTGTATGTAGACTAGATTAAATCCCGCAAAAAGTTACCCAAAAAAATCCAAGTCCAACAAACATAATCACAGCAAAAACCTCAAAATCGCGCACTAAAGTACATAAACCGCACCATTTTTATCACCGATTCGAGTAAAGTGACCCAATTTAATCGCCAAGTCGAGTAAAGTGAGCTATTCTGCAGCGATTCAAGCGCTTCGTGGCTTCATACGTAAGCTGGAAAAAGCGGAGGCACGATGTAAATCTTGGCAAACAATTTTCGTTGCCTTGAAAGTTGTGTGTCAGGGTGACACGTGAACACCGAGCTAATTCTTTTTTTGCTCTAGTTTGCGCATAATGTGCAAACCTTTTTAGAATCTTTTTTTTTTGTATGTAAATTGTAGCTTGGCCTTTTTTGTTAAATAGGGTTTGTTCGTGATCTTGAAGTTAAAGTATGATTACGTTAAGTTTCCTGGGAATTTTAGTATAATTCAATTCTCTTTGTTTTGTAGTTGTCAGAATTTTGTTAGGACTAAAAATGATAATGTCAAGCCGTGGCACAGGCAACTGAAGGAATACGGGTGGGTTTTAGTCAGTAAAAGCACAGTAAATAAATATATTTATAAAGACCGTCAATGTCTAAATTTGATTTTGATGCGTCCCCATCACAATCGTAACACTCTTTGTTTTTCTGTCTTCCCTTCGTATGTCCGTCCATTAAATGACGTGAATATCCTCTATACAAAAGGTACATGAGTTGTCTTTACTTTGTCTAGTCTACAGGGCATCGGTAGTGCCCTTGGTGGTCTATACAGGCGGTAGTTTCAACTCATTTACTATTATCAAGGCCGCCTGTTTCGTGTTTGCAACTCCATGAACCCTATATTAAAAACTCTTTAGACATTGAAGCCGTAACGTAACTATTTGGAGTATAAATACATAGTTCACGTTATGCTTAGTTTTATATTAAACTAGCGACCCGCCCCTGCTTTGCACGGTTTTTAAGACTAGACAAAACATGAATATTTCTTATGTTATATGTAAATTATATAGGTATTATAAAAATAAACCTTCCGAAATAAACGCATTAACTAATTAACAGCCTGTATTGTCCCACTGCAGGACCAACTCTCTAAATGATGGTAAAAACCGCATCCAAATCCGTTTTGCAGTTTCGAAGAACAACGCGTTCACACAGAAACGAAAAGCGTCTTTTATGCACCTATACATAAGGAAAACAGACTTCAGTCTACCATCAGACACTGAGAAGTATCTGCTTTTCAAGAAAACCAGGCGTCCATTACCAATACTAAAAGGAAAACATAAACATTCACATGAACATTGAGTTAAAACGAAATCGATGTCACAGTCTTTGGAACGACCTAATTTCCGTTTGCGACGTCCTAATCCGGATTTAGTGAGGCCTCCATTGGCTTCATTTAGGCCTCGGCTACGTCAACGACGTGTTTTAACTGGTTTAATTTAATTAAAGGATTAATTTAATTGATTTGGACAGATGGACTACAGTTTTCGGTTAGTGGGTCTTCCCAGTCTCCGTACTAATTAGTCCGCGTGTGTTTTATGGTCGTTTCGAGGATTTTATTGCTGGCAAATTGAAAATTTGGATGCTTAATTGAAAAACATGAATTTACTTGATTGGGACCCAGAAAATCTATAAAATAATAAATCGTAATAATAAAATCGAATAGATAAATACAATACACGGATAAAATGCAGGGGGTGACTTGCACACTCAACAATGGGCCCCTGGAAACGGTCGCTAGCACATAGTGTCGTAGCGACAAGGGGGCAACATGTCTTGAGGTGCTTAAGAGGAGTGGAGAGGTATTCCACGGCTATCAGGACAATCCCGGAAGTACGGTCAAGATCCCTACCAGCATCTTACTGGACTACTTCCTTCCTCCGAGCACGTTTGCTCTTGCGAATCTCTACTCAAGCCAGCCAATAATGGCAAGAATGAGGTGGGAGGTCAGTTCTCGTCAGTGTTCACTCCAGCCGGCCAATAAAGGCAAGCCAGAGATGAGGAACATGACTTCTCCCGGGAGATAGGGTACGTGGGGTCGCTACTGCCCAGCAGCTCGCCACATGCTGCCCTGCGGGTTTCTGTATCTCTCTTGGTCTGGCTCCTCACCCTAGACCTGTTCCGGCAAAGTAACCTCTACCGGCACAGACCTAGAGTTCGAAGCGCGCAAGCCCCACCACGACGTCAACGTAGAGATACGGCGATGGGGTCAAATCGAATAGCAGCTAATAAAATCGTAGCGAAATAACTACTGCATAGATTTTGGTCAAATACACAAATATTCCTTTTAAAGGTATGTTCAATTAATAGGCTTTCTATAATCACGCTGTTGGGGGATTAGCAATATTGGAATTACTCCGTATTCTTCAAAACAGTTTACCGTGTGATTGTAACTAGACGAGATATTTTTTTTTACAATATTGCAAATCAATAAGGATTTAACCTCTGAAATGAATACCATCACGCTATACACACAAGGAGCTGAGTAGCCAATCTTGACATGTATAAGAACGGTTATTTTAGTCAAAATGTCAGCGAAGTAAACGGCCTAACGCGAACGGTTCTATGACCGCCCTGTAAGCCGGGCTTCGAAGTACTTTAATAAAGGTGGATCTATAGTTCAAAATTATTCATCGCCATGAACAAAACAAAGCAAATTATTCATTTGACTAAACCTTAGGTATTATTGTTAGGTACGACTCAACGATCCACTTCTTTATTTTTGTTATCTACATGAAACACAGACTAACTAACTTCTAAAATAAACACGTGACGAGAATGCCAAGGAAAAAGAAGCAACGCAAATAAATGCAAATGTATTTCGTCCGGTGCAAGAATCAATAAACCTCTTTGTCTAGCGAGACAACAAAGAAAATGCTCTCCTCTCCTTGTACGTAAAACTTTATTACCAAAGAGTATTTAATATGTTAGCCTGACATTTTTGATGGTCCAATAAAAATGGCCAGCAGTATTTAATTTACGAAAATTTAAAAATAGAATGCTTTAAAGTGTATAATAAAAAAGAACAACCTGTGTTTTTAAATTAACGGAATGGCTGAATTTAATTATAATGATGCTGAATTAATGATGTAATTTTGTAACAATATATTTTAAAAGAGTGTCCATAGAGTTTCATGCCCGTTCCTCTCCGTATGTTGGTACCTGCTACGCTTTGGAATGGCCAACTATATAACTTTATAATTCTAACTGACCGACTCCTGTACAATTAGAAAGTGCGTGTAAATGGTTTAATTGAAATAAATGCTTTGAGTTTGAATTTGCTAAAATGTAAAATAAGTAATGTTTCAGTTTAACAAATATTTAATAATAATAAAATTTACCTACTTGAAGGAGACTACTTTATCTACTTGGTTTGAATGAGAATAATTTAGGATTCATTGGGTAGTAGTCTAGCGTGAAAGTCGCTTCTAGTAGGTACTACCTCGGGAACCGTTTACTAATCAAATAATACGCTTGAAGAAAACGGCAACTTAAGTCCTTCTTAGCATGTTCAACAGAAAATTCCGTAAAGCTTTGATTTGCTAAGAAAGCGGTGAATGGTCACACAATAATGTCACTTGTCCAAATACAGAGCGTTTTTTGACACCTTAATGTCAAATACTAGTGAAAATGACAGGCCACTGCTCTTCTGGGAAACCGTAGGTTTACTTATCAGGCTGATATTTATTTGAGTTGTACTTACTTGATTTAAATTGACTGAAGGTCGTATTCATTTTACGCATAGGTACTATCATTCTTTTGTTTACTCTTACTATACTTATTCACGGGCAGTCCATCGCGCCAAATGGCGTGATGTACATCCAAAATTTGATCGTCAATATTTAAATCCGTTGGCGTGATGTAAAACTCTGGACGTCCAGTCGTTTGGAGCCACGCCAAATGACGCTATCGTGAATGCCCACCTTAATGCACAAGCTTTTAAGGAGCCATTGTACTCATCATTATGAACAACTTTTACTATGGGATCAAACCTAAAATCGCGGGAAAAAATCTGCTGTTCTCTGCATTTATGCTCGCTTAAGTCGTCAAAATGCAGAGAACAGCTGATTTTTTTTCGAGATTTCCGGTTTGGTCCCATAGTAAAAGTTGCTCATAACGATGAGTACAATGACCCCTTATCAGGTTGTGCGTTGATTCCGGGACATATTGTATAAATAACAAGAATATAACACAACAACATGCAAGGCCATATAAAAATGCAATCTATCCAACTTACTTCATAAAAATATATCCTCAATCAGCATCAATTAAGTAGTTTTAGTTCTAAATGCCATCCAGTTATCAATTTATCTGCAATCAAGTCGTACATATTCAACACACAATCACAGACATAATGTACAATCACAAGTGGGTCAGTGATTACTATTGCACTAATGATCCGTAATAGGTCCATTTCCTTGTTGTCTTGTATGAGTCATGGTTTTAAGTATATCTTTAGTAAATCATTGCAATCAATAGTACACAAATAGACGTACAAAATACGCTGTAGTAAAAATATAATTCATTCGGTTTTTTTTTTTTGGACCAATAAAGGATCTTAGTAGGTGTAAATATAATTAAAAACATACAATTAAAAAGAAAAACATAATTATCAGTCTTCACGTAAACATAATAAATCTACGATTGTTCAGTAGATGAACCATACAGCAAATGGGACAGTTAAGGCTCCTGCAAAGAGGCGCGACAGGTGGTACCTTTGTGTTCCGTGTCGCGCCTGTATGCAGGAGCCTTTACTTGTTAAAAAATCTATATCTATACAAATAAATAAAATTGAAGTGTCTGTTTGTAATGTCAAAATAACAACTTTTTACTAAATGCCTGAGAAAATATATATAACAAAAAAGCAATTTTAAACATTTTTGACTGTCTGTTTGTTTGTTTGTTCCGGCTAATTTCCGAAACGGCTGGACCGATTTTGACGGGACTATCACTTGCAGATAGCTGATGTTACGACGAGTAACTTAAGCGACTTTTATTTTAGAAAAATAATTAGAATTCCGCGCAAAAAATTAAAACCCATGAAATTGTGAACAAAAAGACGGATTTGAAAAAAATATTTTTGCATTTGGTAGCCCAATTCTCAAAGATAGTTATATGCTATTTAACATCCCGCTCCTAAGGGTCGTACCTTAGGAGCTGAGCAAAAAGAAAAAAGTCAGAAAGGTCACTAAGCGAAAACGAAGTAGGTAATAGTGCGGGCGGGCGATGCAACGCGACGGGTCGGGGGACGAGGGAGGTTTATTAAAATGTGGCTGTAAATGTGGCTGTGTTGTTGTGGTGTGTATTTTAGTATATTGTGTATCTTACGACTTCCACGCGAACGAAGTCGCGGGGCACAGCTAGTCTGGTAATACAATAATACAGCTACATTCTGGATGTTACCTACCTACGTCGTGTTATTCTGCACTGCAATTTTCTATTAAATAATTGCGCCCTTGACTTAGAAGTAATTTACAGTAGGTAATTGCCTTCATTGTTGTCCTTTGCATACTGCAGTTAATACTTGTTTTGTGGCAATCTCACACGGCATTCGCTTCACTTAAGGGCGCACCGAGCGTTTGCCTTTGTCTCTGTCTTTTTCTTTACGTGTAAAGAGTAAAGAAAATAACCAAACTTTTGCACATTTTCAATGTTTTTCGTTGTTATTTTCATCGTATTGCCCTTAGGTCTTTGCGTGTCTTTTAAACCCCAATACGTACAAAGTCAATTGTTCGCTAATTGTGCCTGTTTACGACATGCGAAAGGTTAAATAAAAAACGATTGTGTATATGCTCCAGTCATCTACGAACTTTATTTTATCAAATTACTTACTTATATAAAAAAGTAAGGAAATAGAGGAAAAAATACTCGAAAAGAGGCAACTTTGCGAACATTTTCTACCGAGCCAACTTTATCAAATCGTGTTTCCATCGTATACTCTGCCTA
The DNA here is from genome assembly GCA_947568875.1 of Fissipunctia ypsillon. Classification (NCBI taxonomy): domain Eukaryota; kingdom Metazoa; phylum Arthropoda; class Insecta; order Lepidoptera; family Noctuidae; genus Fissipunctia; species Fissipunctia ypsillon. The sequence continues at coordinate 5,236,705 of OX387656.1, read as the reverse complement.
GTATTATATCCCCAATAATACCAATGCATATATTTCCCTAGATTTAAATTTAATTCTTTACTACTTCAAACAAGGGTTACAAAAAACAAAATACAACCAAATTGAGAACCTCCTCCTTTTTTGTAGTCGGTTAAAAATATATTTGTGTGCATAAAAAGCTCGGTGCGCCGTTAAAGAAAAAAAATAAGTTGTCTAACAAAAAAAAGTTATATAGTTAGCAATATAATTTCTTTGTGGATACTGGTGAGATGTTATGTATCCTATGTGTCTATTCCAATACGTACAAAAGAAAACTATTAGGTCTACAACTGCTACACATTTCTTCTTAACCACTGCCGCGTTATACTGCGGTCCCACGGCCCGCTTTCTCACAGGCCACATCGCGCCAGGCCAGGCCGACAGGCTGTGGGAACCGTCGATCCGATCAGACCTCTGGTGGGAATGCTCGGCACGGGCCGCTACAGGCCTCGACAGGCGTGTCCGCGCGCCAGACCGCGACAGGCCGTGGGACCGCGGCATTAAACCAATAAGAAAAAAAGGAACAATATTTAAGCACAAAAAATCTTTAGTATTTAGGTACGTTCATGGTAAAGTAACAATGCACAGTTCAGGCCGACATTTCCGCCAAGTTGCTGTATCTAAAGCACCGTTTTTGTTACTACGAGTACAACACAAGAGTGAAGTGGCGGCTCGCTGCGAAAAATACAGGCTATTGAAATTTTGAACAGAACAACCCCGTTTGTTGAAAACGTTCTATAGCACAATACAAACTATTAGCCGTAGCCAATAGGCCCTCGTACCCACAGGCGTTTTTTAACGCAGCGATTTTTTATCGACCACTGGATTTTCAACGCATTTTTAGTTTAGTTGAAAATCCAACAGTGTTCTTTTCACGCGCTAGGACGCACTCTGTTGGGTTCTTAATGCTCGGCGCAACACCCAGAGTAGAAAATCCAGTGCGCGATAAAAAATCGTCGTGTAAAACAAAAACTTTTTGCAAAAAAAAACCGACTTCCAAGAAAAAACACTACAAAGTGAAAAATAACGATTTTTTCAAATCGGTTTATAAATGACGAAGTTCTGAGGTAACAGACATTTTAAAAATACAACCGAATTGAGAACGTCCTCCTTTTTTGAAGTCTGTTAATAATCGCTTGTGCGTACCTGGGCTAAGTGAGGACAGTAACATTCACCTAGAAACTAAGGATAGATAAGATAATGTGATTTCCGAGTACAAGGGTCAATGTGGTTCCAGGTAAAGAATGGGGCACACCTAAGCTCCTTGCCAGTTGAGGTTGTAACGGAATTTCTTCAAAAGGATGGCGGTAGCGAGTAAGGGTAACTACTACCTTTCTTCTGACTCGTCTTCGTAGAATATCGTATGTTGACCTCAAATGACTGTATCTTCGTGTTTGGTTTTGTTATGTTATTTGGACTATTTGATGCAATTTATTGTAATCTAGTTTTTAATTTAATTTATTTTTGTTTTCGATTATTTGTGACTAATTAATTGTGCTGGCAACACCGAAACGATTCAATTTGTGTGATTCTTTTTGGTAATGGCGGGCCACGGCTTTTATAAACACTCTTGTTTGGTTGTCGCATCGAGGTCGGACGCACAATTGGTCTTTTACATTCTTGGTTATAATATTAGTCTATATTTTTGGTCGTTACGGGTCGTCAGAAGCCCGAAAGTCTGACAACCAGTCTTACCAAGGCGTATCGTATTACCCAGTAACTGGGTTGTGGAGGTCAGATAGGCAGTCGCTCCATGTAAAATACTGGTATTCAGCTGCATCCGGTTAGACTGGAAGCCGACCCCAATATAGTTGGGAAAAGGCTAGGCAGATGATGATGATTTTTGGTCTTCATCTGCATTAATATAATAAGTTAGTACCGAAAGAATGAATATACTGGAGTGAAGCAGTTTTATTACATTCGTATCAACGAGCCAATTGAAATATACTGCAATAGAACTGTTTGATTTTTCTAGTAATTACTAAGTAGGTAATTCTGCAATGACTTGACTTGCTTGCTTGGTGACGTATCGAAAAAACAAAAAAAAATGTTTAGTTATGGGAAAGGGCGACCTAAAGTAAAGATAAAAAAAACATTCGAAAAAGATTATAAATAATGTAACAAACAGTATGCGTTGCATGATCACCATAGAAACGGATTTTGTCGACGGAAGAATAGACAAAATGACAGATTGTAGAAAGATTTTTAACGTCTAAGCATGGCGATGTGTCATTTTGTCTATTCTTCCGTCGACAAAACCCGTTTCATGGTGGTCATGCCACGCGTGCAGAAGTCATTGTTCTTTATGTAACAAAAGCACCAAAACATATGACTAATAAAATAGTACTTGTAACAAACATTCATCCTTTGTGTCATTACAACATTCTTTCCCCAAACGAATACTGTTGTTTATATTAAAATATAAATAAAAGAATGCTACGCGTTGATTGCGGGTCACTCGGACATCTGAATTGAATTAATTATTTTTGAAACACCTTATTTTGTAAATGATTCTGTAAAAAATATCTCACCGTGTAAACTTAGGTGTAGTTATCTAAGGTGACGATAACCGACTTTTAATGATTTTAAACTGAAGATCACGTCTAAACAAGTAGTGTTAATGATTTTAAAAAAATATACTTATGATAAATTAGAGCATTGCTTTAATAACTTAGTATGTGAATATTTTAGATTATGTTTATGTTATATAAAGTGTAATTAATATGTAAAGTTATGTCTAACGCGGATAAAAACTGAGAATTACTCAAAAACTATCAAGCATATTTTTTGAAACCATCACCATTTTAAAGAAAATTTAATTATTTATCTTTTAGAATATGTGTTTTAATATAATACCTTTTGTTTTATGTATAATAAATTAATAATGCGTCTAATTTGGGACACCGCTCCTTGATGAGTGAGTCCTATTACTGGGTGGGCGTACGACGCGTTGCGTGAGCTCAGCACAGAACACGCAAGCTATGCACTCAAGGCCGTTGGCATATATCTGCGTCTTAAGTGAGCTGTCACTCCACCTGACGCTAGGGATTGACATTATTGACAGCTCAATTTACGTAAGTTTTCACAGTGAGATTTTTTCAGAATAAATCGGCTGTTTAATAATACAAAGAGTTTTCAATTGCCAGTTTCTTTTACATCCACTGTAATACCTATCTTTGAAGAAAACAAATGTAGGTACCTACTTGATACTTACTAAATTATGAAGAGACTGAACTTCTACTGCATACAGAACAATGATCACGGTAGCATTAACTTGTTTGCTTGATATTTACAAAATTCACGTAGATCACACGCATAAAATTCCAAATATTTTACTTCTTGTGGACTACACACACCCCTTCTCAATTCTCACACTTCATTCCACACAATGAGAGGTCACGCATTCTTAATCTACCTAATATAATACAATATAATAATATGTATAAAATAACACTACTGTTAATTATCGTGTAAAAATTAATGTTACTGGCTATGATAAATGTAAAATTATCCGAGGGGATTGACGATACAGGTTTTGTCTAGTTCGGCTACAGATGCTTAACTCATTTGTACTCAAAACTAGCCTAGGTTTAATTAATTTGTAAAACATTTTTAAAAGACTGTAAAAATAAAATTATTATTATTACTTACCTATAACAGTGGATTTTCTCGTTACAGGTTGTAATAACTACAAAAATTAAAATATTATTCTAGAAATTCATTATCATTCTGATTGAAAGCTGAATAGTTACTGTAAATTGTAATTTCTGGGAACATTTTAATTATTTCACTCTGGCATTGTCTGGATTTTCCGAGTAGTGATATTGGAAAGTCGGAAATTTATTTTGAATTAAAACTGTATTTCGAACACGGTAATAATTTACTGTAATTAATGGAGAAAGAAAGAAAATTGCACAAAAAAAAAAACAATTTATAAAATAACATGAAATCATGCTTATGCCGTGCCTAAAGGGCATCAGCTCGGTATATTGTCAGATGGCAACACATGGCAATTAGCAAACATCACGTTTGGAAATATTTCACAACATATATATATTTTTTTTAATTTATGGTTTGTTCAAAACATTTGTAGGATCACCCTCTATGTTCAAAGGGCAAAGCCCATAACCACAACTTCTTTAGCACCTACAAAACATAGGCATCTCTTGCAACAGTAACCACCAAGTCAATAACACTTTATATTGCAGAACCGAATAAATAGTGTTACCTAAATTGACTCAAGTGTTTGTTATAATTGAGTGAATAACCGACCATCTTTGAGCGACCCAAATGCATGTGATTTATGGGAGAGTGCACTTACTCCGAGAAACATGGTAAGTGCTTACGACGACGGGTTTACTGCTCTTAGGCTCGGTTTTAGTTGGCTCGACCTTAGTCCTTTATTTCATTGTAATGTATTGTAGTAATGAAGTATGCTAGAACATTAGTATTTAATATTGTGTGTGGTTGCAGTGGTTGTAATCGTAGTTAAAATAAGGGGTTGTAGTTAACATTCTTCTCTGCTAACGTTCCCCCATGAATGCTCTGCGTGAGATTCACAGATCGGCAGTATTATTGGGTTTTTCCATTAGAAATTTCTCAGTAGCAGCTCGGTGACTGCATTTGTGTGCAGTTGATGGCAATAGGCTTGCCACCTAAGTATTACATGGGACTAAACATAGCTGGCGAAATGTGAGTGTACTAGTACTACACACCTTTACCTAACCATTTGCGGAATACTGGCGTGGTTTTATGTCATGTTTGTTGTCTTAGAGAAAATTGAAAACTCAACATCGGAAAATGAAGTTACTCTCTCTTCAACACGTCGTCTAAACGTTGCGTCTAAATTAAATTTTGTCAAAACAAGGAAAAGTTTTGTAAACGTAATTTTGGATCCACTTACATGCCTACCCCCGTAATAATCCTCTTTTGATTATCCTACAGTGTGTTCTTAATTTGAATTCACCTAGACTTCTTTGTTCTTTTTAAATAATAATTTCCATCATACTTTGTAAATATACTTTTTTTTAATTTTGAACAATTTTATTTGTTAACTATCTGCACCAACAATAATTAATACTCTTTACTAAGTACTTTGCCTATTGTCATTTCCTATATTTTTTACTGGAATACAAAAAAGAGTAAAAATCTATACTGTATACAATATCTATATATTATAATTACTTGTCCCGACTGATTCATCAACGCAGAGCATAAACCGCTGGGGCTAAAAACTTGAAATTTTGACAGTTGATGCCCTTTATATTGTAAACATCCACTAAGGAAGGATTTTTGGAAAATCGACCTTGAAGGGAGTGAAAATTTAATAAACTTGAAACTTGGCATGAATACTTATCGAAGTAAATTATGAAGTTTGTCATTTTTTGTTTTTCTAAACTATCGCCTAAAGGTGGATTGGAGGGTGTCAACATTGTAACGTAAGAATTTTATCGCGCGGTCGGATTAACTCGAAAGTCAGTACCTATTTATACTTGACCGAAAATCAAGAATAACGTGTAAAAAGGTTTTTTTTTTTTTTTTGAAAATCTAACCCTATCGGGGTACTAAAGTACGACATCCACGTCGCGCGGGAAGTGCTAGAGGGTAACCAAATAAAAAAAAACTAAAATCCAAAAGTGTACGCCTCATCAGTTTTTTTATTATTTTTATCAAGTAGGTATATAATTTTAAAAAACGGAAATGGGCGAAAAAAGTATAAGTAAGACAAAGAACGATATAAGTACCTATATAATGTATTTATGTGAAAAATAAAGACATGTTGATGGTAAATTTTACAAAAAGAATCTAAGAAAATTCATCGATTTTTGTTAATATCTTTTGAACGGTTATGAGTTTGTTATCGAAAATTAATAGATCTCATCCGAATGATGAAAGAAAAGTTATAGAAGAAGATTTAGATTAATCCATTGTATGTGACGACAAATACGGAAAGCACTTCATACACGAAATATTTTAATTACATTGTTTGTTATATATATCAAGGTCTGTCTAAAAATATAATCTCAAGTATCCAGTTTTTAAAATGTCCCTGCTAATATGAATCCCATGTATAATTAAGAGTACAGAAACGATTTTATGTTGGAAATTTTTAACAAGTTGACATATCGAGAGTAGAGCACTCTCAGACAATGAAGCGTTGTGAGGCGCGCAAATTACTGCCCAAGTAGTGCAATTTATTACTGGAACAAAAAGTAGGTATTTAACAAATTATACATTCGTCCGATAACGTTATTGAATTTGTGTCGATTGTCGACTATAGTAGCTACATTTATTTACATCGGCATTGCTAACGAAGCTTTTATTCGATGAAATATCAGACGGTAGTCAAAATTGTAACATAAACCGTTTGGTATTCAAATATGGATAGATAATTTAAATAATTTTGAATTTTTTAAATTATCTATCTATATGTTGATGGCAATAGGCTCACCTCTTATTACATGGGACTCAAACATAACTGTTGAAATGTGGGTATACTATAGGTACACTTCTGCCAAACCCTTCGGGGAATACAGGCATGATGTTATGTTATGTAAAGTAATTATTATTTGATAGAGCTCGGCGAAGCGACCGATAAATGTCACTCCGACATTAGAGGACAGAATACAATCAAAGATCTTTAAGAAAGAGCCAACACAAAACATTAGCCTAAATTACCTGATGATTTGAAAATATAGAACCTTATCCCCAGTAGCTATGCTTTTCGTTAAATTAATGTAATTAACACCATTTAGCGGCACGTGGGTGTACTATACACCTCTGCCTAACCCTTCGGGGAAACAAGGCGTGATGTTATGTGTGTATCAGCACGTACGTATTGCAAATGATTACACAGTGCAACATAATCATATAACCCTAGGCAGTACTAAGTACCTGCAGATTTTTCTCGCAGACGAAACCATGGGCCACACCTATTTTAAAAGCGGTTGTTAAGATAAACGACTTAACTTCGACTTTTAAACCAACTATCTCACTTTAACCAACGACTGCCAGAACATTAGTACCTATAACTCAGGTAACGGCATTAAAATTCTACAAAGTATTTCCCAGTGGCCTGTAACGTGACCCATATAATTTCCTTGGTAACTGGACTTGGCTGAAATCAGTGTGGTAATTTTTAACACACGAGGAATGTTTTCCAACATTCCACCGGGAAATAGAAAATATGGCGACCGCAGCGCATGCCTCGATTTCCACAACCAATGACGATATTGAATCGTGTTAGCCGCAATGGAAAATGATAATTTCACATGCGATTTTCAACCGTATGTCGGAGGAAAACGGTTGGAAATTGGTATTTCCCGTAGGTACTGTGTGCATAACAAAATTTCTTGCCCGGCGTACAATTGGCCGCCTGTTGACGGAAATAAGGCATGTGCACGTGGAATTCCAAATGAAAGTAGCTTATTTTGGAAAATGTGCAGGAAATTATTCATACAGGATATCGAATATGCAGCTACATATTGATGAAGTGGCTTTTGGATATACGAGTACATAACTGTAGTATGCTTCATGAATATGGAACAAAATGCTTGAATGCAAATCCTTTGCTGGTAATTCTGATGCCAATTTAGTTGAAGCTTAGTTTATGCATTTAATTTATAAACGCTAAAAAGTTAAACTTTCGAAGAATGTTCAATTGTACTTAGTTGGTATAGTTCTAAATAATTTTGAAACCAGCTTATTAATTGAAGAAGACACAAATAAGCTGGGTGATGGTAAAGTAACTTATAGACTGCTTCTTGTAAGCAATTTCTTGAGTCTATCAAGGTCTTTCCATTTCATCTAAATCATATTGATCCTTTCGTTTGGTTTTGTATTAAGTTCAGCTTGAATATCTGTCATAACCACCCCCAAGCGGTTGTAGCTCCAGTAGTTTTTTTTTTTTTTTCTAACAACGCTAGCGCGGTCATGTCAACGAAAAATGCTGACACTGGTATTGAAATTTTTCTATGTATCGTATATTTCATTGGCATTCGGGGTGCAATGTTAGGTAGCTGGGGGACAAAATGTACCCCCGGGTATTTGCACCCCAATTTGTGTTCGCATAAAGGGAGTTTTAGAATTTGATGACAAGTAAAATTGTTATTTCTGATTTTTGTATGAGTTTTGGCGTGTTGTGCCCGGAGTCTTTTACCATTGTTCAGGCAAGGCCGTTTTGCAGGCGTTATTAATCCTTGAGTGTCTTTGTATGTGTTTAAAGTAGGTATCGTAATTTTATCATTTTAATTTTAATGCTTACTTTATTTTGAAATTTTGACATTTATTATGAATTTTACTATTATATTATATTATATTATATTATATTATATTATATTATATTATATTATATTATATTATATTATATTATATTATATTATATTATATTATATTATATTATATTATATTATATTATATTATATTATATTATATTATTAGTGTGGAATGTTTTGTAAATTCTCATCTAGGGGTCTAGTTACCCGAAATAAATTAATTTTAATATTATTTAAATTGATATTTGAAGTATTTACGTTTCTGCTCTCATAGTGTTGGTTAGATTTTTTAAGGTTAGATTTTATAAGTTACCTACCTAAATCATTACTTCTAGATCTAGTATTTCTGGTCCTGCATTTTTCATTAATCTAAAGACGTCCAACTTCAAAACCAATTTAGTTCTTACATTTTTGCCACAGACAGCATTATTTACATCTCCATTATCTTCCTTCACATTGAAACCTTCTCAGAAATCTTTAAATCCCAGATTATCTTGGTCGTGTAAAAACCTTTTTGGTAACAAAGAGGTTCTTTTCAGTGATAATAGGAAAGAAAAATGTGCCGAGAGGGGTTCTCTTTCCTCGAAATGAGATCAATAAACGGTCCGGGGAATATTAAAATATTATTCGATCTGTCTATAGGGGATGGTGAGAAATGGGCGTATTGGATGCATTATCGGTTTGGTCCCAAGTGCCTGTAGTTTATAGTCATAGCGTATGATGTACCTACAGGTATATCTCTTGCGGTTTGCTTGATGTATAGCTACATTAACGGTCCTTGTGGTATAGGATCTGCTAATGTACTTTGGTATTTGACAGTACCAAAACTAAATCAACCGGTACTTATCAAATTAGAAGATGAGCATATTACAAGCATGAATATTACGCTCATCTAAATTCTGTATTATCAGAAATGCATTTAGTACACTGACTTGACTGTCTCGTTGGTCTAGGGGTCGCAAGCGCTACTGCTGAGCATGAGGTCCTGGGTTCGATTCCCGCGTCGGGCTATGTGTTATTGAGTTTTTCTATCTGGAATTTCTCAGTAGCAGCCCGGAGTCTAGATTTGTGCTCGGTTGATGGCAATAGACTCGCTCTCTATTACTTAAACATAACTGTCGAAATGTTGGTGTACATCTCTGCCCAACCCTTCGGGGAAACAAGGCGTGTATGTATTTAGTATAGCCGTATTATATTCTTTTAAGCTTTCCACAATATTACGTGATTGGATGTAAGAAGGTAACAAGACCAGAAAGCAAATATAATATATTCCCTTTATTTCAAGTACTTGTAGCATATTTATTCGTAACCAGCCAATAAAATTGGCATACCATTGTACTGCTCTCATAAGGAGAAAAATCCATGCAGACGTAAGCAATATCTCGAAACCGTTTAATATGGCGACTTATCTGGAGTATAACCTTGTTATTCATAAAATCTGGTGGATCGATACCAGCTGCGTCTTATTCAAGCTTGGCTCCACACTCGCTGCTATTAACGGAGATCTGAATATATTATGTAGATACTGGAGAGGTTTAATTTATCTTTAAGTGCTGCTCTGATTGTTAAAGTTAAGCTTTATCAAACCGTTTCTCCCTTGGGGTATTCTCGAGGGAGGAGTTTCGAATTTAAAGAAGTATCGTCATGACAAAATTATTTAATTTTGGTTATGTTTGTCAATATTTTAGTAACGTTGATAAAAGTGGGCTTTTAAATTGATGAGACAAAGTTCGTTCTTGATATTCTTAAGTCCTTTATTATTATCCCCATGCGTAATATGATCAATCATCTCTGTTCTTTGATTCTGTATTATTAGGTGTTCATTATTGCTATCCGATGGCTTTGAATCTGTTGGCTCAGTTTGAAAGAACTTAAATTAATTTCTTTTCTAATTTTTATGCGAGTAAAGTTTCATGTGTTCATTACACATGGTCAAAAAATCATAGATGAATACTAAAGAGGGTTTACTGATACCTGAATTTCACCTGAAAGATAAGGTGGCAACATCAGCCTATCGCAACTGCAAAACTATAATGTATCTAAGTCACGTCCGCCTAGCATGTGTCTTACGTGCCATTGTTTTGCTCTCGTCACTCACAAACAAAGTTAAAAAGTCTGATTCAATCTCAGCTCAAATAAACTCTTCAACATCACTACAAATTCATCATCTTCATTAAAAAAAAGTTTTGATTATGAATGTAGATGATTATAAGAGTAGGGGAAGACTAAAAAACCGGCCAAGTACGTGTCGGACCACGCACAATGAAAAGTTCCGTAGTTGGGATGAATTTATCCCAAGAACAAACTTAACATTGTAGTTGAAAAACATGTTTTTTCATACATTCCAACTGCAAATGTAAGTTGGTCGACTATTACTCGTAGACTTGTAAAGCTTACTTAGCTGTGATAGTTTTCCTTCTAATTTCGTTGTATATACGACTACCATGATTTTTTTCACATATCCAAAACTAACCGTTTAACTGGCAGGGCGGGGAACACTTGACTCCAATAAAAATTTGCACTTTAAAGCTTAATATTTCAGAAACGGATCACTTAACCGAAAAATGGGTTTCACAAACCTGCAATAGTTTAGAAACACCTATCCAACAACACCCCACGCCATGGGGTAGACAAAAAAAAATGGCATCCCCACTTTACGTATACAGGAGGTACCCTAAATTTTTTTCATGATTTTATTTTACCACTTTATCGGCGTGATTAATATGTATATCCATGCCAAATTATAGCTTTCTAGTACTAAGAGTCTCTGAGCTAAGCTGCGGACGGACGGACGGACGGAAATGGCGAAACTATAGGGGTTCCTTGTTGACTACGGAACCCTAAAAACGATGGCTGGACTGTTGGAAAGATGATAAAAGCAAGAAAGCGGTGACTACTGAGATGATGACTAATAGAAAAATATGGTAGAAGAAGAGATGATGTGCTGACCCTAAATAAATTGGAATAAAGGGCAGGATAATAATGCCATCAGTGCAAACTGTTCCATTATTTAATACAAAATGAATGCTAGCAATGTGTTTAAGCACAATGACGAGCTTATTGGCGGTTTTTATTTAACTGCATTTTCATTAAATTCTGTCGCTTTAGCAGTTCAGCGGACACGTATGTACATATTGTGGGTTCGTTTAATTATTTCATTATCTATAATGCGAGGATTGTTTTTAATTGTTCTGCTATTGATGTTGGTTTCTACGAAAACTTTAACACTTTTTGTATATACCTACCATTATATTATCAGCCCTTTGAATCTGAAAAATCCTTTTGTCAGATTTTCTTTACTCTGAGTTTCGATGTGACAGAAACTCTCGTCTTTAGAAAAACCTTTAAGGGATAATTATGAATTAACTTAAACTGCAGACACTTCTCCTGTTCTTTTTACGTTCTACTTTCTAAGAGTTTTGCCATCTCTTTATGAAAATAGTACATTACTTTTTCGTCTGAAACACAAACAACACTATCTATTTCAATGAAAGCGAAATAAATAAAGCTTTATCCATCCGCTTTCCTGACAGCCATAATAAGGTATATATACCTATATCTACCATCAACATCATATCTAATTCCCATATATTGCGCCTCCCGAGAATTGTCCACGTCAATTCTGAGAGAATTTTAACTAAGTAGGTAAGTACCGTGTGTAGTCTGCTATGGGGTTTTTAGTACACAGGTTTGTTTTAAAACGTGATTGTTATCAAAATAATAATTTTGTAAGATTTGCTATGGATACATTTTTGATAGGAAATATTTTATTGAGAAACATTTATTTCTAACGATGATTTACCTAATGTACTGTTCAATTGAACTGCACGTAAACAGTTGGTATTCTATTGGTACTGTTTACTTACCGACTGTAGGCTCTAATGACTTATTTATGGACTAGTTGTTGCCCGCGACTTCGCCCGCGTGGATGTCAATACTTACCTATTTGAATCGGATTTTGTTCACATTTTCAAGAGTTTTATTTTTTTTGCGCGGAGCCCTTATTCTTTTTCTAAAATAAAAGTAGCCTAAGTTACTCCTTATTATATCAGCTATCTGCATTTAAAGTCTCGTAAAAATCGGTTCAGCCATTTCGGAGATTAGCTGGAACAAACAGACAGACAAAATTGTAAAAAAATGTCTTTTTGTTATTAGCACCGTGTATTATTTTCTAATGCTTTTAGTAAAAAGCTGTTATTTTTACATTACAAACAGACACTTCAATTTTATTTATTTGTATAGATGTGTCATTTTTTGATAGATAAGCTAAATAAGACTATATGAAATTTAAGTTGTAACGTATATATACCTACTAGATGCATGGCAATAAATGTAAACGGAACGAAGGAGCCTGGATCTCACGACACAGGGAATCCTAGTGTGAGTTCCAGGAGTTAACGCACTCGAATGTAACTTCTTAAACAATAAACTATTCTTATTCTTATTCTTAAGTGTTTACAGTAACCACCTCCTAATATGCTAGTGTTTCTCACTCATGTTAATAAGTTTTGATCTTTTTAAATCAATTTTATACTTTTTATACGTTGCTAAAGTTCATATCTCATTTCCTTTTCAATCTACAACTAACCATCATAATTTGTTTTTAAATGTGATAGGCTCACGTTTAACCTCCTTCTCACCAAATTATTACCAAAATGAACATGTTATCTGCATAATATTTTTGACTACCAAGCAATTAATTTGATATCTTTCTAACAATGTTTCGTATTGTTGCAGAGTTTGATGGCGTTTATTAAGTTCGGGTATGCGCTTGTGGTGGTGACGCTGCTGCTCATGATATGGGCCTCACTGTCGAGAGCATTAGAAGTAAGTAGCTTTAGAATACCTATGATACTTCTTATCATGTTGTCAAACATGGGTCCCCTAAATAGAGAGCTCTTAAAACATATTGACGGCAACCAGTAAATGCAGAACTGACTGCTTTATGTTTTAGAAGACATAGTGCAGGAAGGTCTCCTGTCTCCTTTAAGGTGATGATGTCCTTGAAAATATTCCTTAGTATCGTCGTCCAGAAGCAAGATGGGCAAACGACCTGTTGTATGCCAGCCACATACAGTCGGAATTCCGAAACGGAATCCCGTTTCGAAATATCGATTCGGAATTTCCGAAGGCAGGAAAATCATACAAAATTAAGAATCTATCACACACCACAGTAGTTTTCCGTTCGAAAATTCCGAACGGAGAAATACTGTACGTGTTTGATAGATGCTGTGGATTTTTGCTGCCTTCGAAAATTCCGACTGCATGTCGCCCGTAAAATTGAATATGATTAGTACAAAAGGGAGGAGGTCTACTTATATATCACAGGGTGAAACAAAGCTTTGCCGCGAGAAATCGCGGCACGGCGGACAGAGCTCCGGCAGGATCTCATGGCGGCATGGAGAGTGCGATTGTCGCAACCCAGCGCTGGGCACGCCACAATTGCGGTGATAAGTCCCCTCTTTGAGGAGTGGCTGGAGAGGCGCCACGGCGTCCTCACCTTCCGCCTGACGCAGGTCCTCACCGGACACGGGTGCTTCGGGAGGTACCTGTTCCGGATAAGGCGGGAGGAAACGCCCGGGTGTCACCACTGTGTAGATCGCCCGGAGGACACGGTGGAGCATACGGTGGAGGTCTGCCCGGCTTGGGCGGAGCACCGCCGTGTCCTCGCGGAAGCGATCGGCGGCGGCGATCTCTCGCGTCCGGCCCTGGTCCAGGCCATGGTACGGAGCGAGAGTGCATGGGAAGCCATTACCTCCTTCTGCGAAGCAGTAATGCTCGTGAAGGAGGAGGCGGGACGCGTGAGGGAGAGGCAAGCTTTGCGCCCTCACGCCCCTAGTCGCCGCAGGAGACGCCCTGGGCGTCGGGAATTGGCAGCCGATTCCCGGCCACCGTAGGCGCGGGCTTGCGGACGGCGAGCAATGGGTAGCTCGCCGTCCGGTAAGGACCAAGCCCGAGTCGACGGCGCGTCGTGTTCCACGCGCGCCTCAAAGAGATGTCAGCACTATTGACGGGGTCCGCTAGGGCCGATACCAGCTAGGGTTGCGGGATGTTCGAAAGAGTTACCGTGGCCCCGGCACAGGCAACAGAAGGAACACGGGTGGGTTTTAGTCAGTAAAAGTCTGACACGCCCTCCCGCTCCGCCCAGAGCGGGAGAAGTCATTTGATGATTTCCCATCCACAAAAAAAAAAGGGTGAAACAAAGCTGTCAACGACGCTGATAATTTAACTTTTACAACACCCAAAGATATAAAGAAAGAAGTGGAACATTCTATATAACTACTCCTCCCTTCAACTGGCATTCGCGAATCATAAAAATTGGGTATAATGGCGGCGTGGTACAGCGCACGCCAGTCAACTAATTTTGACAGATATACCACGGCGCGTGCCAGTGTTATTAAAGCCAGTGGTTATTAATACACCAATATCGGTACATTGACTTCTGTCCAAATTCAATATTCTATAAGTGGGTTATGTCAAGCTTCCTCGCACAAAGATCCACTTTGCCTTTCAATAATGAAGTACTAACAACTTTAACATACCCTTTGTATAAAGGTATAGGCCTATAGAATACTTAACAGACGTTTAATATGGTCTATATATACCATTAGTTCCCGAAGTGGTCCAGCTGGTCAACGCAGCCAACGCAAATTTCCATAGTTAGATCTAATCTTCACATTTTTTGTCGAGTTTTGAGTTATGGTAAAAATGTAGCTGCAGAGGGTCCACCGGAACTAGCTAAATTTTTAAAGTGATCTATGAAAAAAAGTCTGGGAACCTCTGGTCTATACAATATGCCAATGAAATTACCTCGTACGGGAAATAGATAAAATATCGTATTATGACTGTTATGAAATTTTATTTAAAAAAATTATCGCTATGAAAACGGAAGTGACGCTGCAGGCGGTCATAATCAATTTAAATTTAATTAGTGGGCTGGCAACTGACCACTAATGAAATTTTGAGGCTTGATAACGAAACCAAAGCATATAATTATACATACATACACATCAATTCGATGAACAGAAGTGCTATTCCACAAAGTTCACTTCGAACCTCACTCAAGGGACCACACTCAATTCGAAAGCGATCTCAGTTCGAATGATCTACACCTCGAAACCGTTTAAGTTTTGAAGTGACGTTTCGAGAATAACAGTACTTAATATCTGACTGCATCGTTGGTCTAGTGGTCGCAAGCGCTATTGCTGACCATGAGGATTTGGGCTCGATTCCCGGGTCGGGCACAGTGTTATTAGGTTTTTCTATCTGGAATTTCCTAGTAGCAGCCCGGAGTCTGGATTGTGTCCGGTTGGCAATAGGCTCGCCCCCTATTACATGGGATTTAAACATAACTGGCGAAATGTGGGTGTACTATAGGTACACCTCTGCCCAACCCTTTGGGGAAACAAGGCGTGATGTGATGTTACTACTTAATATTTTTGCTAATCAAACCATGAACTTTGTCTCAACCAAAATCAGCACTCTAGAACATTTTATTTAGTTTATTTTCGTAAACTTCAACGAAGAAACCTTGTTGTTCGTAGATGGGTTAGCAAACACTTGAGTCGAAGGATGCTTGCCCCTTGGGGTTTGCAGCTAGGATTGGCACTGTTTTGCATAATAATATTCAAGCTGCAGAGGTATTTACTTGGCCACAAATGTTGGTGGAGCATTTCAGAAGACAGAGATCCTTTTATGGTTTTTGCTCAAAATTGTCGAAATCAGTTCACTTACATTTCAAGCATTTAGGTATCTGCTAGTTACGAGCACTATATGTAGCTAACTATGCATATACACTTAGCAACTTTTAAAAGTCTTTTTCTCCTACAGTATTGATTTTTATTTTATTTTGTTTACGAACAGTATTTTGGGACCCGTATTATTGTGAAATAGGACTTATTCTTCAAAGTGGTAATCGTTATTCCATAAGAAAATCGCTTTTAAATTTTTCGTAGCCCACGTAATTTTACGTGGTACATAAGTGCTCGTGACTATTTTATTAAATTTGTCACTTTTGTGACTTTTGATAGTAGTGAAGTCGTAAGTAATAAAGGTCAGTATGGTGACTAAATATGACCATGACGAATCTTCATTGTTCATCGTCATGTCTTTGGCTGACTACTGATCCAACACAAACAATTAACATCAAAAGTTTGCCCCGCATCTTCAAATATTCCGCGATATAGGCCAACGCTTTTCCAATATTCAGGAAATGTTGGGCCCAACATTTGTCACCAACTGAACACGCTGAAGTTACCAAGTTTGGAAGCTGTGATGAAGTTGTTACCGAAATGCGTTCTGAAGCCAAAGAAGATATTAGTAAAGTGGTTTATTACACATATAAGTTAGAGTTCTATCGCAGGCTTTTAAAGTTTAGTAGGAAGGGATATAAGCCATCTTTAATAGAACGTTAGGTAATGATTCCCCTATCGCATCTATACCTATACATAACCTCACGCCTTCTTCGCTATTGCATTTGTTTTATTTAATTAGCCTCTATACAAGCAAGTCGATTTTGTTCTAGGTTCTACTCATTTGGTTTTTTCTCATCAGTGATAATTTCCACTAGCGTTTACTATGACCATTATCTACCTTTGAATAAAACATAGACATAGAATATGGTGTGATAAGTAAATTACATAACTAACCTAATTCTTGACTGTTTTTGCTGGTCGTGTATTTTAATAATGGTTCTCTATGTCATCTTTAACGTCACACCGTCACTCACACGGAAGAGAAGGACTGACTTACCTACAGGTTGCCACAATCATTTAGATTTTGTATTGAAACGTAAATATTCCCAAAAAAAAAGAAGAATGTATGCGTTCACTTACCAAAATCTCAATTCCAGACAGAATAAATAAACAAAATCTCAAAAAAAAACTTTTCTTTCTTTTTTCCTTCTATTTCTTCCAAGATTCATTCTCGCAAGGCCATGCACCTTTCCACATCTTCTCTCCAAACAAGAAATAAATTATTATTACAGTCGAATTGTTAAGAAAATTCGTAATTAATCAATCTGCATAGCCTTTTTACAACTATGCTGGGGTCGGCTTCCAGTCTAACGGGATGCAGCTGAGTACCAGTATTTTATATGGAGCGACTGCCTACCTGACCTCCATAAACCAGTTACTGGGTAATATGATACCCCTTGGAAAGACTGGTTGTCAGATTTTTGGGCTTCTGTCTATTCGAAGAAGACTAAGAAAATTCGTAATAGAGATAATAATATATATACGATGCTATTCACCCTTTTAAACGGAAAAGCGAAGGATACTATCGTATATCGTTTGCCAATGTCGGTATAAGGACCCGATGTGATCCAGCCCGGGCTATCGGTATTTATCCGGAGCAATTTCAATCCCGGTCTAAAAATTTCATAAAAGAAAATCCACTTTATCCGTCTGAAGCAGTCTGAGAGTGCTGCTTTATGAATATTTTGTCGATTAGATAATATCTTACATAATTATGGATAATGTTACAGATGTTTTTAGGAATTTTCATCATTGTTTTTGACATATGGTTGTGATAATAATTGAAACTTGGGCTTTTTAATAGACATTTTTGAAGAATTTTATATTAAATTTTCATGCTGTCACCAAAAAGCCACACATATAGGTACTCATTTAATATTATCTTTTCATCCTGGATATTTGTATTAAAAATTATGAAATACAAAATACAAGTAGAAGACGTCGCGGGCAATAGCTAGTTATTTTATTATACATATATTACTTTACCCACAATAAATTTAAATTTGTTTGTCGGTAACCACACGACGAGAACCATTGTTATAGAATGATGTAAATAGAAGTTGGATATACGTGTCAAAAAGTTTGTTCACCACAATACATATGTGTCCCAGTAGACAGAGGGCTCGTTCCATTGTAGTCCAATATAGACCGTTGGTTTCTGTGTTTTACGGGAATTTTAATCCCAAATAATATGTACTTGAAACATTTGTATTTTAGTATTACTGGCATGTTCGAAAACCAAATATATTCCTAAAATCTTGCCAATATTATTTTTATTAGTTCTTTGAGATACATAAATCAAACTCATAGCATTTATTTCAAATAAACCAATTACAGGCACTTTTGAATTGTCAGAATCGGTCAGAGTGGCCCATTCCGAAGCATAGATCTCGGTGGAGAATAACGGGCAAGAAACTCCACGGACACTATTTTTAATCAAAATATTGTAACAAAATATTGGTTACATCATTTATGTTGAAATTAAGTAGTTATGTGAGAACAGAACAATGTAGAAAGACGTGCACGTTAAAAGCGTCCGTAACAAAAAGATAAAAACCAAAAACGATTCAAAAATTAAAATAAGCCGTGGCAGCTAAGAGATGACCAGTCCCTACTGACGGCGCCCGTTCACGAACATGACGCATGGATCAGCACCATTCAGCTCAACCATTTTGAAGGGAACTTAATGATCCAACACACACGACACCACCAGCGAGACATTTGAGTGAGCATGACATACTCTCAGTCGCCAGGGCAAATTCAAGTCAATGAAAGACGTACCCAGTTAATGGTAGCTTTATAGTAGATAGGTACATAGTGCTCACACATGAGCTATGCAATTATACAATAGTAAGAGATTGAAACTATATAATGCAAAGATTCACAATCTTCAGCAGCGTCAGAACACTTTATCACCGATTTGCCGAACTTAACCACACACAGGGCACCCTTGTTCTCAAGTTCGATTAAGGGGTAAGCGCTAAGGTAGCCCGCGAAATTAAAATTTTCTTACGATTTTTGCAATTTGCAGCTCAATGTCAGGGTGTATGTTGAATATGATTTGCGACCGTAACAAATATGTATTAATATAATTATAATCATTAGAACCAGTAATACAACTCCTTGAGTTAGTATAATCCTCAATGTCCAGATTTCATGAAACAGTCATTCAATAGGATTACTTGGTCTTAGAGAGTTGTACTGATGACTTTAATGATTATATTTCTGTAAATATACCTGCAAATTATACCTGCAAATAACCTGCAAATTGCAAAAAACGTAAGAAAATTTGAATTTCGCGGGCTACCCTGGCGCTTTTGCCTTAATACCTTCTGAAATCTACCTATTCATAAGTTCAGGTTACACAACGACACAAATTGAAACAGAAACCTAACACTTATTTCAGTTTACACAGGCTGCTAGGAAATCTAGAGTGATATTCGCCACTACGGACACTAGAGTACCCACACAAACACTTGACGTTAACAACAGCACACACACTACGGTGCTATAAGTGGCTTGGCAAGCCCGGCTTTCAGGCTTTTGATTTTCCCCCCTTTTCCTATTACATACTGGATTGGAGTGCAGGAAATTAGATACTCATTCCTTCAACGATGTGTACATCGATAAAGGAATGAGAATTAGTATCTAATTTGAAGTATGAAGGATGGAAAAATGGTTCTATTAATTAGATATTTATACTCTATGCGAAGATTTTTTTAAATAACGAAAATAAGTGTAAAATCTACTTTCTGATTCTTGAAGGTTTTCTTTACTTAAATATCACTTTTGATTGTAGTAGAATGAACAACGTTTTACTGGAGGTAGTTACCAGAAAATTCCAAATTCGACAGCTGAACACTTCGTCATGAAAAAATGAAAACGAAAAGAAGAAGCCTTTGCTTTGGCGTTCTTTTCCGTTTTAACCACTCGGGGAATGCGCTGAATTCAGAATACTTCAGTTCGACTGAGAGTTAAACCATTGTAGTTAACTGCAGAATCTGTTAAAAACTATTTGTTTGAAAGACTCATGTGTATATCCTAGAGCCAAAACAAACTTGAGAAGGTTTGAGCTGAGTGAGTTAATTTTTCAGGCACTTCGAATATCACATTTTCAACTGCAAGCTGTTAAGTGAGCTGAATTGTTCATATACTTGTTATTATGACCGCCTAAGTACAAGAAATCTCATCAATATATTTTGACTTCCAAGATTTTGGCCACATTCTTTTACGGAAAATCTTCATCAAAGTCTTCATCGTAGTGCTTACCAATAGACCATAGATCAAACTAAGTCAGTTACCCAGGACGTACAAAACTACTCGTATGTTCCCATACAAGAAAATCAGCTAGCAAAAGCTAGCACAACGTTACACAAATCTCCTGTCATACCTACAGACAAGCCTTATAAAATTTTTGCTCCAACTTCACATACACTAGCTGTTACGTTTGGGCCTCTGAACTCCGACGTACGTATATATTATTCAGGGTATGTTCTGGCCTTTTAAAGTGAAGATTTGCCTATTTCCGTGAGAATAACAAGATTATAGTCTTATTGAGGGACTATTGTGCTTGTAGCTTCACTATTTGGAAGTTTTTGGAAATAGTTTTGGCAATCAGTCATCCCACGCCACATTTTGGCGATTTGCTGTCACCACTCAAGGTCTTTTCTACCATCGGTCCTGTATCTGCAAATTATGTCGGGGGACTCCGGTTCTTTTCCAGGTATCTATTTATTATTTATTTTTTACGGGATGAGTCTGCTCTTGACCTTGATCTTGCCAGGTTGAAAGCGATGAATGAGGTCTACGATGCAATGAACATGCCCAGAAGATTCATACTCATTCTTGTTTTGTTGTTTTCCCTCGCAGAAAATAAAGTTCCTTCTTAGATGAGCAGCAGCATCTCCTTCACTACTTATAATTCAATCCGTCCGAGCAATTATTTGCTGTAGAAGATTTTCGCTAAAATGATACAGTGGATACGATAAAGACAGACGTTCCATAACCTCGATTTTTGTTATTGAACATTAAACGTCACTTAATTTTATGTCGTGAGAGTCATAAGAACTTGCCATCAATTTACTTCGAGTTTACTAGTAGAAATGAAGACGTTTCAGTCTAATAATAAAGTTGAAAAATCTAATTGGTCATCAAGATTTTTCTCAAAACGGTGTCTGAGAAAAAAAATTCTTTGTATCTCTATTAATAATATTGTGAAAGTAAGTCCTTCTATTTGTCAAATAGGTGTGTTTTCATGACAGACTGTCATTTCGATGCAATTCAGATAGTAAGTTATCATGCTATCGCGAAAACTGACACTCATCCTCGAAAATATTATACGCGGGCAAAGACCCGGGCATTACTTATTTATGTAGTTAGTACACATAACTCAATCAATGACCAGACATCATGTCATAGGTCAACGACAGCAATAAATTATATTCTTTTACTCGTCTCGAGTCAAAGATGAATAGCTCTTGGAGTTACAGTTTCTTTTCTGTGTGAATATTTAGATTACAGAAGCTTAATTAGTTGTTTAAATAGTATATTCTGCCAAGCGTTTTTTTTTTTTGGATGGGAAATCATCAAATGACTTCTCCCGCTCTGGGCGGAGCGGGAGGGCGTGTCAGACTTTTACTGGCTAAAACCCACCCGTGTTCCTTCTGCTGCCTGTGCCAGGGCCACGGTAACTCTTTCGAACATCCCGCAACCCTGGCTGAAGTGTTAGGGATCTGTATAATTATTTATGTTATTTAAGTTATTTATGTTAAGTTAATTATTTATGTGGTAAATAGTATATTCTGCCAAGCGTGGTGTTAAGATAATAGAGTATTGACAATGTATCTCATGTCAATTTCCTTTTTGATTGTTGATTGTAGCTGGTCAAGCAAGCGCGGCAGTTGAACGTCTATAATCCTCAGATCAGGCAAAGTTTAGGGTAAAAAGTTATTTTCATTAGAAAATTCCCAGTAGAAGCTCGACTTCAGGATTTTTTCTCGGTTGGGTGCAATATCGACCCATCCTTGTGAAATAGAAACTTATAACTGACGCAATCTAGCAATCTTAGCTTAGCTTAGCATACATACGTTGCAGTACAAAACTGATTTACATCCGTCACCTCACACTTCAGGTCTTTGCTGAACTGGGCCTTTTTGGCGCAGCCGCACTTTACACTTCGGGTCGATTGATCAGGTTAAGCTACGCTTGCCAAGGTTGGTCCGTGGATGGGTGGCCATCTTTACACACCGAGATCCCTCCATGAAAGCACGTTAAGCCGTTGGTCCCGGCTGTCATTCGTGGATTTTTGACAGTCGTTACGGGTCGTTAGAAGCCCGAAAATCTGACAACTAGTCTTACCAAAAGGTATCGTATTACCCAGTAACTGGATTGTGGAGGTCAGATAGGCAGTCTCTCCATGTAAAATACTGGTATTCAGCTGCTTTCGGTTAGACTGGAAGCCGACCCCAACCTCGTTGGGAAAAGGCTATAGGTAGATGATGATTTTTTATCTGCTGTATACATACTATATTGTGTGCTAAATAAATATACTTTCTTTCTTTCAATCAAACCCTTCGGGGAATACATGCGTGATTTTTATTAAAGTACTTTTACTTGAAGATGTTTCCTCGTTATTGTCAAGTAGGTATTAGAAAGACAATATAATTTAATTACTGCTGCGACTCGGTGCCAAACGATCAGGGTGGCCATTAAGCAAGTTATAATTTCTATAGGAAAATATCCACTGTAATTAGATATGGAGTCTTGTTATTTTACACGATTATATTAATAGCATATAATTTTGTTTTTCTTAAAGTACTTTATTATCTTAAGAATAATTTTAATAATTGAATGTTTATTTTAATAATAAAATAAACATTCAATTATTTTTGCGGGAGTAAAATTAATTTCTTGATATCTTCATTTAAGTACATACCATGCTCCGTGGTACATACCTCCTTAAGTAAATGAAACCAAAAGAGGTAAACGCCTACGAAATCGTAATAGCAACTGGACATGAGCGCGACATTGCTCAGCGCTTTCCTAGAAACAGATGTCGACAATACGGTCGTCAGTTGAACTCAAACATGAGTTTTCGCCTCAAACCTAAAATAGTATGTTATGTACTCAGTAGATCCCTTCAAATTATGAACGAAACCGTTCGCTAAAAAGTACATGTGTTATGTTACCCTAAATTGATGCGAAAACTCCCAGAGAGGATGGTTTTTAGGGATCCTCACGCCCCTAAACCCGCTATTACTTACCGGATACCGCAATATGTATAAAAACTGAAATATGGAACATTTGGATCGTATAGATACCATTTCGTTGTTTTTGTACGTGTTAACTTTTGGTATTCGTAGTGGAGCTTCGGGAAGTAGGTACAGTAATCTAAAAGCAAGCATGATTTAGTAGCCCTTACTATCGTAAAAAACACTACAAGAAACTACTTACCTCTATTATTTACAAACATGGTATAACACGAAACATTGATTTCAATACTGAATGCATGATTTGTATATCTTACTGTAAACAATTTCAATAATATCCATAAACTATTGAAAACTTCCATAATATTTATGTATGTAACGTTACTTTACTAACTAAATAGTAATGATGTTTAACATTCAAATGCTTACATTGAAAATCGCAAACATTTTCAGAATCCAGAACCACTATGAATACATTGCCAATACGTCAGATCGTTAATAATTTATCGGTATTCTGGATGTTAGCAATTCAAGCATTCAGTAACATAAATGACTATACTTCGTTATATTCGGTATAATATATCTTGTAGAATGTACAATAATGGCAGCAGTGTCATCCAGACAGCTAATATTAACAAACTGCAATTAATGTTGATGGCTTCCCTTGGGTGCTCATGAAATTAAATTAAATGATCTTTAAAGACACTTTTACTGCTCAATTGTTCATGAACAGACTGTGGCTTGTGGAGGTCAGATAGGCAGACGTTCCATGTAAAATACTGGTATTCTGCTGCATCCGGTTACACTGGAAGCCAATCCCAACATAGGAAGAAGCTAGGCAGATGATAACACTTGTCTTATTGGGACAAGTTACGGAATAAAAAACTGGTTCAGCTGTAGACGACGCAATACATACCAAGTCTCGAAGTCATGTCTTCTCTTCCGGGTAAGGCAGGCAAGAAAAATCAAGCAACAGGCACATCAAGTCTTCTCTCACTGAAACTTTTAAAGTAGCTAAGTACTTCCCTGTAAGCTCGAGATCACACAAAACGCCACTCAAGATGAAGCTATCTGAAACAATAACAAAGTTTGATTGATGACTAGACAAGTCTTTAATAAAGTGGATCTTTTGTAACACAGTTATCATCGTTCTTGCGAACAACAGCGTCTACAAATTATGGACGTTCATCTTAAGATACGGCGGCCATTTAACTTGGCTCTTTAGGAGATGGATAGCGATCTGTTTGTTTCGTTTTAGATGGTTTTAATGGAATTGGGTTTTATTTGGGGACGTTTATGATTGTCTGGAATTGTTTTTCCTTTTCGCTCGACGAAGTATTTTTTGTAGGTATCCATAATTAGTTCTGCTCTCTGTGAAAGAGGTCTTCAGCTGAAGTCCTACCTATTTCTGTCGACAACCAGATGATGTTCACGTGCCGTTGGCAGGGTCACACGATTAACCTTTGTCACTGGTGACGACCGATGAGCGCTTGCACTGCAATGAAACGTATGACACATCTTCGAGATTTTGAGGGACAAAACTATATGTCAAGAGATTTCAGTCTCTAGCGACTACTGGCACCATTATTTACTTCCAGAATAGCTACATATGCGAAAAACGACTATCAGAAACATACAATCTAAATGAAATGCAACATTATTCAAGCATTATCGCCACAATGAAGGAACGACGACGCTATTTTTAAGCAATAAACGTTACTGTACGTATATTTTCAAAATATGAGAGAGCCTGTCTCATATAAATGCAGCAAAATTGTGTCTATAAATATCTACGTGGTTCTGATCTTAGCACCAAAATAAAATAAAAAGGATCCCATCTTGGAAAGACAAAGTCGAGTTATGGTGAATCCCACAGATTAAAACCACTCAATTTATTTCCTTCAGCAAGCGCGAGTATCTCGCTTGTCCCTCATCTTCACTTGCCACACCAAGTGGAATTCATCAGCCACATCTGTCAGTGGAATTTATCAGCTCAAATTCTTTTCTTCCAGCTCCACGTAGACCAAGGCCATCCACCATGCCTGTTCCAAGCATTATGCTCCTGTTCGAAGCCAGCTGGAGACCTGGGCATCGTCACCTGCAACCACGTGCCGATCCTGAGGGTACCTGGCACCATCAACAATTCCAAAGTCTTCATGCTGCAGCTGACTGGAAACCAGATCAGGGATCTGGAGCCACAGTTCTTTCAAGCTACAGGTCAGTAGAAAAAAAGCATGTTTTCGGGAGAATGGATTGTCAGGCTTTCATAAAAGAGACACATTAATTCTACAAGAACATCTAGGAATAAATAAAAATACTTGAATAACTAATATCAATAAAAATCACGTGACATATATGTAGTTACATACATTCAAATATTTCCCAAGACGACGTTTGAAACATTCTGTGCGAATGGACGCGAGACCGCGAGCGGAATGTAAAAATATATTATTATATTCAGTAGAATATATTGCATTGCAATAGATATGATGCGATTGGGCTAATATCATAAAAGGATGACATTTTAGGAGGACATAGAAACTTATTTTATTGTCGTTTGTTGGAAAATATTTTTATTGATATTAGGTAATCAAATGCCGAAGCAGGTCTTTTGTGCTTTACACGATATTCAACTCCCAGTATGGCTAGTTTATTGGCTCTCAAGCCAAGTAGCTACTAGACAGTGAAGGGCAATTTGTAGCTCAGTGTTACGACTCTGCTGTCCATGCGAATTTCACAGATTCATAGATTTCAGTACCACGAGTTTAAAGAGTACCATAATAGATATTATATTAGTAGCGTCAAAATATAAGAATATAACTGAAACATAAGCCCGTCAGTTTTCAGGCTTGAGAAAGCTGTTGGATGTATGTGAGAGGTATGTTGGTGAGCACGGTTTAAGATACAATGCCAAAAAGAGTGAGGTTCTGTTTTTTGAGCAAAGTCCTCAGAAAGTTTTCCTCCCATTAAACTAGCAGGTAATATCTTGAGTCGTGTTCAACAATTTAAATATCTCGGCCATATTGTAACAGCGGGCATCAAAGATGATCTGGACATAGAAAAGGAGCGAAGAGCATTGGCGGTTCGATGCAACATGCTTGCTTGCTCGTTCCACGTGTGAAGTGAAAGTGCCGCTTTTTGAAGCATATTATCAGATATTTTACACGTGCAGCCTCTGGACAAGTTGTTCGCAGAAAGCCATTAATGTTCCTAGCTCAATACAACAATGCGTTCAGGATGCTGCTGGGGCTGCCACGCTTCTGCAGTGCGTCGGGAATGTTTGCTGATGCGCACACTGATGGCTTCGCAGCAATCAGACGTAAGCGTGCCGCGTCGCTGCTGCAGAGGGTCCAGGGCAGCTCGAACTGTCTCCTGAATGTCACTGCATGGAAATTAGATTGCCCGCTCGTACATTCTTTGTCCAACCTGCATGTTTACTAACATAGTTATTAAGGTCAATATTTACTAACAACTTATGGATGTTTTATTCTCCGAAATAAAATGATAGTAATTATTATTTTTTGTTACGTCTTTGACATTTCTTCGGACCCTGGGGTCCTGGACCTTTGAAAGGCGTACGAGGGGCCGAAGCCAGCTCGCAGAGGCCCGTTAGACGCTTTCAATGAAAATGAGGCACCAACCGACGATTATCCCTGTACGCACTATGCAAGTGCACCCAAGAATAACTCCCGGCTGGTGTAGGACTATTGCAGTTTATGGAAACAAAAATAATTATTGGGCTATGGGTTTGGCTGGCTGCTAAAGTGGACTGGTTATCTAAAACTATGGAAGGACTATGGCCCCTGCCTGACCAATGTTTTATAAATACAATACACGGATAAAATGGCAGGGGGTGACTTGCACACTCAATAATGGGCCCCTGGAAACGGTCGCTAGTACATAGTGCCGTAGCGACAAGGGGCAACATGACCTGAGGTGCTTAAGAGGAGAGGAGAGGTATTCCACGGCTATCAGGACAATCCCGGAAGTACGGTCAAGACCCGTACCAGCATCTTACTGGAATACTTCCTTCCTCCGAGCACGTACTCTTGCGAATCTCTACTCAAGCTGGCCCATAAAGGCAAGAATGAGGTGGAAGGTCAGTTCCTCGTCAGTGTTCACTCCAGCCGGCTAATAAAGGCAAGCCAGAGATGAGGAACATGACTTCTCCCGAGAGATAGGGTACGTGGGGTCGCTACTGCCCAACAGCTCGCCACATGCTGCCCTGCGAGTTTATGTATCTCTCTTGGTCTGGCTCCTCACCCTAGACCTGCCGGCAAAGTAAACTCTACCGGCACATACCTAGAGTTCGGAGCGCGCAAGGCCCACCACGACGTCAATGTAGAGATACGGTTATTATGAGAGTAAATTATAGAGCTCGCATTACTGCCACATCTTGAGAGAGCAGACTATAACTTTGCTTGAAGAGATAATAGACAACCTGCATTATTAAAGGCTAACTTTAATACACAACCTTCACGAAGAACAGCTTCACATAATAGATATTATGCAGTAAAACTTTCCTTAAAAGTTAAACATCGGAATAAATAGTTGCACTAGCTGAACCTCTGCACTTTGTTAGAATTTCCCACGTGTAATGTGTGCTTTTTCATTGTTGTATGCCACATCGAAAAACGGACTTATCACGATTCATTAGTTGGAAAAATCAATGCAGAAATGATCAAGTCTATACAGTTTAAAAAAAAAAGCGTCAATTCGAAGCTATCTTCAAACTAAAACTGAAGTATTAACTTGTTTGAACCCCAAAAAGCCTATTTTTCTATATTCCACATGATTCATTGTCCTGCCCCAGAAATGCCTAGAAATAAGGAAAAATACGAAAATAAGTACAAAGGCCAACTAGATTACGCCGAAAACATGTATATTTGATTTCACCAACATAAATTCTCGTGTCGCGCTGACTGAGCGCCGCTTGCGACTGACACGGTAAATATAATAAGGGAAGGTTTGTCTTAATCCTCCACTCAGCGTTTCATACTGGTAAATAAGTAAACCGTTTGAATATGTCACGCTCAGCCTGATATGCTTATATCTGCCTTTTGTGATGAGCGGAGAGTTAGCAGATTTTGAATAAATTAATACTTGAGTTGAAAGTATTTATTTTG
The DNA here is from genome assembly GCA_947568875.1 of Fissipunctia ypsillon. Lineage (NCBI taxonomy): Eukaryota > Metazoa > Arthropoda > Insecta > Lepidoptera > Noctuidae > Fissipunctia > Fissipunctia ypsillon. The sequence continues at coordinate 5,208,326 of OX387656.1, read as the reverse complement.
TTATGTACTCAGTTGGGTTTAGTCATGAAAATGCGTTGAAATATGATATTAAGCGACAGTACTTTGTTCAATCCAACAATGATGATGATAACATCATCAGTTCAGCTAAGAATGGATTGAAGCTGTAATGTTTTTTTTTATGTAAAGAATTATGTTAATTAGGCTACACAGCCGGAGGCGTTTTAATAAGATCTCAGTTTTCTGTAACTTTTATTTTTTTACGCATCTCATTATCTACGCCCTCGAGCATAACAGTAACTGAAAGATCTTTTTATCCCTTAACGATAATGTTAATGGTGTGCTTAACATTAATGTAGGAGCTCCATCTTAAGGAAAGACACTTCAAAGGATTCATGTCGATATACAAAATATCCTTTAAGACAAGATTAGCAACTTAATTAGCAGTTAATACCTTTTTTTTTTTTTTTTGTGGATGGGAAATCATCAGATGACTTCTCCCGCTCTGGGCGGAGCGGGAGGGCGTGTCAGACTTTTACTGACTAAAACCCACCCGTGTTCCTTCTGTTGCCTGTGCCGGGGCCACGGTAACTCTTTCGAACATCCCGCAACCCTAGCTGGCATCGGCCCTAGCGGACCCCGTCAATAGTGCTGACATCTCTTTGAGGCGCGCGTGGAACACGACGCGCCGTCGACTCGGGCTTGGTCCTTACCGGACGGCGAGCTACCCATTGCTCGCCGTCCGCAAGCCCGCGCCTACGGTGGCCGGGAATCGGCTGCCAATTCCCGACGCCCAGGGCGTCTCCTGCGGCGACTAGGGGCGTGAGGGCGCAAAGCTTGCCTCTCCCTCACGCGTCCCGCCTCCTCCTTCACGAGCATTACTGCTTCGCAGAAGGAGGTAATGGCTTCCCATGCACTCTCGCTCCGTACCATGGCCTGGACCAGGGCCGGACGCGAGAGATCGCCGCCGCCGATCGCTTCCGCGAGGACACGGCGGTGCTCCGCCCAAGCCGGGCAGACCTCCACCGTATGCTCCACCGTGTCCTCCGGGCGATCCACACAGTGGTGACACCCGGGCGTTTCCTCCCGCCTTATCCGGAACAGGTACCTCCCGAAGCACCCGTGTCCGGTGAGGACCTGTGTCAGGCGGAAGGTGAGGACGCCGTGGCGCCTCTCCAGCCACTCCTCAAAGAGGGGACTTATCGCCACAATTGTGGCGTGTCCAGCGCTGGGTTGCGACAATCGCACTCTCCATGCCGCAACAGTTAATACCTTAAGTTTCAATCGAAACGTTCTTTATTTTAATACTAACTGCGCCGTAGTTTCACCCGCATGGAGACTGCATTTCTGGATATCCTATGTCACTCGGCAATAGTGTAGCTTTCTCTCCATAAAAGTTTTTTTTCTTATCGGATCAGTTATTCCAGAGATTACCTTGTACAAACATACAAAAAACTTTACTTTTTTATAATATTACTGAAGTTACCCTACTAATCGTACTGTCCTTCGAATCCTGTCCTACTATTATATCCTACTAATATTATAAACGCGAAAGTTTGAGAGGATGGATGTTTGTTACTCTTTCACGCAAAAACTACTGAACGGATTTGGATAAAATTTGGCACACAGTTTATAATCTGGATTAACATATAGGACACTGTTTATCCCGATATTCTTACAGGTTCGAGACTTGTGCGGGTGAAACCGCGGGGCGCTGCTAGTAGAATAGAATATAAGATATAGATAGAATAGATCAGTAATTTAGATAATCTAACAAAGACGATTAATTTCAGGCTTGTACCGTCTTGCAATTAACGAGAACCCGCTAGAGAATATCCATGAAGAGGCGTTCTATGGGCTCGACAATACTCTCTGGGAATTGGAGCTACGACAGGACAAATTGACGGCTGTGCCCAGCAGGTCGCTAAGATACTTGCAGAAACTGAGGCTTCTGGATCTGACAGGTGATTTATACTTAGAATTTCTAGTTCAATTTAAGTTGTTGGTGCAAATTTTGGACCAGCATTGGTGCTATAATTTGTACGGTCAAATTCTTGTTAGAGTGGAGTGAGATTTTACAAGTTTTGATCCAATATTGGATGGAGGTCTTGAAAGAAAAATTGGTGTATCGTATTTTGTAAATGTATTTGAGATTTTTGGTGACGTTGGAGTGAAATAAATTAACGAACCTTGATACACACATGTAAAGATTTATTCGATGTGAACTGAGACGAATTGAGTTACTTACAAAAAGGCTTTCTCGAATCTCTTAAGGATTAGAGCCTTGTGAAGTAGACAGGTAATTTATTACTAGTTATTTAACCTTCTTTAGAGTCGTTGCACTACGTACCTATAGTTAGATTATAGAGAGATGAAACAATTTAATTTCAAGACTTACCGAAACGTAAAATTAAATGTTGGTATTACCATTACAATGAGACATCGATGATAAAGAAGAAGAAAGAAAGAAAAAAAGAAGGAAAAGGTATTTACTGACTTGTTTCTTGTGTTTCAACTCCATCAAATATTCCATCAGGTGATATGATTAAAATCGGTAAGCAACGCGAGATAAACGCACCTTACTAGAAACACCTCTTTAGTTCGTGTTAACAAGACAATGTTTCTAATGAAATCTCTTCCAACAATTCCAGGGAACGAAATAACAGACATATCGGGTGACAATTGGCGAGGATTAGAACATACGTTAACGACGTTGATTCTCGCAGACAATTCGATAGCGAACTTGCCTCTAGATGCCTTCTCCAGCTTGCCTATGTTGGAGACCCTGGACCTTCACGGAAACCATCTGTCTGTGATCGATAGCGGTGTGTTCCGGGATGGGATGAGCAGACTGAATAGGGTAAGTTGGGACTTATGATGAAACTACAATGGCTGTTTATTGCTTGTGTCATTTCGGAGGCCTATGTCTAGCACAAAACGGTGTTGGACTAATTAGATTGTAAGGCCTCTGCCTCGAATTTTGCGGGCAGCGGGGCGGCAGCGGCGGCGGCGTGGGAGCGGCAGGATTTTATGCGTAAAATTAAATGGACCGGACCTCGAAAACAGCCGCGCGTCTGCATTGATAGTGCTGCGCAATTTATTTTTGTGACGTATTGAAATTTCCTCGGACGTGCAGGAACAAATTATTTCAGCTATTTTTGATAGGACACCGATATGGAACAGCAAAGATGTGAACCACAAAAATAGGAGGCTAATTAATCAGTAATGGGAAGAAATTAAAAACGAACTAAATATTAAGGCAAATATAAAAATGTTTTATTATGTTAATAAAATAACTAGTAATTAATGGGATTATCTACAAAATATTCTTGTAGTTCAGACATTTCGTTCGTGAACAAAAACAAATATCTCGACGACACAACACTATGCCGCTATAGTGCCGCGCGATCTGCCCGCTGGTTTCGAGAACGGGTCTGCGTTGCCCGCGCCGCTCCCGCGCCGCCGCCGCTGCCGCCCCGCTGCCCGCAAAATTCGAGGCAGAGGCCTAAGATCTTGCTCTTGAGATAGGAAAGTTTTTTAAATGAAGGCAGATGTATAGCAATTACATCTGTCTGTGCTTAACTGCAAAGCTTGATATTTTTTATGTTTGTTCTTGAAACATATTTTCTCGAAGAATTTCCTCAGAAATAAAATAAAAAGATATTATTGCTGAACCCTAATCTGGATCGCAAGTGCCTGACCTGGGTTTAATTACAGGCTTAAAACGCTACTGACGCACCTTCTATCTTAAAACCTGATATAATTAAGTGTTATGATGTCGATCAAAGTTTTTTTTTGAACTTGAGTTAACAATATAAATCAAACTAATTACTAAAATACATTAGTTTTAACGGCTTATAAGCCGATTAAGTTGTAACTGTTAACACTAATGTTTTTCCAAGTCACGCAAGTTTCGAAAATAGGCACTACGTAGGTATTTATGTGGCCACCGCTTTTCTAGGAAACCGTAGCTTTAGGATATACTGACGCAAATTTGGGCGGGACGCACCGCATTGCAATAATCCTCATACATCACTTTCGTCCATTTTATATGAACTATCGCTCATCATAACAGGCGGCCCGCACTGCGCTTTTTTTATTAAAATGCGATGCGCTGCTGCCCGATGCGGATGTAATGTACGTTTAGCTTAACACTTTAATTGAAATGTTCGGTAAAAAAAATTCTACATCTTTTTTTTCGTCACTTTCAGCTCCTTCTCGGAGACAATCAACTGGCCTACATACCTTATGAAGAGTTGTCACCGTTGCGTCAGTTGAGGTTCTTGGATCTGTCCAATAACCTGATCAAACAAGTTCCACCGGCGCATGATCTGAATGGAATCAAACTGTCTTTGGACTCTTTGAAGTAAGTTATTGTTATTATATCCTGTTCAATTTCATCTGCATAGCCCGTCCCATAGTTTTAGCATAAAGGCTTTTAGATAACTCTCATTATGGTTGGTTCCATGCAAATGGACTAGATTTTCATTTTTGTATTTTTCGTAAATGACAGCCTTAACAATGTTTTTGAATATGATAAATTATAAAATGATATTCTCCTCAATATGTTCAGGTTAGACAACAACCTTATCAAGATCCTGTATCCTGGCTCCTTCAAGTACTTCAACATTTTGAATTCAACTTCTTTGGATGGGAATACTATTTATGCATTGAGAGTAAGTTATTTTTATTAATGTTTACGGCTTCATTCACGTTTACTTTTAGATCTACCTGTCTTTTTTCGAAATTTGAAGAACCACGTGTTAAACACTTGGCTAATAAATCCGTGTGAGTGTGAAGTTTACTTTTTAAGCCCGAAATAAGCATGTCAATGAACTATAATTTAAATGAATGTGTTCACAATATCTTACACTGTAAAAATAAAACTTTTACATAAATCCTTTCAAAATGTAAATTATTGAGTAGAACATACATACGTAACTTACATACTCATCAAGTTGGCGTTTTTTTAATCACACACTTCATTCATTTGGCCAAAAAAAAAAACCTTTTGCCACTGAGAATGATATCGGGGCACACGACTCAATAAAAGCCAGAACATTAACAGGAAGCGCGTATATTTTCACATAAAAAAGTACAGTATTACGCTTTATAAAGTAAAGAGGTTCGAGCTCGTAAAAAAATTCACTCCCATGTTTTACTGTATCATTGATCTTAGGGATAACTTAAAAGCGCAGCTGGTGCTCATAAAATCTTGGGTTTTCGACTAAACAAGTGAGAATCCGGAGTTTGAAGAAGAAAGTGTAAGGTCCGGACTCCACCGAAGCGGAGACGAGACGAGAGGAGAGATGTGTTGGAAACAACCAATAGGATTTCGTTATTTACATATCTCGTTTCCGCTAAGCTTCAGTGGATACGGTTGAGCAGAGAGGAGAGGACATGTCTCATATTTGCTTAGCGCGAACAAAACAGAGATGTGAGCTGTGCCCCGCAAGCTGTGGACGGCGCGCAGCGGAGGGGAGAGGAGATGTGAGCGGCGTGCGGCGAGTGGCATCGCTAGTTCCCCCGCGTCGCACAACCCACACGCCCGCACTAGCCAGTACACATCTCTGCTCCGGTCTAGCCAGTACGCATCTCCGCACAACTTCGGTGGAAACACCCTAGCTGTTAAGCATCTTCTCTCCTCTCCGCTTCGCACATTTCTACACATCTCCGCTCTGGTGGAGTCCGGGCCTTATAGGGTTCTTGGATAAACAAAATTCTATACCTATGAATACTAATAAGCTTGTTCTATATTATATTACAACAACAATGTTTATTGGCAAATTGTGAACTATATACTACACGCTAGAGTTCGTAGTATTTCGTCTAAACATGTACACGGTAACGATTACGGTCAGCACACATTGAACAGCAAAATGCCGAAGCAGTTTTCATTCATAAATATTGAATATGCTGCAAAACTGCCCGAGCATTTTGCTGTCTGTATGCGTTAACCGAATCAGTCATTCTTTAGAATTGGTCGACATGACTTAGTATGGTTTTTCTATCACTGAAAACCTTGAAGTGACAGTTTTTCTGAAACTGTCACTTCAAGGTTTGATTCAGGAACCTAAAATTGAGCGTTTCATTTGCGAATTTAGTTATATGTGTTTTACTGTAAGCAGTCTTCGATAACAGCAAATAGTTACTTCTTATTCAATTATCTTATTCTATTACTCATATTCAATTTATCAATCTTTCAACTTCACCTTTTCCAGGAAGATGCCTTCAGGAACGCCAAGATCAAAACTCTCTCGCTCCGTGACTGTAGTATATCGGAACTGTCACCAGCTTCCTTCGCTGGTCTGGAGAATAGCCTACAGACCCTGGATTTGTCTGAGAATAACCTCACCATGATATCCAAGTTCATGCTAAACAAGCTGGATTCCTTGAGGTTTTTGAACCTTAGAGAGAATAAGGTAAGTTTTAATGTTATTGGAAACATTATTAGGATCCGCCGAGTCTATTCTGTAAAAATTTTGCCGTGAAAACATAGGTGAAGTGAGCTTGAAGCTTTCACATAATACTGTGCTTCGGCGAGTGTGCGCAGGAGCTCCACGACCTGATCCCACCATCTCCCATTTACTACCAGACTACTAGACGTACTGCAGGGTACCATTCGCACTTGGTTGATATCCCGACCAGTCGTACTAAGCTTTACATTTATTATGCGCACAGCCAAAGTGTGGAACTCTCTGCTAGCGTCTGTTCCCTTCCACATTATAACCCCTCTGCCTTCAAAGCAAGAGTGAACAGGCATCTTCTGGACACGCTCGTACCATTATAGACCTCATCCATCGCTTTCCATCAGGCAAAATTGAGGTCAAGAGCAGGCCTATTTTGCAATAAAAAAAAACTTGAGATTGACACTATTGACAGCTCACTTCACCTAAATTTTAGCAGTGATATTTTTCTGAATAGACCGGCAGGTCTAGGCTTTATGACTTTACCACGTTGCATGTCTATAGTATCGGCAATTTTCCTGATAATAAATTAATGATTTTCCCATACATTATTTATGGAATTTACCTTCCTCGAGAATGCAACGTGTTACTACGACTGGACTTAAAAAAAGCTCCAAAAATAATAAAATCTACCTGCATTTTTCATATTTATAGGTAGACTTAATTAATTTTCTCGGCCAAGTCCCGTCGCAGTTTCTCACTCCTGTTTAATGGTCTTCTCAACTATTACAGTGATCAGATAAAAATCATTTTCCAACAAATACTAGGAATGCATTCGTTATTTTCCAGGTTGATGTAAACCTCCTGACTTCGACCACACCATCGGACTACGTTACGACGTCATTCAACAACTTCCAATATAAACTGTTTTACTTGGACATCAGCAGCGCCAGCTCTATTGAAATGAACTTGCAGGATTTTAGAAGGTTAGTTTACATACATTTACTTTTTGGAACGAAGTTCTTTAACGCGGCTAGCGGTAGGAGTAATTTGATACAAATCGTCACGTAATGAAAAAGCGTTATGCCCGAAAAAGTCTGTTTCAAGTGTCTAAAGTTTTTGTTTTTTCAAAATAAAGCTGCATTAAAAACAAAAACAATATACTTACAAGAAAAATGTGTTTTTAGGCGTTTTATAGTCTATGGTGGTACGGAACACTTCGTATGCGAGTCCGATTCGCATTTAGCCGCTTTTATAATTATTGTAGAGCGTTGTTTTGGTCACTCATACACGTTGTAGCGAAAAAAAAAATAAAAAGACAGAAGATTCACTTTTCTGCTACGACACGTTTAATTTTGTTTTTAAAATAAAAATAGAAAATAACATTAAAAGGTAGAAAAAATGAATATTATTGTAACAAAAAGTTGCAGGTTGACTTGTGTGAAGGAAATAAAATAGAGAACTATGGTCCGATAGGTACGCGAATAACGAACGAGAAAATAAACGTACTATCTAGTCGATTGCAATCACTAATTAGTAACGCTACCAAAACATATCGTTATAAAAAAATTGGAGAACCAAGGTACCTCGTATTTTTACAAATATGAAAATAAAATTAAATAGTTAATGAATTAAAAAAATCTGCAGTGGATTACTATCTACACTATTAAATTTGAACGTAAAATATCATAAAAAAAACCGTGGCATAAGTAATCGCGTCCGGCGAGGTCACGTAGACTGTAGGTTGTCGCAGGTTCAGGAACTGGCGTTGTTTGTGAAACCTTCAGCGGTCAAAATGCGACCCAACTCTCGACCTTGGCTAAGGACGTCCAGCGTAATTTTAGGCCAAAACCTGGAGGCCGAAAGGCGGCCTGTTCAAAGCTGTTCAATCCTAAGACAAAATGAATTAGGGTTAGACCAGCGTGATCAGACTGAACTTCCGATTGAGGAAAACTGTTAAAAGATACGTACCAGAAAAAATAAAGATGAATGCTTAGAATAATACTTAATATACCATTCTCAATATAGTTTTGCCATAAGGTATTAATAGGACGGCAGGAATAGTGGTTCACTTGAAAAAAACTCGTTAATTTTCCACAAACAGGGTCCGTATCAATTGATTCAACTTTTGCAACTAAGAAAAAAATGGGGACCCATCTGTCAGAAGAAAAATAATTCGAATCACGAAATAAAAAGATAAAAATCGACCAGGCTCAAATACAAACGAAAAAAGGTTGATTATAAAGAACCAAAAAGTTTTGACATGCAGAGTTATGCTGCAACGTGTGACAATCTGTCAAAATCTCCATGTGCCGTAACAACCGCGTACTGTACCTGCCCTTTTTGTGAGAGCCACCAAATACCTAATCATTCTTTTTACTTTCGCTTTCCAGAATGAGATCCCTCCGCTTCTTATCAGTGAGCAAACTCCTCCGTCAGAGTATAAGGACAGAAGACTTCCAAGAATTTGGTGTAGAACTCGAAGACCTGAAGATCTTTGGCAGCACAGTGACGAGGATAGAATCCAGTGCCTTTCAACATGTTAGAACGATCAAGACTCTTGACATGTCTGAGAATAACATCGAGTTTATTGATCCATTTGCTTTTGCTGAGGTTAGTAATTTATTAATATTTATTGAAGCTTAGTTTTATAATGGTCAACTAAGGTCAAATTACTGATTGGTTTGAATTTAGTATCATAGAATACAATAAAGGGGTTACATTAAAGGTATTGGTAGATTAGTACATTTACTAGCTAATCAACAAGCGACTAATAATATTAGTCACAACCCTGTATCTACAAAATAAGACAGCTATGGATCTTGATCACTGAAAAATAAAATTTAATATATAGCGATGTTTTTTAACTCGATGTTTCGTGTCTTTCCAGTTACACAGCCTAACCACACTGAAAATGGCAAATGGTCTAGCAGACAACGTGAAGATACTACCGTTTGAGCCGTTGAAGGCCCTCATTGAACTACAATACTTGGATCTTAGCAACAACAAGCTAAGGAATGTTCCCGATACATCCTTCCACTTCTTGTACAAGTTGAAGCGGTTGAATTTGCAAGATAACTATATTGATCATTTTTCTAAAGGGACGTTACAGGTAAGTTTAATTTGAACGTAAATAAATGGAGTCGACGTTAATTTATCGAGTTTGGCTCCTAATGTAGAGATGAGAAAAGAGAGTCAAATTATGCATAATTATATAACACTGCAAAGACAGTGGCGGTCGAACATAAGTTAAGAAACTTTCTAAGAGCTGCCATAATTTTCTTGCAGGGTGACATACACGGCCAGCTAGAAAGCATCTGCCTAAACCTGAATCAAATACGACAAATAGTTCAGCACGCGTTTGTGGGTCTGAAAGAACTACAAGAGGTTCTTATAGAAGACAACATGATTGAGCTCATTCAACGGAGGGCTTTCACTAGCCTTGATAATTTGAAGATTATTAATCTAAGAGGGAACAGGATCAACGAAATCAGTGAAGAGGCGTTCCAGAATATACCTGCTCTAACTGAGTAAGTATATACCGAAATTATTTGCGAAAATACTGTCAAGACTAGTTAAATGCTGAATTGATTGTTTTACGAAACCCATATTAGCTAATGAATTAAGATTAATTACCCTAAATCTATCGATCTACACAGTGAAAGGTGAAGTTTCAAGAAGTAGAAAGTTATAACAAATAGCGATATAGTTTTACAAAACATTTTATGCCTTTTTAAGTATTACCTACTACACATACATACATAAACTCACGCCTTCTTCCGATGAGGGTAAGCATTGATTGCTTGAAACTACAGAACGCCACCTGCTACGATTCTTACGTAATAGTCACTAAGTATTACCTACTAGTAACTATCCTCGTTTATTCCAGGTTGGACATATCATTCAACAACCTCGATACGTTTAAGTTTTCGATATTTGACCAAGTTGGATCGGCGACTGCTTTAAAAGTCAATGCGTCATACAACAGAATCATTACATTGACGGATTCCAACGCTCCGAGCTTCTTTACATCAAATTTCTACCCACCACCTAAAGCTCAAAGTAAGTTCCTATCATTCTTGTATTCTATTGGTGTTGTTGTTTGCATCTCTTTTACTCTTTCTATGTTTGATTTTTTCTTTCTTTATTTAATTACTAACTCTGTCATTAACCTCCTCTACTTACTTCCATCATATCATTTCGGATCTCAAGACTTTTCATCAAACATCAGTATGTATGAAAGTATGCTCTTTTCTTATTTTTCTACAGTAACTTATACTATTATTATTTATAGATATTTTTTTGTATTGTTTGATTATTTCTTGAGTATAATTTTATTTCTTTTCTTTATTTATGCTTCTGAAAATATTTTTTGCTTTCTACTCTTCGCTTTTTGCACAGGCTTCACTGATACTGAAGAAGATCTTGTATTAACTCAAGGTGAAACATCTATTAATATGCTTTTAATGAAATAATATTTTAAAACTATTTCATATTAAATGGCATCATTTTAAGAAAATAGATTTTAACTGAATTAATTTTTTCAGGTCTTGGAACAGTCTCGGTAAATATCAGAGTTTTGGATTTCTCGCATAATAATATTACGTACATCGCACCGTATTATTTCAGGTAGGTTAGAGTCATACCAAAATAAAGAAATAGTGTTTTTCTATTTTCGAAGTAATCAAACTAAAACATTTTATACATATTGCAGACATGCAGACTTAACTTTAACAGAACTTCATCTGTCACACAACTTGATAAGAAACATAACCCGTGAAGTATTTGGTTCTATGCACATGCTCCAATACCTGGACCTATCATATAACTTTATTTTCCATATGGAATACGATTGCTTCAAGAGAGTAAAGAATTTGCAGGTAAGTTTACTCGTAGATTTGTCTTAGATATTCCTAAGGCTTACAGCCAAATGTAAGTATTTTAGGAAAACAAAATAACAACGCAGAAAATATGTTAAAAGGCATCATTAAGAAATTGATTAAGTTGAAAATATTGTATCACTACAGTGATAAAAAAAATAGTGTTTCACAATAAAATGAAAATAACTCGTGATTTATCTGGATGATTTAATCGTTTTTAAAACTCCTCAGAATATGTCTGATATCTTGTTTATCCTTATGAAGTAGATACGATACAACTAAATAATATTAACTAAATATTACAATTTAACACAAATTATTTTTTTACAGATTATTAATTTATCTCACAACCACTTAATCGAGCTCCCAGTTGAAATTTTCCACGACATGCAATCTTTAACATCGGTGGATTTATCAAATAACCATATCAAGAATTTGGCAGACAACCTGATTCCATCACCAGCTTTAGAAAGGTAACATTAATAATTCTATGAACTTTAAGTACTTACACCTGAGGCTTTAAAAACTACTAGCAATATGTGAGTATTAATGATTAGGTCCTCTACACATTTTTTTTATTAGATACAGTTGAAATAATTAACCAAATATTTTCATCCTTAGGTTAGACCTATCTGACAATTTATTGTCAAGAATACCAACGAACTGTCTGTCCGGTGCTGCATCCGGCAATTTAGTGCAACTAGACTTGAGCGGAAACACCATACCTGCTGTCGCTTTAGGAGACTTGGTCCAAAGATTCCGGGTAATTACTATTTCAATAGTTCCTAAAAATAACCTAAAATCCCTTTGCATCCGTTTGAAGTTTTGAGAACTAACTGCTCGATAAAAAAATAAGCATTTGATCTGCAACATGTAAAGTTGAATATGACGTTTGAATTTTGTGTATCTGAGTAATTAAATACTAATGCAGTATCTATTAAAGAAACATGATTTATTTATTTATATCCAAAAAGGCATATGAAAAAATATTTGCAAGCTTTTTTTGAATTTGTTCTTTAAAAATAAAAGAGTAATTAATGGTGGATCATGTTTCAGTAATTTTTTCTAACAGAGGTTTATTGTAGTTATCGCCAGTGTGTGAGTATGCTAATGTGTTGTCCTATCATGCATGTGTCGCCAGAACCCAGAACAGTTGGGCGAATACTGGCCCGAGGAACCTGACTACAGTGACGAATACATGTACCACACGGCTAGACGAGATCACACGAGAGTTTTCCACCAAAAAAAACAATATCCGCAGAATATTTTGTACAAGGTAGATTGTAATTTAGATGTTCATGCCATTACTAACCTTGTAGTTATCGTACTAAAACACTCTTTGCACTGTGCATCTACTTTTATCTTTTAGTTTTCATCGTGATTATTCCACGTATTAACAATAGTTTGAGTTCTTCTGTTTTTGTATGTCATCGAGTTTTGTTTTCAGCTTTTCCCATGAACTTGGATAAAGATTTTCAGCATGTTATTTTGATCATTGTTTTTGTCAACTTTTACTTTTCAGTTATTGCCTTAGATTTTAACCATTAGAATTCATGTCTATTAACTTAATTAAACTTATTTACTACTTACTTTTTTGACTTATTTTTTATTAATTAATGTTATTGTGATCAGAGTTTTATCTTTTGTCTTTTAATATAATGTTATAGTTGTTAAAATATTTTATATTTTGCAGTCTCTATCATGGTTGGATTTATCGAACAACCATCTTGTGCGAATAGAAGGTGGATCCTTCTCAGCATTGCCTAGACTTCGCTGGTTGGACCTTAGCAATAATTCACCTTTCAATTCTGGGGAACGAGGTACTACAATCTTCAAAGGACTTGAGAGAAGACTATCTCATTTGGGATTGAAGAATGTCAGCTTGGTTTCGGTAAGTTTTCAATACGCTATTGAACATAGGAAAGATAACAAAAAAAGTTAGTTAATGGCCAAAGAAAGACTAAATTTTCTAAATTTATTTTTACCTCTATTGTTTATAATAAGCTTAGCCGGTAATAAGCTTTTATTTTCATGTTTCTAAAAGTGCCTTATTTTCAGGTGCCTTCGATGTCGTTATCGAAATTGAAGAGTTTGGACTTATCATACAACAATCTGCCTTCAATACCACCTGATACTACTGCTAATTTAACGCGTCTTAGAGCATTGGATTTATCTTACAACGATCTTACTGCTGTGCCTGTGGTAAGTGACTATACTTTGCCTAAATATAATGTATATTTAACAAAGTTCCCGATTCTACCTAGAAGTACATGTATTTGCGTTGTTTCTTTCTTCTTCCATCTCTTTTCTCCCCTCTCTTTTTCCCTTCTCTTCTTCTTCCCATCACATTAACTAATTTATTTATTTATATTTCAGGCAACACATTCACTGAGTGATCTTCGATGGCTGTCTTTGTCTGGTAACCCTATCACTGCATTGATGAATACAAGTCTGTATGGAGTATCGCCTCGCCTTGAATATCTTGATGTAACTCGTCTAAGACTTAGAATACTTGAGGTAAGCTTTCGTTCTAAGCTCATATCTGTTATAGCGTACGTCGTCATTTTAATTTAAAACTGATGTACATAAAAGTCACATAGTGTGCACTCGTGATTTGTAACGACTATACTTCATATTTCGAAGTATATCTGGTGTAATTATTTTTTCAATTACTGGTTTTTTTTTGTTTGCTATTTGTTTAACTTTTAATACTTATATGTATCTTTATTTTCAGCATGGAGTCTTCAGCAAAATGTATGGACTAAGAACATTAAAAATAACAGCATATTCAAGCGTGAGAGATTTCAATGTACCGAAGATGTTATCTTACAACGCTGGCTTAGAGAACTTGTTGATTGAAACTGATTACGACGGAGTGGAGTTCGGAAAGGAAATGTATGGGGCACTGCCTCTTAAACTTGATAATATCACTATTACTGGAAGATACTTGAGGTATCTGACGCAGTATTTGTTGAGCGTAAGTATTTAAGTCTTTATAACAAAAAGGCATTGATTTATCCAATGTCAGATCCTATAACCGATATAGGATCTGACGATCCTATAACCATAGTAGAAATTTACTATTTACAAACGTTTTCAGGGAGTCCAATCAAAAGTGCTTCGCCTCACGGTCTGCAACACAAGCGTCGAAGAGCTAGCAAGCGAAGTGTTCTGGAGACCAGGCCGCGTCACCAACTTGACCTTGGACCTTAGGGACAACTACATCATGAGAGTACCAAACCCGTCGCAGAGGGCGTGGCCAAAAGTCCCGAATACAGTGTTCCTTCAAGACATTCTTGTTGCTGGCAATCCTTTGGTTTGCGATTGCGGGATTGGGTAAGTTCGTTTTTTTTACTTTCATTGTGTTTTCAAGCGTCAAATTAAAAGAGGAATAAGCAATCGTCCACAGCATCGTCGCTTATACCGGATTCACACGGTTCGATTTTAGTTGGACAACTTTTGTTGTTCATCAAAAAATACTTTGAATTGGAAATCCAATTTGATTGAAAGTCTGTTCAGACAGTTTAAACGCTTTTGACTTAGCAGTTGATCAAGTAAAATCGAACCGTGTGAACCCGGTATTACTGTCAGACAAAACTCAATCACAAAACTAAAAGAAGTAGAAAGACGAAGAGGTACAAAGAAAAGAGGGCAAAATGAGCTAATTAACATGATTATTATGTTTACAGCTGGATAAAAGCATGGGACCGCAAGAGAAGGCAGTATCTTTGCGACAGTCCATCCAAATGTATCTCAACGCGAGATGACGTAAGATTCGCAACGTGTCCTACGTATGACAACAGAACTTTTGCTGACGTGAGTTGGTTTCTCATTTATTAACTTAAAGAGTATCAGGATTACTTGTTTGATCTTTTGAACTATTTGACTTGGCTTTTGTTGTTTCATCTACAAGTTCAATTTTATTCATTTATTGTTTTTTTTTTTCAGGTTCTTTCGAGAGACCTGGATTGTGAATGGAACAAAGGATTCCTGGGATCACCCAACTTCTACATAGTCTTAGGCATGTCGATCCTAACGTGCCTCTGGATATGAGGATTATTCTGGCTACTTAGGGTATACGAGGAATTCAACCTGATTTTGGCAAGAGTGTATAATTCTAGCACTTAGAGGCTACTCAACACATACTCGTATAAGTTATTAGGAAGAAAACAATTTTTGTACAGAATTAAATTCTGATGCTTACCAACTTTTCGATATTATGAAAAATAGAACTATGATAGTATTTAAACAAGAAGATTTTTATTGTTCGGCTAAAAAAATATGTAAATAAAATCAAATGCAATCGTTAAGAACTAACTGTAAGAATCTTCTTCGATCAAGAACATATTCAGAAGAGAGTGAGATAGCACTGAGATGTTTTTCCATACTGTACCTGTTTATGTGGCCTACATACTGAGTCTTGGTCTGGGGTGATCCTGAATAGCCAAATCCTAGTTAGTGTTAGTGAAACGGAAGTATATGCTTTAAGACTTGAAGTCGGGACATGACGCTGACGACAGAGAACAGTGACTTTTGTATACTTAAGTGTTTGCGATAATTCTAGTGAAGCCTACTAAAATGTGATTTATCGTTTTAAAAATGGAAAGCAGATGTGTGATCTCAGAAGAATCGTTGGATATGTTACCGTAACTTCTTAATCCTTAGTAAATTACAGTTTGCGTTCCCCCAAAAACCTGTTTTGCGTGTGTAGTTTTAAGAATTTGATTTCTACATTTCACGCATTTCGTGCACTGCCTTACATAACGAATTTTCTGTGATTATTGTCCAGAATTTATGTCCAACTTGTATGGTGCGTCTGATGTTACATGATATTATTAAGAACCGCGTGTGGAAGTGCACTTAATGTGTTTTAGAAGTTGCATTTACGTCGATTTATAAGATAAGTTCACATGAAAGCAATGACTTAATTATGATCGTCTAAGTAGACTGCATTCGCTCGAATGGTATATGTGTTCGTCCATTATTAAGAGTAATAATATTATTTATAGATGTATTCATTTTTGTAATAGGTGACTTTAGGTGTAGACTAATCGAATCATTTATAAAGATTTCCTTAAATTAAATATCTTTAACATTTTCTTCATTGTCATTTATTTCCTAATACGTAGCTGTTTTAGAATCGTCAATTCGATGATTTTAAAGTGTAACAAATTCTTGTACAAATAAAGTTTCAAACTCATCTCCATAAAGCCTATATTCAGAGTCACTATCTTCAATAAGAAAGCTTGATCCTATTCTATTTACTCTTTAATATTTTTCATTGTTTAGCTGTTTACAAAGTCTATCTGGTTATTGGATTTGGATAAACATATTTTATTACATTATGTATAAATAAATGTGTCATTAGCTGTTATTGTATCGGAGCATGTTGTAATATATACATCATTGTACGTATATACTAGGATTTTATCGACTGAATTTAAGTGTTTCAGAGCTATATCGCTGGTTATTGTGTAAGAAATGTTGTTTGTATTCTTTCCAATGTGGCTTGTTTTTGTTGTTGCATCGCTTCAATTTTAGGTCACGTTTTCATTTTTCTACTAATATTTTAGACATGCACGCTAGCAATAGTTTAGTCGGTTGAGAATTGCATGTTACTCATAGCTTTCTTATACATTTCTATAAATGAGTGAGTTCAATTGAATACCTCTTCTTCAGTGGTCCAGTATGTGCTGTCAGGCCTATTGTTGACTTTTGTTTTCAATGCCATTTCACGATGCACTCGATTTTGTTAATGACTTCATTATATCATTCACCAAACAATTTTTTGTGTCACACAGTTGGCGTTAAGTTTGGTATTGAAAACAAAGGGATGTCGTTGTAACAATGAATATATTTTGTGATATATATTACTCTAATCCTTCTATTTTTGATAAAGCCTACAATGAATATTGCTGAACTAAACGGGAATTGTACCTATAGCTGAATAAATTGTCATTATTAAAATAATAAAGTTACCGCTTCTTTATAGAGTAGAACAGACCGCAACGTCAATTGTTACATTACATAAAATATTTTTCTTCGATGGTACTAAATAGAATATTGAATTTTATTCGAATAATAGCTTGCTTAACTTTAATTGAGTATTTGATTAGTAGCCCGGCATCATGTGATTTCTGACTAATAATAGCTAAAAGCATTCTTCTATGGTCGGTTATTTTGAATTTCATTTGTAAAACATCCTTTCATAAAAAATGACCCTGCAGTAATCGAACGATCACGACGAAAAATAACCCTATAAGATAAAAAACTATATTAATTTAATTGGTTATTACTTAATAGTATCTTTGTCCGATTTTACAACGGCTCAATGTAATATTTGCTAAGACTCAACTTCGTTGCTTTTTAGTGCCATCTGTAGCAAAAACACTCGAATATTACGAGAACTTACAATTTATTATTAAGAACTCTTCTGCAAGGTCCATTGTGATAGCAATAGCTAGTGCCAATACTATAAATATTTAAATCACAAACAATCTTTAAAAGAAATGTAATTTTTATTTTGCGATTGGAATCGTGGGATGGAAATTACAAATCGGTCGGTTGAGTCTTATTAAAAGTGGCAGAAGCGAGTTGAGCAGATGCAAAATTAAGCAATTAGTGTGGCGCTCATGCTCAACTTGACTGTTGTGCGATAGTTGATTGATTTAATTTTTGTATGGGAATCGAGTCGAGCAGTTTATAAACTCCCATAAATTGCCATAGACTATTAATGCAAACTGTCGTGCAACAGTTTAGTTAGGATGTATGCAACGAGCTTTAGATAACCAAATCTGCCAGTATTATTTTAAATAAATAATCCAACAATTAAATAGTTGTTTTTATTTTATGATTTTTATAATATTAATAAATGGTCCAATCGTAAAATGAAAATTATTAAAACAATAGCTTTTATTTCGTTTCCAATACGGTTTAAACTCCAATAATGAATCCTGTAAATAAATATGTTTTAATAATATTTTCTTTGTAATAGAAAATTAAGGAGATTATAAATAAATCTATCGTATCGCTATTTCAGTGAGTTTAAATGTTATTATTTCAAGGGATGTAGGACGAAGGAATGTTTGTCTTCACTATTTAAAACATAGTGTGAAATAAAAATAAGTAATCATTGAATTATTAGCGTATTAAAATAAATTATTGCGTCAATATTATACGTGTATTTTTTATTTCCCTGTTCGAAAGTTCCTGCTTTTTCCTGCATTTTATATCGTTCAATTGTAAAAGTATAAAACGATCAGTCGAGGGGGTCAAAGAACTATGCGATTTCGCTGATATTATTGCCTTACAGGAGACGTGGCTCATGCCTCATGATTTACCTTTCCTTGATACAATTCATGCAGACTTTGGGAGTACCGGTACAACAGCTGGCATGTTGAGAGGCAGGCCGTACGGTGGAGTTGCGCTGCTATGGCGTAAATCAGTTTTTCAAAGTGTGTCAGTGATATCCTGTGCAAATCCGCAAATATCAGCAATACGTGTTACGATGAATGATTGCTATGTGTTAGTGCTTAGTGTGTACATGCCCATCGACTGTACTGAGAACTTACCCGAGTTTACAGATGCTTAGGTGCTATTAGTGCTATAATCGAGGATAGTAATGTCGAGTCAGTGTTTGTGTTGGGTGATTTTAATGCACATCCTGGTGAGCGCTTTTGCGAGGAGCTCCTGAACTTTTCATGCGAGCAAAGTTTGATCTGTGCAGATCTGAAACACCTTAACTCAGATACTTTTACATTTATTAGTGAGGCACATGATTGTGAAAGGTGGTTAGACCATTGTGTTGTTACCCAGGCAGCCGCCATAAGTATTTCAAACACAAACTTCGTGATAGCATAGATTGTTTAGGCAATTCCTATAATCTAGCCAAAAAGAGGTTTATGAATTTAGAGGCTCGTTTCCGAAAACAACCAGAATTAAAACAACAATACCGTCAATTTATAAACGAATACGAAGCATTAGGCCATCTATCTGAATCTCCGGAGTCTAGGCCGTTCAATGCCTATTTCTTGCCCCACCACCCAGTAATACCTACGCGAACAAAGCGAGTCGACTAAGCTACGCGTTGTTTTTGACGCCTCGGCTCGTACTTCTTCTGGTGTTTCTGTTAACAACCTACAAATGGTGGGACCAGTAGTGCAAGAACCATTATTTAATATATTAGTTCGTTTTAGACAGCATAAGTATGTTTTAACAGGAGACATAGAGAAAATGTTTCGCTCAGTGCTTCTCAAAGAATCTGATCGCAATCTTCAACTGATACTGTGGCGTGATAGTGAAGATAAGCCTTTAAGGACGCTTCGTTTAAATACGGTTACTTACGGGTTCGCTAGTGCCTCTTTTCTCACCACTCGCTCTCTTTGGCAGATAGGTGAAGAGTGTTCAGATCAGCAGATCAAAACTATCATACAAAATGATCTATATTGTGATGATCTACTTACCGGTGCAAGCAGTGAGGAGGAGTTGCGTCATATCCGTCTTTCAGTCTCTTCTGAATTAGCAAAGGGAAGTTTTCATCTGCGTAAATACCGTTCAAACTTACCCAAGTTACTCTCAGACTCCGTTAACCTAGAAAGTGGCAATATCATGATTAGTAATGCGACCAGATCTCAAACAATTCTCACATAATTTGTTAGAAAAAACAAAGGCTATCCTATCCTCTATTGAGCTCGACTTAAAAGACGGACACTCATAAAGGCGATGACTGTTCTTACAGAACAAACATTCCGGTGTTTTAGAAGTAGAAGTGGTGCCATCGTTTGGTATAGCCACTAAAGACTTGGAACTATTATGTTTGTTATGATTACTGGAGAACTGTTTTTGTTTATTATCTTGATTATTATGTTTATGGCGATAAACGGTCTCCAATACATCAGCGCGACATTTAAGGAAACTGAAGAAATCATTAAGCGAAGGTATGTCACTCAAACTATTCCTATGTTCTTCCCACTTGAAATATGTATTACTATTTAATTTACCTGCAATAATATATATAACTAAAACATCCCATTTGTTAGTAGGAAGCCCCAGTGAGTTGAGTGCACGTAAATTTTTAGTGACGTGGTCAATAACATATCTTAAGGACTTATCATTTTCTTGAACGGAATCAATGTTGAACAAAGACTTAAGATGGTTATTTATCAATTGACGCTTATTGTCGTAACGTTCGCATAAAAGTTTCCATGCTTCGGAATAATTATTATGAGAAACTTCCAAATTAGCGATCACCCGAGCGGCTTCTCCGTCAAGATATGATTGTAAATAGTGATATTTATGAATACTTTCGATTTTATCATTATTATGCACTAGCGAAACAAATGTTTCCTTAAATTCCAACCACTTAAAATACGCACCGTCGAAGTTTGGAATTTTTATCACCGGTAATTTAAAACCTAACGCATTACAACTGTGATCGTTCTGATGACAAGTAGCCATAGAAGATTTATTTTGAGAATTATTCTCATCATCCTGAACTATTGAATTTTTCTTAATTAAATTTTGAACTAACGCAATACAATGGTAGAAATCGTTTTCTATTAAATCTCTAGTAGCTAGCTCGCTACTTTGAGTATCTGCGTTGTTAATTTCTATCAGATTCTGCACCTCATCAAATTCAATGAACAATGCCTCAATTTTTGATAGTTTCAATGCGAGTTTACTCATTTCTAATTCTGGAATGGATTCTAATAAAGCTAAACTATCGACACTTGACTTAAATTTCGTTACGCGTCCTTTGATAGACCCGCGTTTGCTTATTAGTTCCTTTAACTTTAAAGATTCGGACATTGTAGTAAACTCGTAATGAGCCAACACAAACAGATGTTAATAGATAACAAAATAGGTATATAGCATACGATACGCTCCTCGCTTTGTTGATCAGCTGATGCCCGCGACCCACGTAGCCTGCATACAATGGTGAGATATGCAGGTGGGGCGCGCCGGTAGTCAGATAACAGCGATGCGCAAGTGATGCCGTGTCACAAGTCAAACCACGATCACTGGAATAGATCAAATCCGTGCGCTTGTAAACTGATAACAACAATTAATTACTCGTATGACGAAACAACGACGGTTCGTAAGTTTACAGTTAAACTCGGGAAGTATTTACTATGTAAGTGATTTATAGGTAAAATTGAGTGATATAAAGGGATAAAGAATCGATAATAATAATAGTTAGTAGTAATAGGAATAGTTTTATAAAAATTGCTTGGTTTGAGTAACGGTAAGAGATTAACTTGTAGTTAAATGTGCATTAATTTAAGATGGCGGTAAGTCCATAAGTGAAATTAATTTGGTTAATTTGTGCTTTGCCTATCCTGTTTAGACCTATTTCGAAGATAATTATGGCTAGGCGCAATAGACACAAATAGAAATAGGAACTTCACTTGACTTCGAGAAACTAAATCCGCTAAATGCACAGACTAAAGGATAACACAATAGGTATGTTAGTAAGATGGAACGAGCTCACTTTAAATAGGCAGACAGCTAATCCCAGCAGTCCCTTTGTAGGCAGGAGCACGTAGGTAGGTAGATAGTGATTCCTTTGACTCGTTCTAATTGCGGACTTGCTCGATCGGAGTTCCGTAGTCCCAGCAGAGTTCCCAGAATGGCTCGGCGAAGGTAAGGTTGCTCGACCCAGGTAGAAGTAGGATGTCAGTCCACAGGCACGGCGATCTTGGATTCTCAACACGGCCTTCCGTTGGTACTGGTAGATTTCGTCCGATGTCGACGGTGACCTTCGAGTGCCCTTGACGCGGGAACAATCTGAGTGGCTATTTAGCTTCGATCCGAAGCTTGCAGGTCCTGTCACGGTCGCCACTTTTTGTTTATGATAAATTAAACAAAGGTTTCTTGATAGGTAAATACGTTCACTAAGGTTTTTACAATTTTAATATTTTTCTAATATGTAACGGACAGAGAAGATTTTTAGGTGATTTTTGAACGAGTGAAGGAATGAATATGAATGAAATTTAAAATGAATGAAGACTATTGAGCGAATGTGTCGTAGACACAGATATCTATGTAAAGCATGATGTATATTGGTCTGATCACTATCCACTAGTCATTAAGTGTAATCTAAATGTGATATTGCATAAAACAAAAGTTAAAACCCTACCACGTAATAAAATATGTTGGGGAGACAGAAAAGGATCTCAAGTTAATATATACCATGATATATGTAATTCAAAGTTAAAATGTATTGACTTTCCGATGGAGTTTCAGTATTGTAGTGGTAAGAGTTGTGATATATATAGCCATAAGCAAATAATAGATAAGATGTATTTAAATGTAGTAGATATTTTATGTGAGGCTGCTCGTGCCTCATATGTTTCAAATAAAAGTAGTCGTAAAAAGCTGTTAGCAGGATGGAATAAGCATGTATCTGAGGCCTATAGGAATGCTAGGTTTAAGTTCAGAATATGGGTATCCAGTGGTAGACCAACTCATACTGACACATATAGTGAGATGTTACAGGCACGTAAAGAGTTCAAGAGTAGATTAAAGTGGTGTCAAAATAACCAGGATCAAATCAAAATCCGCAAAATCAAAATGGACATAATAGCCAAGCACCATGCTAAGTCAGATTTTAAGAAATTTTGGAAATGTACCAATAGTGCCAATACTAAGCCTAGTATTCCTGTGGGTATCGAGGGTATCTCTAGTGCAAAAGGGATAGCCAACATATTTAGGGCATATTACTCCATTAAGTCTCCGCTGGGTCCGCCATGTCGGGAGTTTGATGCTTGTCATACAGATATTTCAACGGTCATTCTTGCAAAAGATGTCAAAATTGCTATAAGAAATATGACAGGTGGAAAATCTCCGGCCATGACGGGCTCAGTGTCGAACATCTGAGAAATGCTGGTATCCATCTACCTCGAGTGCTTGCCATGATGTTTAATCTGTGCGTAAGCCACGCATACCTTCCTCACGGACTGATGCAGACTCTGGTGGTGCCTATACCCAAGAACAAGACAGGAGATATGGCGGACAAGACCAATTATAGGCCAATTTCCTTGGCGACAATAACTGCGAAGGTACTTGACAGTGTGCTCAACTCATATTTCTCCAGACATATTAATTTGCATGACGCCCAGTTCGGGTTCCGGCCTGGGTTGTCCACAGAAACTGCAATATTTAGTTTGAAGCACACTGTCAAGTATTATACGGATAGACATACTCCTGTGTATGCCTGTTTCCTGGATCTCAGTAAGGCCTTTGATCTAGTCGCATATGACGTTCTGTGGCAGAAGTTAGCAGGGACTGGGGTGCCAGCGGAGTTGGCATCACTCCTGAGGTATTGGTATCTCAACCAGGAGAACCGTGTGAAGTGGGCGGGTGAGCTTTCGGATGCGAGCGGGTTGGAGTGTGGGGTGCGACAGGGAGGGTTGAGATCACCCTTGCTCTTCAACCTGTACGCCCTGATTGAGAGGCTCAGCGGCATGCATATCGGATGCTATGTGGACGGTGTTTGTTGCAACAATTTCAGTTACGCGGACGACATGGTGCTGCTGGCCCCCTCAATCGGAGCTCTCCTGAAGCTACTCGCAGTTTGTGAGTCTTTTGTAGCTTCACATGGTCTCATGTATAATGTGAAGAAATCTGTTTACATGGTTTTTAAATCAGGTCCCAAGGCTCCACCTGTACAACCACTTATTCTGAATGGTGAGTCTTTAAACAGAGTATACAAGTTTAAGTATCTCGGGCACTG
The DNA here is from genome assembly GCA_947568875.1 of Fissipunctia ypsillon. Taxonomy (NCBI): domain Eukaryota; kingdom Metazoa; phylum Arthropoda; class Insecta; order Lepidoptera; family Noctuidae; genus Fissipunctia; species Fissipunctia ypsillon. The sequence continues at coordinate 5,184,348 of OX387656.1, read as the reverse complement.
GGTGACCGATGATTTAAAAGATGATTTTGATACGGAGAGGGAACGTAGAGCGTTGTCAGTTCGGGCGAATATGTTGGCGCGCAGATTCTCCCGTTGTACAGACGCAGTCAAAATTACTTTATTTAATGCTTATTGCACCTCACTGTACACGGGGGGACTGTGGGCTAACTACACGCAACGGGCGTACAATGCTCTACGGGTCCAATTTAATAATGCGTTCAGGACGCTGTTGCGGCTTCCACGTTTCTGTAGCGCATCAGCAATGTTTGCGGATGCACACACAGATGGCTTTGCAGCTTTATGGCGCAAAAGTCTGCGTCATTCATTAGTCGGTTGCGTGGAAGTCGCCACAGCATCTTGAGTGCCATTGCTGCTAGGCACGATTGTCCCCTGACATGGATGTTAGTGCAGCGGACCAAGTCCCAGCTTACTATTTTGTACTAGTTGTATGTCACATGTATGGATCAAAGTTATCCGAATAAACAAATTTTATTATTATTATTTCCTTTATTAAAATAAATACATATCAATTATATTTTTAAATATTAGAATATAAAGATTATAAAAAAAACATTTAAAAATATAAAAATAGTAGCCCACCGGTATCGGCAACAGGGTCCAAGCTACCGGTGGTCAGGGCTCTAGAGAGAGGAACCTCCTAACAATGCGAGCCGTGTCCAGAAGTACCGCTCTCTGAATCAAGCCCTTAATCCAGCTGCCCAACGAGAGCCTCCTTAGGTGTTGGTCGAGGCTCTTGGCAATTAAGCCATTGGCTGAAACAACTATCGGCACAATGATCGCTGAGTCCACATCCCACATGTCGACAACCTCGCGGGCCAAGTCAAGATACTTGATTTGTTTATCTTTCTCGGCTTTCACGAGGTTCCCGTCATGCGGGACAGTTACGTCAATAATCATTGCGCGCCGCTCTATTCGATCCACCACCACTATATCAGGCTTATTGGCAACAACAGTCCTGTCAGTGATGATGGATCGATCCCAGTACAATGTGATATGTCCATTTTCGAGAACTGGGTCGGGCACATACCTGTAGTACGGCACTTCCGATTCCACGAGACTGTATTTTAGAGCAAGTTGCTGATGGATAATCCTGGCTACAAGGTTGTGTCTATGCAAGTACTCTTCGTTAGCTAGACGAGAACACCCGGAGATGATGTGTCGGATTGATTCTCCCGGACGGTGGCATGCCCGACAGATGTCAACCGTGCCGTCCTTCACAATAAATCTCCGGTAATTGTTCGTCATGATAACTTCGTCCATAATTGCACAGACAAAACCTTCGGTTTCCCCAAAGAGGTCACCAAAACGCAGCCAGGCTACGGACGCTGGGAAATCTACATCGGGTACATGTAGGGCCCGGAAAAAACGTTCGTGAAGCTCCTTACTCTGCCATACCTCCAGGCGATCGTTAGTGTCAAGCACTACAGGCTTGCGCCAGTTCTCTTTAGCCAAGGAGAGTGGGGTGAGGCTCTTGTCCACTGCGACCACATCTCGATGCATCCCCACGTCGGCTTCAAGGAAATATTCCCTGAGACTGCATATCTCGCGATTGTGGAGGGTCTTGACATTTAAAAAGCCTCGATCTCCACACTTTCGCGGGATATACAGTCTCATTACCGATGATCGCGGGTGATGCATTCGATATGCAGTCAGCAGCGTACGGACCCTCCTATCCAGGGCATCTAGTCCGGTCTGAGTCCATTTGAGTATGCCGAAAGAGTACATCAAAACCGGCATGACCCAACCATTGAAGGCGCGCACCTTGTTTCCGCCTGATAGAAGACTATTAAATACTTTCTTCAGGCGGCCAAAGAAGCGCTCCTTCAACGATTGCTTCATGTCAGCAGCATTAATGCCCAACGCTTCTGACATACCCAAATACTTATAGGTTTCGGTTGCGGAGAGGGCTCTAAGGTTTATGGAATCCGAGAGTTGGGTTCCCTCGGATTCCACAATCTCCCCTCGCTTTACATGCATGACCGCACATTTGTCCACACCAAATTCCATCCTGATGGCGCTACTGAAAGTTTCAGTTACTTTCAGTAGCTCCATCAGTTGCAAATTGTTGGGGGCAAAGAGTTTTAGGTCATCCATGTAGAGGAGGTGAGATATAACCTGACCACCTCTCCTCAGCCGATAGCCTAGACCTGAATCCTCCAGCAGTGTGCTTAGGGGATTCAAGGCTAAGCAGAACCAAAGCGGACTCAAACTATGACCCTGAAATATGCCTCGCTCGATCCTAATCGGCTCGCTATTCCTCTGGATATTTCGACATCCTGGATAGCGAAGGACCGTCCTCCATTGCCCCATACATGATATCAGGAAGGTGCGCAGAGTTGCATCTACTTTATACAACTCTAGCACCCTCATGAGCCATGTATGTGGCACCAAGTCATAGGCCTTCTTATAATCTATCCAACATGTCGACAGATCCTTTCGGGCACGACGAACCTGTTGGCTAATGGCCATATCAATGAGGAGTAGCTCCTTAGTACCGCGGGACCCATTCCTACATCCATTTTGAGAGGCAGACATGATGAAGTTTGTGTCTATATGTTTGTTGATTTTAGCTCTCAAAATGGATGTAAGAACTTTATAGACCGTCGGTAAACACGTGATCGGCCTATAATTTCTGGGTTCTGCGGTGCTACCTGATTTATAGAGCAGGTGGGTAATTCCTGTTGTTAGGAACTGGGGTAGCGAACCAGACTCCAAAGCAGCCTGGTACTGAGCTGCCAAGCGAGCGTGCGATCTTACAAACCATTTGATCCAGAAGTTGTGCAGCCCGTCCGGCCCTGGAGACTTCCAGTTAGGTAACGGACGGACTGCACGAGCTACATCTTGGGGGCAGATGGTAATAGCCCCCATTTCTGGTATTGGATCACAGGCCCGCTCGACTTCCCGAGCCCAGTCACCTTCGGTGTGGCTGACAGGCACCGACCAGATACTGCGCCAGAAAGAGCACATGGTATCATCATCCGGCAGGCGCGTGTCAGTCACACCTTGGTCCGGTCGCTCCCAAGTCCTATAAACCCACCTTTCATCGCTCTGAAAGGTGCGATTCTGGGTGTATCGGTCTACTCGCCTCTTATACCTACGAATACGGTTCGCCCATGCATACACTTTCTGCTTCAGGAAGTCGATGCGCTCTGTGACACGGGATATATAATCCTGAGGGTTAATATCGGTCCCTGAGAACGCCCGCCTCACAAAGCGCATCACTCTAGGGCGAGTATTGCCCTCCCTGAAGCAGATTAGTTTGCCGATGAGCGATCTGGCCTCACCAATACGGCGCTCAATTCTGCACTGCCAAGCTGGTACGGCTGGTTTCGGTCGTGTAGCTCTAGAGTCATTAGCAAATTTGACGTGAGCTACACGACATGCCGCTACAGCCGCACAGTACAAAATCGAATGAGTATCGGTGAGGTCTTCGCAGTCATCAAAATAGTTTGACAACTGCGAATCCAGGACGGCCACTAGCGCCCTATTTTTGTTATGCATGGGCAAACGAGGTAAGCGTGGCCTAAGTTCGGGTGACATGAACCGATATTCCCGAATCGCACCCTCCAAAGCACTCCTCAATTCCTCATTGCACTGGGTACTTACGTTTGTAGCCCTGTCAACACTCCCCTCGTCAGCTTGATTTGTATTGAACTGTGCTGGTGCTACAGTCTGCGACGGGGGAGCGATTACATGGCTACTCTGCATTTCACTTCGCAGGCGATCAAGTACAGTGTCATCCAACATATGATTACGCTGGATGACCCGCACCTGATCCGATAGTCGTTGTGCCGAAACGTTGACAGCTGGCTCAAGCACCTGAAAAAGAGAGAGCATCCGAACACGGTACGCGGTCAGATTGTTGCCCCCCTCTGTAGCCCCATAGTATGAGCGCATGACGTTTTCATTGATGGATCGTGTCCATCGCATGCGCTGCACACTTCCGCCGGGTGCTGGGACCCTTTCAGAGGCCGGTGGGCCTCGAGGTCCTAAGCCATCCGGCGGCCGGCGTCCTCCCCGTCGACGAGCAGGTGGTGGCGTCGTAGGCGGGGAGAAATACTCGTCGCTCGAGCTCGACGCAACTGCCGCGGCCGGTGTCGTCACAGCGCTCACAGTGGGGCTGGGTACCGGTGGCGGCGAGGCGGAGCTGAGCGAAGAGTCCGGAGGTGGTGGGCGTGCTCTTCGTGCGGCTGATCTTGTCAACATTTTTCGTTAATTTTCAATTTTATTTCGGTTTGTTGTTTAATCGGAGGTGACATCTGTCATGTCACCTCCGATTCGGCAGTTTTTGATTCAATTCTACATTTTCGTGTAGTTTGGTCTGTTTTTTTTTGGTTTATGATAGTTTTCTGGTTTCAGATTCATTTAGAATTCAAAAGCTGTTGTAAAAATGCGTCAAAATTAAAATCACTGTTAAAAATCAAGTTAAAATTAGAAAACAACGTTCTGTTGACACGGTGTTGCCGTTATGTTTATTATTATTATTTGATATTTCTCGGGACCCTAGGGTCCCGGACCTTTGGAAGGCATATGAGGGGCCGAAGCCAACTCGCAGAGGCCCGTTAGACGCTTTCAATGGAAATAAGGCACCAACCGACGATTATCCCTGTGCGTACTATGCAAGTGCACCCAAGGACAACCCCCGGTTGGTGTAGGACTATTGCAGGATATGGAGACAAAAAAAATATTGGGCTATGGGTTTAGATGGCTAAAGTGGGCTGGTTATCTAAAACTATGGAAGGACTATGGCCCCTGCCTGACCAATGTTTGATAAATACAATACACGGACAAAATGGCAGGGAGTGACTTGCACACTCAACAATGGGCCCCCGGAAACGGTCGCTAGCACATAGTGTCGTAGCGACAAGGGGGCAACAAAATACAAAATACATGAATTATTATTACAAAAGTCATTCGTCAGATTCTCAACCCGTATCCACGTTTTTGAAAAGCTTGCTGTTTAACCTCCGGGTCCTCACAACATTGTCTTTACCACTTTTATAGATGCACTTTTACAAATTTCTAGCATGACGTAATGATCGTGGACGACCATGACATCACGCTAATACAAGGAAGTAAAATGTATGGAAATATATGAAGATGCTTTTAGACCCTCCACGATAACGTTATAACTTACACGTATTTCCATACATTTTATGGACATGACTGCCTCGTTGGTCTAGTGGTCGCCAGCACTACTGCTGAGCATGAGGTCCTGGGTTCGATTCCCAGGTCGGGCAAAGTGTTTGCAATTGGGTTTTTCTATCTGGAATTTCTCAGTAGTAACCCGGAGTCTGAATTTGTGCCCGGTAGATGGCAATAGGCTCGCCCCCTATTACATGGGACTTAAACATAACTGGCGAAATGGGGGTGTACCATAATAGGTGTGTACCTGTGGCAGAGGTGTCTCTGCCTAACCCTTCGGGGAAGCAAGGCGTGATGTTATGTTTTTATATGTTTATGGACATGGCCTTCCACGATAATATCGACACGTTAGAAATTATTAAAGCGCACAATATCGTTCCCTGTGGCGTTTCACAAAGTTATCCTCTTATTTCAACAGTCAAAACAGAAAGGTCACGCCCTAGATGACAGTCCATTTGTAGTAATTGAATCGTGCCCCCTACCGCGAACAAAATAAAACATGAAAGGCATGACGGACCAAGTAATCTAGTTGTTTCTTATTATATTATTGAGGATGTAATATTATCCTGCTGTGGAAATGAAGATGTTATTTGTTCAGTGCAATAATCTTTGTATAGTAATTTTCCATGATGAATAGGTTAGGCTAGTTTCGGAGGCCTCGAAAAAATAGAATTTGCAACGAAGTCTGATTCATTAAAGTTGAAACCAAGTCTTGTTAGATCCGGATTAAACTCAGATAAAACACACCTGCGCTCCATATCTCAAGTAGCGGATGTTGAAGAAAAAATAGCCAAGCCTGGAAGTGAGATAGCCACATCGCACGGATGCGCCCGGAGAGACACCTGAGGAAGGACATGCGCCTCGCGGTAGACCGCCGCGAAGGTGGTGTGACAATCTAATCTCAATTTCATTTCATTTCCTGTAACCTCTGAAGGGTTAGGCAGAGATGCACACCCACATTTCATTTCCTGTAACCTCCGAAGGGTTAGGCAGAGGTGCACAGCCACATTTCATTTCCTGTAACCTCCGAAGGGTTAGGCAGAGGTGCACACCCACATTTAATTTCCTGTAACCTCCGAAGGGTAAGGCAGAGATGCACACCCACATTTCATTTCCTGTAACCTCCGAAGGGTTAGGCAGAGGTGCACACCCACATTTAATTTCCTGTAACCTCCGAAGGGCTAGGCAGAGATGCACACCCACATTTCATTTCCTGTAACATCCGAAGGGTTAGGCAGAGGTGCACACTCACATTTAATTTCCTGTAACCTCCGAAGGGTTAGGCAGAGGTGCACACCCACATTTAATTTCCTGTTACCTCCGAAGGGTTAGTCAGAGGTGCACACCCACATTTAATTTCCTGTAACCTCCGAAGGGTTAGGCAGAGGTGCACACCCACATTTAATTTCCTGTAACCTCCGAAGGGTTAGGCAGAGGTGCACAGCCACATTTCATTGCCTGTAACCTCCGAAGGGTTAAGCAGAGGTGCACACCCACATTTCATTTCCTGTAACCTCCGAAGGGTTAGGCAGAGTTGCACACCCACATTTAATTTCCTGTAACCTCCGAAGGATTAGGCAGAGGTGCACACCCACATTTCGTTTCCTGTAACCTCCGAAGGGTTAGTCAGAGGTGCACAGGCACATTTCATTTCCTGTAACCTCCGAAGGGCTAGGCAGAGATGCACACCCACATTTCATTTCCTGTAACATCCGAAGGGTTAGGCAGAGGTGCACACCCACATTTAATTTCCTGTAACCTCCGAAGGGTTAGGCAGAGGTGCACACCCACATTTAATTTCCTGTTACCTCCGAAGGGTTAGTCAGAGGTGCACACCCACATTTAATTTCCTGTAACCTCCGAAGGGTTAGGCAGAGGTGCACAGCCACATTTCATTGCCTGTAACCTCCGAAGGGTTAGCTTGTAAAGTCATTTACCAAATACATTCGTAAAATTGAAATGAATGAATGCAAATTTTCAAATTCATGCTACATCTAAGTTCACCAGTCCGTAACGTAGGTAGATGATTTAATAAGCAGCTTCTCAAAAATTCCCTAAATTTATTTCAGAGCTATTTCGAAATAAAAGCCCGGTTGATGGCCATGCCCCCTATTACATGAAACATAAACATAACTGCTGAAATGTGGGTGTGCACCTCTGCCTAACCCTTTGAAGGTTACAGGAAACGAAATGTGGGTGTGCACCTCTGCCTAACCCTTCGAAGGTTACAGGAAATTAAATGTGGGTGTGCACCTCTGCCTAATGCGTTTGCGTAAAGTTTGTTTTCGCCTAAAGTGGTAACAAAGATTAGTGATTTTGAAGGCGCACTTAGTTCGTCTGGTGATCGGTTTCACGAATTTGGCCGATGCTACACTTGTGTCGTACTGCATGTTATGTGAATAAATTTAATTAGTTTGCCGCGGCAGCTAATACAACGAAATCTTAAAGGGTCCCCGAAACGATCAATTGCAATTGTCAATTTTTCCGTTATTGATACACATTGATGCACAAATTGACCGTCTACCAAGTGCAATTGAACCTATTATCAATATTACTACAATATAAATTGATGGCAATCATAAATTATCCTTTTGGGGGACCTATTATAAATATAAAGTAAGCTGTTTGCATACAATACATTTTATTATTAAGATATCTGTACAAATAATGCGTCATCACTATTACACAGCTATCTTCTCTCCTGGGGCGACGTAGAGCATAAAATTAATAGTCGATGGTCCAGTGTCGTACCACAGTTTACATTCTATAGCTAACGATATTCCTATGGTAAACTCGGATATTTGTATTGCCACCAAAGGAGAGTTCTTGGAGACATCAAGCGGAAACACACTTGCGTCAAATCCCGGAGGATCGGGGTAATACTTTATTTTGCCAATGTGTTCCTTATCATAAGAGTGGTATCCGCTACACTGCAGCCATAGTTTCGTCTTGTCTGTTCTCATCCAGGCCTGAACTTCTGCCGGCGCCGACTTTGCAATCGTCGAGTTGAAATGCAGGGGTTTGCCAGCCCAGTTGAATTGCTTATTAATTCTTATAATTACACAAGGTTTTTCGCCATAACCATAAGGAGACTGTCCACATGGTCCTAAACTACTAATTTCTCTTTTCCGCCTGTTACTCAATAGGAACTTGTCAATTGCCTGAATATATTTGTCATAGTCATCCTTCTCTCCGTCCTTGTACCAAATCAATGGAACACTGGTTTCAGATGTCGGTGCTGCTGTTAGTCCTATACCGTGTTCCGGATACGTAAGCAATTCAAATTTAAAATAATCTAATTTATTAAAGTCAACCGTCGTCTTTACTATTTCCAAGGATAAGTAGAGGCATATGAGAGTAAATGTGGCAAGAAATATAAGATACATAGCTGAATACGATAAGATCATGATCCAACTTCTGCAGGTTCTATAAAAGAATTCTCCTTTCTCCTTGTTGTATATGAATTTACTGAGTGTCTCCTGATATGTTTCCTCAACAGGTCCTACGGGGGTGGATGTCGATGGCGCAATAAGACGATGCTGGGGCAGCAGATGCAACGTCTTCGGGACAAAATGCGTCGCATCTGTATGCTCTGATACCATTTCACCAGGAGTTTATGTGGAATATAGCTTAGCCTAAATATTATTATTACGCGTGAAAGTTGTCAAAACTGAATTTCACTGTCAATTTAAATTTCCATATTCACTGTGGTTATGGTATGTATGAACAAAAAGTTTGACAACGACAGCTGTGTCACCCGATTTTCGTATTTTTTTAAAGTTAAAATGATGTGCAGAATATTTTACAAAAACTAAAAGTTTTCCTTGCGAAGTATGTGTGGTGTGACTATAAATGATAGACTGAGAAATGATGTGATAAGGCAACGGTGCGGTTTAAAAAAAGATATAACGACAAAAATTGAAAAGAGTATGCTTAGAGGTTTGGTCATGTTGAGAGGATGAATGAAAGTCGACTAACAAAAGGTATTTACACGGCAGATGTGAGTGGAAACGCCGGGAGGGGACGCCCTAGGAAGACATATTATAGTGATCTTATTGGTGATGTTCTTCAGAAAGGTCAGGTGCGTAGTACTTACTCGCAACCGGCGTGCGTGTATGACCAGATGTATGAATGTAAACGAGGCAAAAGGAGTATGTAAGGATCGTAGCAGGTGGCGTTCTGTAGTTTCTGCCTACCCCATGGGAAGAAGGCGTGAGTTTATGCATGTATGTAAAAGTTTTATTTTGGTTGCCAGTTGGCTAATAATAAGTGTTTATATACTGGTAGCGTAGTTTGTCGGAGTTTACAAATTGTCTGAGTTGTATCAGTGCCATAATAAGTGATAGTGATATCGTGTCTGTTTTTATTCTTGGTGATTAGTTTGGCTAGCGAGTCGTGGCACAAAGAAATGGCGGCAAATTTAAAAAATCTTCAGGTGGCAACATCAAATATAGTCTGAATAAAACAAATTGATACTTTTGTATCTTTATGTTAATTAGCTTGATTCAATAAAAGACACATTAAATTTCTTTACACTTTATATTTCAATTTATAATGTAAAACCTGTCATAGTGAAAACTTTCGTCTAATATTCTGATTCCGAGTTCATGTCATTTATTTCTTTGTTTTTGAGCATTTTTTTACTAAGTTTTAATTGTACGTATACATTTATTACTCTCGTCATCCAAGCCACAAGCAAGCGTAATGTAAGACTGAATAACAATAATTCAACTAACTAAGTAGATATGTATAATTATAGTGTTTTTTGGAAGATATTATTACGTATTTAAAAATAAAATTAAGAGGTACGTATTTACGATGTCTAGACGATGAAACTATCGTCTATTTATGTAAAGTGAAATAAAACCGTGCTTTATGTAAGTACTGAAAACTCCCTCTAAGAAAACTTGATAAGTATCAACATGTTTTGGTAAGACTTACCTGATGACGAAACGTTCTTTTGATAGGTGAAAGTGTTGTCATATGAAGAATTTGAACAAATAACTTGTGACACGACTCGCTGGCCAAATTCTAAAGTAAAAGTTGGACAGAATAGATAATTGCATGAACTAAAATACACATAACATACAGCTAAGGCACCCTAGAGAGATCTAATATTATTCACACAATTGTTTGATTGTGTCACGCAATATGTTTCTAAATTTTACAATGGCTATAGCGAATAGACCCAAGTTAGAGAAAAACTTATTGAAATTGCCTGTCAGGTGACGTAGAGGTGCCCGCGTGCCTTCATCTGTACGACAAGGAGTGACGTCGAAAACAGGTCGTAAGTGCACCTCACGTCCCATCTTTGAATAGGAATAAATAGTTCTAGGGGCAACATAGCACAACTTGACTTCATGTTCCTACCAGTAAAATACATAATTACGTGAGCGAAGCCGCGGGCAACGCTAGTAACCTTTATCTACGGGTTGCACACAACGAGTCTCTTTTCAACCGATAATACAAAGGATCTTAGATTTCCAACGTATATTACGTCATCAACGTCCATTCTTTCCTAATCGACATCATTATCGTAGGAAATGTAATACGTTGGTCGCGTTTTCTTTTCACACTGGGGTAATAAAAACTTTGTCATGGGTTTCAATAGCTGTTCCCGAGGGGCTGTTGGCAATAGTTATGTTGATAAACTCATTGGCAATGTTTATGTGGAAAGTGTGGTGCTAGAAAGTTCTCGAAAATCTCTTTGTGAATATTGTCCTGTTTTTTTGTGGTTTTTTTATAACTGAATGGGCCTGCTCTTGATCTCGATCACGTCTGACGCAAAGCGATGGATGAGGTATATGATAGAACGAGCGTGCTCAGAAGATACCTGTTCACTCTTGCTTTGAAGGCAGACGTGTTATATGTGGAAAGGAACACAGACGCTGGCAGAGTTTCCACACTTTGACTGTGCGCATAATAAATGTGGAGGAGAAGAGCTTAATATGACTGTTCGGGATTCGGGACCCTGCAGTACATCTGGTAGTCCGGTAGTAAAAGGGCGATGGTGGGATCAGGTCGTGGAACTCCTGCGCACACTCTCCGAAGTACAGTCCGTAGAAGACCGACAGACAAGCAACATTACGCCGATGTCCCAGGCTGTGAAGCCTAGCCACCAACGTCTCGTCACCAATAAGCCTTTTTGCTCTGCGTACCACCTAGTCAAATGCAGCAAGCTGGTATTTTACTGAACCATCCATCATACAATACTGCATACAGGAACGGACCTGTGCTTTATACAGACGTAAACGCTGTCCTGATGTGTAGTATCGTCTCAACGTTTTTTTTTTTGGATGCCCAGCTTCCTGGCTGCAGTCTGTGCTTTTGACTTGATGGTTGAGCCGAAGTTGAGATGAGACGTCAACTTCATGCCCAAAAGCTCTAGAAGTCTAGGCGGTCGGTAACTGGTACAGATGCACCTCGGAAAGTAGGAGATAACTGAAACTGGCTCCTTTTGACGGTGAAAAGACACGCCTGTGCTTTCTGAGCATTGAATTTTACCAGATTGTCGTCACCCTATTGGGAAACTAGATTCAAATTCATTCGCTCCACTATGGCCTCTCTAAGAGTAGCTGTTTCATCTCTGCTGGTTCTTGCACTGAAGGAGAAAGACTAAAAATAATAATAAATAATGTTTATTTTATCTTCACAAACATTCTTCTACTAGTTATACAGGGTTATTTTTAATTGGCCAGCTGCACTTCACAGACGCGATGGGTATCAATATCTAAACACGGTAAAATACAAAATAAAAAGATTTGATGTATTTTTTGGGAAGTCAACGACCGCTATTAGTGTTGTTACTTGGAAATAAATATGAGTTGAACTTGAAACTGTTTTCTTATATTTTATCGTGTTCAGATATCGATACCCACCACGTCTGTAAAGTTTACACAAAAAAAAAAACAGATTTTTGAAGCTGATATTTCAAGTGACTACAATAAGTGCGGTCAACCCCACAAAAATCATCAAATTAATTATTTATTTTTTTGTTTTATTATATTTAAGTAACGATACCCATCGCGTCTACTAAAATAACCCTGTATTAAGTTGACAGATATTTTGACAAATAGACTTGTATTTAGTCTACCTTCATACTGATCCATGTAACTGGAGAAACCTCGACCCTTGTCATACAGGATGTCCTAGTTCAGGGGTCTAGACCTCATTGATGTAACGTGTACTGAAGTAGGAAATAAAATTACTATTACTATAGACTGTGACTGTCAGCCGGGGTTGCGGGATGTTCGAAAGAGTTACCGTGGCTCCGGCACAGGCAACAGAAGGAACACTGGTGGGTTTTAGTCAGTAAAAGTCTGACACGCCCTCCCGCTCCGCCCAAAGCGGGAGAAGTCATTTGATGATTTCCCATCCACAAAAAAAAAAAAAACTGTGACGGCGCAGCAAGTGGCGCCGTCCAGTGTTACGAAGTTACTCTGAAGTCACCGAAGAGGTCGGATAAAAGTGACACTGGATGACGACAGTCACTCTAGCAGAGCGTCGTATTCGTAAATATAAGAAGCTAGTGCATCGATGCGTCTTGCGTGGTAGCTGTCTTGTTTTATTACAATGGACTCTATGCTGATGACAGAGATTATGTCAAATGAGCCGCTGTCGTACCACGTCCACGAACTGCCATATTCCGCACAAACCTGAAAACAGTGAAGCTGCTGAACCACTAATACGATGACCACTTCTGGCAAAGGCTATCCTGCACCGTTATATTTATTTACCGGATCTCCAACACATGCATGTTTACAAGAACAGGAACAAACACAAATGTGCGCTCATAATTATAGGAGACCACATCGTTCACTTATATCTAACTCCATTTGAATTAAGATTAGAAATTTAAACAAATCTTTTTTACAGTTCGTTTAACCGTTTTGAATTCTATTCCGTAGCCCTAAGGATGGCATTAAAAGCAAAAACGTGGTTTCATTACCAACTATTTACTGCAGGTGCCACTTGTCATGCCACCAACGCAATAGAAGTTAAAATCGGTTGAAAGGACTGTAAAAAAGGTTTAGTTAAATTTCTAATCTTATTACAAATGGAGTTTAAGTACAATTAAGTTCAACAAGCACGAAAGAGATATTAAAATAAACCAAAATACATTTAACAAAAATCATACAAAGGAAAACAAAATGTAATGCAAACTCTGATGCTATGCTCACGCTTACCAAAATCCTTTGTCACAAGTGGTAGTGTTGTTCCCTTAATAGATCGATTAATTCTTCCAATGTGGATGTACTATAGGTTCACCTCTGCCTAACCCTTCGAGGCAATCATGCGCGATGTTATGTTACCTATGTTATAACGAAGTAGCAAAACCATTCTGTCATAACTTAAACAATTACCTTTCACATAAAAAATTAAAGATGATATATTTTTGGAAGAAAGAACGCTCGATTTGCTCTTTAAAAGCTCTTTTTTTATGCCTTCTGCAATTAAGCATTCGTATGGAACTGCCATTAACATAATGACTGGCAATAAAAATTCCTAAAAGAGTCTTTTATTCATTTCTTACAAGCAATTAATCATAATTATCAAAAATGAATCTCGATAGCTGTACGAAACCCAAGAGAATTTAATACACCCGAAAATACATTAGCGAATTTAACTGTCAAGTGTTTTTGACACTCGATTACATGCCTTTGGAATATCACAATCTTGTCGTAATGTTCTAAAATAATTAACAAGCCACAGTGAGCCCTATTTCGAGAGCCAATTATCTTCTATCTATACATCAATAATTACTTGTCCTGATTGACTGATTCATCAACGCAGAGCAGAGCCTATGCCGCTGGGTTACAAACTTGAAATTTCGACAGTTGACTATGGAATCCACTGCGGAAGGATTTTTTTAATTTTTTTTATTTGAGATAGGTTTGCTCTTGACTCTAGTCTAGGTCAGAGATGACAGAGACAAAGTCGACGATGGAGCGAGCTTACCTAGAAGAAGCCTGTTCACTCTCACTTTGAAGAGATCGGGGATTTTTGTAAATTCGACCTTTAAGGGGCTGAAATGGGGAGAATTTGACTGTATGAAAATTTTTATTTCTTGAGTTAATAAACTTGAACCTTGCCATGACTTGCTTATGTAAATTATGAAGTTTGTCATTTTTTGCTTTTTGGGTATTGAGGGATGTCAGATTTTGTATGGAAGAATTTTAACGCGCGGTCTGATTAACTCGAAACTCAGTATTTGTACTTAAGACTGAAAATAAAGAATAACGCGTATCAGGGTTTTTTGAAAATTTATCCCTAACGGGGTACAAAATTACGAAATCCAATCGGATGAAGTCGCGCGGGAAGTGCTAGTACTTAATCTATACATCTATCTACAAATAAATACAATTGAAGTATCTGTTTGTAATATCAAAATAACAAATTTTTGCTAAATGCATAAGAAAGTATATACGGTACTTATAACAAAAAAATATTTTAAAATTTTTTGGTCTGTGTCTGGTTGTTTTTTCCGGCTAATATCCGAAATGGCTGGACCGATTTTGATGAGACTTTCACTTGCAGATAGCTGATATTACGCGGCGTAACTTATGCTACTTTTATTTTAGAAAAATAATTAGGGTTCCGCGCAAAAAAAAAATCCCATGAAATTGTGAACAAAAAGTCGGATTAGAATTTTTTTTTTGCATTTGGTAGCCCAATTTTCGAGTATAGTTATAGGCTACGACTCTTAGGAGCCTAGCAAAAAGAGAATAGAAAAAACAAAACGAAAACGAAGTAATAGCGCGGGTGGGCGATGCAACGCAACGGGTCGGGGGGACGAGGGAGTTTTATTAAAATGAGGCTGTTATTTTAGTATGTTGTGTATGTGACGACTTCCTCGCGAACGTAGTCGCGGGGCACACCTAATTAGGTGTGCCCCACAACTTATGCAAAATCATATTTTTTTTTTTTTATATCTTTATTTTTATTAATGCTAAAATAAAGGAACTTTTGAACACATGTTCACGCCAGTTCCATCATACCTTAATCTATAATACATATCTTAACGCTATAATATTACATACTAAATATTCGACACCAGATCATAAACCATCTTAGCCTCTTTTGAGGTGGGTTTACATAGCAAACTTAGAAAAATACCTACATCTAGCTTATTAAAAGTGTCCAAATTATAATTTCTCTTTGAGATTGGTTCCTGACACACTCCACCAAAAGGTGCTGTACATCCTCTTTTTTATTACATGTGTCGCAATTAGGAGAATCTGCTTTCCTCATTAAATATGCAAAGCATTTTAGTGGCATGTGTCCGGAACGAACTCTATGAGCTACTACTAATATTTTCCGGCTAATTGTTTGGTTAGCAAACCACGGTATACGGGGAGGTTATTTTTGCAATACTTTATACCATATGCCTTTTGATTTCGACTTTTCGTTAAAATATTCGATCCAGTCATCATGGCAGCGATTCTTATAGTGCGTCATAACTTCAGAGTAGATAGGAGATATATAAATTTCTGTTCCATTAATTGACCCTGATTTGGCTAGTTTGTCTGCCTCCTCGTTTCCCTTTAGTCCAATGTGTGACGGTATCCACTGTAGAATCACATCTTTACCACTTCCATCCAACTCATAAAGTTTCCTCAAGACAGCATAGGCTAGCGGTACACCTCTGCAACCAGAGGCGCATCGAGCCAAATGCTGGAGGGCGCTTTTACTATCCGTAAAAATGACCACCTTTGTAGACTGCAAATTAACGGCATATGATAAGGCTTTAGAGATCGCAAGTAGCTCTGCTGTCATTATGGATACCTTCGAAACAATCTTATAACAGTCTCCATGTTTTAAAACGGGGTCGTAAAAAGCTGCACCCATCTCGGTGCTCCTTGAACCATCAGTAAATAATGCATACCATCCAACATATGCAGTACCAATTTCTTGTAGGATATTAGTTCTTAAAATATTCGTGTCGTAACAGTGTTTTGGTTCATTTATACAGTTCAATACCGATTTTATAATATGTTTAACATTTATTATCGAACACCAAAAATTTAATTTGTACATATCTACCGGATTTGATGAATAAATATGTCGGTCTTTAGTATTATTAAACGTAGTCATTAGAATCGGTTTCTTTTTAGTCGCCCAGTACCTGTTGGCACAAAGAGCACCGAGCTCAGACAACAGCTTAATCGTCACACCGTTACTCCATGACTTAGCCTTAAGACAGTATTTTGTAGCTAAATATTTTCTTCTTAGGTATAACGGAGGTAGACACAATTCGCTCTCCATTACGTGAATCGGAGTTGTTTTTATGAAGCTGCCAATTATTCTCAACGTTTTATTTTGAATTCTGTCTAACTTAAATAAATGTACGTTTGCACTATTATCAAAAAGAAAACTACCGTAGTCGAACCGACTTCTAATAACTGAAATATATAACCGCCTTAAATGTATAGGATGTATGCTCCAACCAGGGCCCGCTAACACCTGCATTAAATTAACAAATTTTTGTGTTTTTTCGCATACTTCATTTATGTGCTTGCCCCATCGAAGCGATTGATCTAACCATAAACCTAAATATTTTATATTGTTTGCCGATTTTAAAGGTATCCCATCTACTTTTAATTCTAGTTGCTGTCTTCTACGTCCTCTGCTAAACAGACAAAATTGAGATTTTTGTGCTGACACATCTAAACCAATTCTGGACAAGATCGAAGTTACTAAATTTAACGCAGTCTGCATCTTATGAATGCTAGTAGACAGATTGTTGCAACTAATAAACATAGAGAAGTCATCGGCATATTGACATATTTGTATAAAATTGATTTGACATATTTCAAGTGTTACTATATTAAAAAGGAAAGGTGCAATCGGATCTCCCTGTGCAAGTCCTCTGTTAGTCCATCTCACAATGTTACTTTCATTCTCCAGATCACCCTTAATTATTAAATGCCTTTCAGTTAAGAATTACCAAAAATAGTTACATATTTTATTGCCAACATTTAAATTATCCAGTGTTTCTACGACTTTATCAATTAAAACATTATTGTAAGCGTTTGAAATATCAATAAAACAGGCCAATGTGGGGTCATTTTTAGTGAACACTATTTGTATGGTAGTGATCAGTTGAGTAAGTGAGTCCAGACACGACTGTCCTCTTCTAAATCCTGTTGTACTAGAAGACAGCACTCTATTATGCTCGATGAACCATTCTAAACGTTTTCCTAACATTAAGTGAAATAATTTACACAGGCACGACATTAGTGATATGGGTCTTAATTTATTATCGGAACTACTTCCTGCTTTCGGAATAGGGATTATTTTTATATTACGCTATTGATAGAGAATTTAGCTTGAATTGAGTATATTGTTGTATATTTTGAGTAGATACTGTTTGCCTATCTCAGGGAGATTATAAATCATGGCATAGGTTATTATCATCATCTCCAGGCGCAGTATCTTTTTTCTTCAGACATGCTTCTAGCTCTTGGATCGTAAGTTCTGTTTCTAATAAAGAATTATCTGACCTAAGAATAGGTTTAGGTGGTTGAACTGAATCGGGGGCAAGGGTGTTCAATAATTCCTCCTTGTTTTGTGATGAAAAGTAACGTTTGTTCTGTTTATAACTTTTTACCCATCTCATCTTTCGCCACATCTGAGAGAGTGATGTAGTTTCATCTATAGAATTGCAAAACTCCTGCCAATTTCTCAACTTAACACCCTTTATTTCTCTTTGGGCTTTTAAAGTCCTGTTTTCCAGCTCAGTAAGATTATCAGGAGTTGGATTACGCCTAAATCGCGACAATGCCAACCTTCTTTCCGCTACAAGTTTTGAAAGATTAGTGCACCAATAGGGTTTAGGAATAAAGTTTCGTTGAGGGTCACTACAAATTCTTATTGATGGAATATTAGCTTCCGCGGATTTGTTAACAATGGAGATAAAATGATCATACATGTATTGAACACTATAATATAAACTACTATTTAAATTATTAAAAATCTGTTCTATATCTTTACTATAACTATTCCAATTAGCTTTCTTAAAATTACGTCTTCTGACGTAATGGGCTGTATCCTTATAATTTAATTTAATTTTGATCATTAAGTGGTCACTGCCCAAACTTTCACTTAATACTGACCACATGAAATTAATAGCGATGTCTGAAGAAGTAAAGGTAACATCTGGAGAGGTTTGTTGTAGATAATTGTTAACATATCTAACTCTAGTGACGTCACCATTATTGATTGGCACAAATCCATGTTCTAAGGCTGCGACCATTATTTGATTAACCCTTGTGTCTGTTTTACATGACCAATTTGGGTGATGGCCATTAAAATCACCAGCAACTAAGGTTTGATTTGTAAATTGTGAAAATAATTCATCCCAATCGGACTGTGTACACCTGATTGAAGAAGGACAGTAGATAGACAAAATATTTTTAAGGTTTTTACAGTTATGGATTTTCACACATATGTACAATTTCTATACCGGTGTTTTGTAGACTAATGTTACATAACTCAGTTTTAATCGACTTATGTGTAATAATTGAGACACCCCCATATGCATCCAGTCGGTCCTTTCTATAGACATTATATCCTGAAATTCTGAAATTACAATCTTCTTCTAACCATGTTTCACTAAGAATAGCTATATGAATTTGTTCTTTACATAATATTGATTCGAATTCAATTAATTTAGGTCAAACACTTTGTGAGTTCCACTGAAGTATGTTCACAGTAAAATCTTTTAGTATTCTATCCATTACTTAAGTTCGATATTACATTTGTAAAATCAAAATTTTTAAACATTGACATCACGTACTCACAATTCTCTTTAAATAACATTTCGCATATTACCTTAATTTTATCTTCAAAACCTGTATTAGACAAAACTATATCCGTAATTTTCTGTAATATTCTTTGAAAACCAGATTGCCGTTCACTTTTCTTGTTTCTTCTTTCCTTTCTGTTTTCTTCTGTGTTCTGATTCTTCTGTTGGTTTTCTTCTAATTGCGAACATTCTTTTTCTAGCAAAATATCATCTTCACTTACATTAGACTTCTTCCGCTTCTTACGTCTTTTATTATTTATTTTCTTCGTATTATTATTCTTTAATAACTCACTGCTTGACTCTTCGGAAGTGACGTCTACGTCTTGATGATTTTGACATGTAGGTATATCTACCAATACATCACTGTAACTTCTTGTTTGAGACTGAGAATTTTGCCGCACTTGTTGTATATTTGTATCGTAAATACTTTGTTCTTTTTCTTTGGATAACTCGTCGTACATTAGTAACACTTTTCTATAACTATAATTTTGTTTACTCATTATATTACGAATCTCTTTTTCTTTTTTAAACGCAGGGCACACTTTATCTAAAGACATATGAGGGCCTTTACAGTTCAAGCATCTATATTGTTTTGTCTCACAATTTATATGGTTATTACCACATTTAGGACATAACACTTTATTAGTTGTACAGAATTTCCTATTATGTCCAAACTTCCAACATCCTGAGCACTGCGATACAGGGAAATTATAGGGTTCGACCTTAAACCTGGTACCGTACCCAAAAACGTACGGTCGTAAGGTGTCACTCTTAAAGCATAACCTGACTGTTTCACTTTCAATCCATATTCCTTCATCACTTAATCGTTTCAGGCGTCTTACAGATATGATCGGGCTATCACTTTTAATATTCTCTTCTAATTCTTGTATATCTATTTCCAAGTCCATTTGTTTGACTATTCCATAAGCTAAGTTTGATTCAAAAGTCATTTGACATCTTAGTCCCAAATCTGTTATTTCTTTACAATTTATCAATTGATCAGCATTTTCTTTAGAACCAAATAAAATTAGCGCTTTGTAGGTACTTTTGTATTTTATTCTTTCAATATTTTGCATATCATACTTTCGAAGTAATTTGGCTAAAGCTATTTGTTTTGGCAAAGCATTCTTAGAAGTAATGCAGACTTCAAATCGATTTTCTAATGGCGTATTATCTTTTAGCGACTGATTTTTATCACTATTTTTGGAATTACTGCGCAAGAGACGTTTCGCGTTTCTCCTATGGACTGTCACAAAACCATCATCATCTTCAAGCTCCTCACTGTCATTTCTTAATCTTTTGCTTCGGCACACCTCAATTTCCAAGCTATTTCTCATAGTGTTTATCTCATCTTCATTTTCTATCATCTCCCTAACATTTTCATCACTCATATTACTATGCAAACTCGTCAGACTTTTACTAATTTCACTCATTATTCAAGATATCGAAAAGTGGGTAGTAGTAAAAATAATAACATTGCGATATACTCGGAGCAGCTAACTAACGCGTGCGCTTGTCTCACCGGTCCACGCGCGAGTAAAAATCATATTTTGTGGCCAAGAAATAACTAAGAAGTAGCTAAGAATAGGCTTGTGGCTAAGAAATAACAGCCGCGTGGGTCGATCGATCAGGTTAAGCTACGCTTGCTGCGGTTGGTCCGTGGATGGGTGACCATCTTTACATATCAAGACCCCTCCGTGCCTCGGAAAGTACGTTAAGCCGTTAGTCCCGGCTGTCATTTGTACATCTTTGACAGT
Organism: Fissipunctia ypsillon; assembly: GCA_947568875.1. Taxonomy (NCBI): domain Eukaryota; kingdom Metazoa; phylum Arthropoda; class Insecta; order Lepidoptera; family Noctuidae; genus Fissipunctia; species Fissipunctia ypsillon. The sequence goes on along the minus strand of OX387656.1, from coordinate 5,163,618 downwards.
CGTTACGGTTCGTCGGAAGCCCGAAAGTCTGACAACCAGTCTTACCAAGGGGTATCGTATGTATTACCCAGTAACTGGGTTGTGGAGGTCAGATAGGCAGTCGCTCCATGTAAAATACTGGTATTCAGCTGCATCCAGTTTGACTGGAAGCCGACCCCAACATAGTTGGGAAAAGGCTAGGCAGATGATGAAATATGCAAAATCATAACAATTATTTACTTCGGAAAAATTAAGAACTTTTCATGTGGGTTAGTACGTTTTGACAGAACTATGCAATATTGATGTCTTTATTCTGTACTGACCTAGTCATTAATTTAATCGCATGTAGATGACACTGACCTAATGCCCGATGGATACAAACTAAAACCATTTACACGTAATACCATGTAGCAAGATTAATAAGCCATATCTACACCTACACAATAACGTTAAGTGTTTGAGTTAGAAACGTCAATATACTCGTAGAATGCAATAACGTTGCCGTACACGGACCACTCGCGACCACCATTTATGGCCAGTGGCCTCTTTTATATGGTGCTGTTTAAAAACACGACTAACCAAGACACCTTAATGTAAATAACATTACAAAAATCATAATAGAAAAAGTGTAGGTAATTGAAAAAACCGGCCGAGTGCGTGTTGGACCACGCACAATGAAGGGTTTCGTAGTTGGGATGAAACTTTGTATCTACTTGAAAAACATGTTCTCCCTTACATCGATATACGTCACGGTCAATTTTCCAACTGCAAATGCAAGTTGGTAATCGCAAAGCATTTTTTATGCGATAAAACTATAAATTAACGATTTTTGGACTTTTTCCTTTATTTGTGCTGTGCGACCTTCTAGGTCAACGGGAAGTACCCTGTAGGTTTTTATTTATTTACGAGTATCAAAATATGTCATAAAAGTGACCGTATTTTTTAATTGCGTTGACTTAAAAGCTTGATTTTTTTAGAGCTTTGAGTGATCGTAGACCTACGTATTTAATAGTAATTTCAACTTTATACCTCCACGTGTTCCTGAGAAAAAAGGTCTTGACAGATTGACTGACAGACAGACAGAACGACGGACAAAGAAGTGATCCTATAAGGGTTACGTTTATCCTTTTGCGTTACGGAATCTTATAAATACCAGCTGTTCCCTACGTTTCCTCGAGTTGTACCTGATTCTTTATTCGCGATTTCAGACTTGGTCCCATGGTGAAAGTTGTTCTTAATGTCGCCTTTCCAGGTTTCTTTAAGACGTTAATTACAAAACAATGACGTCTTCACAATGTATTTTGTGGTGCAAATTATAGCATGCTATCTTCTCGTGTTTTAAAACAGCATAAAAAAGAGAGAAAAACACATAATCATCATTTTGGCATTAAAATAAGGCCAATATTATTCAATAAGTTGCAATTGTCGACCACTAGAAGATGTTCGCAAGTAGTCCGTGTGCTCACCACTGGCTAGCGCCCGCGAAGCATGCATAACACAAATATAACAATATTAACATAACATGCCATATTTATGCAGCTTGGTACACATACTCGGACGTGTTAGCTCACCTAGGTGGGTTCTGTACGTGCAAACATACCTGTGACGCATTTTAACTATTCTTGAGCCTTGAACTCGTTTTGCGGTTAAGAGGCGAAGCTTGATGGATATAAGGTTGAAGATGCTTAAAACTTTTTTGAGATTCGATTCCTCTAGACAAGCTATTTGTAAAGTTATAAATTTAATATATCTGCTTAGTAACACAGTTGGATAAAGATGAAGTCTGTTTCATTTTTGACGATGACCTGCAAGTTGCATGTGGTCCAAAAAAAAAAATCGTCGAGTGCATTACCTCCTCCCTTTTTTGAAGTTTGTTAAAAAGTAAGTATAGTCATGATTTCCCATCAATAATATGGCCGCTTTCAATGTTGACTCCTTTATCTCCTTTAACTCCTTTATCTAGAGCTCTTCTTTGCCTACAAACATATTAAGTATTTGCGTGTCGTTTGAACCCCATAGGTACAAAATCAATTGTTTACTAATTCTGTCTGTAATTACGACATACGAAAGCTTAAGATACTACTACGTGTCCAGACATGTAACAAAAAACAAAAACCCTTCATAGAACTGCAAATTACAGAAAAAAATTGGCGAACTTTTTAAAACCTTTTTAAAACGAAGTTGTTGTTGTGAAGTTGGGCACACAGCAAAAGTTTGGATTCGAAGGAATTATTTGAATTAAAAAAAACATTGTTTTAATTACTAATGCCCAGCCTGCGACATCTGTTGTTAGACTTTAAAACGACATATGCTTGGCATAGAAGGACGTCGACTATGCTAAAACTTTATCGCCCAGTTTAAGTTGACCTTTATTTTTGTGCGAAAGTAATTGTTATAAGGGGTCATGTTATGTTATATGGTTAGTTAAAGTTTTGTCGCGATTAACATTTTGAGCTTTGCTTTAGTTATATTGTTTGTTATTTTGCAAAGACATTCACAAATGTTTGTGATACAACTCTTTGTTTGAAATTGTGCGGGGCAACTCACTAATGTAGTGCCATTAAAATAGCATTGAAATCTTCTTTGACAAACAGGGATAATGCCTAGGTAAAACAAAAGAAATTCTATTTAGTCCATCGGGTCCGTCAGTCTGATAATAATAATTATTTTTTTCTTTCAACCTATGTTGTCCCACCGCTTGGCAAAGGTCTCCCCCATATTTTTCCAATTTTCTTTGTGCTGTGCCTTTTCCGTCCAATCAGTTACGAACGAGTCCAAATCATCACGCCAGCGTTTTTTAGGCCTACCTCGGTGACGACGCCCGTCTCCAGGCCCCACTGTGTGACGATCCTGGCCCATCTGTCTGGATGCATCCTATAAGTATGACCCGCCCAGTCCTATTTCAACCTCGCAGACTTATCACCAACATCGGCGATACCTGTCTTGGAGCGTATTATGGTGTTGCGAATTTGGTCGGAAAAAAAAATATAGCACATGTATTTTTTCACACAATACACGTATTTTTTGCTTTATCATATTAATAAAAAATGACTTTGATAAAACACATTAAAGTTGGGGAGTGGGGGCTCGCTACATCACCACTAAGTATAAAATCTAGCAAGGCGCGACGACAACGTCATGCCACATTTTAACTCTATGTATCGCCGTATTCTTTTGTTTACGTAAATAAAGAAAAAATACGTGTCTTAAATTGGTTAATTATCTACCTGACGGACAAAAAAAAAATTATAATTCCTATTCTTGTTGGTCAAAGAAATTTATTCCATTAGTCAAACAAAATTTACTTTACAGTCCAATTACATCTTACATAGACCAAAAAATACCACTTTGGATACTTATTATCAAAATCCCAACAAGAAAAAGCCTTCAAGAAGTAGTTCGCATGTTGCCAATGTAGTTTTTTAGAACAACTGAACCGAGAATTAGGCCCTGGTCGAATCCTCTTTCAAGTAAACGGTTGAAAACGGCAATAAAACGGGATAGGGTCGGTTTACGGAAACGGAAAGATATCAAATCAGTTGTCAAACGGTCCCGAGGGAAATGATGCATTAGGGAATCTGTTGAAACCCGTCCCATATTTGATCCAATCTCTAGGACACATGAATGGTCACCAATAGTGTTGAATGCTTTGAATTACATTGAACGTAATGTAAAAGGGTACCCAGAAAACTAAGACTTTTTTTAAATGCCTCTGGATTTTTTACGATGATTTAACTGGTATCTCGAAAGTCTGAGATTAGTTGCGAAAATAATTTCAGTGGCTAATACTTATTTCTGTGTCGCAACACGACACTGAAATAAGCTTCTGTGTTTAGTGTCGCGCGCGGTTTCATAGGAATTGTTCTACGGATATAATAAGTATCACAGAATCGCGTCGCACCAGTCTGCGGGAGCCTTAATTCGAAAGCGCTAAATATTTCGACCTGAATCTTATTTGTATTACATGTATGTATACCAGGGGCGTAGCTTTCATACAACCCGATTCCTATCGGCTTCCCTTCGCATCAACCACTCTTCTTAGTGCCTACTGTTGCCAAATAATATGGTACACCTGTGTGTGTAACTGTATATCACATCACATTACATAAGTATATTTAATACCAGTTTAATAAATCATAAGATTAAGAACCTACAGTTTTTTGTCTGAGTTTATGAGAACTGAATTTTTTTTTCTTCGGCTTCCCTCTAAAGATGTAGCTGTGGTACTGATGTATACTGCTAACCCAACAAACGTTGTCCTCTCCAATTTCAAATAACTCATAAAACAATCCCATAGAATTTGAACATTTCTGTACTTAATTTTCTTTCCTTCCAAACCTAATTCGGACTAAGACGAACATTTAAAAAAGAAAATTGAGCAAATCGGTCCAGCAGCATTTCATTTTTATTTATATAAATATAGAAGATGGATTCTATTTTATACTAGCTATGCCCCGCGACTTCGCTCGCGTGGAAGTCATAAGATATACAATATACTAAAATAACAGCCACATTTTAATAAAACTCCCTCGTCCCCCGACTCGTTTTCGCTTAGCGTTCTTTCTGACTTTCTTTTCGCTCGGCTCCTAAGGGTCGTAGCGTGATGTTAAATATCCTATAACCATCCTTGATAATTAAACTACCAAAATGCAAAAGGAATTTTGAAATCCGAGTGGCATTTCCATAGTTATTATTTTTGTTCACAATTTCATGGGTTTTTAATTTCTTTGCGCGATACCCTAATAATTTTTGTTTCTAAAATAAAAGTTGTTTATGGCATCACAAAGATAACAAACTATTGCAGTGTTAAAGAGTGAAAGAACACTATCTTTCTACTTCGTCATAGCTGTTAGTATTTATTATGTTATGCTTCAATATTATCGTATATATTTTTGTGATATTTATTTTGGTAGTATACATGTATGTATTTGTATATACCCATATTTTATGTTTATAAATATTTGTATATATTCATATTAGTGTATCGTTTGTGATTTTATGTATTTTGTTTTCTCTTTTACTCTTACACACGTTGTCTACATCTCTTTATCTACTTTCCTATCGCAGGTATGCTGGAAGAGATTTCTTTAGAAATAAGCATTACCTTTGTACGTATTTTTCTGTTCCTTTCTTCTTGTCTGTTTATATGTGTTTACATAAACTGTTAAATAAATAAATAAATAATTTTTAATCTGTGTTATATGAAACGTAAAGATCTAATGCCAATGGTTTTTCCGTAACTTACCTAGTGTGCGTTGTGTGTATAACTGTAATAACCTGTGTGTGTATAACCTGTATCAGTGAGTAATAAAAAGAGTATTAATCAACAAGTCGTTTCAATCAAGCTACCAGCGAGAATACAGTCCACAGATCCAAAAACAAGAAGTTAACATAAGTTACTCCTTATAACATCAGCTATCTGCCAGGGAAAGCCCCGTCAAAATCGGTTCAGCAGTTTCGGATATTAGCCGGAACAAACAGACAGACAGACATACAGACAACAATTTTGTTGTAAAAATTAAAAATTGTTTTTTTTTTATAAGTACCAGGAGCTTACTGGCCACTTTTTTCCGTTTTAAGGATTATAATAAAACTTGTTTATGTAAAACTACTGTTTGTAATAATATTAACGTATAATCTCGTGGAGCACAACGTAACATGCTCATTTTCTGCATTTTTATTCTAAAATAAAAGAAATAACCAAACAAACGATGAGGGCGCCACTGCGCGCGCGGTATCCTCTTATAGTAAAGTTAAAAGTATAGTAAAGGCAAAGCTAAAGCAAATAGAAATTTAGGAGAAGCTGTAAGGTGAGCGTCCTCGTTTTGTCCAATAGAAACGAGACTTTTACAGTGTTCCAATATATTTTTCAAACCTAAACCAACAGTCATTATTTTTAAGACGCTACTCCGAGCAAAATCTTGCGATAGGGCATTATTCAGTGGCTAGGAACTCATTAATTAAGAAAAATAAATTACATCTAAAAGCACATTATTAATGTTCGATATCCTATCATTGCTTTGCACGTTCTTATTTGTTTTAATATGATATAAATACATTTAAAATCTCCTTGTAAAAAAATACTAAAATTATGGACGTTTGTGACGTTATATTAAAATGAGGATAAGGGATAAATAATTAAAAAATCTTAATAATTAACGTTTTTATTTTAATTCAAAAGATCGCTGTTCTTTATTTATTAAAATAATTCCAAAAATTGTATGAATTCTATGATAAAAGGGGTGTGTGAAGGGAATGGGAGAGAGAAAGACCGAACGCTCACGGTCGTTCGGTCGGGGAAGCGCCTTAACGAAAGTCTCCGAGTGCGGCAATTAGTCTCATCATGTTATCCGTTCTAAAAGGCCCGATAGCCCACGAGTTCTGGTTTACTTCAATTCTCTACGTAAGAACCTCAGGACATCAAGGCTAGAACTGCGTTTCGATTTCTTCCAGCTTTCTCCAACTTCCCTTAAAAGCCCTTTCATAGTAGTTGTGGTCGCCTATAGAATGATCGTGTTGTGTAAGTTTTTATGTATCGTATTTAAGCATTTTTTTATCATGTACCATTCTTTGGCAATCTTCGTCTATCATAAATAAATAAATAAATATTTTTGTCTTTTTATCCTGTAACTACATCGTACCTATAGTATGTTGTAAATAAAGTCTTTACAAATAATTTCAGTCATTCGATTTTATTGCACTACATTTATTAGCCCCTCCATGGTAATTGACCTCGCTTCTCTGAAGGCTCTTCTGTTCGTACATGATATAAAGTAGGCTTTACTCTTTTATTACCAGGATATGACTTTATGGTGGAGGAACGTAAAATTATATGAGGTTTGAGAGCGCAAAATAAAAAGTATTACTTTTTATTTTTCGCTGCCAAATCTTATTTCATTAGGAGAGGAAATGTTTGAAATGAAATAGAAATTGACTTAACATACTGTCATTTAGTTACGATTATGATACGGTTTTATTTTTATCACAGTACGAAGGATTTACAGAGTCGTAAAAACTGTATAGTCTGCCCAAACTATCTCCTTATGATTATTAGCTGTGATTAACGATTTCTCCGACGGACGAACTTTACCGTCGTGATACAAAGATATCTAATAGGTAGATTGGTGTGAAAGGTCACAGTTCATCTGAATTACATAAGTCCCTACACTCCATTTGGATTAAGAGTAGAAATTTAATCAAATCTTTTTTACAGTCCGTTCAACCGTTTTGACTTCTATTCCGTAGCCCTAAAGATGGCGTTAAAAGCAAAAACGTGATTTGTATTTGCTGCAGGTGCCATTTGTCATGCCGCTAATGCAATAGAAGTTAAAATTGGTTGAACGGACTGTAAAAAAGGTTTAGTTAAATTTCTAATCTTATTTCAAATAGAGTTTAGATACCTTTGTCATCATCCTCTGCCTAACCTTTTCCCAACTATATTGGGATCGGCTTCCAGTCAAACCGGATGCAGCTGAATACCAGTACTTTACATGGAGCGACTGCCTATCTGACCTCCTCAATCCAGTTATTGGGTAATACGATACCCCTTGGTAAGACTCGTTTTCAGACTTTCGGGCTTCTGACGACCCGTAACGACTGTCAAAGATACACGAATGACAGCCGGGACCAACGGCTTAACGTGCTTTCCGAGGCACGGAGGGGTCTTGATATGTAAAGATGGTCACCCATCCACGAACCAACTGCGGCAAGCGTAGCTTAACCTGTTCGATCGACCCGTGCGGCTGTTATTACTTTGGATACCTTTGTGCTGAAATAATATTAACTAAATCTATTAAAAAGCCGTGAAACAGACAACTTCTCTGTAGCATTGATAACATTCATCTGGAATTTCTAATCATCCGCTCCCTATTTCATGGATATCGCGCTCGATTATCTGTTCAAAGGTTTTGGCTGTTAGCACTACGTAGTATTATATTTCCAACAACACATTGAAACCCTAGTTAAAAGAATCCGAAGATTAATTTACATATTTAAAAATCTGATCTAATACATCAGTTATTAAAACAGTTTACTATGCACTATGCCAGTCTTTGCTAGTTTATTGCATTACCACTTGGGGCGGTACCTCTAAAACTTATATGATAAATTTAGAGAGAGCCCAAAGAGCCATATTAAAAGTTAGTTGCTTTTTGCCAATCCTCTATCCAACTTTCGAACTTTACCAACACTGCCAAGTGCTAACAGTCCGGCAGTTGTTCATTCTCATGACAGTACTAAAAAAATACACTGAACTTCCCTTAGAACTCAATTTACCAACACAAAATAGACGATTAACAAATGTTTGTTCAATCATCCGTTATAACACTAGTTTCTCCCAAAAGTTTTTCTGTTTTCTTGGCACTTTTCTTTATAATTCAATTAATAACAAAATACCTATTTACACTCATACAAAAGCCATTTGTAAAAGAAAATTACGCATTTGGCTATTAAATCTGGACTACGTTGCCACTGAAAGCAGAACCAGTGTCTTAATAATACCCACACATTTACAATCACACACCGAGACTTACATACATTCATACACACAACATTCTTCATTTCCCCATTTCCATTCTTCATTTTTTGTTAGGCTCATTATTATTTTATTTTGTTAGTTAGATACCTAAGTACGTATCAAAGAATAATAATATACATAATTTGTATATTTCTTTGAACTTTATGTTGACTTGCTTTTCTTTGATTTTGTTTTTAATTATTATTATTTTTTTTTTACATTCTGCACTCAATTGCATTATCAGACTTTATAATACCTATTAAGTATATCTTAACTTTAACTGTTTTGTAAATTAATATGTCCTTTAAAAGAGAGCCGGGAGATCTGTAACTCAGGACCCTCCTACCTCAGACACCTTTCTCTATTTAAGATTGTGCATTTTATTAACCAGTGCCTGTAATATGATGTTGAGATAAATAAAGATTTATGATTATGATTATAGGTGCTTATGCTATGGCACAATCAACACTAAACAACATTGCATTGTATTCCCAATTCCAGAACTAATATTTGATAAATCGAACTATCCATTCATTTGTACGTTCATGCGGGTAGCTAAACAAACTGATCCGGATACGCCACAATCCGGGTATCCGGATGTTAAAGCGTTTATCCGTGTACGTTTTGGGTCAACCGGAGTGAGGTACCAGGATGTTTATATTTATGGTGCAGATCTTGGTATTATGTAGTTCGTTCTGTATTGTGATTTTGACATATCTCGGGGCTCTGCGGCCCTGAACCTTCGGATGGCTTACGAGGGGCCGAAGCCAAACTAGCAGAGGTCCGGGATTTTCAATGAAATGAGGCACCAACCGACGATTATCCCTGTATGCACTATGCAAGTGCACCCAAGGACAACCCTGGTTGGTGTAGGACTATTGCAGGATATGGAAACAAAGGTATTGGTCTATTGATTTAGGTGGCTAAAGTGGACTGGTTACCTAAAACTATGGAAGGACAATGGCCCCTGCCTGACCAATGTTTTTTTTATACATGTTTTGTATTGTGATAATATCATGCTCGTTTTCGATGTTTCAAAGAATATTTTCTTACGTGAGAAAATTGTTTCCAAGAAAAGCACCTACTTGTAATTCAGTTTGAGTTTTAAAAATATTGGAAGCGTAAAATGTTCACTGTTAACGATAAAATACGTTTCCTGACTCCCAATTGGACGATCCCGTCCATAGGGAGTTTCCTACCCTTCTGATTTTGTATTTGAGCAAAGAATCCAAAGCTTAGCATTTATTATAAACGAATGAATCGAATCGTTGAGCTCCTTAACTTTTATGTTGAGCTGTACGATTACTGACAGATGCTTGCACTGACTGGACAGGTCCACTCAATCTGTGTGGTTCTTTCCTCAAAAGACCATTTCAGACACCAACCTACATGGTCTTCACATGATCTGACCAAGATTATGTCTGGACTTTAAAAGAAACTGTGACCTCTGAGTTTGTTTCGGCCTTTCTTCTCAGAGTAGTCAGATAGGAAACGCCGGCCTCATCTAGTTTTAAAAAAAAATGTTTGACATGTAAAAGTGTTTGTATAAACCTACTTACAGAAATAAAATCATTTATCATTTATAATGTTTTTTTTATGGAACTGTCAAACTGAGGATTACTACTGATAGTCAAGTGATGGTAATAGGCTAGTCTCCTTTTATATGGGATTTAAACATAAGTAGCGAAATCTCGATGTACCTACTTTAGGTACACCTCTGCTTCACCCTTCGGGGAATACAGGCGTGATAATATGTTATGTTATGTTTTCGAACTGAACCATACAATTTAAGGTACCATTCAATTAACAATACAACGAAAGCATATTGAAATGATGCAAAAATCTATTGAAAAATCATCGCATAAATAGTTAGTTATAGTTTTTAGCGCATAGGTTTTCTCGATTATATTATCATAACAGGTATGTCCCATTTAAGAAAGTCATATATTATATTTATATTCACATAGAAGTATGTAAGGATCGTAGCAGGTGGCGTTCTATAGTATCTGCCTACCTCCTTGGGGAGAAAGCGTGAGTTTATGTGTGTATCATATTTTCCTCATATCTCATTTCATTTCCAAGGCGAACTGAACTTCAAAGTTCAGACGTTATTACCTATTCAAAAATTTCCGACTTTCCGATCAGTGCGCTTTTAAAAAGTTTTTGTGAGGCAAATTGGAGCTTCAGAACCAGATGTCTTTTTATACATTTTTATTCCATTTTTATTTGATTAGATTAATGATTTAATGTTGTAGTTGGCAGGTGGCAGAGACTGGCAGAAGACAGCTGGAGACGCAAGTTCTGGCACATAATTTTAAATTATTGCTTAACTTACTTAGGTACTTATTTGCCTCTTTGAAAGTCGTCAGAAGCCCGAAAATCGTACAACCAGTCATGATAAGGGGTACCGTGTTACCCGTGGGTTTTGGAATTCAGATAGGCAGTCACTCCATTCAAAATACTGGTATTCAGCTGCATCCGGTTAGACGAGAAGCTGACATAAATTGGGAAAAGGCAGGCAGACGATGACGACTTACATAGTTCCAAATACCAAAAACCAACCACCAAATCGCACCAAATTACAAAATTGTACCTTTTGAGAGAATTAAATTACTATTACTACTAATAGTTAAAAATGTTCTACACTCTCATATGAGTCCAGTGGTGCTATTCTGTAAAGATCCCACCGTGAAAATTTAGGTGAAGTGAGCGTGATGTGAACTGTCATCCCACCTTACTCTACTAGGGATTGAGCTCACTTCAAACTCACTTCACCTAAGTGCTCACGGTGTGATGTTTACAGAATAGATCGGCAAGTCATGGTCTACCCATGTGCCAAATTGCATTGAAGTCCGTTCAGCCGTTTTAGCGTAAAAACGCAACAAACAAACTCACTTTCGCATTTATAATATTAGCTACGATTACTGTGTGATGTGTAGACGTTAGTCTTTGTCTCCCACAAGTATCTGGAAGTCAAAGGATCGCTGCACAATGGAAAGTTTGAAACTTCAGCCCACAAGTAGTGAACAAGAGTCTGACAGTTAATAATAGAAGATCAGAAGGCCCTAGCACGAACGCGCGACGTTAAACTTACGTAAATGCGAACAATTTTTTTTTTTAAATACAGCTTTCCTATGGCATCTTGGATAAAATGTTTGCGACAAACTTAATAAATATCACTTATAGATATGAATTAAGTCTTAAAACTAAGTAAATATTATGTGGGCAACGAGTATTTTCATTTTTTAAATTGGTCGAATTTACATTACCTTCGTTTACTTCGTGCGTTCGCGCTAGACCCAAAGACAGCTTTAGAGCTGAGAAATGCCTTCGTTACATAAATACTTTACAACGAAAGTAGAACAATTCCTTAACTTAGTTAACTAACCTGTCGTTTCTCACGTCGGGGCCATAGTGTGGCAATTGAAATATAAAACACGTTTTTAGGGTTCCGTAGTCAACAAGGAACCCTTATAGTTTCGCCATGTCCGTCCGTCTGTCCGTCCGTCCACAGCTTAGCTCAGAGACTCTTAGTACTAGAAAACTATAATTTGGCATGAATATAGGTACCTACATATTAAACTCGCCGACAAAGAGGTAAAATAAAATCCTGAAAAAGAAATTTTTAGGGTACCTCCTGTACACGTAAAGTGTGTTTTTTTTTGTCTCATCTACGCCATGGTGTGGTGTGTTGTTGGAAAGGTATTTCAAACACATTGCGGGTTTGTAAAAACATTTTTTCGATTTCGATTTTCGGGATCCGTTTCTGAAATATTCGAGCGTGGAACCCAATACAGAAATACGCTTGTACGATATGACTATATACAGAAAGCACAGTTAATAGAAATCTCTATTCCTAGACAGCACGTTTCGCCGAAAACTTTGTTGTTAGAAAACATTGTTTGTAGACATCTCGGTACATAGGAAGCACTGTTGACAGAAATCTCTGTTCATAGATAGCACTTCTTGCCGTAAACTTTTTCATAGAAACCACTGTTTCCAGATACCTTGGTTCACAGAAAGCGCCTCTGGAGAAAAAACTATTAATATTTATTATATTACTAAATTTCGCTTTTCTGCCTCTCTATCCATAAAAAAAACACGTTTATTTCATACAAAAATGCCATTTTAATCAAAAATGAAGCAAAACGAAAGCAATAGATGAAATTGAAAACAAAACAAACTCTTTAGCTTTATAATAGAAACAAAAAAGTACTCGATATAACTTAAAAAATATTGTTTATACACTAAACTTCAATATTATTATTTTTTCATGTGCAAAATATGAGCTAATCCACCTAAAAAGGCTAATAAGTCCATCTCACTTCTTTGAGACAAGTGCTTTTGCATTCTGTTTTCGTATTGAATTTGTGGAGATCGACGACGCTTTGGCATGGGCTCTGACGCCCTGATGCGCTCAATTTCACATTCTGTGTATTTTACCTCTTTTGAAAATTCTTTTATAGTTTTAAACACATTCCATTTCTTACGGTTAAGAAGTGTAGTCCAGCGTTCATGCCAAGATTCCAAGACGTTTTGTGTCTTGGGAATGTCATATGTGCGATCAAACACTGACCACATAGCAGGTGGAAATAATGGCTTTCTATTTATTATTAATTTTGTACTATTGGCATTATTTCTTACATACGTCCCAGAGACATAATATTTATCGAACCACTTCGCTACTCCTGCGGCTTCCTCTGGTAATACTTTATCTTTAACAAGTTGAAAAGCTTCAGGTATCTCGTTGGGATCTAGGAATGCCAAAGCAAATAAATGCCTAATTTTATGCGCAAATGAAAAATCATTCCCATACTTCTTTGCTAAACCCTCGATCTGTACATGCCGCCAAATGCTCTGCGTAAGATGGAATAAACATAGTCTTTGTATACATTCTGGAAATTGCTGTTTAACGGCATTGATAGCAGCTATTTCAAAATCAGTTAAAATGTTCTCAGGAGACAAATTAGTCTGAAATGTATTAGCGCCATATCTTTTTAATAATTCTAATAAAATTGTATAACCTGTTTCTGTCTTATGCGATAATAATGCAAACACTAAAGGTAGAAATTTATTTGTGCCATTTTCTGTTCCTATTGAACCATGTATAGTATATATTTGACAGAATGGCGCTGGACATGTAGAAAACGTGCCATCCATTACCCAACATTTTGCATTAATAAGTAGTTTGAAATTACTTTTTGTGCAAAATACGACTACACTCTCATTTTGGTTAATATATTGGCCGATTAAAAATTGCTCTTCTCCAATTTTTGAAAGATAGTCCGGTATGTCGAAATTAATTGTATTAGGGATTTTCGGTTGTCCTTTATTCCTAATGCGGTGCACAATCATTCGTGCTGCTGCTTTATTAGGCAAGTGGACAGCACTCGTACTTGAAACATCCTGGAGGCAGCGGTTAACGATTTGTGACGGAGAATCCATGGATTTTTTTGCTATATTCCTTATTTTTGATTTATATTCCATTTTTATTCGCTTTTCTGGCTCTGGCAAATGTCCATGTGCGTTGTTTAGATTGATGATCGAATGTTCATTACCGATAATTAATGTTTTTACAGTAGCACCACAACCTTTAGCACTACTCCGCGCACATCTCCAGTAAAATGTATCATTCACTTTTTTATTTACGTGATATGAATAACCATCCACTATAAGTACACTTGCTCCACGATTTGATTCTACTAACTTGCAAGCACTCATTTTAAAAAAAAATTTTTCATTAGCGTCGCGACAATTACAAATGCAAAACTAAATGCGTAGGAAACGTTTGTTACTTTGTAAGGCGCAATAGTTTACATGTACCCTACATTTTTTCTCATTTCTGCATTCATTCTCGTATTATTGTTAAACTTCTACAATACGACGCGACGCAATGTGCATAATCACATTATAAAAAGAATTATCTAATTGGTTTCCGTAAATAGATAATAATTTATTGACATGGTTATAATTACATGAATTAATGAATACTATGTAGCGTAGCGGCTAACATAATGCGTGTCTGAATCTGAGCCAGAAAAGCGATAGTAAATATTAATAGTTTTTTCTCCAGAGGCGCTTTCTGTGAACCAAGGTATCTGGAAACAGTGGTTTCTATGAAAAAGTTTACGGCAAGAAGTGCTATCTATGAACAGAGATTTCTGTCAACAGTGCTTCCTATGTACCGAGATGTCTACAAACAATGTTTTCTAACAACAAAGTTTTCGGCGAAACGTGCTGTCTAGGAATAGAGATTTCTATTAACTGTGCTTTCTGTATATAGTCATATCGTACAAGCGTATTTCTGTATTGGGTTCCACGCTCGAAATATTCAGCTTTAAAGTGCTAATTTTTATTAGAGTCAAGTGTCCCCTCCCCTGCTAGCTAAACGGTTAGTTTTGGATAAGTACGTGAAAAAATTCACGGTAGTGGTATTTACAACGAAGTTAAAAGGAAAACTATCACAGCTAAAGGCGCGTATACATAGAACGTTCTTTTACAGGATCCTTTTTAACGGATCTGTCGCTACTAGAGGTAATATTCACACAGCATTTACAGGACCGATTTTAACAAACGTAAAAAAAAAATCCGACTGCAAATCACGTAACTGAAAAGAGAAAAACACGTATTATTATCTATTGAACTTTGTTGTTTGTAAGGTATTACAGGCGGGAGGGGGGACAAACCAATAACCTGAAATATGGTGTAACTTTTGCTAACCAAATCTTCATTAATTAATTAATTAATTATTAATTATTATTAATTATAATCACAAGAATCAGTAAAACAACTCCTTAAGTTGTATAATCCTCAAATGTTCAGATTTCATGAAATAGTCATTCGATAGGATTACTTGGTCTTAGAAGTTGTATTGATGACTTTAATTATTATAATTCTGTAAATACATATTTGTTACGGTCCCGAATCATATTTTGATCAACATACAACCTATACTGACCTGCAAATTGCAAAAAACATAAGAAAAATTGAATTTCGTGGGCTACCCTGGCGCTTTCGCCTTAAGAGGGCTGTCACATTTTGTCACCTCTCTCGCTCACACGGGACCAAATTTTTAAGAATGTTAAATGAAAATATACTTTTTTGAAAAATGTGATCAATGGGCTCCCTACTAAATAATATTAATTTAATAGGTAATTATTAAAAACACATTTTTATTATAGCATTTATTTAAATCATCTCAAAAACAGATCATAATACTTATTGAGCTAAGTTTATTAGATTACACAATAGAAATGTGTTTTATTAACTACTTATTAAATTAATATTATTTAGAAGGGAGTCCATTGATCACATTTTTCAAAAAATCATCTTTTCATTTAACATTCTTAAAAAATTGATCCTGTGTGAGCGAGAGGGGTGATAAAATGTGACAACGCTCTTAATGTGTCAAAAAACGCTCTGTATTTGGACAGCCGATATTGTGTAACGGTTCACCAGTTTCATAAGAAACCAAAGCTTTACATCCCTAGCTTGAATGATATCATGCCAGTCTAACCGTTAACGGCTCAACTGGTTTCGCGTTTCTGATTGGCTGTAAATCTAGCGCGAGCCAATCAAAACGCCATTCCGCCCAAAGCTATTTAATTACATGTGGAATTCTCACCAATCTAAGTAAACGAATTTTATCCTTAACTCCAGCTAGTTAGAACATTCTGAGAAAACTTTTCCAATAATCGCTAAAATCCACGTGTTACTAGGAAAGTTTGAATTTCGCGGCCTACCCTGGCGCTTTCGCCTTAAGAAATGTTCCATCCCATCTTTTTGACGTGAATTCCCTTCCAGATTAAGTAAAAAGATTTCAGCAAAGTATTCTTGTAGAGAGGGTTTAGTGACCCAAATATTGAGGAGACCTTTTTTCTAACTTTACTTTAGATGCATAGACAGATAAACGACGCAATGAAAAGGTTTTTTTTTCTCATTTCTGGGTCAGTGGAACTTAGGTGAGAAGGAAAAGTTTACACAATTTTCCTTTAAAGGTGTTGCTTTGAGACTCTTCTGAGTGTTTATCAAAGATAATGTATTCTTGTTTACTTTAGTTAGTCACTTTAAGTTGTCTCTGTCTTGTCAAATAATATCAGCGTAGCCGTGGATGACTAAAAAAACTTCTAAAAATTGTCGTGGAGAATTATTTCAGGTATTAAAACACTGCATGTGAAAAATTCAATGACAATATGCGACCCTACAATAGCTTTCGGCCGGGTTCTGGTTTTAAACATTTTTGACCATTCACCTTTGACCATTCGTTTTGAATCTCGTATTGATCAGTACAGCTATACATTCTTTTTGAGTATATATCCTTTCGCATTCTGCCAATTTTCCATTACAACTAAGATTATAACATATCAATAGTCGGCATCATCTCATCACTTCTATATCGTTCCCGCTGTGAATAATAATAATAATTCAGTTCACATCCTCTCAAGTAGTCCTACTAGTTCCCAGAACAGTCTTCACTCTTCAGTACACAAAACATATAACGACAGCTTCAGTAGCCCTGCGAACGTCGACTGGAGAGGACGTTCGCTCCTCATCTCGATCCGAACTCTCGTAACATCGAAGTTTTTCATCTACGGAAAATGTTTTGTAAATAGTTTCTTGTGTTTTTGTTTTAGAGTGTTTTGTGATTTAGGTTGGTGTGATGTGATTTATTTGGATGTAATCTAGTTCAATGCCTGGTAAGAATTTTAATCAAATTCAATTCAGTTCTTATTAATTTAGTCAAGTCTTTTCAGAAGATGTAAGTATGCAGGTTAAAAGCTTTGTAATATTTCAGAAAATCGTTAAAGGTATAAAAACATGAATCATATTTTTGGAGTACCTTTACGTTTTTATAATAAGTAATTACACATCCCTACGATTGTTCACGTTCACTTCAGAAGTTCTTATTTCAATACTTTGTAAAAGTTAGAAATTCCAGAGCAGAGCAACTCTTTCGCATAAAGTACAGTCATCAAAACCAACTCGACAGTCTTTTTTTGAAAAGCTATTAACTACTTACTTATTTAGATTAATCGATATTCCTCTGCCATTATCGATACTTATGTTGGATTTTAGATAAGACATGAAGAACTTATATCAGAATTACATACAGGGATTTATTAAATTACATAAACATAACATAACATCACGCCTTGTTTCCCCGAAGGGTTAGGCAGAGGTGTACCTATAGTAGTACACCCACATTTCGCCAATTATGTTTAAGTCCCATGTAATAAGGGGCGAGCCTATTGCCGTCTACCGGGCACAAATCCAGACTCCGGGCTGCTACTAAGAAATTCCAGATAGAAAAACCCAATAACACTTTGCCCGACCTGGGAATCGAACCCAGGACCTCATGCTCAGCAGTAGCGCTTGCGACCACTAGACCAACGAGGCAGTCAAATTAAATTATTAAATCAAAATAATAATAATAATTATTTGTCAAATTAATTTAATTATTTATTAAATTATTAACATCTTTAAACAATGAGCTCAGAACGTATGAGAACAAAGGCATATTCAATGGAGGATAATTTGGAATCCCAATTTCTGAAAATGGATAAATTAAAATTATCTAGCTTGTTACGATAGCCCGAAGATAAGGGACTTGCAGCTGTAGTTCAGACAGTGAGTCAAAGACAAAGTCAATGATCTTTATTGTGAGACAGTGGTTACAGAGTTGTTATTAATTGGTGTGCCTTTGCACTGCTCCACCATGTTAGGCATACAATACTTTATAGTTTGTTATCTTAGACCTAAGTTTATGTGTGTGTGTGTGTGTGTCTGTGTGTGTGTATTTCAATCGTAATACCTAAAGCTTTATTTTGCATCAAAACATAAAAACAGTTTGGCACTAACTCATCACGAATCTGTCGGACAAAAATTCATGTACTGTAATGTGAGGGTTCGATTCAGGCAAAAATACCAATGTGATTCTTTTTTAGCTAATCTTGAACATCGCTGTCCAAAATAACTGTGGAGAAGAGCAACGTGAGAAAACTTTGACTAAGATCGGTCTGAAATTGGTAAAACACTGTGCAAGCGTAGTGAAGAGTTATTCCTTTGCATGGCCTCTTTTTACCCAACTGCCCCAGAAAGAGGGTAATGTTTTTCGAGAGTATATATGCATGTCTATTTCTTTGGCAAGCTCTGTAGCCTAAATGGCTTGATGGATTTTAGTATATGAGGTATTGTTAGATTCGTCTTAATTGTGGGAGTGACGTAGGCTATAAACACTTCTCAAGTTTATGTTTTAATGGATTATTAGAAAAATAATTGAATAAACCGAAAAAATTAAAATGTCTTATAACAGTAGGTAGTATAAAGTTTCTAATTCCCTATGTTACGTTCCAAATTCAAATCTAATTTTCTTATGCTTCTTGTTTTGTTTAACAAGTCATTCTTCGATGTAACCACGACCGTTTAGTGCAGACAGGCGTGGTCCGGGGTCTACTCCCTAAGCACGAAGTCCGTAGTTTCGGCCTTCGTTACGGGCCTTTCCTACTCCGTATCACCTACGGACATTTGATTCGTTCGGGGCCCAAACGAGGAATGAATGACAACACGATTTGACAGTTTCCCCTACTCCCGATGTGTTTTTGCCCGTCCGAAAAAAACTTTACACATGATAAGACGGATCTTTATGTCAGTTGATACGAAATCAAAATAGTAATCGTGCTGTCGGAGAAAGTTACAAGTTTAAGAAGATTTTGAAACTATGGCTGCTTTTTTAAATGCTCGAAGACGCTGTGCACAAAGAGTGGAGGCGACACCGACGATATTTACACCAAAACTTTCGGTTGGCGAGTATTCCCGACGTTGAGTTCATAGGGAACTGTAGGCACACACGGGAATTATTCGAGGACTTGTGTCAGGATATAATACTTCTTTTGTCTGCTGTATTTTACACAATATGTGTAATCAGGTGGGCTTAGAAGCACCTTCTCTCAGCGAGGAAGACCTACAATAATTGGAGCGCTGTGGGTAGGGAGATGAGTCTATATTCATCAAGCTCTTCAGCAAGGGCAATGAGCGAGATACAGATTAGTGAAATTGCTAGAAAGAAAGAGGTACTTATGCAGTCTTACAAGAAAACTTTCCTAATACAACGTTAGTAAATGCTTAGGGTATTTATTGGAATATGTGCACAAACCTAACCTCGTTGTTTCTGGACGATTCGCACGCCCCTATAATAGTATGTTTCTCAACGAACTGACATCTGTCACCGGTTAACCTTTATGCCTGTCATTCTTACACATTCGTATATTCTGTTCTTGTAACCGAATTATTAAACTAGTTCTAAATACTTTATGCCTATCTATTTTTATTGCATTGTTAGGTAGGTACTTGTATTTATATTATTGATTAGGGTGGATACACGCAAAATACGCGCATTGACGTGGAGTTGCGGACACCAGCCCGTGTTACCTATTACCTATTAGGGTGGATAATTTATAACTTTTTAATTTTGCTTACAGCAGGACATAATGGGTGTTGGGACTGGTGGAAGCTTGTGATATAAAAAAAAAAGATTTCCACAATATAATTAAAGCATTGTTTTTATTAACAAAATGTTTTTTTTTTTAATTTATCACCAATTCAATCTGGTAAATTATTAATCTGTTAAATTGTTAAATTATGTTAGTCTTAAATTATTGATAATTCAGATTCTTGCTGAGTCGGCAGCGAGGTGTCACCGAACAAGTGGACGTGCACGACGAGGGTTTAATGCTGTAAACAAAAGAAATCATATTTTTTTGTCAGTTTTAAGTAATTTACGTAATCTCTTTTCTACTGAACTTTCTACTGAAATACTTCGCTGATTTTGCATTGGCAACTCCAGCTTCACTACCTCAGTGGACGTTGGGGATTGCTCAACTCACTCTGGGTTGGCAGGTGGTAGCAGATGTTTGGGTGGGTGAGATGGCTGCTGGGTCTTGTTTTACAGGTGGACGCTGTGCAACAAAAACTGAATATCATTGACGGATATAAAAAATATATAATTGTGTATCTGTAATTTATTATTATTTAATAAAAAAAGCTACGGCAAAGACTCCATGCAACATAATTATTACCAGTACAGTCGTAAGTCCTCCTACGGATAAGTATTTGAAGGATGACTAATTATATCATTGTATGCACTTTAGTGATGACAAGACCTTAAAATCGTATTAATATTGACGAGTAGATATTTTATTTTTTAAACTATTTAATGCGTTAATTCTAATAGATTATAAATGAACTAATTATCTGGTAAAAGCATTTTTTTTAAATAGTATGAACTCTGTCACGTCAATCTATTATAAAACCGATATTCCATTTTATTCGTAAACTTAACTTAATTTTTGTATCTCTCATTTTCCTGATGGTAAATTGGGATGATTTTTCACATTTTGAAATAGAAAAATACAACCCTCTTTTTAAACCCTGGCTTAACTTATTATTACAATTTGGAACTCTCATACACCACTGAAAAGGCCAAACTGCCAGCTAATAAAATGACGTTTTCTTTAGAATTAATCCTCTTTTTTGGTTATTTGTCGCTAGAAAAAAAATCTTGGTAGTGTTTCGATTTTTTTGATGAGAAATGCATATTGCATCTGCAAATATAAAAAAATGAAGAGGAAAGTTATTTTAAAAATAAATTACAACAATATTGGTTTCAAATAAAAGTTAATTTAATGACTCAATTCCAAATATACAACATATCACGGAATTAACGCTGAACCTATTAAAGGGTTCATTACGAACAACTTTTACTATGGGAGCAAACATGAAGTCGCGCAAAACAATCTGCTGGTTCTTTACGCAGTTGAACAGTTGATTTTTTTCGCGATTTCAGGTTTGGTCCCATAGTAAAAATTATTTACAATGATGAGTACAATGACCCCTTAAGAGGTTGTGCTTTAATTCCAGGACTTGTTGTATATATGAACCTATATTATAACATTTTTATGCTAGCATTTCGACATAAACTAAAGACAAATGCGTTTAAAGAAAGAACATGCAGCGGGTCAATTGCGTAACACATTATCAATCGGAATCGGTTTCACTTTGACAGTTCAACTACATTCATTGCGTTATTTACGTGTTAAGCAGACAAATTTTTCGAACTTATGAAGCAATGGACTAGCAATTTGCTTCAAAATGATTCAGATTCCGATTGATAATGTGTTACCCAATTAGAGTGCTGAAGTGTGACGACATCTTTACCGCCACTTACGAACACAGCTATTTGAATTCTTTGTTCAACTCGTTCTTTAATAAAACCAAAAAGATTGAAATAAAGCAAATTACTTATTTAAAAAGAAAACAAAAAATCCGACTGCAAATCACGTAACTGAAAAGAGAAAAACAAGCATTATTATCTATTGAACTTTGTTGTTTGTAAGGTATTACAGGCGGGAGGGGGGACAAACCAATAACCTGAAATATGGTGTAACCTTTGCTAACCAAATCTTCATTATGACCCTTAGGTCACGGGAAGTGTCAACCAGCCGTTTGGAGATTTCGTTGAACAAACCATGAGCACTCGGAACTACGGCCCGAAGGTTTATAACGAAAAAACGTTATGCCATTAAAAGTCAGTCATTAAAGCTACTTTTACTTAGACAGTTCAGGTTGGCATCTAAACACGTCCCCACGATTTTTTGTTCTCTTACTAGATTAAAATTAAAATGTTTATAGGTACCCATTTTAGAAACTTTAATTATTTAAACAAAACAAAGTTATTTTATTTTGTCTTTTCCCTCAGTACTTCATAATTATGTACCTACTTGCAGGATTGAATGCGGTTTCACCATCATTTAGAGATTTTTGGAAGTCTTCAGTACAGATTACATGATCTGACCAAGATTATGTCTGGACTTTAAAAGAGACCGTGACATCTGAGTTCGTATCGGTGTTTTATCTCAGTGCCAGTGTAGTCAGATAAATAGTATTTATGTACAATATAATTGACGTGTAAAAGTGTTTGTACTAATAAAATCATTATTTATCATTCCCATTTCATTGTGTTTCGGCCACATTGTCGCGATAACGCGAACTACACTTCGCGCGCTCTCTGTTGTACAGTAACGAGCACTAATATGTATACACTTAGCACAATTCAAAAGCGATTTTCTCGTGGAATTACAATTGCAACTTTGAGATAAAACCTCTTTCATAATAGTATGTTCGTAACAACACAAAATTACAATCAATACAGTAGGAGAAATTGAGTTTTATTAGTGCTCGTGACTGTACTGCGAGACGTCGAGCGGTGTGCAAGAGAGAGCGCGTGAAGTGTAGTTCGCGTTATCACGACAAAGTAGCCGTAGCATTAGTACAAATCTAGCATGGGAAACTAAATTGATACGTTAAAAACATACCTACTCAAGTCCAATTCAAGTCGAAAAAAGAGCACTTAGGTCAAGCCGTGCGAATGAATTTTAGTTTCGGAAATAGGGTTGACCTACTTCCGCGGGTCGCGTATGACAAGGTTTCCTACCACGGCCTCGTGGCTCGAGAATGACCGATTCAAACTAACAATATGTCACAGCAGTTGAGCCTACAGGCTGAAAATAAACCATTTTAATCTAGGATGGCAATTACAAATAACTACCGAGTAGTCACTTAACTGTTTACAATTGGAGTATTTATTTGATTCAAAATAACTCTCGAACTACTTAATGGCTAATACCCTCTATCTACGGGGTGTAAAAAGACACATCACATATCCGTTAACTACGCATACTGCCCAACAAACTAAGTAACATAGGGCAACAATTATTGCTGGGAAAACACTTTCTTTTTTGGTGTGAAAAATCACTTTTTATGGTAACACGCAATATCTCGAAAAGTTCGGCCCCTAACTCTGTAACTTGTACCTATACAGCTGCACTCCTGTTTTAGCCCAGAAAATTGTACTTGCCCATACATCGAACAAACAGATTCGATTAAATATCTAAGAGTCTTTGTAGATAACCGTTTTCATGGTCCACACATCTGATTGCTTTAAGGGGTAGGGTTCGAAAGATGCTCCGTATCTTTAAGCAACTACCTACAAAATTTGTACGCCTTTATTGGCAAAACATGGACGCACACAACATCCATTAATTGAATACCTTGCGCCTGATTAGTCAGTTTATGTAAACGCATGTTTCACAAATAAATGATCTTTATCTTTAACTGGGTAAAATTGCAGATGATTCAGTTCTAAAGATGATTTACTTCTCTCTTTGCCAATCAGTCCTTAACTATTGAATAATAGCATGTGGCGCGGCTGGTGAAACCTCGTTGATAAAGGTTGAAAGAGCACAACGAGCTCTTCTTAAAAGTTGCCTATAGAAGACCATTCCGGTACCCTACTAACGTACTCGACACCGAAGTGGGACTTCTTAGAGTCAGACAGCTTTACATCCCATCAGTCACTTTAAGATTTCACAAAACCTCCATGTGTGCACTTGTATCCTGTCAAGTCGAAGGGTATACTGGGAAAAGGTTCGATGCCGTAAAACAATCGGTAGAAGGTCGTACGGTTTTATGGGACCGCACATTTATTCGAAACTCAATAACCGACTCAAAATTCTACAACTTACACAATCTAAATGCAAAATTACGGTTACAAAATGGCTTCTTACTCTGGACTATGACTGAAAACTTCTAAATCTAATATAATTCTAAACAAGGAGCGCTTTGATAGGTTCTGATACATATCTCTATTTATATATTTATTACTTTATATAACAAACATCCACAAAATTTTATACATCCTCAGGTATTACACTCAGACACACTCTCAACACCAACACAATTTTCTTAATTCAGACACCCACACAAACACACCATATCACACATATACACACACCATCACAACCACACATAACATATGTACATACATACTTGGTTATCTACTGTTTTCTTTGGGTATTAGTTTTTATTTTTATTCTATACTCCTCTGCTAGTAGATTACGAGTAGACTATATGAAATTAAGTTGTAACGTATATATACCTACTAGATGCATAGCAATAAATGTAAACGGAACGAAGGAGCCTGGATCTCAAGAAACAGGGAATCCTAGTGTGAGTTCCAGGAATCAACGCACTCGAATGTAACTTCTTAAACAATAAATTATTCTTATTCTTAATATTACACGCGCAAAACGTAGTGCTTACGGTTGCATACAACAGTATAGGGGTCGTGCCAGTATTTAAAGTACAGATAACATTTAAAACAGCTTTCATAAAAAAAAAAAACGTAAGTAATAAAAAGTTGGAACTTTGACCAATATATAATATTTAATATTATTTCCGTAACCAGAAGGTTCCCAGGTATGGTCCGGAAGAAAAAAAAATCGCAATGATGGGAAAAACATGTAACTTTTGGCTTCGTTAAGTGTCTTTTTATACCCGATATACAGGTACTGGATATTAATGATGAAGAAACATTAACATAGTTTAAGCATAATCAGCCTTTAACGTCCCTACTGCTGGGACACAGCTTTCCTCTCTGTGAGAGGGAGTGGGCCGGGCCCAATGCGGGTTGGTGGATGTCACATGTCTTCGAATTTTTGGTTCTAGGACATGCCGGTTTCCTCACGATGTTTTCCGGCACCGTTTTGAGAGCAGTGGAATGAAATATTTATACAAAGTAAAGCGCCTGTCAGGGTCGAATCCACGACCTCGACCACTCGGTTAGTCGCGGCCGTTACCACTGGGCCACCACTGCTCTCAGAAACCATTATTCAATCATAAAAATGTCTTGAAAGTATTGCAAAGTAACATATATAAGTAATAGTATTCCATCTTGAAGCTGTGGTTGCACTTTAATAGAATGTGCATGTTATGAAAGTTTTTATTTATGTACCTACTTACCGTATATTTTTTTTGAGTTTACTCCTTAAGAATCAATTTTCATATAAGGCCCCCGGTATGGAAATTTTACGAGGAGTGAAATTAATACAAGCGTTAACTCAAAAGCATTACGTTTTTCTGCGCAACATGCCTTGCGCAACTTTCACGGAGTAAACTCGAGTCGTGCGTCGGAGCTGACACTTACACACTTTTTGACTCTTCAAGTACACGCATATGAGATACAATTGAATTTCTATTGTTACGGACCACTAGAGTGGTCCGTGGCAGTCAACGGTTAAAATATCATGTACTTTCGTTGGCAATCCTTCAATAAATAAATCACTATCTCTAAGTTTTCAAAGAGTAAAGTATGCGAATTGTAAAGCCTAATTTAGTTTAGATTTAGTATTGGGTAAAGAATGAGAAAGAAAAGAAAGAAAATTCGTTTATTTGCAGTAAACATGACGTAAAGAAAGCACACAAACACGAAAGGAACAACTGACGGGTGCACTCCGCGCGCTCAACCTCATAGTGAGTGAGACGGACTTATTCTGTTGTTCTCTGAGTGAATTCACAAGGAATGCAATGTTTGTAATTTGTTAGATTTTAATTTAAGTATCGATTAAGTTAGGTTAGGCGCATTTATCGCATTAATTAAATTTATTTTACTTCAGATACAGTGATCCATATTTTTGTTAGAATACTTACGAAATTATGTTAGGTAGTAACCAAGATTCAAATACACACTACAATCATATGTACTATTATAACAAAGATTGAAAAAAAGTGACATGTGAAGTGACATTTTAGGGCTTAACGCTTTTTCGTTACGTGACGATTTCTACTACAAGCCGCCGTTCCAAAAAAGAAAATATATAAAAGTCAAGACATTATCCAATACTACTTACTAATCTAATATTGTTACCAAGCAATATCCTCTATTTTTAAACCAAAACAGTATTCACAACTCTAACCACTGAGTTTACAAAGTTTGCTCTAAAGGCATCTCAATTGAACTTTTCCAATGAATTGCTCCGAACGTCTCGGTATTAAGGGAAATGGCTTTCTTATTGACTTAGCCGTCTTAACTAGCTTTGCAAACCGACTTTACTTGACTTTTCCATTTAGCCACTCTGAAACTTAATTGGCAACAGTTTTTCTCTTTTCAATTTGCGACGGATTATAGGATTTTCTTCGGGTAGTTGTGACGGTTATTTACTTGGGAAAAGGCTAGGCAGATGGATTGAGTTGTGAAGGTTAGACTTTGTGGGAGATAATCTTGTTTTCTGTGAATTATTGGACTCGGTAATGATCAACTGTTTTCATATGCGAAGAATATTATAATAACTTGGCAACGATCAATTGAATTATCGACAGCGAAGTGCGAATACTTCCTAACTGACTCCTAACAAACATGCGAATAATACCTTATCGTTTTGAATTTAAAGACGTTATTCGCATGTTTGTTAGGAGTCAGTTAGGAGTTTGCTATCAAGATCATCATCATTCTCGGCCTATATCCCAATTTATTTGGGGTCAGCGCAACAAATGTATTTTTAAGGTTCCGTACCTCAAAAGGAAAAAACGGAACCATTATAGGATCACTCGTGTGTCTGTCTGTCTGTCAGTCTGTCACAGCCAATTTGCTCCGAATCTAATGGACTGACTAAGTTGAAATTTGGTACACATATCAATTTCTGTGACCCAAACACGGACGTGTTACGTGAATAAATGAATTTTGAATATGGGGGTCACTTTTGGGGGCGAATAAAAAAAGTTTTGCAATCTATACCGTGTGACATATCAAATAAAAGGGCTTACTTAGTCTCGAATAGATCTTTTATAATTGTAAAATAAATAGTTTTAAAGTTATTTAAGAAAATAGACAAAAATTGACCCTACCAATTATCTCCGAAACTGCTGAGCCAAAAATGTTGAAAAAAATATAGAATATAGGTAGTTCTTTATGTATAGATTACAAGATAACACGGTAAATCTGTCAATATTGTGCATACAAACTTACATTTGCAGATGGAATGTATGGGAGAACATGTTTTTCAACTACAATGTTAAGTTTGTTCTTGGGATAGTTCTGTCTCTTCTTTCTTCATTCCAAATACGGAACCCTTCATTGCGCGTGGTCCGACACGCACTTGGCCGGTTTTTTCTATATTTCTTTCTCTATTAGTCGTCATCTCGGTCTCTCTCTGGGGTCGGTCCCTCATGTCTGAGGATCGTGGTCAGCCTGAGGGTTGCATCGGGAGCGGATGATCTGCCTCCATTGGTATCTGTCCATCGCGTCTCTTACGACCGTGTAGAATTTGGACGACGAGGAGTCTTTGACTTGATCGGTCCATCTTGTTGGTGAGCGACCGCGTCATCTCGGTAGTCACCCCGTTTCTATAGCCACATACATCATCTTTCGCATAGTCCATCCATCATTTCGTTGGTCTTCTCCTACTTTGCGATCAAGATAAATAGAATCTTAACGTTATTTAGATGTGTAACTTATGTGTAATATAGTATCTTAATTTTATTAAAAAATGGTGTAGTTTTGGAGTTTACTCCTTAAGAATCGATTTTCATATAAGGCCCCGGTATGGAAGTTTTATGAGCAGTGAAATTAATACAAGCGTTAACTCAAAAACGCAACTTACCTTGCGCGCCTTTCACGGAGTAAACTCCAGTCGTGCGTCAGAGCTGACACACACACACTTTTTATCTTTGGTCTGTTTTGGTCGATAGTAGTGACACACAAATGTCCTAATGTAAAAATTATAATGATAATAGCTGAACACTATCCCCTGAGATACAGGTTCCCGCCTAGTTCAGGGGCTAGGGTCAATACTCTGTGCATTTTATCCTGATCACCACAAAATTGTGAAATACCTACTTGTACACTTGTACCTAATTGAGTAACTGTAAGTTTAAATGGTGAGAAATAAACTATTTTTTTTTTTTTTTTTTTAATCTGTTAGACCATCAGTCCATCACTGAGGGCTTGGCCTTATCATAGATCGACTTATTGGTGAAAAGTCGATACGACACGTTTCGTATATGTAGGTAGCAGCTTTTATTGTTAAATAAAGAATGTTGCATTCGTAGGTGTTGAGAGTTCAACGCCCAATTTAATTTTGATGACCTTTTTGAACCGTTGTTTATTAAACTAAAGTTTGCTTGTTTTGTTTTGCAAACACAAATTATACCTGGTTTGGTGCCATTAGAATTTTAAATAGTGATTTTTCGCTGGACACTGTCTGATTTTAAAAACCGAAATTAAAACACCCTCATTTAAACGTCGCTCAGCATTAAATAGTGTTTTGTTTGTTTTTATTAACTACCTTAGTTTTGGTTCAGTAAATAGACTAAAGGTACCTACTTTTGTCTAGATTAGTTTAAATCGACGTCGCTTAGGACGTCAATTCGTCAGAAGTGTTTCGATATTTTGCTCCTCGCTCTTTCATATATTGTCCGCGACTTCGCCTTCGCCTGCGATCCAGGATGAAAGTAGCCAATGTCCTTCTCCAGGTCATGGTCTACCCATGTGCTAAATTTCATTCAAATCCGTTCAGCCGTTTTAGCGTGACAGGTAACAAACAAACAAACTCACTTTCGCATTTATAATTTGATTTAGGATGTACAGAAAACCAGACTTTTATTCTTCTGAATCATCAAATACTTGTAAATAGTACAGTAGTAGTAGTAGGAGACAAGTAGTAACAAATACACGAATACCTACCCGTTTATACTAACATTAGGCGGCACCTATGTATATGAATGCCTAAATAAAAACTCGCTATTGGATTTTCAACTTTCAGCGCTGCTCCAAGCATTGAAACTCCAACAGCGCGTTTTTATTTAGGCATTAATTTAGATGTCACCCTTTTTTTTTGTAGATGGGAAATCATCAAATGACTTCTCCCGCTCTGGGGGGAGCGGGAGGGCGTGTCAGACTTTTACTGACTAAAACCCACCCGTGTTCCTTCAGTTGCCTGTGCCGGGGCCACGGTAACTGAGGTGGCAGAACTAACTAATATACTTGTAAAAAAAAGTCTGTGGGGGTGTGTGTGCGGGGATTGTTATCAGAATACCTTTTAGACATACACAGACACACGTCTGTGTATGTCTAAAAGGTATTCTGTTAACAATTTTCTATTTACTATGTCCCGAAAATTAATTCTACGTAGTAGATGAAACTTTATAGGGCAAAACTTGGCTTATTCGTGATATGCAGCTATTCGGTGATAGATAATTGTGTTTAATTACCAAGTTACTACTGACTTGATAAATGTACATTTTTCAATCATTATAGTATTTGCCACATTTTTAGATATAAGTTAGCAAAACTTATTTTGTCTACTATATCACAGTAAATTTAAAAAATAGTCTGATCAATGAATCGAATTTTACAAGTAAAAAACAAAACTATCACCGATTACCCAAGTTTTGCCCTAATTAGATAAAGCTCTGAATATCAGTGAAAACAGTAACTTCATATACTTTTTTTTTTGTTATTTGTGTTTCACGAACTGTGTCCAAATAAAGGTTATTCTTTATTTTCATTTTTGTTGAACAGTAATAGTAGTAGTATTTTAGAGTTAAAAACAGATATTACTGCTTTTAGCAGTATGGTTGGCAACCCTAGTTGTGTTATCATTTAGTCCTAATTGGTCTGATAGGTAGGGCTTGCTTTTACCTCTTTTAGTGCCCCATGCAATTATAAACACCATCCATTATGATATTGGCTGGGTGATGATGGTATGGCGAGCAATATAGCGTGCCATGATTTATTACTGGGCAGGTAGCAAATGTTACTTCTTAACTGGACCCACGCGTCGCCTATAAGATTATAATAAACTAGATTTTACCCGCGGCTTCGCCCGCGTGGATGTCGGAAATATACCCAAGGGAACATACTACCATAGGATTAAAAAGATCCTATGTATCCAAGTTATAAACTATCTGCATGCCAAATTTCATCCAAATCTTTTCAGCCATTTTTGCGCCAATCTGGAACATACATCCAGATAAACAGCCAAACTGACAAAAATTCTAAAAACTATATTGTCGACATCAGACTCGTTCCCACACCTCGTAGCAATTAGTTCTTTTTTAATATTCAATGGATAGTGTTGACTTCGTTACTATTTTATTATTATTATTTATTTAGAAAATCGGAACTAACGCGCCGCCATCTTGCTTTTTCAATTGGTACATTTCACAAAACAATTTCGGGTTGCCTGGAAGAGATCGCAGTATGCGATAAGGCCGCCAACTGTATGTTGTGTAGTTTATAATTTATCTATAAGTAATGGTGTACAATAAAGTATATTATATAAATAAATAAACAATTGCACATCATCATCTGCCTAGCCTTTTCCCAACTATGTTGGCGTCGGCTTCCAGTCTACCCGGATGCAGCTGAATACCAGTATTTTACATGGAGTGACTGCCTATCTGACCTCCACAACCCAGTTACTGGGTAATACGACACTCCTTGATAAGACTAGTTATCAGACTTTTGGTCTATTGACGGCCCGTAACGACTGTCGAAAGACCTACGAATGACAGCCGGGACTAACGGCTTAACGTGCTTTCCGAGGCACGGAAGGGTATTGGTATGTAAAGATGGTCACCCATCCACGGACCAACCGCGGCAAGCATAGCTTAACCTGATTGATCGACCCGTGCGGCTGTTATTACCTAGCCACGAGCCTCTAGCCCCACGAGTACAAAACAATTGCACATGTCTGTGCTAAATGTTTACCAACAGCGCCCCCCTGTCAACGTCATTCGAGCGCCATAAGATTCTTGTAGCACTGTACTCAACAATTATTATCTGTCATTGTTTAGAATACTTACAGTCCGGCCGACGAGAGAATGCGCTCCTAGCACCTGTCAGTTCAACAATTTCTAGTTATAATAAGGATGAAATTCGCAAAATACGTACGTTCGTTAGTATGAAACTGACTATAATATTGTTTTTTTCCGAATTTTGAGCATGTTTCCCTGTTCAGCTGTTTGGCATGTCGCGACGCTTTGGTAAATGTTACAAAGACTTTCATATTTAAACAGCTAACTTTTGCCTTCAAAAGCTTTTCTGTCCTGTGGACGTAGTTTCCCAAAATTATAATGCTTTAATGCAGAGAAACCTAGCATATAATTTGAAACATACAGACTCATCTGGGCACAAAATACAATTTTGGTCCACGATAAATTAGTTTGTATGAAAATAAAATCTGGGGTCATTTTGATCTGAAACACCATCAAGTTTCGTTCCATAAACATTTCTGTACAGGTTTTACACAAAGGTTTCACTAGGGTTTTTGCCAGGTTTCATGATTGTGAAAAAATGTTTTCAGGATCGTGTTTACCCTACAAACAAAACGGGCAAGCGAGAAAATTAAAGCGACAATATAAAACATGCTTCTGCAATTTATGGCGTAGAAAACTAGAAATGTTTTATTTTGCAACCCCTTCAACACTCGTTATGCCAGGTGGTCTATAAATCTAAACAGTAGCTATGAAAGCTTGTAGGTACAGTCAGCAAAAACAACCTAGTTCCTTCAAATATTTTCGTAAATATATTTAGTGTTTTGGTGAGATTTTTTTTGCTATTGTATGCCAAAAATAGTCAAATGCCCAGTTGCTTGTAAGTGGTCACCACAGCTTCAGACCACCACTGCCAGCCCAGAGACAAAGAAAGAAAGAAAAATAGGTTAATTTGTCACAGAAACAGTGTTATCTTTTCGTATGCATGTGTTTCTTTATGCGCGTGCGTTTATGCAAAGAAATATTTAAAAAAAAACAATTTAGATCTTTAATCACGAGCACAGAACAGAAATGGTCGGCAGCCACACGTCATGGCTGTGACAAGAAGGCTTCCACTCAGCATAATGCTGTGCTATGAGAGACCCACAGCACAACGCTGATTTTAAGTGGTCACCCGAAAATGACAAAGAAGTTGAAACGTCTTACGTACTGTAAGTACACTGGAACCCATACCCCTCAAAATCATCTTATCATAATCAGCCTGTAACGTTCCCACTGCTGCACACACAGGCCTCCTCTCTGTAAGAGGGAGTGGGCGAAAATGGAACATAGCAAAGCTGTTTAGTGATTGAAACAGGTATGGTGTTAGTACTTCCCCGGAAAACGTTCTTCTCAAAGAGCTCTTCCACAAATCAAAAGCAAAATATTTCAGATATTCAATGATGCGTTTTAAATTTGGATAGAAATTATCTAGCCAACTGTCCATAAGTTAAATCCAACAACTGAATTATGGTAAGCTCGTACCACGCTGAACTATTTTCAGCATCGTTAGAGGGATCAACCATAAGTACTCGTAGCTAGGTACTGGTAAATAATGGAGTGCACGAGTACCTATCTATCTTCTTTATTCTGAAGGATTTAGAGTGCTATATCTGCTTTGTTTGTTTGTTAGTGCATTCTCTTGTTTCATAGGTCATCCTTCAGTTTGATATATTTAGTGTAAATTATATTTAGATCATTTTGTTAGCTTGGTTCTCCATACGCCCGGGATCTGGAACGAAAATCGACACAAAAATTAGCTAATAAATTGTCATGTGCTCGTAAACTGCTGTGATTGATTGGTTGACTGACTGTTTTATTATCAACAGCCAATCGGATCACTTGACTTGCGTTTAATTTTGACACTACAGTCATTTTCGTTACAAAAACCTGGTGTAAGATCATCTATATCAGCTTCTTTTATATGTATATCATATTATCTTCTATCTAAATTCAAACAGCCTAAAACTATAGCTTTTCTGTGTTTAGTTTAGACTCAAAATCTCTTCCACAGTTCAACAATTAAAATTACCGAAAGTATTTATTTGCTTTGTTTTTACACCTTTTCAAGAAAGAAAAAGGGGTAAAATTAGAACAATTCAGATCTAAAACCCAGCAGTTGTGGACGACAAAGCCATTAATCTCGTTAACGGAGACCATTAAGGGTAAGAAGAAATTAGTGCGCGAGAAAAACGAGCGTAGAGTAAGCAAGAAAAATATAATTGTAATAAATTGCGACAACGTAGGTACTGTCCTCTTTGATGTTTATTAAGAAGAATGTGTACTGCAATTAATGAAGATATAAAACGTGTAACTGGATGCATGCACATTATGAAAGCAGTTGGAATCGTTTACTGAATCGATTTCTGTCATGTTTAATAATTATAGGTAATTTTGTATCCCAAAAATAATTAAAACTATGTAAATTACAGTCATACTTCCGCTGTATATTCAAAATAAACCAAAATGGGCGAAGTATCTATAACGCTAGACTCTTAAATATGTGCGACTGTGTGCCTGCATGGATTTGTAATGTGACCACAATTATCTCCTGCACCAGTTTAACTAATTAAATACATAAACAATGAACTCAACTTCAAATGAAGTTCAACTTCGCAAGAACTCTCGGACATTGTGTCTGCTATTCTGCTATTTAACGTCCTTCACAATCCTAAAATGTCATCCTACCTGCGGGAACGCTTTTCCTACGTCCGTCCTTCTGATGCACCTTGCAGGTCGCATCTTAGTAATCTCCTTGAATCCCCTCCCCACTCAACCAACTTCTACTCCTACTCCTTCACTGTGCATGCGGTTCGGTTATGGAACTCACTTCCGCCAGATATTAGGAACTGCCAAACTGTTGCAGTGTTTAAATAAGAGTGAAAGAACACTATCTTTCCACTTCGTCATAGCTGTCAGTATTTTATGCTGCATTCGTATACATTTTAGTGACATTTATTTTGAAAGTATGTACTCATATTGTATGTTTATATACTCATATTAGTGTATCGTTTTTGATTTTGTGTATTTTGTTTTCTCTTTTACTCTTACACACGTTGTCTACATCTCTTTATCTACTTTCCTATCGCAGGTATGCTGGAAGAGATTTCTTTAGAAATAAGCATCACCTTTGTACGTATTTTCCTGTTCCTTTCTTCTTGTCCGTTTATATGAATAAATAAATGTTTTATACATAATAGTAAAAATTAAGTGTATGTGCATATTATGATTATAACATAATACACTAACTGGGATGTTTGTGTTTGGTGGTGTGTGTTAATTCTGGGACATATTGTATATAGTCCTCCTAACGGAATTTCGGCCATGGCGGTCAATCTCAGCAGAGGCTAGCCATCAACGCCATCGGGAGATATTATAGTGCACAAGTGTGTGCGCGGACACAGGTGCACTCACTCTTCCTTCACTCTCATAGTCCGATCCGCAATCCGACACGACCGGAGAGAGATCAGGAGACACGGGGGTATCACACCACTAACTTCCAAACTCCGGGCTGTTACTGAGAAATTCAAGAAGTAGAATGTAGATATACTTAGTATTATGTTGGCATTCATAATTTACAGTACCTAAAAAACTTTGTCATGAAAAGACAATTAACAATTAATTTCCCTTAGTTTACAAGAGCTCCCACCCTTACCATACCACCATCATACCCATAGATAATACTTACTTTTTATTGCTCTGCCTTATAAGTATAACTCTGAATCACAAAAAAAAAATGGAAAGATTGGTTACTTGAAACTTTCATAAATGGACCGACATTCCTGATTTTCGTCCCGTCGTTTTCACATTAATTTTTGGTACAAGCTGACAATATTATTCAGTATTCATGAAATATTCGAATACTCGACAATGCGGAGACCCTTTTGTTCAGTTTTGGCCGGCGATCGCTCACATTTTGTGAATAGTTTATTCATAAAAAAATCCTTTATTTATGTGGAAATAATGAAAATGTTTACCCATTTTGTTGTTTCTGCAGAATTTAATACATAAATAATATGCCAGAATTTATGTATGAATATTGAGACTTACTTTCTGTGGAACCTTATAAAATAATCTTTCCAATATTATTTGTTCTTGTTCTTAATTTGTACATAGTTATTAGAAGCGTTATTTGATTTCATTAGTATGTATTAAGTCTGGAGAACCAGTAGAACCAGCAATAGAGAGAATTGACCGTAAAACATGAATAGGACACTTAGAGGTACATTTTGACTGAAAATTAATGGATTGATAATATTGATCATCCCCCGATTTAGTTATCAGCACCGTCTAATAATACACGTCAATTAATTTAGGTAAGTTCAAGTGGATTAAACTCGAAGCTACACGGTCGAGCTGTCGTACAAATATTGACTGTTCATTTTCTAGTTAACTAATTCAATTTACACTGTCTCGTTGGTCTATTGGTTACAAGCGCTTCTGCTGAGCATGAACTCCTGGGTTTGATTCCCAGGTCAGGCAAAGTTTTATTGGGTTTTTTCATTAGGAATTTCGCAGTAGCAACCCGGAGTATGGATTTGTGCCTGGTTGATGGCAATAGGCTCGCCCCCTGTAAAATGTGAATAGAATAAAAATACATTCATGCTTTCAGTAGATATAAGAGATGCGTTTATTTACCTTCTTTGCATATGGCAAACTTAAAGACAATCGTACTTAAGGAGTAAACTCCAGTCGTGCGTCGGAGCTGACACACACACTCTTTTTTATCTTTATTTCTAGTATTATAATTATGTCATCACGTATTTTATTAAGAAGATGTTTTCTTTTTTTCTTACATACATAATCTATAATTACTTGTCCTGACTGACTGACTGATTCATCAACGCAGAGTCTAAACCGCTGGGGCTACAAACTTGAAATTGTGGACACGGCTAACTTTTATATTGTAATATTAAAATTTTGGGGGTGAAAAGGGGATTTTGATTGTATGAAAAATCTTATTCTTTGAGTTAATAAACTTGGAACTTGGCACGAATACTTTTCTTCGTAAACTATAAAGCTTGTCATTTTTTGTTTTACTAAACTACCCCCTAACGGGGAATTGGGAACTGGTCAACGTTTGTATTGAAAAATTTTAACACGCGGTCTGATCAACTCGAGACTCAGTACTTAAGACAGAAAATAAACTATATCAGGATTTTTCGACAATCTACCCTTAACGGGGTTAAAAGGAGTAGTTACTTTTACAATTTAGAAGAAATTACGAAATCCACGCGGACAAAGTCGCGGGGGAAGTACTAGTATTTTCATAAATGAATTGGCAATGGTCTTTCATAAATGAATTGGATATTACGACATAATGCAGAGCGGAGCCTTCAACTACAGGCATTTTCTATGATTAAACGGAGACTCCTCGATATGCAGTTTATGCCAAATGAGATGTATGAAATAAACTTATTTTTATTATTTATTTAATGCTATGGAAGTAGCTAAAATAGACCAAACGCGCAGTTTCTACATCTGTTAACTGTCTTATTTTTCTAACAGCATAAGCGGCTGAGCTTAGCAGCCCGGCAAGAGATGTTATATGAGGTACCCATCGTAATTTCTCGTCTATTGTGATTCCTAGGAAAACCGTTTGATTAATTAATTCCTGGTTTCCCTAATTGCTGCTTCTAACATTAAGTAACAACATAACATAACATCACGCCTTGTAACATGCCTTGCATGCCTTATTGGTAACATTAAAAAAATAATTTAAATCTAATTAATGCATTTAGTTTTTGAAGTGAAAGAAAACTTCTTTAGGCACGTTGAGCGATTTTTGGTGGGGGGAAATGTTACAGGTTCGCGACATGCGACATGCTCGCGTCACCGACATGCATAGCAAATGCATAGTTTAACGTTTAAGTTTTCACTTCTGTCGGCAGTCCCCATGACTGCATATTTCTTTTTTCATCTAGAACCAAATTATTTACCGTAAACCAATCTTGGACCTGTGGTGTTATTCTGTAAAGATCCCACCGTGAAAATTTAGGTGAAGTGAGCGTGATGTGAACTGTCATCCCACCTTACTCTACTAGGGATTGACAGCTCACTTCACGTAAGTTTTCACGGTGAGATGTTTACAGAATAGATCGGCTGAAGAATAGTGTTATTCACGTCCTCAAGATTTTGTGACCGTTTGTTTATTTTAAAGATTAATGACGTCCCATCTGCAAATAACACCATCTTTGGTTGTGTAAACTAAAAAGAGGAATGGAACCAAAATCGAACCTTGAGGAACGCTCATTGCCATTTCCGACCCTAATGAGTTCATTTATTAAAACTATAAGCACAAGTGAAAAAATACTGGACAAAGACGGATTTAATGCTTGAGGGATTTCCTACCAGTCATCCTTAGGGTGATGCAGAGACAAAACATGGCAGGTGCAACATATGCGATAGATAGCCCGGAAATAACTATAAAATACAAGAATAAATACTTATACATAGATACATATACATACAAAATAAACTTTGTCAGGAGAAATAACGATCGATAGAGGAGAAAACGACTCCAGCAAATCAGCGCTGGGATGATTCTGCCAACTTCTGACGAATATGTTCACGTGCTTTCACTTTAAAAGATAACTGGCTGGTTACCGTCCTGATGTTCAGAGGGAGCTCATTCCAAAGAAAGACCGCCAGGACAAAGAAAGAAGAATGAATGAAGCCAGGACGGTGAGAAGGACATCGTTTATGCCGTTTACTTAAATTTTAAGCTTTCTATCTTTCAGGTATTATCTTAGTAACTCAAGAGCTTTATTCCTAATCCCGTAGTGCTCTAGTTTCAGCAAAAGTGTCTCATGGTTTATGCAATCGAACGCCATAGAGAGGTCGCAAAAGATTCCAATGGCATCTTGTGCTTCTTCTCAGGCGTTAAAAATGTGTGTGTGTGTGTGTAAATATTCTTTATTAGGGTGACACCAACCAGTCAGTGGTACAACGCCCATTGGTGAAACCGTACTGTTGTTCATGAAAGATGGAATTTTTATTAAAGTGACGTAACATTTGATTGAGCATCAACTTTTCAAACACCTTACTGAGAACTGACAGAATTGACACAGGCCTATAATGGTTGGGTTCTTTACTATCACCGGATTCGTAAAAGGTGTTCATAATAAATAAAAATAAAATAAAATCCATTTATTTCACGTTCTCTCATATTAAAAATTACACCTTAACGACACATGAGATAAATTAATAATATATAATACAAATACAAATAAAGGTTTAGGGCACATTTTGGATAAAATATAATAACATAAATAATAAAACTCAGCAATAATGTAAATTAGTCGCTAACATGCTCTGGCTATATGCCTACTGCAGCACTTCCTAATATAAGGGCAGTCCAAACGTCCAGCGATCATCGCCAGGACAGCATTGGAGCTGGCCCGCACCCTGCGCACCAAGGACGCGCACCGCTTGCGCATTGTGGTGTGAAAACAGTCGATGCGCGCATCCGCAAACATGCCCGAGGCACTGCAGAAGCGGGGCAGCCCCAATATCGCCCTGAACGCGTTGTTGTACTGGACGCGGAGGGCACTGTAGCTGGCCTGTGTATAGCTAGCCCACAGGCTGCACGTGTACAGAGATGTGCAATATACTTTAAAAAGTGTGATCTTAACTTGATCAGAACAGCGTGCAAACCTTCGTGCCAACATATTCGCCCTTCTTGACAATGCCCTCCGCTCCCGTTCGATGTCAGCATGATCCCCGAGGTCAGCCGTGACCAAATGCCCCAAGTATTTAAATTGTTTCACCCAGTCTTTTCAGTCAGAACACCATTGATATAAACTGGTGGTATACTTTGTGGGCATTTTGCACTACTCGTCTCAAAGACCATGCATTGACTTTTGATCACATTATACGTATTTAAGGCCGTGTCCACTCGCTATGATGATAAGTGCAATTACCCTTTTTCATGTGTTTAGTTATTGCAAATACACCTTGTAGAAGATGACTGATTTAAGTAGGTACACAGTGCTTACAATTTAATACGTTCCGTAAACATGTCGCATTCGAGTGAGCATCCAATTACATTATGTAAAATATGAAATTGATTCCTAGAAATTGAATTTCCAATGAAATTGGTTTGTCGTTCGAGTCAGAGAGCCAAAACCATTATATATTTAGGAGAATACGGAGTGGGTTTGAGATACGACTTCACTTACAGCTGCACCGGGCTTCAGGCCGCAGCGAACCGGATTTCGATACAAAAAGCGAAGCGGCTCTCCTGTTGTGTGCGATGTTTCATACAAAATGCAGGACAGTGTTGTAGGAGAATTTTTGCAACGCATTGCGCCCCGCCCATATCTGTGGAGAGAAGTGTTTCCGACCTTTTTTCAATAAAATCTTTGTTACTAATATAAAAACCGACTTCCAAAAAAACACTACGTTACGCACGGAAGCCTGTGTCTTTAGTTTTCTATTTTCATTTTTTGCCACCGACTTCCGAAATAAAAGTTATTTTTAAGTCAGTTTTTAGTTTTATTTTTGTATTTTTTTTTCACTTTTTAGTTGTGGTACCTATTCCACACAAATTCGAATATAGTTAAACTATTTCAGGAAGACAGGTTGTCTTGAAGCCTTTATGACGTTAATCTTGGTTCAAATTGCAATACTAACACGACTTCGTGAAAGAGTTTAACTATACCACAACTACAAAAGCACTACAACACATAATACACCAACACTACAACTACAGTTTTACTACACTATGTACGTAAAAATTACAGTGACAGGAAGTTATTATAACATCATCTACGTAGACTAAGTGGGAAAAATACGTATTATTGAACCTAACTCAAAAACTACTCAAGCAAAGCTAATAAAATTTATATGGGACCACCTAGGAAATATACAACGTGTTTCTGGATGTACGACATTAAATGAAAACGAGCACAGTACTAATCCATTGAAACATTTTAAAACACGAAGATTAGTAGTCAATGGAAAATTAAACAGCAGTTTTCAAACAAAATAAATAGTAGAATCAACTGCATAAAAAGTAAACACGCTTTATCTACGAAAAGTCACTGACCAACGGTGCGGTGCGGGGCGCGGGGCGCGGCGGCGGCAATGTTTACCTATTATTACGGACTCAGATCTACATCATGTTGAAAAAGAAAATAAAAAATAATTTCCTGTAACTAAAGTATTCATTGGATTTGATTGATTTTTTGAATACGGGCAAATAACATGATTCTCTTTACGTGGTTTCAATCCTCCTGTTGCACGTGGTTATACCCTTTCAACAAAAAGAGAATTTTCCAAATCGGTCCAACCGTCTTCGAGTAATCGGGAAAAACCGTCGCTTCACCCACGCTACTGCGGAGCATGAGGTCCTGGGTTCAATTCCCAGGTCGGGCAAAGTGTTATTGGGTTTTTCCATCTGGAATTTCTCAGTAGCAGCCTAGGGTTTGTGCTCGGTTGATGGCAATAGACTCGCCCTAGTTACCTACACGGGACTTAAACATAACTGGCGAAATGTGGGTGTAGGTACTATAGGAACGCCTCTGCCTAACTCTTTGGGGATTACAGGCGTGATTTTATGTTATGTTAATACCATTAGTATTACCACTTGTTGTTATACGAAGAAACTACCCACTCGAATGAGTACTACACTCCGTAATGACCTATTTTCGGCCAATTACACTATGATTCAATATCATAATATCTTCCCACAAGCCGATGTAAGCGCCGGCGGAATTGGAAATAACCCAACAATTGATTAAATACGTGTTTGGCTTCATATGATTGAAAGGTTTGTTATTCGTATCGTTGCAAATCTGTAGATATTACTGTTTCTATGCTGAAAAAATTATTTTTGTGATGTATAGAAGAGAGACTACCTCGGTGGTCTAGTGTTCCCTGGTCGGGCAGTGTTATTGGATTTTTCTATCAGCAATTTCTCAGTAGCAGCCTGGAGTCTGGATTTGTGCCCGGTTGATGGCAATAGGCTCGCCCCCTATTATATGGGACTTAAACATAACTGGCGAAATGTGGGTGTACTATAGGTACACCTCTGCCCAGCCCTTCGGGGAAACAAGGCGTGATGTTATGTAGAAGAGAGTGGAATTTTGATTGAAAATATAAATAGAATAATGGATTTACTGAATCTAA
Organism: Fissipunctia ypsillon; assembly: GCA_947568875.1. Lineage (NCBI taxonomy): Eukaryota > Metazoa > Arthropoda > Insecta > Lepidoptera > Noctuidae > Fissipunctia > Fissipunctia ypsillon. The sequence continues at coordinate 5,122,349 of OX387656.1, read as the reverse complement.
ACAAAACTCGTCTTGATCAGTTTTTCTTGCTCGTGTCATTTTACACACCCGTTGCACTATTGGCGTGAACCCATTCTAATTATAAGCATTTAAGCTAAGTTGAAAGTATGTAAAGTCAGGGAAATTAATTGTTACACAAATTGATCGCCAACTTAAATTGTCCGTACCTAAGTACCTTTATTGAAATCACAACTGTCTTCCTTTGACAGTTGTTAAAGAAATAACTTAATTTGCCTAACAATTTATAAAATAATTGCGTAATTTAAGAAGCTGTTTAAAATCCTTCTGCTTTTGATTTAGAATTTCCTGCAACTTTATATCAATTTTGAACTGACCGTTAAAAGGGTTTTGAAACACATAGATCCGGAAAACATCTTTCTCAGTCATAAGAAAAAGTACAAAAATTACCAAGGACAGAACTGAAAACAAACAAGTCCCTTAAGTTTTTAGACTCATTTAAAACTTTTTCTGTACCTGACCTCTTCTTTTTTCCACGATATTATATTTACTTTCTGTACTTGGAAGGGTTACTCATTAAGTAATTAAACACATAAGTACTTTCGTATACAGTGCCCGGTAAAGAACGGATAACCTTGAAATAGCATAATATATATAAGACCTTATGGCCGTTCTAAATAAAAAACTTTTTTACAAAAAAAAAAAAAAAACAACCGACTTCCAAAAAAACACGACAAAATGAAAAATAACTTTAATTTCGGAAGTCGGTGTCTTTGGTTTTGTATTTTATTTTTTTTGCCACCGACTTCCAAAATTAAAGTTATTTTTCACTATGTAGTGTTTTTTGGAAGTCGGTTGTTTTTTTTTTCACTTTTTAGTGGGCCGGTTTGTAATTTATCTAAGTTACAATAGCCTAATGTCAACTGCTCATCACCTTTTACAAAATATTGCTTTTCCCGATGCAGGGACGTCACCTAATTATTGAGGAGTTTTCCTGGTGCTTTACCATCAGCTCCACTTCACCATATGCATTGTGACGAGCATAAATTGCTTAGCAACCATATTAAAGTAAACGAATCGCAACCCGTGAAATACTAATATGTATTATATTATTGAGTAGTTCCGGTGGCCATCAGTGGTCTTCATCATCAGTTCCACTTCACCAAATGATACTTATTGAATGCAATTGCTTGACTTATTGATGAAAATACCAAAATCGCTATATGTTTGCCTATAATATTTGAGGAGTTCCCTCAGTTCCTCGTGGATCCTGTCATCAAAACTAGATTTTGATAAAAATGGGACCAATCTGGAAGTATCTCCGTTCAAATAAAAAAAAAAATCCAAATCGGTTTATAAATTACGGAACTGAGGTAACAAACATTTAAAAATATATATAACCGAATTGAGAACCTCCTCCTTTTTTGAAGTCTGTTAAAAAAATACAAAAATGTATATGTATATCCCAGGAAGTAGGTACCTAAGATTTTTTTTAAAAAAATACTAACTTTTTTATATTCTTCTTCACTACGACCACAAATGAATGAATTCCATCGGTTATTTGTTGTTATAATATTTTACGTTGACTATGCCGACAGAAAGGCAATAAATAGTGTGACTAGAAATTGTCAGTATTTTTTTCTAAAAAATCGTATCGTAGCTACTACTTACATGGGATATATGTATATTTTTTGTATTTTTTTTAAAACGGCCATACGCTATTTCAAGGTTATCCATTAATTAACGGACACCCTGTATATTCTGTGGAGCAGCGAGTATGGACATAGATGACATGATGATGTAGGTATGGTAGGCCACACGTCAGTGATACCAAAATATGTACTTAGAAGCTGGCCTCTCATTCTATTGAAACTCCACACTACGCCAGGCCGCCTCATTCTATTAAAACTCCGCACTACGCCAGGCCGCCTCATTCTATTAAAACTCCGCACTACGCCAGGCCGCGTCATTCTATCAAAACTCCGCACTACCTCAGGCCGCCTCATTCTATAAAGACTCCGCACTACGCCAGGCCGCTTCATTCTATTAAAACTCCGCACTACGCCAGGCCGCCTCATTCTATTAAAACTCCGCACTACGCCAGGCCGCCTCATTCTATTAAAACTCCGCACTACGCCAGGCCGCGTCATTCTATCAAAACTCCGCACTACCTCAGGCCGCCTCATTCTATTAAGACTCCGCACTACGCCAGGCCGCTTCATTCTATTAAAACTCCGCACTACGCCAGGCCGCCTCATTCTATTAAAACTCCGCACTACGCCAGGTCGCCTCATTCTATTAAAACTCCGCACTACGCCAGGCCGCGTCGTTCTATCAAAACTCCGCACTACCTCAGGCCGCCTTATTCTATTGAAACTCCGCACTACGCCAGGCCGCCTCATTCTATTGAAACTCCGCACTACGCCAGGCCGCCTCATTCTATTGAAACTCCGCACTACGCCAGGCCGCCTCATTCTATTGAAACTCCACACTACGCCAGGCCACCTCATTCTATTGAAACTCCACACTACGCCAGGCTGCCTGGTTCTATTAAAACTTTGCGCTACTCCAGGCCACCTCATTTTATTAAAACTCTGCATTATGCCGGGCCACTGGAGGTAAAAAGTTACCATCGTCTTGCGGCCTACTGTACTATCATGAACTTTAGTCTTCCTGTAATGTCAGGCTATAATGTTTTCACTGCTGGGACACAGGCATCCTCTCGATGAGAGGAAGTGGGCCGCAGTCCACCCCGCGGGCCCAGTGAGGGTTGGTGGATGTCACATGTCTTCGAATTTTTAATTCTAGGACATGCCGGTTTCCTCACAATGTTTTCCTTCACCGTTTTGAGAGAGTGGTGATGAAATAATTTAAACAAAATAAAGCGCCTCTCATGGTTCGAACCTCTGACCTACAACTCGTAAATCGCGGCTGTTACCACTAGTACGAGTATTTAAGGCACGCTAATTTATTACTCCACCAATTTCGAGATTGGAGCTCGTTTTGCCGGAACAAAGAGTGGAGCATGCGGGTGGAGCCATTTTAGTAGATTACAGTTATTATCTAGGCGGTTGTAAAATGAATTTTGGATGTAATAAAGCTTTTGTATATCTACCACAATATTGCAGCTCAAAATTAAATTAGTTCCCAGATTCTCATCATCTATCTGCCTAACCTTTTCCTAACTATGTTGGGGTTGGCTTCCAGTCTTACCGGATGCAGCTGAACACCATTATTTTACATGGAGTGACTGCCTATCTGACTCCAAAACCCAGTTACTGGATAACACGATCCCCCTTGGCAAGATTGGTTGTCAGACTTTCGAGCTTCTGACTACCCGTAACGCCTGTCAAAAGTCTACGTATGACAGTGGGGACCAACTGCTCGGTATGTAATGATAGGTCACCTCTCGATCTTACAGGTTAAGCAATGCTTAACCTCTGCTGCTTAAGATCGAGCCGTGCGGCTGTTACTATTTAGCCACGAGCAGCTTTAGTGCCCAAAGACAAAACTAGAGATGTCTGTGATATTAAATTACATGATTAATATTTTTATACTATCCTGATATAAATCCACATGAAAGCGATAGTACATCTGGTCATACACGCACGTCGGCTGCGATGCGTCCAATAAGATCACTATATGTCTTCCTAAGGCGTCACCTCCCAGCATTTCCACTCACATCTGCCACGTAAATGTCTTTTGTTAGTCAACTTTCATTCATCCTCTCAAAATGACCAAACCATCTAACCATACTCTTTTCAATTTTTGTCACTACATCTTCTTTTAAACCAAAACGCAAATACGCCATCACAAAAGGTCTTACTTTTCTATCCATGTCAATTTTAAACTTGAACGGGAATTTGCATAAAAATAATACGATGGCGACGTCCAAAGAAAAAGGAACAAGTTATACAGGCCTTACTGTGAAATAAAAAGTTTTAAATAGATGAGGACCAGAGAGAGAGGCCAAGTAATTCTCTCAATTCAAGTCCCTTAGAAGTCATTTGAACTTTTGTAACTTTAGCTTTACATACGTTACTTTTTTATCAACCTGTATTGTCCCACTGCTGGGCAAACGTCTCCCCCACATCTTTCCTATTTTCCCTGTGTGTTGCCTTCTCCGGCCAATCCTACTAATATTACATTATAAATGCGACGGTTTGTGAGGATTTATGGATGGATGTTGGTCATTCTTTCACGCAAAAACTATTAAACGGATTTGGATGAAAGGACATTGACCATCCATATATGCGAGTTGGACCAAGTGCTGCCCAGAATGGATGCCCAGTGCATTATGTTCTTTAGGCTTATACTAGTCTGTAAACCAAAGCTCTTCAAAATCTATCCGAGGAGTTTTGAGAAAAAGTATTTTTGTTGAGGTTTTTTTATTGATGAATAATGACAACTAATAGCGCATTTAACTATTTAATGACAGTAATTATTTGAAACAATGACACACATGATTGTTTCCTTTATTTAATTTATATACATTTGAATTCAGTCCATGGATGGCATTTTGCTGATCATAACTTTGGACTGAAGTTAATGTTAGCGTATTTAAATACAGATGCGTACATCACTTATAAAATCAACGTGTTGGATTTTCAACTTTTGGTGCTTTCGGGAAGTAGAGTAAGGCGTGTATTATAGAACCTCACTCAAGACTCAAGCATAACTTAAAACTCGTTTAAAGCCTTTTGATTGGTTGAAACTAGTTTTAAGTAATGTTTAGAGTCTTGAGTGAGGTTCTGTAATACGGGCCTAAGCCTCTTAGAGCAGTCTATCTCGTATACAAAAATTAAAAAAACTTTTTTACAAAAAAAAAAAAACTACCGACTTCCAAAAAAACACTACAAACTGAATAAACTTTAATTTCGGAAGTCAGTGTCTTTAGCTTTTTTTCGTTTTTTGCCACCGACTTCCGAAACTAAAGTTATTTTTCACTTTGTAGTGATTTTTTTGGAAGTCGGTGGTTTTCTTTTTTGTAAAAAAGCTTTTATTTTTCACTTTTAAGTTGTGGTACCTAGCCCACACAAATTCGAATACCACTACCTGCTATGTAAAATTACAGTGACATGAAGTTATTATAACATCATCCACATAAACTAAGTGGGAGAAAAACGTATTATTGAAGCTAACTCAAAAACCACCCAAGCAAAGTTAATACTCCCATTTTACATGGGACTAGCTTCGAGGTATACCTTCCCGAATGAAACAAGAATCGTTCAAATCGGACTATTCTGTAAAAGGCCATGCGAGGCCATACTTAAAAAATATATACGCATCGACTTGAGAACCTCCTCCTTTTTTTTCGTCGGTTAAAAATCAGTGCACTTATTTCAGACTGCTAAATTAATCTCCTAGTTTTCCTGCTCTTTTACTCTATCATGGACAGACTTGCACAACTTCGTCTGTAAGTAAGTATTGAAAATACTTATAAATGTTAAATTTTCTATTAAGTAAAAGTAATATCAGTTAAGTTATAATACCAGACACTTTTTGAATGTAACACTTTCAAAGAAAACAGCCAGAAAGCACATCATGTACAGTCGCCGCCAAAAGCTTTCAGAATTTGTGAGTACTTACAAAAACCCATTAACATTTTGTACAGCGACCATTTGTTTGTCCAACGAACACTTTCAGGACTTTCAGGGGTGCTCACAAAATTCAATTTAATTGGTTTGTTACCGTTTATTTTACGCAAGTCTACGAGTCTGTACCTGTGTAATGTCGCGTACAAGAGAAACGGAGGACCCGTAAAAGGGACTGCTGACGTTTTTATTATAGAGAATATTAAGAGCCTCGTTAGGTGACTGCTTCGGACGTTTAGTGGTCGGAAAAACGGCTGCTATTATCATGAACTCACGGCATTGATTCCCAGATCGGGAAAAAATTACGTTATGGAATCTGGAAGGAAATCTGGAAATCCCGGACAAGGGTACCAATAGGCCTTCTATACATGGAACTTACTATAACTTGTACTATAAATAAAAAATAAATAAAATTTGTTTATTTCAAATAACATTAGACTCATATTACAAACAGATACACAAAAGGATACAGACAGGATAACAAGCATAGACAAAAACGAACACTCTCAAGATAACAATTTGTCTGTTACAGCATTGCCGAATATAAAGGCAATCCAGTCTGTTGGCGATCATCGGTATATGGTTGTAATAGATGTAGCCAGCCAGTTATTGTAAGTTAGCAAATTGACTAGCAACTTTTTCTTGATCGCAACTGTCATTCTTTGACAGATGTATGAAATGACTAAAACACGGCGAATAGGGATGATACCTGGGTAAAAAAAAAGAAATTATATTTAGTCCGTCAGTCAGATAATAAGAAAATATAAGACACGTATTTTTGGCTTTATCATATTAATAAACAATGTTTTAGTTAAAACGCTTTAAAAAAGTTGGGGAGTGGAGGTTGGCTACGTCACAACTCTGTATAAAATTTTGCAAGGCGTGACGTCATGCCACATTTTAACTGTTTTATGTATCGAAAAACAGAAAAAATACATGTCCAATATTTTTTAATAATCTACCTGACAGGCAAAAAAAATTGTTGTCATCATTCCTATTGGCGTAGTGTGTCATTTTAATAAACAATTAATTTCCACCATATGTACACCTCTGCCCATCCTATCGGGGAAACAAGGCGTGATCTTATGTAATTAATTTTCGTGATTATACATCTCTACCAATCTCTACGCGAAAAAGGGCTAGGTATGAATGTAACATTAAATAAGTACCTACCTACAAACTTTAGGGCGAAAATACACATGCCTGTAGCTTGTACAAAACTATGCAAGTAAATTGCATGTCATTGTGACATTCACCAATCCGAAGCATTTTTATGCAACATTTCACATTGGCGTGCAAGCTACTTGCATAATTTTGAGGAGGGTAATGGCTGATCTTTGCGTTATGCTCGTGAACGGGTGCTGCTTGTGGTGACTGGATGTCTTGCTGTACCTGGTTTTTTTTATTGTTATTAGTTATTAACTGCTTATTTATTTTACTTTGATGATCCTAGTTTAATATTTGTGACTTGGAGTTACAGCTATATATAGCTATACACTATCGCTCAAAAGTATTTGGCCACCTGCATTTGGTTTAAGTTACAATAAATACATTTAAAAAAAAATTAGGTTTCATTATTTGTATATCACCGCCGAATACTTATCTGCGGTAAAATAGTAAAGAACTTATTGTTATTTGCTGACTCCTGCGGGGCAATTGCGTAACACATTATCAATCGGAATCGGATTCATTTTGACAGTTCAACAACATTCATTGCGTTATTTACGTGTTGAACAGACAAATTTTTCGAACTTATGAAGCAATGGATTAGCAATTTGCTTCGAATTGATTCAGATTCTAATCGATAGTGTGTTACGCAATTAGGGTGCTGGTCATAAAACCAAAATAGTGGTATTGTCGGAATTTCTTCGAAGTTAATCTTTGAAGTCACAGTTTTGTTTTGATTTAGTTATTGAGAAATAAATGATGTCATTTGGCCAGAAAACACGCTCTCTGTAGCTCAGTACTTAAAGTCTAATAATATTTTCTTGTTTTTCACTTCTGAGTTTTATTTTTTGATGAAAATGGGTAAAACTAAGGAATATTCCCAAGAAATCAAAGGCATAATAATCGGCCTGCATAAATCCGGTAAAAGTAATCGTGAGATTTCAAGACTGCAGAAGATACCAAGGCAAACTGTTAACTACATCGTTAAGAAATTTGCGACTGAAGGAACAATTTGCAACAAACGTCGTTCAGGCAGACCGAGAGCCACAACTTCGAGTGAAGATTTGAGTATAGCTATTAAAAGCAAACGGAATAGCAGCACAGTTTAATGTGGATCGTGATAAACCAGTCAGTGTGTCCACAATCAAAAGAAGACTCCGTGACGCAGGACTTAAGGGATGCATAGCGGTGTTAAAACCACTTCTTAACGCTATTAACAAAAAGAAGAGACTTAATTGGGCTAGAGAATACAAGAACTGGACAGTAGCAGATTGGGAAAAGGTCCTCTGGACGGACGAATCAAAATTTGAAATGTTTGGATCCAAAGGAAGAGTTTTCGTACGGCGGCAAGCAAACGAAAGGGTGAATGACGCTTGTACTGTAGCTTCAGTTAAACACGGCGGAGGGTCTGTGATGGTTGGGGGCTGTTTTTGTGGCTCCGCCGTTGGAGATCTTGTGCGAATACAAGGAATCTTAAAAAAAGAAGGTTATAAAAAGATATTGGAGAATAACGCAGTGCCTTCTGGAACCCATTTAATTGGTCCGGGATTTATATTTCAACAGGATAATGACCCGAAACACACGTCAAGACTATGCAAGGACTTTTTAAAAGGAAAAGAACAACAACAGGTGTTGAAACTCATGATATGGCCTCCACAGTCCCCAGACCTAAACCCGATAGAACTATTGTGGGATCAGCTGGATAGATAGGTGCGGAAACGTTATCCTACATCTCAGGAAGACTTGTGGAGAAAACTGCAAGACGAATGGCAGAAGATAACCAAGACAACATTGGAAAAATTTGTAGCTAGGTTGCCGAAGCTTTGTGAGGCTGTCATTAAAAATAAAGGTGGACACATAGATGAGTACAAAATTTAAAAAGTGTATTATTGTTATGTTTAAAAATGCTAATAAACAGTTTCATTGAATCAAACTTTTACAAAATGTATTTTACTAGGTGGCCAAATACTTTTGAGCGGTAGTGTATGTAAACGGGCACGCCCTTAATGTCTGGAGGCTTTTATTTAGAAATAAAGTTCCTTTACGTCTTTAGTTTTTAATTTTTATTTCTGCTTGAGAATAGTTTCGATGTTTTTTACATTTTTTTATTGGTATATTGGCATGTGCTAGCTGACACATGGCAAATAATTTTATTTAATGTTTTTGTGTTATGTAAATAATTTTGCACATTATTGTATATAATCAAGTTTTAACTAACTAACTAAACAGTGAGCTGTGCTGCTGGGGAGTTTTTTGCGCTACTTTTTCTTCCCAGCTAAAGCATTGGGAAGTGATGAAAGGCGGGCGTTTTGGGGGACAGTCTTATGTAATTTTTGACGTTCGAAAAGTGCTGATTCTCAGCCTAGTTTGAATAAATGCACGTGTAGTTTCGCCCTTAAGTCACCTTAGTTTAAATGTCAAGTAAGTCTTGCTTGTCTTGTTGCGAGAACCGGGTCATTTAAATATACAATATTATTTGTTCAAACAAAGCTAATTGAGATATGTACTGTGGAATCGGTAGCTATTCTTCGCCCGCTGGGAGTACAGAAGATTGTAGGCCGACAAGCAATAATTGCATTGCTTGTCTGTCAGAGGAGCTTGTTTGATAGAAGAGGAGTGGAATTCAACCATAGCAGGGCAGTAATATGTCTGATTGTTCGCCATTCACAAGTTAACAGATAACATAACAGATAACATCACGCCTTGTTTCCTTGTTCACGGGTTGGGCAGAAGTGTACCTCAGGCGCGTAGCCTTCATACAACCCGATTCATATCGGCTTCACTTTGAAACAACCACTTATACAACGTGGATCTGGACGTACGACATAAAATTAAAATGAGCACAATACTAGTCCATCGAAACATTTTAAAACAGGAAGATTAGTAGTTAATGGAAAATTAAAAAATTGCAGTTTTCAAACAAAATAAATAGCAGAATCAACTGCATAAAAAGTAAACACGCTTTATCCACGAAACGTCACTGACCAACTGTGCGGTGCGGGGTGCGGGGCGCGGCGGTGGCAATGTTTACCTATTATTTCGGACTCGGATCTACAGCATGTTGAAAAATAAGAAAATGAAAAATAATTTCCTGTGGCTAAAGTATTCATTGGATCTGATTGATTTTTTGTATACGGGTAAAGAACATGATTGTCTTTACGTGGTTTAAAGGAATGTCAATCGTCCTGTTCCACCTTGTATAAATGACTACTATTGCCAAATAATATGGTACACCTGTATGTGTAACTGTGTATCACAACACATCACATTATACCCAGAAATGGAATTCGAGATCAAAAATGTAAACAAAGGTGTTGCCAATTTTAAATAATAACCTCAATTGTGCAGTTTGCCGAAAAGTACTATAACATAGTGCTAAAATTGTAGGCATATCTTAAACAGGTAAAATATAATATTGCACACAGTTTTCAACTTTAAAGTGACGTAAACTACGATCCAAGAATAAAATATAACTGTTTGAAATTAAATCGTGCAAATTATTTTTATGCTACTGGCAATAAGGCAGTAGTCTTAAACATTTGGACTTCATTTAGTGTTTTCTACTAGCGAAACGCCTCGGCTTCGTATGGGTGCTTTTAACTAATGACATAAATGAAAATTTTCTTACACACAAACCTTGTCCTGACATTATTATGAACAGAACAAAAAAAAAAAGAGGTGACGCCGCAGCTGTGGAGTATTTGTGTTAAACACGTAATAAAGGAAGAGGATAAAATGTGTGATCTCGATCACATTATAGACAGGGTGACGGATCAGTTCATAATTAGTGAAACTGATTCGGACTCTTCATCAAACTCATCAGAATCCGAATCACAAAGTGAATAAATAATAATATTATATAAATCCACACAGTCTTAGCACACGAGGTTGTTGACATGTGGAATGTGACCTCGGCTGTCATTGTGCCGATTGTCGTAACGGCCAATGGCCTGATGGCCGAAAGCCTCGACCAACATCTCTCGAGGCTGTCGTTAGGCGGTTGGATCAAGAGCCTGATTCAGAAGGCAGTACTCCTCGATACGGCTCGTATTGTGAGGAGGTTCCTGTCTCTGCAGCCCTAACCACCGGTAGCTTGGACCCTGCTCCCGATACCGGTGGAATTCTATTTTTTATATTTTTAAATGTTTTTTTTTATATTTAATATTTTAAGAAATATTTAAAAATGTAATTATATAAGAAACAAAAATTATATAAATCCTAATTTCAAATAAACATGAGCAGCTTGTTCATAAGCGAAATGAATGATGTATAAAGAACGCTACAGCAGCGTGTCAAAATTAAAAATATGATAGCCTAAGGTCAGTTCTAATATCTATAATATTAGGACTGACCTACCAAAAACACTAAATTTAAATATATATATATATAATAAGATGAATTACTAGGGTAATGTTGACTACCCCTGAACTGTCACTTTGACTATGACATTTCTTTGTTTACATTTTTAATCTCGAATTCCATTTCTGGGTATACTTAATACCACTTTAATATATAAGATTAAAAACCTACAGTTTTTTGTCTGATGTTAAATTATTTCTTCGGATTCCCTCTAATGATAATTGCAGCTGCGCCACTGCAAGAGGGAATTATGTTAATAAGGGATTCCAATATTTTATGTAAGGGTTAAACGTTGTTTAAGGTTTGATGTTTAAGACGTGGAGAAAAGATAAAGCATATTTATCTTCATATCTAATATAGGCGTTCGTGGAACGAATACGCCGCGCTAACGTGACGCTAAAGCCGAGTTAATGTCATGCTAATTGCAATAGTCACGTTGACGCAACGTAGAAATGCTACGCTAGCGCAGCGTAGACATCATACGCAAGTGCAACACCTATGTACGTAACATCAAACAACGCCAGATGCGTAGGCATACTGAAAAAAATCATCTATATTTAAAAGAAGCTTTCAGAGATAAGTCAGATTAAACTCCCACGCGAACATATGGATTTAGTAATGTGCGAAATTACATACATAAGTAATATGTAATCTAATATAGATACATCCTAAGATAAGAGAGATAAGGTTGAATGTTATTATGCATGTTTTTGTTGCTGAAATCTGATAAGTTTTAGATAAAAATTACATCATACTTTAATGCGATATTTGGTTTAAGGGCGCACCGAGATTTTTTTTACACACAAACACGTATTTATAGAACAAAAAATAAATTAAATAAAATATTTTTATTTCAGACATACTTGTCCATAATAATGTTAGTAAAACGACTTCAAAACTATGTTACATTTAGAAATCATAAATATAACCCTTGTGTATAACCCTTGTTTAAAGTAGTACACAATTTAATTGAAATCTAGAGAAATATATTGGTATTATAGTGAGGATCTATTACAAGGCAGTATACACGATGTAAACACGGTTTGATAAAGTTGGCTCGATAGAATAAATTCGCAAAGTTACCTTTTTTCGAATCATTTTTCCCTCTGTTTCCCTACTTTTTTATATAAATAAGTAATTTGATATTACGATTCATTTACTTAAATAAAGTTCATAGATGATTGGAGCGTGTACACGATAGTTTTTTATTTAAGAATGATGAAAATAACAACGAAAAACATTGAAAAAGTGCAAAAGTGTGGTTATTTTCTTTACTCTTTACATGCAAAGAAAAAGACATAGACAAAGGCAAACGCTCGGTGCGCCCTTAGGTATGGTGGGTTTTTTAGGTATTGAATTGCATTACTTACACAGTATGGGGTGAATTCAGTATACCGTACTACGATGACCGGTACATGGTACATAAAATTATTTCAGGAACGTTATGGGAATCCAATAAACCTGATTTGTTTATTACCTCACACGCAATGTGGCATAACCCGCGAAGCGAACGGCAGCGCAGCAAGCCTTCGGCCGCCGAGTATTTCAACATCTATTGCAATGGGACTGTCATGTATTTTATATAAAAGTCCCTAAATTAAATAAAGAGTAAAAAAAAACCTATTGCTGATTTTTTTTATTTTAGCTGTTTTTTTCACATAAATGGAGTGTAGCAGAGTACAGAGAATTTAACATTGAAATAAAGGAATAGTAACCGAAAAAACATTAAAAAAAATAAAATTATCCTCAGAAATTTTCCGGTGGAAAATGAATATGATTGAAAATAAGAAGTTGAATGCAATTTGTTAGTTTGCGGAGGGCTGTCCCCTACACCCTGTATATTCACGGGCCTAAGATCTATTGATACATAATGTAAACTATTTACAACTATCCATTTATACTGGGTACTTAATTAAACACGCATTCTTACTTTGTGCAAACATAATTGCTGGGAAATGGCTATTATTTTTGGTGTGAAAGTTCGCTGTTTACGGTAACTAGTGCACAATGTAAAGCACGCAAGTCATTGTACTTATGTGCGCATGCAACGGTACAGGGATAATGGGAGTATTTAAAGTTAATTTATAACTTTTAAAACTTGTTTTCGTAAAAAAACATCAAAATAAGTGGTAAATTTGACCTTCAATATCTCCTTAACCAGAGGGTTCCCAGGTATGGACCCGTACAAAAAAATAACAGGAAGAACATGTGACTCTTGGCTAGGAGAGCATCCAGCACGTCAGTCTGTGGGCCCGAACCTATTGTACCCATTCCATTTAACCAACTACGAAGGTGGCTACAGGAGTTCACTCACACACAAGCGGAGAAATAGTGGACCTCGGCACCGGGCTGCCAGTCCAGGGAAGCTATACCATCATTAGATAGCAGGCTGACCAGGCGTTTATTACGCCTGGACAGGAACGGGCTGCGTCTGGCGGGGGGACCATCACGGGACACTGCTCGCTGAACAAACACTTCCGCACAATAGGCATAACGGACAGTCCTCTGTGCAGGGCATGCATGGAGGCTGAGGAAACCGTTGCGCATGTGCTCTTTGAATGCACAGGCGTCACCCAGATCAGAACAGAAACCCTCGGGTCACCCAGATCTTTTAAAGACATTCTAAACAGACCAAGAGACATAATCAACTTCTGGATGGTGGGCTGGTTGGAATAACCACCGACGGCCGCCATTTTTTATTTTTTTATTTTATTTGAAATGGGTTGTCGTTTTATGACGAGCAAGTGACATTCAATCTTAGGGTGGTACATCTTGTTTTAAAATATGTTACATGTACTGCACCCCAATTTCGTTACACACTATTAATCACAAACTGAATGATTTTGAAACAAATTGCTAATCCATTATTAATAGAAAAGTCTGCTCAACAACGTAATTAACGCAATGAATGTTGTTGCACTGTCAAAATAAAACCGATTCCTACTGTGTCTTACGCAATTGCCCCGCAGATTTAGATTTTCTCGTGAATTAACGATCGAGTTCAAAGTTCTAACAAAATAGTATGGGTTGATATAGGACGTTTTATTAACATAAATTAACTTATTTTTTTTACAAGTTTCACGTCAAAATTCGACAATCCGTCAACCAACTAGTATTGGACAATTGTTTTTTTTTTGTCTAGTTATTGTTTTTTTTTATTATTTCGCACGTTTACACATATGAGATTGGCAGAATTGTCGACATGGCACCATTGCCTAAGATAAAAATAGAGTAGAATAGACGTAGGATGTCAATTTGCTTAACAATTAATTGTCCTGACTGTATGTTTATTTTATGGTGCATTTAAACAGAAAATAATAATAATAAATCTTTATTTAGCCAAAAACATACAGATTTTCAAAGACTTTAAAATACATTGAAAGCTTAAATTGAAAGTTCTGTACAAGAAAAAGTACTTTACCTCCTAAACTAGAAAAGGCAGCACTTTAAACCATTGTACGTATTTTTCTGTTCCTTTCCTCTTGTCTGTTTATATGTGTGTACATAAACTGTTAAATAAATAAAGTAATCAAAATTTCTTTGCTCACAGTTCTCCACGCAAAAGCGGCTATGTGGTCGCGAAAGCAGTCAGTGTGCAGCGCCGTCAGCGGCGTATCGCGAGGAGATGAGGTGGAGCAGCCCGGCAATGGAGTACAGCTGTACCCCTTCGCTGTAGCTCTTAGAGTACGAGTTTTACAGGTAAGAAAGAAAGAAAGAAAGGGAGAACGAAAGAAAGAAAGATAGAAAATACATTTATTAAGGAAGCTTAGGTTAATTTAGATTCAGCACCAACATCTTAAAAAACCTGTATTTCGCGAAAGATTAGCCAGATATGTTAGTCCCAAGCAACAAGGGTGGAGCCAACGAACACTTTCCGACCTTGAAATCAAAGCAGCGACTAGTTACTACCTTAATCACAACGAGGCAGTGTAGCGACATATCTACATCGCCACAATGGAACGCGTCACACTGACGTCACGCAAAATCCTGCATCGCGCAATCAGAGTTTACCGCGCGACTAGCATATATACAACATCCCGACATCAACCGTCGGGCAGTAACCCACCAGACACAACACCCGTCTGGTCGGAGGATCCTCTCTTTTCTATTGAGGATGAGTGAACTTTACACCCTGTTCCTCATGCCTCTATACTGGTGACCCCGACGTGCCGTATTGGCTTGTTTGTCTAGTATCCTGAATACAGTTTTCGGAATAACTTAGGTCTCAGAAGCTTACTGACAACCGCACAATTGATTGTTATTCGAAGCGAAGTAGCGGTATTCACGATTGCGCAATTTCGAGACTTGAAGCTCACAGTCTGTTGCAATCACTGCTATACTAATATTTGGTAGTGTTGGTTAGACTAGAAGCTGATTTTTCAATAGACTATTGGTAATTGTTCTGAACCTCTTCCGCCTTAACTCTACTATTAACATACTAGCATCCATAATCACAGGCCTCCTCTCGTGAGAGGGATTGGGCCGTAATCCACCACGCGGCCCCAATGCGGGTTGATAGATTTCACATGTCTTAGATTTTTTTGTTCTAGGACATGCTGATTTCCTCACGATGTTTTCGTTCACCGTTTTAAGAATAGTGGTGTTGAAATTACTTACTTAGAATAAATTACTTATTATTTTACACAAAGTAAAGCGCCTGTCTGGGTTCGAACCTATGACCTACAACTTGTAAGTCGCGGCCGTTACCACTGGGCTACGATGTATGAGAGCAGTGGTTCTCATACATACTAGCATACTTCGACGAAATGCGATACTAAAACGTACGTCCGACGCACTCTGGGCAATCAGCCGTAAACCCACTTTTTTGACTAGCTAATATTTATATCAAGGCAATTGCTACAGTCATACATAGTTAGTGGCAATATGATAGAAGAAGAATTGTACATACTTACCTGGACATAACATAACATCACGCTTTGTTTCCCCGAAGGGTCAGGCAGAGGTGTACCTACAATACACCCAGGTCGCCAGTTATGTTTAAGTCCATCTAATAGGGGGCAAGTCTATTGCCATCAACCGGGCACAAATCCAGACTCCAGGCTGCTACTGAGAAATACCAGGAGTTGGAATTTATTGCCCTTCATTTTTCATTCCGACTGGGCGTTACTACGGTCATCATTACCACTGGAATTGACAGCTTTACGTGTACTACAAAGCATTAAGAGTGATACCAGCCACGATTTCCACGTTTTACCTGAAAATCAGATCAGCTAGCAATTTGGAAATAGCTCCTAAAATTAGCTCAATCAGAGCGAGTAATGCGTTTAACTAGAACGGAGTCCAGCTAAACATCGCTAGGTTTATAGGGTTTATAGGGATCTATCTGCCGGAAAGCGACACGCTAGCCGATTGGTTGAGCGCACCCCCGCCCGCGTCTCGCAAACCATCGAGAGGGCCAAATTTACGGCAATTACCTATAACAGACCCTGCCCTGCCCTGGGGCATTATTGGATTAGATTATCAATCATTAAGGCTAGGAGCTAAGTTAATTATATTTTTATGAGATTTATATTGCTATATAACGGAAAGAAGTTCTGTATGAAAAACTAGCTTTTCCCGTGATTTCGCTAACGTGACAACGTATTCTATTGGTATTAAAAGTAAAAGGAAACGCGAAGTCATAGCAAAAAAAGAAAAATAATAATAGAGACCAAAAAAAAACCGGCCAGTGCGAGTCCGTTTGCGTTTGGAGCAAGCATCCAAATTAAATAACCGAGTCTTCGTGAACGATGCGTAGGGATTGCGTTACGCTTAATATTACGGTTACAAACCCGTATCCCGGTTTGGTGTATTGTGGAAAATTTAATTAGTGAGAAAGGCCTGTTTTCCAGATTGGCCTATTAACGATATGATGTTCATTACTTGATTACACGTTTATTAGTGAGAAAGTCGAGATTGTGAGTCAAATCAGTCTGCTTTTTTCAGCAGCACAGTGCTCTAAGTAAACATGAAAACAATAAAAAGGTTATCATGGTTTTAAATTACAGTGTCACTTAACAGCATTATAAATATGTATCTATGTATTATTTTCAAAGTCGATTTTCGTGCCCGTCTGTGTGACCGCGTATTTATTCATAACTACACAACGGAATTTGATGTGGTTTTCACCACGGAATAGATAAATAAGGTTTTCACCATCCTTTAAAGACGTTGTCGTGACATGTCGCCACGGCAACCGTACGAAGCAGGGGCGGGTCGCTAGTCTTTAATAATACAACAAAATAATGTGCAATTCATCTTTGCTTTTAACCGACTCCAACAAAAGGAGGAGGTTCTCAGTTCGTCGGAATATTTTTTTATATACATATATTATGTTACCCGCTTTTTTATATATATTGTGTTATTGTAGAGGAGCTCGTGGCTAAGTAATAACAGCCGCACGGGTCGATCCATCAGGTTAAGCTACGCTTGCCGGGGTTGTCCGTGGATGGGTGACCATCTTTACATACCGAGACTCCTCCGTGCATCGGAAAGCACGTTAAGCCGTTGGTCCCGGCTGTCATTCGTAGATTTTTGACAGTCGTTACGGGTCGTCAGAAGACCGAAAGTCTGACAACCAGTCTTACCAAGGGGTGTCGTATTACCCAGTTACTGGGTTGTGGAGGTCAGACAGGCAGTCGCTCCATGTAAAATACTGGTATTCAGCTGCATCCGGTTAGACTGGAAGCCGACCCCAACATAGTTGGGAAAAGGCTAGGCAGATTGATATATATTGTTACCCGATTACTCGAAGATGGCTTGACTGATTTGGACTTTTTTTTTTTTTTGCTTGAAAGGGTTTACTTTTTATGTGGTCCCATTGTCATCAGGTCAGGATTTATGATGATGGAATCGTGGAGAAATCGAGGGAGCTCTTCAAATATTATAGGCATACCTATAGCGATTTGGGTATTTTTTATAGTAACTCGTGCATTTGCTCTCGAAAAGCACCATTTGGTGAAGTGGAACTGATGGTGAAGTACCAGGAGAACTCCTCAACAATTAACGTCCCTGCATCGGGAATAGCAATACTTTGTAAAAGGTGATGAGCAGTTGACATTAGGCTATTATAATTTAGATAAATTACAAACCGACCCACTAAAAAGTGAAAAATAAAAACTTTTTTACAAAAAAAAAAAAAAAAAAAACAACCGACTTCCAAAAAACACTAGAAAGTGAAAAATAACTTTAATTTCGGAGTACCAAAGACACTGACTTCCGAAATTAAAGTTATTTTTTACTTTGTAGTGTTTTTTTTTGAAGTCGGTTCTTTTTTTTTTGGAAAAAAAGTTTTTTTATCATTAGTTAAATTATAACAGCTGCACGGGTCGATCGAAGTAAATTTGGACGTTCAAAAGAGCCATTTACGTGCCTATTTGAAATACAAATCAAATCAAAGAAGAAGAAGAAAAGGAGGAGGAAGGAAAGGAGGAGAGAGAAGGAAGGAAAGGAGGAGGAAGGAGGAGAGGAAGGAAAGAGCGTAGCGTGTTCTTATGAACATGCTACGCTTGCCGCGATCGGTTCGTGGATCCTTACATTATATATCGAGACCTAGCCCCGGCTGTCATTCGTGGATCTTTGACAGTCGTTACGGGTAGTTAGAAGCCCAAAAGTCTAACAACCAGTCTTACCAACGGTTATCATGCTACCCAGTAACTGGGTTGTGGAGGTCAGATAGGCAGTCGCTCCATGTAAAATACTGGTATTCAGCTGCATCTGGTTAGACTGGAAGCCGACCCCAACATGTTGGGAAAAGGCTACGCAGATTCGACCTATTTAAAAGTACTTTTCATTTATAAAGCTCAGGTAGCACCAAGCTAAACAAAATGGTGGTCACACATCGCAATGGCCTGCAGTAATCTTATCAAAGGTATATAATATTATCTATAACAAGTGACAATGTAATTAGCCTTTTTGTTATCAATGAACGCTTTCCCGAACACGTTTGTCCAAATGGATGAACTGTTTCCATAGGGATGGACGAAACAAATAACCGGTCAAGTGCGAGTCGGGCTTATGCACTGGGTTCCGTACCATCAAAACATTGATTATACAGCAAAAAAGTTGTTTTTGTTGTTTTTATAGTACCTAGGTATAGAGTAGGTATGCACTACCTTTATCCGAAAAACTAACGATTATAGTAGTATTAGATATACCGTTTTCAAGATAGAGCATAAACAATAAATTAAAAAAAAAACATAAGTATTTTATTTTGCTCATGGTTTGTCCAACGAAATCTCCAAACGGCTGGTTGACACTTCCCGTGATCCAAGGGCTGGCGTTTACCTTGGCCAGAGGCTAAGCATTGCATACAATGTGGCAATGCCGCCAGTCTCTTGGGTACTTTACCAGTCAACAGCGATGCGGAGGAATTTTTCGACGCCATATTTTAGTTTGTGAATAGTTTTAGTTAGGTTAGGATATTATATTGTTATTTTAATAGTGTGTTGCTTAATTTAGTATAAGAAGTTTATCCAGTGTATATATTTTTATCCTCTTTAATAAATCTCATCAGTATTTTAGAGAATAATTTGTTTATATTTTGTGCCATGGTAACAGGCTAGCGGCCATATTCTAACGGCCGAACCCAATAACCTATCTATCACCAGTTTTGGCATACTGGAGATAGAAAAACCTATCTCATCTATGGTTTTAACGTATCAATTATCTATAAGAGATTATGGAGTCTTACCAGCCTGACATAAGGACAGATAGAATTATACTGTCTACCATTAATAGCGATCTGTCTTTTACTGAAAATAAGTTATTGGGGTCGGCCGTAAAACTACATCAGATTGTGATAGACAGACAGACGGCGCAGGCTTAGTAATAGACCATCCTTGACACTTGATGGATACTGAACCCCACAAAATATCTCGTCTCTATTTCTAGGAAAATGGAATTGGTAAGTATAGCGGTGCATTTTTGGTTTGATGGATGGTTACCGAGAATTCTGGATTTGCGATCAATAGGTAGGTACCACCACGGACATTTGTGATTAACCACTTTTCACCCCTATGCCCTAAGTAATAAGGTTGAAAAGCGGTCTCTACCGACAGTGTCCGCGATAGTACCTACTTGTAAGTTTTTTAAGTTTTGTATCGGAAAATATTTTGGTGGTAGTTGGAGTTTACTACCGAAATTAATTATGTGAGTAGCCAAGCCACATATGTTGGTCCCTAGAGTGTATTTTGGATTATAATTGAGATTAAGCTACAAAATACCACTTTATATAATTCCAGTATGAATCGTTTAATTCGATAAGTCTCAAAGTTTTTTTTATTTTATTTATAAAGAGTCATAGCACATTTTACAAATAAATATATCTGTTAGGTAGGTACAGTCAGCCTCAAAAACATGTATACACCGACAAGAATTAATTTGATTGTCTTCAATTTGTATTCCATCTGTATCAATGTGTACTGACAATACTGTGTGTGTACAGTACTGTGCTACAATTAAGAACCCAATATATACATACAAATAAATAAATTTTAAGTGTCTGTTTGTAATGTTAAAATAACAACTTTTTACTAAATGCATAAGAAATTATATACGGTACTTATAACAAAAAAGAAATAAAAAAATTGTTGTCTGTTTGTCTGCCTGTTTGTTCCGGCTAATCTCTGAAACAGCTAGACCGATTTTGACGGGACTTTTACTGGCAGATAGCTAATTTTACGAGGAGTAACTAAGGCTACTTTTATTTTTTAAATAATTATGGTTCTGCGCAAAAAAATTAAAACCCATGAAATGGTGAACAAAAAGTCGGATTTGAAAAATTCTTTTTGCATTTGGCAGCCCAATATATATTCTCGAGGATAGTTATAGGCTATTTAACATAACGCTGCCACCCTCAGGAGCCGAGCAAAAAGAAAAAAGTCTAAAAGAACACTAAGCGAAAACGAAGTAATAGCGCGGGCGGGCGATGCAACGCGACGGGTCGGGGGACGACGGAGTTTTATTAAAATATGGCTGTTATTTAAGTATATTGTGTAACTTACGGCTTCCACGCGAACGAAGTCGTGGGGCACAGCTAGTGTGTTATATGTGTTGTGGCTACACATTGGTACAATATTCAGGAACAAAGATAGTGTGTTAAATTAACTACCGTTAAAGATTATATTGAGGTTAAAAAGACTTGGGATTAAGCTGCTCCAATGTTTTACATACTGAATGTTGGTTTTTTTGCTAACTTTTATATTTTTGTTATACTTATACATTTATACACTTTGACATTAGATGTTTATTATATACACAATGACATGAATATTTACTTTGTGAAGTATAATTAGTATTATTTTAATGATTGTGAATGTGAGGACTGTGTGAGTAATTTTTTTTTTCTTTTATTTCTCATTTGGTTTTAATGATAATCTGGTAATTTGAGTAATTTATGTGGCCTACCCAAATGTACTCTTTCTTTCTATTGTTCGTCGAATCATTGAGCTCCTTAAATTCCGAGTTGAGCTGCACGATTACTGAAAAATGCGTGCACTGACTGGGCAAGTCCACTCAATCTGTGTGGATCTCTCCTCAAAAGGATGGCCTTTTTGATGGATGGTGACTGAAATGGTTCAGTCACCAATCTGCATGGTATTCACATGATCTGACCAAGATTATGTCTGGACTTTAAAAGAGACTGTGACCTCTGAGTTTGTTTCGGCCTTTCTTCCTGAGAAGACTAACTAGAAAAACCATACTAGAAACTAACTAACTAACTACTCTGAAGTAGTCAGATAGGAAACGCCTCATCTAGTTTTCAAAAATATGATTGACATCTAAAAGTGTAAACCTATTTACAGAAAAAAAATGATTTATCATTTAAATGAATTATTGTCTATGATACATATTTTTAGGCTGACTGCACCACGAAGGTAGTACCATACATTTTTAAGTAATACGAAAACTGTCTCGGTACAAAATGTTAGCGTATTTTATCCTCACATTCTGGCACCATCAATTTGTAACTGTCCGGACCCTTGTTTGATACTGACCAGCCCTATGTAATGACATCTAAGATAAACATATAATAGTTTCTCTTTCTACTCAAGAAATAAGGCCTTTTTCAGAAATTCTAATAAAGGAATTCAGACTGATTTCTTGAAACGGCAATTTGTTTTGTAACTAGATTGCGTTTCCACAACTCTTAAAAGGCAGAAAATTTATTTTGTGTTAATGGAAACATCATAAAACTCAATTAATTATAACAGTTTTCCTGTAGCATCTTAAATTATTTCCTTTTTTTCGTAAACTCAATAGATAAAGTATACAGGGTGTAAGGGACAGCCCTCCGCAAACTAACAGTGTGCTCCTTGTTTTGAATCATAATCCACTGGAAATATTCTCAGGAAAATTTTTCATTTTTTTATCGTTTTTTCAGTTACTATTCCTTTATTTCAAAGTAAAATTACATTTTCTGTACGCAGCACTCCATTTATGTAAATAAAACAGCTAACCTCAAAAAATCAGCAATGGATGTAGAAATACTCGGCGGCCGAAGGCTCGCTGCGCTGCCGTTCGCTACGCGCGTTTCGCCACGGTAACGATATATTACGTGTGAGGTAATAAATCAAATCAGGTTTATTGGATTCCCATAACGTTCCTGAAATAATTTCATGTACCGGTCATCTTAGTATGATATACTGAAGTCACTCCATCAGTCTGCGGAGGGCTGTCCCTTACACCTTGTATGAGCAGATATATTAGTAAGTAGAATAATATTAGTAAGTACACTCTCATATTATCTATATAAGGACAAATTTTAGTCAGCGCAAATATTTTAAGGAATGTATCTACTCATAAAACTAAACAACTTTTCCCAATAAACATGGGACAAAATGTGAAAAAAAAAATCTAACTTCAAAATATAAATTCAAAGTAGAATTTATATGGATAGTCTAAAAAAAAACCGTATACGATCCATGTTTATCGAGAAAAGTTGTTCAATTTTATGAGTAGATAAATCCCTTAAAATATTTGCGCTTACTAAAATTTGACCTTATATATCGGGTGTAAAAAGACACTTAACGAAGCCGAAAGTTACATGTTTTTCCCATCATTGCAATTTTTTTTTTGTTCTGGACCATACCTGGGAACCTTTTGGTTACGGAAATATTGAAGGTCAAAGTTCCAACTTTATTACTTACGTTTTTTTTTATGAAAGCTGTTTTAAATGTTATAACTGTACTTTAAATACCGGCACGACCCCTATACTGTTGTATGAACAGTAAGCACTACGTTTTGTGCGTGTTACCATAGAAAGTGATTGTTCACACCAAAAAAGAAAGTCGTTTCCCAGCAATCATTTTTGCCCTATGTTACTTAATTCGATGGGCAGTACGCGTAGTTAACGGGTATGCGATGTGTCTTTTTACACCCTGTATGTAGTTAAGGCAACGAATGCAAACCATTTAAACTAATGAAAACAGAAAAGGCATATATGAGATGGATTAAAAGAAAACTGTGGGCAGTGAAAATTCTTCCCGTCTTAGTAGAAAATAAGCTATTACTAGATCGCTTCACAACGGTACAAATGAACAAATCGTGGCTCTTGACAAACGACTTTCATTACTGAAATTGTTGTATGAGGATGAAATATTACTGTTTTGTACATGTGATAAATTATTTGCACTGAATATAACAAAAAAGTTGGTTTGTTGTCTCTTATAATTTGCGTCTCGTTTATATATTAGATACTTAAAATATCTTTTTCCACTAACTAACGAACTAACTAACTATACAAATAAATATACAAAACAAAAGGAAACTTAGGCGTCGAAGTACTCGTCCGCATCGCTGTCATCCGGAAACGTGCCCAGAAGACTGGCAGCATTGCCACGTTGAATGGCAATGCTAATTCTTTGGCCAAAGAACGAGCCATACTACTATCAGATACTTCATTTCTATACCGTAGTAGATTTATGTACTGAGAACAAAAATCAACTCTCAAAAAGAGTTGATTTTTAAATGGGACCTATATACCTCACCTAGATATAGTCTGGTATCTTCATCTATATGACAAAGGCTTCATACAAAGGGCAACGGACTCATAAAGAAAATTCTAACTAGCTTTAGTCCAATGTTGCTCACAGCTTTTCCGACTAGAGCCGAGTATACGCGATTCAGCGTCACCGACCGACTGGAGCCGAGTATATCCGATTCAGCGTCACCGACTGACTGAAACCGAGTATATCCGATTCAGCGTCACTGACCGACTGGAGTCGAGTATATACGATTCAGCGTCACCGACCCGAGTGTGACGGTTCAGTTTCGTTCACTGTTCAGAAAGAGCACGAAGTGTGCTAAGAAGTTTCACTTCAAAAACAGTCCTTTTACTTGCAGGCTCAAAACTTGGCATGAAAAGCTTTGAGCCTGCAAGTAATATAATGCTTGATAAGCAAGTCGTCAAACCCTCAAGCCAACAAAGTAACAAATTATATTTTCGCATCCCTAATTACTTCTGTCAAGTTTTTCTGCTTACTCCGCACACACAGGTTTAAGCCAGGCTTTAACTTACGGAGATAAGCCAAACATTATCCTGTCTTCGTGATGTCATTTACATACTAATTTCGTAGAAAGGTACTGCCGAGACGTAAAGTAAGGTACAGGGGAGGTACGCAGTAATTTGTGAATAATTTACGTGGAGTCTACCTACTGATTGCGAATTGATTTCGTGTTACAGCTCTGGGGTTTGGATAAATGGTTATGTTGTCATAAATCAATAATGCAAAAGCTCTCCCTATTCCAAATGTGGATAGTTAATAGGGATGATCTCTAATTTTTTTTTGTCCATCAGGTAGATTATTAAAAAATAGTATACACGTATTTTTTCTTTTTTGACATAATCAAAATATTACGGCGATATATTAAGTTAAAATGTGGCATGACGTCACGCCTAGCTAGATTTCATACTGAGTTGTGAGTTGACTGCCTCGTTGGTCTAGTGGCGCAAGCGCTACTGCTGAGCATGAGGTCCTGGGTTCGATTCCCGGGTCGGGCAAAGTGTTATTGGGTTTTTCTATCTGGAATTACTCAGTAGCAGCTCGGAGTCTGGATTTGTGCCCGGTAGATGGCAAACGCTCGCCCCCTATTACATGGGACTTTATAGGACGAAAAATTGAGCTATGCAGTATCGTACGAGTGCCTTTAAAAATATACTAGCTCTATCAAACTACAAACTAGTGTTAAAAACGTTCTTAGGCTAGTGTAGCAAAAAGTAGTTTTGTCGGATATTTCTATCAAAACTAACGTTGGGAACATAAACTTTTCACCCGCGGTATAAGGTTAAAAGTTACAGTGATATACAGGCTTCTTCTGGGTAAGCTCACTTCATCGTCGACTTTATCTCTGTCATCTCTGACCTAGATTAGAGTCAAGAGCAAACCTACATATCTTAAATAAAAAAATTCAAAAAAATATTTAATCCGTGTCGTTGGAAAATTAAATGCTTTTGTATTGGAAAATAAAGTATTTGAAATTTCATCATGTGCCAGGCTATTTCCAGTGGCATAATCATCCTATTATAATCCTACTAATATTATAATTGCGAAAGTTTGTGAGGATGGATGTTTGTTACTATTTCACACAAAAACTACTGGACGGATTTGAATGAAATTTGGCACACAGATAGTTTATAACCTGGATTAACATAATTATATGTATAATACTTTTGATCCCGATATCCTTATGGGATTGAGACATATGCGGGTGGGAATATAAATCAATTTCAATTGGTCGATAGTCACATTTTATTCACTATATTTCGGTTTTTCCGAAGATAAACGATGGAACCTTTGAACTTTATCGAACTGACGCAAATGTTTACCATAAGAAGCTGAAAATAATTTTAAGGGTGCTACACACATGTTTGGGTCGCCCGGTCGGCACATTCGATTCGGCAGTATTTTTGGAACATCAAAGCCAGCCCGAAGCATTTACTAAACATAGGTATTCGGCTTTCATTCGATTCGTGCCTATCGGGAAACTTCATTTGGCATCATCCTCGCTGAATCATGTGTCAGCTCGGCGCAATTCGAGCAAAGCCGAGTGGTTTTTCCCTAATATGTAATTTCTACATTATAAATTCGATTTTACCGCCCGGCTGTGCCGGATCATGCCGACCCGATCCCGATGTGCTACATACATCATGACATATGCTGTGCCATGAAGTGTCAATGTGGCAAGAATGGTAGATAACCACGCCGGCTAGCGCAACTTACCTCTGGTTTCCAAATCTGATCGGTAAATCGGATGCCAAATCTCATTTAAGCATTTAGGATTGGCTGGCCTCAGGCACCTGTCCAACCGCCGACGAGGAGCGACTAGCTAGGTATCAACGATTTTCTCGCTCAAGAAACGGACAAAAGATTGTAGGTGCGGTGTAAGTAAAAGAGATACATTGCCCAATCAGGGACACCGTAAAACGTCCACTTTTTCGTCGCATAGTTAGCCGTACTGCTACATATTACAAGCCCAAAAAACACAGTGTATAAAAAAAAGACACACAAAGATATAAAAATGATCTAGATCTTGAAAAAAAAAATCGCAAGAAAGAACACGAAAAAACTTTTTCGTCTCGAAATGCTCAATATTTTGAGCGATAACTATTCATATTTTTGTAACTATAAAAAAGGAAATTTAATCAAGTAAAGAAATATGTAACAATGTTTTAACTTATTGGTGTGTTTATTTTTAAATTAAATTAAAACTACGAAATAACGTTCATATTGGCGGACATAATTCAACCAAAATCGAACGCATCGCCATTTTCAACCATATTTGTCTACCTCCTGAAATACCTCAAGATTTGCGTCTTACCACGCCTTAGTTGGTCGCTGTCTGTTCACACCGCTGCCCGGCGAGTACTCGTTTGTGCAGTGACGAGAGCTGTCAAAGAGAGTACTCGCTCAGCGACGCTCGCTTGGCGGGCAGAACACTTGCTGAGAGACTCACGCTTGGTACATACGCATACCAAAGAGTAATCGCTCGTCGCCGTCACGCTCTCGCTGCTCAACGCTCGCCAACTCGTTTTTAGTTGCTAGCTCTACACGCTTCTCGTTGATCGCCGGCGGCGGAACACAACCGCCAATCAAATCACTATGAATTGGACACCAGATTAAATTCAATATCGTTATCGGATACCGCAGGTTACCTCCTAGTTCGAACGATTTGTGCATTAGTTATTTTGTTATGAAGACTATCTAATATCTATTAGTGTATGAAGAAAGTAGGGAATAAAAATTAATACACTTATTACTCTAGAGTACTGCTATGCAAAATTGAGAGCTTATACATAACATAACATCACGCCTTGTTTGGCCGAAGGGTAGACAGAGGTGTACCTAATAGTACACCCACATTTCGCCAGTAATGTTTAAGTCCCATATAATAGGGGGCGAGCCTATTGCCATCAATCGGGCAAAAATCCAGACTCCGGCTGTGAAATGATTCTTTAGTAATTGCATGCCCGCCGAGGGAAACTGGGGAAACATGGCCGTTTCTCCATAATTAGTCCTATTTGTTTATTTCGTTTCGAACTCCTCTTAACAGACTAACAATATTCTACTTTGTATTCAGAATATGAAATGAAGAAGTGTAGAATTTTATATAATTCTTGTGCAATTTCTGCATTATTTTATGCTTTTCTCGTTGTGAATTATTTAATAAGCCCGGTCAAAGCTGATCGTCGCATCATTTGCTCTAACTACGAGGAGTGTCGTCCGTTCGCTGAATTTCCTTTGTATAAAATACTAGCTTTTGCCCGCGGCTTCGCCCACGTGGATGTCGGAAGATTCCCACGGGAACGTACCACCGGGATTAAAAGTACCCTATGTGTTATGTACTAGCGACCCGCCCCTCTCGCGCTTCGCACGGGTGCAGTGTACTGATGTGACGACATGTTAAAACATCGAGATTTCTGTGCTATATTAAGTTAAATGGTAATGGTAATACACATAAACCTTCCGGAATAAATTCTCTACATGATGGTGAAAACTGCATCAAAATCCGTTGCGTATTGTAGAAGAACAACGTGGTTACACAGATAGACACGAAAATCGACTTTAATTTATAATATACTAGCAGCACCTCACGGTTTCACCCGAATAAGTCTCGATCCCGTGGGGATGTCGGGATAAAAAGTATCTTAAGTGTTAATCCAGGTTTTGAACTATTTATGAGCCCAATGTCATCTAAATGCGTTATGTAATTTTTGCGTGAAAGAGTAACAAACATCCATCACAAACTTTCGCGTTTATATGTAGGATTGCTTTGACGCTTTGACAATAAGAAAATGAAGAAATGGTGTTCTGAAGATTTTAGATTTTAATTCGTTTTTGAAGTATCAGCCAAGTACACAGTTCCTGTTGCCGTAAAACGGTGTGAATAGGGATGCAGGGGTAAATCGGGACAAAACTTTAAAAGGGATTTTAACATTGAAATAATATGTAGGTATACATAGTTTGTTGCCAAAAATGACTTGAATGTGTTTACTGAATTATAAGTAATTAACGAGCTTAGCTGGCAGCGCCAGGTCTCTAATGTTAGTCAAAGGGTCAGCGGTACTCTACGATCCCTGTATCGTCTGAGAAACATTTTGCCCGCTAAGACGAAGACTATGCTTGTGCAGACTTTGATTTTCCCTATCATTGACTATGGTGACGTGTGCTACTTTGACTTGAATGCGGTGTTGCTGGATAAGCTTGACAGACTGCTTAACAATTGTATCCGGTTCATATTCAACCTCAGAAAATATGACCATGTGTCGAGCTACAGGTCTAAGCTCAAATGGGTGCCCATTCGCCAGAGAAGAAATTTGCGTGCTTTGACCACGCTTTTCTCCCTTCTTAACTCTCCCACTCCTTCTTATCTAGTGTCTCGCTTCCCATATCTATGTTCTTCACACGCTAAGAATCTTCGTTCTTCTAACAATCTTCTCCTACTCTGTCCTTCTCATACTTCTGACTTTGTTCATTCTTCCTTTCATATTCAGTCCATTCTTCTTTGGAATGCGCTATCTTTTGACATCAGGATGGCCACCAGTCGGTATGCATTTAAGTGGAGATTGCGGAGTTATTTTCAAAATAAATAGCGTAGAGTCATCGCAAAACCTCTCTCTTGAATTTGTATATAATATAGGTATATATTATAGTAAATATGTATGTATGTGTATTATAAGTTTATAACTTATTTATGTACAAATTGTTCCATTTCTAACAGAGCACCTGCCATCTAATCTCTTCACCACCCTTGGTTGACTGGTAGAGAATGCCTAAGGCATTAAGTCCGCCTTTGTACTTTTTTAAGTGTGAAAAGTTTAAATAAATAAATAAATAACGAAGAAGTGTCATTGTTGGCAACGAAATATACTCTTCTTTATTATATACTATTCTTTATTATTACCAGTCGCGCGGTAAACTCTGCTTGCGCGATGCAGGATTTTGCGTGACGTCAGTGTGATGCATAGTTCGCATGTGACGATGTAGAACCACCACAATGTTATATGAAGAATTCAGTTCTGTAAATATCTAATCTTGTTACAGATTGTCTGCGGTATCGGTGGGTTAGTGCTGGGAGCAGTCGGCTGGCTGGAAGAGAGACAGAAGCCAGCGCTAGGTCTAGGAGTACCTGCTGGTGCCATCACTGTGTTGGCTGCAGGTAAATATTTACGTTTGTAATTTACTTCAAATTAAATGTTGAACTCGATCTCTTAAATAAGAGTTCTCTAAAACGAGGTTCGGTCATGGCGGCCGATTTCAGCGGAGACAAGCCATCGACACGGGAGATTAGTGGACAAGTGTGTGCGCAGACACAGGTGCACTCACTCTTCCCTCATATAGAAAATAGTTAATAGAACTGTCCAATAGAATATGCTGATAAGATTTTCCGGAAATGATTATGGTCCAATCATGTTTGTATAGGGGAAAGCGCCAGAGTAGTCCGCGAATTTCAAATTTTCTTACGTTTTTGCAAACCGTATTAGGTTGTATGCTGATTAAAATATGATTCGCCACCGTAACAAATATGTGATTGCAGAATTATAATCATTAATTATGAATGTTTTAATTAACGTATACCCAGACACTGAGCTGCAAATTGCAAAAATCGTAAGAAATTTTGAATTTCGCTGGCTACCTTAGCGCTTCCCCCTTAAGCAGTTGAACTATGAAAAATGTAACAAGTACAAAGTGTAACTGCTTCAGGGCACTTATGTTAAAGTTCATAGCAGTACCAACATTAAGTACACGACACATCATTACTCCGCAAAATGGCGTAGATAGCATTAAATAAACAACGTAATGTGGCGTAAAATAAACAGCCCGTTTTTTTAAAAACCGTTCGCCTTTTTATGCGAGAACTTTTCAGGATCATTACGTAAATGACACGAGGAGTTTATTTTTATGAGCAGTTTTAACTAAACGGTTAAAAATTCTGTGATTGCCTAGATATTAGCGAAATTAAATACTAAATTCTTTTAATTAGCAGGTAGCTCAGTGAGTTAAGAAATGTCGTTCAAATAGGAAGCTTTTGTTTTATTGTCAAAACTTTTACGATTTTTATTTTATTTTTAAAACAAAAATTAAATCAATTACTTTTTTTTCTCGAGAGGAAATCCTCAAGGGATTATCAATGTTAATACCTAGAAATGAGCTAAGTAAATACTATCTACATTATTTTAATTAAAATAAAGCTTACTAAGTTACGAAACTTAGGTATTAATGCACCCCATATGTGAAGTGGAGCTAACGGTGAAGTGCCAGGAGAACTCCTCAACAATTAACATCAACGTAAGAAATAACGGGAATAGCAATATTTTGTAAAAGGTGATGAGCAGTTGGCATTAGGCTATTGTAACTAAAAATAACCGACTTCCAAAAAACACTACAAAGTGAAAAATAACTTTATTTTCAGAAGTCTGTGTCTCTGGATCTATATTTTAGTTTTTTGCCACCGACTTCCGAAATTAAAGTTATTTTTCACTTTGTAGTGTTTTTTGGAAGTCAGTTGTTGTAAAACAGTTTTTATTTTTCACTTTTTATTGGGTCGGTTCAAGTAATTATCTAAGTTACAATAGCCTAATTCCAACTGCTCATCACCTTTTACAAAATATTGCTTTTCCCGTTAATTGTTGAGAAGTTCTCCTGGTACTTCACCGTCAGCTCCACTTCACATAATATGGTGTGCATTGTGACGAGCATAAATTGCTTAGCAACCGTATTAAAGGAATCGCAACCCGTGAAATATTTATTACTGAGTAGTTTCGGTGGCCATCCATCTGTGGTCTTCATCATCAGTTCCACTTCACCAAATGGTGCTTTCCGAGAGCAAATGCACGAGTTACTATAAAAAATACCCAAATCGCTATAGGTATGCCTATAATATTTGAAGAGATTCCTCGATTTCTCCAGGATCCCGTAATCAGTCCTGACATGATGACAATGGGACCACTTGGGAAGTATACCCTTTCAAACAAAAAAAGAATTTTCCAAATCGGTCCAGCCATCTTCGAGTAATCGGGGAACGTACATAAAAAAAAAAGATTCCGACGAACCTGCTCCTTTTTTTGACGTCGGTTAAAAATAGACAGATCAAAAAGACATTTAGTTTAAATTACGGCATTAATTTATATTCAAAATGTGGCAGATGTTCTTTATTATGACAAATTACCGAATCTCGGGTTGAAGCATTGAAGCTGGGTTGTTGGCAATTTTCGGTAACACTTTCATTTTTAGTACCGATTTACCGAAGTTAAAATTATAAGCCAACCATAATTTCGCATCGCATTTTAAAAGTTGAGATCAGTAGGTGCCTGGTCAATCATATATTTTTTTTTTTACTTTTACAGCGAAAGTTGCTAAAAGCCGAACCCAATAACCTAACTTATCCCCAGTTTTGGCATACTGGAGATAGAAAAACCTATCTATCTATGGTTTAAACGTCCCAATAATCTATAAGAGATTATGGAATCTTACCGGCCTGATATAAGGACAGATAGAACTATATATACTGTCTGCCATCAATAGCGATCTGTCTTTTACTGAAAATAGGTTATTGGGTTCGGCCGTTAATCGTATGTTTATGTCTGTAATGATATCTGCTATTCACCTTTGCATTTCATTTGCTGCCAACTTGCTGTCAAGAATAGGGATGATAACTAAAATTTTTTCTGGTCCGTCAGGTAAGATTATTAAAAAAAATTGGACACGTATTTTTCTTTTTTTACGTAATCAAAAGATTACAGCGATACATTGAGTTAAAATGTGGCATGACGTCACGTCTTGTTAGATTTTATACCGAGTTGTGACGTAGCAAACCTCCACTCCCCAACTTTAATGCGTTTTAAGTCATTTTTTTTAATATGATAAAGCAAAAAATACGTGTCTCATATTTTTTTTATTGTCTGACTGACGGACTAAATAGAATTTCTTTTTGTTTACCCAGGCATCATCCCTGTTCAACAATGTGGGATTTTAGCCCATCTGTAAAAAAAAAAAAATATCGTTAATAATAATGCAGATTAGCTGAGAATAAGCTAAAGTCTGCCCTATGGAGTTTTCTTACCCATAAGTAGTACAAGGTAAATTAAAAGTATAAGGTCTGATCAATGTTTTATTTTCTACTAATTATATGTTAAAAAAAACTTAAAATATCTTTTTCTACTAACTAACGAACTAACTAACTAACAACAACAACAACAACCTCGGACACCATGGCCTGTCCTGCTGCAGGAGTGCAGGCCGCATAGCACGACACGCCAGCATTAACGATATTATTCGTCGAGCTCTTGTCACCGCCGGCGTACCAGCGATATTAGAACCAAGCGGCTTGGTACGTGACGATGGGAAGAGACCAGACGGCATGACGTTGTTGCCTTGGAAGGTGGGTAGACCTCTGGTGTGGGACGCAACCTGTGTCGACACCCTTGCGCCATCTCATGTTCCAAGCACGGCGAGCTGTGCTGGCGCCGCTGCTGCGGCTGCTGAGACCCTTAAGCGGCGCAAATACTGTAACCTTATCGGTAACTACAGTTTTGAGCCGTTTGGGGTCGAAACGCTCGGGTCATGGGGCCCGAGTGCGCGTCTCCTTTTTAAGGAAATTTCTCGCCGACTGGTCGACACTTCACGTGACCAGAGGGCTGGCTCGTTCTTTGGCCAAAGAATTAGCATTGCCATTCAACGTGGCAATGCTGCCAGTCTTCTGGGCACGTTTCCGGATGACAGCGATGCGGACGAGTACTTCGACGCCTAAGTTTCCTTTTGTTTTGTATATTTATTTGTATAGAAAGTATAAGTAACATTAACTATGTATATTCAAAGATACTGAATTGCCCAGTCTTTAGTTCCAAGACGCCAATGCTTGTTTGAAAAATCTCAGTCGTTTAATATCCAGATAGATCTAGAAATTCTCAAGGAACACTCTACGATAGTAAAGTCAAAGAAAGTCTCGTCAAAAGCAGTATTCGTAGAAATAAAAGAGCAATACTTACACAATAGAACGTGTGAGTGAAAATTGAATTCCTATACTAAATGCAACCCGTGGAAATACGTAAATAGGTCATAGAATTTTCCGATAAAACGAAGTATTAAATAAAACATATTATTTTGCTCTCATAAAGATATTACCTGTTGCTGTTTGTCGTTAATTACTAGAAACTTTAATTAACTTGATGTATTTATTTAACAAAGGAGAATGGGCACAGAACTATGGGCTTATGCCCTGAAACCCAATAGCCATATGATATAGACCAATGGAAAGAGCTTTATGAGACGAATCATTGATACTAACACGACTTTTGCCAATTATTAGACAGTTCGAAGTTAATGGCCTAAATAGGTGTGACTACTTGAGCACCAAAATTAAGGAATATTTTCGGCCCAATAGCCATAAAATATAGATACACCAATGAAAAGAGCTTTTTGAGGAGAATCATTGCTACTAACACGACTTTTGCCAATTATTAGTCAGTTCGAAGTTAATGACCTAAACCGGTGATAACTTGGGCACAGTAGTTAAGGAATTTTTGACGCCCAATAGGCATGAGATATACACCAATGGAAAGAGCTTTTCGAGGAGAATCATTGCTACTAACATGACTTTTGCCAATTATTAAACAGTTCGAAGTTAATGGCCTAAATAGGTGTGACTACTTGAGCACCAAAGTTAAGGAATATTTTGGGTCCAATAGCCATAAGATATACACCAATGGAAAGAGCTTTTCGATGAGAATCATTGCTACTAACATAACTTTTGCCAATTATTAGACAGTTCGAAGTTAATGGCCTAAATAGGTGTGACTACTTGAGCACCAAAGTTAAGGAATATTTTCGGCCCAATAGCCATAAGATATACACCAATGAAAACAGCTTTTGAGGAGAATCATTGCTACTAACACGACTTTTGCCAATTATTAGTCAGTTCGAAGTTAATGACATAAACCGGTGACAAATTGGGCACCGTAGTTAAGGAATTCTTGGAGCCCAATAGCTATAAGATATACACAAACGGAAAGAACTTTTCGAGGAGAATCATTGCTACAAGCATGACTTTTGCCAATTATTAGTCAGTTCGAAGTTAATGACCTAAACCGGTGACAACTTGGGCACCGTAGTTAAGAAATTATTGGAGCCCAATAGCTATAAAATATGCACAAACGGAAAGAGCTTTTCGAGGAGAATCATTGCTACAAACACGACTTTTGCCAATTATTAGTCAGTTCGAAGTTAATGACTTAAACCGGTGACAACTTGGGCACCGTAGTTAAGAAATTCTTGGAGCCCAATAGCCATAAGATATACACCAATGGAAAGAGTTTTTCGAGGAGAATCATTGCTACTAACATAACTTTTGCCAATTATTAAACAGTTCGAAGTTAATGACCTAAATCGGTGACATCTTGGGCACAGTAGTTAAGAAATTTTTGGCGCCCAATAGCCATGAGATAGATAGATGAGATAGATAGATGCCAATGGAAAGAGCTTTTCGAGGAGAATCATTGCTACTAACATGACTTTTGATGGGACAGCAATCCTACAAGACTTGGGAATCAGGAAAAATAAAATATAATACAAATACACTGTGTTGCAAAAAATTCGAGCATTTATATTCTTCTTCATAAAATAATGCAATTTGCATCGATTGAAAATTATGTTGCTGGCATCTAATGGGTTGGTGCATATGGGATGAAGGCTATTAGTTAGTACAATTTAACTTTTCAAATGCTTTAGTCAATGTTGTATTATGACTCGTACTCTTTGCAACGTGGTGTAAGTAGCTTTGGAGTAAATACTATTTGAAATTGACATTTATAGGTAGAAGTGTATAGGGAAAACGAACTTCTACATTTTCCCAATATACCTTAAAAAAATTACCAGTTCTGACTTTTAAGAGGGCGTGTTCAGTCTCGTCACGTCAGAGCACGAACTTGCTGCAATTATGTTTTAATAGATAGCACCCACAATGGACCCGCAAGTATAATAGGGCATTATTGCTCGTGCTTGACTGAAAGGCGTACAATAGGAAGCTGCGCTCACATTATTTAAATGATCTTGGATATGGAAGGCATCAACCTTTTAATGCTCCCGCTTTTGTCCTTACTACTGTCATCAATGTGTAATGATAGTAAAATCTAAGGTAAAATACTATTTAAAACAAGCTTTTAGTTAATATAAAGCTTGTTTTAAAAAGATTTTAACTTAAGTATAATATTTTATTTTGTACTTTTAACATTATACAATTTTTTACTAGGTACTTGGCAAGACAAATCCAACGAGCCCAAATACAACGGGGCTATCTTGTAAAGTTGGGGAGCTCCTATGGCTACCTTCCGGCTCCATTATCAGACCCTGAACACCACCTAGTGTAATAGCAGTTGTCAATACATACATATCCAATGAGTCCTAACACGATGGTTCTATCTTGTTTGGTTCAAATGTGGAAAATCCTCAAGGTCTGGACAGTTTCCACCCAAATGCACGGATGAGTAGCATCCGTTCCTCATCCGAAAGTTTTTTAAACTAGATGAACCCGGCGTTTCCTCTCTGACTACTCTGAGAAGAAAGGCCGAAACAAACTCAGAGGCCACAGTCTTTTTTAAAGTCCAGACGTAATCTTGGTCAGATCATGTGAAGACCATATAGATTGGTGTCTGAAATGGTCTTCTGAGGAAAGAACCACACAGATTGAATGGACCTGTCGAGTCAGTGCACGCATTTGTCAGTAATCGTGCAACTCAACTCAGATGATGTTGGATAACAATTTCGACCTTAACAAGTTAACAAATCATTTCTCTGGTAATTTACTTTAATTGTTAACTTCTGTTGGAGCGTGATGAGACTTGAGTAGCTTTTCAAGATGAAGTATTGTTTTTCTTAGTTCTTTATTCTTGTTTTCCGCTCTATTGTTAAAGTCTGCATTGTTTATGTTGTGATCATGTAGTACTGGAGAGCTTCCTTTAGTTTACTCAATAATTACTTTGGAGAGAACAAATTATAATTATAGTACAATCTTAGCTTTGTTTATCCTAAACCTCGTAAGGAATCATTATAGATATTCATCACTACGAAAAACTTTTACAGCGGGACTAGCCCTAAGATCGCGAAAAAAAATCAGAGGGGAAATTCCCGTAATTTTAAGAACGTTCAGTCAGAAGCCCATTTCCCGTCACCAAAAACGTTCAAAATCTAGTCGCAATCTCAATCATTTTAGCGCAAAGCTACTTAGTTTGATGTACAGTATGCGTAGTTGATAGCTTTGTGATGTGTCTTTTAACACCCTGTATATATTCAACTTAACTTACTTACTATTTCTTATTTTCTTTATTATTTAATAATATACAAGGTGTAACATAAATAACGCATAACCTCTTAAGGGGTCATTGTACTCATCATTTTGAACAACTTTTACTATGGGACCAAACCTGAAATCGCGAAAAAAAAAATCAGCTGCTCCCTACATTTATATTCGCATAACTCGTCAAAATGTAGGGAACACCGAATTTCAGGGTGAAATTCGCTCAGAGCCTTGGGTTCGGAACTTCAAATTGTTTTTTGTATTCAAATATTGTTTCTTTACACCTCCCACAGTGTTCTGTACCCAAAGACCCGTAACCCAAACTCTCAGCAAAACCACTAACATCAGTCACTATTTTCAGCCATATCAATATACTACAGCCGAGGCTTCGGTGGCTGGGTGTCTGCCAGATCCAGAGCGACCAGGAACTGGGGTGCTCCATGGCGAGCCCTCGGGCCTTCTCCCTGTGCTGCAGTGCCTCTGACCATGCTGTGGACGGCAGCTATCGGAGCCCATGTGGCAATGCTGACTTTCTGTGTCAGGTCGCTGATGAATATTGGGTGAGTGTGTGTATCTTAAAAGCAAAATATCCATCGTCTAGTGATAGAAGAGGATAACACTCGTTTGGAAAAAAATACTCACCTCTTACTGGTACAAAGCTCTTTAACGTGGCTTGTGGCAGGAGTAAACAGGCAGAAATTGTGACGTAATGAAAAAGCGTTATGTCAGTTTCAAGTGTCAAAAGTGACAAAAGTCACTTGAAACTTGAGACCATATTAAATAGCTCTGTAATAATCTATACAAATAAATAAAATTAAAGTGTCCGTTTGTAATGTCAAAATAACAACTTTTTGCTAAATGTATAAGAAAGTATATACGGTACTTATACCAAAAAAGCAATTTTTAAAGTTTTTGTCTGACTGTCTGTTTGTCTGTTTGTTTCGGCTAATCTCCGAAACGGCTGGACCGATATTGACGGGACTTTCACTGGCAGATAGCTGATATTACGGGGAGTAAGTAAGGCTACTTATATTTTTAAAAAATACTTAGGGGATCCGCGCAAAAAATATAAAACCCATGAAATTGTGAACAAAAAGTTTGATTTGAAAAATACTTTGTGTATTTGGTAGCCCGATTCTCGAGGATAGTTATAGGTTATTTAACATCACGCTACGACTCTTAGGAGCCGAGCAAAAAGAAAAAGTCAGAAGAAGTTCAAGAAGTCAGTTCGCGTGAAATTCGTAAGATACTAAAATAACAGCCAAATTTTAATTAAACTCCCTCGTTCCCCGACCCGTCGCGTTGCATCGCCCGCCCGCGCTGTCACTTAGTTTTCGCATAGCGTTCTTTCTGACTTTTTTTCTTTTTGCTCGGCTCCTACGGGTCGTAGCGTAATGTCAAATAACCTTTAACCATCCTGGAGAATTGGGCTACCAAATGCAAAAAAAATAAATTTTCAAATCCGACTTCTTGTTCACAATTTCAAGGGTTTTAATTTTTTGCGCAGAACCCTGATTACTTTTCTACAATAAAAGTAGCTTAAATTACTCCCCGTAACATCAGCTATCTGCCAAAGAAAGTCCCGTCAAAATCGGTTTAACCGTTTCGGAGATTTGCCGGAACAAACAAACAGACAAAAATTTTTAAAATTGCTTTTTGTTATAAGTACCGTGTTTATACTTTCTTATGCATTTAGTAAAAAGTCGTTGTTTTGACATTACAAATAGACACTTAAATTTTATTTATATTTGTATAGTTAAAGATACCATTCTTCTTGTGCTTGACACGAATGGTTAATTGTGTAGCAAAATACTTTGGATTTCTTTTTTCTTTATTGACACGCTGCTATCTTACAAAACATAACTATTTGATATAATCCCCTTCGGAGTACCAGAACCAAACAAACATATAGAGGGCCAAAGTTCAGTAAGTAGGTGATATTTTTATAGTGTCTATCATTTTACTTTTCTAGACAAGATAGCGCCTCAAGTCAACATTATCTCGATACACAATCTCCAACCCAGCGCAGCAGGTCACCGTTTTCTGTTTGATGCGTCATTGACAAGTGTCTAAAATTGTTCAAGATACATCGCCTCCTTGTCGTGAAACTAATGGCTTTCGTAATCATGTATGTCGGCCCCGAAGCTTCCATTGCGTGCATAGTTCGCAACAATAATAGGGAGTATTTGTTTAGAAAACCTTCTCAAATGGTCTAGTCTTATCTCATCATCTGCCTGACTTTTCCCAACTATGTTGAGGTCAGCTTCTAGTCTAACCTGATGTAGCTAAAGGTCTAGTCCTCTCTATACTAATATAATAAAGCTGATGAGTTTATTTTTTTGTTTGAACGCGCTAATATCTGGAAATTACCAGTCAGACTTTAAAAATTATTTTTGCATTTGATAGCCCTATTCTTGAGGAAGGTTATAGGCTATTAACAAGCTACAACGATGCGGTTGATACGATGTGACGCGGTGGGTTGCAGGGAGTTTTATAAAAGTGTGGCTGTTATTTTAGTATATTGTGTATCTTACGACTTCCACGTGAACTAAGTCGCGGGCAGAAAGTAGAATTATAATTGAGTAATAATTTGTTTTAATCTTCATAATTTTCAGTATTTCTTATTAAAAATCATCAAATAAATTCATATTACTAAAGTACCGCGGAAACCAGTCCCTGCGGGGTCACGTTACGTCACAAGATAGTAAACAAACTGTCAGTCTGTAATCTGTCAGATAGACACTGAAACATTGTTTGTTTACTCCGTAGACAGAGAATGCTATAGACACCTACAAAGCGTGTCGCAGAAAAGGACAAAAAAAATACGTCACTTTATGTAGGGTTACCATGTGAGGAAAAATTTACCCCCAATTGTTGTGTTAGTGTGATATAACGGTGTTACGTAAATGGTTAAAATTAGAAATTAGCATTAGTTGCTTAAAAGGACACTTCTATCACTAGCCATGTAGTACATACAAAAAAATAAACTATTTGTATAAATAAAAATCTTATAAAACCTGGATCGAAACTTAATATGTCATTAACTGAATATTTACCAGAATAGGTACAGCATCAGGTAATAGCAGTGTAAGTTTCTTCTTTTTGATTAACATTTTTTTCTCAAAATGTCTGCTACATATTTTAGATGACGGTTTTGGTGTCCAATGTGTTCGTCCTGTAGCTACAATCCAATTCTGACGTAAATTATCATGTTCGGGAAAACTGCAACAAGTCATTAAATGTCATACACACTGCATGATACATATTTCCCATAATAGTGGGTAATAATGTAAAGAAAAGTTGGCAACACCAAAGTTCTTAGGTTATAATTAATAATTGTTATTTTTGTACCTTTTTATCGATTAGTTTTCGTCTAAGGTACACTGTACACTATGTATGAACACATTAAAATATTATTGAACGCCTATTAACTGATAAAGGGTGTTATACTTACGAATGAAAAGATAAATGCGGCATTTTCGTTCCACTATCACTTTTACACCCTAAAACGCTACACCGCACCATGTTTCTTTTTTAAATTGTTGAAATATTAAGTAAATTGTTCACAAACAATATATAACTTACATTACTTAGCATAAAGCACTTAGAAAACTGTTTTTTATATGAAGACGATAGCTAGCTGCACGTTAACTGTCAAACTTTGTTTAGCAAACTAGTGTGTTGACCTTGAAAAACGAGACACGGGCCGTGAAACAAAAAATCTCATCGTTCTGTTTCATTTCTTTACACGACATCGGCGTAAGTTGCTCTTTTTCTTGTGTGAATGCGATAAAAGATATCAATTTGTCTATAGCATTCTCTGTCTACGGTTTACTCCCTTGTGACGTAATTTGAGATTAGAAAGACGTTCTATTATTGGTTGGATCACTCGACCAATAACAAAACGTTTTGCAGTCACGTGAGCAAAAATGAAAAGCATGCTTTTTATTTTGTATTTTATAGAAAATCAGGACAATATTTCGTGATTTACAGTTATAAAAAATAAAAAAAAATAGTAATAAGCTTCTAGGATTACATAAGCACGATCCATATTTTTAATACAGTCAAATCCTCTTTTATTGTAGTCAAAAAGGGTTGTGAAGTCACAGTTGCGGTCGATTTTTATATTGACGTTATCGCAATCACAAAGTCAGATTTTATGTGACCACGGATTTATATTAATCGTTGCTCGTAATCATTGTACGCGGTCAACTGTACAGCAAAATAACATGCGATTAAATATAATCTGACACTGTCCAGTGGTAGCCCATTGGTAACGGCCGCGACTTAAGAGTTGTAGGCCGTGGGTTCGAAGCTAGGCAGGCGCATTACTTTGTTTAAATTATTTCATCGCTACTGCTCACAAAACGGTGAAGGAAAACATAGTGAGGAAACCGGCATGTCCTAGAATCAAAAATTCGAAGACATGTGATATCCACCTTTGTGCTGTCAAAAAACAACACATACGTTCGTATCACTCTCACGTCCTGTCTCACACACACATACTCTCGCTTAAACTCCCTCAAACTCACCCCCACATGATCACACACTTACACTCACACTCATTTCACAACACATAATCACACACACATACTCTCGCTTAAACTCCCTCAAACTCACCCCCACATGATCACACACTTTCACTCACACTCATTTCACAACACATGATCACACACTTACACTCACACTCATTTCATAACACATAATCACACACACATACTCTCGCTTAAACTCCCTCAAACTCACCCTCACATGATCACACACTTTCACTCACACTCATTTCACAACACATGATCACACACTTACACTCACACTCATTTCACAACACATGATCACACACTTACACTCACACTCATTTCACAACACATGATCACACACTTACACTCACACTCATTTCACTACACATGATCACGCACTTACACTCACACTCATTTCACTACACATGATCACTCATTTACACTCACACTCATTTCACAACACATGATCACGCAAATTCAAATTCAAATTCAAATCATTTATTGTGGTACATAGGTAAAAATAAGGTGTTATAGTCTATAA
Organism: Fissipunctia ypsillon; assembly: GCA_947568875.1. Lineage (NCBI taxonomy): Eukaryota > Metazoa > Arthropoda > Insecta > Lepidoptera > Noctuidae > Fissipunctia > Fissipunctia ypsillon. The sequence goes on along the minus strand of OX387656.1, from coordinate 5,080,425 downwards.
CGTGAAGTACATCTATGAGCCGCCTTTGGGCATACAATAATTAAAGACTTTTCCAACATTATAATAGTACATAGTCAATAAATTAGTATTAATTAATATATTAGTAATAATAATAGAGGGGCTTGTGGCTAAGAAATAACAGCCGCACGGGTCGATCGGTCAGGTTAAGCTACGCTTGCCGCGGTTGGTCCGTGGATGGGTGACCATCTTTACATATCAAGACCCCTCCGTGCCTCGGTAAGCACGTTAAGCCGTTGGTCCCGGCTGTCATTCGTGTATCTTTGACAGTCGTTACGGGTCGTCAGAAGCCCGAAAGTCTGACAACCAGTCTTACCAAGGGGTATCGTATTACCCAGTAACTGGGTTGTGGAGGTCAGATAGGCAGTCGCTCCATGTAAAATACTGGTATTCAGCTGCATCCGGTTAGACTGGAAGCCGACCCCAACATAGTTGGGAAAAGGCTAGGCAGATGATGAATATATTAGTAATAATAATAATCATTAATTTAAAAAAAAATGTCAATAATTTAATAGTAATTGGTCTAGTAGTCATTCATATGTTAATATTTAAAACAATAGGCAATAATTTAATAATACTTAATAAAGAGATTACTAATAGCTATTCAACTAAAAGAAAAAAAAAATAATAGTGATATAATAAAAAACTGGAACTAATAATGATTATGGAAAGAATTAATAAATTAAAATCTGTCATCTAGGTACTCATTAACAGAGTAATATACCTTATTATATAAAAGTTCTAATAAAGCTTTTTTTAAATGAAGTATTTCATTTAATTCTTTGATTTCTATAGGAAGCTTATTATAGATTTTAGGTGCCATTCCAAGAAGACTTCGAAAATAATGCAGTTTTGTGTGGAATGGTACATATCTCTCTGTTGTGACGTTTAGATTTCAATGTTTTAAATATATGAAAGTTGGATTTGACAAATACTGCCGTTTCAAAAATGTACATACAAGGAAATGTTAGAAGTTTAAGTTTTTTAAAATATGGGATACAGCTGTCAGTAGGTTTAAGTTTAAATACAGAACGCACACATCTCTTTTGAGCTTTGAATACAGTTAACCTCTCTGTGGAATTTCCCCAAAATATAATTCCAAAACGTAATGTAGATGTCACATATGCTTTGTACGATATGAGAACTATAGACTCGTTTGCTATTTTTGCAAGATTATAGAGTGCATATGAGTATTGGTGTAATTTTTTACAGACAATCTCTACGTGACATTTCCAGGTCAAGTGACTATCCAGCTAAAGGCCTAAAAATCTGGCATTGTTCGTTTCAGCTATTCTTTGACTAGCATGTGTTATTTATTTAAATTAGGGGTAACGGTTTTTTGGTTAAATGTCATAAGCTTTGATTTTTCTATGTTTATTTTTAATTCGTTCATTACTAGCCAATCTATTATGCAATGGATGGAGTTGTTTATATCATTTTGGTAAGTGTCAATCTGTTTGCATGGTATAACGAGTGTGCTATCATCAGCAAATAAAACTGTTTGAGATTTAGTGCATTTTGGCAGATCATTGATATAAATGAGAAACAACAAAGGGCCAACGACACTTCCTTGCGGTACCCCACATGATGTACATCTAGGTGATAACATATAAGTTACCTCTACTTTAGACTTAGAGCATATTCTTTTTAAAACTGTAATTTGCTTACGGTCACTGAGATAAGTTTTAAGTAGGTTTAAAATATTTCCTCTAATGCCATATCGATCTAATTTACCCAATAATATTTCATGATTGACATGGTCAAACGCTTTTGACATATCCATGAGTACTGCCGCAATAGGATTTTTTTTATCTACATTACTAACAATTACAGAAAATAGTTCATATATTGCCTTATTAATATTTCTATTTTTCCGAAAACCATATTGTTGGTTTGCAAATAGATTATTTAACTCAAAAAATGAGTATATTGATTTGTAAATTATTTTTTCAAAAACTTTGGATATTACAGGTATGAGAGCAATTGGACGGTAGTTTGAAACTGTATCTTTTTCACCTTTTTTGTGTAAAGGCTTAATTAAAGTAGTTTTTAACGCATTTGGAAAATGGCCATGTTCTATGCATAAATTTATTATAAAACTTAATACGGGCGCAATTATATGTGATACAGATTTTAAAATGTTAGAAGTTATATTATCATAACCCGCACTATTCGTGTTCTTTAAATAATTAATAATTTGGAATATTTCTAAGGGGTTTGTTGGTGTCATAAATAGCGATTTGTTATAGTGATTTACAGAGGATATAGCACCAGTGCAATTTTTAAATGCTGAAGCAATTTCTTTAGGGTCACTTATTTGCTCATTTTGAACAACTATGTTTTGAATGGGTTCAGGAGGGAAGTTGATTTTACATCTATTGATTAATTTCCAAGTTGCTTTAGTTTTATTTTCTGCATTTTTTATCAACCAACTATTTTGTGATTTTTGTGTCAAGGTTATTACTCTTTTTAGTCTTTGTGAGTAGGCTTTTAGTGATAGTTTATTTTTTAAACTAGGCACGCACTTACACTCACACTCATTTCACAACACATGATCACACACTTACACTCACACTCATAATTTAGCGTTTTTTCTAGTTGTATTATTTTCTTTTTATTCTCGATTTGTTTGTTATGTTTTCTTTAATTTCAGTTCTTAGATTTTCATTTAGTTTTTTTTGTAATTTGAAGCAAACCTATTTTACTTATAATACCGATCATGTTTGAAAAAAAAATGTTTAAATGGTAAATCCTTCATATTGGTGCCCAAGATACAGGCTTGCTTAGTTTGGGGCCAATGTAAAACCTTTGTAATCTTTTTAGCAATAAAGTTTTTACCATTATTTATTATTATAAATAAATGCCTAAGTACCTAATCACAAAGCCTAAATAGGTACCTACGTCCCTCGTCTCATCATCTGCCAGCCTTTTCCCAACTATGTTGGAGTCAGCTTCCAGTCTAACCGGATGCAGCTGAATACCAGTATTTTATATTGAGCGACTGCCTATCTGACCTCCACAACCTAGTTATCTACTGGGTAACATGATACCCCTTGGTAAGACTGGTCACAACTCACCGACCTACGTCACTCGTCTATTTGTAAAATATGTTTTCGCAAACAACGGCTGAGTGAATTTTGTTTATAAATTCGTATTTTGAAAGTACTGAAACTCGCCAAGAACTTGACATCATTACGCGTCCAAAAATATGATGTAGGTACGTTGGGGTCCTTTAACCCACTTAGTCCTTCTAATTATGGCAACAAATTACATGAACGAAATCGTATACAAGCCACAAAAAATTATAATAACATTTTTTTTTAGATACAAAGTGTAATTTTAAACAGTGTTAATCTCTTAAGGGGTCATTGTACTCATCTTTATCAACAACTTTTACTATGGGACCAAACGTGAAATCGCGAAAAAAACAGCTTTTCCCTACACTTATGTTCGCATAACTCATCAAAACGTAGGGAACACCTGATTTTTTTTTCGCGATTTCGGGTTTGGTCCCGTAGTAAAAGTTGTTCATAATGATGAGTACAATGACCCCTTAAGAGATTAACACTGTTTAAAATTACACCTTGTATAAAGTAGGTATCTCAATCGGTAATCCTTTATTCTCATTGCAATCTAGCCTATCATCTAATAAGTAATTTAAATATAACTTAAACTGCTTTTTGATGCATCAGCATTTTAAAGTTAAAATATCTTATGAATGTTTTATTTTGGGAAGCTCTAATTGATTCTCTTTTCTAACTTTAATTTCAATGTTAACCCAATAAAAAAGCCCTTCATTCGGGGTAATTGCGTAACACACTAACAATTACAATGTCTTTCATTTTGACAATTCGACAACATTCATTGCATTATTTCCGTTGTCGAGCAGACGAATTTTTCAAACAAATGAAGCAATGGATTAGCAATTTGCTTCAAAATCCTTCTGCACCCTAATTGCGTAACACACTATCAGTCGGAATCTGAATCATTTTGAAGTAAATTGCTAATCCATTGCTTCATAAGTTCGAAAAATTTGTCTGCATGACACGTAAATAACGCAATGGATGTTGTTGAACTGTCAAAATGAAACCGATTCCGATTGATAATGTGTTACGCAATTGCCCCGCAGATTGTGACGGAAAGTGTGTTATGCAATTGGATTGCTGTTCTATAATTTCTTCTGCCGAATTGGACTAGCAAACTAATCTGTCTTTTTCTTTCTATAAACATACTATACACATACTACATAATGTGATAATTCTATGTTACATTTTCTCAGTATCTACTCGCGCGATTGATCTAGAAAAACGCCGCATAATCTGTTGGTCCTTTTGTCTTTTTCGCGCCTCAAAGGACCAGTGAACAACGCATATTTTCTCACAATAGCGCCCGTCTATTGCGCGCTCCATCCTTTTAATCCAGTTATCACACACATTCTGTTGTTTTTTTTATCTCTAACAATCTAAAAATTCTCACCGAGAACTTTGCCAACAACAAAATGAATGCAAATCGTTTTGGAATGCTTTTAGAAACGGAAACCTTACAGTCCATGTTATTGAAACTAACAAAGGGGGCTTATACCATCGAGATACATATTTTCGCGGAGATATAGACGTGACAAAGGTGTTATTAAGGCGAAAGCGCCAGGGTAGCCCATGAAATTCAAATTTTCTTACGTTTTTTGCAATTTGCAGGTCAGTATTAGGTTTTATGTTGATTAAAATATGATTCGCGACCGTAACAAATAATGTATTTACAGAATTATAATAATTAAAGTCATCAATAAGACCAAGTAATTCTATTGAATGACTGTTTCATGAAATCTTAACATTTCAGGATTATATTAACCTAAGGAATTGTATTATTGATTCATCATTAGATTATAATTCTGTAAACACATATTTGTTACGGTCGCGAATCATACAACATCACCAACATTCACTCACACATTGAGCTGCAAATTCCAATAATCGTAAGAAAATTTGAATTTCGCGGGCTACCCTGGCGCTTCCCCCTTAAGAATTATTAATTTCTAAAATTAAGAAATTAAAGTTTTTTAATTAAGAATTATTAATTTATACCAGCGAAAAGGGAGCGGTTAAATACGAATGGATACCAAAAATGAGGACTGTTACAAAGTTAATTAGGAAAATGAAACAAATTGAAGGAACGTTGAATAGGCACCTTTCGGTTGAACAGAAAACGAAAATAAATAATTATAAAAAAAAAACAATAAATTACAGTCATACTAATTCTACAAATAATATTTAGGAATTATAAAGTCATTATCAAACAGTAGCACATCTGCTACTTCTGTAGCTGTGACTTGAATTTGAATATATATGTACCATTTTAATAAAAATTTTATGAATCTAATAATTTCGGACTTCTTTTAGTTAGAATTATAATGAAGCATTTTTTTATAATTTCGCCGTACTTTAACGAGGACAAGTCAAAACCATCGCTACCTTCATTAAATCTAGTTCCTAGTCTGTTCCTATTTGAAGCGTTTAAATACGTCTTGTTGAGTTTGAATGTGTGCGTAACCGCTCCTAATGTCAATTTGTTTCCTTCAATACAGTTGCAATACAGACCTCGTTGACTAAACCCACGTTTCATTTCTCTCGCCTCGAATCGAAATCCTGAGCAGTCAGTAATAAACCTTATCCACATAAGAACATGGTCCAAAACGAGACGGATTGAATAAATAATATTATCAGTGACCCGACTTCTCAGAATCGTCGCCGAGTAGTTTTTATATGAAGCTCATTAGCGGAACAAAGGAGCATCGACAGCTGTTATACAAATCGCAGTTATATGGTGTGATGAACATTAGTGTTTAAAATAGCGAAGTGAACGTTTTCTAAAGACTGTTAAAATCGTCAAGTTATTATAATGGATAACGCGGAACAAACATTAGATCTTTTGGAACACTTTTCGGATAACATTTCGAAGGCTAAGGCAAACTTTAAGAAAACACCGAAAGCAAGACTAACTAAAGGCTACGTTGAAGCAAGACTACAGTGTTTAGAAGAATATTGGAACTCATACCGGAATAATTATCAGCAGTTATTAAGGATTACTAAGAAAGAACAACGAAAAACCATAACCTATTTCACCGACGATCTATACAGCCAGTGTGAAGAAAAATATTTGGATGTGAAGACAGACATGACGGATACGCTTCAGTTATTGAATACAGAGAAAGGAGATGTGATTCAAAATACATCATCATGTTCATCACAACAGGACAGTTCGAACAGCACCGAGGTCAAACTTCCGAGGATCAACTTACCCACATTTACGGGCATGTATGAAGAATGGCAATCTTTTGAGGATACGTTTACGGCTTTAATTTCGAAGAATAAGACATTGAGTGACGTACAAAGGCTGCATTATCTCAATTCGTGTTTGACTGGCGAAGCTAAAAATACAATTAAACATATTCCAGTCACAGAACAGAATTATCATAGGGCATGGGAAACTTTGAAAAATAGATATAGCCACAAGCGGCTTATAGTGAATGCAATACTGAAAAGGCTATTTTCATTTAAAAAGTTTAGCACACAATCGCCGGGACAATTGAAAGTTCTGATAGATAGTACAAAGGAGTGTTTAAATAGTTTGGATTCTTTGAATATTTCAACAACATCATGGGACCCAGTAATCATTTACATTACCGTGCAGAAATTGGATTCTGATACACACAAAGAATGGGAAGCACACGTAAGTCGCGAATGTGAAACTGATCTACCTACATTACAAAATATGATAAATTTTTTGGAAAATCGAATCCATACACTCGAGTTAACGTGTTCGCCTTCATCTAGCACTCAAAAAACAAATAAGGAGCGTGCATGTCATACGTCAGCTGTAACAATTACTTGCAAATTATGTAACGGCCAACATCTTCTATGCCACTGTAAAGAATTTGTGAAACTTGACATGGATAAGAAACATGAGATCATTAAAAACAATCGATTATGCTACAACTGCTTATCACCAGGCCATCCAGCGCATTATTGTAAGCAGAAGACTTCTTGTAAGATTTGTGGACGGCGTCACCATTCACTTCTTCATCAAAAGAAGAAGGGAGAAGATTCTCAGGATACAGAGAAGAATAACAACCCACCTGTAATCTCCTCAACACAAACGCCTAGTAACATACAAGAAAATCATCAGGATGAGTCAATTATAGTGAACTTCGCATACAAGCAGAGAAGAGCGTTACTAGCGACAGCGCTGGTACCGGTCAAGAGTGAATGTGGTCGCGTGACTACATTAAGAGCATTAATCGATCCTGGTTCACAGGCATCATTCATTACAGAGAATGCAACTCAATTAATTCGACTCAAGAAAACTCCTGTACGAGGTTCTATTACAGGAGTAGGCTTCACGACAACTCCAGTACGTTATGCAGTACAGTTGGAGATCTCATCAAGATGTGACAAAAACTTCAATCTCCCTCTGAAGGCATTCGTTTTAAAATCACACATAACGTCGAAGTTGCCTGGTTCCACAATTGAAAATAGATCAAACTGGTCGCATCTGAACGGCTTAACGTTAGCTGATCCACAATACTTCAAGTCAAGCAAAATTGATCTGTTGCTTGGCATTGATGTATACACCGAGATTGTGAAAGATAATTTAATAAAGGGACCACCAGGCACACCTTCCGCTCAAGAAACAAGTTTGGGTTGGATATTGTTCGGCAATATCTCAGAATGTCAACATACCAACAACGACATAGTAGTGATGCATCAACATGTAGAAATAGATATGGATAATCTTTTGAAAAATCTTTGGAACATTGATGATACTACAAATCGCAAACTTACCTTCGATGAACGCACATGTGAAGATATTTATAAAACAACACATACACGAGATTCGACTGGAAAATACATCGTAAAATTACCCTTTAAAATACCACCACAAGAAATAGGATCGACGAGAAACATAGCTTTGAAGAGACTGGAACAATTAGAAAGAAGATTAGAAAATAAACCACAATTAAAAGAAGATTACTGTAAAGTTATGGAAGAATACATACAATTGAATCACATGGAGAAGGTTCCTGAAGAAGAGAAAAATAATTTGTCAATTTATCTACCACACCATGCAGTCATTCGAGGAGATAGCGAGACCACGAAGGTCAGAATTGTTTTTGACGCGTCGTGCAAAAGTTCAAAAAACAATTCACTCAATGATTTGCTATTAGTTGGACCCCAACTACAAGAAGATTTAAGAAGTTTAATTATGAGATGTCGTATGAAGAAAATCTGCTTCATAGCCGATATACAGAAAATGTACCGCATGATATTGGTTACAAAAGAGGATGCAGATTATCAGCGAGTATTGTGGAGACGGGATCCCACGCACGAGATAGAGGACTATCGCATGTTAAGAGTAACGTTTGGTACCGCCTCCGCGCCCTTCTTAGCAATCAAAACAATAAAACAGTTAGCTATTGATGAAGGAGATAAATATCCTGTTGGAGCCAAAATACTAGCAGAAGAATTTTACGTAGATGACTGTATCAGTGGGAGTAACACAGTACAAGAAGCAATAAAAGCAAGTCAAGAATTAAGTAAATTATTAGAATGTGGAGGGTTCACGTTACAGAAATGGGCATCAAATAGCAAAGAATTTATAGATTCAATTCCACAATCATTGAGAAGTGCAAGTGTTGAGACAAACGAGAGTATTGTTAAGACATTGGGTTTAACGTGGAACATGAAAAAAGATACCTTTCACTATCAAATCAAACTACCACCTAAATCAGCTTTAATTACGAAAAGAAATATTCTGGCGGATTTACAACGCTTATTTGACCCGTTAGGATGGATATCACCAGCTATCATTCCTGCCAAAATTTTAATTCAGAATATTTGGAAAGATAGACTTGACTGGGATGAAGAGGTTAAGAATACACATAAAGAAGAATGGAATAAAATTAGAGAAAGTTTTAACAATTTACATGAGATTCAAATAGAAAGATGGATACATACAGAGACAGAAAATGAGAAGATAAGTTTACATGGATATTGTGACGCTTCAATCAAAGCATATTGTGCAGTGGTATATTATAGAGTAGAAAAAGAAAATGGAGAAGTTAAAACAGGAATAATCGCATCCCGCACTAAAGTGACACCAGTTAAGACAGTTTCCCTTCCCCGCCTCGAACTCTGCGGCGCCGTGCTTCTTGCCAAACTCTTGACGCAAGTGAGAGAAGCAATGAGGTTACCAGACAAGGAAGTCTACGCCTGGACCGATTCCACAGTGGTTTTGGCGTGGCTTGCAGGTGATCCAAATAGATGGAAATTATTTGTCACCAATCGTGTTATTGAAATTTTGGATAATGTTCCCAGTCCACAATGGTACCATGTAAGATCGAAAGACAATCCAGCCGATATTGGTTCTCGAGGAACATATGTAAACAACCTAGTCAATAATAAACTATGGTGGGAAGGGCCAGGTGGGCTAAAGGATAAAAATATAAAATTTAATAAACCGAACATCAAACCTACAGAGCTGGAAATGAAAAACATATCGGTAAATTTTAAAATGCTAAGAACAAAACTTGAAGACTTTAATACGCTCCAAGAACTATTGAAAACAATCATTTACAGTTTAAGATTTTTACGATTTAAGAAGAAGCCTGAAAACTTAGATACATCCATTACAACTACTGAATTAGAAGAAGCATTAACAAAATGCATAACAATAGCACAAAGCGAAGAATTTCCAGTAGAAATAGAAATTTTACAGAAAGGAAGATACGTGAAGAAAGAAAGTTGTTTAAAAACACTAAATCCATATTTAGATGACAAGAATATTCTCAGGGTGGGCGGAAGATTACGAAACGCAAATATTAGTAATAATCAAAAGCATCCAATCATTCTAGGTACGAAGAATCAACTTTCACATCTCATTGTAGCTGATGCACATAAGAAGACATTACATGGAGGCATTCAATTGATGCTCAGTTACATTAAATCACAATATTGGATCATCCGTGTAAAAAACATTATAAAGACGCAGGTACATAAGTGCATTGTGTGTGCTCGACACAGAGCGATATCGAGGACTCAGCTTATGGGTGACCTTCCTGAAGCTCGTATCACTCCTGCTCGTCCATTTATTAATAGTGGAATAGATTTTGCCGGCCCTTTACAAGTACTGATGTCAAAGGGTAGAGGCGCAAAAACTCATAAAGCGTACATCGCCATATTCGTTTGCATGGCCACAAAGGCTATCCATTTAGAGTTGGCTGGCGATCTAACATCAGAAGCATTTATCGGAGCATTCAACAGATTTGTTGCCCGAAGAGGAAGGTGCGCTCATATCTGGAGTGATCATGGACGAAACTTCGTAGGAGCTAATAAAGAATTACATTCAGCATGGAAAGAGGCTAATCTAAACTTACCAGGCCATCTAGCAGATATGCTCGCAGTAGACGGTACGCAGTGGCACTTCATACCACCGTACAGCCCGAACTTCGGTGGACTATGGGAAGCTGCGGTCAAATCTACAAAGTTCCACCTAAAGAGAATCCTGGACACTCACCTGACATACGAAGAGTTGACAACAATATTATGCCAGGTTGAAGCATGTCTCAACTCACGCCCGTTGATACCCGTAGATACAGCTGACACTGAACTCGAAATATTAACTCCTGGACACTTTTTGATAGGCGAAGCTCCTGTTACAATACCTACCCCAAACTTGAACGAAGTCAACATCAACCATTTATCCAGATGGCAACTCTGCCAACGTCTGGTAGCCAATTTCTGGCATCGCTGGCAGAGCGAGTATTTAACACGCCTTCAAACACGACCAAAGTGGCTTAAACACCAAAAGGAATATGAAATTGGAGATATCGTGCTCTTGAAGGAAGACCAATTGCCACCTGCTAAATGGGCTTTGGGCAGAATAACTGCCAAACATCCAGGAGAAGACGGTCTTACTCGAGTTTATAGTATTAGATACCGCAATAATATTGTTAAAAGATCAATCTCTAGGATTTGTGCTTTGCCAATAGATAAAGATTAATGTCAATGAACAATGTCAAGATTAATGTTAAAGAGCAATAACTTTATGTTCACTTTTAAGATAAATTTGATTGGTTTATATAAAACTTCATTATTGTAATTTAACTATACAGTCCACTTAAGTCTTAATTATATTTTTGTTTACTTTGTTAAGTTGGTAAAGGACTAGGTCCTTTGGTAGGCGGCATGTTGAGTTTGAATGTGTGCGTAACCGCTCCTAATGTCAATTTGTTTCCTTCAATACAGTTGCAATACAGACCTCGTTGACTAAACCCACGTTTCATTTCTCTCGCCTCGAATCGAAATCCTGAGCAGTCAGTAATAAACCTTATCCACATAAGAACACGTCTATAAAGTTAATATTAGACAAAATGTTTTCAGCACGATATTTCCTTTGTTCCAATGAAGAAGAAAATTGTATTGTTTGGTGTTGAAATTAAAATGATGACAATCCTATTTTCCTGGTTATTTAAAATAAGAGAAACATTCTACAACGTGAAGGTCTAATTCCCGTACTTAAAGAACGTTAAAAATGAAGTCGCAATCTCATCTCAACGACAAGCAAAGCCAAAAACTTGTCAAAAATATAGGCAATTTTTTCATCACTACCCAAATTTTCACAGGGTGAATATGAACAACTTTCACTATGGGACCAACTCTCAAATTACGAAAAAAAAAACTGCTGTTTCATACATTCTGGTCGATTAGGTATTGAACTTTTATTTGAAACAGCAGATATTTTTTTTCATGATTTCAGTGTTGGTCCCATAGTGAAAGTTGTTCATATAAATGGGTAGAAAACGCTGTGAAAATTTGGGTAGTGATCAAAAAATTGCCCCGTATGTAGGGTATTAGACCGACCAACCGACCCACTAAGAATTTAAAAATAAAAAGCTTTTTTTTAAAAAAAAACAACCGACTTCCAAAACAAAAACACTACAAAGTGAAAATTAACTTTAATTTCGGAAGTCGGTGTCTTTGGTTTTGTATTTTCGTTTTTTTTCAACCGACTTCCGAAATTAAAGTTATTTTTCACTTTGTAGTGTTTTTTTATTTTTCACTTTTTATGTGGTCGGTTTGTAATTTATCTAAGTTACAATAGCCTAATGTCAACTGCTCATCACCTTTTACAAAATATTGCTTTTCCCGATGCAGGGACGTTAACTCGTCGGTTGAACGCATCCCAGAGGGTCATCCGGCTAGTCCGGGGAAACCGCACGGTCTCCGGCGAGGCGGCGAACCTCCTTGCCGGATTTCCGCCATGGGATCTGGAGGCAAAAGTCCTCGCGCACATGTGGGAGTGGCGCGAGGAGGCAAAACGCCGGGGCGTAACTCCGCTGCCGCGAGAAATCGCGGCACGGCGGACAGAGCTCCGGCAGGATCTCATGGCGGCATGGAGAGTGCGATTGTCGCAACCCAGCGCTGGGCACGCCACAATTGCGGCGATAAGTCCCCTCTTTGAGGAGTGGCTGGAGAGGCGCCACGGCGTCCTTACCTTCCGCCTGACGCAGGTCCTCACCGGACACGGGTGCTTCGGGAGGTACCTATTCCGGATAAGGCGGGAGGAAACGCCTGGGTGTCACCACTGTGTGGATCGCCCGGAGGACACAGTGGAGGTCTGCCCGGCTTGGGCGGAGCACCGCCGTGTCCTCGCGGAAGCGATAGGCGGCGGTGATCTCTCGCGTCCGGCCCTGGTCCAGGTCATGGTACGGAGCGAGAGTACATGGGAAGCCATTACCTCCTTCTGCGAAGCAGTAATGCTCGTGTAGGAGGAGGCGGGACGCGTGAGGGAGAGGCAAGCTTTGCGCCCTCACGCCCCTAGTCGCCGCAGGATACGCCCTGGGCGTCGAATTGGCAGCCGATTCCCGGCCACCGTAGGCGCAGGCTTGCGGACGGCGAGCGATGGGTAGCTCGCCGTCCGGTAAGGACCAAGCCCGAGTCGACGGCGCGTTGTGTTCCACGCACGCCTCAAAGAGATGTCAGCACTATTGACGGGGTCCGCTAGGGCCGATGCCAGCTAGGGTTGCGGGATGTTCGAAAAAGTTACCGTGGCCCCGGCACAGGCACAGGCAACAGAAGGAACACGGGTGGGTTTTAGTCAGTAAAAGTCTGACACGCCCTCCCGCTCCGCCCAGAGCGGGCGAAGTCATTTGATGATTTCCCATCCACAAAAAAAAAAAATGGGACGTTAATTTTTGAGGAGTTCTCCTGGTACTTCACCATCAGTGCCACTTTAACATATGCATTGTGACGAGCATAAATTGCTTAGCAACCATATTTAAGTAATTGAATCGCAACACGTGAAATACTAATATTATATTATTGACAAGTGGCCATCTGTGGTCTTCATCATCAGTTCCATTTCACCAAATATTACTTTCTGAATGCAAATGCTTGACTTGTTGATGAAAATACCAAAATCGCTATATGTATGCCTATAATATTTGAGAAGTTCCCTCAATTCCTCATGGATCTAATCATCAGAAATAGATTTTGATAAAATGGGACCAATCTGGAAGTATATCCTTTCAAATAAAAAAAGAATTTTCCAAATCGGTTTATAAATAACGGAATACTGAGGTAACAAACATTTTATAAAAATACAACCGAATTGAGAACCTCCTCCTTTTTTTGAAGTCGGTTAAAAATACAGGAATTTCTCCTCTCGCCTTGTTGGTTAAAGAACTAAAAAAAACGGAATATTCTAGAAAAATATACATTGCAGATGCGGCAGCACCACTTGCATAGGCGTGGCTAGTGCTCAGCTGACCGTCTCCATCTCAACCTTGGCTGCAGCAGTCTTCATGTTCCAGCTGGACTTGAGATTCGATGCGTCTCTCTCACCGCCTCCGAGGCAGTCGGACACGCACATATGTACTGCAGTTTCTATGGTATGTATGCAGTCCTAACTTATATCCTAACTATATTATTATTATTAATATTATAAACGCGAAAGTGAGTTTATTTGTTACGCTTTAACGCTAAAACGGCTGAACGTATTTTGATGAAATTTGGCACACAGGTAGACCATGACCTGGGTTAGGGCATAGGATACTTTTTTTACATCCAACCCTTATGAATGATTTGAGCTAGTAGAAAGTCGAATATGAGAACAATCACGCAGGATTTCTTTCAGCGCAAATTTATGAATTTCTCCAGGTCCACAGGCTTACAAATGAAAGACTTTTATAGTAGCTGTCGAAAATCAAAAGAGCCAAAATTATTTATTTCTATATCTATTGCAGGAATTCAGATAGAAATAAAAGTATCAAGTGTATGGCATAAATATTAACGAAAGTAAAAAAAAAGATTCCTCAAAGCATTTTTATCAAAAAATGTCTTGGCTCAGTTAATTTATCAAAGTCGACGGAAGCAAACAGGATGAGCGAAATCTTGCTTTCTGGCGATAAAACGATGTCGCCGAAAATGTTTTTTATTAAAATTATGAAAGAAATATGACATAGCAATAACTTTACATTGCGTTCCCCGAAAAAATACAGGTATAATACACAGGACAGTATTGGATTATAGAACTTTGAAATGAAATGCGCAAACATTTCATCCTTAATTCGAAAATCCTAACTGATATTATAAATGCGAAAGAGAAAACTTTTATCCCGACATTCCCACGGGATCGAGAATTATGCGGGTGAAAGCGCGGGGCGCAGGTAGTACGTTATAATTGAGTTTTTATTTACAGACATTCCTTATTTCATGAGAGCAGTATCAATAGAACCCAGGCAGGCACTTTACTTTATCACCACTGCTCTCAAAACGGTGAAGGAAAACATCGTGAGTAAACCCGTATGTCCTAGAACCAAAAATTCGAAGACATGTGACATCTACCAACCTGCACTGGGCCCGCGTGGTAGATTGGATGGTGCTGATCCACGCGTCATGTTCGTGAACGGGCGCCCGTCAGTGGAGACTGGTCATCTCTTAACTGACAGGGCTTATTTTTAATCTTATATTTTGAATTGTTTTTAATTATTTATTTTTTTACATTGTTCTCACATATAGAAGCAACAAGAACAATGTACCCAGGATTTTGTAATAATTTTGATTTAAAAGAGTGTCCATGGAGTTTCTTGCCCATTCTTCTCCATAGAGATCTACGTTTTGGAATGGGCGACTAGCTTCAATTTTCTGACTAACTGACTGACTCTTTAACAATTCAAAAGTGCATGTAATTGGTTTAATTGAAATAAATACTTTGAGTTTGAGTTTGATTACAACCCACTCCCTCTCGAAGCGAGGAGTCCTGTGTCCCAGCAGTGGGACCATTGTAGGCTGATTATGCATTATGCTTATTTCATGACTTCTGATACCTTGCATACATTTTCATATAACTTAATGGAAAATACAGGAGCCATTTCAATAATGATATTATTGAATTCAGTTAATAATATACCTGAATGGTTAATTAGGTATTAAACTATTCAGTAATATTATTAACTGGGTCAGAGTTTAATAAATTTTAGGTGTTTTAAATAATAGGTAGGGGAAAAAGTTTCTTCGCATTTTTTAAGAAAATTCAAAACATTTTTTAATATAGTTTATTTACATTTAACTAAAGTATGTAGGTACCATTTTGTTCGATAACTTTTTGCCATCTTGTAGGTAGGGACATGATCCCACTGCTATAGAAATTTTGGGACTTCTGATCAAAATACCGCGACAAGTGGTTTTGGCAGTCCTCTCGTGATGTTAACCTGACACTGCCTAAAGAATTCTGAAGAGACTGAAACAGGTGGAAATCTGAAGGTGCAAGGTCAGGACTATACGGCGGATGCATTAACACCTCCCAGCCAAACTCTCTTAATTTTTGCTGAGTGGCTAAAGATGTGTGAGGTCTAGCGTTATCATGATGAAAAACCACACCCCTTCTGTTGATTAATTCCGGCCGCTTTCTCTCAACTTCTTGCTTTAATCTCATCAGTTGTTCGCAGTAGAGCTCAGAATCGATGGTCCTGCCTGGTGGTAACAGCTCATAATGAATAATGCCCTTCCAATCCCACCACACACACAGCATCACCTTGTTGCGAGTTAACCCGGGTTTCGCCACAGTCTGACCGGCCTTTGACCACGACCTTTTTCGCACGTTCTTGTCGTACGTGATCCACTTTTCATCACCAGTTATCAGCTTCTTTAAAAATGGTTCGGTTTCATTACGTCGTAATAAAGAATCACAAATGAGTACACGGTTCATTAAGTTTCTTTCAGTGAGCTCGTGAGGTACCCAAATATCGAGCTTTTTTGTGTACCCAGTTTTTTTCAAATGCGCCAAAACTGTTTTGTGGTCAATTCCCAGTTCTTCAGCTACGTCGTAACTACTGATATGCCGATCTTGCTCCAGTTTTTCAAAAATGGCATCCATTTTATCCGTAATAGAGCGACGTGCATCTTTGACATCAAAATTTCCGGATTGAAAACGCTTAAACCAAATTTGTGCTACTCTCACAAACACTGCACTAGGTCCATAAACATCGCAATTTTTTTTCGCGGCTTGCGTTGCATTTTTACCTTTTTTGTAGTAAAATTTTAAAATGTATCGAATTTCTTCATTAGATTCACTCATCTTGACAGTACGAAAAACAAATGAAAATCACACATTTTCCTAATTTGAATTTGGAATTATGATCTTTAAAATTTAAACTTTCAATGATACCAAAACCAGCCAGATACACATAGTATAGCCAAAGAGATTTTATTACATGTTCATACATACTATAATGCGAAAAGACTTTTTCCCCAACCTAATAGTTAGTTACTGCAAACTCTATGATTTGATTTTCTGGGTTGGGAATTAAATATCGATACTTTGGGCATAACCGGACAAATTTCTCTGAAAGTACTAGGATCGCATAGAACGTAGAATCATTGTACATTTTAGATACAAAAAAAGCGTTCATATTGCTACATTGTGGAATACAATATGTTATGCTTAGTATGGATAATATCACAACCGAACAAAGCTATGCAAATCACAGCGTAGAGAAACTGAGATTGGATATTTGCATGATTTTTCTATTCAGATGAAGCAATTGAATTCGAGTGATTGCTGTTCTAGTTGCAATAGTGTCGATTTGTCAAACTTAAGTAAGATATACAAGGTTATTTTAAACTGGTTAGCTGAACTCCGCAAACGCGATGAGTATCGATATCTATACATGTTATAACCAAAAAAATATTAATTTGATTTTTTTTTTGTGGGGTCATCGACCGCAGTTATTGTATTCACTTGAAATATTAGTTTAAATAATCTGTTTTTTTTTTTGTGTTAACTTCACAGACGTGATGGGTGATATCTAAACACGATAAAACACACCAAAACAGATTTTCTGAACTCATACTTTAAGTAACAATACTAACAGCAGTCTTTGATCTCTTAAAAAAACATCAAATATTTTTATTCTATAATTTTGTGTTTACATATCGATACCCATCGCGTCTGCGGAGTTTAGCTAGCCAATTTAAAATAACCCTGTATGTTACGGAATTTATTAAACGTACGCAAAATACGCGCTTGGACGTGGAGTTCTTACACGAGCCCCAATACAATAATATACAAGACGGCATTAAAAAAACCTTTATCAAGTCACGTTACAAGTAATATAATAGAAAAAAATATATTTGACCGAAAGTTCATCTCACTCACTATAAAATATAGATAATCTTTTTCTCAAACTTCATACTTCATACTTTATGAATAAATACGTATGAGCAGAGAATTGCAAAATCCTAAATATTCCCTAGGGACCAAATGTTACAGACGTACAAAAGGACCACTATTTTTGTAAACATACACACATATGTCCTAAAAATAAATGGTGTACAAAAGGACTGCAGATCTATAACAATACTCTGGAGTCCATTACATTCAAATTCAAGATAGCAGCTTTAAAACAAAATACCAATGTACTAGGAGCGTAGGACTCCCTGGAGATAGAACAAACCAGTATGCATTGCCAAATTGTCAAGTAAGCTGACTAACATTGCCTGCAAATATCCATATTATTATTGTACACTATTTTATTTATCCAAACTTTATACATATAGCATTCTGTGCCAGTCAACCAAATGGCAACATCAAACAATTGACCAATTTATCTATCTTAAGAATACGGTCTGTTAAACATATCCGGTAATTATTTCATACAAACTCTGTTCAAGTTTAAATTTTTAGGGTTCCGTAGTCAACAAGGAACCCTTATAGTTTTGCCATGTCCGTCCCAGAAACTGACGACTCAGAAACTCTAAGTAGTAGAAAGCTATAATTTGGCATGGATATACATATTAATCACGCAGATAAAGTGGTATTTTTTTTTTTTTTTTTTTGTACGTAAAGTGGAGATGTTTTTTTTCTCAGTTACTCCATGGTGTGGTGTGTTGTTGAAAAAATATTGGGTATTTGTGGAAACAATTTTTCGATTAAGGGATCCTTTCTAAAATATTAAGCTTTAAAGTGCTAATTTTTGTTAGAGTCAAGTGTGTCCCCGCCCCCCTCCCAGTAAGAGTCAAGTGTGCCAGCTAAACGGTTAGTTTTGGATATGCGAAAAAATTACACAACAACAACAGCACACAACAACAACGAAGATAAAAGAATATACAACGAAGTTAAAAGGAAAACTATCAAAATCAAAACTCATTTATTCAAACTAGGTTGAGAATCAGCACTTTTCGTACGTCAAAAATTACATAAGACAGTCCCAAAACGCCCGCCCTCACAACTAAGTAGGCTTTACAAGCTAACGAGTAATAGTCGACCAACTTACATTTGCAGTTGGAATGTATGAGATAATATGTTTTTCAACTACAATGTTAAGTTAGTTCTGGGGATAAACTCATCCCAACTACGGAACCCTTAATTGTGCGTGGTCCGACTTACACTAGGCCGGTTTTTAATGTTGCCAGCACCTATCCGGATACCGTGAAAATGTCCATTAACTTATAATTTATCGAGTCTGACATTTGTCAAATATTTTTTTGTAATAGTTAGGTATATCATTCTTGGCAGCACTATTGTCTGTTTTTCCATCTATACACAAAAGAAAATCCAATGTGTTCTCAATTTAGAACTCTCTAGAGAACCAATCAACTATATTACTAAAAGCTAATCAATTAATTAATTTGCAGGTGCCTCTGACGTCAGTAGCAATCAACAGCGGTAACAGCGACGCAGCAGATTCAGGTGGTAGTCCCCTGGGCAAGGAGAAGGAGCCTCCCCCTCTCGAACCCCCCACCTGATGTAGTGACGCCGCTTGAACGAATTCATTAACGTTGCGAGTGACTGTTATTTCTACAGACTTTGAAAATACTAACTTTCATAATTACTTGTATGTAGATTCTACTCTAGGCCATGCTCTTTCTGAAGTTTCAATTGTTTTTTTTATGAAAAGTTTTGTTCGTTATTTGTTACGCAATTACCCCGCTGACATTGTCACCCCATCGCCATTTTGATTTTTCTGCAAAGTTGCGGCCCACGATGAAACTGATATGTATCATATAATTAGAGAACACAACACACAGATAAACAAAAAATTTCTGGAGATATAGTTCCCTAAAGTTTCTCGCTGTCGAGATATTTGGAGGTTAAGCTTTCGTGTAGCGGTCTTTCACATAAATAGCAGTTTCATCGTGCGTCGCAACTTTGAAGAAAAAACAAAATGGCGATGAAGCGTCAATGCCTCTTTTTTTCTATGCCCCTATTCATGCAGTGTGCAGTGTGGCAAGAGTCAGTGTGACCAGTACAACATTAAAACTATGAGTTGGTTTGCTAGGAGCATGTCACGCAGCGTAGCACTAAGTATTAAGACCGAGATCTACATATAAACTCACTTGGCTTACACATGTACCCGTCTCCGTCTTCCACTTGTAGTCTGACAGTTGTGCGACGGTGACAGGAATAACGCTAAGCCAAATTACGTGCTGAGTAACGTTTATAGATGGCACTAGTGAAGCACCTAGCTGTGTGTCTTCAACCTAAAGTTTCTATCAAGATATTGAAAGTATTTTTTGATTGAGAAATTCCCGATCCTCTCCGATCCTAAATTTTGGAAATATTTCCTCAATTGGATGGAAGTTTTTAATTGGATTTACCCTTTTACTTTCATCCTCCAGGCTTTTTTTGTGCAAAGCGTTTTCACAATACTCTCGTCTTATTATCTGGTAAATAAAAATAAAAATAAATTCCAAGGTCAATGAGATCTTCTTCCCTTGATTACTTATTAGGTAGATCTATAATTGTATTGACATAACTTGTTTTATTTGTCTTCTCGTAACTTTCATTAGGCTCTCGGTCTTCTGAAATTATTTCTGCCACACCATACACGACTATGCCAGGCAATAATTTATATCTTAAAGCTTGGAAAATCATTTAGAAAAATTTTACTTAAGGTTTCAAATTTCTCAATTCTAAATTAGAAATATTCACAATGGTAATAACACTTCTCATCGTCAGTGGTAATATTACTTCTCATCACCATCTAACATAACATTAAAATCAACAAGAGATTGCGTTCAGAAAATTCATTCAACATAATTTACGGTGTATTGCGAGAATTTTACAGATCAGATTTATGGGTACCTTTGGTTAACGAACGTATCTTTTATTTATGTCTATCATGTATTCCATTTATTTCTTATCCGAAGTAATGCTTAACGTTCTAGTGTGGAGTAGTGATAGATGTTATTATTTCGTCTATTTTCATATTATTTCAT
The DNA here is from genome assembly GCA_947568875.1 of Fissipunctia ypsillon. Lineage (NCBI taxonomy): Eukaryota > Metazoa > Arthropoda > Insecta > Lepidoptera > Noctuidae > Fissipunctia > Fissipunctia ypsillon. Next base: position 5,059,633 of record OX387656.1, on the reverse strand, counting down.
ACTTGTGAACTGACGTTTTCGATATTTAATTCACCTTCACCAGACCGTTCTGTTATCGCCTCTTTTAAATCAATTGGTTTATGTAATTTGAGTGACTTGTTCATGCAAATCATTGTCTATTGTCATCATTGTCTAAGGAAATTACTATTTTATGTGGCATTTATGTTTCAATTACTATTCTATTTTAATTTGTTTAAGTGCCAACAACTTTGTGTGTTCGATCTATTTCGCAAATAACTAGGACAATGTAGGGAAGGTGCGGTCGCACCTCTATTTTAATTAAATGCAATTCTCTAGCTGCCGTCCTATTAACTTAAGTAAGTTGTTGATAACAGCTATTTCTTGATAAATGTTTATTACTGTACATTGCAATATGTATGCAAATATGTGCCGTTGAATAAGGCTCCTTAAAATCCATGGGTTTAATTGGAATTAAACTAAAAAGTTGGGAATTCTAGTCAATTATTTTTTCGATATTATTTAAAGCTTCATGAAATAATTCTTTTCTACTTGATGACGTCTGAAAGGCATCTTTTTTCCAATTATTTGTGGTGGAAAAAATCTTCTAATAATTATTATCTATTTTCTGCACCACTTTAAGCACTCAAGTGTGTTGCTCTGCACTTCGTTCAACTTAGAAAGAGCAATGTTGTGTTAGCACTGAACTTTATTTGCTAACCTTACTTAGCGATGCTTAGCTCAAGCTGTTAGAAAGTGCACACAACTAGGAGTACTTTTCTTGTGGAAACTCTTAACTACACTTTTTCAGACTTTCATGTGCACTGGAATCTGTATTTAATTGCTTTATTTTATTTTCGTTTAGTAAGTGTTTAACCCTGTGCTGTGGTTTATCCAATATACCGAACTTAGAAATACCTCTTACAATAAGTGAATGTGAACGAAGCAAAAGGAGTATGTAAGGATCGTAGCAGGTGGCGTTCTGCTGTTTCTGTCTACCCCCATGGGAAGAAGGCGTGAGTTTATGTGTATAAGTACAACGCGTCCTAGACTGTTTTAATGCGCTCGATTTTAAATGTAAGTGGAACGTGTTCATATTTGCATAAAACCAGGGTATGGTTATCCTGTGTACAAAACCAGAGTATGGCTATCCTGTGTACAAAACTGGCAAATGAGTGTGGCAATTATAATTACTTTTGTAATACAATTATTGGTCCTTTGTGCTCTAAAGCTTTTATTGTGATAAATGTGTTGTTTGACTAACTAATATTTTTTACTGGTGTAATGATGCGCTGCGGGCCAATAAAAACACAAAGTTAGAGTCATTACTCATTATGTCATTAATAATAACACAGTAACGCACAACACTAGTACTGCTCCATAAGGGTGCGTTTCCACTGATGCGGAGCTGGGTGGAGTGGAGAAGAGCGGACCGTAAGTTGACCAATCACAGTGCTCGAAATCTCCACTCCGCGTTAATGGAAACAGTGTAAGTGGAGCGGAGCGGACTTTCAAATAAAATATATGAACACGCGGCCCCGAGCCGGACAGAACGGAGTCAAGCCGGGCGGTGGTGTCGAGCGGAGGGCAGCGAAGCGGAGGGTAGTGAGGTGGTGCGGCGTGGCGGCGGAAGGAAGACTTGTCAGGACAGGACTTGCGCGCTGTATTCTAGTTTACAATACGAGTATTATGTCATAAGCTTCACACGTCATCGACATTGCACGTGAAACACGGCTCCACAGTTCCACTTAGTTCCGCTCCACTCCGCTCCGCTTCAGTGGAAACACTTACTTTTCACTGTTCTTCTCCGCTCCGCTCCGCCCAGCTCCACATCAGTGGATACGCATCTTAAGGGTCGTAAGTGCGAGCGAGAGGTCCGATAAAAAGATTATGACTCTAACTTAGCGTTTGTAATGGCACGAGTATAGCATACAAACGACAATGCAATCTACGCGATGGCTCGTTAGCCATCGCGTAGATTGCATTGTCGTAGCGTTCTACGACATGGTGTTTATGTCGAGCACAATTTCGCCGTCGCTTTACAATGGACCCACAACCTTATAGGTACTTATTTTATATGTTAATTAAATACGAGTACCGAAATACAATTATTTTGCAAATTACTTATGTAAATATTAAAAGTTAAGCTTAAAGTGATATATAAGTCCATACTTACTTATTTTTCTATATGTATAGTATTTATTTTACGTGATGGATTTTAAATTTAACTTGTACTATAAACGCTATAAATGTATGTAAATGTAAATATTATTAGAAAAAAAGCCTAAATATTAATAAAACGAATAAGTAATACAGTGGAGTTTTTTTAATCACAATCTTTCTTCGTCAAAGAAAAAGCAACTTGCAGCTTATAAATAATGCCAGCTTGTATAGGTACTGTAAAGGTTTTTGCAAAAAGCGACCTTACGTCGCTCAGGCCGGGTTGCTTTCGAAAACTCAACCAAATTTGGAATTCGCTATTAAAATAAACTAAGTATTGGGTTTTTGTTTGCAAAAAAAACAAGAGATATAATGGGCGCGTAGAAGTGCATACTTTATTCTGAATATAATTTTATTTATTACTAACTTCCGCCCGCGACTTCATCCGCGTGAAATTTCTTGTTCCCCCGACCCACCCCGTCGCATCGCGTCGCCTGCCCGCGCTGTTACTTCGTTTTCGCTTAGCGCTCGTTCTTACTTTTTTTTTTTTTGCTCGGCTTCTAAGGGTCCTTGCGTAATGTTAAATACCCTACATCCTTCCTCAAGAATTGAACTATAAAGTGCGAAAAGAATTTTGCAAATCCGACTGGTAGTGACAGAAATTAGCCCGTTCAAACAGTCAATAAAAAATAAAATGTGTCGGTAATTACTAGACTAAGCGCATTTTTCTTACTTTAAGCATTTTTATACCCTTCGTAATTTCTAAACGAAAGGTCCAATTTGAATCATTTTAAAAGGAATTTACATATACTTAATCAACCTTGATGATGACTCTATTTATTTGGATAAGGATTAATACCATGTTTATGAAAACGCCTTCGCAAATAAAGCATTATTTTATAACAAATTTGATTACCGTTATAGTGAGCCAACCTTAAAAGACAGACATATGCTATCGCGGACTTTTTTTTAGAACTTTTTATGAGAAATAATTCCGTCATACATGATTTTTGCGTAACTCCGTTTACGCAGCGCACGCAACGGGAGCTCTTAAAAGGAATAAATTTTCCCTGTTTTTGCAACATTTTTCATTAATGCTCCGCTCCTATTGTTTGTAGCGTGATGTTATATAGCCTATAGCCTTCCTCGATAAACGAGCTATCCAACACTAAAAGAATTTTTCAATTCGAACCAGAAGTTCCTGAGATTGGCGCGTTCAACCAAACAAACAAACAAACTCTTCAGCTTTATAATATTAGTATAGATAGATATAATATTGCTCTACCATCAGCACTCCTCTGCTGCTGACAGTACCTACTTATTATAAAAAAATATAGATTACAGTCATCCAAATTCAGGCAATCAAAGATATCTTCAAACAAGGTTGTTTCAACAAAAGAGACGAGTGTCCATCACCGAACTTGTTGCCATGCGGTTGCTGTTTTTTTTCGTGTTTCCTATTGATGATTTTCTTTATCTAACAAAAATATTTTTGCTTTATAGAACACCGCTAAACATAGGTTACAGGCAATTATAAATCCCGTTTTTAATCAAATATCAAGTTCCTATGGGATGGACACACTAGCTCTCTCCAAGCCTATAGATACTGTTGGCAAAATTCAAAAACAAACATTGTATCATCAACAAATACTCGTAAACACACCGCGACACAAAGGCACCACTCGTCGCGAGTGCCTTTGTGTTACGTCGCGTGTCGCGCCTGTTTGCAGGAGCCTTGAAACGTTATTGCTAAGCAAATGTCTCTCTTCGTACAGAGATACACAGAAAAGGGTCAGCTATAAAAATATTGTCATCACACTCTTGTTATTTTTATTCTGAACATAAATCTTTATAGATGAGGTTCTTATTGTGGAGAATATGTAAATAGCACGTTCGTGAAAGGAATCCCTTGAGCGAGGATCAAGGAGGGTTTTAAGACAAACAACGTTCCTCAGCCGGGATAACGAATATCTACATTAGTATGCCAGTATGAGGTAAAAAGAATTGTATATTCCATGCGACGATGCTTGAAAGTACTAAAGACACATTTCCCTCTTTTTAGTCTGGACTGAAGTCGTGTATAAAAAAAGGTTTTCGAAGCTACCGAATGATACGCCACTGAAACGTTATTTATGAAAGTAAGTTGGTGTGTTTTCCTAGAGAGCGTTTTTTTCGTAAAGTCAAACCCCGGTGTCATCATTTTCATGACGGCCGTTATGTGGCGGCCACCGCTCTGTTAGGAAACCGTAGCTTTATAGACTATCGATTAGCGCGTCGGAATGGTGAGTGAGAAGTCCTGAGTTCGAGCCAGCCTGTTGTATGATTCCCATAAACGTGAACCTCTTCAGAAGCATTAAGTTTATTTGAAGTGTTAACATGAAAACTCGCAATAATATAAATCCCAAAATGTCGTGAATATTTTAACAATAAAATAATCATTTAAAACTCGTCCATTTAAAACCTACGCTAGTAATTTTGAAGCATTTATGTAAGCCTTTAAAATCCTTTGATGTAGACCTTTTTAAAGGTTGACATGAGATCTAAATGAAGCCAAAATGTTTAATATTAATTCACATAAGTCTACTGGGTAGCAGGGCCATCGACGGGAAACCGGTTACCATGAATGCATTAGGTAACAAACCGACTATAACAATTATGTATTTACAGAATTATAATCATTAGAATCATTAACACAACTTCTTAAGTCAGTGTAATGCTTAAATGTCAAGATTTCATGAAGTAGTCATTCATTGGATTGCTTGGTCTTAGAGAGTCGTATTGATGATACGATTTTAATGATTATAACATAACATCACTTAACATCACGCCTTGTTTCCCCGAAGGGTTAGGCAGGGGTGTATCTATATTACACCCACATAATGATTATAATTCTGTAAATACATATTTGTTACGGTCGAGAATCATATTTCAATCAACATACAACCTAATACTAATCCACAAAGTGCAAAAAACGTAAGAAAATTTGAATTTCGCGGGCTACCCTGGCGCTTTCGCCTTAAGGGGGCCAGTCCAACCGTTAACGGCTCAACTGGTTTCGCATTTCTGATTGGCTGTAAATCTAGCGCGAGCCAATCAAAACGCCATTCCGCCCAAAGCTATTTAATTACATGTGGAATTCCCACCAATCTCAGTAAAGAACTTTACCCTTAACTCCAGCTAGCAAGATTCTGGGAAAACTTTTCCAATAATTTCTAAGTCCATGTGCTACTAGGACGAAAGGAGATCGCATTTTAGTATCAAAAGTGAGTAAATCTACATTCATAGATGTTTTTAAGAATCGATTGAATAATGCTTCGTTTTCATTCATAAGATACATGAGGTAAGAATCAACGAGAGAGTGAAGAATTTGTACAAATGCTCGAGAACTCCACGACCTTATTCCGCCTGCCCCCTTCTACCATCGGACATCTAGACGCACTGCAGGTTACCATCCCTACCTAGTTGCTATTCCACCAATTCGCACTAAGCGTTTCCAAATGTCTTTTGTGATGCGCACAGCAAAGGAGTGGAACTCTCTGCCAGCGTGTGTTTCCGAACGTATACAACCCCGATCTCTTCAAAGTGAGAGTTAACAGGCTTCTTCTGGGTAAGCTCGCTCCATCGTCGACTTTGTCTCTGTCATCTCTGACCTAGACTAGAATCAAGAGCAAACCTATCTTAAATTAAAAAAAAAAAATAAAAATGATTGATTGATGATTGATTCCAATTTAGATGCCGCTTGTTTATTCATCTTGCTTATTTTCATCACCATGACTGCGTTGGTCTAGTGGTCGCAAGCGCTACTGCTGAGCATGAGGTCCTGGGTTCGATTCCCGGGTCGGGCAAAGTGTTACTGGATTTTTCCATCTGGATTTTCTCAGTATCAGCCCGGAGTCTGGATTTGTGCAATAGGCTCGCCCCCTATTACATGGGACTAAATCATAACTGGCGAAATGTGGGTGTACCTGTGCCCAACCCTTCGGGGAATTCAGGCGTAAAGGTATGTTATTTTCATCAGCTTTAAGAAATTTAACGAGTTGAAGTGTAATCGGTTCTCATCCTCGAGAATAGGATTGTCCACATGTCGTTCCACACAAATGATGTCGCCACTCATCATACTATGTGGAACTACAAGTGTACATGCTAATCTCTTCGGACGAGGCCCATCATATAATTATATAGAACTTCACCTACAGATAACTTCGTTAAATCATTAATTATGTAGGTACAATTATATAACCAACTTACATTACATATACTTACAGCAAATTTTAATACTTTTATTTAAGCAAAGCGTCGAAAAATTCCTCCGCATCGCTGTCGACTGGTAATGTAAACAAGAGACTGGCGGCATTGCCACGTTGTATGGCAATGCTTAGCCTCTGGCCAAGGTAAAAAAAACCGGCCCTTAGATCACGGGAAGTGTCAATTTTTTTACGCAACAAGGAATTTATCGACACCATATTTTAGTTTGTGAATAGTTTTAGTTGAGTTAGGTTATAATTTTGTAATTTTATTTAAAAAAAATATATTTGAAATAAGCATATACATACCTACTACTTCAACGAAATATGAAAAGATTTCATCGAACATTAATATTGGTTTAAAAGAAGATGTAGTAATAAAAATTGAAAAGAATATACTTGGCTTGGTCATGTTGAGAGAATGAATGAAAGGCGTCTAGCAAAAGGTATTCACAAGGCAGATGTGAGTGGAAACGCCAGGAGGGGACGCCCTAGGAAGACATAATATTATTGTGACCTTTTTGATGATGCTCTTCAGAAAAGTCAGGTTCATAGTACTCGCAACCGGCGTGCGTGTATGACCAGCATCCTAATTACGTAACACACTATCAATCACAATCTGAATGATTTTGAAGCAAATTGCTAATCCATTGCTTCATATGTTCGAAAAATTGGTCTGCTCATAACGCAATGAATTTTGTTGAACTGTCAAAATGAAACCGATTCCTACTTTAAGTGTGTACTGCAATTGCCCCGCAGATGTGTGAACGTAAACGAGGCAAAAGGAGTATGTAAGGATCGTAGCAGTTGGCGTTCTGTAGTTTCTGCCTACCCCCATGGGAAGAAGGCGTGGGTTTATGTTTATGTATTAATATTGGTTTGGGTCCGTTGATACTTATGTTATTCCTATTCAAGTGCGCTCTTGCATCAAAAAAGGTTCACTTTGGGATACTCGGATACATAATCACACGTATATTGAACAAGAGTACACAATCGGACCCTTTTTAGGGTTCCATACCTCAAAAAAAAACGGAACCCTTATAGGATCACTCGTGTGTCTGTCTGTCTGTCTGACTGACTGTCTGTCTGTCTGTCCTTCTGTCACAGCCAGTTTGCTTCGAATCTAATGGACCGATTTAGTTGAAATTTGATACACATCAGTAGCGAAAGCACCATATAACACGATTCCTACCGGCTTCCCTTCAGGGGTTCGCATCAGCAACTGTACCGCTATTGGAAAATATGACAGAGTTAATAGTGTCTACTGTTGCCAAAAAAGTTAAAACCGGCTTCACTTCGGCTTCTCTCTTACAAAAATTGACACCTCGCTCCTAGTACACATATCAATTTCTGTGACCCAAACACGGACGCTTTAAGTAAATAAATGAATTTTGGATATGGGGGTCTCTTTTGTGAGGCAAATACGAAAATTAAAGAAAAAAGTTTTTCTAATTATACCGTGTGACATATCAAATGCAAGGGTTAACTGTGGGGTTCTGGATATATATTGTTTTTTAATACTTTAAAAGAAAATTGACGAAAATTGACCCCCTCCCCCTTATCTCCGAAACTAATGAGCCATAAATTTTGAATAATATATAGAAAATAGTTCTATACCTATAGATTACAGAAAAACTTGTAAGAAGTCTATGGTCTTAAAATAACATAGTAAATCTCTCAATAATGTGCGTACAAACTTACATTTGCAGTTGGAATGTATGGGAGAACATGTTTTTCAAATACAATGTTAAGTTTGTTCCTGGGATAATTCTGTCTCTTCTTTCTTCATCCCAAATACGGAACCCTTTATTCTGCGTGGTCCGACACGCACTTGGCTGGTTTTTGTCCATATAAGCCGTATTCGCGTGTATGAACATTGTGTATCCTTCCAAGAAATTATTCTCAAAGGGAAGATATTATTTACCACTATATTAGTAGCGCTTTCCTTATTCATTAAATGTAGCTTTATTAAATATGTAGGTACCTACTTGTGGGAGGTAGGGTAGAATATTATACATAAATAGGTTCGTTATTATATTTTTCAGTAAGTGACTCAGCTAACAACAATAAATAGCATATTAGAAATTAAAAATAATAACAGTAAAAAAATACAACATAAAAAAAGTTATTCACCATTACAACATTATTTAAGAAAACATACCTGACAGTTCAGAGCACCGTTGTGCCGTATCGCTATCGGACAGCTTCTGATATGTCGAGTTTTTGTTTTTGGGGAATGGCATCTCGCAGTTCAACCTATAGGAGGTTGTCGACTGCTTAACCGGGCTTTCCTGTGGATGTCTCAATAAATTAAGGCCTCCAGCCAGGCATAAAACTAAAAACTAAGCGACTACTCGCTAAGGGCACCCCCTGTGGGGTACGGACCTCGGCTTAGGGCGTCGCTGGGAGAGAACAGCAATGGGACATGCTGGATCGGATTAATTGGGGGCGAGTTTAAAACTGGGCTCAGCTGTGCGGGCTGGCTCGAGCAAGGGTCGGGGTGTGGATGGATGGGGACGTCGCGGTGGCCCTCGGCGGCGAGGGCGGAAGCACGGCGGTCTCGATTTGAGTTTCCGGATCGTGCTAGTGGCGGGATTACTCTCCTGGAGGAGGGTGATAGCGTCATCCGGGACGGTCAGTGGGTGCCTAGGTCGGCGGATGCGACTTATACGCGACGGGGTATAGCGGGCGGCCGCCGCAATCAAGGGATTGCGGTGCTTAATGGCAGATTCAAAGAAACGCTTGGCGAGGCGTTTCATGAATTGCTGAACGGTGGGGATTTTGAGATCAACGTGAAGAGACTCGTTGCGTACATAATAGGGTGCCCCCGTGACCTTTCTAAGGAAGCGGTTCTGTAGGGTCTGCATCGTATGGATGAAGTGTGGCTTAGCATGCGCAAATACAACACAAGCATACGTCATGAACCGACATACGGATAACGGCATACGGATGACTGCGGTGTACATAGATAAACAGTGCGCCCCTTTTAAAGCAAGATTCACTCGTATAATGGGGGAACAAGTAGTCAGTTACAATACTTTCATATACTGGAAGTTGATAAAAATATTATTAAATAATTCTTAAAAATCATGAAATAATTTCTCTCTCACATACTTATATTTTTATTCGAAAATACCTCCATTCGAGTTCAAAATTAGTCGGACGAGCCCAAAAAATGCACATGCATGCAACACTAGCAGAGCGTTATGATTCGTTTATAGTATTGCTTAATTGAAGAGTACAACTGTGGCGTAGCATGATAACTGAAGTGACTGGTATTACGTTTAGAGCTGATTTAACCAAAGTCCCCAATCTCAAACTTCAAACTCAAACAAACAAACAACTCAAACACACGTCACACGTCAAACTTTTATCCGGGGAATAAAATTGACGTCTGTCAAAATTTTTGTATGGAAAATCTGTCAAAAATTAAAAATTTACCGCCTTACTAATAAACGTATTGTTAGGGGAAGTTTGAAAGTGGCGCCAGTGCCAGAAAAGTTGAAAGGAAATCGTTTGGCTTGGTATGGACATGTGAAGAGGAGGCAAGAAACACATGTGACTAAAAGAGTGATGAATATAAATGTTGATGGATGGAGAGGGAGAGGAAGGTCAAAGAAAAGATGGATGGATTGTGTGAGGAATGATATGAAATAAAAGGGAGTGAATGATAGCCTGACTTTTGACAGGGGAAAATGGAAAGAGAAAACGTGTTGCGCCGATGCCAAGTAACATGGGACAAGGGTAGGAAGATGATGATGACTAATACACGTATTGTATCAGGTGAACAGTTACACACCGATTTCTCTCTTTCAGTCGTCAGTAATTAGACTTTCGAAAGAAGAAGACAAAGCGTTGTGTAACTATACAGACGCTATACAACGTTTATTAGTAAGGAGGTTATTCGCTGGATTAGACGTATAGGTACTAGGTATAAAAGTTTGGTCGAATTCGCCCTTAGTGGGTTAACCACGTCTCGTGGTTTTTTTGTTTCCCTTTATTTAATTACCTAAACCAATGAAGTATTGGGTATCAATCAGTCTTTGAACAAATTGCTTTTATTATAGCGGACGAAGTATCCACCGCCACAGCCTACTGGATACTCTTGGGTCTGCCTCTTATTCTACTCAGGACTGAGGCCGTTTTTTTTTTGCGGATGATGGCTTGAAATCCATCGGTATGAGGAGTACCGCGAAAATTTCCTAGGCACACACGGCAGGAAGGCATTCATGGCGTCCTTGAAGTCCGGTGTTTAGGGACGGGCTAAGTTTCCAGTTACTTCATTAATAAATTTTACTGTTTTGGATAGAATTGTAAACTATACTGAGTGGTAGGGACATTGACGCGTAACTTGTTACCGTGGATTCAGTTTCATAACTTACTATCAACCATAATCTCAATGATTTTGAAGTAATACATTGCTTCATATGTTCGAAAAATTTGTCTGCTCAACAACGTAAATAGCGCAATGAATGTTGTTGAACTGTCAAATTGAAACCGATTCCAACTGTAAGTGTGTTACGCAATTGCCCCGCTGGACCCCTTGCTTTGCATTTTTTCGTCGGTTATTAAAAAAAAATTTGCTGTTCCATACATTTTGACCGCGTAGGTATTGCACTATTGTAGGAAACAGCAGGTTTTTTTGTCAACGCAGGGGCGTCCAGAATTATGTACTGAATCCATGGTAACAGGTTGTATGTCGATGTCCTGGCCACCCTGTATCTACTGCATACATCGAAGGATATAAAAACTTCTAGAATTTAACCGACATAGAAATGTATGAATGATTGCCTCGTTGGTCTAGTGCTCGCAAGCGCTACTGCTGAGCATGAGGTCCTTGGTTCAATTCCCGGGTCAGGCAAAGTGTTATTTGGTTTTCCTATCTGGAATTTCTCAGTAGCAGCCCGGAGTTTGGATTTATGCCCAGTTTATGGCAATAGGCTCGCCGCCTTACATGAAATGTGGGTGTACTATAGCTACACCTCTGCCTAACCTTTCGAGGAATACATGCGTGATGTTATGTTTTATAGAAATGAATATTACTCAGTGAAATATGGATAACCTGTTGCACGTCCTTATTTTCCTTAGTTTGCCTGTGGCTTGTGACAGTGCAAGATCGATGGAGGCACATCAATCATTCAAAGAGCGTGTGTAGCCAATCAGAAGTCAGCCCCACTTTTCACCACGACATGAGTTTTGTATATCGTACCTTTATGTAATCAGTCTATAACATGCCCACTGATAGGGCACAGACTTCCTCTCTGTAAAGGAGCGGGCCATAATGTACCATGTATACACGAAGTCCGGGTTGCTGGATGTCATGTGTTGCCGATTTTTTGACTCTATGACAGGCCGGTTTCCCAACGACGTTATCCTTCACTATTTTGAGAGCAGTGGTGATGAAAATAATAAATTACACAGTGCCTTCCTGGGTTCGAACCCACGACCGATGACAAAAAAGTCGGGGCCGTTACCACTGATCTTCACACTCGTGCTTTTACGAAAAGTGTAACAGGATAATCTATATTATCTATTTACTTATTACTATTTCAAGATCACATAGGTACCTACCAGTCTTCCAACTCTGATAAAAATATCCGACCGTATTTTTCTCACCATCACAGAATAAGAGCGAAACAGTGTAACAGGGTGCTTATCGCCGCGTGTTACATTATTGTTGAAGTTACTGCACAAAGGAAAATGAGTTAGTCTACTGATCAATGGTAGACTATGACATTTGCTGTTCGTGCAACGTTTTGATTTGAACAGAGATTATGTTCGTCTGTGATGCCTTTGTTCCGGTAAATATTTCAAATTTATCATCACGGAGATTTTCAAATTTATTATCACTGAGATTTTAGTTCGTTAAATGAATAAGGGTTGTTTATTAAATAATTGTGGAAATAATTTAAAAAAATATTATTATTAAAACGTCGAGATTTCTTTATTACTTTTAAGTTTAAAACGAATATATTATACATTTAAACCTTCCGGAATAATTTATCTAAATGATGGTGAAAACTGCATCAAAATCCGTTGCGTAGTCTAGAAGAACAACGCGGTCATACAGACAAACACAAAAAGCACCTTTTAATTTATAATTACGAACATGTATTGACGTTAATTCGACATGTTTTATTCACCTTTTTGTATTATTGATAAGTTTTTTACAAATTCCGGATGCAACTAGTCTTTACAACTTGTTTTAGGTGTAAACGATAAACGAAAACAGTAGACACAACATGTAAAATACATCTTTCATATGTTCTTGTAAACACGGGCTTAAGGTGTTTTTGTACCTGTTAAGGCTTCTGCAAACAGGCGTGACACGTGATGTGGCACTAAAGCACCGCGTGTCGCACCTTTTTGAAGATGCCTTTAGGTGCTGCGCAAACGTGGACAACTTTGTGTCTTGTGTCGGATAAAAGCTACCAATGAATATTTGATTTCTATATAGCCAGTATGAAATCAGCCACTCCCTGCGCAGACGTGAACATTTTTGGTCCAGTTGCTTCCACTTAACACATACTCGTTGCCGATCATAAAGTGTTCGGTGTCGGTAACTGGAAACTAAATATCGTCAGTTGAAGACACAAGCAACATTAACTTTCCTTACTGAACTGCGCAAACGGACGATTTGCAATCGGTGTCCGTATCCTGTGTGCGACACAAGCCACGCACACCGAGAGGGTGGCGCAGGGGCGCGGGCGGGGCGAGCCGAAAACGAATCTCACCACAGCAATCACGCCACCGGACACAGCAACTACGGTAACCAGTGACCAGGAGTAGCGACCGGCGACTGTGTCCGATCGCCACTACAGGACACAGCAACTACGGTTTCCTGGGATGGTGTGCCGTGTCGGTAACTGTTCAACCATGAACAAGCAACAGCATCGCAGCATCAGCGTTAAGAGTGACATGCATTCATTCTACGCGCCAGCAACACCGGCGCGCCGTCAGCACTGCGAAGTGACCTACTGAAATCTTCGCTTCATCGGCTCGATACACATACAACACACATGTAAATAGCTATCAATGTGTATTTACCACAAAATTTGTATATAATTAAGTTAATTATCGTAATAAACTAGTCATCAAGCTGGAGTCGAGTCTGATTCATCTCCTATAACTCCTCTCACTGTGGCCAAGACACCTTTAGCCATCATCGGTCCTATGAGTCTGTGGGATCGGCAGTGAGAAAACCATTTCCTGTGTACATTGCACGACGTACACAAACCCCTATTCCTACCCAACCTCCGTCTGTTACCGTAGGTCTCCTTGTAACAGACTTCCCTCACGTAAACCAACGTAACCTACGTTTGGTATGGTTTGTATGGTAGGCTAGGGCTGTAGGGTAACTATAATAGGGTGCTAGGTAATTTCTATAGGTCTAGGTTTGTAGTCAGTAGGGTCTTAGGTAGATAGTAGGTACCAGGCTCAATTGTCTCGAACGTAGTCACACTGTACGCATTTGGAATAACGGCCGTACTAAGCTGTAAGTCCCGGTGCGTACATTTTGGTCCTTCGAGCAATTTTTAGGGAAACCAGGGTAATTTGTTTAATCGGTACTTTAACGTTGTATCATTTGTGAACTAATATTAAATAAAGGAAAAAAAAGTTCTTCTTTTTGGCATACGTTATACTGACTGACTGACGTTTACACGTACTTCAAACTAGCGGACATAACAAGCGCTTGTTTGTTGTATGCAAAAAGGGACTGACATACGTACACGCCAGTTGTACGATAGCGGATCGGGAACCGGCACCAACAATTGGGTTCACCAATATTTTGAGAAGTCGCACTTATAGGTAGTATAAAAGGGCAAGTAGGAAGCGTTGTTAACAAACGGGACTAGTAGGGACAGATAGGGAAAATGGACATACAAGGAATAAACGAAGTCATAAGAAGCCAAGAAGCAGATTACAATGAACTACGACAAATGTTTACCAACATCAAGAAAGACTCGGCATCAAGAAAAACTCTAAAATACAGTGTGAGTCTTTATAATGTGCACATATCGAAATGAGGGAATCTATGCTTAATTTTATCGACGGAAAAAATGTTAAAAAAAATCTAAATATTTATTTATATTTTTTATGGATTTTTAAAAAAAATTGTTTGCTTTTGTGACCCCAGTGTATACAAAACTGTGTAACTTTTAAACTAAACGATTTATCACGATGAAACAAACTCTATAATGTTTGGAAGTAATTAGGTGTCGTCATAAAATAAAAATTATGGAAAAAAAATAGCCACATTTAAAAATAAACATTTTTGTTTGGCAAAAATCTGATTTTTTTTCATTAATTTTTACAAAAATTGTAAAATTTCTCAATAACATGCCCCCATCACCTTCTTTTTTTATAACTTTAAGTTATTCTTCATTGTATTAGGAACCTAAAGGTAAAAATTGCATGTTTTTAACTCAACCCCAACATTTTTTATCAACTGTCAAAGAAAGGCCCAACGCATAGCTATTGTTTAGCAGGTAGATAAACTTTCTTTTGAATGTGCGCAGGTCGGGGAGGTAGGGCCAGCCAAAGGAACTTGAATTATGACAGATGTCAGACTGGCAGTCGCTCCGAATTATTCGCCGCTGCTACATGTGTTTCGGTACTTTCGTTCGCTGGACTTTCATAACTTTCGTTCGCTGCTACATGATGCCGCGTTTAAGTGAATTTTCCCCGGCACACATCGCCGACATACATTTTTATTATGGAGTGGGACAAGGAAGTGCCAGAGCTGCGCGCGCGGCTTACATAGCTGCGTATCCTAACAGGCAACCAGTGCCATCTGCCCGAAACTTCCAGGAAGTTCACAGAAGGTTGTCGATCACTGGACTTGGATCAAGTAGAGATCGTCGCGAGCCACCTCAAGTAATTATTGATGCGGCTACTGAACAAGCAGTATTAAGTGATTTGTTTGCTGATCCATCCATAAGTACTAGACGACTGGCTCTTCGTCACGGAATATCCCAAAAATCAGTGTGGCGTATTTTAAAGAAAGAAGGATTGCATCCTTATCACTATCAAAGTGTGCAACATCTACATGAAGACGTAGACTGGCGTCCAAGGTGTGTGATGTCCACATGGATTCAAAGAAAAACCAGAGCAAACCCAAACTTTCCAAGAAAAATACTATGGATGGACGAAGCGACATTCACTAGAGACGGTATTACTAACTGTCGAAATTTACACAGATGGTGCCGCGCAGGTGAAAACCCGAAACTGAAACGGTCATCTACTTTCCAAGTAAGATTTTCGATAAATGTTTGGGCTGGTCTTATCGATAACATGTTGATTGGACCAGTCATATTGCCGAGAACGTTGACTGGTGAAAGATTTTTAAGTCTATTGAGAGATGATATGCCTCAGTTATTGGAAGATGTCCCACTGGCTGTGCGTCAAAGGATGTTTCTTCAGATGGACGGATGTCCTGCCCATTACGCTACAAATGTAAGAAGATTTTTAAACGAAAATTATCATGACAAATGGATCGGCCGGCAAGGACCTGTAGGGTGGCCTGCGCGTTCACCCGATTTGACGCCCCTTGATTATTTCCTATGGGGGACCATGAAGCAACGCGTCTACAGTACCCCCATCAACAGTGAGGCCGATTTGCGTGACCGCATAATAAACTGTGCGAATGATATTCGCAATGATCCCGAAATGATAAGGAGAGCGACACACCAAATTCTAATTCGCGCGGCTTTGTGTTTACAACAACGAGGTGGACATTTTGAGAACCTGATGCATTAAATTTTGTATTTAATAATAAATGGGTTTCAATTGAACTCTTTTGCATTAATTATCATCCCAAACAAACCACCCTTATGAGAACAATACGATTCCGCGTTCGGAGTGCCATCTTTGAAACGACCCGCGCGCATTCACAACAAAGTTAACAAAAAAAAGTTTATCTACCTGCTAAACAATGTGCGTAGCTATGCGTTGGGCCTTTCTTTGACATTTGATAAAAAATGTTGGGGTTGAGTTAAAAACATGCAATTTTTACCGTTAGGTTCCTAATACAATGAAGAATAACTTAAAGTTATAAAAAAAGAAGGTGATGGGGGCATGTTATTGAGAAATTTTACAATTTTTGTAAAAATTAATGAAAAAAAATCAGATTTTTGCCAAAAAAAAATGTTTATATTTGATTATGGCTATTTTTTTTCCATAATTTTTATTTTATGACGACACCTAATTACTTCCAAACATTATGGAGTTTGTTTCATCGTGATAAATCGTTTAGTTTAAAAGTTACACAGTTTTGTATACACTGGGGTCACAAAAGCAAACAATTTTTTTTAAAAATCCATAAAAAATATTAATAAATATTTAGATTTTTTTTAACATTTTTTCCATCGATAAAATTAAGCATAGATTCCCTCATTTCGATATGTGCAGATTATAAAGACTCACACTGTATATCACGGAGAGAAGGACTCGACTCACAGAAATATTTACTAGAACGTCAAAAAACCACTCACGACTAGAAAACCAGGATGTGTTGTGTAATCACAAATACATCACTGCCAACTACTTTGGTTCTATCGAAACACAGTATACGCAGGCGATTGAGTACCTGTTGAAGTGTGAGAAAAGACTAGAGGTAGTAAACCAACTGTATGAGCCAGAAGATATAGACCCCGAAGAGGAAAAAGACGTTAGCTCACCAAAACTATATATTCAACTATTTCGTATTAATCAGATGCAGAAGAAACTGCAGTCGGCAACTCAAACGATGACTGAAGAGACAGCGAGTTGGTATTTCGAATCTCTAATTACTACTTTACAAAAATAGTGGCAAGAAATTGAAGAAACACATGTACTTATTCTGAGGGAAGATAGTACGTTGGAACACAGCTACTTTCAAGAAAACATGTTTGAGAAAACACAGACGGAATTCGATCTTGTAATGGGGAAATTATTAGCAATGATAGGTCAACAATCGACACACAACAACCATAGAACCTCGGTTAAATTACCAAAAATAATAATACCAACATTTAGTGGAAGTTATGAGTCATGGAATTCCTTTTATGATTTATTCTTGAAAATAGTACACGAAGAGAAATTATTAAGTGACACGGAAAAAATGCAGTATTTGAAAACGCATGTGCGAGGTGACGCCTCTAAGCTGATCAAGCATTTAACAGTGTGTGACGCTAATTACGTAGTTGCATGGAATCTGTTAACAAGACGATACAAAAATCATAGAATAATCATTACTAAGCATATCGATAACATTCTGAGTATGTCGAAAAGAAAGAGAAGTACTGCCACGAACTTGAGAAATCTCCATGATACAATCAACGAGAACCTAGAAGCGCTAAAAAGTCAAAACATCGACATTTCAACTTGGGATCCTATTTTAACAAGAATACTTAGTAGAACATGGGACTCGGAAACTGATGAAAAATACGAACAGCAATTAAAAGAGCCAAATGAACTACAAGAATTCTCGTCAATGATGCAATTCTTAGAAAAAAGGTTTAAGTGTCTGGAAACTTCAAGCTCTTTGAGGGAAGAATCTTTTGCTCACAGACCGCGCCATGAGTCAGCAAATTCCGCAACCAAACAATTGGACAAACGTATATGCTGGTTTTGCCAAAGTCACGAACACAGCATTTACCAATGTGCTAGTTTTAAAACGCTATCAGTGCAAGATCGCAATAAGATCGTAAACGAAAAACAGATGTGCAAAAATTGTCTGACTCATGAAACGTCGATAAAGTGTTACAGCAATAAAAGTTGTGGGCACTGTGGGAAAAGAGGTCATCATTCTTATTTACATCAAAGCAACAATAATACTACTATAAAACACGCAAAAAGTGAGTCAAAAAAGGAAGACTTTTCAACCCCATCTACAAGTAAATCCATGACGAAAACTGTAGCAAACGTGTCTACTATTGACAAAACTAATATACCAAAAACTACACTACTAGCAACGGCCATAATAAAAACTCACTCGTCAGATGGGACATCGCATTTACTTAGGGTTCTATGTGATCAAGGTTCAGAGGCATCGTTCTGCACAGAAGAGGTTGCCCAACTGTTGTCGTACCCACGTATTAAGATACATACCGAAGTAATCGGGATTGCTGACGAAAAACCCAAAACATCGAAAAACTCGATCAGTGTCATGCTACAGCCAAGATTTCCGAGTGAATATAGGTTACCCGTCACACTTATAATACTACCAAAACTAACTGGCTGTTTACCAGAAAAAAAATTTACCAGAAGTACAATCAGATTGTTTAGGAAACAAACTGTTTGCCGATCCTACGTACTACAAAAGAGGACCAATAGATATAATATTGGGGGCACAAGAATATAGTAACTTGTTACTAAACGGGTTACATAAGATGCAAGACGGAATAATCGCTCAAAATACCGAGTTTGGGTGGATTTTATCCGGTATTTGCGGCACTACTACCAATACCAATACAATTATTAGTACGATGACACGTACTACAGAAGTTCAACAATTAAACAAGTTTTGGGAATTAGAAGAAATTCCTGAAAAGTACCAATTATCCAACGACGATCAGACTTGTGAAAATTATTACCAAAAAACTACTATAAGAAATCCAGATGGAACATATACAGTGAAACTCCCATTCAAAAATAGCAACGTGGATTACGGGAATTCGCGCAAAAGAGCTATTGCAAGACTTTTACAATTAGAACGAAAGTTCGATAAGGATGAAAATTTACGAAACAAATACCAAGAGTTCCTCAATGAGTACCTAGAAATGGGCCATATGAGGAAAGTTACTAATACTGACTATTACCAAGGTAAATACTATATACCACATCAACCAGTAATCAGGGAAGATTCACTAACTACTAAACTACGAGTAGTATTTGATGCGTCAAGCAAGTCGAGTACTAACATCAGTCTAAACGATAACATGTTTACGGGACCAAGACTACAACAAGATTTAGCAGTTATACTGTTACGTTGGCGTAAACACAAAATAGCATTTATGGCGGACATCGAAAAAATGTACCGATACATAAAAATAAACGAGCAAGACTTCACATACCAACGAATACTATGGAGGAAATCTCCGAAACATACTATCGACGAATACGAATTAACTACAGTAACGTATGGAACTGCAGCTGCCCCATACTTAGCGATTAAGACGCTACAACAACTGGCTATTGACGAAAAAGCAAGCTACCCATTAGCCAGCCAGACAACTCTCCAGGACTTCTACGTGGACGATATCTTGTCTGGAGATACTAGTGTTGAGTCAGCAAAAATGTTACAAGAAAACTTAATAAATATGCTACGAAAAGGCGGATTTAAGTTACGAAAATGGTCGTCTAACAGTACTGAGTTGTTAGAAAATGTACCTAATGAAAGCAAAGACGACCAAGTGATGAAAATACCGCTAGATGAAACTAGAAAATCCTTAGGAGTGTTGTGGTCACCATTACAGGACAGTTTCTGTTTTCAGATTACTATTAATGTAAATGAAAAACCAACAAAACGATTTATTTTATCGGAAATCGCCAAGATATTTGATCCTCTCGGATGGCTAGCACCTGTCATTATAAATATGAAACTCATAATTCAAGAACTTTGGACAAGTGGGACAGAATGGGATCAATCCGTTGAGGGAACTATTAAAACAAGATGGATGGAACTACAAAAACAACTAAAGACAATTGAAAAGATTTCCATCCCAAGATGGTGTCATTTTTCAAACAATTCGAGAGTAGAGCTGTACGGGTTCAGTGATGCTTCTGAAAAAGCCTACGGTGCAGTGATATACTGTCGGACACAAAATAACAATACATTTAACGTAACCCTTTTACAAGCGAAATCAAAGGTAGCGCCTAAAAAGCACAAAATTACATTACCAAAATTGGAGTTATGTGCTGCAGTACTATTAACCCAACTGATGGAGAAAGTAATCACGGGAATGGAAATGCAAATCGCAAGTATTTATTGCTGGACCGACTCAATGATTACTCTCGGCTGGATCAAAGGTGAAGCTGAGCGATGGAAGACGTTCGTAGCTAACAGAGTAGCCGAAATACAAAGAATATTACCACAAGCGCAATGGAATTATGTGAATACATTGCAAAATCCAGCGGACCTAATTACAAGAGGTACTACACCAAACAAATTACAAAACTTATCCCTGTGGTGGAATGGACCAGAGTGGTTAAGAAGTGACAACATTCCTAGTACAAAAACTATACCAGAGATATGTGAAGAGATTAAACGATGTTACCATATAACTATTATACCTAAAAATGAAATCTGGACAAGGTTTTCAAGCTTTCAAAGAATGATACGAGTGTTATCATATTGCTACAGGTTCGTAAATAAACAAGAACACAAAAAACCATTCAGTTGTATGGAAATTAATTTAACAACTAAAAAAGTCCTCTTCTTAGTGCAACAAGAAGTATTTTCCGAGGAGTACAAAACTATTAAAGCCAGACAATCGTTGAAGAAAGGAAACAGGTTATCGTGCCTTGACCCATTCATTGATAATGAAGGCTTACTGCGAGTAGGAGGAAGACTTCAAAACTCCAGTCTACCATATGATCAAAAACACCCGATTCTTTTATCTCATGACCATCATGTAACATTAATTATAGTTCGTGATGCTCATTTAACCACATTACATGGAGGTAATAATTTGACCTTAGCGTATATACGACAGAAATATTGGATACTTGGAGGAAAGCGAACCGTGAAAAGTAGCATTAGGAAATGTGTAAGGTGTACTAGATACAGATCATCCACTGCCTCACAAAAAATGGGGTCATTACCAAAACCAAGAGTGACGGAATCGTACCCATTCAGTCACACAGGTGTGGATTATGCTGGACCAATATCAGTGAGAACAATGAAAGGTAGGGGTCATAAATCTTACAAAGGCTACATTGCGATATTTGTTTGCCTATCCACGAAAGCGGTACATTTGGAGCTAGTAGGCGATTTGTCAACAGAAACGTTCATAGCAGCACTACGAAGGTTTATGGCACGCAGAGGTCCAGTATCACACATGTATAGTGACAACGCAACGAATTTCGTAGGCGCTGCCAACCACTTGTACAAAGACATGTTAGACATAACCCAGTCTGACGACTTTCAAAACACGTTGACTAACATTGGAACACAATGGCACTTTATTCCTCCATCATCTCCCCACTTCGGAGGGATTTGGGAAGCGGGAGTAAAATCTATGAAACACCATTTGCGTAGAGTGATAGGAGAACAGACACTAACTTATGAAGAAATGAGCACATTTTTACAACAAACTGAAGCATGTTTAAACTCAAGACCGTTATGTGCACTAAGTGAAAATATAAACGACAATATCGTATTAACACCTAGTCATTTCTTAATAGGAAGAGAAGCAGTAGGGATACCAGACCCGCTATCGGAAACTAATACAGATCACATAAACAGATGGAAACAGATACAAAAAATGAAAAAGGATTTCTGGAAAAGCTGGACTAAAGATTATTTACATCAACTCCAACAGAGGTACAAATGGAAAACTAATCAAGGAAACTTATCAGTTGGAACACTAGTAATTATAAAAGACGAAAAAGTCTCTCCAAGCAAATGGCCACTAGCAAAAATAAAGGAAATACATACATACGGGTAACGACAACTTATCCCGAGTAGTGACACTTCAAAAATCGTCAGGAACAACTCAAAAACGATCAATCCACACATTAATACCATTGCCAATCGAACCAAATATAAGTAGTAATAGTAGTAGTAATGAACCTATACATGCGATACAAACAAATACCGCGACAATCGTAAAAAATAACAAAACAAATCAACCAGGACGACGTCATAAAACATTCAAATGGCTCACATTGCCTTTCATCATTTTACAACTATTGGGTTCAGCAAAATCGACTACAACAACATACTCTTTAAAAAAGATACCACCAGGATTTTATGTTGAACAAATAGGAACAGCAAGCATTGACAGAGGAATATTTAGGATAGAAATAAATTATGGAAAGCAACACCTACAGCAAGACTTTGTCAAAATAAAAACAATGACGTCACAATTTAGTCAACTATGTACAAATGCAGAGAAAAGAACAGATTCCGCATTTTGCAAGCAATTACACCACCATTTGTTAGAAGAACAATCAAAATTTGAACGGACGAAAGAATATTTGACAGAAGTAAACCAAAGTAGGAAGAAAAGGGGCATATTGGGACAGTTACTGACGTCGATCTTCGGAGTGAATGATGAGGCATACCGAGATATAGATTCATTAAATTTAAACCAAAAAAAAATAATTGAAGCTGCCAACCATCAAACCAAATTCATGATATCAACAATCTCACAAGTCAACAAAACTGAAGAAAGAATAAAACAGAAACTTATAGGGTTTCAAACTAAACTAAACCAAGTTATAGATTACATGGAGTCTTTCGACCATTGGTTCAGTACAGTCGACCACAACAGTATAAACATACGTATTATGCATACTTACCAATTAGCATATAACTGCATGGAAGAAATCATGGATTATTATAACGGAATATTGGAAATATACTTAACCAAGGCAACAGTATATAGTGTATTAACACCAAAGAACGTCAGTGACCTGATATCATCAGCAAACAAAAAGTTACCGTCTAATTTAAAAATCGTTCAACAACAGATACTGGACACCAAGATAACTGAAAACAATACTCATATAAAAGTATACTCCTATTTCCCTATACAAGAGATAACTAAATATACTTTAATGTATATTACACCAGTCCCAAAGATAAACTCAGATAAGTCTGTCCAAAATCTAGAAATACCTAAAGCTTACATAGGGTTAGATTACAACAACGAACTATATTTTGACTTGAACTACGAGGAGTTCAAACGATGTTTAGAATGGACTAACCATTTTATTTGCTATCCTGGGGCCGTGAAAAACATGCAATTAAATGAAAATTGCATTGTAAATCAACTATTCAAAAACCAGACACATACAAAATGTCCTACCAAAACGTTTCAATTTCCCAATGAAATAATATGGAAACAACTTCACATGCCAAACACTTGGTTATTCATTGTAAGAGATCGGGTTACGACTTCAATACTGTGTGATGGACAAAGAGAAGAACTTGAGCTCCAAAATGTTGGTGTAATACGGATCGCAGATAACTGCGTTATTAAAACAACAAATAACATATTAACTGCCAAAAGAATTGTTTCAGTACCGATTGTAACATCATACTCAAAACAAATAGATTTTCCCATTAATACGCACATGGTGACTAAATCCATGCTAAACATAACCAAAGAAGAAGTCATAGATAACTCAATAGAGATCTTTCAGCATTTAATTAACAAAGAAAATGCTTTACAAACCGAATTAGATAGTACTGTATGGAGTCAAATTAGTTCTCACACATACTTAACAACTGCAATATCGTGTATAATCATGTTTTTAATATTTTTGTTTTTAGTTTTCTACGGCCCAACAATACTGAGATGGATGGGAGCCACAGTGCAGCACAAGACCAGAAGAACAAGTACCGAGCCAGCTAAGCAACCAGCAAGAGAACCAAACCCACCCGCTGTCAACGAGACATCTACCCAACGAACAACAGGACCTATATACACTTTACCACATCCTGTTGAGTTATACCAACTGGAGTCCCGGTGCTGAGGGGTGGCAGAATGTTCAACCATGAACAAGCAACAGCATCGCAGCATCAGCGTTAAGAGTGACATGCATTCATTCTACGCGCCAGCAACACCGGCGCGCCGTCAGCACTGCGAAGTGACCTACTGAAATCTTCGCTTCATCGGCTCGATACACATACAACACACATGTAAATAGCTATCAATGTGTATTTACCACAAAATTTGTATATAATTAAGTTAATTATCGTAATAAACTAGTCATCAAGCTGGAGTCGAGTCTGATTCATCTCCTATAACTCCTCTCACTGTGGCCAAGACACCTTTAGCCATCATCGGTCCTATGAGTCTGTGGGATCGGCAGTGAGAAAACCATTTCCTGTGTACATTGCACGACGTACACAAACCCCTATTCCTACCCAACCTCCGTCTGTTACCGTAGGTCTCCTTGTAACAGACTTCCCTCACGTAAACCAACGTAACCTACGTTTGGTATGGTTTGTATGGTAGGCTAGGGCTGTAGGGTAACTATAATAGGGTGCTAGGTAATTTCTATAGGGCTAGGTTTGTAGTCAGTAGGGTCTTAGGTAGATAGTAGGTACCAGGCTCAATTGTCTCGAACGTAGTCACACTGTACGCATTTGGAATAACGGCCGTACTAAGCTGTAAGTCCCGGTGCGTACAGTAACAAAAAGTGTCTACGTTGCGCAGCTCCTTAATGAATCCTAATACGCAGGTCTCTGAAATCAGACGCTACAGCCCCAATTTAGGTTTCTTATTCCTGCCAAAAATGAATCTATACATAAATAAAATTGAATTGTCTGTTTGTAATGTCAAAATAACAGCTGTTTACTAAATGCATTATGACAGTATAGATATACGATACTTATAACGAAAAAGAAAACTATTAAAAAAAAAATTGCCTGTATGTCTGTCTGCTTGTTCCGGCTAATCTCCGAAACAGCTTGACTGATTTTCACTGGCAGATAGCTGAAATTATAAGGAATAACTTAGAGCACTTTTATTTTAGAAAAATAATTAGTGTTCCGGGCAAAAAAAAAATTAAAACCCATGAAATTGTGAACAAAATCCGATTCAAATAGACATCCACGCGGGCGGTGCCGCGGGCAACAGCTAGTAATATATTATATATAATACTATAATGAATACCTGCTACATGTGGTAGACTTTCAAGATAATAAGATAACCTAATTAACCCCCCGTGATTTACCCCCGTAAGTAATGAGAAACTCGAGAGTAGGTATTTAAAGATTAGGGTCGTAGGGCGGACCCCTAACGACCACATCTAGAATCAATATACTGCGTGGTAAATGGACCTTCACTTTTACTACGTAGATCAATGGAACGGAACTTTTAGGTGTTTGCACTATAAAAGGTTCCTATTTCTGGCACTAACTCAATATAGCTCTTTAGGTCACAGAAAACGGAGACGTCTAGGCGGCCGCTTCTAGAGCCGGCATTGTCTACACATTCCATTCAAACCAAGCGTAGGTATCACCTTTTTGTCTCACTACACTAGAATCTTACGCCACGAACCCTCAACTAAGTGCTTGTTCACGTTAACTCGCCGGCGCGGTGGCGGCCGCGGTCACGAAATATCAAACACATTGCATAATATGCAAGTGTTCACGTACAAAACGCAGGTGCGGTGGAAGTAGCGCGCAAGCTAGTGACTGGCGCGTGCGGCGCGCTCGTGGGAATATAAACGTGTAATGTTGTGTGTTCACGTCGAACTAGCGGCGAAGCGCGCGGCGTCAGGTAAGTTCAACTGGTTTGAACTTATCGCTGCAAACGATAGCACATTTTCATCATGCCGTTCGATACAGAAGAATTTATCAGTGCTGTTCAGGCTAGAACTCCAATTTGGCAAAGCGAACACCGTAATCATATGAACAGAACGTTTTTAATAAACGTTCTTAATAAGCTATGGAAGGAAATTATTGTCATCTCCCACTTTAGGTAAGAATTTTCGATTAAAAATAAAATATCTTCATCCATGTTTACAACCTCTGACAACACGTCACACTCGCAAACGCCTGGCGGCAATGTGAACACGAGCTCGCCAGAACCACCGCACCCGCGTGTTCTACGTGAACTAGCGCCTGCTACTCGGTCACCAACCGCGTCCCCGACAGAGGTGACCTTGGTTGCCGACTGGCAGAGCTGTTTCAATGTTTGGTCGTAAACCACCATGTGCACGGTGTAAACCACCAAGGTCATCTCTGTCGGGACGCTGTTGCGGAAGCGTAGTCGCTGGACGTCTCGTCAATAATCCGGAGCAGAATAGGACGGGGCGGCCGACTTACGCAAATACGATCAGATTGTGCCGGACACCGGACAGGAACGGACACGTCACCTGCGCGCTGAGCCACACATTATCTATAGAAACTGACGGCTTCGAGTGGCAGTCCCCAACTGGAGTTGTGCACTCAGCGCACGTTCGGCTCCACGAACTTGCACGGCCGTAAAAATATCGCGGCGGGATTTTATCGCGCACTGGATTTTCAACTCTCGGTGTTGAGCCGAGCATTGAGAATCCAACAGAGTGCATCGAAAAAACACTGTTGGATTTTTCACTCTCGGCGCCAAGCAGAGCGTTGAAACTCCAGTGCGCGAAAAAAAATCGCCGCGATATTTTCACGTCCGTGCGAACATCGGCTTATAATAAATTAGTTAATTAATAAATTAACTGGTTTAATAGTTTGGTTAGTTTGCATAATTAGTCTCGAGACGCTGCCAACGCGCGGCGATTCCGTGCTCTATGCTTTTGGCCTTAGGGCGCTTACATAAAGAAACAGGTTTCCAGTACAGACAAACCCGTGCGGGTGGTACCGATCGGTGCAGGGTCAATAGGGTAGTCGGCACCGACAAGTTTAAACCTGTTTCTTCATAAGTGAGCGTATAAGATAAGATGTGAATATTACCTGCACCGATCGGTACCGACCCGCACAGACTCGCCTGTACCGGAAACCTGTTTCTTTATATAAGCACCTTTAGTTACATGTCGTATCGTTAATAGAATTTAGTGACCTGGACTGTTTTACGACACGTGTTAACAGGCCAGGCACGTTTCTGAAAAGCTCCGGTCACTCGTTAGTATTTCAGTTTATATATATGAAACTTACGAAAACGTTCCTACATATCGCTCATCCAATAATACAATGACGCAATTACGTTTTAGCTATTTTTCAGGAGAACGTTTTAAAAGTTTGAAATTGAAAATATGATATATTCCCAATATCTTCACTATCAATAATAATTTGTAATAACTTCGAAAACTCAAGGAAACAAAACTCAAAACAAACCTGACGTACACTTATGCCATTTTAAAAATGACATATACCCTAAAATCTTCCTTCTTTGCTCCTATATGGTTAATTATGCTCCAATTCTCTTAAATGTTTTATCACGTTAATATGTCCAAATCGGCGCAACATAACATAACATCACGCCTTGTTTCCCCGAAGGGTTAGGCAGAGGTGTAACCTATTATAGTAACACCCACCACCCATCGGTGCAACATTTCATTTAATTGTGAACGCATCCGAAAAATTTTACTATACAGTAAGTGGCAACATGAACTGGCAAATTTTTCATCCGCCATTTTTTTCTTATGTCAGGTGCAGCTGTAGTGCAAGACGTTTAAAGTTTTTTTTTAATAAGGAAAGAATAACTTTGCTCAAAAAGCTTCCACAATGGAGATTGCTTGCCCAGTTGCCTAGTCATAGTTTTATATATATTATGAAATACTTAATTACGTTGATTTAACTTTAAAAATATGTTATGTTTTAAATTAATACATCTGAGTATATCAACCCGGTCTGGATTTGTGCTCGGTTGATGGCAATAGGTTCACCCCCTATTACATAGGACTTAACATAACTGGCGAAATGTGGGTGTATCTACTCTAGAGGTAAACCTCTGCCTAACACTTCGGGGAAACAAGGCGTGATGTTATGTTGTTATGTTATGTTATGTTGTTGTTATGTTATGTTATGTTATGTTATGTTATGTTATGTTATGTTATGTTATGTTATGTTATGTTATGTTATGTTATGTTATGTTATGTTATGTTATGTTATGTTATGTTATGTTATGTTATGTTATGTTATGTTATGTTATGTTATGTTATGTTATGTTATGTTATGTTATGTTATGTTATGTTATGTTATGTTATGTTATGTTATGTTATGTTATGTTATGTTATGTTATGTTATGTTATGTTATGTTATGTTATGTTATGTTATGTTATGTTATGTTATGTTATGTTATGTTATGTTATATTATGTTATGTTATGTTATGTTATGTTATGTTATGTTAGATATCAAATCTCATTAGAGCATCTCTTGTCTTTTTTATCTCGTTTGAGCGAACTCAAAACACTTGTGGACAAAGTTTATTAGAAGCGGTGGCTGAGACTGAGATGTTGTAATTTACAAAGTAAACACACAATAAAAATCCTTTTAAAAAGTATGAATAGAATCAAAATCCGTTCATATTTTAATTAATTCGGAGCATGGTCCGACGTCGTTATCGCCCTCTGTTCCAACATTTTGTAAAAACGACATGAAATATGCCTGAGATGAATCTGCTACGTATTCAAGTAGAGAGTAAAAGTACACACAGAATATACATATTGGATGAAAAATGTGAAAAAATTTTGGTGGATACGTGGTGTTGGTCTGAAGTGTCTAAAAACGTGACGGAAACACGTATTGTGTTTTACTCAAATAAACAAACATAACATAACATCACGCCTGTAATCCCCGAAGGGTTGGGCAGAGGTGTACCTATATAGTAGATACATCCACATTTCGCCAGTTTTACAGGGTGTAAGGGACAGCCCTCCGCAAACTAACAGGGTGCATTCAGCTCCTTATTTTGAATCATATTCCACCGGAAAAAATTTCAGGACAATTTTCATTTTTTAAATTGTTTTTCAGTTACTATTCCTTTATTTCTATGTAAAATTACATCATCTGTACGCAGCACTTCATTTATGTAAATAAAACAGCTAAAATTAAAAAAAGTAACAGCAATGGATGTTGAAATACTCGGCGGCCGAAGGCTCGCTGCGCCGCCGTTTGCTACGCGCGTTTTGCCACGGTAACGATACATTGCGTGTGAGATAATAAAACAAATGAGGTTTATTGGATTCCCATAACGTTCCTGAAATAATTTCATATACCTACAAGTTACCTTAGTATGATATACTGAATTCACCCCGTCAGTCTGCAGAGGGCTGTCCCTTACACCCTTTTTTTTTTTTTTTTTTTTTTTTTTTTTTTTTGTGGATGGGAAATCATAAAATGACTTCTCCCGCTCTGGGCGGAGCGGGAGGGCGTGTCAGACTTTTACTGACTAAAACCCACCCGTGTTCCTTCTGTTGCCTGTGCCGGGGCCACGGTAACTCTTTCGAACATCCCGCAACCCTAGCTGGCATCGGCCCTAGCGGACCCCGTCAATGGTGCTGACATCTCTTTGAGGCGCGCGTGGAACACGACGCGCCGTCGACTCGGGCTTGGTCCTTACCGGACGGCGAGCTACCCATTGCTCGCCATCCGCAAGCCCGCGCCTACGGTGGCCGGGAATCGGCTGCCAATTCCCGACGCCCAGGGCGTCTCCTGCGGCGACTAGGGGCGTGAGGGCGCAAAGCTTGCCTCTCCCTCACGCGTCCCGCCTCCTCCTACACGAGCATTACTGCTTCGCAGAAGGAGGTAATGGCTTCCCATGTACTCTCCCTCCGTACCATGACCTGGACCAGGGCCGGACGCGAGAGATCGCCGCCGCCTATCGCTTCCGCGAGGACACGGCGGTGCTCCGCCCAAGCCGGGCAGACCTCCACCGTGTCCTCCGGGCGATCCACACAGTGGTGACACCCAGGCGTTTCCTCCCGCCTTATCCGGAATAGGTACCTCCCGAAGCACCCGTGTCCGGTGAGGACCTGCGTCAGGCGGAACGTAAGGACGCCGTGGCGCCTCTCCAGCCACTCCTCAAAGAGGGGACTTATCGCCGCAATTGTGGCGTGCCCAGCGCTGGGTTGCGACAATCGCACTCTCCATGCTGCCATGAGATCCTGCCGGAGCTCTGTCCGCCGTGCCGCGATTTCTCGCGGCAGCGGAGTTACGCCCCGGCGTTTTGCCTCCTCGCGCCACTCCCACATGTGCGCGAGGACTTTTGCCTCCAGATCCCATGGCGGTAATCCGGCAAGGAGGTTCGCCGCCTCCCCGGAGACCGTGCGGTATCCCCGGGCTAACCGGATGGTCCCTTACACCCTGTATTTAAGTTCCATGTAATAGGGGACGAGCACATTGCCACCAACCGGGCACAAAACCAGACTCCGAGCTCGACCCATAATTGAAAACAAAATAGATAGATATATAGATAAAACATTTAAGTATTCAGTGCACACAATAGACATAGCACAAAACAAAAGCATAATTAAATAATACCAAATGACATGAATATTTACATAAAAAAACAAGGAGCCAATAAACAAAAAGAAAAACATGCATAAAGAAATAAAAGTGACACTATGACATACTTCAAATAAAATAACGAAATGATGTTAAACATAAAAAAATGCCTACATTTTTCCCAAGATTTCCATTGAAAGGTTTTAATAAGGACAACACTAGCAGCTATTTGTTACAACTAACAATGCCGATGCTTCTCAAGAGAGATAAAATAACTCAACAATATAATGAGAAATTACGAGAACTTCTACGTCATTATTTCAGTAGTAATGCCTGTAAGAAACCGCTGAAAGTTTCTTGAAAATTATCTTCATGAGTATATTTTTTCTTGTTGTTTGTAAGTGTAAAAGTTTTTATATTAATATTGTAAGTCGAGCAAGTTATTTTTTTAACACCCAACGCTTCCTTAAAAAGGACTCAACATGATTTAAGTACACATTTCCTTTCTTTATTCAGAAAGTTTTCTGCTATAAATAACAAAAACTTTTAAAAGATTCACAAACAATATGAAATAAACGATATTAACGAACAAGGTCAGGTTGAGACTCATTATTTCGAAGAAAATAATCTGATAAGCGGTTTCAAGCGCTGGAAAAACGTCCCACGGAAAAACGACCTTGAACAATTTCACGATATTTTGTTGTGGAGAAAATTTTAATTAAGAGAGGGTTAAGGATTGGTGGTTAAAGGTCATCGTTGTAATAGAATAATAGATAAAATTAAACTTTTTTTTTTAATTTTTCAATATCACCTGCCCACACACCTTTAATCCGAGACTTTCGAACGGACGTAAAAATATCGCGGCGATTTTTTTGCACGCACTGGATTTCAACGCTCTGCGTAGCAGTGTGTTTTTTCGGCGCGCTGGAATCCGTTCTGTTTGATTCTCAATGCTCGGCTCAACACCGAGAGTTGAAAATCCAGTGCGCGATAAAATCTCGCCGCGATATATTTATGTCCGTGCAAACATCGGCTAACGGGCATAGATCTCCGAACTACTTCACCTTAGTCAGTTTTGGAAGTAACTAACGTGCTAACTGTTTACATTACAGACCTGACGTTTCGTTTTAAAACCAATAAGCAGTATATACCTACACAATTTAGGAAAAGTTTTTACGGCTGTAGTCTCAAAACCTGCTTAAACAATGTGGGGACGACAATACCACAATAATTTAAGCATCGTATATGTAATAACGCTCCCAGTCTGCATACAATGATTTTTATATGCAGACTGGGAGCGTCATTACATTCAAAGATCCAATAGTTGAATCACTATAGCTAATCAAAGATCAGCAAAACCCATAGTTCGCCCATCGCGGCCATCACTATTAACTATTTTGTTTGAAAAAATCTTTTTTTATTTTAAGTTAAGATTTTTTTGACAATTCCAAAACACTCCTTTATGATATTATTGCCAATATTTTAATGTATTGTCGTATTGTTGTCTTCACATTGTGTAATAAAACTTAGTTCCATATTATGGCACATAAAAATGCGCAGACCCATTTATTTCGAGTTCGTTTTTAAATGATACAGTTACTGAACGTACGAGTACTACTGATCCATGTACTTTTTTACGACGCCAAGGGACGAAGGTAGTACCTACATACGATGAAAACCGAAACCAATTGGCCAAAATACATGTAAACATAGCTTACAAGTGTACAAGTAACCCAAACTAAGTTATCCAAACTGTAAGCAAAACTTGGGCAAACTTGCGAACTTAGCAACGACCTTTGTCACTGCATCGTAAATGATTTATGGTAGTTTCGATGGGCCATTTTATGCTCTATAAAGATAGTGTAAGTGATTTCTTTATAGACATTATGGTCAGCGTTGTTCGGATCCGACCGAACTTTCTTTTGACGTTTGTTCAACGAATTTCTTTTTGACGTTTGGTAGGATCAGAACCGACCGAACGAAATAGGAAAAAGTGTAGTAGGAAACGTCCGCACACTCGGCCGATACTTCGAAGTTATTGCTTCGGAGTAGACCCCTTTTTTTTGGACTCTAATTTGGTGCAACCTTGCGACGCATACCGCACTTTGTACCTATGTTCGCTATTTGATTTAAACTTTATCATAGTCAAACTCACATTATTTCTTTTATTTTAAATTGGCTTCTTGTGTTTTCTTTATATTTTTAAGTAAGTACCTAATGTGTTATCATTTAATCGAGCTTTAGTATGTTCTGCTTTTCTTTTGTGTGCATCAAATGAAAGGCTTATCTATACATTGTTTAGGTATGCCGTTTTCATATCAAGTCATTTATTCAAAAGTAATGCAATGGTTAAAAAGTATTTGTTACGCAGACCTTGTAGTTTGCTTTAATACAATTTACGGTCAAGCAACGATAATATGCAATTTTCAAACAAATTCCTTTCCCATACGCTACTAAAACGCTAATATATATCTACTATCATCACGCAAAATACGCGCATTGACGTGGAGTTGCGGACACCAGCCCGTATTACCTATTACCTATATATCTACTAGCTTTTGCCCGTGGCTTCGCCTGCGTGAATTTCGGAAAATATCCCACAGGAACGTACTACCTGGATTAAAAGGAAGCGAAGCGATCGGAAATAACAATGAAATTTTTATCAAATTCTGAAAGATAAAAATGGTTACTGTGGGTCATCCTTAGAAAAAAGACGTATATAAGCTATTGCGAATTTTTTGTTGATTTTTTTAGATTTTTTTGAAGATGTACAATCTTTTAGAATATTAATAAATTTAATGTATCTCTTACGGTTTACACGGCGCATGCCAGTAAAGCTCGAGTCGGCATAATTTTTTCCGACATCGTCTACAATAATCGTCATATTTCAGCCAATTTACACAAAACTTTAATAAATTAAACCTTGAAAACCTTCACTTAAACCTTCTTCATGAATCATTCCGTCCATGGGTGAAAACCGTTTGGAAATCCGTTTGGTAATTTTTGAGTTTATCGCATGCAGACAGACGCGGCGGGGGACTTTGTTTTATAATACCTGTATAAGGAATTATTGATTAATTTATAGACTTATTATTTAATTTATTGATCAAAGGAAACATTAAATTTTCATATCAACTGTTCCTCCCTTTTCACCCCGAAAGAGGTTGATTTAAAAAACATCTTCAATCATGTTTTTCGTCATTTAATGTTTACATTACTTTGACTTAATCTAGATACGCAGTGAAAAATCTTCCTCGAAAAATAAATTAGCCCCTTTTGCTGGTCGATTTTCGAAAAACCCAAAAACTATGTCTATGTTTTTTGCCAAAGTATTAATTTATTCGAGGTAACCGGACAGCGTGTTAAAATTCTTCCATACAAACTTTAGCACCCCCTAAATAAAAGTTTGAAGTTAAAAGATCAACGAAATAAGATTTTTTTCGCCCCCAATTTCCATTATTTGACTTATAGGTTGTGCAGACTCTGCCCATTACCGTCCGATCGTCATTACCTCCATTTTGTGCAAGGTTATGGATAGGGTACTGAACAGTAAGTTGCTGACCTACCTTGAAGACAATAATCTCCTCAGTGACCGTCAATATACTCGTAGCTTGCACCGGGGACAGTCAACTGGTGATCTTCTTGTGTATATCATGCACTGCTGGGGCGAGGCCATCGAGAAACACGGCGAAGCATTTGCTGCATCGCTTGACATCTCGAAGGCTTTTGACAGGGTCTGGCACGCTGGTCTACTCAGCAAGCTTCCTGCTTATGGCATCCCAGCTGATTTTTGTAGCTGGATATCAGACTTCCTTAGTGAACGGTCGATCAGAGTAATTGTTGATGGCTGGTCGTCCGTCGTTATGGCTATTGATGCCGGAGTTCCTCAAGGGTCTGTTCTCTCCACAACTCTTTTCCTGCTGCACATCAATGACCTACTTTAGCCCCGTATTGTTGGGTACGCAGGTGACAGTACTCTTCAGAGAGACACTTGTCCAGCGCAAAAACCAGCGGCACCGAAGTTCGTTCCTTGAGAGAGTCCGTGGTAGAGCGGACAGATTTGACCTTAAGCCTTGTCTCCCAGTGGCATGATGATAATCTGGTCTCTTTTAATGCCACCAAAACACAGGCGTGTCTTTTTACCTCTAAAAGGAGTCGTTTTGAACAAACTCCTACTTTTCGCGGTACATCTGTTCCTCCTTACTATTTGGCTCGAGATCCTAGGCATGGAGTTGACATCATGTCTCAACTTCTTCTCAGCAAACCCATTTCAAATAAATAAAAGACCGCTATTTCATTGGCGAACCGGTGGGACATTCCCGAGCGCGTGTACCAATATGAATTATCTTTATTGTCTCGTAAGAGAATAAAACCAGTAGACAGCGAAAACCTTCCCGGCTTCGGGTAATAATTCGTGGAAATTCTTTACTTTCACACTACACGGAAGCTGTGAGTTGTTCAATAAACTGGTGCCCTTCAAAATCTACATTTATATTGAAAATCTTGGATGGAAGCCATGCTGACTGTATTATGTCACATCATGGAGGAATAATAGAAGATAGAACAGAGAAAAAGGAATAAATCTCAAACCATTATTAATAAACCGGAAGTAAAGTTACGCCAGTATTGAACTTTGGTTTAACCATACATTTTTCGAGTTTGAAGATTGGCATAAATTAACTTCAGACTTATTAATAAACTAGCTTTTTCCCGCGACTTCGTGCGCGTGAAATTTCATTCAAGTCTAGCACAAATAATGTGGGTGTACTATAGGTACACCTCTGCCTAACCCTTCGGGGAAACAAGGCGTGATATTATGTTATGTTATGTTATGTTATGTTATGTTATGTTATGTTATGTTATGTTATGTTATGTTATGTTATGTTATGTTATGTTATGTTATGTTATGTTATGTTATGTTATGTTATGTTATGTTATGTTATGTTATGTTATGTTATGTTATGTTATGTTATGTTATGTTATGTTATGTTATGTTATGTTATATTATGTTATGTTATGTTATGTTATGTTATGTTATGTCATGTTATGTTATGTTATGTTATGTCTAGCACAAATAAAGTTGATACCATTTCATCTGCAGTTTAAAAGTGTGACGAAATTAGGTATATCCTATCCCAGCCATACTTTATCTATCTATATCTTATATCTAATAATAATATTGCTGAAGAGTTTATTTTTCTGTTTGTTTATTTGTTTGAACGCGCTAATCTTTGGAACTGCCAGTCGGATTTGAATAAATCTTTTTGCATTTGATAGCCCAATTCTTAACGAAGATATACATACGTATATAGACTATTTAACATCACGCTACGACCCTTAGAAGCCGAGCAAAAATAAAAAGTCAGTAAGAACGCTAAACTAAAACGAAGTAATTTATTTATTTATTATGAAGGCACATCAAC
Organism: Fissipunctia ypsillon; assembly: GCA_947568875.1. Taxonomy (NCBI): domain Eukaryota; kingdom Metazoa; phylum Arthropoda; class Insecta; order Lepidoptera; family Noctuidae; genus Fissipunctia; species Fissipunctia ypsillon. The sequence continues at coordinate 5,023,750 of OX387656.1, read as the reverse complement.
AACACAAACACAAACATTTACAAGAGACATGGACTAGTGTTTACGTCAATTACAGACGTGCGCAGCATTCACAACAAAAGAGAAGAAATAATAATAAATAAGTAATAGCGCGGGCAGACGATGCGATGCGATGCAGTGGCTCGAGAGCCAGGGGACGAGGGAGTTTTAAATAATAATAATAAGCAAACGTGCTCGGAGGAAGGAAGTAGTCCAGTAAGATGCTGGTAGGGATCTTGACCGTACTTCCGGGATTGTCCTGATAGCCGTGGAATACCTCTCCACTCCTCTTAAGCACCTCAAGTTGCCCCCTTGTCGCTACGACACTATGTGCTAGCGATCGTTTCCGGGGGCCCATTGTTGAGTGTGCAAGTCACCCCCTGCCATTTTATCCGTGTATTGTATTTATCACACATTGGTCAGGCAGGGGCCATAGTCCTTCCATAGTTTTAGATAACCAGTCCACTTTAGCCATCCAAACCCATAGCCCAATTTTTTTTTTTGTCTCCATATTCTGCAATAGTCCTACACCATCCGGGGGTTGTCCTTGGGTGCACTTTCATAGTACGCACAGGGATAATCGTCGGTTAGTGCCTCATTTCCATTGAAAGCGTCTAACGGGCCTCTGCGAGTTGGCTTCGGCCCCTCATATGCCTTCTAAAGGTCCGGGACCCTGGGGTCCCGAGAAATATCAAAAAATAATAATAATAATATTCCACAACTTTCACACAACGCCATCTAGTCTCAAACTAAGCAGAGCTTGTGATATGAGTACTAGACAACTGATAAACATACTTATATATTTCTAAATACATACATATTATAGATAATAACACCCAGACACAGAAACAAATGATCGTGCTCATCACACAAACATTTGTCCTGGGTGGGAATCGAACCCACGACCTCCGGCCTAGTAGTCAGGGTAGTGTTGCCCAAATGCAAGAACAAGACGAGACTTAGCCAGTCTTGGTCTTGGTCTTGCGCTCCCAGTCTTGGTCTTGGTCTTGGTCTTGCAGCAAGAGTCTTGCAAGTCTTGCAATTACCTATTAGTCTATTACTATTTATTAAAGTTTACTTTAAATCTTAGAAAAACGTATTAGAATTGGAACATTGTGAGCTTGAATTAACATAGCCATAGTACAGATCAAGCAGATTAATAAATAACTGAAGATTTGATAAGAAATTCGAAAAATCAACTGACCTATATGTCGTTTTCCATGGAAGTAACTGTTTCTTAATAAACATTTATGATTTATAAGCTTACATTTGCTAAAACATGTAAAAAAACAAATTAATTACAATAACTTGACTGTATTTTAAAGAACAATACTTATCTGTCTAGAAAGAGATTTAACCCTCAACTTATAAGAAATTTAATAAAAGAGTTTTACGATTTATCATTTATTTGAATAAAAAATAAAATACAACACAAATCAACAGCTTTATCATTAGGTTATGATACTTTATATCAATTTTTTTGACCAAGAATTAATACAAAGTAACCATCTGGCTGACTCATCACTTAACCTTTTTCTATGTTTTCTAATTACTAATGATGCTTTAGAAAATAACCTCTCAGCAGGTACTGAAGTTGCAGGTATTGAGAGAAAATCACGGGCCATTTTCGATAAAATCGGATACTCTGTCTCATGCGTCCTCCACCAATCTAAAATGTCTTCCGAGCTGGCAGTTCTTGGTTTTCTCAGGTACTCCTCCAACTCGTCTATCACTAAGCCTTGAAGACAAGATCCAGATGACGTCGAGGGACATTCATAGAGTTTATCAAAGTCTATTACGTCTTCATCTTCATCACATACTTTATTTTCTTTTTCTGGTAATTCCAGAGATTTGTTCAGTGAGTGTAGACTTTTATATTCTTCATAAAGTTCATTGAACTTGCGCAGACTTTCTGTTTTAAGTTGCTTCCCCCACATTGTCAGGTCAAAAGTCTGAGCCTTATGCCTTGGGTCTAAAATTAAAGAAGTACAATAAATCCAGTTGCTCTTCTTGTAATGTTTAAGCATTTTGTCTCGAGCTGCTTGGAAAGCTAGAATGAGCCTTTCATCCACTTCAGATCGATTAGGTTTCTCATCTAACTGTTTTACCATGGATTCAATTTTATCTAGCAAGAGATTGAATGATACAATGACTAGCGGCAATGTAACATATTTGTCTCCACCAAGTTTTGTACTTAAAAGTTTAAAGTTTATTAGAAATTTATGTAATTTTTCGAGTACCTGCCATTCATTAGCTGTGATTTGAAAATCATTTAATTCGGTGACAGAACTGCACAATATGTCAATGCCCGCTCTCACTTTTAAACCAAATCCAATCATATCATGTGTGGAATTCCATCTCGTTGGACAGTCAAGAATGGCATTTAGATTTGATGGCACGCCAGCTGCTTCACAAGCAGACTGAAACTTCTTCTTCACTATCTCACTTCTTTTTATTTTACTGGAAATACTGCGTAACTTTGTTACAGATGTACGCGAGTCAGCAATATTTGGTGCAGATTCTTCATCTTCCTCATCCTCAGTTTCGTCTGCATAGTCTTCGTACTGCTGATCTTGCGCGTTAGTGTCAGACTCACAGTGTAATGCTAAGGTCTTTAATAAATCTTGTACACCAAGGTTTAAAATGTGAGCAAAGCACCGGAAATGTTGATTGTCTGAATCAAAGTGTGGCGGCAGCTGTTTGCCCAGTTCATACATAAATTTGGTATTTGCAGTTGCGTTGTCGACCGTGATACCTTGTATTTTATCAATTATGCCATATTCCAATAAACATTCATGGAAAATCGTTGCAATATCTTCCCCAGTATGTCGACCGCGTGATGGTATAAAATCAAGAACTACAGATTGATACTTCCATTCGTTGTCTATATAATGAATAGTAACCCCGTAGTAACTCCTACCAGCAATTGACGTCCACCCATCAATGGTAAAAGACATTTTAGATGATAATTGTTGAAGTCGTTCCTTGAGATTCAATTGGAGCTCTTCAAATCGCTCTTTGACTTTCCTTCTAAGTGTAGACCTTTTAGGAAACACCATATTAGGGCAAATACGTCGAAAATATACTTGTGTAGCTTCGTCATCGAAAAATGAGAAGGGAAGATATTTTTTCACCACCCAATCAACTGTAGCTGTCGTGATGTTGTCACTGCTGTTTTCCGACTGAAACAAAACAATAAATCTTGTGTTATTATTTAAAACATACTAGGTTTGAGCGTATAAGAGGAGGAGGTTTGTTGTTGTTAAATCGAGAAAATCGTTAAATTGATATTTGTTATATTAAGGTTGCACTGTACTGTAATTTACCAAAATAAAGTACTTAGTTGTTACTGGCCGATTAAATGAAAATATGGGTGTTTATAAAAAATATTTAAGACGATAATTACATACTTAATATGTCGCACCCCTAGATGAAAACACCACTAACTCAAAAATACTTACGTAAGTTAATGGCGTTTTTGAAAGTATCGCATGAATAGCTACGCGGAGTTAAAATTCTTTTAACTGTTAAAAAAATATTCTTACCTGTCCACTTCTTCCAGCGGTTACTAAAAAGCTTGTGATATCTCCACTTAATTTTGGTTTAACAGGAAGAAATATTTCTGATTCCTTTTTGTGGAAAGATATTAGATGTTTCCTTAAGCCTGAAGTGTTTCTGTTTTTCATTTTTATTTCAATCTTTTTATGTTGGCACAATTTACAGAAGGCAGTTTGGGATGCATGAATTATTTCGAAAAACTCCTCAAATTTGCTTTTGGGTCTTTTAGATCTGTGACTCAAACTCTCGTTACTCGGACTAGAATAATTTGAATCTTCGTCACTCATATTAAATTGTACACGTGATACGTTTTTAGAAAACAACGAGAATTAGTAAAAACAATTATTAAGTTAGACTCGAAGCACAGCTCAATTGGAAATGACTGGAATTAAAATAATTCCTTTATTTATAGTACGTTTCCTTGCTTTCTACCGCGCCGCCTCGCCACGTGCCGGCTCTATGAAAAGGATGCCGCCGCAAATCAAACAATGCCGCGTGCGGCGTACAAACACACACTAAATATTACCTACTTGTACAGACGCGACGCGTGAATAAAATAGAATTAGTGCCAATCACTATTCTTTACATATAAGTGAATGTTTTGGCGTACATCTATACTAATATTATAAAGCTGAAGAGTTCGTTTGTATGTTTGATGACAGAAGTTTTAAAATAAATAAATAAGTCCTGAACGTCACTATACCTCCAAAGTTACTATTCGTCGTGGACGAAGTCGCGGGCACAGCTAGTAAATACTTACTCTCATCATCTCTCTCAGAGATATTCGGGCTGGTAAGTAATACAAAACTCTTATCGCAGGCTTTTTATTTTATTAGTAGGTAAGTACCTACGCTTTTTATATTATTTTATTAGTTTTGTAGAATTTTTTTACACGTTTCAAGTATATTTAAAAGTGGCTACAATATTTATTAAACGGGTGATATTTGAACACTTTTTTGCTATTTTTTCTTGTAAAAACTTAAGAAATATAATGACTAAATGTACAATAATAGTACCTAAGTAATTAGTTTAAAACCATATAAGTAATCAATATTATAATATATACTTACTAGAATGAATTAATATGACATCTACTACCTATCCTTACCATTTTATCCTAATCATAATACTACTTGCGTGATCAGTATAATGTATTCATTTTCATTCTAAGCACTCTGAAACTTATTTATTCTTTGGAACACCTGTAGGTACTCTTAAAAAAATTCGAAATTATTTTGCATGAGTATACCTACGCCCTATGGCGGCAATCAAATAGTGTCACAAATGTTATGATTTCGGCGTGGCGGCAACGATTGTTTTAGATTTCAAAAGAAGCCGCCGGCGCGTGTATCATAACCATGTACTTCCGAAAAGCGGCAAATTTCTTTGAGAAGTAAGTACAAAACCTTTGATGCCGCATTATCAAAGTGCCGATGGTTAAAACATAACTATGCATGCACTCAGTTTGATTTTAATAGATATTTTTTTATTCGCTATGTTTATGGTATTAGTCGTAATGCGCATAGGTCCAGTTTTTCATATTCTTTGATACAGTTTTTTGCGTCTCATAGAATTCCTAAGCGTACCTACCTATACACCGAACTGTTACACCTAACTACTCAGTGAAATAGCGCTAAGTCCTAGCTGCAAGACGCAAGAGTCTTGCAGGCTATGTCTTGTTCTTGCTCAAGTCTTGCACGGTCAGTCTTGGTCTTGGTCTTGCTAAAAATACGCGGTCTTGTTCTTGGTCTTGGTCTTGCAAAAACGCAAGAACAAGACCAAGACTGCAAGACCAAGACTGAATTTGGGCAACACTAAGTCAGGGTCACTAACCACTAGACCAACAGGCCAAATGTGACTGTTATTTTAGTATATTGTGTATCTGATGACTTCGACGCAAACGAAGTCGCGGGGCACAGCTAGTAAATAGTGTAAATATTCGTCACTTGTTCTGACATGTAATACAAGGGCGTGACGACACGGTCGGTCGTAGATTAATAGCTTGCGACGTGCAGGCACTTAACATCTCACTACAGCCCTAACTAAGTGAACCGAAGTGCAGGCAACCCTTGAAATGTGGTGGTAATGTATGTATGTAAATTGAGTAGCTACAGATGCTAATGCTTCTAAAGCTGCTCAATCTAATTGAATAAAAGCAATTCTTAGCTGAGGACTGGAAGACGAAGCGTTGATCGTCCGACGGCGAGATGGGCAGACGATATTGTTACCATCGCAGATAGATAGGATGAGGCTGGCACAGGAGTGTGGGGATTGAGAAGAAAAGAGAGGCCTATGCTCAGCAGTGGGCGAAAACAGACCGTGGATGATGATGATGATTTCTTAGCTGTGTCTCAGATCTGATACCTACAGTATTGTCTCTCCTTCTCCCTTAAATCCATCAGAAGGTTGTCTGTAAAAGATCGCTTTTAGCGATAAGACCGCCCATTGTATCACCCTTTGTAAAATTTATATTATTTATATCTTTAATTTTTATGGTGTACACAATAAAGAGCTATCAATCTATCTGATAATGAGATCTCCAAAGTTGATATTGTATGTCAAATCTAAAGACCAACTTAAGAGTTCCAATAAAACATCTCTCATTGTGTCCATGGTCCATGGGTGTAAAATGTTATACTTGGACACCTAATGTCACAAAACAGATATTATCTGGAGCTAGACCACCACCTCTTAAAGCAGTATTATAGTAATCTTACTTGAGTGTGGGAAAGAGATGGAGCTAGACGTCCTGTATAGCTTCATCTTTTTCTCACACTGAAGTAACATTAAAATAATACTACTTTAAGAGGTGGTGGTTGGCCCCCTGTTCTGTGCCTAATACAGTGTGAGTCTTTATAATGTGCACATATCGAAATGAGGGAATCTATGCTTAATTTTATCGACGGAAAAAATGTTAAAAAAAATCTAAATATTTATTTATATTTTTTATGGATTTTTAAAAAAAATTGTTTGCTTTTGTGACCCCAGTGTATACAAAACTGTGTAACTTTTAAACTAAACGATTTATCACGATGAAACAAACTCTATAATGTTTGGAAGTAATTAGGTGTCGTCATAAAATAAAAATTATGGAAAAAAAAATAGCCACATTTAAAAATAAACATTTTTGTTTGGCAAAAATCTGATTTTTTTTCATTAATTTTTACAAAAATTGTAAAATTTCTCAATAACATGCCCCCATCACCTTCTTTTTTTATAACTTTAAGTTATTCTTCATTGTATTAGGAACCTAACGGTAAAAATTGCATGTTTTTAACTCAACCCCAACATTTTCTATCAACTGTCAAAGAAAGGCCCAACGCATAGCTATTGTTTAGCAGGTAGATAAACTTTCTTTTGAATGTGCGCAGGTCGGGGAGGTAGGGCCAGCCAAAGGAACTTGAATTATGACAGATGTCAGACTGGCAGTCGCTCCGAATTATTCGCCGCTGCTACATGTGTTTCGGTACTTTCGTTCGCTGGACTTTCATAACTTTCGTTCGCTGCTACATGATGCCGCGTTTAAGTGAATTTTCCCCGGCACACATCGCCGACATACATTTTTATTATGGAGTGGGACAAGGAAGTGCCAGAGCTGCGCGCGCGGCTTACATAGCTGCGTATCCTAACAGGCAACCAGTGCCATCTGCCCGAAACTTCCAGGAAGTTCACAGAAGGTTGTCGATCACTGGACTTGGATCAAGTAGAGATCGTCGCGAGCCACCTCAAGTAATTATTGATGCGGCTACTGAACAAGCAGTATTAAGTGATTTGTTTGCTGATCCATCCATAAGTACTAGACGACTGGCTCTTCGTCACGGAATATCCCAAAAATCAGTGTGGCGTATTTTAAAGAAAGAAGGATTGCATCCTTATCACTATCAAAGGGTGCAACATCTACATGAAGACGTAGACTGGCGTCCAAGGTGTGTGATGTCCACATGGATTCAAAGAAAAACCAGAGCAAACCCAAACTTTCCAAGAAAAATACTATGGATGGACGAAGCGACATTCACTAGAGACGGTATTACTAACTGTCGAAATTTACACAGATGGTGCCGCGCAGGTGAAAACCCGAAACTGAAACGGTCATCTACTTTCCAAGTAAGATTTTCGATAAATGTTTGGGCTGGTCTTATCGATAACATGTTGATTGGACCAGTCATATTGCCGAGAACGTTGACTGGTGAAAGATTTTTAAGTCTATTGAGAGATGATATGCCTCAGTTATTGGAAGATGTCCCACTGGCTGTGCGTCAAAGGATGTTTCTTCAGATGGACGGATGTCCTGCCCATTACGCTACAAATGTAAGAAGATTTTTAAACGAAAATTATCATGACAAATGGATCGGCCGGCAAGGACCTGTAGGGTGGCCTGCGCGTTCACCCGATTTGACGCCCCTTGATTATTTCCTATGGGGGACCATGAAGCAACGCGTCTACAGTACCCCCATCAACAGTGAGGCCGATTTGCGTGACCGCATAATAAACTGTGCGAATGATATTCGCAATGATCCCGAAATGATAAGGAGAGCGACACACCAAATTCTAATTCGCGCGGCTTTGTGTTTACAACAACGAGGTGGACATTTTGAGAACCTGATGCATTAAATTTTGTATTTAATAATAAATGGGTTTCAATTGAACTCTTTTGCATTAATTATCATCCCAAACAAACCACCCTTATGAGAACAATACGATTCCGCGTTCGGAGTGCCATCTTTGAAACGACCCGCGCGCATTCACAACAAAGTTAACAAAAAAAAGTTTATCTACCTGCTAAACAATGTGCGTAGCTATGCGTTGGGCCTTTCTTTGACATTTGATAAAAAATGTTGGGGTTGAGTTAAAAACATGCAATTTTTACCGTTAGGTTCCTAATACAATGAAGAATAACTTAAAGTTATAAAAAAAGAAGGTGATGGGGGCATGTTATTTAGAAATTTTACAATTTTTGTAAAAATTAATGAAAAAAAATCAGATTTTTGCCAAAAAAAAATGTTTATATTTGATTATGGCTATTTTTTTTCCATAATTTTTATTTTATGACGACACCTAATTACTTCCAAACATTATGGAGTTTGTTTCATCGTGATAAATCGTTTAGTTTAAAAGTTACACAGTTTTGTATACACTGGGGTCACAAAAGCAAACAATTTTTTTTAAAAATCCATAAAAAATATTAATAAATATTTAGATTTTTTTTAACATTTTTTCCGTCGATAAAATTAAGCATAGATTCCCTCATTTCGATATGTGCACATTATAAAGACTCACACTGTATAGTAAAGAATCAAAAAGATAACCTTTGTTAAATGAGAATAACTGCTGACTAACTGTTATGCAATAATTGGCATACTTTATGTATGTAATTATTTTTTTTAATCCATACCAGCCTGAAAAGTATTCCGAATAATATATGTAGGTTTTTTTTGTGGATGGGAAATCATCAAATGACTTCTCCCGCTCTGGGCGGAGCGGGAGGGCGTGTCAGACTTTTACTGACTAAAACCCACCCGTGTTCCTTCAGTTGCCTGTGCCGGGGCCACGGTAACTCTGTCGAACATCCCGCAACCCTGGCTGGAATATATGTAGGTTATTTCAAGTTATTTAAAGTTTTTTTTTCTTTCTTTTTTTTTGGTGTAACTGATTTAGCTACTTACGGTAAAGGTGTAAAAGGTTTTTTTTTTTGTGTGCCACACAGTAAGCTTTTTCAATATATGTAGGTGGAAAAAGCTTACTGTGTGGCACACCAAAAAAAAACTTTGAATAAATCGTTTTCGAATTGAAAAGTAGGTCAACTAGAAAATTTTGTAGCAAAATAGTTTGGTTCGGTACAAAATTACCGATACACATTGTAGGTAAATTATCTGGAAAGCCAACAAGTAGGAAAGTTACGTTGCATTTGAAAGTATCGATTTTCCTCTTGTGCAGTTTCTTGCAATTCCTGCAAAGAAGTCCTATTAGGTACCCTTAGATATCACCGCTCACCTAAAGGATGTGTCGCTTTTAACGATAAGACCACCATTGTGAAGTCCAATGTAACATTTTAATAGTTTGTTAATAGTTTTATTTAAGTTAGGATATTATATTGTTAGTTTTATAAATTAATTAGGTATAAGCTGCTGTTTATGTACACACTCTTCAAAGGTTTTATAGTAATTATTATTTAATTTTATTTATTTAAATATTATTTTATTATGGTAAACAATTAAGAGTAGGTATTATATTTATATATTTTTAAAATACGGCAAAATATGCTGGCATTACGTCCCTACGCTTGTTTTTCGGTCTATCGAATGATCAACGCCGCTGCAATACATGAAGCACGAGATTTCAGTAATAATAAAATGTGAGCAACAAAATATAACAACAAAATGGAAATTGCATTTTCATCTGAGTGCTGTAGGCAAATAGAATTTGTGAGAAGTGTTTCAACGTTTACATTATGAAATTCCTATTCGCATTTCTGTGAAAGAAATATGCTTTGAGAGTTATGAAAATAGTTGTGTGCTGAGATCACGGACTGTTTCAGTTTGCATGTTCAGTAGTGCAGCAAGACATACTCATACATCTATCAATCACTAGCAGCGCCCCGCGGTTTCACCCGCATAAGTCTCGAACTCGTAGGGATATCGGGATAAAAAGTATCCTATATCTTAATTCAGGTTATAAACTATCTGTGTGCCAAATTTCATCTAAATCCGTTTGGTAGTTTATGCGTGAAAGAGTAACAAACATCCATCCATCCATCCATCCTCACAAACTTTTGCGTTTATAATATTTACAAGCTTTTTCCCGCGGCTTTGCCCGCGTGGATGTCGGTACCCGGGATAAAAAGTATCCATGTGTGTTAATCCAGGTTATAAGCTATCTGTGTGCAAAATTTCATCCAAATCCCTTAAGCCATTTTTGAGTATTTGAATAACAAACATCCAAACATCTTCACAATCTTTCACATTTATAATATTAGTAGGATTATCAATCATTACTTCATGGAACATGAATGTTTTCATAAAAAACTTTAGACCTACGTAATATTGATATTTCAAAACGGAAATCCTCTAATTTCATGGAGGCACCCAACGATGCGACGCGCGACGATTCAAATGGACCGAGCGACACTCAAATCAAATATCAATTCAAACAACGTACATAATTGGAAGCGAATAAAAATATTGTGAAACGATTTCCATATCTATAATACATGATAACACTATATATATATATATATATATATATATATATATATATATATATATATTATGTACAAGTATACAATAAAAAAATAAAAAGGGAGAAGAGCTCATTGGGCATCAAAAAATTCATCCGCATCGCTGTCAATCGGAAAAGTGCCCAAAAGGCTGGCAGCATTGCCACGCTGAATGGCAATGCTGATTCTTTGGGCTAAGAATAGGCCAGCCTTCTGGCCCCGTAGAGAGTCGACCAACCGCTTAGCGATGTCCCGAAATACTCGATGAGCACTCGGACCCCACAGCCCAAGTGTTTCAACACCAAACGGCTCAAACATATAGCTCCCAATGAGGTTGTTATATTTGCGCCGTTTGAGGTTTTCTGCACCTGCAGCAGCCGCCCCAACACAGCCCGCCGTGCTAGGAAGATGGGATGGCGCGAGGGTGTCGACACAGGTTGCATCCCACACCAAAGGCCTACCCAACTTCCAAGGCATTATGGTCATTCCGTCCGGCCTCTTCCCATCGTCACGTGCCAAGCCGTTGGGTTCTAAAACAGCTGGTGACAAGAGCCCGACGGATGATGTCGTTAATGCTAGCGTGCCGTGCCATACGACCAGCGTTCTTGCTGCAGGATAGGCCATGGTGTCCGAGGCAGTCGACTCCTTCACCGCATTGACAGCGATGTGGAGCTCCGCAAGGAGCGCCCAGACGCAAACAAGTAACGAGCCGGAATGTGGTATCACCCAGCATAGTGCCTATGTTGGGTGATGGTAGCGCCTGAAGCCAGAGGCCCGACTCCCATTCACCCACAGCCAGCAGGCGGGCACGCTCAGCAGTGCTGGTGGACGTATTAATGAGTTTATTCCGTACCAACCTGCAGAGCGGCTCATCCCACTGTCTCTGGGAGGACGGGTTCTCGGGCAGAACCGTATCCGGGCAAGCAATTTTCCAGGCGTTCACCGCATCGGTCAAACACGGCACTTCAGAGTCAACCTGAGAAGGGGCTAAGATTTTTGCGGTTAACTTTTCGGTGCTGTGGACCGAGGACAGGAACTTACACTAGAAATTTTGCGGACGCCGAGCCCACCAAAACGAATGGGTAGTGTGGCTTGCAGCCACGCACGGTCGTCCAATGCCACATTTAAAATGGATGTTAAAGTACTTCGAATAATATGATCGTTTTTGCCTAAAAGGTGTGGCTGTTTCCATAAAGAGGAAGAGCGGAGATAATACATAAAATTTGGACCGAAACAGCAATATCAGATTAGAGTGAATGCCGAATGTAGATTAATTTTTGAAAGTCTGTCCGAAATATCGTTCAAATTTTTGATTTTATCGTCGATGAATGGTGAAAAACTATCTTCTAAAATTGGGGAACCTAGGAGGTGCAGTGAACGTTTTTCTAAAACTTTGATATTTGGGGCTATTGAATTTAAATTTCTGTATAGTCGATTGTCTGTCCGTATTGTCACAAAGGTAAATTTCGCATTTGGAGTTGTTGAGGTCAAGGCCGATGGATTTGAACTGCTGCTTTAGGAATAAAAGATCTTTTAGAACGGTGTCTACGTCACCTCCTAGTGTTCCATCATCTAAATACCAGACATTAAATTTTGAATTTAGTTGTTGTAGAATGGGATGGATAGCCAAACTGAAAATGACTGGCCCGAGAGGATCACCTTGTTGGCATCCGACTGCAGATTCCAAAACGTTGTCTTTATATAATAATTTTGATGGATGCCTGTAGCACTGCCAAATAAAACCATAAATTTTCTGGTAACTCCTTTTTTACTTCAGCCAACAAAGTATCCCTGTTAACCGAGTTGAAGGCATTCTTAACGTCAACCTTGAGGATGACCTCACCTTTACTGGTGTTTAAAAAACTGGAAAGGGCATGTACGGCAGCCTCACAGCCCCCTCTGGAACCAAAGCCAAGCTGTAGGGGCTGGAACTTGTTGGTAAGAACTTCGCTATACAATTTGCAGCATATTTTGGCTGCCGTACGCCTGTAGGTACACCCTACGGCAATGGGACGAATGCCGCCGTCCTTCTTGCGCAGGGCACATAAGTTGGCCCCGTACAAGATATCCACGACGGCATCATTCACACCGCCGTTGAGCATCAGATTAATTAGAGCCGCAAGCTCTTTCAAAAGCGACTCACCAGCTTCCCCAGCGCCTGCACTCAATAAATCTTTTAAATGCTGAGGAGTCAGGCCATCGAGGCCGCCGGCGGAACCACTTCGGAAAGAGCTCACGGCTGCAATCAGCTGGGGGGCAGTAACATTAAAAGGAGTTGAATCCGGATCGGGAGGGAGGGGGGGGGGTCGGGGAAGGTGAGACCATCCGCAGGCGCCGGATATTTACTCTCCAGGGCTGAAAGAGTTTCTGGAGAGTAGGGCGCCACCACATCGCTACTGAACAGTAGCCTGGCTGCCCCCCTGATGTCACCTTCACTTAACTTGGATTCCACATGTGAGCATAGGCCTTTTCGTGAAAGGTTACTGAAGTCAGTTGCTTTTGGATCTAAAATAAGAGTCGGATTGCTACAGTGGTCTTTAATTTGATTGGTCAGTGATTTTTTGGATGCCAAATTTTTTTGGACATGCAGAATCCTATAAGGGAAGGTGAGTAGTTGCTCCCAGGCACTATAAGAATTCTCCTGGGTCGAGGTATTTGATTTGAGGGTGTTTTTTTTCTAGTGCAGGAGAATTTATCGATACCTTTTTTATATCTGCCAACTGCTAAAAATAAAAGTGTAAAGTCCCGACCGAAGTAAAAAGTAACCAATAGTATTGAGTGTCAAACCGAAATACGATTTTCAGCCGAAACCGTAAGCGAATCTTCGGCCCCTCTTCTAGTTTCGGCCGAAACCGAAACTTATGAATTTAAGATTTTCTGAGACCCGTCGCTTTCGTAGGTTTGTTACAAATAATTTGTAATGTCAGATTTAATTTATCAAAAAAAAAAAAAATTTTTGGTGCCAAAATTTGGGTGAAAAACTGAAAAAATTTCAGAATGACGATTGAAAAATGAACTCTAACTTAAAGAAAGGGCCTTAGATATACAACCGTTAGCTTTTGCGATTAGCGATTTAGCAATTTTTCATACGTGCTAAAACCAACATGTGTCCAACCTAAATGACTTCTAATTGACTTATTTTTTGGGTTTGTGCAAAAGGGGTGAAAACGGGACCCCATTACTAAGGCAGTTTGTCCATCACCACGTGTCAACGGGACATCAGTGAGAATGAGATGACGGCGCCGAAGTATCGATACATTTACTATTGCCGCGTGTCCACCGCACGTTCGTCAACGGGACGTCACGTTCGGTTCGAATAATCTCGTTTCTCGTTGACGTCCTGTTGACGGTGTGCAGTGGATAAACATTGTTAGTCTACGCTATCTTTCTATCCGTCAGTCGTTCGTATTCTATAAAAACCGACAGCTCACTAACGCTAGTTTCGGTCGAGTCGAAGATGCGGCCGCTTTTTAGCCGAAACTGAAACTGTGGCCAAAACCTGATTTTTTGGCCGAAAACGAACCTTCGGTCGAACTCTAAGTTGCTCCATATCGCTCAATACACACCTCCACACACCACCATACCATACACACATCATACATACACAAAACCATACCACACCACACCACACCTTACCCACACCACACCACCATATTTCAATAAGCAATTATTGCTAGGTATTATCCTGACATTATAGTAAATGTACATATTTTAACCAATTAGTATTACCCAGAGTTGAGAATTTTATATTTGCATGACAAATTCATGTTGGAGTAAAAATAAGTAGGTAAATAATTTGTTCGCAATCAAATGTTCGCAGTTGGTTATTAATAATCAATTAGACGCCTGCGGTTTGTAATTGATTGATTAATCATAAGTGATGGACAACCAAACAAATTGCTGGCTGATTGATTTACCTTACAATGTTTTATGTTAACAGCGTTGAAAAGTTAATGATTTGATTACAGATGAACGATAATAATAACACATTGGCGCCGATTCTCTTGTACACTGAACTAAACTATTACTAAAATTCCTTACTTTTGGCTATGGGAATCTTAAAGCTATTTTGTAAAAAAAAAAATCTCTAAAAAAATAATTTTGACAAAACTAAAATCGAATTTGACAATCGCGGTACTTGTTTGCCCTAACCCGTGAAATTTTTTTAGAGCCGGAGGCGCGCAGGGGGGCAGCCTCGACGTGTTTTATATGGAATTTTTCACTTTTTGTATGGAAAATATGAAAAATGATTACCTACATATTAAGTTTTATGGGTTTATGAGTTTTTTAAAGGGGGTCGAAATTTTCATTATTTTTGCACCATTTTCGAGATATAAGCAAAATAAAGGAAAATAAAGATACAGTACTGTTTCTGCACCTGAAGTTGGTGTGAATTTTAGTTTATGACAACTAATTTTATACCACACCGTTATAATCGCGATTAAAAATAGTCAGATTTAGTTAGACAATCAAAATTTTAGGTAAAACATCAAATTCAGAATAGCAAAATTGTTATTTTCAATAGATAATAACTCAGTGCTATCTTAGTGCTGTCAAACTAAAATATAGTTAAGTAGTGTCACTTTAGTCAATTTCGTTCAAAACTTTAGTTCAAATCGTCGTTTGACAAGAATAAACTAAATTTTGGTGATTTTTAGTCTAGTTTAGAGGCATTTGTGACAAGAGAATTGGCACCATTGTGTATTAATTGTTTTAAAAAAATCGATTTTGTGTAAAGATTCCATCAATCGAGAAACACTACAAAAATTTTTTGAAAAGACGTAAGACAGAAACTTACAGGTAGATATTAATTTTATACTTGACCCTACCCAATTAAACATGATCTAAACAAGGCTAAGGGTGTTTACAAACGGACGTTTTATTAACGCTCGTTAATATGAGAGCAACAAAAAAAGTGCATATGCGTACCAGGCCTTACCAATAACATTTCTGTGCGTTGACAAAAGTTGGCTGAAGTACAAGAACCATCACGCTTGACCGCTTTTTATATTAACCATCATATACAAGATGTAACATAAATAACGCACAACCTCTTAAGGGGTCATTGTACTCATCATTATGAACAACTTTTACTATGGGACCAAACCTGAAATCGCGAAAAAAATCTGCTGTTCCCTACATTTATGTACACATGACTCGCCAAAATGTAGGGAATATCTGATATTTTTTTCACGATTTCACGTTTGGTCCCACAGTAAAAGTTGTTCACAGTGATGAGTACAATTACCCCTTAAGAGGGTGTGCGTTATTTATGTTACACCTTGTATAGTTTTTAAAAAAATATGATTGACGTGTAAAAGTGTTTGTACAAACCTAGTTACAGAAATGAATGTTATCGACAGCGGTTTATTTACTTGGACAAGCAGGACAAGGCTTCATCATGACGTCACGTTCACCACCTGGCGGGCCGATCAGCAAACAAGCGTTTAGTAAAAAGCGCTTCACGAGTTGGTCGAGCCCCAGTGTGCGTGCATTTCTCAACGAGTCAACAACTGTCTACAGGTGTTCACCTAAAGTCTGTGAAAAGGGTAACATGTATCAACTTGTGCATAAGTCCTAACTATAATTTGTAAATGAAAGGAAAATGATTAAATGTGCTGGATATGACTTGAGACGTGAATCTTTAAGTATTTTGATAAACATGTACCTATAAGCTTATGGAGAGGAGCTTGTGGCTAAGTAATAACAGCCACACGGGTCGATCCATCAGGTTAGGCTACGTTTGTCAGGGTTGTCCGTGGATGGGTGACCATCTTTACACACCGAAACTCCTCCGTGACTCGGAAAGCACGTTGGTTGGTCCCAGCTGTCATTCGTAGATATTTGACAGTCGTTACGGGTCGTCAGAAGCGCGAAAGTCTGACAACCAGTCTTACCAAGGGTATCGTATTACGCAGTAACTGGGTTGTGGAGCTCAGATAGGCAGTGGCTCCATGTAAAATACTGGTATTCAGCTGCATCCTCTTAGATGGGAAGCCGACCCCAACATAGTTGGGAAAAGGCTAGGCAGATTGATATGTATACCTATAAGCTTATATTAAATGAATATTATACTAATATCTGTGTTATTTTTCCACATAAAATAACATATCATTTAAAATAATGTAGTTTTTTCGAAAATATACTATGAAACCGTTGAACGTTGTCGTTCTGTGCCTACTTGTAGATAATAATGTACGACACAACTTAGATGTAGCACGAATTTGAAAATTTGCATTCATTCATTTCAATTTTACGCATGTATTTTGTTATATGACTTTACAAGGTATTGCGTTTGCGTAATGGTCATTTTCGCCTAAAGCAGTAATAAAGATTGGTGATGTTGAAGGCACACTCAGTTCGGATGGTGATCGGTTTTACGAATTTTGCCGATGCTACATCTGAGTTGTGTCGTACTGTAGGACCAATCATAAGAACAATGATGCAGGAGTTCTAGACAAAAAACTGTAATCTATTTTTCCTGGAACTGATATAAAAGGAATTGCATTGAAGCTATTTTCAAGTCATGGTTATTAAAATAGAATACAAAGAAACTATTTATTCCTTTTCTCGCTTCCTCGCTTTTTCCGCTACGGAGAAAAACGTTCTAAATGTATCTTCATATTCTGAAACGGATATTTAATATCAAGGTACAGCTTGACAACGTTCAAAGGTTCCTTCGTTTATTTTCGGAAAAACCGAACTTTGCCGAATTAAATGTGACTGGGGTTCAATAAGGGAGTGACGGAATTAGTGCGTCAATCATAATAATTTAGGTGGGAGTAGCTAGTCTATACATACACCTAAATAAAATTGAAGTATCTGTTTGTAATGTCAAAATAACAACTATTTAATAAATGCATATAAGAAAGTATTTACGGTACTTATAACAAAAAAACAATTTTGAAAATTTTTGTCTGTCTGTCTGTTTGTTCCGGCTAATCTCCCAAACGGCTGGACTTAATTTTGACATGACTTTCACTGGCAAATAGCTGATGTTAGATGGAGTAACTTAGGCTACTTTAATTTAAAAAAAATAATTAGGGTTCCGCGAAAACATAATTAAAACGCATGAAATTGTGAATAAAAAGAAGGACTTGAAAAATTTATTTTTGTATTTGGTAGCCCGATTCTCAAGGATGGTTATAGGCTATTTAACATCACGCTACGACCCTAAGGAGCCGAGTAAAAAGAAAAAAGTCGGAAAGAACACTAAGCGAAAACAAAGTAATAGCGCGGGCGGACGATGCAACGCGACGGGTCGGGGGACGAGGGAGTTTTATTAAAATGTGACTGTTATTTTTAGTATATTGTGTATGTTACGACTTCCACATGAACGAAGTCGCGGGGCTTAGCTACTAAAACCACTTGTTAGCTACTTGAAGAAAACCCGATTAAAGAAAAAGCTGATATTTTATATCCGGTGCGACGTAAAGCAATTTATTTCTTGAGAGCAACAGATTGTCGGAGCACGAATAGAAAATACGTTATATTGACTGTAGTGGTATGTTTTATCTTGTTTGGAATCCGATTTTCTTAACACCTTATACCTACATAATACATTGTAGTGGCTCGTGGCTAAATGATCCCCTCTGAAATGAAAGGCTTACCCTCAGTTCTGAGAAACTAGTTTGAAGGAAGTTCATACTTTATGCCTTCACTTATCTGAGGCTCAACTAACTCGAATACTAGTAGATTCTTGGGTGCGTCGATTCGATACTGTAGCAAAATGTTGAATTTTGGGACAAAATATTATGATTAACAAAATTGTATTTTTTATTTATTTTTTATTTAAGATAGGAACCCTTTCAATCAACTCGGCGAATCGACGGTTTCGCCTCTAATTCCTAAATGATGATCTTTATACATAAAGAGTGGCGATAAAGTTTTCACATTAAATAACTTGCAGTGGTTTATACAAGTTGATATAATATTATGTCTGTTGTGGCGGAAAAAATTTACGTGGTGGAGATAAATGAGACCACGTAAATTGTCAACATAAAAAGTATATTTCTATAAAAAGAAAGAAAGAGGATAGGTAAGTTTATGGTCACTTAACACCCTTGGGAGTGGCAAAATACTCTCCCGACTCAGCCTGGTGTGACAATGACTCAGCGGGTGTGCCATACTGCAGACGCCAGGGATGATGACGATCGGAGAATGGGTTCGCCAGACCTGTAGTGCAGCTCGAAATGGCCACTCGAAATATGTATCCGACACGGAGCTTGATGATAGCCGATTTGCCGGAAGGTGGTGACCCGGAACCCAGCGTTCGGATGCTACCGATAATTGCAGATTGAAGTCTGGAGATGGTAAGCCGGAACTTTGGAGATGGTTAGTCAGAACTTCGGATATTTTTAACCGGAACTTTGGACCCTGGAAGTAATGTCCAGCGTCCCAAGATGGCCTATTATCATCTCCGCTGATTGTAACACTCAAGCATAAGCAAAAATAAGATGTACTAGTGCGTTAATGCAGATGATGTGTGGTTGTCACAATCAGTACAGACGGAGTTTACAAATAGAAGTGGGTGCACATTTTGAATGTATGAAAAATTCCCATAAAATGCACAAAACTAATAGGTTGCATAATAAATATTTAAACAGAAGGCATACTAAATTAAAACAATAAGGTTGGATTTCACCAATGACACTGAACGCGATCAGCACATCTAAACTACGTTCACGTACCTTAAACGTGGTTTCAAACTAGCCCTAAAAGGTAATTAGCAAATAGGCACACCACGCCCTAAGCCGACCTAGAAAAGTAGGTACACAAAATATAAAAGTGACATTGTTCAACACTCACCCAATATGAGGTTTACACTGAGTTTAATGGACTCATGAATATCAGAGGCGAAGCGCGCTAACACCTCTATTTCTACCGGCTTCTCTTTGGAGGATCGGAAGAGTAACTTCACCTACCGCCATAGAAAAATAGCACATTTAGTAATGTCTACGACTGCCAAATAATATATATTCCAACAACAACACAAATTGTTCTAAATTAGCCGGCGCCACAACGTGGTAATCGTATTTGTATGACTATTTGTAACTGAACAATTTCTTCTTCGGCTTCCCTCCTACGAAATATCAAGCCTCGCCACTGATGAATATACACTTAGTCGATTAGATAATAAAAAACCGTTACAACGGTGACAACCGTGGCTGAGGAACGGGACACACGTATGAATGTCACGCTGCTGAGGAAGTGCGACGCGAATATGCGCGTGACGACTTAGCGGAACGTCAAGCGGTTTCGCGGCGGAGGTGTGATACCCGTCTTAGTGTCCTTGAAAGCATTAAATAGGTCGCAGATTTAAGAATCTCCGACAACACTCGCCCAAGTCACACCGTCCCATTTCGCGCATAGGAAATCATGCTCTATTTGTTTCAGCTACCGGTTTTTATTTATATTTAGCACAATAAAGTACCTATGTATGTGGTACACAAACAGTGATGTTTTGAAACTAGAATTTTAAAACTAAGTAGTTGGAGGAAAATATGGTTGGTTGGTTGGTTATGGTGGTATGGTTGGTTGTTATATTATGTTGGGGCATACGTACGTGGTTTCATTTAATGTGACTCAACGTCACTCTGTATAGATAAAATGGAAGCCCCGTGAACGTGACCGGCAACAAAGTTACACTTTTCTCTACAAATGTGGCGGTAGAACAAAATATGAATTGACCTTTTCCATTCTGGGGTCACAATCATTTAGATATAGGGTTGTGCCAATCTCATAAATACAGCTGAAATAAGAATCAAAGGCCGCATGTATTGTAAAAAAAAAAAAAAAAATTGTTGACCATTCCAACATTCATTCATGCCATTTTTAGTTGGTCCTTTATTTCAGTCGTAAAACTATTTTTCAAAACGGGGGATGCAATCACGGAACCCATCAATGTCTAGAAAATGAAATCCCAATAGTGCTCGCGTGAAAAGCGTTGCCACTCGTATCCGTGTAATCGAGTAAAGTCGGACGTCACGCCTGCGAGTAGAGAGAATTAAATTTTAAAAGGATTCGTAGTCATACGCACGGAAATTCATGGTACCGTACGGGTCAGTCGTAGGTACTACTTACCTAAGTTTCGAATAGGTATGGACTTTAGGAGCTCGTGGCTAAGTAATAACAGCCGCACGGATCGATCTATCAGGTTAAGCTACGCTTGCCGGGGTTGGTTCGTGGATGGGTGACCATCTTTACATACCGAAACTCCTCCGTGCCTCGGAAAGCACGTTAAGCCGTTGGTCCCAGCTGTCATTCGTGGATCTTTGACAGTCGTTACGGGTTGTCAGAAGCTCGAAAGTCTGACAACCAGTTTTACCAAGGGGTCTCGTATTACCTAGTTACTGGGTTGTGGAGGTCAGATAGGCAGTCGCTCCATGTAAAATATTGGTATTGAGCTGCGTCCGATTAGACTGGAAGCCGACCCCAACATAGTTGGGAAAAGGCTAGGCAGATGATGATGTATTTGTATGGACTGGTTGAAAGCGTGTTGTGTGTTTTTGAGTGAATTCAAACAGTTGAATTCAGGACCTCCTTCAGGTTCTCAAATCCTATCTACACTAATATTATAAAGCTGAAGAGTTTATTTGTTTCTTTGGCTGAACGTGCTAATCTTAGGAACTACTGGTTCGAATTGAAAAATGATTTTAGTGTTGAATAGCCCATTTATCGAGGAAGGCTATAGGCTTATAACATCACGCTACGACCAATAGCAGCGGAGTATCAATGAATCTCTGACACTACCAGGCGGATTTGAAAAATTCTTTTTGCATTTTATAGCCCATTTCTCGAGGAAGACTATAGGGTATTTAACATTACGCTATGACTCTTAGAAGCCGAGCAAAAATAAAAAAGTAAGAAAGAGCGCTAAGCGAAAACGAAGTAACAGCGCAAGCAGGTGATGTGATGCGACGGGGTGGGTCGGGGGAACAAGAAATTTCACGCGGACGAAGTCGCGGGCAAAAGCTAGTAAATAAGATATGTGCCTCTTTTTGTGATCGTGAAATAATTCCCATTTAATTGTCCTAAAAGTACTAAATACTTAAATAGCAACCAATTTGGATGTGGTCGCGTTTGATCACAGTTCTAATCTAACCTAACCCATTTGGTCGGTGTGCCCCAGCTTAGTAGCTGCGACCAACTTTGAGGAAAAACCAGTAAGTTAAAAAGAGACTCATAACGAGGATAAAGGGCGCTAAAGAGGATCAAAACGTTGTTAGAGGCTCATTTATTTTTAAAAGCGATTATCATTAGACACCAATAAATTTTTACAGGACCAATTAAATACTTCCTTTTGTTTATAGCATTATGATACTGCCGTAATATTAAAATGGGTTCCATACTTTAAATGGAAAAGAGAACTGACTACATAATAGCAGTTTGGATAGGTAGGTATTACTTACAATTCTCTGACGCTTCCCGTTCTCACGCTTCGCAATGCATGTAAAGGTTTATCGGTATTTCTGCCTGGCAACGAGGTATTACAGTCTGAACGAGGTCTGAAAAATTGGTTATATCAGTCACCTGAGGGCACACCAGCGATGTCATCAATAGGCAGATCCAAGTCGCTGTGGCCGAAATCGGCCAGGATCATGTATATATATACGTAGGCGGTCCCATAATGAATTGGCCTAACTATGAACCAATGAAGGAAATGAAACGAAACCAATTTTATTTTTCAATATAATCACCATGAATACTAACACACTTCTGACATCTGTGAATCAACATCTCTAAACCTTTATAAAAATAATTACAATTTTTATCCTCAAAATGACTGAAGACGACCGCCTGCAACTTTTCATCGCTTGAAAATTTCCTTCCTCTTAAGTCCCGCTTTAAATTTGGGAATAAATAATAGTCGGACGGGGCCATGTCTGGACTGTAAGGTGGATGTTCAACTTCTGTGAACCCGCATTGACGAACTGCATCCTTCGAAACACCAGAGGTATGAACAGGGGTGTTGTCATGGAGCAACAGGACACCTTTAGACAGCTGGCCTCTTCGTTTTTCCTTTATCTTGTCTCGTAATTTATATATTAAAGAAGCATAATATTCGCCGTTCACTAAATTACGTTCTTTAAAATCCACCATCAAAATGCCTTGAAAATCCCAAAAGATTGTGCACATCAGTTTTTTAGTCGATTGTTACACCTTTGCCTTTCTAGGGGGCTTTTCATCCTTATAACGCCATTCCATTGACTCGCGCTTGCTTTGTGGATCATAATACAAGATCATAGTTTCATCACCAGTCACTAGCCGCTCGATCACAGTCTTTGGATTTTCGCCACAAAGATCCAAAAACTCCGAAGCGCAGCGCACTCTTTCCTGTCTCTGTACCGCTGAAAGAAGTTTCGGTACCCATCTTGCACTCACTTTTTTCATGTGAAGATGTTCATGGATCGCGCGATGAACGGTACTTTTAGAGAGCCCAAGCCTAGCTGCAATTTCTCTAATCTTCAAACGACGGTCACTCAGAACCTCCTCTTCGATAAGAGCAATCGTTTCGGGAGTGAGCACTTCCACAGGTCGACCGTCGTGGCCAATGTCTTCGACGGTTTCTCTCCCGAGGCGAAACTCTTTCACCCAATTTTTCACTGTGCTATTGGAGGGGGCAGACTCCTTATACACGTCATCTAATCGTTCTTTTATTTGGGCAGGGGATAAACCTTCTTTAAACAGAAACTTTATGACACTTCGATACTCAGTTTTCGATATTTTGAAAAAATACGCGACTCTCGTTATTCAAATGCCTGTTACACTAAGACTAAGCATTTCATGTCGATGCGTGTTTCTTATATTAAGTGCACGATAAACGTACTATTTAATGCAACACAACATGTAGCGACATGTCGCGTAGAACTATATCAGGCCAGTTCATTATGGGACCGACTACGTATATACAGTCTGAACGAAATTAGATTTTAAAACTTTACAAAAAAAAAATCGACAGACTTAAAAAAAACACTACAAAGTGAATAATAACTTTAAATTTCGGAAGTCGGTGTCTTTGGATCTGTATTTTAGTTGTTTGCCACCGGCTTCCGAAATTAAAGTTATTTTTCACTTTAAGTGTTTTTTTTTTTTTTGTAAGTCGGTTGATTTTTATTTTGTAAAAATGCTTTTCACTTTTTAGTGGGTCAATTTGTAATTATTATATCTAAGTTACAATAGCCTTATGTCAACCGCTCATCACCTTTTACAAAATGTTGTTTTTCCCGATGCAGGGACGTTACTTAATTGTTGAGGAGTTCCCCTGATAAGAACCAGGAGAACTGGAACTGATGGTGAAGTCCCCATCAGCTCCACTTCACCATATGCATTGTGACGAGCATAAATTGCTTAGCAACCGTTAAAGAAATCAAATCACTACCCGTGAAATACTTATTATTGAGTAGTTCGGGTGGCCATATGTGGTCATCATCATCAGTTCCACTTCACCAAAGAAGAGAGAGTTGCTTTCCGAGAGCAAATGCACGAGTCACTATAAAAAAAATACCCAAATCGCTTAAGTGTGCCTACAAAATTTGAGGATTCCCTCGATTTCCATGGGATCTCCTCATTAGATTCTGACTTGGTGACAATGCGGCCACCTCGAGAGCATACCCTTTCAAACAAAAAAGAATTTTCAAATCGGTCCACAATTGACGGATAAATCGGTGCAGTCATACATTCAGTCGAACATAGAAACTTCCTCCTCCTTGAAGTCCGTTAAAAATAGAATAAATAATCCGCGTTGAACTTACAACGTCTGTGAAGAAACGAAGTAAGTGAAGTCGGCCACTTATAGATAGGTATGCCAAATGAGGCGACATGGGCAAAGATGGGCTTGTATCTCTCAGAATGTATGGTCGCTAATCGCGTGATTCTACCAGCCCTTTCGGCCCGCGGTTGCAGTCACATTTTGCAGCAGCGTAGCTGTACTGAACATTCCCCTAAGCTCTAAAATCGGACTTAGGCTGAGTTAAGAAAAAGCTAAGCAAGTTATAAATCGTTGATAATAAGTTTCATCGCATTGAAATAATGAGACTATAGGTACGTATCAAACTAATTACAGCTCTACAGAGACAGAGAGCCCTTATTGCGAAGATCATACAGATTACCCAAAAACATTTAAGCCTATCATGATTGAATGAATTAACTTTATGCGGTAAGGAAGCGAGTTTAATTTCCGTGCGGTAATAGAAAAATAAAGAGAATATTCTTCTGCAAACGTGGGACTTATATCCTATTAACGTAATACACAGTCATACACATAAAAAAAGCTTTTATTCTGACATTACAGCAATATTCAATGCTTCCTTTGTTGGGAAGGAAAATCAGCCTTCCCATAACATAATGATATTTAGCCCAATGATGGACATTGAAAATCTATTTTCATGACTGGCAGTCATTAAATTAATATTTACCATTCAACGTGGCAATGTTTCCAGTCTTAAGGCCCGGACTCCTCCAAAGCGGAGATGTGCGGAGATGTCCGAAGCGAAGACGAGAAGAGATGTTTTCAGCTAGGAGTGTATCCACCAAAGCTGGGCGGAGATGCGTACTGGCTAGACTGGAGCGGATATAAGCTGGCTAGAGCGGAGATGTATGCTGGCTAGAGCAGCTGGAGGGTTGTGCGATGCGGGGGGAACTAGCGGCGCCCCTGCGAGCCGTCGCGTCGCCAGCTTGCATGGCACAGCTCACATCTCAACTTTGTACCGCCGCCCAGCTCAATCTCGGCGAGGCACAGCTCACATCTCCGCTTCGATCGTGCCATACAAGATACATCTCCGCTCAGTAGTATCCACTGAAGCTAAGTGGAGACGAGTGTGTGAATAAAGAAATTTTATTGGTTGTTTAAAACAACACCTCTCCTCTCGTTTCGTCTCCGCTTTGGTGGAGTCCGGGCCTAAGTGTCCTTTTGTTTTTGTATATTTATTTGTATACCTAGTTAGTTAGTGATTGTATATTGTATTTAAGATTTGTGTGTATATCTACATATATGTATCATCATCTGCCTAGCCTTTTCCCAACTATGTTGCGGTCGGCTTCCAGTCTAACCGGATGCAGCTGAATACCAGTATTTTACATGGAGCGACTGCCTATCAGACCTCTACAACCCAGTACCTGGGCAATACGATACCCCTTGGTAAGACTGGTTGTCAGACTTTCAGGCTTCTGACGACCCGTAACGACTGTCATCTATATATATAAAAGGAGAAACTGACTGACTGACTGACTGACTGAATGACTGACTGACTGACTGACTGACTGACTGACTGACTGACTGACTGACATATCAACGCACAGCCGAAACTACTGGGACTAGGAACGTGAAATTTTGCACACGGCTTCCTTTTATAATGTAGGGGAGCACTAAGAAGGGGTTTTTGGAAATTCGACCTTTAAGGGGATGAAAAGGGGGTATTTCGTTTGTATGAAAAATCTTATTCCTTGAGTTAATAAACTTAAAACTTGGCCCAAATACTTATCTTAATAAATTATGAACTTTGTAATTTTTGGTTTTTCTAAACTACCCCGACGAGGGGGATTGGGGGGTATCAAAATTTTTATGGAAGAATTTTAACACGCAGTCCGATTAACTCGAAACTCAGTATTTATAGTTACGTCCAAAAATAAAGAATAACCTGAATCAAGGTTTTTCGAAAATCTACCCCGGACGGGGTGAAAAGGGGTTGTCAATTTTACAGGGGAGAATTTTACTGCGTAGCTTGATTAGCTCGAAAATTGGTATGAATAATCTTTGAGTTATGTTTTAGAAATATCCTAAACAATTTTTTAAAATTCCACCCCTGTGGGGGTGAAAACCGGGGATATAGTTTAGATGAAAAATCTTACTCATTTGCTTAATAAGCTTGAAACTTGGTACGAATATTTGCCTAAATAAGCAATAAAGTTTCTTACTATTAGTTTTTGAAAATTACCCCTGACGGGGTGAAAAGGGGTAATTAGATTTTTAAGAGGAAGATTTTACTGTGTGGCTTGATTAACTCAAAAATTGGTATAAGAAATCTTTGATTCAAGTTATGGAAATATCTTAAACGATTTTTAAAAATTCTACCCGTGTAGGGGTGAAAAAAAATACCCAAATCGCTATAGGTGTGCCTATATTGAAGAGTTCCCTCGATTTCTCCCGGACCCCATCATCCACTCCTGACTTGATGACAATGGCACCACCAGGAAAGTATACCTTATCAAACAAAAACATAATTTTCCAAATTGGTCTAGCCATCTTCGGGTAATCGGAGAACACACATAAAAAAAGATTCTGACGAACTGAGAACCTCCTCCTTTTTTGAAGTCGGTTAAAAATAATTTATAGCCAGAGTGCATCTCATGACAATGAGAGATGAATGAATGATGTTGAATGTGTTTGAGTTCAATGGTTCAATTTTCATCACAACTATTTATTTAAATTTGCTTCGTCATAGTTGTTTAACTATCTTAATCGAGACATTTTATCGCCCACCCGTGAAATACTTATCATTGTGGCCATCTATGGTCTTCTTCGTCAGTTCCACTTCAGCAAATGATACTTTCTGAATGCAAATGCTTGATTTGTTGACGAAAATACCAAAATCATTATGTGATTGCCAATAATATTTGAGGAGTTCCCTCAATTCCTCATGGATCCTATCATCATAACTGGATTTTGATAAAAAATGGGACCAATCTGGAAGTATATCCTTTCAAATAAAAATATTATTTTCCAAATCGGTTTTTATATGACGGAGTAGGTACTGAGGTAACAAACATTAAACAAAAACATACAACCGAATTGATAACCTCCTCCTTTTTTGAAGTCGGTTAAAAATAGTAAGCGAAGTCAGAACTGTGCATTGCATATATTTGAAAAGAAGTGACTGAACGCGTCTGTTGCGCACACTATAGTTTTTATATATTACACACTATAGTTTTTTTATGTATTTATTTTATTTTTGTCCGTTTGTTGTTTGTCGGGATGTATTGTCTGGATTGGCGCAAAAACGGTTGATTGAATTTAGAGGAATTTTGGCATACAGATGTTTTAGATCCTGGATTAACACGTAGGGTAGGTACTAATTTGATATATTCCGACATACATGCGGGCGAAGCCGCGGGCAAAAGCTAGTAATACATAAGACAGTCCCCCAAAACGCCCGCTCTTCACCACTGCCTAGCCTAGTGCTTTAGCTGGGAAGAAGAAGTGGCGCAACAAACTCCCCAGCGGGACAGCTGTCTGTTTAGTTAGAAAAACTTTATACAATGGAACAACTTTATACAATATACAATATACATCATGTGTCATAAGTAGACTGTTCAGTATTATGATGATAGGAAAACACCGGTCAATGCATGTTTTCTGGACTTATCAAGGGCTTTTGACCTGGTGTCATACAATGTCTTGTGGGAAAAGCTGCGAAAGGAAAGCAACGTTGACTGTACTGTTATTTCTTTACTTAGTTTTGGTACGAGAATCAGAAGAACTATGTTAGATGGGGTGGAACTCTGTCTGATGTGTATGGGTTGAAATGCGGGGTACCTCACCTCGGCTCTTTAACCTTCACATTAATCTGATTGTTGAACTCAGCAGCACCCGTATAGTCCGTCACATTGACGGAGTTTGCGTTAACAATATAACTTATGCTGACGACATGGTGTTGCAGAGTCCATTAATAAGCGCACTCAGGTGTGTCGTTAAGATGTGTCAAGACTACGCGGTCACTCACTGAGTGTCCCTGACAGGGACTCAGGTACAATGCAAAAAAAAATGTGAATTATTGGTATTCATGGCAAGCACCACATGTTACACTAACGTGCCAGATGTGACCATAAATAATACTCCGTTATCTAGAGCAACAAACTGTAAGTACCTTGGTCACTGGGAACCAAGGAGAAAGGGAACGCAGGGCGATAGCATTCCGAGGTAATATGCTGATCCGCAGATTTGCACGTTGTACGACGCAAGTCAAAATAACCCTTTTTCAGAGCATACTGCCAGTCTTTTTAGACGGGCAGTCTGTGGGTCAGGTATACGCTGAGGACATACAACGCCTTCCGTGTCCAGTATAACAATGTATTCAGGATGCTGCTACGCTTTTGGTGTCCGTTTCGACTGCTCGGCCACAGTGTCGCAGAAGAAAAACGACTGCGTCAACATTACGAAGGAATTTGTAAAACACTAACAATGAAAGTTGCGAATTCGTAGATCCAATATTCAGAAAGTTATAAAGGTTTAACCATGGCCGCGCGGTCGGCACATGGAGAACCGCGCGGCCACGCAGTTTCCTTAAGCGGAGCTTAGTAGAGCTGTGCTAGAGGTCCCATTCTTTTTGCTAACCACTGATACGATTTCGAAGAAAATGTAGACAGTATGAATACAGCCCTAATGTTTGGATTTCACGACCTACGCACTTAAAACCTATAATACAAGTTAGAAGTAGGGTGACCAAGATTTATGGTGCGTCAATCAGACATTTTCAATTTTATTAAGATAAATATGTAAGTATTGTAAAAAGGATTAATGATTGTCTATTCGATTAGTACCTACTTACCTATACGCGCGGGCGTAGCGCTTCCGGAATGTTCACCGAGGCCAGGGTTGATGGTTTTCATGCCATTATACGGAAACGGTGTGCTTCTATTCTTGGTAGAATACGTGCTAGCTCCCACAGCATCCTGAGTGTATTGTGTGGTAGGTGTCTGTCGTTTCGATTTTGTATATAGTGTTTTTTTTTTACTAACCTTAGGTTAAGACTTTTACTAACAACATAATTATGGATCTTGTAATTTGATCTGTAATAAAATATTTATTATTATTATTAATAATAGGGTTCCGTTTGGCACCCTTCGGGTTCGGTACCCTAAAAAAAGAAGACCTGTGCGAGGCCAAAAAAAGGCTCCTTAGCATGATGCTGCCATATTAAAAAAAAAAAAACAAATACCGCAGCGCTGGTATTCTGATAGGGCCCGCTATGATGCCAAGGACACAGCTACGTGAACTTTAACGAAACAGCGAAATGTGTTTTACGCCTCAGCCTACCCGTTTGGGGAATAGACTCCTGCAAACAGGCGCGATACGCGACGCGAATCGCGCGCGACATAAAGGCACCGCTCTTCGCGCGACACGCGTTGCCTTTGTCGCATCGCGTGTCGCGCCGGTTTGCAGGAGCCTTTATGGACGTGATGTTAAGTTAATTTTATTTATTTCTAAGTATTTTTTATTAATATTGCGTAAGATCAATGTGTAATGTGCTTCAATGTGCCACTCAAGTATGACAAAAATTAATAGTGAACGATTTTTATCAGAACTAACTCAATTACTAAAATAAACAAACAATTGATCTCAGAGTAATGTAGGTATGTATGTCAGTGTATGTGCTATTAATTATTGTTTTATAATGTAAACTCGGACTCTCATTGTACCTAAGTAGGGATACATTATCTAAATATGAAAAAAACAAATAAATCCAATTTACTAACATTTATTATAAAATTAATTCTTACCGAGACAAAAAAAAACAACAACAAAACAATTTACCAAAGAATGTTTTAAAAAATCATAAAACTTTAATAGAATTAATTTCCATGCGTATTACGGTTAGAACAACTAAGTAGATAAATGATATTGTCAGTTATTCTTATGCACATTTGTTTGCTGACAAATAATGAAAATAATGAGAACTACTAGCAAATGAAGGCTATCATTAGCATGGCAAGGAGGCATTAACTTTATAATCATGCGAGTCTGAGATGAAACTAGAAAACATGGCAGCGTATCTTTAGTAAACCCACGTTTCTGCAGTTCTAGGTCGGGCAAAGTAATATAGGTGTTTTTTCTATTAGGAATTTCTCAGTAGCAGGCCGTAGCCTAGATTTGTGGCCGGTTTACGGCAATAGGCTCACCCCTTGGGACTTAATAATAGTAAAATTATGTGCAAGAAATGGATACAAAAGAACGATTTCCTTTATATTAATTCATTCGATATGGATTAGGATCCGCTTGTATCGTGCATTTCATGCAAGCCGCATACAACAATCGCGGGTAGCGTCTAAAAAACTCGAGCCTTTTCGCCCTAAATTTAAAACACCAGAGTTCTTTTTTGAGTAGGGCTGACGGTAAAGGCCTTCAAAGGGTTAGTCATTTTAAGATTTAAGCCTTATTTAAAACAGAGCCTTTTTGAGACAACCTTTCAAAAACTTAAGATTTTTTGCCCAATTTTGCACAAAACTGCCACTTAAGCAAAATTAAACCAGAACCCACATCCAAGGATATGAACTTTAGACCTCTGTTGCCTGTAAGACATAAAATTTACGCCTGGACAGCTTTTAATTCTCTACAAAGCGCAAGTCCGATCCCGTATGGAGTATTGCAGCTACCTTTGGAATGGCTCGGCCAAATACCAACTTGCCGCGCTTGACTCGGTGGAACGCAGAGCTAAGAGGCTCATTGGTGACGTAAGACTGGTGGATGCCAAGCTTCACAGCTTGGCTCATCGCCGCAAGGTTGCCTGCTTGTCGGTCTTCTACAGATTATACTTCGGGGAGTGTGCTCAAGAACTCCACGACCTCATTCCGCCGGCCCCCTTCTATCAGCGGACATCTAGACGCACTGCAAGTTACCATCCTTACCTAGTTGCTATTCCACCAATTCGCACTAAGCGTTTCCAAATGTCTTTTGTGATGCGCACAGCAAAGGAGTGGAACTCTCTGCCTGCGTCTGTGTTTCCGAACGCATACAACCCCGATCTCTTCAAAGTGAGAGTGAACAGGCTTCTTCTGGGTAAGCTCGCTCCATCGTCGACTTTGTCTCTGTCATCTTTGACCTAGACTACAGTCAAGAGCAAACCTATCTCAAATAAAAAAAATAAAAAATTTTAAACACCAGAGTTCCTTTTTGAATTGGGCTGACGGTAAAGGCCTTCAAAGGGTTAGTCATTTTAAAATTTAAGCTTTATTTAAAACTTAGAGCCTTTTTGAGACAACCTTTCAAAAACCTAAGTTTGTTTGCCCAATTTTGCACAAAACTGCCACTTAAGCAAAATTAAACCAGAACCCACATCCAAGGATATCAAGTTAAGTTAAGACCTCTGTTTCCTGTAAAACATAACGGTGGAAATATTTTAAAGTCTCAACACTTTGAAAAGACCGACAAGTCTTGAGCGCCAGGCTCTTGAATAGAATAAAATTAAGTTCGAGGGCTAAAGACTCATTTAGGATTTTAACCTTCTAGGCGCCTAGAACAGAGGCGGTGAGCCTCAAAATAAGGGCTAAAAGACTAGTTTTATTGAACACTAGATTAGACAAATCAGAAAACACATTTATCCGAACTGCATGTGCTCAAGGTGAGCCGCAAACAACCATGCCGTAGATGTGTTCGTAAATCTGACGGTGATTGTGCACAACCTAATCAGAAAAACACTGAAAGCAGAAGGATCATGACGAAAATCCCAGAACAGAACAAAGTGCAGAACTTACAATAGATGATGGACAAAACTTGTTGAAAATAGCATTAGACTTATCCACATGGTTCTTCATGAAGAAGCTTACTAAGAACTAGATAAATACGAACAGTGAACGATTAACGGTACAGTATCAAAGTAGAACATCGTAAATGATAAAGTTTTAGTGCAAAAAAGCTTTAGGCGTATTAATTATATTATATAACCTTATCCCTGTAATGGAAGAATGACAATAAATAAATTTAGGTAACAATAGCCACAATACCTCATCTCAAAACAGTTTTAGATGCAACAAATCAAATGTGCGTTCTGATACATGATTCTGTTAATAATAAGGATGATGAAGACACCAACATTTTTTTTTGTTCAGCAATAAATAAATTGAATTGAATTGAAAATATTTTTACGAAACGCCGTCTTAAAATAGCCATACTATGACATTTTGGCTCTTCTGCGGGCATTGAAAGACCGTACAACCTGAATACAGTCTTTGATCTGGAAGCAGGTGATCATGTTATTCTCGCAATCGTTGTAGCAGGCGCAACCGAAGTGGCATGGTGGAATATTTGGAGGGCAGCGCGACGGTGGATATGCGCCCGGGCAGGCTGCGCTGCATTCGGTCTGGCCGCAGATATCCAAGTCAGCTGTTGAGTAATGGCTTCATCTTAATTTATTTATAACGTGTCCTAGCAATGGTTAATTTCTTTATCACTGCTTGTGGGAAAGGTTGGGTGGGAAGACTGGGCTGAACAGAATAAACTTGTAACCCGAAATAACATTTCAGCATTGTTAAATTAATGTGGAAATTGTTTTGAAAACGGCCATGTATACGTATTATAAATCTCTGGTCGATAGATCTATTTTATTTTTATTAAATTGGAAGAACAAAACAGCTACATTATGCAATATTACAAACAGAAAAACATTAATAACTTAAGTAACAATGTAGCCCACAGCTCTGTTCACAGATTAACCAGGTAGTACATATATATCGATGACCAGTAATAAATAAAACTTTAAAAGTCACAGTAGGTGAACTATACATGCATGACAGTTATACTAATATTATAAAAACAACAAAAAAAATAAAAATTGTGTTCTAAAAACAACAACAATTAGTCTAAGAGTGTCTCATACAAAAGGCAACGAAACCTTTTCAAAGAGCATATAAATATGTCTATGTGTACGAATGCTTCATTGTAGGTTGTTGCCATTCGCCGAACTGGTGAACGTAGACCAGTGTTAGATCAGCAGGTACATTCCTACTGCAGAGTTTGCCAGACCAGAGATTTATACGACTATCAACAGGGTTTTAGATTATACCAGCAGTTTTGAAAACTAGACACCCTTCATAGAGCTGGACAAAGAACCGTTTTAAATGATTGCATGACATAAAAACTGTTGAAGTTCCATAAAATAGGGGGGCGAGTCTATTGAAATAGAATTTTGTTAGTAGCGAAACAAAAACGTGTTTGTGATGGAAGATAGCTGTTTTTTTAATGGGTCACTAAGAAATTATTATAGTAAACTCTCTGTCAACGGTTCGAGAGAAATCGTGGATAATTGCTAAATACGTGAACAGATTCGTACCTGATCCAGGCCTAGATAAGTTCCTTAGTAATTTTTCTACTTCTGGGTCAAATTGATGGAATTGAGCATCTATAACATTTATGATTACGACTTGCACTAAATATAAAGCAGCTAATAATTTAAGAGCCATTGCATCTGGCTATTTGTGAGAATTGGACAAAAATTGAAAACCAATTTTGAACAAGGCTGTTTAAAAAATGTCATTTTGTCATTTTCTTTTCAGATGAACTTTCAGATTTCAAGATTTATTTTGTCAAGTTTCACAGATAAGAAATTATTTTATAGCTAGTGGCCAATATCTTGAAAAAAAAAGCAAGAAGTGCTGAACAAAGTTCCTAACAAAATGATTGAGTTTTAATTAAGTTTCTGGTAGGTATGTGTTTGAGTTTGCAATGGTTTTCACGATATTGTGGATATATAATCGCTCGTGATACAGATTTATACTAGTACGAGGGGATAGGGCGAATCAGTCTAAGGACAACCAAACCATTTTTTCTTTTTTATAATATACCACTTCACATTCTCCAACTGTTGACCTGCCTAAATTTTATTGTCAAAACAACTTTAAACGATATCAGTACAACTTGTGTTTATTATTAAGTTGCTCTATATGGTTGTCTCATATTCATGCAATAAAGATTACTATTACTATAATACTCATAAGAGATCTCGCACTTGGCCAAGTAGCTATCTCATCAAGTAACAACTAACTCACCTCAATATTCGTAAATAGATGTTATGTATATCTGCGTATAAACAATATATAAATGATTTCTATGAAACTGAGGAGGGATGCGCCAAAGAACACTCCTATGACACCACCGACATCCACTGAAACAAGAAAGTTCAAAGCTAGGCTACTGTTTTGTCTAGCCCATTCACCTATCAGTCCAATCGTCAAATCAAACAAGCCCCTCTTCTTAAGGCTTTTGCAAACAGGCGCGACACGCAACGCGACACAAAGGCACCGCGTGTCGCGTGACGAGCGGTGCCTTTGTGTCGCAAGCGATTCGCATCGCGTGTCACGCCTGTTTGCAGGAGCCTTTAATTGTGTACCAGAGTGTGGACACAATGAATCAAAGGCCATTATATTTTTTAACGAAGTTCTTTAACGCGGCTTGCGGTGTGAGTAAACTGGTAGAAATCGTCACGTAACGAAAAAGCGTTATGCCTGAAAAAGTCAGTTTCAAGGTCTAAGTTTCAAGTGTTAAGTTTTTGAATTTGTTTTTTAATACAGAGCCATCTAGAATTTAAACAGATTATTATTTTGTAAACCATCTGTAAAAATTACTGTATGCCTTTATGCTTATTTAATCAAATGCAGGATTAACTTTGTCTAACCACTGATTTTATGTAACATTTTTCTACTTTAGTGAAGCTTTCTGCTAAATATATCAAGTTCCACTCACCGACAAGTCCAAGCAATTCTCTGATTGCTTGACGACGTACTCTCAGGGTAGGATGGTGGCCCAGGCGCATGCTACCACGGGTGCCTCGACGCAAGAGTTCCTCCGGTAAATTTCTTGACTGACGACTTCAAGAAAAAGTAAGTAGGTACAGTAGACCGCACTTTGTGGTAACACTTTGACCTTGAGCTGGCCTTGTGTTTCAATAGAATGCAATGTCAGCTCATTCTAGTTTTGTTATCACAGACGTACGGCCTACTGTACAAATAGCTATCTTGAGATTTCTTTTTTTTCTCTATTCGATTTTTACTTACGGACAAGCAACACGGATGTCTTTGTAAACTACTTCTTCACAAGCCATCGGACAGTGGTAGTGGTCGGTGCTCAAATCATCTGAAAGACACTTTATCTATACTTAAATGACGTTATACAAAGTTATCTCAGTATTTTAGTATTACTTGCATTAGGAATAAAGATTCAGTTATAATTATAATGTTTGTATGTATCTTGTAAAAAGTCTATAGAGCTACATGTGATTTTGTGACGACACCATTAGTAAATTTTCGTATTCCGAGTATAAATATAGATAAGTACTGAGTTTTACATACATTTAAGTTGTTTACATTATATTTTACAAACCACTCTTTGCCCGATAGTTTACACAAAAACTCGACAGATGGCGTTATACCTTTCGCCCCGTTTCCTGAATCGCGGCGTTAAAATTCTCCACCGTTGAATGACCTTCACGCGGTTTTGTAGCAATTTCTTACTTACCAGCAGGGCTAACATAACACAAGCTACAACTACTCATTTTCGCTTGAGTAATTGTCATCTGTTTCTGGCACTTTTCTCGTTTTCTGACGGCTCTGCCATACAAAATACTCTCTCTCTCTGTCAAACTTGATGTTTTCTCGACAAACCCTATTAAGGTACCGTTATCTCGAATTTTGACAATTCAACACGAGATAATCTCTGATTCTTCTCTCTCATTTAGTCTTCCTCGATTTTGACGACAATAAGAGTAGACAAAATTATGATGGAAATAAAAAACTCCAAAATAACATGGCAGTTTCATAATTGTACTTGTTTTAGTCATAATTTTATTTTACAATAAATTAATGATGAAAATACTTAATTTTAAACTACTGCTTATGTATATTGGAACGAAGTTCCTTTCGGCGGTCGCGTGAGAAACTGTAGTGGATGGGAGCACTATTACGTAGATAAGCATCACTTTATAATAACCAGTCACAATGCCAATTATGGTGATTAAAGAAATCTAGGGGGTTATGGCTATATGGCAATACCAAACCTTTGCAACACAATTACTAAAACCGCCAGTTCATTTCCCAATGGTGGTGATTAACACACGGTAGAGATCTGCACGGCTTGGGCGGAGCGCCGCCGTGTCCTCGTGGAAGCGATCGGCGGCGGCGATCTCTCGCGTCCGGCCCTGATCCAGGCCATGGTGCGGAGCGAAAGTAAATGGGAAGCCATCACCTCCTTCTGTGAAGCAGTAACGCTCGCGAAGGAGGAGGCGGAACGCGTGAGGGAGAGGCAAGCTTTGCGCCCTCACGCCCCTAGTCGCCGCAGGAGTGCCCTGGGCGTCGGGAATTGGCAGCCGATTCCCGGCCACCGTAGGCACAGGCTTGCGGACGGCTAGCAAAGGGTAGCTTGCTGTCCGGTAAGGACCAGGCCCGAGTTGATGGCGCGTTGTGTTCCAAGCGCGCCTCAAAGAGATGTCAGCACTATTGACGGGGTCCGCTATGGCCGATGCCAGCTAGGGATGCGGGATGTTCGAAAGAGTTACTGTGGCCCCGGCACAGGCAACTAAAGGAATACGGGTGGGTTTTAGTCAGTAAAAGTCTCCCGCTCCGCCCAGAGCGGGAGAAGTCATTTGATGATTTCGTGCAATCAATCTCAGCTCCATATTTCTCTGAACGCCAGTCCTTTTGGTGAGTGTGGTGATTAACGAAATTTGCAATACCCATCATGGGTTTTATGGTGATTGTTACAATATCAACCTACGCTTTGTCAAATTGTGATCGTCGGCTCATTTGTCATTTATGGTTAATAACTAGTGAGTATAAGTGCCACTAATTGTCATTTCCGTCATTTTGTATTTTAATTTCGACGTGCCAAAGAAAAACATTTCATTTTAATCAACAATAGGTGGACGTAAAATTAATTTAGTACATACTAATTCCATTTGTAAAATCGAATGAATGAAACGGCACCTCAAGCCGATGCACGATGTTGATATGATAAAAATAATTTGTTTTTAATAAATTCCTTCATCGGTCCCTCGTTGCGAGATAAAAAAAGTGTCAAAATGCCTTTTTCGAGTTTTTCGAGCTTATCGGTCATGTTAAGCATTAGAGAATGTGTCAGAATCGTAGACAAAGGAGAAACCCAAACTCCATAGAAACTTGGGCCTGGCGTTACAGGGCTGGAATTTAGCTATAAATTAGAGCATCGAGGAAGGTCTCACGAGCCCAATTTTCACGTCTCCCAGCAATCAAATTGCTCAGCAAGCAAATTGGTAAAATCAATGTTTACATTTTAGGTTATTTATATAAGAAATTATATTTTTGAGGCTGTTTTCTACGAAAAACTAGAATGCACGTGCGCTGTGCTGCAGCGCCTGCAGCCTATCATGAATCCGCTTAGGGGTGACTTCAGATTTAGGAACGGCGCGACCCATTCCTGTACAATTGAAAGAATCATTTCATCTTCCAATCTTCGCCTTCCTATTGTATTGCAGCAATCCATTGCTATTCCGCAAATAATGCGCAGGCTCGTGATGTCGTTATTAACCAGTCGTCTAAAGAACAAAACAGATCCGGTTTTCCGCAAAGGACAGCAGGGGTGGCATGGTACGGTGTCCAATGTTCAAGCGAGAGTCAGTCAGAAGACAATCAATTTCAGAGTCCAGTAGCAGAGCAGCGGTCTTATGAAATAATAAATCCCGAAAAATACGGAAAAAACACGGGAAAAACACATTCATTTGCGTAAAAATACGAATAGCGAATGACATGACATTACAACCATGACAATTGACAGACGTTGACATTGACATTTACTAGTGCAATCTGCGGTGCAATCGATTTTATCGATTATGTATTTTTTGTTTTAATGATATTTTAATGGTGCTTACGTTAAAAATCAATTCGTTTCCAGATTTTTTTATTTTACATTGATTCCAATACCTAAAATATATTTAAACAATGGAGTATTATTTAATTATCTGTAACTATTTATTTCCACTAAATCGATCGTATTCTTAAGGTACGCTCTATTGATATAATGCTAGCGTTTGTGTAGTTTGTGATGCATAATGAAATAAGTGTTGCAACGGTTTACAAAGGTTGTACAAACAAAAAATAGAAACCTACTTATTTTCTACACTTGGCCATTGTCAACGAGGCTAAGATTTAAATGGGTTAATTAAACAAAATAGAGGAATTTTTTGTACATATCTGATTCGTGTAACGGTTAGGCCCAGAATCAATCGGGTTTCGATTCTGGGCCTAACAAATCGAGAAAAACAGCGTTCTCGGGCTTATCATGTAGGCGGTTCCCCCAGGGCGAGGCCTTTTCATTGCACTACGGAAACTGGATAGGTTGACCCTTGTGATTATCCCTAATTAATGTGAATAACTCGGACGTGTTATTGTTGGTAGTGAGAGACTACGTATGCGTTGTCCCTCTCAGAATTCACATTAAATTTGACACTTTTATTCAAGTGGAAAACGGTAGGTTCATGCACCAACGTCGTTCGTATTCGTAACTTCTTAAAGTTAATGGCATAATATTACGATTTTAGCCAGAACGGGGGAGAATAATTGTCTGTTAAGAGAGAGATGCATGACATGGAAGAAAAATACATTCTGCAATTGGGTAAAAGGCTGATAGAAGCTGTGTTTGTTAGTCAGTATGCATTCAGTAAGCAGCACATCACTCACCTCTCTTTACTTTATGAAGGCAAAGTAAACCATCAAAGTCACACTTCGGTATTTTACCTGAAAACGAATCAAGAGCGATTAATACAAATTGTACCAGACTGATGGTTTTACAATTTTCAGGTGACTTTTATCTGACATAACATATTTTCTAGAGAAAAGCTGTCAAACAGAAATTATTATTCCCCAGATGAAATTAATTTTTGACGATTAACTTTTTCTGGGTTGCAATTCTTTTTATAAGTTAACAAAATCTCAACATACCGAGTTGCGGCATAAAATGATGCGTACAGTTGCACACCTCTGCCTGCACGAAGGCTCTACTGTACATGACGCATGCGCTGTAGGAGTACCGAGGGAATGGCCAGAGGTGTGCAAACGCTGGTCGCTCGTCGTTGAACAAGCAGTCGCGACTGTCTGGTGAGAGGAGTTGCACGGATACGTCGCTTATTGTCTGCTCTGCCTGTCGAAATAAAATGGGTTTAGTCAAACCTGGGTTGAGGAGGTCAGATAGGTAGTCGCTCCGTGTAAAATACTTGTATTCAGCTGCATCTGGTTAGATTGGAACCTGACCCTAACATAGTTGGGAAAAGGCTAGGCCATTGACGATGATGAGTCAACTAGCTGATACCCGGACATCTCCCACATTTTTTAACCGCTTTGGAAATGCTCAAATGCGAATCTTATAGTCATAAGCTTGAGATTCTTGGCCACAGAATTTGAGAGATTCATGCTGTTTCTTTTTCGTCACCTATTACTTAATTTTACAATTCTATTAGTGGTATTTTCTTCACTCACACAAGGTATCCAAGAAGTAACCTGTCCAGCCGGGGTTGCGGGATGTTTGAAAGAGTTACCGTGGCCCCGGCACAGGCAACAGAAGGAACACGGGTGGGTTTTAGTCAGTAAAAGTCTAACACGCCCTCCCGCTCCGCCCAGAGCGGGAGAAGTCATTTGATTTCCCATCCAAAAAAAAAAAAGAAGTAACATGTCATGTCTTGACACTTAGTTATTTATATTACATACCTTCAATGTAACTTCAAAATCGGTAATGCGATGTAGAGTCCCACAGGAACCAAGCATGTTCTCTGAGGCTATTGTTATCACATCATCGGGGGAATGAATCCATATCTGTAACAAAACCGCAATATTCTAAAGAATGGCCCATTTATAATGGTCCAAATATTTTTAGTGTCTATGACATCATAATGATTCATCTAAACGCAATATAAATATGTTCCGTGAAAATTAGGGCAGATTTCACCAATGAAACTGAACGCGATCAGCACATTTAAACTATGTTCAAGAACTGTCAGTGTCATTATTCCAAAGAAAGTGATGACACTGACAGCCCTTAAACGTGGTTTAGGTACTGATCGTGCGTTCAGTTTCATTGGTGAAATTCACCGTCAGTAGTTTAGAAGTTGTGATTTCTTTTTTTTTAGCTTAATTGTTAAAAGAAAAACACTGGAGTTTGTTAAAGAATGAGAATTTATTAAATAATAACAAATCAAAATGAAGAAAAATACAATTACAATAAGTTTTCGAACTGTCTGCCTCGGTTTTCAATGCAGAAACGACGCCATCGACGTTGCAACTAAACTACTGTTTAGTTTAGATGAATCATTGGGCTGTCCTAGTCCCAAAAAAATTGTAGAACCACTATAAATGGGCCAGCCTGTATATGAAACATAAGCCCGTAGGATCGCCCTATTGAAATGCCACTTGATCCTCCCTTAACCTGAGACCGGCGGGGTAATTGCGTAACACACTAACAATTGCGTAACACACTAACAATTGCGTAATACACTAACAATTGTAATGCTTTTAATTCTGACAATTCGACAACATGCATTGCGTTATTTATATTGCCGATCAGATGAATTTTTGAAGTGAAAACTTCTATAGGCGCGTTGAGCGCTTTTTGGTAGGGGAAAGTACTTTTGCTTCGCGACATACAACTTGCTCCAACGAGTCCAACTACTCAACGCTAGAGGGCGCTGTAACCAAATTACTCTATTTTAATGTTTTTGAAATAGATGTCGGCCTGTGTACATGTTAATGTTTTAAGTTTTCACTTCTGTCGGCAGTCCCCATGACTGCCTATTATTTTTGTTTGTGAATGAAAGTGTGTTACTCAATTGGGGTGCTGATGTCCCCAAAAATTATCCAATTCACAAAGTTATCCATATTTTATGAATGATTGCACAGAATTTCAACTTAAAACTTATTCTCTTTCCCCTTCCCTTCCTTTCCTTTTTTTTTAAATTTCCGTACGCCAGAGTTTAAAATTATAGACCTTTCTCGATCAAATCCAGTCGAAACAAATACGGATACAATGCGCCCCTTTCCTATATCCTCAGAAGATGCAATGACTTGTTCCACAGTTGCGATCTTGATGTTATAGGTGGTAAAATGTGTACATTTAAGAAAAATATATTTAATAAAATGTAGTGTTATTACAAAAAAAAAGACAGAAAACAGCATTTGTAGGCTCTATCGTAGTATTCATAATTATTATTATTTTTAAATTGATTTATTATTATTTTATTTTTTTTTTCTGTTTGTATTCATGTTCTTGTACGCTAATTAATAGTGCCATGCTTTCCTATAATTTAGATACATTTCTTTAACTTCACTTTGGGTTAATGCTGTGTGTTTAGTTGGTAAGCCTTTATGTAAATAAATAAATAAATTACAAAGACGTGTGAAAACAGCTCTAAATTTTCTTTCCATCTTGATATACTTACAGTGACCGACTGGGTTGCAGAAAACACCAGGCTTGGAAGACCAGTCTTCCTATTGACACTGATACTGGTCTTGTCATCGGTCCAGCGAGAGTTAAACGAGAAACATGTCCCAAACTCAGTAGGGATTGGGCGGAACCTGCAAAAATACTCGTATGAATAAATGAGCAAATGTCTCCTTTCCTAATTTGCTGCCAGAAATTCATTCAAAATCAGAAGACATAATAAATCCTACAACTTTGACCATACTAAATTATTTGCGACGTAATTAGTCACTAGAACTTAAGTTTCTCTTTAAGGCCTCGCAATAAACGTTTGAGCCCGAAACAGGCAATAAAGTGGAAATATTTAATTAAGCTCGAGTAATGACGGCAATACTGACGCGGTATAGCGTCTGTATTCATTAAGGGGGAAGCGCTAAGCTAGCCCGTGAAATTCAAATGTTCGTACGATTTTTGCAATTTGCAGCTCAGTGGCTGGATGTATGTGGATTAAAGTGTAATTCGCGACCGTAACAACTATGTATTTACAGTAATACAGTCCTCAAATGTCAAGATTTCATGAAATAAGTCATTCAATAGGATTACTTGGTCTTAGAAAGTTGTATTGACGACTTTTATGATTATAATTCTGTAAATACATATTAGTTACGGTCGTGAATCATCAACATCATATTTTAATCAGCATACAACCTAATACTGATCCCCAAATGGCAAAAAACGTAAGAAAATTTGAATTACGCGGGCTACCCTGGCGCTTTCGCTTTAACGACTCATTTGAGAACAGATTTGAACTGTCAAAGTAAAATTACCATCTGAATAATTTACAATTGATAGCATGAAATACTAAAGCGCAATATATCAAATCGAATCAAATCAAATCATTTTTATTTCAGGTACAATTAAAATTTAGAATTTACCGAGAATACAAAATTACAAATTAGACATTAATTATAAATTTATTAGTTGATTACATAAATATTATTTTAGCTGGAATATTAATTGCCATATACGAAGAAATAGTTTACCTCGTATATAAAGGGTGTCTCAGTAAGAGTGCACTTTTTAAAATTGGATTTTTTTTTTTCATGCAAGTGGCAACTCTGAAAATTGACAGCTGTCACCTCGTGTTTATTCCGATTATTAAAAATGGAGCGCTTT
This sequence comes from Fissipunctia ypsillon, assembly GCA_947568875.1. Lineage (NCBI taxonomy): Eukaryota > Metazoa > Arthropoda > Insecta > Lepidoptera > Noctuidae > Fissipunctia > Fissipunctia ypsillon. The sequence goes on along the minus strand of OX387656.1, from coordinate 4,980,665 downwards.
TCGAAAGAACAACGCGTTATAATTGTGAAAACTCATTACAACGGTGAACGGCATTCGTTACAGGAATATGATAACGGACTTCTTGTGGCCTCAACTGGACGGCATGAATCTGGACAACATGTGGTTTCAGCAGGACGGCGCAACCTGCCACACCGCGCATGAAACAATCGACTTATTGCAACAACGATTTCCAGAACACATTATCTCACGAAATTCTGATGTCAACTGGCCACCAAGATCGTGCGATTTAACGCCGTGCGATTTTTTTCTTTGGAGTTTTGTGAAATCTCGGGTTTATGCGAATAAACCCGAAACAATTCCTGAGCTCAAATCGGAAATCCAACGCGTCATCGGTGAGATACAGCCACATATCTGTGCAAAAGTCATGGAAAATTTCATGAAAAGAGTAATGGCCTGTCATCGGAGCCGTGGGGGTCATTTGCCGGATATTTTATTCAATACTTAATCGGAACATGTCTTCTTTACAATACAATAAAAATATCACAACTCTATCATAAAATACTTGTTTTTATTTTAAATTGAAAAAGTGCACTCTTATTGAGACATCCTTTATAACAGAAATGGAAAAGTTAATAGATATTAAGTATTTTAATTAAAACAGCACCTAGCAGCTTCGTTCCGCTTCTCAATACGGTTCAAAATCTAATTTGGCGCGAAACTCGATCATGATGGCTTTAATATTACCATTTTCACTTGTAAAGTGTAGCGTTCAATTTTGTAGCGTGGAGACTGAATCTAGGACATCATAAAGCTCATTTACACTGTTCGACTGAGTGCAGTTTTATCTCCTAAGCAACTAAAGACAGTTGTTTTAAAGGTCATCATAATATTAGTAGATAGTCTTAAGATTTTTCTTTTAAACAACTTTTTTGTTTCTACTACACTTTTATCTTCGAACGGTAGTAATTAATAATGATTGGGACTACAATACCTACTGAAAATGATGGTTTACCTGAAATAATGTTTTTTACGGTTTTATTATAATACTTTGGGTTGCATGCTTTACCAATGTGAACAGTTCTGAACTCTCATGATAGGAGCAAGGACATTGAGTTTATTCAAAGTGGGAATGAAATTCAAATGAAACGAGATTTATTACGAGAACCAATTATTTTACCAGTAACACTTCGGGATATTCTCATACATAACGATCTAAATATTTAAGAAGCCTATTCTTTAGACGAAGTAATTGTTAGTACGATGAGGACCGGGGGCAAGATGGGTATTAACCTCCTGCTCCTCTCTCTATATTTTCTATTTATGTTTGTATTATTTTCATTTGTTCGACAAATAAAAATAATACAAACAATAATAGACTTTTGGCAACTTTGGACTAGTGTGTGTATTTTATGTTCATTTTATAAGAAGCTGTTGCCCGCGGCTTCCCCTGCGTGGATGTCAATACTTCCCTATTTGAATGAGATTTTGTTCCCAGTTTCATGGGTTTCAATTTTTTTGCGCGGAACCCTATTTTTTCTAAAATAAAAGTACCCTAAGTTACTCCTTATAACATCAGCTATCTGCCAGCGAAAGTCCCGTCACAATCGGTCCAGCCGTTTCGGAGATTAGCCGGAACAAACAGACGGACAAACAGACAAAAATTTTAAAAATTGCTTTTCGTTAAGTATCACATAAACTGTCATATGCATTTAGTAAAAAGTTGTTATTTTGACATTACAAACAAACACTTCAATTTTATTTATTTGTATAGATTATTTGTGCAGAATTAACAATTTTCTTTCTATCTTTCTTTAACCTCTAGTCGAAAGGAGCTGGATAAGATTGAATCATAACATCGAAAAATGGCGAAGAAAGAAGGCTTAAAATGACTGTCAGTAAGTAGATACAAAAGGGTGTTGCGGAAGCTGATGATATCGATGAAGTTCTTACCTTTCACAGCACGGGAAGGGCTTGCCATCCCACCAGCACTCAGTCAGCAGATCAGGGCACTTCTTCCTTATTCCATTGACCAGCTCCAGAAAGTTCTGCACACAGGTCTTGCCCATCTCACAGGAGACACAGGATCTACAGAACTTCACGCTCCGAAAACTAACTTCTTGACTAAACGTGATTAAACTTGGGGGTAGATTATGCCTGAAAAGAGACGGGAAAACAGTATACTGTCCTTTCAATAACTTTGATTAGTGTAAACAGTCTTGTCTTCTCGTATCGGAACGAAGTAGGTATAGGTACATGATGAAATTGTATTCATGGGCATCCTCTAAAGGAGTCTTTGTACTCACCATTATGAACAACTTTTACCATGGGATCAAACCTGAAATCGCGAAAAAAAATCAGCTGTTCCCTACATTTTGACGAGTTATGCGAACATAAATGTAAGAAACAGCGGATTTTTTTTTCCGCGATTTCAGGTTTGGATCCATGGTAAACTTTTATCATGCTACTTAACATAAATTACTCCTTATAACATTCGCTATCTACCAGTGAAAGACCCGTTAAAATCGGTCCAGTCGTTTCGGAGATTAGCCGGAACAAACAGACAGACAAACAGACAAAAATTTTATAAAATGTTTTTGTTATAAATACCGTATAGATAAATATTGGGTTCTTAAATTCATTGCAGCTACACATCGATACAGTAGTAACGAACAGGTAATGTAGACAAATGAGTTTTTGTCGATGTATACATTATTTTGAGTCTAACTGTACGTGCCCCTGCAGGAGATGAAGTGATAATAGACCATCACTTACTGAACAAGGTACTTCTTTATGTATGTAGGGTTTGCCTCTTCACATATTGTCAATGCTGGGAACGGGGTGTCCCACTCCAGGTAATCAGTTTCCACAGAGTACGACACAGCATCAGAGGTATACAACGCTAAGGCACCTCGTAATACTACGTATGAACATGCGCAGCAAGCCGTTATAGTGGCTAGCCAGAATAATCTGGAATTATTTGTGAACGTGAAGATTTTATTGCAGACCAGGGGGCCAACTACCACCTCTTAAAGCAGTATTATTTTAATGTTACTTCAGTGTGAGAAAGAGATGGAGCTATACAGGACGTCTAGCTCCATCTCTTTCCCACACTCAAGTAAGATTACAAGAATACTGCTTTAAGAGGTGGTGGTCTAGCTCCTGAGAACATAATTTAAAAAGGTTATTGGGGTAAATCGATGAATGAGGTTAGACTGAAATCAACTCTTTGAAGAAATCATAAGCTCGAAAGTCAACTGGATAAACTTAGAATAACGGAATTACACAGTAATTAGATAGCTGGCGTAATTTTATATACAGGATAAGTTTAAAAGGAGTGCGGATATTTCAGGAGGTAATCAGGTGCATGAAACTGGACAACTTTCCCCAAGGAACGTAGGTCTTAAAACTGAAAATCGACTTTTCATACAATCTTGAGTCACGTGACCAGTCACTTTGTATGATAAGTTGATTTTCAGTTTTAAGATTTCGACCTACGTTCCTTGGGGAAAGTTGTCCAGTTTCATGCACCTGATTACCTCCTGAAATATCCACACTCCTTTTAAACTTATCTTGTATATGTCGCAGTAAGATGGTTGTAGTTGTGATATAGTTATATCTTTAGGGATATAATTATATATCGTAATATAGATATATGAAAGCGGTTCATAAGTGAACTGTCGGGGTGCCCTAATTTTGTTACTGCGACCAATTTCGACGTAGCGCTCGCTCGGCTCGCGTGAAGTTGGTCACAGTTCTAACCCAACCTATTTGGTCGGAGTGCCCTAATAGCTATATTACTAGATCGTGTTCGTATCTATACTTAATATTATAAAGCTGATGAGTTTGTTTGTTCGTTTGGTTGAACGCGCTAATCTCAGGAACTAGGTACTGGTTCGAATTAAAAAATTATTTTAGTGCTGGATAGTCCATTTATCGAGAAAGGTTATATAACATCACGCTATGACCAATAGGAGCGGAGCATCAATGAAAAATGTTGCAAAAACAGAGAAAATTTATTCCTTTTGCGAGCTTCCGTTGCGTGCGCTGCGTAAACGGTTAAAGTTACGCAAAAATCATGTATGATGGAAATGTTCCTCTTAAAAAGGTCTAAAAAAAAGGGTGCAATAGCATATGTCTAACTTTTAAGGTTGGCTCACAATAACTTTTTTATTGGTAATCAAATTAGTTATAAAATAATGCATTGTTTGCGAAGGTGTTTTCATAAACATGGTATTAATCCTTATCCAAATAAATTACATGTAAATTCCTTTTTCAATTATTCGAATCGGACGTTTCGTTTAGAAATTACGGCGGGTATAAAAATGCTTAAAGTAAGAAAAATGCGCTTAGTGTGTTAGTTACCGATACATTTTATTTTTTAATGACTGTTTGAACGCGCTAATCTCTGTCACCAGCAGTCGGATTTGAAAAATTATTTTTGTATTTTATAGCCCAATTGATGAGGAAGGCTATAGGGTCTGGAACATTTCGCTAGGATACTTAGAAGCCGAGCAAAAAGAAAAAAGTAAGAACGAGCGCTAAGCTAAAACGAAGTAACAGCACGGGCAGGCGATGCGATGCGACGGGGTGGGTCGGGGAAGCAAGAAATTTCACGCGGACGAAGTCGCGGGCGGAAGCTAGTCATATTTATATTCCTAGTAAGATAGTTATGAACCGCTTTCATATAACTATATTACGGTATATAGCTATATCCCTAGATATCTCTAGGGACATAACTATAACACGGCTAGAACTGTCTTACTGCGACATACCTTCAGCCTAGACGAGTGCTGGTACAATCTTTTCACAGTCATTTTACCTCTGATTTGACATCACTGTCAAAATCACAGTGATCTTTATTGTCGTTGCAATAAGGTTGCTGTTGGGTTGCTTCTGTAGTTACTGTCAGATTTAAAATAACTTTGAAAGGAGTGTGGTTACATGTGGAGCTTTTGACACATTTTCTAACCACCTAGTTACCTTTTAAATAAGGGAGTAGGATCCGGAGCGAAAACATAACCGAGCCATTGTAAGCTGCATTTATCACTTAAGTACTGTATTTTGTCTTTCAGCCCTGTTAACATAGTGCTCCACAGTTCGAGCTAGATGACTCGTTATTTGGAAACAAAACGTTTTAGACTTTATAACAAATGTAACAAAGCCGTTTTTCCGCTGTATTGGTTTTCACCTAATTTATGACACGTGCGTACAAAGCCATTGTTCCCGAGATCTAAATTAAGCAATTCGTCTTTGGTTTTCACTGAACCGAACGTTATAATGAAGACGGAATTAGCATTGATTACTAACTAAACATTCATGATTTTGCAATCACACAATTTATAAGTAGTTTCCAACTAGACTCAAACTCAAATGGAGACCATCATTTGGTTTTAGAGGTTCGGAGATAATATCGGGAACTAGTAGAGTACTCTCAATTATATTTTTTTAATTTATTTCAATTAAACCAATAAATAATATTTTCATAATATATAAGCTAACAGACTTAAAATATTAAATATAATATGTACAAATGTAAAAAATATATATATATATATATAATCATAGGGCATCAAAAAATTCGTCCGCATCGCTGTCAACAGGAAAAGTGCCCAAAAAGCTGGCAGCATTGCCACGTTGTATGGCGATGCTGATTCTTTGGCCAAAGAATAGGCCAGCCCTTTGGTCACGTGAAGAGTCGACCAACCGCTTGGCGATGTCTCGGAAAACCAAGTGGGCACTCGGACCCCATGGCCCTAGTGTTTCAACCCCAAACGGCTCGAACATATAACTCCCAAAAAGATCGGAATATTTTCGCCGTTTGAGGTTTTCCGCACCTGCAGCAGCCGCCCCAGCACAGCCCGCCGTACTAGGAAGATGGGATGGCGCAAGGGTGTCGACTCATGTTGCATCCCACACCAAAGGCCTGCCTAACTTCCAAGGCATTATGGTCATTCCGTCTGGTCTCTTGCCATCGTCGCGTGCCAAGCCGTTGGGTTCTAAAACAGCTGGCACCCCGGCGGTGACAAGAGCACGACGGATAATGTCATTAATGCTGGCGTGCCGTGCTATCCGGCCTGCGCTCATACTACAAGACAGGCCATGATATCCGAGGCAGTCGACGGCTTCACCGCACTGGCAGCGATGTGGAGCCCCGCAAGGAGCGCCCAGACGCAACAGATAGCGAGCCGGAAGGTGGAGTCACCCAGCAAAGTGCCTATGTTGGGTGACGGTAGTGCTTGAAGCCAGAGGCCCGACTCATATTCACCCACAGCCAGCAGGCGGGCACGCTCAGCAGTATTGGTGGACGTATTGATAAGATTATTCCGTACCAACCTGCAGAGCGGCTCATCCCACTGTCTCTGGGAAGATGGGTTCACGGGCCGATCTGTATCCGGGCAAGTTGCTATCCAGGCGTTCACCGCATCACTCAAGCATGGCACTTCAGAGTCGACCAGGGAGGGAACTAAAATTTTCCCCGTCAACTTTTCAGTGCTGTGGACAGAGGACAGGAACGCCGGTAAGCTAATACTGGTAATTTTGCGGACGCCGGGGCCGCCAAAACGGATGGGTAGTGTGGCTTGAAGCCACGCTCGGTCGTCCAAGGCCACATTTAAAATAGATGTTAGCGTGTTGCGAATAATTTGGTCAATTTTGTCCAACAGATGTGGCTGCTTCCATAAAGGGGAAGAACGTAGAAAATATATAAAATTTGGGCCAAAACAACAGTAATCAAGGTGAATGCCGAATGTAAATTAATTTTGGAGAGTCTGTCCGAAATGTCGTTGAAGTTTTTGATTTTTTCGTCGATAAAAGGAGAAAAGCTGTCTTCTAAAATTGGGGAACCTTCCTAGGTTCCCCAATTTTAGAAGACAGCTTTTCTCCTTTCACAAGTTCAAAAGTTCACTGCACCTCCTGGTGCAGTGAACTTTTTTCTAAAATTTTAATTTGTGGGGCTATTGCATTAAATTTATCTAGGGTCAATTGTCTGTCAGTAATGTCAGGAAGATAGATTTCACATTTTGAGGGGTTAAGGTCCAAGCCAATAGATTTAAATTCCTGTTTGAGAAGTTGTAGGTCTTTCAAAACGGTGTCTGCATCACCTCCTAGAGTTCCATCGTCTAAATACCACACGTTAAATTTTGAATTTAGTTTCTGGATAATTGGATGAATAGCCAAGCTGAAAATGACTGCCCCATATTAATTAATAAAATTAATAGATTCAACATGATGTCTAACCCGTCACATGACTGCCCTAATAAACAACTGAATTGTAAATCACTGTTGTAATCACAATAACATCGTTCGCGTTGTGTTTATTTTCCAACTGTATGATAATATCGTCAGTATAATTAACTATGCTATACGCTAAGGCATAATCACATACATACCTATGCTTTATACTACCTACACTGACAATCAGATTGTGTACGGTACAGTGAAATTCAATTAACAGGGATGCACGCAAGTCACATATTGGGATTTTGCTTGGATGCACAAACATTTATAAATTAACGTCATGCATGATCAAAAGGTTACTACTACTATACTTAGAGCGCCATAAACAAATATTCATATCATAATATTTTTTTAAACCATCAAGCTTAGCGTACACGGACGGTGTCAAACGGAACCTTATAGTAAGCCTCCGCTGTCCGTCCGTCCGTCTGTCTGTCAGCGGACTGTATCTCATGAACCGTAATAGGTAGACAGTTGAAATATTCACAAATTGTGTATTTCTGTTGCCGCTTAATCAACAAATAATAAAAAAAAATAAAGTTAACAATTAAAGGGGGTCCTCATACAAGAAACTTGTTTTTTTAAGTAAAGTAAAAAACGTAGTGTCAAATTTGTACAGTGGTACCCTTCGTGTGCGAGTCTGACTCGCACTTGACCATTATTTTGCTAGATATATTAGTAAACAAGTAGGCGCTTTATTCGTAATCCCATAATTGCCTCTACCAACTAAAAAAAATGTTAAAATATCTCAAGAAACTCTTTTAGACAACATTGGTGATGCTATAAATATAAACATGGAAAACAGTTTTAGTCAGCTTATTTTTAAACTATAGTATGTTCTCAAAGATAAGTAGACATAATATTATTTTTCTGCCAAAATTGAAGAAAAATCATTTCGTTGATAACCGACCGACGATATTATTTCGTTATATACCAACCTATTTGCACAGTGATACCTCTGTATGTACATATCTGTGACTTATCTCACAAGAAAAAGGTTTTATACCTAGTTCTATTGATGTAATTTTGCAAGATGAAACGGTAAATTCTTAAACTTCATGAAAAATATCAAAGAATCATAACATTTCAAACGTTGCATTCGTGAGCAGAAGAAACTCCCCTCAAACAGTGAAGGAAGACATCTATTGCCATTAACCGGGAACAAATCCACAATAGGAGCAGTGGTGGCTCAGTGGTAACGACCGCGACTTACAAATTGTAGGTCACGGGTTCAAACCCAAGCAGGCACTGTACTTTGTGCAAATTATTTCATCACCACTGCTCTCAAAACGGTGAAGGAAAACATCGTGAGGAAACCGGCATGTCCTAAAACCGAAAATTCGAAGACATGTGACCTTGGGAGTGTCCCATGTTGTTCCCCAACCCTCCTACCTACTCCCACATCCCACCGGATCCCAAAGGCTTGATAAAGCGATGTTTCTTGAGAGTTTTTCACTTTTTAATTCTGATTCAGCTTGTCCCTAGCTGTCCTCCAGCAGCGACGCCCTAAGCCGAGGTCCGTACCCTACAGGGGGTGCCCTTAGTGAGTAGTCGCTTAATTTATAAGTTTTTATGGCCGTAATTTATTGAGGCACCCACAGGCAAGCCCGGTTAAGCAGCCAACTTTTTAAGTGCCCAAACTGCGGCCAAGAAACTGGGCATCCTAAATAGGGTGAAGCGATACTTTACGCCTGGACGGCTTTTAACTCTCTACAAAGCGCAAGTCCGATCCTGCATGGAGTATTGCTGCCACCTTTGCGATGGCTCAGCTAAATACCAACTTGCTGCGCTTGACTCGGTGGAACGCAGAGCTAAGAGGCTCATTGGCGATGTAAGACTGGTGGATGCCAAGCTTTACAGCTTGGCTCATCGCCGCAAGGTTGCCTGCTTGTCGGTCTTCTACAGATTGTACTTCGGTGAGTGTGCTCGAGAACTCCACGACCTCATTCCGCCGGCCCCCTTCTATCAGCGGACATCTAGACGCACAGCTGGTTACCATCCCTACTTAGTTGCTATTCCACCAATTCGCACTAAGCGTTACCAAATGTCTTTTGTGATGCGCACAGCAAAGGAGTGGAACTCTCTGCCTGCGTCTGTGTTTCCGAACGCATACAACCGGGCCGATCTCTTCAAAGTGAGAGTGAACAGGCTTCTTCTGGGTAAGCTCGCTCCATCGTCGGCTTTGTCTCTGTCATCTCTGACCTAGACTAGAGTCAAGAGCAAACCTATCTCAAATAAAAAAAATAAAAAATACTTTTTAAATAGGACTCCTATTTCACAAATTAAAGATTGGAGAATATTACTTTACATTCAAAATAAACAATTCACATAACAGTTGCTATGCTGTCGTGATAAGATACACATTGCTTATCAATGTTATCACAATGGAACATTATTTTTATTATCACTTTATTTGTTTTTAACTACTGTACCGTGCCATGTGTGATTCTTGAAAGATTGATAAATAAATTCTTCTTAAGCGCAGGCCGCACTGGGAACGAAGCTTCGCTTAGTTTCGCTCATAGCTGGGCCCTATCAGAATACCAGCGCAGCGGTATTTAATTTTTTTTTAAATATCGCAGTATTGTGCTGAGATAGGAGTCATTTTTCCTCGCACGGGTCTTTATTATTGATTTTTTGTTTGCTTTGTTATTAGAAAAATATGTTAATTTTGTTAGTTTTTAATGCTCCTTATTTACTTTTTTCCTGTGCGTGTCCCAAATAAAATATTTTTCTTTTCTATCTTTCTTCTTCCTTTCTCATGTAGCTACCGCGTGTTAGCATACTTCGCTTCACACCGCGAACTATGAACCGAAGTAAGAAAAGACGTGGTAGCTACATGAGCGAAGTTAATCGAGCTTAGCTTCGTTCCCATTGTGGCCTGCGCTTTACAGTTGGAACAAGTTGGATACAGAAAGCGTCAAGTTTGGCCACGATTCCTGTCGTGGTAAAACTTGGGAGAGGCCTAGGTCCTGCAGTGACCGATAACAGGACGTGACACTTGGTGACTTGGCAAATAAAATGCTGTTTGCAGTTTTCACTTTAGCATTAACCAACATCTTTTAAGAATATTTAAGAATATTATAACACAGTTTTTTCGGAGTCAATTTTCACTAAAGTACTAATTTTTACTTTAGAAACCCATTCATAAATGTTTAAATATTCAAAAAAAAACACACGGTTCTATTAATTATTTTATCGTCTCAAACTATAATGACAAAAACCACATTATTATTTCATCTACAAACCTTATTATCGTAGTTATCAAATACAGAATCGCATTATTACGTCAAATATTAAACAGTATGTAAACAACGACATTATCATTACTGTCGCTCTCTGTAGCCAGTGAGCGTCGAGTCGCGGTTCCGTCCACTCTTGCGCAGTATACCCGAAATAAACCGACCTTGACTCAGGTCACATTTAAAAATCGAACGTCGTTCGTGTAAACTCGGAAGTAAAAATAAATATGGTATTTAGTGTTTAATTAAGTGCAGTGAAAATGTTGAGTTTTAAAGTGGGAGCGAGACAGGTGATGAAATGGAAGGAGTTGCAATTCGATCGTGTGAAGTACCATTCAGGAGTGGGAGTGTTCGGTCATCGACCGATGAAAGTGAATGATGCTGGTACGTAAACAGACGAGCATCGCAGCGTCGGGGGAATCCTTACATAAGTACATTCTCTACTATGACCATACTTCGAGAAATGTAATTTGAATTTGTGTAAATAACTCTTCACAGTAATTAGATTATTCGCCAATTTTGTTCCTAACCGAGTAATCTTGACCTCATAGTATGTTATTGATTATTTACCTACTGATAAAGTATCGACTTGGCCTGTTATCATTTTTGTACTAGAGTTGTAAGTATTAATTCGTCGGTATCGCGACATACTGCAAATGAACGAATAGTGATAGCCCTAAAACACAATTGCTAATCTCATTAATTTAAACTACATTTGCGAGAGTCTATTATGACCACTTGGGACTGCTAGCTATAGTCTATTCCAAAATTATGAGATGAAAGAATAAACAAACCCTGATAAGTTTAAATTCTTAAAGGGAATTAGTAACACATTCATCTGTTAGGTATTTAGAAGGTTTCAACATAATATCTCACACTTTTTCCCACAATTATTGTTTGAATTCATTAAATTCATAAAATCAACCTCAATTTTCAAATGAAAAACATCTGAGGGTTGTCACATTTTCTCACCTCTCGCTCACACGGGACCAAATCTTAAAGAATGTTAAATGAAACGATGTTTTTTTGAAAAACGTAATCAATTGGCGAACTAATAAATTATATTAAATTAATAGGTCATTTTTTAAAACACATTTTTATTGTGACATTTACTTAACTCATGACAAAAACAGGTCATAATACTTATTGAGCTGAGTTTATTAGATAACACAATAGAAATGTGTTTTTAATAATTATCTATTAAATTATTATGTTTTTTTGTTCGCCAAGTGATTACATTTTTCAAAAACGCATCTTTTCATTTAACATTCTTAAAAATTTGGTCCCGTGTGAGCGAGAGAGGTGACAAAATGTGACAGCCCTCTTTAGGTGATTTAAAATTGGAATTTCGGGTTTAAATGTTCAAATAATCGAATCAAAGCACTTAATTTGTAAGTGGCTCTACAAATTGGAATTCACAGGTACGTTTTCTTCAAATACTTTTAGAACAATCCATACGCAGTAGTGTAACTAAGAATGGTTTATTAATATGTAAGGCATAACAATGCAGATTACAAGTTCACAATAACCACAATAAATTATCTTACTACTGTCGTGACTTTTGACACTCAAAACATGCACACATGCATATTGCATGCCATTTTTTTTATTAATCTTTTTGTATTTTAATAACGTCATCCTAAAGACATCCTAAATAAATAAAATGAGCAATAAAACGATGATAAGCGAAAAGCTCACGTCGTGGTGGTGTCGTGGCGTCGTGGTCGTCGTGGTGATATCGATCCAATCACCGAGGTGATCAAGCCATCACTATCTCAGGTTATTCTACTCTAATTTTACCATTTAGATGTTCCCGAAGCAGTGCTAGCGACGAGAATCGAGAACTGCCGAGCGCAGCAGTTGGTGGAAGCCTACCGAACTCACGGCCATCTCAGAGCTACTATAGACAATGTTGACTACAGAAATGAAGACAGGTAACAATAGCCACGGTTTACGCATAGTATTTGGCGAAGATTTGCGACTCGAACGGAGCTCATAAGGTGGCCTTATGAGCTCCGTTCGAGTTTGAAATTAGACTGGCAAAACTATTTTAAACACAATAATTATGCGTAGGTACTCCCAAGGAATAGAACTCCCAGCTGGCATCCATGCTCTACGATAGCTATACAGCACAGGTTATTAGTAATGTGACCTCATCATCGTCATCATTTCAGCCGAAAGACGTCCACTGTGGGACATAGGCTCCTCCAAGCATCGCCACTTCGACAGGTTCTGTGCTTCTCGCATCCAGCGGATTACTATGACCTCCACAAGGTCATCAGTCCACCTTGTGGGAGGCCTTCTAACCAACCTATTCACCAAATGCAACCCGTATCACTCGTAAATAGTGTAGGCGCGGTAATGCATACTTCTTGATAGTCATATTATTAATGCAAAAGTAACTTTGTATATCTGTCCATTACCTTTTTTACAGCTGAACAGATTTCGATGAAATTTGGCACACGGGTAGGCCATTACCTGAGTTAGGTCATATTACATATAGAGATTTTATCCCGGTCCTTCCCGTAGGATAATTATCGACCTCCATGCGGGCAAAGCCGCGTTCAAAAGCTAGTCTATACAAATAAATAGAATTGAATTGTCGGTTTGTAATTTCAAAATAATAGCTTTTTACTAAATGGTTATGAAAGTATACAGTACTTATAACAAAAGACAATTTTTTTAAATTTTGCCTGTCTATCTGTCTGTTTGTTCCGGTTAATCTCCGAAACGGCCGGACCGATTTTGACAGGACTTTCGCTGGCAAGTAACTGATGTTATAAGAAGTAACTTAGCTTACTTTTATTTTAGAAAAAGAATTAGGGTTCCACGCAAAAAAATTAAAACCAATGAAATTGTGAACAAATAGAGCGGGCGGGCGATTCAACGCGGTGGGTCTGGGAACGAACACCTCCATCTGCGAAGCCATAATGCTCACGAAGGAGGAGGCGGAACGCGTGAGGGAGAGGCAAATTTGCGCCCTCACGCCCCTAGTCGCCGCAGGAGACGCTCTGGGCGTCGGGAATTGGCAGCCGAATCCCAGCCACCGTAAGCGCGGGCTTGCGGACGGCGAGCAATGGGCAGCTCGCCATCTGGTAAGGACCAGGCCCGGGTCGACAGCGTGTTGTGTTCCACGCGCGCCTCAAAGAGATGTCAGCACTATTAACGGGGTCCGCTAGGGCCAATGCCAGCTAGGGTTGTGGGATGTTCGAAACAGTTACCATGCCCCCGGCACAGGCAACTGAAGGAACATGGGTGGGTTTTATTCAGTAAAAGTCTGACACTCCCTCCCGCTCCTCCCAGAGCGGGTGAAGTCATTTGATGATTTCCCATCCAAAAAAAAAGGGTCTTTGGACGAAGGTGGCTGTTATTTAGTATAAGTATTGTGTATCTTACGACTTACACGCAAACGAAGTCGCGGGGCACAGCTAGTGTAATAAAAAATTATGCCCTATTTTTTATCAGAAACAATAGCCTAACAATTTCCTAATTCAATCTCGGCAGCTAATCTAACAAATTCCCTCTTACTTTCCATAATGACCATCGGATATACTTAATCGTCATCATTAAATTTTATTCACTAAGTGGTTCTAATAATTTCAGAAGTGTCAAAGAGCTTAGTTTATCAAGATACGGGCTTCGTTCTGAAGACAAAGTGGACCTGGGATTGTTGTACGGCTATGATGGCAAACAGTCTGTGAAGAATCTTGTGGAAACATTGGAGGGGATATATTGTGGGCCTATCTCTTATGAGTTTAGTTATTTAGAGGTGAGTATGTTTGGTAAGTTTTTTAAATGCCCAGCGCTGGGAATTTCTCGCTGCCGGTAATGCGCCACAGGTCTTCATCTCATCCGACTATTGGATAAAGGTCACCCCCACGGATGGTCACAACGACAGTAGTCTAGTTCACCGGTCAGCTTTGTACCTACCCATGAGTCCACACAAATATTTAATTTTTATTAATAAAGAAAAAAACAGTTTACAAACATTTGTTGAACCTTTAAACATACCACACAAACCATCGCAGGTTTAACAGCGGTATGGCCACACACGGCAACTCGGTTCCACTACATATTAATTAATGAACAATTAGGTAGGTACATAGGCTTTTTTTCTAGATCGCACTGCAATCTAAAAAGTATATTTTTAATACCTTTGAGCAGTTCCTCGCATTTATTGCATTGCAGATATAATTTTTCCCCCACATGAATTTTCGCTATACTGTGCAATTAATATTTCGCAGAAATGATTAAAAAGAACAATAAAATTTAAAAAATTTAAATTCATTTATTTCGGACAACAGTGATCCATATTGTGTTAGTATGACAAAACAATTTATATTCTACTGTTAGTAGTACTGATACAAAATAGGTAAGGTTGGGAAAAAAAAAAATTTGCACAGCCCACGCAGAGATCGATCAGACAAGAAAACATGTTTCCTACCTGAGCAACCTCCGCATAAAATGCCTAATATTATGAGTATAGCTCTCCGCCACAGCTCTCAGGATATAGTTGCAGGTTGTAGTTATTGTGGTTACAATGCCCGTTATATTTTATTTTCGGTGTATTTATCAGACAGAAGCAGAGAGAGAATGGTTTGCCCAACGCATAGAGAGCGGCAAAGACTCCATCGACAACGCGCGTCGTCTAGAGATCGTGAAGGAGCTACTCCAGTCCCAGGCGTGGGACAAGTTCCTGGGCATAAAGTACCCCACGGTGAAGAGATACTGTGGAGAAGGAGCTGAGTCTCTTCTCACATTCTTCTCCAGTCTGTTCAGATTGACTACTGCTGGTAAGATGTTTAGAAGTGTCTTTAGATTTGTCGTAGGATAGTTGAGGTAATATACATAGCTTGGAGTAGACGTGGACAGGCCCTATTATGCATATCTTGGGTTTAAAACAAGATCTTTCTTGTTTTAAACCCAAGATACAGGGTGACCGTAAAGAATGGATAACTTTGAAATAGCTTATAATAGACCTTACAGCCGTTCTAAAAAAAGATACTAAAAAAATATACCAAATAGTAAGATTTTGTTACCTTATTTTTCATTCTCCTTCACCACAAATGAATGAATTTCATCGGTTATTTATTGTTTGTGAATTAATTAATATTGTACGTTGACTATGCCGACAGAGATGGATGGGTGATGGGTGGGTGACATACCGAGACTCCTCCGTGTCTCGGAAAGCACGTTAAGCCGTTGGTCCCGGTTGTGTCATTCGAGGATCTTTGACAGTCGTTACGGATCGTCAGAAGCCCGAAAGTCTGACACCCAGTCTTACCAAGGGGTATTGTATTACCCAGTTGTGGAGGTCAGTTAGGCAGTCGCTCCGTGTAAAATACTGGTATTTAGCGTATTATTTGCTTTTTCAAAGTTATCCATTCTTTACCGGACATCCTATATACACATTTGACACAAAAAATAAATCCATCAATGTCGTCTCTAAAATTAAATTAATTAATTAAATTAATTTTAAATTATAATTTAAAATAATACTTATCAGCCCACCGTAGGACAAAGGCTCCTTTTCCTTTTTCACTCTATTTTCGATCTTGAGCATTCATAATTTAATGGAGGTGATTTTTCGAGTATTAATTTGGTTTTCCATTCATGAAATTCGATTAAGTGAGACGAAAATGAACAAATGATTAACGAAGTGTGATAATTATTAATTTATCGGCTCGTTACTTGCGGCTGTGTTTTGCAAAACTTGGTAGTCTGAAGGTAATTTAACTCAAAATTTATACAGAGAAAGTAACAGTTAGCGTTTATAGAAAACCTTAGATTACAAAATATAACTTCAAATTGTTATATACAGAAGATTTCTTAACTAATAACTTTAGCTCAGCGCAGTCTACAATATCTGCTGAACCTCACATAGCGTAGCTGCATTCGTAGCGCGTAGTCCATGGCGTAGCAATGCCCGTAGAGTAACCGCGTAGTAGCGCTTCTAGCGTAGCTCGTAGCTACCTTCATAGCTGCTACGAGGTTTCGTAGCTTTTATTGAAATTCGCTATAAGCTTTTCATGACTCTATAAACTGTCTGTGTGTCTGTTTGTGTATATGTGAACTGTGTCTGTGTAATTTTTTCGTACAGCAATGATATTATTTTATTATAATTACAGAAGGAGTAGAACAAGTAATCCTAGCAATGGCGCACAGGGGCAAGCTAAACGCTTTAACTGGCGTTCTTCAATGCCCGCCAGTGAAGATCTTCCACAAATTCAGTGGCCAACCAGAGTTTCCCATTGAAGCGAACTCGGCCTGTGATATTTCTACGCATCTTAGTAAGTGTTATTTAATCATATTGTAGAAGTAAAGTTTTGACTGAAAACTTCAGCCACCAAAAACAATGTTCCATTTTGGTTTCAAATTTTTTAAAGATTTTATTTTATTTCAGGTGCTTCGGTGGATATTCGCGTCAACGATAAATCTGTTAGATTCTCTCTATTGAACAATCCATCGCATTTAGAGGTAATCTAATTTATTTACGCATAATTTACACTTATTGTCCAATAAACGGTGTACAGCTGCATAATGACGTAGGTCACTATCCTTTCAATTTCCCGTCTAATCTGCAAGGCTAATTATACACCCAGCAGACGTTGATGGGTTACAAGGGACAATGCACGGAGTAATTGCTTGTTTAAGAACCCCTTCATTCATCTGATTAATTACCCTGCCAGATAGATATTTAATTGTTCTGACATCCCTCGTGCTTTTTGGATCATAGAAATCGAAGGACGAAAACTTTGATTCAGAATTTTGTAATACTTTGAAATGATATTTTGCTTAGGTATCTATTTTTGTTTCGGTTTTACGAGACATCTTTTTTACGATCCAATCCATATAGGTTGTCACATAAAATTGTATAGTTATTCATGGTTATTTTCTATTCCAGGCAGCAAACCCAGTATCAATGGGTAAAGCAAGATCCAGGCAGTTGCGTTTAAAAGAAGGAGACTACTCAGAAGATAGAGCATCGAGAATGGGAGACAAAGTTCTTAACGTTCAGGTACCTTCCTTTTTATACAGGAACAGAAACAGCTGAATACCTCATTTTTGACCGACTTCAAAAAAGGAAAAGGTTCTCCGTTCGTCGGAATCTTTTATTTTTTATATAAAACGTAAATAGAAAAATCTTGTTACGCTTGCACATTCTAAAAGGACAACAATAAGTTTTTTAGCTTGATCTTAAAAATATTTATGTTTTTTTATGGACAACGGGACGAAAACTTCCACGATATTCTTAATTTAGAATAATG
This sequence comes from Fissipunctia ypsillon, assembly GCA_947568875.1. Taxonomy (NCBI): domain Eukaryota; kingdom Metazoa; phylum Arthropoda; class Insecta; order Lepidoptera; family Noctuidae; genus Fissipunctia; species Fissipunctia ypsillon. Next base: position 4,962,958 of record OX387656.1, on the reverse strand, counting down.
TGAAAAGAATAGCTTTGACATATTGTTATTTTTTTTATTGTAATATACACAAATCTTAAATACAATATACAATCTAACACTAAAATATATATTATGTACAATTATATAAAGAAAAGAAAAAAAAAAGAAGGGAGTGCTCACTTGGCATCAAAAAATTCGTCCGCATCGCTGTCAGTGGGAAAAATACCCAAAAGGACGGAAGCTAAATTGTTTGTTATTTTCATTTGTTAAATTAAGAAGATACTCATCTAAATGTTTCTTTTAAACAGGCGTCCTTCATACTTTGTTTTATTACAAGCTTTTATTTTAATTTCATTGAAGGATGATTTTTTTTTCGTGTCTACCTACATACATAATGCTATGAGGATTTTTGCTAATTTTGGTAACGTGTCTCTTGGCCTATCAAGTTGAAACTTTGTTTCTTATTATTTATTTATTTATTTAACTCTCCCTTATAACTATCATTACAGGTTAATTACCTAATGCGATAATGCGGTCTCTCATAATTATACAGGGTCAAATTAAATTAGCTAGCGAAACTCCGCGAACTGTGATGAGTAACGATATCTGAACACAACAAATTAATTTTTTTTTTTTTTTAATTAAAACCGACTTCCAAAAAAACACTACAAACAGTACAAAGTGAAAAATAACTTTGATTTCGGAAGTCGGTGGCAAGAAACGAAAATACGAAACTAAAGACCGACTTCCGAAATCAGAGTTACTTTTCACAACTTTGATTTTGGAAGTCGGTCTTTAGTTTCGTATTTTCGTTTTTTGCCACCGACTTCTGAAATCAAAGTTATTTTTCACTTTGTACTGTTTTTTTCTAGAAGTCGGCTTTATTTTGTGTAAAAAAGATTTAATTAAGACACCGATTATTTTTCACTTTGTACTGTTTTTTTTTTAAGTTTTTTCCTTTTTTTTCCCTCTACTATTCTATTCACTGTATTATTGCATATGTAACTAGACTATTCATTGTATTATAATAATTATTGTTCACAGATACATGGTGACGCAGCTTTCACTGGTCAGGGAGTGAACCAGGAGACGTTGATGTTGTCACAAGCACCCCACTTTAATGTTGGTGGATCTTTACATGTCATTGTTAACAATCAAGTAAGTATCATAAAACTTATGAAAAACACATTTAAGCATTTTTTATGAGAATGGAGAAGGTCGTGTCCTAAGCGAAAGCGAGCGTCGCGCGAGTCGCCATCATCGCGGACTTTTATTTATGAACGAGCTGTGCCCCGCGACTTCGTTCGCGTGGATGTCGTAAGATACACAATATACTAAAATAACAGGCACAGTTTAATATAACTCCCTCGTCCCCCGACCCGTCTCCAACCGTCGCGTTTTCGCTTAGTGTTCTTTCTGACTTTTTTTCTTTTTGCTCTGCTTCCAAGTTTCGTAGCATGATGTTAAATAGCCTATTACTATCCTTGAGAATTGGGCTACCAAATTTAAAAATAATTTTTCAAATCCGACTTTTTGTTTATAATTTCATGGGTTTTATTTTTATGCGTAGGGCTCCTAATTATTTTTCTAAAATAAAAGTAGCCTAAGTTACCCGCTGTAACATCAGCTATCTGCGAGTGAAAGTCCCGTCAAAATCAGTCCAGCCGTTTCGGAGATTAGCCGGAACAAACAGACAGACAGACAGAGAGACAAAAATGTTAAAAATTGCTTTTTTGTTATAAGTACCATTATACTTTTTTATGCATTTAGTAAAAAGTTGTATTTTGACATTACAAACACTTAAATTTTATTTATTTGTATAGATAGGACGTACCTAGTCGCGCGATCAATCACGTCGTGGTTGTATGTCATAATCATCATTCATACAAACGATCGCGTCGATCGCCTACTCGCGCGACCTTCGCTTTCACTTAGAACGCGGAGTAAGGTTCGAAGTAAGTAATCAAGATAACTGAAAACACGTCTCAAAAATGTTCAGTAACTTTCTATGAGTCCGTATTTTTTGAGCCTTCCGAAGAAAGCTCATAAATCACTACAGCTAATGACTTCGGTATTCACATTACCGTATCGGAAAAAAGGCAAGTTAAGTGAATTGAAGCGACCAAAGATAAGTATAGGTTGTTGAGACTTTGTCATCATCATCATCTGCCTAGCCTTTTCCCAACTATATTGGGGTCGGCTTCCAGTCTAACCGGATGCAGCTGAATACCAGTATTTTACATGGAGCGACTGCCTATCTGACCTCCACAACCCAGTAACTGGGTAATACGATACCCCTTGGTAAGACTGGTTGTCAGACTTTCGGGCTTCTGACGACCCGTAACGACTGTCAAAGATCCACGAATGACAGCCGGGACCAACGGCTTAACGTGCTTTCCGAGGCACGGAGGAGTCTCGGTATGTAAAGATGGTCACCCATCCACGAACCAACCCCGGCAAGCGTAGCTTAACCTGATGGATCGACCCGTGCGGCTGTTATTACTTAGCCACGAGCTCCTCCTCGAGTTGTTGAGACTTTGTCAATAGTGCAAAAAATATTACTATTAATACTTATAGGAGCTGTTACACCTACTGCAACAAAAACATGCGAAAATTCAAAAAAAAAATACAGTTCTTGAACTGATTAATTTTGTAAAAGCACTGAAACCTACTAAAGACGCTCTCCTCTCTATGAGGTCTTGCGCAATTTGTATTCAAGACAATTTTCGATCAGCAGTAGCGATTCGATTTGCGACCCAAAGAAAGTATTTTTGCTCTAGAACCACCCGCTTCCTAAGCATTACTAAGCGCTTACTAAGACCCTGATCAAATAACCAATCTGTTAAAGCTGCTATCACAAAGTAAATATATCTAATACTGCTATCAAATCTCATTGCCTTGGTGCTTTAGTGGTCGCAAACGCTACTGCTGAGCATGAGGTCCCTGGTTCGATTCCCAGGTCGGGCAAAGTGTTGTTGGGTTTTTCCATCTGGAATTTCTCAGTAGCAGCCCGGAGTCTGGATTTGTGCCAGGTTGATGGCAATAGACTGGCCCCTTATTACAATAACTGGCTAAATGCGGGTGTACTATAGGTACACCAGTGCCTAACCCTTTGGGGAATACAGGCGTGATGTAATGTTATGTTATCAAATCTCATGTTAGCGGTAATGTTACGGTTAGTTGAGCGAAATAACATCAGGTAATCAAATCATTCATCATCTGCTCTCAAAACGGTGAAGGAAAACATCTTGAGGAAACGTCTTAGAACACAAAATTACGAAGACACACTGGAACCACCCACGTGCTGGATTACGGCCCACTCCGTCTCACAGAGAGGATGCTTGTGTCCCAGCAGTGGGAAAATTATAGGCTGATTATGCTAAGAAAAGCGTTTAACTTCGCGTAATCGTGATGACCACGATTAAAAAAGGCAGGCTTTCTGAAACCAGTAGTCAAACTAGAATTCCTCTTCTTCGTTTACTTAGGTTGATTTAAGGGAAAATAAATCCCATTTACGTGTATAGATTACGTACATAAAATAATACGGTACATAAACACATAGCTACATGTTGGGTCATTTAATAAAAACATGGTTTTTCCATTTGTCACCCGCTAGCTTGTGTTGTAATAACAATGTTAGAACCTTTTACCGTGTCGTGTTCTAATGTTGTAGCCTTTTAAATACCCACAATGTAATTAGAAATATTTATATTGTTACATGATAGTAGAATATTCAGTAAGTTTGAGACATAGTAATTGCTATAAAGAAATAGAGGCGGGAGAAAGAAATAGATTGTTAATTAAACACGCAACTGACATTAAACAGACTTTCAGTTTTGTCACTTACAACAGCGATGATGTTTCAAAAATGTTTTTTGTCTGTCAGGTAGATTATTAAAAAATATTGGACACGTATTTTTCTTTTTTTACGTAATCAAAAGATTACGGCGATACATTGAGTTAAAATGTGGCATGACGTCACGCCTTGCTAGATTTTATACCGAGTTGGAACGTAGCGAGCCCCCACTCCCCAACTTTAATGCCTTTTATCTAAGTATTTTTTTATTAATTGATAAAACGAAAAAAACGTGTCTAATATTTTCTTATTGTCTGACTGACGGACTAAATAGAATTTCTTTTTTTTACCCAGGCATCATCCCTACTGAACATAAGCGTACCTACCAAGCGTAAATAAAAGTTGCAACAACTTAATTAAGCTTCTATGGTTTTCATAGAATAGCGAAAAACCCGTTAATCCCAAAACTGGTGATCCAGCAACCGGCGATTTATATTAGTCCACTAAACCTAAACTAACCTACCCTTATTCTATTTCAGGTAGGTTTCACACTGCCGGCTCTGCGAGGCCGATCTTGTCGGTATGTAACTGACCTAGCAAAAGCTATATCTGTGCCAGTCATCCATGTGAACGGTGATCATCCTGAGGTAAGTGGCCCTTCCTGTTGAAAGAATCTATCAGTACCTTACTACATAACAACAGAACTTGGGCGTTAATAAAGCACATTAAGTTTTAAGGCTCCTGCCAACAGGTGCGTCATGCGACGCGAATCACGCGCGACACAAAGGCACCGCTCGTCTTGCGACATGCGGTGTCTGTGTCACGTCACGTGTCGCGCCTGTTTGAAGGAGCCTTTTAACAAAAAAACAAGCTGTGTGTCGTATAGTCTTGTGGAGCACCACGTAACATGCTTATTTTCTGCATTTACATTCTAAAATAAAATAAATAACCAAACGAACGATGAGGGCGCCACTGCGCGCGTGGTGTCATCTTAAGTACCGGAAGATTTCACGGCATGGCAGAGGCGTCGCTCTACACAGCTGAACTTTTTCTAAAAACTCGATGTACTGAGCCGCGTATGTAGTTCAATGTTTCACAAAACATTATTTATTTCGATTTTAGTTTCAATGTGTTTTCGCAATAACACAAAAGACTCTTATAAGCTTCTCTCACATCTGGACTTTCATCCAGGCTTTCCTATTCGTCGAGCATTCTATTCAACTTTCATGCATTGTTCTAGAAAATGTTTTGGTAATAATATTGGCCTCGTACTCACACGGGTTTAATTATATAAACGAGGAATACACTTCCCTTTATTAAAATGTTTATGCTCATTATATTGTGTACTCTACCCAACTTAATTAGACCGTACTTAATTTTTGGAGGTAGGTAGGTTTAGTAAAGTGATACTCCAATACATCTACCTAGCTATAATACCTATAAGGTCAATAGGGATGATAACTAAAAAATTTTTTTTACAACGCATGTGCTCGAAAACAGCGTTTTTCAAGCAGCCAAACTGTGCGCAAAGTGCCACTTTTTCGCACTAATGCTTTTTACTTTTCAGTTTTTTTTTTTTTTAACTCCAGTTCAGTTTTTATTATTTGAGATAAGTTTTGCAAATTAGTCAAGTACAGATTATCATTCAAATAATAGGTACAATAAAACTAATAGTTCATTAAACGTTATTAATTACTCTAGATTTCGATTTTGATCAATAAATTCATTTTAAATATTCATTAAATATGTTTGGCTGAACGTATATTTTGCTCGTGCCTTTTTGCGATACGACGTGACGTGGCGGCATGAGCGCAGTAGGAGATATGCTGAGCGCGCATGTATTTAAAATAAGCCCGCCATTTTACTAATTTCTTGCTTAGTTCGGAGTCTATATGTGTAAGTCTTAATGTTTTTTATTTACTCGCACAATGCATAGTAAAATGTTGTATGATACACATGCGTAAGAGGATTTCTGACTCGTGTCGACTTATACGGAAATAACCTACCTTCCGCACTTGTAGCATAAATAATTATTTCTGCCCGTCAGGTAGAATATAAAAAAAATATTGGACACGTATTTTTTTTACGTAATCAAAAGATTACGGCGATACATTGAGTTAAAATGTGGCATGACGTCACGCCTTGCTAGATTTTATACTTAGTTGTGACGTAGCGAGCCCCCACTCCCCAACTTTAATACGTTTTATCTAAGTATTTTTTTTATTAATATTATGATAAAGCAAAAAATACGTGTCTAATATTTTTTCATTATCTGACTGACGGACTAAATAGAATTTCTTTTTTTTACCCAGGCATCATCCCTAAGCCTGGGTAACTTCTGTAACGGTACCTTACTCGTCAATTATTTTCTGCCTTCCTACGCAGTTATTAGAAAAATCAATCTATCGAAAAAAGGAAAATGAATTTATTATCCCCGACTAAGAATTGACCTATTTAGACCAGACTTATTAAACCTGTCTTGGCCAATAGAAGTAATATCAGATTTATTTGTCTCAAAGGTTATTCCAGACGAATTTGCTCACAATACTTCCAGAAATAGGTACATATTTTAGCTTTGAGAGCATTCCTTATGATTATTTACAAAACATTTCCTCCGGAGGGCATGACATAACTGAACACAGGGAAATTAAACATTAGCTTGCTGTAATTTCGTGGTCTGTGTCTGTATTCCACACATCTCCACCCAACTCCAACTTGTTTCTTTTTTGTGTTTGTGTTCTTTCTTTGCGTCATGTTTACCGCAAATAAACGTATTTTCTTTCTTTTCTTTTTTTTCTTTATCTGGGTGGTTACAATTTGTTATTAGCCATATTTCCATACTAATATCATAAATACGTCCGTCTGTCTGTCTGTGTTACGATACTTTTTATCCCAATAGTATGTTCCCTTAAAAGCTATTTATCATATAAAACACTCGTTTTTGCCCGCGGCTTCGCCTGCAGTGAGGTCGGGAAATTATACCACGGGAACGTATCATAAAAATTATCCTATGTCCTAGTCCAGGTCATAGTTTATCCGTGTGACAAGCAGACTGAGACCACTACCTACCGGGTCCTAATTTGTTTTCAAACCATCCAGGAACCCTTGAAATATACACACAAAATTTCATCCAGATCGGTCCAGCCGTTTAGGAGTTAGGTGACAAACACGCGTAGAGAAGAATTATATACGAGTATATTAAGATAAGCATGGATCGAAATGGACATTCTGAGCTTCGGACTCATTGTTAAACCGACATACATAATAATATATAGTACACAGACCGTTGAATTAAATTCACACAAAGCCATTGTAACCCCCAGCCCTTCACCAAACTTTCTCTTTATATTACTTCCAGTTGGTTGTCAAGGCAACGAACATTGCCTTCGAGTACCAGCGCAAGTTCCGTAAGGATGTGTTCATCGACTACAACTGCTTCAGAAGATGGGGTCACAACGAGGTCGACGACCCCACGTTCACGAACCCTCTACTTTATAAAGCTATTCATAGTAGGAAGTGAGTATGATTAAGATTTATTTTATTGACTACCAACTTAAATTGCCCGTTTATACAAATCACAACTGTCATTCTTTGACAGTTATAATATAGCTATAAACACGGCAAATTGACGTACGGTGTACCTACATACGATGGTACAGCGTATTTGCTTAACCATTAGGCCGTATTCTCGGCGGCAGCGGACGGCGGTGGCGCGGGGCGGCGGCAGCGGCGCGGGTAGGGGTTGCGTTCGAATGCATAGTTATACAATATGGAACTGTTCTCGATGGCAGCGGCACGGGGAACGAGCCACGAGCAATGCGCTTCAGTCGAGCGGTGCCTGTGCGCATTTTTTTTTCTTCAATTATAATAATGATCATCTTCTTTTGCCCACAATAAATCTTGCTTAACGAAAGCATTTACATCAAATATTATTTCGCTCGAGAACACTCGCTAAACAACACTACGCCTTTGCGACGCCACGCGAACTGCCCGCTGTCATCGAGAACGGTCAGCGTCGCCGATCCGCTCGCCGCGAAAACAACGGTAGATTGGATTTACACACGTTTTTTTTTAAATTATCAAATAATTATCATTTTTTTAAATTATCATTATGACATATATGTCATACAGAAATAAATTACACAGATTCTAATCTAAAATAATGCTAAAGTTCACTTTTCAAAGAATTACGGCTAAAATATTTCACCTGTTTCCGATTAGGCAATTTTCTAGACACATAACGAGCAATTTCCGTCAGATATCGACGTTACTTCTAGAGATTCAGATTATATTAATGAGGGAAGCCTATCTGATGTATCTCTCTTGGTTCCAGATCTATACCAGACTTGTATGCTGAAAAACTGGTGACAGAACGAGTTTTAAAAGAAGACGACGTAAAGGATGTATTAACAACTTACACCAACTATCTACAGACGCAGTATGAAGCAGTTCCAACGTACAAACCTGAGGTAAATAATGCCAATCTGATTAGGAATGATGACTAAAAAATGTTTTTTGTCCGTCAGGTAGGTTATTAAAAAATATTGGACTCGTATTTTACCTTTTTTACGTAATCAAAAGATTACGGCGATACATCATCTGCCTAGCCTTTTCCCAACTATGTTGGGGTCGGCTTCCAGTCTAACCGGATGCAGCTGAATACCAGTATATTTTACATGGAGCGACTGCCTATCTGACCTCCACAACCCTGTACCTGGGCAATACGATACCTCTTGGTAAGACTGGTTGTCAGACTTTCGGGCTTCTGGCGACCCGTAACGACTGTCAAAGATCCACGAATGACAGCCGGGACCAACGGCTTAACGTGCTCTCCGAGACACGGAGGAGTCTCGGTGTGTAAAGATGGTCACCCATCCACGAACCAACCCCGGCAAGCGTAGCTTAACCTGATGGAGCGACCCGTGCGGCTGTTATTACTTAGCCACGAGCCTTCCACGAGCTCCTCTAAAAGATTACGGCGATACATTGAGTAAAAATGTGGCATGACGTCACGCCTTGATTTTATACCGAGTTGTGACGTAGCGAGCCCCCACTCCCCAACTTTAATGTGTTTTATCTAAGTCATTTTTTAATAATATGATGAAGCAAAAAATAAGTGTCTAATATTTTTATATTATCTGTCTGACGGATTAAATAGAATTTCTTTTTTTTTACCCAACCATCACCCCTATTATATTTGTTGTCCTGAGCAAATCGCTGTGTTTTGTAGTAGTTCACCACGGAATGAGTTGCTTATAGGTCTAGCATATTATTATGTACCAACTCGAGACCAAAACATTACTTTCCATATGTATCAAAGCAAAGCTATCCGTGTTGGTCTTGATCTATGAGCAAATCCAAAAGAACGAGACTGAATGGTGAGATTGTTGTTTGCACAAAGAATAATGACTTCATAAAATGCACTGTTGTATCGCTCCATTAAATTAATAATACTCTGTGGTGATTAAGATTGTCTATGAAGAAATAAATCACCAGCACTGTCAACACCCAAAATCGTAACAGCACATAATTTATGTAATTACTTATCGTAGTCCAAAAGTCAAACGCAAACCCAGAACCCTTGTTACAAAATTCTGAGCTTACGACATTTTATATTCTCAGCTTCAGCATAAATAAATTGTTCTCATTTACTTTAGGATTAAACTCATGAAATAGGTATGTAAATGTGCGGCCCTTCAAGTTTAGAAGGAAACCATTAACTTTTGTACTTTGATTAACATGAGTAACTTTATCAAAGTAAATGAATTACCGCGGTAGTGGTTATTCTTCGTTGTTTAATCTTGGCTTAGAACTTTCAACATTATAACAGCTGCTGCAGCACTAGCGGTTCACCCCGACTCCGCTTAGACAACCAATTTTTCTCGAGATTAGTTCAGTATGTTTGTAATATTTTGTTCTTACAGTTATTTTTACTGCCTCGTTGGTCTAGTGGTCGCAAGCGCTACTGCTGAGCATGAGGTCCTCTTTATTTTTTGGGTGGGAAATGATCAAATGACTTCTCACGCTCTGGGCGGAGGGGGAGGGCATGTCAGACTCTTACTGACTAAAACCCACCCGTGTTTCTTCTGTTGCCTGTGCCAGGGCCTCGGTAACTCTTTCGAACATCCCGCAACCCCGGCTGGATAATAAGAGTCTGGAGTGTGGATTTGTGCCTGGTTGATGACAATAGGCTCGTCCCCTATTACTTAAACATAACTAGCGAAATGTGGGTGTACTATAGGTACACCTCTGCCGAACCCTTCAGTGAAACAAGGCGTGATGTTATGTTACGTTATTTTTACTCCGAATTCAATAACCTCATACATTCTTAAAATAGACTTGGAATACCTTACCTTTGTTATTTCCGCTTGAAGTCCTCCTCGCCCCTATTGAGGAAGGAAGATGTGAATAATGTAACTGTAATTTATGTCATAATTTTGTGTCCGTTGTCTCTAACTGAAATATATCGGAATTCTCCTGCATTCAGGAATGTCAAAACTACAGGGTTACTTGTAACTTGACGTATTGCTTGCAAGACGTCATAGTAGAGTTAAAATGCAACAAATTAAACCACCAAATGTTCTACCGAAGTTCAGTAATTTTTATGAGAAATCCAGATTAAATAATTTGAAGCCAATGAAAAAATTATTTACGGCGCGACTGCACTGAAATTTAAGTTATTATCATAGTTGATGTCGTAGCAGATCTTTGTTAATAAATAAGAGTTCAAAAATCCTAAAACTTGGCAAAGATCACTAATCATAACATAATAACATAACATCACGGCTTGTTTCCCCAAAGGGTTAGGCAGATGTGTATCTATAGTACAATCAATCAATCAATCATCAATCTGTAGTGCATTTCGCCAGTTATCACTAATCAAACATTTTATTTTTCGTAATTTACGAATTTACTATGACGTCCTCCAAGGAATAGGTACGTCGAGTCACAAATAACCCTGTATAATAACCACAGAGCACGGAGACTCCTCGGTGGCCGCTGCTAGAGACGACATTGTCAGCAGTTTCCATACAAACCAAGCGTGTCATAGAAACTGACAGCCCGTGACCATTCTGACCACGCCTGTGACGCTCAAAACTTGTGCGCAGCGCTACTTGCGCGGACACGAATATACACGAGTAGAGATATTTTAATTTTAAAATGGCGCGCCCATCCACTGCTAGTTGCATACACATTTCAAATGTTTGTATATCAATTATTCTACAAGCAACATATTTACGTAATAGTGTTTAATGTTTTTAGTCCAATCAATAGATTTTTTTGTAAATAGATAATTGCTTCATATTTTGCAATAAATTACCAGCGTTGTGTCATCACGCTTCTCTTTCTTTTCTATGCAGTCTGACAGTGACCGCGCTTTAGCTGTTGTCAGCCTTTTAACCATTTAAAATGTCATCACTCAGTCTCAGCTTATGACGAGACAAATCTACAATTATTACTTATTGTATTTTATTACCCACTAGCTGTTGCCCGCGGATTCGCCCGCGCGTTTTTACATTGTTCTCACATATAGAAGCAACAAGAATAATGTACCCAGGACTTTGTAATAATTTTGATTTAAAAGAGTGTCCATGGAGTTTCTTGCCCATTCTTCTCCATAGAGATCTACGTTTTGGAATGGGCGACTAGCTTCAATTTTCTGACTAACTGACTGACTCTTTAACAATTCAAAAGTGCCTGTAATTGATTTAATTGAAATAAATGCTTTGAGTTTGAGTTTGGATGTCAATACTTCCCTCAAAACAACAAAACCCGATCAAAATCCGATTCTAATGAATCGGATTTTGTTCACAATTTTATGTGTTTAATTTTTTTGCACAGAACCCTAATTATTTTTCCAAAATAAAAGTAGCTTATATTACTCCTTATAACACCATCTACCTGCCAGTGAAAGTCCCGTCAAATTCATTCCAGCATTTTTTTTTATCTGAGATAGGTTTGCTCTTGACTCTAGTCTAGGTCAGAGATGACAGAGACAAAGTCGACGATGGAGCGAGCTTACCCAGAAGAAGCCTGTTCACTCTCACTTTGAAGAGATCGGGGTTGTATGCGTTCGGAAACAGACGCAGGCAGAGAGTTCCACTCCTTTGCTGTGCGCATCACAAAAGACATTTTGAAACGCTTAGTGCGAATTGGTGGAATAGCAACTAGGTAGGGATGGTAACCTGCAGTGCGTCTAGATGTCCGATGGTAGAAGGGGGCAGGCGGAATGAGGTCGTGGAGTTCTCGAGCACACTCACCGAAGTACAATCTGTTGAAGACCGACAAGCAGGCAACCTTGCGGCGATGAGCCAAGCTGCGAAGCTTGGCATCCACCAGTCTTACGTCGCCAATGAGCCTCTTAGCTCTGCGTTCCACCAAGTCAAGCGCGGCAAGTTGGTATTTAGCTGAGCCATCCCAAAGGTGGCTGCAATACTCCATGCAGGATCGGACTTGGGCTTTGTGCCTTTTCGGAGATTCGCGGGAAAAAACAGATAGGCAGACAAAAATTGTGTTTTTGTTATAAGTACCGTATATACTTTCATATGCATTTAGTAAAAAGCTGTTATTTTGACATTACAAACAGACACCTCAATTTTATTTATTTGTATGATGTATGTATAGATGTTTCATTCGATTTTCAGTCGACCACTCTCCATAGGGACCTATAGGGATATACTGGATGTTTTATTTTACCGTCTCGAAATTTTTACAGGTTGTTCTACCCATGAATATGAACAACTTTCACTACAGGACCAACTCTGAAATCACGAAAAAAAATCTACTGTTTAATAGAAGAGTTCAAACCTACTTGACCAAAATGTATGAAACAGCAGATTTTTTTTTCGTGATCTCATAGTTGGTCCCATAGTGAAAGTTGTTCATGTTCATGGGTAGAACAGCCTGTAAAAATTTCGAGACGGTAAAAAAAATCATCCAGTATATTAGGGTCTAACTGATTTCTTAGAACATCTCTGTACTTAAAGCGGTCCCAAATGCAGACTTTACGTTATATGAGCAATCACAGATAAGATTAAGTGTAGCTAATTTATTGTCTGGGCCTTTTGTTCGTCTGTCCTTATTTATGTAGGTATCTAAACTTTATTGTTGCCAACTTTGCCTTATCTCTTTGTGTCCTTATTGTAGTTTCTGTTTCGCTTTTAATTAGTCGTTTGTCACTTTCAAAGTTTGTTTTGGAGACAAAGATAGCTTTAACTTTAAATGACAGTACTTTGTTTAACTTTTTGTTACTATTATTTGTATTTGAACACAGATAGCGTTAAATTAAAATTACGGTACTTTGGATTATTTTTAACGTTTTATTTTTATTATTTTTATTTGTCGAATAGGCACTAGCCTTTTGGCTACTTTGTATTAGTGGGTGTGTTTTATAATTTACTTTATTATGAGCGACTTATTTGTGCAGAATAAAAAACCATATTTCTTTCTTCTTTCTATTTTTGGAATCATTTATCTAGACTGTCATGATTTACAAATATTAATATGATTTGTAGTGATTTTAGATGCTAAACACAAAATTGAAAGTATGTGATTTGACTCAAATGATTTTTATATCAGTATATGTAGTTAGGAAGTTTAAAAGTATCTCATTTGACAGTTATCGTAAAAGTACTGGTTTTTTAACGAAAGGGAAATGGAAACATGATGTTTGGAGCGTGGCTCCTGTTTTGCTAAGTTAGTGATCTTCGAGCCTCGGAGTCAAAAGGTTATCTTTAAGAAGTCTAAAGTATATACTGTTAAATTGAGTAGTAAATAGTACCAAGTTTATACAGGGCGTCCCACGGATATGCCACATGGAGGGAAAGTACCTAGTATATTGTAGATGGAACATTTTACTGAAAGAAGACATTATTCGTATTTAAAAAAACAATTTAAACTGCATTCATAGATATTTAAATAATTACATGGTTGAACCGGAAATCGAACCCGTTACACGAGAAAAATCATAGATATCCGTGAGAAAAATAATCACCATGTAGCTTTATCATACCGATCAAAAGGCTTCATCATAAGGATTATTTTTTGCTAAATAACATAGTGTCAAAAATAAAAGGAAGACCATGAATTTTAACATTTTTAATACAAAATTAATCATTTTATCAAATGCTCAAAACGAGTCCCTTCCTGTTGAATACAAAGTCGCACTCTTTTCATTATTTCGCTCCCTGTCGATTTTTTGATCTTGTTGTGGTGGATATTTAGAATAATACGTCTAAGTTCTGATGCGTACTTCTCAAGTGGGTACATTTATTAGTAATATAGGTACTTATGATAATGTCAGTTGTATGTCCTTACGGCAATGTCAGCTTTTCATTTTTCTGAACAAAATTTCACATCAAATGTTAAAATTCATGGTCTTCCTTTTATTTGTGATACTATGGTTTTATGTTATGATGTAGGTATGTTGACTTGAAAGAGTATAGCATTTGAGAGTATGTCATGCTCACTTAAATGTCTCGCTGATGGTGGCGCGTGTGTTGGATCATTCGGTTCCCTACGACGACTAGTGACCCAATCATCAACCAGAAGGGGCCATACCGACTCAAAGTCCAGTGAAATCACAAAGTACGCCCAATCCGTCGACTAGTGATTCACTCAATAACCATTAGAAACTATATCCATTGAAAATCCAGTGAAATCACAAAGTACGCCCAATCCGTCGACTAGTGATTCACTCAATAACCATTAGAAACTATATCCATTGAAAATCCAGTGAAATCACAAAGTACGCCCAATCCGTCGACTAGTGATTCACTCAATAACCATTAGAAACTATATCCATTGAAAATCCAGTGACATCACTAAGTCATCATCATCTGCCTAGCCTTTTCCCAACTATATTGGGGTCGGCTTCCAGTCTAACCGGATGCAGCTGAATACCAGTATTTTACATGGAGCGACTGCCTATCTGACCTCCACAACCCAGTTACTGGGTAATACGATACCCCTTGGTAAGACTGGTTGTCAGACTTTTTGGGCTTCTGACGACCCGTAACGACTGTCAAAGATCCACGAATGACAGCCGGGACCAACGGCTTAACGTGCTTTCCGAGGCACGGAGGAGTCTCGGTATGTAAAGATGGTCACCCATCCACGGACCAACCCCGGCAAGCGTAGCATAGTAGTGACATCACTAAGTACGCCCCCTATAATAACTATCCGAGTGAACAACCATAGTTCACTTATATCATGGCAATATAGAAATAATCATAACCAAGAATTTATTTACGATTACCTCGTGTTGTTTGTAAATTATCATAAAATAAAATAATTATGTTCAAATGTTGCTCATTCAAACTCAAACTCAAAGCATTTATTTCAATTAAACCAATTACAGGCATTTTTGAATTGTTAAAGAGTCAGTCAGTTAGTCAGAAAATTGAAGCTAGTTGCCCATTCCAAAACGTAGATCTCTATGGAGAAGAATGGGCAAGAAACTCAATGGACACTCTTTTAAATCAAAATTGTTACAAAATCCTGGGTACATTGTTCTTGTTGCTTCTATATGTGAGAACAATGTAAAAAATAGATAATTAAAACAATTCAAAATATAAGATTAAAAATAAGCCCTGGCAGCTAAGCGATGACCAGTCTCCACTGACGGCGCCCGTTCACGAACATGACGCGTGGATCAGCACCATCCAGCTCAACAATTTTGTAGGGAACCGAATGATCCAACACACGCGCCACCATCAGCGAGACATTTAAGTGAGCATGACATACTCTCAACTGCCATACTCTTTCAAGTCAACATACCTACATTATAACATAAAACCGCTCCATGGTACTCACATTTACAAAATTGAAAAGATGCTTCTAATTTATACAAAACTATAGTTTGCAATGATTGTATTAAAAGATTAGTAAACAATAAATCTATAGTCTATGTATAGTCAATAAGTCTATAGTAATAACATAATGTCAGAGAAAAAAAAGGGACGCATTTCTTCCAAACAAAAAAAAAAACAAAAAAAAATTTAACAAAGCCCAAGTGGCTGTGGAGCAGGACCAGCATTTATCCAAGCATTTTTATCTATGATATAATCATTCAACCTATAATATGCTTGTCTACATAGTGTGCGTTTAATGCATGTTTTAAATTGCTTCTCATTTAGTTGAAGAATATCGAGAGGTAATTTATTATAACATTTTACACAGTACCCCATAAAAGAAGTGTGTACCTTAGACAATCTGAAACGTGGTTGATCTAATTTGTTCCTATTTCTAGTGTTAAAATAACGTTATAACACTAGTTTCTCCCAAAAGTTTTTCTGTTTTCTTGGCACTTTTCTTTATAATTCAATTAATAACAAAATACCTATTTACACTCATACAAAAGCTATTTGTAAAAGAAAATTACGCATTTGGCTATTAATTCTGGACTACGTTGCCACTGAAAGCTTATTAAAACCAGTGTCTTAATAATACCCACACATTTACAATCACACACCGAGACTTACATACATTCATACACACAACATTCTTCATTTCCCCATTTCCATTCTTCATTTTTTGTTATGCTCATTATTATTTTATTTTGTTAGTTAGATACCTAAGTATGTATCAAAGAATAATAATATACATAATTTGTATATTTCTTTGAACTTTATGTTGACTTGCTTTTCTTTGATTTTGTTTTTAATGATTATTTTTTGTTTACATTCTGCACTCAATTGCATTATCAGACTTTATAATACCTATTAAGTATATCTTAACTTTAACTGTTTTGTAAATTAACATGTCCTTTAAAAGAGAGCTGGGTGATCTGTAACTCAGGACCCTCCTACCTCAGACACCTTTCTCTATTTAAGATTGTGCATTTTATTAACTAGTGCCTGTAATATGATGTTGAGATAAATAAAGATTTATGATTATTATTATTATGAAAATTATGCCGATCACTTATCTTACTAAAAAGATGTAGATTTTTTCTAACATACATAATATTTTCATATATATATTGGCAAGGTACCGTCATGATGTTAATTTTTTTAAACAGTTCCCTTAGATATTCGCGACTGCGGAGGTTGTAGATGGCTCTGACAGCCCTCTTTTGCAGAATAAAGATAGAATCAATATCTGCAGCCCGTCCCCATAACAAAATACCGTAAGACATGACGCTATGAAAGTAACTAAAATAGACCAGTCTCGCGGGATCCACGTCTGTTAATTGGCGGATTTTCCAAACAGCGTAAGCAGCCGAGCTTAGCCGCCCTGCTAGTGATGTTAAATGTGGACTCCACTGCAGCTTTGAGTCCAGCGTAATTCCCAGGAAAACAGTCTGTTCGACGAATTGTAGTATTTCCTTATTCAATACTACGTGACATTCACTACTTCTAACATTTGGTAACGTGAATCTTATGCATTTAGTTTTCTTCTTATTTAATACTAAATTATTTACAGTGAACCAATTATGGACCTTAAGCATAGCGTTATTTACGTCGTCGTATAAAATTAATTACATTCTCATCCTTATAGAGGCATATGGGAACGTAGTCATCATAACTCCAAGGCACCATTTTGGCTAAACACATATCCCGCGCTATCAGAGAGTGGCCCTGGCCACGGACCCACACAAAACATTATACACATGTGTACTTCATTGCACACCATCAGAGAGTTACTCTGACTTAATGTGCGGCACCCACACTAGTGCCCGGAAATCAAGTTTATTGGTTTTATTTAGGCAACCAGAACACATCCCGTGCTATCGGGGAGTCGCCCCGATTAAACACACAATTCGTCCGGTCAGTATGTGCAATAATGCGCCCTAAGGTACCGCCAGGGTGGAGCCCTAGCCACGTACCCACACACAGTCTACACAACACAACACATCATCAGAGAGTTGCCTGACCTGATGCGCAGTGTCATGCAGCCGATAAAATGATAGCCATTTATAAGAAAACACAATAATCCTTGTAGGTACCTAGTTGTTCTCATAAGCCTCCGGGTAAGTCTTTCAAAAGTGAGCGTTTAGCAATTGCGTTTAAAAATAAAATTAATTACAATCAATTCATGTTTAAACCTTTACCTTACTTTACCTTTTTGGTTTATCCCACTTCTGAAGTGAAATGATAAACCTTTTCAGTACGAATATTGCTGTATTTATATTCTCACATATATATAAACTTGGTACTATTTACTACGAAATTTATACTTTAGACTTCTTAAAGATAACCTTTTGGCTCCGAGGCTCGAAGATCACTCACTAACTTAGCAAAACAGGCGCCACGCTCCAAACATCATGTTTCCATTTCCCTTTCGTTAAAAAACCAGTACTTTTACGATAACTGTCAAATGAGATACTTTTAAACTTCCTAACTATACTGATATAAAAATCATTTGAGTCAAAACTTTCAATTTTGTGTTTAGCATCTAAAATCACTACAAATCATATTAATATTTGTAAATCATGACAAGATCTAAATGGCATTGTTCGATACTAAATCGAATAGGTATACACAGAGTTTTCTATTGGGTTTTTATGTAATGACCTCAATTGATTGATTCATCTGGCACTCCTCCATCTCTCGACCCTTTCTATTTCAAGTTACGAAATTGCCATCCCTATAGTAATATGATTTTCTAATTTAGGTCACCTTAATACTTCTCATCCATTATTTTCGAGGTTAAGCGATATTCTTAGCTGGAAAACTCGTAAAAAAAATACACCTAGAAATCATCTTCAGGCTAGACTTAGTTACAACTTGTTGGGCGTCCACGTTAAAGGAACTGAGGATGCAACTGCAATTACATTATCTGTAGCATCCATTAATTCAATATTTTCAATTAACATACAGGTATAAGGGCATGCAGGACATGATAATAAATGTCCCACATTAGCAGAACAGCATCATCTACATACATACATACATAAACTCACGCCTTCTTCCCATGGGGGTAGGCAGAAACTACAGAACGCCACCTGCTACGATCCTTACATACTCCTTTTGCCTCGTTTACATTCATACATCTGGTCATACACGCACGCCGGTTGCGAGTACTACGCACCCGACCTTTCTGAAGAACATCACCAATAAGATCATTATATGTCTTCCTAGGGCGTCCCCTTCCGGCGGTTCCACTCACATCTGCTGTGTAAATACCTTTTGTTAGTCGACTTTCATTCATCCTCTCAACATGACCAAACCATCTAAGCATACTCTTTTCAATTTTTGTCACTACATCTTCTTTCAACTAACCATATTCTATAAAAACATCATGTAAAATATTACAGGTAACTTACTTCCAAGATCAATGGGCGGGCATGCAGGCAGCACCGAATGCCGTGGAGACGTGGGACACCGGAGTCGATACTGGTCTACTGAAGGTGGTTGGTCAGGCCTCTGTCACTCTGCCTGATGACTTTGTAAGTACCCATTGCTTATTAATGTCTGCTCTGGACCTGTGCTGTTTAGTCTGAATGTAGACCACTCCCAATAACATATACAAACATTAACTTACGCTTTTTTCCCATGGCGATAGGCAGAAACTACAGAGCAATAACGCCAATAACTAACTTTTACCAATATTTTAATTTGTGAATAGTTTTAGCTAAGTTAGACTGCCTCGTTGGTGGTCGCAAGCGCTACTGCTGAGCATCATGCTCAGCAGTAGCGCTTGCGACCACTAGGACCTTGTGATCTTGGGTTCGATGCCCGGGTCGAGTAGTGTTATTGGGTTTCTCCATCTGGAATTTCTCAGTAGCAGCCCGGAGTCAGGATTTGTGCCCAAATAATCAGCCTATAATGTTCCCACTGCTGAGCCACAGGCCTCCTCTCGCTGAGAGGGAGTTGGCCGTAATCCACCACGCGGGTCCAGTGCGAGTTGATAGATGTCGCATGTCGTCGAATTTTTGGTTCTAGGACACGCCGGTTTCCTCACGATGTTTTCCTTCACCGTTTTGAGAGCAGTGGTGATGAAATAATTTGCACAAAGTAAAGTGCCTACTTGGGTTCGAACCCACGACCTACAATTTTTAAGTCGCGGTCGTTACGACGGAGCCACCACTGCTCCTATTGTGGACTTGTTCCCGGTTGATGGCAATAGGCTCGCCCCTATTACATGGAACTTAAACATAACTGGCGAAATGTGGATGTACTATAGGTACACCTCTGCTTAACCTTTCGGGGAAACAAGGCGTGATGTTATGTTATGTTTCTTAGTTAAGTTAGCATATCATTTTGTTATTTTTATTAATTAATTAGGTATAAGTTGTTATTTACGTACTTAATATTTTAATTCTGAATAAGTATTATTTTCCACTTTTTAGAGGCTTAGCTGGTTTTTAATTAATTTAACTTTATCTTGAGTCCATGTCTTCGTTATGGAACTCTTTCGTACTTCATGAATTATTCTTCCAGCCATGTATTCTACTCGCGTAAGCCTACACTGTTGTTATTACCTACACAGAATCCTCTAACCAACTGACTCCTAGAGTCTGAAAAAGCTAATTTTATTACCTAAAAATATGTACCAATACTTTTACTCGTTCTTATCCTTCACCTCAAAATGACTAAGAATTCGTTCGCCAGCATAATCTGAAGGTTCCATCGACCTTCATTTCAGAGCGTCGGAGCATACAAACTCAGTCGCAACGATTCCAATAGATTCCTTATTTACCGCCGATCGACGCCAAGGATTACAGCTGATTGAGGTCAAACGAAGACAGGGTTAAAGTCTTGTGTTATTTTTATTAGAAACATATTCATACAATATGTTCGGTCTTTGGCGAATACTTTCGTGTGTGTTATTTACTTGTTGACTTTGATCTCTTATACTAGTTTTTGCTCGCGGCTTTTCCCGCGTGGATGAAAAGTATCCTATGTCATGGTCTATCCGTGTGCTTTTAATCCAAATGCGTACAGCTGTTAAGGTGTGAACAGGCAACAAACCGACAGACAGACAGACAGAGAGTTACTTTCGCGTTTTTAATATCATATTAATTAGGATTACCCACGAAGTAAATATAAAGTTACACGTAGCGTAGAGTGTGCTCGTGGTGAGGTTCCACAAGCACACTCTACACTTACACCCCACGGACATGCACTACACTCACATACAACACTCCCACACGCACAACGTTAAGCACTTACCTATTTTTATTTTTACTATGTCAATTTGTTACAATTTTAATTTTTTACTATTTTATTTTTTGAGGAGCTCGTGGCTAAGTAATAACAACCGCACGGGTCGATCCATCAGGTGAAGCTACGCTTGCCGGGGTTGGTCCGTGGATGGGTGACCATCTTTACATACCGAGACTCCCCCGTGCCTCGGAAAGCGCGTTAAGCTGTTGGTCCCGGCTGTAATTCGTGGATCTTTGACAGTCGTTACGAGTCGTCAGAAGCCCGAAAGTCTGACAACCAGTCTTACCAAAGGGTATCGTATTACCCAGTTACTGGGTTGTGGAGGTCAGATAGGCAGTCGCTCCATGTAAAATACTGGTATCCAGCTGTATTCGGTTAGACTGGAAGCCGACCCCAACATAGTTGGGAAAAGGCTGGGCAGATTGACTATTTTATTTTTTACTATTTTAATTTTTTATTAATCGTTATTGTACTTTTTTAACCACTAATGTATTTTCATCTCTGCAATCTGAAATACTGTCGTCTCCCTCTTGTAGGTGGGCGTTAATAGCTGCGACTTCAATAGTACTCCACACACTTAAGTTACGACCCGATTTTGGTATGAAAAAAACAGACAAGGAAATGATTTCGAATAAAGCTAATACGATAATCGACAAAGAAAAAACTGGCAAGATTAGCACTAATATTTCCGTTAAAGAATCCATACAGCAACGGGTGGCATTTCATTTCTCAATAACTCTCCATTACCTGTCCTCTGGGCTTTGCTACTTGAGTGGTCATTGGCAATTTACAAGTCGTAATTAATTTTCAAGTTATTTAGAGATACCTACATCTCATCCTATAAGTTACATAGATCCCTACGGAATCTTAGAGGAACGATGCACTGATCGACCCCTAATCCGCATTAGGTCGCTGGAAGCCTTATCGGCATTCAGGTCAATGCTGCTGCTCAGCCAACTGGGATAATCACAAAGTTACTAACGGAACGAAGGAAACCGGAGGAGTAGGCAATATAATGTAGATATATCGTTGGTCAATCAAAGGTAAACCTGAGATCTAACCTAAATAGCATATAATTATCATTAAAAAAATTAACTACACACCTGACCATTCTGAAGAACATCACCAATAAGGTCACTATAAAATATGTCTTCCGGCGTGCGTGTATGACCAGGTGTATGAACATAAACGAGGCAAAAGAAGTATATAAGGATCGTAGCAGGTGGTGTTCTGTAGTTTCTGCCTACCCCCATGGGAAGAAGGCGTGAGTTTATGCATGTACTCGTATGTTAAAAAATTTAATGATTTTGTAGGTTTTTCTGAACACTTAATAAGTATGTATTAGACCAAATTGTAAAAACGGTTTTTTAGTTGTTTAGTACCTATTATATAAAACCCTACTTTTTTTTGTGGATTGGAAATCATCAAATGACTTCTCCCGCTCTGGGCGGAGCGGGAGGGCGTGTCAGACTTGTACTGACTAAAACCCGCCCGTGTTCCTTCTGTTGCCTGTGCCGGGGCCACGGTAACTCTTTCGAACATCCCGCAACCCCGGCTGATATATCCCTACTGACCTAAGCTTATTTAAATATGCATATAATTACAGCGACCTCGCCAAGGGAAGATGACAAAAAGTAACTTATGTTTTCAATTTCGCCAAGCAAAACTAATAAATATATCAGTTTTACCTAACTTGTCGGGTTACTTCGGAAGATTTTGTGAATCTACCGAAACTTAGTCAACCGGATATCCTGCTCAAAGTTCATGTAACTAAGTTATTAATTAAACTTGGCTAACTAACTTCGACTCACTGAAAAGGTCAAGGAAAGTTTCATACGACCTCAAAATTAAATGTCAACTTGCTGGAAGTTACTAAAACGTGTACGCTATAGCCAAGCTTGAAATAATTTTCCATTAAGCAGATTACACTTCACGTACAGCTATGCAATAAGTGATTTTGTAAGATGAGAGAGCAAATGTGCGAAGGATTTCTGAAACCAAATCGAAACCGAATCCGATCTCAATCCTCTTCGCGCTGCCATTTCCACTATCGAATCGGCATATCAATCTATGTTGATTCAGTTACAGACGACTGAAATGCGTCGATCACCCGACTCGAGCCACAAAATCGTTTTATTTTTCGCATCGTCGCGTCGTAGATACGAGCGTAATAGATTATCCTAATTATAGGTATTGTTATTGTTATCATAGGTATTCCTTTTACTGTTTAAACTTGATAAAATAGTAATGTTTACATAACCTAAAACTTGTAACATGTATGTAATACTTAATTCAACAATTCTTTGAGCTTATAATAATTGTTTCAGTAAAAGTAGACTATTTAAAATATTAAGGAATGATGTAGCAAAACATAGATAATATTTTAAACGGGTATCCTTTATCTTTTATGTCGTTGATATTTTGTATGACGGTAGATAGAAAAGATAGTTGTTTGTTCACGACTATAAAAGGGGGAGCTCCGACTGGCATAGGACGATGACTCCAACCCATTTTCCCCACGACCCCAACCCATTTTCCCCACGACCCCAACCATACCGCCGACGTCCTCGACATAGCGCTTCTGAAGAATATCAACCTACGGTTGGATTCTATAGAGGCGGTACAAGAGCTCTCCTCTGACCACCGACCAGTGGTCATGAAACTGGCCCCCCGTGTCGGTCTCCATGACCCCACTCAACCCCCTCTCACCAAAATAGTCACAGATTGGAGGAAAGTAAGCAAAAGCCTGAAATCCACTTCTTCCCATCACTTGGACTCCATCCCTGATCAGTTCGACTCTGTCGCGGACACGACGGCCGCGATCGACTCGCTCACTGAGCACGTACAATCAGTCCTGAACGACTGTTCAAAGGTAACTCCAGCGGAC
Source organism: Fissipunctia ypsillon (assembly GCA_947568875.1). Classification (NCBI taxonomy): domain Eukaryota; kingdom Metazoa; phylum Arthropoda; class Insecta; order Lepidoptera; family Noctuidae; genus Fissipunctia; species Fissipunctia ypsillon. Next base: position 4,939,203 of record OX387656.1, on the reverse strand, counting down.
GATGACCGTCGCTGGAGATTGCCGGACGATGTGCGTGAACTGTTGCGCGAGAAGAACGCGGCTGTCCGTGCATACAGCAACTTCCCCTGCCTTGCGAACAAAGCCCATATGCGCCATTTACAGCGAGCTGTAAAGACACGCCTAGCGGAGCTGCGTACCGCTGGCTGGGACAGGATGCTAAGCGACCTAGAGCCCACTCATCAGGCCTTCTGGGAACTCCAAAGGAAACTAAAGTCCAAAGAAGTAGTCTCCATGCCCCCCCTACTCCGCCCTGACAAGACCATCGCTTTCGACGATGCTGACAAGGCTGAATGCCTAGCCAACAGCCTCGAGGCTCAATGCTCTCCCAGCTCTCAACCAGTAGACCAAGCTCACTTGTCAAAAGTCGACGCTGAAGTCGAACGTAGAGCCTCCCTTCCCCCCGTTGAAAACCCTGACTATCCTCTGCCTCCCGTCACTCCAGACGAAGTGCACGATATCATCAAGGGTTTAAAGCCCCGTAAAGCTCCCGGCTCAGACGGTATCACAAACAGGGTAATACAACTATTCCCTGCCCACCTCATAATGCTACTGACCACCATCTTCAATGGTGCCATGAGCAATAACATCTTCCCAGATGCATGGAAAAAGGCCACTGTCATCGGCATCCCCAAGCCTGGAAAGCCCAAATCTGAGCCCTCGAGCTACCGCCCCATCAGTCTGCTCAATGTCCTCGGCAAAGTCTATGAGAAACTTATTTATAAGCGTCTCAGAGACTATGCCGAAACAAAAGGCCTCATCCCAAACGAACAGTTTGGTTTTCGAACCCAGCACTCTTGTGTGCATCAGGCCCACCGCATCATCGAACACATAAGCGCTGGCTTCCAGCGTGGCATGATGACGGGTGTTATATACTTCGACATAGCGAAAGCGTTCGACAGAGTCTGGCACAACGGCTTATTATATAAGCTCTACCAACTCGGTGTGCCGGACCGTCTCGTACTCATCTTACGAGACTTCTTGTCGAACCGCACCTTCCGCTATCGCATCGAAGGAGCACTATCCTCCCCCCACCCTATCCGCGCAGGCGTCCCCCAGGGCTCTGTGCTTGCCCCCCTCATCTTCACGCTGTTCACCAGCGACATACCCAGGAGCAAAAAGGCACAGTTGGCTCTGTTCGCAGACGACACGGCCATTTACTGCTCAGGCACTAAACAAGCCTCGATTTCTCTCACTCTCCAAAGAGCGGTCAACCAACTTGGCGACTGGTTCAGGAAGTGGAGAATTGAAGTGAATCCCGACAAAAGTCAAGCGGTTCTTTATTCAAAACCGCGCCATAGCCCCCCCCCCCCCCCCCCCCCGACCAATCTCCATGTTCGGTAAGCCTATCCCTTGGGAGAAGCGAGCCAAATATCTAGGTGTGATTCTCGATGAGCACCTCACCTTCGCAGAGCACATAAAGAAGGTTCGTTCGCGCGCCGCTTTCGCTCTCGGTAGACTCCACTCGATAATGAATGCAAAAAGCAAGTTGTCACTAAAGTGCAAGTTGCGCATTTACACGGCGTGCATACGCCCTATTATGACGTACGCCTGTGCAGTCTTTGCTCACGCAAAACCCCACCACATCCATAGGATGCAGACCCTCCAGAACCGTGCCCTCCGAATGATCACGGGATCCCCTTTCTATGTCCGGAACGAGATCCTCCATCTCGATCTCAAAATCCCCACCATCCTCCAATTCATGAAACGTAACTCCAAGCGTTTCTTTGATACCGCCGCCAAACATCGCAACCCCCTAGTTGTCAAGGCCACAAATTATACCCCCTCCAACATAAGTAAAGTTCGCCGTCCGAGGCATACACTGTTAGACCCAGACGACCCTATTACTCTCCTCCAGGAAAGCAATAGGGCTTCTAGTACAGTATACAAATACAAAAAACCGACATTCCGACCCCGCCGCCGAGGTCCAGCGCGAAAACCCCGAGTTAATAATTCCCCCCGACCCTTGCTCGAAGAAGCGCCAGCCCGCGCCGAAGCTGAGCCTGTAGCTTTAAATTCCCCAGATAAATAATAATTATCCAAGTTTGATCCAGCCTGTCCCAACTTGCTGTCCCCCCAGTGACGCCCTAAGCCGAGGTTCGTACCCCACAGGGGGTGCCCTTAGCGCGCAGTCACTTAGTATTGTAAGTAACACGCCCCTGGCTGGAGGCTTTGAGTTAGCTTAAGGCAGCCACAGGATTGACCGGTTAAGTAGTCACGGCCACTCTTGGCCAACTACGAGATGCCATAGTTAGGAAAAAAAAAAAAAAAAAAAAATGGCATAGGACATTCTTGTTCGAGACTGTTCGAGACATCGGCCAGAACGGAGCTCCAGCCTACACGTAAAAGTTAAGTTATTTTATTTCTTTTATTACTATGATTATTCTGTTATTGCTATGATTATACTCAAGCCGTTGGTCCCGGCTGTCATTCGTGGATCTTTGACAGTCGTTACGGGTCGTCAGAAGCTCGAAAGTCTGACAACCAGTCTTACCAAGGGGTATCGTACTACCCAGTTACTGGGTTGTGGAGGTCAGATAGGCAGTCGCTCCATGTAAAATACTGGTATTCAGCTGCATCCGGTTAGACTGGAAGCCGACCCCAATATAGTTGGGAAAAGGCTAGGCAGATGATGCTATGATTATACTCAATATTATTTATAATATAAAATGTTCCGTACAAATTTTAATCTGTTGATAATGATTATAATGAATAAACTACTGAAGTTCTTTAATGACTTCTTTGACTTGATGTCCTTTGCTATTTCCTTTCATTTCTAAAACATTTTAATATAAGAGTCAATTAGTAAGCTAGTAGATTTGACATTCATATTTTCAAATACAAGACACAATAGGTATTTCAATGGCTTTTTAAGAGTTGGCTTTTAGTTAAGCTATTAAGCGCGTCACCAATTTACAATTGCTCAAAGTTCATTTGTCCGAAGAACGTTTGCTCGAATCATTGTTTGGCCGATGAAATGTTGGTCAAAAGAATGATTGGCCGAAGAACGTTGTAAGCAGGGAACTAAACATCGATCTCCACTCTTCTTTGTTCATAGATATCATAGAGCAATGATCTTGATGCATCTTAGAAAGCGAATTTACATAAACGTGCGAACGTTAAGCGCAGGCTACACGGAGAACGATTCGAAACAAAACTAAGACCAAGTTTCACCATACCAAGTTAGTTAGTTTAATATTCTGTTAAAATGTTAACGGGACATTAAGAGTAGCGAGTGTTTCACCATAAGCTAATATGTCATAATCCGGCGTTAAATTTAATTGCTGCCGTAGAGGTCAGTTAACTTAATAACTGACATTTAAGTCAGTTGTCAAAATGATCGAAATGTACACGCGAGTCTATATTATACGGCTAGCTAAAATGATGTAATGTCAGTGAACATTGACATGTGACATTGCGACTTTTTATCATTTTGGTTGCTTTGATAACTGACCAATACAAGAGTGAATGATAATCCTACGCCAGGTTTCTTAATGTGGTGTTATTTTTTTCTGGTGGAAATATCATTAACATCGATGTTTATTTTAATGGCTGAATTACTAATGTCCGATTATGAACAATTTGATGAAATTAGCTCTAAGTTCGTTTAACTTCGCTCATGAACTATGTCGCGTCTTTCATACTTCTAGAGAAGAGGAATCGGTTGTCATCAGCAGAGTATTTACGTATCTGTGGGTCTGAGAGAAATTATTACTACCCATCGGGAGTATTTCGGTTCATAGTTCGCACAGCTGAACCGAAGTATGAAAAGACGTTGTAGCTACATTAGCGAAGCTAAACAAACTTATTATAGCTTCGTTTCGCTTCGTTCTCAGGGTGGCCTGCGCTTTAAACTCTGCACACTTGGTGAATGAGGCAAAACGTGTAACATTTTGACCGTCACGACACGTTTGGGGGGCCGAGCAGATCACTACGTGTGTTATGTTGGTGTCTGGACTGTGGAGTGTGCTTGGGCAACTAAATTACGAAATCACAGGCACAAGCGAGTGTTGTATTATTATAATACTTTTAGCTTATAGAAAACACACTTTCAAGACACTGCTATTTTCTAACTGACTCAATACAAAACAATTGGCTTATCCTATCAAATTCGAATATGTTCGACACTTGCTGGTGTTCGAACGTGCCCATAGGCAAAAACTTAACGGCCTGTGACACATAAGGTTGCCACCGGCATCAAACCTCTACAGTACCTACACATAGTGTTTGTGTGTTAACAAACGTCTATGTATAGGAATTATAACTGTGCGGTAATTACAATTTTATTACCGTCCCTTTATTATTTATTTGTTTCATTTAGTTAATCTCCAACGTTGTAAATTTACTTCATTGTGCCTGTTATTTTTAGTTGTTTCTCTGTCATAATTATATCATGTCTCAACCTCTTCTTTGCCTGTATTACCACGATTCAGCAGATACAAATACTCGTATGAATTTTATGCATGAATTAAGTAGACGCACACTTCCAGACATCGTTAGTTCCAAAACGAAAGATATTTGCAATATTCATATAAATATCTTAATATTCATACTTTGACGTACAGAATTAAATTCAAAACGCTTCATGAGATTCACTCCAGACCCAAGGCTGCGTAAAATACTTGTACGGTGAGCAACGAAAGTCGGGTAAGTAGGTAATACTGTTACTTTCACAAAAGATAATTGATACTCCTGACACTCCCGTTTTCAGCTATTCATGTGAATGTACAGTCAGAGTAACACAACAATAATAAATCCCTTCTAATCCTATTCTAAATAATCATATTCTTCTCTTCTTGTTCTCACACACTATTGTCTACATTTCTTTTTCATTTCTCCTTTCGCAGGTCTGCTGGAAAGAAATTCTTAAGAAATAAGCAGTACCTTTGTACTCTATACTTATAATGTCATATCTGTTTAAGTTTTATTGTGTGTACATAAATAATAAAATAAATAAATAAACAATACAAACTCAAAGTCCTTATTTAAAGTCAGGGATATTAATTGTCAAGCAAATTGACACCCTACGTCAATTTGCCGCATTATAGCCATTTCATACAACTGTCAAAGAATGACAGTTGTCATTTGAATATACGGACAATTTAAGTTGGCAGTCAATTTGCTTAACAATAAATTTTCCTAGCTTTAAACTCAAACTCAAAGCATTTATTTCAATTAAACCAATTACAGGCACTTTTGAATTGTTAAAGAGTCGGTCAGTTAGTCAGAAAATTGAAGCTAGTCGCCCATTCCAAAACGTAGATCTCTATGGAGAAGAATGGGCAAGAAACTCCATGGACACTCTTTTAAATCAAAATTGTTACAAAATCCTGGGTACATTGTTCTTGTTGCTTCTATATGTGAGAACAATGTAAAAAAACAAATAATTAAAAACAACCCAAAACATAAGATCAAAAATAAGCCCTGGCAGTTAAGAGATGACCAGTCTCCACTGACGGCGCCCGTTCACGAACATGACGCGTGGATCAGCACCATCCAGCTCAACCATTTTGTAGGGAACCGAATGATCCAACACACGCGCCACCATCAGCGAGACATCTAAGTGAGCATGACATATTCTCAACTGCCATACTCTTTCAAGTCAACATACCTACATCATAACATAAAACCGCTCCATGGTACTCACATTTACAAAATTGAAAAAATGCTTCTAATTTTTACAAAACTGTAGTTTGCAATGATTGTATTTAAAAGATTAGTAAACAATAAGTTCATAATGTCAGAAAAAAAGGGACGCATTTCTTCCAAACAAAAAAATTTTACAAGGGCCAACTGGCTGTGGAGTAGGACCAGCATTTAGCCAAGCATTTTTATCTATGATATAATGAAGATCAAATAATGGAGATGGAGATTAAATAATGGAGATCAAGTTTGTGTTATTCTGATAAGGTACCTACATCTCTCCCGATTTTTAAATATTATGTTTTAGTGTTCATCAACTTTGTTGCTGATCGTACCTCTGCAAAGATATCTTGCAACAATTTTCCTGAACCATCAATCAAGTATAACCGTTCTCTTCTTGTTTGCAGAATGTTCACCCTCATCTGGCGAAGACACATGTAAGGAACCGCTTGACGAAGCTGGCGGAAGGGAAGGATATCGATTGGGCGACCGCTGAGGCGTTAGCTTTCGGTAAGATAAGCTGAAATATTCTTAGGAAATCACTCATAAGCACACTGGTCGCATTCTTTTGCTTAACTGAGATTTTACTAAACTGATTGCTCAAATTGGTTCTTATTGAATTAACTGCATTTATTTTTCTACTTCTCTATTCTTCGACTGCTGGCACTGGTGAGACATCGTACACTAAGCTCTTCATGTGTCCCAAGACATAGTAATCAATTGGGGTTAGGTCTGGGCATCATTGCCCAGACCACCAGACCAGACCAGAGATTTTTAACCTCATGGTTATTAACATCATTGGTTCTGGGCATCTTAACTGCCGGCCAAGGAATTGGGCTTCCTCTGCCAATACATCGATCAGGAAAGTTGGCATCTAACCATTGAAGAACAGTGATTCTCCAGTGTGCAGGACCTCCATCGTGCTGAAATCTCATTCCTCTTCTTTTAAAAAATAAAAAACGATAAAAAAAAAAAAAAAAAAAAAATTATCGTTTTGGTTTTATTACGGACGCTTTTGACGTGCAGCTCTTTCTACATTGTTCTCACTTACTTATATACTTTTAACATGAATGATGCAACCAATATCTTGTAACAATATTTTGATTTAAAAAAGTGTCCGTGGAGTTTCTTGTCCGTTTTTCTTCATAGGAACCTACTACGCTTTGGAATCGGCAACTAGCTTCAACTTTCTGACTGACCGACCACTTGACAATTCAAAAGTGCCTGTAATTGGTTTATTTGAAATACATAAATGCTTTGAGTTTGAGTTGAAGTTCATGCTGGGATAGGAGCCTTTTGGCATCGTAAGGACTTTATGTTTTTATTTTCATGTTATTTTTGTTTTTTTTTACGAGTGCGCATAGTTTAATTTGTGATCTTGCTGTGCGAGTCTCATTAGATACTTTTTAATTCTTGCTTTTCTTTAAGTTTTGTCATTTATACATACGTATAATATAACATTTTAGTAAAGAATCCAAAATTGCAATCTCAATGTAGGTTAATTATAGACTTAGGACTCGTTTCACCTATTAAACTGAACGCGATCAGCACATAAACCACGTTTAAGAGCTAATAAATAATAATGACACTGACAGCTCTTGAACGTAGTTTAGATGTGCTGATCGCGTTCAGTTTCATTGGTGAAATCCGCCCTTAATTGTTAGGGGAATTAAACGAATGTTTACTTATAAAGCTAATTATCTAAGTAGCCTTATTAGCTGGTTAAAGGTTCTTACATAAAACTGCTTCGAATCGCATCGCAAATGCGAACTCGCATGTGTGTTATGTTTGGCAAAAAACACAGTTTAGCGTGCGATGCGAATTCGCAGTTTTGTATGTTATGTAACTCGATGGAGGAATAGTTTTCGGAATTGACACCACATTAATGTACTTGCAAATAATATATTGAACTTCCGCGAAATATAACTTCATTGCTTATCTTCAGAAAAGGATTAAAACATAATTTTCTGGTATCCCAAAGGATACAGTATCTGAGGTTTCAATAAGCCAAGAAATTATAGTTTTCGAAGATTCAATATCAGACATAATGTCCAGCAATGGGCTGTTTTAAGAAGGTGTCGGTAATGATAAAATTCAGATGTCATACATAACATCACGCCTTGTTTCCCCGAAGGGTTAGGCAGAGGTGTACTTAAAGTACACCCACATTTCGCCAGTTATGCTTAAGTCCCATGTAATAGGGGGCGAACCTATTGCCAATCCAGACTCCGGGTTGCTACTGAGAAATTCTAGATAGAAAAACCCAATATCACTTTGCCCGACCTGGGAATCGAACCCAGGACCTCATGCTCAGCAGTAGCGCTTGCGACCACTAGACCAACGAGGCAGTCATGATACTGAAAAAAACATACTTAATTGAAACTGCAAGAACATCTCGCACAAGGCACTGTTTTTCTAATTAAACGTCACAGTGTTAAAGAGGACAAAGGCCTCATTAATTCACTAAGACACTAAGTAATTACAGTGTAGAACGGAACCCACAGGAGATTACAGTAAAACTGTCCGTTTAATTGAAACTTTGTAGCTTTTCGATTTAATTAAAGGCACTGCTCGTCGCGCGACACGCAGCGCCTTTGTGTCGCGTTGCGGGTTGTGCCTGTTTGCAGGAGCCTTAAATCCTATCTGAACGAAATGCGTTTGAAATAAAGTTTAGCTTAGATTTTCCCGTGCTCGTTTTTAAACTCGGTATTGGTGCCGATTCTCTTATACACCGAACTAAATAACTAAACTGTCACTAAACTTCGGCTATGAGAATCTTAAAGCTATTCTGCAAAAAAATATCTCTAAATTTAAAAATAATTTTGTTGACACAACTAAAATCGAATTTGACAATCGCGACTCTACGTGGTAGGTACTGTACTTGTTTGCCCTACGCCGTGATTTTTTTTAAGCCAGCGGCGCGCAAGGCAGCCTCGACGTGTTTATATGGAATTTTTCACTTTTTGTATGGAAAATATGCAAAATTATTACCTACATGTTGAGTTTTAGGGGTATATGAGTTATATAAAGGGGGTCGAAATTTCCATTGTTTTCGCGATAGGATACACCGTTTTCGATATATAAGGTGTAACTATTCATACACGAAATCTCTTAAGAGGTCATTGTACTCATCAATATGAACAACTTTTACTATGGGACCAAACCTGAAATCGCGGAAAAAAATCATCTGTTCCGTACATTTATGTTCGCATAACTCGTCAAAATGTAGGGACCAATGGGGGACATTAGAATCAGTAATACAACTCCTTAAGTTAGTATAATCCTGAAATGTTAAGATTTCATGAAATAGTCATTCAATAGAATTACTTGGTCTTAGAGAGTTGTATTGATGAATTTAATGATTACAATTCTGTAAATACATATTTGTTACGGTCGCGAATCATATTTTAATCAACATAGAACCTAATACTGACCTGAAAATTGCAAAAAACCTAAGAAAATTTGAATTTCGCGGGCTACCCTGGAGCTTTAACTTTAAGTAATTAAAAACTGATCCTGTATAACTTTCTTTTATTAAAAATTAAACGTCACCTAAACGCCCAAAGTGCATTTAAATAAACACGAGATGTCAACTTAATAAAAGTAGTTGTATTATATTCATTTCTAACTAAGAGTACCCAGAAAACGTTTAAATAAATCCTGGTTGAGTTTCTCGTAAAAAAAACTAGTTGAATGTGCCTGTTTGTGTTCATTGTATTGTAAGCTCATCTTGCGAAATTGAACTTGGGCCTTACGAGGATAAACATGCACAAAAACTCCCTAAAGTAGTCTATAACTATTCATCTTTATTTTACTCGGAAACTGGCTTAAAAACCAAAACAATAACGTTTTCTTACAAAAGCAAGACGAAACGCCTAGGTACCTACTTTGTTTTAGCACAGAATTTGTGAACCTTTGCAAAAGTAGACCTAGTACCACTGGTACCGCAAATGCACGCGATGGTACCTATGTACATTTGTACAAGCTGCATTTTACATGCAATGTTTTGCTTTTAAACATTTCACCCCCCCCCCACTCCTCCCCTTTGTTTTTGTTACCCCGCACTGAAACGAGTTTGAGTTTTTCACTTTAAAAATAATCTGGCGCCAAACCGTTTACTTTTTGCGGAACGCAACCGGCACCGATCTATCGTGAGGGTGTCGCTCGAAACGCTAAACGCGGGACATTTTTTAGCTCCTTAGGCTGTATAGAAAGCTATAAAATCATGGATTTCGAAAAAAAAACCGTCGGATGTGAAGGGTTAAACATTTATAACTGATCAAGTTTCACATTGATGACCCATTAAAGGTTCTATTGCCTACTTATGTCTAATTTTCGATTTCTCAACAGGTTCCCTACTAATGGAGGGTCGTCATGTGCGCCTGAGTGGCGAGGATGTCGGCAGAGGCACCTTCTCACATCGCCACATGATGCTGGTAGACCAACAGACCGAAGCTATTCATATACCTCTCAACCATATACATGAAAAACAGAAGGGTTTTCTAGAAGTAAGTTTAGTACAAGTTTGACAGTGTGTTTTTAGGCGCTAAATTTTGGCGCTTTATTTTGTCAAGCGAAAGCTGTTGTCGCTATCGGTCATCAATCAAGAGTTCCGTCGTTCTATCGTTTATCGAACAAACAAACAGTCGCACTAACGTGCATCGAACTATACGCGTGGCATGACCACCGTAGAAAGGGATCTTGTCGCCGGAAGAATAGACAAAATGACAGATTGTAAAAAGATTGCTAACGTCTAACAGCCGATCCCAATAACCTATTTTCAGTAAAAGACAGATTGCCATTAATGCTAGACAGTATAATTCTATCTGTCCTTATGTCAGGTCGGTAAGATTCCATATTCTCTTAAGGCCGAACCCAATAACCTATTTTCATTAAAAGACAGATCGCTATTGATGGTAGACAGTATAATTCTATCTGTCCTTATGACAGGCCGGTAAGATTCCATAACCATCTATAGATTATTGGGACGTCAAAACCATAGATAGAGAGGTTTTTCTATCTCCAGTATGCCAAAACTGGTGATAGCTATGTTATTGGGTTCGGCCGTAAGCATAGCGATGTGTCATTTTGTCTAATCTTCCGTCGAAAAAACCCGTTTCTATGGTGGTACTGATACTCGATATATTGTGCTGTCATCCTAACATTTGTCGTCTATTTGTTTGTCGCAAGTATGATGCGGAGTCAACAATCTAATGTTTTACAGAAAAAATAATGACCCAGGCATAACCAGCCTATAATGTCTCCACTGCTGAGACACAGGCCTTCTCTCTTCGAGGGGAGTGGGCTGTAATCTACCACGCGGGCCCAGTGCGGGTTAATGTCACATGTCTTCGAATTTTTGGTTCTAGGACATGCCGGTTTCCTCATGATGTTTTCCTTTCCCGTTTTGAAAGCAGTGGTGATGAAATTATTTACACAAAGTAAAGCGCCTGCCTGGGTTCGAACCACAGAACAGATAAAAGAGGTTAGAAAGGAAATAGTTCCTGATTTGTATTAGAACGCGTGTCACCGCTTCACTCCCACCCTTTAACTCCACTACAAGCATGTATTTTAAGGTTTTTGGACTTACCGGTGAAAAGAAACCCCTTTTAGGGCTACTCTACACACCTGGCTTCTTTTCCGACGTGTTATAAAGGCGCAAGATGCCATAATTCCTTTTTTTTCGCGGAGCTTCGTACGCTGTCACAATGAGAGCACGATTGTTAGCCGGTGAAGCAAATTTCGGTTGACTTATGGCAGTCTCGTAAATGTGGCGCGCCTGCCCCGCCCACAAGGCCCTTCTAACCTCTTTTATCTGTTCTGTGGTTCGAACACACGACCTACAACTCGTAAGTCGGGGCCACCACTGCTCTCATGACCCAGGACTTCAACCTTGAAAAATATCCAATTTTCTGGGATGATTTAATCTTTTTACGGTTTTTTCGTCGTATAGTTGACCTTTTAATTGATTTACCACCCTAAGGTCAAATGTTACTTGAACGTCAAAAAACTACAAGGTCGAATGTGAACGCCGCTCCCTTGCGTAGCACTTTCAATCACAATCCGAAAGAGTTTGACGAAAATTCCTAAGTAATCCATTGCTTCATCGTACAACTTGTCCCGGAATTAACGCACAACTTCTTAAGGGGTCACTGTATTTATCATTATGAACAACTTTTACTATGGGACCAAGCCTGAAATCGCGAAATAAAAATCAGCTGTAAATGTAGGTCCACTATCGGTGCCGCCCGCACTGAGCACTCGGTATCATTTCTTCATAAAAGGGGCTTTTACTGAAACCGATATTATTTACACCAACGCGACTGTTTGACTAATTTCAGTTTGTTCATACACCTCTTGGTTAGGTAACACTCATAGGTTTTAAAACTCTATCCGGTTTTTGCCTCAATTGGTGCATATTTCAAACAAATATTAGGTATCTAATCGAGAACTATTGATATTTATACCAGCTCATAAAACAAAGATTAGGTATGACGGGGAAAATATTGTTCTCAAAAGTTGACTGATCGCGGTATCGTAACAAAGGATGCAGATTGCCGACCGATGCCACCCACAGCACTAAGCTAAGGACTATTATGGCATTAAATTACTTTAAAAAGAAACTTAAGCTATGGCTCTATAATAATGTGTTCTACACAATAAGTGATTTTTTAAATCATAAGCAAAGTTACAAATAATAATAAGATCTCACTAGTAATATAATTATATAATTTAAAAAATATATTTTTGTTTTTTTACCACATGATGTCAAAAGTTTTTTTGTGTAAACTTAATTTTATTTTTAAGGTTTTTTTTTTGCACGCTGAACTAAGTAAGCAAAATATGTGGAACTACTTATATTTATATTTAAGACCTTTTATGTACCATATTTTATGCAAATAAAGATATACTACTAGATACTACTAACGTATCGCTATAAAGTTGCCCTCGTCGACTAATATACAAACACCCATGACAATACCTTGTTATCAAAGCAATTCCCATTCCAGGTGGCCAATTCGATTTTATCTGAAGAGGCGGTGCTGGGATTTGAATACGGGATGGCATATGATTCCCCAGATAATCTATGCCTTTGGGAGGCCCAGTTTGGAGACTTCTATAATGGCGCACAGATCATTGTGGATGCTTTTATTGCTTCTGGTGAATGTAGGTATCTTTAACATAAAATCTTTTATTTTTTAGGGGTTGATCCTATTGGAACGAATAATTATTAACCTTTACAAAACGATTGCATGGATTTGTTAGACTATTCACAAGGAGCATGCTGTGTGCAAAGCATCACAAAGCATCACACACACACACACACACACACACACACACACACACACACACACACACACACACACACACACACACACACACACACACACACACACACACACACACATATAGACACCACAGAGTACAGGCATCTGTAACAGATGCATGTACTAAAGGTTTTAACTGTTACAGGTGCCTATTATCTTTAAACTAAAACAAATAAAATAAATTACTTTGTCCGTGTACATTCTTTGCCGAAACAGTAACGTTTAATAAATGCAGTTTCTGTCTCCGTAATTTAATTCAAAAGTTTTGCAAAATTGCATGGTAAAAATATCAGAATCTCTTTTTAAATTTAGTTTTGTAGTTCAAGAACCTCATTTCAAAGTCGTTGTCATAACTCTAACGTTGCAAAAGATAATTTCAGTCTGATCGATTTGATGGTTTCTTCAGCTGTCGTCTCGTCTTTGATGGATTAAAAGTCTGTGAGAAATCGTAAAACGATTCATAGTGCATTCACGTTAAACTGAACGATAAATCTTTTTATATCAATCTGGCTAAATATAGAGAGTCATTGTAGGTACCATTAGGTACTTAGTCCGAAACAATTTTCACATATTATAATGACACGTTTTCGACACATTTCTCATAGCTTTTGTTTACGGTTCCTGCAATTTCATCGCAACAACTTAATGTGGAAAGTTGTTAGTGTAAAACTACTACAATTCTATAAATAAGTTCCATCCGGCGCAGTTGTTTTTATACTTACGAAGCTGCAGTTTATTAAATTTAGACGTTTGGAAAGCTAGAAGAAAATAGTGGAGAAAACATTTGGGCGGGCGCCAGTATCTCCTACGATTTGCGGCCACCGTTAATGCCGAGTCCCTTAAAGACGACCTAGTTTTGATTAAAGTTATTTTAGAATTAAGAAATATCAGTTACATCGAAATTATTAGTTACATTATGTACCCATGTGACAAGACGCGAATATTCCTTTTACCTTTCCAATACCTTTTTCCGTGCAGCCAAATGGGTTCGCAGCAACGGCTTAGTACTGCTACTCCCTCACGGATACGACGGTGCTGCGTCCGAGCACTCCTCCTGCAGGATGGAGAGGTTCCTGCAGATCACTGACAGCAAGGAGGCAGCTCCGGACTCCGAGAATGTCTGCCTGCACGTGGCTAATCCGACGACGCCAGCGCAGTACTTCCATTTGTTAAGGAGGCAGGTGAGATCGCATTCTTTTCTCTCATCGATACGGGAGCACGAACTATACGAAAAATAACTTATGCCTTGGTAATTCAGCGGGATTGAACTGCCTAGAAGGTGCCGGACGTTTGTACATATGGAGGCTGTTTGAATGCAGCCCCTTAGCGCTAGGGATCCCGTGGAAGAACATTGTCTACTTTGTCGAATTTCACAATGAAACTTTTTACTTCCTTTTATCCTATGAAATACTGCATTTTTTTTGCATGCCATTAAACACCTTTTTGCTTTGGATGTATTAAGAACCCAATACTTATGTTGCTTATTGATTGATTGCCCGTAAGATTAACATGAAGACTTATATAAAACGTGTAATATTCATTACAATCCCTTTAATTAGTAAGATTGCAACTTTTATACCGTTACATAACTACATAGTACATAGTAGTATCCCGATGTATTAATTCAAAAGTTCAATTCAATTAATCTGCCTTACCTTTTCCCAACTTTGTTCGGTCCGCTTCCAGTCTAATCAGATGCACCAGTATTTTACATGGAGCGACTGCGTATCTGACCCCCACAACCCAGTTACTGGGTAACACGATAACCCTTGGTAAGACTGGTTGTCAGATTTTTGCGCTTCTGACTACCCGTAACGACTGTCAAAGATCTACGAATGACTGCCGGACCATCGGCTTAACGTGCTTTCCGAGGCACGGAGGGGTGTATATACCCCTCCGTGCCTCGGAAAGCACGTGGATGGCCGGAACATTGACGTCCAAAAAAAAGTTTAGGTCCCTCGTATCGTGGGGTATCCGAATCACCCCATGTACGTTCCGCGACTTTTCACAGTTTTCGAGTTATTAATTTTTTTCTGAATTTTTGAGAATTTTCGCCTTGACCAACTTAAAAAATTTCTAGCTTTTGCTAAGCTATTATTTGTTTGTTAGAAAACTACGTCAACTTTATGTTATTTTTTTTTTAATTTATTTGAGATAGGTTTGCTCTTGACTCTAGTCTAGGTCAGAGATGACAGAGACAAAGTCGACGATGGAGCGAGCTTATCCAGAAGAAGCCTGTTCACTCTCACTTTGAAAAGATCGGGGTTGTATGCATTCGGAAACACAGACGCAGGCAGAGAGTTCCACTCCTTTGCTGTGCGCATCACAAATTTTTTTGTTAATTCCCCATCCCTTTGTAAATCAAAGGTATTCAAAATAAGAGTCTGGATTTGTGCCCGGTTGATGGCAATAGGCTCGCCCCCTATTACATGGGACTTAAACATAACTGGCGAAATGTGGGTGTACTATAGGTACACCTCTACCTAGGCCTTCGGGGACTGCAGGCGTGATGTTATGTTATGTATTCAAAATAATAACTAAATAGGGTAATTCCTCATCGTTACCAGGTAGCCAGGAATTACAGGAAGCCTTTGGTGGTAGTGGCACCGAAAGTGCTGCTGCGATTAGGAGATGCTGTGTCTCCTATGTCAGAGTTAGCGCCAGGAACACATTTCAAGAATGTTATTGGTAAGCATTGTATGGAATTTAATGTTATACCTACTCTTTAGTCGTCGGGGTTAAAAACTTAACCAGGCCAGGGCTCAATTGGAGAAAAGTAAAACAAAATAGTGCAGGTGGCATTTTCTTTTATGTACCTAAAGTCAACTGGAGTATATCAACAAGCATTAGCTTCTACTTAGAAAAACAAATTGAAGAAACACAAGAAAAAGCAAATACGACAAAACTCAGTGAAAAGGAGGAAAACGTACCCCTTTTCCATTTGAGCGAATATCCGGCAAATAAGCCTACATCTAAACGGACGCAGTTCATTATGTTACAACCGAACAAACAAACAAGTTGATTTATAAATGCCTGCCTAAATAAAGAAACATAAGTTAAAATAAGAGGAAGAAACCATTTATCTTTTCGCAACTTGTAGACAGAAAAATTTGGTAAAAACATTTTTTGCACGAAACATCAATATTGTAGTGATTCCTTATATGGGCTGGATCGCTGCTTCCAAAATGATCAAATATTCTCGATAGATATAAATCTTTAACTACACTTTACTAAAATAGACAGAATATAACCTTTTTTATAATTCATCATAAAAATTACAGATATACATAAATGTAGAAATTTTACATACGGTGGCACAATGGGCGGTCTTATCGCTAAAAGCGATCTTTTAAAAACAATATTTGGATGCATTAAGGGAGAAGTAGAGACAATACTGGAAGTAGTCTGCGGTATACCATTTAAATAAATAATTAATACATAAAACACCAAGACAATCGTCAAATAGCCAAAGCGGGTTTCATCATCATAATCCACAGCTCGACTTAAGGCTCGTACAGACTGGCGCGATGCGACGGCGAGACGCGACACCGGTAGAACAATTTGTATGAAAACTTCATGGAAATTGTTCTACCGGTGTAGCGTCGTGCGGTCGCATCTCGCCAGTCTGTACGAGCCTTTAACACTAATTGCTGAGCTTTCTTTGATTAACCCAGACCCACAAACGCCGTTTGTAAAAACAATTGTACATCTCACCAATTTCTTCCAGGTGACACTCTAGCCGACCCTCTGAAGGTCAAGAGAGTGATACTCGTGAGTGGCAAGCATTACTACGAGCTACACAAGGAGAGGGTTCGAGCCAAGATAGAAGACGTCGCCATCGTAAGGGTTGAGGCCCTCGCGCCTTTTCCTTTGTATGAGCTACAGACGGAGCTTGCAAGATTCAAGAATGCTAGAAGTAAGTTTATAGTTTTTAGAGCGTAATTGAAGCAGCGTAAACGGAGACCGTAATATGAATGATCTCAAACAGATTATTGACAAAGGACTAGATGGGTCGCCAAACTTTTTAGCCCAAGGGCCAGACTAACTCCTATACCAAAGCCCCCAAGGACCAGGCTCTAACTAGCTTATCATAGCAGCATACTGTTTATTTTAAATGTTTTAAATGGTCGTTAAATACAAAATGATAAAATCGTTTGCCCGCTTCCACGGGCCGTAGTTTGGAGACCTCTTCACGAAATCTGTTTAGTAACTAATTAAATAGTAATCCCAGTCGCAGTAAAACGTGCTTTATTTGATAGAACAGCTGACGAGTGCGCATCGCTGATAGGTTTGTTCATTTTTTATGCAGACAGTTCCGAGTAAACTTTACATGCAAATCTATCATACAAACAGCAGCCCGATGTCACGTTCAGTCCACATCGCTATTGCCACATGGCAGGTTTATGTGGATTTGCATTTAAAACCTGGGGCCTACTCCGAAGCGTGAATCCGAAGTATCGGCCGAATGTTCGGCAGTTTTCTACTACACTTCATTCTGTTTCGTTCGGTCGGTTCGGTCCGACCGAACTTCATTTTGATGTTAGAAACCTTCCGAACATTCGGCCGATACTTCGGATTCACGCTTCGGAGTAGGCACCCTGCATTCAGATTTGAAAAATAACACAGTTACTCTAAAATAATGGTTCAATATAATAAACACACTATCACTGCACATTTCTGTGTAATAACGTGTGAAACGTTCAACTTTCTTTAAACTACTCTCCTGAAAAATTCGGGGGCCGGAATCTCGGCGCTCGGTTGTCGGACGTGCGGTAGACACGCAGCCATAGTAAATGTACCTACTGTGGCTACTTCGGCGCCGTCATCTCGTTCTCGTTGACGTCACGTTGATGGTGCGGTGGACAAACGGCCGAAGGTTTGAATCCGGTAAAGTCAAAGTATCACATTAGCTGCAACTTCTCGCAAGACTGCGACGAAATTCAATAAGCAATGCCCGGCTATACCTTGTTACAAAATGTCGGAAACGGAATGACCTTATCCGGAATAATATCATAGAATATCGTATTAGAAATGTTGTCCTGAATAAAGTAGGTCTAATGTCTATAATTTTGTTGCTTTCAATGCTGAATAACTTCAATATTAGTATTGGTTTATTAGGTACTAAGAATGTTGTTAGGTACAAAGTTTCAGAATAATCATCATATCATGAATATTAATGTGCCCCCACATCATTTGTACCGAGTTTTGTTCACTTGTGCGTAATACGCTTAAAACTTTTCCAGAATTTATATGGAGTCAAGAAGAACATCGGAATATGGGCGCCTGGAGTTTCGTCAAGCCTCGATTCGAGAACCTTCTAGGAAGAAAGGTAACAAGTTTCGAACTTATCCTTCGGGGAATCAGGGATTTTATATAGTAAAATAATGTAGAATATGTATTCCTTTTACATATTTTCACTTTCGTCGGAAAACTATTTTATTCTTTTGGGAGTTAAAAAAGCCAGAATTTATAGTCTTTAATGTGACGTGTAAATATTGAAAAAAATATACATATTCGCTTAGAAGCATTTATGTATGTATATCTTAGGAAGGAGGATGTTAAACAACAAAATGAAATAGTGAATGATCTGTTAGTCCAAAATTCATGGCACCGTCACGATCGTTATTAAACAGGCGTACATACATTCGCTTTATAATCAAACAAGCAGCGCCCCGCGGTTTCATCCGCATAAGTCTCGATCCCGTAGGGATATCAGGATAAAAAGTATCATATATGTTAATCCAGGTTATAAACTATCTGTATGCCCAATTTCATCCAAATCCGGTCAGTAGTTTTTGCATGAAAGAGTAAGAAACATCCATCCATCCATCCAACTATCCATTCATTAATCCATCCATCCGTCCATCCTCACACTTTCGCGTTTATAATATTAGTAGGCTATCCCAGCACAAATTCCTGAAACGATTTCTGACAACTAAATATCGGATTTGTATGAGCAAATTACCTACATCATTTAGATCCTGACCTCGTAAGCTTTTATGAACGTAGACAGTTTTATCTGATCAGAATATTTGGATCCGATTTCATACGTGATATATGCATTGCCGACCCTTGCTACATTTGCGTAGCAAGGTCTAGTGGACATGAACCAAATACGATTAATCTGTCATTGGCCATCTTTGGTCTTCTGGGTCAGTTCCACTTCACCAAATGATGATTTCTGACTGCAAATGCTTGACTTGTTGATGAAAATACCAAAATCGCTATGTGTTTGCCTATATTTGAGGAGTTCCTTCAATACCTCACAGATCCTCTCATCAGAACTGGATTTTGATAAAAAAGGGACCAATCTGGTAGAATGTTCTTTCATATAAAAAAAGAATTTTCCAAGTCGGTTTATAAATGACGGAGTAGGTACTGAGGAAACAAACATTTTAAAAAAACATACAACCGAATTGATAACCTCCTGCCTTTTTATGTCGGTTAAAAATATTAAGCGGTTGCAAGGTAGATTAGTTGGACCACGGAGCAAGTAGAGTTGGACAGGCTGCCAAAATCAAGTAGTTTTTTTTTTCCTTTTGGCTTTGCACAGTTTGTGCATATAGCCAATGTCACGTTTAGCAATCAAGTAGTTCACATATCTCTACTCATTTAGGCCGAACTTCACCAATGAAACAGAACGCGATCAGCACATACACCACGTTTAAAGGCTGTCAGTGTCATTATTTTCTGTGGAATGATGACACTGACAGCTCTTGAAAGCAGTTTAGATGTGCTGATCGCGTTCAGTTTCATTGTTGAAATCAGCCCTAAGGGTGCGTTTCCACTGAAGCAGAGACGACCAGAGCTGAGCGGAGACGCGCAGCAATCGTCCAATCACAGACGAGACGAGAGACGCGATGAGGGTTTCAACCGTTGTGATTGGTCGATCCGCGCACGTCTCCGCTCAGCTACGCTCGTCTCCGCTTCAGTGGAAACGCACCCTTAGGAATCGACACTAGGTTTATCGGTAGAAAAACAAAATGTTTTCTTTTGTTTCAGCTGGTATACGCGGGCAGGGCAGAGGCACCAACACCTGCCGTAGGCGCTTCAGTGTTACATAGAGCTGAAGTGGAACACATATTAAAAGAACCACTTTATAATATTAAATAAAACATTTTATAATCTGTAAAAAACTGATTTACTTTGTGCATTTACAAAACTATGTGATTTTAGTAAAGTAAAGAAATACCTGACTAATTATGCTATAGGATAAACTTGCATTGTAAATATTCGTATTTATTATCAAATGTATTAAAATGAATGGTTCTGCTACTTTGAGTTGTTTTAATTACTTCATAACTTAGTGTGAGTACCTAGGTATCATACTCTTACACAAGCATAATATCTCTCTAGATATTATGCTTGTGTAATGTACTAGCTTTTGTCTGCGGCTTCGACCACGTAGATGTTGGAAATAATCGCACGGGATCGTATTACCGACATAAAAAGTATACTGTGTCCTAGCCCAGCTTCCGGCACCAAATGAATACGTACCTAGGTACTCTTATTCATAAGATCTGTTTAAAACGTCTATGTAGATTTGTGGAACCCAAATAGGACCAAAATACCGGATTTATAACGATTCACATCAATTTGTATTGTACACCGTTCCCAAAAAAATCTACCAAAGAAAATTACTTTCCTAAAAAAAGCAAGTGACACAGTCTTCCATGATTTTTCGCATCGTTATGCAAAAGCTGAACCCGTTAGCTGCGAGGACATCCCATTCCTAGTGGCAATATATGATATTACCCCCCTTATGATCTGCAGAGGTGAACAGACTAGTTGGAAACGAGCCAAGAGTCGTCCCATAACTCCCATTCAGAAAGTAGGACGTGAGGACATGAGGAGTTGAGGACGTCTCCTCCCACTCATCAGAAAGGGGGGACAGGATTAGGTATGCTCAAATATCCTAGGTAGTTCCCAAACAGGGTTAACTAGATTAGTTTTCGGAGTTTCTGTAGTTTGATATAGCCCGTGTGGTCGGTTTATATTTGAATTGTTGAGTTGTAAACATTAACTTAGGTATTGACCGCTTAGTTTTATATCAATTGCCGTGCCCCCAGCGCCCAGCTCAAAAATCGCCGAATCGTCGATTTATGATAATAACGGGTCGTGCAATTAAATAAAAAACAAAAAACGAACATAGGTTCTCAGTCATAAATAAATGACTAAGTCTGCAGGCACGAAACTAGCGGTGGCCGAGCGACAGCGATTGCGGGGCGGCGCGGCGGCGGCGTAATAAAAGCATAGCATTCTGAAGAGACGCGCACGAAACGGGCGGTGGCGGCGCGGTGGCGACGCGCAAGCGATGGGAATAAACTTGTTTGATTTCGCCGCTTGACGGCCGCTACTTCTTACTGGATCGACCGCCAGTTTCGTGCCTACCCCAAGCCCGCTGCCGAATCGCCCCACCTCGCGCCGCTCCGCAGTCGCCATCGCTCGACCGCCGCTAGTTTCGTGCCCGCAGACTGAGGCGGCACGGGCACGATAAAATTTTTCGTATTGATCAAACTAGGGCGGTCAATAGGTTAATTTATGATGTGATCTTATACTACGTTTAAAGTTGATACTCTGAAGCACATTTATTCTACATTTTACATTTCTTTCTTCATGTTATTTTAATCTTGAGACCGCATGTCGTCCACATTGTTATATGAAGGGCACTAGGCTAGAACGATGCTTGTCCACTACTCCTCACTACTACTTATTACAACTATCAAAAGAATAACTGCAGGGTTTTGATAAAACAATATGGTTTAGTATTATTATTATGTCTATTAGGTTTAATAAAAACCAGACTTTATTCAATCATAGGTATGTTTTTATTTCTCTAAGGTATATTTGAAATATACTAAAACGATGATTGTGCACACTTTTTTGTTTTCCTCAAATAACTCGCGACTCTCACAGTTAAAGCATTTAGTTCTATTCTTTGACAAAAAGATAAAGCTCGCGGTTTACTACCATATACAATAAAAAAAAAATTAAAAACATTTTTGGACCCTCATCATTCTAGCCTTGTGCCTGACATATTATGTCGTAGATTAGGTATTGGGCAACTTAAAATAACCTACTAGCGTACTACGATACGCTACGATTTATACCTGTATAAGATTATATAGATGAAACTCAATATTATTTTCCCATCTATTAATGCCACAGTTCACGCTATCAATTCAGTATACACCGAGGTGTAAACGGAAAAGCCTTTGTTAGATCAATAGCCTCCTCCTACCGTTGCTAACGTTACCAAACCTGAACACTGAAACAAAAACTCTGAAAAAAATGGCTGGCAAACCAAAGAAAGATGAAGATGATGGTGATAGTAAGAAAGAAGAGAAGAAAACTAAGAAGAAAGGGAAAAATAAAGGTAAATGTAACGTGGACATGCTAACTGATGCGGCGATGGATAATGTGTACTATGCGTGCCATAATGTGCAGGAACTGCTTGCCGCAAGAGGATTCCATCCACCAGATTTTGTTAAAAAGAAGAAGAAACGTTGATATTACTTCTCTAGAATCGATATTGTGATCATCGTCATCATTTCAACCAAAAGACCTCCACTGCTGGACATACACATCGACCAATCCTGTTCTTCTCGCATCCAGCGGATTTCTGCGGCCTTCACAAGGTCATTGATGTAGTGAAAAATGCCTCTGTCAATTTGAAAATGGATGACTTCAAAGACCATTTAACCTAAAATGGTCTAAGCTTGAATACTTTATGTTCCGCAGCTGTGTTTAAAGGTTTGAAATCTGTTTGAGCTTTTAACCCGTCAAATGTTCGCCTATTAGAAGCCGTTTGCATGTGAGCGCTCAGCGGTTTTCATGATTACATTTATTGTTGTTTCGGGTGTATTTTTCTTATGAAACTATGGGGTTCATGCGACATTTGAGAGTTTAAAGAAGGAATTTTATTTATTGCATAAGTTAGAAGTATGTTAATAAGCAAAGTGATTTAAGATACATACTATAAATAATTTAATGTCTTTGTAGATAAGAAAATAATTATGATAACAAGTTAACCGTGTTTTATTTCTACAGGCTGTCCCAGACCAAGAGGTGCAAAGGCAAATGGGATAAAGCGGAGGTGGCCACCTACCATTTAAAATTTTATAGTTGGGATATTCTCAACAGTTCAGAAAATTTCGCTAATTTAATCATTAACAAGAAATCGACGTAGTGAGTTCAAATCTGGCTGGAATATGCATCTATTCTTTTCACCACCCTTGGTTGACTGGTAGAGAATGCCTAAGGCATTAAGTCCGCCTTTGTACATTTTTAAGTGTGAAAAGTTTAAATAAATAAATAAATAAGATGCCTTGATAGTGTAGGTACAAGATTATGTTCCTATCTAAAGGGTGTCTCAGTAAGAGTGCACTTTTTAAAATTGGAATATTTTTTTTTCATGCAAGTGGCAACTCTGAAATTTGACAGCTGTCACCTCTGTTTATTCCGATTATAAAAATGGAGCGCTTTTCGAAAGAACAACGCGTTATAATTGTGAAAACTCATTACAACGGTGACCGGCATTCGTTACAGGAATATGATAACGGACTTCTTGTGGCCTCAACTGGACGGCATGAATCTGGACAACATGTGGTTTCAGCAGGACGGCGCAACCTGCCACACCGCGCATGAAACAATCGACTTATTGCAGCAACGATTTCCAGAACACATTATCTCACGAAATTCTGATGTCAACTGGCCACCAAGATCGTGCGATTTAACGCCGTGCGATTTTTTTCTTTGGGGTTTTGTGAAATCTCGGGATTATGCAAATAAACCCGAAACAATTCCTGAGCTCAAATCGGAAATCCAACGCGTCATCGGTGAGATACAGCCACATCTCTGTGCAAAAGTCATGGAAAATTTCATAAAAAAGAAGAAAAAAAGAAAGTAAGAAGAAAAAAGAAGGAAAGAAGAAAAAAAGAAGAAGAAAAGAAGGAAGGAAGAAGAGGAGAGAGGTGAAGAGGCCTGTTATCGGAGCCGTGGGGGTCATTTGCCGGATATTTTATTCCATACTTAATCGGAACATGTATTCTTTACAATACAATAAAAATATCACAACTCTGTCATAAAATACTTGTTTTTATTTTAAAATGAAAAAGTGCACTCTTACTGAGACACCCTATACGTTCAGTGTGGCTCTGCAATGCTTTAGCTTTTATTTTTACTTGTCTTTTCCAACTTTTTATTAAACTTTAGCTAAACTTTCTAGCCCAGATTTTAAAAAAATATTGAGAATAATGTGTATATTTTGTAGTATTTGATTTATTTTTTGTTATGTATTTT
The DNA here is from genome assembly GCA_947568875.1 of Fissipunctia ypsillon. Lineage (NCBI taxonomy): Eukaryota > Metazoa > Arthropoda > Insecta > Lepidoptera > Noctuidae > Fissipunctia > Fissipunctia ypsillon. The sequence goes on along the minus strand of OX387656.1, from coordinate 4,914,913 downwards.
TGTGTTGTACAATAAAGTTTATAAAAAAATATCCCAACTTAAAAAAAAAATTATGGCTGGCCAGCTCCGCTTTACCCCATTTGCCTTTGGACCACCCGGTCTCGGACACCCTGTATATTCAGTTATACCTACAACAGTTAGGCCTCGTTCAGGGTGACGCGGGGCGTCAGGCATCGCGGTGCGCGGTGCGGGCTGCGGGAAACAAACATACGGCGATGTATAGAGCGTTCAAGGAGAAGCGTTTTTGCTCGCGTTTGTTTCAATTGTAGCGTCTCATGTGGCAGCCAAAGCGGCGGGTGATGCAGCGAGCCACCTCCGCTTGCAGTTCGTTGGGTGTATGAAGGGGAGGGAGAGGTACGGTGAGGGGTAGCCGCGGGCGTGGCAACTGACGACGCCGCGTGCGCCGCTGCGGACGACGCGGCAGGCACAGCGCCGGGTACCGCTATTCCGCAAATCCGCATGCCCCACTCCTTCATAAACGAAACCACAAGTTACCATATGTTTGTCTTTGCGCGTGAAATGACGCGAGCCGCAGCACGCGCCGCCTGTCTGTGAACTGAAAAAAAGTCCAACGCGCCGCGAGACGCCACGCCGCACGCGACGCGCGTCGCCCCGCGTCTCCGTAAAGGAGGCCTTACCTTCTTCAGCATTTGATTTCTAACTGAAGAAAGTTACCTATACTACAAACTCTTCAGAAAATATTACTGGCCAAATTCTTTCTTTATGTCAATAAGACTATCTTGTAGAAATCAAAATTTAACGTCTTTATCAGTAATGTCAAAATCCTGTCTCATTTAGTTCAGAAAAATGCAAAATAAAATAAAATAAAATGTACGTGATTGATAACAACCAAAAATGTGCCAACCCGTCCTTAGAAAAAGATCTTGTGTTCATACTTCGTTATTGATCAATCAAATAAATATATAAAACAGTAGCTATGAATGAATTTAATCATGCTCTTGATACCAAGTAGTTAAGGTAAGTTATTTAGTTTTAAGCATAGAACTACTATTACTTACGTAGTACTTTATCTCAGTGGTTTTAAGTAGCAAACAAGCAAGCACTTTATGGTCATTTGCTGCAATCCGCGTAGCATCTCTTCGAATGTGTTGATAGATAACATAACACAAAGATTTATATCGTAAGATTGAAACGATTAAAATCTTTGTCATAACATTACGACTGTTTTTCCCCAAAGGGCTAAACGGAGGTGTATTATAGTAAACCCACATTTCTCCAGTTACCTATGTATACCAAAGCGTGTCAAAGAATGTGTGTAATAAAATAAAACATACCTATATACCTAGTGCTCTAAATAGAAACTTTACACAGAGCATTTTTTTAAATATAATCGTGAATCCATTGTAGAGCAGTTTCTGGCTTATGTTCCAAAGGTTAAAATATTTCCCCCTTTTATTATAAGTTATCCTTAAATCATGGTTACCGTCTGTCATTAATTTGCCTTCGGTAATTCACATAACAGCGAGCGTTTGCAAACCAACAACGCCGTTTGTATAATACCGAATCATTCAATATGCCGACGACATTTACATCCCCATACATATACCTACTTACATATGTCGGAGTTTTATATCCTCACTGGCAACACAACGATCTTACAATCAACTATCTACAGGCTGACTTTGAAAACATGCGACAAAATTTAAGGGGGTGATCTACCCATCAATATGAACAACTTTTACTATGGGACCAACTATAAATTCGCAAAAAAGATCGACCTTCCCGTATAAAAGTAGATACCCGATTGGACCATTTGGTCTAAGAAAATCGATTTTTTTTTTTGCGAATTCCGAGTTGGTCCCATAGTAAAAGTTGTTCATATTGATGGGTAGAACTCCCCCTTAAACTTTGTCGCATATATTCAAAGTCACCCTGTATAATCTGCCAAGCGCTATGGTTTTACGAGTACCTTCTGTTCCATCATGATTGCCTGGTATCTCTACTACCCGTATCTTAGTTAAAATTAATACATTAATTTGCTATTTACGACTCAATAAAATACTCTATCAAACATTCAATCAGACAGTATCCCAAACTCACAATTCTCTCATTTTTCGGATTGTAAAAGTAATTTATTTGAATAAGATTTTAATTTTTTTTAATAGTAGGCGAAATATGGGGTAGGTAGGTACTATAGGTACACCTTTGCCTAACCCTTCGGAGAATACAGGCGTGATGGTATGTATACTGTGCGGTAGTTTAAAAATAGACAAATGTGCTCCATTCATGGTGCGTGTCGGACCACGCACCATGAAGGGTTCCGTAGTTGGGATGAATTTATCCCAAGAACAAACTTCACATTGTATTGTAGTTGAAAAACATGTTCTCTCATACATTCCAACCGCAAATGTAAGTTGCCTACTTGGCTGTGATAATTTTCCTTGTAACTTCGTTAAATATAGGTACTACTGCCATGATTTTTTTCACATATCCAAAAACAAACAATTAGCTGGCAGGGGAGGGGGACACTTGACTACAAAATTGTGCATTTTAGATATTTCGCAAACGGATCCTTGAATCGAAAAATGTTTTTTACACACCCGCAATATTTTTGAACCGTCTATCCAACGACACCCCACACCATGTGATAGACGAGACAAATAAAAGTCATCCCCACGTTACATGTAGGGGAGGCACCCTAAAAAAAATTAAGATTTTATTTTACCACTTTGTCGGCGTGATTAATATGCATGTATACCCGTACCAAATTATAGCTTTCTAGTACTAAGAGTCTCTGAGCTAAGTCTCGGACAGACAGACAGACAGACGCCCGACAGCCTACCAGACAGACGGACATGGCGAAACTATAAGGGTTGTTGACTACGGAACCCTAAAAACAAGAAATCTTCGCCAATGTTATCAATCAGGTATATTCATACTATGAATTGCTGCCTTATATGCCAAGAGAAATCTATCTCTATTTGTCCTATCAATGAACTCATCAGCATCAATCATTATTTCTATTCACCCCAAACCTACGTCAAGTTCTCTCTCTCAAATCCGTTCTGCCGCTTCAATCGACTAACTTGAACATAAATCGAGTTTAAATTGTCTTCCACCATAAACGTTCTGTGGCCTTTAAACGAAAATACATTGCAAACGGTTTTATATTTCACAATTGGGACTGACTGGTTTGATTAAGCGAAACATTTGGGCTCTTGAATTGCCGAAAACTTTCTCCGAAGTTTATTGCTCGTCTCTCCCTAATGACGTTTACAATTTGGCCAGTTTTATTGGTTTTGTGTTGAAAAGGTCTGAGATAACAATTTGATGGGTGGTACCTACGTTTTCAGGACAAATCTTGTGATTTTACTGGTTTTAATTTGGCTCATAAATATGTAGATTTGTATAAAATATGCTAATTGTATCTACGATGCGTTTCTTGTATGCAACTTCTTAAATATTGGGACTGGCATGTACACCTGTATAAAAGTCCCTAATAATAAATAAAGAGGAAAAAAAAAACTTCTTAAATAACATACCCAACTTCTACTGAAGTATAATAAATTCACTTGTGATAATCTTAACCATCGTCATTTTGGCGTTTAGAGATTTGTGCTCATCATGTTTCCAGGGCTTTTGCCGTTTACAGTCTGGGTATCTCGTTTTTCTTTTGTTATTACGGGGCATTGTCATGGCAAAGAATAACCAGTATGTCATTCATTTCACTCTGTTATTTTGTGGCCATGGTGTGCCCCGCCTCTCACATTGCGAGACAGTTTCACTGCAATGGTCAGGTCGAACGGATCGTTCTGTAGTGGTGGGCATTTCGGTGATGAGTTTCAGGTAGGCGCAGTTACGTATTTTATGAATTTAAAACCATTGGCTGAATACCTACTTTTTAGGAAGAATTTCACCGATGAAACAACGCGTTCAGCACATCTAAACCTCGTTTAAAAGCTGTCAGTTTTATCATCGTTGTGGATTAATGACACTTACAATTTAGCAAATTAGTAGAATCGGCCCCAGCTCTTGAACGCGGATTAGGTATGCTAATCCCGTTTAGTTTCATTGGTGAAAATCACCCTAAAGCCCTTTCCTGATTTGTCGGTGAGGGAGCGGTGCGGTAGAGTAAGCTCTGTATACTGAAACGATACCGCACTGCTTTCATTTACGGACCTGACGTTATGTTTTCGGTATAATTTGTGCAGTATCGCTTAAATCCTCGCGAGAAAATGAAACGCGTGACGTGTCTCTGTAAATACCGAGCGGGCACTGGATGTTTCTACCGAGACGCGGTAACCCGAAACGATCCCGCCCCCATTCTCGCACATACCGAGCCAACCAGGAAACGCTCATTGAAATATAGGCGTTCGGTGAGCTTTCGGTACCGGGCATACCGAGCATGCTGATCCCGCATCGCTGACACACCGACAAATCAGGAAAGAGTCTTAGGGCTGACTTTTCAATCGTCAGATAACTTTTACCTGAGGAATAAATATGGCGGTTTGACACATTTTCTATACAAAAGCTGTCAAAACGTCAAACATATTCGCCAGATAAAAGTTATCTGACAATTGAAAAATCAGCCCTTGGTTGTGTAATTGTGACGCCTAAGTGGCATTTTTGACGTTCTCAATGACCTACAAATCTTTGCTATTAAGGTATATTTACACGAAACCAGCGCTGTCTTGGTATTTTTTTTTATTGAGACAAACGTGCGTACACCACGAGAAAAGTGTAGAAATTACTGGTCTTGTGTAAATAACACCGGCAAGACCAGCGCAGGCAAGTCTGTACGAATAGCGCCAGCGCACTGGCTTTGTCTAAACCTGCTTTAACCTGCTTTTTTTTGCTGGCTTTAAGTAAAATTTCGAGAAGGTACTGAAGGGCTTTAGTTCCCGTGTTAAGTCAGGTTTAATTACTGAACTAGTGACGTTACAGTCCCTCGACTTTCAATGATAAAGTTCGCCCAAACAGGATTGGACAGACAATCTTCGCGAGATCCTTCGTAAACTTTAAAGTACCCCAAATAGTTCAGTTTGACTGAAACCCTTCCTTATAATACCTACGTCGTAAGTAGGTACAGGAAAAGCTATAATTTCCCAAAGAACGTATAAACAGCTTTGAAAAAATCTACATAATGATTTATTAATGCATAGGTACAAGGCCGCAGCCAGGAAATCTCTTTGGGTAGGGGGCCAAGCTCTGGATCAGAGAATATTAGTAACAACTTAATAAAATAAACATTTATTAGATATTATTTGACATACAAGATGTAATTGCAATAAATTAAACCTATGGGAAATCCCCTGACACCTGAAATTGCGGAAAAAAACAGCTGTTCCCTACATTCTGACGAGCTGTACGAACATAAATGACTTTTTTGTTGCGATTCCTAGTTTGGTCCCATAGTAACCGAGGTGAATGATTGGCACTTCATCAGAAATAAAGCGTGTGAAAATGATCTCTGAGTTGAGATTCTCTTATTTAGGGGATTATAACACACCCCTAGCCCCTGCCTACGGCCTTGCAGATGTAGTCAGCACTTAGCTGACATGTAGCTTTGGGAATTAAGAAGCTTTAGAATTATATTAAGTTCTATATTATAGAGGCATGATTTAGAAAAGTTTTGGCCAGAATGAATGAGAACACTTAACAAGTCCAATAAAAAGATAATGATTCAAACTTCCATCAAGGATTCAAAAGATATTACTTTTGAATCCTTGCTTTATGGAAAAGGGAGAGGGAGGCGTTTGCCCTGCAGTAGGACAATTAGATTAGATTACGTGATTCCTTCGTTGGTCTAGTGGCCGCAAGCGCTACTGCTGAGCGTGAGGTCCTAGGTTTGATTCCCAGGTCAGGCAAAATGTTATTGGGCTTTTTCCATTAGGCATTTGTCAGTAGCAACCCGGAGTTTGGACTCGTTTGGCTCGTGTCAACTGACAGCAATAAGCTTGCCCCTATTAGGTACACGGGACTTTAACATAACTGGCGAAATTTGGGTGTACACCTCTGCCTAACCCTTCGGAGATTACAGGTGTAATGTTATGTTATGTGACAAATGATAGAGACAAATCATATTTGATATTGTGGAAACTGACTAATCAAAGTAGATCCTACATTACTGTACTCTGTGATGTAGATATTCTATAGGCAAGGAAGGTGTAGAAACCGTGGCGGATGGATGAATGTGTGAAGGAAGTCTTTAGGAATAATAAATAATATTCGACTCGTAATATATAATAATTCCATTATGTATGATGTATATTGATTTCTACAGTCCAGGAGCTAGACCACCACCTCTTAAATCAGTATTATTGTGATCTTACTTCAGTGTGGGAAAGAGATGGAGCTAGACGTCCTGTATAGCTCCATCTCTTTCTCACACTGAAGTAACATTAAAATAATACTGCTTTAAGAGGTGGTGGTGTTGGCACCCAGAATCACAGAAGGTACATATTTACACACACAATATTGTTGGGAATGTGCAATGTTCACACAAAGTTAGGAAGCACAGCCATGCAAGCACACAAGCACAGTGATTAAATAGTCATTACTGTAATAACCCACAAGGAGCTTACGGGAGCCGAGCGGATTATTACGTGTTTCATGTAGTGTTGATTGTGTAGTGTGCGGGGGATATCAACACTACTAGAGTTTAAACTCAATATAGCAGTACCTATATTATTATATTATTTTAACCCATTATAGGCACATATATTCAGGACACTCTTATTTTCTACAATGTGGATCTGGACGTACGACATTAAATGAAAACGAGCACAGTACTAATCCATTGAAACATTTTAAAACACGAAGATTAGTAGTTAATGGAAAATTTAAAAAATGCAATTTTTAAACAAAATAAATAGTAGAATCAACTGCATAAAAAGTAAACACGCTTTATCTACGCAAAGTCACTGATCAACGGTGCGGTGCGAGGTGCGGGGCGCGGCGGCGGCAATGTTTACCTATTATTACGGACTCAGATCTACATCATGTTGAAAAATAAGAAAATTAAAAAATAATCTCCTGTGGCTAAAGTATTCATTGGACTTGATTGATTTTTTGTATACGGGTAAAGAACATGATTCTCTTTACTTGGTACAGTTTTGCAATAAATATATCTTTATCTTTATCTTTATCTTTATCTTTATCTTTATCTTTATCTTTATCTTTATCTTTATCTTTATCTTTATCTTTATCTTTATCTTTATCTTTATCTTTATCTTTATCTTTATCTTTATCTTTATCTTTATCTTTATCTTTATCTTTATCTTTATCTTTATCTTTATCTTTATCTTTATCTTTATCTTTATCTTTATCTTTATCTTTATCTTTATCTTTATCTTTATCTTTATCTTTATCTTTATCTTTATCTTTATCTTTATCTTTATCTTTATCTTTATCTTTATCTTTATCTTTATCTTTATCTTTATCTTTATCTTTATCTTTATCTTTATCTTTATCTTTATCTTTATCTTTATCTTTATCTTTATCTTTATCTTTATCTTTATCTTTATCTTTATCTTTATCTTTGGTTTAAAGGAATGTCAATCGTCCTGTTCCACCTTGTATATGACTTCTATACAAAACCATTTGGCATATCCTTCAAATTCAAATACATTCTCCACCTACGAATGTTCGAATGTGCCCATAGGCACTTATTTAACGGTCTGTGCCACATAAGGTTGCCACCGGCATCAAACCTTTACAGTACCGAGAAAACAAATATAGCATAACAAACGAGCAAAAATAATTTTAAACCAAAATGTAAACAGTAAAACATGAGTATATACGCGTCATACATACATAGGTAGGTACAGTATTTTTATCTCACGAAGCGACGCGTGCTTTACTTGTGGTTATCAAATGGACAAACACGCTGTGAATGTTGAGTAAGCGCAGGAGCTCTCGGTACCGTCCGAGACAATGGCGAAGTCGGAAGTGTGTGTGCGTGTGTGTGTGTTATGTGCTGACGCTACTCGTCTTCACGCACACATTCACAGCGTGTTTGTACACTTTGTTAGCACAACTAAAGCGCGTGTCGCTTCAAAAATACTGTAATTCTCGACTGGCGAGTACCTAGCGAGTTGGCGACTCTCTAGGCGCGGTTGCCGTTATGCGCGCGGAGCGCGGCAGCCAGCGGCTCGGCGCAATACATAACAGCTACTGTACCTATTGCCGCAATTACGATCGAACCAAATAACCTATCCATCACCAGTTTTGGCATACTGGAGATAGATTAACCTATATATCTATGGTTTTAACGTCCCAATAATCTATAAGAGATTATGGAATCTTACCGGCCTGATAAAATTATACTGTCTACCATCAATACCGATCTGTCTTTTACTGACAATAGGTTATTGGGTTTGGCCGTCAGTGGTGAGGGTCGTGTCAATCGATAGTCATGAATCAAGATGTTGACTATCGATTATCAACTTAGATAACTGGATGATCATTATCATCCAGATTTAAAAAAAAAACAGATAAAAATCTAAGATACAATATAATAAAATACACCGATACATTTATCGGTGTATTTTATTATATTATATCGTAGGTATTATTTTTTTTTAATTTTAAAAATAGATTTGAATCTAGATTTTTTTTCGTGTTACATAAAAAATCGAATCACAACGATGTGACGTATGTAATTAATAATTGTGTAAATATTATATAAAATAGCATTGGTACGTATGTGTATTGTTATTCGATATTATAATTTGATATTTTAATGTATTTATGAATTGGATAAATATGATAAATATTATAACGGTAGCCTACAATATCATAAAAAAAACTTCTGTTCTGGGCACTTCTTGGTATATGCGCATAGCCGACAGCTCCTACTATTTTCTCCAATGATATATTAGGTTGGGAAAAAAGTCTTTTCGCATTATAGTATGTATGAACTTGTAATAAAATCTCTTTGACTATACTATTTGTATCTGGCTGGTTTTGGTATCATTGAAAGTTTAAATTTTAAAGAACATAATTCCAAATTGAAATTAGGAAAATATGTGATTTTCATTTGTTTTTCGTACTGTCAAGAGGAGTGAATCTAATGAAGAAATTCGATACATTTTAAAATTTTACTACAAAAAAGATAAAAATGCAACGCAAGCCGCGAAAAAAATTTGCGATGTTTATGGGCCTGGTGCAGTGCCTGTGAGAGTAGCACAAATTTGGTTTAAGCGTTTTCAATCCGGAAATTTTGATGTCAAAGATGCACGTCGCTCTGGTCGCCCTATTACGGATAAAATTGATACCATTTTTGAAAAAGTGGAGCAAGATCGGCATATCAGTAGTTACGACGTAGCTGAAGAACTGGGAATTGACCACAAAACAGTTTTGGCGCATTTGAAAAAAACTGAGTACACAAAAAAGCTCGATATTTGGGTACCTCACGAGCTCACTGAAAGAAACCTAATGAACCGTGTACTCATTTGTGATTCTTTATTATGACGTAATGAAACCGAACCATTTTTAAAGAAGCTGATAACTGGTGATGAAAAGTGGATCACGTACGACAAGAACGTGCGAGAAAGGTCGTGGTCAAAGGCCGGTCAGGCTTCACAGACTGTGGCGAAACCCAGGTTAACTCGCAACAAGGTGATCAACAAGGTGATGCTGTGTGTCTGGTGGGATTGGAAGGGCATTATCATTATGAGCTGTTACCACCACGCAGGACCATCGATTCTGAATTCTACTGCGAACAACTGATGAGATTAAAGCAAGAAGTTGAGAGAAAGCGGCCGGAATTAATCAACAGAAGGGGTGTGGTTTTCCATCATGATAACGCTAGACCTCACACGTCTTTAGCCACTCAGCAAAAATTAAGAGAGTTTGGCTGGGAGGTGTTAATGCATCTGCCGTATAGTCCTGACCTTGCACCTTCAGATTTCCACCTGTTTCGGTTTTTTCAGAATTCTTTAGGCAGTGTCAGGTTAACATCACGAGAGGACTGCCAAAACCACTTGTCGCGGTATTTTGATCAGAAGTCCCAAAATTTCTATAGCAATGGGATCATGTCCCTACCTACAAGATGGCAGAGGCAAGAGGCAAGAGGGCAGTAAGAGACCCAGAAAAAAAATAGTGTTGTGTAGAAGTTTAGGGCGCGATTTGTAATTTCATCTAGGTAGTGGTTTTTAACTAGGTGGAAAAATGGGGGCGCTAAAAAATAATTTATTCTCAAAGTGGACAGTAGACAAAATAAGTTTGGGAACCCCTGATCTAGACTTTAGGTAATTATTCGTTTGCTATTTATACTACCGTTACGGTGTATTATAATATAATGGCAGAAAAGAGGAAGCGTAGCCAAAATTTCACAATGGATGAGAAAGACAAGCTGCTGCCATGCTGGTGTAATTGGTGTAGTGTGTGCAGACACTCTTTTTATTATTCGACTGCAAGTAGCCACACTTCTCCCACCTATGTCTACCACAGCCAACAAATGATTATCCGTAGCAGAAAACCTCAATGCTATTAATAACTGATTTTTTGGAGATATAGAATTATTTCTGAAATAAATAAAAAATGCTTTTACCTACTTACATAATTATAATTATGAGAATACAACGTATCGTCGACCAAACATAGAAAAAAACCACGTTCATAGGTAAATTTTATTTTGGTATTTTTTTTATGTTATTTTATGGGCTAAGTACTTAGAAAATCTTTAATATGTTAAGTCCTCACCTATTATCAGGAAATTCTAAGGCGTCTTCAATCTTTTCCAATAAATACAACACTGAAGATTTACCTAACCTTATATCTCCGAAAAAAGTCAGTTTCATCAAAACTTTCGAAGTAGTTTGGTCGTTTCCGATATATTTTTTGTCTACGGCTGTTATTTACGTCGAATATAGTAGAAACCGTTTCTAAATTTTCAACAAATTCATATTCTTGAGATATCACTTACGTATGTGCCGGTTTATGGGCCCACATTTCGCCCACCTAAATTTAGGGGACCTTTTAACGTTGAACTGACCCCTTACTGTTGGTGAAACAGAAACCACCCTCTAACAGCCCCCTAACCGTTCTTATGGGATCCCTTAAACTTAGGGGATGTCGGTGAAAACGGGCATAAGTGCTTGTTCACGTTAACTCGCGGGTTCTGTGGCGAGCGTGGTCATGAAATATCCAACACATTGCATAATATGCAAGTGTTCACCCACCGCATAATATGAAAGTGTTCACACACCGCACCTGCGTTTTGTACGTGAACACTTGCATAGTATGCAATGTGTTTGATATTTCGTGACCGCGCCCGCGAGTTAACGTCGGTCGACACTAACGCACACATAAATAACGTAATATTGTAATGTACACTATATGAAACTACACGTGAGAGTAGGACGGAGCATGTCGTAATTATCGGGAGCGAAAAAGAGAGAAGCATATTATGTTGCTTCCGTGGACGCGGACGCGACACTGAGTTCAGAATTTGCTAATTGCCAAGTTTTAACGTGCCACTTGCGAAGCGCACCTATATCTATCTCTTTTTACATATAATATCATTGATTTCATCAGTGCCTGACGATGGTGCCAGCAGTGGGCATAGACCTCGGGACGACGTACTCCGTCGTGGGGGTGTTTCAGAATGGTAAAGTGGAAATCATTGCGAATGAACAGGGTAACCGAACAACACCCTCGTACGTCGCTTTCACTGATACCGAAAGGCTGATCGGTGATTCTGCCAAAAATCAGGTACGTACGTATAAGTACGTACTATTTATTATTTATTTATATTTTGTTATGAAGGCATTTAATTGATCACGTCATTACTAACATAGTTTTTAAGATAATTAATGTAAGACTAACAAATTATGGACAGTTTTTTTTTGTCTGAATTAAATGAATTTTATTTTTTTATTTTTATTTTATAAGTAGGAATGGGAGAATGCTTCTATTATGCATACATTCTGTCAAGAAAGTACCGGGAATCGATCATTTAAAAAGCCCACTTAAAGGGATTGTCGAAATTCTTTTTGTCGCTAAGTTGGCACAACTGTCCTCTATACTCACGCGGTTTGAGCGTCACTTGTCATTTAGTTTGTTTACAGTGCGCCATTTTGTCAGTTCAAGTGTTTTGCGATTTTTACAATGGATAAAAAAAATCTAACAAAGAAAGAATGTCTTAAATTTTGCATTGCAAATGGAATTTCTTGTGCTGAAGCGCTGAAAACGTTATCAGGTGAATCAGCTTTATCAAAAACACGTGCGTATGAGTGGTACAGTGCATTTAAAAGCAGTCGAGATGTGGTCGAAGATTTGCCTCGCTCTGGTCGGTCATTAACGTCTTCAACTGAACTTAACATCCTTGAAGTTAAAAAAAAAATGGTGACTAAATCGCCGTTTAGGAGGATTGTGAAGTGCCAATACGCAGCGCGAGTAGGTATTTTCAAAAATGCTATCTGTTTCATACTTGCTCTCTCTCCCTCTGGGCGTGAAGATATCGCGCGATAGAGAGAGTTGCAAGTCTTAGATGCTATTACTTGTATTTCCTTTTTGAAATATTGTTTCGGGCGATAACGTTTTCACCCCCCTAAACCTTTACGAAATGAGACAATTTTGGTCTCATTGGATTCAGTACGCCATAATCTAGGTCTGTTTTTTCTTTTTTAGTAGTTCAGTTCAGTTAAATAAAAAAAAAAAAAAACACGCTCGAGGAAGTTTTTAAGTCAAAAATATAGATATTTAGATGCTAATAACTTATGTCTATATAATAATAACTTACGGACCTAGTTTTTCATTATATCTACAACATTTTGAACAATTATGAAAATTAGACTATGTTTACAGAGGGAAAAACGTTATCGTATTTTGTATGAAAATTTACAGCTTCACAATCCTCTTAAGTCTGAGAGAGATAGCCGCTGTCTGTGACTCACGAATCAATTCGTACCATTTTAAACGATTGTTTGGGCATGAAACGCGTTGCCGGTCGACTAGAGCCGAAAGACCGAGTTTTCTGCAAAAACTCAATCGCGTAATGGTCGCTGAAGACATGAGAGAACGAGTGAATTCCGACCCCACAATCACAAAACGCATTGTAACTGGTGATAAGACATGGGTTTACGAGTTTGAAATGCAAACCACTCAACAAGCTTCGGAATAGCGCCTTCCAACTGAGCCGAAACCTAAAAAGCGTGAATTCGCGGCGAGTACTGGAGTCGATTCCAAACAATGCGTTTAAAAAATGTTTTGATAGTCGGATTATTCGTTGGCGTAAGTGTATCTTTTCTGAAGGTGCTAGACTTTGAAGGTGATAAAATAAATTTGGATTTATAACTAACATTTTGTGTATTATTGATCTTTTCCCGGTACTTTCTAGACAGAGTAGTTTAAAGACCAATTCACATATTACAGTTAATATCTCTACGTCTATTGCTAGGCACTAGAATAATATTATTTTTAAACTATTAGTTTTAAACCCCAGGTAGCGATTAACCCACTAAACACAGTGTTTGATGCAAAACGTTTAATTGGAAGAAAATTTGATGACCCCAAACTACAAGAAGATATCAAACATTGGCCCTTTCAAGTTACCTCCGAGAGTGGAAAACCAAAAATTGTCGTTGAATACAAAAAGGAAAAGAAAAAATTTTCACCTGAAGAAATCTCGTCTATGATCCTTAGTAAAATGAAGGAAGTCGCCGAAACATATCTAGGCGGGACGGTAAAAGATGCTGTTATAACTGTGCCAGCTTATTTTAACGACTCCCAGCGTCAGGCGACAAAAGACGCTGGAGTGATAGCCGGGCTCAATGTCATCAGAATCATTAACGAACCTACGGCCGCAGCTCTCGCTTACGGTCTCGATAAAAATCTTACTGGCGAAAAAAACGTGCTTATTTTTGATCTGGGTGGCGGAACATTCGATGTTTCCGTTCTACAAATTGCTGAAGGATCGCTGTTCGAAGTTAAATCTACAGCAGGCGATACCCATTTGGGTGGAGAAGACTTTGATAGCAGACTGGTCAATCACTTCAGTACAGAATTCGAAAGGAAGTTTAAGAAAAATCTCAGAAATAATCCAAAATCAATGAGGAGGCTTCGAACGGCATGTGAAAGAGCCAAAAGAACGTTGTCGTCGAGCACGGAAGCTAGTATAGAAATAGATGCATTGTTCGAGGGTGTCGATTTTTACTCCAAACTCACGAGAGCACGTTTCGAAGAATTATGTACGGACCTTTTTCGGTCAACCCTAGTTCCAGTTGAAAAAGCGTTAAAGGATGCTAATTTAAACACGAGAGAAATACATGATGTTGTCATGGTTGGTGGTTCTACTAGGGTACCGAAGATCCAAAGGTTGTTACAGGTAGCGAATATAACATAAAATTATTGGTAAGCCCATGCTGATATTTTACTGATTCTTCTTTGTGCATTCCAGGAATTCTTTGGTGGCAAGTCTCTTAATTTGTCTATTAATCCCGATGAAGCAGTAGCTTATGGTGCTGCGGTGCAGGCAGCTATTCTCAGCGGTTCTAAAGACGAGCGCATTGCGGATGTTTTATTAGTTGACGTAGCTCCACTGTCCCTTGGCATTGAGACTGCTGGGGGAGTGATGACCCGTTTAGTAGAGAGAAACTCCCGTATCCCAATAGCCCAAAAGCAGGTCTTCACCACTTATTCAGATAATCAACCTGCTGTCACCATACAGGTGAGTGAAAAACTACCACGGCAGGATAAAGTTTCTTCCGCGATTCTCTATATTTTGCCGTCGACCCTGTAGGAAGAGGCAGAAACGATTCAGTCATCCAATGATTTTAAAAAAATCTGCACGACACAATGAAGGATACAATACGCAACTCTTCTGCTTGAATTGTGTCCTGAACACAGCTGGACTAGAATTCCTGAGCTCAAAACCTATTATTTCATAGGCATTTTTCATTTTTATTTTATGCAGATATATGAAGGTGAAAGAGCAATGACAAGAGACAATAATTTGCTGGGAACTTTCAACCTGTCCGGCATACCACCAATCCCAAGGGGAGTGCCCCAAATCGAAGTAAGTTATTGCGTAGTACTTATCAGTCACCATTGCGTTAGAGGCTAATCTAACCAACCATATCAATCCTAATATGTGTCCTGAATAAATATTTTTCTATTTTTCTTTCTTCCGTTCTTTCAATCAATCAATTTTTAATCTTACCAATCGAAACAACAAACAATCAACTAACTTGTTTGCGTGCAAAGCTACACCTATACGGCGACATTAAGTAGGAAGTACGTAGTACCCAACTATAAATTATAGATGGAGCCACTACACCACTGACGACTCATAATACTACTACACTGCTACACTACATATATACTCATCTGACCACATCTTTCACTTGAAGACCACCTTCTATATCTTTGTCACAGCCCAAAAAGTGAGAGAACCTCTACCAATTTTTGTTTATATCTAAAATTTTCAGGTGACATTCGACATCGATGCCAACGGAATTTTGAATGTCAGCGCTGAAGACAAAAGCACCGGCAGATCAGAACACATCACAATTTCCAACGACAAGGGTCACCTCTCCAAGAGGGACATAGATAAGATGTTAAGCGACGCTGAGCGGTATAAAGCAGAAGATGATGCCTCGAAGAAACGAGTGGAATTTAGGAACCAGTTGGAGAGTTACTGTTTTGGGTGTAAGACGGTGTGTATTTACAATATTTCTCAAAGAGTGTAAAGTATTCTCAAGTATTTTATTAATTAAAATGTTTCACCGTTTTGATGGTTCTCCTGTTGAACCACTTGGATTGGACAGCCTTGTTGCAATAATAACCACGCTTGGGTCTTTTGGCAGAAGCATAGGGGGACGTCAATACTATTTTACAGCGGTCTATAAGCAAATACAATTATAATATATTATTTTTCAACACACTTGCTCGTAAAGTGGCTCTTATTGAACCGCTTTTAGGTTCATAATGCAGTGTACATTCGTGCTTTTTTTGCAGTTATGTGCGCCACTATTTACGGAGATGTGCGCTTTTTTAATCTCATCAAAAAGACTTAATGCCTTTTTATGCGCCACTATTTACGGAGATGTGCGCTTTTTTAATCTCATCAAAAAGACTTAATGCCTTTTTATGCCTACTGTTTACTTAGATAAAATATCATAAATTAACTTATTATTTCATCAAATTATTTAAAAAAAAAATAACATTCTTTCGTGTAAATTCATCCAAATAACATACAAAATATTCAGTTTTTATGCTTTTAATACATATTAGACTGTTCGACCGCTTCGTGCCTTTGCCTCTCCCTCAACTTGCGAAGACACTGCGATAAAAAGAATCCGCGTGCCATAATTTTTTTTTTTTTTTTTAATAGGTAGTAGTAATAATTTATGAAACTTTATTTATTGTTTGCCTCCCAAGTTGAAAAACGTCGTATGAAACGCGTGATCATTACACACTTGTATCTGTAGGTACTATTAAACATATGTATTTTACTAAAGACAACGTTCATGTTCACGAATATCTTTTTAGAATCTTGTTTTTTTGTAATCAATAGGTAAACGAAGTAATTGAATTTTTTTACAGGCAGTAGAAAACGCAGGTACCAGGCTAACAGACGACGAAAAGAATGCAGTCCTTGCCGAATGCAACAACCAACTACAGTGGCTCGAGACTCATAGTGACGCGTCCAATGACGAGCTAGAGAAACGTTTGAAGAACGCCCAAGCGGTCTGTCAGCCGTCCATGATGAAACTGCACTGCGTGGGGGGCGGGCCTAGCAACTTGCGCGCTCAAAGTCCCGGAGGCCCGAGAGTTGAAGAAATTAACTGAAGTCACTTCAATATGTCTTGAAATAGTGCTTACGCTGCTGCAGGGTCTTTTGGCGCCTGAATAACATTGACGGGGAGACGCTGTATTTGATAAACATTTGTGAAAATGTGTGAAATGTATTGACAAAACTGGTCAATACTCGCACACGACGGGTTCTGTACCACCGTATAATATTTAACACCACATTTTTTTTAAATACTTCAGTCTAAAAAAAACACGTTTCTTGTATGGAGACCCTTTAATTTTGAACTGTACTTTATTTTGATTATTTGTTGTTATAGCGACAATAGAAATACACAATCTGTGGAAATGTCAACTGTCTACCTACGGTTCATGAGATACAGCCCGCTGACAGACGGACGGACAGCGGAAATATAGTAATAGGGTTCTGTTTGGCTCCCTTCGGGTACGGAACCCTAAAAACAAGATGGCGGCGTTAGTTCCAATTTTAGTCACGCGCCAAAAGATCCTTATACAGCTATATTATCGACTTCGATTTTTTTTTCACGTTAGTTTTGAGCATTAACATAGGTTGGGTCTGGCAATCAGAGCCGATTTCAATATTCATGTTCACAGTAAATCAAAATTAATAGATTTCCATTTGCCTAAATATTTGGGCGTTTCAATTTATTGTATTTTTACAGTGCTGATATTATTTTATAAAAGAATTTAATGAGGTTTGATGCACATCACTATCATGATAATATAAGGTAAACTATAACGTAATTCTTGTTTTATTAAAATGATACGATTTGTGTAATACAAAATGATTTATTACAAAAATATAACAGTAATGTCGAGCATTTCAATCATATATTAATTTGGTGAACGTGAGCTAAAACATTTTTAAAATGCAACTTTTACCACCACAGATAAAAAACAGGAAGACTTTCTTACAAAGGCTTCACGAAGATACTGAAAAATACACTTTATTCTCTTTGACATACAAATGCAGTCGTCTGAAAATCGATGCTGATATGAAACGGCTCTTCGGACGTCCGGGTCCTCGAGAGCGCTTATTCTGACTTTACTGAGATAATAAAGTGTATTATTCAATGTAACAATAATCCTCTTCTCTGCGCTGGGCCTTAGGTCCTATTAAACATCGCATCGTATCAGTTAAAATGTGCTTGCATATGAAGTCAACTGTTCTTTTGAAAACACGATATTTTATTAAGATGCGATGCGCTGCTTAGTTTTTACAAAAGGCAACACTACTCTCCATTCTGTCATTACATTATAAAAGTGTTACATAATTTATTTTCGAACTCCTGCTTTTAGGCTAAAAATAAGAAAACGTCGACATTTTCATATTAAGTAGTCAAGAATAACGACTGACTGGGAGAATATTGAATCTATAAATAATATAATTGAATAAAGCTCTACAAAGTTAATATAATAAATAATAAAATTATCTAAGTTATATTACTTTGTTTATAAAGACCTAACTAACTATAACTAACTGTATAACTAACTGTAACTATGATAGTTTGTGCCTAAAATAATATACCTCTCCACACTTGTGAAAATTATATTTGACAGAAAAAAATGTGGGAATGCGTCGATTTCTTCACGACCGTTTCAGTTAGTTAATCCTTTGGGGTAATTGCGTAACACACTACAATGTCAATGCGTTATTTACGTTGTTGAGCAAAATAAATTTTCAACTTATGAAGCGATTAGATTATATAGCGATTATTTTCGTTCAAAATCTTTTCAATCACAATATTGAAAGTGTATTACGCAATCAAGGTGAAGTTTCATGTGTTATCTTTCTGCCAAATCTCATCTAAATCTTTTCAGCCGTTTTCCAGAATTGGGTAACAAAATCATTCACAATTCTGTGTTTTTGTTATTTTTGATTAACTATTTTAATATTATAATTTTCACAAGTATGAGATGTAAATAAATATCCTTACGTTCACTTATATTCGATGTTAATGTAACATTTCCTTAGTGATTACTATTATTATCACTCAGGCACTGATTTATAAGCACTATTCTTGCTACGCGACTTAACGTCTTAACACACATACTTTAAGGTTCAAATTAGCTTCCGATCGTGGTTTCGCCTGGAACTTGATTTTTAGGTTTAAATGCGTAATATCAATTGGTACATAAATTTTCTTGTTTTTTTTTTTTTTTCTGGGCATACAGAAGTTCTAGTTTTAACTTCTGTCAATTCTGAAATACACTTGGTATTTTTATTCTAAGTAAATATTCGCCGAATATTAAACACTCCCGTACTCCTAAATCGAGCCACCGTGCATTTTTACGTTTTTAGGCCTAAAACATCAAAATAATTATGAGTCGGAGAAAAAGTTTTTATGCAGTTTTGAAGCTGACGTACTGGCCATCATTTCGATATCAGCATTTTTCCAAATTTTAATTCACGAGTTTTAAAAAGAGAAGAAAATCGGAGTTTGATCGCTCTGAAAGAAGCAACATGATTAGAGCATCTCTAAGTCATAGTTTTTTCGTTATTTGTTTTATTTTACATAAAACGAGTATCGAAATTGTTTCTTATTTTTTAATCCATTCTTATAATACTATATTTTAAGTTTTAAAATATTCTCAAGTTAGTGAAATATTTGTAATTTGTAATTGAGAAATAAATTTCTTTAACCGTTCTGACGTTCAAATTATGGATACTGCACCTGAAGTAGCCGCGCAAGCTGTGACACTTCTTCAGTCTGGGCTTAGTCAGCGAAACGTAAGTGCACAACTTCGTGTAAGTCGTTCTGCCGTTGAAAGAATTTACCATCGATACCTGGAGATAGGCGGCTTCGTGCGCCGTCCAGGAGACCCACGAAACCGGGTCACTACGTGCGACAAGATCGGTTTATCTTTACGACCTAACCACCAGCCTGCCGTAATCGTCACCTGAACTCGAAACAGGTCCAAAAACAGCTTGGAGACTTTCATGGACTGAGTTTGCGGTCGAACTGTTAGAAGGAGACTCGGAAGAACGTGGCTTGAAACCTCATAAGCCAGACAATCGTCCCAAAGTGACACGAGCTCACAGAATGGCGCGCCTACAGTTTGCACGCGAACGTTTGCATTGGACTCAACGACTATGGAGCCAGGTTCTTTTTACGTATGAAACCAAGATTATGCTGTAAGGCAATGGATGGCCGTAGGAAAGTCTAACGCATACAGGGAGAGCGAATTCAGCAACGTTGCATTGAAGATAAGGTGAGTTATGGCTGTGGGATATGGACAGTCTGGGCGGAATTTCCACCGAAGGAAAAACTGGCTTTGAGGTTGTGAAGGGACCACGGTTGCCACCACCAAATAACGACCGATGCATTCGTCAATGCCTAGAGGCTCATGTGATGCCATATGCTTAGTTAGTGGTCCAGTATTTCGTTTTTCTGTATGATAATGCAACGGCGCACACTGCAAGAATTGTTCGAGAATACCTGCATGACATTAGTATGGAATGGCAAACGAGAAGCACTGATATGAATCCAATAGAGCACTTATGGGATGAGCTGAAAAGGTGTGTTCGAACTAAACAATCAGCTTCAGAAACTATCTAGGAGCTGAAAACTTGCATTTTGGAAGCATGGGAATACATTCCACAGCACGTCAATAATGGCATTCATGGGGAAGGCAACTGTCAAAATGGCGCTATCGTAGCTAGTTCCCAACAGAAGTTAATAATACAAGGCGCGAGGTGGTTTTATTTTATGTTTGCGAAAATTACGCGTTGTTGTGTTCCTAAATACTCCGAAATTAATTCTACCATTTACCGAGAGACCCTAAAATTAGAAGATGGTGGCTTAAAGCTATTCGTAGAGATATTGAAAAAATTAAACAGAGGGTCAGAAACACTTTGAAGAAAGTGACTATGAGGAAAATGTAAAGTTTTAAATTCTGACACTTTCTACGTCAAATACTTGAATAAAAATATTGAAATCACCGAAAATAACGAAATAAAACCAAACTCCTGAATTAACACGAAATGGAATGAATGAACGAAATGTCCAAATTATTGTAGGCCGTAGGGACCCAGCTATGATTACGCCATCTACAACTAGCTTTGCCTGACCTTCCCAATTAATTCCATGCCGACCCGCATGACGGCCGTAATAAATGCTCTATGGTCTATCGGTTTAGGTAGTTAACTAAAGGTAAACAATCTTGGTATGTCTTTTTATATTAAAGTGGTCGTATATAATATACACAAAGATTATTTAAATTTAGTTTATTAGCTAACATCGATTTAGTAAATACCTAGTCGCAAAGATTTTTATATACAATTTATAGACAACTTTTAGATAAAAAGACATGCCAAGATTGTTTACATTTAGTTAACTACCTAAACCGACGGAGTATAGGAGGTAACATGAGTTACTAAAGAAACGTCTTTTCTATGTAAACCATTGTTTTCTTTAAAAAAATCCACGCTAATGTTTCCCTTGAGAAACGCGAAAAGACTACTTATTGCAATTAAACTGTTATTTTTTAGTATGCCGATTTCAAATTTGGAACTATAACAATCGGAAATGATAGTGAGTGATTGGCTTCAAAACCACATTTTTTTTCTTTGTCCTACCATTACTTAAAAAGATCTCTAGACCCGTAAACAAAAATATGCAGGATGGCTCGATTCAGGTGTCCGGATTATTTATTTACCGATAATGCCTTGAAATGATTTTGTCTACGGCGCACATACGGCCTTTGTAATAATTTAGAAGGACAAAAATATTTTTATCCACTTGTAGTAAAGTCTATTTTCCTATTGTTAAACATATTTGACGTCCCTTGGCTACACAATGGACAGCCAATAGCGTCCCTGTACAAGCGATCTTGCGAACAATATCAGGTAGAAACCGGCTTGGATCACTTGTTTGTAACAAGAGATCTGTAGGTACTGACGTGTTTTTGCGATTTTCGGAGTGATATTATTATTGTTTATTAGCTAAGTTGAGAAATAGTTTTAATATGGATAATGAAGCTTCTGGTAAGTAGTTTTGATTTACATTTCTTTTTATAAATTTGGATACTCTATTTGTTGAATGCAAAGCTCGATATGAAATAATCACAATTTTCTCAATTTTGTTATTAAAATAGTACTGTAAGTTTAGGGTTCACTCCGGTTCACTATGATTGCTCTTCCATAATATCAAGAAATATATATACTAACAATAAAAATAAGATAAATTTGCGCAAACTTGCACATTACTAAGAATAACGACGTTGTTCTTTACAGAATCGAGTGTTTTTTTCGGCGGACACACAAATCTCGATAACCCGGCAAGAACTTTTTTTGTATTTACAAGAAAAGAGACTGCTAGCATCAACGCCATCTCAATGCCGTAGTTGTCTTGTTGACTACATAATTAACAAAACACCAAAAAATTTGCAGCAAAGGGTACATAAACATGACCTACAAGACAAAATCAAGGTATTTGTAAACAATGCATTGTTAAGATATCGCCAATGCAATCGAAATTGCAAGAACGTCTTACAAAAAGATAAAAACTGGTTCGATGAGTCTTTGAATATAATCATAATTCAACAAAAGGAACGCTCAAATGAAGGTGATCTAAAAAGGAAAGGACGGCCAAAGAAGCTTTTCACAGAAGGCTCGAAAAAAACTAAATCGCGTCAAGTTTCTGAACTTGTCGTTAAATCCAGTCCACAACTTTTGTTAGCAGCACAAAAGTCTTTGCGACAAGAAGAGAAGCGAGTGGCCTCGAAAGTTATAGAAATAGCTTCAACAGCTTCTCCCAGGAAGCTCAAACGTATGAAAGATAGCGCCCTGGCACCCCCTTCAGCCACAGATGCATATTCACCAGAGCAAGCTTTGGCCCTGATGATTGACTGCGATTTAAGTAAAGACGCGTATATTAATATACAGCAGGGTGCTAAAAAACTTGGTAGTAACCTCTATCCATCATACAAAGCTATTCAAGCAGCTAAGCAAAAGTGCTACCCGGAGAGTGACATCAAAATAACAGAAGATTGTGTTGAAGTTAGTTTACAACGATTACTTGACTTTACCTTAGAAAGACTATTGGCTGTGTACAGTGAAGTGTTTTCAAGAATAGAAACACAGAGTGTAAAAGTAGTATCTAAGTGGGGTTTCGATGGTAGTGGGGGGCACAGCATTTACAAACAACAATTTAGTGATTCTAGACTCTATGGGGATTCCAATATTATTTTGTGCTGTGTTGTACCCATACAAATACGAGTATATGATGTCAACCGTACTTTTTGGAAAGCATCCAGCACATCATCAACGCGATTTTGCCGTCTATTTAGAATATTAAAGGAAACTGAAGAAAATGTTAAGGACATGTTCTACGAAGAAATGGATCTAGTGATTGATCTACCGAAACAAGGGGGAGGATTAAGCAATGACGGTAATACTGCCAGACGTTTTTTTTTGATCCCCTGAGCAAGTAGGAGAAATAACAGGACTGGACAGTAATTTGATTAGTCGCTTTTCAATAATCCTAAGCACTCTGGCTAGTGGATACGATATAAAAATTGATGAGTTCCGTAAGTATTGCCTAGATACCGCGAAAATGTACAGTGACGCCTATAATTGGTACAATATGAGTGTAACTGTACATAAAGTTTTGTTACACGGGGCTGACATAGTACAGAGCTTGCCTCTCCCAATTGGCACTTTGTCAGAAGACATACAAGAAAGTAGGCAAAAAGATTTCAAAAATTACCGCCTCTTTCACACACGAAATACTAGTACCAACACGGATAATTTCCACATGTTATTAATAACTTCAGATCCGGTCAAAACTAGCTTGAGAAAAGAACCAAAGAAAAAGTCAGTTCCTTTTAGCAAGGATATCACAATTTTCTTTGCAAGTCCAGATATTCCCACTCATCAGGATATATTAGATGAGGATGAAAACGATGATGAAGATGGCGATGATGAAAATGATCAATAAATAATTATAAGGATAGAGAGTTGTTATGTAAATACATATATTAGTGATTTTTTTGAAACAGTTACTAAATTTGAATTATTATCTTCATATTTTGTATTACGATGACATCATTTAGGGTCATATGTGTATTAATAAATGTTTTTCTGTGTTTTTAATAGTTAGTTTTATTCATGTGAACACTTATTGTATGAAAAATTTTAACTAAGAATTTTGTCCACTTAAATCATACCAAAGGCCTTATGTGCGGCGGCTGTATAACTTGATGATTTGGATCTTGATTGGCTGACATACCTACAGTCCAGCTGTCGAGAGAATGCGTTCTTGACCAGTCAGTTGGACCATTTCTAGTTGTAATAAGGATCAAATTCGCAAAACACATATTAGTTAGTATGAAACCGACAGGAGTCAAGAACGCATTCTCTCGACGGCCGGACTGTAAGGCCATGTGCGCACGGACGTAAAATTATCGCGGCGGGATTAACTCGCGCACTGGATTTCCAACCCGCGGTGTTGAGCCGAGCATTGAAAATCCAACAGAGTACATTCCAGCGCGTCGAAAAAACACACTGTTGGATTTTCAGCTCTCGGCGCTAAGCATTGAGTTGAAAATCCAGTGTGCGAATCGCCGCGGGAAAACATCGCCCGTGCGTACCTGTACTAAATGACATAGAGTACGGTCGCCTTGGCGGTCGCTGCTAGAGGCGGCACTGTCAACAGTGTCCATACAAACTCGCTACATTCCGAATTAAGCCATAATTGCTCACAGCGCTCAAATCAATAATTTGCGTTCCGATTTAGATATCACGATTATGACAGCTGAGATTTGTCAACAATTCGGAACGCTCGTGAACGCGCTCACAGTACACTTGAATACTCATGGTTGGATTACAGTATTTCTTTATACACTACAAATTTCTTCTTCTTCTTTGGTTAGATAGCAGCTGTAGCCAGAAGCACAATTTCGGAAATGCCACGTTAGTTTATAGATGCGACTCAAAGTCAAAACAAAGCAGCAACACTGCCCAACTGTCATTTTTGACAGCGCTCACGGTGATATTAATTTCTACCATGGTCGGCGTTATCGCAAGATGGCGCATGTCATGACGTCATCTATGACGATTCACGGGACATCGTTATCGCGCTCACGCTAATTCGGAACGGCTTTAAGCACACTCAAATCGATTACAGCGCAATTCGGAATGCACCCCAAGTGTGTCACCGTTTACTCGCACTACGACACAAATGACGTATAGAAACTGACGGCTTTGAACGCGGGGCGGTCCGTGACAGAAGTTTCGCTACGTATTTTTTTAGTACCGCTGTATCTAGCCGGCGTGGCTGTTGCGTACTCGGTGCTAAATGAAAAGCTTATAGATACTTTAGCCAGACCCACTTAACATTATCTGATGTATTCTAACTATTTATGGTGTGCATGATATTAATGTTATTTGTGACAGCAACTTTCTACCTAAATGTTACGTGCAAATAATATTATCTTACTTATTGCTGAAAAAGGACATATCAAACACACATATCTGAGTGAGCAGCCCCTAATTGGGTAACACACTTACAATGGCCTTTCAATTTGATAATTCAGCAATATTCATTGCGTTATTTACGTCGCCGATCAGACGAAATTTTCAAACATAAGAAGCAATAAATCCTTCCGATAGTGATTTTGTGTTACGCAATTGGAGTACAGGTCCGCCGGGTCCCGAAAACTGAGTCCGGATGGACCGGAAGTGTGTATAGAGCTTACAAAATCAGTTATTATCACACTAAGCCACAATCTTGCTCTGAAGCGACACTTGGCACTAACGCCGGAATAACACTATAATATAAATGCTACAAAATAAAGAGGTAACAAAATCAGCAGTATACAGGCTGATTTTGAAAACATGCGACAACATTTAAGAGGGTGTTCTACCCATCAATATGAACAACTTTTACTATGGGACCAACTTTGAATTCGCAAAAAAATCGACCTTCCTGTACATACCCAATTGAACCATTTGTTATAAGAAGGTCGAATTTTTTTTTGCGAATTAGTTGGTCCCATAATAAAAGCTGTCATATTGATGGGTAGAACTCCCCCTTAAATATTGTCGAATGTTTTCAAAGTCACCCTGTATTACAGATGCGTGCAGATTGAAATAGAAATATTCGATTTTTAGTAATATTATAATTTAATTTCAAAATTAACTATTAGGTCGGGTTCCAACCAAAAGCGATCGTCGCGTTCATGTCACTTTTTGTTCGGTGAACCGGAATGCGTGGTCACGCCGGCAGAGGGCGCCTTTCGGTTTTCCGAACAAAGAGTGACATAAGAACGCGACGATCGTTTTTTATTAAGACGCGGGATTGGATTATATTATGGTTTATAATTTAAAAGAAGTGTGTGCTGCGATGCGCAGACGCATCCCAAATTATTTTCTGCTTTTTTAATTTTATTGAAGTTAAAACTATTCAACTAACGAGCGAGATCATGAAAAGGAATTCTTGTATATCTATTTCGCAGGTTAAAGATAAAAAAAATCTTTCTTTACCTCTTTATTCTGCACTATTGCGGATACGGTATCTAAAGTACTGGAATCTTTCCAAAATAAACACCAACCCTTTAATGATATACCCATTTAAAATAAACCCTGTACCACAAAACATCCGTTTAACATAAATCACAGACTTGCACCTAAATAAAATAATGTGGACAGGAATACTCAATGCACGCTAGTAAACCCTTGAATCCTCAAACAACTTTCTTTATATTGAGTTACGTTTGAAAATTCGGACGTAAGGCAAGGCCTTTACACGGCCTGTAAACGGCGTTAGTAACTTCAGCATGTGCATATGTGTCGCAGGATGACTGGAACAATCCGCTTATCCGAAAGATCCGAAATCGGGATTTTTACAAAAAAATATACTTAAGAAAATGTTTCTCAGTTTTCAATAATCCGGGCCTTTGCAAAAAAAACCTAGGATTTTCACAAAAAAACGATGTTTCCAATCACTTACGACATATGCACGTCTTAATTATTTGATTACTTCTTGTACATTACTCGACGAGTTTTATAAAGTTTAAACCATTACCATAAACAAGAACACAACAAAAAATATACACGTGAAAGATAATTTGATTGTTTGGATAACACACTACTTTCGTCGAGTATTCCCGCCTCATAAAAATATTATTTCATAAATAATACAGAAATAAATTGATCTAAATTGCACCGAACTTTAGCATTTTCTGTATAAATGCTGACTGGATTTCATCGGCCCTGAAAGAAACATATAATGCGTAAATAACCTTCAAATATCACTTGCAGGTTAGGATATCCGTCTTTTGGCGGATATGTGCTTTTGGAGTCCTCCCTGGTTTAACATTTACCATTTTATAAAGATGTTGGGGTTTTGTAATATATTTTCTAAAAAAATATACTGGGTCCAAATAAATTAGCTAGCGAAACTCCGCAGATGTCTAAACATGATAAAGCAAAAAATAAACAAATTTAATGCTTTTTTTTGGCTATAAACCGCAGTGTAGTTGAAATATCAGTTTAATTTTTGTTGTGTGTGTAAACTTAACAGACGTGATGGGTATCGATATCTAAATACGATAAAACAAAAAAACAGATATCTCACCTCATACTTCAAGTAACAACACTACCAGCGGTCGTTGACCCCAAAAAATCATTTAATCATTTTTGTTTTTATTTTGTCGTGTGTAGATATTATCGATACCCATCACATCTGCGGAGTTTCGCTAGCTAATTTAATTTGACCCAGTATAAATAAATTTCGATTGAGATGTGGCAACCCTGTAGATGGCAGTACCCCTTGTCTTACCATCTACATTGAGTCGATAACATTTGATCGCAAGATTCGCAAGCAACTTCGAGCTCAACGCTAATGTCGAAATAAAAATGAGTAGTCAAGATTTCTCTTTATGCTTAACCTAATGAAACTTTTGAGACGATTAAAACTGCTGAGTCAGCACTGCTGAACTCCATTAAGTAACTCTTCACACATCAAAATATTTCAGACTTTTCTAGTGCTTAAAATAGCTATTAAAACTTACTTGGAACTAGTAACGGTATGCATCAAGTTGATGATGTATTTCGGACAGACGTCTTCGTGCATCACTCGTGCGTGGAATAACAGACCTTGGCAGAGGCAGTACAGGATCTCGACGAGCGGCCAGTTAGCGGGAATTATGCCTTTTTGGTAGCCCCATGAGCCTAGGATCTGGAATTGGAGAGAAGTGTGTGTGTCAAATGGTTTAAGAACCTTTTTGGTCGATTTTAAACGCTTCATTTGGATGTGCATTGAAATCTCTATTTCTTGGCGAAGTCCTAGAATAAAGGATCATGACCAACGATGTATGGAAATCCGTCTTAAGTTGAAACACAATAAATCTTTATTTATTATAGACTACGCTTTATATACTATTAAATAAAAGTGTTCATTTTCACACAAGTATCCGAGTTTTAAAGTAATTAAACAAATTCGGAGATAACCTAAAAATTATGTCTAAACTACTCGCAACTTATAAAATGACCACATATCAATCATGTAGGTACAAAACAACATTCTGATTTCTGGGTATCAAAAGTGA
This sequence comes from Fissipunctia ypsillon, assembly GCA_947568875.1. Lineage (NCBI taxonomy): Eukaryota > Metazoa > Arthropoda > Insecta > Lepidoptera > Noctuidae > Fissipunctia > Fissipunctia ypsillon. Next base: position 4,886,620 of record OX387656.1, on the reverse strand, counting down.
ACAATTGACACATCGCCTTCTCATTACCACCGGCATCGGTTGATCAGAATCAAGCATCGACATGATTAGAATCTCAATAGTTCTGAAACACAACACAAAAACGTCCTGGCGTAATAAAACACAATTAAATATGAAAACGTCCTGTCCTTAGTTACATGAAACACGCTAAGTTGTTTAAAACAAACACACCAACGAATTTCCGTAAGTATTTACTATTTAAGTGGAGAGATTAATCGCGGTGAGTATTCTCATTCGACACATAAACAGTAATGGCGGCTTTCGCTTAGGGATGGCGATCTAGAATCGATTTTATAGGTCAAGTAAATTGTTTTTTTTTTTTCATCGATCATAAACAATGAATTATAGATTTTTTTAATCGATTTTAGAAACTTGAAAACGAGTTCCGATGTTTTTCCTGCGGATTGCAACTTTTAAGTTTTGATATCGATTATTCATTACATTTGACTAATTATGCTGGCAACACCAAAACGAATAAGTGATTATCTATAGTAAAGCTGTCGATGTAGAATAATGGCGGGATCAGATCTATCAGAACTCAATTTATTGCTGAATCGATTCTTTCCTGCGATTCGGATAGATTTAAAAATCGATCTTATTTAGGAATAATCGTCATCCCTATCGGTACGTCTGTCATCTGCCTTGACAGTTGCATCTGCGTGAGACGAAACACAAAACTAAATATTTTCACAACGGAACTATGAAATACATATACAGTACCTACGTTATGATTATGATATTACTAATTATTTAGCTATTTATGAGTTTAATATCATTTTTGTGATGTTTTTATGTAAAGGCTCATACTTACGTAACTCGTACAAATGACAGGAACGAAACGTCCATCATGACTATACGGAAATGTAGTACCTAGCAATCGTTAATTTACTGTTTATCTTAAAATCATAATTCCGGATACGAAAACAAAACTCCTGAAGTGAAAAGCTTGTAAAAAATAAGAAAATAATTTGTATATTAATTTGGTTTTCATACGTGCAAGTTTTCAAGGCTGCTTTTGGTCAATCTCCTTTGTCATCGAAATAGGCCTTATCACACTGATGATGGGCCAGCGTGTTTCTAGCGAGATGATTTTACGACGTGTTAACATAATAATTATTATGGTTATCAAATATAATCGTTAGTATTGGTTGGTCGATGGCAATTGTAGTGAACGGACGTATCGATAATATTAATATAAACAAATAATTACTTGCGAAATCGATCGTTGTCTGTCTGTCTGTTTGTTCCAGCTATCTCCGAAACGGCTGGACCGATTTTGACGGGACTTTCACTGGCAGCTAGCTGATGTTATGGGGAGTAACTTAGGCTATTTTTTATTTTAGAAAAATAATTAGAGTTCCGCGCAACAAAAACGGCAAGAAGAAAAAAGTCAGAAAGAACACTTAGCGAAAACGAAGTAATAGCGCGGGCGGGCGATGCCACGCGACGGGTCGGGGGACGAGGGAGAGTTATTAAAATATGGCTGTTATTTTAGTATATTGAATATCTTTTATACCATGTAGAGATTACCTGTAACGCAGAAGTAAGGGGCGCCAACGCGATGGGTAGCGACGGCGAGGCTCTAAACGCGAGCCCGGAGAGGAAGCCCGCTGGTAAGGCGTACATTGCACTGTCCTTGCCGTGTGCTCGACAGAGTATGCAGACTATTAACTGAAATATGTATAAATTATATGAATTTAGAATGGTCATCTATAAGCATACGCAGAATCAACCTATACTGTTCCCAGTGCTGGAACACAGGCCTCCTCTTGTGAGTGGGTCATCTATAAGTAGGTAAATTAACGATAAATAAATAGAACACACTTTAATTTCCACCGAAAGTGTAACACAATATTTTTTTTTCTGAGTTACCATCGGTGAAAAATCATTCTGGTTTGAAGGTTCCAGTCAATATTTGGGTTTTATAGATTTACCTTTGGGTTTTTTTTTACAGTGGACCTTACCTGATGCTGAAATCGTAAACAAAAAATTAATACTTATATAATATAACATCACATCACATCACGCCTGCATACCTCGAAGGGTTAGACAGAGGTGTACCTACCTATAGTACACCCACATTTCGCCAGTTATGTTTAAATCTCATGTAATAGGGGACGAGCCTATTGCCATCAACCGGGCACAAAATGCCTTATATGGCCATACTTAAATCGTCCTGTCGGTGTGCTGATTGGCTAATATTTTACCACAGCGTGAGCTTTTCTCTTAAGCAGGGTTATTTTAAATTGGCTAGCTAAAATCCGCAGGCGAGGTGGGTATCGATATCTAAACATGATAAAACAAAAATTGTATTAATTTGATGATTTTTTTTTTTGTTGGGTCTTCGACCGCAATAATTATTGTAGTAACTTGAAATTTCAGTTTAAAAAATCTAAGTTTTTTTTTATAAACTTCACAGACAGTGGTCTCGAACCTACCGATATTTCGGTATTTCTACCGATATGGGCTCTCGTTATAAATTAGTCTGTATGTTTTTTTTTTCAATAAATAAACGAATTTGATTGAATATTGTATTTTTTTGTCAAATACCGATTTCTACCGATCTCGCTCTGTGACGTTTAAGACCACTGTTCACAGATGTTAAGTATCGATATCTGAACGCAAAAAAAACAGTTTTTCTCAACTCTCACTTCCAAGTAATAACACTAACAGCGGTCGTTGACCTCCTAAAAAAAATTTATCTCTTTATTTTTTATTTTATCATGTTTAGATATTGATACCCATCACGTCTGTGGAGTTTAGTTAGTCAATTTAAAATAGCCCTGTAATTCGTAACGATACGAGAGAAGAAGAATAATCTTATTTTAGCGAGTATCAAGCCGGGTGCCAGCAGTTATTAACCCTCAGTTTAAAATTCAGTGCTCCTAAGATGATCAATAATTCAAAACAATAGTACAATAAGTACAGCTTAAAACTCACCCTATAAATACCGATGTATCCGCCGAAGAACAGTCCCAACTTCATATGCGATAGCCTCAAAGACTTGAAAGCTTTGGCAGGCGTCAATAATTTAGGAATTAATGTCCGTAACATCGTCATTGCGCAGCCAACGCCGAAGAGTTGCGCTGTACCCTGAAATGTTACAAAATAAATTCAGCAATATATAGTCCGGCCGTCGATAGAATGCGTTCTTGACATCTGTCAGTTTCATACTAACGAATATGTGTTTTGCGAATTTGATCCTTATTACAACTAGAAATTGTCCAACTGACTGGTCAGATTGTCAGGAGTGCATTCTTTCGACGGCCGGACTGTAGGTTGGATACTGCAAGATATTTGTGGAAGTACAACATTAACACTGGAAAATAATACATTTTCATATCGTCTCAACCTCTGTTACCTAACCTGTATTATCTGGACAATAAACGATTGTCTATTTCTATTAAAACCCTATTCTGTCAAAATAATTCCAGATTAGTACGGCAGCCAAAAAAAATATCTTCTTATAAATTTTCGGTCATGGCGGCCAAACGGAGACTAGCCAAGAACGCAGGAGATTTTGTAGTGCACAAGTGTGTGCACAAACACTTATGTCACTCTCATAGCCTAATGGGACAGTAATCTGACAGGACTGGCTCTCTAGATCAGGCGTCGGAACAACGGCGTTATGTGCACGTCAGAACTATTATTGTTTATTCTAATTTTGTTTTTGTTTCAATGATTTTATGTTTAAACTTGACTTCTAAATTGATTTTTTTTTTTTTGCTTTTTGCTTAAAATTAAGTTTAAGTAATAACTTAATTTTAAGTCAATCGAGTCTTAGTTTCCGAACGTATACAACCCTGATCTCTTCAAAGTGAGGGTTAACAGGCTTCTTCTGGGTAAGCTCGCTCCATCGTCGACTTTGTCTCTGTCATCTCTGACCTAGACTAGAGTCAAGAGCAAACCTATCTCAAATAAAAGTAAAAATAAATCAATGGCCGGCTTCCAGTCTAACCAGATGCAGCTGAATATTTTACGTGGAGCGACTGCCTATCTAACCTCCACAACCCTGACTGAGTAACACGATACCCCTTGGTAAGACTGGTTGTCAGACTTTAGGCACCCGACTACCCGTAACGGCAGTCAAAAATCTACGAATGACAGCCGGGACCATTGGCTTAAAGTGCTTTCCAAGACACGGAGAGGTTTCGATGTTCACCCATCCACGAACCAACCGCGGCAAGCGTAGCTTAACCATCGATCGACCGGTGGGGCTCTTATTATTTGGCCATGAGCCCCTATATTTGACTTCATTTTAAATAGGTAATATAATTATAAATAATAGTCACTGGCTCCTCAAATACAAGTACTCTAACCTAGCTCTAGAGCAGCCTTTCACAAAGTGGGCGATAACGCCCCCTTGTGGGCGCTGCAGGCCTAAAGGAGGGCAGTAAGAGAGGGGCGATTTGTAATTTCACCTAGGTAGTGGTTTTTAAGTAGGTGAAAAAATGGGGGCGCTAAAAATAATTTATTCTCAGTGGCCAGTAGACAAAATAAGTTTGGGAAGCCCTGCTCTAGAGTTAGGGTTTCACATGTTTTCTGTAACCTGTGTTTATGAAAGAAAGAATTTATTTATTTATCACTTTAACTAGGAAAACCACTCTTACTGCTACATAATAAAGACGCTTGAAGGTCAAATTAAACGACTTTATAGTACGGCCGATTTATCTTGGCAAGTCTGAACTTCGCGCAGAAGGCTGCGCAGGAACATTTTTTAGGAACCAAATAGTGACACGAGGCGAGTGTGAGAACATGCGCGAATGTTCGTAGTGCCTATGTTCAGGGGGACTACTCTCTAAGCCCGTCAACGAAGATACAGGCCCGTCCAAAAGGCCCGTCCAGGCGCGGGCTTGCGGACGGCGAGCAATGGGTAGCTCGCCGACCGGTAAGGACCAAGCCCGAGTCGACGGCGCGTCGTGTTCCACGCGCGCCTCAAAGAGATGTCAGCACTATTGACGGGGTCCGCTAGGGCCGATGCCAGCTAGGGTTGCAGGATGTTCGAAAGAGTTACCGTGGCCCCGGCACAGGCAACAGAAGGAACACGGGTGGGTTTTAGTCAGTAAAAGTCTGACACGCCCTCCCGCTCCGCCCAGAGCGGGAGAAGTCATTTGATGATTTCCCATCCACAAGGCCCGTCCAAAAGTAGTTCGAAACTTCCGAGTGAACCCTACAGACCCGATTAATTAACGTTTTAGGACGGGTGAAAACAAATCGGGAGTAGGGACAACTGTCAAATCGTGGTGTCATACATTCTTAAGTCGGACCTCAAACTGATCTTATGTCCGTAGGTGATACGGAGTATGATCCGCCCGTAGCTTCGGCCGAAACTACGGATTTCGTGCTTAGGGAGTAGACCCCCTGACTCGCCAAGATAAATCGGCTGTACTGTACTTTGTCGATCGGTTAATTAATTATATGCTAAGTGCATACCTAAGTGTATTACATACCTTTAAAATATAATTGATGCACGGTCCTTTGTGTGGGCACGCAGCACTTCTGCCCTCAATTCCTGTGACTGGCTCACCAACTTCCTTGGATACCCGCGGAGGTGTGAAGAACCTTTAAACGAAATTCATTTATTATTTATATGACGGAGAAGGTACATCTCTCTAGTTATCGTCAGCCATATTTTAACAACTGTGGGTGTGCAATGGGTAGTGTTGGTTATTGCGCAATAGAAAAACCGTTTACACTTCAAATCAAATTATAGGTATCACGATCAAATTAATCACACTAACTATTCACACACTGGTAGGTACACGACACAACGTATGTATTCACTGCTCGACATCCACCAACGAACTTTGCTTTTAACTCCGGCGACCAGTCGAAAAGCGTTATGTTGTAGACTGTGTCGAGCGCCGCTTGGTGGCACTGGCGTCCCGATTAGTCAATCGACGACTAACGTATTTCCGACATACATTTATATTAAAATAAAATGTAGGTTATTCTAATTTTAACCATTTAATTTTTCATGGCATATTTTATAGATTACTAGCGCCCCGCCCCTGCTTCACACGGTTTTTACGACTTAATAGAACATCGAGATTTCTTTATTATAGGTAAGTATGTAAGTTTAATATTAACCAACGTATTATACACATAAAACTTCCGGAATAAATTCTCTAAATGATGGTGAAAACCGCACCAAAATCCGTGGCGTAGTTTAGAAGAACAATGCGATTACACGGATGGATGTATAGATTTAGAAAATAGATTTGCTAGTCATCTTATTCAAATTCCCAAAAACAACCTCAACTCTCCATTTGCCGTGATTGTAACAATGATTATACATACTTAGGCATGGTACCTTGACCCTCCTCAATTATTTAATGCCAACGTACAAGATTCTGTTTACCTTATGTCAGTGTTACATTAATATTACTGACAATTTAAGTAATGACTAAAATAAACAAAAATATCCTAAACGATTTATTTGCATGTTCCTCAATCGGATAAAAAAATAAAATGTTTTAATTTTTTATTTAATGTATATGCATATTTAGTAAGCTACTTAAGTAGAAGTTTTAATTTGGCATATAAATTGTACATTGTTAAAATAAAAAGTATTCTTTTATGTTCTATAATCATTACTTTCATTTAAATTCGTACATACAAGGTGAATTTTTCAAAAGGCAACACTGGCTTCTATGACCCGTCTGAAATAGAAAGATTTGCTTGACATAGTGATGGTACAGTCCCTTCACATTATTTACATAAGACTAAGAACTGCTAAGATTGTTCCAAAAACAAAACATTTTTACAAATAATTATGTTACATCTTTCATCAATAATTCGCGTATTTATCTCGTCTGCTCGACGTCCTATGTCACTGCAGGACCCAGCAGAATATCAGCGTCAGGTTCTTTTTTCCTGACACATGCTGAGGACTCCCATTTGGAGCAACAAGAGTACTTGCATAGACACAACCTTGTAGCCAGGATTATCCATCAGCAACTTGATCTGAAATACAGTCTTGTGGAATCGGAAGTACTGGGATCGATACCAAACTCATACCATTGATATCATTGTTGCCAATAAACCTGATATAGTGGTGGTGGATCGAATAGTACGGCGCACAATGATTATTGACATAACGGTCCCTCGGAACCTCGTGAAAGCCGAAAAAGATAAACAAATCAAGTATCTTGACTTGGCTCGCGAGGTTGTCGACATATGGGATGTGGACTCAGCGATCATTGTGCCGATAGTCGTATCAGCCAATGGCTTAATTGCCAAGAGCCTCGACCAACACCTAAGGAGGCTCTCGTTGGGCAGCTGGATTAAGGGCTTGATTCAGAAAGCGGTAGGTACTTCTGAACACGGCTCGCATTGTTAGGAGGTTCATCTCTCTGGAGCCCTGACTGCCGGTAGCTTGGACCCTGTTCCCGATACCAGTGGGCTAATATTTTTATATTTTTAAATGTTTTTATACTTTTTATATTCTAATATTTAAAATATAATTTATATGTATTTATTGAAATAAAGGGAATAATAATTTAATTTGTTTCTATATTTATTTCATATTTAATTTTCTATTACTATGGGTGTATGTGTAAAAACTTGCCTGAAATTAATGATTTTTCATTAACTTGTTAATGAAAATATCAAAATCGCTATGTATATGCCTATAATATTTGAGGAGTTCCCTGAATTCCTCATGGATCCTATCATCAGAACTGGATTTTAATAAAAACGGGACGAACCTGGAAGTATGTCCTTTCAAACAAAAAAAGAATTTGTTTTTGATATTATGTTAAAGAATTTTCCAAATCGGTTTATAAATGACGGAGTATTGAGGTAACAAACATTTAAAAAAAAACATACGACTGAATTGAGAACCTCCTCCTTTTTTGTAGTCGGTTTAAAATAAAGACTAAAATGTTGCCTCAAGAAGTCAAGATACGAACTATGACTACATTTCCAATCCCTTAAATCTATTAAAAAGAGGGACACAATTTTTTTTTTATTAGGGCCTTAGGGGATGATTTTTCAAAAACGCTGAACCATGTAATTCTTTATTTCCTACCAAAAGCATAAATTTGTATTATCATATCCCTAACTTAAGAAATGCTGAGTTTCCTAAACTTTCATCCCCTATATCACCCCCTGTAGGATTATTTTTGACACAAAAAGTAGCCTATGTCCTTTCCCAGGATGCCAACTATCTCCTTGCCAAATTTTATCGAAATCCGTCTCCCTTTCAATTAAACAATACGCAGGTATGGTAAACTGAAATTATCCGTAGGGATAATTTCAGTCTGATTATGCAACTCGTCATATAATCATATTTATAGGCTTAATTCATTTCATATTTATTCATATTGTTATTAAGTTGGGTCAAATCAAAACAACAGGGGCCGTATAATGAAGTATTAATGCCATGATTCCAGCCCGAAAATGGAATGAAGGTAATTATTAATTGGTTTCGGTCGTCGCTCGGGATTGGACGATTTTAAAAACAATTCTGTGAATTTCTAATTTAATTGGGGCAGACAATGGCATCAATTAATGACGCTACAAACTGTGGCCATGACCGGCGCAATAACAACAAATTATAAAAGCGAATACACTAATATTCTCCTGTATTTACATCTATACAAATAAATAAATTTGAAGTGTCTGTTTGTAATGGCAAAATAAAAGCTTTTTACTAAATACATGACACTTTATACGATACTTATAACGAAAAAGCAATTTTTAAAATTTTTGTCTGTCTGTGTGTCTGTTTGTTCCGGCTAATCTCTGAAACGGCAGGACCGATTTTGACGGGACTTTCACTGGCAGATAGCTGATGTTATAAGGAGTAACTTAGGTAAGTTTATTTTAGAAAAAGAATTAGGGTTCCGCGCAAAACTTAAAACCCATGAAATTGTGAACAAAATCCGATTTAAATAGGGAAGTATTGACACGCGGGCGAAACCGCGAGCAACAGCTAGTACTCAATAAAGGCTGTGTAATGCTGCGGTCACACGGCGCGCTTTCTCGCAGGCCAGATCGCGCCAGGCCAGGCCGACAGGCCGTGAGAACCGTCGCATCCAATGAGGCCTGCGGTGGCCTGTCGTCGGAATGCTCGGCACGGGCCGCGTCAGGCCTCGACAGGCGTAGCAACGCCTGGCGCGGCCTGTCAGTTAACGGGCCGTGGGACCGCGGCTTTAGTTAGATAGGCAGTCGCTACATGTAAAATACTGCCGGTCTATTCTGTAAACATCTCACCGTGAAAACTTAGGTGACGTGAGCTTGAAGTGAGCGGTCATTCTACCTGATGCTTAGGATTGACACTAATGACAGCTCACTTCAACTAGATTTTCATGGTGAAATTTTACAGAATGGGGCGGCTGGTATTCTGCTGTATCCAGTTCTACTGGAAGCCGACCCCAACATGTTGAGAAAAGGCTAGGCAGATGAAGATTAAGTCATACACACCTATTACAGGAGGATCTGTTCCATGATTATTGCGTTCGAAATAGGTTGGATTTCTATATTTCAAAATGTCATGTGTGTACATTTACTCGTAAGCCAAACCCTATTATTTATGGTTACAAATTATCGAATGCCGCAATTGACAGAGTCAACGTCATCAGGGATCTTGGGGTTATCTTTGACTCAAAGCTTTTGTTTGATGCGCACATTGACAGCATAGTCAAAAAGGCTTCTAAAGCGTTGGGTTTTATTTTTACGGTCTCCTCTGATTTTAAGAATGTCAAAACCATGAAAATATTATACTGTGCTTTTGTCCGTAGCCATCTCGAATATGCTTATCAGGAATCCAAATTACAATGTTTATATTAATCGCCTTGAAAGTATACAAAGGCGATTTTTAAGGTACATTCAATATCGTTCTAATACCTACTTTCCTAACTATACTAGTCGGTGTAAGAAATTTCATATTCTTCCCTTATACGAGCGAAGAAAAATTGCGGATCTTGCTTTCCTATTTAGTTTAATGAACGGGTCTGAGCTGGTGGCCAAGATCCTTCATGTACCTATTGTGAAAACCAACTATAGGCAAAACATTTATATTTTAAGAGCATGTCGAATGTTCAATGTGGTGTGCCGGGATGTTGAGCTTGACTTATTCACAAATAGTGTCCAGAAGTTAAAAAAAATGTTAAATAACTTTTTCTTTGAAGTGTAACTTTGTTGTGTAATGTGTTTTATTTTTGTTTATTCTCTTCAGTGTTGTGTAATGTGTTCTGTTTTTGTTTATTCTCTTCAATTGTCTCTATGTTTAACTCTCGCGCTGGTCTTACCGTTTTTTCTAATTCATAAGTAAGTTTACATAAGTGGAAACTTGTAATTGGCCTTCTTCTACATGTTACTTCTAACTACTCGAATGTATTAGCTGTAAGTTTTCTTAAAATTAATAAAATAAAAAATAAAATAAAATACATACCAGAACAGAGGCGTACGTTTATCGTTGTCTCTGTCTAGCCGCATAAGATAGAAGAAGATGGCGCTACCAATCATGAAGGTAAGCGTCTCCTTGCCGGGAGACCGCCGAAGCCAGCCTTTCATTTCTAATGTCCGTACCCAGTACTCGAATACCTAGAAAGAAAATGGTTAACTATTTAACTTCAACTTAATAAAGTTCATTGATTTGTTCAAAAGTCAGTTAGTGTTTAACATTTCGTATGCCAGAACGCAGGTCTGCGCTCCAATTTTTTTAACCTTCATATGCCGTGAACGAAGATCTGCGCGATATTAACTGTACTCAAATGCCACGCGCGCTTAAAATGACGCGGCAGAAGGGACATTTTTGACGCGGCGCGGGTCCGGCATACGAAAGGTTAAGTAACTTCATTGGGCACAGTCAACCGCACATCAGTGGTAACACTAGCACTACGAAAACCGCCCCTTACAATTACGACATAAAGGCGCTGTCAATGACAAATTGTTATCACTGATGTGCGATTGACTGTACCTATGGCATAATTTTAATAGGATATTAAGCTTGAAAAAAAATCTTTGGCTAAAAGGAAACATCGTCATTGAATATTGGCCAAAGGCATGTTAGACCTTGGGCTGTCCAAACCTAATGTGAATTATTATGGGATATGTGACTGCCGTAACACCAGTGCCGGCCACTGGCTATCGGAGGGCTAGACGGTACCCCGGGGCCCTCAGGCTCAGGGGGCGCTCGGACCCTGACCAGCAAACCTCAAACTGATATTTCGAACGTTTCTCCCACCTTCATAATATAAATATAACAGGTTGCAACACGACTTTAATCATGGCAACTCAGTTGAAAGAAATTCGAAACTTGTAGGGAATTCCTGTAAATTATTTCTGTTGTTTATGCTTGTTGTCAACTTGACGTATTCGCCATCAAATTTAGCGAGAAGGAAACGGAAGAAACATTTTTTAATGGCTGACGGATTTCGGAATCATTAGATGTGGCTAATTTATTGAAATTACTTCGAATCATTCAAATGCAAGGCCAGTGAAACTGCAAAAAAATATGGTATAGATACCCATTCAAGAAAAAAAAACAAAGGAAAGTTAAAAAAAACATTATGAATTAGCTTCTGTTGACCAATTTCAAAACAGGGACGAAATATTTAAAATTACTATTTTCAATAATTTACTAGACATAGTAATAGCTCAATTAAATACACGTTTTACTGGTATGAGTCAAATCTTCAATTTTGTAACATATTATGTACCTAAAATCATGTGTCATTTTATTTCACTTTTTTGCATGATTAGAAACCACCACTAAACAGACCTGAAATTGAATCTGTGGCGGCATCGCCACAATGGAACGCGTCACACTGACGTCACGCAAAATCCTGCATCGCGCAAACAGAGTTTACCGCGCGACTATCATATATACAACATCCCGACATCAACCGTCGGGCAGTAGCCCACCAGACACAACACCCGTCTGGTCGGAGGATCCTCCCTTTTCATAGAGGATGAGTGAACTTTACACCCTGTTCCGCATGCCTCTATACTGGTGACCCCGAACATGAACGTCAGCGCAGCCTTCGTGCAACTACTACAGCGTGACGTCATCAGCATCACTTCCTCGAGCTCTCGAGCGGCAAGTCACACAGCCAGCCAGCACCCACGGCTTCAACGGGTATCCTGACCACCAGCATGCAGCGACCGCGCATACCTGGTCATCACCCTCAGCCTCATCAGCAACCTTGGCACAGCACACTGCACTCTCGGCCGGTCAACAAGCAGAGCCCTTCAAAAAAACCTCTCCTGGTCGACGCCAGCAGTCAGCCTCAACCCGGCGCTGTACCACATCCGACGCACTGGAGCATAACGCAGCGCCACCCCGACTCACTGGGGGCATCTCCGCAGACAGTTCCGACTCACCGCGAACTATGCGGCACCCGGTTCCGACTCACTGGAACCTCAACTGGCTCTGGCAAGCATCGCAAGATACACGACTCTGCCCACTATCGACCTCCGGTCTCCGGAGGGGAGTGATGTGGCGGCATCGCCACAATGGAACGCGTCACACTGACGTCACGCAAAATCCTGCATCGCGCAAACAGAGTTTACCGCGCGACTATCATATATACAACATCCCGACATCAACCGTCGGGCAGTAGCCCACCAGACACAACACCCGTCTGGTCGGAGGATCCTCCCTTTTCATAGAGGATGAGTGAACTTTACACCCTGTTCCTCATGCCTCTATAAATCTATTTAAATCAGTTAATACCAGTACTGTCGAAAAAAAAACTTTATTTCGCATATGTACGTGGAGAATAACTCTAGAGCAGGGGTTCTCAAACGTATTGTGTCTACTGCCTACTTTGAGAATAAATTATTTTTAGCGCCCCATTTTTTCACCTACTTAAAAAACCACTACCTAGATGAAATTACAAATCGCCCCTAAACCTCTACACAACGCCTCCATTTTTTTCTAGGTTTCTTACTGCCCCCCCTTTAGGCCTGCAGCGCCCACAAAGGGGCGTTATCGGCCACTTTGGGAAAAGCTGCTCTAGAGCCTTATTTTCACAGTAAATAATGATAACTATAACATTTACTGGCACAAAAAACTATTACTATAATTAGATTACTATTATTGTTTTAACTAAAACGTACTGAAGTCAGTATTTTTCAAACTCGTATAACAGCACAGGGAATGGCCCTACGGATTTGGTCCCATAGTGAAAAGTGAAGAGAATAACATGTTCTAACGGCATATAATTTTTTTTTTTGGCCGGTTTTCATAATTTAGCCCAAAAGTAATGATCTCTTTTAAGGCGAAAGCGCCAGGGTAGCCCGCGAAATTCAAATTTTCTTACGTTTTTTGCAATTTACAGGTCAGTATTGGGTTGTATGTTGATTAAAATATAATTCGCGACCATGACGAATATGTATTTACAGAATTATAATTATTAAAGTCAATTCTCTGAGACCAAGTAATTCTAAGAATGACTATTTCATGAAATCTTGACCTTTGAGGATTATACAGGGTGGGCCAAAAATTTTTGCAAATAGTAACACTTGATTTCTCAAAAACCGTTAGAGGGAGGGGCACGCGGGTAGCGGGGAGTTGTGCGGCGCTTCATGTAGTTTTAGTCACGATGCAGCGCTTCACGGGACAACAGCGTGCGTTTTGTGTAAACCAATTTTACAAAAATAACGATTCCTACGTTATGTACGACGCCTATTTAGAATTGAATACGGATTACGCCGTGTAAGTGAGTGTCCAAATGTTCATTTAATCAAAGCTTGGGGTCAAGAAGTTCGAGCAAACGGCAAAGTATGGGCTGCCATCTCAGCAAAGGGTATAATCAGTCCGTATTTCTTTGAAAATAATCAAGGAAATAACGTAACAGTGAACTCAGTGGAATACGTGAAGATGTTGCGAGAGTTTTTGACACTACAGTTACATGAATTTGAAGGATACAACAGCAGGACTTGGATACAACAAGATGGAGCAACGTGCCATACGTCAAATGTAACTTTTCCGGTGGTTAAAGAAATGTTTCCAAACAAATTGATTTCTCGCAGATGTGATATTCCATGGCCTCCAAGAAGCCCGGACCTTACACCTTGCGATTTCTTCTTTTGGGGATACCTGAAAAGTCGAGTGTACCTTAATAAACCGACGGCCATATCCCAATTAAAAGAAAACATCAACGAGGAGATATCCGCGATCCCTCGCAGCATGTGTCAGCGAGTTTTCCAAAGTTTGCGTAGTCGATTGCAGGAGTGCAAACGACGAGACGGGACACATCTCGACGATGTCATTTAAAAATAAAATTCTATATACGTTTATTACGTTAAATAAATGATCAACAAAATAACATTTGTAGTTTTATTTCTATTCATGTTTCAAATGTGCAAAAATTTATGGCCCACCCTTTACTAACCTATGGAGTTGTATTACTGATTTTAAAGGTAATAATTAATAATAATGTAATGTGGGTGTAATTTATCTATAATATGTATATATTTATAAATTATATAAGTATGTATATCAGTTGTCTGGTTACCATAACACAAGCTCTGCTTAACTTGGGATCAGATGGCCGTGTGTGAGTTGTCCCAAGATATTTATTTATTTATTATTTATTTAAAGATTATAATTCTGTAAATACATATTTGTTACGGTCGCGAATCATACTTAAATCAACATACACCCAGACACTGAGCAGCAAATTGCAAAAATCATAAGAAAATTATAATTTCGCGGGCTACCTTAGCGCTTTTCCCTTAAGAAAACTATTTTGGAAATATAGTTTACTGCTTAAAATGAACACGCATTTTATTCTACACTTGCTGTGCTTTTTAACATGTGTGATGTTATGTTATATGAATAATGCTTGATTGTATTCAAGAGTTAGATATGGATACTCTTGTGTACAATTGATTACTCACACATTTTTAAGAAGGCACTGACGTCATTCAGTAACTACTCACAACATTTAATATTGATATTGGTCGTACATCGAAATATTAACAAGATAATTATCAAAATAGAAGGATAAAATCAGAAATGAAATTATCCGGCAAGGAACCGGAGTTACCGAGATAGCTTGCAGAGTAAGCAAGCTGAAGTGGCAGTAGGCTGGACATGTTTGTCGAAGGACCGATGACCGGTGGGGCAGACGAGTCCTGGAGTGGAGACCGCGCATCGGCTAGCGTAGTGTGGGACGTCCCCCAGCTAGATGGACCGACGACCTGATGAAGGTGGTTGGGGCAGACTGGATGCGGAAGGCGGAGGACAGGGTGTTGTGGCGCAACCTGGGAGAGGCCTATGTCCAGCAGTAGACTGCGATAGGCATAGATAGATTGATTGATGGAATTAGTAATCTATACAAATAAATAAAATTGAAGTGTCTGTTTGTAATGTCAAAATAACAACTTTTTACTAAATGCATATGAAAGTATATACGGTACTTATAACAACAAAGCAATTTGAAAATTTTTTGTCTGTCTGTCTGTTTGTTCCGGCTAATCTCCGAAACGGCTGGACCCATTTTAACGGGACTTTCGCTGGTAGCTATGTTACGGCGGGTAACTTAGGCTACTTTTATTTTACAAAAATAATCACGGTTCCGCGCAAAAAAATTAAAACCCATGAAATTATGAACAAAAAGTCGGATTTGAAAAACTCTTTTTGCATTTTTGATAGCCCAATTCTCGACGATAGTTGTTGGTTATTTAATATCACGCTATGACCCTTAGGAGCCGAGCAAAACGAAAAAAGTCAGAAAGAATACTAAACGAAAACGAAGTAATAGCGCGGGCAGGCGATGCAACGCGACGGGTCGGGCGACGAGGCAGTTTTATTAAAATGTGGCTGTTATTTTAGTATATTGTGTATCTTACGACTTCCACGCG
The DNA here is from genome assembly GCA_947568875.1 of Fissipunctia ypsillon. Classification (NCBI taxonomy): domain Eukaryota; kingdom Metazoa; phylum Arthropoda; class Insecta; order Lepidoptera; family Noctuidae; genus Fissipunctia; species Fissipunctia ypsillon. Next base: position 4,870,780 of record OX387656.1, on the reverse strand, counting down.
AACGAAGTCGCGGGGGACAGCTAGTATTCCAATAAACGTAATCACTGGCTTGGATAAAGATGAAAAATACATAACTTCCACTTTTTAAAGTTAAAATAACATAACATTACGCCTGTAATCCCTGAAGGGTTAAAGCAGAGGTGTACCTGTAGTATACCCACATTTCGCCAGTTTGTTTGTTTTTGAAGTTGGTTAGTAAAATTAGATGGCTGGCCAAGAAACTTAGGAAAAAAGTACTGACCTAGTTAGGATTTTTCCTATGAAATTCCTAATTAGTAATTACATATATCTGAAATGATTTAGTATATTTTATGTAGGTGTATGATTAAGTTACGTAAGGAAACAAAGATTAGACTAGAAAACAGTTTGTTCAGTTTCGGAAAAACTTTAGTTTTGTCCAGGGCATCTTCCTAGGTTGATTGTTCTAGTTTTCAATAACTTCCTGTAGCCCGTATCAAATCATCACAAAATATTTTATTTCACACAAATTTACAGAATGCATTGTAGCAATTTGTTCGAATAAATTGTTTCTGAGGCGATATTTTATGCTACAAAATATTGTAGTCTCAGATTGTTCTGCAACTAATTTTGTAATTTTCATTTACTTAATTTAGAAGATAATTCGACTTACCAGATTAACAAATAGATTGACAACCATAACTCTTCTGTATGGGGGTTCAAAGAACACGGCTAATCCACTGACTGTGCATGGTAAAAGCACTGTTGTATAATACGAGAACTCATTGAAAAATAGTTTCCTGAAAACAAAATAAAAATATTTTTTACAACTGTTATTTATTTTCTTTATTTCACTATAAACATATAAATTATATTTTTAAATATAAGAATATAAAAAATATAAAAACATTTAAAAAATAGTAGCCCACTGGTATCGGAAACAGGGTCCAAGCTACCAGCGGTCAGGGCTCCAGAGAGAGGAACCTCCTAACAATGCGAGCTGTGTCCAGTCGTACCGCTTTCTGAATAAAGCCCTTAATTCAGCTGCCCAACGAGAGCCTCCTTTACAACTGTTCTTTATTATTATTTCCTTTATTCCATTTTTATACATATATCTTACATTTTTAAATATTTTTATAAAAACATAAAAAAAAACATTTAAAAATATAAAAAATAGTAGCCCACCGATATCGGGAATAGGATCCAAGCTACCGGTGGTCAGGGCTCCTGAGAGAGGAACCTCCTGACGATACGTGCCGTATCGAGAAGTACCGCTTTCTGTATCAAGCCCTTGATCCAGCTGCCTAACGAGAGCCTCCTCAGATGTTGGTCGAGACTCTTGGCAATTAAGCCATTGGCTGATACGACTATCGGCACAATGACTGCTGTATCCACATCCCACATGTCGACAACCTCGCGAGCCAGGTCAAGATACTTAATCTGCTTATCTTTTTCAGCTTTCACGAGGTTCTCGTCATGCGGAACCGCTATATCAATAATCATTGTGCGACGCTCTATTCGATCTATCACCACTATGTCTGGCTTATTGGCAACAATAGTCCTGTCAGTGATGATAGATCGATCCCAATACAACGTAATATTGTCATTTTCGAGAACTGGGTCGGGCACATACCTATAGTACGGTACTTCCGATTCCGCAAGGCTGTATTTCAGAGCAAGTTGCTGGTGGATAATCCTGGCTACAAGGTTATGCCTATGCAAGTAGTCTCCGTTAGCCAGATGAGAACAGCCAGAAATAATGTGTCGGATTGATTCCCCGGGACGGTGGCATGCCCGACAGATGTCAACCGTGCCGTCCTTCACAATATATTTCCGGTAGTTGTTCGTCATCATAACTTCGTCCATAATCGCAAAGACAAAACCTTCGGTTTCCCCAAAGAGGTCTCCGAATCGCAACCAGGATACGGACGCTAAGAGGTCTACATCGGGCCCATGTAGGACCCGGTAAAAGCGCCCGTGAAGCTCTTTACTCTGCCATACCTCCCTGCGGTCATTAGTATCTAATACTATAGGTTGGCGCCAGTTCTCGTTAGCCAAGGAGAGCGGGGTGAGGCCCTTGTCCACTGAGACCACATCTCGGTGCATCCCCACGTCGGCTTCTAGGAAGTATTCCCTGAGACTGCATACTTCACGATTGTGCAGGGTCTTAGCATTTAAAAAACCTCGACCTCCGCACTTCCGCGGGATATACAGTCTCATCACCGATGACCGTGGGTGATGCATCCGGTTTGCGGTCAGCAGTGTACGGACCCTCCTATCCAGGGCGTCTAGTTCCGTCTGAGTCCATTTGAGTATGCCGAAAGAGTACATCAAAACCGGCATGACCCAACCGTTGAAGGCTCGCGTCTTATTTCCGCCTGGTAAAAGACTGTTTAATACTTTATTCAGGCGGCCAAAGAAGGCTCCTTCAACGATTGCTTCATGTCAGCAGCATTAATGCCCAACGCTTCCGACATACCCAAATACTTATAGGTTTCGGTTGCGGAGAGGGCTCTAAGGTTTATGGAATCCGAGAGTTGCGTTCCCACGGATTCCATAATCCTGCCTCGCTTTACATGCATGACCGCACATTTGTCCACACCAAATTCCATCCTGATGGCGCTACTGAAAGTTTCGGTTACCTTCAGTAGCTCCAGCAGTTGCAAATTGTTGGGGGCAAAAAGTTTCAAGTCATCCATGTAAAGGAGGTGGAATATGACCTGACCACCTCTCTTCAATCGGTAACCTAGACCTGAATTCTCCAGCAGTGTACTTAGAGGATTCAAGGCTAGGCAGAACCAAAGTGGACTCAAACTATCACCCTGAAAAATACCTCGCTCGATCCTTATTGGTTCGCTATTCCTCTGGATATGTCGACATCCTGGATAGCGGAGAACCGTCCTCAATTGCCCCATACACGACTCAAGGAAGGTGCGTAGAGTTGCATCAATATTGTACAACTCCAGCACCCTCATGAGCCATGTATGTGGCACCGAGTCGTAGGCCTTCTTATAATCTATCCAGCATGTCGACAGATCCTTGCGGGATCGACGAACCTGTTGGCTAATGGCCATGTCGATGAGGAGCAGCTCCTTAGTACCGCGGGATCCGTTCCTACATCCATTTTGAGAGGCAGACATGATGGAGTTAGTGTCTATATGTTTGTTAATTTTAGCTCTCAAAATGGATGTAAAAACTTTATAGACCGTTGGTAGACAAGTAATTGGTCTATAATTTTTAGGTTCCGCAGTACTACCTGATTTGTGGAGCAGGTGGGTTATTCCTGTCGTTAGGAACTGGGGCAGCGATCCTGATTCTAAGGCTGACTGGAACTGGGATGCCAAGCGGGCGTGCGACCTTTGCAGCCACTTTATTATTATTTTTTTTGATATTTCTCGGGACCCCAGGGTCCCGGACCTTTAGAAGGCATATGAGGGGCCGAAGCCAACTCGCAGAGGCCCGTTAGACGCTTTCAATGGAAATGAGGCACTAACCGACGATTATCCCTGTGCGTACTATGCAAGTGCACCCAAGGACAACCCCCGGATGTTGTAGGACTATTGCAGAATATGGAGACAAAAAAAAATTGGGCTATGGGTTTGGATGGCTAAAGTGGACTGGTTATCTAAAACTATGGAAGGACTATGGCCCCTGCCTGACCAATGTGTGATAAATACAATACACGGATAAAATGGCAGGGGGTGACTTGCACACTCAACAATGGGCCCCCGGAAACGGTCGCTAGCACATAGTGTCGTAGCGACAAGGGGGCAACATGTCTTGAGGTGCTTAAGAGGAGTGGAGAGGTATTCCACGGCTATCAGGACAATCCCGGAAGTACGGTCAAGATCCCTACCAGCATCTTACTGGACTACTTCCTTCCTCCGAGCACGTTTGCTCTTGCGAATCTCTACTCAAGCCAGCCAATAAAGGCAAGAATGAGGTGGGAGGTCAGTTCTCGTCAGTGTTCACTCCAGCCGGCCAATAAAGGCAAGCCAGAGATGAGGAACATGACTTCTCCCGGGAGATAGGGTACGTGGGGTCGCTACTGCCCAGCAGCTCGCCACATGCTGCCCTGCGGGTTTCTGTATCTCTCTTGGTCTGGCTCCTCACCCTAGACCTGTTCCGGCAAAGTAACCTCTACCGGCACAGACCTAGAGTTCGAAGCGCGCAAGCCCCACCACGACGTCAACGTAGAGATACGGCGATGGGGTTATTATTATTATCAGTTGAAAAAAATAACGGGCAGTCTAATTTTAGTGTGGCAGTGAAACATGAAGACTAATAAAAAGAAAATTGGTCCGTTATTTAATCCTACAATGTCGATGTCGGTACGAAAAATACTCAATTAAGTAGTGTAATAAATGAATGGCCAGTAAAAATGATGGAATGGGCAGTAAGGTTAATAGTTCGCACAGGCGCGGATCAGTGTTTTCGCTCAAGGGGGCAAATGTTTCTCTCTGGGAAATGTTTCTCTTCGAAAGTTCATAGGTTAGGTTGGAACTGTGACCAACCACGCGCGAGCTGAATATGTAGCAGTAACTAAGCCAGGGCACCCCGACCAAATGGGTTAATTAGATTAGAACTGTGACCAACCGCGCGCGAGCCTAGCAAGCGCAGCGAGCGGTGCAGCGGGAGCGGCCCGGCGACCGCTACAGTTCGATTCAAACTTTATGGCGGCTTGGAACATGAGGCGAGTCGCTGCGCAGTAACAAATTTACGTGTCAGGGGGGTGAAGGGTGCGGTACTGCGCAGAGAGTAGCGCAATTCACAACCGCCATAAAGTTTGACGCGTATTATACTTCCAAGTTAGATTTCTTACCGACTAATTCCGATTTGCTAACTGCCCGCACGTACATAGGTAACTGCCCATTAAACCATTTTACTGCTTAATATTTATTTATTTACCCATTTAAATATTTGTTACGATTATAACTGATTAACTGACTTCAAAAAAAGGAGAAGGTTCTCAGTTCGTCGGAATCTTTTTTAATTTATTTATTTTTTATTATTTATGTACACACAATAAAACATATACAGATACGACATTATAAGTATTGAGTACAAAGGTACTGCTTATTTCTTAAGAAATGTTATGTGTGTTCCCCGATTACTCGAAGACAGCGTTACCGATTTGGAAAAATCTTTTTTTATTCTTTTTTTATCTCAAATTAAAAAAATATTTTCCAAATGATGACCTAGACTAGTCTGGGTCAGAGGTGACAGAGACAAAGTCGACGACGGAGCGAGCTTACCCAGAAGAAGCCTGTTCACTCTCACTTTGAAGAGATCGGGGTTGTATGCGTTCCGAAACACGGCAGCAGGTAGAGTTCCTCTCCTTTGCTGTGCGCATCACAAAAGACATTTGGAAACGCTTAGTGCGAATTGGTGGAATAGCAACTAGGTAGGGATGCCCGGATGGCAACCTGAAGTGCGTCTAGATGTCCGATGGTAGAAGGGGGCTGGCGGAATGAGGTCGTGGAGTTCTTGAGCACACTCAACGAAGTACAGTCTGTAGAAGACCGACAAGCAGGCAACCTTGCGCCGATGAGCCAAGCTGTGAAGCTTGGCATCCACCAGTTTTACGTCGCCAATGAGCCTCTTAGCTCTGCATTGCACTGAGTCAAGCGCGGCAAGTTGGTACAGTTTAGCTCAGCCATCCCAAAGGTGGCTGCAATACTCCATGCAGGATCGGACTTGCGCTTTGTAAAGGGTTAAAAGCTGTCCAGGCGTAAAGTAGCGCTTCACCTTATTTAGGAAGCCCAGTTTCTCGGTCGCAGTTTGGGCTTTGTACTCGATGGTGGCACCGAAGTTGAGACATGATGTCAACTCAGTTACAGGAACAGATGTACCCCGAAAAATAGGAGGTTAGTCGAAACGACTCCTTTTAGCGGTAAAAAGACACACCTGTGTTTTGGTGGCGTTAAAAGAGACCAGATTATCATCACCCCACTGGGAGACAAGGCTTAAGGTCAAATCTGTCCACTCTACCATGGCCTCTCTCAAGAAACGAACTTCGGCCCCAGTGGTTTTTGCGCTAGACAAGTATCTCTCTGAAACTTTACTGTCATCTGCGTACCCAACAATACTAGGCTGAAGTATGTCATTGATGTGCAGCACGAAAAGAGTTGCAGAGAGAACAGACCCTTGAGGAACGCCGGCAACAATAGCCATAAGGTCGGAAAAGCAGCCGTCAACGACTACTCTGATCGACCGTTCACTAAGGAAGTCTGATATCCAGCTACAAAAATCAGCTGAGATGCCATAAGCAGGAAACTTGCTGAGTAGACCAGCGTGCCAGACCCTGTCAAAGGCCTTCGAGATATCAAGCGATACAGCAAGTGCTTCACCGTGTTTCTCGATGGCCTCACCCCAGCAGTGCGTGACATACACAAGATGATCGCCAGTTGAGCGTCCCCGGCGAAAACCATATTCACGGTCACTGAGGAGATCATTGTTTTCAAGGTAGGTCAGCAACTTACAGTTCAGCACCCTTTTCATAACCTTGCACAGAATGGAGGTAATGGTGATCGGACGGTAATGGGCAGGGTCTGCACGGTCGCCTTTTTTGGGCACTGGTTGCACATTTGCAAGCTTACAGCATTTTGAAACCGTCCTTTTTTTAAGAGAGAGGCGGAACAAACGTGTCAGTACAGGAGACAGTTCAGGCGCACACTGCCTCAACACTCTCGCCGGAATGCCGTCAAGCCCGCTGGCCTTGTTCACGTCTAGACTGCACAATACTCTTCGGACCTCTTTAATGTGAACTGCGATCTCCGGCATCGAGGAGTCACAATGAGGTACAGCAGGTGGTTGCTTGGAGCCAGCGTCCAGACGTGAATTGCTTGCAAAGAGAGATGCAAATCGATTTGCTTTCTCATCTGCAGAGTGAGCCAGCGACCCATCAGGTTTCATCATTGGAGGTAAAGTGGGTCGACAGAAATTCGCTTCAGCCGCTTTAGGCAGGGACCAGAAGTGTTTACTATGCGGAGGGTACGAAGCCAGCTTGGCCCCAATCCTTTCGACATGGTCAAAACGTGCCCCACGTAAAACCCGCTTGCAGAACTTGGCGGCAGAATTAAAAGCTCTTTTCCTCGCGCAAACCCTACGCGCTCTAACGTTTTTTTTTTTTTTGTTTGAAAGGGTATACTTCACAGGTGGTCCCATTGTCAGCAAGTCAGCTGATGATGGGATCCTGGAGAAATCGAGGAAACTCTTCAAATATTATAGGCACACCTCACACCTATAGCGATGTGGACACTTTTTATAGTAACTTGTGCATTTGCTCTCAGAAAGCACCATTTAGTGAAGTGGAACTGATGACGACGACCACAGATGGCCACCGGAACAACTCAATAATAAGTAATTCACAGGTTGCGATTCGATTACTTTAAAATGATTGCTAAGCATTATAAGCTCAACACAATGCATATGGTGAAGTGGAGCTGATGGTGAAGTACCAGGAGAACTCCTCAACATTTAACGTTCCTGCATCGGGAAAAGTAATAATTTGTAAAAGGTAATGAGCAGTTGTCATTAGGCTATTGGAACTTAGATAAATTACAAACCGACCCACCAAAAAGTGAAAAATAAAAAAAAATTTGCAAAAAAAAAACAACCGACTTCCAAAAAAAAACACTACAAAGTGAAAAATAACTTTAATTTAATTTAAGTCGGTGGCAAAAACTTAAAATACAGATCCAAAGACCGACTTCCGAAATTGAAGTTATTTTTCACTTTGTAGTTTTTTTTTTTTTTGGAATTCGGTTGTTTTTTTTTGCACAAAAGTTTTTTTTTTTATGTAAATACAATATGCATGTGTAAACATCTTGTGAAGACCATAGTTGTCATTAAGATTTCCCCCTACCAACATAGCATGTCGGTGACGTGAACGCGAAAGAAATTTTCACTTCAATAAAGAAGATTTCGCTAAATGAAAAAGGCCTTAATTTAGTTTTGCAAGCGTTCATTAAAAGCGTCACTATCTACTTATCCATGCTCTGTTCCTATATTCCTCGTTCCAGGCAGCGTTGTGAACGCAGCTTATGATGTTAAAGTTAATTGTTGAGTTAGCAAAAGGCTAGCGAGTTTGTCAATGTACCCACTACTTCGCAGTTCGTTCCACTATTCAATCTATAACATGAAACTATGATTTTCCCTAACTTTTTATTAACTCCGACTGACTACATAAGGGGGAAGCGCTAAGATACCCCGCGAAATTCAATTTTTCTTTCGATTTTTGTAATTTGTAGCTCAGTGTCTTGGTGTATGATGATTAAAGTATGATTCGCGACCGTAACAAATATGTATTTCCAGAATTATAATTAGTTTAATCCTGAAATGTTGAAAGTAATTTCTACTTAAATACCCTAACAACATAGTATATTATAAAATATCTAAAAATAAAAAAATTAAATAAATAAATAAATAAAAAAAAAAAGTCAAATAATACTAAATAAGAACACATAAAACCAGGAACACACGTAATAATCAAAATTATAAATGATCAGCGGTCTCCGAGACTATACCTGTCGCACACAAGCAAATAAATATGTGCACGCACTATGCTAGCACACACAAACACATTCACACAGTAGTTCGCTTCTTAATCTTTGTTTGTGATCCTCACAAAGTGAATAATCAGTACTTATGAGGGTACCTTGGTGTCAAATTGGCCAGCTGTATTAATTTGTTTTATTGTAACTACCCACACTCTTGCTTTGTTTGCTGTTGATCTCATACGTTGTTGTTATAGTTTCACTTACTTCTACATCTGCATGCTTCGTCATTAGACAACGATTATTTATGTTAAAAGATATAAATCTCATATACGTGAACTGTATCATGTTCTTATAAGAAATAAAGATTCTTAAAACCTAAATGTTCAGATTACATGAAATAGTCATTCAATAGAGTTACTTGGTCTTAGAGAGTTGTATTGATGACTTTAATTATTACAATTCTGTAAATACATATTTGTTACGATTGCGATTCATATTTTAATCAACATACAACCTAATACTGACCTGCAAAACCCTCAAAATGTTCCGACTTCTTTAATTTTTTTGGCTTATAACTTGTCATGCTATTCAAGTCTATCAAAATTTGCTATAATATGAGCGCAACCGTAGCTCTGTAGGTTCAAAAGAACTCGAGATACAGCACTTCAAACATCGGCCATTTTTTCACAAAAAAAAGTGTAGTGTAGAGTGTGTGTGTGTGTGTGTGTGTGTGTGTGTGTGTGCGTGTGTGTGTGTGTGTGTGTGTGTGTGTGTGTGCGTGTGTGTGTGTGCGTGTGTGCGTGTGTGTGTGCGCGTGTGTGTGTGTGCGTGTGTGTGTGTGGCTGGCTATAGATAGAATGCTGTATGAAAGATTTATAGTTTACCTGAATATGCAGTTTAATGTGACAAATGAACTTCCCACAGTCAAACCAAATATGCCCGATTTTAAATATAGCTTGAATTGTTCCAGCATTTCCTTTTTCCCTAGCTTTTTCCCTCTCATTAATATTTGTATCTGAAACAAAATTATATATTATTAAAGAACCTAATTTTAATAAAAATAAATTCCGAGAGTCTACTGACTTTTCTTACTATTTACAATGGGGCAACCACCCTAATCCCATTGTGATTTTGAAGGATGATGACTGCTTTTTTGTTCTAACATAAACTGATGGGCAATTCCCGTAACTTAAAGAATGTTCACAGTCTGATCTGTCTCAATATGTCAAAAATAACTATAATTTCCCTACATTTTTGACATTGATTGTCGCTGATGTGATTGCGACTAGATTTTGAACTATATTACATTTTAAATGTTTATAAATTAGAATTTTTCATATTTTATTATAAAAACGTTTACAAAAATATACTTAACTATATAAATTACATTTAATATTTCCTATAGTTTATACATGTTACATTTTTTAAATTAGAATATAAAAATATACAAACATTTAAAAATATATAAAATAGTAGTCCACCGGTATTGGGAATAAGGTCCAAGCTACCGGCCAGGGCTCCAGAGAGAGGAACCCCCTAATAATGCGAGCCGTGTCCAGAAGTACCGCTTTCTGAATCAAGCCCTTAATCCAGCTGTTCAACAAGAGGCATCCTCAGGTGTTGGTCGAGGCTCTTAGCTATTAAGCCATTGACTGTCACAACTATCGGGACAATGATCGCTGGGACCACATCCCACATGTCGACATCCTTGCGAGCCAAGTCAAAATACTTGATTTGTTTATTTTTATTGGCTTTCACGAGGTTCCTGTCATCCTGGACCGTTATGTCACACATACCTGTAGTATGGCATACCAAACCCACAAGGCTGTAATTCAGAGCAAATTGCTTATGGATAATTCTGGCCACAAGGTTGTGTCAATGCTAGTACTAGACGAAAACACCTGGAGATAATGTGTCTGATTGGTTCCCCTGGATGGTGGCATGCCCAACAGATGTCAACCATGTCGTCTTTCACAACAAAAAGTCATTTATTCAAACTAGGCTGAGAATCAGTACTTTTCGAACGTCAAAATTACATAAGACAGTCCCCCATAACGCCCGCAATTCACCACTACCTATTGCTTTAGCTGGAAAGAAGTGGCGCAACAAACTCCCCCAGCAGCACAGCTGTTTGTAGATAAACTTGACTCTATACAATATTATGCAAAATTATTTACCTACATTATGCAACACAAAAACATTAAATAAAATTATTTGCCATGTGTCAGCTAGCACATGCCAATATACGACACAAAAAAAACATCGAAACTATGCTCACTCAAGCAGAAATAAAAATTAAAAACATAAAATAACTTTATATCTATATAAAAGCCTCCATGCATATAGGGCGTGTCCGCTTACATATAGCCGTAACTCGAAGTCACAAATGATAAACTAGGAGCATCGAAGTAAAATAAATATGCAGTTAATTACCTACTATTAACAATGAAAATTGTTTGTCATGACATGTTTTATACAACGTGTATCTGGATGTACGGCATTAAATGAAAACGAGCACAGTACTAATCCATTGTAACATTTTAAAACACGAAGATTAGTAGCTAATCGAAAATTAAAAAATTTCAGTTTTCAAACAAAATAAATAGCAGAATCAACTGCATAAAAAGTAAACACGCTTTATCTACGAAAAGTCACTGACCAACGGTGCGGTGCGGGGTGCGGGGCGCGGCGGCGGCAATGTTTACCTATTATTACGGACTCAGATCTACATCATGTTGAAAAATAAGAAAATGAAAAATAGTTTCCTGTGGCTAAAGTATTCATTGGATTTGATTGATTTTTTGTATACGGGCAAAGAACACTATTCTCTTTACGTGGTTTAAAGGACTGTCAATCCTCCTGTTACACCTTGTATTATTACAGTGGTTAATTTTAATAGTCTCTTATATAAATAATTATTTTTTGTTTTAATTAATTTAATTACCTTCTATGTAAGCTCGAGACGTTGGGGGTGCGTGGCATAAGCTACGAAATCTTTAAAGACTACCTCACGAACAGAAAGCAACGTGTTTTAATTGGGGATTACATGAGTGATGAGGAGACCGTCTCCTACGGCGTTCCACAAGGGAGTGTCTTGGGTCCCGCCCTCTTCCAACTTTCCAACTTTATATTAATGACCTCTGCACAATGTCCCTCCCTTACACTCGCATTTTCACATATGCAGACGATACCGCCATATTTGTCTGGGGTCCAAACTGGCACACAGTTAAAGAGAGAGCAGAATTCGCACTATCCAATGTGAAAAATTGGCTGATTCACAATCTTCTAACCCTAAATCTAGCCAAAACGCAATTTGTCCCTTTCTCCATCAACAAAACTAAGACTCCACCGCGAGGGTTTTCCACAAAAAAAAATGTTCAAGCACACACTTGCATCTCACAGGCCAACTGCAATTGTCAAGAAATCACTCATACGGAATGTGTGAAATATTTAGGAGTGCTCATGGATACTGGATTGAGGTGGGATAAACACATAGGAATGGTTAAATCCAGAGTAAGACGACTCATTCATGTCTTTAAAACGCTTAGAGACAGTGCAACTATGGAACAACTCAGACTTGTATGCTTGGCCTTATATCAATTCATTATACAATATTGCATCACTGTATGGGGAGGGGCTGCAAAGACGCATCTACTGAACTTAGAAAGAGCACAAAGAGCGGTACTGAAAGTGATGGCAAGAAAGCCCTACAGACATCCAACATCCCAGCTGTACTCGGAATGTAAGGTCCTAACAGTTCGCCAACTCTTTGTGCTCAGAGCTATTCTCAGGAAACATCAAAGCGTACCATTACCCAACCCCAATAGACGCAGCAAAATGCCTGCGTGCCCTACCGTTCCATGCAAGACCTCCTTTGCAGGGAGACAGTACAAGGTCTTGAGCTGTAAGCTATACAACACCATAAACAAACATCTCAACATTTCCTCTCTTAGTAGACACGAACTTAAAGGTAAAGTTTCTGAATGGCTTCAGACTATCAGGAGACGGAAGACCTACTGGCAAGTACTGCGTAGCATATTTCATACAATACCTCTAAACAAACTCTCACATACACACAGTCACACCATACACACACACCCCAACACCCCCCCACAGACACACACACACACACACACAAATCGCACTGGTCTGTTAAATCTAAATAAAATTTAAAATTGAAATTAAAATTTAGAATAAGAATAAAAATTACGGAAAGTTACCCTAACAATATTGTAATTCTACTGCAGCGACATTCAAACCAATGTGTTCGTATTTTATTTATTAAGTCTACTGCCTGCGGCTGAACACTGTTTCCCAAAATACAAGCTCAAGCTTAGTTTGGGAATCAGTAGCAGTATCTTTTGTGCAATACATAAATACGATACATATCTTGGATTTCTCTAAGGCAAATGTATTAACTGGCGACAATACAGAATTTTTATTTTATTTATTTTTTTATCTACCTACTGTACTTTAATACTTAGTTATATTATTAATAGCTACAAGGAGGAAGAGGAAATCAACAGTTATATGAAAAGATTGGGAATTATCCTATTGGAAGGTATACATACCTAGTTAGAGAAACTTACTTTGTGTTCCTGCTAGAAATATAAAATTGTATGTATGAATGTAAACAAAGTAAAAGGAGTATGTAAGGATGCAGGTGGTGTTCTGAAATCTCTGCCTACCGCCATGGGAAGAAGGCATGAATTTATGTATGTACTATTGAGGAAACTTACATCTGACCAATTTGAACACAAAATCACATGCACACGCTGAGCACATCTGTTAGCAAGCATTCCTATAGCAGCCGAGCGCTGCCAGCAAGGATAGTCCTTACCAGGTGCGTAGCCTTCTTACAACACGATTCCTATCGGCTTCCCTTCGGAACAACCACTGTTCTTAGTGTCTACTATTGCCAAATAATATGGTACACCTGTGTGTAACTGTGTACCACATTACATTACATATTTAATACCAGTTCCATCATAAGATTAAAAACCTACAGTTTTTTGTTTGAGTTTATGAGAACTGAACTATTTTTTCTTCGGTTTCCCTCTAATGATAATTGTAGCTGCGCCACTGGTCCTTACAGTGTATACATATTTTTTTCTACCATGGTACCTGTTGTGTACTTTTAATGTAGGTACTTGGAAATCTTCTTGATGAATAATATTTGTACAAGTACCCCACATGTGAAAATAACACACTAGTTTAAGAGGGTTGTCACATTTTGCACCTCTCTCGCTCACACGGGACCAAATTTTTAATAACGTTAAATGAAAAGATGCATTTTTGAAAAATGTAATCAATGGGCGGTCTACAAAATAATATTAGTTTAATAGCTAATTATTAAAAACACATTTTTATTGTGGCATTTATTTACATCATCTCAAAAACAGATCATAACACTTAATTACATAAGTTTATTAGATAACACAATAGAAATGTGTTTTTGAATAACTACCTATTAAATTAATATTATTTTGTAGACCGCCCATTGATTACATTTTTCAAAAAAGCATTTTTTCATTTAACATTCTTAAAAATTAGGTTTTGTGTGAGCGAGAGAGGTGCAAAATGTGACAACGCTCTTAAGGCTACCTAGTACTTATGCTATCCACAAAATAAAACGGTGAATTACCTACTTAGTGTTTTATTGAACATAATATAGTAGTACCCATGTAAATTTACCCATTGGTTAGAATTTATTTAACTTTAGCAGATAATTACATTTAAGAGAATATTCAACTCAGGGGAGGGTGTGGTGGACCCAACATTACAAATGAAAAATATTTTAAAATTGGTTTATTGCAGGCAAATAACACTTTTTAATGACATCGTTTGGTATCACATACAAGAGTTATTAGAGTATACTTTATGGGTTATCAAATCTGGTAAAGTTCAAAGGACATCTAGTTAAATAGCGGTTGGTCATTTTAAAAACACTGTTAGGCCAAAGGTATGAAACAACGTAATGTAAACATTATTATATAGGAGCGCAAAAACTTACAAGGTAGACCATAGCATAGAATTTGTAACTCCCTCTGATACAACTTATCAACATGGTCCTCGTAGCATCAGAACATCGGTACGTCCACGGGTGTATAAGTTCATGGCATCTACAATCACTGCATGCAGCTTCAAACCAAAGTTTACTAGCTTCAACCATTTTTAGATTTATACACAAACACTGTATGTAATATAATTATTTGGAAGACGCATGTGCTTAGCCCTGATGATTTTTGGCGTGGTTCACTTTAAATTATTGTTGTTTGACCTCATAAAAGGTAACGGGTATTTTCGATACGTAATGTACAAAGTGCAATACGAACGAAAATGAACTGGGCAAAATATTATTCATTCGTCATAGGCTGAACAACAATACGTTCTCTCTAGGAGATCTGACAGACAATAGACATATGACAAGAATGACAAATTGACAACCAATTGACAACTTGATGACAGTCACGACCACAGGACACTTATACTCAGAAAGGTCATGATTTCATGAGCAGGTCAGCCAATGTTCCTACAAAGTAATTTTTTTCCTCTCCATGGACTCATGGGAAGGGTAAATTAATTTCACGATATGTTCTGCTCTCATGCCCAATTTACGAATTTATGACATTTTCTTTTACTAAAACTCGACATAAAACAATAAATGTCATAAATAAAGTCAGTGTACATTAACCTCGTTGACCTCATTTTTGCTACCTCTAATGAAATTGACACAACAATTTCCATTTTTTAACAGACTTCAAAAAAGGAGGAGGTTTTCAATTCGGTTGTATATATTTGTTTATTACCTCAGTAGGTACACCGTCATTTAGAAACCGATTTGGGTTTTTTTTAATTGAAAGATTCAGATTTGTCCAATTTTTATCAAAATCCAGTTCTGATGATTGGATCCATGAGAAATTGAGGGTACTCTTCAAATATTATAGGCATACTTATAGCGATTTTGGTATTTTCATCAACAAGTCAAGGATTTGTATTCAGAAAGTATTATTTGGTGAAATGGAACTGATGAAGAAAACCACATGGCCACGGAAATTCCTCAATAATAAGTATTTCACGGGTCAATAAGATATTTTGATTTGATTAAGTTAGAAACTTATGTAAGTGACTATGATGAAGCCACTTTAAATAAATGGTACCATCGAACTGATCTGGTGATGAAGCCGGAAGGTAGGCACCGGAATTCCGTAATAAAACAATGTATCCTAGGCGTGTTTGGGCTTATTGGAATTGTCATAAGATGCACGCTGCCTTTATATGATTTTAAGGGTAATATGCTGCCTCAAATTGCACTACTTGAGTCGTATGTTATGTGTAGGCTTGATTGTCAGAAGACAGATTTCGTAGCCTCCTCGATATCTCCGTCAACGATGGTCAACGATTTGTGGTCGTGATAAAGTTAACGAATGCAACCTGTATTAAAAACTGAGTATGCAAACTTCTTTGAGTGCAATGTGTGTCATAATAGAAACCTTTTTTTTGTTTTGTAGACGGGAAATCATCAACCGGGAGGGCGTGTCAGACTTTTACTGACTAAAACCCACCCATGTTCCTTCAGTTGCCTGTGCCGGGGTCACGGTAACTCTTTCAAACATCCCACAACTCTGGCTGGCATCGGCCCTAGCGTACCCCTTCAATGGTGCTTCAATGGTGCTCGCTGTCCGCAAGCCCGCGCCTACGGTGGCCGGGAATCGGCTGCCAATTCCCGACGCCCAGGGCATCTCCTGCGGCGACTGGGGGCGTGAGGGCGCAAAGCTTGCCTCTCCCTCACGCGTCCCGCCCACCTCCTCCTTCGCGAGCATTACTGCTTCGCAGAAGGAGGTGATGGCTTCCCATGTACTCTCGCTCCGTACCATGGCCTGAACCAGGGCCGGATGCGAGAGATCGCCACCGCAAATCGCTTCCGCGAGGACACGGTGGTGCTCCGCCCAAGCCGGGCAGACCTCCACCGTATGCTCCACCGTGTCCTCCGGGTGATCCACACAATGGTGACACCCGGGCGTTTCCTCCCGCCTTATCCGGAACAGGTACCTCCCGAAGCACCCGTGTCCGATGAGGACCTGCGTCAGGCGGAAGGTGAGGACGCCGTGGCGCCTCTCCAGCCACTCCTCAAAGAGGGGACTTATCGCCGCAATTGCGGCGTGCCCACCATAGAAACCTTGTCTTGTTGATAGTGATTCTGATGTCTTGTCAAATTTAAAAAAATAACTGTGTATGAGATTCTAGGAGTATGGTATATGTGTTCTGTGATGAAATTGCGTTGGTACATACAAGGAAATTTCTCATTACTAACAAGCTTTTATATAGCATAGCATAGCACAGTGGGATAGTGCCTAGATATCTAATGAAAAGGATGTCGTGTGGCATAGCCACTTTTTTTCTTCAGATTATGGATTTGAAAATAATTTCAGAGGAGAGAGGATGGTAAAGTGACAAATCATTTTCAGCTTCATACCAACATTATGATGCATAAGGACACTAGATAATGTTATTGGTTCTGGTACCCTTATTCACAACAAAGGTATCTAAAGAACATTATAATAGGTAGGGGAAAAAGTTTCTTCGCATTTTTTAAGAAAATTTAAAACATTTTTTAATATAGTTTATTCACATTTAACTAAAGTATGTAGGTACCATTTTGTTCGATAACTTTTTGCCATCTTGTAGGTAGGGACATGATCCCATTGCTATAGAAATTTTGGGACTTCTGATCAAAATACCGCGACAAGTGGTTTTGACAGTCCTCTCGTGATGTTAACCTGACACTGCCTAAAGAATTCTGAAGAGACCGAAACAGGTGGATATCTGAAGGTGCAAGGTCAGGACTATACGGCGGATGCATTAACACCTCCCAGCCAAACTCTCTTTATTTTTGCTGAGTGGCTAAAGATGTGTGAGGTCTAGCGTTATCATGATGAAAAACCACACCCCTTCTGTTGATTAATTCCGGCCGCTTTCTCTCAACTTCTTGCTTTAATCTCATCAGTTGTTCGCAGTAGAGTTCAGAATCGATGGTCCTGCCTGGTGGTAACAGCTCATAATGAATAATGCCCTTCCAATCCCACCACATACACAGCATCACCTTGTTGCGAATTAACCCGGATTTCGCCACAGTCTGTGAAGCCTGACCGGCCTTTGACCACGACCTTTTTCGCACGTTCTTGTCGTACGTGATCCACTTTTCATCACCAGTTATCAGCTTCTTTAAAAATGGTTCGCTTTCATTACGTCGTAATAAAGAATCACAAATGAGTACACGGTTCATTAGGTTTCTTTCAGTGAGCTCGTGAGGTACCCAAATATCGAGCTTTTTTGTGTACCCAGTGTTTTTCAAATGCGCCAAAACTGTTTTGTGGTCAATTCCCAGTTCTTCAGCTACGTCGTAACTACTGATATGCCGATCTTGCTCCACTTTTTCAAAAATGGCATCAATTTTATCCGTAATAGGGCGACCAGAGCGAGGTGCATCTTTGACATCAAAATTTCCGGATTGAAAACGCTTAAACCAAATTTGTGCTACTCTCACAGACACTGCACAAGGTCCATAAACATCGCAAATTTTTTTCGCGGCTTGCGCTGCATTTTTACCTTTTTTGTAGTAAAATTTTAAAATGAATCGAATTCCTTCATTAGATGCACTCATCTTGACAGTACGAAAAACAAATGAAAATCACACATTTTCCTAATTTGAATTTGGAATTATGTTCTTTAAAATTTAAACTTTCAATGATACCAAAACCAGCCAGATACAAATAGTATAGCCAAAGAGATTTTATTACAAGTTCATACATACTATAATGCGAATAGACTTTTTCCCCAACCTAATATATAGGGCTGGATTAGCCACGTAGCAGTGTATCAAATGCCACAGGCCCTGCTCTTTGGGGGGGCCCGCGCTTGGACGCACAAGAAAGCAAGTCTAATAAAGTCTAGTTACTGCCAGTAGGTCCAATGGGTGGTGGAATCGTTGTTTGAATCCGATGCGAAATGCTATATATTTTCGAGCTCACTTCGCTCGCTCTTGTATTTTAATTACCCTTAATAAACCTAACTAACCAAGATGCTAAAATGTTCAAAACAATTCTCGATTTCTACCCCTTGGTAGTATTTGCTGGCTACAAAACTACACTGGCTTAACCTGGCACTGCTTCCAACAAGGAAGCAAAGGCCTCTGTGGTTTATCACGACCCCGTCTTGGTATTCTAAGTTTTCAAGGCACCAATCTTTCATTATTTTCTCCAGACCCAGTAGCTTGTTTGGCTTGCGGCAGATATTATTTCCAGTCAAGTCCCATTCCACACTGGGCACAGGGTAGCCTTTTGAACCACGTATATGATATGCATTTTGAGTGCAGGTGGAATAACTTTATGGTAGGTAAATAACAATTATTATAAAGATTAATAAATATTCAAATAACCCCATCGCCGTATCTCTACGTTGACGTCGTGGTGGGGCTTGCGCGCTTCGAACTCTAGGTCTGTGCCGGTAGAGGTTACTTTGCCGGAACAGGTCTAGGGTGAGGAGCCAGACCAAGAGAGATACAGAAACCCGCAGGGCAGCATGTGGCGAGCTGCTGGGCAGTAGCGACCCCACGTACCCTATCTCCCGGGAGAAGTCATGTTCCTCATCTCTGGCTTGCCTTTATTGGCCGGCTGGAGTGAACACTGACGAGAACTGACCTCCCACCTCATTCTTGCCTTTATTGGCTGGCTTGAGTAGAGATTCGCAAGAGCAAACGTGCTCGGAGGAAGGAAGTAGTCCAGTAAGATGCTGGTAGGGATCTTGACCGTACTTCCGGGATTGTCCTGATAGCCGTGGAATACCTCTCCACTCCTCTTAAGCACCTCAAGACATGTTGCCCCCTTGTCGCTACGACACTATGTGCTAGCGACCGTTTCCGGGGGCCCATTGTTGAGTGTGCAAGTCACCCCCTGCCATTTTATCCGTGTATTGTATTTATCACACATTGGTCAGGCAGGGGCCATAGTCCTTCCATAGTTTTAGATAACCAGGCCACTTTAGCCATCCAAACCCAAACCCAATTTTTTTTTCTCTCCATATTCTGCAATAGTCCAACACCATCCGGGGGTTGTCCTTGGGTGCACTTGCATAGTACGCACAGGGATAATCGTCGGTTAGTGCCTCATTTCCATTGAAAGCGTCTAACGGGCCTCTGCGAGTTGGCTTCGGCCCCTCATATGCCTTCTAAAGGTCCGGGACCCTGGGGTCCCGAGAAATATAAAAAAAAAAAAATTCAAATAATATGAAAGAAAGATACATAATCATTATTACTCTGAGGTTCTACATTCTGCCTGCCATAGCCAAAGCTTGCAAATACATGTACAGCCGCCAGCAGGTCAAGCTATCTGAAACTGTCAAATTTTCCCAATCAACCTTGAACCTAATGCTTTAGCGAAAAAGTTAAAAATCTATTAAAGAAATTTGACAGATTGTAGTAGCTTGTTGTGCTGCCGTCCATACATGTATTTTCCACAGGCGTTTAGAAACTCTTAACCACTTTGCTCTTAAAACTCTTAATAAAAAAAAATACTGGAAGATCATTGTAAAAGTCAGAATAAGAGAATGTAAGAGGTAAGGGAGAGCTCGTAGCACCCCGCTTCGGAAAGGTTAAGCGCCTGCTACACGGTCGCCAAGTGCGTCCCTAACAGAGGTGACCTTGTTGGCGACCGGCAGAGCTGTTTCAATCTTTGGTTTACGACCATCTTCACGGTGGTAAACCACCAAGCTCACCTCCGTTGGGACGCGGTTAGCGACCGTGTAGCAGTCGATTCAGGCTATTGGTAGGTACGAGATAGGTAGTTTGTCGATGTAGGTAAAAAGTTTGAGAGTGTAAGATGCGAAAAGAACTTGAAAATTATACGGCCCCTGCCCCTACCCATTAGTCCGCCAGTGTTGGGAATACCCTACCTACTTGGTTTATTCTCACATACTTAATTTATAAGCGTACTCACTATAAATAATCCTAGATATGGTGTATAAAATATTAAGAATCCTTTCCCACAGTACCATAGCATGCTAAAGAATGCATCTCTGCAGCTATTTGTCCACGGATGCAAAAGTTGATGACACGAATATCGAGTTATATCACAATTTTGTACCATAAACTTACTAACTTCAACCATTTTCACTCAAATTAAATTTAAAAAAATTAGATATTTGAACAGTGTTCCTTATTGAATTCCGCGTTAGTGTGATTTGATTTACCTATATGGATCGTATAGTCCATCGCTGTTGTTTCATGTTGAAACTTTGAAAGGACAAAGTTCATTTAAAATTTGAATTTAAAATGAAACCGGTATAACAATTGGCAGCATACAATTCAGTACCTACGTATTTGCTATAATGTATTACATTACATTTCTCATTCATTATTCACATTATTCTTCATTTTTCATTTTTCTTTTTTTTTTTGACTGCCTCGTTGGTCTAGTGGTCGCAAGCCCTACTGCTGAGCATGAGGTCCTGGGTTCGATTCCCAGGTCGGGCAAAGTGTTATTGGGTTTTTCTGTCTGGAATTTCTCAGTAGCAGCCCGGAGTTTGGATTTGTGCCCGGTAGATGGCAATAGGCTCACCCCCTATTACATGGGGCTTAAACATAACTGGCGAAATGTGGGTGTACTATAATAGGTACACCTCTGCCTAACCCTTCGGGGAAACTAGGCGTGATGTTATGTGTTATGTTATAACATTACATATTAAACAAGTTTCTTACGTTGAATATACTTTTAAGCTACTAATAAAAATTATTATAATCTAACCGAACATAAAATACGTATTTAGTACCTTCTCCTAAAGTACACACAGCCAAGCATGAGCCAAGAATTTCGTCCAATGGGATTTCTTGGTTCAAGTCTTACATTGAAAGGTCAGTGGGGCGTCTTACGAGCGGAGTTATTTAATTATTAGATTATAATTTTATTAATTATTAGATATTAAGACTAGCTTCTGCCCGCGACTTCAGCGTGAAATTTCTTGTCCCCCTGACCCACCCCATCACATCGCATAGCCCGCCCGCGCTATTACTTCCTTTTCAGTTAGCTTTCTTTCTGATTTTTTTTCATTTTGTTCGGCCGTATATATGAATAATAAAGTTTGTCATTATTTAGTTTTTCAAAACTACCCGTCAAAGGGGATGCTAAAGTTTGTATGGAAGAATTTTAATGCGCTTCTAACGGTTACCTCGAATAATTACGGTATTAATATTATGGCAAAAAATTTAGACAAGTTTTTAGGTTTTTCGAAAATCGACCAGCAAAAGGGGTAACTAATTAAGTTTTTGGGGGAGGATTTCACTGCTTGTCTGTCAAAGTAATCTAAACATTGAATGACGAAACACTTGACTGAAGATGAAAAAGGAGGAACAGTTTAGGTATATTAAATTTTTATTTCTCTTTTCATCAATAAATTAATAATAAGTTAAGGTCCTGCAGTTTCTGCATACCCCATGGGAAGAAGGCGTGAGTTTATGTATGTAATATTAAGTAAATGGATCTTAATAATTAGTTTTCCAAAACTACCGATTGAAATGGGTGGTGGGGTGAATTTTATAGGAGAAAATGTGAAATCCACGCGGACGAAGTGGGGGGTAAAGTGCAATAAAAAAAAAAAAATTAAAAAATCTAAAAACCCGACTGCGTAAAAGGTGAACTTTCAAAAAGATGGAAACAAGATGACCTATTTTGTCTCCAAACAATCTCATGCAGGCAGAGGCAAATGAAATAGGTCTTTATTGTTAAATATAAGTATATGGCTATAATATACCCAGTGATACTCGCTTAACTCCTTAATAAAGACGAATCTAACGACATATAATTCATCAAAATCGGTTCAGCCGTTTCAGAGTTACGAGGGAACATAGGGACGGACATACACATGTACAGACGCCAGTAGGTCAAGCTATCCAAAACTGTCAAATTTTTCCAATCAACCTTGAACCTAATACTGTAGCGATAAAGTTGAAAATCTATTAAAGAAATTTGACAAATTGTAGTAGCTTGATGTGCTGCCGTCCATACATACATACAATTGTACATAGATATGTATGTACAGGTCAAACACATAACTCTCCTTTTTTGGCTTCGCTGCAGTTGAATAATAAGTAACAGTAATTCGTCTATCTTTTCTTACTGCTCCGTACGCAAGCACTCGGGATGATAGCTCGGGAACGACTGAGTTCAGAAAAAGCCTGACGCAAAAATCGGATGTGTATCGATTAAATACGATCCAATAGTCTGATCAGACAATCGGTAACAAAATCTGACGTATATTCACGGCCTAATCCTCCATGATTTTAACCGTTCCTGCTCTTACAGACCAAACCATCACAAAAGTGCCGTGGGTTGGTGTTGTCTTCGTTTTTTGGCATTGGATATTGAAAATTCATGGGCTGAAATTATGAAGCTTATAAAAATGAGCTTCAGTAGCTCAAATTTTAAAATAAAACCACTTAAAATTGTCAACTCTAAAGTATAGTTCGACCTTTCGATGAAATAAAAATTGCGTAATTCAAACTTTGCGCCACAGAGAATACTTTATCTATGGTCGCCACAACACAAAGTAAAGTTCTAGAATTTGCCGCTAATGTCGATTGTCGCTGCAGTCGGTAAATGGACGTTTGATGTGGTTGTTTGTCAAGAGTGTCCCATTGTCTGTTTACAGTGAATTATTTCCCATAACTATAATCCTAATTGAAGTAAAAGGTTTTAAGGAGTAGATGAAGGTGTGTATTTATTGGTTGTTCAGTAATTTTTTAAGTAAACTGGTTGGAAAGTGTGAATAATGTGTGAATTGGTGCTTGGGGATTCTAATAGGGTTCGAGTCGATTCATCTCTTTCATGTCAGCTGTACACAAAGATGCTACGCATTTACACAGTAATCGTCGAAATAATGAATTAAATCGGTACTTTTTCCAGGAAATAGGCCTGGTTTCGTTGTTAAGAGCCTGTTATGAATGTGTAATATGTATATTCTTTAGGTTTATCCGCCGTACTACGGAGGTTATGGACTTGTGTTGTCCTTATTTTTCGAAAGAAGATAATTTATCGAAAAATGTTGTTCTATCACACCTAATGACCCCTCGCGGTGTTATAAAGGTACATTTTTATCACTAAGTACTCCTATATCGTATAGTTTCGATTCCATATTGTATGAAAACAATCGTATCAGTGTTTACGTAGATAATCAAATATGGATTGTTTTAACAGAAGTGTTGGTCAACGTTTCAGAAAAACCATTGCAGTTTTAGTTTTGTCACCTTGTTGAGTAATATTCGTTGTAATTTAAACTTAAAATAGCACTCCCTTCATGGCATGTAATTTCCATGCAGGAATCACTGGTCACTTTATAATTCTTTCTGATGAAGTAGTGTAAAAACACAATTTCGTGTAGTGGTTATTCTTTATATACATTCTTAGAACTATGATGTACCTAAATATCTTCATAGTAAAGTTATACTAAAGTAGAGGATACCAGAAGTTTTATATCCTGATGATAATTTCTATCATTAGAAATTGGGTTAAATTTATAAAACATTAATAGAAACACAATACTACTTACCAGAAATTAATATGAGCTGATTGTATCGAACAATTTTGGAGAGTCATCTATTTGTAGCTGTTAAAATAATATCAATCCAATACCAATATGGTTCTGTAATAACAGTGTAGTATGCTGACCATGCCTTATTCCAAATATCTTTTTAATTATCACAATTGTTGTTAGATACTCCATAGAGCATCTGATTTATTTATTAATAAATTTTGTATAACAATATGTGTTCAATTATATTGTACTAATTGACCAGACAGACATTGTCCTGTTTCTTAGAACTTGATAGCCGCACCCTTACGGATCCAATTGTGGATCTAAACTATCCTGGGACCCACTCAAACACACAACAATTTAATCAAAATCGGTTCAGCCTCTTAGGAGGAGTTCAGTGACATACACACATACAGAAGAATTATAAATAAAGCCTTTATGTGTGTGTGAAATCAAGTGACAAATTTATTGCAATCCATTGCTGGACTTGCCCATCTCCTAAGTTACATCTGAACATATTTGGTGAAATAAAAAAGTAGATGTACCTACATTATGTGATATCAGAACTCTATTTCTCATTATCAGTTCTATAGGCAATAAAAACTAACCAAACAGGTTTAACACAAAAGAAACAGAAACATTTTCTATTCAAAACTGCAATTTTAGATCCAACCTGAATGGATTAGAAATTGACCTAGTTACATGAAAATAACCATTGCTCAAGATTTTGTGGCCTGGGTTTCTATGTTGCCATACATCTAAATGATTTTACATTATTTTTTAGTCCAATTAGAAGCTAAATATCTTGGTAAGCAGTTAGGTGCTTTATTCTATGCTAATTATCTTGGGTTGTCCTACAAACACAAATGTTTGCTTGTTAATGTATTAAAAATGAGTCACTGTACCCACAGGTTGGCCTATTAGGATAGATTTTTATTTTCATGGATGGAAAGTATCACTTTCTTTCTAGGCCTTAGTTTACTAAAAATTTCACTACCATGAAGATGTAACAATATAGGTACCGTAATATCGTATTACCCAGTTACTGGGTTGTGGAGGTCAGATAGGCAGTCGCTCCATGTAAAATACTGGTATTCAGCTGCGTCCGGTTAGACTGGAAGCCAACCCCAACATAGTTGGGAAAAGGCTAGGCAGATGATGATGATGATGAAGATGTAACAATATAAATATCTGGAATAATAGTAGGAATATTTGGTTTAAGTTTATTTTATAATGTACTTGATTCTTGTCAGTTTATCACATTTGCAAGAAGCATAAAAATAGTATTAACAGAATCATATTGTTTACTAAACATAACATATTCCAGTAATTTTCATTTCTAACATGCATGAAGTATGCAGCTGATATATGGAAAATACATGACATGAAATATTACTTTCTTCAGTGGATTATAAATACCCCCTTAGTATTTTTAAACTCAAATTTAGATAATTATTATGTTACTGTAAGTAGTGTCATAAATGTATATTGTATTGCTAGTAGGAATAGCATAAACTTGTCTGAAGAACAGTGTTATTTGTTTCCAGATTTGAAGAGAATTCCAATGACCTCTCTAATCAATGTATTTTATTGTTCAGTCAACAAAAGAGTCATGTAACTATAAACTAGCCAATAAAATAACATCTTTGCACTCCTTAAGCAAAAATGATTCCTAATCTTAAAACAATTTATCCCACTCTCAGTCAAAGATTTAACTACCGAGTACACCTAAAACAGTTTGAAAAAGAGTTGTCTTTATCGTTCTGGAATAAAAATATTGGCCCGTTAAGCAAGGTGCATACTGAATATTAATTAAAGTATCACCACTAGTGTATGCCATTTTATTACATCCCACCAGTTATATTTGCTTACCTAGTTACTTACCTCTTTTGTTGATTGTAAGTAGATTGTTGCCGACATTATATCCTCAATGATAACAACCTCATTCATTCGCAGGTGACAGAATGTCTCGCAACAAAGACAAGCATGAGAGCGCTAGCGGGCGCACTTATCACATCATGTCGGAAGCGGAGCGGGCGTCCGGCCGCCGCGGTGGTTGGACCACGCTTGAGGTAATGGTTTTATCATAGTTACTATTAGCAAGATTCAAAATACTGGTACTCAGATGCATCTGGTTAGACTGGGAGGCGACACCAACATACACTCCTGGACTCGAGCCACCTGCAATTCCATGTGAGGTACAAAGGCCTAAAATACCAAAGTAATGATGAGTCAAAGAAAAAGTTTTTATGCAGTTTTGAAGCCAACATAGTGGCCATCATTTTTGTGTCGTCATTGTTCCAAATTAGAATTCACGACCATTTAAAAGGTTATAGACTTCTATACAAAAAGTGCAGGGTGGCTCGATTTAGGAGTCCGGGAGTGTAGTTGGGAAAATGCTAGGCAGATGATGACTATTAGCAAGATGCACAGACTGCACATTGACTTTGTTTGGCTAAGTAAAGTTAGCGTTTCATTTGAATATGAACTTTCATCATCTTCATTGTTCTCATGCCAATATGAAATTTATTTTCATTACAAAAATAATGTTCAGATTCTTATGAAATGGTGAGACACTTTACTAAGCAAAGACAAACTGCTGTCTATGAATTTTGCCCTATGTGACATTGTAAGACACTGTCACTGTTACATGTTAACAAAGAAAAGCATGAGGGTGGATCCGCTTCATGTCTGAGACGGAGCGAGCCTCTGGCCATGCTTGCGGTGATTATTAGTAACTTGTCTGGTTTGATTAATAGTACTGTCTGCCCTAATTGTCTTTGTAAGAGCGAGGGTCATCACATGGAGCTTATGTGTAGCGCAGGCGTTGACGCTTAAATGGAACGTCGCGTTAACGTGCTATAGAAATTACGATGCGTATGCGCAGCGTCTACGCTAATGCTCGTTTTTACTAAAACTAGACGACACAATGAATGCCTAAAAAGTGCGCTGTTGGATTTTCAATTTTCAATCATCACATTGCACGTTCTTACCTATTTGTTTTTATGTGTTGTAAATACATTTAAAATCTCCTTGTAAAAAAATGACTAAAATTATTGATTGCATGCGTCTTTTGCTAAAGGTTATTAATTTGAGAATTACACTAGTGGATAGACAATTTAAAAATCTAAATAATTCATGTTTTATGTTATTTCAAAAGATCGCTTTTCTTTTTTTATTAAAATAATGTAAAAAAATGTGTGAATTCATGTGAATAATGGGCGTGCGCAGGGAGCGGGTCGTTCGGTCGGGGAAGCGCCTTAAGTATACGTCAATAATTAAAAAATTATCCCACTGCATCTGTCTGTACAGCCATTTAGGCTTGATCGAGTACCAACAGGCCAACTTTCGCTTTTTTATATCAATTTCGATTGTACACTCACGCAACATACTAAATCACTCATTCTCCTCTCGAGACAATACGATTATTTATAGCTCATGTTGTACTACCTAAAGATAAGCTAGACTGGGTTGATACAGGGACCCTCCAAAATGTTAGGACGTAGTTAATTATCATTACTTGCGGAGGCACTTTTAATGCACCCCAATAAAATCTTATCGACAGTGGCGTAACTACTAAGGTGCAAAGTGGTGCGGGCACCAGGGCCCGCGGTGTTTGGGGGCCCCAGGGTCCGAGCCGGAAGGTCTACTAAGTCAACAAGGCACCGGCCTATAGGGCTTCAGTCGGCCAAAGAGTTTTAAATAACGCATTAAGCTAAAAGGAAAGAGCACCGTAATCCAATATATGTATAGGTACCTAGGACCCCTTGCAAATCATACCTACTATGAATGATCAAAAGAAATTCTAACCAATCCGAGTTGGGTGATAAAATTATCGAGCTCGCTTCGCTGGCTCTTGGAGCCTAGGTTTTCCGTATTCATCATCTGCCTAGCCTTTTCCCAACTATGTTACGGTCGGCTTCCAGTCTAACCGGATGCCGCTGAATACTTAATTCTGAAACATTTTGCGTAAGTCGACAAAGAATCTCATATTTCTGTATGAGTACTCAAGAAAAAAACCTATCCGTGGCGGAATGCTACAATTTATGAGCTCGCTTCGCTCGCTTTAGCATCCAGGGTTCTCTTAGTAAATTCAGTGCCACACCAAACAGGGACCACCCGCAACAGACGGCAGCAGCGGCCCTGTTACGCGATTATCAATTGATGATTTCATACAAAAGTTCCATTTAATTATAAATATTATCTGAAGAAAACAACAAACGTTGACAACTTCAGTTTGAAAAAACAAAAACTTGAATTTGAAAATAAAATTGCGCTTGCGAGATAGGTGACGGGGCCAGGGCCCAACTTCCAGTTTGCACCAGGGCCTCTGATATGAAGTTACGCCACTGCTTATCGAGTATGTGATTCATACCATTTTATAGTATTTACTGACCTACATAATATGAACGCGGCTGATGATGGATCGGTAGTTAATTAACATAAAAGATAGCACATTAAACTTTCTAAAAGTCACCTGATAATATTTATGCTAACTGAAAATACTATCATTCCGGATTTCTTTCTGAATTATTTCGCAAGACACATTGTGACGTCTTATGGGCTCAAGAGACCCATCGGGATTCCACTCAAAGTAGGCCTCACATTCCTGGACTGTCACTTGTCGCCGAGATCTGTCACAGCCGATTTGTCGCAAGCGACTAAAATCGCTGCTTATGTATCTAGTATAAGGTTTACTATTGAAACACAGAACCATGGTCATGCTCCTTGCACAGCGGCTCTAATCCCAATTTATTTGCAGTCGCCGCAATATGTATCCTTCCATAGTTCTCTATTAGTCGTTATCTCGGTAGTCACCCCCTTTCCTAGCCATAATCATCTACACAGTGCATCCATCGTTTCTTTGGTCTTTCCCTACCCATAAGGCCATCCACATTCAAAGTCAAAACTTTCCTCTTGTGAACTAGATACAAACATCCCTTCTCCTATATTTTTGTTTACAGAATGTTCCTTTTCTATAATAGCCTTTACTAAAGCTCGTAGTGGTTGTACCCTCCCTTGAGAGAACCTTTTTGGTACCCTTGTGCCAAGTACTTAACCCTTTTTTACCTAACGACTATGTCAGGTTCTCTTTTTAAAAACCTCGGTTTTATTCTGAGTTGTTAGTATCAGTAATGGAAGGATGTCGGTCAAGTTGCGCGTAATTATTTTGTCCTTGGCTGAACTTGCGGTCACTTGACTGTCCTGATTGTTTAAGACCCAACACGTTAAAATTTTTGATGAAATATTATTCAGTTTCATGTAATTTAAAGTAGCAATTATCTTAATTATTAAATAATTTATACAGATTCAAATAATTTATTCCGATTTATGATTATAGACAGTTTTAGATCAAGCAGATATGTTTTGAAGGCAATGAAGATAATTAACAATTAATTTAAATTATCCAAGTATTTAAGGTAAATCAGTGCCTATTCACTTGCTGGCCTCAATAAAAGATAAAATTATGCTTTAGGCTAAATTTTGCATTTTGTAAAGGTTATTTACATTGTTTGCTCTCATATACATACAGTACAAACATACAGAAACTGTCATTTTGCACTTCTATGCATGTAATAGTGTCAAGATGCGCCTACGTAACATGTACCACCTATAAAACTTTTCCTTAACTTGTTTATTCGTCACGAAACGTTACGCGAGAGTGATTGCCTGATTGCAAACAAAATCCAAATAAGATTGCATAAATTGTTTTTTTACTAATTTGGACAAAGCAGGGCTCGTGGCTAAATGATAACAGCCGCACGAGTCAAAGTCAAATCATTTATTTCAAATAGGCACATAAAAGGCACTTTTGAACGTCAAAATTTACAAAATTGGTTCTAGTCGCCCCTTCCAAAAGCTAGTTTCGTATGGAGAAGAAAGGGCAAGCAACTCCACTGTTACTCATTTAAAATGTTTTACAATATTTTGTATACATTTATTATACCCGCGGCTTCACCCGCGTGAATGGCAATACTTCCCTATTTGAATCGGATTTTGTTCACAATTTCACGGGTTTTAATTTTTTTTTGCGCGGAACCCTAATTCTTTTTCTAAAATATAAGTAGCCCAAGTTACTCCTTATAATATCAGCTATCTGCCAGTAAAAGTCCCGTCAAAATCGTCCGGCCGTTTCGGAGATTAGCCGGAACAAACAGACAGCAAAAAATTTAAAAATTGTTTTTTTTTTTTGTTATAAGTACCGTACATACTTTCATATGCATTTAGTAATAAGCTGTCATTTTGACATTACAAACAGACACTTCAAATTTTATTTATTTGTTTACATTGTAAGTTGAAAAAAAAAACATAAACCTTTCAGAATAAACTCTAAATTATGGTAAAAACCGCATCGATATCCGTTGCGGAGTTTAGAAAAACAACGCGGTCACATGGACTGACACGATAAGTGACTTTAATCTATACATCTACCTATCTACATACAAATAAATAAAATTAAAGTGTGTTTGTAATGTCAACATAACAGCTTTTTACTAAATGAATACGAAAGCATATACGGTACTTATGACAAAAAAAAAACAATCTTTAAAATTTTTGTCTTTTATTTTAGAAAAAAAAATTAGGCTTCCGCGCAAAAAATTAAAACCCATGAAATTGTGAACAAAATCCGACTTAAATGTGGAAGTAATGACATCCACGCGGGCGGGTGATGCAACACGGCGGGTCGGGGATCGAGGGGTTTTATTAAAATGTGGGTGTTATTTTAGTATATTGTGTATCTTACGACATCCACGCGAACGAAGTCGCGGGGCACAGCTAGTTTATAATATAGATTCACTCTCTCTAACAACAAATTAAACATTTTCAGGTAACAGGAGGTGTGCGCGCCTTAGCGCCCCAACTGTTCCAACTGACGCACCTGACGGCGCTGTACCTCAACGACAACTCGCTGCAGAGAATCCCGACCGACATCAACCAGCTGGCGAACTTGCACACCCTCGACATTTCTAACAACAAGCTGAGATCGCTGCCCGCTGAGCTCGGAGACCTTATACAGCTCAGGTGAATATTTTGTCAGATTGTTCGGTTTGCAGGGTCCACTGACGTTATAGATATTGTCCCAAATTGCAGTATGGCAGTATGGGGATCGTATTTAGTTATTTACATTTTCTCAAGTACTGTCACAGAGTAGTACAGAGTATTCACTCCGCAAAATTATTTAAATAAATAGCGACTCTTTGGAAGACACAATAAAGTGCAATTCAGGTCGCACAGCGTAATTACCTACAGTTATATTCACCTACAAGTGGCCTCTCTCTCTATCGCGTAACTCTTATACCTTCAGACTACGTAAGGGTTGTCTTCGTTTAAAGAATAATTAATCTGAATATCTAATTACCAGTTATGTGCTTATTAATCTACTTTTAATGACATTACAAATAAACCTAGGCTCGGTACTTAGTAGTATTTTACATCAGAATACTATTTTATTTTACAATGTCTGCATAGGTCCTTAAGAAGATAGGCATACGGCATACGTTAGTGTGTACCGTCGGGGCATTTGCGTAACACATTATCAATCGGAATCGGTTTAATTTTGACAGTTCAACAACATTCATTGCGTTATTTACGTGTTGAGCAAACAAATTTTTCGAACCTATGAAGCAATGGATTAGCAATTTGCTTTAAAATGATTCAGATTCCGATTGATAGTGTGTTACGCAATTAGGGTGCAGGTCTATGAAACTAAATATCTCTTTTAGATTTTTAATAAGTACTTTTATTTGCTTAGTCTCCATTATTTATTAATAAGTACCTACGTAATTTGGCAAATAAAAAGGTATGTACGAGTACCCTGTTGTCTACATAATCAAAATCTTACTACATAATATTTAGTTGTAGTTAATCCATGATATCTACCTGCCAAGACAAAAATACTAAAATACAATTTAAATAGGTGCTTTCCTACCTGTACTAGTTTACCAAAGCTGAACCTGACCTTGTAAACAGAACTTGAAAGCACCTATGTAACTAAACTTTAGTAATAATAATTAATATTCTAAATACGTAACTAATTACGGGTGACAAATATAAACATTTGGTTGGTAGGTAACTACCTAATTACTAATAATCTATAGACGTGCATTTCTTTACATTCCGATGTCCTTTGGAAGTGTGAAAAACGTGAGGTTTCGGATCCTTGTTATTATTTAATCAGCCGTATGCGAAATGCGATGCATTATGCTTTTGCCTTCATTTTAGTCATTTTATCTTAAGTGACGAACGGACGACGCGACGCGGCGCGTGATTGAGTATCGAACTAACATGAGAGCCGGCCGGCCGCGGCGCGCGGCAGCCCCACTGAATTGGCCCGGCAAGACGTGTCCGCCATGTACTTGTAGCTTCATACCTAAAATGCGAAGTGCGCCTTGCCTGGTACTGTCCTAATTAGTCCTTGGACGTCATAATGGATTAGTATTCTACTTATTAACATGCAATATTATTCCATACCACTTTTTATGGGATCATTAACAAGACTAATTATCGATAGTTAAACCATAAACTCGCTGAATGTTCAGTTAACGAATGATTTGCTCCTACCTTTCAAGAAAATTTACTCTGACAGTAGGACATGAAAGTATTGCCATTTTTATTCAACTTTCTCTTTCGTTCAAGAAACGGTTTCCAAGGAAAAGTTCTTGTAATGAACGTTAGTGGTGTACACGCTGTGATTTCTTTGTCATTACCGTTTTTATATCACCAACGACTTTGTCTCAGAGGACAGTTTATTTCAATATCCGTAGGTCAATGATTTTTTAATGACAAGTAGTTTGATAGCGGTGTAGAGCTATCCTTGTTGGCAAGCTATATAATCTAGTGTGTGAAAAATATTGCTGATAAAGTCTTGTATCTCGAAAGCAATTGCATTGTTTTATTATAAGAAAAACAACAGATAATCAGATAAACAGTAATTAATTGTTTACGTTTCTAATCAAATATGAAGTTTCCCGATTTAGTCTTCATTGTTATCAATCAAATATTGCTAAAACCTACGTTTAGAAGAGATATTTTGTTTGTTGATTGATAAAACGGAATGAACAACCATTGATATGTAGCGTTTGAATACCCAAGGGCTATAAAAATAAAGTTTATTACGTTACGGGTGTACTAACCTATAGTACACCTCTGCCCAACCCTTCCTTGGGAAACAAGGCGTGATGTTGTTGCGGTTGGTACGAGGGTATTACTAATACGTGGATTTAGGTCTCTCTTATCTTATTCAAAGGCCAGGATTAAGATGTTGTCCCGAATATTTTAATATCCAATTTCTTCTTTGTTTTAAAGACATTATAAGCCTTCTCATCATCTTATAACATTGTTGTCCTGAACATAAACTTCTCCAAAAATGAGAGTTATGTATGTCAAGTTTATTCAGTTTCAAAGATTCAGCTATTCAAGTAATAGTCGACAAATAAACGTTAAAATTAAGATCAAGGTCTTACGAATCCGTTACGATTGAGGAAAAAATGCTCATGGACGATTGTCTTTGCAAGTGACTCAAAAGTCTTCGTGAAAGTTTTTGTAAATAGGTACGATAGTCATTTATTCGATGTTGTGTAGCGTGACCTTTGGATCTATGCGAAGATATTTATTGCTCAGTCACATCTAAAGATAGCCTGGTATGCCCCTTTCCGTTTACCGTCCCTAATGGTTTTGGTCAGCTTCGCTCTGATGCATCAAGTAGTGGATATTTTCGTCCGATCTTTTAAGTCAAATCTAATTTTAACGTTTCTTATTGGTCATATTGTTGACATGTATTTACCTCCGTTTCAAATCTGGGATCAGTATCTTTTGTGATTAGTTGCTGGTATTTTTATCGAAGGATTATAGCAGCTTATACCTTTTTATTGATCAGGGACTTGACCTTTCAAACGTCATCGGTGAAAAGCGGAAAGTTTTCCTTTACCTACTTAAATTGGCCGCTCTCGTAGGTAATCGACATGACCTGTTTCTTCATCAATTACATCACGAGTTTCTCTTCTTGTATTCAAAAGCAAACAAACTTTTTACAGTGGGTATATTGGTATAACTAATAACTATTATGTTATGCTGCTTGCATAATATTGTATTTCGAAGTGTGGTTGAGCTAACAAAGCTCTTGGCGTCTTCTGTGATCTTTTGAAGGCATTCGATCGTGTTGAGTATCCATTTTGTATACTAGTTAGTATGGGATTCGTAGTTAAATTCCACTGCCTTCTATTATCAGGGGATCAATGCTCGTATTTTTAAGTATGTTCGCATTCTAATCTCAGTCCCAATAATCACTAATTTCCTTACATTTTTGTCAAGTTTTTGACATTGATTGTCGCTGAGATGAGGTTGCGACTTGAATTTGAACGTTTTTTTAGCACGAAAATTGGGCTTCTGGAAGCCTGATCAAATCACATTTGTAGCTGTAGTGATTGTTTGAAACAAAAACCGATCATGTAAATTGGAATGAGATTTAAAAACAAATCAACAGGGCTTTATGTACTAATAGGGGGGTTAGTTACTTGGTACCCACGGGGAAGGGGAAGATGGAAAATCATGGTCTATGGACACTGTTATGGTTTCTTTACCATTGTTATTGTCGTTCATGGTCACAAAGAGGAGATTGTCCGTATGTAACACGAATTAATTCCGATCAGTGAGCAATGCTGACCTCGTTTGATATCTCAAACGTTCGACGTGTGTACTCATTAACTTGCAAACTGTCGACCTTTATGCTAATTCGATGCAACATAGATGGTTTTAATACCAGTTTTGTACCTTAAAATAATTATTTTTGATCATTTTGTACCAAAAATGGAAGATAGCGCTGTTTGTTTATACGGTTAGGCATCTACATAATGACTGTAGTAGCTATTTCCAAAGTTGGGCAAGAATGTTATCCTATTATGTATATATTTTTTTAATATGACTAATGTCGATTAATAGTTCAACTGGGTATTATGGATTTGTTTTCGATTATTAAATAAAAATTATTAAACAGCAAAGTGACTGAGTGTGTCCACTGCTTGGTCCTTTTATCCAGATTGGTACAAAAATAGTCTGTACCGTGGAAAATGAACACGTAGATTGATAAGCCATATGCTAAAGAATTACATACTAAGTGGGGATAAGGTATCTTATTTCATATTCCACAATGTAAATTTCCTCCGTGTCACGGCCATGTCTTGTTCAGTTAAGACATGATTGAGTAACAAACATACATTCGGATTTATTAGTATACTTTGCAGTTAACTTAGAACTGGCTACGATTATATTTTGTGAATATTTTAAACAAATATTCACGTCACTTGCATAAAACATACAAGTAAATGAAATTTTTCTCAATAAAGTTAAGGGAACTTTCTATTCGTTATCAAGTCAGAGTTTAAATTAATACGAGTTGATGTAATCACAATAATTAAGGTTAAGCTACGCTTGCTGGGGTTGGTTCGTGGATGGGTGACCATCTTTACATACCGAGACTCTTCCGTGCCTCGGAAAGCACGTTAAGCCGTTGGTCCCGGCTGTCATTCGTGGATCTTTGACAGTCGTTACGGGTCGTCAGAAGCCCGAAAGTCTGACAACCAGTCTTACCAAGAGGTATCGTATTGCCCAGGTACTGGGTTGTGGAGGTCAGATAGGCAGTCGCTTCATGTAAAATACTGGTATTCAGCTGCATCCGGTTAGACTGGAAGCCGACCCCAACATAGTTGGGAAAAGGCCTAGGCAGATGATGATGATGTAATCACAATAATATACCTCTTCCTAAAAAATATTTTTTTATTTATACATTCAGTGATATCTATCGATAATAATATTTATGAGAATAAAAACAAGTATATTTGCATTTAGCTTTGTTGTGTGTATACTTTAGTATGTATAGTAGAACGCGTATGTAAAGATCCAAGGTCTTTGACCTCTCGCGTGTATTTTGCCATCGACGTATATATATTTGTAAACACTGAGTGAAGGCCTGTTTACATTTTGATTAGTAATTTAAATGTTGGAGTATTATAACTTGCTGGCTTGGTAACGATTAGTCACATAGGTTTTAGCGTTTTAAAATTCTTTCCAATCATTTGTTAATATTTAGTGGTCTTTATGGAGGCTTTTTTTAGCATTTGACGCTGATATGATCATGATTGCTTTCTATAACAATTTATGAATAAGTCACATACTTTCACTAATCTAATCACATTAATCAAAGTGAATGTAAATGACTAAATTCGTTTCATTGTTTCATAAGAATTTCAAGACTTGATTAGAAGTAATTAAATATTTGTATGTAGGTACAGCGAACCGCACATCAGTGGGAACAATTTGACACTGACAGCAACTTTATGCCGTAACAGTAAGGGTGGTTTTCGTAGTACAAGTGTTACTGATATGTAGTGGGGCTCGTGGCTAAGTAATCAGCATGCGGTAGGTCCGCCAGTCCACCCAGTAACTGGGTTGTGGAGGTCAGATAGGCAGTCGCTCCATGTAAAATACTGGTATTCAGCTGCATTCGTTAGACTGGAAACCCTCCCCAACATAATTGGGGAAAAGGTTAGGCAGATGAGTGAGTAACACTTCATTACTGATATGCGGTTGACTGTAGGTAAAATACTCTAGTAATAAAACTATTTCTATTATTTTCTATAATTAACGTCTGGCGAGTCATTGAACCCAAACGTGAACCTATTGTGATGTTTTATTAATTAATATTTATGGTAGTTATTACTAACGCTATCGGTCCGGAAATTGACTCGGTTTAATTGTGTTTATCGCGCTTCACCCGGAAAGTATTCCGGGAAATATGAGAAATGATACTCAAGAATTGTATTTTTTTTATTTGTGAGAAACATAAATGCGAATTTGAGGTGGCCTAAAGATTAAAACATCCGTAACCGTTCGGGCTCAAAACTAAAACTGGGCATGAACGAATGTAAATTATATCATTGACTGATTATTGTCTAATTTTGAAAGACCTATTTTTAGTGTAAGGAAATATCATGAAAATTATAATAATATACAAGGTGTAATTTTAATAACTGTTAATCTCTTAAGGGGTCATTGTACTCATCATTATGACCAACTTTTACTATGGGACCAAACCTGAAATCCCGACAAAAATCAACTTTTCCCTACATTTATGTTCGCATTAGGTACTCGTCAAAATGTAGGGAACACCTGATTTTTTTTCGCGATTTTGGGTTTGGTGTCATAGTAAAAGTTGCTCATGACGATGAGTACAATGACCCCTTAGGAGGTTAACAGCGATTAAAATTACACCTTATACATATACAGGGTCATATTTTCATTCTCATTTATAACATCCAGATTTGTTTATTTACTAACAGATTATAAACATAAAAAATTTTATGTTAATAATCTCTTAGTAAATATAAAATATTTTTATTAAAAATATTATATCCTAACCTAACTAAAACTATTAAAAAACTTAAATATGGTGGCGAAAAATTCCTCCGCATTGTAATCTATCGACTGGTAATGTACCCAAGAGGCTGGCGGCATTGCCACGTTGTGTTGTATGGCAATGCTTAGCCTCTGGCCAAGGTAAAAAGGGCTGGCTTTGGGTTACGGGAAGTTTCAACAGCCGTTTGCCGATTTCGTTGAACAAACCATGAACACTCGGACCCAACGGTCCGAGGGTTTCAACCCCAAACGGCTCGAAAATACAAGGTGTAAGGGACAGCCCTCCGCAAACTAACAGGGTGCATTCAGCTCCTTATTTTTAATAATATTCCACCGGAAATATTCTCAGGGAAATTTTAATTTTTTTAATCGATTTTTCAGTTACTATTCCTTTATTTCAATGTAAAATTACATTATCTGTACACAGCACTCGATTTATGTAAATAAAACAGCTAAAATAAAAAATTAGCAATGGATGTTGAAATACTCGGCGACCGAAGGCTCGCTGCGCTGCCTTTCGCTACGCGCGTAACCACCACGCCACGGTAACGATACATTGCATGTGAGGTAATAAAATAAATCAGGTTTATTGGATTCCCATAACATTCCTGAAATAGTTTCATGTACCGGTCATCTTAGTATGATGTACTGAATTCACCCCATCAGTCTGTGGAGGACACCCTGTATAATTACCGATAAGTTTATTAGACTTTCGCCGCTTGGTATGGTAAAAAAACATTTCTTTTTTCGTTTTGTCATGTTTAGATATCGGTACCGATCACGTTTGCGGAGTTTCGCTAGCTAATTTAATTTGGTCCTGTATTAATAACATGACAGATTTACAGTGTAAAGAAATATCATGAAAACCTGGATTTGAAATATGGTACCCGGAACCTGCCGCTTTCTAATTGCGCAAATCATTTTAATGTTAGGTTCATAAAACTTAAGTCTACTGAACAAACATCGATAATCATAATCTTTATTCAGTACCGCTTAAAATTAGCGTTAGGTATTTTATTTTAACTGTTGAAACATTAAAGCC
The DNA here is from genome assembly GCA_947568875.1 of Fissipunctia ypsillon. NCBI lineage: Eukaryota > Metazoa > Arthropoda > Insecta > Lepidoptera > Noctuidae > Fissipunctia > Fissipunctia ypsillon. The sequence continues at coordinate 4,832,287 of OX387656.1, read as the reverse complement.
TTATACCCTGTATTCCATAGCTATATACGGTAGGTGAATTATAATACCCTTAATTATAAACTCTACCATTATGAGAGACAGACTATTTAGTATTGCTCAAGTAACGTCTTAATAACAACCTTTGATACGACCTAAATTAATTTATTGTCAGTTATATGTAAAGGCGAAGTTGCTAGAATCTGGACCTAAAGAAATGGTAGTAAAATGGAATTACCGGAGTAATGTAGCAAGTACCGTTTGAATCTGCGGTCATGCATACCCAGCACCCTAATTGCGTAACACACTTACAGTAGGAATCGGTTTCATTTTGACAGTTCTACAACATTCATTGCGTTATTTACGGTGTTGAGCAGACAAATCTATACAAATAAATAAAATTGTAGTGTCTGTTTGTAATATCATAATAACAACTTTTTACTAAATGCATAAGAAAGTATGTACGGTACTTATACCAAAAAAAGCAATTTTTTAAATTGTTGTCTGTCTGTCTGTTTGTTCCGTGTAACTCCGAAACGGCTGGACCAATTTTGACGGGACTTTCTCAGGCAGGTAGCTGATGTTACGGCGGGTACTTAGGCTACTTTTATTTTAGAAAAATAATTAGGGTGCCGCGCAAAAAAATTAAGACCCATGAAATTATGAACAAAAAGTCGGATTTGAAAAATTCTTTTTGCATTTGGTAGTCCAAAACTTGAGGATGGTTATAGGTTATTTAACATCACGCTACGACCCTTAGGAGCCGCGCAAAAAGAAAAAAAAAGTCAGAAAGAATACTGAGCGAAAACGAAGTAATAGCGCGGGCGGCCGATCCAACGCGACGGTTGGCGACGGGTCGGGGGACGAGGGAGTTTTATTAAAATGTGGCTGTTATTGTGTATCTTACGACATTAACGCGAACGATGTCGCGTGGCACAGCTAGTTCGAACATATGAAACAATGGATTAGCAATATGCTTCAAAATCATTCAGATTGTGTTTGTGTGTTACACAATTAGGGTGCTGATTTAGGTGAAATGGAGTTTTCGAACGTTTGTTTTAACATAACATTAACTTACGCCTTCTTCCCATGGGGGTAGGCAGAAACTACAGAACGCCACCTGAAAATAAAACGCCATAATAATATGATCCTTAAACATAGTCCCACTCGGTTGTTTAAAATTGCTCTAAAATGTGACACAAATCGATCTGATGGACTTTACCAACCTGAACTAGACTTTATTACCTTCGTATATAGTCCTCTAATGGTCGCTAGCTCTACTGCTGAGCATGAGGTCCTGGGTTCGATTCCCAAGTCGGGCAAAGTGTTATTGCGTTTTTCCATCTGGAATTTCTCAGTAGCAGCCCTGAGCTCTGAGCCCTGTCTGGATTTGTGCCCGGTTGATGGCAATAGGCTCGCTCCCTATTACATGGGACTTAACAACTGGCGAAATATGGGTGTACTATAGGCACACCTCTGCCTAACCCTTCGGGAAATACAGGCGTGATGTTATGTTATGAAACCAACAGCCAGCTACGCCAAACGAGGTTACATAAACAGGCTTCACAGCAAATCAGACTAGGCAGATTGAACAGTCAAAATTTCCGATTTCGGATTTGTGAAAATCATTCAGAGGACTCTATCAACATTCGTGTTCGATTCGGATAGGAATGCTTCCTAGGCTACCAGGGGCCTTCCCGAAGGTGACCCGACCCAGACGTGTTACTTCTACCTATTTAATTGTGTCAGTTATCTCTCTCCACTACCTAGCAGTTGACGGCCTGCGCAGTCTACTTGCAAAGCTGTTACAATAGAATCTTGGATTGTTAACGATACAGGCGAATGCTCTCGGCGAGGGAGCGCGTTAATATTTCATTTCATATAATCGCTGTTGCGAAATGATACGCGTATCATAAACCGCCACTTGCAGGCTCGTCCCCAAATATCAACCGCCTCTTGTTTCAGAGAACTGCACCTGCACAACAACTACCTCCGAGTTCTTCCATACGAGCTCGGCAAGCTGTTCCATCTTCAACTCCTGGGATTAGGTGGGAACCCCCTCAGCAAGGAGATGCTCTCGATATACAACGACAACAACGGGACCGCGAAGCTGTTGACGTATATGCTCGACAATTTGCAAGGTAAGTGCTTTCTTTAGAGTAGACAGTAGAATAGTTACATGTTGAGAAAATTATTAGACCTTGAGGTACGACCAAATCTATGCGTTCAACATTTTATATATTGTATGCTGCGTCCTTTCTGTTGGCAGTAAAGAATATCTATCCATCTAACCAAGTGTCTTACGAAAGAACTCGATAAACATTACGATTGGGTGAAACCAGTCTAGAATTTGAGGGAAAAATTTTGATATGTTTTCTAAAGACTTTATTCTTACGATAAATACCTAATCACATTTTCGTGACCCACCTAATTTTAAAGCACATAACACGTAATATTAAGTCACCCGGCATACCCTTGGGTCAGACAAACGGGACATAAGCAAATAAGGGTTCATGTCCCGTGTAGTCTTACTAGATAAAACTAAACAAACGCTGTTTAAATTAGATAAGGCCACACGTTGGGGGTGACCCGGGTTGCTCCCTTGAGATACTAATCGCTACCAGCACTTATTTATACCCATTTTGTTGCACGGAAAGCATCTTCCTTCAAAGTATATAATTATCAGAACAGTAGCTATAATTAAGTTTTATCTATTGAAAAGCGATACAATATTAGTACCTACATAGATCATTGTAGAACAAATTCCTATCTGCTTTCGTTGACGTCTTTTCAATTTTGCAACAACCAGCGCCATCTATCCACACAAGATATCACTATTTTAGTGCTCGTGTTGTAAGCTAGATGTCGTTACGAGTCGCGTTCTAACTTTATTCGCTCGGATAGCTGTAGCGCTAATTACCTACTAAATTAAAACTTGATTTCATCCTCGAGACTTGAAGTCGCCATAAATTCTTGCTGGGTTAAGTAAATTTAAGTGGAAAGGTCACCGTGACGCTGCGCTTTTTTACTTAAGTCTTTTGTTGTTTTGTACAATCTTTTGAGAAGGTTGTCACGGAAGAAAAGTTCTGGCGCTTCTATTTTTTCGTGCTCCAGTTTACAAAATGGTATGCTCATTGTTACAGTGGGATAGGTTAAGACAATCACGATTTCGTTTAAAAGTTTCACTACAAATATTTTGGTTTAGAGAAAGTTGGATTAAATTAAGATTGCGTAATGTTTTCTAATGCAAACAGGAAATGTATTCATAGAATTATGAAAGACCGAGAGGTAATTTGATGTTAGATTAAGTAACGTTTCTTGAATTTGCAAAGATTCTGAGACGATTCTGCTGGAAAAGACGTATCTTGTGCACTGTTTGTAAGGATTGAGGAAAGTAATTTGGAAAAAAAATCTACGAACGAAAAATTTAATTAATAGAATTCGAAGCTCTGGACTTTATCTAGGCAGACAAGATTATTTATTTACTTACCTATACAAAGCGGTTGGATATCAACAAGAAAAAGACATACAAACAAAAATATAAAAGGTGTAATTTTAAACAGTGTTAATCTCTTAAGGGGTCATTGTACTCATCATTATGAACAACTTTTACTATGGGACCAAACCTGAAATCACGAAAATAAAACAGCTTTTCCCTACATAATATGTACGCGAACTTATTAATATGTTCGCGTAAGTCGTAAAAATGTAACACCTGATTTTATTTCGCGATTTCGGGTTTGGTCCCATAGTAAAAGTTGTTCATAATGATGAGTACAATGACCCTTAAGAGGTTAACAGTGATTAAAATTATACATTGTGTATATCATGCAGTTGTGAAAAACCAAATCCGATGAGTTGATTTATGGTAGCTATTATTTTTTCATCATTGGTCCAAATAAAATAGTAGGTAATAGTTTTCGACCTGTCATGAAAATGATTCACGAGTCCATAGATTCTCTTGTTCGATTGCCATGTTTAGACATGATCACATTATAAAATCAGGTTGTTAAGAATACAAATGGAATACAACCTGAGTTTTGTCCCCAGTTCAGTCTTGAAAGGGGGTTTCCTAGAAGCTTGTTCATGTTCTTCATTAATATCAATAATTACACTCACGATTCCGATCATAGATCATAAGACAAAGTGTCTACACGTGGTCAAAGTAATTATTTTATCTACGCACCTACATATACAGGAAAATAATTCATATTTCAGTGGCCGTTCTCGTTATAAAATACTTTCATCATAGAACGCTCTAAGCCCAAATAATATTTAGCAAATTAGCAAAAAAATCATGAAACAATGTGGATATTATTTTTTAACGAATGATATAAGATCTTTCCTCATATTTGCTAATAGGAAGTATGTTAACATTGCTAATTAAGGAAATATTTGTTAAAATTATAATAAACGCAAACCTAAGTGCAATCAACTTTGGTGTTAACTAGTGATAATTGTATGGGCAAACGTTCGATAGCATCATGCATGTGATAGGTATCTAACAGGAAGAATTACAATTTGTTTTAAGTCAACAAACGAGGTATCAGGCAAGAAACGTTTTATTACACATACATACATAACATCACGCCTGTATTCCATGAAGGGTTCGGCAGAGGTGTATCTTTAGTAACACCCACATTTCGCCAGTTATGTTTATGAGGTAAGCGCTTAGGTCGTCCGCGTAATTCAAGTCTGGGTGTATATTGATTAAAATATGATTCGCGACCGTAACAAATATGTATTTACAGAATTATCTATCTATATAAATAAAAATAAAAGTCCTGACTGACTGACTGACTCATCAACGCTCAGCCCAAACCCTTAGACCTAGTAATCAATAAAATCAGTAATACAACTCCATAAGTTAGCCTACCTATAATCCTCAAATGTTAGTGCATTAGGATTACTTGGTCTTAGAGAGTTGTATTGATGACTTTAATGATTATAATTATGTAAATATATATCTGTTATGGCGACGAATCATATTTTAATCAACATACAACCTAATACTGACCTGCAAATTCCAAAAAACGTAAGAAAAACTGAATTTCGCGGACGACCCTGGCGCTTTCGCTTTAAGTCCCATGTAATAGGGAGCGAGCCTCACGCACAATGGTCCACTTGAAGGACTAAGTGCGGATACCAAATCTCTAACATAGAACATAGGGGGCGAGCCTATTGCCACTATTGCACAAATGTGGTCACCGGGCTGCGTTTTATTATTACGTACGACGCCAATGATTCGATTAATATGCAACCACAGAAAATTGTTAAATAAGTATTTATCTGCTTGTGAGGAAACCTGTACACATAGTTAAAATGTCCGAAATCGCCAATCCGTCTTGAGCAAGCGTGGTGATCAATGCTCGTGCTTTCTCTGTATGAGAAGAGGCCTTTGCCCTGCAGTGGGACACTAATAAGACATTAATATTATTAAACTTATCTCTTTTGTTGACAGTACCATACAAAAACTCCGAACAAGTTGGCACAAAATATCCTAGTAGTGTTAATTTGTAAAAGTAAAAACCGGATCGTATCCGTTACTAAAATCTTGCATAATATTAAATAGAAACTAGCCATTTTTATTTCTTAATGCCTAGAAAACTGAGCTATCAACTATCTCCTCTCTAAAATGAAATACTTAACTGACTGCCTCGTTGGTCTAGTGGTCGCGAGCGCTACAGCTGAGCATGAGGGCCTGGGTTCGTTTCCCAGGTCGGGCAAAGTGTTATTGGGTTTTTCCATCAGGAATTTCTTAGTAGCAGCTAGGAGTTTGAATTTGTGCCTGGTTGATGGCAATAGGCTTGCCCCGTATTACATGGGATTTAAACATGACTGGCGAAATGTGGGTGTACTGTAGGTACACTTCTGCCTAACCCTTTGGGGAATGCAGGCGTGATGTTATGTGTATCATCATCATCATCTAAGGCATATTTCTCCAACGTGAACTATTTCCAGCTTTTTCTCTCCAATTTCTCACTCCAACAGTTCTTAAATCTTGGTCTACGCCATCCAACCATCTGAGCTTGGGCCACGCTCGACTTCTTCGCCATCCGGTTTACTATCCAGTAAACGTTTGGGTACTTACTCTAATCTCGTCCATTTCTGCGACATGTCCTGCCCATCGAAGACGTCCTATTTTGATGGTTTTTATTACATTAGTATGTTGTTAAAGTGAAAGAAAAAAAAATTTGTTTAGTCTACATTATGGTACAAAATACAATATACACCCACACGTCTTGAAATGTATCCTTATCCCGTAGGTAGTGACGCATACGCATCCAAACAAAAAGAAACTGGTACTGATAACCACGACATACTTTAAAACTTGATGTCAGTACCAGTCAGAAAGTTGCCTTTCGTAGTTGCATTTGCATCTTTTCTTTTTGTATATAAAAATAAAACACGTGTTTTTGATAAACGGTCTGTTGTTGTTAAAAACTTTTGCAAAAAAAAACAACTGTCTCTTTGGTTTTTATTTCCGTTTTTGCCACAGACTTCTGAAATTTAAGTTATTTTTCACTTAATAGCGATTTTTTGGAAGTTGGTTGTTTTTATTTTTTTGCAAAAAAAGTTTTTATTTTTCACTTTTTAGTTGTGGTACCTACCCCACACAAAGTCCTATACTAGCAATGTAAAAAAAATAGTGACAGGAAATGGTAATTATAACATCTTCATTATACACTAAGTGGAAAAATACGTACCTATTATTGAAGCTTTTTTTTGTGGATGGGAAATCGTCAAATGACTTCTCTGCGGGAGGGCGTGTCAGACTTTTACTGACTAAAACCCACTCAAGTTCCTTCTGTTGCCTGTGCCGGGGCCACGGTAACTCTTTCGAACATCCCGCAACCCCGGCTGGCATCGGTCCTAGCGGACCCCTTCAATGCTGCTGACATCTCTTTGAGGCGCGCGTGGAACACAACGCGCCGTCGACTCGGGCCTGGTCCTTACCGGACTGCGAGCAACCCATTGCTCGCCGTCCGTAAGCCCGCGCCTACGGTGGCCGGGAATCGGCTGCCAATTCCCGACGCCCAGGGCGTCTCCTGCGGCGAGTATTATTAAAGCTGTGGCGGCGTATCTACATCTCGCCACATTGGAACGCATCACACTGACATCACGCAAAATCCTGCACCGCGCAATCAGTGTACCGCGCCACTGGCATATATACAACATCCCGACGTCAACCGTTGGACAGTAGCCACAACACCCGTCTGGTCGGAGGATCCTCCCTTTTCTATGGAGGATGAGTGAACTTTACACCCTGTGCCTCATACCTCTATACAGATAACCCCGAACATGAACGTCAGCGCAGCCTTCGTGCAACTACTACAACGTGACGTCATCATCATCACTTTCTCAAGCTTTCGAGCGGCTATACACACAGCCAGCCAGCACCCACATATTCAACGGGTATCCTGACCACCAGCATCCAGCGACCGCGCATACCTGGTCATCACCCTCAGCCTCATCAGCAACCTTGGCACAGCACACTGCACTCTCGGCCGGTCAACAAGCAGAGCCCTTCAAACCTCTCCTGGTCGATGCCAGCAGTCAGCCTCGACCCGGCGCTGTACCACATCCGACGCTCTGGAGCATAACGCAGCGCCACCCCGACTCACTGGGGGCATCTCCGCAGACAGTTCCGACTCACCGCGAACTATGCGGCACCCGGTTCCGACTCACTGGAACCTCAACTGGCCCTGGCAAGCATCGCAAGATACACGACTCAGACCACTATCGACCTCCGGTCTTCGGAGGGGAGTGATGTGTGATATTTACATCTCGCCACATTGGAACGCTTCACACTGACGCGTGACGTCACCCAAAATCCTGCATCGCGCAATCATAGTTTACCGCGCGACTAGGGATTGCAAATATTCGATATTTTTGGTATTCGAATGTTCAAATACTTTTTCAGCCTTATTCGAATTATTCGAATAATATTCGAATATTTCAGAAAAAAAAAGTATTTATATAATTTCTCACGTTTTATTGCCTTAGAAACTAGTAACATATTTTTCATGTAAGTAGGGCAACATCCCAATCAGACAGAACCAATATTTAACCGATTCGTTGCGGATGGCACGTTTCAGTGCCATCACTTTCTTTTGCGTGTGGCGTTAGGCACGGATGTGTGTCATCTAATCGTATGGCGTTGGGCACTGAACAGTGTCACGTTATTTTTGTTCGACGCCACAGTTAGAAGTTAGCGAAATTAGAGATCGCAACGAATCGGTTAAACAAAACTTTTAATCAAATAAAATAATTAACAAATTTTTAATAAAGTTAGATGTACTTCGACTACGAAAATATGAAATAAAAAATATTAATTCTTAAACAATTATAGGAAAACTATTAAGTAGGAAACACAATTAAAATCTCACTAGCAAAATCAAATAACATGTTAATAAACTTTATACAACACAAGTAAAAGTAAGAAACAAAAAAGTATATTATAGATATTGTACTATCAATTTCTTAAGGATAACTAAAAAGAAACGAGATCAAAGTCACAATAAGAATGCACTGCGCGGATAACTAGCATCTAAAGAGATATGCAAATTGCAAGTGCACGCAATCACTAAAATTGAAAATTATGATCCAACGCGGTAAGTAACAATTATAATTAAATAAATGCCATCGTATAGGCAAAGGATACAATTATTCTTATTTACGGATCCTTTGAAAGTGGGACCTTAGAAAACTTAAAGAGTCAATGAAATCATCATTCAATTTACATCTGAGATGATTGCAGATATATTTTGTAGAAGAAAATACCCTTTCGCATTCTACGCTAGTTGGTGGAATGCAAATTAGCACGTCATAGGCCTGACTTAGGTGTATTTGTCTTGGCGTACCTGTATCATATAGAGCCATCTGCATTTTTATTGATGTTTCTAGATCATGATGTTCAAGATTTGCTGTGGATGTGGAAGGCACTGCATACATTTCGTCCTCTATCTTTTTCTGCAGCTGTTCTTTCATTGACATATTTGAGATTCTTGACGCTTCTTCATTTTGATAACGCTGAAGGTCTAATATAGCAATGTTATCTTCGTCATCAGAAACGCCAGTGTTAGTTGTCGCAGGTCTTTGCTTAAAATATTTTTTTTGAATGTCAACTATGACTGGTGATAACATCATTTCCTACTTTAGGGAATATTCGAATGTTCGAATATTTTATAATTTACTATTCGAATACGAATTTCAAATGTATATTCGAATAATTCGAATATTCGAATATTCGATTGCAATCCCTACGCGCGACTGGCATATATGTATACAACATCAATCGTTGGGCAGTAGCCCACCAGACACAACACCCGTCTGGTCGGAGGATCCTCCCTTTTCTATGGAGGATGAGTGAACTTTACACCCTGTTCCTCATGCCTCTATAAAGCTAACTCAAAAACCGCTCATCAGAACTTGACCAAATTTATATGGGAGGGACCAATCTGGAAGTATATAATTTCAAATAAAAAAAGAAATTTTCAAATCGGTTTTTAAATGAAGGAGTTCTGAGGTAACAAACATTAAAAAAAATACAACCGATTTGAGAATTTTTGAGTCGGTTAATTATTAAGGCCGCACAGTAGCAACACTAAACGTGAATTAATTAAAAAACAACAATTTTAATCATCCTGTCTTTGAAAAAAAAAAAAAAACTGCTTAGGGCATCTTTCTTGAGAAAATGCTAGCTTTTGTAAAAAACCGGCCAAGTGCGTGTCGGACCACGCACAATGAACTGTTCCGTAGTTAAAAAGAATTATCCCAAAAACAAACTTAACATTGTAGTTGAAAAACATGTTCTCCCCATTATATTGATTTATATCACGGTCAATTCTCCAACTGCAAAAAGTTTGTAATCGCATTTTTTTTAATGCGATAAAACTTGAAATTAACGATGTTCGGACTTTTGCCTTTACTTGTGCCGGGAGACCTTGCTTCTTGCCAAATTTCATGATTCTAAGTCAACGGGAAGTACCCTATTTGATTTATTTGAGAGTATCAAAACATGTCGCATAATATGGCCGTATCATTTTATTGCGTTGACTTAGAAGCATGATTTTTTTTAGAGCTCCAAGGGTCTATAGACCTACGTATTTAATATTAATTTCAACTTGATATCTCCACGGGTTCCTGAGAAAAAGGGTCTTGACAGACAGACAGATGGACAACGAAGTGATCCTATAAGGGTTCCGTTTTTTCCTTTTGAGGTATGGAATCCTAAAAAATAAAAAAAACCAGTGTCAGAATCGTCCCAGACTTACTTTACGATCAAATTAAGAATAGGACTGGCCTTGTATGAGGTCGTATATTAACTTCGTTTTGATGATTCAGCTCATTCTATACAATTCTTATCTTTTACTATCATGCGGAAACCATAGCAGATAGATAGCTCTTCGCCAACCGAAGGGAAGGATAAGCGAAGGGCTATGTCAAATTCTTACCACACTGTGGGCCTCCACCTTTTAGACGAGGGAGCTCATAAAAAATCATACCTACGTGACTCAACTGAAATACGTATATCAACAAAAATGTCAACATAATATGGCACAAAAAAACCAACTCGCTTTTTATTCTAAAACAGGCACATTCCCAAATAAAACCTCTACTTATGTCAACAGACAATACAGTGGGCGTTGATATATGTACTTCTGGCGACACAAAAGAAAGTGCAATATCTAGATTACACATTTCTATAAGAAATAATACAGTCGTGATTTCATCAAGTACGACAGTTAATAAAAGAGATGCGATTGTTTCAATGAAGTACAATGGAGCTAGAAAGTGTGAGAAGACTGTGATAATATTAATTGTTATACTGGTGTTAGAACTATCGGGGTGAGGCGGTCATATTACTTTGTGTCCGTGTACTAGAACGATAGAAAGATGTGCTCGAAAGATGGGTGCATTACATTGTCTATGACAGTTCGTTTGCTTTATGTGTCGCAGCTCGCAACACTATTATAAGAACGATTAAATGTAGTAGTAACCGCCACGTCATGCTGCAGACACTAAATTGATGCGTAGTTTCTAATTCTGTCCATTTATATTTGTTTCGTGATATTGCGTTTTCGAATTTTGTTGATTGCTTGAATTGATCATCTTAATAGTTTCTCTCTTATATTTTTAGTATTTTCGAAGTTAGGTTCTGAATGTAGGTTAGCGTTATTTTCTCAGAAAATACAATCTCATTTGACTTTATGTAGGTACCTACTCTCTATATTTCTTTCTCACAACAAGTCTACTTTTAGCGGGCGGACGGGGCTTGTGGCTAAGTAATAACACCCGCACGGGTCGATCGATCAGGTTAAGCTACGCTTGCCGCGGTTGGTCCGTGGATGGGTGACCATTTTTACATACCAAGACCCTTCCTTGCCTCGGAAAGTACGTTAAGCCGTTGGTCCCGGCTGTCATTCGTGGATCTTTGACAGTCGTAACGGGTCGTCAGAAGTCCGAAGGTCAATCAATCGGCCAATCTTACCAAGTGGTATCGTATTACCCAGTAACTGGGTTGTGGAAGTCAGAGAGGCAGTCGCTCCATGTAAATTACTGGTGCATCCGGTTTGCCTGGAAGCCGACCCCAACATAGTTGGGAAAAGGCTGGCAGATGATGAAAAAGTCTACTTATATTTTACTTAAAACTCTTGTCAGGCTAGAGAAATATTTATGAAAGTGGACGTCTATCGGACAAATCGGTTAGAGACTGATTGTTTTGTCACGAATTTATTTCGTCTGTTCGGGTCATATTGAAACGACATTGAAAGTGACGATTTTTGTAAAGAGAAATTGCCTCAATTGTGGGGCAGTTCACGTTGTTACTTTTTATAGCGCTTAGCATAATTATTCTGAACGTTTCACTCAATTTATATTGTTTTATATATTCACGTAGTAAAAATCAACTAGTCGTAATCATAGCTTTTCTATAATTCCCGATATCTATAATTTTCTTTCGGATTCGTAAACATTGAAACAACAAATAATACTGGTTACGATTGGCGGTAAACGAATATAATACTGTATTTATTTATGTTAGACGTAATAAATGTGAAACAAAAAATGATTGCTGATATTGCATTACGTGACCAAAATAGCCAAACAAATTCGACTTCTCGGTTATGTAATGATTTCTTCTTTATTGCTCACGCGCACGAGTAAGGTGAAATTCGCCTTTCGCGAACTTCCAAATTAGAGAGCCCAACTGTGTCAGTTCCGAGTCTGACTGAGGTGATCGATCACGTAGGACTAATAAACAAAACGGAATGTAGACAAAGCTTTTTGTGAGTCCGAGGGCAAATACGCCTAGCAAAAAATTCCTATTAAAATCTTGGTGTTTCAGAAAACTCGTGAAGACCTAAAATAATAGTTCTACCGAAATTGTCGTGTTCCGGGTTTTGACGATGTTTTTCAAGATTTTATTCAAATGAGCTTGCCTTATTTTCATATACATACATACATACCTACCTACCTTACCTATTTAAATGATTACTTTTTGTTTTAGTTTTTAATTTCCAACACAACCTAACGTGCAATAAAAATTATATCAAGTCACTCAAATAATAAAAAGAGGTTTCAAAACACGTTTTCAGTAAATCCTGTTGAACTGACATGGTAACATCGTGAATAGTGTTTTTCGAATAAATAATGGTGATTTTTAACCGGTCATCGATAGTCACAAGCGTAATGACAATGGGCCGGGTGTTGCCGGCACCGCCACACGTCGCGTCCGCCGGCGCCATGCCTCGTCCGACCGGTGAAAGTGTTTCGCGAAAGTGAAGCCGGAACCAAACGCGGTGACGTCACAGCGATTTGCGCAAGAGCACCCGGCTATGGTGAGACGTTACGAAATGTTACCAACCTCCTTCGTATTGTTGAGGATACGTTCGGTGATGATGTTTTTGTGTTGCGCACCGATGTTACTTTGTTAAGTAAATTACGTCGCTTGTGTAATAGTATTCTGGCTTTTCAAGCTCTAGTAATGAGTCTTGAATAATGTTTATAGTCATTTGTTAGACATACACGACGGCCTTTTGTTAGGACTTGGGAGTTCTATTCAATCCAGCGCCTTTATGTAAAGATACTACACATACGTTTTCAGAATGACTATTAAAATAGCTGAATGCAACCGCTACTAAAGCAATTGAGAAGTGTAAGATTTGTTTGCTTTCACAGAATATTTTTAATTAATTCTCACTCGTGCTGCTGAACAATAAGAAATAATGTGATCATAAAAATGGAAAGAAAAAGTAAATGACGATTCAGTCGCATCGTTTCATTCTATTTATAAGCTTTATTTAGAACTAGCTGTTGCCCGCGGCTTCGCCCGCGTGGATGTCAGTACTTCCCTATTTGAATGGGATTTGGTTCACAATTTCATGGGTTTTTTTTGCACGGTCCCTAATTCTTTTTCTAAAACAAAAGTAGCCTAAGTTACTCCTTATAACATCAGTTATATGGCAGTGAAAGTCCCGTCAAAATCGGTCCAGCCGTTTCGGAGATTAACCGGAGCAAACAGACAGACAGACAATAAAAATTGATTATTTGTTAACCTACCGTATATACTTTCTTATGCATTTAGTAAAAAGCTGTTATTTTAATATTACAAACAGACACTTCAATTTTGTTTATTTTTATAGATGTAGGTATAGATATTGCAGTCTCGTGGGAAAAATGTTGTTTGACAATACGACATTAGCTGAAAAATTATTATTTTCAAGACGTTTCATTACAGTTGGCGTTAGTAGGTTTATGCACAGTTTGAATGAGGTCGCAGTAAGCGCGGTGTGACCGGTGTGTGACGGCTAACACAAGTGAAGGAACACTCTGTGGGGATTACCTTGTTTCTTTGTTCAAAACGTCCAAAATATACAACAATACCTTACTTAGTATTGTTTTAAATAGCGGCTATTTCGTTCACGATGAGTTATGAATTTCAATAAATCAATTAGACACTTTTGTCGAACTTCCCACATACATTTATTTTATTATTTGCAAAGGAAGTAATTTTAACACTTAAATTAATATCCTCTCTTCGTACGATATCCTCATCCTTAATTTATCAAATCTATATGTTCATCACGACTCACGCGCACAGCTCGTTAGTCTCGCACTTATGGACGTCCAAGCTTTGCCATAACGATTTTTGCCCAAACTTTATTGCTTTTTGACGATCGGGTGTAATCAGTAGACATTAGTATACTCCTCACGTAGTCACGGAGACCGGGCAGAAGTATAAATTCGTTTTAATTAAAACTTAGGAGAACTTGTATCAGCTGGAGATTAATACAGACACAATGTCGGCTTCATTTGTAGCAAAGGCAACTAATGGAGTTATAGGTGATTCTGGCAGTCCTGGATACCCTTAGGAGCTAATGACATTGGAGAAACTTTTGTAACTATGTTTCTGACCGTGTTAGAGTATTAATGTATTAGTAGTAGTTTCCGATTCGATTTGTTGTGTGGTGGATATCTAATTATCTACTTTGTTTTTGTTGCCGTTACCTGCTCTTTTATTTTTGGATCTAGATTTTTGGCCCTTTTTAAAAAGCTCTCCAAAGCAGTCTCGATTTGATTAGCGATTTTTCAATATTAAGGTGGCATCGTTAATTTGTCGTAATACTGGTTAAAATAATAATTCACCTTTGTAAAAAGCCTAGCCGTTTTTCCTAGATATAGGTAATATTTTATTTAATACCTGAAAGCGATAAAGCACAGTACCAGCGTAATGTAAAGTAACCTTTTCCGGTTGAAATTGATGACTGATAAAAGTCATATCTGCTATATTAGTCAGGGTTCGCTTACAGTTTCTGATAACGTGCGATACAATACAAACTAAGATTTAAGTACTTGTTTACGAGCTGTTGCCACCCCAACGAGGTCAAACAGCCGATTGAATATTAATGGCGTCAGGTGCTCAATTGAAGCAGGGATTAAAATGGATAATACGCAACGTGGAAACTTTCCCTTCACAAAATAAATTTACGAGAAAAATGGGTAACATTCTGAACGTAAATGAGAGTCTGAATTTTAAATGTGTCTGGTTTTTAACTTTAACAAAAAGCCCGCGAAAGTACCTATTAGAGATAATAAATTTTGATATTAGGTTGGATAAGGGGCGAGCGCTTGAAGACAAATTGTAAATTTTATCCCGTTGCGTTGGCTACGCGAGGGATTGTTCGAGCTTCGGCCAGATCGTAGGGATTAGATGCAAGATGACAGAGAATCTTACGTATGTTTTAATTTTAAGTATTTCTGCTCATTAAAATAAACCGTATAAAGTTTAAATTATCTCTTAACAATTATTTATAGTTATTTATGTAACTTACCTTGGTGTTGGTAGCAAAATGCTAATGAAAAGCTTTATATGGTTAATTGTTATTCGAAATAATTTGAAAGTTTATATTTTAAATTAAATGGGGTATTGTTTTAATTAAATAATATAAAAATGTATAGAAAATAACTAAATAACTTAAAGAATAATAATTAATAGAACGGGCTCTGTAAACAAAACTAAATACAATACAAGACAAAAAATAACTAGGTGTATTTTATAGGTAGCGAAAGTACAAAACAGAAAAAACAGCATGTATGTCTGGAAACGAGCTTTTTAGCAGTTAACTGAACTCTAAAATCTAGTTTTCTTTATTATTTGACTTATAAAGAAACTAAAACTACATTTTTATAATGTAGCCGGTTTGCCACTGTCTTTCGTTCTTCTATAAACTTTGCTTTCTCTGACTAAGCTTAAAAGTTTTCTATTTTCAGTAAATTTTCTTGTAATTTCTTCGTTCAAATCGATTCATTCGACTAATTAAAATGTAAACGTCCGTTCAGTTTGATCTGCTTACCTTGGTCCAAACAATTTATTAGTAAGTGACTCGTTAAATACTGCTTCGTTGGTCCAGTGGAATTTATATCAGGAATTTCTCAGTAGCAACCCGGTGTCTGGATCGAGCCCCCTATTACATGTGACTTAAACATTACTAGCGAAATGTGGGTGTTACTATAAGTGCACCTCTGCCTAACTCTTCGGGGATTACAGGCGTGATGTTATGTTTATGTCGGTAAGTAGCCGGTTGAGTTAGTTGTCGTCACACGGCAAAGAGCGGACATTGGGCGCGATGCAAGGGCACGGTGGCGCCCTTGTCGGGACTCGGGCGCAGTCTGGAGGTCGCGGATGTACCCTTACTTCGTCCCTAAACACTAACTTTCCTGCCACAAACTCGGACTATGATAACTTGATAACTTTGTTATTGCCACAAATCTATAAAGACCCGCCCGATCGAACCTCACACCGTGGGGTGCTGCTACTTTCAGAGGGCGGACGTCGGGTGAAGTGCAAGGGCGAAACGCCCTTGTCCTCGTGAAGTCTGAAGGTCGATATGGCCCTCCCATTTGTTCCCCTACTACTCTTCTCAATGTTAACCCGTTATCTTTGCGAAAAGTAAAAAAGCTAAAACATTTTGCTTTGGACTCGACTGACATGCATTTCTGGTAGGTTGCCAAATGAAACATAAAATAGTCGATTTAAATATAAGTGCAGTGAAGCTTGGCGGGAAGTTAGAAACCCGTTGCCATTATGTCTCATAAGTAAATGGAAATTGTTTTATGACGTCATGACCCTCGCTTGTTTCCATAGCAGCATTTTCCGAAGAAGGCATCGCCAAGACCGAGGACCGGCTTTATTAGCACGCAATGGACACTGCATTAAAGTTATGGCCTTTTGTAATCGATTGTTTATTTTTTTCTTCGATTGAATAATTATTGACAAGGCCAAAAAGGTTAACAGTTCCTGCAGTCCACAACAGTGTAGGCCCAAAGTTAATCTGATTAACGATTAAAAATTAATGATTAAAAATCATAATCAAAAAATTTGATTATGATTAATTAATCGTAATCAAATTTTTTGATTATGATTTTTAATCATTAATTTTAATCGTTAATTTGATTATTTGATTAACTATTAACTACTCATTTATTTATTTAATTGTTCTCCCGATTTTTCTACCGATTTTAAGTTAGCAAACCTTTTCATGTATGCTTAAGGCGAGGTAGACCCTGCGAAGTAGGTATTTAACGCTACCAACCTACCCACGGAGCGAGCCGTGCGCTTACCTCGCCAGCGTGAACTTGCACGAACCCAAAATGTGTCACAGTATAGGTAAGCGTGTCGTGTAGGCAGTAGGTCAACTCACTGGAACGAAGTTCTTTGACGCGGCTTGGCAGAAATCGTCACTAACGAAAAAGCGCGTTCGTACTTTCTTCTTTGAAATTCACACTTTCACTCTCTCTCTCTCTCTCTCTCTCTATCAAGAGAGAAAAATTTCAAATTTTCCTTCATGGGTGTCGTTTTCAAGGTTTTCGAGGGTGCTGAAACCGATAGTAAAGTCAAAATTAAAATCCAAGATGGCGGCCGTGAAAATTTTCAAATTTTCCTTCATGGGTGTCGTTTTCAAGGTTTTCTAGGGTGCTGAAACCGATAGTAAAGTCAAAATAAAAATCCAAGATGGCGGCCGTGAAAATTTTCAAATTTTCCTTCATGGGTGTCGTTTTCATGGTTTTCGCGGGTGCTAAAGCCGATAGTAAAGTCAAAATGAAAATCCAAGATGGCGGCTGCGAAAATTTTCAAATTATCTTTCATGGGTGTCGTTTTCAAGGTTTTCGAGGGTGCTGAAACCGATAGTAAAGTCAAAATAAAAATCCAAGATGGCGGCTGCGAAAATTTTCAAGTTTTTCATCATGGGTGTCGTTTTCAAGGTTTTCGAGGGTGCTAAAACCGATAGTAAAGTCAAAATGAAAATTCAAGATGGCGGCTGTGAAAGTTTTCAAGTTTTTTATCATGGGTGTCGTTTTCAAGGTTTTCGAGGGTGCTGAAACCGATAGTAAAGTCAAAATGAAAATCCAAGATGGCGGCCGTGAACATTTTCAAATTTTTCATCATGGGTGTCGTTTTCGTGGTTATCGAGGGTGCAGAAATCAATAGTAAAGTCAAAATGAAAATCCAAGATGGCGGCTGCGAAAATTTTCAAGTTTTTCATCACGTGGATTTCGCGGGTGCTGAAACCGACAGTAAAGTCAAAATGAAAATCCAAGATGGCGGCCGTGAAAATTTTCAAATTTTTCATCATGGGTGTCGTTTTCGTGGTTATCGAGGGTGCTGAAACCGATAGTAAAGTCAAAATGAAAATCCAAGATAGCGGCTGCGAAAATTTTCAAGTTTTTCATCATGGGTGTCGTTTTCATGGTTTTCGCGGGTGCTAGAGCCGATAGTAAAGTCAAAATGAAAATCCAAGATGGCGGCCGCGAAAATTTTCAAATTTTCCTTCATAGGTGTCGTTTTCAAGGTTTTCGAGGGTGCTGAAACCGATAGTACAGTCAAAATGAAAATCCAAGATGGCGGCTGTAAAACTTTTGTTTTTATTTAAAATCATGTAAGAGTCATGACGTAACAAGAATCTTTGGTCCTTTCGGAAGTCCCCGGAGGCACTCGGTTTTATAATGTTTCACTATTTGAATTTTATTTTCTTCTATAGCTTTCGCCAATCCTTGTTTTGATGCTATTATGGGACACTTAATTTCGACAATCGTATCATTTCCAATCAACCTATTAGGCATGGCCCCAATATAACACTGGGTTTCGTCAATAAATAATCCGTTATAAATAATAAATATCCAAAACTATTTTGTAAATATATAGGTACCTAATTTAAAATAAAACCCCACCATCAGCATCACCTTTGTACGTATTTTTCTGTTCCTTTCTTCTGGTCTATTTACATGTGTGTACGTAAACTGTTAAATAAATAAATAAAAATCATGTGCAGTCGGGAGACATCGTCAGTAACAAAGTTCATCTCACATATGATTTAATACAAAAACATAATTTTAATTTTACATTTTGACCTCACTGTCGACTTTAGTATCCTCGAAAACTAGAAAAACTACACCCATGACAAAAAATTTGAAAATTTCCGCAGCCGCCTTCTGGATTTTCATTTTGACTTTACTATCGGCTATAGCACCCTCGAAAATCATGGAAACGACACCCATGATGAAAAACTTGAAAATTTTTACAGCCGCCATCTTAAATTTTCATTATGACTACTATCGGCTTTAGCACCCTCGAAAACCTTGAAAACGACACCGATAATGAAAAATTTGAAAATGTTCACGGCCGCCATCTTGGATTTTCACTTTGACTTTACAATCGGCTTTAGCACCCGCGAAAACCATGAAAACGACACCCATGATGAAAAACTTGAACATTTTCACGGCCGCCATCTTGGATTTTCATTTTGACTTTACTGTCGGTTTCAGCACCCGCGAAAACCATGAAAACGACACCCATGATGAAAAACTTGAAAATTTTCACGGCCGCCATCTTGTATTTTCATTTTGACTTTCCTATCGGCTTTAGAACCCACGAAAATCATGAAAACGACACCCATGAAGAAAAACTTGAAAATTTTCACGGCCTCCATCATGGATTTTCATTTTGACTTTACTATCAGCTTCAGCACCTCCGAAAACCATGAAAACGTCACCCATGAAGAAAAATTTGAAAATTTTCATGGCCGCCATCTTGGATTTTCATTTTGACTTTACTATCGGCTTTAGCACCCGCGAAAACCATGAAAACGACACCCATGATGAAAAATTTGAAAATGTTCACGGCCGCCATCTTGGATTTTCATTTTGACTTTACTATCGGCTTTAGCACCCTCGAAAACCTTGAAAACGATACCCATGAAGGAAAACTTGAAAATTTTCACGGCCGCCATCTTGAATTTTCATTTTGACTTTACTATCGGCTTTAGCACCCTCGAATGCCTTGAAAACGAAACCCTTGAATGAAATTTTGAAAATTTTCACGGCCGCCATCTTGGATTTTCATTTTGACTTTACTATCGGCTTTAGCACCCGCGAAAACCATGAAAACGACACCCATGATGAAAAACTTGAAAATTTTCACAGTCGCCATCTTGAATTTTCATTTTGACTTTACTATCGGCTTTAGCACCCTCGAAAACCTTGAAAACGACACCCATGAAGGAAAATTTGAAAATTTTCACGGCCGCCATCTTGGATTTTCATTTTGACTTAACTATCGGTTTCAGCACCCTCGAAAACCTTGAAAACGACACCCATGAAGGAAAATTTGAAATTTTTCTCTCTTGATAGAAAGAGAGAGAGAGAGAGAGTGAAAGTGTGAATTTCAAAGAAGAAAGTACGAACGCGCATTTTCGTTAGTGACGATTTCTGCCAAGCCGCGTCAAAGAACTTCGTTCCAATGAGTTGACCTACTGCCTACACGACACGCTTACCTATACTGTGACACATTTTGGGTTCGTGCAAGTTCACGCTGGCGAGGTAAGCGCACGGCTCGCTCCGTGGGTAGGTTGGTAGCGTTAAATACCTACTTCGCAGGGTCTATCTCGCCTTAAGAACAATACACCAATGCCGTCCTCTGGCTCGGTAGAAAGAATGTTTTCTTTTGCAACTAGATGCTAAATAAACCTAGGTCACACAAATTATCTGACGACTTATTTGAAAAAAAAGTAGTTATGAAATGTAACATGAACATCAAGAAATCAGAAATGTAAAGATCGGAGATTAGTTGATTGAAAATATTCTTCAAAATTAGAATTCAGTGTATTTGAAAGTTATAAATTATTTTTTTGTTCTTTGAATAATTAATAAAAATATTTTAATAAATGTGTCATTATTTTCCATCATTTCTTTTATATAGAATTAATAACATTGATGGATGTATTAGTTTACAATCAAGTTAATCAATTAATGATTAATGATTAACGTCAATAATTATGATTAAGATTATTTTTTTAATCATGATTAATTTAATCTGATTAAAATTAATCAAATTAATTAATTGATTAAAAAATTAATTGATTAATGCCAACACTGGTCCACAATCGCTACTGACAAACGACTTTTAGCTATGTTTACTGTCTGAAGTGCAATAACTTGTCCCGCTAACCTTAAAAAGTGACGTTTAGTAACTTTTGAGAGAATAATTTCTATTAGAAATCGTGGTTGCATATAATTAGAAGGCTGCGGGTGTGGTATATGTGCGTTTATCAAGCAACGAATAAATTTATTTTGTGGAATTATTTATTTAAAGGGTTTAACCCTTGAAAAGGCCTTTGTTTTATTGGACATGTTCGTAAAAGTCGAAAACTTGTAGTAGGTGACACAATTTGTGAGTATTGTTGTTTGAATAAATCCTTTTAATCAAACAGGGCATTTGGAATAACTTTGTTTATTTACGATAATTTCGTAGCAAACAATCTCCTTTTATTACGAAGCTCGCATTTCAACCGATTTGCTTTCAAAGCTCATACATTATTGCACATAAGAAGTGATGACTCGAATTTAGTATTGAAATTCAACGACTTCATACTTAATAGTCAAACCCCGAGTTAGTGCCATAGATCTGTTCGTAATGACATCTGTACAGATACTTGGATACAACAATCTTCCGATTTATGGTTGAGTGGAATACAAATGAGGTTGGGCATAGTTCTTAATATTGCTTAGTCATAGAGGCTCGACACGTCATGGTTTATTGCCTCGTAAAGTGAGCTCGTGCCGCGAAAACGCATAACTTTGTATTAAGTTACAATTTCTGTGGCGAGATCATCCATTATACAGTGTGCGCCTAGACACTACTCTCGCAATAAACCCTAAAACTGGTCTTAAACCGTTATAAACTTTTAAGGTGCTTTTCCTCCGCAGTTTCCGTCTGAAATTTTGATAAGTACAGCAATATAAAATAATGGTTAGCTAAGTTTCAATAAAAGGACATTTAGATTTT
Source organism: Fissipunctia ypsillon (assembly GCA_947568875.1). Taxonomy (NCBI): domain Eukaryota; kingdom Metazoa; phylum Arthropoda; class Insecta; order Lepidoptera; family Noctuidae; genus Fissipunctia; species Fissipunctia ypsillon. The sequence continues at coordinate 4,810,467 of OX387656.1, read as the reverse complement.
TGTCGGTTAACCATAAAAAGTAGAGAAAGTGTGTAATCGACTCAATGTGCGCTAGTATCCGATATATGCGATTCACGTCGTGATTTTCAATCGAGAACTCGTATTACAGACTAATGGCAGCAAACGCAAAACACGAGGTTTAGTGAATGTAACAGATACAATAAAGAAACCATAACGTAAACGCTTCACGCGTTAGTGAAAGTGCAGGCTTTGAGCGGCGCCAATCAAAATCGCATTAGGCCTCGATACAACGCAGGCGCATCTCAACAATGTTTTGTTTTTGTTACACTAATACTTATATTTCTTTTGTGCAAAATGGAATTTAAATAGATCGTTTGAAAGAAAGAAAATACGTTTATTTGCGGTAAACATGACGCAAAAAAGAACATAAACAAAAAAAGAAACAAGTTGGGGGAAAATATGCGTCACATCCACGCAAAACGGCCATCGCTCAGCATAATGCTGCGACCCTATGCATAGTAAAAAGAGAGGAAGTACGTTATCTTCATACAAACGCACCGCGCGCGGCTTGTATGTGTGCGCCAAAGTATCTATGCGTCGCCGCACGCACACTTAAACAAATCTCGGCCCGTTTCGCAGTGCGCCAGTCGGGGTTAACATCGCACGAGGTTCGCGCGTCACGGCTTTTCGGCACCGCTAAATGAATGAAAAATGTGTGATAATCGCAGGAGAACGTATTGCTGTGTGTTTGGGTGTCTTAACAATTCATCGATTCCAGAATTGTCTCTGTTCAAATTACCTATTGAACAGGAAAGAAGTCACTTTTTCTAGCATATCATTTTTACTTGATGATGAGATACCTACTTACTTATTTTTTGTTGTATTAGTTTTCTATCAGACAGAGGAAGTAGGTAGGCCTACATTCCCACTAGAATGTACTAGGTACTTTTGATCTGTCAATTGATTTGCCGCTATTGCTTTGTTTATTTATTTATTTATTTAATGCTCAATGTACACAACCATAGTTACACGCTAGGCTTAAACTAGTGAGTCGGTACATGACCCTGTTAGGGCGCAGCAAGACAACTTAAAACTAATAATATTTATTACATGCAGTGACTACTTATCACAGTTTAGACTTTCACAATTAAATATTATATTCAACCTATATCTATACATAAAATATTATAATTAACACACAGATACACATTTGAAGTTTATGTTTAGTCATGCCGATTTCTCAGTACCTATTGTAGGTATAGTAACTAAGTACCTACTTACAGTTATAAAATCGTACTTAAAAAATAAATAATTGACTAATTGTGAATCAGATAAATAGAACAAAGTTCGAATCACCTACCGTTTACTCGTGCGCATCACCGCCCCGCGCCGCCCGTCTGCTGGCCCGTCGCTCTTTCTTTCATCGTGAAAGGTTTCATCATCGTTTAGGTACCCAGACAATACAAGTAAAAAATACAACTTCCCGACCCTTGCCAATTTATTGGCACTGAATTAAAATTTAACTAAAAGTGACAACCCAAACAACACAATTACAACAAGACAATTACATCGCGGATCGTGCCGGAGATAACCTACTTCCTCTCTTTATACTATGCCCTATGCGAGACAGCCCCAGCGCTGGTTTTCAGCGACAACCGGCGTTGACGTGATGACGTCAGCCGGTGTAGCATGCAATGAAATTTATTTCAGCTTTGTATCATCTAAGCTCCATTTCATACTTACGAGTATCTATACATCTATACTCTACATAATATCGGCTGGACCGATTTTGACGGGACTTTCACTGGCAGATAGCTGATGTTACACGGAGTAACTTTGGCTACTTTTAGTTTAGAAAAATAATCAGGGTTCCGCGCAAAACAATTAAAACCCATGCAAAAATAATAACTCTGGAACTCCCAGTCGGATTTGAAAAATTCTTTTTGCATTTGGTAGCCCAATTCTCGATAATGGTTATAGGTTATTTAAAATCACCCTACGACCCTTAGGAGCTGAACCAAAAGAAAAAAAAGTTAGAAAGAACGCTAAGCGAAAACGAAGTAATGGAGCGGGGCGGGCGATGCAACGCGGCGGGTCGGGGGACGAGGGCGTTTTATTAAAATGTGGCTGTTATTTAAGTATATTGTGTATATTACGACTTCCACGCGAACGAAGTCACGGGGCACAGCTAGTTTAAAATAAATAACGAGCTTGTAATAAAGTAGCGTTCAGTTTCAGCGATAATGTTGTCACTTAATGGTTCCGTTGCACTTCACTAACCAGTTAGTTACAGTTAGTGTTGCGCTTTGCTAACAAACGCTGCATAATGTACGAGAGCCCATTTAAAATAGCAATTAACACATCGATGATTAGCGTAAACAATAGGTAGTTATCGAGTAAACGGGCCGAACACTTGCGCCGGCGGCGCTTGCTGCAACTGACGGAAACGCAATTACGTGAACATTCACCGGAAGACATTGCGCCCGCGCAAATGACTGGTAAAAAGCGCTAAATGTAAATGCGGGCCAATTGTAAATTCAAATTTTTGAGTAAAGAATGGAACACAAGACAAGTTTAACTTTAAATTGAAGGAAGTTTTGTTGACAGTGCCGACTCCCTTCACTGTTAAAAAGGTTCGCCAGGTAGGCGTTACCTTTTTCGTAATACTAAAAATGGCTACCTTTTAAATAAAAAAACAAACGACCGACTTCAAAAAAATACACTACAAAGTTCAAAATAACTTTCATTTCGTAAGTCGTCTTTGGTTTTGTGTATTTTCGTTTTTTGCCACCGACTTCCGAAATTATTATTTTTCATATTGCAGTGTTTTTTTTTTTGTAAAAACGTTTTTATTTTACACTTTTTAGTTGTGGTACCTACCCCACACAAATTCGAATACCACTACCTGCTTTGTAAATAACAGTGACAGGAAGTTCTTATAACATCATTCACATGGACTAAGTGGGAAAAATATGTATCATTGAAGCTAACTCAAAAACTACCCAAGCAAAGTTAATAAATATGGGTCCACCGCGCAAGCTTCCAAATGAAAAAAGAATTTTCAAAATCGGTCCACAATTGACGAAAATATCGATGAATACATAAAAAAATACATACCTACAGACGAACATAGAACCTCCTCCTTTTTTGAAGTCGGTTAAAATAGCCTTTATTTTCTCTGACCCTTCGTACATTAACAAGTCCTTCATACTAATAACATTTTATAATATATTTTCTGGTTATTAACCCTACATTTTTTTTACAATTATCATCTACCAGCACCCTAATTGCGTAACACACTATCAATCACAATCTGAATGATTTTGAAGCTTATTGCTAATCCATTGCTTCATATGTTCGAACAATTTATCTGCCCAACAACGTAAATAACGCAATGAATGTTGTTGAACTGTCAAAATGAAACCGATTCCTACTGTAAGTGCGTTACGCAATTAGGGTGCTGTGCAGGCTGTCTTGCGACATAGGCCTCCTCTATTTCCCTCCACGTATTCCTATGCTATGGCTTCCTTTTAATGTGAACCAAAAAATGCCCTACATATAATCGAATTTTATGTGACAGATGAACTGCGGTCTGCTTGTCTAGCTAGTGGACACGTCAGCTCTATAAAATGATCCGTCCGTCGGGTTATTTGCTGTGTGTTACTTACTGGCCTTGAATTAGCGTTTTAATATAGCGTGGACGCGATCAGAAAATTAAATTAATTATTAAATTACGTTTATTATTTCTATCGTAATGTACGGTACGTATCTGTACGGCAGCACATCAAGCTACTACAATCTGTCAAATTTCTTTAATAGATTTTCAACTTTATCGCTAAAGCATTAGGTTCAAGGTTGATTGGGAAAATTTGACAGATTCGGATAGCTTGACCTGCTGGCGTCTGTACTATGTATTACCTAACCGTGTTTTTTATGTATACCTACTTTGATAGACTGTCTCTGGAAAAATATATTATGAAATCGGTAACCATGTCTATTCCGTGAAGTAATGAAAGACTACGGTAATATTGTCTTAACCTAGACGACATTGGTGCCGTAACAATTAGAAGCATGAACTTGAAGTACCTACCCATGTGTTGATAACATCAATTCTCTTATGGAATCCAATACATAATTTCTGTTAATAAAAATTGAAAGGAGTGGAAATGGAAAGTGTATCCGGTAATGGTGATAATTAACCAGCAAATAAAACATTTGGTGACTTTCGAATGTTTGGTATTTTGGTAATACTTTTTTTTTTTGATGCGGTCGCTAAATGGCGGGGTGTTTGGTTATTTAACACATGTAAAAGTCATCGTTTTAGCGTACGACAATGTTTCTAATTCTCTTTTATACACCGAGAAATAAATAAATAACTTTGACAATATTGTTTTTAAATTGCATAAATCACCGACTATCTCCTCGGCACCCAAGCTAAGTAAATAGTAGGTAGTATTTTATATAATTTAAACTTAAAACATTTATTGGACGTTTTTATATTGCGAGCAATTACCACCAAGAGTTATTTTCATGGTGAAAACATACGTTTAGATTCGATCTCTCTTTATTGCAAGAGTTCCAAAGTGTTGGTGACGAAAGTTTACGCGATTACAGTACCGGGCAATACGAATTCAGTTACCTCATAAAATAACAAACCATAAAACAGTTAGTGAAGGGCTGACCAATTAATTATATCAGATTGAGATAAGGAAACGATACGATGAAGAAACAGCATTATTAAAACGGCCAGCATTACTGCAGGAGATTATACGCAGCATCATTTCTAATTACTTACTGCAAATCGATACTCTGCTCGTCCGACAGAAGAGAAAGCTCCACGATCAAAATATGATGACGCCTTCGGGGTAGCGCACAGACCTGTTTGGTACAGCTAATAACTTTCCCTTAGAGATATAATCAGCGATGCTCTCGTAACAAGCGTAACACGTAATAACCACGATGTTAGTCGGTTAACGCATCTGGTCGAGAGCGAGAGTGGATGGTAAATTGATTTTGTCTAAGCACGCGACGGCAAGGGTCAATGAATCTGAACACTTTCTCTGATCCGCCGTGAACGATCTGACGATGCACTGCAATGTTACGTGACACTAACTGCACGCTATTACTGTCTCTCTGCACATGTAATACGAACTTAAGTTGTTTATGCTTGAGGCAGGTTGGCGCCGGGATAAAGTCATTTATGGAAAGTGAGTAAAAAGTTTAGCAATCATGGCTTGAAAATACGTGCGGCTAAAAGTTTCCAAGTCTCCCATAATCCTCTGTTAAAGTTACGTGATTCGAGTTCTATTAATATAGTGATCTAATAATTTTACTGTCATGGCTCATTGTCGTTTCGACCCTTTTGAATTGACATTAATAATACAACTCATTCATTCTTTATCACATTATTTACGTGTACCATACAGATAGGCGACTCGCCCTTTTTAATACACACGTATAAAAAATACAAAAATCAACAATGATACTTTTTTTATTTCATTTCAACCCTCCCAAGGTGGGTCACGTCATTTGCGTGATATCAAACTTTTTTACGTGTCCTCCTTTCCTGTGATAATGACATACAAAAAAGTATAATGATATATGACTCTTTTAGCCAACATTTGACCTCTTTGTCCGGCTTACTGGGCCCTAACAAATATGATCAAATTACTGCCAAAATATGTAGTTACATTCAGCTATTCATACAATACTTGGTCTCAAATAGACATGTAGGTATGCTCTTTTTTATTTCTTTTCATTAAAACTTGAAAAAGAACAAAACGATTTCTAACAACTTATACTTGTCGAGAATAAAGTAGATAGAGAGAATAAATATCTTAATCGAACCAATAGCGAGGCGTTATAAAATTAAATGTATTCCAATGGCCGCTGCAACAGTGTTGTAGAATCAAATAAAAGAAGCTCTAGTTATTGATGTTTCGAAGCTCCGAGGCTTCTTGCTCTATGAACACAATTGTATCAACAATTTAGCATTGCCCGAAGCACATTATCTGCTAACAGTAACAAATCAATTCCTATTCTATATGCTTTCTATATACTAACGCGATGATACTATCGTCTATAAAAACATACAAATAAAATATTAAACAATAATGTTTACGATGTTACACGGCGTATCTTGTAATTCGTGTACGCATCAGATTCACCTAACTTTCATTATTTGCCTCGACTCGATGAAAGTTCTTGTTGTTACAATATGAATATGCTAAATGAACTTAATATACGTATCTGCATATGGTAGTGTACTGTCGCGTGCTAAGTGTGAATATGAATATTGTTTTAATGAGTTCTGTTCTGATTGAGTTTGGTCATTTGAATTTTAGTTTTTGTGGTAGTTTCGGGGCTCAGGCGTAGTTTTAGTTTATGAAAATGCATAAACTATGAGGCTATGTTGCTATGGGACTCCAACAAATAGCGATAATAATGTTATTTTGGAGTTTTCACTCGCAAGTGGATAATCGGTAGTCACTACCAAGTTTTAACATTTATAATAACATAATAATTTCTTTTGTAAGTCTAAAAGGCGGGACATGCTGATCATTCTGTCATAACAACACCTGTATTCTGCAGGTACCTACCACAATAAAGAATATGATTTATTGATTGATTATTTAGAAGTACCCACCATCAATTAACTCTCTTGCAGTAAAACCGCAATTCTCTAAAATATTATTCTGTAAGATTCAACAAAAGAAACACATTTACTTATTAAAAACATTTATTTACTACAGTCAAAACAAAAACTCAATCCCCATCTTCAAAACACTCACTTAAGCACACAATAGTACACAAGTTAAATGGAAAGACGTAGACGCACGATAATATTCACAAAGCTGACGTTTATCGAGAGAGAGGTCTGACTCATGAAGTTCACTTTCACCGTCCCTGCGATGCAAACGTTGTTCAGAGTTCGACGAACACGTCACGGGACATGACGAATATTAACAAAGAACTTGGGAAATACCTGTTATTGACATTTGGCAAGTCTACTTTGTATAATCCAAAATTAAGTGAAATATGGAGTGGCTTGGGATTCAGGATGATGGGTGTATAGGAAACAGATTTGACTTCTGATTCCTGAAGTTCCGTTTTGGACCTTCCCTCCAATACAATCTTTGTTCAGAGGTTGCCGGCACATGATGAATATAAACAAAGAACTTGGCAGGATGCTTTGGATGATCTGAAATTAGCTTAAAAATTTTCAGGAGACAGATTTTCAGAATTTAGATATGTATTGTACAAACACTCTTTTACTAACGCGATTATACTATCGTCTATAAAAATATACAAATATGAAACAATTGTTTACGATGATATTACACGACGTAAAAAAAATACTAATATAAACTGAGTGTTTGCGACAGTCACATTACTTACGTTTTTTTAGTAATGTGCCAGAGAAAGCCTATGCATCCTGTGATTCTGTGTATTGTTTCTATACATTAATGAATTCATGATTTCGTTTAGAACTCCTGTAATGATTCTAGCTAGAGTTACGAAATTCATTTGGCAATTTTTAGCAAAATTAGACTAATGAGTAGTTTTTCTAAACAATATAATCATCATGAAGGTGGCATAATAACATTCTTTAACATAAAAAGTTTCGCGTTTTACGAAATATTCCAGTTACGTCACAAATACAGCAATGACGGTGCTTAAAAATCAAAAGTTATTTTTTGAATATGTCAGATTTTTATTACTTGTTCAATTTATTTTATTCGACACGCCTGGTAAGAAAGTGTGCTCTTAAACACCCATTCAGGTAGAGCAGTTTTCAAAACAATTTACAGCCCTATAAATGCATTTTATTAACGTTGTTTGTTAGTAAAGCATTAAAGTTATAAAGTCACTTTTAGGACTCCTTAAGTTCCTTATGTGTGACGATACTTCACTTTAATATTCGTTATTTTGTTGTTACAGGTAAGTTCACCCAGCACCCTATAGTGTCCGGAGAAAGCGGTAAGTGCGTTTACAAAGATTTACTTTATTATTAGATAAACTTGATTTACTGTAAAGTGTAGGTACAGGCTTTATCTACAAACTGTTGTTTAAAAGTATAACGTACGTGAAAATGTTTTCCTTTTAGCATGTGGAATAATAAAAAAATACAAACAAAATAAAAAGTACGGTCTACTTATTAAACAGAGCTGTGGTTTTATCTGCTTCGTTACCATATAAATGAACAATTACAAAAGTGGTTTTCTTTTTTCTGTACACCGCAAGGAAAGTAAACATTGTCGAGCGGTTTAATTGTAAAGCGATTAGGGTTGTAGAGTTTTCCGGTGCACCGACGCCACGATAGTCGCGTGGCGCGGCGAGTCAGAGGCGCTCCCACTCAACACTCGCGGCCGCCGCCGGCTCGCACCGCGCTCATTCACTCCAGTCTTCTGCCGACTGTCGCGGCGATAGGACGCGCGCATTTCGCTACTCGCCTCAAATGTTAGTGTACGATTACGACATCGCGTTGCAACTCGGACTTTTACCGTGACAGTGAAACGTACTTTCACGAATATGGGTTAAACACCCCTTTAAGCGTGATGAGTCCGGGCGAGCGCGCCGCCCTAGGGCGCCGCGAACCCGCTCGCCCTCAGTATGCCACCACCGCACCGGGTTTCCCGCCGCCCTACTATCCGCCCTATGGCGTTCCGCACCCGAATGCTTGGCTCGGCGCCCCCCTCATATCGATGGCGGGACGTGCACCACCACAGTCCCGGAACACACCAGTATCCAAGTTAGCTATTCACGCACAAGGAGCACCCCTCATCATACAAAATAGGCACGACCGACGAAAGTACAGCACGGCACCGGAGCAGCGCAACCATCGGCCGCTCGTACAAACGGAGCACGTCACTCGAGACCGGTGTGATGCACCCGAGGGAAACAGGCCGCGCAACCAACAGCAAGCGCGATCCACGCGAGGCGGACGTAACAACAACACGGATGCGGTCAGTGTCGCGAGCGATGAAAGTTCCGGCTCGACCAACTCGGAGACTATGTTGCCAAGGATTATCAAACCGCGGAAACGACGCAAAAAGGATAGAAAACCTAATAATATCGTACCGCACGATTTAACAGCGGGTGCTTTGGATCTCGGTGATGTCGATCATTGTGCGGTTTCAGGCTTAACATCACACGGCATATATGAAGACACTTACTGTCGAGAAATGTCTTTGCCTTATCGTTTGGATGTAAAAGTGTTACAGTACCCCGAACCAGTGCCGGAAACGTATCGAGTTTCAGCGTTAGGGGAAGCGCTAGAAGCGACCCGATTTGGCTTAGCCGAGGCCGCTTCACCTGCGGAGTCCGCGGTTAGTTCGTGTCAGTGTCGTCTCTGTGACCCTGTGGGACAAATCTGGGATGCCGATTCTATCGCAGATTTGCTCGACGAAAATTCTTGTGGTGATTTCGCGCCTACTAAATTGGAAGAGTCTATGAAAGTGGTTGGACCTCTTGGCAAAAGGGGAGCAGACACGACGTTGCGGCGCAGCTGGAGCGATCCTTCATCAAGGGTTCCGGAACGACGAGAGATTAACACCGGCGAAACATATTCCGCCCCTAATCTTTACTCATTGTTCCCACCAACGAGAAGGGCTAGCTCGCCGGAACCTCGCTCTCCCCTTGCTCTAGACATATCCTCTGAGATTGTCACCTCGATGAACGGCCACCGTGACCTGGAAATCAAGTTGTTTTCGACCTCGCCCCCGGCTACGAACTCCGACCGTCGCTCCTTCTTCGTCGATAAAAGTGAAAGTGCTGTGAACAGATGTATCGCGAGCAAAGATCTAAAAGTGAATAGTGCGGTGAATAATAACAACAGAGCTGAATCTAGTGTTAAACAAGATGGCAAAAACAGTGAGGATGTGTCTGATACGGGGTGCTCGTCGGCATTCGTAGCCGGCGAGCCCCCGCGCAACATTTGTGATTTAGCCTTAGTTACTGCCTGAGGTACTCGTGTTCGAGTAGCGCGATATGTTAAGTGGAACTTTAGTGTTGTCGAGCAGTCCAGGTGGCTCTACGCTCGCCATTTGAGCTGGACTCAAATTGTCTCAGCGAGGCATGCAAGGAGCGTCTCACCAAGGCCCACTAAAAATTTAGATCTCCGAATCGGTTTCCTGTAGATTCTATAATTAATTTATTGATAACAATAGCGTAGGAAACTGACGGGGGACTTTATCTGGATAATCGTTGAGGTTTATTATTCGCCGTTTATCATAATGTTGTTGTTAGGCGGAAAAGTCAGATGTGTTCATCAACGTAGAAAGTTCATTTGAAATTCTAACGGATGAGTTATTGAAAGTTACTAGATGTGAGTAGGCGGCGATGTCAAGCAGTTAATGTATGATCAGTGGATTCGCGTACAGTTAGTAACTGAACGTCGCTCGTTCAGAAATGTTTCCGTCGAAGTTGCACGTAGTCAAGATCGCAATGTATGATATATTATAAATCAATTGCAATTTAGTGAAACGAGCGGCTGCAGCGATGTTGCGGACCGAGCGAGCTATAACTCGCCATGTGCAATTAGCGTTTCACACTACTGACACGGTTCTCGCGCTGCGGCTGCGCGCTCACTATTGCGGTTTCCCGCGATTTTCACCGCGCGCGCCGTTCCGGGTGGCGCCTCGTGCGCGCGCACACCGGTTCTTACCACTAATGACTGTTTTTTCATTCCAACTAAGTCTTGGCTCTCACCGACTTATGATTTTACATGAATATTTAGTTCACCAAACAAAAACGAGCTGAAACCATTCAGGTAGTGCCGAGCGCTTATCTAAATCTATCGATCCCAATGTTCTAACCGGTATTTTCTAATTAAAAACTTTATAAAACTTGCATTCGTCACGATTGAACTATCAAGCTAGAGTTAGGTATTAAAGTTATTATAATATCGTAAGCGATGAGCACGTTTGACGATTGCATTCATCACGTCCAAGCATAAAATTCACGAAAGTATCATTATCATAGTCATTGGAGTCATTATCGTCAACACTGCTCATCATCTTTATCATTATTTGCACTTCACATCACGTTTCATCGCCGCGATCGCAAATCTTTGTTAGTGTTGAAATTACTATTATTTCCTGCAGTTACGTGACTTAACTTACTAAATGAGCTAATATCGCGTTTCTACATTTCCTCATAGTTACATAACAGGTGCGCTGTAGATAAAATGCCATGATATACACTTTTTATACTTACCAGTTTGTTATCTATATTTGTTAAAACTGTGTACAGAAGGGGCCTTTTAAGAATTTAAGATGTTTTTACGAGATATGTAAAAAACAGACTGTATAAAATAATCAGTACGTTTCTCTCACAAAAAAAATCTGTGTTCTAAGTTGGTCAAATAATTCTAAAAGGATTGTTTTGCGACAGTGCTTCAGTTACCAATAGGTATTTTATATACGGCCCGAGACTCAAGGTTCACATCAAAGTAACAGGACATTTTATTATCCGTCATAAAATAAATTAATAACGTGATAGTATTATCATATAATTAGGTATGTAAGTTGTAAAAAAGTATCGTAAAATCCATTGCTAAACGGCGAATTAAAATCTCCCTTTTCCGTATGTCTGTCTGTCTTTATGTTTATGCGAGGGTCCAGCGGAGTAAGTGATGCCAGATAAAGTTCCATAATAATGTAGATAATGTGAATATAACTAAGTTATTCATGGACTGTACAGTTGTTCGCAGTCTCTATCGTTGGGTTTTACACTCTACGGGCTGTTTCTATGTTTTACGTTTTTATTTTTATGTGTGTTTGCTTGTATTGCTCGGCGCGTGCGTGGGACGACATGATACATTGGTTTTTGCTTCACTTTTTTTATCTCTACGACAGACTCGGGCGAAGACGAGGAGTTATAACATCGCCTTGTCTTCTTTACGTTCAGTTTAATGCGTTTTAGCGCAAACCGCCCGATAGGGTTATTTATCGGTGTTTTCATTATTTGTGCAAAATGCAATAATAACCGATCACTATGAAGTTGGGCCTCCTTCATTCAATGTAAACTTTTTATCGAAAAGGAAGGGGGCAATAGCTTCTTTATTACGTGACGATACGTCTAGTGATGTGGCCTTGACATAAACGCTAAGTAATCGGATTAGACAGCCGAAGTTATTATTACGTTTAATATTAAATGTGTTAAAATTCCCTCGTCGATGGACATGTATATCGAAAACAAATACGCCCATGAGTCTGTTGTTGTGTTGGGATTTATATGGGGCGTGGCAAACGTGGTTGTAAAACTCAACGATACACCTCACTATAATATAAACAAAAATAGGCTATGTCTAACATACTGAGTGAATGCATTTTATACATAAAAAAACCTAGGTTTAATATTTGTTTGTGTATGTTGTGAGGCATGAGTTCACGCTCGCACACTATTTTTGTACAATAAATTACCGTGTCCTGATGTAATAGTGGTTGTTTTATTTCAATTTGAAATGTGTTTCGACATAGTAGCAGTTAGTTATACACGTGTACTTGAACGGTCAATATTTCCAACCGTATCCATAATACTTAGGTCTTGATTTACTTTTTATCGAATCGCGGCGTGATATTCTGAATTATTTGAATAATTTCACGTTATACAAGGTTCTACGCAACAATGTACCTATAAGAAAAGTAAAAAAAAATGACCGCGTTACGTTACAAAGGTTTGATCGACTTGAATCATACTTACGAACAACACAATAAGGAAGCTATCGATGGTTTATTTCGAGGCTGGCGTTATAAAACTCAAAACATACCTAGTTTGTAAACAAACTGAAGGTGTTTGCGTAACTCTTCAAAGCGACTCTCTATTGTGGTACTACAGCTGGGAGTCGGTTACGCATGTACCATTGTGCTCTCGATTGCAACGGACACGGTTTGGGTGCGAATTGTTAACAAAACACAAACTAGCTACGTCAGAGATTCATTATGACTTAGGCAATCACTTGTAAACTTGATACGAACTTCTAACCAGTTGTAGATTTGAATGAATAGAAAGCTGTCTTGTAGATATCTAATAGATATTGTAGATACGTATGCATAGATTGTGAAGTTTTAAAACTATCTAAGCAATGAGCAAACGTTTTAGATAGTTTTGAAACTTTTGTCTCTTGAAACAACCAAAATTATTATTATTTCAAAATTGTTATTTCAAAATATCCATCACTAGTAACTTGATGAGAACTTCTAAGCAGTTGTAGAAATGAATAAAAGAAAGCTGTCCTTAAATATGTATGCATAGATTGTAGATATGTGTGCATATATACCTACATAGTATATATTGTGAAATTTTAAAACTATCTCAGCAAACGTTGAGATAGGTTAACTTTTGACTCTTAAAACCTTTTTATTCTAAAATATTCGTAAAATAAGTATTGCTATTTAGCACCGCAGTGAAGCATAAAACTATTAGGAAATATTTAGCCATGTAAAGGATAAACTATACAATTTTTTGCATTGTTTATCCAACAGATCCAAAACGCTGTGAAAATTTTATGTATGTCTTGCCGGGCGACCGATATCATATTATTTGCGATGTGTCACCAAAACATTGTCCATTTGCATTACTTTGTGAATTCAACATGGAACCATTTTCTGTACATTTCAATAAAATGGAACGTTCACAAGGACGTCGTTTTGGTCACTGTCACGAATGCTTAACTTTATATTGCTCTTTTATGAAACTGCAAAAATTACATTCGCAACACGTGTTTGTTCCACAGTAATAATCTAATATGTTCTATTGTCTGTGTATCTATTGTGGATAATTCTAAGAAACTCTTTAAACAATACCTCACATGCCTCATTTTTTTTTTCGAGTAATCAATTTGGCAACCACATCCAACGCAATACGTGGATAATGTAGATATAATTCAGTACGCTCGCACTGTGAGTTTTTTTGTTTCAAGATGGACGTATTAATCAGGTGTCACTGCCGTCTTGCTTCACATGTTCTTGTCCAGTCTTTAGTTATTTAAAATTTAACCTCTATGTATCCTCGAGACTCTGTCAATCACACATAGTCTTCAACGCTCGCTATGACAATTATTAAAGTTACGTTTTTTGCAAGTATTAAATTGCAGTTTGTGAAGTGTGAACACTAGTTTCTGTTTTATTTGATATTTGGTTGCATGCTCTACGAGTATCGCATCTACAATAGTTCTTATAACTAATGATATTATGTACGATTTCTTTGGTTCAGAAGTGTAAATGTTTTTCTGCCGATTTATCAGATTCATGGATTTCTGGTTGTCACTATTCAGTTAACTAATTTTAAATTGTTAGTGGCAATTTACAAAATTAACAGTCCTTGTCAACAATACGCAGATATATCCAAGAATGAGCTAGCAAACCGATGCTTTGAACTATATCCAATGCAGATTGTTCACGTATCTCGTACCTAATCCACACATCTGGAGCACAACTTTAGTTGATCTCGTAAATCTCAGTTATTTGTTTACGCAACCTTCACATATCACGCGTTATTACCACGCATTACTGTTTCTGCGCGGACATTATTACGGCTTTATTTGTCAGTTGCGACACTTGCGACAAGGCACAGCTTTGTAATACTTGTATTATGTGAGGCTACTGCGGATGTAGTCACATTTATTACCAACTTAGGTTCCGCTCTCTGACCTTTTTGAGAATGTTGCAGGAATTCGGCTTAGTTCTACTTGGAACATTTGGTTGCAAATGTTGAAATTCGGGACAGGAAAATGCAATGTGAATTCTCTTTTACATCATTGAAGTTGTCGATCTACTGCCCTTAACTAAATATCTTACAATTAAAATTGCAAAACCCAAAAATCAAGCACATATACGGATTACAAAAACGTTCATGGACGTTCAATCAAATACGACGTTTCCTTTCGCAAACAAATTGCTAGACCACTTCATTACATATTCACATGACCAAAATAATTATCTCAAATGCCAATTGTAAACGAAATTCTTTATGTCGACATCAAACACACAAAGAGTGTAGAATAATTTAAATCAAGCAACTCTGTTCACACAATACAATGGGCGATCGCACGTGGCGGATGACCTTGCCTCGCTCGGCTATAGAAATCGCCACTTGTATATTATAGTCTCGACAAAGTAAACATAACACCATGTAGTCAATTGTAGACAATGTTACGCGTAATAGCCGTGGAACATACGATGGTTGGTTCTGCGCTGTTGCTCTGTCGTGTAAGGGATTTGCGAATGCTTTATGGCCTGTAATGTTATGTTATGGCTTTATTTTCTAATAGGGTCTGCGCCCGCGCACGAGTTTAGTTTTTGAATGATGGATTTGTAAAAATGCATGTTTACTATGTTCGATTTTGTTAGATTAATCGACTCAACTTTTATCTATCATTTCACTGAAATTAGCAATGATTGAGCTTGATATTCAATTCCAATTAACCAAAAAAACATAGTGGATATGTGTCGCAAAGCCTGCTCCGTTTTCCCATAAATGATGGTAGAGTAGTGTCATCGATATTTCTAGAGGTGGTCTTCTACTTGTAAAGTGATCGATCGATTTGCAAAACAAATGAAATTTGAACAAGGTACATCACTGCCAATTCTGAAATATGCTAGAAATAATTGGCGTCACTGGCATCTCTTCGTTACTGGATGAGAAGCTCAGGCCCGAATAATAATCAGTGTTCACAGCAATTAAATATGCATTAGACTTGAAGTCAGTTTCCGTAGATTCTCGTAAGCAATTAGTAAGTAAGAATTCTGTGGCAGTTTCCAGATTACATATTTAAAATTGTATGTAAAACCATCAATATTTTAGGTAAACCTACCAAGTTTCCATCAAGTATTTTGGAAATGTGCATTGTTTAAGAATGAAAATGTTTACTCAAGTGTGCCGAATGTATGAGTATTGACGTTGTCGATATGTTTGCTGTTATGAAGGATGAGTTAATTGAAATATGACAGTTGGTTTCTGTTTACCCACACCAAATGATGCTGTAGAAGATATACTCCAACTCTAATATATCCAGGAAGTTAGCGTAGAAGATTCAGCAGTCGTATATTAACTTTACGAACCAGTTCCTAGACTTTTCGCAACATTGTACCGTAGAAAGTTTAGTGTTGTATTACATTTTACACTTAAATGGGATCGTAAACCGCATAGTTGTCAACGCCCTATCTATGCGGCACGTAGTTGCACAGGGTTAGTTTTCTTCGCTTGCGACAGGAGGCGGGGTAGAAAGCCGGCTGGCTTCCGTTCGGAAGTTTCACGCGGCTTTCACTCGCCACCCGGCGAGATATGACGCCTTACCGCACCGCACCGGATTAATATTATATGCTTGAGCAGATTCGATCTGCACTATGTAGAAAACTGACTTCCTTTTCATAGAAAATATCGTTCTCATGGGAAAGGAGATCGAAGCCTTTATGTTACTGGCGATAGAGAAAGATTTATAGCCAGTAATTTGTTTATATTCATTATTATTCTTCATAAACGAGGTAGTAAAAAAAGATCTGTTATCTCCTGTTCCTTTGTAGGATGGTCAGAATCTCGGGCGGTACCATTAATTTTATTAACAAAAGCTCAAATTAAATGTCTAAACGAAATAATTTATCAAACCTTATTCCGAGCTCCGGAGGAGGTACCCTACCTCCTGTATCTAATTACGGTTTAATTCACCACACTTTCGAAACAGTAGATTTGAAATAATTTTCAAGCGTTTTACTTCGTAGTAGTTCGTTGGTTTTGAGTTGTGACTGTTATTCATAATGATGAGCACAATTAGCCCTTAAGAGGTTGTGCGTTATTTATGTTACATCTTGTTTAGAAAAGGAGAAACTCAGTGCTTTGGAAATTCGACCTTTAAATGGGGATTTCGTTTGTATGAAAAATCTTATTCCTTGAGTTAATAAACTTGAAACTTGGCACGAATACTTATATAAGTAAATTTTGACTTTAGTAATTTTTTGTTTTTCTAAACTTACTCCAAGAGGGGGATTGGGGGGTGTCAAAGTTTGTGTGGAAGAATTTTAACGCGCGGTCCGATTAACTCTCAGTATTTATACTTAAGACCAAAAATAAAGAATAACCTGTATCACGGTTTTTCGAAAATCTGCCCCTGACGGGGTGAAAAGAGGTAGTCATGTTTACAGGGGAAGATTGTACTGCATGGCTAATAATCCTTGATTCAAGTTATGGAAAAAACCGAAACGATTTTTCAAAATTCCACCCCTGTGGGGGTGAAAAGAGGGGATACAGTTTATATGAAAAATCTTATTCCTTTGGTTAATACACTTGAAACTTGGCAATATTTGCCTCAGTAAATAACAAAGATTGTCGCTTTTAGTTTTTTAATACAACCCTTCACGGAGGATTTAGGGGGTGTCAAAGTTAGTAAGGAAACATTTTAACGCGCTGTCAGATTAACTCGAAACTCGGTACTAATACTTAAAACAAAAATAACG
Organism: Fissipunctia ypsillon; assembly: GCA_947568875.1. Lineage (NCBI taxonomy): Eukaryota > Metazoa > Arthropoda > Insecta > Lepidoptera > Noctuidae > Fissipunctia > Fissipunctia ypsillon. Next base: position 4,793,053 of record OX387656.1, on the reverse strand, counting down.
GAAAGGTACATGTTTCAGGGTTCTTTAAAAAATAACTCCTAAAGGGGTGGACAAGGATAATAAAGTGTAAGGGACGGATATATGGAGTTCTCGAAAATTGATATAAATAATGTTTAAGTCATACAATGGAATGGTACCAAATGGCGTCGTGATGAAAAAGGAGGACACAGTTCATTTGGAAAATCTTATTCCTTTGCAACTTAAAAATTGGTCCGAATACATAAATATCTAAATAAATTATAAAGATCGTAAACACCTACTTACTTTTCGAAAAAACCTTTCAAAGGAGGTGGAGGGGGCGTTAATTTTTTTTAGAGGATAGTACGAAATGCACGCGGACGAAGTCGCGGGCAAAGTGTTAGTTGCAAATGTTTGTGGAGTTGAACATGAATCAAGCCAAACGCTGAACAAAATTAAAGATGATTTCAATGTTTTTGTTTTTGTACAGTGCTAATGAACCTTTTTAGCACAAAAAAGAAACAATGAGCGATCCTCATTTGTTCACAGTTCACACGCCGAGACATATTTGAAGACAAACGACTACCCGATGAACAATTTAATTTCAAAGATGTACTGGATGCTGCTGTTGGGTCGACGTACTTGCCTGAGGATCGTGCAAATCATCGTTATGTGTGGAATAAAAAAGGCATTTTTTCTTATGACCGTACGTACGATTTGAATCGGCGCAGTGTTAAATCGCATGTCTTCACGCGATTTTGTTAAATGTTCAATGATTTATGTTACGGTGAAAATTAAAATCCGTTTTGGTTCCACGTAACGCGCGAGTTCGGAAGGCTGGCTCGTTTAAGCTATGTGTAATTGTAATTGAATAAAATACTATATTTGTTGACTGTTATGATATGAAGTATGAGGTGATATTTAAGTACGTTTTTTTTTTCAATTGTTTAATAATTAACCGTGCCGCAATCTTTTTAATCTTCAAAATCACAGAATTTCTTTCGACATCTCATATACTTCGACTCACTGTATATATATCTTTTTAATTTTTAATATTTTTTTTATTTGAGATTGGTTTGCTCTTGACTAGTCTAGGTCAGAGGTGACAGAGACAAAGTCGACGATGGAGCGAACTTACCCAGAAGAAGCCTGTTCACTCTCACTTTGAAGAGATCGGGGTTGTATGCGTTCGGAAACACAGACGCAGATAGAGAGTTCCACTCCTTTGCTGTGCGCATCACAAAAGACATTTGGAAATGCTTAGTGTGAATTGGTGGAACAGCAACTAGGTAGGGATGGTAAACTGCAGTGCGTCTAGATGTCCGATGGTAGAAGGGGGCCGGCGGAATGAGGTCGTGGAGTTTGAGCACACTCGCCGAAGTACCTACAATCTGTAGAAGATTGTATTTTTATTCTATATCTTTTATAAACTACCCATTATATTGAGTTCCAATAAAAAGTTAAAGGAACCGAGTGCTCCAAATAATTAAAGAGCAAATTGTGGATGACCGTCAAGTCAAACAAGATCCTTGGATGATGTGCAAATGTATTGTGTCTGATTATATATTGCACCTCTCTGCCGTTTATTAACGATTTCGTTTAGTCATCTAATGAAGTATTCAGGGCTGAACGTCATGCGGTCTCGACGCATCCAACTCGGTCCGGTTTTAATAACAAATCATCTTTACCATTGTGTACGGATTATAAAGAATTACACGCTGATTTCCATTACCATTCCTTCGTGTGTCGTTTTATTTCGAAATGTTACAACGTGATAGTAATTTCTGATTTATTCATAATCGTTCGTTCTCACAACAACAACAACATTTCTGTGTGTTCTCATTTGATCTGTTTGTCTGTCTTTCTTTAGATAAAGTAATATATGTTTTGTCCACGAAAACAAGCCTAATAACAAACAAGCGATATAAACGTTGAATCAATTTTTTTCTCATCTTCTGTAGTTGTATCTTAAAAACATCGATAAACAGTACATTCAACCTGCCTTTTATCAAACCCAACCTAATTTTAAAAATCGATGTTCCTAAGTACAATGAATTCGTCTTTTATTCATAAAAGCATTATTCGATTCATTCAATCTTTGTCCATTTTTTTTTGTGTTTTAAAGCTCCGTGGGTACCCCATTTTAATTAAGAAATAATTAAATTCAGCCACCACACAGTAATAACAATTTCTGCCTTGTTCGTTTTGGTATGATCACTTCCTCGAATCGCAAGATGTATCTGCATGCTCATGAAAGTTTATCTCTACAAGCCCACGCTAAGGAAGAAGCGAATAATATCGCTATAAATATATGAAAGTAAACCGTTACAATATAAAGCGGGCGTAGCAAATAAAGTTTCATTTGTGTAAGACTGCGACGGGCGCGGTGCTCGGCGAGGCTCGATGGTGTGATTTCATAATTTTCTCCTGGCAGTTTTCTATGGGCGCGAGCCGATAAAGCTGTTCGAGTCGCAAGAGAAAGCCGATATAGTGTTGCGTTTCCCGATGTTCTTGCATTTGGCTCGTGTGTGCCAAGCGATGAGCGAATAGCATTCAGTCATTAATTAACGCTAACATAATATACTTACGTATTTTCCGATTTCTTGGGTTTAATAAACACGGCGGCATCGATAATGGTCACCACCCGAATGTATTACAGCTTTCCAGTATAAATAAAGTCTATAAAAAGACACATGATAACAATTTCTGCCTTACTACCTAAATCCTGAAAATAGTAGTATTTTAAAGATACAGCACAGCAACCACATCAAAGAGTCCTCAATTCACTTTGATCGCTTGATGAATGTGAATCGTGAAAGCCAATGAATAGGAAACTCGACTTTTTTCTCTTAATTGCGATGAACTGTAAAGCGTTTAACAATTTTTTATTAAAGGGAAGTTTAAACAAGAATGAATTTCACTACTGTTTTTATTTTAACACTTACATGCTTCTATTGAGCCACTATATATAAAAGTACGAACCGTTATAGAGATTCTTATTTATAACGCTTCTCCCTGTGAGGAAAAGAGTCCTTCTCTTTTCCTTTATTTCTCAAAAAAATATATATTATGTCGGCAATTTGTTGGGTATTAGATATTAGATCTATCATCAACTTTATCGGAATCCACTGTTGGAGAACTTCACTTTCAGATAAATTTAGGTTTCATTCAGGGCAGAGACCTGAATAAAAAGTAAAAAAAAAACCTTTTAAAAAACTTGGTCCTTTGAGACGCCCGAATCCGACTCATGCTTGGTCCTTTGGGACGCATCTCTCAGACGCAAACGCTGTTAGTTTGCGACATGCGTCGTCAACCATACTCGTACGCACCGGTCTCACGTCGATACGCGAGCGGTGAGAAAGTTGTTCAGCTGCTCTCTCAGTGCGATTGATTCAACTACAGATGCCTCCGGGATCGCTGTGTCTGCGTCACCTCGATGCGATCAGTCAATGAGCTTTCCAAATCCATCTACCTACAAAAATAACGTTGATACAAAGACTGCTAAACTACCTATATAGGTAGTAGTATATACTACCAAATATTCATTTCGTAGCCTTATTTCCATGTCCGATCTCTTTTGATCAGTTTTTCGGTCGAAGTTTTTTTGGGGCAAAAGTAAACGAAATTGATGCTCAATTTGAATGTTGAGTGGGTTAGTTTTGTTGAATCTGAAATGTAAATTACATTCTACGATTTCTGTTAGTTTTTAGTCTAGTGACTAAGACAAACTTTAGAATTCGTCTAGATTTCTATATTTTTAACTTTAGGACGATTCAGGTCGTCTGAAGAAATTTCCATTTGGAAACACTAAAAAGTAATTACATAAAGAACTATATCAAACAGTCGGAAGGCAAGGACAGATAAGGCCGGAGCTTTATGAAACCGTGCCGAGATTACGTCGGTATCATCGTAAGACACAACACGCGATAAGAGATGCTGAGAGGTCACCGTTATCTTCTTCCTTATTTGATCGGGCGCGGCTTTCATACGTTACAGGGACGTAAGTGCCTGATAAAGCACTTTAAAAACGATTGGCCTTGAGACGTTAAGTGTTTCAGGTCATTTGGGATTTAGATGCGGGACTCTCATAGATACAAGACGTCCTATATTGAATGATAGCATAGAATAGTTGAGGTCGATCATGGTAATAGCACTTATTTCATTAACGGAAAAAACAGAGATACCATAATGAATATTATGATAATCTACTTAGCTTCAGGCTTTAAACAGTAACTGATTGGTTGCTAAGAGCACCACACGAGTGCACGTATAGATAAACTAGGGATACATTTATGGAAAATACACTGTCTTATTACCATTACATGAATTAAACATCTTAATAATATATTCCAAAAGCAATTATGTTTATTGTTACATTGCACATAATAAAATAAATCAACGTCGGGATGAAAGACTTGATTGAATAATTGTTTTATCAAGAGGACGTCATTATCTAACAAGTAACAAATTGAGAAAGATGAGTTGAGTACAGGAATAGATGCGGTTTGGCTCTTGGTTCCTAATTGACGACACGTGACTTTGCAGGAGAGATAACCAACACGTGGGGGCCCGAGGACGCGTGATTCCTATTTAGGTACAGTTTGTAGAGTTTAGAATGTTTCACTTAAATACAGAAAGACCATGAGGTTTCTAAAAAGGACTATTTCAAGATTAGATATGTTTCCCGCAAGTTAGTTGAGCTTTTTAGAACAGAAAAGTAATTAAAGACCAGTCTGAATATGAATACACTGAACTATCTACTACTACTACTTATCTTATTATTCATAAAAAGGTTCATTAAACAGAAAAAAAAAACAAATGTTTATAGGACAGGTGTATACGGTAGACAAATAGAAAAAAAACTTGAGAGTGTTTGCGTTGATAGCTTTTGTAAGAACGACTTAAATGTTTGCATAAATATCAGTCGCCAATTTTACATTCCACTGAATGGCTCTATCAACAACTTATGTTGACGACTTTCTAAGATTATGACAAGTGTGAATGAGATGTTTTAATTGAATTGCCTTCAGCGTTGCGTGTGCGACCTACAAACGCATGACTTGACGTATAATAAACTTTGCATCCAATTGCTTCCATGTGTATTTAATAACGCATCGTCGGGAATTATTCGAATTATAATTAAATGCCTTAGTAGAAGTACCTTCGTGCAAGTTATCTCTAACAGAAAATTATGTATCGCTATGTTAAAGTCGTACAAACCTACGTATAATACGACGCTTAGAGAAAGTTACTTACCGTCGAATACATATCCTTATTTGTCGACAAGATTTCCTTCGGTTTTAATTTCATTAGCGTAACTGCAATCAAATTACGTATCCCGTTTTTTAAATTCGTAAACTCTGATCTTGCCCTCTGTAAGATGATCAACTAGAAAGGTTATCTTTTCTGTTTTCATATTCATTTTTATTTTACAGCTTTTCTAGTCGTAAATAGGAAAATCGATTTATAATCCATGAAATAACAGCTAAACATTCGCAATAACACTACGGTATACAATTATCATACAACTGTAGTGTACACACACAGTAATAAAAAGTAATACTTGTGGCATACGGGCAAAAGCTATCTATGATATTGTAGATAGTGAGCATTTGTTATAAACATAAGTACCTAATGTAGTCGTGTTGCGGGAAAGTCTACCGATGCGTGTGGAAGGTCGGATCGTTTACCCCGCAACGTGATATCATATACGTTACGTAACAGTTCAATGCCTACATTTAGATATCGGAAATTCAAACCTAAATATAATGCATTTTGGGACGAGTTTCGATCGCTCCGTCTCGTGGTGATTTCATCCGTATATTGAACTGTGCGTGTAATGAAAGCTTTTCGTAATACCGATAAAGTGAGCACACAATCTTATCGCTGTTTTGTCAATGAGTTACTATATTTTCTATGTTTTTGAATAGATACTTTTATGCATATACGAGAGTGGATCAAAAAGTTCTTGAAAATGCAAAAAAATTAACAAAAAAATATTTCATTTTTCTACATAATCTCCCTCCAAAGCAATGCATTTAGAATAACGCGTTTCTAACTTTCTTATTCCTTGCGAAAAAAAATATTTTTCTTGACTCTCGAAAAACTCCTCTACCGTATCATTGTGAAATTTTGTTCCACGAATTTTCTCTTTTAATTTTGGGAATAAGTGAAAATCACTTGGGGCTAAGTCCGGAGAATATGGTGGGTGGTCAAGGAGAAGATTGAAGCCAGCACAGCGGATTGCGTTGAGCGCAACTTCCACTTAAAATGTTGCCAAGACGACCACATAAGGTTTGCCCTGTGAAAAAGATATCAGATCTCATGTAGAGCCAAGCTTCTGAATCTACACGGCCTAACTCTACCGACCCTAACTTCACAAATTCTACATAACAGTAAAAATGTATGGCTTGGCTGTTTCGTTACTTACTTCAGAAACTAAATATTCGCATCACCTCCACGACGGCAGCGAAACGGCGAAGCCATACATTTTTACTGATATGTAGAATTTGTGTTAGGGTCGGTAGAGTTAGGCCGTGTAGATTCAGAAGCTTGGCTCTACATGAGATCTGATATCTTTTTCACAGGGCAAACCTTATGTGGTCGTCTTGGCAACATTTTACATGAATTGTTTTTGGTGGGTAAATATTGTCTCATTGACACTTTAATTCGAATATTGAACTTCCCCCAAAAAGGTCTTCTAAGAACTTTTTGGTTCACCCTGGTAAATATATAGCGGCTCTTTCGTTTGAAAAATAGCTGTCTGATTTTTTTAAATGATCAGAATCAAAAGACGCTCGTAAATGTCAATGTAGGTGAGTAATGTGATGATACGCGGCCGTACAAGTCGAGCCACATGTCTAGGTTAGTAACCGCTGTCCCATTTACCTAAGTAACGACTTTGGAGCTTTGGGTGTAAACAAATCTGGACCACTGTTATAAATACTCAATAGTCACAAAACTTTATTGGGATTTTTGTCACGACAACCTCATTCCCGAAACAACGCAAGAGCTTGTTTTTTACGACAGTGAGCGCTGTTAGATTTTATTGACTGAACCAAAATTGAGACATTTTTAGGTAATAACTTAAAAAAAAATACTTTGTTGGCATGTATTGCTCAAGCATTTTCAAGTAACACAGACGGAAGTTCTACTTAATGTCACGTATTCGCCTAAAACATTATTGTTTCGTTTGGAAAACGATTCATCAATTCGATGTGGAATTAGCACCTATAAAATATATTTTACCAATAAAATACTTCGAAGTGGCGCCTCGTTTAACTTAGGCGATAAAGGTGACCAATATTTAAAAAAAAAATGGTCTGGTATATTTTTTTAGATAGCATTGGCGCTTTGTGGTCAAACAGGTTACTGCGCAGTGTACGCATTAGTGAAACCACAGCCGGTAGCGATTTCGTACTGATCGACCTCGCACTAAAACTAGATTTATCGCTCGTTACTGGCAATTAAAATATTTGTTATGAACGCTCGAGCTAAATAATACCAACAATAGCAACCCTCGCTTCCACGCTGAGTTTAAGAGTAAAAGCGCAGAAAATCTATTTTTGTGCACCACGTGCAGAAATGTTTCATGATCGCACACACTACGTGATATGTTCAATCCTTTGTGACTACGATTTTAAAGACATCTCACATTTGGAGAAGAAATATTTGAGCTCAACAATTTTGTTAAAGTAAAAGAAAGCGTTTATCAGCAAAAAGTTCACAAAATGAGGAAAATAAAAGGAGTCAGTATGCTGGATGAAAAGGAGAGAGAAAAAAGGCTCTAATGGCAGAAGTCTGTAGCGTAACAACGGTACATAAAAGTGGGTGTTGATAGTAGTTTCCATTACGTGTTCAGATATTTGTTGTTTGATTTTTTCTCTCCTTGTGGTCTTAGTTCTTATCGTTTATTTTCTTTAGAGCTTTAATATTCGCGTGCGCCCCAGTTATAACAATGTTTAGACATGTACACTTGTAGGCACTTACGATAATGTCCTGTCTTCATCATTGATGAAATGATGAGTCTCATAATAATATAATATGTATATGCAATCAGACGATTCAATATTTAAAGATATTTTTCTGTATGAAGTTTGTTTTGATCAGTAGTCGATCAAATTAAACTTCCATACAAGTTTCTAAACCCTAACCCATATTATAGGTACTAGAAAAAATAACATCTGCCAAGGTTAAAAAACTCGAGATATTCTTTTTAATTGTTTTAGATTCAGAATCAGATAAGCATTCACGTCTTTCTTTTTTTTTTTTTTTTTTTCCTAACTATGGCATCTCGTAGTTGGCCAAGAGTGGCCGTGACTACTTAACCGGTCAATCCTGTGGCTGCCTTAAGCTAACTCAAAGCCTCCAGCCAGGGGCGTGTTACTTACAATACTAAGTGACTGCGCGCTAAGGGCACCCCCTGTGGGGTACGAACCTCGGCTTAGGGCGTCACTGGGGGGACAGCAAGTTGGGACAGGCTGGATCAAAACTTGGATAATTATTATTAACTGGGGAATTTAAAACTACAGGCTCAGCTTCGGCGCGGGCTGGCGCTTCTTCGAGCAAGGGTCGGGGGGATTTATTAACTCGGGGTTTTCGCGATGGACCTCGGCGGCGGGGTCGGAATGTCGGTTTTTTATGTTTGTGTACTGTACTAGTAGCCCTATTGCTTTCCTGGAGGAGAGTAATAGGGTCGTCTGGGTCTAATAGTGTGTGCCTCGGACGGCGGACTTTACTAATATTGGAGGGGGTATATTTAGCGGCCGCGACAACTAGGGGGTTGCGATGTTTGGCGGCGGTATCAAAGAAACGCTTGGAGTTGCGTTTCATGAACTGGAGGATGGTGGGGATTTTGAGATCGAGATGGAGGATCTCGTTCCGGACATAAAAGGGGGATCCCGTGATCATTCGGAGGGCACGGTTCTGTAGGGTCTGCATCCTATGGATGTGGTGGGGTTTCGCGTGAGCAAAGACTGCACAGGCGTACGTCATAATAGGACGTATGCACGCCGTGTAAATGCGCAACTTGCACTTTAGTGACAACTTGCTTTTTGCATTCATTATCGAGTGGAGTCTACCGAGAGCGAAAGCGGCGCGCGAACGAACCTTCTTTATGTGCTCTGCGAAGGTGAGGTGCTCATCGAGAATCACACCTAGATATTTGGCTCGCTTCTCCCAAGGGATAGGCTTACCGAACATGGAGATTGGTCGGGGGGGGGTGGGCCTATGGCGCGGTTTTGAATAAAGAACCGCTTGACTTTTGTCGGGATTCACTTCAATTCTCCACTTCCTGAACCAGTCGCCAAGTTTGGTGACCGCTCTTTGGAGAGTGAGAGAAATCGAGGCTTGTTTGGTGCCGGAGCAATAAATGGCCGTGTCGTCTGCGAACAGAGCCAACTGTGCCTTTTTGCTCCTGGGTATGTCGCTGGTGAACAGCGTGAAGATGAGGGGGGCAAGCACAGAGCCCTGGGGGACGCCTGCGCGGATAGGGTGGGGGGAGGATAGTGCTCCTTCGATGCGATAGCGGAAGGTGCGGTTCGACAAGAAGTCTCGTAAGATGAGTACGAGACGGTCCGGCACACCGAGTTGGTAGAGCTTATATAATAAGCCGTTGTGCCAGACTCTGTCGAACGCTTTCGCTATGTCGAAGTATATAACACCCGTCATCATGCCACGCTGGAAGCCAGCGCTTATGTGTTCGATGATGCGGTGGGCCTGATGCACACAAGAGTGCTGGGTTCGAAAACCAAACTGTTCGTTTGGGATGAGGCCTTTTGTTTCGGCATAGTCTCTGAGACGCTTATAAATAAGTTTCTCATAGACTTTGCCGAGGACATTGAGCAGACTGATGGGGCGGTAGCTCGAGGGCTCAGATTTGGGCTTTCCAGGCTTGGGGATGCCGATGACAGTGGCCTTTTTCCATGCATCTGGGAAGATGTTATTGCTCATGGCACCATTGAAGATGGTGGTCAGTAGCATTATGAGGTGGGCAGGGAATAGTTGTATTACCCTGTTTGTGATGCCGTCTGAGCCGGGAGCTTTACGGGGCTTTAAACCCTTGATGATATCATGCACTTCGTCTGGAGTGACGGGAGGCAGAGGATAGTCAGGGTTTTCGACGGGGGGAAGGGAGGCTCTACGTTCGACTTCAGCGTCGACTTTTGACAAGTGAGCTTGGTCTACTGGTTGAGAGCTGGGAGAGCATTGAGCCTCGAGGCTGTTGGCTAGGCATTCAGCCTTGTCAGCATCGTCGAAGGCGATGGTCTTGTCAGGGCGGAGTAGGGGGGGCATGGAGACTACTTCATTGGACTTTAGTTTCCTTTGAAGTTCCCAGAAGGCCTGATGAGTGGGCTCTAGGTCGCTTAGCATCCTGTCCCAGCCAGCGGTACGCAGCTCCGCTAGGCGTGTCTTTACAGCTCGCTGTAAATGGCGCATATGGGCTTTGTTCGCAAGGCAGGGGAAGTTGCTGTATGCACGGACAGCCGCGTTCTTCTCGCGCAACAGTTCACGCACATCGTCCGGCAATTTCCAGCGACGGTCATCGTCCGCTGGAGTTACCTTTGAACAGTCGTTCAGGACTGATTGTACGTGCTCAGTGAGCGAGTCGATCGCGGCCGTCGTGTCTGCGACAGAGTCGAACTGATCAGGGATGGAGTCCAGGTGTTGGGAAGAAGTGGATTTCAGGCTATTGCTTACTTTCCTCCAATCTGTGACTATTTTGGTAAGAGGGGGTTGAGTGGGGTCATGGAGACCGACACGGGGGGCCAGTTTCATGACCACTGGTCGGTGGTCAGAGGAGAGCTCTTGTACCGCCTCTATAGAATCCAACCGTAGGTTGATATTCTTCAGAAGCGCTATGTCGAGGACGTCGGCGGTATGGTTGGGGTCGTGGGGAAAGTGGGTTGGAGTCATCGGGGCGATGACATCGAAATTTAGTATGGGGCAGAGACCGAACAGCTGTCTCCCTCTGGCTGAGGTGGTGTTGCTGTTCCAGGCAGGGTGTTTGGCGTTGAGGTCGCCCGCTATGATAACGGAATCGCTCAGGCCGAAGAGGGCAGAGAGGTCGTCAGAAATCGACTGGGGATTTTCTGACGAGGTTTGGGGGGGAACATAGGCCGATACTAGGGTGATCGGTTGGTGTCCTGACATGCCTAACCGGCATACAGACACTTCTAATTTGGATAGGGGGGGAGGGTCCATAGGGATGCAGTGAAGAACCTTTCTATAGTATATGAGGGTGCCACCCTTGTGACACCGAGACCTGTCGTTACGAACTACGCAGTAGTTAGCGATTGACGGGTTACGGACGTTGGGCTTGAGGAAGGATTCCTGTATAAGGAGAATATCAATTTGATGATCACGGAGGAACTCGGCGATCTCATCGCGTTGATCGCGAATGCCATTGGCATTGAAGTAGCCTAATTTAAGGGATCGGGGCTTAGTTCTCCCTTTGGCTTCTTTATCCATAGTGGGGGTTGGGAAGGTTGGCGAAGGAGGATAAGGCTTGCGTGATCTCGGGATATGAGTTATATATCTCCAGAATCTGCAGAAGGTTGCCGGCATTTCTGGCAGCGACTAATTCGCTTGCCATTTTCCTGGCGCGTGGGGTGAGGAAGGCCGTGAAGGTGCCCGAAATAATATTGAAGGGGTCGAGGGGGTTGGGGCCAACCGTAGTCGGCGAGTGGGGGGGTGCATTACCGACTGCAGGGGCGGTTTTAGGCGCTTGCACCGGTCTCGGGGGGAGGGTGGGGGCGGGCGCGGCGGCGCGGTTGCGGGGGTCCATCAGCGCTGGGATGGATGGGGGAGGGGGGCTGGTTTTGGCTAGGGCCGGGAAAGCCCTTTGATGGTTCAGGGCCGTCCAGGGGCTAGGCCTTTGAGGGCTTAGCCGTTCTGGCATTTGGGTCGAAGGGGCGGGGGCTTCCCTTTGCTGGCGGGCGACTGCGCGCTTGGCCAGTTTGGGGGATAATTTCGGGGCTTTGGGGCAGCCCCGGTAATTTGCCGGGTGTCCTGACTCACCACATAGCACACAGCTAGGTGGCTCGGTGCAGAGGGTGCGGTCTTTAGGACGGGGGCAGTCAGAAGTGCCGTGCTCACCCAGGCACTTGACGCACCTGGGTTTGGCGTGGCAGTTCTTCTGCGCGTGGCCGTATAGCTGGCATCGGTGACATTGGCCGATGAAGCCATATTTGTTGGGCTTCTGGATTTCGAAGCCCACGAGATGACAAATGGTTTTTACACCAAAGATGGGGTGATGCCCTTCAGTTGGGGGACAGACAACGAGGACCATGTCGAATGCATGGCCGCCTCTGGCGCGGTGCATTCGGTGGACCTCCGAAACAGGGATATTTTGGGCCTCCAAGTCGGCCTTGATGGCGTCAGTAGGGATTTCCTTAGGAATCCTACGAATTACCACTCGGGTCTGGCGCTCTTCGGGAAGAGTGTAGGTGTGGAAGGACACACCTCTCGCCCGAAGGAGCCTGGTGAGCTCCCTATAGTCCTTGGACGTAGGGATGCTCACTTTGATACCCTGCTGGGTAGAGCGGGCGTTGGTGAAACCGATCTTTTGCTCGGTGCACCATTGGGACACATCTGTCCACTTTGCCTTGTCCTGAATGAACACAGGCGGGGGGGGTGCCAGCTTCTTGGGGGCAGAAGAAGCTGGAGTCAGGGCGGGGGGGGCATCCTGGGAGGAGGATGAGGGGGCGCTATTTGCCGCGGAGGCAGGGGTAGCAGATACAGGCTTACCGGCTTGGGACGGACTGGCTGGGATGGGTGCCGTGGGGACAGAGGCAGAGGAGGAGGTGGGGGCAGGGGCGGCGGGGATGGCTGCCGCCAGAGGCTTTTTGGCCTTACCGGCCTTTGAGGAGGCGCTCTTCTTCCTCTTCCCTCCCTTTCCGACGACTTGATAGTCGTCTGAGGAGGAGGAGGAGGAAGTGAGAGAGATGGCGTCTTCGGACTCTGAGTCCGAAGGAGGGGTGGAGGTGTCCATCACCTCGGGCTGGGGGGAGACTACGGACGGCATCGAAACCGCCGTAGGAGGGGTGCCCCTGTCTGCTACAGGGGGGGAAAGCGGGCTCTCGAGAGCCTCGCTTGGGTCGACGTGGCGACTACGCCAAGCCTTCCCGTATTTCAGCAAGAAATCGGGGTCCTTAAAAAGGACCTCTCTTGCAAAAGCTACGATGTCTGCGTCAGACATCGTAGCAAAAGGGAAAAAAGAAAATAGAAAAGTAAGGGGACCTAATGATCCTACTCCTACTCCCCGGGTGGATGGGCCCGGGGATGTGTGGCCCTCCCTGTCGGGTGCAGACAGGGAGGTGTGTACCTACTGGTGAGCCCTAGAGCTGAAACCTGTCGCCAATCTTAATGTGCGACAGGGCCCTGACCGGTCTAGCGCGAAGGGTGTAGACACACCCTAAAGACACTAGGTGTGTGGCTGTGGAAGCAAAACTGTCACCAGAGCCGACTAGGAGACCCCCCAAGGCCGGTTAACTCTGGGACCCGTCCAATTGACTGCCTTACCCTGAAGGGGCTCGGCGGGTGTGTTGGGTCAACACCCCCTTGACTTGGTTGTCACCGTGAGGTATCCGTCAAGGACCACGAAACTGTGGTTTTTTCCCTGAGGGGGTCAAGGAGACACGCCGAACGTTTATGAGACGGACGACGTCAAAGAAACAATTTGTCAACGATCGCCTTGAAAAAGGCAATAATTGATAAAGGGTGCAGTCAGAGACTACTGGAGTCGGAGCGTGACGTGGCGTCACGAGCGAGCTTCGATGGCGGTGAGTCAGCGGTGAGTCAGCGGTGCAGCGAGCGGGATGCGTCAGCGGCACGACCGTCCACAGCGGAGTCGAGCGAGGGAATCAAAGCATGACACGTCTTTCAAGCTTGCCTAGCTTTTAATATGCATCTTGCGTATGTAATGTAGGCAAGCATAAACTAATAAAAAGGATTGTAAATACATTTCATACGACTGTATTCGAAATCATGGCAATAAATACTGGATTAAAGGTACAGTCATATAAATAAAGACAATTGCTCATTCAGATGCCCTAGGATGACCAAGATAATTAATTTATCTAGATGATTTCACCATTTAAATGCTCATCTCGATCGTTCGATTGCTTTTTATTTATTAAGTTATTAAACTGCTAACGATTATTTATCGCACTCTTTACGCAGTACGAGATAATATATGAAAGTAGTTGATAAGGTTTAATTTGATCAATTTAAGTTTTATCTCGTAATAGCTGTTAGGAAAGGATGTGTCCTATTAATGTGATTTACTACATGTTAATCAAGCAGCGCGTTGGCTACTGATTACTAGAGGAATTCATACGAATACAGAAATTCTTTCTAAATTAACCGGTGATACCGTGTTAGTTTCTCACGTTTGTCAGCTTTCTCAATTTATTCCAGTTTTATCTCTGTTACAACATTTTCAATTTGTCTGCATGTCGGTACTAGACTAATGAGACAATATTATTTATCATAATAATATTATTAGTAAATTCCGTCGCTGCATTTCGGTTTATATAAAAGGCCCTAATTATCAAGACAGTATCTTCTTTACCTTGCACACCGCCACCGTCAGTTTGCTGTTTTGCGAATACCAACAATCCACAATCCTTCTACCCTTATATCAATTTATTTGGGGTCTAACAGCATGTCTTCTATACATCTTTATTATCCGTCAGTAACCCCCTTTTCTAGCCATATCATCTTTGCTTTTCCGCTGCTCTTACAGCCATCCATTTTCATATACAAAACTTCCCTCGCGACATGTTCCTCACTTCTCTGCGTCACGTGCCGAATATCGTACCAACAATTAAGTAACGCATTACATCATATCGCATTAGACGCCGTATATTATCAAAAAATCAATGTTATACGCGTTTTACAGTGACAAATCGGAGCATGCAGTGGCGTGACTCGTCATAGTTTAGTTGTTGCCGAGGGGCTGTTGGTGACCCCGGCGATATCTCCGACGGCAACACACGGCAGCTATGTCATGTAGGTGTTCCTACCGAATTTGTCTACTTTGTACGAATTTTATAACTGTAGGAGTGTAAGCCAACTTGAGGGGCTGCCGCGTTCGCGTCCCTGAAATGGTTCAGCTTGAATAATAAAATCTGAGGCGAGTCAAGGTTTTTGGCACTTGTGTATACCCGAGTTATAGTTAAAAAAAAGTTTATACATCCCGTTGTACGTAATATTTTTGTCAATGCGTAGTTGTATGAAGCAAGACTTGGCTTGGTCTAAATTGATGTTCATTGATATCTCTCAGAATACTGAAGTAGGCGACACCTGTCCGTCCACCTTCGACCTTGACTGTAAGAATAACATGTCATTTCGATCTGACAATATCACTCGCTTCGTCGGTAAACACTATTTTAGAATTATTGCCACATTTATCAAAAAGTTCAAAGACATAACTATGTAGTGACATACGTGACTGTTTGTTACCATTGTAGTGTTGTTCGCACTTAAATCATGCGTGATCGGATGAAAGTACGATTGTGGCGTTATCTCGCATCTTCCCACGGGCGACGCGCGACGGACGGCCTGTACCGCCCCATTGTTTCTTGTTGATATTACATCGAAAGAAACTACCAACAAAACAATACTAATAGGATGGATCTATTACAATGATAACCATGCTATGCTATACATCATTCATGACTTTTTGTTAAAGCCCCTCCTATAAATACAACAAACCATTTAGGGTCTTTGAAAACACAGCATGAATAAAAATATAAAATGCTGTTAATGATGTTGAGGAAAATCGCAGAATGTATTCAACAAAAAAGCCGCACGTCAAATGCCGCAAATTAATTGTACATAATCAATCAGAGAGTTTTGTGAGGCAATCGCTCGTCGTCGCGCCAAATAAAGAAGTCTTACAATACACGCTTCATTTAATAAATCAGCTATTTAATTCGACCATCAAAATTCGACAGGTAATCCTTTGAATTCGTTGGTGCGTGATAATGCCGTACTCCAAGCGCCAAGGGACCAAACCTTTTTTCGTCTTCGGCCACATTCGAAGCATGACATCGATTAAAATTCCACGGAGCGATCCTCCATTTTTGGGAGTTCACAAATTTCTTAAGCGTTGACTGGTTGTTTTTTACGGTAAATGGAATTGTGGACATGTACAGTTTTGTGTCGCAATATCCCATATACCTCGATACGCAACGCGTGACCACCGGACGTTTATAATGAACGCGTCAGGTTAATAACCCACACAGTACATAAAGTCCGGGAGATTCCTAACATAATAAAATTGTCATTATATCGCCATGTCCTCTTTAATTACGTCTGTCGTCGCTATGTCCACCGTGAAATGTTGTGCCAGGCAATAGGTAGACAAGTACAAACTTAACTGGCAGCTTCTAGGAAATTTTCGGATTCTCAGACGAAATTGCTATTCCGTTCAGGTTATCGGCACATCCCATCTGACACCTCGGGCGGCACAAAGGCGTGACGTGAGAAGCGACACTCGCGTCTAATATATTGTGCAGTATGGCCGGCAGCATCAATTGCATTTCGATTCCCCTGAATTTCCCGCAATAACCGGAGCACTTTTCAATTGCCCGTACGTGTTCAGAACGCGTGCCGCCAACCACGGCTATCGACGTATCTTTGCCCACAATTTCGATAAAACCCTGTGTTCATCACATCATTTCGTTGAGGTGTGCGGTTGGCGCTCAAGTTTTGTGCTGACCAAAATTGAAAGTACCAAATCGATCACGAGCATGTAACTATGTATATGTCTATATCACGTTATAGCACGGCAAACAACGTTTCTCAACGTTACCGCAAGGGCCAATTTCAGAGCCGAGCCTTCCGAGCCACCCACCGGAGTCGGCCTGATTGATTGCTAATGACTATTGTTACGCTGTTACGCAACCCCCCGGGCGAGCCGTCCGAACTGACACCGTACATGACGGCCAACATTACTTCCATACTCCTGCGTCTCATGGATGGACTAAACCGTTTATTTGCGAACAACAATAAACGGATATGTTGGCCCACGGGGCATTGACGTATCAGTGATACCGGACACACACGGGACTGATCGAAGCCCTGTAATAATCGACGATATTCACCTCCTCAGGCCAAGCAATTTGAAATGACATCAGTCTATGATTGCACTATATTTTCATTCTCTTGCCATATAATCTGGCGCAAGGTTCTATACAAATATAAAGATGTCTTTGCCGTGGGCTGTAATTGCTATCCAGTGGACCTGATTGATTGTTAATGGATATTGTTACGTGATCGCCTCTATTGGGAAGATAATGCCTGTTCATAGAGGTCCGTGCCCCATCAGCTTGATTGATTTGACCGTATGAGGTTTCTCTCACAAGTAGCTTGCCTTGGTGTTTGCGAGTTAATACGAGGTTTGCTCGCACGAAAACATCTAAAGCTCTGGCTTGCAATTATGTTTCATTATAGTATTCATAGTCAAGTGCTCAGCAGTTAAGTTACTGCTAATGCAAAGTCGATGGAGTGGTTAATGTTATTATATCGCCCTGAGGGTTGCTGTTTAACGGTATGCCGCAAATTAAATGACTATAATTTCATTTTAGTTCAATAGACGGACTTAAAATTCTGTAATATTATTAATAGCGCTTGCGACAATCGTTGCGTGTGGTGTATACCCTGATTCGCCAGCAATTCGTGACGCGCGATAATCGATCCGCAAGCATCGCAAACTAGCGAGTTGCGATGCCCAGCGACCCGGCAGACCTCGATCTGAATCAGCACGCGGCCGATTCAGCGAACAGTACAATCTGGCCAAGTTGGGAACGCACAACACAGCCAACGACGCCAGAGCAACACACCGGTCGACCGGCCTCGGTCGATTACGATCGCGACGCTGCATCGCCGCACTCCCATTATGGTATTTACGTGGCGATTGTATCAATTGTGACGTCGATTATCGAAAACGCGCCGAGGTCAGTTCTCACAAAAAAATTCTTTGAATCCATTCATGTGTTAAAAGGGTATGTCGTTTTTTGTCGATAGTCGAAGTAGATACGGACGAACATAAATATTCAGCAGGATATCGTTTAAATTGTATGCTCTTAAACATCTATTATCTGAAGGTGATCAGTAAAGTAACGTAGTGGGTAAACAAAGGCAGCAGGGTCAGGGCAGACTGCCGGGGGCGATGTGCTGCTTGATTTATGAGTGCTCGATACCGGAGCCCTTCCGCGGTGTCCGTTGACGGTAACCGCACGGATCTCGATGGGCCCTTTAAAACCATCAGTAAATCCCTACTTAATACTATCGACGTACGGAGAAGGGGTTGCGGTTATTTCGTGTATGCATCGTGTTTCCGGTTTCGTAAGGTTTCCACTTTGTACCTGTTACATTACTTTAATCTCAAGACGCCCAGAGTCATAGTAATGGATGTGCTTGTCAAAGGAGGGTGGCATATTCGTACCGTAATTCAAAGTCCCACACAATGAGATATGAGTGGTATTACGATCTGATTATGTGCCATTATTGTACGTAGTGTTCAGTTGTAAAATTGATGGCTAGACACGAGATACGCAGCTACTATCAATGAAAAATACACCATTCGAGACCTGTACTTACTCAACGAGGGAATCCAGGCCGCTCCCTGCCATTAACGCATTAATTTTCATCTTAGCAAGAAGTTCTGCCGTAGTATTGGAAAATGGCAGTCGGTGAAATTGGAGCAAAGTTAAATGGCTGATACGAGTGCGATCGAACATGTTCTTTGACCACTACAGGGCGCTGCGGTTTCTACTCGGTCGGTAACATAAGTAGCCCAGGACAGAATTAATTATCGACGGGTAGAAGTGCTCAACGGTTTCTTGTGTAAAACGAGACGCGACGCACCATGGGAAAAAGGTTAACTGCATATGCATACATTGTGGACAAGGTGAAATTTCCGACTGGTACGAATGTTCGAAAGTCTGTCAACTTTTTATGACGTCGCATAGGGATGGCCGTTGAAACTATGATTGTTCAATTAGCTACTGTTTCCGAGGCTAGACTTTAGTTAGTGCTTTCTGGGAATCAATATCTTCTATTCAGCGAACATGCACTGTTTTTTTTTATCAATATCGTTTTTTACTCTATATAACTATATCATTAATACTCATAGTATAAAACGGGTTGTCGTCCGAATAATATTATTGAGTAAATAAATGTGCACACTATTGAAAACGGGTCATAGTTTTAATGGTATTTTTAACGATAAACTTTATGGTGTAATACATCACGATGGTATAACATCGGTGTAGGGTATCTTAGTAATTGGATACACTTATCGTGGCTGCCGCGGGCGGGTCTGTCCCCGTCTACCGCGTGGATTTATCGCCGCAGCAAATCATTGCGTTCATATCACTCGGCTTTAGCTTCCCTTCAGCGAAACCTTTACAACCGCTAAACTTCCATTAGCCTAACTTCCGAATCCTCGTCTAACTTATAATGTCCCCAAACCACGAAGACAGGAAAAGTTATTGTAATATAAATTCGGATACTTCCGCGAATCTGCCGTTCTGCCGAAAATATATGAAAGTAGTAGATTCGGAAGTCTAGTCTGCTTCATTAATACACAAAATAGAATATAAATAATGTTAACGTCAGAGGAATGCTACATAAGTTTAAGTTGTTTTTGTTTATTATATCTCGTTAACTCTTTCATTTACATAGGTATTTGGAGAATCGATAACCCGACGAGATAAACAACAATAATAGTTTTTGTTTTTAACAACCAGAAACTGTGTTATTTGATTGCGTCACAGTTCCAAGAAACTTTACTGGAATTAATAAAAAGTTAGCTTGTGGTCCTGATTGCCACACCTTATAAATTGTTCGTCTAAAAAACCTCTTAGTACGTCGCCGACTAAATAACGAACGCGGTCATTAAGTCCTCCATTGAATTTATCACTGTAACAAATTATCAAGGTAGAAACGACATAGTAAAAAAGTTTATTTACTGTTTATATTTCTGAGATTATAGCACTGGCAACACCATCTTTTAGGGTAAAAAGCTATTGGTACCGAAACTAAAGAAAAGTAATAAAAAGTTTTAAGTAGGGATAGATGCAGACGAATAAATTGTATGCTCCCCTTTAATAATCGTAGGTACTTTTTATCGACGAGGGAGACACTCATTGAACTGTTTTCGATACCACATGTGAGTTCGACCGAATCGGAATGTTTGTCGTTGTTATTATCTCTCATTGGATTCGTCAATGTCAGCTCGATAAACGATTCTACTAAATCGGCAATGCATTATCCTTTGTGTGGCTTAGCCGGTAAAACTGTTCGTGATAAATGAGACACGTCTAACGTGAGACAATAAATCAGCTTCCTCAACCGGCAAATGCTCTCGCGTCAATTCCTTACTTTCCCGTGAAGCTTTCCGTCTATCTCATTTCCATCGATGTCCAATTTTACCAGCTCTAATACTTTGACGATTGTTTTACCAGCATTGGACGGAGAACAACACAATGCTGTAGACGTGACCGCTCAGACGCTCGGTGCATTGTAACAACAGTTCTACAGCTGGGATCCTGAAGGTTAACGCGGAGGCGATCATTTGTAAAGCTTTTGACCTCTGATGAACAATGTTACTCTTCGATCGGGCCTGTGATAAATGTGTGCACCTACATTTATTTTGAACGACCGTTCAACGATCCTTTTTGTAGTTTTCTTTTGCTTATATTATTATAAATCATTTTTCAAAGGATTTATATTGCATTTGTACAGCGTGCCAGCGGGTTGTTCTGCGAACTTTGTCTTACGTAGTGTTTAATGGGTCAAGCTTTTAATCACTGTCAGTGGTTGCTTAACGTGTACTTGTGTACTTACATGTATCGTGTTTCGTTCACGTGTTGGGTTTACGCCGTTAAGTGTGTCCGGTAACAAGTGTAGGGCTTCGAAACGTTACGAACTCAGGCCATCCCATGCCCGGGCTTGTTTGTAACGTAACGCTTTGTTTCTCACGGATCGGGTTACTTTAATGCTGCTTTAATGTTAAAGCAGAATTTGCAAGTGTTACTCGGAATGTGAACATTTGCAGCAATTTGTGAGTGAGGAGCAAGTAATAGCGGAATTACGCTTTGTTTTGTATATTTACACAAAGTGAATTAGAATTACTAATAATTTGCTATCAGCGTGAATTTCCCGTTCAGCACAAAAGTTCCTATTTACATTTAAGCACGCCCTTCATAGATAAATCCACTAACGGATTTATTATTTAAGCTATACAGAGTTTCTTTATTTATAAACGGACACTGTCTATCTAAATCTTCATCTCATGATAGTTTAGCATATAAATCTTGGAAATTTAGATCAGTAAAGCTTGCGTGCTGGCCTGATTGCGACTATAAACTACTCATCCTGAAACTAGAAGTGCAGCTAATCCTAACATTATGTGCGCGCGATCAGAATTCTACAGACGTATTGTCGTTGATTCGTAAGTTGAAGTACTTACTGTTTGTGACAAAGAATGTAGTTATCTAGCCTCAATTTGTCAGAAAAATTATAGTGTCTGCTTGGCAACGGGAATTCTGTTTTAAAAGATGAGCACATAACAGTATTGTCATTATCATCATATTAGCTCGGAATCCACTGCGGTACATGGGCCATCTAATTGTCAGCTACGAAGAACAGTCACATGAGAATTTCACCATAACCACCACGCCTGGCACACGGATTGGCATAATTCGCCTTTTACGACACCCACGAGAATAAAGGAGCTGACCTATTCGTTGTTAGGAACTGCACGGTGCAAACAATTGAATCGACAATGCATTTCCATTGCATTCTAGTGGCATGCAGTGATCTCAGCACTTACTCAAGATAGCGTCATTAGGTGAGAGTGTCAACTGAATCGCTGATCAATTTAAACCTTGTAACAGTTGCACATCTTAACTTTTCTTAATTCATGCTTATGCAACTGTTTCACAATTAATTTACGAGGACTATTCTGGTTACATCATTAGTAAGAGAGCTCTTTCGATTATTATCTTCTTAATATTTTAATGATTTAACTTATTAATTTGAAAAAAAAACTTTATTGATTAAGAAAGCATTTACTTACAAATTCAAATAGGATTCACACGCTTCCTTGTGTCGTGGAGAATGGTCTCCTTTTTATTATCTACACTATCTTCAAATTTGACAATAGGTGCCTACCTATTATTTCCGCAGGCCCCGCGATGCATAGATAAATTTGAAGTCGGTAGAGCGTGACAATTCACATGGTTCTTCTGTCTATAGTACAGTTTCCCGATTTAACTCAAAACGTGTTTTAGGTAGGGAATCTAAACCAGCTTCCTAATGCGTCACAGGGTCACGTGATTTATCAGCTGGATGAGAACGTGAGTTGACGAAATAGGGTAAAGTAACCACGCCGAACGCCTCGTGATCTGCGGGTCTGTTTTAAATGTTACGATCCTTTGGCGTATATGTTATAGTATTCAATCTCAGGCCGGAACGTGAACACGGGAATATTCGAAAGTGGTTTAACAGTAAACAGCGCGATATAAACTAACATTCCGGTTGCTAAGACTCGATTTCATGTAAATGTCTGTTATTCTGTTATAGCTCCAGGGAGGATCTACAAATTGAAGCTATTTTATAGACAGTAGGAGTTAAAACATGGACGTTTATTCGACTATCACTTGAGCAAAGCCGCAGGCTAAGCGTTGTTATCCGGTCCTTATAAGTCTTTTTCTTTACATCAAAGCTTCTCAATCCTTAAGCACAGCATTATTGTTTAGCTTCCGGATCATTACGGATTATAACTGTGAAATCCGTCTAGAACTTTGTGAGTGATACTGGTAGAAATAGACGACGTTGTTAAATTGTTATTTTCACATCTATTCGACCTTAATGATGTGCTGACAATATTTTATTATTATTTATGACGTTCAGTAATTTATAGACAGCCGCAAATCCTGTTCCATTAAAATGCCTTGTGAATCTCTGCATTTGTTGTTACTCACGTATGAGTATTTATCACTGATTATTATCATTACAATTAACGAATTCCCTGGTTTAACAAGCATAAACAGGCTATGCTTCTATACCAATTAAGAGAAAAACGAGCCGAAGCGTCGCCCGCGCCGTCGCCTCGCCTCCACACCGGTCTTAGGCTATTTTCTACTTAGATTTTTTGTTCTTCGATAATTTCATGCTCATCCTAACGTCCAAGCCATTCTTTTTTATACGTTTATCTTTTATTTCAAGTTCTTGTGAGCGTCGGATCTTCACTAATAATATAACATTGTTATGAGTTGACAACGATTACTTTAACAGCGCTACCAATTTTAATGTAATTTATCCTTTTTTGCGCTGCAGGTTGATAACCAAACTTATAAGTCTGTAGTTAAAGATCTGATCGGTTAACTTGTCTCCTTACACGCTGCTCTTACGTCACGGTTTCGACAGTGATGTGCTGCGCTTGTAATAAAGTCAGTGACATTTCTTTAGCTAAAAACCTCCATAATCCCGAGGTCGGGCCGGTCGGGGAACGAAATGTGTCGGGTGACCTGTGTCGTTTGCAAAATGGAAGATTAATTCGGAACTTTACGACTGTCACCGCCCACTGTATTACTAAAAGTCGATTTCATTGCTGTGGCCCCGTCTGCGCCTGTTATTTCAAGAGGTTGATGTGCGAAAACGTCGTACGAACGCCCGGGATACACGGGGCTAGTTTTTCAAAGCTAGGATAGAAAGCTAGAACCTAGATGATATCATGGCTTGGCACAAACTAGTGCTGTTTACATGATGCTAGTAAATTTTAAACCAATAGCATTGCGGTGACTTAGTCATTAGTAATGATCCGATCGGGTATTATCTTCGCCGGCCCACGAGGCTAGTACACAAGCCAGGATAGTAAAATCGGTGGTGGGGGGCGCTACTAGCTCAAAAATATACCCTCATCCTATTAAACTATCCTGCTTTGAGACGCTAGCTTACTAGCCTAGAAATGAAGCTAGTTCTGTATACACGATACCAGAGTTACTAGCTCGCTAGCTTACTAATTAGCTTACTATCCTAGCTTCAAAAACTAGCCTTGTGTATCCCGTACATTAGGTATGTAGGTACCTATGTGGACGAAGTTTCAGTGAACTTTCCACTTGCATTTCAATTGGTGTTTCTCGCTGAACCGAATGAATAAATAAATCTCAGCCCTGTGAAATTGCACTAAACCATTAAAGCCAGCAAGCAATAGATATTTTTCATTGATTAATTATTTTGTATGGCCGTCTGGAAGAGATACAATTAAATACTACTACAAATATTCCCTCTTATAAAATTGGTTCGAGTTACGTGTGGCCCGAGGCGTAGCGGGCACGTTTTGAAATTGAAAATATAATTATAATTAACACGGACCGCGAACTACTTCATTATAAAATTGAACTGTCTTTTGAACGCCTACCGCATAAATTTTATTAACATTACGTCGCTTGTGGAGCTGTTCGACTGACTTGTTACGTTTCACAGCTACCAGCGCAAGCGCATCTTGGGATAATTTTCTTCACTAGTTTGCACAATAAAGGTATGCATGATCTAACAAGACGTCATATATCATGCAGCCGAAACGAATAGCTACCGTGTTAAATTAAAATATCCAAAATAAATCTCAATTTTATGGTAGGTTACCATCCCTACCTAGTTGCTATTCCACCAATTCGCACTAAGCGTTTCCAAATGTCTTTTGTGATGCGCACAGCAAAGGAGTGCAACTCTCTGCCTGCGTCTGTGTTTCCGAACGCATAGGTACAACCCCGATCTCTTCAAAGTGAGAGTTAACAGGCTTCTTCTGGGTAAGCTCGCTCCATCGTCGACTTTGTCTCTGTAATCTCTGACCTAGACTAGAGTCAAGAGCAAACCTGTCTTAAATAAAAAATAAATAAAAAATTTGTTATCGTCCTTAACTCATGTCCCTTGGCTTTAAAATACATCTGTAATCAAATCCTAATTGTGAAAACGACGTAACATCATTTTATTTAGGACCGACTGACTTGACAACCGTTACAATGATGGTCAATCGTAATTAGTCACACCGAAATGCAAATGTTAACTTGTCGGTCATGCGATGCGATCGTTTGCAACCTGTGTGTATGCGGAAACATTTATTGATTACTAACAATCCAACCAGATCCTGCGCACTGTACCGTTGATCTAGATGTGTTTCAATCCAGATTTAAAACCATTTTTATGTTATTGACCTTCGTAATTAATATCAATCTCAAGCACATATGCTAAGTTATTTCAACCTTCTGCGGCTTTGTAACTCAGATACATATATTATTTTCATATGTTGTAAAGTCAAAGCATTATATGAGGTCAGCCGATGTGAACGGTTTATTTTTTTATGTTAATTTCATTTATTGTTAATTGATTTCAATGATTAGTATCACAATGGAACCATTGAATGATGGCCCTTATAAACGTTCATTGTCCATCAAATACAAGGTTAGTTAGTACAAACAGCAAAGAAATGTTGTTATTGAAACTTTGTGGAAGTTATCGTCTTTGTTTGTAACGTGAAAAGAATTGTGATTTCGTGAGGCAACTTCAAAGTCTTCAACTGAAATATATAACGTTGAAAACTTCGGTATTTATATATTTATAGTTTCTTATAAGTTTATAATGACTACGAGTATTTTATTGTCTGATTAAAATTGGAGCATTACCTTTAAAGTATTGTTTACTTGTAGATAACTAGCTTTTTCCCGCGGCTTCGCCCGCGTGGATGTCGGTTCACCGGAATAAAAAGTATCCTATGTGTTAATCCAAGTTATAAGCTATCTGTGTGCAAAATTTCATCCAAATCTTTTCAGCCATTTGTGCGTGATTGAGTAACACACATCCAAACATCTTCTCAACTTTCACATTTATAATATTAGTAGGATGATTGTTTTAAAGTCTTAAACTTACTTGCCATCAAGATTTTCTTTTGCTAAATCTTAACATAAATCACTATTCAAGAATACATTATGTATCAGGTCGTCCAGTTAGCCATAGCGATGTGTATGTAGGTCAGGCATAATAGGCGATGCCATGGCTCCATCAGCGGGGTTGTTACCAGACTTGTCCAAGATTGAACTAGTTTTTCTATCAATCGAGACGAGGGCGAGGTGATTGTGAACTACGATACGACACGAACAAGTGATAAGAGAAAAGCGTAGGCGTTTTGACCATTGCACTATTTGACATATGTATATGCCTGTAGGCTCTTGGGTAACAAAATTTCTTGGTATATAAAATTAATGAAACCAAAATTAAATCGACTTCAAAATGAAATTAACTCAAACTTATGAAATAACTTTAATTTCGGAATTTGTCTTGGGATCTGTATTTAAGTATTTTGCCACCGACTTCCGAAATCCATGTTATTTCATAATTTTGATATAATTTCTTTTTGAAGTCGATTTAATTTTTTTAAATTACTTTTTATTTCTTAATTTTTAGTTGTAAGTAAAAACTGGAATATTTGATTGTACTAAGTAGTTAATAGTTTTGTTGTAAATACTGCACTAGAATTTGACCAAGGTTTTGAGATGTTTTCCCTTTAGCTCGTATCAATAAGCCAGGCCGTCACACTTACACATAGCCCATCTCTTGAAAACTTCTGAATAGATTTTGATGAAACTTACAGTTGAAGTAAATGTAAGCCAATAAAAAACACAATCACAATCCGTTTAATAGTTTCGGAGAAATGCGTGGACAAGCATACATACATACACCTATAAAATGTTGTATATAGCATTGGAAGCCCTAATGTTTTATAATAATATCAATATATTGCAGTTCCAGTAAGATTACGTACATACGTGTCGAATTGATAACCTCCTTCTTTTTTGAAGTCGTTTAAAAATATAATTGCGTGCCACTGTTCAGTGACGCAATTTCTAAAAGCATTTCTTTCGTCTACATTCTTTTCGATTTCGCTTACGTGGAACCTTATCAAGACTAACCATTGTTCTACGTTCTGTAAGTATCAATTTTGAATGTTTTGTAAACTATCGTTGTGTAAGAATGTTGATTCACCTAGTTGTAGATTTGTATTGCAAACAAGTTTCAGATTATTATCGAGAAAGTGATAAAAATCACATTTTAAAATATGCCCGTTATTTATTGACCTTGACTGTACTAAAACACTTCAAAATACAATATTTCAATATCATCCTGCTTCGTTTGGAAGACGTCATTTGAAACATTGCGTTGGACGGAAGCCAAGATTATGTCTATAGCTGATAATCTTGCTTTTACCAATATGTTACAATATGTGTCAAGGTAGAGCTTTTAAGCATTTCATGTTAGCTTATAATGGACATTCTTATAGTACTTAATTTCTAAATACAAAGTCTGGGAAACATTCAAGCCAGTGTTTCAATCGTTCTCTTAAGCGCCATTGTCTTGCCGTATATTTTCGACTTGCACCAACTCGTGAATTAAAAGGTCGCGTTGAACGAACGCAAATGATTCCTTCTATTGAGGTAATGAACTTTATAGATGTGGCTTTGAACTAATAGAACGTGATTGACGTGCGACCGTTGCCGCTGGTGCCGACCAAGGTCGCTGTCTTCCCACTGCTCCTACTGCGTAGTACTGATATCACAGGGAGCTCTCCGCGTGTTGATAAAGAAAATATATAATGTAAGCACGTGCACCGTTACGGTTTCCGTTAGCTTCCCTTCGAAATCTGCCCGAAATCTTGGCGAAGATTGTCTCTGAGCTGTCTTCATTGAGGTCACGAGGTTTACGATTTCACTCAATACGTCTAAATACTCACGCTCTGCGACTGTTGCGCTTGTTGATTTTGGAGACCGTTTTATGTTGCCATAAAACTCGCACTGCTATATTCTAACCCAGAACGTTAAAGGGAAAATGCACATCTTTGCGACATACAATCTCGAAGTGCCATTCGATTTACGACATGTAAATTATTTATCCACCGTAAATATAGAATTCCATTTCGTAAACGATCTTTCCATTTTATTAACTCAATCAGCTAGTCTCAAATAGCCTCAAGATAAGAGCTGAACTGAGGAATATAAAATTATACGTGTTTACGTGGATGGCAAATATTAAAATTGCTTTATCAGCTAGTAGAGATGTTATGTTTGTATGAAGTGTCTTCGATTTAATCATATATAGTCTCGTTTGAACCGCAGTGTTAACTAGGTAGCGATTGTTACTAGTTAATATTTAATAGCCCCATCGGCATTGGTGTCAGGCTCGCTAGAGAATGGAAGGTTGTCGATCGGCACACCTCGCCTACCGCTGCGGACGTGTAATTTACGCCGCCGCTGCATTCTTGCCCTTAACTATCTCACTGTAAGACATAATTAGGCTAGCATCGAATACACCGGCTATATTAATCTACATGCCGTACTTATTCGATTAACCTTTTACGTGTAAAGAATTTGTCCTGCTTTAAATTACATTAATGGCAATAACGGTCGTGCGCTACGTCAGACCTAGGTTTTTCTCGTGTTAATTTATGACATCTTATTATAAGTATTTCTAAAGATATATCATGTGCTTTTTATAATCTTGTGCTCCAATATTTCTTTCGAGATTAAACACGTTATTGATTGAACACAAAAAGTAGCCTTGCATCTGTGGTATTCACGAAGCTGTTTAGATGTAATGTAAATCTTAAAGGGCAAAGGCGTGGCATTAAGTACTTCGGACTCGTAAATATATCTGTAGACGCAGCAGGTGACCTCTTTAGGTGTTTAGTTCGTGAGCTTGCATATTTATTGCATCCAATTCTCTACTGGCTTCTATTGTAGCACCGTACAAACACACGCACTTTAAATCATCCTCAACGTGTGAGACAGCATGTTTCCTTGTTTCCCTTCGGGATTTACTACTATTCTTACTTACTATTCTTACTATCTGCCTTGGAAATAAAATCAAATAGAATACAAAACTGTATTTGTTTTTGCTTCGCACAATATTTATGTGCAGTCCATAACGACTATCTGTTCCTTGGATAATTTAAATAACCGCATTCTCTTATTTGACCTTCAGTAATGTAATAGCTTTGTGCCTACTGACTCTACTGAGTTCTAATGCATTAGCGCTCATTTTGTGAATGCTAACAATCAACGTTATTGTACTCTCAACGGTTTGTTATTCTTTAGCCGGTAGGAGATTACAAAGGAATCTGTAATTGGCAACATTTGTCGAGTATGATTGCATTTGAACACCACCTGTTTATATGAAATCCGCGTGGGAATCGGCGAGCGCCTGCGGCGCGGCACCAGAGCTGTTGCGCAAACGCACCGGTCGGCGGCGGCGACTCGGCAACCGACTGAAGTTTCGAAAACGGTTGCGACTGTGCACCTCGTTAAAGCTTCGCCGGCAGACGAGTACAGTTACTAGAAATTATTGAAACAATTTAGCAAAATTTAATTTTGAATATATCGCAACAATTGGGCTACTTAGATCAAAACTTGTTTTTAGACCGACATAATGCAGGCCAGCTTTGGATGCTCATTAAATGTACAGCGAATCACCTTATCCCGTTAAGTTGCTCGTTAGAAAGA
This sequence comes from Fissipunctia ypsillon, assembly GCA_947568875.1. Lineage (NCBI taxonomy): Eukaryota > Metazoa > Arthropoda > Insecta > Lepidoptera > Noctuidae > Fissipunctia > Fissipunctia ypsillon. Next base: position 4,763,528 of record OX387656.1, on the reverse strand, counting down.
AAGGATCCTGTTATAATTGGGATGGCGTTTTAATATTTATCATTAAATAGCTTTTATCTGGTCTTATCTTGATTTTGCACGAATGCGCTTGATAAGTAGAGCGACGTTATTTCTAAAAGTTTCTTGTATCCTTTTCTTTCAAATATTTAACTGGTACCTATATTTCTAGAATGTGCCTTCTGACTACAGTAATAAACGAAGTTGTTTGATTCATGGTATGCAAACTTCTGTGTAGTTCGCAGAATCATCTATCATTTCTAGATAAACCTAGTCACAGCTCGCAGACCGGGTAATTAACCTGATTAAGTAAGCCAACAACGTTGTTTTCTATCTAACCTATAAACATACAGTGATACAAAAGAAGAAAGTCTCGATACTTTTCCGTCCGCTTCGTAAATCATAACCTACGCACGTCAGAAGCTTTATTTGCCTACACACACGGAATTGTTAAGACAAACAACGCAAGCCAGCTCCGTAAACGCTTCCGTTGCTCACTTCGACTATTGTTTGCACAAATAGGTGACAAACAACACAACGAGTGAATGCGACCTCCGTAAACGCTTTTCACTGTCCCTCGATTGTCGTTAATTTGGAACTGTTTCGGGCTATTGTAAAAGTGAAATCTTAAACGGTTAGAGCGACTATAGTGAATGATCCATTTTCATAGTCGTTTACACTGAACTTGAGCAGAATGCATACTTTTGTTGTTTATGTATTTTTCCTCGTGTACGGCGAATATGAAAGCAGTGTTAACGAGCAGGGGACTTTGAAAAATAGATTCATATTTATGTAGTGGACCCAGAAACAGTTCTTTGCTCAAGTGACCTTGCCAGCTTATTGAGGAAAAAATATTGTACAAAATCTATTTTATTTGGTAAAATCAAGAATAACTTGGACAAACATGTCTATAAAAAGTGTTTAAAATTGGGCTTCTCTATAAAAAGTATCCCAATTAATTTAAGTTTAATAAAATACCACACGACTTATGAGATTGTGCAAAAAATCGTAAAGAATCATAATTTTATTTACAACTATAAAACTGACATGAATATTGATGGTAAATTAAAATTCGCGTTTAAGAATAATGAAGATGTTTGGACTAATTTAAAAGATGTAGGTCACGATATATAATCATTAAATTGCTAATGTTTACTCGCCTTCATATCGATTTGACGTTGAAGCCTAGTTTCAACCGGTTATTTTACTTAAGGAAGTTGAATTTACGCTAAATAGTAGTAGCCTTTTATCCACTTCAAATTGGACTAGATAAGAAGATTTAAAAAGGATTATCAGAACCCTAACTGCGTAACAGTTTCAATCTCTCAATCGCAATCCGAGAATTTTGAAGGATATTTCTAATCCATTGCTTCATAGGTTTAATAAAATCGTCTCTTAACAACGTAAATAACGCAATGAACGTGGCTTGAACTGTCAAAATGAAAGAAAATGCGATCAGTTGTCATTTTATGTATGTTACTCAATTACCCCGCTGGTCTTTAAAATATGTACCATACACATAAAAAAACAACTTAACCACAGAATCCAGATTCCTTTTACTAACTTTTGAACTCCGGCCAAGTTTCAACACGAAACTACGGGCTGAAATCCAACGCAAATGTGGATTATATTAAACCTTGAGTTTAAGCTTTTTCATGTCCTGAACTATGTGTACCTGCGTAGAGAAACGAGTGTTAAGCCTACGGGCTACAAAGTAATTATTAAGCAATCTGTGCTACAGAGCTTTCTGCAGCTTACGGATGTGTGACGAACAGACGATGCCGCTAAAGCCTAGTATGCAATCATGTATCTTTTCAACGTTTGTAGGATTAAACGACGAGCCTGTAATGGCTGCCTGTTTGCACATAGCTTGTAATGATATACGTCATAATTGCTTCTTGACGAAACCGACTGCATAAAACCGTTTAATCTTTAATAGAATCCTATAATGCAATTATTAATTAGCGTGGGTACAACTTTCAATTACCGCTATTTACTCGGAATCGAGTACTGTTATACGTTATCGAGGCAAAAATTAAGTATTTAACAGTCTCCTATATCAGCCAATCATTACTATATATGAATAAGATAAAATAGTACCCACTGTTCGGTAAGCATCTTTATAATCACGTATCTACTTAATGATTTCGATTGATTCTTCATTGCCTAATTATATCGCAGTCATAATTATTCAAGCGGTCATTATCCCTTTATGCATTGAATCAGTTTGCGAGGTTGTTCAGGTACAATCAATTCCATCGCTAAATTTTGATAATTATACCATGTAGTTGATATTGTTAGTTCACTTCCTATCTCGGCTGCGATATAAATATCTTATAGTCTAGGTGCCAGATAACTTGTAAGCGCCTTCGCTGCGTTCGTTCTCGTTCGAGAGTCGAGTATCACGTCTTTTGTATTTTTTACATTAGTCTAGTATTGGATTTCTTTGCCTCGTGTAATACAAACTTACGATATTTTATGTAATACGTGTATCTAACAATTTATCTCACACGTTTTTACTCTGGCATGCAGCAATCAGATATTGAGTTCAAACATTGTAATTTTACGTAAAGATGGACGGGCTGTTTAGCCCATTATGGTAAACTGCATGTGTAGAGCTTCCCTGGCAGCTTGTTAGGTTTTAGAGTATTGTATACCGCAGTACGAGTAATATGATAATTTATAGCAGTACCGCATGACAATCGCTCAATTATGTTCCATTCCTTGAAACATAAAATATTAATGTACATTGTTATACTAATGTTATTAGCCCCACGAGACTTGGACGTGGAAATTGTATATGAATGTAATATTGGCAATTGATTATAAAACAATGGACTTCTAATACGTCTAACAACACAATTAATTATTCGATATGTATGGCATGTTATGTATATTCTGGTTATATTTACGTATGTCCATTAGAAACTGTAAATGAGATTCCATTGAGTACAATACCGAATTAAACTCGTACTATGTCACAGAATACATTGTTATACCGTGGGATAACGTCACTTTAATTACCACAATACAGGCATTTTCTGCACAAATTGAAAATGTAGCATGACGTGTTGTTTGGATTGTTTCGTGCAGTTCTTTGTTCTTCGCTGGAACTTGCATGCGTACCTGTGTCTCTTTTTATTGTACATTGTACCGAACGAGAGCGAGAGAGATGAAACAGTGTGTCAGTGGGCGCAGGTGAACGGCCGGCATACATTCGCTTATCAGCCGCCGACCGGTAGTGACGTCCCTATACACCTGTTGATTTCTACATCTCGATACTCGGTATTAAAGTTGTCGGATGTCGCATCAAATTACCGGTTAATGTAATGACCACTACGAATCGTCATAACAACTGCAAACCTTTAGATATCAACGCATATTCCTATCATTTTATTCCTGCGGCTTTAATAATTTGTATTGAATTTGTATTATTAATACGTAGTCGAATTAAATGTCTGAATAGATAAACGATAATAGAAAACGTCATCGATATCGATAAAATATTAGAGAGCGATGCCGTAGTAATAGGAGTTTTGTCATCTCGAGACGATTAAATATAATTGAATCTGCCGAGTAGCAAGTTCGAACCAATCTAACCTCTCACGAAGTCTGGCGCGATTCTGTGCCGCAACACCGAAGAGTATCGTACCACTCGCTTGGGATTTCGCAACGAAATATTACGATTACGATATTGCACAATCAAGTATCGACACATATAGTTTTCAAGAATTCCAAATGTCAGCTTTCTTAAACATGAAAATCTGGATGTCCTTAACACAATCTTCTGTCGATCGAAATTAATTATTCCGATGCGTTATTATATCAACATTGTCATGGTTTTTTATGCATTCTGTAATTGACTTGTAATCGAAGCCTTCTAATTGTACTGGGAATCGATAAGTAAACTGGTTCTTTTTCATTTCAGGTACGTACCATCAGACAACTGCGTACGGTTAATTGGAGCCGGGTATGTACACTAACCGTTTTAATAATGACGGTCGTTGCTGGTATGAAAGTCAATGGACTGTACCCTGATTGCAAACCTGTAACGATTCCTTCGAATAGACTCAATGTCGACTAATGTAAACTCTTCTTGTTTGATTTGGGTTTGACAACAATTTATGTTGAATTTACTGAAGACTGACAGACAACACATGGGGATTTTAATGATCTCATGGTGACTAAAACAGAGTTGTAGACTACATAGTTAGAACGTACTCAAGTACGTATCATTAAAGTCGTCATTGAATTACAAATAACGCTATTAATCGAAGGTAAATAGGGCTTAGAGGTCACGCCTAGAGGCAAAATATCACTGAAACTTTATCTAACGGCGCTAGAGTAAACGTCTTTTGAATAAATATACAATTCATCTATGACACTGAGAATAATGTCATTCTCAAACTCGTTTAGCTGCTGACAGACTTTATTTCTAAAATCAAGATTAGAAACATGTTGAAATCCTTTTTCACTGTGCTCATTTGATGGAAGTCATTAGCGACCAAAGAAAAGAATAGCAATTTCTGGGAACAATACCTGCATGTCGGTTTGTCAGCGTCCACAAACTACCTTCGTCAACTAATCCACTAGCATTGGTGTCACAACCACGGAGCCAAGGACGTCTGTGAACTGTGATTGACATTGTTTATTGTTTACCCCTTCATTTGTTCGTTCGTTGCCCAAGAATGACATGTTGTATGAGCTCTTGCAAAAACCTAGCGCTTGGGAATATACGCCCGGATAATTGGCAATTGTTTTCTAAGAACTCAGTGCTTACTCGTTTCTGAGGCAAGGTGTCTACCGACCTTTCCCGTTGCTTGCTTTAACTGCGGATGATCTCTGTTGGCAGAAAGTTGACGCTACGATGTAGATGTAATTATTAAACCTTGTTCAATTTGTAATCTTCATTGATAATGTCACTCGCTGCTTACATTTACGTCGTCTATTTCGTTTTAAAGCTATCAGTTTTATTTATTGATTGACGTGTATTTTAATTAATATATAAAATCGAGGTGTGGTAATGCACCTACTTATTCATGATTGGACGTTTTGATTGATTATTTTATTCGTGAATAATATTATGAATGTGGTGTTATAGATTCGCTCTAAAATGATACTTTATATGCGTTTATTTATTCACGAACCTTGTTTTAAAATTATTTCCTTATTTGACTGGTATCGATATCAGTCGTGACGTGACGGTTTTTCTGTAACTGTTACAATAATCATTAGATGAATCGTCAAGAATATTCGGTTAAACTTTTAGAAAATGATTTAAATTATATAAACGAGGATAATCTTTAGACAGGATGGAAGGTGAAGCAAAGGAAAATATTTAAATTAAAGCGTCATGGGTAGGTAATTTTGGCGATATGGGTTTCTATGATTGTTATGTAACTTGTGAAGTCCGTATTCCTAAGTGTGAGCTTGCCTGACGGGGCTCGTATTTAGACCAAAACCGCTATCTACGTTTTTAAGACTTTGATTTTATAAAAAGTAGGAATATTAGATAGGTTTTTTTTTACATTGGATAAGTTCACGTTTGACCACTACCTACCTGTTATAATGTTAAGAGATGATACGGTCGGCAAAAATGTTGTAAGTTCAGGTAAGAATATTTGCCTGCAAAGAAATCATATTTCAATAGGGACCACCACAAATGAATTTAATTTCGATGCGGCGTAATTTCACTTAAATACGATGGAATGAATCCATACTTTATTACCTTAATACTGTAAGCTGTTCTGTCGTTTTTGTACTAGTCCTGCCAATGCAGCAACAAACCACATCTCCATCTGTGTGGGCTCTAAAGTATCAGATATCTTTAATGCCATTTAATAAATACAAAATTATAACCTACAACTGGACTAACCTGCGGCTCCAAGTCTTGATTACAGTCTAAGCAGTAAAATTAAATTGACAGACATCTTGCCCTTGGAGGTTAATGTTAACATCGCATGTAAGTTGCGAGCAGCCTTGTATTATGATGTGCGAAGTAAATATTAGTCGTCTTAGTACATAAAGCAATGCTAGGATATCACGCAATGTCCTTGTCTATGGACATTTGTCAAAAGATCTTATAACTTGAATTGAGGATAATTTTTATAGTCTCCCAGCTTATGCCCGCGGCTTCGCCCGCGTGGAGTTCGGAAATTATCCCAGGTCATGGTCTACCTGTGTGCCAAATTTCATTCAAATAAGTTCAGCCGTTTTAGCGTGAAAGCGTAACAAACAAACAAACTCACTTTCGCATTTATAAATAATATTAGTTAGGGTAATGAAACTTCGGATTATGAATATAATTAGCGACACACCCCAGCGGGGCAATTGCGTAACACACTTACATTAGGAATCGGTTTCATTTTGACAGTTCAACAACATTCATTGCGTTATTTACGTTATTGAGCAGACAAATTTTTCGAACATATGAAGCAATGGATGCATTTGCTTCAAAATCATTCAGATTGTGATTGATAGTGTGTTACGCAATTAGGGTGCTGCTTCGCACGGTTTGTATGACACGATAAAACATTGATATATATTTTTTTAATATTGGAATTTAATATGAATGTATTATACACATAAATCTGCCGGAATAAATGTCCTAAATTATAGTGGAAACCACATCAAATTTCATAAATCTAAGCGGTCACACAGACAGACTAGAAAAGTGACGTTGTTTTGTAGATGAAATACATATTATTTCAACAAACGTGATCATCTCGAACTTTTCTAAAGCTTTAATATCTAGGCGTTTTCTTTCATAAGTTCCAGCTTTTGTATTCGTGAGCATTGAAAAGCCTGAAACGTCGGGATTTTCCGGATAGTATACCGCAGGTGGGCGGCCTTTATTGTATTCGATACACAACCTACAACGTAGAAAACTTATATAACCCGTAGTACAATCGGCAAAAGTATATTAGGAGTTTATACTCGAGAAGGTACTACCTACTTCTGATCTAAAATTTTAAATAAGCAATTACTTCGTATATTTCCACTGGGAAGTTATCTTCTAAAACCTGTCGTCATTCGATCTAAAAACGTAATTTAAAACGCTAGTATAATAAAATTCATGGCAACTGCTCTTATTTTTTAGAAGCTAGCAAAGTAGCTATTGGATGTAAGTAATTTGTAATTTAAATACCTGTAGGGCAAAACTTGGGTAATCGGTGATAGTTTTGTTTTTTACTTGTAAAATTCGATTCATTGATCAGACTATTTTTTAAATTTACTGTGATATAGTAGACAAAATAAGTTTTGCTAACTTATATCTAAAAATGTGGCAAATACTATAATGATTGAAAAATGTACATTTATCAAGTCAGTAGTAACTTGGTAATAAAACACAATTATCTATCACCGAATAGCTGCATATCACGAATTAGCCAAGTTTTGCCCTATCACTTACGCACATTAAAAGCTTGAATGATTATGTTTTACATGGAGTGTCTTTTTTACCACAATATTGTAATGAACTTATGGCTTTTCTGTACCATCATGTCAGGATACCTTGTTTAAGACTTACGTTGTTATACAAATTGCAATACTCGCATGTTATTAAATTATTCCTTACGATTAAAAATACATTGTAATCCAAAAGCAATTTGTATTCAATGAATCCCAGATGTAAGCCGTTCCATTTCTAGTTTTCAATTGAAATCCACAGTAACAAAGTATAAACATTCAATCAAACTGACAGTTTTGACAGTTATCCTATATCTTTCAGCCACTATTTTTATCGCACTGTAGCTGGTTAGCTGTTTATTACGAGCTCACCACACGCACGGTGTATGGGTTCAATTTCAAATTGAAACTCCAGACGTCGCGTCGTGCTTAATTACAATTGCAATAATTCAATGGCTGGTCTTAACGCATCGAGATTCAATTACACATAGCATTTAAGGGATTCACCAGTTATTAAAATGTCAGTTTAAAAATTATATCGCAGTATAACCTTCGTGGTACCTGTTAATAGCCCGAAGTTGTAGTCTCGACTCTTATCAGAATAAAATATCCAAGTTTATATATGTTAAAGACAGGTTCATAATTATAACTCCACTCAGCAAGTCAGCACAAAATGTGTTAGATAGATAGAATACTCTTTAGTCGACCGAACCCAATAACATATCTGTAACCAGTTTTGACATACTGGAGATAGAAACACCTATCTATCTATGGTTTTAACATCTCAATAATCTATAAGAGATTATGGAATCTTACCGGCCTGACATAAGGACGGATAGAATTACCATCAATAGCGATCTGTCTTTTACTGAAAATAGGTTATCACCGTAAAAATTAGAGATATAAATGTAGAAATTTTACATAGGGTTAGAAATGTGTTATGAATAATTTTATAACAAAATCCTCTCTACATCTTGATAAAAGTTTCAAATTAGGACGTTAAAGGTGTAGTGAAACTTGTTTCAAATTATTCAGTCTCAGAACTAGTTTCAATTTTGGGGCAAGGACTACGATGTCGAAAATTAAACTGGAGCTTTAGTTAGTTTCTAATTTGTTCTTAATTTCTGTTCAGAATTTTATGTTTCGAAGAACAATAAATTAATGTAGATTGCCTCCTTAAGGAGCACTTTAGAACTGAGTTTGGGGTTTTAGCAATAGTTTCATCTTCTAGACTATATTATTAAACACAACTTGTCTTGCAACAGCGGCTTTCAAATTGACGAGAAGTGTGTTAAATTTCTTTATACCTCGTCACTCATTCACATGCTCTCGTGACTGTGTATGACGTAACTATTTTTACCGTCTGAGACACGCCTCGCTTGCATAATAATGAGTTCACGTTTATTTCGCACGATTTTATGGCAAAAATTCAAGTCGCTACCTAAGCTGAAGAAAACTTACATAATAATCTTTGTTAGTTGACTTACCAACCTGATAACATTTTCTTAGAACTGGTTTATTGAGCAATTTTTAAAATGAAAGCGATATATAGGATAGTTATTTTTATAGGATCGATTATAGAGAAGTTAGCCGATTAAATGTTTTGTTGTTTTTGAAGGGAAGTGATGACATTTAGTTCGTCACTAAAAAAAATAATCTTCCAAAATGTACTTTTTGTAGACATTGTCCTTCTACTAAAGTACTTTTACTGAAAATCTGTCTACTTATATAAAAATCAATTGCCGTGCGTTAGTCTAGCAAAAACTCGAAAAGGGCTCGACCGATTTGAATTTTTTTTTTTGTTTTGTTTGCCATAAAACTGGGATGCTTTAGGAAAAAAGAAAATTAAGAAAAATCCAAACGAACAGCCGAAAAATCTAAAAAGTCTAAATTTTGTCTCAAGTGGTACGAAGTTCACCGGGTTATCTAGTTTAATAATGTAAACAAGGATTACATTCTCACATTCACCCTTCCTCCCAATCCAACTTTAAATACATAATGTAAATGCTTTTGTCCCCTCGCCATAGTTTTTCTAACGTGCGCACACAAATCACGCACGTAAACCATGCCAGTTTCCTTATGGTGTCCGCACTAATCAAGATTTACGTGTTATCCGACAAACGTTATTGAAACGACCCGGTTATTCCGCGAAACTAAATCATACACGTGATTTTATGTGATTATAATTTGCAAAGTAGTTTATGTAGCGCTGATACACGCCTTCCCGTTATCGATTTCAGGTTAGTAGATAAGTAATAGGTGTAACTCGCTTCTGGGTTACGATTGCGATGGATTGATTAAATATATGTCCGTGTGGTCTTAACTTAGAAAAGACCACCCGTCGCATCCGGAGGTGTCATTTGCCGATCATGAGACTAGCTATTAGCATCCAGTTTCGTGCTGATAACATCAACTCTATCATCGAATAACGATCCAGCTACCAAACGTTCCAATATATAACTCGCACTAACGCAGACGTTGACCACGTTATCGCGGCCTATTCGAAGGGAAATATTCACCACTAAAGCGGACAGTTACGGTCCATTATGATGATAGATGCAATACCATTTCTCTTCCAAACATGATATGGACATAGGAAAGTTAAGCGACCTGATCGAATATGTATCGTTTATTTTATTGTTACCAGCTTATCCATGTTCCACTTAACAGTTTTATCAACTTAACATCACGCCTTGTTTCCCCGAAGGGTTAGGCAGAGGTGTACCTACCTATAGTACACCCACATTTCGCCAGTTATGTTTAAGTCCCATATAATAGGGGGCGAGCCTATTGCCATCTACCGGGCACAAATCCAGACTCGGGCTGCTACTGAGAAATTCCAGATAGAAAAACCCAATAACACTTTGCCCGACCTGGGAATCGAACCCAGGACCTCATGCTCAGAAGTAGCACTTGCGACCACTAGACCAACGAGGTAGTTTTATCAACTTTCTACAGAATAAAGACAAGGAAAGATAAACGTTTGGCAAAAATACGAACAAATTATTCAGAACGCGGAATTGTTTTGATACGCGCTCAATAAATCTAGGTGACTACTTTGACCAGTTTATCAGAGCACTATCTTTTGCACGCGGCTTCGCCCGCGTGGATGTCGGAAAATATTCCTTAAAGGATTAAAAGCTACTACTACCCTATGTGTTAATCCAGGTTATAAACTACTTATCTGTGTGCAAAATTTCATCAAAATCCGTTCAGCCGTTTTTGTGCCAATCCGGAACATATGGATCCAGACAAACACAAACGGACAAAAATTCTAAAAACTATATTTTCGACATCAGACTTGTTCCCACACCTCGTAGCAATTACTTTTTTCTAAAATATTCAGTGTACAGTTTTGACTTCTTACTATTCTATTATATAACAGAGCATTTACCAGAAATATTAACTTTGCTGTTTCATTTCAATTCATGTTTTAGAAATATCTTTATTTATATCAGTTTTACCGAAGAGACGTATTTCGGCCACCCCGTTACTGAGATTCATGCCGGCTTAAGTTTCAACTGGTTTAGGTTTGTTTATCCGATTTCGATGTTATAAATAAAGCGGCTTCTTTGCTTAACTAATTATATTATTAGTTTTGCGTCGGAAATATATTACCATGCTACCATTAACGAGGCTACGTTTGACGGATCCGTTCTCAATTTATGAGGTTAAGTTTACATAAATTCGTTAATATCGGATAATGTTTTCTGGCTCTCTTGGGAAAGGAAACTCATTAGGGGGCTTACTATTACATGACATGGAAAGTGCTTCCTAATTGCTGTTATAAAACTGTAAAATTTAAAGGCTCGAATGTAATATTTATTTAGGTATATGTACAATAATCGTAAAGATAAACAATTATTTTAATACACAAATTATAAATATTAAATCTAAGCGTCATCTTTATTTATGTATAAGCGTCGATAATTGCTTTATGTAACAATACTAAGTAGAATATATTATGTGCATTACAAAGTTTTCCTCCATGATATACCTACGCAATGATTTATTCACAATAAAGTAATTTTAAATTGCATTAAGATTGTTTACAACTTAATATTCGAAAACAAACGGGACTGCGGAAGGCATCTTTGGTTAAGCGATGCGTCGGGATCACTGCTTCCAATGAATAAATAACATTTCTATTAGAGCTAACGCACGCCGTTTACATTTCTGAATAGTCTTATGTATGTAAAGTAGAAACCCTTTTATTGCTACTGAAATCAAAATATGGTAAGCGCTTTTATAAAAAAAAAAACATGGTCTTATTTGGTATGGTCATATCTTTAATAAATATTTAATCATGTAAGGCCGGCCACACACTGTCGGAATTCCGTTTCGAAAGCAGCAAATCCATTCATAATCTAGTAGTCTAGTAGTAATTTAGTAGTAGTGGTAGTAGATTATGAATGAATTAGCTGCTTTCGAAACGAAATTCCGTATGTATATGGCTGGCCTACGCGTTTTCATTTCGTGCCGTTTGTATGAAAAAAAATACGTACTTGTTGCTGTGCGTCGAAGTTGCTTTCATCGTTCTAACTTAATCATCATTCTCCTGCCCTTATCTCTATTTATTTGGAGTCGGCCCAACGTGCCTTTTTCTACCATACTCCTCTATTCAAAGTCATAGTCAAATCATTTAATTCAAATAGGCACATAAAAGGCACTTGTACGTCAAAATTGATTCTAGTCGCCCCTTCCAAAAGGTAGATTCGTATGGAGAAGAAAGGGCAAGGAACTCCACTGTTACTCTTTTAAAATGTTTTACAATATTTTGTATAAGTAATATAATTATATGTGAAGACGATGCACCTAGAATGAAATTACTATACCACAATAGGTAAACAATTAAAAATGAAGCAATGACAGATTAAATATGTGTTAGATACACGGTGCTCACATACATATTCACAAGCACTGTAAAAGTGTACGATTTTCCTAAAATGTTAACAAGTCTGTGTGTGAGCCAAAGTAATCACAGAATGTAAAATCAGTGTTATTAAACATAATAAATTATACAATTTAATTAGCAACCAGTTTGATTTTGTCTAGACTCTAGATCAGCCTTTCCCAAAGTGGGCGATAACGCCCCTTTGTGGGCGCTGTAGGCCTAAAGGGGGGCAGTAAGAGACCCAGAAAAAAAACGGGGGCATTGTGTAGAGGCTTAGGGAGCGATTTGTAATTTCATCTAGGTGGTGGTTTTTAAGTAGGTGAAAAAATGGGGGCGCTAAAAAATAATTTATTCTCAAAGTAGGCAGTAGACAAAATAAGCTTGGGAACCCCTGCTCTAGGTTGTCCTATGGAGCAGGATTATTAGTCATCATCTCGGTAGTCACTCTCATTCTAGCCATATCATCTTTCATACAGTCCACCCATCGTATTTCACATTCATACTCAAAACTTTCCTGACTACATTTTCCTCATTCCTTCGCAACACATGCTCACATCATGATATCCGATTTCATTGCTCTAACTTAATATCTTCTTAGAACAGCTTAACACGTTACTGCTAAATGACTGCAGATATAAGAGGACAGTGAAGGTAAAACAAGCTTGTTTTGACAATACAATAAGTACCTAGATTTCTTTTCTAGAAACTTTTTTTACGTCATCGCTAGGAGTAATCATAGTTCAAGCTATCAAAAACAGGTCACGTTTTTAAGACCTTATCTCATTACACGCAGATTTTTTCTCATCAAATTGGGCTGTTGTAAACTCTTGAATTTAGAACGAGAATTGTTCGTATGGAATCCGTTGCAAATGTTCTGTAACTTTGTCATCGTCAACACTGCCTGGCCTTTTCTCAACTATGTTGGGATCGGCTTCCAGTCAAAACAGATGCAGCCAAAAAAACTGTATTTTTCATGGAGCGACTGATTCTATGACATTGATATCAGCATACAAATTATTGTCATGTATAATGAAGAAAGAGTACCTTCTATTTGAAATGGTTTTACGTGAAACAGTTCCAAAATGCTTTGTTTACCTTAGGGACTTGTGTCGTAATGGTGCTGCGTGTCTGGTGTGTAAGCTCGTTTTATTAGTAATGCAACGGAATTCCCGCCGTTCGTTTCAACTCTGTTTCGTAGGAATGACGTGTTTGCCTTGTCGCTATTTCTTTTTAATTTAAACGTAAGCTTTTCATAGAACAATTTTCTTTTTCGTAGCGGTTTCCCGACCTATTTATCAAGCTCTGTTTTCCTTGGAAAACTATTCTTTTATGATTTGGATTACAAAGATTCCTTCTGTAATGGTCATTACAGTTCAATGACCATCATTGTCAATACCTATCGTGCTCTTTCTCACTTATCATGATAAGTATTTCGTTAATAAAGTGCCTGAGTGATTAAATAGGTAGAAGACAGTATCCAACAAAAAACCAATCGTCTTCGTTACCATTATTTAGATAATAACCGTGTGCTGTTATATCATCTGCAATACTTACCTACTCTTCTTGTTAGTTGGCTAAATATAAGTTATCGTGGTATTTTCCTTTTACAGCAAAAAAATCAAATCGCACAGAATGTGTGCCAATCTTGTGGTCAAACATTTAATCAATCATGGTAAACTCTTCATCTTGTTTTTTTTATCATAGAGTTAGATTGAATTACCTATAGATTTTTCAAATAATTATTCTGCAATAAAAAGTCGATTTATTTTGATAGCTTCAAGCGAATTTTTTCATACAAGATCATTCGGTTTTTGTGCACGATCATTATTAAGTTACACATCTTGACTGACAAACTGTGACGGCCATGTTTCTTCGTAACTATAATTAATATTTTCATATCTGTCACGTTTTGTTTAGATATAATTATAATACTCTTACGTTCTCCAGTTAATTTGGTGTATTGTTTGGCAATGAAGCGTCTTTGTTTGATGACATGTTTATCTTTTTTTATGATTTTTAGTTTTTGAAGTTCAAATATTGCTTGCTGGACCGTATTTAACGAATGGTTATTTTAATGAGATCTGAGGGTTCTCCTCTAGAACATCTATTAAATACTTAATAAAAATCAAAATTATAAAAGTGCTTAAATAATTTTGAATATAATTTTGTAAACCGCAAACTTAATTTTGCGGTTGTGCAAACTTTTATTGCATTCAGCAATAAAGCTGATGATACTTTAAAGTAGTTTCAGTGGTTGTTTGGTATTTCAATAAAGTATGGCGTCGCGGGAACGAGGATATCATTGGAGTGGTAAAGGTCACTTGGTTTGAGGAGAGACCGGTCAGCCTTGGGCCGTGTAATTCACTTTCGTACTCGACTGTATGGCCCTTCGTGTGGCCTCATTTCTCAACTCTGTTTGTTTTGTTAGCAGGCCTGCGATATACAAGACAGCCCTTTCTTTATGTGTGTAATCATATCTTCTTATGTTACGGAGCGAAAGTTTGTTTATTGAGGGCTAACACAGACAGACCTTCCCTATTTGACTGGCATTTAACCTTCTTTATCTCGTAAACTAAGTACCGAGTATTAAGATTGGTCCGTATAGCATTCCGTCTGCCTAGCCTTATCCCAACTATGTTGGGGTCGGCTTCCAGTCTAAGCGGATGCAGCTGAATACCAGTATTTTACATGGAGTGACTGCCTATCTAAACTGCACAACCCAGTTACTGGGTAATACGATGCTCCTTGGCTGGTGGTCCGTATAGCATTGAAGTATTCTTATTTTTTGACATTGATATAATTTTTGCTTGTTTTACCCAAGTCGATTATTATCCGCCTTCAAGGTTTAGCAACTAAACCCTTGTCTATTATATGAAAATTACAATCATACGCATATAATTTACACGCCTTTAATTTGGTACCATGAGTAGTTGCTTTGTGGTTGCGTGGCGATTAAACCAATTGCCTGGCTTTATAACGAGGAAGCTCATTACTCAGGAGCAAGGCATTAACAAGCTGTTATTGTTCCTTGGGACTGCAACACTATCTTAGTACGATGTACTTCCTTGCTTTAAATTGCTTAACATGATTTTAAATGTAATCTATCTATTATATATTGTTTGAGTAAAAAAATCTCATACAAAGAATATCTGGTGTGATTATCATCTGCTTATTTGGTAAAAACATATTGTTTCAAACTATTGTCATCTCAACAAGTGTTTTGTGAATGATCATGTGCAATGTATTGAACACAATTTACATAGGGCAGCCATAAAGAAAATATATTGGCCATCAAATGTGCGACCAATCTAATCGATTCTGGACTTTCTCGTTATCTAAACGGATGAAACACATAAAAACATATATAAGGATGGAGTTGTGTTACAAGGAAACATTCTAAACTTCATTTTACAGTCGCCTTATACGAGCTTTAAATCTAACCTTTCCTGGTCACCATAATGGTAAGCAATAGGTTTAGTTTTATAACTCTAGTTTCCATTACCTCGGCATGTAGAGTCCTGTGCAATACTAGGAACACTTACACGTTCATATAATCGAGAATCGATTCGATTCAATATTCTGTCGAAGGTTATCGTTTGTTTCGGAATGCTCGTATGTGAATGAACCGATTATTCCTCGAAAAATATTCCTTATTTTATAACTAAATCGTTATACTGAGAACATGTTTCTATTTCTATAAATATCTACATTTATATATCGGTCGGTATACTTAAATTCACGAATTCCGCTCAGCGAGGCCCACGCTTTGCTGCTTGCAAGACTTTACCGTTATACTGTAACAAAACATTGCAACGTAAACGAGTGCATTATCCTAAATGCCCATAAAAGGCATTCACTGAATATGTTTAGAGTTTATTTTCTAAAGAAGTATTTTATGCACTTAGATATGTCATGGTGGTCCATGCATACGATGGTAATGCGACACTTACTCTGTAACAAAAAAGGACATTCACACTGTCACAGCTTATCATGTCATTTTTTAAAAATAATAACCTTAATTGGGCCAAGACAAAACACAGACAGAGGCCGAACAGGAAGGTACAGAACTCACCTAATCGCTCAACAAGGCAAACATGATATGAAAACATAAAACCTGCTTGATGAAAGTACACCTAGAAATAGACACGACCTCCTGTGGCGTCGTGCCAGAGAAAATAAAATCTTATAAATATGCTAAGAACACCATTAAATGCTCCAGATATAAAATAAATAGAGATGATCAGTGCCACAACTAGGACGTTTTCCATGTCAATTAGGGTAATTACCAACTTGAGCAAAACTATAACATACTTGGTACCGCTATTAAGACGAACTCGGTTAATTAATACGAGAAGTGCTTGCTTGGGTAGTAAAGTTTAATTGTATTAGGGGAGGCTGATAGAGACGTGCTGACTTATCAGTAGATTTTATAGTGTTCAGAGAATACTCGTTAGTAAAGCGGACAACACACCGACGAGACACCCAATCCGACACACAGATCTATTGGAAGGCACATCAAATTGGCTAACACGGTGGGATTACGGACGCCAGAATAATCAAATGTGTCTGAGAAGTCTGATGAGATACCGATTGTGTTTACTGCCTTAGTGGAAGATTGCGGCAAGTAGGACAACAAATCAAAGTTGCCGACGTAGCTCTTTAAATTAGCAAGTTGTTGTGGCAATGTTTGTGCTTGTAGTTACGTGGTTCGATACATCCAACGAAAGATAAAATGCTATAAAGGCTTTGTAAGATCCTACAAGTATTTCCAAAATAATCACGTAACCTTTTACATATCTTGGTTTGATTTATAATTAGGTATAGCTAATGTGTATTAAAATTATTATCACCTTAGAACGATCTAATGTCAACATCCTCATCTCGGACAGAATCAAGCTTTACGAAAGAATCTTACACGGTAGTGTCAAAATATCACGATTTACATGCCTATTCTAACTGGTAGCGGTATTGGAATGGCTTTATAACCACATAATACGATAAGATCAATACCAATAACTATAAAATAACACGTTGAAGTATAATAAATATCAATTTATATGATTACATTAGTCTTTAGGCTTGAGCACCTTTGCTTATTTCTCATGCCCATCCCATTAAAGTATGACGCAATAAATACTACTTCGACACGTGTGGCTAGTCGTCACGTGGACCTACCCAATTACTATTGTTTACTTATTTAAGGTGAAAGCGCCAGGTAGCCCGGGAAATTCAAATTTTCTTTCGTTTTTTGCAATTTGCAAGTGAGTATTAGATTGTATGTTGATCAAAATATGATTCGCGACCATAAAAAGTATGTATTTACAGAATTAAAATAATTAAAGTCATCAATACAACTCTTTATGACCAGGAAATTCTATTGAATGACAATTAGGATTATACAAACTTATGGAGTTGTATTACTGATTTTGATGATTATAATTCTGTAAAATGCATATTTTTTATGGTTGCGAATGATACTTTAATCAACATACAAGTTAATACTGACTTGCAAATTGCAAAAAACATAAGAAAGTTTGAATTTCACGGGCTACCCGGAGCTTCCCCCTTAATGGAAAACTGATAAAAACGAACCCATTTAAGTAGCAGTGATGGAAATGGAGCGTTCTAAAAAGATGAAAGCTGTCCCAAATTTCTTTTCACCTCGGCTTATTTTTATTAGGCTGACTAAATGCGTGAGACACTAGATAGCAATCTCCTTCATTTGACAGTTCTACAATATCCATTGAGTGTTTTGTAGGTGCAGGACAAGTTTGCCATGTGTTCTGTAAATTAGTATCTGTGGTCAGACGATGTCGTCATTCGTACGTTACTGTTCGTTTCTCTGTAGATCCCGGTCCCAGACCCCCTTCTATACATGCTGAGGGGCGGCCACCTTGGGGTTTAAGTCGGTAGGTGTTCGACAGACCCCTTTGCCATTCCCAGACGTTGAGCATACATACATGAAGATATCCACACTCATATGAAAGAGAAGTATTGCATATCATATGACCAGACTACCGATGTCTAATCTTTCCATATAATATCCGTTTTTACAAGCATCCTTACAAATACCAGCACAGTAATATAGGTTGCATAATATGCTGTATTAAGTTATGCAACCAGTAGCGCATTAGTTGGTGGGTATATGCTAATACTTTTGTAGGGCATGGGCCGGGTCGCTCCGGCCAAGGATATCGCACTGGAGAAGGGACGTTGAGTAACATTCCAGCGCTTTTCGTGGGCTTTGAATGTGAATACAAATGATCGGCAACAGGGACTTAGTGGCAAAGTAATAAAACTATAATCATACAGTTGTGGACAGATGATTCGTTATTTTATTGATTTGAGCACGCATGGTTAGCCAGGTCGGTTGGTTGCTTGAAAGGTGAGGTGCGACCGCCGCACCTGTGCGCGTTCCTGTTTTAAATAGATCTGTATCTTAACGCGGCACCTTTGCTCGTTCTACTTTACTTGCAGCGTTTTATAGCGTCATGAAAGATTTGCTTGTCTTCAAACGTTATTTAAAAGAATAAAAATATTCGGTTCAAGTAGGTACTTGGTTTAACAATCCTGTTTTTGTTGTCTATAGAGATGTAGGTACATAATATTTATTCATGTAAACAAATTACTATTGACATTAATAAATGTGCCATAAAAGTATCAATCGCCGCATTATGTTGATGACAGCTTAAGAATAGATTGTACGTAAATTCTAAATCGTGAATGAAAATGTATTTTTTATTCGTTGAACAGTCAAGGTGAAACCGATGTCAGCGCACTTATTATGTAAATCCTACCTCATATCACGATGACTTATTTCCTTCTTTGGCTGCATATAAGGTTATCTACTACATCTCAACAAATTATTTACTGACGTTGGCTGGTTCACCATATTCGTAGTAAGGATTGCACTTTTGTTGCCAAAAAACAAGATGCATCTGAATATTTTACCTGTTATGATATCCTTACTAAACTTAAACATCTTTAGTCATAATGGCTATTTAAACCGTTTATTGTGCATGTGCAGATAATATAGCTTCTGGCGTAAAACCAGAAGTACCTAAATACCTTTACGCATTTATACGAGGATTACGAGGTCCAATCCAGTTTGTCCTCTCAAACGGAATTTCATGAATTCGCACTGGACCTCTCTAAACGACGCAAATTAAATTATTCCGAACGTAATCGAATTATTTTGAACTAAATTGATTTCATTCATCTCGTTTCCTGTAGTTCTTCCGTATGGCGCTCAATATTGGAGATTTTTCATGCCAATATAGTATTTGGTCTTTATGCCCATTTCCATCCTAAAACGGGCGAGTAGCCACACAGCATGGCAGGTAATGTATCACGGTGTGGTCACGTTCTAAATAACCCACTTGTATTATATTTCACAGTCTTTGTGTCACGAATCGTGACAAAGCTCCTGTCTCTGTATCATCGTTCACATTGTGCAACCCGATGTGCTGAGCCGGGCCGTGTGCCTGTTCACAGGGGCACGATTACCCAACCAGTTTCAGTTGCGCTCGATTTCCTAAGCCTCTCGATGCGCCATGAGGTTTTTGCCTAGCCATTCGGGTTGCTGGATTTATGAAGCCGCATAGTGAAAGTGTTCGTCGCTTATGAAACACCCGAGCGCTGTTTAGTACGAGATGTCATCAACTCATGTCACGTTTTATCAAACATTTCATCCTTTTAAGCGTACTCGCAGTATTTCATCGTACGCGCTAGTTGGCAGCGGTGAAATTGGTATTCGTTTGGTTGAACTTTCAAAGGGGACATCTGATGAGGCAGGCGCATCGGAGCGCATATCCTGTGACATGCCCATCCACATATGCATTCACGTTATTTGCACGCTTTAACTGTAGTCTAGAGACAACACGCTCACTCATTTAGGGGTGCAGTCATGTCCTATAATTGATATTAACATATTACCATATTACCCATCGTACGTTTCAGTCATTGTTTTATAATGAAATGAATTTCGCCTCACGTCTGGCCGAGCGCCGGCGCTTGCACTGAGAGCAGATTGATTAATTTCCGTTTACTCTCCGGCAACGAACTTTACTCTCATACCTGCCGTCCCGACATTATGATGAAAAATGATGTGTTTTCTGCATCGTCGAATGAATTTTGAATTTTATTAAGAGTATAAAACAAATTATACTTTAATGTTGTCCGCTACATGAAGGTTTTTAGAAGGGCGTGACCACAACGGAAGGTCGTTATAAATTGCGTGTGACATCAGCCACGAAGTTTTGCGTTAGACGTGATAATATATCTGCCCATTTTCGAGGATGAAGTTCTCCACGAATTAAAATTACTTTCGATGTTCCCTAATGATTGTGATTGACTTTATCAATTTTGTATAATCATCTCAGCCAGCCTTATCTAAATATCGTAATAATTACGGCTATTATCCAGTCGCTTATTTCCTTCCACATTGTCGTTGCGATTGCGATGAAGAGAATCATTCAGAAGAAAGGTTTTGTAAAAACTTTATATAAATTAAAAGCTTGCTTAATATGCGAACAATTACAATAAATTCTCAGTGACACGTAGTTGTTCAACTCTTTGTGTAAAAAATGTAAAAACGTCGCTTTGCATCGGGCATGCTGCCAAGAGATAATGCTCATGATGGTAGTTAATTACGACTTCTTATTAGGATTACACGTTTCTTTGACTTCGTCCAAATTGTTGTTTCAAATTAAAATGAGCGTGGGTGGTGAGATTTTTAAACCGTCTTTTAAAATAGCTTGTCAAATTCGTTCAGTAACCTATTTAAATGAGGTAGCTTCTTCAGAAATAAAGCAAATTATTTAAAAAACAAAAAACCCTACCGCAAAAACACCTGAAAAGAAGAAAACAAGCATTATAATTTATAGAATTTTGGTATCGCAGGCGCCAAGCAAAAGTGACACCATATTTCAGGTTATTGGTTCGCCTGCAATACTAAAATTCTATAAATTATAATGCTTGTTTTCCTCTTTTCAGTTACATGTTTTTTGCAGTCGGGTTTTTGTTTTTTAAATAATTTGCTATATTTCAAGCTTTTTAGTTTTATGAATATACCTACATAATATAATTGGAATTGACTCATTACTAGTTTTTATTTGATACCAATATTGTTGTAATTTATTTTTAAAAAAACTTCCCCACCGTATTTTTGTCTTTTCTGATGCAATATACTGGATGATTTTGTATAGGCTATAGAGCGTGCCAAAGAAATGTACATACTCCCGAAAAACATTACCCTCCTTCTAGGGGAGTCGGGTAAAAATAATGTTCATCGTTTGTGTTATATGCTCTTGGTTATTTTTATGTGATTTTCGGTCAGAATAAGATTTACAATGTCTTGCCACAAGGAAGACAAAATCCGAATTACGAAATGGGTCAATACTCAATAGCAAGGATCCTTTTTATTGCTGTAATAAAGACAAGCTAAGTTTATTGGACAACATTTTGTGTAATACTTTGTGACATCTCAGGCTCAGTCTCAGTACAATTTCGGACAGGATACATAAAAAATCTTTTATGGATTTAAGTCATACATAAATAGTTACAATATTTAAGAGGATTGTATCAGGTCGTGTACCTTGTGTCGTATTGCTTACTGACGTACATGAATACCGATACAAATATCCGGCCAGACAATACGGGGTGGGACGTTCAAAGTCAGGCAGTCATGCACCGAAAATAATTAGGGCGGTGCAGCGAGGCGCAGGCAGCGCAGGCGTGCCGCGCGGTGACGGCGCACCTCTAACAAATGCGCGAGCGCAACGGTCACCCAACTGTATAACAATATGCTGTTTATAAAGTGAAATGACCGACTGCAATGATTTCATTTAACAGCCATAAATTTTGAACCGTTTTAGTTGAAGAGGACACACTTTATTCATGATTTTTCAAATTAGATGAAGTGTATACCTACATATATATCGAGAAAGGTCTTGTATCGCTTCCATTGTGACTATAACAGTACAAACAAAGACTTGTGTAATAATGCAACTTTATAGCACTGATAAAGGAATTATATTGAGCTAATGATAGCTTTTCTTCCTTATTTGGTCGTTTTTATTCGATGTTGTCTTGACATTATCTAAATAAATGGTGAAGACAGTAAACGTAAAACTAAATTCAATTCTTCTTTCAAATGTCGATGCTCCGTCATAGATAACTACTGCCTCCCACATAGAAACCTATGAATCTTTGGTATTTATCTGATATTATGAGTCTTTGAGTGCTCACCTTATGGTAAAGTCTGCCTGATCATCCTACGCGTCACATTACAAAGATGGCATCGAGCGATTGCTGGCTTTCTAACACCTCATTACTAGTTTGATCTTTGTGCTCGGCTGCTGTTTCTCTCAATTCGCTTTATCTTGTTAATTGGAGAGCAACACTGTCGCTGTCTGCTCCACTTCTGCCCATTGTTCGAGACACGACACTTTCTAAACTAATCTCTACTTCATATCTAGTTTTAATGACGTAGGGCCTGATCTTTTAAGCCTCTAAAGCTTAAGCCGTGTCATACTGCATGAATTTCTTAAGCACTTTTTGATTGGCAGACTCGTATTCAGTTTTAAATTTATTTCTTGCCGACTTTAGTTACTGTGCAGTAACTCTACGTTTCATCGCCTTGTCTTATATTTTATTTACACTTCAAATAAATAACCTACGATTTTATCACGGGCATTTGCATTTTTACTTGTTTGCTAATATTTATAGCTGATTTACGCAAATTTAATACAGTACGTAAATAAATGCATTTTGCTGTATCAGATGCGCGCTTAGCGTTATTGCGGACTTTTGACTCGACATTGGACTCTTCATTATTGACCTTAATTTGAGCACTGATTAAAATACCGTGTTTTATGATGCGTTTGTTATCTAGCCGTGTCTGGGTGAGTGGGTGTGCACGAAATAACTCTAGCATAATTACGATCTCGACTTAGCTCTAATTCGTGAGTCACGGCCGAGTGAAATGGCACGCGGTCCATGATCGCGCCGCCCGTTCATTCAATTACGCTGCGTGATGTGAATTGAAAATTATTGTACTCGGTTCAAATTTGTCGTCGGTTCATAACAGAATCTCGAGCTTTCACCTTCTATCAAAATATTGACAATCGCATCAACGATTAGAACACGATCGACGTCGCGTTACAACTGAGATAAACTCGTATTGAAGCCATTGGTGTATCGACTTGATCTCTCGACTTTGACTAGAGCTGATAGGTTGTAGTTAGGTATACTTAGCTATTGCACTTATCATGTGTTGTACCGATAAACACACAATCATTATATTGTCACAGACTGACGACGGGTGTGGGTTGACTGGTAACGGTGTGCCGTCGAAACTGGGACACATCGACGTACGTAATCCTATTATGAGCTCGTTAACGTAATCCCACTTGGACCTCAATTCTGCTTCTGTCTCAGATAAGCTAAGTTTTCTAACAATCTTCTCGTATGCATAATTTGTAGGTAAACTTAGAAACGTGCACAAAGATTAGATTCGCCATCGCCCCCTAATGACGAATTTCGCTGATTCATCATGAATGACTTATTGATTTGCTCAGAATAAAGCTGTGCAATAAATGCGTCGTCAAAACGCCTAACACGTAGCTTATGACCCATAAGACAATCGTTATTACCTACTGTCTAACATGTAAACAGTTCGCGCATTGTTTTGCTGACTCATAAATTATGATAGATGACCGACTCGGCTCCGCCCTTGATACTGCGTCATAAAATAATGACAACAAATTATACCATTATTATAACTTGACGTCTAGGATATCAGAACATTGCGTAATGGTGCGATTAATTCTTCAGGGAGTGCTTATATACCCGTAAAACACTTTCATTTATTTATTATTAAGCACCTCACCATTTGCATTGTAGGCATCTCCATGGATGACATATATTCAACGTTTTCCTAATAAGCTAGACCTCTGGGGCAAGCCGGTTCTAACAATAGGTACATTATACAAATGGTTTTGAGATTGCATCTCGGTTAAATAAAAACCCATACACAAATTGTTTCCGAGTAGAATGCGTGTCCCCGAAGGCCCAATTCCTTGAGCCCATTGTCGCCGGCGCGATGCTATCATGCGTGGGCGATGTCACGATAAGTTACATTTGTTAGATCTCAAGTCTGTTTTCATTACTCGTTTACTTCGTGACCTTTATGAGTTGGGGTTATTTGTGCGTGTAACGAAGATCATGCACGTCGCCAGTTCATATTCAAGATTGGGCGTGTCCTGCTAGTAACTGGATTTTTGTAGATTTTTAACGAGATACGACTCCCTGCGGAAATATTATGCGGTCGACCTGACCGGTCTGACATTTAAAGAAAGGAATTTTTCTGTGTCGAAGTAATTCTCTTTATTAGCTCGTAATTGGTCTTGTTTCGCTAAAGTAATAGCCTATTACCGTCCCATACAGTCTGTATTGTAAGAATAATGATAGTAAATTGGCTTGTCTAATTAAACGTGGAGCTTATTAGTGGACTGTGTTATCGTTATGATGTCGTAAGTCTAATGAATTTGAAGACTTGATGCTCATGAAGACCGGGAGTTAAAACTAGTGTCAACATCACTGACTTGTAATTGATGTCCACTTTGCAGACCACCTGTTTATAGTCAAGGAGTCTTGAACCAAAATAAATGCAACCTCGTTTCTGTAGAAGCGCACGACAACTCTCCATATGTTGCGTAGCTGCTGAGACGAAGGGCGTCATCCTCATCTCATCGAATATATTAATGTTTACCAACCATATGTATGTACCATATAAAGACTAATTTATTCAATACATTTTATTATTTATCCGGTAGTTTTGGTTATTATAACCACAGTTGTTATATAACGGACGCCTGCGGACCTCGAAGGGCTGTGTAGGTGTGTATGATGTACAAAATTTGATTATGTATATTAACCAAAGAGGTGTCATTTGTAGAGGTCAAACCTTTAAAAACGATTTGTTCCGGTTTGATCGAAGCTGCCGTCGGGTACATCCGCTTAAATTATTTTATTGTAATTTAAAAATTAAGTAAGTACAATGATATAATAATTAACTATTTATTATTATTTTTTATTATTGGTATCATGAATATGAGATTTACAAAAATAATTCAAATATTTAAACATTTATCAATCCGGATCATTTTCATCAATATCAGTCGAGTTAATCAAGATCAGTTTATCTTCAATCAGACTAAATGAAAGTGACACCAAATTTATGGTGTAATCTCTTTAACATAAAAACAAGCCATAAATACTGCTTATCTTTATCAATAAAGTCACAAAAAGCCCATGCCATCAATAACCTTTAAATACGTGACGTCACATTCTGGATTTGAAGAACATCTCAGTTTCTGGAACACTGCCTTTATCTTCCGATGCCTTTTCATTGGGTTCAATATAACAGAAAATGTCGGAGGTAGGTACTCCAAAAGATGTAAAATACACCTAGGTAGGTACACTCTTCTGGAAGGAGTATCAGAAATTCGGAATATTTCAAAATAGGATTAGGAACTTTTTGTGTCTGGGTGGCGTCCGGTTTAATACCTTGAATATTTTAAACATTGTTTGCTAAAAATTTGAGCATCCTTCCGTTCGTGTCCTCAGGCTATGTTGCTTCGATTAACCCTTTTCACGAGATTAAATTGGATTGGAATCATAACATTGTTTTAAATATTAAATCTCTAAGAGCAGCAAGAAGTGTTACTCCTCAATCAAATCTTACTTACCTAAGTTTAGTTTGCTTGTTTATCACGATTGTAATTTTTACTGTTACCTTCTGATTACATTTCTTGTACCTGAGTACTATGAAATCACTGTGAAAAGCACGTAGTAAACCAACTAACTCAAACATTTAAAATTTCAAACGTACACAGACAATATAAATATTTAACCATTACATGGCCCATCCAGGAACTAGATCGGTGGGAAACCGCGTTTCAAAGTCCTATTGAAATTGTTTAATGACCCGCGTAACTTGAATGCGGGGACTGCTAAGTAATGAAGGGGAAGTAGAATACTCCCAAGCTCCCAACTGATTCACTTGAGGACTTTCGATTGGATGTTCCACTTTCAGAACGGCTGGTAACAAAAGCATCGTAGGCAATAAGTGATCATTCAGTTTACTCGGTAGTTGTATAGGCTTTAGGACTCGGGATGGTGCCATATTATGACGTTCTAATGCCATCACGATTCCTCTGCGCGAGAGAGACCTAGCTATACATGACCGATAACACCATCCCTTTTTCGGACTGGAATCATGATGGCATTAATACTTCATAATACGGCCCCTGACCCGATCGTAAATAAGACTAACCAATTATTTGTCTTCTTTGGCCTGCCTTGGTCCCATTTTTTTTTTGAGGTTAGCTTGTTTTTCTCGCCCATGCTCCCATTTCAGCCGTCATATTATGATTGACTCCCTTTTCATTCATATCATCCCTCCTACCATCATTACCATCATTATCTACGTCAAAATAACAGCTTTTTACTAAATGCATACGACAGTCTACTATACGATACGTATAACGAAAAAGCTATTTTAAAATTTTTTGTCTGTCTGTTCCAGCTAATCTCCGAAACGGCTGGACTGATTTTGACGGGACTTTCACGGGCAGATAGCCGATGTTATAAGCAGTATATTAGGGTACTTTTTTTTTTTAAAGAATTAGGGATCCACTAAAAAAAAACCCATGAAATTCAAAACGGCGCGGCGGCGGGACCGATTTTGACGGGACTTTCATTGGCAGATAGCTGATGGTATAAGGAGTAACTTAGAGTACTTTTATTTTAGAAAAATAATTATGGTTCCGCGCAAAAAAAATTAACCCACACGAAATTTTGAACAAAACGCGGGCGAAGCCGCGGACAACAGCTAGTCTTGAATAAGACTAACTAGAACCACCAATATTGAAATCTATGTGAGAATATATGCAGCTAAATATTTAATTATAAGGTACGGTCATAAACACTACCGCAGTACGGGCTAGGTACTCATCTTTTTAATGAACGTGCATTAATTGTGACATTTAACTTAACGTCAAACAAAGAAAGATCAATAATAATTTGTACGGATCCTGGTGCGTTGAAAGAAACATCATCGTAAGATTTATTAGCTGTCGTAAACGCCAAGTGACTATGAATTAATTATAGCTTTACGGCTTTTGCAATTAACAGCAAAATTACGACTGTGCCGGAACAAATGATTAAAAATGATTGTTTGACTTCTATTTTATTTTATTATTCATTTCATTTGCAGCGAGTGACACACGCATAAATGCATTGAAGTAAATCAAATCGTTCATAAGGTGGATGCACAAAGATAGCCTGCGAAATTCAAATTTTCTTGCGTGTTTAGCAATTTGCAGGTCAGTGTCGGATTGAATCTTGATCAAAATATAATTCGCGACTATAACAAATATGTATGCATATAATTATAACCATAAGAATAATCACTACGTCTCTCTAAGTTAGAGTTGTTCTAAAATGTCATGTTTTCGGAAATCATGCCATTTTAGAGCAAAAAACGTAACAAAATTTGAATTTCGCGGGCTACCTTTGCGCGTATGGTAAGCCCTCGTACCCACGGGGGATTTTTTTACGCGGCCACTTTTTATTCACGCACTGGATTTTCAACGTACTGCTTAGCGCCGAGAGTTCAAAATCCAACAGTGTATTTTTTGACGCGCTGGGATGCACTCTGTTGGATTCTCAATGCTCGGCCAGACACTGAGAGTTGAAAATCCAATGCACAATAAAAAATCGTCGCTTTAAAACTCGCCCGTGCGTACCTGGGCTAACTTAGTTAACAACAACGGTCTATGGCCGGCCACGACCACACATAGTCGGAATTCTGATTCGGAATTCCGTTTCGAAAGTAGCGAATCCATTCATAATCTAATAGCCTACTATACTAATAATACTACTAAATTACTACTAGACTACTACATTATGAACATATTTGCTGCTTTCGGTGTGGCCGGCCTAATGCTATTTCCGTTGGCACCCTTTAGATACCTACTTAAGTAAACCTAAACCAGGCTGTTCACATTGAAGACTGAATTAGATTCTTTCATTTTACTCATTTCATTTATCAGAAACATGCTAATTCACAATCGATTAACCACATCTTTATCGTTCAGTACGGTCATCGTGCTATAAAACTGTTGGCACGTAACGAACGAAAAGTGTACACTGCCCTCAAATACAATTAAGTATTTGAAAACCTTAAATTACCATACCAAATTAACCATATATCTAATCAGCTAATCACTAATCAGATAGCAGAATAATGCGACAATATAAATATAGTTTTTAGTCATTTCTCATAGAGACGAAACATACAGACTGGTCCAAATAGTGACGTCCAAACATTGATATACAAAAAACCCAAAATAAAAATCTTAATTTCTCATGACTCAAAACACGAAAACTACAAAAAATCGTGGAACATTCATGAGGTATTTTCGAATACCCCTGGGTATGAGGCATTCAGATTTTCCTTTTGGACGTCACTATTAATTTGGATCACCTGTATATCGAAGCGGTACAGCTTCGTTCTATTTGAAGCTTCCGCACGAAAAGCTGTCAAGCCTTCCCCTTTACTTTTATGATCAATCAACCTTAGACATATCACGATCGGTTTGAAAGTCCTTTTATATGTGGAATATCGCATCTATATTAAAGTTAGTTCGAAAAGCTATGAATTTGTCACCCACAGATGAAAAATATAGGAACAAACTGTGAGCGCAATAGTGAATTTCCAAAGGCATAGATATAATCAAATACTAAAATATAAATCACTTGCGAACCCCAGGGAACCCACTGCACATGAATGTTCTATGAGATCACTAAACTTTATGTAGCTAACTAAGAAACTATTAACTAATCTGTGATAGACTGTTAGTACTTGGGTTTGAATTATTCGGATTAAATGTATTTACTCGAAGCCTTTACAAGCAAACTCGTCCCTATTAAACTAAGTATGATCAAGGAAGCTATTAACTTGTCACTAACGCTATAGCCTGACACGCGGCTATACTCAGAAGTCGCCAGACCAAATTACGATTAACCTATTCTATACAAGATACCATTGTGTTAATTCTAATAGTTCCATTGAAACGGTTTGAACGCATATTTAACATTGTCAATTAACGTTATTATTGATGATCACAAGATAATCTGTCATTGATATATTATTACTCATGAGAGATCCGTTACAATGAATATTGAATTACTCGAATAGGATGTAAATGCTCATTGTTAAGTAATATTAATGACTGCTCATATATTTACAGACAACATATTTAAAATGCCAAGCCTCGAAAAGTAACTTCGTAATTCAGTAAAAAACAACATGTAAGCAAGGCAAAAGCTCTGTCTATTAGTAAATCTAAATAGATTCCCCTCTTCAATACGTGATATCCTTGGCCGCAATGTGCCCGTCCCTTGCCCTACAAATTTACCACAGCCTAAAGGCATTCTGTGTTGCATGTTAACGTTGACACCATAATATACACGCATGATATGTAGATTATAAACCGTAGCAACGCAGGGGAAAAAACTCGTGCTCGTATTAAAAATAATAAATAAAATAAATTCATTTATTTCAGGTAAGAAACACCCATTGCCAAAACATTATCAATCAAATAAAAATAAAAATTAGACCAAATTAAATTAAATCAAATGAAATCAAATTAAATACAATCAAATCAAAATAAATAAAATCAAATTAAATTAAGTCAAAATTAAAAATAATCAAATACACTCATTATTAAAACCTTCTCTCCGGCACTGGTACAGCAACATGTCTGC
This sequence comes from Fissipunctia ypsillon, assembly GCA_947568875.1. Lineage (NCBI taxonomy): Eukaryota > Metazoa > Arthropoda > Insecta > Lepidoptera > Noctuidae > Fissipunctia > Fissipunctia ypsillon. The sequence continues at coordinate 4,733,395 of OX387656.1, read as the reverse complement.
TGGAACAGTGCCGGATGAAGGGGCAGTCCAGTCTTCCCGCAATCAACGCCAGTACCATGTTGGGGCTAACCCTTACCCTGCGCACCAAGGACGCGGCGCGCTTGCGCATGGTCGCGTGAAAGCAATCGGTGCGCGCCTCTGCGAACATACCTGAGGCGCTGCAGTATCTGGGCAGCCCCATCACCGCCCTGAACGCGTTATTGTACTGGACGCGGATGGCGCTGTAACTTCTATTAGAGTAATGAGCCCACAGACTGCAAGAATACAGCGATGTACAGTACGCTCTAAAGAGCATAATACTTTATTCACAGCTGTATGAAAACTTAATCGACTAAGTATCTTACACTATTTCTAGAACTATTCACTGTCTTCAGAATCATGTTGTACTTTAATCACTGTGCCGGTTTGTGCGTCATAAATTGCTCTGTTTAGAGGGTCATCATCGTCTATTATAGTAAACTTTTCAAAACAATGAGGCTCGTAGTAATTCTGATCGGCTTTAAATATTACCTCACAAATAGCTTGTTGCACGGCATTTTTGGTCGCGTCTGAGTATTTCTTCATTTTATTTCCTATGAATGACGTAAATGATTTGATCTCCTCGTCTCTTTCTGCTGCCGTTTGGCTGGATCCCGGTGTCGGATGCGATTGAGGAGTCATAGACGTATCATCATCATCTTCTTGTGCTGCTTCTACTACCTTTTTGATTACTTCTCTCTTGACGGAGAATGATTCTCTACGAAATCTTTTCATTGGTACAGGTGTGCCGATATGGTTTCTCAATAGTGTATTTTGTAAATAATCAAAAGAATCATCATCTTCGTCGTCTTCTGTGCCCTGGAATTATTTAAAAACATCAAAGTAAATGCAAATCATAATGCTTGTTGACTACAAAACTAATGTAAGTACAATGCAGTTTGTTTGAAACATTAAAAAAAAAAAATAACTGAGCTAATCTAAAAGCACGGTACCTACGGAATAACTAAAATGCTTGGTCGATAACCGGATAACGGTACCTACGATAGACGGTTCTTATCTGCATTCATACTGATAACTTAAAAAAAATAAGAAATATATTCTTACATTTAATTGTCGTTTTCTTTCATTTTCTTTATCCATCAAGAACGCCATATCTTTAAATGCGAACCACGTGCTCTTATAGGCTTGAGATGGATCTGTAAATAAAAATATATACGTTAATAAACATATTACCATTATTCATTCTACATTAGAAAAAGTATACAATACAGAATTATGTCACCTGATGTTTCCTTGATGCTGTGCATAATTTTGGCTTTTTCTCTTCTAAAAGATGACATTAATATTATCATCTTGTGTTTACATTTATCCGGAGAAATATTAACTTTGTCGCCTATCTCTTGCCAAGCTTTTGGTTTCATAGTCTTTTTAAAAAAGTACGGATCCTTTGGGTCCCACAGAATAGGTCTCGCTCTAAATTCTCGTATCAGCTGTATACATTTTTCTTCAGTCCAATCGTCCGTTACTGCCGTCGCCATATTTTTAAACTTGCAACAAGACACGCGTCGATTCAGGTTCGTGCGAACGCTACACTGGATACAAAATGGCGGCTGCCGGCTGACTACGCGGTCGTGCGATGTGACGTCGCTTAGACGCGTTGCAGTAACCAGCAGATATCCGGTCGAACAGCCATCTCTTTCGCACGGTACGTATCAGTGGTAAAGTGTGAGTGTGTCAGATATGTTTATCGCTGTTGCACGTGTTAATCACGTGTTTACTAGTGGCGGTCAACGTACCGATACTGTAGCGGATCTGTATTAGTGTGCGTAAGGGTGAACGTGTGTTGGATTAAACGAGATTCATACGTATTGTTGTTCGCTGAACAGCTCAGTATATGCGTGACGCGCATCATTGACAAATAGCGGACGCTTGGTGATAATTGTGATAAATGATATGATTTATTTCTGAAAGTTCACATTTACGTGTCAATGTTTAGGTGTTTTAAATCGGCTTCTTGGTACTTTACAAACAATAAACCAACATTTTGATGGAGACTATAAATAAAATTACGAACCAACCAACTATGTAACTTGCCGTATCTGTAGGTAATACTCTGTTTGAACAGGATTTATCCAACGCGTATCAGCTCGGGCTCCGCAACTTCCTGTTTACGCTACAACCAGATTTAGTTGATCCTAACCGCTTACAATACAAATGATAAATTCCTAGACCCGTAAGGAAGTCATTGTTGGAATAAGAGCTTTGCTTGTTGTTTGTACTCGGTTATAATTCGGCAATTCATGTTCATTGCGTAGCCACGATAGGTAGTCGAGTGAGGTCAGTACTTTACAGCTTACAGCTCGTAAAAATGTCACTCTCAATGCTTAGTCTAGGTCAGATAGTCGGGCAAATTCAAGTAAAGCCTTCAAACGTCATTCACATGCATTTCAAAGTCACTCCACCTGTCTGTTATTAGGATGTATCTCTGGATGCCAATGCGTGAATGCTACGTCCAGATGATCGATTGTTAGATAGAAGTTTAGATAAAGACATGAGAATACAAGTTGTCATATGCAGCAGCGGCAGTGCCGGTTGTCTGTCATTTATACCGCGATGCATACGATTCATGTTATCGGTAAAGTTCAGCTCGCTGTGTGAATGCTAAGAGGGTAGATTAGTCATGCGATGCACTCGTATGTTGTCGTTCACACGCGTCGAACACAGATGTACGAAAGATAAGAGCTAACAATAAACGTACCGGCTTTATATACCTAAGTTTTCCTTGGAAGGATATATCTGTCGTTGACGTTGTTGTCTATCTAGCAGTTGTTATGTCTCCGTAACCTCTTATATTATGTAAACTCATGAGAACGCTTGCTTCATTGTGTTCTATACATCCTAGCAACGCAACAAGACAGCTGTGAGTTATGTCTGTCTTGTATACTAAATTGAAACGTAAAATGACCATAGACTTGTAACTTGAAGCATTTAAAATATTATTTGGAGAGGAAGCATGTTTTTGATTTACGGCTTTGGATATTCTATGATAATAAATACCTCGTCTTGTAGTATGACGTTAATTCGGATGTCAGTCGCTTTGCCTAAGATCACAATCGAATCGATCATTTTGGTAATTATTAGGATCACAACATTCTTAAGAATATCTGGGTCTAGTGTTAAAATGCACTTACTTACATAGTCTTCTATCGTAATCATAAGGCTCATTGCTCCTTCTGAAATATATCTGACTCAAGGTCAACTTATCACACAGTCCGAATATGAATGAAAGCTTCCATTTAAAAAAGTTTAGTTCTCGAGTTTTAAGTTGCACGATTAGTGTAAAGCTGGGAACTTATTCCACCACTTTATGGTCAACTTGTTTACTTCCTCTATGAATAAATAACGTGAGGTATCCTAGGACCAGAAGACAGAATCCGATGATAAAAAGAACATAACTTATGATAATGGCCAACTATTGATCGATCTACTAATGAAATAATGACCGAGTAGCGACGTTTCTTTATCTTTTTACCTCCGCTGTAGCTGACAATTAATTACAAAAAAAAAAACTCAAGTGTTCACTTCGAGATAAGTGAAACATTATAATACCGTTAATTCCATTTAACGCTATGCGTGTATATAACATTTTCTTGGTCCAAGATAATGTCACCCAGTTCAATTAGCACGATTAACCTGTCACAGTAATGTTTTACTTCCATCAATTACTCATGCAAATGGTTCCGTACCATGAATATTCATTCAGCTAGCTCACGAAGTTATTCTTTTTAAATTACCACCGTAACTCACTTAATTTTCTATATAGCATAAAACAAAGGCTGTCCATAAAAAAAAAAAAACCTTACAATGCTTCGTAGCTATAGAGTTTGACATTGAAATTGATGAAAATGATTCTTATTGGCTTCGTTTGGACATCTATGACCCATAAAGCATGCAGATAGAAACAATAAACAACATATTACGAATTCACGACCATGTAGGTCTGTTCTACAAATGATAAATGCATGTATTATACCTATCAGTATGAGTAAAGCGTATCACACACAAATTAACTTGCGAAGGCCGCTATTCCAACGTTCGAAAAGCGAAAAGCAATGTTTCAACCGTTGTCTCATTCAAATCCGGGTTTATTGAAATATTCGCGTGTGTGTGAAGTGATGAAAGTTAATGGTCACCATTATTCTTGTCTGTGGACGCTGTGACGTTGATTTAAGCCGAACTCTTCCGAAAGCGGACGTTGGCGCTGTTGAGTGTTGACCAAGTTATTGTTATGTCCGAACAGCTACTATGAATTATTGTTTTGTTTGCTCTGCCTCTTGGAGTTCATACTGGCTGGGAATGTAAAATTTTACTTATTAAATTAGAAAAGCTTATTTCATTTTCAACTTGTGCAATTTGTGTGATGTTGCAAAGTATTTTTGACTTGCCATTTCAACACTATTTTTAAACGTGTGTGATCCGTTTCTATTGCTTCTTCGATGTTTTACTTATTTATGTTCTATGTCGTTGATTTGAGTTTAGGTTTTTCTTTTAGATTTGTTTCTCTTTTTCAACAAATCCTTGAGATAAAAAGTGATTCCTAGGTAGGGGTCTAGTTTTTGCGTCTCGTTTCCTGCACCCTTACCCTTAGTAGTGGTTTCTTTGCAGCATCGTGACTTGACACACTAAACCAATAAGCGCCTGAGTTTTACATTGCATAAATCAATTGAAGCGTGAGTTGCTTACTTATACATCTGGTTCATATAAAATATTTGTATCACAATAATGACCTATCATAGTGATATTGATAAAAGTTCCCACGCTGCCTCTAACATTCAACGTAGGGCTGTGACTGTATGTACTCATCGTGTTAATTCGTTTATTTCCTTTTATCTTCTACAATCATCTACCCATTCATAATTCCGATGTATCCATTTGTAGGTTCAACATTTTTATTACATAATCCCTATTTTGTTGCAGGTAAGCCCAGGAGACGCGAGCTTTCGGACTCGGTAAGCACAACTTCATCCAAACCTATCATCTATAACAAAATAAGGCGCCACTTTATAGGTTATAGTCCGACCCTTTTTTTCTCTTCCCATTATTTGTTATGTAGTTACCTGCGCTGGACATTCGAAGAAATATTTATTTTTAAAAGTAACGTCTTCATTTCATTGTATGAAACTACCTCTGTATCAATTCTTCGTATTTTAAACTGGTTGTTTATCGTACGTTTATTTTTTTCATTTGCATACAAAAAGTGACATTCAACTTAGCGGTTTGCTATTCGAAAGTGATTGTATTTTTATTACCTACTGTCGTTTAATTCTTCTAAGCCAAGCCTCAATGTGCCTACTCGTAATTACGTTTTTGTCATCGCATACAAATGGCACCTGTGCATCGCATACGTAATACTCAGCCATATTATCAGTAGTCTGGCTTTCAATATTGGACTGGCTTCTCATATTACTTAATTCAATTCTATTTTATATAGGTACTGTTGATAAAGTCGGAAGGAATATTTTCTCAACATCTTCTGTGGTTGGAAACACGCTTTCTAACTCTTAGTGCCAAACAGTCGATTATTTACTATTAACTTTCCAACAAATTGTGTCGTTAGTTCGCTTCAACCGCGTTTTTAATCGATTTTCCGAAGTTGCATTCCCCGCCGCGTTTTAGGTTTTCCTGGAAAACTCTTTCCTGTTTTAGTTCATGTAGGTATTTGCATTTTCTGTTTTTAGAACGCTTTCGATATGATCCCCGTCCTGAGCTTCTTCAACTTGCTGCTAATTTATGTGCTTTGCGAATTTTATGTTGAAGTTGCTTTGTTTGCTTAGCGATTTTTATTATGCTGTATTTTTAGTTTAGTAGGTACAGGTGTTGCATTGTGCGTCACTTCCTCATTGACATTAAACGATAAGTATCTGATTAAATCGTTTTTCAGTTTTCTTGATAAACGAAATATTTTAGTGCAAAAACAAAATTAGTAAACAATCATGACGCTGTAAAAAATAATAGAGGAAAATACATAAAACGGTGACCCTACGTTTGACTCGAGTCATACGGGTAATACGTGACTGCAATAAGGAAGGCGTTACGTCTACAATGACTACAATAAAATCGCTGTTCCGTCCAAATACGGTGGCAATCTACACTAAAATCAACTGGTCAAATGAAGCGTCCGTATTCAATACGGTTCCGTTCGCTGGCGGCCTTGAATAAACTAAATCCGCAGTGATCCGATTGAACCTAAGAGAGCGTACATACGAGACCAGATTTTTTACTATCAGTCATCGTGCTCATTAAAACGCTACGTCTAACGATAAACATCATTCGAAGTATTGAATGTATCCTTATCCGAGATCTACAGCGATCGCCGCACGCACGCACGAGTAGTTTCAAATCCTTTCGATCCTTCACGCGGAATCCGCTTTTTATCTGTCCTTTGATCACTCGCTATTCAAAGGTAGGCTACCATTTGCTTTATTTCGTGTCTCAGTTATTAAACTGAACACCCCTACTGCGATAACTCAATCTTGTCAGTAACATTAACATTTAGTAACTTTTTTTTGTTAGTGTCCTTGACGCGTTGGGTCGCGTAAGTACGCACCTCGCACTGTGAAAGAGGTCAGAGGATGAAAAAACTTGCTCCGAAAAAGCGGGCTTTCTCTTGTAGCTCCGTGGGAGGTGAAAGTCGGACGGCTTGTCCTTGAGTCCCTAATGTAAGTTAGAAACTCGGAGCGGGAACAGTATCTAGTTTTTATGGTGCTTCCCACCGTGTTAATCAAAATAATGGATTCCGTTTTAGGATTTTTTAAGTAAAGAATTAAGAAGCACAATGGACAGTGACCAAAGCATTAAAAAAACATTAGTAGCTTTACGTGTATACCTTGCACCAAGGCCTTACCATACCATACATACACCTTCATGGTCGAGGGAACCAAAATGGACAGAAAGAATAATTACCATCACTATTATGTTAATCAATTCTTTTAACGACGCCGCATGGGGCCAAAGTTGGAGCTGCACTCGAAATTTGAGGCAACCCATTTAATGGTTATTTCTCAACTGGTTTCAAAAGAACGATAAATTATGCAAAGCTGTCGCATTTGATGCTCTAAAAGTCTAAAACGTTATCAAACGAGAAAAGAATAGTAGTTGCTTTTCCGTTGTCACACGGCGGGCGATAGCGTGATTTTCGCTTAGTTACTTCACTTTAAAGCAGGACGATTTCGTATAATGGGGTCGATTTTAGAAAATCAAATAAATGGTAATATCTACCGTTATTGTTGTTTACTGTTACAAAAAGCTTTAGTGCCGGCCAATGATACGGTCCGTAAAGTCAGACTAAATGCAGTATGCGAGTACTAACACTACTAACATTACTATTGTGTTGTTAAACTGTTCATCAGTTTCCACCAGTTGTTAACTGCTAAATGTAACTGTTGGGAACTGACTAAATGCAGTACTAACAGTCAATTGTCATCCTTTGTCAAAATGAAAAGAAGATGCTCAAACGCTCAATGGTATTACCTGTCCTCAAAAATGACAAGTTTGATAAGTACGATATGGAAAACACGCATAGAAACTATAACGAGGCAAGTTTTACTTCTAACCTAGGGCTGCTATAATGTGACACCATTCCACGACTTTAGAGAAGTATTTATAAAAGAGACGCGACATCGCCTGTTACCTGAGGGTAAATGACCACCTGACCCATATCCGCGTCCCGACTTTCACCGGCGGCCATTCACCCGGGAACCAGCGCGTAAACATACGTTCCAATTTCCAAAATGGACTCACACGGAATGAACGTAGTCCACATTAATTGGGGCGCATTCCAATTAAGACCTCGTTACGTACGCCTCTTACGCAATTAGCATCGTCCGGCTAAACCATTAAGTGAACAGGCGCGTCCAATTTTTGAAATGAGAACACAGTTTTTTTCTGATCCGAGTTAGTTATTTTGTCCCTTTTTTGTGTACCCTACATGTTCTGTCAAAATGACACGTCCGAACTCCGGAGGCATGGCTAAATGGTAAAGGTTTTCCCATAATATTAGCGTTACATCTACATCCTGCCTGATTACGCCTTGTTTAAGAGTGAAGCCAGACGAGCGTAATTTTTGAGTTGTGAGTCGCGTAATTTCTGCTACATTCGGTTTTATACAAAAATCCTGTTTCGTTCACACGGCGACGCAAAATGAGTTGTCTGCCGACTCACGCGCACAATCCCGGCTGAATTGAGTTCGCTGCGAGAAGGGGGCGAGAGAATCGACAGTCAATCACGGAACGCGTGGGAGTTGATATTGAAGTCAAACAACGGCCTTATCTGTAGAATTTATCAGAAAAGCCGTATAGTGACAAGTTTTTAAAACACAGGGCATGGCAAGAGGTTGCAGAAAATTGTTTCGAAGATTGGGATAATTTCAGTGACAATTTCAACAACAACAAACAAACAATTTCAACTGAATAAATTACGCTCGTCTGGCGGCCCAACAGAATTTCTGCCGAGCAGAAATTACGCGACTCACAACTCAAAAAATTACGCTCGTCTGGCTTCACCCTAAGGAAAAAGATCGAGCACTTGTTAATGAGCCCGCAAACTTCTGGTTTTATATGAAGCTATTGTTGGACCCATAGATATACAGGGAATAAGGGACAGCCCTCCGTAAACTAACAGGGTGCAATCAGTTCCTTATTTTAAATCATATTCCACCGGAAATATTCTCAGGAAAATTTTCATATTTTTTTATCGTATTTTCAGTTACTATTCTTTTATTTCAATGTAAAATTACATTATCTGTGCGCAACACTCTATTTATGTAAATAAAACAGCAATTTATGTAAATAAATCAAAATAACAGCAATGGATGTTGAAATACTCGACTGCCGAAGACTCGCTGCACTGCCGTTCGCTACGCGCGTTTTGCCACGGTAACGATACATTGCATGTGAGGTAATAAAACAAATCAGCTTTATTGGATTCCCATAAGGTTACTGAAATAATTTCTTGTACCAGTCATCTTAGTATGATATACTGAATTCACCCCATCAGTCTGCGGAGAGTTGTCCCTTACATCCTGTTTATATATTATATAGGTATATATACAAGGTGTAATTTTAATCAGTGTTGATCTCTTAAGGGGTCATTGTACTCATCGTTATGAACAACTATTCCTATGGGACCAAACCTGAAATCGCGAAAAAAAAAATCAGCTTTTCCCTACATTTTGTTCGCATAACTCGTCAAAATGTAGGGAACATCTGATTTTTTTCTCACGATTTCGGGTTTGGTCCCATAGTAAAAGTTGTTCATAATGATGAGTACAATGACCCCTTAAGAGGTTAACACTGATTAAAATTACACCTTGTATATATATTTCTATGGTTGGAGCCCAGCAACCCTTAGGGAAACCAGACATTTCATAATAAGAAACGGCTTTTACGAAATGTGTGAACAGACAGGTTAACGGAACGGTTGTACATACTTTGAACGATAAATATCCGGCAACATCAATATTCTTTGACAAATCGGTTACAATTCACGTTATTGCATGTCTCGAGTCTATTGTCAAAATCGATTTCCCACAAGTATCGATACTATTGCAAAACAATCGAGTTTCTGTAGTCAATGTCGAACGGGATGTTGATGCTAACTAACTTATAATAGAAACCGAAATGGGAACTGATAGATCCGATAGTATACACTAGAAATTCTGTTACACGATGAACTATTAAGATCATTTATTAAAGTCATCTGTTTAGCATTCATGTGGTCCAAAACAGACGTGTGTTATTGTTTTCCGTATACAAAGAGATCCTTTTGATGCCGGTGCCAGCACAATGATCTGTATTTAACCAATTCATACTACTATTGTCCTTGTGCCACGGCTCTACACAAAAGACCTGTTTGCATAATGCACTTATCTTGCACCATCTAATTAAGATCAAAATGTACGTATATTTTCTAACACACGGACGGACTGCAAATTATGTATTGCACCACAAGAACGTATTACTGGAAAATAGCATGTGGCTGAATTCACAACTGCAAGGATCGACAAGCAGAATGAAATGGCTGGCGGTTATAGTTCGAAGAAAGAATTATGTTGAAATGACTAACACAAGTCTCACCATTATATAAAAATATGGCTTTGTGTCTTTAAAAAAACATGCAAGCCGAGCCGAATAAAGTGAAAATCGAGATTCTGATGATGTAGTATTTCAAGAAAATTTTAGCAATAAAGCAAACAGTGACAAAAATGTAATCAAAGCAAGTAAAGCTGGTCCAGTTCGACGGGTGGTCTGAATGAAATAGAGCTGAAAGAAAATCGAACAATGTCGTAACAAAAGACCAGCAGAATCTAAACACCAAAATATTCCTACAATATGGAGAAGTGGAAAGTCTAAGGCAACAGCAATTTACGTAGTAATTGAAAGTCGATTCCCATTCAAGTGCAACGAAAGCGTTTACTGCGCGAAACACTAGTTTAGATAATTATAATAGCTGTACTTTCTACGTTTCTTATTTATTTACATTGGCTTTAATTTACAATTAGCTACTTGATTAACTAAGTAATAACTAATTGATTGTATTTAAGCAACTAAGAGTTTGTTTAAATGACGCGAATTACGCGCGAGTCGAGTCGCGCGTAGACAATCTTGTGAGGTACACACGACTACATACCAAGCTATACTTTTCCAGTACTAGCTGAACTCGCATTCTATAGGATTTCCGTACAATGAGAGGTCAGCTTATACTGGATATGTGTAGCTTGATATGTAGCCGTGTGTACTATGGTTCATACATTCCGTCCACATGCAGTCGCACGTCTTGCTACTCGCGCGTGAATCGCACGCAAGTCGCCGGACTCTCGACTCGCCCGATTGGCGCGCGTTCCACGCGCGATAGTTGCCGCGGGTGGACGTAGGTATATGTATAAACATCTATACAAATAAATAAAATTGAAGTGTCTGTTTGTAATGTCAAAATAACAACTTTTTACTAAATGCATAAGAAAGTATATACGGTACCTACTTTAACAAAAAGCAATTTTTAACATTTTTGTCTTGTCTGTATTTGTTCCGGGTAATCTCCGAAACGGCTGGACCGATTTTGACGGGACTTTCACTGGCAGATAGCTGATGTTATCGGGAGTAATTTTGGCTATTTTTATTTTCGAAAAATAATTAGGGTTCTGCACAAACAAATTAAAACCCATGAAATTGTGAACAAAAAGTCGGATTTGAAAAATACTTTTCAAATCCGATTTTTTGAATAAAATATATTTGGTAGCCCAATTCTCGAGGATAGTTATAGGCTATTTATTATCACGCTTCGACGCCAAGCAAAAAGAAAAAAGTCAGAAAGAACACTAAGCGAAAACGAAGTAATAGCGCGGGCGGGCGATGCAACGCGATGAGTCGTGGGACGAGGGAGTTTTATTAAAATGTGGCTGTTATTTTAGTATATTGTGTATCTTACGACTTCCACGCGAACGAAGTCGCGGGGCACAGCTAGTTTAGAATATAAAAGAATGGAATTTCGATGTTCATAGGCATAGATCAATTTAAACTTATAAGTATATAACTTATAAGGTTTAAAGAAAAGTGTCCCAAGGTACAAGGATTTCGTCTAGTCAAAAAGTTTTTTATTTTGTTCTCTAAGCTTATAATGTTATAAACATACTATGATTCAGTCATCTACAAAGAAACGCAATTGAAATGCTCACCTTAAATTAAATTCAGATCGAAATACCGAGTTGCATTGTAGATCTCAACATTTTTACAACTGCATCTCGGTAATCTTAGCTTGAACTCTGGAACTGGTAATTGCATATACCTATGGAAACCTCGCATTGCGCGTCCTTCCTCATAGCGTGGTCCTTTTTTGTATAATCATGCTCAAAAGAGCTACTGTAGTGCATTGAAAAACTTGTATCTTTGGAGGTAAACCGGGTCCGTATTCAGAACTGAAGGGACAAGTGGGCCTTGAAGCAACGCCGCTCTGGCTGACCGCAGCCGACATGCAGTAAAAATAAATAGGTACACAAAAAGCCTTCGAACTAAACAAGGTTATATACGGATAGGGGCATGATTCTGAGACGCCGTGATTCGACGTTCACTCGAATGCATAGCGATTATCTGTAATATGCGCGCCATGTGCGTTTCTGTTTGTGCGCTGTGTACTCGTGATTTCGCCGTATAAATGCTGATTTTAATTACATTAAAATACGGTTCGTTTTACAACGTAATTGCTACCATACGCAAGATGCGCGCTCTGTGTACTCAATACAAAGGATTCATATTATTTTTATTTGCCCCTGTTACCGTTCAATCTGTTCTGCGTTGCGTTACTCGCTTATTTTTACCGTTGATTGCTCAATGGTCTCATTCACTGTAAAACCTTATTGTCTACTCTGTGCTTGTACCTTTTGTCGAACTCGTTGTTTTTGTGTAATTCCAAATGATACTTATCTCGGCCATCACGAGCATGTACTGTTATATCAACTAGTAACAAGTCAACAATTCGGTCGCAATATTTATTTCCTGCGCGCGCATTAAGAGCATCTCTAAAAATTCAATCCGCAGTTATCTTAATTGGATTATAGTCTTATTCACTCTTGTTATAAGAAAGGTCGTGACGCAGCTCAATGATTTCACCACTTCACGCTGAGTTTTTGAAAAAAATCGTTTCGAGATGCATTTCGAGGTCCGGGATCTTTTTATCGGATTTATCGATAGCTGAATGCGGTCCCGTTTCATTGATTTTTGTTGACGTGTGTGTTGAATAATCAGTTTTGCAACGTTCGGTCGCATTGTTGGCGCGGAGCGCGTGCGCCTCTCGGGGGCGTCGCCCCAGTGAAAGTGTGAAAGTGAGGCGAATGCGCTTGCACACCGCAACGACTGTCTATAAAACCTACCATATATTGTGCTTTTCAGATTTATTACTTAGTTATTAAACTAACTTTACTCTTTTAGACTTTTACTATTCTCAATTTACGCCACTTTCTAGTTATTGTTATTAATTGCAAATTGTTACATCCGGATTTGGTCTCAGTATTTACGAGATACTTCATGAGAAGTATGGCCATATACTTCTAATCCTTTTAAGATTCAAGTCCACATAAAATCTAGGCTAGAATTGTAACTCTGTATATGTCGCAGTTAAATTATAAAACAGTCACGATTTAAACTATAACGAGAGGAGATGAAAAAGTAAACGAGGCTCGCGAATAATGTATCTAGAGCGCAGTGGTGGGCCGTTGTTTGTGCTGTGTGCATCGATGTATAACTGCAGATATTAACATATCCTATATTATATGAGGGGCTAGTGGCTAAGTAATAACAGCCGCTACTATAATTAAGCTACGCTTGCCGCGGTCGGTCTGTGGATGGGTGACCATCTTTACATACCGAGACCCCCCGTGCCTCGGAAAGCACGATAAGCCGTTGGTCCCGGCTGTCATTCTTGGATCTTTGACAGTCGTTACGGGTCGTCCGAAGCCCGAAAGTCTGACAACCAGTCTTGCCCAAGGGGTATCGTATTAGCCAGTTACTGGGCTGTGGAGGTCAGATAGACAGTCGCTCCATGTAAAAACTAGTATTCAGCTGCATCCGGTTAGACTGGAAGCCGAACCTAACATAGATGGGAAAAGGCTAGGCAGATGATGATCCTATATTATACCAACCTGAACATGGCAGATTTGAGTGGAAACGCTGGGAGGGTACGGACAGACGGAGGACGGACTAGAAGGCTATATAGTGACCTTATTGGTGATGTTCTTCAGAAAGGTTAGGAGTGTAGTACTCGCAACCGGCGTGCGTTTATGACCAGAATTATAGATGTAAGGATCGTAGCAGGTGATGTTCTGTAGTTTCTACCTACCGCCATGGGAAGAAGGCGTGAGTCTTATTTCACATCCCAAACAAATTAATAACTGAGAATCTCACGGGTGTAACAATAATTAGATATAGGAGGAAATTAATATCGTATGTTGTGCTGTTCGTTTTGTAGCTGATTTCTTTTCCAGTTAATTAATTCCACATTAAAGCTACCTACCATGTTTATTATCTTCGACAACCTTAACGAGTATACAACTGAATCGTTTTATAGTGAGTTTTAATGACTTGTAAAAATATTTCATATAGACGTTATTTATATCGAAGACGGTCATTAGCTTAATCGTATCGAGATATTTCGTGTTTACCTACTACATTAATCTTAGTTTTCCAGCAACATTTAGTATCCGGGCGCTGACATCGATTAATTGTTATTGCGTTGTTTCCGATCGAAATACGCCCAGATTTGTCTCAAACCATCACGAAGCAAAGCTTTCGAAATGTATGCGACACATAAATATGTACAGTGCGGAATAATGATAGTAAATTATCGCTGTGTCGAGTCATGTAATTGTACCGCAATCGATGCGTTGCGATGCGATGCGACCTCCATAACAGTAAAGCATCCTTGTCGCCGATGAAGTGTGGCGAAACAGATAATATTTTAGCATCTCTAATGGTCGCGTCGAGATATGTCGCTTTAATCACGACAGTTTCACAATTTGATATTTCCGCCCATTGAACGTACGAAGTTGACGTTCATTTGAATGTTTTTATCAATTTCATAGTTTCTTTTTATTATTGAGCAATTTCTGTAGGATCACAAAGAGTTTACGACAAATATGTGAGAGAAACAACAAATCCGGTATTGATACTCCAAAATGACTTTCCATCATCAATGTTCTATTTAATTCCAAACATTTCTATGCACAAAATAATTTTTGCTTCCTAACAACAGCAATCTCGCAGACGGAACGTTCTTCCAAGACAATTCAGAATCACTCTGTTTTACATTAGACATTGTATTGTCGAAGGCGACTATGAAATGTGTCGTAATAGCCGCTACAAACGCTTCTACGAATGCTATCATTTTCAGGCGCGTGCGCTAAACGCTCAACTTGTTTGTATAATACCCCATGAATATGAATTAAATGTAGATGATGTTGCAACAAATTGCATTTTGTCAACTGTACTCGGCGACAATGTCCCATTTGTATGTGATTATCGTCGCTGCGTGGTAAGTAATTTAGTTAGTGCTCCGGTACGTTAGAATGAAGAAGCAAGTTTGAAACTTAATAACGCCTTGTGTCTGTTGAATTTATGATGAAAGATGTTCATGTAAATGCCATCTTTGTTATTTGTCGGCACCGACAATTCCAATTAAAGCTTAACCACGCCTAAGGCTACGTAGACCGTAGTAATTCAAGACTAGATTCTGCTCTGAATATACCAAATTCCTGTTCCACATAACTATGCTAATGAATGAAACTCATTTAGTGCAATCTATTCAGCTGCCTCAAAGTATGTCGTAACTGCTTTTAAAACTGACATGAGCAAGTTTTACATTTGGTGAAGTTTGTGAGTATTGATTTGACACACCTAAACAGATGTTGGAATCCGATGAAAATAGTGCTTAAAGATTTGTATCAAATAAATAAATTATGCGAATAGTAAAATGTGTGGTCAGTCGTCTCCGTCGTGTCGTGTCGTGCTTATCGCACAGTCGGTGCATTGAAGCTGGCTCAGATTGTTATGAGACGCATGCTACCATGATTAGTAATGCATGATGCTCGCTCTTCGTGTCGCTCTCTCCATTGTGCAGCGCATGACGTTTCACAATCGTTTGTATATGCCACGCCAGAACTCATCATTCTTTCATTATAGACCACAGTTGAACTTTTTGTACGGTTTTTCTTATCTATCCCGCTTTGTGTTGG
Organism: Fissipunctia ypsillon; assembly: GCA_947568875.1. NCBI lineage: Eukaryota > Metazoa > Arthropoda > Insecta > Lepidoptera > Noctuidae > Fissipunctia > Fissipunctia ypsillon. The sequence continues at coordinate 4,717,638 of OX387656.1, read as the reverse complement.
TTCTCGAGCATTAACTAATGTCCCCTGTCTGTCAGATGATATCGGGCCTCTCGTTAGTGGCATTGTGGCACCCACGCCGGCCCTGCGCGCGGGCCTAATGGACCACTGACAGGATTACCTATAAGCCGTACGATCAAACGTTTACCTGAATGCGCTGATGATTTATAGACAAACAATTTTGCTCATGATCTAGTTATGCTAAAATTAACTGTTTTTAAAAAAGTCATTTTCAAGGCATTCCGGGCTATGATTCATCGGTGTCAAAATATCAGATTTGCGTAGGTGTGTGACAGAACACGAAATCTCAAGAGCGTGTGAACCGTGATATGCTCTGAGAAGACTACCAGCGATGTATCGGTCTCACGCGCACCTGATTTTATCCGACTTCGCGTTCCGAGTTCCGACCTCCCCTAATCATTGATCTTTACGTGTCTAATGGAAAATATTATAAAAATTATAATAAACTTAGACTTGTTAGTCTTGTGGTTGCAAGCGCGTCTCCTGAGCTTAGAGTCCTAAATTCGTATATGCTCACCCCCAGTGCATGGGACTTAACAGACTAATTGTGGGTTTACTACATCTTTGCATGTCGCTTCGGGGAATAGTCGAGTGATATTTTGTGATGGTGAATACACGATTTGATTCTGTTTGTTGCTCTGTTTTCCAGCGAGAAGTCGCTCTCACTCTTCAAATTCGAACGCGAAATCGTTGTGATTGTCTTGTGCGCGCTCTCGCGAGCACGTTATCTAATACACTTCCCACAATGGATCAGTGCTGAGCGCTCCGACACAATGCTTCCGTCGGCTTCGGTTCCGCTCTCGTAAATTAGGTAAGTGGTGCATTTGACGAAACTTCACTTTTTCACCGGCCCACTTTACCCCGCTGTGCGCTGTTGGATTTACCAATCTGTAATTTGTTTGCTGCCGATTAGCAACGCATTTATCCATAAAAGTTGATTTCCACGCCGTCTCGAGGGTCCATTAGAGAGCTGCTGATTCGAGACGGGAATTCATGCGATCTTTTCGCACGACAATCGGGAGCGAGACGCTGCAACTAGAGCGACTAATATTCAAATGGACCGGTTTTAGATCATCTAATACCTGTTGCTTGGACCGACGCCGTTCTGCATGTACTACTAGTTTTCTAGTTCATTCATAATCTAACCTTGAAATACAAGAATCTCTATATTTAATTCATCAATGCAAGACACCAAAACCGTTTAAGTACTTAAAAGTATGCATGTATAAAATTAGCAACCGCTACCGGCGCGGCGTGTGCTTCGGCGTGAGTATGTAGGTCGATCTAACTCAACGCTACACTTTCGTTGACGATATGCAAATCAGAGCGTGAGGCTAGTAGTCAGTCGGCGCCTACGCTATAAAATTGTTTGGAAACTGCCTAATCGACTCGACGTTTTACAGGCTGCACTCGGTTTCTGTAATATTGTTGTCATTACAGACATTACTATCCGGTAATTGTCGGATTCACCGCGGCTGCTTTCACCTCAATTCAAACAATTTCCCCTGGCTCAGAATCTGCCGGGTCCTGCCGCAGCCTGCAGCATTAAGTGCTCATATTGCAATACAGTCGCAGCATTCACCCAGTAATGTGTGGGAAATGGGCGTTCCAGCTTTTTTTAATTGCCTTGTGTCGGCTGTGTGGTATGTTATTATTGCGGAGCGTAATGCAACGCGGGCCACAGAAGTAAGGCGCCTAGCTGTCTCCGGACAATTTCGTTGTTAATTATCTTCCATCGGCTGGCTGGCTGCTCGGTGGCACGTCTGGCCTGTAACTGCTGCTTCGAAAGTAGGCAACGAGTGTGTGGTGCTTGATGCACATCAACTACTCTCGAATAGTATTTTCGATGCACAGCTGTTGTGGGTCGACGACCTATCTGCGGAGAGCCCACCGTGGTCTTTTGTGTATGCATCTATTTCTGGATTAGACGTTCTACGAAATAATTTATTAACATCGCGTCGGGCGTGGAATATGACTTAAGAGACCCTTCACACCAGATTAATTAGTGAATTTTGTAAAAAAAAAAAATACACTGTTTTCCTTTAATATCTTTCAGTTTTCTGATCTTTTCAGTTCATTAGTCAACATAAGTAGCATACAGTTAAATTCCACGCAGAATTCGAATTAAAATTTGTCGTTGCATTTCAATCGTGACCCAAAGACAACCCGATTCGAATTCGCGGTGACGATTGTCGGTGCAGCCTCGTTTCCGCACTCGGTGCTCACGTCTGCGACGAATCCGGGACCATTTTGACACACTAACTAATTAACTTATGAACTCAGGTTTTTACTTCAATTCTTTTGCTGGTTAAAAAAGGTCAAACCGGCTTTAGATAACAAAAAGGTCGTTAATGAAATGAATATTTATAAAGCATTATGGAAAAACTGTCTTTGGGCTTTCGCTTTTCGCCACAGCTTTAATCAAAAATATACCTAAGGGAAGATCCGCATTGAAATATCAAAAAAATTCAGTGTTGTTTACCTTAAAATTGTCCCTTAATCTAGGTGGTGCGATCTAAACGTTTTCTATTAGTTTCATTTTTTATTATTAGTGACATCTCATTTTATGACATCAGTTATCAAGTTCGTATACGTTGACGCTCATTGAAATTCTCACCGTCTACATTCCCAATCTGAAAAGCGCTTTAAGCGGTTCATTATAATTTTAGCGAATTCATCTCACCCGTTACTTAAAGGCCTAGATGGCAAAGCGGCTGGAAAGGTACGTTTATTATCTGGTATTTGGCACAATACCGCTGTTTCGCTGTAAAATAACATTCTCTCTTGATGAGTCTATTACGTAGACATGAAATTGTACTTTGCTACTTGCATCCATGTCTCTACCGCAATGATGCTTTGTCGTGTCGTGATAGACATGCATTGCCATTATTGCTGTGGAATATTTGATAGTCTATTCAGTATCGACTATCGACATCGGTGTAACCTATAACGCTTTTATTACTACTTATTTGTCGTTATGAAGAAAACTGTTCATTCTTCAGTAGATCGTGTAACTGTATGTCACATCTGCAAGACCCTGTACTTGCAGATGTCTTTATGTCGCTACAATAAACTACACTCTACAGTGACAGCTTGAGACTTATCGACGACAAAAAATTGAGTTACATTTGAGAATTCGACCGTAAAACGTATGAAGTACAAAACAACGATTCATAACAATTAAGCACTTTTAACGCTTACGCGATAAGGACCCGTAACTGATGTTAATTTTTGTACAAATTACACTTGCTGGATTTATGAAAGAGCCTTATATTCTCAGTATGAACTCTTTAGCTCTTTAATTAATTCGTAAGTATAGGCAAGTCGTAAAAACTTTAAGGTGCGTTTAGAATAAGCGAATATAGAGCAAGAACGTTTTTTACTTACCGCTCTAAATTATTCAGCGATTCTTGGAACCTTTGAAGTAAAATATTGAGGCTCCGAAGAATTGCCTTAACTTTGTCTAAGATCTGAAGACCATAATATTCTAAACATAGTACCTAAATACGGAAAAGATAGAACTTATCAGATGTTCTAGCTCCGTACTAGCTCCGTTCGCCTTATCTAAACGCAGCTTTAGATATGAACTGAGTCATCGGTAACGACGACTCGCTCGTGACGTGAAATGCTAACCTGTAATTTAGACTAAGATTTACGAGGCGACTCTCGCGGTGATTATAGTAATTCTAAAGTGTGCGGCTGCCAAAATTAAGAGGTTACGACGCGCAATGATAAGTGGGTACATACACGATTTAAATGCATTTTAATTTTCGCTTAACATCCAGTATTTTAGGAGTCTGTAGATGCAGTAAAAATGTGAAGTAGTAGTTTCTTCATTAATCGCTATTTTTAAGAATTCGTATCACAGGATGCAAATGTACATTTATGAAATGACACATTCTCATAAACCGCTATAAAGACTAATCCTGGGAATTGGTGAAATCTGCGTATGGTGATAGTACATGCTGGCATTTTCCTGGTACAATCTCAAGTCGCATCTTACGAGTGTTAAGAACATATAACTTACCGCTGGCTTTATCTATGCTGTATTATACGTAAATAAAACTATTACACGTAAATATATGTACTAAGATCAAGGAATTCATAAAATATAATATGAAAAGAGTATAAATCTTGATAGCAGCAAAAAACGTAACACAGTAACAAGTAGATTGTTGCTAAGCACACTTAACTGCTATCTGATTGTGCTGTCTAACTGGCTTACTGGATTAAATTTTACTGCCAAAAACGCTCCGAGTAATAATTAAAATCATCAGAACCCATAAACAAATTCCCATAGAATCGACTCGCGAGTTTTTTGTGCAATGCTTACGTTTATAGATTGAAGTCGTCACGTTTTTTGTTACATCATAAAAACATACACCGTTCACGGTGCTCGTCTAAAATTTTATAATCATAAGCTTTCAACTCGCCTTTCGATTTGAATTGCCAGCGATTTTGCATGTTTAATACTTTTTTTTTCCCTCCCTGAACTATTACCATCAGTTTTTCTCTCATCACGAGTTTAGTTAGTGTGTACCGCCAAGTTTTTTTTTCTAGAGCGGCTGCCTTGCCCATAAATGGCGTTATTTCCTGCCTACACCTGCGCCAATGGTCATTCCTTGGCAGCCGACGCGTCGTCGCCCGCAATCAATGCCTCACGATTAATAGCAAGCCGCAAAAACGTCGGCTTAGCTTCCTCAATAGATTATTTTTTGCAGACAAATGTCCTTTCGGTCGATTACCGAACGCACATGCATTTGGATCAAAGGAAAGCGGTCCGGGAACCATATTTCTTATTTTATATAAATTGTCAGTAGGTAATTGAATTTATATTATGCTCATAAAATTATTTGTGGTGACTGCCTACTGTTCGATGTTAATAGATTAGTTCTGATTTACTTGGACCCGCTGTTAACTGACTATCTGTAGCAGAACAGCATATAAAACGGCAAAAAAATAAATTTCAAAATCAAAACCCTGAACTATGCATACGGTTTGTTTCTTGAAACAACAGTGAACAATGAATATGTTCTAAAATAAATGTGAACGTCCCGCCAGAAGTTTACCTCCCATTCATTTCAAATACGTTTTGTTAGGATCAAAGTTCAAATCGCTTTACCAACAAACCGTTCTCGTTGCTGAGACAAGTCAAAACTAGACATCAGTTTGGCTCGACTGTTCAAGTCAACGCACTGTGGAATTTTCTTGGGAGAGTTGGCTACGACATTGAACCCTCGTCAAATCTTGTACGAGATAGTGGTAATACCGCCGTCTTTACTGCTACCAACGTCATTTGCCAAAACCCTTTAAACAGCTTCATTACGACCAGCTAGTTTCACTGGCGAGTTGGCCGTCTTATTGATTCTTAATGGGCGGTAAACGTGACAGTTGGGACATTACACCCACTGGCGGTTTCATTGTAGAGAAATTACTTCGTGAGGTCCATATTTTATGCTGATAGGTCTATTGACTTCTTGATGTTTCTACGTGTTTGTATCGTTTATTATCAACATTAACAATGCGCACTAATTGATTCACCAATGTGCCGCTAAGTGTTTATTTGTGGGCGTTTTAAATGTTTTATTTGTAGCAATTTAATTGGCGTCTTTGTTTATTGCCTGAAATCTATATTTAACTGACGCAACTGTCGATTAATAAACGACACGTGTTTATACAAAGGGCAACGACAAGATTTTGTTATGTCCAAACTGATAAACAAAGTACGCAACAAACAGGACAAATGTTTACCGTGCTGTCACAATAATGATGTCACATGTCTAATGTAGTGTGTCTACTTGTCGAGATAACGACAACTTCAGGTTGTTCACCTTTCACGAGACTCATTGTAGTCGGAGCATCGCATGACAAAATACATTGAGTATGTTTTGCGCTGCGCCTAACCTGAAAGCCAAAAGTACAAAGTACAGGTACAGTTCGCGAACAGTTCATGGACTATTGCTTTGTGAACGCTCCGATTTATTTACGAGTGGAAAACGTTGATACACGCTCAACAGTTAAGGCAATGAGGGCAACATTCGTTGGCAAGCTCCCTCCAACGTATAAATATTCAAAGTAGGAGATTTATTGCTACGACATGATGTGGTTCAGATCCCGCTGGTACTAACAGACGACTGTGTTGGTAATTTTAGACTTATAAAACAAGAAAACCACACGACAGTCGTAATAAATGATGATTGGTAGGTACTTGCCAGTCAAGAGAATGATGTAGCAGAAACAAGATATTCAGCTTTACAAATGTGTGAATGGTTACTCCTTGCGTTATAAATGTCGGAGGCTATTAGCCTGATATCTTAAAGGTTCAGCCTCTTTTTCTTACTTCTTAAGGATTTAATTAAAAGAAAAATTAACGTGAACCGCCTACGGTACAAATGCGTGTAGGGCCTTTGACTAATCTCGAATATCCACATTAATTGCAAAAGTTAATTTAGCGCCGCTCTTTAGCAGCTTTCTCACGCAAATTGGGCGTGGGAGGACGTTTTCTAAATATTTCACGTCGCCGATGCGGCGTAGGAATAATTAATGATTTAGTTATTTATTATCGGACACCGCACGCAGAGTTCATGAATCCTACACATGAGCTATCACGCTATCCTCTACATTACCGACCGACGGTGCGCCTTTCAAAGTAATATGACTAAAGAGACAGCTGTAACTTTATGTACCTACATTACATTACGCACAGGGTGAGCATTGTATACTTTTGATATCCGTAAAGCTCGACATACGGCTTTACCAGTTTATCGTGATTGATTGCGGGAAAAACTGATAAATACAATCATATTATCACGTAATGTTCATTTAAATAACGTATCTTTAAAAAGACTGAACATTATACATGACTGAATATTGACTGCCTCATTGGTCTAGTGGTGGCAAGCGCTACTGCTGAGCATGAGGTCCTGGGTTCGATTCCCAGGTCGGACAAAGTGTTATTAGGTTTTTATATCTGGAATTTCTCAGTAGCTAGCAGCCCGGAGTCTGGATTTGTGCCCGATTGATGGCAATAGGCTCGCCCCCTATTACATGGGACTTAAACATAACTGGCGAAATGTGGGTGTACTATAGGTACACCTCTGCCTAATCCTACGGAGAAACAAGGCGTGATGTTATGTGTTACGTTATGTGAACATTATTTTACGTTATCTTTTACCTTCTTACAGAGCGTTCAAAATCTCCACAGAAAAAATACGACTGAACAGAATCTTCATATTTCATTAAAACACGGTCAACGATCTTTCCTCAGAAAAAAGGCGAGCAAATAAACATCTTTTCGAATACGACAAGAAAAAGAAAATATATCCATTCGTTTGAATAACATTCGGCTACCAAACTTACGATGAAAAAATTTAGTGTAGTAACAAAAGCGTTCGGCTTAGCTGTGAGTTCCGACCACCGGGTTTGTTCAAAAGCCTATCGCGTATTTGGAGTCGCCTCACGACTTCACTTTCACTAGCAAACTATCAATCTCAACTGTCACGCTTATAAAATACATTGCGTACTTTGTATCAAGGGACTCCGTTTTGCTCCTTTTTTGTGATATTCGCTATCTAAAGAATTTGCTTAAAACGTGTTGAAATAAGAATTTCTTTCCACTACATCTGCTAAAAGAAGGCTTTGTATCTGACGTTTATGGTTCTTGATTAAACATTGTGTTTTGTGGACTGTAGGACATCAATTATTATCTTGTTTTTCAGTGGATTTTATTTTGTAACTTAGAGACTGACTCATTACAAAGAAACATATTTTACAATAATCCATCAGTTTGGTCCCATTGTCTCGCCTTTCTATGTTAAACGGGAGCTGGCAAAAACAGATGCTGAGCCAAATCCATTTCTGTACCAGTTTACTCAATTTGGTACAAAACAATAACCTAACATTTCTTCTTTACAATATTATCTATCTAAATATAAATCTTAACGGTACCTTACACTAGTTAGTATTAAAAGGTTATTGGCCTACCATTGTTTACAACCAATTATCTGCAGTATCTTGTTAAAATAATAATTGAATCGAGCGTGGGTACACAATAGACGATATTGCGCCTATATTCGGCGTTTTAATTACGTTGCACCATTACGTGGACTAAACAATTACTCACATCAGACGAGAGTTTAACCCCTCGTTCATGTAATTTAATCTCGGCTTTTGTGGCGTCATTAGTTAGGCAAATGGGTATCAAATAGCGAACATATTCCAATCTTATTGGAAGTTATAATTATGTTCGCGCCATTTGGGGTTGTACAGTAGGGCCATGGGGCTATGGGGTCCGAATGCCCAATTGGTTTTTCGGGTTATTGGTCGACTCGCACGAATTTACTCGCCCGAATTGTCATTTTTAAATAATATTAATTTTTCGGTGGCGACTCGCACGAAGGTAATTTATTTGCGGGCGAATCGACAATTCCAAAAAGAGGTATTGTACTGGCACGTTTTGAATTATGCAGTAAAGAAAAAGTACACTAGCGCACAGAAGTGATAAGACTTGAGTAAAATATTTTGAAATATTAAGTACGAAAAAATCATAAATTATTCTTTAAATTAAAGGTAGGACAATAGAGTGAAACACGTTTTCTTTCTTAGTGTTTATTGTCCCTAGCACCTGTATTTTTTCTTCTTTTTTTTGTAAGGCGTCTCGCTGGTCAACCTAGGAGGTTGTCGGTTGCTTAACCGGACTTAAGGCCTCCAGCCAGGGCATAAACACTTAAAAAGTAAGCGACCACTCGCTAAGGGTACGGACCTCAGCTTTTTTCTTAACTTTCTTGCATAAAATTAAAAACGTGCCAGTTGCCTAATACCTCTTTTTGGAATTGTCGATTCGCCCACAAAAAAAAAATATTATGAAAAAATGACGATTCGCCCGATTCGGGTGAGTAAATTCATGCGAGTCGACTAATAACCCGGTTTTTCGAGACATCGCCAAGCGGTTGGTCGACTCTTCACGTGGGAAGGGGGCTGGCCTATTTTTTGGCCTAAGAATCGGCATTTGCATACAAATGCTGCCAGCCTTTTGGGCACTTTTCCTGTTAAAAGCGATGCGGACGAATTTTTTTATGCCCTATGATTCTTATCACTATTTCTTTATATACATGTACATATTATTGTTTTAAGTATGTTAGCTTATAAATTATGTAAATATTATATTTAAAAAAAAATTGGTACCTATGTATCACATTTTAATATTAACATGTCAAAGGAAACTAACGAAAGTTAGGGAATAAGTTTAAAGTTCGCAGACTTTCCCCTCGTGGTTTAAGGGAGCTGTCTTTATTGTTTTATATGGACATTAGCATACTAATTAGTTTCAATTGTTCTGTACTTCAAAGAAACGAATTTGTTTTTAGAACTTCTAGATCGTAGATTAACCTCCTTACTTATAAACGTATTATATCAGGTAAATAGTTAGGTACACACCGAGTTCGCTCTTTCAGTCGTCAGTAATTAGACTTTCGAAAGAAGAAGACAAAGCGTTGTGTAACTATACAGACGCTATACAACGTTTATTAGTAAGGAGGTATGTATGTTGTGTCTACGAAGTTGCTACGAAATTCGTAACCTCGTAGCAACAAGGTTACGGATTTTAGAATGTCAGCTCTTACAAAGTTGTCTTATTTCATCCGATTATGGACGCTAAGCTACTAAACCTTCTGTACAATTACAACTTCGCATTACTTGTTTGCTTGTTTCTCGCAATATTATGAGAGCAGAACCAAATCGAACTTGTAAAGATAAAATAATTGCTCGTTTATAGTTCGTTTTCGTGTTGCTGCGGGAATTAAAGTAAACAGTGTTAGTTCCTTATCTAACATTTTTAAATGTACCATTAACACCAGTATTACCGTTAGTATCATTTATGGTAGGTACTGAACGTAATTAAAGCAATACATAATCAGAAGTAACGTACATACCTATTGATTTTCACCGTTAATGCTTTAATACAATTAAAATCCCTGAACGAATTAAATGAATGCTTAAGAATTTCATAATGAGTTCTTAGTTACTATTAGCTGTGCCCCGCGACTTCGTTCGCGTGGAAGTCGTAAGATACACAACATACTAAAATAACAGGCACATTTTAATAAAACTCCCTCGTCCCCCGACCCGCCGCGTGGAATCACCCACCCGTGCTATTATTTATTTATTTTACTATTTATGTACACACAATAAAACATAAACAGATACGACATTAAGAGTATTGAGTACAAAGGTACTGCTTATTTCTTAAGAAATTTCATCCAACAGACCTGCGAAAGGAGAAATGAAAAAGAAATGTAGACAATGGCGTGTGAGAACAAGAAGAGAAGAATATGATTTAAACTAAAATATTAAATATACCTACACATATATAAAGCAAAAAATAACAAATAAATAAATAAATATGCTATAAACCTATATATATATATAAATACTATATTACTTCGTTTTCGCTTAGTGTTATTTCTGACTTTTTCCTTTTTGTGATGTCAAATAGCTTATAACTACCCTCGAGAATTGAGCTACCAAATGCAAAAAGAATTTTTCAAATCCGACTTTTTGTTCCCAGTTTCATGGGTTTTAGTTTTTTGAGCGGAACCCTAATTATTTTTCTAAAATAAAAGTAGCCTTAGTTACTCCCTGTAACATCAGCAATCTGCCAGTGTAAGTGCCGTCAAAATCAGTCCAACCGTTTCGGAGATTTGCCGGAACAAACAGACAGACAGAAAAAATTTAAAAATTGCTTTTTTGTTATAAGTGCCGTATATACAGCCTTGGCCAAAAGTATTGAGCACCCATGATATCTATCAGTTTTTTGAGGAGTATCAAATCGAAATAAAACAAAACGTTTTATATAGATTTATAGAAAATTAATATTTTGTGGGTACACCCTTTGCCTTAATTACGACAGAAATTCTTTTTGGTAAAGAGTTTACGAGATTTTTACAATCTTCAGCAGTAATCACGTTCCATTTCAGACGCAGGCAGCGTTTCAGATCTTTTTAGTTGTTGATTCTGTGGCGTCTGACTCTACGCTTTAATAAACCCCATATTTAAATGTTCTATGGCGTTCTGTCTGGAGACTGGGCAGGCCAGTCTAGAAGTACTGTGTTATTTCCCGAAACCATGTCCTAGTGCGGGCAGATTTGTGGCATAGCGCGTTATCCTGCAGGAATTTAACACCATCCGTGTTTGTGTTGCCAAAAAGTGTCGTAAATGAAGGCAACAACGCAGTTTCCAGTAGAGTTCATGCGGCCCTCACACACGAACAATTCGCCAACTCCAGAATCGGTCATGCAACCCCAGACCATTATGCTGCCGCCACCGTTTTTTACGGTTGGGGGTCACACACTCTGGGCTTAGATTCTTCGCCCACCCGGCGACGCACAAAGGTCACACCAGGTGTACCAAAAATCGGCAGTAAAGAGAAAAATATTGAGTTCCGTAAAATTAAAATAACTTTATCAATGCATTTATTTGGTTTTTAAACCATTTTATTAAATGTTATTAAGGCATTAAATTGACTTACTCACCTCAAAGTTTGATTCGTCTGACCACACAACATTCGACCAATCTTCTGCGGTGAAACTTCGGTGTTTTAAGGTCCATTTATACCGAGCTTTTTTGTTGTGGTCGGAGAGCTACGGCTTCTTCCTGGCTTTACAGCCTTTCAGACCAGCTTCCTGAAGTCTTCTACGAGCAGTTCGAGCAGAAATTGGTTTCTTAATTTCTACTGATAATTCAGCAGCGAGCTCTGAAGTTTTTTTTTTCCAATTTTTTAACGACTCTCTGTAACTGACAATCCTGACGATCTGTGGTGGTGCATTTGCGCCCGGTTCTTGATCTATTTTGATGTAATCCGGTAGCAGAGAATCGCTCAATAGCATATTGCACGGATCGGCGCGAACATTTCACAGTTTTGGAAATCTCTACCTGAGGTTTCCCTTGCTCATGCAGAAGCTGTATCTGCACACGTTTTTCTAATGAAAGATCGTTTCGTTTTGTCATATTACAACGATATCACTTAAATCTTCTGAAATAAAACACCAAGAGCGCACTACATCACTGGATGTGTCCACAACGAGCGATAACTGATTAATAAATACAAAAATTTAAAAAGACAAATTTTGTTGCACCCTGGTGTTTTATTGCTAGCTGCGGTGTGAGTCAGTATTTTTAAACCCGTGTAGATGCCGATTAAATAACCCATAAACAATAGATTTGGTTTCTTCTCATACTTACCGTGTACGAGCAAAATTTGTAAGGTGCTCAATACTTTTGGCCACGGCTGTACCCTACTTTCTTATGAATTTCGTAAAAAGTTGGTATTTTGACATTACAAACAGACACTTAGATTTTATTTATTTGTATAGATTACGAGGAGCCAATTTTGATGTTAATGTGAATGACTTTTACGCAAAAATATCAAAAATTAATTAAAAACGAAAGTTAAAAGACCTATAAAGCGCGCTCCTTAACGTATTTCAAAACAAGTCATACATGAAACCAAGTAACCAATTAGCCGTTTAACTGCCCATAAATCAAATTGCATAAGCGCAGTTGACGCATCCGACACTTTCCCGCCGCACGGAGCGACCTCTGCACGCGGGGTGGTGAACTATTGCACTGCGGAATATTCTACGCCTCTGCGGCCGGCCCAGAGCCTTTCACGAGTAGGGTCACCATACCTCAGGATTTGTCCTGAGATTTCAGGTTTTTAGGCTCCTCACAGTTTTGCAGCCGTTAGAAAATCTCAGGATTTTTCTGATTTTTTTATTAGAAAGTTACAATTAACTCAACAAAAACATAATCGTGTGTGTATAATCTCACAAATTAACTACATTTAAAAAACAATTGAATTTATCTCTGGTGTTTAGACTAGAATAATCATTATTTTCATTGCAACGTTTGCCAGAAAACCTTAGAACTTTTCTATGGAAGTAAAGTTTTTTATCAGGACTTTTCAATTTTCTATCTGGTAACCCTGTTCACGAAGAGGTTCAACGCACTAACGTTATCTATGCGTTCTATGACGCGAACTAGGTAATTGCCACGTTTTTTAAGATAGTTACGACTCCGTGGAGCTATGCTTTTCCTATTCTCTTAGCTGGAACGTTTAGCGTACCTAAATGTGTCAGCTTTATGCGAAATCATGTAGTGCTAAGAATTAACTGTGATGTATTAAGTAGCTTATAATTAGAGCAAACACCAAGTTGATCGGGAAATAATAAAGCTATTCAGTAATATTATCATCTAGGCTAAATGGCACTTGAAAATCTAAGTATAACTCAAAAAAATACATAAGAAACATTATCTAGATAAATAAACAAAATAATCTTACAAAAGCTGCGTACATAAATTGTAGTTTTACTTTTTATCGTCCTCAATCCACGCGCATAACCTAACAGTGGGTATAGATGGAGTAGCAGACTGGTAAAATGTTGTGTGTCTGCAACAATCTTCACTCGTCAGTCAATGTGGTAATCCTCATTAATTATTTGTTGAATAAGGGTGGATTTCACCAATGAAACTGAACGCGATCAGCACATCTAAACTACGTTCAGGAACTGTCAGTGTCATTACTCCAAAGAAAATAATGACACTGACAGTCCTTTAACGTGGTTTATGTGCTGATAGCGTTCAGTTTTATTGGTGAAATCAGCCTTAAGTATCCTATATTGTTTATCTTTGTTTTTCACACCTGTCCAAGCCACGCGTCGTCGAAGTTAAGGATTTAATCCTGCTGCTCAGAATCAATTGATAAACTCTTGTTTGTTTGACACTTTCTCCTTCCAATAAAATTTGGCGTCAGCAGAAACAACCTCAAGAACAAAACTGTCATTATGGAGACTGCTCCAGTATTCACACGATGCCTTAGTGCGGAAAAAATAGTTAAAGCGGAAATTTAACACGCCTCTTCACGGCAAATAAAACTATTCGATACAGAATGAGTAGTCAAAGTATTATTTAAACAAGACTAAAACAAAGTACAACACAATAATTAAACATAGGTACATGAATTAGTAACGGCAGCCAAGCGTGTTCGGTTGATTAAGCGTCGCCTATCGTCGGGCGGGCCGCGGTGAAAGGTTACAGTGTTAAAGGGTTAAAGTTCACTAGTTATTATCACCTTGTCGCCTGTGAAATTGTTAGCTAACTAGCATCCTCTGTGTCCTGAAAGCTTCATGCTCATTAGCGAGACACACGACAGATGGGCGGTGGTTAGACATGCGAAAGGGTTCTATTTTGGGCAGACATCAAAGTCCCTCAGCGACGCGTATTTTTAACGCTCCTAATTTAGGTTATACTTTTACTTCTGCGTAATTAAGTGCGTATAATTCAATTCACAGGATTTCATGACGTCATATTACTTCAGCAAAGGATGTAATGGTTGTTCTGTTGAATTCAGATAAGGAAGACATTGACCAGACGTTGACGTTGACCTGGCACGTATCTGTCATCCCAACTGTAATTAAGTTAAAAGCTTTGCAAAAACAAGAATACCAGTAACAGGCTATAAACATTCCAGTAATGTGTTAAGCGGGCTTCCGTTCGTATTCTCGCTTCAACTAGGCAGAAAAAAGAGTCGTAGACCACATTTACAACAACGCTTGTAACAAGTTCAGATAACACACGGTGATATACTTTATGGAGTAAAAACTACACCAGCCCGCTTGTCTAAGCTTCTGTTATACGCCTGAAAATAGTTTATTTTTCTGACAACTCTGTTTGTACGACTGAAACTACTATAGTGCGTGAAGACGAGTAGTGTCAGCACATAACACACACACACGCTAAAGCACACACACACTTCCGACTTCGCCATTGTCTCGGACGGTACCGAGAGCTCCTGCGCTTGCACACACATTCACAGCGTGTTTGTACACCTTGGTTAACACAAGTGAAGCGCGTGTCGCTTCGTGAGATAAAATACTGTATGACAAAGTATTAGCTGGCAGCTACACAGAAATATAAATTGTTTTACAAGTTAAATCCAGACACTTGTAACTTTTTAGACGAATCTGTAAACTTTTCCATGAACTAATGCTTGTTTGTCATTTGAAATGTTAATGCGATCGCATCTGTTACCATTCATCACCATCTTATTTACAAACACACGAGCGATGACATGCGTATGTTTATACTTTATGCACGAGAATGGAAAATCGATCACCAGGCGCTTTCACGTGGTACGAGCATATTAGCTCACTGATACAATACACCTCACCGGTTCACTTTCGCCTTTCTTGGTCACGACCGGCCATAGTTCACGATCGTCACAGACTCCTTAGCCACTGGTATTCAAACGATACGGGAAAGTTTTCAGTTGACCTTTACATAAATATCATTGCTACTACTACTCTCACTTGATAGCCGGCCTTTGCCATGTCACACTTATTAATGGTCCAGCAACTAAACAGTAATTATATTCACGGTAATGTTAGGAGAAGTGGGACAATGTCTCTATGCGATATAAACATGCCACTCACTTGGTCATTACTGCTTATTTAGATACTAATTACCTTGCAACCTTTAGCGATAGTAAAAGTCACTGGATGCTTTAAGAGCGTTTGCCGTCGCACATTGCTGTGGTAAAGATGTTCAAGATTTCTCTTCATACTAGGGTTTTTCTTGTCAGTTGTCGGTGATAGGTCCCTTCAAAACGCCCAGTGCATTTACCATCAAAACACTCTATTTTCACCGCCTATTTCACCGTTTACTGGCGTGATTAGTTGCATGTCAGACCTGCAACAACTTTCATATCGAGTTATCTTCGGTGATCTTTTGATCTGTTGCAAAATTGGTTAGCAATAACATGAGTCATGTGGTTTCACCTGTAACTCTTGAGAACATGCTTTATGTATTTCGATTTATGTGCCTTTTAAATAACTTCAAGTGTGAGTTGTTGCAGCGGACTTATGTGCCTACACTGAAGTGTCATTGTAAATACTTATAGGTAGAATAGCTTCAAGGATATCTTCATCTCAAATCTTGTAATCATTTTATAGATGACTGTCATTGTTGAAACCTAGGAGTCTACTCCGAAGCGCAAATCCGAAGTATCGGTCGAATATTCGGACATTTCCTACTACACTATTTTCTATTTCGTTCGGCCGGTTCGGATCGGACCATACGTCAAAATGAAGGACGTTGAACAAATGTCAAAATGAAGTTCGATCGGATCCGAACCGACCGAACGAAATAGAATGAAGTGTAGTAGGAAACGGCCGAATATTCGGCCGATACTTAATTCGGATTTACGCTTCGAAGTAAATAAAATATGTTCGAAAACAAAACACGTGTGCGTAGCTGCTACGCCGTAGCAGTATGTAATGAAAATGAATTAAAAGGTATTCCATACAATATTCTTTAAACGTTACGGCTGTCAGTAGTTGCATACAAATCTGCATAATAATGAGTTCAGTTGCATTTCATAGAATTCCAACCACAATTGCACAGCAATAAAGTATTGCAGCTTTAATACTCTTCTGAGTTAAATATGTCAAACAACTTCGCGAAATGGCATACAAGTATTTACACCACTTTCCAGCAGTCATCATTACTCAAACTGTCATTTACAACTCATTTTATTACTATTCATACAATATTTCAACAATAGCTAACGAGACTTGATGAAATAAAAGTTGCAAATGCATACTAATGCCCCATTGTTACTTTCTACCGAGTCGTTATAACGTATCGCCGACAAAATGTGATTGGAGGTCGAAACAGTAATACGTCCCGACTGCGAACGGAAGGCGCTGAGATGATTGTTTCAATATTTGCTTTCATATTCATGGGTTGTCTCCTACAAAGTACATACTTTTTGTAGAGTACTTCACGAAGACATTAGTGTAACTGCGCATTAGACACGATTTGTGTATGGAAGTTAATGTTCTTTAGAATGCACGCTTTAGTACTACTGCGCTAGTTTTCAGTTTCAACCGCTGAACTTAATTCCTTAAGTTGGTCACGGTTTTATTGCATTTTTATGTGTCATTACTGTTCTATTGCATTTTAAATGTTCCCCAGGTGTGCATATTATACCTATTGTGTGCCTTAACCTAAGTCAAATAATATTGTTGTCTTTCTTTCTTTTTTTTGTATACCTATTTTGTCCCACTGCTGGGCAAAGGTCTCCCGCATACTTCGCCATTCATCTTTGCCTTTTCCGGCTAATCTATTTCTTTCTTTAAAATTATACTTAAAATATAAAGGCGAAGCACTGAAGTACGTTAGAGAAACGATAACATCTCACAAAATGAGCATAAGGACACAAAGATGTTTCATTTTAAAATGTGTAGCGATATGCAAATAAGAGTATACAAATTGAATGGATGGTTTCAACGTGGACATATTGGTCCCCAGATAACACGAGTACGCAGGCGATATTTGGTCGACGGCTGTTCGCCGTGGCGTGTGCGATAGCGATCTGACTGAACGAGCGGGCAATTGCCTTGTTTGTCGTGCCGTGCCGGCGACGCACCCGATACTATGGTATGCTGATACCAGCCCGATTGGAGGCGGCAATTTGTTGGTGACGATTTATTTTATACACACCTGTGCCACCTGGCCGCTTCTGGCAATTATACCCGATATCATGATAACTGCTCGCCCATCTGTCACTAAATATTATGATGATCGTTTTAAACCCCGCAATTCCGACCAGCAATATAATCCACGATTTATATTTCGCGCAACGCCTTGCCTTCGTTTTGACCATCGTTAACCTCGTTATTATAATTAAGGTCTCCCACTTTCATAATCTTTATCGTTTTCGGGTAAACGATACCTACTTGAGCAACTTAATGTAAAGCTCATGTAAGGTCCGATTGTTTCTTTTATGCTAATCTTGAAATAACTTGTCCATAACTGTTATTCAAATGCTGTTACGAATACGAAGATAAGAATTCGCTCATGCGTGCTGCACGTGAATGTATGCAGTTCTAAATGTCCCTCGTTTGTAAATGTTCAGAATATTAGTCACCGAGCATATACTAGATGGCTAGATTCCTAACTCTGGGGAGGTCCGGTAAAGTGGGTAATACACAGTCGGCTGTGCCATCGCAGCTGGAATGACATGACTGAGCCGTTTTCGAGCTGGCGCTACGGACACGGACACATTGACGTCGCCATTTGTGACATTTTGATGGTAGATTGTTCTGTTTACATACGAACGTCTATGAGCCTCCTTCTAGAAACCTGCGTGTATTTATGCGACTTATCCTATGCGTACATCTTAAGTAGGCACCGTTTCGGTTATGACTCCATTCTGTATTGTTTCTACCAAAGGAATAGCAAATGAAGCGTTCACAACGGACAGATCACTTCAACAGATGAAATATGATCGTGGAGCGTTGCACAAAGTAACTTTTCACTTCACCAACACCATTAGCTGTATTTGGTAATCAATCAACATAATGTTCACCTATTAGTCAGTCGGTTCGTTGACCTCGCCTTTCAAGGTCCAAGCGTGCATTATTTTAGCGTCGGTGGCGACCCACACACGCACTACTATGCACATTTCCAAGTACGATGCACTAGGTTGGAGGAACGAGAGCGCGTGATACGAATACACTAGCGATTATCTTTCCAGTGTGGATTGCATCAGTACGTAAAAACCTCCTGAGAACCCCGCCACACCCACGTGAAACGGTGCGGACAAACTGAATTTTCCCGTAACAAGGCCGTGTAATCTCTTCTATAACGAAAGTATTCTCAGTGGACCATCAAACTATAATAAAGAGCGCAAATACCAGCCCGGTAGAGTTGATTGTTTTTGACATAGAAGATAGAACCCAGTTCGTCTAATACAGACAGTAATCTAATAATGGGATAGTGATCTCAGAGAGATTTAATAGTTCCACTCTTGGAACTCATAAAAGTTTCAGGTACTCTGGGTTAGTGTTCAATTTACTTAACAATAATTGTGTTGTACGATTGTCTAGTTGACACGAGTCCATTAGTGACAGAGCTGAGCGCGCGGTGAGTTACGACGGCCATCGTCCTCCATGATGGCTCCTTGTATCTCTAAACACTCATACAGTAGCCGGCCACTTACAGCTAACATTTATCTGATGGTGATTTGAATTCTCAGGTGGATGACACGGCCGCACTATTAATTTTGGAACTGTTTCCTTCTTTTAATGTGACTCTATAAGAACTAGTGTCACGCGACAGTTTTCATTTGTAATAGGTTTATTAGTCTCTGTAATTTTCCAAGTCATTAAATCTTGTGAGAGATTCATAAAGACTCCCCACGTGGGCATGCGCGCGCGCTGTTTTTTCCTTGGTAGCTCATCGTTCGTCATTACGCGTTTATTATCTGTTTGGCCTTGGCCGTGAATGGTCGCGCAGGAGGACACACTTGCGCGTGGGCAAATACGGAGGCTACACAGCGTACTAAAGAATTTTGAATCAATGCAGCAAAAAACTCATTGTGTCCATACCACGAAATGTTTTACTTGACATCACACAAAAAACTGTCCATATTAAATTAAAATACTACATCTTTAGACGTAGGTAGTTAGAATAATAAACCTATTTAAAAATAAATATGTACGCGTGTTTCTTTTAGTTTTTATGTAGTTATTCGAGGAAATTAATTTAGCATTAGAATGTGTTGGATGTAGTAGGTACCTATAACAAATAAGTCTGCCACCCCCCGCAGCCCGCTGTGCGTTTTATAGCTAAATTATGGTTACGTCTACAATAGTAAACAGGAACGTCAAATATGTATGATTCATGTGTGGGATACGTTTAAATATTATGTTTAGCCTGATAAAAACCGGTAGAGATGACTATTCTATAATATTCAGTTCTATAAAGTTAGGTGTAATAACATATACAACAACGTCGTTGATCTATTAAAAGTTGTTAGATTAGCACTTCATAGTTCAACGGGGTTCATTTGGGTCAATTGCAACAATCGGTAGGTTAGGCAGGTCGTTAGGTACGCCTACGGTCGTCGGCGTGCGCCAGCCGACCTATTCGACGATAGCGCATCCGCTGGCGTGCTCATAAACACACATTTGCTTACTCCTTCAGTTACGTAACTCGCCTGTTCACCCCCACATGCAATTATTTACAATATGTGCGCAATAAACAGCTATTTGCTACACGCACTGCACAAGTGTACGCCCTTTCAAGTGAACTAATGCGTACTCCACGCAAAATTGTTTATCTTTGTAAGGAAGCTCCATTTCCTTACATTAAGTATCTTTCTAAATGTCGTCATCATAACTGGGTTTATCTTCATTGAATGTTGGAGTTTTATTGAATCTGTGACGGTAAAATGATTCTAAAAGGTGACATCACGCGCTTTTCGCGAAAATATGTATTTTACGATGTCGTCGCCGCATTGTGATAAAATCACCGACGAGGTCATCGCACCGATCGTTAAAGCGATACACAATTCACGTGAAAATTTCAAGTGGGGTGACTTTCCAGAATTAGCTCGTAATTATTTCAGCATAGCGTTTTTCCTCATATCTACGATATGCCCAAGAATTGTTCAGTATTTGTTCTACAGCACAAATACATGGAACTAAGCGATTCCTAGCAGGCCACGATCCATGAACATAATCGTAAAATCGCTTGATGAAAGCTTTCCCGAACATAGCTCGCAACAAAATCAAATAGACTATTCCAATGTAATTCTCGTCCAGCAAAAGCAGCTCTTTATTTATATCACTTTATTTGTTTTGTACCTCGCCTAAAAGTAAATGGCATGTAAACTTGTAAATGCATCGTAAAGCTATATACGTATGAGAATGCAAAGCCTCAGTGCATAGCTATATATTTCCAGTTGTTCGACGTACGCTCAATGGATTAGTGGAGAATTTGTCATGGATAAAATGTCGTACGCGCCTATTGAATGCACAAAACATATCATTCATTAATGTCACATTACGAAAATGGATAAATGCAACAGCATCATATAAATGTCCAGAGTGACAGCACTTACCGGAGTTGTGGAGTCAGATCACGCAGACGACATGATGTGCTCGGGGACTGTATTTCTGTATTTTCGCTTATAAAATAACGCCGAGAGACAATGCCGATGAGTAAACGGTTCGGTCACGTATGTGCTTAAAGAGATCCTTTATTCGAAGCGTGCGGAACATATTGAAAATAATTTCGAACTAAGTATATAGATTTTCATATCAAAATATTGTATTAAGTTTTTCACAGCTAAAGAAATATGCTTCAATATAATATTTGCTCTAGAATGTGATGTAACAGGGGGGTACCGGTTTTTGCTCGATCGGCTCCCCGGCGTCTAGCGAAAACACGATAGTCAATGGACTGAAAATGTTTTGCATGGAATTGATTAACCCCATGGCCTCGGAGCGTTTGATATCACTCCTATCTTTTTGTTGTACCTTTTACCTATGGTCAAACAATTATTTACTTGGAGTTTTACTAGCATGTTTACACTTATTTTTACTTCTTATTATTTTCATCCAGCTAAGTTTATGAGCTTTTCAGCCTTTTTTGCTGTCTTGAAAAATAACTTTGCCACCATATTATAAGGTCGTCCGCGACCCGCACGAACACATTTATTCTAAACTGCTGATATGACAGATAGTTGTTATGCTAATATTCAGTCAGATAAAGAATGCTCCTGTCTTGCAAATGTCAAGTCATACGATACAAGGGGCGTTCTCACGGTAGCTCTTGAGAGAAGAACAGAGAAAGCCTTATCTCATGTATCGGAGCGCGAACAATGTGAAGAGCGTGTCGATGCTTATCACAGCCAGCCTATCTAGTGGCTGTAGTGCATTCGACTTTCACTCGCGCCGCCGCCAAGCTGCCGTGTCGCTCCTAACACCACTTTGTTTGTGCCTGTCTTGTCTTGTTAGTGTTGTCGGAAATTGTGACGAGGTGAGGAGAATCGATGACTTCTCGTGAAAGTTGTTTCAACACAAATCTTTGATTTTTTTTTGCCTCGTCGAGTCGCACGCAACTCGAGATAAGTACAACATTGTTTACCTCAAAATATGTAAAGTGCGTCACTCCAGCGGCAGACGGAACAGCTTTTTTAGCGTTTAATATTCAATAACACATCCATAAACGTCCATTGTGTCGGTATGGATTATGGGTGTTGGGGGACGCCGGTTGCGTCGGTCGCGCATGTTAAAGCGAGCCTGTCGTGATTTAGTGCAGGGCCGCGGCGCGTACGCAGCCCACGGGCCTAATTACAAAGTGTAATGAGACGACGACGCCCGCGCTCGCGTCCGCCTGCGACTCCACTCTGACGCCCGCCGACAGACAATAACTAACTTGTTGAGATGACAATACCGCTTACGCCTCTTCTAGTTTAACATACTTACATTTCTCCATAATATATTTTAAAAGCACTTGAAATAACTAACAGAAATACTAATATAAAAGTTATAAAACTTGAAAACAGAAAAGTCATAAAACCACCGCAAAGAAATAACTGTGTTCCATACTTTCATGTAGGGGTAAAGGGTATAAACACGCAATAAACACAACGCATGCATAAAAACCCAGGATATAAAACTTTTACACACAACTTATCAAAATTAAATGGCGTTTCAAGCACAGAAGTAAACATTTTCATAACTGTATAAAAAATATACCAACACACTACCTATCGATAAAAAGAAAGACCATTCAACTTAGCGTCCAATTTTGTCTAAGAACCTCCTTGATACCTACCCAACCCATCCTTATCTTATCTAGAATTAAATCACAAACATCAGTTACAAGATCTCGAAACCCGTGTTAGAATTAATATTTTCATTACAACATTCAATAGATGGTTATCTGAGCATCAAAAAGCGTACACACTGTTAGAGGTATAACCCATTACATAATTACAGAGCGACGGGCGTTTTCATATTATGATTTACGCACGAGTGGCCACGGTCCGTTGCTACGGATCGACTTTGGCAAAAACACTCAGCAATACCATTCCACTTAATTTTGCATCCGAATGTTAAACTAATCTCAAACGATTTTCGTCAGGCATTTCTTTTGGACCATCTTTTTATGCAAAATATGGTAATCAAGTCTTTAACTTCAACGTACACCCTGCGAGCAAACATAATTTGTCATCAATATTCCATTGAACAATCAATCAAAAACAAAGTTATCTAACTATCGCCCGTCTGAGAGCAATTTGAGCGAGCTAAAACCATACATCAAGTTATGTAAATCGTCATTTTTTTCGTGACCAAATGTCGTCACATCGTAAGTGATGGACATACAAAACTCTGTTCAAATCTCCATTGAACGGTATGAAATACTTCGATCATCGGGACAAGTTACATCTTACATGACACGTACCGACGGCTATTATTAATTTCTTTCAACAGTATCAATATGTTAATGAAATTACTGAACTGGTTCCAGTGACAGCTTAAGTTTTTAATTTAGAGGTAAAATTTATAGCTTGAGGAGTTCTTTTTCTACGGTACGCACTACCATTTCCCACAGCATTTTGGCCTTATAAGAAGATCCGTTGTTTGTTCTATAACATAGGTTTCAGGCATGTTTGTTTTATTTTCATAGATTTTCCGAAGCGAGTCATTACGAGTAAGTTCGGACCAGTATTTGCAAATGTGATTCCGGTACCGTTGCGGTAGAGACTACCGCACGCTTGTTGATTTTTCGCCCGAATTGATGTTTCGTTGCGTATACTGAACTGAACAATAGAACAAGTTTTTTAGGTGTCTTTGTTCGTACAGCAATGCAGATAGAAGATGTTAACCAACTATACAAATGAAGTGGGAACTTTTTGTTCTCGCCTTCGTGAAATATTATGAGGTTTCTGCCACTGTTGATAGCTTTCAGTAATGAATATACATGCACGATCTACAATTTGAAATGATATTGCCTACTTTTTGCGAATGCATACAAATGATTTATTTCATCCACAATCAGTTCCAGATCTATTTTATTTTTTGCAAATCAAAATCGAATATCGAGTCCACTTTGATCTGCGACTGCCAGACATCTCGTCTCCTAGTTTTCACTGATATTTATAACTCATTCTTGTTATTTTGTTTCAGTTTCTGCCACTCTACCGCCACAGAGGCCTTGGATACCATTGACCCGACCGAACAGGACTCGTCCGACTTGTAAGTATTTAAGAACCATGTTTACCACACAATTAGTTTCCCAAAACAAATATTTACTCATGTTGTTATTACATGAGTGTGCAGTTACTGCTCGTTCAAACATTAATTTAAACGATACCATCGCACTTATGCCTTTTTATTCGTCGTAGTAATACGATTCATAGCCAAGAACGGCGCAAGATTATTTAATAGCGATAACAAAAAGCTTAGCAATAAGTTCGTCATTAATAAAGTGTCATAGTGGCACGTATGGGCGCGGCGCACGCGGCTCGTCTCATAAATAATCAACCAGAGCCGGCCCTACCATTGCAACGGTAATGTCTCCACCCGTGGGAGACCCCAGGGATACTAGTTTGGTCCTGGTTCGGTCCTAACTTGTAGTCTTTCATCCGATACCGTTACACAGTTAACGTTGTATGACATTTGAATAATTCCGAGAGGTGGAGCTTCCTCGTCTCCGAAAGATTTATCTTACCATTTCACTAATCAAGTTGCGAT
The DNA here is from genome assembly GCA_947568875.1 of Fissipunctia ypsillon. Lineage (NCBI taxonomy): Eukaryota > Metazoa > Arthropoda > Insecta > Lepidoptera > Noctuidae > Fissipunctia > Fissipunctia ypsillon. Next base: position 4,693,015 of record OX387656.1, on the reverse strand, counting down.
CCCTAGGCCATGCCCCATCTTAACCTTGCTATCTCTACTTATATCTGGAGATAATAAATTGAGTGTTGTAATAACATTATAAATTGCAAAGAATACATATCCTTATTAAAAAAGTCTTGTACTCAAAGTACACCTACTATGTTATTAACATCTATTCCTACTTGTTCAACAGCATCACCCGTGTGCTAAGCAAGATGTAATACGATTATATCAAGATGATCTGTCGAGGAACGAGATAAACACACTTAGTAGAAAATCTTTATTCAATGCGCCTGCAAAGCATAGATTTTCTTACATTTTCTCGCAAAGCACTTTATGGAGTTCTCTGAAATTTATTTTAGCTTGCAGTTCTAAGTAACAAGTTATCGTGAAGAGTGTGCCGGCGGAGTTTAGATCCCGTCACGCGTTCCTGGCCGGCACTCATGCCGCTTCCCGACGCACGATGCGCGTACCCAATTTACATAAATCAAAGCGGACGCTCGAGCCTGGCAGGCGCTCGAACACCTTACGCCTATTGGCAAATAATTAATATCGTTGCACGTGCCACATTCCTGATTTGTTAAAATACTTGCAACATCAGCATGAATATGGACGTTTGCTTCATTGCGTAAATCAGGCCAGTCATCCATGAAGCTGGACACTTATACAACGACATTACGCGTTCGTCTTGTTACATGGTATACTCGACTATCATATACTCGACTATCATATACTCGACTATCATATACTCGTATTTACTTAAGAATCAATCGACCGTAAATAGGAAGCGATCTACAATACACCTAGAAACCGATTCAGTCGATCGCGCTTAGTCGCTCTCATGGTCAGATTGCACGGGAAGAGAGGAAATGCCCTTCGTCTCGCCATTCGCGGATAAACAATGCACAATGAGAGACATTGGCTGCGACCTCCTCGCATCCGTGAACCCGCGGATCCCGCAAAAATTTAATATTGAAACAAGATAACTTACTCTCTTCAGACAGTGAATAAATCACATGGAGACGTAAACAAGCCTCGCAGACGACAGCCGACAAACCTTGAGACTCCTTCGTTCTCATAAATGCGACGTATAAAAATCAATTGATGGCTGCGAGGTGTATTGCTCCAAGATAAATAACAGAATAAATTCCAACATAGCTTGTTTACAATCTGCACAAAGTAAGGTCTCTTTTGTTCATGAGTCAAACTATAATGTGAATACTTTCAACCTTCATGTTTTCGATTCTTGTTTTTCTTAAACTCTTGATAGGTGACCTTTCTAAGTCAGTTTATGTTAAAATTCATGAAACAATGAACGTTTACAACACTTGAATAAATAATTCCTACCTATGTCTGTCGTGATACAAAATACCCACGTAATGGCATCGCCAATAAACAGACGGCTGTGCGCCTCCCCCCATTATATTCAGATGAGGCGCGATAGCTGTTTTATTTCTTTTTTTTTTTTGTTACCGACATAAACACTGGAGTGAGATGTTTTGATCGACACAATCTTGCAACGTAATAACTGTTCACACCATCTCCCTGTTCTTAAATCATGCACGACTCTCAGACTCCGAGGCTAGCTAGCCGTTACCCCTACTTGTGTGATTAATGTGTGTACATGATTTAGCGAATGCATCTTTGCTTTCTACACCTGTCAGCAATTCTAAGAGAAATCTCTGACTCTCAACACATTCGATTTGATGCATGGCGTCTATCTCAACTTAGAGACCTGCAGGCAATTTGTCATTTTCACTAGTATTATGTTCTAGAATGTTCTAATCGTCTATATCAGTAATTGCAGTAAATAGAACTAACGAGCGCTGTCATTCATTGTGCAGTTATGATTTGCTTTGTTTACTGCCTTCTTCATTATTATGTCCTTAATCAAATAATGGAATAGACTGTTCAACAATAATTGAATCATTATCAAACTACCTTTATTCCTCAGAAAGTACAATTGCCTTTGTAGAATAGGACGTATGTAAGTACAACAGAAGGACGCTCCCATGGCTTCGACGCCAGATGTCGATAGTTCGATACTGCCATGTTCGATACAAGTATACAACGATTCGACGCAGTTGTACACTTTCATATGCAAATGACTTAGGACTCAATTGCAATGACTCACCATTTCAAATTCAGTCATTCGCATGTCTTTAAGAGCTTTGCTTCATTCATTGCAATAATTATCCTTCCGTTATTAAATCTAAACACACTAGCTACCGATACAGCAAGTAGTCACAATTAAAACTTTACCATTAGTTGCTACTTTTAGCTGAAATTAAAAAAGAATTTGAGTGAAATCGCATGATTCGCTCCCATTAGCTGAAGGTGAAATCCATGAAGCAGTGCAGTCGGCAACAAGTGCCGATGTTACGTCTCGACTCCCACTAACAACATCTTGTTAGCACCTATTGAGACTTCTTACGTCATTGTCGATCACACCGGGCTCTGACCGAACGTGATCTAATGAGTTCTTTACAACGCCAATCCAAATGGTAATCTTTGTATACTTAAATCGGTTTTAATGAGCTGTGTTCACTGCGCAAAAAAGGCATGTGTTGATCTCTCACGAATGGTATTGATATTAGAAATCATTACGCGAGCGTGACTATAGCCGACCACGCTAACGGTAACCATTGCCTCCAAAGATTTGACTGCTGGACGCCGATTACAATAATGTATGATCTGTGTGCTCGTGTAGCCTTCCACGCGCTACACGATGTACATTACGTTGTTCGGGATAAACGTGTAAAGCGAAGTGTTGCGGGGGCTACGCGAGCGGTGCAAATACCCAGCGGGCCGTCGTGACATGCCTCACTAGTCGGCCGACTTCCGTCGCCACGCCTTTTCCTTTTTGCTTTTATATTGTTACTACACGCACTAGTAAGTTTACTTTACAATATACATACATGACATCTTTGATATGCCCACGCTTCGGCGCTAAAACCATAACGTACAGCGCCCAATGGTCGTAGCTATCAGGAATATTGTAACCACACGCAGTTAGTGTCACCTTCTTCCATTGTTTGTGCTTCGTACACGTACTATTTCATCATCGTCGTCGATTTATTTGAAATGAAGACACGCGTCCACATGTTCGACAACATTACCATTTATTATTGTGTTGGTGTGGAGCTTTCGTTTCGCCCGTAGTTCCTTAAACAACGAGCGATTATCGATGCGTGTATTGTTTCGCGACATTTTGCATGTGCGCCGCGTCTCGCGCGCTCGCATCGGGCATACAATGGACGTATTTGAAGCACGTGCTGCGGTCGTATTGATCGTCGCCGAGTGTCGCCAGGTGACTTTGACTTTGTGTCGATTAGCATGAGCGCGAGTGCACCGCGCGATCCTTATCAATTTGTCCGGACTACGGCTCCGCGGACGATCTCCACGCATTGTCTTGTCCTTCCAGCTGTCGGGTGCCCGTCAGCGCCGCTTTGTCTTACAACCTCCACTCCCGGTTCTTTGTCCGTTGATTGACTGAGACCGGCTCGATTAAATCTAGATAATTGCATCGCCAAGGTCTTCCACGAAGTTGACATTTAGACGAGCGGCCCTCATCATCCTGCGCAGCGCGCCTTTTGATTCGCGTAATGAGACGGGTGCGAGCGCGCCGCGTCCGCATAAATCTGAGATAATGGTGTGGAGCGTGAGAGAGCATGGTCGTGCCACCTTAGTTTACGTAATAAGTGGATACGTTGAAATGAATCCGTCGCTGTTAGCTCGCCGAACGCTTACGATGCCCAATTTCCTTGTTCCAACCATCCAACCATAACCAGTCTGAATGAGAACATTTCCATTTTGCATAAATGTCTCCATTGTGTAGAATGGTTTCATCACATATGTATGAAAGTTCTTGTTCAATTTGTCGTACGCATAGATCGTACGTCTCAAATCAGTGCTTAACTAAATACCACAAAATTTGGAAACTGTTGGCTATGTTCAATCTGCGACGTAAAACAATAAACAAGTGTGGTCGGAGCATCGGCCGCCGCGGCCTCCTGTGAGATATGATTAGAAAAAGCAAAGCCATTGTGTCGCGTGCCTGCCGCATGTGGAGCGTAATACGAGTCTCATTTTAATTGGAACATTTTTTATCTGTCACGCGAGTTGCGCGGACACTGGTAACAAAGTGTCGGAGGCTGCTAATTGGCGGTGATGCTCTCCCAACATGGTGTCGTGAGATAAACGACGCGGCAGCATCGACGTTGAAAGAATTACAACTTATTCAGAAGCGTCTTCACGTTCCGTGTTTATGTGGTGATGCTGGCTGCCGTACCTAAACATCATCAAAGTGACACGATAAATGATTGACTCCATAATTAGGACAGTTCTCTGTAAAATCCGTAACTAAAGAAGCTAGTGTTTTAATCTCTTCCAGACATCAGCCTAGATACAGCTATGCTGCTTAAAATTATACATCATTAAGGCTCTCAGTAATATCGGTCGCCCACTTTTTACTCACGTCGCGAAGCGTCTGTCGTCAAGTTGTCACACCCAATACCTATTATTTGAATTATAAGTATTATGTTTTTAACGCAATTGGCGGCTGCTCGACTTATCTTTGGAAACGGAAAAATAAGACGTTTTCACAACAGGAGTCGGCAGTCAATTCTTACTTGACAGTTGTTGACAGTACACCAAGAAGTCTCTATATTAACATACAAATAATTCGCTCTATTTCGTTTGCAGGTATATTCACGGTGATGTGTTACAACGTGCTATGTGACAAGTACGCGACGCGACAGATGTACGGCTACTGCCCCAGCTGGGCGCTTGAATGGGACTACCGGAAGAAGGGCATCCTCGACGAGATCAGACATTACTCCGCAGACATCATCAGCTTACAGGCTAGTACACTTGTTTACCTACCCTCACGTTTGGCATGAATGTGGAAAGGACTGAGGAGGAGACGCTGAATGCAGTAAGCGCATGACCGATCGTTCTAGTGATCTATGTGAGAGGTCTAAAGTCAAAATACCTTATTTCACATAAACCTATATGGCACTTATGAAACGTCAGAAGTTAGGTGCACAATTCCAATTGGTCGTTTCGTCTATGTCCAGCAGCGGAGTACAAAGCTAAAATGTATCTGGCAACTATTATAAGTTTGAATAATGCACGGTTCCTATTTTAAACAAAAACGAATCCTACCAATGGTAGCATTTTTGTTGCCAAACTGGGCTTTTAATATATTATAGACTAGCTTCCGCCCGCGACTTCGTCCGCGTGAAATTTCTGGTTCCCCCTACCCACCCCGTCGCATCGCATCGCATCGCATCGCCTGCCCGCGCTGTTACTTCGTTTTCGCTTAGCGCTCGTTCTTACTTTTCTTCTTTCTGCTCGGCTTCTTAGGGTCCTAGTGTAATGTTACATAAAATGTGTAGGTAACTAATAGACTAAGCGCATTTTTCATCCGTCCCGTCGTAATTTTTAAACGAAAGGTCCGATTCGAATAATTTAAAAAGGAATTTACATGTACTTAATCAACCTTGCTTATAAAACTATTTATTTGGATAAGGATAAATAAGTTTATGAAAACACCTTCGCAAATAATGCATCATTTTATAACAAATTTGATTACTATTAAAAAAGTTATAGTGAGCCAACCTTAAAAGAAAGACATACGCTATCGCGGACTTTTTTTTAGAACTTTTTAAGAGGAACAATTCCGTCATATATGATTTTTGTGTAACTTTAACCATTTACCCAGCGCACGCAACGGAAGCTCTCAAAAGGAATAAATTTTCCCCGTGTTTGCAAAATTTTTCATTGATGTTCCGCTACTGTTGGTCGTAGCGTGATGTTATATAGCCTTTAGCCTTCCTCGACAAATGGGCTATCCACCACTAAAATAATTTTACAATTCGAGCCAGGAGTTCCTGAGATTAACGCGTTCAACCAAACAAACAAACAAACTCTTCAGCTTTATAATATTAGTATAGATTCGTAAGCAAATTCTACCTGTGATAGCTACTTCCATATGGGAGGGTCTACTATGTAAAGCTACGAGGTCTTTGCTTCATTATTGGTAAAGATACAAGAGTCTTAATTTTAACCAATAACGGTCCGTAAATTATAGGAATCGGCCATTAGTTAACTTGTAGATCAAAGCCCTGTTTATAAGAGTTGTTACCTTTCGTGATGTGCTCTGTGTTTGAATTATCTGATCCATATCATCATCTGCCTAGCCTTTTCCCAACTATGTTGGGTCGGCTTCCAGTCTAACCGGACGCAGCTGAATACTAGTATTTTACATGGAGCGACTACCTATCTGACTTCCACAACCCAGTAACTGGGTAATACGATACCCCTTGGTAAGACTGGTTGTCAGACTTTCGGGCTTCTGACGACTTTTCAAAGTGACTGGTCACGTGACTTATGTTTGTAAGAGAAGTTGAATTTTATTTTTTAGATTTCGACCTATGTTCCTTGGAGAAAGTTGTTCAGTTTTGTGCACCTGATTACCTGCTAAAATATCCGCACTCCTTTCAAACTTATCCTGTATATAAATCGTTATTTGATGCAAACATTATGATTGGTTTAAGTAGGTCCATTAGATTGCCGCGGTTGTCTTTAAATCGGTTAGATTTAAGAACATTAACTTTCATTTATAAACCTCTTCTTTCGTTGATGACTGTGCTAGGACAAAAATAAACTAACTGCTTGCTCTGTCGTACAGGAAGTGGAAACAGACCAGTTCTACAACTTCTTCCTGCCCGAGCTGAAGCAGGATGGGTACGACGGTATCTTCTCGCCCAAGTCGCGCGCCAAGACCATGGGCGAGTCCGAGAGGAAGTACGTCGACGGATGCGCCATCTTCTTCAGATCTGCTAAGTATGTGCTGTTTTGTGCCACTTGTTCGGCTAAAAGGCAGTAGTTTTGATGCCAATGGAACACCGTGATTGAAACAATTACATGATATGCGTGTCACGGGCGATCTAAACTTATTTAAAAAAATGTATACCTTTCAAAAAGAAATCTTGCTGTTTATTTTGTCTTTCTTGGTTAAGAGGGAAGCGCTAAGGTAGCCCGCGAAATTCAAATTTTCTTACGATTTTTGCAATTTGCAGCTTAATATCTGGGTGTATGTTGATTAAAGTATGATTCGCGACCGTAATAAATATGTATTTACATAATTATAATCATTACAATCAGTAATACAATTCCTTAAGTTGTATAATCCTGAAATGTTAAGATTTCATGAAATAGTCATTGAATGGAATTACTTGGTCTTAGAGAGTTGTATTGATGACTTTAATGATGATAATTCTGTAAATACATATTTGTTACGATCGCGAATCATATTTTAATTAACATACAACCTAATACTGACCTGCAAATTGCAAAAAACGTGAGAAAATTTGAATTTCGCGGACTACCCTGGCGCTTCCCCCTTAATACATAATATAAAACTGAAACTTTTGAAAGAGACTGCAAACTCCAAATTACGAACCAAAACACCTCCGCAATAGTGAGGCAATTGCATCTGGCGATCATTTTCAGATTCTCTCATAAAGGATATTTATAAGTTACCACGTGGTTTTCGAAAGCTCTACGTGTTTTCTTGTTACATCAAGTGAAAAAAAAAATTCATTATGAAACAGTAATGTCCATAAGCTCTTAGATTTATCTCCATAACAGCGACGATGTCGATACGCCCCCACAAGATATCGCTTACCATACGCATAGGTTATAAGTCAACACACTCTTTACGGTCCAAGAAAAAATAAATAAAGTTTATGACTTCATTCCATCGCGCCGTTTATAAAATGTGTGAATAAAACTTCGTTTTTTTTTACTGCTGATCTAGTCGTCGCAAACGCTACTCTGAGCATGCTGCATGAGGTCCTGAGTTCGATTCCTAAATCGGGCAAAGTGTTATTGTGTTTTTCTATCAGGAATTTCTCAGTAGCAGCCCGGAGTCTGGATTAGTGCCCGGTTGATGGCGATAGGCTCGCCCCCCTGTTACATGGGACTTAATCATAACTGGCGAAATGTGGGTGTACTGCAAGGTACACCTCTGCTTAACTACTGTTCGGGGATTACAGACGTGATGTTATGTATATGTTATGTTGTTATTATTTTTATTTTTTATGTCAACATTGTATTGCAGGTTTGCCTTAGTGAAGGAACACCTTATAGAGTTCAACCAACTGGCAATGGCCAACAGTGAGGGATCAGATAATATGTTAAATCGTGTCATGCCGAAGGACAATATAGGGTTGGCCGCCCTTATCAAGACGAAAGAGGCGGCATGGGAAAACGGTGAGTACATAATTGTGGCATGCACTTGAGTGCGTGTGGCCCTGAAAGTAGCGGTGATTAATTGATGCTGCGTTTTGATGATGGATATTATCTACTTTTATATTAGAGACAGGCGTTTAGAAAATCATTTTTAGTGGAATACTGAAAAAATGTATGATATTTGCAAAATCTATTAAATATTTTCTCACGCCTGAATTTTTACTGTAGGTAACCCAAATTACAAAATAACGTCTCGTTTGTATTCAAGTTTGAAGTAATAAATGAAATAGTAAACCATTCCCATTAAAAATTCAAAGGAAGCTCCCACCTAATTCCAAAATTCTTAACATTAAATAAAGTATGAGCGGACGCTTACGCTTTTAGTCCTAATTGAGCTGCTGACGCAAACGTTGTAATTTAAATATGAATTTATGAGGCCTCTTTCGGCACTCCATCCTCATAAATTTATAACGCCACTGCGGCACTGCCCTGCGGAAGCGAACAAACAAAAAACTTAAGTGACCGGCGAAATTTTAACGTCTTCGCATTATGTAGGTACCTACTTCCTTTTCCGTACGACCTCGTCATCGCTTGTTCTATAGCCCCAAAAACTATGCATACAATTCAGATCACACTAACAAAAAAAAAATATTATAGCTTAATTTAGTTTTAGCAAAAAATATTTGTAGAAGCACCAACCGACGCGAATTTCTAAAAGTATTCGACAAAAAGCGTGTCCGTTTTTTCTGTCATTCTGTCTCGTAATTATCAGGTGTCTATTAACCTAAAAACTGTGCAATCGATTTCTTAGTACTTTCTCTGTACGCAAAACACGTACGTGCAGTGGCCAATAAAAATAAAATTGCAAGTATTATTTGTTTATAAAGATTTTATCGTCGGGAAATAAAGTAAGAAACAGACACCTATCGTATGAATCATCCTCATAATTATTATTAATCAAGTGATAACTTTTTCTCCTTTGCAATAACTGGTACTCGTGCTATTCCTAGACAGATTTTCCACATTTCTGTTCATGGTTTTGACGAATCTTTAACGTCCTTAAATGACGCCCCCCCTATCATGAAAATCAACAATGACATATTCAAGAAAAAAGTCATGATTTCCTACCAATTCTGTCTCTACTTAGGTCCTGTAGCTAATAAAATACAATTTCTACCTTCCTCTGTAAAACCACATTTAACGCACATACGGACAGTTAAAAGTAATAGGTAAAAGCCGTGTACTAAGCAGAGACAGGTCGCCTATCTACTCTACCGACATTAGTACCTACTTTCCTTCGATCGGCTATTACAGCTAACGTTACGGGGAGTGTAGACTTGTGCCACATTATGACGTCATTTCTTTCTAAATAAGGGAAGCCCACTTCCACACAACCGTTTTAAAAATGGCCATGGAAATATTTCCATAGTTTTATTTGGGAAAAAATATAGTAGTTTGAGTTGTTATAAGCATGATTTGTCTGCTTTGCACAACTTTCTGACATAATGAATAATGAGTAATTTTCTAAATAGTTGGGCTGGTTTACAATAGTGTGATGAAATATGCGGGTTCAATATACAGTAATGTGACTTATTTCTGTCACTCGCGTGTTGTGCTTGGTCTAAATTCATGATAATTACGTCCACACATGCCAGTGTGCACGCACCACTACACGTTACATTACAAGTCTCTAGGTGGTCTAGACTCGCCATTAGACATTACATTTACTTTTACTCCCAGTTAAACATGGAAATAAGATATTTGCTATTAAGGCGAAAGCACCAGGGTAGCCCGCGAAATCCAAATTTTCTTACGTTTTTGCAATTTGCAGGTCAGTATTAGGTTGTATGTTGATTAAAATATGATTCGCGACCGTGACAAATATGTATTTACAGAATTATCATCATTAAAGTCATCAATACAGCTCTCTAAAACCAAGTAATCCTATTGAATGACTGTTTCATGAAATCTTGACATTTGAGGATTATGCTAACATAAGGAATTGTATTACTGGTTCTAATGGTTATAATTCTGTAAATACACATTTCTTATGGTCGCGAATCGATACTTTAATCAACATTCATACAGACACGCACCTGCAATTTGCAAAAATCTTAAAAATGTTTGAATTTCGCTGGCTACCTTAGCGCTTCCCCCTTAAGTAAAGTGCATTCTAAAGTGCATGCTTATCAACGCCGTCTGAGCTGTGATGCCATCGGCGTTCCTTAGTTATCGCTTCATAACATTGGACAGGGATGAGTTTTATTGAATGTCCTGTCTTTACGAAGGAAGGCTTTAGATTACCTATCATCTTGAACCAATAACTCTTGGCGATTCAAGAGCTATTGAGGTAAAAAGGTCCTACCGTAGTACCGTCTCTCGAAATTCAGTTCTATGGAAAAATTCTTTAGTTTGCACTTAATTATATTAGGTATCTTAGCGAATAATCTCGAGAATTATGTAATAATTTACATGTTACGAGATGTTCTACGAGGTTGTGTGATAGTGGACACGTGTAAGCAAATTACTTAGAATGTGTTAAGTACCTATGTTGATACTTCTACGTAATTTTGATCTCTTGTTAAGCTGGAGCTGCAATTAAAATTTCAAATTGCGCGAATTTGAAGAATGATTAACATAATGTGGTTAATTATTTCTAAATGTTTTGTTTCGTATCCATACTTTTGTCTCATGTCAAACATGCAAATGTGAAAAGCCATTTTCTCTTTCATTCAAACGGAGGAGTTTATATAGGTAACCAGCAGTGTTATATAACAAATGCAGTTTGCCTCTTATTGTCCACTAATGCGTTTTAAGCCCACTTGCGTGTTCATGGGTTATCCTATATAACTCAGGGATAATCAAATAATTCATCTTGCGCTACCAAGAGTTAGAGGTAAACCTAGTATTAAACTTTTAAATATTAAACCCACCTATGTGGGAGAGTTACGCGAGTTAGTGTAAGTAATGTGAAAATAAATTGACGTTATGTATGAGGTCCCGCTGATAACTTATTTTGTATTTTATATTGTTCGACGTAAGTGAAAATTCGGTACTACTCGTATATCAGCAGGCAATATATTCATGAACTCATATAAAAATAAATACAAATTATAAAAAAAAAAAAAACATATTTTTCCATATCTGACGTTTTTGTCAATCAATAAACTAAGTCTCCATGGACACCACATACAAATCGATTAAAATGAAATGTCATGTTGTAAAATTTAAAGACAAGAAAGTATTAGGTACGTATCGTAATGTAGTGTAAAAGAGATGGGTATAAAATTTCCGTTCATTTTTCGTTAATTCATCTTTGGTCGGATTACATATCAGGCCAGAGACACTGCAATCCTATTTTATGTTTCATCGATTGAACTGCAATGTTCCCAACTCAAAAATCACTATTGTCAGGTTATCTAACCCGGTGTTACTTTTTAGAGGCGCAGCGCGTAAGAAGAGTTAAATTATTAGTTACTTAATACGTTACTTTTGCTGATAATTTAAGCTCAATTTATTTAATATGTTTCTTTTCCCATTCCAGGACTACCAACAGACTCATCAATGCTAGGCCAGCCTATCTTAGTATGTACCGCTCACATCCACTGGGACCCGGAGTTTTGCGACGTAAAGCTCATTCAGACGATGATGCTTAGCAACGAACTTCGCACGATTCACGAAGACTCTGCGCGGACACTGCGTCTGGCAGGCCAGAGGGATAACGTGCAGCTACTGCTGTGCGGGGACTTTAACTCGCTTCCTGATAGTGGTGAGTGTAATGTACTGACTTGGTGTCAAAAAGTGGTGTCAAGTGATTTTGAACTGTATGCGGTGCAGCTATTACTGTCACCTTGACCTACACTGTGGTTAAACTGCCCTGCAAATGGCTTAATGTTGTACGTCGGGCTTTCGTTTTTGTTGAACGAAATCGGAACAACCAAGTTAAAACGTCGAAGCATCTTTCATGCTTGAGACTTGAGACGCGGCATCCCAGCAACGACTCTTGGTGATCTTTTATTCCTCGATCTTAGTTTTACAAAGTGCTTAATGTTCGACATTCAAATATACTACTAAAATTATTTTCCATTAACAAGAAGCAACCGATATTTTAACCTAAGTTCAAAATCTTTCATGTTACTATGTTTACGTGAATTTTATTTATTTCGCATACGATTAATGAATTTCTCCTTGAAATTATATTCTCAATATGCCATCAGATACAAACTAACGAATTCGTACAACAAACAAAGTAGACAGATCTATCGATCTGTTTTCTCACAGTAGGCTAGTAACTTAGCCACTTTATTCGACTGTATGTCATTTACGAGTGTACCCAAAACAAAGATGGGCCCGATATGGAGTTTACGACATTTGCTAAGCCTACGATTACTAGATTGGACACAATATATGGCTGGGTTTATGCGATTTGTGGACCTATTAATCAATTGCTCAATTTTCTACATTGTTCTTTTCGGCTCTATAATAAATATAACTTTATTGCTGCATTTTGAAGGTCAAAAACCTTTGAAGATAAAAACATCTGTATTATTTTGGTATCTTTCGTACAATTTTGACAAGCTAGGTGAAATAATGAGTAAAAAGAGGAGCAATCTTATATCCGATAATGTAAATCAAAAATAATCATTTTTATTTTTATATTAGGCTACTTTGTGTCGCAATGCTGGGCAATGTACTTCCCGTTTGTAATGTTATCTTCTTACAACGGCCGTGACCTGCCAAGCTTATTGTGCGGGAATACGGTGTCATCAATTCAGTTGGAATTTTCAGGGGTTAAAGTATATCTCGGGCCCCCAACTCATGGTAGTAGAAGGAACATTAGAGTTTTATTAGGTAGGAGTCCGACATAACCCTTCGTTTCTCCCCAAACGGATGATATCCATGACGAAATCCCCACGGAAAAAAGGGGTGAAACCCTGTAATAACCATTAAATAATCGTTAACCAAATCCTTTATGTGTCACATTCCAGGCGTGGTAGAGTTCCTATCAGCGGGTCGCGTATCTTCAGAACATCGCGACTTCAAAGAGCTCGGATACGCAGGCTCACTGCGACGCATGCCCGGCTCAGAGCACGAGTTCACGCACAACTTCAAGCTAGCCTCCGCCTACAGCGAAGACATCATGCCCTATACTAACTATACGTGAGTATTGTTATACATCATCATCATCACCCGACAGCAGTCCATTACTGGACATAGGCCTCTCCAATTTCACACCATTTAACTTGATTCTTGGCACACATTTAAACGGTCATCGGTTCTACGGCTGAAACGTCCATAACATTGACCAGCTTGGCATGTTAGTGTTAGGCCGCACTACGGTTAATCAACCGCGGTTTTTAGCCGCGGTCAAAGATTTTGGTACAATATCAGTCGCGGTAGAAAACCACCAGTGCGTGCGCTTGTATTGATTCCTTCATGTTACAAAATCTTGCGGCTAAAAACCGCGCAACCGCAATCGCAGTGCGGCTTTGCGCTTACTGTGATACTGCGATGGTCAAAAGCATTAATACTCTTGGGTGAAAACTAAACCATCATAACACTTCACAACACTGTATAGTTTGAGCGATACCGCTGTACCGCGCCTTAGGAATGCGCGGCGAGGCGGGGGTGTGGGACTGACGAATGAGCGGCGGGACGCCATGAGCATTGACGAATGAGCGGCCTGCACTGCCCACTGTCTCACCGCGCACAACCTCAGGCGCGGTACAGTGGTATCGGTCATACTATAGGTAGCTGGTACTCATAGTCAGTCAACGCGACTTGGTCTTACAAGTAGGACAAAACTTGGGTAATCGGTGATAGTTTTGTTTTTTACTTGTAAAATTCGATTCATTGATCAGATTATTTTTTAAATTTACTGTGATATAGTAGACAAAATAAGTTTTGCTAACTTATATCTAAAAATGTGGCAAATACTATAATGATTGAAAAATGTACATTTATCAAGTCAGTAGTAACTTGGTAATAAAACACAATTATCTATCACCGAATAGCTGCATATCACGAATTAGCCAAGTTTTGCCCTAGTATGAAAGCGTGTTGGTTTCTAATAACCATGGTAATAAATAATTACGGATATTTGACCCAGTAGACTAGACCGCTTCCAATCAATGGATCGCTCGCTGCTGGTCTAACCAATGTCGAACTACGAGTTAGACGGACGGCACTCGGCAGGTTCAAGGGTATTTTATCAGATAAAAGACGCTTCCCAGAGATTATACCTCGACACTTTGCCTGAGCAGCATCGTTTGCAGGAATCTGGCATAATTTTTGAGTTCCGTCACCCTGAACCGTTCCGTAATCCTGATTAAATATTAATTTTCTGCTTTCCAGGTTTGACTTCAAGGGTATAATCGACTACATATTCTATAGTAAGCAATCAATGACGCCCCTCGGGCTCTTAGGACCACTGTCGCAGGACTGGTTCCGAGAGCATAAGGTGGTGGGATGTCCGCATCCGCATATACCTTCAGGTGAGTTACTGTAAACAAAACTAGCCTTTATAGTCAAACACACGTACCATAATAACAATTAGAACTTGACAGCACCTTTATTTCATAGCAGCGGTTTCGTAGGGCAGTTTTCGTACGTTGTGTAATAGACCGTTCGCACGTTGTTGGACGTAGATTTCGATTTTTGCCTACGCTCGAAATCGGTTTTAGACTTTTTATTTTTACCATCGTAATTATGCCCATTTAATGTTGATGTCATGTCACCATTGCATGTGGTTCCTAAAGGATACATTTAGATTTCCAGGAGTTTCTTCGTTTTTCTTACTAATTGGGTATAATAATGTTCGATGATAAAAATTTTAATCTAAGTGTACGCATGCTACAAACATTTTGTAAAAAAGTATAATTAGGTAGTAGAATAAATGGCTTTTTTATTGATTGAATGTTCGATGATGTATCGCAGACCACTTCCCGCTGCTGGTGGAGCTGGAGATGTCGCCGACCGCCAACGCGAACTCCAACGGTCTGATCGGGCGCAGGTAGCACGCGTCGCCGCGCGGACGCAGGTAGCACACGTCGCCGCGCGCGCCGCGCCGCGCCAAGCGACAGCACCACCCGTAACGCGCGTGCGCCGCCGCGCCACCCCCCGAAGTGAACCGACGCCAGCCGAACACTCCCGAAAAACAAACAAAACACGCTCAGTGTTTGCTAGTTTTGAAATAGGAACCGAACTTTACAGCTTGTAACGACGATGCTTTTACTATACAGGATCCAATTAAATTAGCGAAAATCCGCAGACGTGACGGGTAAGTAATGATATCTAAACATAATAAAACAAACAAAAAAATGGATATAAATTTTTTCGGGGTCAACGTCTTAGGTAGTGTTATTACTTGAAATATCAGTTTAAAAAAATCTGTTTTTTTTCCTGTAAACTTCACAAACGTAATGGTTAAAACAAACAAAAAAAAAATGATTTTCTCACCTCATAATTCAAGTATAAACTACACTGAACGGTTGATGACCCCAAAAAATTTTTCATCAAATTTTTTTTTTTTTATCGTCATGTTTACAGTGCGGCCGCTGAGAGAATGCGTTCCTAATGTCTGTCTGTTGGTCATGATTAGTGAATGGCAATAAGTAACACTATTATTACGTTTCTATTATTTCACTATTATTAAGTTTTCACCCGACCTAAAACAAGAATAACAAGTTTTAATACTTGTTTGTCTGATTTCTAATTTCTGAATGTAACTAGCGTAAAGAAAATAAAAATGCAGTGTGTTGCGTTGTAACAAAACATACTGCGAAACACAATCGAAGTTAATTTTAGTGCCGATGGTATTACAATCAGGAACAGTCAGTTAAACGAAAGCCGGGTCACAGGAAAAACGGAACGAGATCGAGGAACTGGGTTGGGGAACTGGAGAACGTAGTCTAGATACGTACGAACCGACAACAGATGACTGTTTTGTTTTACAAAATGGCGGTCCATCACGCCATTTTGGGTTGCCATTTGTTACCAGAAATATAAAAGTAGCTAGGTACTCATATCGTCGTTGATACTGCAAAATGTTATATGTCAAAAAATATTGAAATTCGGTTTTTGATGCAAAAGTATCCTAAAGTAGTAGTTACTTTTGCGTCAAAAACCGAATTTCAATATTGTTTGACATACGACATTTTGCAGTATCAACGACAATATTACGTTATTGCCTTCACGCGTTCGGTTTGGACGAAGCTTTATAATATTATTAACTTTATTAGTGCAATCTATTATTATTAGATAAAAACGTATTATTTTATAGTTGACGATAGATAACTTTTCTACTGCCTACTTATTTTTGGCACATCACTAGAAAATAATCATTTGACGTAACCTTGTAACAACGCAGTATGGGTTAGAAAAAAATGTTTCCATATTTATTAAACATTAAATTTAGCGCGAAATTATAACATTTATTGTAGTTTGACATAATGATACAGTATTAATGATATTATTTGTTAATGGGGCAAATAAACGATAGTAATATTTATATATCGCAAATTCTTCGCCACTTCAAAATTACATCGTCCTTACGACCACGACCTGTCAGGAACGCATTTTCTTACCGGCCGGACTGTAGATACCCATTGCGTCTGCGGAGTTTCGCTAACTAATTTAATTTGACCCTTTACTCCGACCAGTATATCTTGTCAGTTGAAAGCGTGAAAACAGCAATAAAATGACCAATTCAGTTCTATGTTTTGTTCTCTGTCAAGATATACTAGGGGTTCTATAGTCTTACAATGAAGCGTTCGTCTATAGTATATTAAAAATAGAAAACTATAACTTTGATATGGCGTTATGATGTGAATACGTTTTGGAAGAAGTAGTAGTCGATGATGAGTTCTAACAAAAAAGTCTCACTGCTACTTTTCCCAACTCGCCCTATATCTAGTACGCGTTTCCAAACATTAAACATTGCCCGAGCTTCGAGTGACATTAGCCTCCAGGGTGCGCATATGACATGACGTCATCACTATCTATTTCATATTTCACTTTCATAAAGAACAATCATTTCGTGCATGACTCGGGCTAATTGCACTGAACAGAGGACGTATTATAATGAATTAATGCTATCATTTTTCTAGTGTCAAGAGAGATGGGGGTTATACCTGACCATGCATCATCCCTTTTTCGCAACGGAATAAAGATGGCATTAATACTTCCTAAGGACCCTGGTCGAAGATCTAGGCAATGTTCATAGTTTCAAACGAATTTAGCTTTTACTAGGCCCTGTTAAAATTCTCTAATTAATTCCTGTTTCAGTCCGTTATACCGCGGTCGAATATTTCAAAAACTACAACCACTAATATCAAAGTTCACTCTAAAATAATCTTTACAAATATCAGTAACTAGCTTATGAATCGTTTATGTACAAATAACTTAGTCTTAAGTACTTACTTAAAATCATCTCATAGTATACTCTGCGTTGTTTTTGTTATATCGCATGGTTTGGACACTTCCGTCTCCGGACTCGACGTTACTTTAGTAAATAGTTTTCAAATGTATTTTGTATACCGTTACAGATGATACCGAACGTCGTTTTCTCTTCACTGGACTATTAGAACTGTAGTCTTCACCTAGTACTTGATACTGTCTCGAAATTTTGTTTTGCTCAATATTTAGATGTTAACATGACCCTGTTTAGACAGCTTGTAAAGTTGATTAGTTAAAGCGAATTAGATTTTACTATAGTTAAATGAACGAAATATTTTAGAGAAATATATATTATAACCAATTCGATTTGTTTAATACCGCTGAATTTCGTGCTTAAGAGGTGTCGTAACATGATATCTTTTTATAAAGTGACTTGTAGGCAAACTCGTAGCACTGCCGCCGATGTATGATGTACCTCGGAGAGTACAAAGTGAAGCGGTGCGCTCGCCAGTACAGAGTATGTGCGCTCGGGCGCGTTGTTGCAACTAGTTCAACTTTTACGTTTCAGTGAACAGATAACGGGCCGTAGTCTAGTATTATATTAGTTAGGAGCATGGAAATTTAAACATGAAGCCTTTCAAATGTTTAGGAGTGATTGTAAGTTAGTTTAGTGCGTGACGAATGACAGTGCAATTGTTTATAACGAATCTGAATACAATTATGTAGATGTAATTTTAAATATTGATTCAATAAAATATGAATGAACTAAATGAGACCTACGCTTATTGTGTCAATAAAATTGTATGGAAGAATGGTAAAGATACATATTTTTTCAGTCGATTACGACAGCAATTTTACGCTTAGTTTTTCGATATATTATATATTATACAGTTGAGGAATATAATTAAATACAGCTACGTTGTTGTTATCTGCGGAGAAAAATAAAATACCTGGTAGTAGTGGGCGCCATATTAGGTATTTCTCATTTTGTACTTGCATTATTTAATTTTCCGGCGTCGTTGAGGTTTTTTATTTTTCAATTAGCGCTCGTTTAACACAATCGATTTCAAAGTTAATTTTAATTACAACATCTACGTCCTCATAATGTGTGAGTGATTCAATCGTCCATTTACCAATTAGTGATCTAAATTCCTCCACTGTATATTATTTAGGTAATATTTTTGGGATGTTAATGCAATGTACGTGTCTGTGAGGTGATCGAGTCGCGAGGGACGCTGAGTACCCTCGCGGTTCGATCGATACTACTCGTCGTGGATCAGTGAGACTAGTGTTCTGAGCTTACACGCTTTGTATTTCAACCGTTCAGATGTTGGCACGATTGGGACATTTACACAGAGTCAGTTTGATACTCAGATAAAAACAAATGTGGTCGTGACAGTCGTCATTTGTGGCTACACGGTATGAAGCGACGCCAATAATAATCAATTTAAGGATGCTTCAATTCCATGGTGATAAATGCAACTTAGCATTCCATTTGTTAGTTACTCTGTGTATGCGTCCCGACGTCGCGACGAGAGCAGCGTGCGCGCACGCCTCGTACTTACGTACTTGTTATACATATACATAGTGCGATATAGTTGGTACTTTCAGGGCCGGGTTGTAAGATAGCTATCATAAATCTTTAATAATGTAATAGAATATTTGAATTATTTTTGATACTTAATTAACTATTATAAAGTTTTATATAGATACCATTGTTAAATGTAACACTGCCTACGAAGTGACATCACGTGTGTGCAATAAATTTTAAATATCTTAAGTGATAATGTGAGGTGATATAGTGTTGTTTCATAAATATATTATCTGACACGAACGTTTCTGTGTTGGGACAAACAACTAGTTAAGGCGAAATGGTATCGTAACGGGGTTTGGAGGATTGGTATGGCCAAACGGAGCATATAGAATTTAAAAAATGTCTTTTTAATATTCTGTATTATGCTCTGTTACATTAAAATAAATCCATAATCCCCTTATGTCTTTAGTGGTGAACTTGTTGACGAAATTTTATGGGAATTGCTTTAATTACATTGGAATAAAAGTTTGTTCTCATAAAAATGCTAATTTTGAGGAAATTGCGATTTTTTTTTTATCGAGCCAAATTGTGTCAATCGTGTTTTGGCCTTCATAATTCATTAAAAAAAATCTTCAATTTTTATAATCATGAAAAAAAAATAAGGCAAATTTTTAGTTTTTGAGGATAACAATCGATTTTGCGTGCAGCCGAAATGCATCAAAATATCTTATTGGGACCCATTTCGCCTTAATACAGGCTTCCATGCAACAATGTACACATAGTGGTGGTTAGGTTCATTCTATTTTATTTGAATATAGGTCGTTGCGTGTCCAATGCAGTCCTTAACAAGAAGTTTGATGTAAAACTGAAGCAATTGAAGCAATAGTAGCAATGAATATAAAAGACATTGTAGAGATGTAATGTCTGCTGAGTGCCTTTCGTAGTGAGGTGCTGAGCCGTTGTCTCCACACCAGCACTTGCATCCGTTTACTTCGGTAGGAATTTTGTTAACGCTCCCTCGTCTCTTAGAGCCATACTACACGGGCAGTCCTCCCGCCGCGGGAATCCAATTGAGAAAGCTGCCGTAGACCATCAAACTACACGGAATGCGCTTTATCGCCGTCTTTTGTTCATTACTCAACATGGATCCGACAGTGATCACTGCTTTTGCAGCTTTTATATTAATAGAAACCGCCATCGTGTAAGTTTGAAGGAGCGGTTTTCAGCGGCGGTATGACGCTGCATGCGGCGGTCGATTTTCTCCCGCATGTGAACCGTGACGGGAAACCATGCAGTTTAGTTTGCAGCATACAACTTTCATATTAAATTGTATCTAGTGCGGTTCAGAAGCGGATTCCCGCAGCGGGAGAACCGCCCATGTAGTATGGCCCTTAGCCAGAATATGAATCATGCTTCCCAGAACATAGTTTACCCATTTGTACGCCGTATTATGTGTAAATCACCAGTGTTGCGTAAACTTCTTGGTCGTGAAGACTGTCTCACTGATTGGTAAGTGTTATTAAGTGGTTTAGGTATTAGACGGCATTTCTATCGGTATAGTAGACTTGATGACGTTCGGTTCGGTTGTCGCGGTACAGTCGCGCGGTGTCGGCGTTGAACAAAATTAGAGCGGCGGCGGGCTGCTTGGTCGGAGTTAGGTTAATTGTGGCATCGAGTGTACCAACAAACTACTCAGCGAGACTTGTATACCCCTCCCCTTTATCTCCCGTACCCCTCCCCTCCCGCGTGAGGTATAGACGTATGTAAGTGGAGAGTTGTGTAGCTTAGTGTAAGTTTTGAGTTTTATACGAATGGTCTCCTTCGGCGGTATGTCGCGGCCGGACGCCCCCCCCCCCCCCCCTAGCTGTAAGTAGGTTATGTTATGTGACGATCGAGACCCCCCCCCCCCATTTTTCAATTACGCATCATTGTTACTATTCACAAAATAATTATCGTTAGTTCTTAAGGTGTTTCATTTGGTTTTGTCGAAACATGTTCAGTATTCGCGTCGTCGCCAACGACGAGAGGTCCGATCAAAAGTTGCGAAACGATGTTTGATGCATTTTATTTTTTAGTTTTAGTAAGTTTTTTTATTTGGTGTTCCGGAGGCGTCCGACGGTGAACCGCTCCACTTTTAGTAATAGCGGGTATAGCATACTGGCGTAGTACAAATGTTTGTGTGAGTGTCGATAGTTAAGTAGGCGTGGTTATTGCGTCACGTGTCTTGAAGCCTCTGATCTGTCGGCGTGTACCTTTAAGGGGGATGCGCTAAGGTAGTCCCTGAAATTCATTTTTTTTTTACGTTTTTGCAATTTGCAGCTCAGTGTCTGGGTGTATGTTGATTAAAGTATGATTCGCGAGCGTAACAAATATGTATTTATAGAATTATAATCATTAGAATCAGTAATACAATTCCATAAGTTAGAATTGGCCTCAAATGTCATGATTCCATGAAATAGTCATTCCATAATATGAACTTAGAAGAGTTGTATTGATGATTTTTATGATTATCAGGGGCGTAGCCTTCATACAACCTGATTTCTATCGGCTTCTCTTCGGAACAACCGCTCTTCTTATATCATGTCTACTACTACTGCAAATAATAATGTACACCCGTGTGTAACTGTGTACCACATCACATTACGTAATTATATTGAATACCCGTTTAAAACATCATAAGATTAAAAACCTACAGTTTTTTGTGTGAGTTGTTGAGAACTGAACAATTTTTTCTTAGGCTTCCTTCTAATGATAATTGTAGCTGCGCCACTGATGATTATTATAAATAAATATTTGTCACGGCCGCGAATCATATTTAGATCAACATACGACCTGATACTGACCTGCAAATTGCAAAAATCATAAGAAAATATTAATTTCGCGATCTACCCTGACGCTTTCGCCTTAACCCGAGACACGCGTTAGCGACATTGCCTTGTTTCGGATTGGGCACTGGTTCGTTTCTTCACTCTGGGTTGGACGGCCCTGAACATGCTAAGGTCTTGTGACATTAGCTACTGGTCATCTTGCGTCGTGTCGCGGGGACTGCGTCGATCAGGGCGCTATGTATATTACCTAGTCATCGGCGCAGGTTGATAAATCGCATCCGACTCGCTACAGAGCGAACGACTTTGAACCCATCCTCTAACAATATTCAAAACCGCGTCGTTCTAGCCAGCCGTTTACGATCGATCGATCTCTTGCGCAATGTTCTCGTTGTGAAGCGTTAGTTGTTTCATCGGAATAAGTAGTGATATTTACAAAAAAAAATTAAATCACCTACCTATATTATTAAAAAAAAAAAAAACTATTTGGACCACTGCATACCTAGTTGTATCTACGCTTATTTTTGTCATCTCCATCGGAATAATTTCGAATAATTGATTTTGAATACTATTTTTATTATTCAGTATATTATATTATTATGTATATCAAACGACAGGTGCTGTTGTATTTAATTTTTAATGTTACTAATGTGATTGTGATAGGGATACGTCTCTCTTGTAATCTATCTGATGTATTGTGAAGAAAAATTAAGCCAAATCATAAAAAGGGTATATTGAATTATTACTTTTAGGATAAATGGAGTTAAAATGAAGTTTTATACGAATCAAATTTTACTACTGACGCTGTATAATTTTCTAAGTACAGTAGATTTAAAATCATATCATGGTGATCTTGTTCTAGTACTCGTGTAAATTAATGTAGGTTTGTAAGACTTGTGACGTCACACGTGGGAGCTGTTCCGCTGCGTCAGAGCACAAAGTATGGAGAGTCGTTACCTAAGTCTAGTGTATATTAATATCTATTTACATTTGCGGCGGAACGGTTTCAACGTAGATTTTCCAATTTGCCTTCCTCGCACGTGACAATTTCAAATGTAAAATTTAAGTTGACATGAGTATTCGAAACGATCCAATGTTTTCTCTTTAAAAATATCCACTTATAGATCTGTAAAATAGTAGTGAGTATTTTTGCATTTACCGTGTTGTCAGTAACTATACGATACAACATCTTATGAAGCATAATAACTTTATAGGGCTACGTGCGGTCGACCTCGGAACAATAGCAATACAATAGGACAACAATATTATCTGCTAAGATTTGGCTTTACACGATTCTGAATTCAGAGCTATACTTACGCGGGACAATAACAAAGCTACTCCTATGATGTGCAAGCGAGATGCACACACCTACTGGTATGTACATATGTGGATCTCGCTTGCACATCACAATGTTATAATAGAACTGACAATCATGTTTGTGAGTCTGTACGGTCTACACTCGTATGCAGATATTTCTAACATGGTGGTCTTGTGTCTGACCTATTACCAAAATTCGCATGAAGAGTTTGTGAGTGGAAACTCATAAACTCTTCACTCGAATGTAGAAATATGCAACAGTGAGCGTCAGGACACGCTCAAAGCATGGATATCACAATATATGCAAGTTATAGTCTTGTTATTTATATTTTACAGTATTCAAACAAACCAAGAGATCACAAACACGATGCGTAAGTATCGCTTATGAATAATCTAGAGCTTTATTGCAACAAGTTTATCTTATTTGTAGAACATATATGATCTCTTATTTTTAATAGAATTTTGATGGACATTTTTACTTAATAGTTGTAGCAGTGTGTAGCGTTGAAATAGGAATTTATATCGCACATTACATTTGTTATATTCCAATGTAAGTATATTTATTGATTTACAAAAACTGATGCCATCCAAAATTGTGAAAAGCACTTTTTGTTCGCGTCGTTGAAACCTCTCCGCGCTTAATCATTATTAAATCGTCTTTTTAACTACATATTTCAATATCGTGCTATTGATTATTCCTTTTGGAATCATTTTTATTTGTACATATTTGTATCATATTATCTTCATGTCTTTAGTGTAAATATTCAAACTTTGTGTTTGTACAATCCTGTTACTTCTTCCAACGGGAGGCTTCAACGATGCTACTAAGTTTTGGATAGTGATTCGAATTAACCACGAGAAGCCTTCATGTTGTGTGTATATTTTATTTGTAAATATGTAATTTCGATAACAATTAATGCTAAACAACGAGCGAGCCGTTTGGACTTCTGCGCACACAAACAAGACACAGCTACGGAACACTTAGCCGTCACTTACAAAAGTGTGTCTATCACGATGCACGTCAGACATTCCACAGGCACCGAATTAGCTCAATATGAAAGACTGTTTGGGACTTTAAAAAAAGGATATCATGATAATTAAAAATATTTTCTGAAGCACCTTAACGAGTTTACAAAATGTGTTTTATGGTGATTTAATGATAAGATCGCAATGTTTAACTCACTAGTATGTAAGGACAAATGCTTTACGACACTGTGATAGACAATACAAATTTACCTGAGAGAGACACCATATGCATTTATGAGAAATTTAGAGAAATTGTCATATGGAAATGGAATGAAACAAAATATTCTCAGATTTAGAAACGGACACCGCTTGGATTTGTGACCATCTTTAGAACCACACTGACATTGAAGTGATAAATACCGTATCAGCAAAACACTTTAAGTTAGGTTCTTACAACTCTACAAACATACACAAACTCGCAGGAACAATCGGTGTTTGTTCCTCATTTAAGTGTAATAAAAAGATCTATAAAGTACAAAGCGTATGTGCAGAAGTTCGGTCGCGGCTCGATACTGTGTTCGAGTGGTAGTGCGTGCGCAAGAGTGTGCTATGTGCCGGCTGCGGCAGTTGTGTGCGGCCGCGCGGCCCGCGTCTCGCTGTTCTGTTTGTTGATACATTATGTATATTTGAAGGAATCAAAAATTATAAGATGAATTTTATTACTCGAGTTTCATTTTTAGGGTTCCATACTCAAAGGGTGCCAAACGGAATCTTATCATTGCCCATTCCGGGGGCCGTGCTATGAGGTGTTAAAGTCATCGGTATGAAAAAGGGACGGTGCTTTTCGTCATGCATGGCTCCATCTCGCCCTCACACTGGAACAAAGATGGCTTTAACATTTTTCATAGTACGGCCCCTGTGCTTTATTGCATCTGTTCTCTAGAAAACCTTACGGCGTGAACAGAACAGATAAGGCGGCGAATCGCTTGAACAGTTTATCCTTCACCGAGTCTTGCTGAGGCTCAACGTAGTAGGAATTTCTGACGACATTGAATACTCGACTTTAGGTATTATTTTGTAAACAAGCCTGTGTGAGGATACTGCAGTTTTGATGTATGCATTTATTTTTCTTGCAACTTTGTACTATAAGACGCAATAAAATTTGTTATTCAAGAAATCTGAAAATCCACGGATCTTCGCTGCTTTTGGTCTGCACTGAACCTAACAGACAATATAGCATCATGCCTTTATCTTCCGAAGGGTTGGGCAGAGGGTTATACCTAGTGCACCCACATCGCACCATAATAATCGGAAATAATTTAATTTATTTGACAGTGGGTGTTTGTTGCTGGAGCCTTAAAAAAAAGTAATTCAAAAAAAATAAATCGACTTCATAAAGAAATTAACTCAAAATTATGAAATAACTTTAATTTCGGAAGTCGGTGTCTTGAGATCTATATTCTGTTTCTTGCCAAATGTAAATTAAGGTCAATTTCACACTTTGATGGGTTAAGGTCCAAGCCAATAGATTTAAATTCCTGTTTGAGAAGCTGCAGGTCTTTCAAAGCGGTGTCTACATCAACTAGCGTCCCATCATCTAAATACCATACGTTAAATTTTGAATTTAGTTTCTGGATAACTGGATGAATAGCCAAGCTGAAAATAACTGGCCCGAGAGGGTCACCTTGTTGGCATCCTACTGCAGATTCCAAAACATTGTCCTTGTATAATAATTTAGAAGGGTACCTGTAACATTGCCACATAAAACCATAAATTTCGGGTATTTCCTTTTTGACTTCAGCCAACAAAGTGTCCCTGTTGACAGAGTTAAAGGAGTTCTTAACGTCAACCTTGAGGACGACCTCACCTTTGTTGGAGTTTAAAAAGGTGGAAAGGGCATGCACGGCAGCCTCACAGCCCCCCTTTTGAGCCAAAACCAAGCTGCAGGGGCTGAAACTTAGCTGTAAGCGATTCGCTATACAGCTTACAGCTTACCTTTGGAGTGACGAATTAAAGTTTCAGATTTTCGGATTCAATAGACGTGAGTTTGTACGCCGGTCGAAAGAAGAGAGGGCTTCAGAGGTATGTACTGTGCCTACTATCAAACATGGTGGAGGTAATGTCATAGTTCGGGGGTGCTTTGGCAACAATAAACCCGGAAATCTTGTGAGGATAGCCGGAAAATTAAACAAGGAAGGTTACTTGAAAATTCTTCAAAATTCCGCCGTACTCAGTGGACTAAATCTAATTGGACCTGTATTTTGAAATTCCAACGGGATAAGCATTCTTCTAAACTGTGCCAGACCTTTCTGAATAAGAAAAAAGATGAAAAAAATCTTAAACATCATGCAATGGCCATCTCAATCACCTAATCTTTCTCCCATTGAGCTTGTTTGGGATGAACTCGATAGAAGGGTGAAAAATCGTTCTCCTACGAGCTCAGAATATTTGTGGAAGCTATTAGAGAGCGAATGGGACAGATTAGATGAAGATTATTGTTGTAAATTAATTAATAGAATGCCTAGAATATGCGAGAAGCTAATAAAGGAAAAAGGAGGGCACTTTGACGAAGCTAAAATTTAATTTAATTTTATATTTTGTCAAATTTTTGTTCTGCTTTTAGTCAAAATCAAAAGATTTTATTTCACATACGCCTACATGGGCACTTATGAAACGTCAGAAGCTAGGTGCACGGTTCCAATTGGTCGTTTCCTATGGAGAAGAACCGGCAAGAAACTCCATGGTTACGCTTTTAAAAATACTTAATTGGCTTTTATAATGTTTTCAAATTACTGTTATTAAGCATGGGAGGACCCAGCCGGGGTTGCGGGATGTTCGAAAGAGTTACCGTGGCCCTGGAACAGGCAACAGAAGGAACACGGGTGGGTTTTAGTCAGTAAAAGTCTGACACGCCCTCCCGCTCCGCCCAGAGCGGGAGAAGTCATTTGATGATTTCCCATCCACAAAAAAAAAGCATGGGAGGACAGTGTAGGCCTGTCAACAAGTACCAGGCACTTAACAAAATAGAAAATGGTCTACAAATCTACAGTCTATAAAGCCTACAACGTTCTCACATTCACAAAATATTAAAAAAATCTATTTAAAAGACAAGACTATATAATGTAAAATAATGAAAATATTATGTTCTGGAAGCATGTATAAAAACAATAAAATAAATTAAAGTAATTTGGGAGCAGTTAATAGACATTTACATAAATAGTTACTGAGGTACCAGGGAAGCCACATGTGCAGAAGGGATTAGCGCTAAACTTCCCTGTCTTCAACGTAGTCTTTAATCTTTTATTATGCTTTTTTAATAAGGACACGTTTGATGTGGGTTTTGAACTTTCCATCACTAAGTTCTGTAACCGACTTTGGCAACTTGTTATAAAAACGGATACTGTTTATAAGAAATGAATTGCTTGTTTTAGTTAATCTAAATTTGGGTATCACAATTTCATGTTTACTACGTGTATTTATATTATGGGAATCGCTTCTTATTTTGAAAAGTCTTAATTTTTTTCGAACATACAAAATACTTTCTAAGATATAAAGAGAAGGCAGAGTTAGTATATCAATCTCTTGAATTTATCTCTAAGGGACTCACGAGGACCCATTTTATAGATTGCGCGGATTGTCCTCTTTTGTAAAATGAAAACTGAATCTACGTCAGCTGCCGATCCCCACAGCAGAGCACCATAAGATATAATACTATGGAAATAAGCAAAGTATACTAACCTAGCTGTGGCTATATCAGTCAACTGCCTGATTTTCGTACTGCATATGCAGCTGAACTTAATCTACCTGAAATAGCTCCAATGTGGGCGCCCCATTGCAATTTTGAATCTAGAGTAAATCCAAGAAATACAGTTTCCGTAATAGCATCTAGTTTCTTGCCATCAATTTTTAAATTTAGATCCACTTGGGGTACATTTGGTAATGAGAACTTAAGACATTTAGTTTTGTTCGCATTAAGTAAAAGATGCAAACCATTTCGAAAGAATGGCGGTATCTTTTCTATCTATTTTCAAAATAAGCGAAGTGTCATCAGCAAATAGAATTATATCCGATAAGTTAGCCATCATGTAAGGAAGGTCATTAATATAAACTAGAAATAGGAAAGGGCCCATAATTGACCCTTGAGGCACGCCCATCTTAACTAGAGATCCCGAGGAAGTCGCCCGTTAACATTTAATTTTTGCTGCCTGTTTGATAGATAGGAATGAACAAGATCAGCAGCTCGTCCACAAATTCCATAGTGGTGTAATTTACAGATCAGTGTATTGTAGTCAACGCAGTCAAACGCTTTAGAGAGGTCACAGTAAATGCCAATTGCATTCTGGGACTTCTCCCAGGACTCAAAAATGTGAGTGATGAGCTTCACTCCTTTTTTTTTTTTTTTTTTTTGTGGATGGGAAATCATCAAATGACTTCTCCCGCTCTGGGCGGAGCGGGAGGGCGTGTCAGACTTTTACTGACTAAAACCCACCCGTGTTCCTTCTGTTGCCTGTGCCGGGGCCACGGTAACTCTTTCGAACATCCCGCAACCCTAGCTGGCATCGGCCCTAGCGGACCCCGTCAATAGTGCTGACATCTCTTTGAGGCGCGCGTGGAACACGACGCGCCGTCGACTCGGGCCTGGTCCTTACCGGACGGCGAGCTACCCATTGCTCGCCGTCCGCAAGCCCGCGCCTACGGTGGCCGGGAATCGGCTGCCGATTCCCGACGCCCAGGGCGTCTCCTGCGGCGACTAGGGGCGTGAGGGTGCAAAGCTTGCCTCTCCCTCACGCGTCCCGCCTCCTCCTTCACGAGCATTACTGCTTCGCAGAAGGAGGTAATGGCTTCCCATGCACTCTCGCTCCGTACCATGGCCTGGACCAGGGCCGGACGCGAGAGATCGCCGCCGCCGATCGCTTCCGCGAGGACACGGCGGTGCTCCGCCCAAGCCGGGCAGACCTCCACCGTATGCTCCACCGTGTCCTCCGGGCGATCCACACAGTGGTGACACCCGGGCGTTTCCTCCCGCCTTATCCGGAACAGGTACCTCCCGAAGCACCCGTGTCCGGTGAGGACCTGCGTCAGGCGGAAGGTGAGGACGCCGTGGCGCCTCTCCAGCCACTCCTCAAAGAGGGGACTTATCGCCGCAATTGTGGCGTGCCCAGCGCTGGGTTGCGACAATCGCACTCTCCATGCCGCCATGAGATCCTGCCGGAGCTCTGTCCGCCGTGCCGCGATTTCTCGCGGCAACGGAGTTACGCCCCGGCGTCCTGCCTCCTCGCGCCACTCCCAGATGTGCGCGAGGACTTTTGCCTCCAGATCCCATGGCGGTAATCCGGCAAGGAGGTTCGCCGCCTCCCCGGAGACCGTGCGGTATCCCCGGGCTAACCGGATGGCCATGACCCTCTGGGACGCGTTCAACCGACGGACCGGTCGCCGCCTCACGGAACGCGCCCACACCGGAGCTCCGTAAAGGGCCATGGACCGCACGACCCCCGCGTAGAGCCTCCGGCAGGAGGCGTTTGGACCCCCCAGATTGGGCAGGAGCCGCCCCAAGGCAGCCCCGGCCCGCTCCAGTCTGGGAGCCAAACGTCGGAAATGCTCCACGAAATTCCACCGGCTGTCGAGGACGAGTCCCAGGTACTTCATCGTCGACTCGACACCGATGAGAACCCCTCCTACCGTTATTTGGGAACCCGATGGTGGCGCGTTCCGAGGACCATGAAAACACATGGCCTCGGACTTGTGCAAGGCCACCTCGAGTCCCAATTGCCGGATCCTCTCTACGATTGTCGCAACCCCGCGTGCCGCTAATTCGGCCGCCGCCTGGTGCGACCTCCCCTGCGCCAGGACCAGCGTGTCGTCAGCGCAGCAAACTACGCTGACGCCACCAGGGAGGTCGGCGCGCAGCACCCAGTCGTACCCGATGTCCCACAGATGCGGTCCCAGAACCGATCCCTGCGGGACACCGCACGACATCTCTCGCCGGTTCCACTCTCCCCGGTGACCGGGGTAGATGACGGCCCTGTCCGTCAAATAGGCCTCGACCACGCGACAGAGGTAGGTCGGCACTCGGTGATACCGGAGTGCCTCCCTGATGCAACTCCAGGGCAGGGTGTTGAAGGCATTGGCGATGTCTAGAGACACCGCCAAGACGACCCCACCCCGGGCCACAGCATCCCCCGTCGTGAGGGCTCGTACGCGCATGATGGCGTCCACCGTAGAGCGCCCCTTGCGGAAACCAAACTGGCTCTCCGCCAAATCCGGCCCCACCCTCACCAGCCGCCCGACAAGGCGGTCTGCAATGACTCTTTCAAAGAGCTTGCCCACCTCGTCGAGCAGCACGATGGGCCGGTAAGCGGACGGCGAGTCCGCAGGGCGCCCCGGTTTCTTAATGAGGACCAGTTTCCCTGTCCTCCATTGAAGCGGGAACTGGCCCCTCTCCAAGCATGCGCTTAGGAGCCCCCTTAGTCGAGGCCCGAGAGCCTCCAAGGCCAGGACCCAGGCTTTTCCAGGTAAGCCGTCGGGTCCTGGGGCGGTATTCTTGGCATTCAGCCTGCGCACCGCCACTCTCAGCTCTACCTCGGTCACCTCCGGAGCATCGTCGTCATCGTCGGCTGCGTGGTCCGCATCCGACACCGCAGGAGGCGGAGCCATGGGCGGGGGAGTATGTTCCCCTCGCGAAGGGAACAGAGCGCTCACCACGTCCTCCACGAGCTGGGGCCGGAGACTCTGCGTCAGCGGGGGAGCCCATGGGCGGAGCTTGTTCCGCACCATTTTATAGGGGCGTCCCCACGGATCCCTGTTCAGAGTCTCCAGCGACTCCTCACGGGCCAGTCCCTTGGCCCGCAGGATCTCCGCTCGGAGGGCGGTCTTCGCCGCTCTGTACCCCTCGTACAGCTCCGCCTGAATGGCTTCCGTATCCGGAGGGCGGATACGGAGCCTGCGGTGCCTGGTGTACCGGCGTCGCGCAGCAACGCACGCGTCGCGCAGAGACGTCAACTCCGGCGACCACCAGCACACCTGGCGCCGGGCGCGTCCGGGCCGGACCCGGGGCATTGCCACGTCGCATACTTCGGACATGGCCTCCCGGAACCACCCCGCCTCGTCATTGATGTCAGCAGGCCTGTCCGGTGGTGACACCCAGGCCTGCACGATCGAGGCTTCCAGGAGGAGCTCCCGGTCCAGCTGCTTCAACGCCCACCGCGGACCACTCGGGGTCTGTCGGACCGGCGCGCTCGAGGTCTGGGCGGAGACGTCAAACCGGATGTACCGGTGATCGGAGTAGGTCTCCACCCCCTCCATGACGCGCCAGTCGAGGACACGCGGCGACAGAGCGGGGCTGGCGAACGAAATGTCCACCACTGACTCACCCCGCATCCGCACACACGTGGGGACAGAACCCCGGTTTAGGACGACCAGGCCCGTCTCCAGAGCCCAGTCCTCCACCATCCTGCCCCGTGTGTCCGTAAGCCGGGAACCCCAAGCCACATTCTTGGCATTGAAGTCCCCAAGGACGAGCACAGGCAGGGAACGGAACCCGACGACGACGACTCTCAACTCCGCAAGGGAGTTGTGGAACTCGGCGAGAGTTCGGTTCGGGGAGAAGTATACCCCTACCACGACAATCTCCCCGAACCGTGCTGCCACGCAACCCCGTCCCCTCTTGACCGCCTCGAGGGACGGGGTACCGGCGGCGGCCGATGAAATTAGAGTCACTGAGCCGCTCAGGTCCTCCACCCAGTCATCCCTGGGCGGGACAAAGTACGGCTCAGCGACCACGGCGATGTTAATCGACCACTGCGCCATGCTCTGGAGCAACAGATCCTGAGCGGAGGCGCAGTGGTTGATGTTCGCCTGGAGGAGGCGTAATGGGGCCATTATTGGCACTCCATATCAGCCCCCTCCCGAACCCCCTGTGAGGGCCCTGCCGCGGTGGTTGCGGCGGCGGCGACAGTGGAGGCGGCGGCGGCAGCGGTGGCAGTGGCGGCGGCTGCGGCGGTGACGACGATGGCGGAGGTCTTGCTGGCCCTGGGTTTGGCGGGTGGAGTGCAAGCCTTGCTCCCAGCCCGGTGATTGGCCGGCTTGCCAGCTGCCGCACACGCGAAGCAGTGCGGCGTGGCTTTGCACGAGCCGGCCTTGTGACCGGGCTGACCACAGCAGAAGCAGTGGCTGCTACGATCCACCTCCGAGGTGCATTTAGCTCCCACATGGTTGCCTACGTGGCAGCGGAAGCACCTCAGAGGTCTGGGCTCCAGCAGTTTCACCTGCGTGGAAACCCAGCCCACCTTGAGCCTTTGGCCCTCCCCGGTAATTTTTCGGGCCACCGCCACGGGGCAGCTCACCGTAACGGTTCGCATCCCCGTGAAGTCAAGACGGATGGTGCCTACCCTAACCTGCTCGGCTGAGCACCCTCCAGTCCTAACAACGGCGGCCACCACCTCTCCCTCCGTCACTGAGTCGTCCAAACCCAGTATGCGCATGTTCGCGCACTTGGTGGGTCTGGACACTCGGGCCTCGTCCGCATTTAGGGACGCCCTAAGCCTCTCGGCCAGAGCGTCAGCGGTCGGGCCGCTGGCCGCACCGGGGACCTCCAGCATCCGGGCCCCAGTCGCAGTGACCTTTACCCGGACGCCATCTGCGATACCGAGCTCGTCGAGGTTCACCGCCGCCCTCGCCTTGGCAAGCACGTCGCGGTAGGACACGCCCTTCTTTTCCGCTTCCGGCTGTAGTGTGATCACTACAGCTGCGGACTTCGGGGCACGGAGCCTAGCCGCGACGCTTCGCTCCTTGCGCCGCTGTCGCCTCTCCTTTTTTTTGGCCGCCCTTGCTGCCTTACCCGCCTTCCTCTTCTCCCCGGCTACTTGCCATTCGGCGTCAGCCGGAGGGGATTTAGGAGGCGGAGGCGGTCGTTTCGCCGCCGGGGCTGGGGCCCTCGCGGGTTCCGGGACGGCTCCGCCTTTCACCTGCCCCGATGACCCCGGCTTGGCCGTGGCAGCCGCGGCGGCGGCATACGATGCCGCCTTCCGCTGGCCCGAGGCCGGCTGGCTCGCCGCTAGCGGGGGCCGCAGGACTATAGCCTCCAGGGCGGAAAACCGGCTCCCGAAGGCAGCCAGTTCCCGTCGGACCAGGGCCAGAACCCGGTCCTCAGTAGGCATGGGCCTGACCTGCCCATGCCGCGCCTCCTCCTGTGGCACCTCCCGGGGGCCGGCTTCTCGAAGCCTAGCCAGGTCCGCTCGGAGCTCCGCGTTCTCCTTTCGGAGAAGCTCCATGGCGGCTGTCAAACGGGCGACCTCCGCCCGCATTTCGGACATTGCGTCCGACGGGGGCCTGATGTGACTGGCCTCCGCTGCCGCCATAATGGAGGCCGTGGCTGCGGATATGGCCTTGTCTTTAGAGGACTGAGTCCTCTTCAAGGCCACACTTTTAATAGCGGCTGCCACGACCTCTGCGAACCTGACCGTTCGCTCCGACTTCGAGCCGCCAGTGACGTCCGGCTCACCACCTGACGACTCCGACCCGGCCGAGACCGGCCCTAACTGCGACTCTGGCTCGGCCGGGCCGGCTCGGCTCGGCTTGCTGGCCTCCTTCATGGTGAGCCCTCTGCCAACACCACTTTCATGGGCCCCACCCCGCCGGCTGATCTTTTTACGGGCCGAGCTCACCCATCCATCCGAGGAAGACTCCTGGCCATCCCCTGGTTTGGGGCGCTTCTTTAAGAACTCTAGGTTCTTCTTAGCCGCCCCAACCACTTCGCGCTCTTGGCTCTTATACGAGCCCTTAGCGCCAGATACGGCGTCGGACTCCGACCCCGCATCGCTTCCCTCCTCTTCGCTTCGGTTTTTGTTTTTTTTTATAAGAATCCATTTTTGTTCCCACGAGTAAAAAAACTTTTAATATCTCAAAATCTAGTGGTTCGCACTAGCGACTAATTTAGCTACCCATTAGTCAAGCTATCAACCTCCCTCACGGTGCGCCGCCGCTTGGAGGTTTGGGGTGATTTTTTATAGAGGCTTTCTTCCTCGCGGCCCGGGCGGTTAAGCCAAGACCCTCGACCCCCGTCAAAAGTCAGAGACATGACCTTGACAATCTTCGGGGCTACGAGAATAACGGTGGCAGAAAGAGAAGGCCTCTTCCTGCCTGCCCGGCGGCAGAGTTAGTGCACACCGAGCCCGCTCTTACTCCGCCGCTGTGCGTCTCTGCTTAGAGCGCAGAGAGACACACGTTGGAGCGTACTTCTGACAGGATATTGGCATACGGGCAACAAGACCCCTTAGGCACACAGTACCTAATGGGGAGTCATTGCCCGTACCCCAGGGTGCACCGTCCCGGTGACTGGCCTTCCCCCCGGACGCATCCATAAGGGAATTCCAGCCCACAGGCACACGGGGAGGTTTCCTGTCCAAGCACCCCGAGCTTCACTCCTGCGTCAGTCGTAGACCTACCTTTCGTGAAACCAAACTGGCGACTATGTAAAATCCCATTTGAATTAAAATGTGATAACATCTGGTCTGGCACGATTTTTTCATATATTTTACTGAATGCTGGGAGCACAAATATAGGTCTATAGTTAGAGGGATCACTCTCACTACCTGGATCATTCGGTTCCCTACAAAATGGTTGAGCTGGATGGTGCTGATGGTGCTGATCCACGCGTCATGTTCGTGAACGGGCACCGTCAGTGGACACTGGTCATCTCTTAACTGCCTGGGCTTATTTTTAAGCTTATATTTTGAATTGTTTTTAAATGTTTTACATTGTTCTCACATACAGAAGCAAAAAGAACAATGTACCTACTCAGGATTTTGTAACAATTTTGATTTAAAAGAGTGTCCATGGAGTTTCTTGCCCATTCTTCACCATAGAGATCTACGTTTTGGAATGGGCGAATAGCTTCAATTTTCTGACTAACTGACTGACTCTTTAACAATTCAAAAGTGCCTGTAATTGGTTTAATTGAAATAAATGCTTTGAGTTTGATTTGAAAATTGGTACTACTTTACTGTTTCATTAAATTAGGAAACGTACCGCTGTCTAAACATTGATTAAATATGTCTGTTAGGACAGGGGCAATTGTGTCAATGATATCTCCAATAACCTTAACAGAAATCCCCCATAAGTCTTCAGTGTTTTTTTTTATGTTAAGACTTTTGAATGCTTTTTTAATTGTGGCAATAGAAATGGGCTTGAATTCAAAACTTGGAATGTCCTTACTGAAGTTTTCTTTGAGAAGGGATTCGGTCAATAAAGATGATGAGGGGAGAGCTTTCGTAACCTCGATTGGGATGTTGGTAAAGAAATCTAGTGTCTCAGCAACTTTTATCTGAAATGGTTTCATTTTGAATTTTTAGAGACAATTAATTCTGATCTCGCTAACCAATACAAAAGAAAATGCATGAAATCTTACGACGGAAAAACCGTAACTAAAAGCATCAAGGACCACAGGCTGTGCTATCTCGTACATGTTCACAGGCGCCGCGAACCTCACAGTAATGCAGTACAAGGCCAAATCCAAAAAAGTCGGCCGACCTATTTACACATGGAATGACAACCTAAAACAGGACATTACTTACTTCAATAAGGACATCAATTTTTGGATGGACACGGCTGATGAACGAGACAAGATTAAGAAGGCTGCTAGCGAGATCTACAAGAAACCTGAAACGGATAGCAGCGAGACCTCAGACGAAGACTTTGGAAACAGCAACACGTAATACAGCATAGCAGTAACTCCGCCAAAAGACTCACCAGTGAAGCTGGACTTGAAACGACTTAGCGGCGACGTCGTTAAAAGATGCCCATCCATAGATAAATATTACCCATCTCTCCAATATTCCAATGTTTACTCTAGGGTGCATACTCTGTAGACTCTAATAATCCTTCCATATCCTAAGGGCACGTCTTCCCTACCATTACCGCGCCCCCCGGTCTACTCCTTGATATGCAATGGCCTATGTAGCCCCATGAAACATGAAGCTACAGGGGCTAGTGTGAATCTTTGGGTTCAATCGAGTCTATTCGAGTAATCGAGTCTGGTTAAACCACGCTGGGATCGGTGCATTTCATTCATTCATTCATTCACAATTAATTCTGATCTCGCTGTTTTGTGTTTCCAGTTTCTTTGTTAATTTAATTACCTGCCACACCGCTTTTATTTTATTATTAGAAATACTGATTTTGTTACTTATTAATTTCGATTTAGCTAGTTTTTATTTATATTTTAATTTTTATCAACACATTGAAATTGAAATGGCTTTGTTTTCTTTTACTTGATTTTACCTTGCTGCTTCCAAACTTTTGGATGGTAGGTAGTGTTCGTATCGAATTGATAACCTCCTTCTTTTTTGAAGTCGGTAAAAAAAAACAAATAGTAACAATCACCACAGGATTCGATAGTAGACCCGTAAAAAGAATAAAAGCTGAAAATCATTTTTATATACACTTTTTATTAATAAACCTAATATATTACACTATTGCACTACAGATAAAACTACAAAATTAAATATATTTGAACACAACATCTTTGAAACTGTCGACGGTCTGTAACTCTAGGGTGACGGGACACTGTAGCCAGTTAGCCAATAGTTCTTCAGTGTAGCCAAGGAGGAAATACATTTTAGTGGGCGATACAGCACGTCTGATGATCGCCGCTACTCTTATGTGGTTGAATTGACGCTTGACAATGATCTGGAAACACGAAATAAAGAAATTTTATTGATACTTTCATGGAAAAGATTTGTTTGAAATAAATTCTAACATGGCAAAAAAGTTGGCTGTATTCATCTACCCCCTTATTCATAAACGCTGCTTATAAGTTAAGTAATGTTTATCAACTAGCTTTCCATAGATTGTTTGACGTTTAAACATCATTTAACTTTAATCAATGTTTATGAATTTAATTTAGGCAGTATTTAATGCTAGTTTTAATTTTGACAGATACTAATCAATTACTTAGCACCCTCTTAGCGCTAAATAGCATTTATAAATAAGAATTTTGTTAATTAGTTGCTTAGCAATTGATTAAAATTTAATAAATAAGACTGCTAGTTTCCAAACACAAATAGAATCTATTGTGTCTGTGTTGTTTAGAAAATGAAGAGGACCTATTGGTACACTTAAGAAATAAAAATGAAGAACATTCTCAATATTTAAAAGACTATGGGAGTATGGCATGCAGCCTTACCTCACTGCAAACAAGTCCATGCCAGGTGCCAGTCATAAACCTCCTAATGAATTCATCTTCTAAAGCTGTCTCTGAGCGTCTGAGACCATCTTTCATAGTTGCTGAAATAAACAAAATGAGGTGTTGAGTATTGTAATAATATGAGCAACAACCTACAGAGTTTGAGTTGGAGTATCCCACAGTGGTGTAGTAAAAGTAATGTCAGTGCAAGATTATAACTAGGAAGGCATCAGAAAGGTGTATTGACATAATTGATAATAGATCTTCATAGCAATGTAAAGTTAGCTTTGGGTTTATCACCAGGCACTACTAATAATGAAAAAACAACTGCTTATATATTTAGAAATAAATAATTAAGCACTGTGGTACGTATTGCTCACAACATTGCAATGCAGCATTTTACTGAGTGCGAAACTGTCACTACAACCCACAATAGCTATTTTTTATCTTAATGTTGTCGCTTATGTACCTGGCAACCCACAGATATGCCACATTGAGGGAAAGTACCTTGAATATTGTAGATGGAACATTTTACTGAAAGAAGACATTATTTGAATTTAAAAAACAATTTAAACTGTGTTCATAGATATTTAAATTATTACATGGTTGAACTGAAAATCGAACCCGTTACACGAGAAAAATAATCATTCTGTAGCTTTATCATACCAATCGAAAGGCTACATCATAAGGATTATTTTTTGCTGAATAACAGTGTCAAAAATAAAAGGAAGACCATGAATTTTAACTGAATGAATTACACAAAATTAATCAATTTATCAAATCTGTCTGCTCAAAATGAGTCCCTTCCTGTTGAATACAAAGACGCACTCTTTTGATTACTTCGCTCCCTGTCGACTTTTTGATCTTGTTGTGGTGGATATTTAGAATAATATGTCTAAGTTCTGCTGGTAGCTCATGGACACTTTCATACTGGTTCTTGTTAACTAATTTTTTTACATAAATATATAAATTAGTAATAGGTACTTATGATAATGTCAGTTGTATGTCCATACGGCAATGTCAGCTTTTTATTTTTCTGAACAAAATTTCTCATCAAATGTTAAAATTCATGGTCATCCTTTTATTTGTGATACCTACTATGTTATTAAGCAAAAAATAATCCTTATGATGGAACCTTTCGATCGGTATGATAAAGCTACAGGGTGATTATTTTTCTCATGATCATGTAACGGGTTCGATTTCCGGTTCAACCATGTAATTATTTAAATATCTATGAATGCAGTTTAAATTGTTTTTTAAATTCAAATAATGTCTTCTTTCAGTAAAATGTTCCATCTACAATATTCAAGGTACTTTCCCTCCATGTGGCATATCTGTGGGACGCCCTGTATATACAGTAAACATGTCTAGATCTATGGTACAACAAAAAATGTCCTTCTTCTCTTTAAACTTACAAGTATTCCACGAGTTCCATGATTTACGATGAGCAATGTAGTGTGGAGGGTTTGCCATCTCGTATGTCAGCGGCTTGTCCCGTTTCTTCGTGATCCTGTATTTCCCTGACACCACTCTACATAGCGGAGCAGACGTGTGCAGTTGAGACGCTAATACGGGCGAACATTGCGCTATAACGCCAGTCGTAGCGAAGCTTGACTAAAAACATAAAAACCAAGATTAAAAATCAATCAATGTGTCGTTATATAAGCATAATAAAAGTAAAATCATATTTACCTGGGCCAGTTTTATTATAGAAGAATTCATAATTGTTTTTTCAGTCACTTCTATTTGGTTATTCCAAAATATTTAGTATTTCACGACACAAATGAATTATTGAGGTTATATTATGAAAGTGTCACTATGACATTGACATTGACAGGCAATCGTGCGTTTTGTTAATACTAAGGAAAAACTGAAAAGAAAACCGCGTACATAGTTACGGACGAAATTTTATCCCGTTGTCACTACGGGATCGAAAGTTATGCGGGTAAAACTGCTAGTAAATTATAATTATTTGTCAAAGAATAGTAGACGGCTCGTGTAGAAAAATCCTTTTTCGGATATTGGATGCTTGGATGGTAAACAATCTGACGCGACGGTCAACGCCGCCTATGGACATCTGATTCGGCAATACCAGAAGCGTTGCCATCCTAAAGACAAAGCTGAAATGTCTCATGGTCTGCCTGTAATTATAATTACACCGGCACACATACCCTTCAAACAGGAACACAGAAACGCTTTTTTTTTTTGTTGGGAAATCGTCAAATGACCTCCCGCTCTGGGCGGAGCGGGAGGGCGTGTCAGACTTTTACTGACTAAAACCCACCCGTGTTCCTTCAGTTGCCTGTGCCGGGGCCACGGTAACTCTTTCGAACATCCCGCGACCCTGGCTGGATACAGAAACGCTTGGCGGCAGAAAGAAATTGTGGTAATGTTGTTAGAGGTACCTACTTCCCCGAACAAGCTCAAAGAGCTCTATTCTAGCTTAAATAGTGTAAAATAATGTAATAAAATGTAATAAATAGTGTAATAAAATTGTCTTTATCAAGCGTTCTAGAAGTCCTAATAAAAATCCTAATTATTTTCATAATCTCATCAATTACAGTTACGTGTTGTTTAACGACAATTTTACAGATGTTTTATGGTTCTTTGAATAAATCAGTAAGAAAATAGCAATGGATTTGCGTAAAGGAATAACCTTCAGGAGGTTTTATTTTATTTTTGTGTTTTTATATACCATTGCTTGCAGTATACATGGTAAATATGTTATTTTTTTACATTTTCTTTGTTTGAACCAAATAATACTAACCGTCAGTATTTTATACCTAATTATAGTGGTAATAGGTAAGTAAATAGGTAGATATATTATCAATATCTTTGTGTTTGTTACTGTGTTGAAATTTGAGACATGGCTTCACTGAACACTCAATGTAGTTACCAAGTGGCGTCACTTGGTGGCCCCCTTATACCTAACTAGCTGATAAGTCCCCGCCTGCACAAAACCAAAATAAAAATCACAATCACAAATATAGAATAATAGGCTGAGCATTTTTTAAACGTCCAATGTTACAAAGGGCCCATTTTTGGGCTGGGAAAAAGAAGTGGCGTAACAAACTCTCCAGCAACACGTCTCTGTCCATAGGTACAGCTATAGTTATAAGGACTATGAATTCTGTACCTTTCTACTTAATTGTATTATATTCGACAGCACGGGTTTCGAGGAAATCATAATCTTTTTCTTCATTCTGGTCATAATCCTAATTCTCCACCGTAGGCACGTTACTTACGTTACGTAGTCTATTTTTATTTACCTACTTTAATTTTATTAATATAGACTAATATTATAAAGCTGAAGAATTTGTTTGTTTGTTTGGTTGAACGCGCTAATCTCAGGAACTCCTGATTCAAATCAAAAATTCTTTTAGTGTTGGATAGCCCATTTATCGAGGAAGGCTATAGGCTATAATAACATTAATTGTATATATGTATTGTAATAGGAGCGGAGCATCAATGAAAAATGCTACAAAAACGGGGAAAATTTATTCCTTTTGAGAGCTTCCGTTGCGTGCGCTGCGTAAACGGTTAAAGTTATGCAAAAATCATGTATGATGGAATTATTCCTCTTAAAAATTTCTAAAAAAAAGTGCGCGACAGGATATGTCTATCTATTAAGGCTGACTCACTATAACTATTTGAATGGTAATCAAATTTGTTATAAAATAATGCATTATTTGCGAATGTGTTTTCATAAACATGGTATTAATCCTTATCCAAATAAATAGTTTTGTAATCAAGGTTGATTAAGTACATGTAAATTCCTTTTTAAATTATTCGAATTGGACCTTTCGTTTAGAAATTACGACGGGTATAAAAATGCTTAAAGTAAGAAAAATGCGCTTAGTCTATTAGTTACCGACACATTTTATTTTTTATTGACTGTTTGAACGCGCTAATCTCTGTTACTGCCAGTCGGATTTGAAAAATTATTTTTGAATTTTATAGCCCTAAGGCTCCTAGCGTAGCGTAGGCACCCTTAGAAGCCGAGCAAAAAGAAAAAAAAGTAAGAACGAGCACTAAGCGAAAACGAAGTAACAGCGCGGACAGGCGATGCAATGCGACGCGGTGCGGTGGGTCGGGGGAGCAAGAAATTTCACGCGGACGAAGTCGCGGGCGGAAGCTAGTCCACAATAATCGTAAAGATTATGTACCTAACAACTGGTAATTTTACTGATGTAAAATCGAATATATTGCTATGTTAGGTAGGTTAGGTACCTATATGGTAATATAATAGTACATTATTATACAAGTATGCTATGTTGGTCATTACACTTGAGGCGGTGTTATTTCGCACGAGCCATAGGCGAGCGCGATAAGGGAGCCGAGTATGCAATGAACCATCGATGAATGATCAACGCACACGCGTTTCATACGACGTTTTTCAACACACTTGCGAGGCAAAAAATAAATAAAGTTTCTTATACCTACTAATTAGTTCAGTAAAAAAAAAAATGAAATACGGCCCGTGGATTCAAATGATGATGATGATGGCCAAATAAGTGTACTGGATAAATGATACGTCTGTCGGAATACAACCTCAATTGTCTATGCGACTACTTCACAGAAAAAGTGAAGTGATGTTCTTTTTATAATAACTTGTCATGTCAATTGAGAGAACTATGGTTGTCATAATACTATATTAAATAGCCATCATCATCATCTTCCTGCCCTTGTCCCATGTTACTTGGGGTCGGCGCAACACGTTTTCTCTTTCCATTTTCCCCTGTCAAAAGTCACGCTATCATTCACTCCCTTCTCTTTCATATCATTCCTCACACAATCCATCCATCTTTTCTTTGGCCTTCCTCTCCTTCTCCATCCATCAACATTTATATTCATCACTCTTTTAGTCACATGCGTTTCCTCCCTCCTCTTCACATGTCCATACCAAGCCAAACGATTTCCTTTCAACTTTTCTGTCACTGGCGCCACTTTCAAACTTCCCCTTATATACTCATTTTTTACTTTATCCATTTTCGTCACTCCACACATCCATCTCAACATTCTCATCTCCGCTGCATGCAATCTTTTTTCATCCGTCTTCTTCACGGCCCAGCATTCCGATCCATACAGTACGACAGGCCTTATCACGGACTTATAAAATTTTCCCTTTAATTTGAGGGGCATCCGTGAGTCGCAAGTTGTTCCTGTGACCTGTCGCCATTTCATCCATCCTGAGTTGATCCGGTGCGCTACGTCTCGGTCTACTTCGCCATCCCCTACAAACGACCCGAGGTACCGGAAGTCGAAGCAGCTCGGTACGGGCGTTCCGGCGAGAGATATGGGCACAGGACTGGAGAGACCGCCGAAATCACAAAACAAATATTCTGTTTCGGTCCGATTTAATCTCAGGCCAGTGGTCTCCAGTTTTGCTCACCACACCTCCAATCTGCTCTGGATCTCTAAGCCGCTCTCAGCAACCAGCACAATGTCATCAGCGAACAGCATACACCAGGGCGCCTCTTCGTGGATATCCGACGTAAGAGCGTCCATTATCATCACGAAGAGGTAAGGGTTGAGTGCTGACCCTTGGTGCAAGCCGACAGCCACATTGAAACTGCCGGTAGTGCCCACTGTAGACCGGACTTGGGTACTGCATCGACTCTACATCGCTCGAATCAACTGCACATACTTCCCTGGCACACATTTCTCCTTAAGGGCCCACCACAGAACTTCACGAGGCACTCGGTCGTATGCCTTTTCGAGGTCAATA
Organism: Fissipunctia ypsillon; assembly: GCA_947568875.1. Taxonomy (NCBI): domain Eukaryota; kingdom Metazoa; phylum Arthropoda; class Insecta; order Lepidoptera; family Noctuidae; genus Fissipunctia; species Fissipunctia ypsillon. Next base: position 4,649,831 of record OX387656.1, on the reverse strand, counting down.
AATACCATGTGCAGGTTTTTATGCGCACCTCTGTATTTCTCGCACAGCTGGCGGATAGCAAAGATGGCATCTGTTGTTCCCCGACCAGGCTACTATATTAAATAGCCATATAAATAAGTTACTGTGTGTTAATTATCCTATTATAAATCGTTACTACCCTTTGACCTACCCCAACATAAGGTTATGGGCACAGAGTACTGCAAATAAATGGAGTAGGTAAGAAGAAGAAATATATTATATTAAAAAAATATGATGAATACAAATATAAATTTTTTGCCAATATTGAAGGGCAAAAATTATTCAAACTGGAAATTTAAAGTGAAATCGTTATTAGAAGATAAACAAGTACTGAAAATATTAGATTATGATTACATAGAAATTACTAAAGATGAAAAATTAAAAGTCGACAATTATAAATAAATCTAAAGTGATAATTATTCAGTGTGTATCATTTTTGTATATAATACAAGAATGCTTGAATGCAAAAGACGTGTTTATCAAGATAAACAGCGTATTTCAACGCAAAGGTTTTTTTATAAAATTTACATTGATAGATTGTTAACTATAAAATTACAAAGAAACGATACATTAGATGAGCATTTTCAAAAATTTTAAAAGAGTATTTTTGAAATAGAAGATATAGATAAAAAATTAGACGATTCAGACAAAATCTGTCATTTGTCTTTAAATGAAGATTACGAACACGTAATTACAGCAATTGAAACTATCGGCACGAATATAACATTAGATTTCGTAAAATCACGATTACTCGATGAAGAAATAAAAATTAAAAATAAGCGTACATTTGAGTCTCATTCACAACAAATATTTAAAGCGTCAGGCTCAGGAATAAACAATAATAAGTACCACACAAGATCCAGACGTTCTTTTAGAGGAAGAGGTATTAGAAATAGACGATACTACAGAAGAAGAGGAATGAAAGGAAATTTTAATGGTTTTATAGCTTTCACTGTATTAGCTATTAATGAAAACAAATTTATATTAGACAGCGGCGCTACTAACCATATGGTTACCGAAAAATTAGAAAAATATATGACAGAAATATAAAAATTTGATGAACCGATAACTGTTGCTACAGCAGACTGTAAAGGATTAACAGCAAATAAAAAAAAGAATAATAACAGGATATTGTCATCAAAATAGACTTTGAAGTCCTCATTGTGAAAAATATAACATATAACTTATTATCAGTAGATAAAATAACAAATAATGGCTACACAGTATCTACATTTTTTTATGGTACAAAATACCAAAATTTGTACAAATTAGAAATCAACTTTATACCACAAAAAGAAGAATATGCAAAAGTTACAAAAATTAAAGAGCATGATTTATGACACAGACGTCTACGTCATTTAAATCAGAAAGGTCTAAAACTACTTGGATTACGTTAAAATATGTGAGAGTTGTATAGGAGGGAAAAGCACACGAAGACCATTTATATCTAACAAAAGAGAAAGCCAAGAAATAGGAGATCTTCTACACTCAGATTTGTGTGGACCTATCCATCCAACGTCTATAAATGGCGAATGCTGTTTTCAAGTATAGATAGATGATTATTTACATTTTGTAATGATATATCTATTGAAAAATAAAATGAAGCAGAACATAATATTTTGAAACATATACAGCTTATTAAAGCTCAATTTGGATTAAAAAACAAAGAGATAATGACTAGATAATGGTGGAGAATTCACTTCAAAAAGATTTAAAGAATAATATTATAATATACAAGCCCGTACACGCCACAACAAAATGGCACATCCGAAAGGATGAAGAGACAAAATTAGTCAAGTTTGCAGAAACGAAGTTACACAAGGAAAATTATGGAGCGAATTAATTTGTGCATCAGCTTATGATCTCAACCGTAGTCCGACTAAAACACTGAACGGTCAAACACCAGCTTCAATATGGTACGGTTATAATGACTTATCAAAACTGAAGGTTTATGGTTCCAAAGCATGGATTGTAACAATACCAAAGCCAAGCAAGTTAGAACCAAGAGCTAAACCAATGATAATGGTCGGCTATACTGGTTCAGGTTATAAATTATGGGATCATGAAAGTAATAACAACAATAATACAATAGCAGTAATAACAAGATTACAAAATTTACCAAATGGACGGACCAACAGCCAGCCTAAATGGAGCCTCTCGTCGGGTTGGTCTCGGGCATGAATTTGGACAAGACGAAAGTCATGTACAATTCAGACGTCTTGCCGAGACCAATCCGCATCAAAGGGTTTCTTGAAGTTGTGAAGGAGTATTTCTATCTAGGGCAAGTCATCCAGCTCGGTAGACACAACTTTGAGAAAGAAGCCGATACAAGGATCCAGTTGGGTTGGGCAGTGTTTGGAAAATTTTGTCATATCTTCTCGTCATCTATCCCGCAATGTTTGAAGACTAAGGTCTTTAATCAGTGCGTCCTGCCCGTTATGATATACGGTGCCGAAACGTGAACACTGACAGTTGGGCTGATCCATAAATTTAAGGTCGCTCAGCGCGCTATGGAGCGGGCTATGCTTGGAGTTTCTTTGATGGATAAAATCAGGAATGAAGTTATCCGGAAAAGAACCGGAGTAACCACATAGCCTGCAGAGTAAGCAAACTAAAGTGGCAGTGGGCTGGCCATGTTTGTCGAAGGGCCGATGGCCGGTGGAGCAGACGAGTCCTGGAGTGGAGACCGCGTATCGGCAAGCGTAGGGACGCCCCCCAGCTAGATGAGCCGACGACCTTGAGAAGGTGGCTGGGACAGACTGGATGCGGAAGGCGGAGGACAAGGTGTTGTGACGCAGCCTGGGAGAGGCCTATGTCCAGCAATGGACTGCGATAGGCTGAGTTGGTTGTTGATTGTACTGTACCAACAACATTTTTAAATGGATAGTTAAAAGATGAAGTTTATATCACTGTATCACAAGGAATTAATGAAAATAGAAAGAAAGTATTGAAATTGAATAGAAGTCTATATGGATTACAAAGTCCTAGATGCTGGAATCAAAGGTTAACTGATATTTTGGACTACAAAAATCAAAAAATTATTTTTGTCTATTTTTTAATAAAAATGTTAGGATATTGATTTTTGTTGATGACATTTTGGTCATGGGAATGAAAGAAGAAACTGACAGAATAATTAAGTTATTACAGAAAAAATTTGATACCAAAAACTTAGGAGAGATAAAGAAATTTCTTGCAATGGACATAGAAATAAAAGATGGAATTTTAAGACTAACACAGTCAAAATAAATAGAGAAAATGTTAGCAAAATTTAATATGACTGAATGCAAGGAAAAAGATATGCCGATGGAGAAGGGATTAAACATAGACATAACGGGAAAATTATAGAAATCCCTTACAGAGAACTAATAGGAAGTTTAATGTTTGTGAGTTCAGTCTCAAGACCTACTCTGTATCTACTGTACTGTATCTTAGTCAATTTTTGGACAAACCAAATGAAGAATGTTGGAAACATGGCAAGCGCATATTACGCTACCTTAGTTCAGCTAAAGATTATGCACAATATAAATAAAAAGAGTGAACAGATATGCTTAAAAGTTTTTTCGGATGCAGATTGGGCAAATAGTAAAAGAGACAGAAAGAGAATAAGCAGTTGTATAGTTAAATATAATGAGAATGTTGAAGCACATGGTTCTCTAGACAAAAACTGTGTTGCATTGTCAACTGCAAAGGCGGAGTATACCTATATAGCAGCATCATTAGCATCAAGCGAAAAACAGAACATTAAAAGATTTTGGAATAAATCAAACGCCAATGCTGTATGCTGCCGCGAGAAATCGCGGCACGGCGGACAGAGCTCCGGCAGGATCTTATGGCGGCATGGAGAGTGCGATTGTCGCAACCCAGCGCTGGGCACGCCACAATTGCGGAGATAAGTCCCCTCTTTGAGGAGTGGCTGGAGAGGCGCCACGGCATCCTCACCTTCCGCCTGACGCAGGTCCTCACCGGACACGGGTGCTTCGGGAGGTACCTGTTCCGGATAAGGCGGGAGGAAACGCCCGGGTGTCACCACTGTGGATCGCCCGTAGGACACGGTGGAGCATACGGTGGAGGTCTGCCCGGCTTGGGCGGAGCACCGCCGTGTCCTCGCGGAAGCGATCGGCGGCGGCGATCTCTCGCGTCCGGCCCTGGTCCAGGCCATGGTACGGAGCGAGAGTACATGGGCAGCCTTCCTTCTGCGAAGCAGTAATGCTCGTGAAGGAGGAGGCGGGACGCGTGAGGGAGAGGCAAGCTTTGCGCCCTCACGCCCCTAGTCGCCGCAGGAGACGCCCTGGGCGTCGGGAATTGGCAGCCGATTCCCGGCCACCGTAGGCGCGGGCTTGCGGACGGCGAGCAATGGGTAGCTCGCCGTCCGGTAAGGACCAAGCCCGAGTCGACGGCGCGTTGTGTTTCACGCGCGCCTCAAATAGATGTCAGCACTATTGACGGGGTCCGCTAGGGCCGATGCCAGCTAGGGTTGCGGGATGTTCGAAAGAATTACCGTGGCCCCGGCACAGGCAACAGAAGGAACACGGGTGGGTTTTAGTCAGTAAAAGTCTGACACGCCCTCCCGCTCCGCCCAGAGCGGGAGAAGTCATTTGATGATTTCCCATCCACAAAAAAAAAAAAAAAAATGCTGTATGTCGATAACCAAGGAGCTATTTTTATTTCAAAGGATTATGAAAATAGTAAACGATCGAAGCATATCGATATTCGATATCATCACATAAAAGATTTGATATTTGCAAAAAATATGTGAATATTGTCGTACATACAAACTGAGAACAATTTGGCTGATATGTTAACAAAATCACTAAGCCACTTCAAGACATAAGATGCTCAGAGAACAATGCGAAGTATTGATATAATACACATAGTTGTGTCGGTATTTATCTAGGTGTATGTTGATATTTAATTTTATTTAACGATTTTTATGTTCACATAAAAGATGTTCGTTCGATCTTCACATAAGATCGAGGGGGATCACTTCACAGAAAAAGTGAAGTGATGTACTTTTTATAATAACTTGTCATGTCAATTGAGAAAACTGTGGTTGTCATGTAAAATATTAATATAGCCATACAAATAAGTTACTGTATTGTTAATGATAAATGATTTTATTTCTGTAAGTAGGTTTATACAAACACTTTTACACGTCAAACATTTTTTTTTAAACTAGATGAGGCCGGCGTTTTCTATCTGACTACTCTGAGAAAAAAGGCCGAAACAAACTCAGAGGTCACAGTCTCTTTTAAAGTCCAGACATAATCTTGGTCAGATCATGTGAAGACCAGACCATGTAGGTTGGTGTCTGAAATGGTCTTTAGAGGAAAGAACCACACAGATTGAGTGGACCTGCCGATCTATTCTGTAAACATCACACCGTGAGCACTTAGGTGAAGTGAGTTTGAAGTGAGCTCAATCCCTAGTAGAGTAAGGTGGGATGACAGTTCACATCACGCTCACTTCACCTAAATTTTCACGGTGGGATCTTTCCAGAATAGCACCACTGTCCAGCCAGTACAAGCATCTGTCAGTAATCGTACAGCTCAACATAAAAGTTAAGGAGCACAACGATTCGACGAACAATACCAAAGAAAGGACATTTGGGAAGGCCGCATAATTTACTCACAATGTTAGTTCACAGATAAACGCATACTAAGTTTGAAGAACGGACAGTCATTCCTGTCCGTAAGCACCCCTTGCCAAGAAAGGTTCCTTTTTCTTCTAAAACTGGCAAACTATAATTAAAGCTGAGAGAAAAAAAAAACCAAGGACCCACATAGTCTTCACATTCACAGTAACATAACATTAGGAATATAACATTTTACAAAGTAAATATTTATATCATTGTATATATAAAATTTATCAATGACAATGTGTATATAAGAAAAAAAAAATAGCTAAAAGAAAAGAACAAAAAAAATAATCTGTATCTATATTAAAAAAAAATAATAATATTGGAGCAGCTCAATCCCACGCCTTTTTGTCATCACTGTAATCTTTAACGGTATAAAAGGCTTTCTGGCACAACTTACGTTTAATAAATGATTTGAATTTATTAAGGCTCAGATCTTGAACGGGGCTTGGAAGTTTATTATAAAAACGTATACATTGACATCTGAACGAGCCACCTATTTTCTTGAGCCTTGGTGTAGGTACAACAAATTTGTGTTTGTTCCTAGTGTTCATATTATGGATATCACTGTATTATTTAAACAATTTTATACTTTTATGGGCATATGAAAGATTTTCAAAAATATACTGAGAAGGCAGAGTCATTATATTAATCTCCTTAAATTTCTCTCTGAGAGAGTGTCTTGGACTTATAATATTTATTACCCTATGTTAATTACCCTATTACCTACCCCAACAACTTCTGCTGTAAGTTGGTGAGGGAGTTGGGTATCCTGTAAATTCCAGGTGAAGCTGCAGCATCAGTTCAAGGTATTCTTATCATATCATTGAAGTAATAGAATACCAAATTTCGACTCGTTCAGGCCTGTGGAAGATGCTCACATCCCTTCATCAACTAGAAAAGAGCTGATATTCTTCAAACGTCTGAACAGATCTTTATAAATTATAGTTAAGAACCATATCGTCAGCTTTCAAACAAAAAATAACCGCATCAAAATCGATCCATTCGTTTAGGAGAATTTTTTTTTGGGTTTGTGAATCATCAAATGACTTCTCCCGCTCTGGGCGGAGCAGGAGGGCGTATCAGACCTTTACTGACTAAAACCCACCCGTGTTCCTTCTGTTGTCTGTGCCGGGGCCACGGTAACTCTTTCGAACATCCCGCAACCCTAGCTGGCATCAGCCCTAGCGGACCCCGTCAATAGTGCTGACATCTCTTTGAGGCGCGCGTGGAACACAACGCGCCATCGACTCGGGCCTGGTCCTTACCGGACGGCGAGTTACCCATTGGTCGCCGTCCGCAAGCCCGCGCCTACGGTGGCCGGGAATCGGCTGCCAATTCCCGACGCCCAGGGCGTCTCCTGCGGCGACTAGGGGCGTGAGAGCGCAAAGCTTGCCTCTCCCTCACGTGTAATGGCTTCCCATGTACTCTCGCTCCGTACCATGGCCTGGACCAGGGCCGGACGCGAGAGATCGCCGCCGCCGATCGCTTCCGCGAGGACATGGCGGTGCTCCGCCCAAGCTGGGCAGACCTCCACTGTATGCCCGTGTGTCATCCACACAGTGGTGACACCCGGGCGTTTCTTCCCGCCTTATCCGGAATAGGTACCTCCCGAAGCACCCGTGTCCGGTGAGGACCTGCGTCAGGCGGAAGGTAAGGACGCCGTGGCGCCTCTCCAGCCACTCCTCAAAGAGGGGACTTATCGCCGCAATTGTGGCGTGCCCAGCGCTGGGTTGCGACAATCGCACTCTCCATGCCGCCATGAGATCCTGCCGGAGCTCTGTCCGCCGTGCCGCGATTTCTCGCGGCAGCGGAGTTACGCCCCGGCGTTTTGCCTCCTCGCGCCACTCCCACATGTGCGCGAGGACTTTTGCCTCCAGATCCCATGGCGGTAATCCTGCAAAGAGGTTCGCCGCCTCACCGGAGACCGTGCGGTATCCCCGGACTAGCCGAATAGCTATGACCCTTTGGGACGCGTTCAACCGACGGACCGGTTACCGCCTCACGGAACGCGCTCACACCGGAGCCCCGTAAAGGGCCATGGACCGCGCGATCCCCACGTAGAGCTTCCGGCAGGAGGCGTTTAGACTCCTTAGGTTGGGCAGGAGCCGCCTCAAGGCAACCTCGGCCCGCTCCAGTAGGGGAGCTAAACGTCGGAAATGCTCCACGAAATTCCACCGGCTGTCGAAGACGAGTCTCAGGTACTTCATCGTCGACTCGACACCGATGGGAACCCCTCCTACCATTATTTGGGAACCCGATGGTGGCGCGTTCCGAGGACCATAAAAACACATGGCCTTAGACTTGTGCAAGGCCACCTCGAGTCCCAATTGCTGGATCCTCTCTACGATTGTCGCAACCCCGCGTGTCGCTAATTCGGCCGCCGCCTGGTGCGACCTCCCCTGCGTCAGGACCAGCGTGTCGTCAGCGTAGCAAACTACGCTGACGCCACCAGGGAGGTCGGCGCGCAGCACCCAGTCGTACCCGATGTCCCACAGATGCGGTCCTAGAACCGATCCCTGTGGGACACCGCACGACATCTTCGTTTAGGAGCTACGACACAGAAAGACACACAGAGAACCACAGACAGACACACAGGCAGACACGTCAAACTTATAACACTCCTATTTTTGCGTCGGGGGTTAAAGAGAAAACCACGTTCCTGGGAGTTAAACCTCGGAACGTATCCGCTTCAAGTTATCTTAAAACCTCCGATCTTACTTGACAGATTCTATACAAATGTTACTTAGATATTCGTCTGTATAGTTGCTTGTTGATATAATATACCAGGGGTGGCGAACCAATGGCACGCGTGCCATTGGTGGCACGCCACAAAATATTTTGGGCACGCCACCGATCGAAACAATTTGCATTTTAGTTCAAACTGTTCAAAGTAACAAAGCTCGCTATTGCTGCGGCCGGCCACATGGTCGTGATAAGGCGAACTACACTTCGCGCGCTCTCTCTCGTACACCGCTCGGCATATCGCTGTGCAATGCTTCGGCTACATTGTCGCGATAACGCATACTATACTTCGCGTGCTCTCTGTTGTACAGCGAGACGTCGAGCGGTGTACGAGAGGGAGCGCGCGAAGTGTAGTTCGCTTTATCGAGACAATGTAGTCGTAGCAATGAAGTATTACGGATGAACGCGAGTGAGCCTACGGTACGGAGCACAAGACTAATATAATAATATATTTGTGTTATATTTTTAACTGTTATTTAACATAGCTAGTTCAGAAAAAGAAAAAACAAAAAGTGAAAGATATTAAGTGCAATTTGTCATTTAATCTGCAACAACACACTAATGTTAATTTAATTAGAATTACTGTATGACTGAAACATTAATTACTATAATATAGTCCGAAATGTATTTTTTGGTAGTAAATGAAGAGTTTTGAGTTGATAGTATCTATTTAGTTTTAATTTTTTTCCCAATAATCACTAAGACAAAATTATTTGACGGCACGTCTATGGCCTCATTAAAAAATTCTTTAGAAAAAATGGCACGTTGATCCATAAAGGTTCGCCACCCCTGTACTATACTATACTATATACTTATTATAAAAAGTTTTTCAGCCATGTCGGATTTGAACTTATGAGTCTTTTGCGGGGGTACCTACCTAGTTGATAAAGCTGTGTGTACTTTATTTGCATATAGTACAATAACATACTTAGTATGTAGTTGTAGAATTTCAGCGACCGTAATATAGTGTCGACTACAATCACTATTATTTACATTTCAGCAGAAAGCGCGTCCAGTAATAATTCTAGAAAAACACTGATTATCCAGGAAATTATGGAAAAAGTATCCAACCTAACATCGGGTGTCTTATCTAAAGCACCTCATGAAACTAAGGAAACGATTTTAAATAAAATAGAAAATAGATTGAGAAAATCTACAGAAATGATTGGTCCCGATGCAGAAAAACATATTAGTTTCATTATGGAACAGTTTAGAGAGAAGATGAACGACTCTTTCACCGTACAAGAAACGGGAAAAGTTGAAGATGATATAGAAGCAAAAGAAAAAAGTCTTATTCATAGAACTAAAGAAGATAAAAAGGCTCAGGAGATAATCGATGCTGAAACAAAACAAGAAATTATAAAAGATATAGCAAATAAAATTCAGACTCTTGCGAAAGGATTTATAAAAAATTCTAAAACAATTAAAAGTAAGCAACAGATATTAGAAAAAATTAGGAAAAGAATTATGGATTCCACTAAACAAAAGCACATACAGCTTCACAACAAGCACACGGAACTTAAAGTTTATAGCAGTCTCATAGCGCAAGGAATCGAAGAATCCATGCAAAAAATGTTAGAGAGTGAAGCCGTTGGAAGGCGTATGAACAGCCAGGTATTACCAAAACCAGGTTCAGAAGAACTCATTATGGTAGAGGATCACAAGCCGGAAAAGTCAACGAAAGTGGAAGAAGAAATTTTAAAGAAAACCATGGTTATAATGGATCTTGAAGAAATTAATAAATATAGGGACCTTATTTCACAATCATTGAATGGCTCTTCTGTCGATCCACACTGTGATGAAATCGTGGAAGACACATGTCTTAGTATACGAAAAATTAACCAAATACCGTGTGAGGAGGGAAAAACTATACCAGTTGAAAGCCTTTGCAACAAAGTCTCTGACTGCTTGAACGGCGTTGATGAAAAAAACTGTGCTGCTCAAGGTAAAGACGTGCTAAGAACTTAAATGCGTACAATGTAATAGAGGTTAAAGGATCCTGCGTGAATGACGACACTGGCACACGGCAGCTGCAGATGTCATGTGGTCAGTACTGCGAGGTGGTGGTTGGCCCCCTGGTCATGTCAAGTGTCACTGTACCAACGGCATTTCGAATTTCTCCTCAATATTTTATCTCAATATTGTCCAAAGCGCAGGCCACACTGGGAACGAAACTTAGTTCGTTTAGCTTCGCTCTTGTAGCTACCACGTCTTTTCGTACTTCGGTTCATAGTTCGCGGTATAAACCGAAGTATGTAAAGACGCGGTAGCTACATGAGCGAAGCTAAACGAACTTAGCTTCGTTACCAGTGTGGCCTGCGCTCAACAAAATTGAAATACCCACTGGAATAGCTCTTGTTTTCCCAGTTTTGGATTTTATTCGTATTAAAATTATTATAGTGTCTTTATCAACACTAAACATCTAACTAACCATGTAGTAAGCAACGTTTTTTTTACTAAAATTACAGCAATGGAACAGGTGCGTATAGCTACGACAGTTATGTCCGAAGTTGAAGCGTCTTTAAACCATAAATGTTTCGCAATAACTGAAGAGAACCTTCTGATGTCACAAAATCAAGTTTTACAGGATGTATTACAGACTCAAATGAATTTCTTGGAGAAACATGTAAAAGCACAAAGTGAATATGAAGCCCTTGATGAGGACTTTGTAATAGCGACCGTAAATGATGTTAATAAGATATTAAGTACGTTATCTTACGCCCTAGATGGGGCGCTTTGTGCACGTATTTCGAATCCAGAACACCAAGGCAACAATGACTTTCGTAAATTTAACGACATTGAGGTTGATAGATTGGATGAAATTGATGAAGCACCGAAAGAAGCCGGTTGGTCCCCGAAATCATGTCTTTGTGCAGAACAATTTTGCAAAGACCCACCAACATGTCCGGCCGCGTGTAAACGTGTATGCTGGCAGAGATACAGTTTAAACCACTGGGGATGTCAGGCCCTCAATGGTGCTACCGCTGTCTCTCTGAATGTCATTTGTGACGGGAAACTGGACTGTTTTGATGAAACTGATGAGAACTTTTGTGTGATAGGTATTTATAGTATGGATATACTTAGTTCATTTATTCCTTGACGAATTAATGAAACGACAAAATAATGAATAATTAATTGTTTTAGATGTTACAAACTCTAAGTTTGAAGCAGCAAAATCGTATAGCAATTTACTAGATTTACTAGCAACTAAATCTAAATCAAACGATTTCATTAGTAGCCATAACAAGTTGCTTGCATTGCATGGTTTAGTACGCAAGCTGCAGAAGCAAACTATTAGAACAAATACTGACATTCACACTATAAAGTCTCTTAGAGATGAGGCTTTTAACCTGCTCGTCTCAATTTATGATGATTTGAAGGAAACGGTCAACCTAGACGAATTAGATGATCACTTTTTCATACTACTAACAATTAACGAAAAATTGGTTACTGCCCTTAAAAGTTCTCACATGGGCAACGAAAATTTAATATCACCGAAAGGGTGTTATTGTAGAGGTGGAGTTTGTGCTCTTCCTAGGTGTACCAAGCATTGTATTCAGGCTTGTTTAGCGGAACCCTGGCTAACCAAATTTGCATGTAATGATGTTAAGAATCTTACTATACCTATTGAATCAATTTGTAACGGAATAAAAAATTGTCCTAAAGAAGAAGATGAACAGAATTGTTCAAAAGGTAAGGAAAGAGCTATGAATAGCTTTGAAGTTAGTGGTATTCAGTTTAAATCATTAGTATCGTGCATTTTGCAGAAGTTTGTCGAGGACACCACTTAGTAATATTACGTCATAATCTAGAAAATATAGGAGTGAAGCACAAGGGTTCACTTATGGGGGAAGTCATTGAATCTTGGAAAGCTAAGGTAAATTTTACTTAAAAATATTGTACAATTTTCTGTTTGAAGGACATTTTGGTGTCCTAGGTTCACGATATCTTTGGATGACAACTTTCAGGTTTCGGCTGCCTTGATCGTCGCAGAGACTAAAAGGACTACTCATAAAGTACTGGTTGCGATAGTAAACCGTCTCCTTCACGACCTCGTAATGGCATTCGCTGCCATGGAGGACTACAAGAGATCCAACTCTGAGTATGCACTGCAAGAATTTAAAGGCATAGCTAAAATAGTGATGCAAACACTAAAGTCTTGTACTAATTAAAACTATTGATGATTTATTGTGCGTTTTATGCGAATGCATCATTTAAATATTCAGCATATCGTAGAATGACGTGTCAACTTCACTCAAATAGGTAGGTAGAGTCTGACCAACGAAAGCTGTCCAAGAAAAAAGGCAGGAATTAAAAAAAATCAAGAGCTGTCAACCTTGGCTATACACTTCATAAACTGAGTTGATACTATTTATAATTCAAGACATATTATGCGATATTTAGATCAGTATTTCATATTTATATACTTAGACCATAATAACCTTATTACCCTTGACTTGGAACTGTTAAACTACCATTATGTATTCGCGCAATGGTAGATAAGCAAGTTAGCGTTACAATATTTCGCCGTGAGGATGATCATTATCAGTACCATAAGCTCTAAACGAAACTAGCTTGGCATTTTTTAACTTCTGCGCATTGAAGTTCACAGCTCAACTTTCCTGGCACAGCCTTATACAGAAAAGGTTGAATTAAACAAAAAGTTATTACTATACATTTATTTAATGGAATAGAGACCACTGATGTGATGAGGACGACACGATAAAATCAAAACAAAACATAGGGGTTATGACTTGAGTCATAGTCGAAATCGGATCGCAAAAACTCTACACCAGATAATATTGAATCGGCTTCATTGCTTTCTTCGCTGCTACTGCTACTGTCCCCAACATGTATTATGAATCGATCAAGTTCGTTTTCAACAATACGGTCCCTTAATTTGTACTGATGTTCAACATTTAGTACATGATCAGTATACTTCTTCCAGTCATCAGCAGTTATGGATAGAAAGCATTCTTTTATTAAATTTTGCATTTCAGACCCTGGTATTCCTATATTTTTGCTTGCTACTTTTCTCTTCGCCTGACTCCATACAAGCTCAATTGCATTGAGGTCGCAATAATACGGTGGCAGCAACAAAATTTCGTGATTGTGGGTATGACTGTATTTTTTTAGAAGTACTTCTGCTTCGTAAGCAACTGCAGGTTTATTATCTTTCAACCAAACACATTAATTCCGCTTTGGTATGATATTCTTCAAAATGAATATTATTCTCTTGAAGCCATATTCGGAGATTAGCTTTAGAATCAGACATAGTAGGGGGTTTGTTTACTTGGTTCACATGGTAACTTTCATTGTCCATCACAAGTACACTAGGTTTAGTGAGATTTGGTATCAACATTTCCTCAAACCATTTCATAAAGTTGGTAGCATTCATATCATCATGGTAGTCAGCTGATTTGGATTTTGTGCTGAATACCAATAATGCACCTGGCACAAACCCTTCCTCCGATCCTGCATGCACAATAATATGTCTTTTTCCTGACGATATGAGTAGTGTCCTTGCCACGATTTTTTAACTTTATAGTTCTGATGTACATAATTATGTCACATCAAGGTAAACAATCTGTTTACCTTCTAGCCTCTTCTGATTTATTGTCCTCAAGAATCTGTGTCTTCATGCAGCAATATCATATTTTTGTGTAAGTAAAGCCCATTCATTTTTATTGTTTTGTAACTCAAACCCGTTCTTGTGTTAAATTTTTCTAAGGGTATCACGGCATCCCGTAAATTCAATTGCTTCCTTCAGCTCATTGTGCAGGCTTTTCTGTATTTGGACTTGTTTTTTCACTCCATAAAATTCGTTTATTTTGTTTCTTATAGCCGAAATATCAAAATTATCCAAATTGTAAACTGACAATTTTGACAGTCCTAAAATAGGTATTGCCATACTAAAACTTTTGAAAATAATTCGTAGTCGGCTTTCGTTGGCCAAACTCTACATAGGTGAGCAAATCATAATATCATTAGATACATAGGTGGACTCCAGAGTAGATTGGAGAAAAAAGCTGGAGAATGTTGGCTTGAAAATCAGCAGAACCAAAACCGAATATATATGTTCTGCGATTTCGGCGGTATCTCCAGTTCTGGGGCCATAGCGCTTGATGGTGCGCTATGTACCGGTTTGCTCCGACTTTCGGTTTCTCGGTTCACTCGTGCAAAGCGATGGCATAGTAGATCGGACTGTTAGGCACATAATTAACACTGGATGGATGAAATGGCGGCAGGTCACGGGAGCAATCTGCCGCATTGCCCTCAAACTTAACAGGAAGATTTATAAAACAATGGTTAGACCTGCTGTCTTGTTTGGATCAGAATGTTAGGCCTTAAAAGGAAAGGAAAAAAAGAAAAAAGAAGGAATGAAAGGCTATTGCATGCAGCTGAGATGAGAATGCTAAGAGAGATGTATGGTGTTACGCGAATGGATAGAATAAGTCTGAATGTGGCATCGGTGACTGAAAAGTTGTGTGGAAATCGGTTGTCATGGTATGGACATGTGATGCAGAGGAATGAGAAAAATGTCGTCAGGAAAGTTTTGAGTAAGAATGTGGATGGCTATACGAGTAGGGGAAGACCAAAGAAACGATGTATGGACTGTGTGAAAGATGATATGGCGAGAAAGGGAGTGACTACCGAGATGACGACTAATAAAGAAGTATGGAAGAAAGAGACATGTTACGCCAATTCCAAATATATTGGGATAAGGGCAGGATAATGATGAATGACATAGATGGACAAAAATCATCCTTACTAATATTATAAATGCGAAAGAAAGTTTGTTTGTTTGTTACCTTTTCATGCCTAAACCACTGAATTGATCGTCCTGAAATTTTGCATATACGTTGTCAGGTGTACAGAAGCGGACATAGGGTACCTTTCATCCCGAAAAAAAGTACTGTTGTACTGTAGTAATAGATGGCGCCACGTGTCTTTCGATTGATCATCGCGATTAGTCATTCGTAAAATGTATACCCATCTGTGCAAATGACAGTTCAGTTAGGTATCTACATACCGTAGCGAAAAAAAAATTTAAATTCACCACTTTAACACGTAAAACGTTTCACGTTTGTTAAAGTGAAGTGGAGTATGTAAGCATACAAATAAATAAAATTGAAGTGTCTGTTTGTAATTTCAAAATAACAACTTTTTACTAAATGCATAAGAAAGTATATAGTTTGTAATTTCAAAATAACAACTTTTTACTAAATGCATAAGAAAGTATATACGGTACGTATAACAAAAAAGCAATTTAAAAAAAAATTCTGTCTGGTTGTTTGTTCCGGCTAATCTACGAAACGGCTGGAGTGATTTTAATAATAATAATAATAACCCCATCGCCGTATCTCTACGTTGACGTCGTGATGGGGCTTGCGCGCTCCGAACTCTAGGTCTGTGCCGGTGGAGGTTTCTTTGCCGGAACAGGTCTAGGATGAGGAGCCAGACCAAGAGAGATACAGAAACCCGCAGGGCAGCATGTGGCGAGCTGCTGGGCAGTAGCGACCCCACGTACCCTATCTCCCGGGAGAAGTCATGTTCCTCATCTCTGGCTTGCCTTTATTGGCCGGCTGGAGTGAACACTGACGAGAACTGACCTCCCACCTCATTCTTGCCTTTATTGGCTGGCTTGAGTAGAGATTCGCAAGAGCAAACGTGCTCGGAGGAAGGAAGTAGTCCAGTAAGATGCTGGTAGGGATCTTGACCGTACTTCCGGGATTGTCCTGATAGCCGTGGAATACCTCTCCACTCCTCTTAAGCACCTCAAGACATGTTGCCCCCTTGTCGCTACGACACTATGTGCTAGCGACCGTTTCCGGGGGCCCATTGTTGAGTGTGCAAGTCACCCCCTGCCATTTTATCCGTGTATTGTATTTATCAAACATTGGTCAGGCAGGGGCCATAGTCCTTCCATAGTTTTAGATAACCAGTCCACTTTAGCCATCCAAACCCATAGCCCAATATTTTTTTTTCTCCATATCCTGCAATAGTCCTACACCAACCGGGAGTTGTCCTTGGGTGCACTTGCATAGTACGCACAAGGATAATCGTCGGTTGGTGCCTCATTTCCATTGAAAGCGTCTAACGGGCCTCTGCGAGTTGGCTTCGGCCCCTCATATGCCTTTCAAAGGTCCGGGACCCTAGGGTCCCGGGAAATATATTTAAAAAAAAAAAATAATAATAATAGTGCCTCATTTCCATTGAAAGCGTCTAACGGGCCTCTGCGAGTTGGCTTCGGCCCCTCATATGCCTTCTAAAGGTCCGGGACCCTGGGGTCCCGAGAAATATCAAAAAAAAAAATAATAATAACCTCATCGCCGTATCTCTACGTTGACGTCGTGGTGGGGCTTGCGCGCTCTGAACTCTAGGTCTGTGCCGGTAGAGGTTACTTTGCCGAAACAGGTCTAGGGTGAGGAGCCAGACCAAGAGAGATACAGAAACCCGCAGGGCAGCATGTGGCGAGCTGCTGGGCAGTAGCGACCCCACGTACTCTATCTCCCGGGAGAAGTCATGTTCCTCATCTCTGGCTTGCCTTTATTGGCCGGCTGGAGTGAACACTGACGAGAACTGACCTCCCACCTCATTCTTGCCTTTATTGGCTGGCTTGAGTAGAGATTCGCAAGAGCAAACGTACTCGGAGGAAGGAAGTAGTCCAGTAAGATGCTGGTAGGGATCTTGACCGTACTTCCGGGATTGTCCTGATAGCCGTGGAATACCTCTCCACTCCTCTTAAGCACCTCAAGACATGTTGCCCCCTTGTTGCTACGACACTATGTGCTAGCGACCGTTTCCGGGGGCCCATTGTTGAGTGTGCAAGTCACCCCTTGTCATTTTATCCATGTATTGTACTT
This sequence comes from Fissipunctia ypsillon, assembly GCA_947568875.1. Lineage (NCBI taxonomy): Eukaryota > Metazoa > Arthropoda > Insecta > Lepidoptera > Noctuidae > Fissipunctia > Fissipunctia ypsillon. The sequence continues at coordinate 4,632,566 of OX387656.1, read as the reverse complement.
ATCAAACATTGGTCAGGCAGGAGCCGTAGTCCTTCCATAGTTTTAGATAACCAGTCCACTTTAGCCATCCAAACCCGTAGCCCAATATTTTTTTTTCTCCATATCCTGCAATAGTCCTACGCCAACCGGGGGTTGTCCTTGGGTGCACTTGCATAGTATGCACAGGGATAATCGTCGGTTGGTGCCCCATTTCCATTGAAAGCGTCTAACGGGCCTCTGCGAGTTGGCTTCGGCCCCTCATATGCGTTCCAAAGGTTCGGGACCCTAGGGTCCCGAGAAATATAAAAAAAAATCAACAATAATAATAAAACTTTATTATCAGACACAATTAGTCCATACATTACGAACATTTAAATTAAAAAAAAACAACACAAACAACATAATACACATCAAAAGAAATACACATGCACATTATATAAAAAATAAATACAAATACATACACAATTATTTAACGTATTGGAATGACGCTCTGTGAGTCGTCATCCAATGCCACATTATGGGGCTGTCCATCCTGCTGGCCACAATAGCCAACAGATTGTTGGGACTATCGCGCACTCGCCGCATCAGGGACGCTATACGCAAACGCATAAGCGCGTAAAAATCCGGCACGCCGGTTTCTGCGAACATCCCCGACGCACTGCAAAAGCGCGGTAGCCCCAACATCACTCTGAAGGCATTATTATATTGGACTCACAGAGCACTGTGCGAGCTTTTTGTATAACTGACCCATAGGGCGCACGTGTACAGAGACTGGCAATATGTAAAGAGTGTAATTTTTACCTCTTCTGTACATCGTGCAAACCTACGGGCCAGCATGTTACACCTAACACGATTTTGACGGGACTTTCACTGGTAGATAGTAGATAGCTAATGTTACGGGGAGTAACTTAGGCTACTTTTATTTTAGAAAAATAATTAGGGTTCCGCGTAAAAAAAATAAAACCCTGAAATTGTGAACAAAAATTCGGATTTGAAAAATTCTTTTTGCATTTGGTAGCACAATTCTCGAGGACAGTTATTGGATTGAAACGACTTGAGTCAAAGAAACGACTTGAGTCAAAGAAACGACTTGAGTCAAAGAAACGACTTGAGTCAAAGAAACAACTTGAGTCAAAGAAACGACTTGAGTCAAAGAAACGACTTGAGTCAAAGAAACGACTTCAGTCAAAGATACGACTTCAGTCATGAGGAGATCATTTAAGGATATCCTTTATGTGATATTATCCGGAATGGACAGAATCACAGTCCTGCCCTAGAGATGGCGCTAGTCACACGGTATTTAATAAAGCGCGGAGCAAGCTTTCCAGAAAAATAATCTGCTCCAATGGTTCTGGAGAAGTTTCGTCTTCATACAGTATCACCAACGGTGAGAGTGATAGCCGACCGGTTCGTATTGTACGCTCGGGAATTACGGAGGAAAGCCGTAGAAACATTATCAGTGACTTTCGCTTCGCCAAGGGAAGAAAAATTCTACGAGTGTTGAGTCCGACTTTCAGCTAAGTTAGCGCTTTGAGTCTGACTAATCGCACGGGTAGAATCCATAAGGACTTCTCTACCAAACAAGGAAGTTTGGTGTAAAACCTGTGTCCAAATTATACATGAATTGAGATAAAGTTTGACTTTGGGTAACATTTTTGCTCATTTCTTTGGTTCTCACCGACTAATATGCTCACACACGTAACAACACTTTGGTTGTAGCGTTCTACTGTGTCGGATTGAGGATCACAATGAGAAGTATATATTGGAGAATCGATGTGAAAGGATAGAAAGAAAGAAAATACGTTTATTTGCGGTAAACATGACGCAAAAAAAGAACACAAACACAATAAAAACAAGTTGGGGGAAAATATGCGTCACATCCACACAAAACGGCCAGGATCTAATAAAGTTTAAAAACTGATTACTATAGTAGGTACTACGTGTCAAACTTAATGGCGGCTGTGAAGTGCGCTACTCGCTGCGCAGTACCGCACCCCTCACCCCCGCTGACACGTGAATTTGTTTCTGCGCAGCGACTCGCCTCATGTTCCGAGCCGTCATAAAGTTTGAAACGGGCGGTACGAAAAACGGTAGCGTTGTCACAGAGAATAGCTCATTGCACTCTGAAATTTAAAAGTATTTCAGATTCCAAGGCTTTAATTACATAACTGGCGTTTACCTTTTTAATCCAGACATATTTAGAAAATATGTACGTCTACCATGGATAAAATATATCTATAACCTTAAGTAACCAATAGGTAATGGACCGATGACGTCGATAGAAACATCCTGCAGGGGCAAAGAAACATCCTTTGGGCCACGTGCTTCCGTGTTCGCGATCATATAGGTTTTACACACCTCACATTGCCTCGACGTTTCGGAAACATCCCGAAACATATTTGGCCAATAGGAAAAGTTATTGATCTTGAGGTATGATTATGTGACACCGGGATGTATACAGGGAAATTTGTTTATTGTAGTAACGGAGAAAATCATCGGATTTAATAGGAGAACGGATATTCGATAAACTGAAGTCTGAGATACCCTAGGCGAAATTGTTAAAGGCCTAGAAATTATAGGACTTCCACATAGAGGTGTATCACCAATAGAACTATCTTCATCTGCCATGTTAGATCACATCAAAGACAAAACCAAAAAACACAATACACAAGTCTGCTTACATGAAGTTGGAAAGTACTACTGGAGTAATTGGTAAGTAGTAACTAAAGTGGCAGTGGGCTGGCCATGTTTGTCGAAGGACCGATGGCCGGTGGAGCAGACGAGTCCTGGAGTGGAGACCACGTATCGGCAAGCGTAGTGTGGGACGCTCTCCAGCTAGATGGACCGCCGACCTAAAGAATGTGGCTGGGACAGACTGGATGCGAAAGGCGGAGGACAGGGTATTGTGGCGCAGCCTGGGAGAGGCCTATGTCCAGCAGTGGACTGCGAAAGGCTGAGTTGATTGATGGCTGATGGAGGAATGGTACGGCAACACAACGCCAAAGGAACAACTGGGCTAAGAATCAAAAGACAGATACTAGCAAACAACCGCGCAATGAGAGCTTACCTTTGATCACGGCGGTGACGCCTAAACATTCATCCACCGAACACACTACGAGATACTAACTGCAGCTACAGGAATGAATGATTTTTTTTTAAATATTAATAAATTATTATACGTGTTAAAGTGCTGAATTTTTATTTTTATTTCACTACAATACGTAGGTAGCAACAACATTTTGAGGTTAAGGTGAAAATTCATCTAAAATAGCTAACTCAAATAGCTACTTCTCAGAATGTGAAGAGGCATTTGCCTGCAGAACTGCAGGTAAAACAAATTCAAATAATTTATTGTGGATCATAGGTTCAAAGGAGGTTGTGTTAGTTTCAGGTAAGTCAGCTATGTACCGCCATTGAGGCATACAAAATTCATATTATAAGTTCGGAATACAGGGTGTAAGGGACAGCCATCCGCAACCTAACAGGGTGCATTCAGCTCCTTATTTTGAATCATATTCCACCGGAAATATTCTCAGAATTTTTTTTATCGTATTTTCAGTTACTCTATTATGTGTACGCAGCACTCTATTTATGTAAAAAATAAAAAAATCAGCAATGGATGTTGAAATACTCGGCAGCCGAAGGCTCGCTGCGCTGCCGTTCGCTACGCGTGTTTTGCCACGGTAACGATACATTGCGTGTGAGGTAATAAAACAAATCAGGTTTAATGGATTCCCATAACGATCCTGAAAAAAAATCATGTACCGGTCATCTTAGTATGATATATACTGAATTCACCCCATCAGTCTGCGGAGGGCTGTCACTTACACCCTGTATACTTAAAATACAATACATCAAATTGTCATGCAATACATTAAGATTAGTATGTCGTTTATTAATTTTCATTCTTATTTATTTACATTTTTAAATATTTCTTAAAATAAAAAGATAAAAAAAACATTAAAAAATATTAAAAAATAAGAGTTCCACCGGTGTCGGGAACAGGGTTCAAGCTACCGGTGGTTAGGGCTGCAGAGACAGGAACCTCCTCACAATACGAGCCGTATCAAGGAATACTGCCTTCTGAATCAAGCCCTTGATCCAACCGCCTAACGAGAGCCTCGAGAGATGTTGGTCGAGGCTTTCGGCTATCAGACCATTGGCCGTTACGACAATTGGCATAATGACAGCCGAGCTTACATTCCACATGTCAACAACCTCGTGTGCAGAGATATTTTATTTGTTTCTCTTTCTCAGCTCTCACGAGGTTCTCGTCATGTGGGATGGTAACATCGATTATCATTGCGCGGCGCGCTCATCGATCTATTACCACTATATCAGGCTTATTGGCGACAATAGTCACATACTTGCAATACGGTACCTCAGAGTCCACAAGTTTGTATTTCAAAGCAAGTTGCTGGTGAATAATCCTGGCCACTTGGTTATGTCTGTGCAAGTACTCGCCGTTAGCCAGACGAGAACAACCAGTCTGATAGACTCCCCCGGACGGTGGCATGCCCGACACACGTCAACCGTCCCGTCCTTTATAATATGTCTCCGATAGTTATTCGTCAAGATAACTTCGTCCATAATTGCACAGACAAAACCTTCAGTTTCCCCGAAAATGTCACCAAAACGTAGCCAGGATACGGACGCTAAGAAATCTACACCGGGTTGATGAAGAGCCCGATAGAAGCGCCCGTGAAGCTCCTTGCTTTGCCATACCGCCTTGCGGTCATCTGTAGTAAGTAATACAGGTTTGCGCCAGTTCTCTTTAGCCATGGAGAGCGGGGTGAGCCCCTTGTCCACTGCTACCACGGTGCATACCCACGTCGGCTTTTAAAAAATATTCCCTGAGGCTACACACCTCGTGGTTGTGGGTCTTCGCAATTGAAAAGCCTCGACCCCCGCACTTCCGCGGGATGTACAGTCTCATCACCGATGATCGCAAGTGATGCATCCGGTTTGCGGTCAGCAGTGTACGGACCCTCCTACCCAGGGCGTCGAGTTCGGTCTGAGTCCATTTGAGTATGCCGAAAGAGTGCATCAAAATCGGCATGACCCAACCATTGAAGGCGCGCACCTTGTTTCCACCTGAAAGTAGACTAATTAATACCTTCTTCAGGCGACCAAAGAAGCGCTCCTTCAACGATTGCTTCATGCCAGTAACATTGATGCCTAACGCTTCTGACATACCCAAATACTTATAGCTTTCGGATGAGGAGAGGGATCTAAGGTGTATGGAATCCGAAAGTTGGATTCCCTCGGATGCCATAATCTCGCATCGCTTTACATGCATGACTGCACATTTGTCCACACCAAATTCCATGCTGATGGCGTTACTGAAAGTTTAATTTACCTTCAGTAGCTCCATCAGTCGCAATTTGTTGGGGGCAAAGAGTATTATTAGTATAATAGATATTTATGTCAAATTACAATTGCAAAAAAAAAACGTTTCACAAGGCAATCACACTTTCTTTTGCTAATTGATTAACGTAGTTATCAGACTACAAGAAGGACCGCTTCGTTATCAACGCGTTGCCCTAATGAGTCACATTTGTAATAAAATACCAGCAAGTTGCGGAGGCAAGGCAGTCACTAGCGAACAAGAGCACTGAAAACATGGCAGGTGAGTTTATAAGATAACATGTGATAAGATATGTGATAACAATACTTGCTAGAATGTACTGTTCTAGCTACAAATAATTATGGTACATTTTCCTTAATTTTTCGTGACATATTTTTTTGTTGTTTTTCGTAATGTGACAAATTGTCAGCGTTTGTAATTTTGTTAAACGTTCAGTTTTTGTAAAACTTGTTATAAGATAATTGAGAAATGAGTTACAAATCATATCCTCTTTTTGTAAGTGTAGAATACTAGAAAAAGTAATTTTGTCATCAATTAATTAGGTATCTACTTTAAACCATTTGTTATTGCTCAATTAGTTTATACATAATTATGTAGTTTTGAAACATACATACACTCATAGATCTAATTTTAAACCAATCATCTTAAAAATATTGGCTATTTTTTTTTAAATATTTTTTGAAATACCTAAGCAATATCACATACGTCATATTTATTATTTAAACAGAAGGTTCTAGATGATATTATTTGGTTGGCACCCGCGCTGTGCTCATTGTCATGTAAATACTTCACGCGCAGCGCCTCATTTGTTTTCAGTTCAGCTGAAACAATGCAGCTAAAGACTGCGATGTAGACTAAGACGATTATTGACCCACTTCTGTTTAGTTATTAGTCATTATTTCTATGAAAATGTCATTTAAAGGGCATAGATCTATCTACTGAAAGCAGCCTGCCATAACTGATGACCTGTAAAAGGCCATTGAGGCCCCTATCTGAGCATTTACCGTTATTAGTTACAATTGCAGCATTGCATTTCATATAGGACTACACGGAGACACTAATAACTACCTATTAACAACAATTCTTAAAGCCCTAATCTAATCACATAAGCCTTGAACAAACATATCGACCAATGTCAATATTAGTGAGTGCCGCAGGGAATAATAATTGGCCCTACATTTTTTATAAGTGTTGTGATAAATAATAAGGTATGGGTACCAAATACCTACTAACTATCGTGATTACTTTATAAACAGATAAATAATGTGTGTACAGGATATATCGAGCACTTATTCAATACCTGTATCTAATCTATGAGACTAAGGTACTTTTCATCGATGAACAATAAAGTGTCATATACCTAAACATAATATTGGCACAATATGTCGAGTAGCTACAGTAAATGTAACAAGTATATACTAGTAAACATATGTTCTAGGTAGTAAATACGAGGCTGTTGACGATGATGCACTAGACTTCTTTTGTTGAAACATACATATACATATGTATATAGATGAAAACACTTTAACAGGGATTCCTGACAACTGCGCGTGAAGTATTGCAAAAAATATTATTTGGGATTAGGAAGAGAATGTTTTAATAAGTAGGTACATAATTATTATGTTGTTGCATCTATAGGCGTTCAAACAAGAAATGTTTGAAACCGGTTCAATGAAGATGTAATTGCCGAAAAAATGCGAAAAATAATAGTCTTTTTACAATAACAAACACGTCTCTCATCGATTCTAATAATTATAATCTGTTATCTATAAGGGCTCGTCGTTAGATGTTTCTTATTTACTTGGCACTTGATTAATACTCCCTGAGGTACTTTTTTATCAAAGCAGCGCAAAACTACAATAGAAGCAATGACTCGCGTCGAATCAATAGCACTTTTATTGGCCACGTAATAATTACCGTGACTACTGGATTGACCGAATTAATGATAAGTTAATACATATTTTTGTAATGAATCACTAAATAGTTTTGCACTATCACAATTTGGTCAACACAATCAATGTTTTGTTCTATAATGAGATATTTAAAGGAAATTCTAATATCGTAATATCATATTTACGTAGGCATTTTAATTCTCATTGGAATAGCATCTAGTGTCTACGTGGCGAATAGTAGCAGTTGTAACTGGACAATTGCCAATTAATATAACAAGTATGCCTTAGTAACTTTGCTTTTTAATTTGAGAATGTACCAAACCATCATTGTACAGATCGGCCGTACTATGGTTGGGGCGCACCACCGCCACATTATCCCCCCCCTCCCGGTCACCCCGGACCCCCCGGACCTCCCGGACCCCCCGGACACATGTACCCCCCCGGCGTAGTCTACTACCCGATGCACCCTGCGTACTTCTACCCCTACCCGGAAGGACAGATACCGCCCCCCCCAGATGGCGGAGAAGTCACTGTGGTCGATAACGCAGAGCCGGAATTGCCCGGAGAAACTGTCGAGTTGCCGTGGAGTAAGTCTGGATTGGGTTCCCGGAGATAGCACCTTCTTTCTCACATTGTTAGGACTCTAGAAATGTCATATGTATTATAGAACTACTTCATTTTAAATTGTATTTTAGACATTCATGGTACCGCATTGCAACACATTTTCATAAATACAATTATATTCGCAGTATCAATATGTAAATCTTTTTTAATCAGTACAGTTTACACATAATTCTCACACAGAAACACCATCGCATCAATAATCATTAATCTAATCCGGGACATTTTAGTTTTACCGATAAAAACGCGTGATAAAAATAATTTCACAATGAATCCGTGGAAACGAACAGTGTAAAATACCTATTATTACAACTGAATGTCTGAATCGATAAGGATTACTAACTTAAGAATTTCACATTTCTTATCCTTATAAGTTACGTATACACATAACTATATGTAGGAATTTACTGAAGGTGTTAACTCTGAGTAAAAGCTTGACTGTATTGTACGCCATGTTTGGGCCAATCCTCTTTATGGTGACTGTCCAATCCAGACTTACGTCTCATCATGTCATTGTATAATTAGCTTGTTAGTGTTTGGAATTAGAAGTCTTCATCCATATAGAGTTTTGGCCGTAGCTTCTGTGTTGTCAATATTTTGTGGAAAGTCATTCACCATCATCTCCTATGTGTTCTTCTTTCTGGGTTTATTTGATTTCTGTTGCACAATTTGGGTAAATACCTCTTGTTTTCTCTGTTACCATTGTCTTTCCCATTACCATTTTCTCATTAGACTATCATCTTTGCTGTAGTTTCTTTTCAAGAGTGGTGCAAGATCGGGTTACAACCGACTTGATTATTGAATTTTAATCATTAGTAATCTTTGCACTTTGGGTTTCATTCCCAATCTGAAGTCTCATGTCTAAAGGATTAAGTAAAAACAAATAATTAACCCTTTGTCGTCCTACTCCAGGTACATACCGTTGGGTCCCGGCATGCTTGAGCCAGCGCTCGATCCCGCCCGGTGCGCTGCGCGTGGGCACCGATGCCGACGGTGATGAGATCTACGCCGGTAGGGCTCCCCATGAGGGCGACATCCTGCCCGCCAAGGTCATTCCCAACAAGAACGCCTGTTACATCAGCTGGGGTGGCGAGGAGATCGTGAAGGACCAGTTCGAGGTAATTGTCTGAATTATTTAAAACTGAAACGTTTTTTTACAAATAACAAAAACTAAGTGTTTTCAGCATTTTCATGCACTTGAATTAGTAGCCGGAAAATCATTTGAATAACGGTAGTGACCGCTTTTTGCACATCGTCATCCTTTGGTCTTGTGATTGTGTGCCGAACAAATGTTTTCTATTTTGTTCCTGTTCTGGGATCAAATTTTTTACTCGTCAACCGTCAACAATTAGCGTTATTTCTATGAACGTAATGAAATTGAGTATTCCTGGCAGCTGCAAATCGACCATTCAAAAATAGTCACGATAATGAAAAATTCTTAGTAAGCTAACTGACCATAACCTTGGTTCCAGGTCCTGGTCCCCGCCATGTTCTCGTGGCAGTTCTCGACAGAAGGCGCGGTTCCCCCTGGCGCCGTGGCCGCAGGAGTCACTTCCGACGGAGAGAAGCTGTACTTCGGAAGAGTCACACACGACGGATGCACCACACCCGGGAAGGTACGGAGACAGGGAAACTACAATTATATCATCTTTTGTAGATTTACAATCATTTCTTTTTACAAACAAGCTTGGTGAGACTGAAGAGTTTCTTGTGCCACTTCTTTCCAGCATAAATAAATCTTTACAGTCCGCGAGGCCTAAGCTGAGCTTTGCATTTGTGTGAGTGCACATAGATATAGTGTAGGTGTGACGTCAGCCTAGAGCGCGACGCGTCCTTTGCTTGGTTTAAACCGGTTTATACAATCGGCACTCACACAAATGCAAAGCTCAGCTTAGGCCTCGCGGACTGTACCTGTTAGCGATTTATTTAATAATATTACTAACCCGTTTCGGGCGGCGCAACAGATAACGGGATAGATTATCAAGAAAGTGATGAAGGCACAAAGTGTTAATTTTTTGGCAGATTAAAATTAAATATACTTTAGAATTTATATTTTTTTACTCAAACGGTTGCATACTAGTAATAATTTAATACTGTTTCTTAGTCGCCTCACATCGAGAAAAGTGGAAAGAGAGACAATACGGGCTCTTAATAATTAATAATAAGTAATAACTAGTGATCATTAACACAAGATTTAAGTCTGAGCCCGTTCAGGCTGTTTTATTTGTGCGATATCAACATCACCAATTTCTCCACTAAAAATAAACTTACCTACTGCTGATAGAGAAGCATCGCCAAAAGAACCACGTTTGGCCAATAAGTGGTTCTAATCCATGATCACCCTTATCAAAGCAGCCCAAATTTCATCTTGAATTCCAAAATGCACCAAATGATGATATGTTATCCTCAATTTCAGATCCAGCCTAGTCACGGCACTTGCTACTACCCCTTCGATGGTGAAGAGAGGAGCTCAGCCGAATACGAGGTCCTTGTCCTCATGTAAAATAACACTAACATTACCTATATATACTGTAAAATAATAAAACATAACAAATAAACGATATTAATGTACTAAATAACTGTATAACTTTGCAATTCAACCTTGTTTGCGTGTACCATCTGTGGAAGTCTAAATGTTGGTGCCTTTTGTGGCGTAGTTTTATTTTTTTAGTAAAAGTACGGTTTGTGATACTACATTAGTATTCTTTGATAAAAATACACCATTTACTAGATAAGCAACATCACGTGTTATATTATATTCGAAAACGTAAATCCTGTAGAGTTTTGTTTGATCATTTAAAAAGTAATGAAGTCATTTTTTTCAATCATTATTTCCAATGAGCCATTAGAATAAGTACATTATACGTAGATACATTTTTATTAACCAGTGTACATTTTTTGTAAAGTGAATTAAGTAAATAAATAAACAGTCGATCGGAGACATTTCCGTAAATCTTTTTTTTTTTTAACAAGTACCAATTTTTATCTTTTGACGCGTCTCTCCTATTCTTGCAGTGTGAGCGCAGTACCTAATCACAAGTTGTAACTTAAATAACGCACAACCTCATAAGGGGTCATTGTACTCATCATTATGAACAAATTTTACTATGGGACCAAAACTGAAACGCGAAAAAAAGTCAGCTGTTCCTTATATTTTGACGAGTTATGCGACCATAAATGTAGGGAAAAGCATTTTTTTTTTGCGATTTCAGGTAAAAGTTGTTCATAATGATGAGTACAGTGACCCCTTAAGAGGTTGTGCGTTATTTAAGCTACATCTTGTATAAGTCGATGAGTGTGAGTCGGATAGTTTTTCCAATTTTACTTTATTTTCGTATGTTTGGAGGGTATTTTGTTGGCGTTTTTTGTCCAGTGATTGTTGGTATCTATCTATTGTTCATATTCTTTCCGTCTCGACAGACAATGGTATTAAATGTAAATTTTCATTTATATATTTTTTTTGTTTATATAAGTCACCGTATGATTGTGAATTCCGTTAGTTTATAATCTATCTCGTGAGATTTTAAACTGTCGATATATTGTGAATTGTACCATACTGCTTACATTATATCATTTTCGATAGTATATAATGTATCCATGTCAAACCGTCAAACTGTGAACGAACCTGCACTTACCGACAGGGTTCACAATCTGTCCAATTTTATCATTCGTAAAATAACATTGTGAGCCGTTCCTGATTGGTAGGTCTTGGCGGTAGCCGAATTGGCCGCAGTAACTAAGTCAGGCCACCCCGACCGGTTGGGTTAGGTTAGAACTGTGACAAACCGCGAGCGAGCCGAGCGAGCGAAGCGAGCGGTGCCGCGACAGCGGGCGGCCAGCGCGTCTTCCAATCTGGTCGCAGTTACTTGGCTATTTAGTATTAGTGTAAGTTGCGTTCGTCGCATGCAAGTTTGAGACCAGTTCACAATTTGTGTCTGTGTAATATGTGTTTTATATTACTATTTCCTTTTATTTTCCTTTACATTGCATAAAACAAGTAAATGATAGTTATTTAAGTTATGGAAGAGCGGAGTCTCCTAACACAGGCTTATCTGCTTATAAGGAGGCTCCAATCACTAGTTGTTAAGATTTACTTGTTGAAATAATAAACCATTTTTTTTTTCATTTTTCATAATGCGTTAAATTGTAAATGGTTTGTTGCAGTTCTCAATTTTCGTTAGTTTATAATGTCGTGAGATAGATTATAAACTAACGAAGTTCATCATACGGTGACATATATGATACGTACAAAACGATATGATATACTCGTAAATGTATGAGTTAACGCCATGTTTTCAAGTGAAGTATTGATAAAGTTATCTATCTTATCACTACTGATTCATATCACTATTAGATTGTGTGGATACAATGTCTTTATTTATTGCCAAATAGAAGATTAGTGTAGGTACCTAATATTTGAATCCGGGGAAACCTTGAAAGACAAGTTTTTGGCATTGGGTAATGTTGATGCGCGTGAGCACTTGCTCATAATTATTGTTGCACACTTACCATTAAGCCGACCGTCAGAAATGTTTCCAATTATTTTAAAACTAGCCTTTGGCCGCGGCTTCGCCCGCGTGGATGTCGGAAAATATTCCACGAGAAAGTACTAAGTACTGGGATTAAAAATACCTACCCTATGTGTTAATCCAGATTAAAATTTATTAATTCCGTAATAGGTACATTGTTTTCATATAGGTATGATACTACCCCTATTGGTTTACGCGGCGCACACCAGTAAAGCATCCAGTCGGCATGATTTTTTCCGACATCTTCAACAATCATCGTCATATTTCAGCCAATCCATACTAATATAATATTATAAATTCGAAAGTAACTCTGTCTGTCTGTATGTTACCTTTTCACACTTATACCACTGAACGGATTTCGATAAAATTTGCCAAGGAGATAGATGCCATGGCATTTCAATGTCATTGCTATAATAAAAGTTGGTTCGCTGCGTGCTAAATCCTGAGTTTTTTTTTTAATTCCCGAAATTCCTGCGAAGTTCCTTCAGTTTTATACATTACCATTAAAATCATTTATAGCTAGAATGCATCTCATGACAATTCCAATAAGCCTAAACACGGCTAGGATACATTGTTTTATTAAGGAGTTCCTGTGCCTACCTTCCGGCTTCATCATCAGATCAGTTTGATGATACCATTTTCACCTGAACCATTTATTTAAATTTATTTCGTCATAGTCGCTTAACTATCTTAATCGAGATATCTAGGAGTTCCCGTGGCCATCTGTGGTCTTCTTCATCAGTTTCACTTCACCAAATGATACTTTCTGAATGCAAATGCTTGACTTGTTGATGAAAATAGCAAAATCGCTATGTATATGCCTATAATATTTGAGGAGTTCCCTCAATTCCTCATGGATCCTATCATCAGAACTGGATTTTGATAAAGATGGTACCAATCTGGAAGTATGTCCTTTCAAATAAAAATAATTTTCCAAGTCGGTTTTTAAGTGACGGAGTACTGAGGTAACAAACAATAAACAAATTAAAAAAACATACAACCGAAATGATAACCTCCTCCTTTTTTGAAATAGATTTAAAAATAAAGACTAAAATGTTACCTAAAGAATTCTAGATACGAATTAGACTACATTTAATTTATTTTTATTTTTTTATTTGAGATAGGTTTGCTCTTGACTCTAGTCTAGGTCAGAGATGACAGAGACAAAGTCGACGATGGAGCGAGCTTACCTAGAAGAAGCCTGTTCACTCTCACTTTGAAGCTTTGAAGAGATCGGGGTTGTATGCGTTCGTAAACACAGACGCAGGCAGAGAGTTCCACTCCTTTGCTGAGCGCATCACAAAAGACATTTACATCACACACACATTTTTTTTCATTTTTTTGATTTAGTAAAATCAACCCCTATTTTTCCCCTTAGGGGATGATTTTTCAAAAACACTGCGTTTTCACCGACAGCCCCTATTCTACCACCTACGTATGGGACCTTTAGCTTAAAAGCTCCCCCAAACTAGCCCCTAAATTAAATTTCGTTTCACCATCATTTTTACCACTTAACTAGAGGACACATAACTAAGTGACATTTTGTTTTCGACAGTAGTGACTGATTCGTCTTTGAACTTATCGATACTTTGAAACAAGATAGTTTTTTAATGAAACTATCTAAAGTATACACTTACATGGATCAATTATTAATAAATCATGTTTTTATAGTAATAATAAATATTATTTTATTTATATTTTTTTATTATTTCATATTTATTGACATATTTACTGTGTGTGTGTGTGTGTGTGTGTGTGTGTGTGTGTGTGTGTGTGTGTGTGTGTGTGTGTGTGTGTGTGTGTGTGTGTGAGTGTTTATATTACAAAACCTCGTGTGTTATCTGTGGTCTTACTTATATTTGACACTTCTTTCTTTTATGACGTACTGACGTGAAATTTGATTTTGTTGTAACAGTGCGTTGCGTGTTATTTTACCAATTTTTTCGTGGCTTTTTTGAATAAATAGATCTAGAATTTTAATTTTAATTATTCCTTTGCTATTTGTACTATCATTACGGTGTATTATAATGGCAGAAAAGAGGAAGCGTAGCCAAAATTTCACAATGGATGAGAAAGACAAGCTAGTGAAATTGGTGTAGTGTGTCTGCACTTTCGCAAGTAGCCACACTTATCTCTCCCATGTCTACCACAGCCAATAAATGATTACCCGTAGCATAAAACCTCAATGCTATTGATAACTGATTTATTGGAGATATATAATTATTTCTGAAATGAAATGAAAAATGCTTTACTTACATACATACATAAACTCACGCCTTCTTCCCATGGGGGTAGGCAGAAACTACAGAACGCCACCTGCTACGATCCTCACATACTCCTTTTGCCTCGATTACGATTACGTTCATACATCTGGTCATACACGCACGCCGGTTGCGAGTACTACGCACCTGACCTTTCTGAAGAACATCACCAATAATATCACTATATGTCTTCCTAGGGCGTCCCCTTCCGGCGTTTCCACTGACATCTGCCGTGTAAATACCTTTTGTTAGTCAACGTTCATTCATCGTCTCAACATGACCGAACCATCTAAGCATACTCTTTTCAATTTTTGTCACTACATCTTCATTTAAACCGCACCGTTGCTTTATCACATCATTCCTCAGCCTATCATTCATAGTCGACACCACACATGCTTCGCAAGGAACGCATTTCCACAGCATTTATTCTACTTTCATGCTTCTTTTGCCACACCCAACATTGACTTCCATACATAAGCGTAGGCACCAGCACACCATTGTGAAAAGCCAGTCGGGTCTTTTTGGACATTAACTGGTTGGTCACAATCGCATGTATAGCACCATTCACTTTATTTCCCGCACTCACTCTACTTTCCACATCTTCATCAATCTTTCCTTCCCATGTAAACAGACTCCGCAAATATACAAACTCACTTACTTGCTCCATACTTTCATCATTTATTTTCACGTCACACATCGATACGTCCTCTTCTCTTTCAAACACCATGACCTTCGTCTTATTCACATTTATATTCATCCCTTTCATCTTATATGCTTCATCTATGATAGTCGCCATGTCTTGCAACTGTTCTGCTGACGATGCAAGTAGAACTAGATCATCCGCGTAGAGAAGGCATTTGACAAACAGCTCATTCATCTTCAATCGGCACTCACTCTCTTTAAAATTTGTCAGACAACTATCCATGTACAAGTTGAAAAGCCATGGTGACGCTACACAACCCTGTAACACCTCTCTAGATGCCGGAACCAGTCCGTGTATGCCCCATTTATCCTAACACAAACACTGGAATCCTTGTATAAAGGTTTCAGTGCCAAGCGCTAGTCCACACCGTACATGGATAGTGTTGATCAGAATTCCTTCCTCCACACACTGTCATAGGCCTTCTCCAAGTCAACGGAAGCATAGTAGACTTTCTTGTGCTTTGCCAGATGTTTTTCGGCTATGTACCTTAGGGAGAAGATTGATACATACAGCCCATTACCTCTCTAAATCCTGCCTGCACAACCCATATTTTTTCCTCTGTCACTCTTATTACTCTATTTATTAAAACTTTTGCATACAGTTTGCCAATAACACTCAAAAGACTAATGCCGCGGTAGTTTTAACACTCCTGCTGAGAGCCCTTTCCCTTACATAGTGGTACAATTACAGCCTTGCACCAATCATCCAGCACACGGCCATATATCCAACACATATTAAAGATCCGGCACAACAGACTTGCTACCACCCCGTCACCGCCCACATGCGCTTCACTTACATAACAATAATTATGAGAATACAACGTATCGTCACAGTATCGTCGACTAAACATAAAAAAACACCAAGTTTAAAGGTATTTTTTTTTGGTATTTTTTTAATGTTATTTTATGGGCTACTTAGAAAATCTTTATGTTAAGTACTCACTTCGTACCAAGAAATTCTAAGGCGTCTTCAATATTTTACAATAAATACAACATTGAAGATTTACTTAACCTATGTATATCTCCGAAAAAAGTCAGTTTCATCAAAACTTTCGAAGTACATACGTAGTTTGGTCGTTTCCGATATATTTTTGATCTACGGCTGTTATTTACGTCGAATATAAAAGAAACAGTTTCTAAATTTAGAACAAATTCATATAAATCGCTATCCATCTTCTTTGCTTGAGATGTCACTTACGTACATACGTAAGTATATTTTTTTTTTGCGATTTTTTTTATTTTAAACCACATTTTATGAGCCCATATTTCGCCCACCTAAATTTAGGGGACCTTTTAATGTATAACTGACCCCTTATTGTTGGTGAAAAAGAAACCACCTTTTAACAGCCCCCTAACCGTTCTTATGGGATCCCTTAAACTTAGGGGATGTCGGTGAAAACGGACATAACCACATAATTCTTTATTTCCTACCAAAAGCATAAATTTGAATTTTCATATCTTAAGAAATGCTGGGTTTCCCATACAAACTTTCATCCCCTATATCACTTTTCGAGACAAAAAGTAGCCTATGTCCTTCCCTAGGACCATAATCTCCTTGCCAAATTAGATCGAAATCCGTTCAGTGGTTTAGGCGTGAAAAGGTAACATACAGACAGACGGAGTTACTTTCGAATTTATAATATTAGTATGGAGAGTATAGTATATAATAGTATAGTATGAAAGTATGGATGGATAATAGAGAGGCTCTAGCTGCATACAGTATACACTAGACTTATAGACTGGATAGGCCTGATACCATAGGCCTATCCTATATGTATACCTAGGTAAATATATAAGGCATCAATCCTGTACAAAACCAATACTGCACATGATGTAATAACATTGATATCACATTATCACCGATTTCTGGGGATATCTCAATTAAAAGATATACAAGCTATCGATTAAAAAAATGTCTGAATAATATATCGGCCAAGGTTTGAGTGAGGTCATTGCTATCGTTAAAAGAATAATGTAAAATACACAAATCAAAAGTGAAATCGAATAGCTGTTGCTTTTACTATAACCATTCGCACCTGAAAACGAAAGATGAACTAAGCATAGAGTTTTTAAAGATCCTTTTCGAAACCTTCAATCTAGAAGATTGATGGTTCCGGGAAAGCTCTTAGAAAGCTCCTGGGCTATACAAGATGTAACATAAATAACGCACAACCTCTTAAGGGATTGTACTCATCATTATGAACAACTTTCACTATGAGACCAAACCTGAAATCGCGAAAAAAAAAATCAGCTGCTCCCTACATTTGTGTTCGCATAACTCGTCAAAATGTAAGGAACAGCTGATTTTATATAGGTAGACTAAAATCAAAGCATAATATTTTATAAACAAATTCTAGTTAAAATGCAGATACAAATGATTTATGATTTGGCTTGCAAGGCAACCCAGTATGAGATATCCATAACCACACGAAAGATAGAATCGGATACGAATTACGATGAATCATAATAGTGGGACAACCGACATGCGCGCACGCAGGTTCGATTTGCATGCTGGTGGCAGTGCGGCTCATTCCGTCACTAGCCTCCATCAACGACGCGCGTGTATTTTGTTTACCAACGAATTTGTTGCGGTAAACATTGTAAACAAAAAAGTGCAGTTTTTAACTGATTGTTTTTATTCCGAAAAACCAATCAACTATGAAGGCCGTCATCGGTTTTGTGATGCTCAGTAAGTTTTGTTTTTGTTTTACTTTTCTTTATGTACATACAATTCTTAACTTCCTTACTATGTAGGTACTTGTTTGTACCTATAAGCCTTCAAATGCCGAGTCCTTTCTCCAAAGATCCTCACTACGAAGCATCTATCACTATAGCACATATAGCACTATATACCTAAGCGTACGTAGCTATACAACATGTCCCGGAATTAACGCAAAACCTCTTAAGGGGTCATTGTACTCATCATTATGAACAACTTTTACTATGGGACTAAACGCATAACTCGTCAAAATGTAGAGAACACCTGATTTTTTCTTGCGATTTCAGGTTTGGTCGCATAGTAAAAGTTGTTCATAATGATGAGTACAATGGCCCCTTAAGAGGTTGTGCGTTAATTCCGAGGCATGTTGTAGGTACAGCAGTCCATTTATGTCCTATCTGATGATGACCACCCTTAACCCGAGGGTTCATAAAATTTTTACATTAATCGATTGCAATACCTAGATGGTACAGTAAGAGTCCATTGGAGTACTTAATAGTGCCACCAGAAGTGGATTCTCCAATCCTATTCCACTTAACTCGATACGTGGCTTCTCTTATCCAGCTGATCCCAGCTGCTACCAGCAAACCTGCAGGGATTGTTGAAGGATCCATCCTACCCACCAAGCTTTTCCAGTACCTACACACTCTTTATACATCACTAAGGCAAATTATTATCAGCATTGTTAAATACCAACATATGTAATGGATCTAATAATAAATGCAGTCTGTTTAATTATCATATTAATCACGTGCTTAGTTTCTGTACTCAGAGTTTCTATTCATTCGATAATAAAAGAAAATTCACATAACAATGAGAGCGAAAATAAACATGTACCTTGGTAAGTATAGATAATTTCCTTATTTAGGGCAAACGTAATTCAGATAATTGCTTACGTTTTTCCTTTTATGTAATCAACCAAGGATGGTAACTAGTGCTCATTCATATTATAATTTATGTTACGTGAAAGATAGGTAAATATGTGCTGAGTACTTTTAGCGTTAGTCCACTGATGATGGTGACCACAAAATCACCTGAATCTCTCTGACTTGAAAAACTCGGTTCCTATAAACAAAACCGAATTCTTTTTTCTTACTAATGATAGATTTTTTTCCCAAACTGTGCATTTATATAGATTCGTATGCTAATTTTAACTGTGATAGCTAAGTAGCTATGTATGTATGGAAGTCCATGTGGGAGGGTCTACTATGCAAAGCTATGTGGTCTTTGCTTTATTATTGGTAAAGATACAAGAGTCTTAATTTTAACCAATAACGGTCTGTAAATTATAGGAATCGGCCCTTAGGTACCCTGTTACATTATGCTAGCCACACACGA
Source organism: Fissipunctia ypsillon (assembly GCA_947568875.1). NCBI lineage: Eukaryota > Metazoa > Arthropoda > Insecta > Lepidoptera > Noctuidae > Fissipunctia > Fissipunctia ypsillon. Next base: position 4,613,157 of record OX387656.1, on the reverse strand, counting down.
TGCGACTGCAGACAGCAGCAGCAGACGACGTGTCGCTGCGACACTACTGGTTTCTGTGTATTTCTATGAAATACCTTCCGCAGCTAGCGACACGTCGCCCGACTACCCGTCGCACGCCCGCGGACGACATGTCGCCCGACCGCAGATCAGGGGGCCAACCACCACCTCTTAAAGCTCTTATTTTAATGTTACTTCAGTGTGAGAAAGAGATGATGACGACTATACAGGACGTCTAGCTCCATCTCTTTCCCACACTCAAGTAAGATTACTATAATACTGCTTTAAGAGGTGGTGGTGGTCTAGCTCCAAGAGCGCCACCGACACTGGAGCGACAACACGTTGAATCTTTCTCAAAAAATGAGTATTTCCGATTCTGAGGAAGAAGAACTGATAAGCCAGGTGGCCCAACATCTTGGACTGTACGATGCATCTCACAACAACTATATAAACGGTGTCGTAAAAGGTAATATTTGGAAAAATATACCATCTGCTGCAGCCATCTGCAGTTGGGTTCGGAATCATGACCGCAGCGACATGACGCTGCGACGTGCCGCAACGTCACGTCCTCTGCTGCTGCTGTCTGCAATCGGCTACGAACCTTTACTTGCTCAAATTTAGGCTTGCGCAAGTCTGCGTGACACCAAATGGTTCAGATACTTATGCTAATTCATCCCAAACACTTAAAGATTTACTTGCGCAAGCCTAAATTTGCGCAAGTAAATCGTTACGTGTGTGGCTAGAATTATGTAAGGTGTACGCATTTGATTCGATCGGATAAATTCATGACAATTTCACGCAAATTCGATTCGTTGTTGCTAAGCTGGCCATATAAATAACGTGGGCTATACAATGACATATTATTCATTGGGGCTATACCTACCCGTCACTGTTTTAAAAAATATGTTAATCTCACCATCAATTATCATCACGTTATGATTGAAGATCAGTCGGTCTATTCTGTAAAAATCCTACCCTGTGCTTTGATCTCACCGTGAAAACGTAAATATGTGAAGTGAGCTGGAAGTGAGTTGTCTTTTCACCTGATGTTAGAGATTGTCATTGACACTAGGTATTAATAATATAATAATAATAATAATAATAAACACCCCTAAACAACCACACGTCCTGATTGACCATCTAATCACGTGGGGGGCGGATACACGAATGAGAAATTACTGGCGTGGCTAACGTGGCTCTGGAAACCCACTCAAAATGGAGACTCGTTCAAAAAGAAAACGTATAGGACCGCTGCCCGGGGGCGATCGCCGGGGCGCACCTGGAGCTGACGCTGGGTGTCTCAGCATGCGAACCGTCAGCGGTGAAGAGCTGAACAGGCGGGCTCCCACCGACAAAGATGTTACAGCCGAAATCATTGACGATGGTGACAGACTGACGGACAGGACAAACACCCCCGTAGAACCGTATAGTCCAAGTACAGTATCTTACACACCTTCTAGACCATCATCACCATCCATACCATCGTCACCCATACCATCATCACCTGCCATTATTAGTTTAAATACAGTCCCACCCACTCCGACCTTGAATGTTGCGCGGGAGGTATCTACCTTTTTACCCGCGTCCACCAAGGCTGGAAAAGCAAGAGTTCGCATGAGATGGAGCAAAGAAGTTAACCTATTCATCATGCGAACTTACCTACACATCACCAAATTAGAGACCGACTTGACCACGTACAGAAAACAATTACATGAACTTTTTACACGTCAATATCCTGAGATTTCCGTTTCAGAACAACGGATTTCAGATCAACGAAGAACTATAATTAGGAATAAACTCTTATCACAAGTCGAATTAGATCAGTTAAAAGAAGAAGTACGCACACAATTACGACAGGGGTCAGAAAACTACACTGACACTATCATTCTAACACAAAACACAAACGAAAATATTCTGCAAGAACAACCACAATCGCTCACTCAAACACATCCTAATAGTCAATCTCTAACATACAACCAATCGCAAGCTTACACGCAAACTGCACACACATCCACACAAACCGATTCCTTAACCCTAACGCTCGAAAATGATATTGAGACCTTAGTTGTCGCTGATCAAAACCTAGCCACAGATACCTACATCCAAGAAATACATGACAAATTTAGAACAACAATAACACTATACTCTGGGATGGATCCAGCAGTCCGACCAAAACTACCTAAACTTAAATACACCCCTAACCTATTTCGTTTAGTTAATTTATTTAACGAAACTTTACTCATACAATTTATGTCGGATGACACACAACTTATAGACATACATTTACTTATTTATTGCACAGCGATAGTTATATCTGAAGAACTCAACTTTAAAATCACGGACCACACAGGAATCTCCAGAACAAGTCGTAATGTCAAACCAGCATGGCAACAGAGATTAGAAAAAGACATTGAAAAATTAAGAGCGGACTGTGGTAGACTCACACATTATATTAACGGCATCAGATCAAATAAAGTAGTTAGGAGAGTTGAAACAATATTTAAAAATTATTCTAATCACACTAGACACGAAAGTAATAATAGGAAACCTGAGGAGTTTTTGGATACATTAAAACAGAAACTAGCTCTTAAAGTTCATAGGCTTAGGAGATATATGAAGGCACAAAAGCGCAAAAATGATAATGCAACATTTGCAATGAATGAAAAAGTATTTTACAGAAACATACAGAAATCTCACACCGACACAACAATAGAAAACAACACAAACGCACCATCGAAAGAACATCTAGAAACATTCTGGTCCAGTATATGGGAAGAACAAGTGCAACACAATGATAAAGCAATCTGGATTACAGAAGAAGAAACAAAATGGCGATCAATAGTTGAAATGGAATTTAAAGAGATAACAGAAACTGATATTACAAATATAACAGCTAGATTACATAACTGGAAGTCACCAGGTATAGACAAAATACAAAATTTTTGGTACAAAAAACTAACGACACTACACAAGTCTATAGCAAAAAATTTGACAGCTATTATATTAGGACAACAGAACATACCCGAATTCATTGCTACGGGAATAACATACATGCTACCTAAAACTACACACACAACACAACCTTCCCAATATAGACCAATCACATGCCTACCTACTATTTACAAAATATTAACATCAGCAATCACAACAAAAATCAACGCACACATCGAACATCACAATATAATAGCTGAGGAACAGAAGGGTTGCAGACGGGGCCACATGGGATGTAAAGAACAGTTGATTATCGACTCCACTATACATAAACATGCTACCACAAAAAATCGAAACCTTCATTGTACCTATATAGATTACCAAAAAGCTTTTGATAGTATACCACACTCCTGGTTGATAAAAATTTTAGAGATTTACAAAATCAATTCAAAAATAATAGATTTTTTGCGTTTCATAATGCCACATTGGAAAACGACACTACAGCTAAACAACCGCCACATCTCTCTTATAACACGACAGATATCTATTAGAAAGGGTATCTATCAGGGAGATTCCCTGAGCCCTCTGTGGTTTTGTCTCGCCCTTAACCCCTTATCTCACTTGTTGCGCCACAGTCAGGCCGGGTACAACCTTAAACATAATACTGAAGAAACAGCTATCTCTCACCTGATATATATGGATGACATTAAGTTATACGCAAAAACCGAAAAAGAAATGAAAAAGCTTATAGAAGTCACGACAGAATTTAGCCAAGATATAAATATGAAATTTGGGTTGGATAAGTGCAAAACATTACATATCATAAGAGGTAAAATCAAACCTGGCAGCTATACAGTTAACGACACGGACACAATTGCAGCAATGGAACCAACAGATCTATACAAATATTTAGGATACAAACAACTTAAGGGACTCGACCACACAGCAATTAAACAGACACTAAATACAGAATATCGAAGGAGAATTAACGCAGTTTGCAAAACACAACTATCAGGAAAGCATCTTATTAAAGCCTTGAATACTTTTGCCATACCAATATTGACCTACTCATTCGGAGTAATAAAGTGGTCAAAAACTGACATAGAACAGTTAGAGAGGACCACGCGCACAATACTCTCAAAACACAACAACCTGCACCCTAAATCTGCGATCGAACGACTCACCATCAAAAGACAGAATGGAGGGAGAGGCCTAATCGACATCCATCACCTTTGGCAGAAACAAATCACTAGGCTAAAAACATTCTTTTATTCCAAATCTCGCACTAGTGACATACACAAATATATATCTCTAAATGATTTTAACTACACCCCACTTAACTTAAATGAACAAAATATACAAGACACAAATAACACTGACCCACAGAACCAAAAAATTGAAAAATGGAAGAAGAAAGTCCTTCACGGTAGGCACCCTCGTGATTTAGAACAATCCCATATTAACATAGTGGCGTCTAATAAGTGGCTTAAAATAGGCAATCTGTTCCCTGAAACAGAAGGCTTCATCATAGCTATACAAGATCAAATCATCAACACCAAAAACTACAGGAAATTTATCATTAAAGACCCTACCACCACAAACGATAAATGCCGAAGATGCCACATTCAATCAGAAACCATACAACACATAACTGGAGCATGCACAACCCTCACACAGACAGACTACACTCACAGACACAACCAGGTTGCAAACATCATTCACCAAAAACTAGCACTCAAACACAATCTCATACAAAACTCTAACACTCCTTACTACAAGTACACACCACAAACTATTCTAGAAAATGATACGCACAAAATGTACTACGATCGCGCCATACTTACAGATAGGACTATCCACTATAATAGACCAGACATAACCCTACAGGATAAAATAAGAAAAATTACCTACCTTATAGACATTGCAGTTCCTAATACCCATAACCTACAAAAAACCATATCAGAAAAAATAAGTAAATATGCCGATCTTAAAGAAGAAATCGCAAGAATCTGGAGACAAGATAAAGTATACGTTGTCCCTATAGTTCTCTCCACGACAGGCGTTATCCCCAACCATCTTCCCCGTAGCCTTAAATTAATAGATTTAGAAGAATTCGTTTATATCAACCTACAGAAAGCTGCCATATTAAACACCTGCAGAATAGTTAGAAAATTCATGCAGTTAGATGAAGAAAACACACCCTCATCTTAAATACACACCACAAGCTGCATTTACTTGGCTTTGACCCGTAAATGTAGCTAAAACCAGCCTAGAGCTGAGAAAAAGAACACTCCCGAAAATAATAATAATAACCCCATCGCCGTATCTCTACGTTGACGTCGTGATGGGGCTTGCGCGCTTCGAACTCTAGGTCTGTGCCGGTAGAGGTTACTTTGCCGGAACAGGTCTAGGGTGAGGAGCCAGACCAAGAGAGATACAGAAACCCGCAGGGCAGCATGTGGCGAGCTGCTGGGCAGTAGCGACCCCACGTACCCTATCTCCCGGGAGAAGTCATGTTCCTCATCTCTGGCTTGCCTTTATTGGCCGGCTGGAGTGAACACTGACGAGAACTGACCTCCCACCTCATTCTTGCCTTTATTGGCTGGCTTGAGTAGAGATTCGCAAGAGCAAACGTGCTCGGAGGAAGGAAGTAGTCCAGTAAGATGCTGGTAGGGATCTTGACCGTACTTCCGGGATTGTCCTGATAGCCGTGGAATACCTCTCCACTCCTCTTAAGCACCTCAAGACATGTTGCCCCCTTGTCGCTACGACACTATGTGCTAGCGACCGTTTCCGGGGGCCCATTGTTGAGTGTGCAAGTCACCCCCTGCCATTTTATCCGTGTATTGTATTTATCACACATTGGTCAGGCAGGGGCCATAGTCCTTCCATAGTTTTAGATAACCAGTCCACTTTAGCCATCCAAACCCATAGCCCAATTTTTTTTTGTCTCCATATTCTGCAATAGTCCTACACCATCCGGGGGTTGTCCTTGGGTGCACTTGCATAGTACGCACAGGGATAATCGTCGGTTAGTGCCTCATTTCCATTGAAAGCGTCTAACGGGCCTCTGCGAGTTGGCTTCGGCCCCTCATATGCCTTCTAAAGGTCCGGGACCCTGGGGTCCCGAGAAATATAAAAAAAAAAAAAATAATAATAAACAGTCTTTTATCAGGCGGAAATAAGACGCGAGCCTTCAACGATTGGGTCATGCCGGTTTTGATGTACTCTTTCGGCATACTCAAATGGACTCAGACGGAACTAGACGCCCTGGATAGGAGGGTCCGTACACTGCTGACCGCAAACCGGATGCATCACCCACGGTCATCGGTGATGAGACTGTATATCCCGCGGAAGTGCGGAGGTCGAGGTTTTTTAAATGCTAAGACCCTGCACAATCGTGAAGTATGCAGTCTCAGGGAATACTTCCTAGAAGCCGACGTGGGGATGCACCGAGATGTGGTCTCAGTGGACAAGGGCCTCACCCCGCTCTCCTTGGCTAACGAGAACTGGCGCCAACCTATAGTATTAGATACTAATGACCGCAGGGAGGTATGGCAGAGTAAAGAGCTTCACGGGCGCTTTTACCGGGTCCTACATGGGCCCGATGTAGACCTCTTAGCGTCCGTATCCTGGTTGCGATTCGGAGACCTCTTTGGGGAAACCGAAGGTTTTGTCTTTGCGATTATGGACGAAGTTATGATGACGAACAACTACCGGAAATATATTGTGAAGGACGGCACGGTTGACATCTGTCGGGCATGCCACCGTCCCGGGGAATCAATCCGACACATTATTTCTGGCTGTTCTCATCTGGCTAACGGAGACTACTTGCATAGGCATAACCTTGTAGCCAGGATTATCCACCAGCAACTTGCTCTGAAATACAGCCTTGCGGAATCGGAAGTACCGTACTATAGGTATGTGCCCGACCCAGTTCTCGAAAATGACAATATTACGTTGTATTGGGATCGATCTATCATCACTGACAGGACTATTGTTGCCAATAAGCCAGACATAGTGGTGATAGATCGAATAGAGCGTCGCACAATGATTATTGATATAGCGGTTCCGCATGACGAGAACCTCGTGAAAGCTGAAAAAGATAAGCAGATTAAGTATCTTGACCTGGCTCGCGAGGTTGTCGACATGTGGGATGTGGATACAGCAGTCATTGTGCCGATAGTCGTATCAGCCAATGGCTTAATTGCCAAGAGTCTCGACCAACATCTGAGGAGGCTCTCGTTAGGCAGCTGGATCAAGGGCTTGATCCAGAAAGCGGTACTTCTCGATACGGCACGTATCGTCAGGAGGTTCCTCTCTCAGGAGCCCTGACCACCGGTAGCTTGGATCCTATTCCCGATATCGGTGGGCTACTATTTTTTATATTTTTAAATGTTTTTTTTTATGTTTTTATAAAAATATTTAAAAATGTAAGATATATGTATAAAAATGGAATAAAGGAAATAATAATAAAAATCTTTATTTCCAGCTTTACAATTTACATGTACCATTTAGTATACATTCCATATGTATCCTATAAATTGTAGGTTTATACAGAGTTAAAACCTCCGACACCCAAGCTAAGATTAAACTTGTGTTATGGGTGTCAGGGCTCTCAAGTTGCCACAAGGTAGACAATTATGAATTCAGAGTTTTATGTTTCAGGAACTGTAGACAGAAAAATAAAAATAAAAACTAAAAACAAACATTTTAAGCAAAAACAAAATAAACTAATCAAGGAGAAAACCATCTGTATAGTGTCACTGCATGTGTTGTGTTGTGCATTGTTGTACGGTGTTTTGTTATGTAGTAGTGTTGTATTGTATTGTATAGTGTAGTGTATTGTTGTATTGTGATGTGTTGGAAAGGCGGATATATTTAGTGATGTGTCGGACGGGGTACTGTTTGAGTGAAAAGGGATATCGACAAAGCTACGTATTAAGGATTTTTTCAACCTCGTCATAGCTAAGGGTTATGATCCATTTACAGACCTTACCTTTACAATCAAATTTGTTTAACGTGTAAATGTTACATTGTTTATTAACAAAGTTGTACAAGCGACTACCAAGGATTCTAAAATGTCGTTCTGCGAGTTTCGTTCTTCGCCTCTCTATGGGACACACGTCCGTGGTCCTACGTTTTTTCAAGCGATTGAGATCCAACTGCAAGGAAGTATGCCTGCGCAACGTACAGTTCAGCACAAAGAGCTGCCTCACGGTCAAGACCTGACAATCTTTGTACAATTGAGCTGTACTATACCGATAGTGTTTGAATGTCATGACCTTGAGGACAGCTCTCTGCGCTCTTTCCAGCTGTATCATACTTGTCTTCGAAGCACCCCCCCAAACCGTTATGCCAAAAGTTAACAATTATTGACAGCTCACTTCGCCTAAGTTTTCACAGTGAGATTATACAGAATAAATCTGCTGCCAAGAAGAAAGTTGTTACTAAGTGGCTACCCCTCCCGAATATTATCAGCGTCAAATCGATACCTCATTTATTCATTATTTTCACAACAAATGAGTTGCGAACCGAGTGAGTAACTTTCAGTTATTAATTATCTGAAAGTTTCTTTGCTTACTTTCAGTTCCGTTGAACATAACTCTTGACTGAACTAATTTAATTAAAATTATAATAAGGCTCGCGCAGTTTGCGGTGGAATTCCATTATTATTGTTTTCAGCCTGGCGATATGATTTTGATAGATGCCTTTCCTGCTTTGATTGACTATCTGGATTATTTAGATATTTTGTAATTCAATTCAATTCAATTTTATTCAGGAACAATTCACATTGTGTTTGAAATCATACAAATAAATAAATAAAATCACGTTCATTAAAATTATAAAACCAACACATTCATAACATTGTAAATTATAAAAAAATAAAAATGAAAATCAATAAGTACAATTAAAAATTCAATAACATTACATTAATATTACCTACTACATACTAATATTACCCAGTAACACATTAACTAGGTAATACTAATCAAATTTTAAAACGTGGATATGTCATCGTCTATCGAATACAGACATTTCTCCAATAGGAAAGCTTTGAGTCTTGACTTAAATGAGCTCTTGTAAATTATAGTTTTTAAATCCAATGGCAACCTGTTAAAAATCCGCACTGCTTGATATTGAGGACTATGTGTAATGTTATCGTACCTTATATTTCGCAATGAATGGCTATTAAACAAGGTGTACTTTTTTTTCTTCTAGGGTATGAATGAGACCATATCAAAGAATCAACTGGCATATGGATTATTTTTGAATAATAATTTATTTTTTGTTTTTATTTTTCATACAAAATATGAATATACAGGGTGTCCGGTTTCGGAATTACAAAACTTTAAGGGGAGGTACAGACCGTCAAACTGAACAACTTTTTCCCGGGGACCAACATCGTAAACGTGAAAAAAAAAATCAGTCGTCCCATACATTTAGTCGAGTAGGTATTGAAGTTTTGTTTGGGACGACTGATTTTTTTTCACGATTACGATGTTGGTCCCCGAGAAAAAGTTGTTCAGTTTGATGGTCTGTACCTCCCCTTTAAGTTTTGTTATTCCGAACCCGGATACCCTGTATAATACAAAATATGATAATGAAAGTTAGAATGAACCTAATTTAATTATGATTGATGATATCTTCGAAACTATTCATTTTTGGACCACATATTCTCGAACTTTTTTTATTATTTTTACTTATAGAATCTAACCCCAGAGTTTTGACAAATAAAAAATACACGTTGTAGAGTAGGGGAAGACCAAAAAACAATGGATAAATTGTAACATTATAGCTAGAAAATGGAGTGACTTCTGAGATAACGACTAATAGAGACGTATGGAAGGAGAAGACATGCTGAGCCGACCTCAAATAAAATAGCGTAAGGGCAGCGCGAGGTTGATGAAGATAATATATTTTACAGTGACGTTGAAAATCTTTACGATTATATTTAATACCTTTGCAGTGTTTCTCGGCTTAAGAGCATTTGTTGGTGAAAATTTTCTTCACGGGAAATTAACTGTTTGCATTTAGATTAATCGAAAGTGTTGTATTTTATTTATGTTATGCTGTGTTATAAAATAAAATATTAGTAATGACGAAAAAGTCGTGGTGGCCCAGTGTGAAGGCCTCGCCTCTCATGCAAATCCAGGCAGGTACCTACCAATGTGACTTTCTCAATTCATATGTAATTTCTGAGTTTATGTTGGACATTACTGACATCGGTGAAGGAAAACATCGTGAAGAGATCTGGATTTAAGTATATATGTATAACGTAAGTCTGAAAACGCCAACCCGTCTTGAGCAAGCGTGGTGATCAATGCTCATGCCTTCTGTATACGAGAAGAGCCTTTGCCCTGCAGTTGGACACTAATAGGCTGGTATTATATTATTAATTACGATGACTTTGTTGTTTCCAGTGCTGGGCGCGGTGTCAACAGACATGGCGGGCGAGTGCGACATGGCCAGCTTCTACACCGAGCTGGGATGTACGCCGGTGGCTCGGCAAGACGGCGGTTTGTGTCCCGAAGCCTTCACCTGCCCTGATCTACATCCTGATCCTACTATGTGTTACTATAAGTGAGTAGAGAACATTTTTTGATTGAGTTAACATAATTATGAGGGATAGTAACAAAAGTCCTATTTACTTTAATTAGGTACTCAAACCTTTTAAGCCTTTTTTGAACCTGAGCAATGAATTCGTAAGTTACGTTAGGTTAGGTCGAATCTGGTTTTTGAGTACCTATATTTTAAAATGAACAACAGAGACAACACTTTTTTGTTTTACAAAGTCCTTGTGCATGTAAACGCAACATTGACATTTTTGACTCATCAGACCAAATTAACAACGTTATGACGTTAAAAAACTCCAACAATACCACTAAGTATACATAATAAAAGAGTAAATATAAGCACCCACCCAATACCTGACCTCGTGGAATACCCAGAAGCACATAGCAGTTAAAATGAACAAAAAGGCGGTGACCTCTCGCGCGGCCGTCGTCGCCTGCGCAGGGAAATACCGCGACCTTGCGCTTGATCTGATGACAGTTTAGATACGCTAATATAAATCTTTGATAAAATCATTCTTAAGGGGGAAGCGCTAAGGTAGCCCGCGAAATTCAAATTTTCTTACGATTTTTGCGATTGGTCAAAGTATGATACGCGACCGTAACAAATATGTATTTATAGAATTATAATATTAGAATTAGTAATACAATTCCTTAAGTTAGTATAATCCTGAAATGTTAAGATTTCATAAAAAAAAGTCATTCAATAGACTTACTTGGTCTTAGAGAGTTGTATTGATGACTTTAACGATTATAATTCTGTAAACTCATATTTGTTACGGTCGCGAATCATATTTCAATCAACATACAACCTAATACTGCAAACTGCAAAAAACGTAAGAAAATTTGAATTTCGCGGGCAACCCTGGCGCTTTCACCTTAAGATATAAGGTAAATTCTGGTTATAGGATGATTATGTGTCGCTTATTTGGCCTTTTTATGAATTTTTGTTACAAGATCGCACTTATTGGATTGCAATCTGAAAGTGAAAACATGAATCAATTTTCATTATGGAAAAATAAGAAGCAACGTACATACGTTTTGTGTCAAGAAGATAATATTTAGGTACTTGACGCTAAAATCAAATTACTACTTAAGTACTTGACGCTAAAATCAAATTACTACTTAAGTACTTGACGCTAAAATACTAAGTACTTGACGCTAAAATACTAAGTACTTGACGCTAAAATCAAATTACTACTTAAGTACTTGACGCTAAAATACTAAGTACTTGACGCTAAAATCAAATTACTACTTAAGTACTTGACGCTAAAATCAAATTACTACTTAAGTACTTGACGCTAAAATACTAAGTACTTGACGCTAAAATACTAAGTACTTGACGCTAAAATCAAATTTAGCTACAACCTTTTGAATAACTCTACTTACGGTTTGAAGTAGATTCCATGTTAGATAGGTAGTAGGTAAGTTAATTCTTCAAAAACAAATCATTTTCATTTTATCAATCTTTAAATAATTATCTGTTCTTTCATTCAGTAAACCAAGATACCATTCACCCAGGAAAATCTGAAGGAGTACGTAAGACACACGCTTGCTTGATTAGACAATTAACATGTCCATAAAAATCTACCGATTTATAATTTTCAACAAGTTTCGTAATAAATAAATAAATTGTGTGTTAAATATCCAATTTACACGCCTTAACTTTTAATTAACTGTGTTAATTAAAACGATCGAATAACTTTATGGGCCTGTTAATTAAGCAACTTTATTGTTAGAACTTTCAAGTGCTCCTCGGGTAAAAGTAGGCATTATTTCATGTTGTTTACATTGAGAATTTGTCTCTGTATTTTCTTTTATCAATATTTTTAGGGCTCTCGCTTATTATCAAAGAGTTCTCCCGTCTATTTCCAATACATCCAATTTAGAATTGTATCATGGGTCTAGCTTTTACATAGTTTATGTTTAATGGAAAATTTCTGCGGATGTAAGGACCGATGCCTCTATGACTATGGCGATGGCTCTACAGCCCGGAGACGATATTATTTTCTTCTAGGCATACTGTAGTACAGTACCAGTGAAAAAGCCGTTGATAAAATTAGGTTAAAAAATATTAAGTTTATTTTCTATCTCCCGAGCTATCTCGGAGTAAAAATTGTGATCACGATAAAAACGAGGAGCTGGAAATAACACCTTTTGGTTTTTAACACTAAATTCAACGTTATCTCACAATTTACGGTTCTTTACTGTATCTATCGACATTTTGTACATTTCTGAACTTGTTGTATGATATTGTCATTCTAATTTATGTTTTATGTCTAGAGCAGCAAGTAATTGAAAGGCTAAGTCGAATTTAAGGTACTTACTTTTTCCTAAGGGATTTTTCAAAAATTCTATAACCACAGCTACCTTATTTTAAGAGTGTTTTCCCTAACCATCGAGAACCTGACTTATCTTCTCCAATATTCAAATAAAGGGCGCCCAACCACTAAACAATCCAGTCTAGACTTAACAAATTTCATCACGTAGCATTCCCATCTAAATAGCCGACATAATTGTCTATTCCAGAGGCGTCTCCTACGGTGACAGATCCCCGATACCACAGTCGTTGATCAGCAACCCGTGTTCTCAAGCCTGCAGTTGCAGCGTGTTTTCTGGAGAGCCACAGTTCAGTTGCGCGGCCGTCGACTGTGTTGAGATCTTCGACAATGATATGGAGCAGCAATGTATCAACACCTATGAGGTAGACTCGTGTTGCAGCACTGGAACAGTTTGTGGTAAGTGCTTTAGCGTTTTAAATGTCGTCTGTTTGTTTAAAGTAATGGATGCAAATGTGACAGTAATTTTAAGAGGGGTAGATAAAAAATTAATCGTTTTTAAGTCCTTATTGGTTAAGGGTTTTGTTTGATAGACTGCTAAGTTAGTTTAATTTAGTTATTATGTCATTTATTACATAAAATTAGCCAACTTTTACGGATACCTAAGCAGTTGGCACAATAGCATTTGTAAAACGCGAGTGCTTTGAAAAATTCAAATCTCACAAGGAAAAATGATGAATGCTCGAAAAATTACGTCACTATCTAATTTGTTCACCTCCATCTATACACAAAACATCCGCTTGTCTCCCATATGGAGCTAACAACCCATTACCTCTGAATCTATGGCCTGTTCTAAAGGAAAACAGCCGCCGTCCGTCCACACAGTAACTTATGAGTTCATCATTCATCAAATGTAATTAGATTTCAATAAACATTAACGATGCACCTGTTCTGTCAAAACAAATCAATTGCTTGCTAATCAGCCGTATTTTTAGCTGACACACTCTTTAATGGGTTTTACGCTATGGAATACAATAGGGGCCTCCATATAAGCGATCGTAAAGATCGGCGCAATGGCAGGATTACTGTCAACGATCTATTGTCAACTTATAATGACGATGGAATCCACTTCCAGGTATCTAGTGCTATTAAAAAGACACAAAGGTTACTCTATGAACTCATAAAATGTTCTTGATATAAAGGCCTATTAAGTAAGTGAGTAAGTGATATTGCTGTCGCGCTCGGTAGCGATACTCGCGGCAGCGATATCGCTTGTATCTGAATAGGCCTTTACCATTTACTTATAAAACCGGCCAAATGCGTGTCGGACCACGCACAATGAAGGGTTCCGTAGTTGGGATGAATCTGTCCCAAGAACAAACTTAAAATTGTTGTTAAAAACATGTTCTCTCTATTCCAACTGCTAAATATGTAAGTTGGTATTTCGCAAACGGATCCCTGAATCGGAAAAATTGATTTTCACACACCCGGAATATTTTTGAATGGATAGGCCGTTAGACACCCCCGACACCCCCCACCGTGGAATTAACGAGAAAAAAGTCATCCCCACTTTACGTGTGGGGAGGTAACCAAATTTTTTTTTCATTATTTTATTTTATCACTTTGTCGGCGTGTTTGTCGGGCATTTCTAGTACTAAGAGTCTCTGAGCTAAGCCGCGGACAGAAAGACAGACAGACGCGACAGACGGACATGGAGAAACTATAAGAGCTCCTCGTTGACTACGGAACCCTAAAAAACGCAACGTCTTTCTGTCTGTTGATTGATGGATATAACTCGAGCCATTTATCCGATTTACGTGATTTTTAAGTATGCTAATGCAGATACAAACCCAGCTGTATTAGCCAGCCAGCTATGTTAGCTTTGGCACTATTGTCTTCGATGAATAAGTGCATAACCAGCCTAAACGTTCCCACTGGGACACACGCTTGCTCTCTGTGAGTAGGATCGGGCCGAAATCCACCACGAGGGCCCAGTGGGGTCTTTGATTGTTACGAAAAATAAACTCTTCAATCATCTGTTGTATCATTGCAAGATATTCTGTACCTAAACATCACGCCGTCAACACTTAGGTGAAGTGAGTTTGAAGTGAGCTGTCAATCCCTAGTAGAGTAAGGTAGGATGACAGTTCACATCACGCTCACTTCACCTAAATTATCACGGTGGGATCTTTACATAATAGCACCACTGATTCAAAAACGTTATCAATTATCATCTTAATAAGGACTATAATAATGTAATGCTAGCGACCGTTTTCGGGGGCCCATTATTGAGTGTGCAAATCACCCTCTGCTATTTTATCCGTGTTTTACAAAATATTGATCAGGCAGGGGATCCTTCCATAGTTCTAGGTAACCAATCCACTATAGCCACCCAGACCCATAGCCCAATATGTTTTGTGTCCATATCCTGCAATAGTCCTGCACCAACCGGGGGTTGTCCTTGGGTGCACTTGCATAGAGCATGCAGTGATTATCGTCAGTTGGTGCCTCATTTCATTAAAATCATCTAACGGGCCTCTGCGAGTTGGCTTCGGCCCCTCGTACGCCTTCCAAAGGTCCAGGAACACAGGGTATCGAAATATGTCAAAGACACTATAATAATGATGATAGCAGCTTTACCAAAAAGATCACCTTGACTTAGATCGTGACCAGTAAAGTCGTGTGTTGTTTATATAAATATTTATTCTTTACATAATATTTATTTAAAAACATTGAGAGGATTGCCTTTTGTTTGCGAAATAAAATCGGCTGAACAAATTTCAACTTCTTTGGCCATGTGCCAGTATGTGATTTATGGCCCGTACTTTGTGAATATTTTTGTAAATTGGAATTTGATACTTTTCGTGGATTTTAGGCATTTTTTTTTAAAGTAGGTAGGTCTGCGATCATCATTAGAAGTACCTACGTACTTAGCTCCTTTGGTTTTCACCTTATCGTAAGAAATTAATCATGCGTGAATTTACAACTTTCCATGCGTAATTTGGCTAACGTTGTAAAAGTTGATTAGTGCTGTATTTTTCCTAGATTTCCAATTAACCTATATTTTCCAGGCAAAGACGCAATAGCCCAGCTGGCTACCTGCGAAGTCGACGGCCAGTCGTACCGCGAGGGTCAGACGTACCAGCCCAAGAACACGCGCAAGACGTGTGTCTGTACCAAGGACTTCAACGCGACTGACAATGCTGCCTACTGCCGGGACATCAACTGCGGCATCGAGATACACTACCAGAACGATTTGCTGCAGAACTGTGCGCCTGTGTTCCCGGGAAATATGCGTGGATGTCCTATTGGCTTTGAGTGCCGTAAGTTTTGGTACCTTGCTATATTGACATTTAGGTAAATAGTCATGTATGAGAAGACCTGGGACATACTTCAGTTGGTAATAAGGTGTACGTCATCAGCACCATACACCTATAACTCTTAGCTCAAGACAGAGTTCTACGGTCTACGGTATCGTTTTTCTTAAAATTCACGCAAAGTTTTACACAGGTACAGTATTTTTATCTCACGAAGCGACACGGACTTTACAAGTTTACAACCACACTGTCATTGTGTGTGTTAGCGCAACAGCTCTCGGTACCGTCCGAGACAATGGCGAAGTTGGAAGAGTGTGCGCGTGTGTGTGTTATGTGCTAATATTAACAGCTTGTTTGTAACTGACAAACATTACAATTGTGATTTACAACTGTAATTTTTGTCAGTTGGTCAGTTGTATGAAATGGATATAACACAGAAAATTGATGTAGGTTGTCAATTTGCTTGACTGTAGCTACATCTATGGTAGCTACTTCTAGATTCAACGAAAACATCACTTTCATAATGCCAGTCCGCTAACCGATATTAAAACCGCCTCTTCTCTGCAGAGACTACAAAGACCAAAGTGGTCCGTGGCTTGAACATCCGCAACCTGACAGCTTCGTGCGTCTTCGGCAACACGACGCTGATCGTTGGCGATGAGGTCACCGTCGACGACAACTGTACCAAGTGCACCTGCAACGTACCACCCTTCGTGACCTGCACTAGGAAGAACACCTGCGACTCCACTGTTCAGTAAGGGTTAGTTTGAAATTGGAGGGATGGTGAAATGGAGGCCGTGTGGAGAGGTGGGAAGTACGAAGCGAGTTAAAATTGTGAGCTTAGTTTAAAATAAAGAGGTATTGAAAATAAACATCTCAACACTAAAAAAGTTAAAATTGTTGAGATGTTTGAATTAAAATTGTGTCCGAGGATGAATATTATTTTTTAAGAAAAATATTTTTATGAATTAGTATGAAATCTGATAAAAGAGAATGTTTTAAGATATACGTAAAATATCGTAGAAAATAGATTCTGAAGTGACTTTGGAGGCTATTTGTTCGCGGGAAAAATAATTTCGTAAAAAACAATTTTAAAAAAGAATTTGTATAAATTGATTTATTTTGTTGTTTCGTAAATTGCTTAAATTGTAAATATGTAGTAACTTAATTTAGCTTATCTACCTTAAACTCGAATATAGGAATCACATGACATTTACTTAAAAATAAGGATATTTACATTATGTACACGTACACAGCCTAAGAGGACCTTTGTAAATTAAATTATTATAATAATTATTATTAATATTATTTAACAATGTTGTGACGACCTACTCGTAATAATACTTATGTTTAAGTACTTAATTGTAAAATAAAATCTTGTCTTATTAATAGTGAATCACATTATAGGAAAGATTATAATTATTAAAGTAGGTACTTATTAATTTTTTTAATATTTTGTGTTTAATTTTCTACTCTATTTTAATAGGTACATTTTTGGCTTTACGTAGTTATCTAGTACATAATAAATGCTTGTTATGGCAGTTTTCTTAACTAAATTGCACAAAATTAATATTATTGTATAAAGCGAATACTCTGTAAAATACTGGTATTCAGCTGCATCCGGTTTGACTGGAAGCCGACCCCAATATAGTTGGGAAAAGGCTAGGCAGATGATGAAAGCGAATACTCTGTGTCTTAAAAGTAATAAATTGCAATGTTTTTGAGATCCTATTCGTAAACAATAAACTCGTATTTAATGATAAGTAGGTATATAAATGCAAGTGGGCAGTAAAATATTTGGTAATTAATTCATACGCATTTGTGCTTTTTTTCTGGGATTAATGTTCCCCCATAAAGGTATCTGAAAGCTTACTCAATTCAATCTGTTGTCATTATTATCTTGTGTTAATTTCTTGGCTTAGCTGTTGCTATATCGGTCAACAGCTAACAAGAGTTTTAACAGCTAAGTAGTTCACTGATGAAATTGAATAAACTTTCGGTTGATTTAAGGGGGTTGCTGTTTCCAATCTAAAGTCCAATCATACTTGAGCCGGTGTTGCCATCCTTTTCGAACCTCGTAGTAGTTTTTGTACCGTTTAGCTAAAGCAAGCCAACCCGAGTTCAACCCTGAACATCTGGTTTGGCCTGCCGACATCCCGGACGGCCACATCGAGTAGTGGCAGACGCCCTGGCTTGTCAGTCTGGAACTCAACAATGGTGCGTGCCCAGCTTGGACTCTTGTGCTGCGGACAACATTATCATCAATATTGATATCCATGCTGTAGGTATGGCATGACGGCGAAACTGACAAAAATCTGTACTAGATTGATTATGTTTTTAGTGATAAGTACTTTTTTTTCCGAGTGTTCGGTTATCAGTTTTCCGCAGTTTACTGGGTTTCTGCGCGACGGAAGCTGCGGTGCACAGTCTGCGAAGTAGGTACCCGCGGGATAATTGCGTAACACGTTTGTCTTTCCTTGTGACAGTTCAACAACATTCATTGCATTATTTACGTTGTTGAGCACACGAGTTTTTCAAACATATAAAACAATGATTTTGGAATTTCCTTTAAAATCTTTTGAATCAAAATCAAAATTGATTGAAAATATGCTACGCAATTGTGGTGTTGGTCATGAAATCGAAAAAGTTAGGCATTGTGGAGCGTCACACCTATGTTAAAGACCCTTTCTTCAGCTCGGTGTGTCATCTACACACGGGTACTGTAAGTACATAGTTTTTGTGACTGTATTTACTGCCGTGGATTATTTGCTGTTGGGATAAAATAGTTTGACAAACTTCAACATACCTACATACATAGATCGATTACTAATCAACTCACCTGACATTCATCCACCACCGCCTTATACCGCAACCTGTTGTTGGCCTTAGGCAGGATCTCCGCGTCGTTGTAGGCCAACAACTTGATGCCTCGTCTGTAGTTGTTGGTGGTCGGGTCGTAGTAGCCAATGGTGTTGCGGCAGTGGAAGGTCACGTTCTGGACGGCTTTAGATGACATCAGCTGCAGGTACGTCAGTTGCGTGTGGTCTGCCTTGTATGTGATCTGGATAAAGAAAAATTATTGGTTAGTTTCGTTTATATTTTGGGGATTACAAAGTCAGTAAAACGAAATTGATCTTTGAAGTAAGATCTTAGCCGTGATTACATGAGAAGATCTATAATTCGTAAAACCAACATACTTTTATGTAATTTAATAACAAAACCTGGTCAATAGGTACTATTGCATATTTGAATTATTTGTGTTGATAGCAACTGCAGAAACCATCCAAAGCCGTTCGTCAGACAAAATACTCACTGTGAACCCATTATCCATCTCACTCAACCAAGGTTCATGCTCCTTGCCATCATACGCGATGTCCTGTGACGTCATTGGCTTCGGGAACACACAGCTGCTGCCGGTCTCCAGGTCGCAGTGCACTATTATCGCGTCATTGATGTCGCCGCCGTTCGGGTCGATCCAGTATTGTCCTGTGAAATAAGTTCAGACCAAAATTGAATGAATTGTTTTTGAATGAAGTTCTGAGACCAGTAAATCAAACTCCGAGCAATCCAGGAGGTAAACCGCAGGGGATTTCCGCTCTTCCAACTTATGGTTGACGGAGCAACACCATAGGATTACGTTACGGTCGGTTGGATTTCACTATAACTCCCATTTTCCCCAGAGGGAATTTAGGTGTCCCATAGAGAAAAAAATTAAAGGCTATCCGATTGAACTCTGTCCATACCTTGTTATGGAGAAACCAGGTCTCAGGTATTTTAGGAATATAATGTCAACGTACTTTTCACACAAGATTCAATAAAGTTTGTTTAGATTGAACTGATAAGGTTCTGTCTCTTACCACTTTCAAACTCAGGATGGTGATACTTGATATCCCCGCAGGTCTTAGCTGGCGCTTCCTTAGAACCGTCAGGTTTGAGGAACTTGTCAAGAGACACCTTGAGTCGTTCGTATGCCTTCATCACAACCTCTTTGCGTTCAGCTGCTGTCATATCATCTTTGAAGAATCGAGGAGGAAGCGTGTTCGGGTCGTCGCCTAGTGGATCTGGGCCTTTCACTGAACCTGTTAGAGACAAAAGCAATTCTTCAACATGACACTTCAAACTGGTTAAAAAGGCATCAAAGCGAAGATATTGTATTCGTTTTACATTGACCATGCTTTCCTTTGCAATTTATTAATTCCAGTAGAAGAATACCATTTTATGTTGTGACTAGCACTTCCCGCGCGACACATCATTCGTTACTTGTTCGGTGTTAAGTATAAATACTGAGTTTCGAGTTAATCGGACCGCGCGTTAAAATTCTTCCATACAAACTTTGACACCCCCTAATCCCTCTTTAGAATAGTTTATAAAAAAAAAATTGACAAAGTTTCAAGTTTATTAACTCAATGAATCGAGGTCGAATTTCCAAAAATCTTTCCTAAATGCATCAACCGCCAAAATTTTAAGTTTGTAGCCCCACGGGTTTAGGCTCTGCGTTGATGAATCAGTCAGGACAAGTAATTATACAAGGTGTAACATATTTAACGCACAACCTCTAAAGGAGGCATTGTACTATCACTATGAACAACTTTTACTATAGGACCAAACGTGAAATCGCGAAAAAAAATATCAGATGTTCCCTACATTTTGGCGAGTCACGCGAACATAATTGTAGGGAACTGCTGATTTTTTTTCGCGATTTCAGGTTTGGTCCCATAGTAAAAGTTGTTCACAATGATGAGTACAATGACACCTTAAGAGGTTGTGCGTTATTTATGTTACATCTTGTATATATAGATAGATAACTGTACCTTTACCACTTACCGCCTCTGTACTTTTCTGTGCATGAAGTATTAAATAAATAAATAACTGACTGGTTGAATATATTGTAGGTGGTCTAGGGCACTTAGGAGACGGAGATTAATCTAAAACCATTATACGAGTATTAAGCCGTCTACAGTACTTCACAAAACAACAGACACATTTATACGAAAAACATTGCCGAGAGAATTTGATTTACATGCACAATGATCACTAACCTTGTTGTAACATGGCAGCTAACGCAGCAGCATCATAAGCCAGGCCCTCTCCAGGTGGTCCAGGGGGTCCAGGTGGACCGGCAGGTCCAGGGGTTCCGTGTCTACCAGCTTCTCCAGGAGGACCGCGGCCTCCAGGCACTCCTGGTGGACCTTGGAGGCCAGGGTTTCCGTCACGGCCAGGAGTTCCTTTAGAAAAAGAATAATGAAGTGTCAATTTCTACTATTACCATATACAAAACCTTTATTTATTTATTTATTTGACTAGCATCCCGTCCCTGCTTCGCACGGTTTTTACGACTTTACAAAACGTTACGGTTTCTTTATTGTAATAGGTATGTAAGTTTAATGTATTGTACCTATATACATAAACCTTTCAGAATTAATTCTCTAAACGGTGTTGAAAACCGCATCAAAATCCGTTGTGCAATTTAGAAGAACAACGGGGTTACATACTCGTAGATAGACACAAAAATGATGTAACTAGATATATACAACAACTTAAATCTATCTTTGTTGTGCAATTATCCATTGATTGATTATATTTTAAAGTTACCTCGTGATCCAACATCTCCATCCTTTCCAGGGGGTCCCATTTGTCCAGGTAAGCCTCGTTCACCAGTTCTTCCTGGGGCACCAAGCATTCCGGGTAGACCTGGCAAACCAGCGTGGCCCTTAGCTCCGTCTGCGCCAGCCTCGCCCCGCTCTCCCTTGGTTCCATCAAGACCGGAAGGTCCCATCTTGCCAGGAGGTCCTTGAGGCCCATCAACTCCAGGTGGTCCACTTTCACCTCTAGGTCCTCGTTCGCCGGTGGGTCCGGAGGGCCCTGATGGACCTGGTGGTCCCTAATAACAATAATTAATTTGTTTACCAAAATGTTTATTGAAATGATAATCTAACTCCAAATTATATTTTCCATATTTTTATTTTCATTATTTTACATAAGGTCCATATTATAGTTTTTTTGGATTAGTATAATCCTATATTTGCAGCTTAACTCGGTCTTAGACTTAGGTCTTATTTTATTACGTTTAAATTACGTTTTCTGCTTGCAAACTAGCTATAATAGAAATATACTTTACCCCTAAAGGACGTTAAAAGTGCATTAAGTTGGCACTGCTGTACAGTCAAAACGGACGGAGGAAAATTGTAAAATTTGTATTTCTGATATAAGTACATAATATGATTAACTAACAGCTTTATAAGCTTTTACAAATTGATATTTTTGATCTAGTTTTGGGTAAAGAACAAAGTTATTTTATACTTCATTACCTGTAATCCTGGAGGTCCACCTGGTCCCGATGGGCCGGGAGGTCCAAGCGGTCCCTTATCACCAGGTCTTCCAGAGATGCCCGGTTGGCCTTGCTTGCCCGGACGCCCCTCTGGACCCGGCTCACCCATTGGTCCTTGCGGGCCTTGCAAACCCGGAGTTCCAGATTGTCCTGGAGCACCGTCAGCACCTGACTTGCCTGGTGCACCACTTTCACCCTACAAATATAAAGGAAGTTTTAAAATTTAAAAGCAAATTGTATAAGATTGAATAAAACCTGAAGATCTTTGTTTACATTCATGGTTCAATAATCACAATATTCTTTTATTTTAATTTTATTTAATTTTAATTAATTTGTTAAATATACCTGAGCGCCTCGAAGTCCTTGTGGTCCAGGTGGACCTACAATGCCAGGTAGTCCAACCGGGCCTCTCTCGCCAGCCGCACCTGGTGGACCACTGGGACCTTGCAAGCCTGCTTCACCTTCGCTGCCTCTTTCACCCTTTGGTCCCTCAGATCCCTGAGGACCAGTCAGGCCCATTGGACCAGGTGCGCCTGGCCTGCCGGAGTCACCTGTAGATCCTTTAGCACCGGGGATACCAGGGGCACCTGCTGGGCCTGTGCTTCCTTGTGGGCCCTAAACACAAAGACATCATGATTTCTACATTTACATTTGTAATTTTTATGAAGACAAGGATTATAAATAATCATTTACAGAATAGACTTAGTTTAGTATCACGCTCAAATAATATACTTACAGGTGGTCCTAAATCTCCAGGTCTTCCGGGCAAACCAGCGTGTCCTGTTTCTCCTTTCGGTCCATGATCACCGCGACCGCCCTTGGCTCCAACTAAGCCTGGCAGACCACGTGGGCCAGATTCACCGGGCACACCTTACCAAAAATAATTAAAATATTAGCACCCACTACTTGTATCACAAACTTACAAACTTCATCGAGAGCAGACATAATAAACAGATAATTCTAGACTAGAAAGTAACTTATCTGAATTACCTGGGCTTCCCGTATTGCCTTGTTGTCCCTTCGAACCACCGTAACCTCGTTCACCCTTCAGACCAGACATGCCAGTAAGGCCGGGTGGACCAGAAAGACCAGGTGAACCCTGAGGTCCAGGCTGCCCTCGTTCTCCTGGCGAACCTGGGGCTCCCAATTCTCCAGGAATACCAGGCGAACCAGGTTCTCCCCTCTCAGCGGGTTCTCCAGCTGGACCGACGGGTCCAATTGGACCCTGAGGACCTTGTTCTCCTTGGCGACCTGTGGTTATAACATATTTTTATTAGCTATTTTTTTTTTGTTGCTTTTTATTGGATGAATGAAAGCCTAGCCGTCAAAGTAGTAAGGATGTAAGGATCATAGCAGGTGGCGTTCTGTAGTTTCTGCCTACCCCCATGGGAAGAAGGCGTGAGTTTATGTATGTGTATGTATACTTCTTTTATACTCAGTAGCAGCCCGGAGTCTGGATTAGTGCCCAGTTGATGACAATAGGATCCATCTTATTAAATGGGATTTAAATATGTAAAACTGGAGACCGCTGGCCTGAGATTAAGTCGGACCAAAACAGAATATTTGTTTTGTGATTTTGGCGGTCTCTCCAGTCCTGTGCCCATATCTCTCGCCGGAACGCCCGTACCGAGCTGCTCCGACTTCCGGTACCTCGGGTCGTTTGTCCAAGGGGATGGCGAAGTAGACCGAGACGTAGCACACCGGATCAACTCAGGATGGATGAAATGGCGACAGGTCACAGGAACAACTTGCGACCCACGGATGCCCCTCAAATTAAAGGGAAAAATTTATAAGTCCGTGATAAGGCCTGTCGTACTGTATGGATCGGAATGCTGGGCCGTGAAGAAGACGGATGAAAAAAGATTGCATGCAGCGGAGATGAGAATGTTGAGATGGATGTGTGGAGTGACGAAATTGGATAAAGTAAAAAATGAGTATATAAGGGGAAGTTTGAAAGTGGCGCCAGTGACAGAAAAGTTGAAAGGAAATCGTTTGGCTTGGTATGGACATGTGAAGAGGAGGGAAGAAACGCATGTGACTAAAAGAGTGATGAATATAAATGTTGATGGATGGAGAGGGAGAGGAAGGCCAAAGAAAAGATGGATGGATTGTGTGAGGAATGATATGCAAGAGAAGGGAGTGAATGATAGCGTGACTTTTGACAGGGGAAAATGGAAAGAGAAAACGTGTTGCGCCGACCCCAAGTAACATGGGACAAGGGCAGGAAGATGATGATGATTACTGGCGAACAATGGGTTTTATTAATACACCTCTATGATCTGCTCTTTCGGTAGGTAAGGTAATTCTTAAATATTAAAATGATGGTGGTTGGTGGTGGATGGCGGTGAATGGTGGTGGTGGTGGTGGTATTATAAACACAAAAAAAAGTGTTTGACCTGGTGATCCATCATTGCCAGGTGGTCCTGCAGAGCCTCTCTCGCCCTTCTCCCCTGGTGCTCCAGTAAGTCCTCGTTGTCCAGGCATGCCCATCGCACCCGGGGATCCTGGGTGACCTTTACCACCTCGGAGTCCTTCGGGACCCTAATAATTTAAATAGTTATAAGAAAAATTCATTAAAAAATAAGCTGTGAGAAGGAAGCCACAAAGATGAGAGCAAAAAATTCTTATGAGCTAATACTTCATACACAATGGTTTTTATTATAATACTACTTTACTATTAAACGTTTTATTTTGACTTTCAATTAGATACAGTCACATCTTCATCACCGTAAGGCCGCGTCCTATTTAAAAGCGATCATCGCGTTCATATGTCACTCTTTGTTCGAAAAACCGGAAAGCGCACTCTGTCTGCGCGACCACGCGTTTAGGTTCACCGAACAAAAGTGACATATTATTATGACCGCGACGATCGCGTATTCGCGCGATGATCGCTTGGGAGCGCGATGGGACGCGGGGTTAGGGCTATTTTTGACTGCTCATTGCACGATAGAATCTGTTTTACCGACTCAGCATTATAAATTTCTTAGTTATGTCAATACCGCAGAATTACATTCAGCCATCTTCTTTGCATGTCAGACTGAATTAAAAATGTGACCATTCACAATAAAAACACACACACACACTTCACAATAAAAAAATTAAAAAAAAAATATTTCAAAAAATGGCCAGGCAAAAAGGTTTAAGGATGATTTTAAGTTTTAATTTGTGTTATCAAGTAATTCAATATAGTTTTCTATGCAATAGTCTTTTCAGAACCGTAGCTTCAAAGGGTATTATGTGTCCTGACTTGATAAAGGAAAGAATTTGAAAACTGACGAAGAAATAAGAGATTTGGTTGTATTTTAATTTATTGTATCTTACCGGTGGTCCATCAGGCCCTTGCGCGCCAGATTCTCCCTTCTCTCCTGTGCTTCCAGGCTGACCAGGTTGTCCTCGATCTCCAGTAAAGCCTCTCTCACCACGAGGTCCTGATGGTCCTGGGGGCCCGGAGGGTCCTGCCATACCTGGTTCTCCTTCTTTTCCTGGTGAACCTGGTAAGCCAGCTGCTCCTGGCATACCCTGGATAAATGATAGATAGGTTATAACTCTTCAGAACTTCAACACTGTAAATTGAATGTGCTGGAGCTAGACCACCACCTCTTAAAGCAGTATTATTGTAATCTTACTTCAGTGTGGGAAAGAGATGAAGCTAGACGTCCTGTATAGCTCCATCTCTTTCTCACACCGAAGTAACATTAAAATAATACTGCTTTAAGAGGTGGTGGTTGGCCCCCTGTTCTAGTTTAAAACGGGCAAAAATCAATGACAAATAAAAAACAGATATCTTCTGTATACTTTTATATCAAGTTAAGTGAGCAAAGCAAAGTATACGCTATTTACATTTTGTGTGTACCCACGTCTATCTAGAATAATATATTACTGGTGTGTGCATTTACTGATATAATTTGTTTTAATATACAAATTGAATAGTTAATGAGTTTTATGCTGAAACATATAATAATATTATCATGGGGAAATACTTACAGGGAATCCTGTAGGTCCCGCAGGGCCTGACGGACCTCTTTCACCCGCTGGTCCAGCGATACCCTGAGGTCCCTGAATACCAGTTGCACCATCTCGGCCAGCATCACCTTTAGGGCCATTAGGTCCCGCCTGGCCTGGATCACCATCTTTTCCTGGTTCACCCTATTGAATACGGCAAAAAGTTAGCTGTACAAACTGATTTGAGAATGAGTTTTTATAAACAATTGTCGTCAACCCTAGTTTACTTACTTGCAATCCCCGTTCTCCAGGCCCTCCCATTAAACCAGGTGGTCCTTGTATTCCCTGAGATCCTTGCTCACCAGGTCTGCCATCCGCTCCCGGTATCCCCCTCTCACCTTGAGGACCAGTCTTTCCAGGCATTCCAGGTCTTCCGATAGATCCTCGTGGTCCTTGCAGGCCTTGCGGTCCTGGCCTACCAGGGTCTCCTGAGCTTCCCTTAGACCCAG
The DNA here is from genome assembly GCA_947568875.1 of Fissipunctia ypsillon. NCBI lineage: Eukaryota > Metazoa > Arthropoda > Insecta > Lepidoptera > Noctuidae > Fissipunctia > Fissipunctia ypsillon. The sequence goes on along the minus strand of OX387656.1, from coordinate 4,586,280 downwards.
GTAATCCAACACCTCCTCTTTCTCCAGGCTGTCCCTTAGAACCCATTGGTCCATCTGAGCCGGGGAGACCTCTCATACCCATTAAACCTCTTTCGCCCTGTGGTCCCACATTGCCAGCGGGTCCCCTAAGACCTCTCTTTCCACGTTTTCCCTCCGGACCCATATTACCGGGCAATCCACGCGGTCCTGGAGCACCAGATTCTCCCCTGATTCCGCCATCACCTTTCTGGCCTCTTTCACCAGGTTGACCCTTTAAGAATGACAACAGTTAATATTTAATTATATGAAGAATTATTACAGGAAGAATTTTAATCACCATTTTAAATGGTCAGATCTACGGTGAAAATAATAAAAAACGTGTTTTTTTTTCTTTTAGTATCACTCAGTACTAATATATTGCAAAATGGCATCACAACGTTGTTTAAAAAAGTACGTTTGTGGATACCACCCGCGGATACACATCCATTCCCGCTGCACCCGCACATTATGTCGTCCCTTTCTCTCATTCACTATAGTATACGCGGCAAGCATAGTATTCAACGTTTGACTTAGTAACCACGCTGAATTTATAATACTTTCTAGAAAAATATTTTATTGTAAAAATTGGACCTAGGTACCCATTTTTTTTTTTTCAAAAATGAAGTCTTTAATTAAATAACCTATTGCCTAGAAATAAGACAAATGGTGATAAAAAAACACCCTGTATATTATAACAAATATGAAGTCGTTGTCTTACCGGCATTCCTTTAGAACCTGGCAGACCTGAATCTCCAGCCATACCCGGCAATCCTCTAGGTCCAGGGAATCCCTGTGGGCCAGACGCTCCCGGTTGTCCATGCACTCCTTTCTCGCCCGGGATTCCGTCACGTCCAGGGATACCAGACGCTCCTACTTCACCAGGTTGCCCCGGACGACCTGCTTCTCCTCGTGGTCCTTGCATTCCTTGGCTGCCTTTCGGTCCATAAAGACCCTGTTCACCTTTTAAACCTGGAGCCCCTGGGAATCCTGGTGAGCCTGGTTTTCCGACGTTACCCTGAGAGAAAACAGTTATTTCTTTAATATCAAGACTTAAAACATACTTTTTAACAGCTATTTTCGTGAATCTGAAGCTTATAAGAACACAGCTGTAGTACAGTCGATGTAAAACCACTCTTACCATTAATCCTTGAGGTCCTGGAGCTCCATCAACTCCTCGGACACCCGGAGGGCCAGGAGGACCTTCACGACCCCTCTCGCCTCTAGCACCAACAGGACCCTGATCAACAACAACAATAATAATGAAGTCGGTTAGCAATAGCATTAATTGTGTATCAACTTTTAATCATGAACCTGAATATATATTGTTACACAATTATATTTGCATGTCTATGTGCATGATTTTTGGAAAAGTAAAACCAATTGTACTAATACCTATTAAATATTTTTACTCAGGAAAGTCATTAGCTTTCCCTACTCCGCACAAAAATAAAATAATTCAACAATATTTTCAATTACTTACCGAAGGTCCTGTCGGTCCCATTGGTCCAGGCAAACCAGTTGGTCCTTTTTCTCCTGATAATCCTTGTTCACCCTTAGCGCCATCCCTGCCGTCGAAACCTCGATGCCCTTTAAGTCCTTGGATACCGGGTACTCCTGGGGTTCCACGAGGTCCAGTCTGGCCAATTGCACCTGAAGGACCTGGTTCACCATCTTCTCCGGGAGAGCCCTATCAAAACATTTATTTAGATAAAACATTATTATAGTTTCTTAAATGTTACCTGTGTATACTTTTATATAAGTTCATTCAGTTTTTACTCGAAAGTGGCGTTACATTTTATTTGTAGTATTCTTACATCTTTTCCTGGTAGTCCTTGGGGTCCTCTTTCGCCTGGTGGTCCTAACTGTCCTGGCAGCCCTGGTTCTCCTGGCTCGCCCCGTTGTCCTTGGAAGCCTTGCGGACCAGGTGGCCCTTGTGGTCCTAAAGGAAATCCAAAGCTTATGTCATTGTTTGTTCAATCTGCCTAAACATATTTCAAGAAACATATTTCTAGGGTTGTTTATATGTACCTATATGACTTTATATCGCATCAGTTGTATTTAATTTAGTCAGATTGTTTTGATTTTAACGGAAAAGGTCTTTATTATCCATTACATAGTGTTTTAGAAAAGAGAGATTTTTGACATGAACATCGGGTCTTACCGGGTATTCCTCTGATTCCTGGAGTGCCGACTGAAGCTTGCATGTACTGGTACGGATCGAATGGTGGACCCTTATCACCTCCAGCTGTAGCCGCCAGTTGAGCCAAGTATGCGTTCACCTAAACAAGAACAATGTTATTGAGTTGGACGAAAAATGAAGCCGGGGAGTATTTTTGAATTCTGACTTGGTGTGTCTGACTAGCGTTATTTGTAGTTTTTTTCAGATCACGTTCTCGCAGTTTTTGCCATTAGAAAGTATTCAATCTTATTTTTCAAATAAACGTTGTACTTACGTGATTAGAAATAGTCGCGTAAATGTAGGTATTATTTTATTGTGCAATAGAAGAAAGGTGTGAGTTTGTTATGTATGTGTATAGAATTTTCATTTATTTAACTTATTATTTTTTTAATTGAAAAACAATAAAAGAAATAATAAGTTTTTCCTTGTGCTTCATGTGATCTCCAATAAAGTTTTTGATTATTTATTTAAACCTTTAAATGAAGCTTGTCTTTCTAGACTTTATTTTTACTTGATGTAGGTATTATTTGTTACTTATACAGTTGTATTTCTTCACTCTTCAGTCTGTTCAGAATCTACATAAGTATAACACTTACATCAGGCATCTGACCAGCGAGTCCAGGTATCCCAGGGGCCCCATTGACCCCGTTAGCTCCGGGTGTTCCAGGGGGGCCGGGCGGGCCCTCATCTCCTGGCACGCCAGAGTACCCGCGCACCGGAGTCTGCGGCTGCGCAGACACGCTGACGAATACTGGCCGAGTTGGAGCTGCAGAAATAAGATAGATAGTTAATATGTGTACGACATTTAAATTACAAACACTTATAATGGGCGATTGTATCCGTACATATACTTAGGTTTTATGATAGCGAGATAATTCTTCTCTTTGTGTTCAAAATAAAAAAAAAATGTAAATATTATGTTTCATATAAACCTACATGGGCATATATAAAACGTGAGAAGCTAGGTACACGGTCTTTTCCTGTGGAGAAGAACCTGCAAGAAACTCCTCGGTTACTGTTTTATGAATGGTTTATACAATGTTTTAAAATTACAGTACCAATAGGTATGGGAAATGGAAGTGTGCACTATTTTACGATTTTTTTTACCGTCTCGAAATTTTTACAGGGTGTTCTAACCATGAATATGAACAACTTTCACTATGGGACCAACTCTGAAATCACGAAAAAAAAATCTGCTGATTCATACATTTTGGTCGAGTAGGTATTGAACTTTTGTATGAATCAGCAGATTTTTTTTTTCGTGATTTCAGAGTTGGTCCCATAGTGAAAGTTGTTCATATTCATGGTTAGAACACTCTGTAAAAATTTCGAGACAGTAAAAAAATTCATCCAGTATAGTACCACACCCCGCTGCCATCATTTTCATGGCAGCCGTCACTGCGGCCGTTATGTGCCGGCGACCGCTCTTGTAGGAAACCGTAGCTTTAAGGGGCCTACAACGATGTCACTCTATTATAGATCTCCCTATAGAGGTACACGTCATGCCAATACAATGAAAAGAATATGAAACTAAACTGCGAAAAGACGTATTAAACTTAACATAAACATAAATACAGTATACTTAAATTGATTAATATAGACAACATATTGTACCAGTAGTAAGGCAAGCAGCCACTTGGGAACAGTTGACTTGCCCGGCGTGGCACTAGGCTGGCAAAGACTGCAGTTGCTTCGCTTCTAGTTGATGAAGATAAAGGGAACATACCAGTAGTAAGGCAACCAGGCACTTGGGAACAGTTGACTCGCCCGGCGTGGCAATGACAGAGAGTGCAGTTGCTTCGCTTCCAGTTCTCTCCCTCAGACCACGTGCGACCGATATCAACACACTTCGGACTTGCTGGAACTGAAGACCATTTTGTAAACCTTTATTTAAGTTTTTCTTTATAAAATCGTTTGATTATAGTAATTAATGGTTAGTGGTGGGGCTTGTAGCTAAGTAATAACAGCCGCATGGGTCAATCGATCAGGTTAAGCTACGCTTGCCACAGCTAATCCGTGGATGGGTGACCATCTTTACAAACTAAGACCCCTCCATGCCTCCGGGACTAACATCCCGGCTCTCATTCATTTGAGGATCATTGACAGTCGTTACGGGTCGTCAGAAGCCCGAAAGTCTGACGACCAGTCTTACCAAGGAGTATCGTATTACCTAGTAACTGGGTTGTGGAGGTTAGATAGGCAGTCACTCCATGTAAAATGCTGATATTCAGCTGCATCCGGTTAAACTGGAAGCCGACCCCTACGTCGTTGAGAAAAGCCTCGACAGATGACGATAGTTACTGTTAGCCTGCATCATACCACTGCTAGGCAAAGGCCTTCCACCATGACTTCCTGCTATTCCGCATTGACCATTGTTTATTAGTTTTGACATTTAAAAGTAGTGTAAAAAATTATTTACCTCTAGGCGTTGGTCTCTGGTATGTCGGCGTGCCTGTAACAAAGGTCAATATCACCACAAAATAACACAACGATACAAAAGGCTCAGGCAAGAAAACTTCATTAAAGAAATAAAGAAACTTCGTTACAAGGAGCAAAGTCGCAAGCTAAGTAATAAACTCACTGCTGGTGGATTCGCGGAAATCCCTCTCGGCTGGAACAAGATAAAATAATGAAGATGTTTCACCGAATATTGCGCACAATTTCTAAAAGACAGACACGAACCCCCGAATTCTCTTGACGACACTGTTAAAACTATTGTAGCTACAATACAGTTCAGTAAAGTGACAGTAAGTGGACATAAAATTAACAGTCTGCCTCATTACGTAGTCATAAATACTTGAATAAATAAAATAGCATTAATAGTTTACCCTCTCACTTTAAAGATATGGAAAAAGAAAAAGTTATTTAAATAAAGTGCTCATACTTAGTAAGTAGGGATTCTTTTCAAGTTTCAATCAATTCGATGATGAGTACCTAAAGTAAAATTAAACTCCAGAAAACAATTTCAGTCGCAAAAACTATACCTATACCATTTTCGTCCTCCCCAAAGGGATTGTAGTCGTCATATGTATCCGGATCCTGAGCTTGAGGCAGCTCCTGTATGATCTCCTCGCGGAGGGGACCCTCGGACAGCTCCTTGCAGGCAGCTGGCAGCACCAGCAGCGCCAACCAGGCGGCCTTCAACCACCGCATGGCTGCCTGAATGGACAATGAAGAAGAAAATAAAGTTTAGGAGACACGTACAGATATGTCTCCCTTGAAAATCATACAACCTTCGCTTGAATGCTGTAAGAAGGTCTACGCAACAGGATTGTGTTAAACTGCGTGGTTAATCTATTGATGAGACTAATAACATCGAATAAACTCATATAAGAATACCAAAATCGAATCTAGATCAAATTAATTGATCGTACACAAGTATTACCTTCAGAGCATTAACAAATCAGTCCAGTCAATTCAAGAAACAAAACTCACAACGAACACGATTCCAATAAAATGTCTATTGGACTCTATTAACTCGAATTCCTATCAATCAACAGCGCCATTTCGAAAATCTAATAAGTAGTACGCACACATTAAAATATTCAAACTATAGATCTTCATAAACGGCATTATAAATCAATGTTGACGATTCATTAGCGTCATAGAGCGTCCAAGGCTATCAAACCAGGGCGACGACTCGGCCAGTCGGCCTATTCCTCAATCAAGTCATCTAAAGATGTCATGAGCAAATAGCGTTCGCTCCAGTAACCTTTCTTACAAACACATCTGTCTATATGGAGATGACAACCAGCAATTGGCAACTATAATAATTAATTTTAGCGACCGACTACGTGTCTGAACCAATTTGTTTATTAAACAGAATAGTCTATGATTCTTTGCTTTAAATGGTTCCACTTTCGTTTATTGAGATTTTGGCGTTTAAATTAACAGCTTAATTATTTTAAAGAATCGCTGGGGTCATAGTTTCGTTTAACACTTTGTTATTAAATAGAGTGGCGTGCAGTGCCGTCAGCTAGAAAAGAGACTCTTTGTGACGCCTTTTTGGGTAGTATTAGATGCTTATATAAAAAGTAGAAGAGCCTTAACGTAACGCACCTAGACATAATTGGAGTACCAAACAACGTTATGGTTATCACTTTCACTGTCCGCGCAGCAGACAGAATAGTTAATAGCCGGGAACCATATACGGTTATACAGCGGTATATAGGTTCTGGACTGGGAAAGGGTACTTCGATAGATTTTCGTTTTGACAGAAGACCAGTAGATAATCGTTTTCTAGAATGAGATCTATTATAATTTTGCCTTAGGTCCACTTAATGAAAAGTCCGACTTATGGACACCTGCCACACCTAAGGATTGATACTCACGGATCACTTAATAACTTTTACTATCAGCATATTTATTTATTTTTCGTCAACAACTGAACGCACCTCCTCACAGTGACAATATTTGTTCTTGTTGTAATATGGCCTGCGTATGCAAAAATCTCTGTCTTGTTATTCAGGCGCCGAATCAACGAGGATTTGAATTTTCCCGCACCATATCACAGAATAGATAATATGTAGTACTGACAACCATGTCCGTCAAAATAAGTAGGTATACAAAACCCATGGTGTCAGAAAATAATTAAAAACCAAAACCTTTACAGGAAGGGACCTTTTCAAGCAAATTTTCCCTACCACTGACCATTTTCCAGCAAGACAGACAATTTACTGCTCTTCTCAAATAAATATACATATGTAGTTCTAGTAAAGTAAATGTATTACATAAAAGCTGAGTGATCGGACAACATTACAATGTTTGTTTATGCTAACAGACGCAAATAGGTGCGATGCAAGCATTGCAAGCGCACCGAGGGGCAATATCTGCGTAATGGTACGTGTTGTGAAAACTATATGCCACAGGGTGCGTACTTATGTGGCTTGTTTAGTATAAGGATTCGTTTGTACGAGTATACACGGTAACCTATTTGATAAGTTTGTGTTACGATTCTAGTCCCGTATATTTCCTTGTTTTAGAAAGTCACTCAACTAGAAAAAGCATTTTTTTCACGTAGGTATACCTACCTACTTATTTTCCAACTACAAAAAATTGATCGTTAAATATGTCTATACAAGGTGTAACAAGAAAAGAGTATGGTTAGATGGTTTGGTCATGTTGAGAGGATGAATGAAGGTCGACTAACAAAAGGTATTTACACGGCAGATGTGAGTGGAAACGCCGGGAGGAGACGCCCTAGGAAGACGTATAGTGATCTTATTGGTGATGTTCTTCAGAAAGGTCAGGTGCGTAGTACTCGCAACTGGCGTGCGTGTATGAATGTAAACGAGGCAAAAGGAGTATGTAAGGATCGTAGCAGGTGGCGTTCTGTAGTTTCTGCCTACCCCCATGGGAAGAAGGCGTGAGTTTATGTATGTATGTATGTAAGGTGTAACATAAATAACGCACAACCTCTTAAGGGATCATTGTACTGATTATTATAAACAACTTTTACTATGGAACTAAACCTGAAATCGCGAAAAAAAAAATCACCTGCTCCCTACATTTATGTTAGCATAACTCGTCAAAATGTAGGGAACAGGTGATTTTTTTTTCGCGATTTCAGGTTTAGTCCCATAGTAAAAGTTGTTCATAATGATGAGTACAATGATCCCTTAAGAGGTTGTGCGTTATTTATATAAACGTATAAAAATACCGCTGCAAACTACACAATTTCATATTATCAACATTGAACTGGACAATATGTTGATTGATATAAATTCACGGTTTTTCTGAATTATTGCTAACTACAGAAACACCCGGGCCATGGTTTTCGCGTTTAAACTGAGAAGGGCCTTGACACGAAGCAATCGTTTTCATATAGAAATACGAAACAACGACTTTCAACATTATTGACATAAGGTTTTCGGTAGCTTTTGTCAATCTAATAAATTGAGTTTTCCATCATATTTATCGGTGATAAAATATCACCGTGTCTTTAAAGGCCCTCTAGTTCACTTTTCAGGCGATGTCGGTACTGTTGATTATAAATTATAGTCCGAGATTCAGGCATAAATACACAATTTCAACCTGACTACCAAAGAGCCAATTCCCCCTGGCAGTTCCTCCTGTTCAGTGTCGTTATACTACATAGCATTAAACGAAGCATTACGGCGCCCCCAAGTGGAATCCAAGACCCGACTTAGGTGGATGACACCATTATTGCGATCCAAGTGCAATTATAAAAGCTCTCAAACTCAAAAACTCAAAGCATTTATTTCAAAGAAACCAATTACAGGCACTTTTGAATTGTCAAAGAGTCGGTCAGTTAGTCAGAAAGTTGAAGCTAGTTGCCTATTCCAAAGCGTAGATCTCTATGGAGAAGAACGGGCAAGAAACTCCACGGACACTCTTTAAATCAAAATATTGTTACAAAATATTGGTTATATCATTCATGTTGAAATTAAGTATGTGAGAACAATGTAGAAGGACGTGCACATTAAAAGCGTTCGCAACAAAAAGATAAGAGTCAAAAACGATTAAAAAATTAAAATAAGCCGTGGCAGCTAAGAGTTGACCAGTCCCTACTGACGGTGCCCGTTCACGAACATGACGCATGGATCAGCACCATTCAGCTCAGCCATTTTGAAAGGAACTTAATGATCCAACACACATGCCACCACCGCTCTTCCGAAGGAAGCATAAAGTTAAGACCGTCGGTTTATAAATAATTTTCAGTGGAAGGCTTGTGAGTTGTGCCAACGGAACAAAGTTAGGTAGAACCCGTTTTTGTGCTAGCAAACAGTTTACAGGGTGAATTTTCCAAGTGTGCGTGATGGCCATCAGCAACTACAAGAAATAGCGATTCAAGGGGTCTCGGGTTTGACGAAAACTACAACGGTATTAAGCACCCTTGGAAAATTAACCCTGCACACTTACAATTGTTATTTGTTGCTAGAAACTGGACAATATTATGGATGAAATCAAATCAACCAGTCTTCTAAACACAAAATTAATATGCAAAAAATAGTGAAACATACCTATGTGCTTCTTGAGATAGATAGGGGGTTGCGCGGCCCGCCCGCGCCTCCACGAATGCGCTGCCTCCCGCGGGGATACCAATAAATATGCGCCTACGCATGACCCGTTAGCACCGCCATCTATGAGCACAGGGGACGACAACCATTGGTTGATCTATCCTGGTCATTTTTAACACCGTTGATTGAAAAATAAGTCTTTTACTACTATTAGAAGGTAGCAGTAGCGAAGCTACGACTTCCATAAGAGGGAAGCCGAAGAAAAAATTGTTCAGTTCTCATAAACTCAATATAACATCATTTTAATATTACCTCAAAAATTTAAGTAATTCCTTTACTTTTCTTTATTTAACACTTTTGCAACTATAGATACGCGTTTTTGTAATGCTTTTTATCTTATGATATTGTATTAAATACCTACCTGTAATATGACTATGTATGTACTTTATCATTTAGTAATAGTAAACTCTAGTGCAGTCGTTGTTCTGAAGGGAAGCCGGTAGGAATGGCGTTGTATGAAGCCTTCGCCACTGTAAGGTAGGTTAAGTAATTTAAGTTAATTAAGTAAGTCGTAAGACATTTATGACTGGAAAAAGAGGAAGCCGGGATAGGAGTACATGAAACGCAAAGGTAAAACCTATAAACAGCTTAAAGTTAGCATTGCACTACGCCGACAAGACCCTCCGCGCGTTTCAAAGGTACCTACTTACACGATGGCTTTAATTTTAAGATTTAGACAAGTAAGTACGTACCTAGGTAACATTTTCAGAAAGAAACGTTAACGCTATAACTACAGGGTATGTATATGACCATAATTGTGACGCACATGAATAGTTGCCAGATGTCCAAACTCTTTCCGCAGAAGTTCTACATAATTATCAGAATACGAACGATATATTCTCCACATTACTGATTGGTCTATTTAATCGGCTCAAAGCAGCTTTTCGTCATTTTTCCCAGTAAATGTATCTTCTCTTATAGAACAACTCAAATCGTTTACTGAGCATGATAGTCACGCGCGGTACGAGCTTTATTCTCAAAGTCAATAATAACGTTATGGTACTCAGGACTGTTTTCGCTATTTCTTTTGAATGTGTGGCTTGCGGTATGAGGTTTTTGTTTCTCAGCTTAACAATAAAACGCAACAAGCTAGCAAGCTGTCCTATAAACTTAAATCATATTCAATCTTTATATCTAATCTAGAAAATTATGAACACATTTTAAAATTAGCGAATACATGATGTTCAACGAATAAGTTCAAACCCTCACAAGGTTGACCAAATACCTAAAGGAGGTTGCCGTCAGTGCAGGACGCGTCGTTATGGCGATTCTTGGAGGAGGCTGACTTCTAAGATGATCTGGAGCTAGAACGTAGTAATATTGTAATCTTGCTTCAGTATGGGAAAGAGATGGAGCTAGACGTCCTGTATAGCTCTATCCCTTTCTCACACTGAAGTAACCTTAAAATAATACTGCTTTAAGAGGTGGTGGTCTAGCTCCAGATCATCTACATTAAGGGCAGCATGAGCATGTCCTACCTGCCATGACATATAGACGCTTGCACAAGCATATGTATAACATTCAAGCTCTGGCGTGACTGTCTGATAGACACGGCAAGAAGCGTGAGCAACCTACAGATAATAAATATTTCATCATCCCTCCAATTCTAATCTTACCTTTTTGCCTATCATTGCCTTGAGCAGCTAGTATTAAAAGACCTTATAGGAATATTTTTCATCACCATTTAAAAATGTTAAAAAAAATGTTGCTCGCTCCTATTTTCAGCAAATATCTAGGCCGCGAAGTAATGTGTATTTAGTGTGGTGTATACTGTCGCGATCATAACGCACCAATATTAAAAGCAAACGACCGCTTTTTAATTGTACAGGTCAACGGCGCGCGCGCCGATTTTTATTGCTAAGCGCCATTAGATTGACGACGGACGCTCTTGTGAAAAAGCTCAGACATTAGAACATGATTTATGGGCACTGTAGACCCACCGTACCCCTGGCCGTACCTCTGGTGGTACGGTAGGTATTTTAAAGTTAAACGATACTAACAGGTAATGGTGTTGTATCACTAGATAAAACCACTTCTGATAACAACAATTTAATTTTGTAATTAGTTGTGCGCAATTTTTCTAATGCGTGACCAATCTTTATTTATAATGTGTAATTGTATGTCAGTAATGAAGTCATCATTGGTGATTTGACCCTTTTTTCTTTTTTTTTTTGTATGTTTATTCAATGTATGAATATGCTCTAATACTTTAGTAATCGCATCAATGTCACGGTATTCTTGTTGACACGTTTATTAATTTTGGAGTGAAACGTCTCTGAAACGTTGGTGGTTCTATGGCATTCACCAAATACGCTTATTAATGTAGACGAATGCGTCTTACACCAGTATGTTTCTAAGTATTTTATACATCTTTCCATTTGTACTACGCCATTAGATTCAAATTTCACATACTCAAAGCCATGTTGAGTTCCTACAAAATAGTTGAGCTAGATGGTGCTGATCCACGCGTCATGTTCGTGAACGGGCACCATCAGTGGAGACTGGTCTTCTCTTAACTGCCAGGGCTTATTTTCAATTGTTTATTTTGAATTTTTGATTTTTTGCATTGTTCTCACTTATAGAAGCAACAAAAATAATGTACCCAGGATTTTGTAATAATCTTGATTTAAAGGAGTGTTCATGGAGTTTCTTTCCCGTTCTTCTCCATAGAGATCTACTTTTGGGAATGGGCAACTAGCTTCAACTTTCTGACTATATTACAGATTGGGACGGGAATTACTCTATTAGGTACTTACAACGATTTACTTGGATAATAAAAGGATCACAGAAAGAATGTAGACCTTCATATATTTTTCCTATATTTTTCTACTGTCAGTTTTATAGTAGAAAAAACATTTTTTTTTTGAATAAGTACCAGCCCGGGTCCGCGAGAAATCTGAAGAAATTTACATAAAACTAAAATACTGTTCGGAAATAATAAAATAAGATAAAATCTTTTTTTACAAATGGTCAGTTTCACCAGCCGACTGGAATGAGTGACATGCATTTTAGTGGGCAGCTGCTGTGCATGTGCAGTGGTTGGTACATCCCTATGACGAACCTCTAAAGGGAAGAGGCGCTGTAGAGGTCTGATTAATTCGCCTCTTGCGGTTCTAACCCGCGCTACACGCCTATGAACATGAACAATACCTAATGGGCATTTAACCCTCTTTGCATCATCAGACCCTGTCAAAACTATGTTCCCGATTTTAACTGCATTAATATTAGCTGTTGATTTCTGAGTAAGTAGAGCCAGGTATTCGCTGCGAAAACGCTGGCTCAGATCGCCACATAAATTTTGAATATAACGCCAACGTCCAGTCAAGGGTTGACCATCAATATGACCCATATCTAGGACATCTTTCCCTTCTTTTCCTACATGTAAAAACATTGAAGGAGTGCGGAGCATTTGCCGTAGTGTCGGCTATACAAGGTGTAATTTTAATCAGTGTTAATCTCTTAAGAGGTCATTACACTCATCATTATGAACAACTTTTACTATGGGACCAAACCTGAAATCGCGAAAAAAAATCAGCTTTTCCCTACATGTGTGTTCGTGTTGTACATATATGTGTTGACTGTACAATTTAATCCAAAATAAGCTTGCTAGTGTCGTTTACAATTGCAATTGTCGATTGCGCATTTGTTGGCACACTAGTCTTTGCCAACAAATGCGCGCGAGCCGAGCGAGCGAAGCGAGGGGTGCACTGGCAGCGGCCGGCGAGCGCTACTTCCAAGTTGGTCGTAATCACTTGACTATTTAGTATTTTTAGGACTGACTTTCATAAAACTCTGAAAACGAGTCATTTTCACTCATACCTATTACTCGTTTTATTTATTTTTGTTTCTGACGTTATTATTTTTGCTATTTATAGTACGGACAGAGGGGCGATAGGACCAGAACGAGCCGGGGCTCGCACTTTGTTCTCCAGCAGCTTGTCATGGACATCAACGAGGTCTCATGATTCAGGTTCCGCGTGTGAACACGAAGCCAACGTTTCCCTTGATGTGTGGCAACAGTTTCTCAAGTGCTGGGTTGGTGTCCATGTGGTCCTTGACGCATATCATTCCATTATATTAATCAATGATTTTATTAAACTATATCCTTCTTTAATACTCTTGTCAGGGAGCAGTACGCAAAATTCGTGTATACATTGTAATAACAGATTTAAAAATAGCATTACAATGTATACGCGAGCAGTTTCCTATGGCTGCGTTTTGGCCTTGTATCAAAGAATATACTACTCTCTGACGAGAGCCTTGTATAAATTGGAAAGACGCGGCCACGACGCGGCCGCGGCAGTATTCTATTCTATTCTATTTTTCTCTATGGCAATGGTGCCGATGTCAAAAGTACTATTTTAGTTTTACAAATTCTTCAAAAATTTTCTTTGATTTGAATGTTGTCAACTGTCATGGACGCTTTGAAAAAGTTATTATATACGGTTTAACTAAAAAGTTCGAATTACGCAGTACATAATCTGCAATATTGCCGGATCAATACCTACGTATAAGTGCATTTCCTAAGTACCTAACTAATGAATGAGTCATTAACATTATGCGAGATCATTGTTTATTTATAACCTGTCCGCCTCGTATCTAATCGGAATTCTCATTTCAGTTTTACAGTATTTTTTTCAATCCTACAACCCCATTAAAGAACGTTTGAAGTTCCTTCATGACACGCATATTAGATATCTGAGGTCATCGGAAAACTTGAGACTAGAGATGCTGATGCATTCCATCAGCTTTTACGACAAGTCTTTTACAGTTCAAGCAGTGCGGTTATGGAAAGCCTTACTCGTGTAGATAAGACGTGCTCATTTTTTGTCCACTTTTAAAATTCTGGTAAATAAACACTTCCTCTCTCCTTAAACATCAGCTTTACTCAAAGTACCTTGCTATTGTTTCATGTTTATTATTACATATTATATATATATACAATAATAAATAAATAAATAAATACACACTACGATCTCTACATACAGTGGTTTTTTTTAATCAATAAAGTACTAGGGGTACGGTGGATCTGCAGTAATTTATGGGTACCTTCTGATAATAAAAAAAACATTAAAGTACCAACACTGAAAAAAAACATCAGTTTCATACATATTTAGTGAGCAAACAGCAGAGTTTTTGTCATGTTGTTTATCTATCAGCAGAGTTGTTTATCATGAGCACTTGCGAGGGGTGCTACGTAGTTATCAAATTAAGAGAAATGGCAAAGTGCTAATTAGTTTGTCGAATCAGTAAGATATGATATGCTTAATATTAAGGGGATCAAGAGGCTATCTTTAATCCGACTTTCAGTCAATGACAGTAAACACAGTATTAACATTTTAACACTTTAAATTCAAACAAAAGGTACAACATTATAGATACAATAATTATATTTAATTATAATACAAAAAATAAGTAAGTATCAGGAATTTATAGAAAAGACTTTCAGAAGTATTTTATTCATAGCATAAAACCTAGTAACAGTAACATAGGTTAGTAGGTAAGAAAATATTAAAATAATGAATGTAAAGATAATTTTCCATTCTTCATTCGACGGTGATGCAACTCAACTCGTATTATTTCTTTTCCGTCATCTCCGGCAAGGTTACCAAGCTGCTATAACCCACCTGAAGCGTTCATGCCCATTGTGCACGCTGCCATTGTGGCCCCAAAGTAATCTGTCTCCAATGCCATCCGTATCCACATCTAGCTTGAGTCCTTGACTATACTGACAATTTATTATGAAGAACACCAGAGTACCATTTTTAAGTAAAGGCTCCAAATAATATCTGTGCCTGACTTCGTTAGACATAGTCGAACCCCAAGCCTGTCTGTCTCCAATATTGTCCACCCTTAAGTCCAATTTCAAGTACATATTGCGATGAGTATTGTAGAGTTTGAATGTGACCCCGTCTCTTTTCCACACGGGGAGGACCTTCCAGCTCACTCTTTCACTAGTTATTGGACATTGGTTATGGTCACCCCAAGCGAGTCTATCATTGTCAGAGTCAGTGCGCACATCGAGTTTCAGAGGCTGTCGGTAGTGCTTATTGACTATTGTCACAGCATCCTCGTTGAAGATGAGTTGGAACGACTGGGGGAAATAATTGCGAACAATATCTTTAGCACCACTGTGCCATAGTTTATACGCGAGGGACATGACGTTTCGTGGAGCAGAGCTGATAAGCCTCGTTAGAACTTCGTTGACGAAAAATTCACCACCAGTAGTTTCAAAGTTTTTGGCCATATTTACAGCGGTGTCATAGTTGCCGTTAACGACATTATTGTACCATTCCTCCTTAAGAGCGCGAGTACTTAGAAAAGCCACGTGACAATCATAGTATGTCAATCCTTGAAGTTCGCGAGGCAGGGTTGTACCAGGACTAAGGGTCAAGCCTTTTTCCCTCAATTCGACGGCAAGCTCCGAGATCTCTTGAGAATCGCCCTTCAGTCCGTACACGATCACCTTGCCATGATCTCTGTTGACGATGCGAGCGATGTCCTTAGCACAGCTGCTGGTCATGTTTGCTCCCACGACAGTCACGGTGAGGACGGAGCCGTCTCTGATATAGCCGCTGGTGTCGCAGTTGGTGTAACTGAGGACGGGGATCCTGTTCGGTATCTTGCTGTTTAGGTCCGGGCCGCTGCTGACCAGTTGGTACTGATGATTGACATTGTAACAGTTTGAGAAACCGCGAATGCCTTCTTCGGATACAACCTTACCTTCGCCCCAGTAGTCAACATGTTGAATCAGATCGCTGAGAGAAGCAGGTATCTGCACCAAGTCGTACTCGCCGAGATAAGGAACTTCGGAGTAAGGAAACCACTTGTCGCTGTTGGTGATGTAGTTTGGTCGATTGGCACGCTTCCAGACAGTAATAGAGCGTTCCATTATTTTGAAGTTAATCGTAGCTTAATCTATAAACAAAGAAAAATAAATATCTATGAGAATACAGAAAAAAATCTCTTAAGAGTTATTTTGCTGTAAGTTACCCAATAACACTAAACCAAATATGTAGACAGCAAAAAAAATAAATATACAATAAAGTAAAGAAGAGAAAAGTAAAGTATGGCTCTCAAAATCCTAACAAATTACTAATGTACTAAAAATAAAACAAAGCTAGTAACTAAATACTAAATATTTTTGATAGGCTTACTTGTTAGTTGTTAGCAGTTCTGGTAACCAAATTAATATGACTGTAGGCAGTGCACTCACATTTCACACAAGTTATGTAATTATTCTACAGAGTTCTTCTCTCATATAAGTAAACATAACGTCTAACAATAATAGCGTAAAATATTGTATGTATCTACTTACTATCTAAAGTACTGCGTATACACACAATCAGGGGCGTGACACTGCCGTACTTGAAGTAGCGTAGGCGACCATTTTCCGCTGAGATATTAATACCATCTTTTAGTAAAGCCCCGTAAACTTATTAGTATCTAGTACATAATAGTGACACAGATGGCGCTTTGGTCAATTTTATCAAATGGAGGCAAACTACAAAATTTAAAAATAGTGTCAAATGCAAGGATGCGCATGTTGTATTTCTCTTCTATTTTCTATTCAATTTTTTTTTATAAATATTTATTTATACACCTTGCTTTATTTATTTTATCAAGTTGAGAATTTGTGACAGACATTTAACAGGACGAGATCGAAATCGCAATAACCGATTGAATGCACTAGAAGTTTATTTATTTATTTAAAATAGGTACGCCAACAGCATATACATACAACATTGTACATTAAATACTAACAGTTAATACGCATGGGTTCTTATGTATATACCAATTACTGGTGTACACGACAGTTACATAAAACAAACAATCTTCGTAAATTATATAAAATTAGAATATTAAAATGAAAAGTTCCATCACTTTTCTTGCATGGTATGTAAATTGAGATTTTGAACCCTATTTAACATCCTAACTGATATTACTAATGCTAATAATTATGAAACATTAAAGTAGGTAGGTACTTAGTTTAATTTCACGAAACCATTGTTAGCAGTTCACAGAATACACCTTTTTAATTTTCATCGATACATATCGATGAAAATTAATATAGTGCAATTCGATGCCTAACAGCCGAAAAGGGATACCTAAGCGACATTTTTTGCGAAATCTGTATATATAAAAGGAGAAACTGACTGACTGACTGACTGAATGAGTGATTGACTGACTGACATATCAACGCACAGCCGAAACTACTGGGTCTTTTTTTTTTTTTTTTGTGGATGGGAAATCATCAAATGACTTCTCCCGCTCTGGGCGGAGCGGGAGGGCGTGTCAGACTTTTACTGACTAAAACCCACCCGTGTTCCTTCTGTTGCCTGTGCCGGGGCCACGGTAACTCTTTCGAACATCCCGCAACCCTAGCTGAAACTACTGGGTCTAGGAACGTGTTTTTTCTTTTCAAAAAAATTTTTTTTTTTCATATTTCTACATTTATATCTGTAATTTGTATGGTGTACAATAAAGAGTTTTCTATTCTATTCTTTTCATATCAATAAATTAAATACTAAGTCTATAAATCCATCCTATAATACTATAAATTCGAAAGTAACTCTGTCTGTCTGTATCTTACCCTTTCACGCCTAAACCACAAAACGGATTCCGATAAAATTAGGCAAGGAGACAGATGGCATCCTGCGGAAGGACATAGGCTACTTTTTGTCTCAAATATAATCCTACAGGGGGTGATATAGGGGATAAAAGTTTGTATGGGAAACCCAGCATTTCTTAAGTTAGGGATATAAAAATTAAAATTTATGCTTTTGGTAAGAAATAAAAGATTATGTGGTTCAGCGTTTTTAAAAAATCATCACCTAAGAGGGTAAATTAGGGGTTGATTTTAAAATTCCCAAAAAATGTTAAATTTTTTGTGTAGGTACCTACCGTTTTTAATAGGTTTAAGGGATTGGAAATGTAATCATAGTTCGTATCTTGAGGTAACATTTAGTCTTTATTTCATTAAAATCGGTCCACTCGGTCAAAAGTTATTTGTTATTTGAACGTGGCCATCATAAGTTTAACTAAACAAAGTCCCCCCACCGCGTCTGTCTGTTTGAACGCGATAAACTCAAAAACTACCGAACGGATTTTTATACGGTTATCACCAATGGACGGAGTGATTCATGGGGTAGGTTTAGGTATTTAATTCATTCAAGGTTTTGTGTAAATTGGCTGAAATATGACGATGGTTTTGAACTTTACTGGCGTGCGCCGCGTAAACCAATATAGTTATATGAAACAATGTGTTTTTACCTGGATTAGCACATAGGGTACTTTTAATCCCGGTGCCGGCCGGGTACGTTTCCATGAGATGTTTGCCGACATCCGCGCGGGCGAAGTCGCGGGCAAAAACTAGTGTGTACATATTATAACGATGCCTAACAGCCAAAAAGCAGATTCTAACCATTAGTTGATTTCGCAAAAAATGTCGCTTATCCCTTTTTGGCTGTTCGGCATCGAAATAGTCTCCTAGTAAAATGGTTGCCGGACGTACGGATAGACGGACATGACGAAATTATAAGGGTTCCGTTTTTTCCATTTAACTACAGTACCCTAGAAAAATATAGGTAATTATGTTCCATAAAATCGAATACTTACCTACCTTCACGACCATATTTATATGCTAGCATAATTCTACTTCCAATGTAAAATGACGGCAGCGCATGAAAAATAAGCAATTTGCCACTGTCTCACAAACAGTGACTTGAAATAACGCCTAGCAACAACTAATAAGAATATCCCCACAGTGTAGTTATTACATTACTTATGTACCTAGTTGTTAAAGATAAATGGTAAATGAATGGTCTGAGGCACGCGTCCTTCAAAGGGCGACATAACAGACAATTGCCCTCAATGCGTTTCGCCGAAGCGAACCAATTCAGTTCACTATCAACTTGCTGATTGATCAATCGTATTCATGACGTCATTATATGAATGGGTACATTATGAATTAGGTTCAGGCTTAGATTAATTCACCATCACATAACATAATGGAAAATCACGCCTGTATTTCTGGACGGGGTAGGTAGGTGTAATAGGTGGCTCCATTGCCGTCAACCGGACACAAATGCAAACTCCGGGCTGCTACTGAGAAACTCCTTAAGGGAAACCTCAGTGACAAGCTACTTTTCAAATTCAAATAATTTATCTGTCCACAAATAATTTATTTTGCCCTATAGGCTATAGTTTAGCATAATACGTACTTATATTAGCATCGAACCCAGGCCTCTTTGCTCTGCAGTCGTGTTTGCATCCACTAGATCGACGGGACAGTAAAGTTAGTAAGCACTACTGTCTCCAAAAATATGTAATAGTAATAGTAATTTATTTCGAAACTTCAGTACATTGTACATCAGTGACGTCTCGACCCCTGAACTAGGATATCCTGTATGACAGTTATATGGATCGGTGTGAGGAAGCTTAGACTAAATACAATTTGGACCTATTTTTTTCAAAACTTTATCAAAAACAAATGCAAAAACCAATGAACAAAAAAAAAGAAAAAATATATTATATGTATAGGTATGGTAGGAGCATCATCAAATATTAGACAAGCCAATGCAGCAGGTAGTTTAAAATTCTTACTGCAACTTTTTACTTTATTGTTGTTTTCCTAATCATAACTTCTGAATCATTAATTAGTCAAGGAACACTAAATAAGTAACCAAAGATTTCTTTGCACATCGCACATCGAAGGCAGCTTGGCTATAGAATATTAAGTATCAGTTCGCTCCCTTATCCGTTCAGTAGTCCCGCGAAAGCCTTACCGTGTAAACGCGACTCAAGGTTGCCAAGGACGTAAACAAAAGGCTGTGTATCAAAACTTCTACACTGCTAGCATATGAGGAAAGAAACGCTGTGCTGGTAGTTTGTCAGCTTCATTAATTGGCGAAAAATTATGATGTGGCTTACTGACGATTACGGGATTATTTGGGTTGAGGAGAGATTAAATTAATCATTAGAAGTTATTTACTGGTTTAAAATATGGATTAGTGCACGTTAAAGGACATTAATTAATCAATGAAATACTCAAATTATAATTTAAAATCACTTGCACATGAACTCTCTTTCGATTTGTGCGTTCCACGTCTAACTGCATTATTTAGCTTCGAAGTTTCTCGCGATACAGAGTGAATACTTTGAGAAAAACAAAAATCCTTAATCAAATATCAAGTACTTAAATATTATTCGCCAAGATGTATGGATGGTTATTGGAGAGTGTTCAGCACTTCATAGTGGTAAGTTTTCAGATACTATTTTCCTACACACAAATCCTTGTATTTTATTTTTTTTAATGAACTTCGACTGTCCCTGTCCCACTGCTAAAATAAGATCTTTCCTACAGTCTTATTCTGTATTGCCTTTGGCGAGCAATTTCTCATGAACTCATCTGAGACCTAGCCAGATAATGCCTCGACGATGGTGTCTCCGTCTTTAAGAATCCACGTTTTATCTGATAGGAATTGAATATAATGTCAGTAGGTAGTGCAGCTTCAGCAGTGGAAAATTAAAAAGAGTAGGTAATTAGTTAAACGGCAATGCGTTTGATAGGTACCTGTATACGTCACTACTTCAGTTCCATTACATTTGTGTGCATGTTTGTGTCATCTTTAGTCAATTCCCGTAACTGAAAACGGTCAAAATCAAGTCGCAATCTCATCTCAGCGACAATCAAATGTCAAAACTTGTCAAAAATGTAGGCAAATTATAAGTATTTTTGACATATTGAGACAGATCTGAGGGGCAATTCCCGTAATTTTAAGAACGTTCACAGTCTGATCTCAGTCTCAATATGTCAAAGATACCTATAATTTCCCTACATTTTTGACAAGTTTTGACATTTGACTGTCGCTGAGATGAGATTGCGACTAGATTTTGAACGTTTTTGGTTACGGGAATTGGGCTTCAGACGTTGAATGTTCTTAAAATTACTAGAATTGCTCCTCTGATCAGTGACAATCAAAACCATTAAAATTGATAAGGTTTTGATACAAAATAGCGGGAAGGTATAAAAGCGCTTACACTAAATGTAATGCTTATACATAATGTGTTTATATAAGTCGGTACGTAAATTAGTAAAGGAAAAGTTTATAAAACTATTTCGTCTAGCTCACTAATTTTATTTCATTCGTCCAAAGTTGGCAACACAAGGCATCTAGGGTGGTGTAGTACTTACAAAACTTTTTTATTCACTTGTGGTATCTATTTCATTAGGCTTACTAGCTCTTGGCCGCGGCTTCGCCCGCGTGGATTTCGATACTACCCTATTTGAAACGGCTTTTTTTTATGCGCGGAACCCTAATTATTTTTCTAAAATAAAGGTAGCTTAAATTACTGCTTATAATATCAGCTATCTGCCAGTGATCCATCAAAATCGGTCCAGCTGTTTCGGAGATTAGCCGGAATAAACAGACAGAAACTGGACTTTAAAAGAGACTGTGACCTCTGAGTTTGTTTCGGCCTTTCTTCTCATAGTAGTCAGATAGGAAACGCCGGCCTCTAGTTTAAACAAAAAAAATGTTGGACGTGTGTAAAAGTGTGTGTATAAACCTACTTACAGAAATAAAATATTTTTTTTGTTATAGGTACCGTACGTTCATATACATTTAGTTAAAAAGTATTTTGACATTACAAACAGACACTTCAATTTTATTTATTTTTAAATAAGATTAGCTACCGTAGTAAAATTTAACACAGAATCTGCCTTAGTGTAAACTCTAGTGCAATATCTGCTTTACTGTAAGACCTAGTCTGTTTCTAGGCCATGGGAAGAAACGGAAAACGTTTTCCGTACTTACCTAATTCCGTAGGCACCCAACTCTTTGCCATGTTTAGGGTTGCGTAATGTACGTCCGAATTAAAAAACGGAACCTTTATAAGATCACTCATGTGTCTCTCTGTTTATCTGTCCGTCCGTCACAGCCTATTTGCTCCGGATCTAATGGACCGATTAAGTTAAAATTTGGCAATTTATGTTACGTAAATAAATTAATTTTGAATATGGGGGTCACTTTGGGAGGCAAATAGGAAAATAAAAAATAGTTTTGCACGCTGTACCGTGTGACATATCAAATGAAAGGGCTTAGGTACGGTGAGGTTCTTAAGTATATTTCTTTTATAATTATAAAATAAATTGTTTTAAAGTTATCTAAGAAAATATATGAAAATTTATCTCCGAAATGACTAAGCCTAACAATTCTAGAAAATAGTACTATAGATACTTATAGATTACAGGAAAACCTGGGGGAAAATGTTTTTCAACTTTGTTCTTGAGATAAATTCATCCCAACTACGGAACCCTTCATTGTACGTGGTCCGACACGCATTTAGCCGGTTTTTTTCGGGTTTTATTTTGATCTCTCTTGAATATTCTGTCTCAACTTATTCCAAAAGTAGTTGGTCTTGTTTTTATAAGAAAAGCAGATTAACAATAGATTTTTGAATGAACATTATAGGTTGGTATTACCAATATCATTTTCTGTAGAAACGAATATAGGTAGTAGTATAGGTAGTAGAATATAGGTAGTAGGTATTATACCTACATTTCGGCGTGAATGAATTATTTCAACTGCTACAAAAGGGATTATTTTTCTATTCTGTAACTCGCATAGGAAAACATGTCTATGATCTCCGTCTTGATCGTATCGGATCGTATTTGGTGAAGTAACTAAACAATAATAAAACGAATATTAAAACTCTTTTATTCTTTCTTTACTACCAAAATATAAAGTCATTTTTACAGCATCAGAATACCGCAAAGATGTTTTAGTACGTAATTTAGTTCTGAGTAGATTTTCTTTCGACGGTAAGCAATTCTATACCTACCCACAGGGTGGAATAAACAGTACGTAAGTTATAAACATTGCTGTACAGAGAGATGTTACGTCGCACGTCGTAGTCTTAAAAGTCTGAATTAAGCTGTCTTAACATGTCTTCTTAGCCCTTAAGTCGAATATTATGATTCCAGGCTCAGAGCATGATGCCACATTTTTCTGAGACATGAGACTAGGTAGGTTTATGAATACCGTGTATGAAATAGCTTAGGTATCAACGATGAGTGGTGTAAACTAAAAGCTATGATGAAATGGATATTCGTCTATTATCCGGTATTCGACCTTATTTTACTACTATCCTGCTGAATATCGGATAGTGGTTTGCTTTCTGCTGCGACTGGTTTCTGTCCCTTTTGAGAAATACCTTACCTCATATATCTCAACATAACAGTAGATTATTCATTAGGTATAGCAACAAAACTGGCGAAATTTACACCTCTTTTTTTGATGGGAAATCATCAAATGACTTCTCCTGCTCTGGGCGGAGCGGGAGGGCGTGTCAGACTTTTACTGACTAAAACCCACCCGTGTTTCTTCAGTTGCCTGAGCCAGATATCCCGCGGCATAGGTACACCTCTGCTTAACCTTTCGGAAAATACAGGCGTGATGTTATGTTATGTAACAAAACTGTATTTTTCCTTAACTTGCTAGTGATACGCGTGAACGTCAACAAAGGCAATTAATTATCTATATGTTGGTCGTTACCGTAAGGGTGGCAATTAATTAATTACTCCTACAAAGGCCGGAGGGGCGCGGAAGGCCTCATCCTCCTTTATAACTTGGAAATCAATTCATTTTATGGAAACTATTTTTAAGACACGTGTTTATTCCAACTCCGGATGTTTGTGTTCGGGGTGTGATCATTGGTGCGATAATCAATGCCAGACCAAATATAGGTAAATCACATATTAGAATTGTATATGGAATAACAACGAGCTACCGCATAGATCCCTTCGTATACGAATTAGATATTTATGGTGTACTAGTTGTACCCCGCGACTTCGTTCGAGCGGAAGTCTTGAGATACATAATATACTAAAATAACGCCACATTTTATCGCGCTAATTATTTTTCTAAAATAAAAGAAGCCTAAGTTACTTATTATAACATCAGCTATCTGACAGTGAAAGTCACGTCAAAATCGGTCCAGCCGCTTCGGAGATTAGCCGGAACAAACAGACAGACAGAGAAAAATTTAAAAAAAATTGTTTTTTTGTTATAAGTACCGTATATACTTTCATATGCATGTAGTAAAAAGCTGTTATTCTGACATTACAACAGACACTTCAATTTTAATTATTTGTATAGTTATACAATAAATATAAGTAGATAAACCGCGCGCACGATGGGATGTCCCAATAGCAAGATGTGAACTTCCATACAAACTTTCATCTCCTTACTAACTGACCCCTTTTGGTGATGATTTTTTAAAAATTAAAAGAGGACGTATGAGCTGTAACGAATGTGAACACTAACGAAGGATTTGATGTGCAAATAGACTTTTGGTTTTGAGGTTTGCGTTGTCTGTCAGTGAATTAAAGATAACTATTCCCTTTTAGGGTTCCGTAACAACCCTTATAGTTTCGCCATGTCCGTCTGTCTGTCTGTCCGCAGCTTATCTCAAAGATTCTTAGTACTAGAAATCTTGTAATTAGGCAATCTTGTAATTAGAAATCTTGTAATTTGTGTATACATATTTATCCTGGGTAAAATACAACCTTGAAATAAATATTTCTCCACTAGGTGTACGTGTAAATAAGTAAATAAACCTCGTTTTGTAAAGAACTAAAGACGTTATTACTTAGATATATTTGGCCAATAATGAAAGCTGTTGCAATGTTATCATGCGATCTTGAACCCACGCACTGCGAATGCGGCTCTAACCACGCAATAACGGAGTCAAGGTGGCAGAAAGATTTGCGGGATGTTCGAAAGAGTTACCGTGGCCCCGGCACAGGCAACAGAAGGAACACGGTTGGGTTTTAGTCAGTAAAAGTTTGACACGCCCTCCCGCTCCACCCAGAGCGGGAGAAGTCATTTGATGACTTCCCATCCACAAAAAAAAAAGGTATACGTGCAAGGCGCAGTAATGTTGCACTTTACGTACTTGTTTCTTTTTGTGTTGGTGTTATTTTTTTTTGCGTCATGTTTACCGCAAATAAACGTATTTTCATTCTTTCTTTTTTTTTCTTTTACGTGCAACCTTACTGTGCCTTGCACGTAAAGTGGGGATGATATTTTTTCTCGTCTCTCCCATGGTGTGGGGTGTCGTTGGATAGGCCGTTCAAAAATAATGCGGGACTGACAAAACCATTTTTCGGTTCAGGGATCCGTTTGCGAAATATTAAGCTCTAAACTGCAAATTGTTAGAGACAAGTGTCCCCCCTGTCAGCTTTAGGTCATGTTGTTTTTGGATATGGGAAAAAATTCACGGCCCTAGTATACGAATAGCTAATTTAAAATGAAAATTGTAACAGCTTTACAAGTTAACGAGTAATAGTCGACCAACTTACATTTGCAGTCGGAATGTATGAGAGAACATATTTTTCAACAACAATGTTAAGTTTGTTCTTGGGATAAATTCATCCCAATTGCGGAACCCTTAATAGTGCGTGGTCCGACACGCACTTTGTCGGTTTTTTTATAAACATGTAGATATTATTATGTTAAGACTTAGGTTTTATTTGATAGTCTCAAATTAATCCTATGCATGTAGTTAGTGTTCATTTATTGTCATAGTGTCGTCTCTACATTGTATATTATGTAAATATCTGGTTTGACAATAAACATAAATACTTAAATAATAATAAAAAGATATCTATTCAATAGATGACTCGGCAGCTAAAGCGCATAAATAAACTCGATAAAACTTATCGAATCTATTTAATTTCATTAGGTATCGAATCACAATTTTCATTTTGTTACTCTCCTTCCTTGAAATACCAAAAAGATACTTGAACTATTCGTAGCTTGAAAACATGAAAGCCAAATGACTTAGAAGATTTTTAATTTGCGAAAGAATTCCAAAACTCCGTTGCAATTAAAAACGTCTGTAGATAACACGTTCCACTAAGACAAATGGAATAGCTCCCAGAACTTTGTCCTTGTCTTGAACACTTGCAACTCCATTTTCTAGTTCGGATTCGAATTCGTTATTAATTAGATTTGGCTTGGCGATGGCGAAAACTTAGCAGTAAAGATTTTCTACCTACTGGTTTGAATTTAGGATATAAATATTATTTTCAGCGTTGAGTTTAGCATGACATACATTTTTACTTACAAAACAGGTTATTTGACGAAGATTCGATCAATCATGCATGAAAATATCTCTGGAAAAACCAAAATCAAAATCCATTAGATTTGATTTTGGTTTTTCCAAAGACCTCAATAATTTCAGTTTATTCATTCTTATGTTAAGAAAAGAAATGACGGCAGACCGCAAAGGAGCTAGAGTGAAAGAGGCAAGTTAATGCCTTCCTTAACAATTTGTAGGAAATAGCGAAGGATCACAAGAGGACGGATCATGTAGTTAGAATCTCAAATGTTAGGTAGTCTTTTATTTTAGGATTTTCTTCTAGGAAAATCTTGGCAGATTTTAGCTACGATATGTTTAGTATTGTACTTTTGCCATCCGTAGCAAATTCACTTGATATGTGATACGTGAAAAATACAAAATGTGCCGCGAATGACACAAAGTTGTGAACAACAGACATAATTCACAGCCGGACACCCATCAGTGTTGCAAACAAGTAACATTACAGTAGCAAATAAAAGTCGCGAAGACCGACGTCACGCGCCCTATTACGAAATTAATATTAACTGTCCATGGGAATACGTGGAAGGAATACTGAGCTAAAATTATTATTTTCATACCGCCATGATTATATGGTACGGCTATTGCCACACAATTATTTATTGGTAGAGTTTTTAACCGTCTCTGAAGTAGGAACGGTTGTTGCTTTATATATTAAAATCGTTGTATTTTATAGGATGAATGTGGAGAAGAAATATGGGAGACGATTCTTCGGGAGTCGGGCGCGAGGAATACTGTCTTCAGTGCCACTCAGGTAACTTATAATCTATATGATGTACCTACTAGCATAAACAAGTATCTAACTTATCAGTTAACTCATAACTACCTACTTTTATTCGTGGTTTAGCAATATCCAGATGCCTTGATGCTGCGACTCGCGAGCGCTCTCGCTCGATTGATCACCAAAGATCCGAACAGCCCTGCACCATCTAGACCAAGTAGCCCTGCCCCCAGGAAACAATCAATAAAAACTAGACCAAACTGGAGAAGCGCTTCAGTTCACACCGACAATAGATCCCAAAGCTACAAGTGCCCCTTCACAGCCACCAACGCCTTAAAAAGCGTCACCAAAAAAGAAATCGAAGCTTACAATTCGTCAGAAGAGATACGCTCTTCAGTAGCAGCGTCTACGGGCAGAATCAATGAAACTAGAATCAGAGAGGAAGCAGAAATAGTTGCCCGAGAGTTCCACAGGAGGAGTTTGGGTTTCAAGTTTGAAAATCACAAGGTTAAGGAGACTGTTGAGGAGCCTATCCCTGAAACGAGCCAAGTGGAGGAACCGGCTCAGAGTGAAGTTGCTGGAGAAGCCACTGCTGTGGAGAAGCTAGTACCGGCGTCCGAACCAGCGTCTCCAGAGACTGAAACTGTAAAAAGAAATTCTATACTGAAGCCGACTGCAGCTCGTAAGACTAGCTGCACGATTGCTCTGGACGTGTACAAACGTCGAGGATCCATCATCCCCTCTCGGCAGCGGATGAACAGCATCGGCCTGGTCAGTGGAGACAAGCTCAACTATATGAGGGAGAAGTTCGGAACCCCTGAGAAAGTGATGCATTTCTTCGGCAGATGTTTCGTGAAGTTCTTCAGTAATTACGGGTAAGATAAATGATCTAGTAAATGGCACTCTCTTTAATGGCATTTTCTAGTTTTCTTTTTATAGCAACACAGATGTTATTAGATAAAAGTTAGGTACACAATCGTAATCTCCAAATGCGTAAATTAAGGTAGGTATTTTTACGGATTTTCGGCTCGAAGGCCCTGATATTTTTTCGATAAGAGAAGTTTCATAAATAATCATTACGTCGTTTTTTACTTAAGGATAGGCGGGAAAGGCCTTATCCCAGGGTTAAAGGCAATATCCCTAACTCCGCGTTGTCCCGCAAAATCTTTTTCGTAACGTATACATAGTAGGTACCATTATATAAGGTCTCAAAGCAAATTTATCTAAGGCCCCGCCAATATCGAACTGTCGTTCAGATCGTTAGAGGCTCAAGGCTTCAAATCATGCCTAGTCAATATAAACTCCGACCTATCGGAGTCGATTTAGATAAGTAAAGAGTCCTATTCAAAGATAATAATTATATTGTTTTAAAATATGGCCCGAATTTGAATGCTGAAAACCTCACCATATGTGTGTCTTGTTTTTAACACGCCTATTTAGGTCGACCTGCACCCTAATTGCGTAACACACTTATGTAGTAGGAATCGGTTTCATTTTGATCGTTCAACAACATTCATTGCGTTATTTACGTTATTGAGCAGACACATTTTTCGAACATAAGAAGCAATGGATTAGCGATATGCTTTAAAATCATTCTAATTGTAATTGATTGTGTGTTACTCAATTAGGGTGCTAAATGTGTGTTTTTAAGAAAATCTAAGAACCCGAATTTCATCCACTTCTAGAAACTTTCCATTAATGAATAGACAGTTTATTCAAACTAGGTAAATTATTTTAGTAATTATACATAGATAGATGGTTCATATTATTATAGCGTTAAATACACTTAGGTTTCGAACTCAATACATCTTTAACGTCTTGGCTCATTCTAACCGTGGTCATCAATCAAAGTTTGGAGGCTTTGAAAAGTTGCGATGCTTAGTAAAGATTATAGTGACAGAGACAACTGCGTGTCAGCAAGCCGAGCTCCTGGGTTCGATCCCTAGGGTGGGGCCAAGTAGTCTTTAGTTTTTTTCATTACCGAAATTCTCAGAAGGAAGCAGTGGCGAAGCCTTCATACAACCCGATTCCTATCGGCTTCCCTTCGGAACTACCACTCTTCTTAATGTCTACTATTGCCTAATAATGTTCACTGTGTAACTGTGTATCACATCACATTATACATATTTAATACCCGTTTAATACTTACAGTCGTCATAAGATTAGAAACATTACAAAAATGCCTAAAATTTTTTGTCTATGATAACTGAACAATTTTTTCTTCGGCTTCGCTCTAATGATAATTGTAGCTGCACCACTGGAAGAAAGCAGTCCAAAATCTGGATTTGTTACCTGTTGATGACATTACATGGGACTTTTAACATAACTGGCAGTCTGGTCTGGTCTGGTGTTGTGGGTGTACTATATAGGTACACCTCTGCATAACCCTTCGGGGAAACAAGGCGTGATGTTATGTTATATTTGGCAGTCTGAGTATTTCAAACAACTCTGTCTTCCCCTTCACGCTAGACGTGGCGACTTTTACGTATCTCCCTTTATATTTATTTATTTACAAAAGCTTTATGTACAATGAAAAATAACAGTACAGGCCTCTGTACGGAATACTAGAAAATGGCTAAGACGTTAAGTTTAGGCAAACTTTTACCTCTACCTTAGGCGTCTACCTTAGGGTGATACAGAGACAAAACATAGTACGTGCGAGAGAAAATTAATTTGAAAAAAAAAATAAGTACAAGAATAAATACATAGACATGTACTTACAATATGTTATCTCTGTCCTTTATATCCCTTTTCCCACAGCTACGACACGATGATCCGTGCGACTGGCCGCTACTTCTGCACGTTCTTGCAGTCCGTAGACAACATCCACCAGCGCATGCGCTTCACGTTCCCGCGCATGCGCTCCCCGAGCATGCAGCTCACTCGTGCGCACAGGCACGGAGCTGAGCTCGTGTACAGCAGCGGCAGGACTGGGTACACGCATTATCTTATGGGTTAGTACCTATTAAAAATTTAAAATGAAGATATTGAAAACACCAAAAGCCCTATTGTTATGCAGGCTTGGCGCGAGAAGTTACCGAGCACCTGTAAAGAATTCTCTCTTTCGCTCTTTAAGCAACGAGGCTTGACAAATGACAGTATAACTTTACAGATCAGTATACCCATAGTTTGATGGGTACCTGTTCACTAGAGATGGGAGTGCGTTTGGTGTGTACATAATACCCGGATATCCTGCACCCTAATTGCGTAACACACTATCAATCAGAATCTGAATGGTTTTGAAGCAAATTGTTAATCCATTGCTTCATAAATGTTCGAAAAATTGATCTGCTCAACAACGTAAATAACTCAATGAATGTTGTTCAACTGTCAAAATGAAACCGATTCCTTACTGTAAGTGTGTTACGCAATTACTCCGCCGAAGCCTCTCCAAAGGTGCTCAGAACGACGACGACCGCGTGGTTTTGGTCGATCGCATTTCAACATAAGAATATTACCCTCTCTCTGCCTTTCGTACACAGAAGGTAAACGTGATGATTTGCGGATACTAGAGTCTTTCCATGAGCGGAAAGATTGCGTTTCTTCTTAGGAGAGATAAGCAACTGCTACACGGTCGCCAACCGCGTCCCCGACAGAGGTGACCTTGGTTGGCAACCGGCAGAGCTGTTTCAAAGTTTGGTCTTAAACCACCACGGTTCATCTACACGGTTGTAAACCACCAAGCCACCTCTGTCTGGACGCGGTTAGCTACCGTGTACTAGCAGTCACTTAAGGATATGATTTCTTTCTACAATCCATATTAGTCTTCCAAAGACCATGTTGATTTAAGTCCACAAACTAAAGTATCGTCACGTTTCAGGGCAGCTGTATGAGATAGCGGAAGACATATTCTCGCTGAAACTGAAGGTATCCGTAGTGAAAGAAAGCATGGAGGGAAACTACTACGTGGCAGTTCTCAGGCTGGAGTTTGATAACAGCGATTATGTAAGTACTTTGTACATCTCTTTTAGGAGCTCGTGGCTCGTGGCTAAGTAATAACACCCATCTTTACATGCCAAGACCCCTCCGTGTCTCGAAAAGCACGTTAAGCCCTTGTTCCCGGCTGACATTCGTAGATCTTTGACAGTCGTTACGGGTCGTCAGAAGCCCGAAAATCTGGCAACCAGTTTTAACAAGGGGTATCATATTACCCAGTTACTGTGTTGTGGAGGTCAGATAGGCAGTCGCTCCATGTAAAATACTGGTATTTAGCTGCATTCGGTTGGACTGGAAGCCGACCCCAAAATAGTTGGGAAAAGGCTAGGTAGATTAATTTGTATATATTTTTTTATATCAAACGAAGAAAGTGTTTCGTAAACCGAAAGTGTTCCTCAGAGTACAATATATACTAGTTCTATTTAAGAAGATTTACTTCTAGCTAAGTCTAAGTATACATACACGTCCCTGTTAATAGTGTTACTTGTTATCATCCAACTTAGTAAGTTTTCAGATTGCTGGAAAAATTGCTTAGGTAGGTATACTAAATAATCAATTTAACCATGAAAAATTGCATTTTTCAGCTTTGCGGATCGTGATTGTGGGATTTTACTTGGGATTTTTATGATAACTTCAGTAGGTAACCTACATAATTATAAATATTAACACCTAGATTACTACATAATTTATTTTCTCGTGACAAGTTATTTTAAAGAAAGATTAAGTAGGACTGACCTTTGAAAACTCAATCTTCTTTACATCATTCATTATCTCATATTCATAATAGATCTATATACCAGTTAGAGTCTAACTTATAATCAATTTTTTACGACTCTCTTTATAATCAAATCTTTCTTCAACTTCCGAAGCTGAATGAATAGGTACCTTGCTAATTAAAAGCAAACTGTGTATCTTTCGCGCGTCGCCTATTTTATAGTGATCTTTTACCAAATTAATCACAGTATTATGTTACCGGCTTCACACATAATTAGGGGCAGCTATGTGGGACATATGACTCGGTAATAAAATATGATATTGACATGGTTGAGTCCATTAATTACATTTTGTTCCCAGGGTGAGTTCCATGGCAGTGGCGGTAGCTTCATAGAAGCCAAAAAGCCAGGCTTGCGTTAATAAAAGCATAATTTACAAGCCAAACGTAAGCCTATCATTAAAAAAAAATGTAGTCTTCGTATTGTAAAGGTTTTCGTACTACTAACAACCATGAACAACACAAGAAAAAAAGCCAGTCAGTTGCCCGTTTTTTTAATCGTAAAAAATCGTCGGCTTGCCCTAATTTTCATCCTTAGGCACGCCACTGTTCCATGGAAACTTCCATGTTTCATACGAACGAGATAGAGAATTTGTTTTCGAAAATACCGCTTAGTTATTCCATTTCATCGTAATTTCTCAGCAAACTGGAATCACTTCATTTGATAATGTAGATGATC
The DNA here is from genome assembly GCA_947568875.1 of Fissipunctia ypsillon. Classification (NCBI taxonomy): domain Eukaryota; kingdom Metazoa; phylum Arthropoda; class Insecta; order Lepidoptera; family Noctuidae; genus Fissipunctia; species Fissipunctia ypsillon. The sequence goes on along the minus strand of OX387656.1, from coordinate 4,553,769 downwards.
TTAAATTCGTGCTTAGGTACCTTATCTTTAAGATCATTTACTCCAAAAATATATAAGGATTAAACACGGATTTTGCTGACAAATCCATCAACATAATCCACCTTTCATTCACCTCGTCATAAATAGGTATATTTTATGAGTTGGAGTTGCCTTAACAACAAAAGATGTTGTGATAAACAACCCCTTAGCAAAGAAAACAGAAACGTGACAAAACATAACTACAAACAAACAAATTATTTCCATCGTCGAGTTATTTCTCAAGCATAAAGATGTCAAGTCTCAAAGAAACAGTCTACAATTCGACGCTTAAAACGAATTCAACGCACAAAGGGTTAAATAAAAAGAAATACAAAATAAATCGCCGATACTTCTCTCGGTAATGAAACAATCTCATTCAAACGAGTGGTATATTCAGAGTAGGCTATTGTCCCTATAACTGTTACGCCATTTTACTAAGCCCCTGTACATTGCGGCACAAGGCTAAATAAATAACATTAGCTTTCACGGGTGTCCGAAATTGCTATTGACCTGTAAAACTGGATTACTCCCTGTGTTTCAAGTAAATTAAATCCTTGGTATGGCCCGTGTGTATACAAGGTGTAACATAATTAACGCACCACCTCTTAAGGGGTCATTGTACTCATCATTATGAACAACTTTTACTATGGGACCAAACCTGAAACCGCAAAAAAAAATCAGCTGCTCCCTACATTTATGTTCGCATAACTCGTCAAAATGTAGGGAACAGCTGATTTTTTTTCGCGATTTCAGGTTTGGTCCCATAGTAAAAGTTGTTCATAATGATGAGTAGAATAATCCCTTAAGAGGTTGTGCGTTATTTATGTCATATCTTGTATACGGTGGAATATATTCAGTAAAGAAAACAAGAATAAGCACTTACAATATGACTTAAACATAACTGACGAAATGTGGGTGCACTATAGGTACACCTCTGCCTAACCCTTCGGGGAAACAAGGCGTGATGTTATGTTATGTTATGTGTAATATATTAGAAACTAATCCATAATATCGTGAACTAAAATTAGATAGAACAAAAAATAGAGCAAGCCTTGTAAGAGACAGGTATAAGTACATTCATTGTTTCAGCCTGTATTCATAAAGGTAGCCTATACAACGTGCCGCTACAATGGCGAAATTAATTTACTACACGGGTCGGGCTAGTGGCCAGTAATCATAAAAATTATAATACGATAAGATTATAATTATAAGCAAACGTGCTCGGAGGAAGGAAGTATGCCAATAAGATGCTGGTAGGGATCTTGACCGTCCTTCCGATTTTGTCCTGATAGCCGTGGAATACCTCTCCACTCCTCATAAGCATCTGATTGTCAGTTTCTCCCCTTCGAGTATAAAATATTGACAAGAAAGTTCTCTAGCACATCTGAAGTGATAACTATGTGCCATAGCCCTAGGAAATAGACCTATAATATTTAGTAAGATAACAAACACTTAAATGTTCGCATGGCTGCGACTACACTATGTCTAAACCTTTGGTTCGTGCGTAAACTCGGTTTAAACAGGACACGTTGCCCCCTTGTCGCTACGACACTATGTGCCAGCGACTGTTTTCGGGGGCTCGTTATTGAGTGTGCAGGTCACCCCTGCCATTTTATCCGTGTATTACATAACATTGATCAGGCAGGGGATAGTCTTTCCATAGTTCTTAGTAACCAATCCACTACAGCCACCCAAACACATAGCCCAATATGTTTTGCTTTCATGTCCTACAATAGTCCTGCACCAACCGGGGGTTGTCATTGGGTGCATTTACATAGTGCATATCCCTATATGACAATGGGATAATCATCGGTTGGGGCCTCCTCATCATTTGAAATTGTCTAAGGGGCCTCTGCGAGTTGGCTTCGGCCCCTCATACGCCTTCCAAAGGCGGATTTTTAAAATAACAATATAAAATAATTCGTAAATTAAAATTTTCAAACAAACTAGATAGTAAAGCTCTCTCTCTTTCCTTCAATTCGCCTACTCTTTGTACGTTATTAGTTTTAATCTCATGGATCCGTGACCGCGGCAAATGACCTTTACGCTACAGTTCCTTAAGTACAGGTTGATAAAAAAATGCTATTTTAAAAAATTGTAAATCAATGAAAAATTGTAAAACAACGTTTAATGAAATTAAAATATCTCCATAAAACAAAAACGCGAAACCGTATACGTGTGCTAAATTAATGTCGCTATTCTTAGCGGCACGCATTCTGTCTAAGACTAATTTGAATAATTGTGCTTGATTAGGAATCTGTCTGATTGTAAAACTAACAACTGGTAATTTGAGAAGCTGAGAATTCTGCGGGTTGGTGACCGCCTCAAGATGTACCCTAGTTTATTAAATTCCAAGACTATCAGCTCAATACGAAAGAAACGAAACTAATTGAAACTAATCAAAAGATATTTACAACAAAATAGTTGAAACTTGAATGGATCGTAAAATCGCCACTTGCAGTACTAAAATACTGGCATTTGTAATGAAACATTGCCCCAATTTCGGTGTATGCAGACATAAAATCAGGGTTTATGTTCCTCAATTATAACATGCGAAGTGACAAATCATTGTTTGAAACTCTCTCTAAAGTGAATAAGGATTCCTATCATCATCATCATCTTCTGTAGTGTGATAGTCAAAAAATGTATCCATATTATTAAATGTGAAAGTTACTCTGTCTGTTACCTTTCACGTCTTAATGAATTGAACTCATTTGGATGAAATTTGGTACACGAATAGACCATGACCTGTTAGGACATATATTACAACTTAAAAAAAAATTAAATGATAGGTGGCCACCTCCGCTTTACCTCATTTGTCTTTGGACCACTCGGTGTGGGACACCCTGTATATCTTTTATATCCTCACTATAACATAGTACTTTTTTAAATTTATATTTTGATCGAGGTAAGCACATTATGGAACATATAGATGATGATGATGATGAAGCGTATTTTGGGTGATCTGCGTCCTGCAGACCGTTAGATGTTTCCAAATACGGAGTGCGTTAACGTAAAACTACACACCGTTTCTGGATAGAGATAGATAATGGTTTATGGTGTAATTATACGAGTAGCGTAATATGTACAGTAGATAATGAAATAGCTTAGACGCGTAGTTGACATTGATAGTGAGACATTAGTTCACAGATGACTGCTCGCTGCGTAATGTTCTCAGTTCTATTAATACGCATTAGTTCAACTTCAGCTGAATTAAGTACGGTTTTGTCCTACATGCGAAATAAACCGACTGGCCTCAATACTGTAGAAGACAGTTTTCTCCAAGCCTTCACATATCCAAGGTACAATTTTCTGGCTTTTCAAAGATTGATAACTTTCGGCAGGTTGACGTTGAGTCAACGTTGGTTGACTTAAATACGTGGGATATTTTGGCTTTTTATGGTTCTGGTCAATGGTTCTTACAAGCCTCTGAGTAGGTTACTATTATGCGTCTAGCTTTTATGCATGCTTCACCTTGATAACGATCAAAAATTTCTATTCAATTCATGCCAGTCGCAGCTGTAATTCAAAATCACACGCCAAAGTCTTGATTTATAATAATAATACCATTTATTTCAGGCGACACAGGCCCTTATTTTTATGATCAAAAACTTGTGTTAATAAATAAGGTCAGGCCCGGATCTAGGGGGGTGCCGAGGGTGCACTTGCACCGGGCGGTAAAATCGGGGGGCGGCCAGCCTGGTGGCTGGCCGCTAGTTTTCCCTCAAAATAAATTCATTCCTCAAAATGAAAAATACAAAACCCGAAAATTATAACCTGTTTCTTTATTAAAAATTATATGTAAAAATGATTTACAGGCTGCAATTCCTAACTTGAGCATAGCTCTTAGAATGTATGCAACCCTACCTACAACTTCTGCTTCATGCGAAAGAAGCTTCAGCAAAATGAAGCTCCTCAAGAATTATTTGCGTTCCACGCACTTGTCGGGATTGGCAATATTACCAATTGAGAGCGAAATAGCCAACGATCTCGATTATGACATTCTAACTGACGATTTCGCTGAAAAAAATTCTCGAAGAATAAACATTTATTACATTACATTACATTTTTTTTTATTTATTCTTTTACTTAAACAATGTTTATAAATTTGGCGTACCTATATTATATTATTATACAATGTGGATCTGGACGTACGACATTAAATTAAAACGAGCGCAGTACTAGTCCATCGAAACATTTTAAAACACGAAGATTAGTAGTTAATGGAAATATTAAAAATTGCAGTTTTCAAACAAAATTAATAGCAGACGCAACTGCATAAAAAGTACACACGCTTTATCTACGAAAAGTCACTGACCAACGATGCGGTGCAGGGTGCGGAGCGCGGCGGCGGCAATGTTTACCTATTATTACGGACTCGGATCTACATCATGTTGAAAAATAAGAATATGAAAAATAATTTCCTGTGGCTAAAGTATTCATTGGATTTGATTGATTTTTTGTATACGGGTAAAGAACATGATTCTCTTCACGTGGTTTAAAGGATTGTCAATCGTCCTGTTCCACCTTGTATATTATTTGTTGAAAAAGTTTGCCTAAAGGGCGGCAAATTTGTACTCTGCACCCCCCTTTAAAAATGTAGTCTTCCATGACGAGAGGCAGATATCACTTTGGTACGCGCACGACGAACGCCTTGAAGTTGACGTTCCGGTGCGATTCCAGTGACTGCACTCTCAGCGTGTACCTCGTCTTCTGGCGCACGTACTCCACGATGTCCTCCGCCTTAGTGGTGTAGTGCAGGCGGGAGATGTACATGTGGCTCCGTAGGAGCTTTGCCGCAGCGGTTTTTGTTCGTTCGCGATCGGCACTTCCTCCTTTGCACCGTCACGAAACCGTCATCATTATCAGCCCTATTCGGCGCCTTTTCTGGCATGGGCTTGATACTGGGAGCGCCAGGGGCACTCGCGGTAACGCTATTGAAATCCCTTTGTAGGGTTTTCACCCGATCTGCAGACACTGGCAGAGGGATGGGACGAGGGGCTCGAGCGGCGCTGCGTGGAGGAACCGCGCCGCGCGTATTTATGTATTTAAGTACAGTGACGAGCAGTGCTATGGACAGTTCGGCAATAAGAATTTCATGATTCATTCATTAATATCTGTTCTCAAGAAGACAGCCAATATATCTATGTGATCATCTGGGGAAGGCTTATACAAGTAGCTGGACAAATATGTGACATCGAAGAAACACCAAAACTATCTGACGAGATACGTAACGCTAAATTATATTATGCCACATCGGCTTCAAAATGATGTGTCACCTCTCAGAATACTTTATGCTCATGAATGTACATGAATCCAATCATTTTGACTCTATTGACGGAACTTAAATGAAAATATAGAATAATATATAACGTGATGTACGGAGACCACACGGCTAGAACCCGATGTAATTAAATACAGTTATAATTTACCTTCAAACAATTTAACATACCTTATATGGAGCAAAAGTGTTGATCAGAACCACTTGCGCCAAAACAGTCGCATTGACTGACTATTGTTGACTTTACCATTGTCTCGGGACTGCCTTGTCCTTTATGACAACACCTATATTAAAATTACGATTTTCAAGAACGTATGTTCGATTTGGGATGACAGAAAATGAAACATAGGAAAAGTCAGGAATCGAACACGATTTTTTTTTTTTGCTACATACAAGCAGTTGTAAAATGTCCTTGTGCCCTATAAAGCGTATTTAATATAAATCTAATTCCATTTAATCACACGATATAATGGAATTTTCACTGATTCTGAATCTGTTACGTGAAAACAAAGAAGAATCAAAACGCAAATGCGAGATTTTGCGATGATCCCGGACTCCCGACACTGATTGATTTTGGTCCCAAAGGACATACCGACGGGACCAATGGACTGGAATTTTAATACCCATTTATTTTTCCAACTGTTTGATCCCTGTGTGGTAAGATCAGTGGAACGATTGCAAATTCACCAAATTGCTTTTATCGATTCGAGCGAGAAATAGTTACCTACATTTGTCTAAGTAAAAGACTAAAAGCTTACCTATAAAGGCTTAATCATGAAAATAAATAGTAAAATAATTATTGATTAAATAGTAGATTTAGCTAGTCCCACTCCTGTAGGTACCTACTTACATGAAGCTATAATTGTTATCTAAACTATCTCTTATTTTTCTCACAAAGTAGGGAGGGCTTTCATTTACGCAGTTAATTAATGAGAAACCTACTAGACACCTCTTTAGGGACGACTCTACTAGACACTACTAGACACCTCTAGGGACTACGTACACATACCTGTTTTTTTTATATTAATTCTTCCCCACGTACTTATTACACAAGAATTGTATCTTCGAAACTGTATAAATTATTATTCCAATAAGTTGATACTTAACCTTAACTGATGATTTCTGTGCTTCAATACATATTTCTGTTTGCAGCATATTTTTCGCTTTATTTAGGTACCCCTAAATATTAACTAAGAACTAGGTTGGTCGACTCTTCACGCGACCAGAGGGCTGACCTATTTTTTGGCCAAAGAATTAGTATCGCCATACAACGAGGCACCGCTGCCGGCCTTTTGGGCACTTTTCCTGTTGACAGCGATGCGGACAAATTTTTTGATGCCCTATGATTCTTTTCACTCTTTTTTTAAACAGGATGTTTGGTGCACCGTTTGCCAAATGAAAATGGCGGATAGGAGGGGTAACCTCAGGCCCCAAAAAAAGTTCTTGGCCCCACGGGATTTTTAATAAAAATAACTTAATTTTTACTTCTTGAAAAATCTTTGTAATCGTTGTATTCCGAATTAAAAACTACAAATTAGAATTTAAAAAAATTAAAAAACTAAGCACTTATCGGAATTTTTTGAACTTAGTTTCGGACTCAACCGGCACCCTAATTGCGTAACAGTCTATCAATCACATTTTGAATGATTTTGGAGCAAATTGCCAATCCATTACTTCATATGTTTCAAAAAATTGTTTGCAACGTAAATAATGCAATGAATATTGTTGAACTGTCAAAATGAAACCGATTCCTACTTTAAGTGTGTTACGCAATTGCCCCGCAGAGCTAAAGACTCGCTACAAAGCGATAGCGATGGCGCGGATTAGACCGAACGTGTATCTATAGATATTCTGCGAAGTTTCTATTTATAAAAATCTGTAAAACCTACAAGCTACGTACAGAAAACTAGAAGCCCCTAGACGGTAGCGTTCCTTATTCCTAGACCATTTACATACTAGTAGAGTTTTACTACGCCATCCACTAGCATATACATAAACGAGGCACATATATATAGCAACATGAATCTACTCTCCGCGCGGACTGTTTACTTTACCAAATTAAAGGGTGAACCCTGAATAAAATATGGGATATTTTCTCTCAGAAATACATACTAATACATATACACAGAAATAATGTACTAGAATAACATTGGCTAGTCAAAATATTTTTTTTAGCAGAGTAAAATTACAAGAAGATGGAAAACAGCAAGTTTTGTTTCGAAGTAGACCACCTTTAAGAAACTAATATATCAAAATCATGATGACAATAATAGCAGCCATGATATTGATGTCAAAATTAATTACACGATACGAGAGTATCTCTTAATCTGTTAGATAAATAAGTCACGTACATGAACGTATCTACTTTATCAAAGCCAAGCCAGTCTAAACAGGATGAGAGCCTAAGTACTATATTAAGTAAGTACTCGATTATAATAAAAAATAAATTCTAAATTTAAAAAACCGCCGAAAAGGTAATTAAATAAAATGTTTTGGCCCTTTATGTTGTAGGTCATATTTTGATCCATGCGTCTTCGCGTTGGGGGACAGCTAGTGAAAATAGGAAGTTAACAGCAGCTATCCTTTCTAAAATAACATACATTCATAATTGGTAGGTATCATGTTTGGCGTTTGGTGCTCGCCTCGCTTAAATCTGTGCAGCTGTACGTATGTTGCCCACAGTAAAGTTAGTTACTAATTTACTCTCATTTAATTTTGCTACTACATCATCAGTCCCTGATTACCATCTATCTATAACCTATTCATTGAGACCATTCCAATGAGGCCAAGCACGATACCTCTGCTGTAAGTTGGTGAGGGAGTTGGGTATCCTGCAAATTCCTGGTAATACTGCAGCTCACAGTGCAAGGTTATTCTAATATTATTGAAGTAACAGAATACCAAATTTGACTCGATCAGACCTGTGGAAGATGCTCATTTCCATTCATGAACCAAATAAGAACTGATAACCTTCAAACGGCTGAATTGCTAACGGCTGAACTTGAATCAAAGCTAAGAACAGTCTCAGATCAAGTTGCTTTTCAAACAAAACAAAACTAAATCGGTTCAGTCGTTTGAGAGCTAAGATGCCACAGACAGGTACTCATAGCATACTCTGTTAAACTTATAACACCCCTCGGTTTCCGTGAGGGTTAATAACTATAAATAAAAAATAAAATAAAACACATTTATTTCGAGCAACCTTAACTCATATGTGGAGTACACACAAATACAGAAAAATACAGATGTTTGGGAGAATTGCCAGAAAAACAAGAAACAACGCAAAAAAAAACAAGCTACGATGTTGAAAACTCCTTGGTCAGAATTCCTCAAACAATGTAAAAAACTGTTTGATAACTTAGGTCCAGTCGTTAATGCTACGGAAGAGTCTGCCATGCCCGCTGCCAGCAGTACCAGCCTCCTTGCTACTGCAGCTCTTCCCCTTCGGAGTGCTGCTCGACAGGAGAATGAAGATACTGAATGCTGGAGAAAGAGTAAGCTTTATTCGCAGAAAAGATTCAAGTACACTATATGTAAGGATCTTAGTAGGCAGCGTTCGGTAGTTTCTGCCCGCCCTCTTGAGAAAAGGCGTGAGTTTACGTAAATGTATGTGTGTGAAAAGGATATACACACTGTGTTTCTTTTTTATCTTTAGAAAAAAAAAAACATTATTTCTCCTTAGTCTGGCAACACTAAACAAGCGTAATTTTCTATTTTCAAAGTACACTATGACAAAAATAAGCAGGCCGGTAAGATTCCATAATCTCATAAAGTTTATTGGGACGTTAAAATCATAGATAGATAGGTTTTTCTATCTCCAGTATGCCAAAACTGGTGACAGATAGGTGCCGTAAGTAGATACCTACTACGAATAACAAAGCAAGCAGGGTGATTTTACTATACTGTCGTGTCTGCACCTACTTGCAGTTGGTAGCAGCATGGGGTGGACCTCTCAACCGCATAGAAAAATCTGCTATCGCCGAAATATTACGCCTGAGGAAACCCAAAGTAGCTTTTACATGGGACAAGGTAAGTTTTGACTAAGTATCATATAATACCCAAATTGTTATTGATTGAAAACAGCCGTTTACGAAATCATCAAAATCTAAGGGATTTGTTTGTTAGATCAGCTTGAAAGTACCAAAACATGACCGAAGAACACAGCAATTTGCAGTTATCTTCTCTAAGCAAACCTTACCGTTTTCTGATCTTATCCTTCTTCCATCAAATCGTAGCAGATGACGTATTGTGGTTCCTACCTTCCCCTGTAGGAAAACAAGTTAGTTTATGTACCTTTCCTCGTCCAGGTCGTGTGCATGCAGACCATGATCTTTGATCTGGAACTGCTGCGGTACCGCGGCGCTCGATGTGCTGCTGAGGTCAGGAGAGGCTCACAAGGCGCTCGCTCCATCCTGCTACGAGGACCCATCTATCTGCTGGAGGAGATAGATGCGCTTATATTTCTCTGCAGTCCAATGTAAGTGATACACTTTGAGTAATTGGCTGTCGTCAGACTGGGTTCACAGCAACGAAACTAGAACGATAAACCTACTATGAAACTGAACGACGAAAGAGCTAGTTTCACGATACTCTGGAGGCTTGAATTGAAACAAAGATGAGATAGTAAATAAATCAATGGACTCTAATACAATATTGTCTTATTACACGTTTCTCGATTTCGTAATAATAACAACTAACAACAACTGATAATAGCAACTAGCAATAATAGGAATAACAATAATAGCAATAATAGTAATAATAGTAATAACAACACAATGTTTGAATAACAGTCCTTTATTTCAGCTTCAACGACTTGGATGAACTGCGTCAGGCCGGACTTTCCCTGGCCGACATGAACGGGCATGGCCTCTCCAAAGAAATGCTTCTGCAAGGTTGGCAGCACCTCTCCCGGTTGGAACTGCTCTTTGAGAAGGCTGAGAGCAGGAGTCTTTCGTTAGAAAAGTCTTGCAGACTTCTAGATCAGTGGAAGAAGAGGGGGGATCAGCTGCTGTATTCTATGATACCGAAAGGTATTGCTGATCATTTGAGGGCGGGGAAGGATCCTATGGCTGCCTGTCAGGTAAAGACAACATCAAATCAACTACCTACAGAAACATTGTTGAATAAAATCGTGGATATTAAACGAACGCTACGACACGCTACGAATAAGCTACGACATGCTACGACACGCTACTAATTCGCTACGTAATCGCTACGAACTCGCTACGTAAACGCTACGACACGCTACGAACTAACTATGTAAACGCTACGCACTTATCGGGCGCTCGTGAATGCAGTACATTTTGCCGGTTGCTTTGCTATGAAGTATGTATGAAGCATGCAGCACACAATGAAAACATAATTATCTAAGTTATGTATTCGTGTGGCTTAGTAAACTTTGTCCTAACACATTTTAGACGAAGTAGTCAAAAAGTTCCTACTAATTTGTACTTTATGTTGGTCCTAATAATTTTGAATTGTAAAGTGTAGAACCAACCTGTAATGATAGTTGTTAGATTATAATTAAGAAATAAATAAACTCGCTCGTCCAAATACATAATATACCGTGATATATTATATAGATACTAACAGCCTGTTTCATTAGTCATACATTTTAGTTCAACTAACGTCATTCAGCTTGTATTATTTTGCAGGCGTTTGAAAACGTAACAATAATATTCTGCGCTGTACAACTGGCGGAGGCAGGCACTCGAGCTGACGTCATGCAGGTGGTCGCCTATATGAACGACGTCTACTCCAGGATCGACAGGCTCCTTGATACTCATCGTGTTTATAAGGTAGACTCTTTTTGTTATTTTGCTAAACCTTCCTGTGTCAGCAATAAAAGAATATCTACCAACAAACCAAGTTTTGAAGTTTAAGGCACGGTTGGCTCAGTAGTTGAGCGACTGGCTGCCATGAAATTCAAATTCAAAATATTTTATTTCACATAAGCCTACATGGGCACTTATGAAACGTCAGAAGCTAGGTGCACGGTTCCAATTGGTCGTTTCCTATGGAGAAGAACCGGCAAGAAACTACACGGTTACTCTTTTAAAAATAATTGGCTTTTACAATGTTTTCAAATCAGTGTTATTAAGTATGGGAGCACAGTGTGGGCCTGTCAACAAGTACCAGGTACTTAACACAAAATAAATGGTCTACAAATCCACAGTCTATTAAGCCTACAACATTCTCACATTCACAAAAAGAATCTGTATAAAAGACAAGAACAGGGTGTAAGGGACAGCTCTCCGCAGACTGATGGGGTGAATTCAGTATATCATACTAAGATTACCGGTACATGAAATGATTTCAGAAACGTTATGGGAATCCAATAAAGCTGATTTGTTTTATTACCTCACATGCAATGTATCGTTACCGTGGCAAAACGCGCGTAGCGAACGGCAGGGCAGCGAGTCTTCGGTAGCCGAGTATTTCAACATCCATTGCTGTTATTTTGATTTATTTACATAAATTGTTGTTTTATTTACATAAATGGAGTGCTGCATACAGAGAATGTAATCTTACATTGAAATAAAGAACGATTAAAAAAATGAAAATTTTCCTGAGAAATTCGGTAGAATATGCTTCAAAATAAGAAGCTGAATGCACCCAATTAGTTTGCGGAGGGCTGTCCCTTTCACACTGTATAATGTAAAATAATGAAAAGATTATATCATGGAAGTATGTAAATAAATAAAAATTAAAGTAATTTGGGAGCAGGTAATAGACATTTACATAAATAGTTATGCTGTTAATGAGGTACCAGGGAAGCCACATGTGAATGTGAGAAGGAATTAGCATCAAACTTCCCTGTCTTCAACGTAGTCTTTAATCTTATAATATGCTTGTTTAATAGGGACACGTTTTATGTGATTTTTGAACTTTCCATCACTAAGTTCTGTAACCGACTTTGGCAACTTGTTATAAAAGCGGATACTGTTTATAAGAAATGACTTGCTTATTTTAGTTAATCTAAATTTGGGTATCACAATTTCATGTTTACTACGTGTATTTATATTATGGAAATCGCTTCTTATTTTGAAAGTCCTAAGTTTTTGCGAGCATACAAAATACTTTCCAAGATATAAAGAGAAGGCAGAGTTAGTATATCAATTTCGTTGAATTTGTTTCTAAAGGACTCACGAGGACCCATTTTATGGATCGCGCGGATTGCCCTCTTTTGTAAAATGCAAATTGAATCTACGTCATCTGCCGATCCCCACAGCAGAATGCCATAAGACATAATACCGAGGAAATCATCAGTCAACTGCCTTATTTTTCGTTCTGCATATGCAGCTGAACTTAATCTACCTGAAATAGCTCTAATGTGGGCGCCCCATTGCAATTTAGAATCTAGAGTAAATCCTAGAAATATTGTTTCCGTAATAGCATTTAGTTTTGTGCCATCAAGTTTTAAATTTAGATCCACTTGGGGTACATTAAATTTGGTATTCGTTTTCTTCGCATTAAGTAGGTAAAAGATTATTAGCTGCAAACCATTTCGAAGGAATAGCTATCTTTCATGCTACGTGTTCATTCAATTCCTACTAGGAACCATTCTAAATGACATAAAGGAGTTAAGTTGTTCAGGGTGGGATTTTGCGTTTGAAACCCCACTCACTACGCTAGAGAATTTGAAGTGAAGTTTGTTTCGATTGTAAAACATAACATTTGAATTTAACAGAATCACAGTAGTAACAATATCTGTGAACAGAATATAATTACTTACGTACTGATGTTCTAACATCTTCAACAGGTGGAGACAGTAGGCACGGTGTACATGCTGGTGTCGGGAGCGCCTGAACGTAGACGTACGCACGCGGGCTCGGCGGCTAGTGCTGCTCTCGCCATCTCGCGGGCCATTCCTGCACTCACTATAGGTAAAGAATTGGAATAAAATCATCCGTTCATCGTAGACTGACTACTGCACCGATCGAAAGACACCTTTTAGCACGACTAGGACAATAAACTGGCAAAATTCCTTCAGCCGATCTTTGCTCGCTGTTGTATCTAGAAGGCGAACATTTATAATCAGCAATTAGCGGCCAGTTTCCCGAACGAAAATTATCGCAAAATTAATGTGACAAATTGTCAAGGTTGAATGACTTATCAACAGCCGTCAAGTATAAGCCATCTCTGCAAGAGTTGCCGAACTAGAAACCTAAAATGTACATACACCTACCTACCTTTTTCATTTTTATGTATTTTCGCTGAAATGTGTCAATCGTTTGCTTATTGGATTCCGACAGGCATCCACACTGGTCCGGTCGTGGCTGGTGTGCTCGGGTTACGGTTGCCTCGGTACTGCCTCGTGGGAGATACCGTCAACACTGCGAGCAGGATGCAGACATCTTCTGAGGTAAGTGTTACTTTCTTGTATCTACTAGCAATGGTGTGAGAGGTATAGTGCCAGATAATCCTTCCTAGGGATAGTCCTATTCAAAACAATACCTACGTTACTGACTGAAGATAATTACGTATTTCCACACTCCCAGCGACAAAGTTGGAAAGAATACTATGGCCTATGGGTTTTGGTCTATAGTCTGAAAACAAAAAAATCAGTTTTTTTCTCTCTTTCTAAAAAGACATTTAGGCGTAGGATTATCATATTTATGATCATTACCTATAATTTAATATCTGCCAAGTCAGAGGCCCATGGGCGGCACAAACTCTGACACCAGGTAAACTAACCACACGAAAAAGAAAAGAAAGAATATCTGCTTCATATTTTTTCAGCCTGGCCGTGTGCAAATATCAGCAGTTGCAGCAGCACAGTTACCAGCAGGAAGGTTCCGGCTCCGGTCGAGAGGACTCATCAAAGTCAAGGTTAGATCTTAAATACTCATAACGCTGAAACATATAGGCTTTAGTTTATCATAGGTAAGTATGTAGTGCAATTTCTACTTTTATATCTATACTAGCTGGCCCCGCGACTTCATTCGCGTGGAAATCGTAATATACACCCCCCCGGGTCCCCCGACCCGTCGGGTTGCATCGCCCCCCGGCGCTATTCGTTTTCGCTTAGTATTCTTTCTGACTATTCCTTTTGCTCGGCTCCTAAGGGTCGTACCGTAATTTTAAATAGCCTATTACTAACCTCGAGAATTGGACTACCAAATGCAAAAAGAATTTTTCCAATCCGACTTTTTGTTCACAATTTCATGGGTTTCAATTTTTTTTTTTGCGCGGAACACTAATTCATTTTCTGAAATAAAAGTAGCCTAAGTTACGCCCCGTAACATCAGCTATCAGCCAGTGAAAGTCCCGTCAAAATTGGTTCAGCTGTTTCGGAGATTAGCCGGAGCAAACATACCGGAACCACTATACCCATTTCGTTGTTGTGTTCTGGTGTCAAGAGTATAGGTATGGTTGTTGCCTTGTCGGTGTAATTAACTGTAATGTTTTCATTTCTGTTCCATTTTCACAGGGCAAAGGCACCATGGAAACGTTCTGGTTGGAGGGTGAAGTGGAAGAAGAAGAGCAAAATGAAGCATTGCAACTGTTCTCCATGTTGTGCGGTGATAATTGAACATTACATAGGACAGTAGAATGTTTTGCCTGACTAGGCTGCTACAGATAGTGCCATCCACGAAGACGCGCCCCACTCTTCTTTCAATTACAATTTAATTGCTTACAATACAAGTGTGCAACATTGTACTACAAGTGTACGCACTAATTACCTATAAAGGATAATTTTAAAAGGAGTGCGAATATTTCAGGAGGTAATCAGGTGCATTAAACAACTTTCCCGAAGGAACATAGGTCGAAATCTTAAAATTGAAAATCGACTTTTCATACAAAGTGACTAATCACGTGACTTAAGTTTGTATGAGAAGTTAAATTTTATTTTTTAGATTTCGACCTATGTTTCTTGGGGAAAGTTGTTCAGTTTAATGCACGTGATTACCTCCTGAAATATCCGTACACTTTTTAAACTTATCCCGTATAGGTAATTAATGTGTATCGACAAAACTAAAACACTAGCGGAATGTAACACTTGTACGCGATTAGGAAAAAGAGTGGGGCGCGTCTTCGTGGATCTGTAGCTCAGACTACCATAATATTAAACAACATAAATCATATAGGTACCTACCTAACTAGACTCAACTTCAACTGTGGTGCTATTCTGTAACGATCCCACCGTGAAAATTTAGGTGAAGTGAGCGTGATGTGAACTGTCATCCCACCTGACTCTACTAGGGATTGAGCTCACTTCAAACTCACTTCACCTAAGTGCTCACGGTGTGATGTTTACAGAATAGATCGGCTGATCTATTCTGTTAAAATCTCACCGGGAAATCTGAGGGGACACTTCACCTCAGATTTCCCGGTGAGATTTTAACAGAATATGCTAGGGGATTGACACAGCTAGTGAGCTGTCAATAGTGTCAATCCCCTAGCTGCCTATATTTTAATCTCCTTGGCCTAGCATATTATCCTCTACCTAGAGGATAGACCACAGAGTACTATTTTGGATAGACGCTTGCTCAGATACCTATCTTACTAAAAATTGTTAAGTCATAGACAATAGGCAGATTCTCGTCTCGCACTTTGGACATAAGTAGTAACAAAATTAATGTCCAAAACAAAGTACAATGTCAGGTCCACGTAAATGAATTAGAATTTGATTGTATTATCGTAAATCATACATTCGAATCGAATAAATCTATCACTTTTTATTTTCATGGTAGCTTCGAAAGCAATAAAATTGATTGTCAATACTGATTACATATTTTAATTTTATCAGTTAGATACAGAATGGATTGCGTGTACCTACCTATGCGATTAAATGACATAAAAACTTAATAGGTTTTTGTTCGTGATTATTTCTGAAGGCTTCTAGGATGTGTGTAAGTACTGTAAGTGGGTATGTAATTTTCCTAAATTTTTTCGTCTTTATATAACTTCGTAGTTCTTTATTTATGAAACCAGTATCTATAATTATTTTGATTTTTAGGTAAGTATAAGTATTGAATAGTTATAATAATGAAAGTAAACTTGTGTAAATGAATTCGTAAAAAAAAAACACATTTTGCTAATACAGTAATAATTTAATATCAACAGACGAATTAAATTCGTATTATTTTTTGTTGCTTTTTTATAATTTGTTTCAATTAGGTACAATATTGTGTCTTATTACTAGGCTACATAATATCAACTATCGGTTGAGACAACAATGAGATGCAACGTTTTGGAACTGAGTGGCTTGGGAGAGTTTGATTGGTCGATAAAACAGAACGACAATATATTCAATAACTCGATTCCAAAAGATCCCATCTTTTTTGTATCTTGACCCGATAGCTATACTTACTAATAATAGTTTAATTACTTATTTAAAATTCAATAATTATAATAATCACAATAAAAGTGTAGAAAATCAAGTAGGTTCAGAAACAACATGATACATGGTATATACATGTTCAGAAAAATATTGTATAACTTCATTTATTATTGTTATTGTGCTTGATTGTATGTACTGGGGGCCAACCACCACCTCTTAAAGCAGTATTATTTTAATGTTACTTCAGTGTGAGAAAGAGATGGAGCTATATAGGACGTCTAGCACCATCTCTTTCCCACACTGAAGTAAGATTACAATAATACTGCTTTAAGAGATGGTGGTCTAGCTCCAGGAAAAAGGTACAAAAAATAGGAAAAAAAATAAAAAAGCTGAATGTTACAATATTGAAATATGAAATAAAAATAAACATTGTCGGCATTACCTACAGTTTCGATTTTACCCAAATTTTTATGTAGATAATGTATACTTGTAAGATGGTTTTGATAAAACATACCTAACCAATTAAATAGTATCGGCAAAGCTTGAAATTCACTTTTCCTTTTAACCGCCAGACTTCATATCAGTTGTCCTGCCCCCAGCGTCCGGCACAATGAATTATTACGGTATTTGGTCGTAAATATACGACCCTGGCGAAATGGTCACGAAAATATTTGTCGGATTAATCCGGGATAGGTGGTTAAATAAAGAGTAAAACATTAAGCCATCTTTATTAATTACAAGTAGCTACGCTGTCGGTCTTACATATGTAGTTAAAGACGTTTAGATTTTTTTGTCGACTTCTCAGTAGGTATTGTACTAATAAAATTGTGCTTGATGAACAAAAATGTATAATTTTCTTAAAACATTATAAAATCATGATTTGAAATTAAGATAGGTTGTTTGCTTTCATTTACTTGATCAACTCCAAAATGGAACCACTTAAAATGTCACAATCCAACACAAAAACAAGGTTTATGCCACAATTCACCGTTGTCTTTTCTGATTCCTAACAACTCTGTGGTTTTGAATTCTGCGGCAAACAAGACTCCACACAAACCTAACACGTAACTATAATACATACACCATGTATATATTAAAATGTAATAGAAATGGCAACCCCACCATCGTTCCTGTTTTCTCTCGCTCGCACATATGCTTAAAAAACAAAAGGCAAATGTAGAGTTGCTTTTTTCGTTACAAAATGATATAGACACGAATAAACACTTAGGAAGTTAAAATACTGTCAAGATTGAGCTGTGTTTTTCCTAATATAATAATAACATTTCCAAATTATTTTATGCGGTGTCAATTTTAAATTCCTTACAAACACATAGTTGGCACTAAGGTACATTGGGACGGTTAGATCTTTAACGATTCCCACGACTACAGTTAAAAACTTTACACGTAAATTATACTAATTAAAACAAAGAAGTAGGGTAAATGCACCAATTAGTAACAAAACATTAGTTTGTAGTTCAACAAAATTGTTCTAGCAAAAGCGCAGCTGGTTTATTGTTTAATTTTTTTTAATACATGCTATTATATTTTATGAATACTATGAATTTATTGATTAAGTTTACTTTAAAATAGTTTTCTAGCGTTTTTAAATATTAGAAAAAAGTGCATTTTCATACGTTATCAACTATTGAGGTATCGCAAGTTTAGCCTTAACTAATATAATAATATATCTTTCTACGGGCAGAAATTTTAACTTTCTAACGTTAACTGTCCCATTTACTTATGTTGGTCCATAGCTGATATAATATGGATCTGGGAGGACTGGACTTAGACTTAGCATTAAATCGAAAAAACGTCCAATAACGAATACTTTGTTTTTAAATCTGCCGGTGAAACGGCGTTTAACTATGTAATATAAATGTAAATATTTAGATTGTATACAATTCACTAACACGTTCTTCTAATATAATAATATTATATGGAGAAATATGCTTCACTGAGAATAATGATTTGACGAATATTTACCTATACGTAATGGCCTGTATTGGCATAATTGTGACACAAATTAAGCAGCAGCGCGGTAAGTTTGAGTTTTTCTTCCAGTTTCTTTTAAGGAAAGAAAGATCCCTAATGATGGAATATAGTTTCGAACCCTAGCGAGAGAACTGTTTCGAGCACTCTCGTTTTTTGTACCTCTACCCTACTACTCCCGCGCTGGCACGAACTAAGTACCTTTTTGCTACCTACTTTGATTAACCTCTTTTATATGAATAGAGGAATGGGCACGGAAAATTAGGCATTTGAAACTGCTCTAACTCTCCCCATTTCACTGTACAGTTCGTTCACAGTTTATTTTACCAATGATTTTGAATTATTGTCAAAATTACAATGATCTTTATTCTCATCGCAATAAGGTTGCTGTTGGGTCGAGGTCATTGACAAGTCTGTTAAAATAATAATGATCTTTATTCTCGTCAAGATAAGATTGCTATTGCGTGGCTGCGGTCAGAGGTAAAATAACTGTGAAAGGACTGTAGAACAAAAGTTAAGGCACTAGAATAGACAATAGAAAATAATATAAGAAAGCACCAAAAATACTTATAAAAAAAAAACTAAAGTGCGTTGATCTAAATTAGCTGCCACCAGCACATAACTAACGTAATCATAAACAATATCTTAATAACAATAAAAAATACATAAAATAAACTTTTGGTCCTCAAACCTTTGGAAATATAACATTAATATCAAAACAATGTGTAACGCAATCATCAATAAATTAATAATAAAAATAATGTTGTTCTTGACATTATCGTATGTTACGGCTCTTTTGCGTACAATAGCTACTTAAGTGAAACTTTATAAACCTTTATATTACTATACTTTACTACAATGTATAATATATCATGATTTCTAAATAGTGATTCATAATATTTAATAAATATTGGAATTAATGCATAAAATCGTCTTCTAAAATATTTATACAGTATTAATTTTATTGTTAAATAAGTACTTTATTTAAAGGTATATCAAGTATGAAGAATCATTAAGCGACTCCGTTTAATTTATAAGTGTTGTGTTCAGTCTTTCCATTTTTATACAAATCTGGTTGAAAGGACATAGATAACACTCGCTCATGTATATTATTCTAGTAAATCGAATTTCATACAGTTCTATCACAATAATGCTGTGTAAACTTGTTGCAGTGATGCAATCATTAATCTTAGGTCTAAGGAATGTCGCTTAAGTCTAGTCCTGATTACTTTTTAAAGAGAGCTGTGACCTCCTCGATCGTCCTATTCTTTGTCTCTGGCAGCTTGAGATAGGTGAAGATGAAGAATAAGATGAGGAGGACAGTGTACGGCAAGAATACGTAATTGCCGAATGCCTCCGACATGGGAATGAAGGTTAGACCTACGATGAAGTTAGCGAACCAGTTGACGAGCGCGCCGACGCTGACCGCGGCACTGCGGGCGCCCTGCCCGAACAGCTCCGACAGTAACATCCACGGGATCGAGCTTGGACCCACGCCGAAGGACGCCACATACATGAACGTGAAGATCACGGCGAATATGCTCATAGTCGTGTTGTTCTCATACGTGAAGAAGGCGACGGTCATGAGCACAGAAAACACCGCCATACCTGCGAGACCACCCAGTTGCAGCGTACGCCTACCCAGACGATCCATCAAAGGAATTGACACCAGAGCCATTATGAACAACATACTACCGACACCGATTGATGACAACCTCGCATTCTCCTGCGTCAGTCCAGCACTCTCGAATATCGTCGTAGAGTAATACAGAACCGCGTTAATACCTCCCAGCTGCTGAGACAGATGCATCACGATACCGATAATGAGAGGCATTCGGAGTGCCCTGATCACAAACAGGTCCCGAATTGTGAACTTCTCTTCCTGTCTGGCCACGCGGTCCTCTACGTGCATGTCATTGATCTCGGCCTCAATTTCGCTCGTGCCGCGGATTTTAGCGAGCTCTGCTCTTGATCTCTCCTCATCGCGAGCGACCAGCAGCAAATAACGAGGACTTTCAGGCGTAAAAATAACCATCACGAACTGAAGGGCTGACGGTATAATCGCAAGTCCAAGCAGCCACGGCCAGCCTTCATTACTTCCCAGTATCATATCGATACCCAAAATCTGTGCACCAACCAGTCCGAATGCAACCGCCAGCTGGTTTACTGTTCCAAACGCCCCTCGCAACCTCACGGGCGCTACTTCAGATACGTATGTGGGTGATGCAGTCGTCGCAAAACCGCAGTTTACGCCTATTATGAATCTACCAATAATGATCATTTCGACGGAGTCACCCAGTTTGCTGAAGCCCATAAGCACAGCGCCGAGAATACCGATTATCGAGTTGACGAGAAGGGCATTTTTGCGGCCGTATTTTTCTAGCATCCAGCTGGCAAAGGGACATCCGATCATTCCTCCGACCGCGAAGATACTCACGATGACGCTGAATATGAGGCTGGGACTGGCGTCATACTGGTCCCTGATGAAGTTCTCGATGAAGGGACGCGGCGCGTTAATGACGCCGGTGTTGAAGCCGAACTGCAGCATGCCGAGCACGGCCGCGCACACCGCGAACAGGAGCGCGCCCGTCACGCCACCCTCCGCCATCTTCGGCTTCGAAGATTCTGAAATTACATAAACAAATATCATGAATATCTGTTGCTTTTGCAAATACATAGCAGAGATATTATGTTGAGTGATCAGTAGCAAAAGAATGTGTTACATTTTGATATAAGATAAAACTGCATCCAATCTGTAAATCCAACAAAATTCACATTATTATGTAACGGTTCTATCTATCTAGGTTGTTCTGAGAAAACCTGTTTCATCATCACAGCATGTATAGGTACCCATCATTATGCAAAGTACAATCATTGTAGTCACGCTTGTTGTTTTATTTTCTTAGTGGCGTTGAAAAAACCAGAGTCCCAACTCAAGATCTTACAAAACATGACCTTCACGTGTGTGACAATTTAAAAATATATCTACGTCGTTTTTACATGTACCTACACGAATGTTTGTAACATTCGAACAAAAATGAGAATAATATTCAGGATTAACTACGCTGATATCTCTGAGGCGAAACGAAACACTTGCTTAAATGTATTTAATGTAATTTAGAAAAATTCAACGAGAAACAGAATGCTGTAAACATTTGAAAATGATTTAGGTATGTTTGTTTGTTACACACAGAGTTAATGACTTCAGGAAAACAGTCAAGCACGACTCAAACACCTCTACTAGATTGGCAGAGTTGGTATGAAAAGTATTGTTTTAACGCGACGACGACATCATTCTTCACGGGTTTATAAAAAACATTACAAAAGAAGTCCAACAGATTTTTAGCTTCACAATGTTCTAGCATTCCCAAATCGGCCATTCTTTATATCTCAAAATAAGTGAGACACGTTAAGCAACAAGTCTAAAGTTATTTTTTTAACTCACGAAAAACTGAGATACACTTCAACCAAAATCAGAAGCATCTTAATAATTCTGTTACATTGTATTTTTTTCGTCCAACGTTCAACGTCCAACATGAGAAATTTACACGCAAATTGCTCCTGTCCAGAGGCGAAGCCTTCATACAACCCGATTCCTATCGGCTTCCCTTCGGGACAACCACTCTTCTTAATGTGTTCTGTATTGCCAAATAATGTGGAACACCTGTGTGTGTAACTGTGTATCACATCACATTATACAATTATGTTTAATACCAGTTTAATACATCATAAGATTAAAAACCTACAGTTTTTTGTCTGAGTTTATGAGAACTGAAGAAATTTTTCTTCGGCTTCCCTCTTATGATGATTGTATCTGCGCCACTGCTCCTGTCTAATTATTATCGGCTTTATGATATTGCTCTTTGTTTTAAATATTTAATCACTATATGAGAACAATTTAAGACAAAAGAAATCAATGCTTCCATCAAGAAAATTGAATTTAGCTTACCGGAAGATTTCATTGCAGGATACGTTGAGTCGTATCGGGTCGAGATACTGAATAGAAGTTTTGTCCCCGAAACATTGACTTTATCAATCAATAAAGATAAGAAATCTGATCAACGTTTGAGATAAAGCGTAAGATAAAAAACAAATACATGATTTCTACTATTCCAAATAATAATATTTAAGCTTCCTATCTTGATGTCAATATAACCGCGTTACTAGGTATTATTAAAATCTATGCGTTTCGGTTGTTTGACATTGTTTACAGATAATTATGTATATTGAATGGCATTGTACTCCGAAAGCTAATCGTGTAGGTAACAAGAAAAAATAAACAATGTAGTAAGCAGAGTCACATAGTACATTGCTGTCAAAAAAAAAGAATTGTAAACTAAACGAATCTGCTTTATCCAAACTTAACATCAGAATGGGAAGCACACTTTCTTCAACCTGACTAAAGGCGCGCCCTTACCGAGAGCATTCCCCTGTATCGTAACAATCCAAGATTCTACTGTAACAGCTAAGGCTTTGCAAGTAGACTGCGCAGGCCGTCAACTGCTAGGTAGTGGAGAGAGATAATTAAAACCAACAGGATAGGTTAACACATAATAAATAGGTAGAAGTAACACGGTTAGGTCGCAAGAGGTTACATTACAGGCTAATTAATACTCCCGGTGAGGGAGCGCCTTTACAACATGAAACAAATGGCAACGGCTATGTCTGTCTATGTAAACAATTGACGATCTACCGAAGTGCTTCCACCATTTCTTGATTAAAATGAACCTAAGTATAGAAACACCTAATGGCTTAACACTTTTGTATATTATTTTACCGAAAAACCTATTTAGCCCAAAAACTTTCCACGATAATATAATTATGTTTAGAACAAATGGAATATGATGTGTTTACATTGGTTTCGGCCACTGGATACTATCAAATGTGAACAATGTTAAAATAAGTCATAATACTGTTCCGTTTGAGAAAATATATGTCTCAAACTCAATAATTCATTCAGTCAATACACCACACGAAACAATAGGAATATAATAATGTTAAGTATTTTACTACCACTAGAAAACCTACGCTAAGGAAGCTATGATACGCAGAATGGTTGACTGAAGAAAAATCTGTCAAAAACTTTAGTGATTAGTTCATTTAAGAACCTAATTAGAGTAAAAATGAGTACAACAAAGCCTACCTATGTATTATCTAAAGCTGTATGTGAGCCCCCCACACTGCTAAAGCACAAAAAAATTGTTTATACTGTGAAAATTTAAAGTCTGTAGCTCCAACCGTTCGGCGGTAAAACTTGTGTGACAGACGACGGACAGACGGACACGTGAGTGACAGCAATAGGGCTCCGTTTGGACCCTTCGGGTACAGAACCCTAAAAAATACATGTCCAATATTTTTTGATAATCTACCTGACGAACAAAGAAAAGTTTTGTCATCATCCTTATTGTGTAATTGTCATTTAGTCAGCTAAACTAACAAACTACAAGATTTTTATCGCTTTTTACTACAATCACGAAAACGAATTGCAACATAGATTTAACGGTAAAGAAACTACTTTTTCCTACACAGTAGTTGCATTTTTACTATCGGCAAACAATAGATTTGAAGCAATCGACGATATTCAAGATAGAGTTTGCAGAGTTGTTGAAACACCTAAATCAAACAAACAATTAACTGACAATGCTAAACAAAACAAGGCATTAGTTCCGCTGGAAGAAGTGGATAATAATGTGGATGATAATAATTATTAAATAATTTAATATGAGTTACTTATTACCTTTAAATATATACTTAACATTTATGATTATTTCTAATTATAATGTGTTGTTTTGTCTTTTATTTATTTTTCTAATATTTTTTTTATGCTATTATATGATCCAACAGTTGATTGAAGGAAAGGAAAATCAAATTATGGCATTATGTACAGTTGCTTGTCAAAAAGAACAGCAACTGATGAAATGGTATTGATTTTATTTATTTATTTGTTGTTTTATGATTATAATGAATTTAAAGATTTTAATTGATTTCTTGATTTTAACTAATATTGATGATTTTATTATATGATTTTATGATGATGAGATTATGTGAGTACCTAATGCAATTTTGTTTTTTTTTTATTTTAGTTATAATAGTATGATTGTGGTGTGTCCTTAAGAGCGTTGTCACATTTTGCACCTCTCTCGCTCACACAGGACCATATTTTTAAGAATGTTAAATGAAAAAATGCTTTTTTGAAAAATGTAACCTTGGTTACTAACATAATTCCTAAGTATACTAACAAAAATATGGATCACTGTATCTAAAGTAAATAAATAAATAAAATGAAATAATGTGGAATATGAAGTGAAACATGATCTTGCTAGATATTAGATAATGACTGGTTTATTTCTGTGTAAGGTGCACGAGCAAAACATTATGGAGTTACCCTCAGTAATAATATTAATATACAACAGAATAAAAGAACGAGTATTAAAATATAGGCGTAGAGATCAACTATTTTAAAACTGCACGCCCCTCCACTGAAATTTTAGTACAAACATTTGAAATGTGTATGCACAAAGCAGTGGAGGGGCGTGCAGTTTTAAACTAAACGATCCCTACCTACCTATTAAGTCCATAAGCTTAAGTAAGTAACACAAAAATAGTCCTATACAACGCGTATCTGGATGTACGACATTAAATGAAAACGAGCACAGTACTAATCCATCGAAACATTTTAAAACACGAAGATTAGTAGTTAATGGAAAATTAAAAATGTTCAATTTTCAAACAAAATAAATAGCAGGAGCAACTGTATAAAAAGTAAACACGCTTTGTCTACGAAAAGTCACTGACCAACGGTGCGGTGCGGGGCGCGGTGGCGGCAATGTTTACCTATTATTACGGACTCAGATCTACATCATGTTGAAAAATAAGAAAATGAAAAATAATTTCCTGTGGCTAAAGTATTAATTGGATTTGGTTGATTTTTTGTATACGGGTAAAGAACACGATTCTCTTTACGTGGTTTAAAGGAATGTCAATCCTCTTGTTACACCTTGTATATCTCGGCAGATTCTCCGGGATTGATGCCCAACCATGAAAAGATAAATGGCAACGTCGGAACTTGGAAGTATGAAACATATGCGATCTTGTGTTCTACAAATATTTCCCAAAAGGGTTCCCCTAGAATAACAAAAACAGCCCGAAGCTATGAGAAATTATGCGATGGAAATGGTAATAAACAAGCAAAATTATTCAAAACTATCTGAAGAATGATGAATTTTTTACTGAACAGTAAATATTATTTTCTGTACCAGTATGTGTAAACATTTCATGTCATGAACAAATATTTTGCACCTGGACGAAACCAAATGAAGCACATACTGATAATGTATGAAAAGGTGAAACCACAGACGCGAAGCGTTAAATAACTTACTTTTCTATACACTTAAAACGTACCGTAACGTATTAAGTCACGTTCTACAATATTATCGCCTAAGAACCGGAAATTTAACTAAATATTAAACTATCAGTCATTATAAAATGCCGACAAGGTTGGTCAGAGATACAAGGACTGATAAAGTAGGTGACACGACACTTTCTGTTCGAAAATAACTTCAAAAATCACGAAGAACTTTAATTTTTAAGGAAAATGACAACTCACCAAAACAAATACGAATTCCAAATGGGCACGTTAATAAAAACTGTATTATTTAAACTACGAATAAACAGCAAGACGTTAATGTCGGTGTTGATGAAAACAGTGTAGCGAAGGCGACGGACCAAAACGCACTGGCTGCAGTAAAGGTCGTACACAACGACGGAACAGCTGTCGTAAAGTTTAGAACATAATTATTGAACATAACGACCGCCTTGCATTGAGATAATTATTCAAATCATGCTTAACGCTCCACGTGGTAGGTTGCTTAGTGACATGCTCTGTGGCTTATAAAAATATCTAGTTAAAGTGACCACTTATGTGTCCTTGTAGATTTCATAAAATATGGTTATTGAGATCTGTGGAACTAATGCGCAGGTTGACACGCTTGTATTCTATGAAAGACGAGCAACTGAGCTGAGAGATGACTTTAGATGAGTATAGTGCTGTGTTGAAGTTTAACAAATATGCTATGTGAAAACGGTGTATAGGGCATCGAAGTCACTATGCGTGAAGGCGGATAGTAATCACAAAATGCGACACGATCCTATTGGTATAGTTGTGGAAATTGCGCAACTAATGTAATTTAATGAGACCCTTAAAGTTAGTAGGTATTCTAGTTTATTATCAGCAGTAGAAACCAAACGACATAATTACTTAAGAATAATTAAGAAACGACCCAAATGGCGTTACCAAATTCATTCTTGATCGATTACACCATGAAATACAGTACTTTGTCATCAAAAATAGATCTAATGCGCCTAGTGTTGTCATTTGAATATTTTTGGTGTGTTAAGAAGCAAGCACGGGAAGCAAAAAAACGTGTCACCAGTTCAGCCAAATTATCTTGAAACTACTCCAACAATTATATATTTTTTAAACAATGCCTCAGGTATTTGAAGGCATTGTTCGTAACTATGCGATTCTAAAGTACAGACGCGAGCAGGTCAAGCTATCCGAAACTGTCAAATTTTCCCAATCAACCTTGAACCTAATGCTTTAGCGATAAAGTTGAAAATCTATTAAAGAAATTTGACAGATTGTAGTAACTTGATGTGCTGCCGTCCATACATTAACTACGATTACTAGGTGTAGTAGGTACTAATATACAAAGTGTAATTTTAAACAATGTTAGTCTCTTAAGGGGTCATAGTGCTCATCATTATGAACAACTTTTACTATGGGACCAAACCCGAAATCGCGAAAAAAAATCAGGTGTTCCCTACATTTTGACCAGTTATGCGAACATAAATGTAGAGAAAAGCAGATTTTTTCTTTTGCGATTTCAGGTTTGGTCTCATAGTAAAAGTTGTTCATAATTATGAGCACAATGACCCCTTTTTTTTTCTTTTGGATGGGAAATTATCAAATGACTTCTCCCGCTCTGAGCGGAGCGGGAGGGCGTGTCAGACTTTTACTGACTAAAACCCACCCGTGTTCCTTCTGCTGCCTGTGCCGGGGCCACAGTAACTCTTTCGAACATCCCGCAACCCCGGCTGGCATCGGTCCTAGCAGATCCCATCAATGCTGCTGACATCTCTTTGAAGCGCGCGTGGAACACAACGTGCCATCGGTACAATGACCCTTTAAGAGATTAATACTGTTTAAAATTACACCTTGTATAATTGACATTATATGTCAGGAACCAGCTGCGGCATTGTTATGGATGGCAAGGTCACAGAACATCAACAAGTTGACGCTACGATGATAAACCTTATATTATCATTACTTAGTATTCCTAGTAGAACATCAGTGGATGGTATTATGAAAATGACTGATAATACTATCCACTATTTATGTTCTACCTTACAGTAAACGGTAAAACTAGTAAAACTAGTTGTCTGTGTTCAGAATTGAAACTCTTTTTTTTACTTTTAGAACACTAGCAGAGTAATCGGCTGACTATGGTAGATATATACTAATATTCATCATCATTATCAGCCTATAGCTGTCCACTACTGGACATGGTCCTCACTTATCGCACGCCATTTAACTCGATCTTCGGCCTCTTTCATTCAACTACTACCAGCCAGCGAAAATCGTCGCTGTAAGTGTCCATAAAAGGAATACATTTAACCTTTCGTATGCCGTCATTACAGAAACAATTTTTAGTCTAGCCTAAACCTAGCCAACTTACAAACACTACGTTTGCTGACTCGCAGTCTCCACTCATATTACGTCTACCTCAAAGGTCACACACGACTAATCACACTTATTAGTTATTAAGTCATTCTGTATGATGACTGCCTATGCCTATATTAGTTTAATGACAAAAGTGTTAGTTGCCATCCGTGTCAACATGAAATACATATACACACAGGTACATACATATGTATTTACATATGTGTCTTACAACACAATGGTTGCATTGCAATGGTTACTCTAATCTTATCACTTTCATTAACTGACTTTTATTGGTAAATCGTATAGTCGTTTTGGTAATTTAAAACAACAGCTATTACAAGTTAATTACACTATTA
The DNA here is from genome assembly GCA_947568875.1 of Fissipunctia ypsillon. Classification (NCBI taxonomy): domain Eukaryota; kingdom Metazoa; phylum Arthropoda; class Insecta; order Lepidoptera; family Noctuidae; genus Fissipunctia; species Fissipunctia ypsillon. Next base: position 4,525,114 of record OX387656.1, on the reverse strand, counting down.
TTAAAAGTTGGGTATTAGATATGTACTTATAACACTACTTTAGATTTTTTTTTCTTATAAATACCCAAATATAATTCATACCTACTGAATGTATTTTCTACCTACCCTATCACTACAAAAATATACAGTTACATATAATTAGGAACGACTGATAACGAAGTCACTTTTGGATAAACAAGTTGCTTTTACTTTTCTATCAACTTACAGATAACAACTTTGAACCACATAAAATAATATCTTTATTAGTAGGTTTTAATTATTCATACTCGATAATCAAAAGAATTGCGCTTCCCTATAAAAACAAAAGTACTGGCCGCTGGACAAATAATTAAGAACGTAAAAAATAAATGTTCTCAATTTTGAATTTCGAAAACACGAGCACATTTTTTGATTTTCCGCCTATCCTTTGTTTACTTTCTCCTACGTTTTAGCAAGCAAAAGTGCATAATTACTTCAAAATCATGGGTAAAAAGGAAAGTTGTGATCCTTCAACCCGGAAAACGATTATGGCACTGTATGAACGTAATTGGTCGTACAAAAAGATTGCTGATCATATAGAGTGCTCCAAAACTAAGGTTTACAACGCTTTAAATCACGTCAAGAAATTCAACATCACCAATAATGTTCTTCGAAAACCAAAATCTAGATAAACGACACCGCGTGAAGATGCTTTGACTGTTCGTTGAGCGAAGACTGATCCATGTAAGGGTTCTGAAATTATAGGAAGGGAAGTTTTTGGCAATGGAGGAGTATCAGCGCGTACAGTAGGGCAAAACTTGGGTAATCGGTGATAGTTTTGTTTTTTGCTTGTAAAATTCGATTCATTGATCAGACTATTTTTTAAATTTACTGTGATATAGTAGACAAAATAAGTTTTGCTAACTTATATCTAAAAATGTGGCAAATACTATAATGATTGAAAAATGTACATTTATCAAGTCAGTAGTAACTTGGTAATAAAACACAATTATCTATCACCGAATAGCTGCATATCACGAATTAGCCAAGTTTTGCCCTACGAAGACGCTTAACGGATGCAAAGTTATTTGGAAGAATCGCCCAGAGAGTACCACATCAAGAAGGTGCACCGAAAGCAAGATCAGATTTCACTAGAAAGTATGGCGACTGAACAGCAAGTCAATGGAAAAATATATTATTTTCTGACGAAACGAAGATAAATAGACTACGTTCTGATAGTAAACAGTATGTGCGTCGACCGGCTAAGCAGGCATTGAATCCTAAGTTCACGAAAAAGTAGTAAAGCATGGGGGTGGAAACATAAAGGTTTGGTGATGTTTCTCAGGGCATGGTGTTGGGCCAGTTAAAACCATTGAAGGCATTTTAGAAAAAAAAAAAATACAAAATTAAAGGTAGTATTAGAGGAGACTATGCTTCCTTATGCTGAGGAGACGTTGTCTGTAGTTTGGACATTTCAACATGATAACGACACCAACCAAGTGTGTTGTTTCCCTGAATGAGCAGTGGCTCATTCAGTGAAATAGTTTCTTAGTGCTGAACAAGCCACTGTGTTAGATTGGCCTACAAACAGCCCAGATCTTAATTCGATCAAAAATCTATGGGGAGAAGCAGAGTGTGGCTGCTAAAAGGGCGAGTAATTTGAATGAACTGTGTGATGCCTTTGTCGAATCTCGAAGCACTATTTTTGTTGAAAAAAAAATAATAAATTCCATGTCCCGTCGCTGCAGAGCAGGGTAAGCAAGGGTAAACAAAATATTAATGCTTAGTATTTAATAAGCAATGTTAATTTCATTAAATAAATTCTGATATCATTTAATAAATGAAGTCATTTCACCCATTCTTAATTATTTGTCCACAGCTAGGAAGTTTCGAATAGGTAGTTCAATTGGACCATAGTTAAATTATTAATAGAAGTCGAACTTTTTTGCGTATCTTGTCTTGTAGTATATTTAAGCCTATTAAAATTGATGTTTAACCACGTTGTTAAAAGTCAAATTATCAAATATATAATATGTATAATATCAAATTATCAGTAAATTGATACAAAAATAACAGCAACTTGTTTACCGAAAAGTGACTTCGGTATCACTCGTGCCTAAATATACATATGTCCACAACTGTATGTCTCATATATTTATCACGTCAAGTTTTTTTTTAATATACCCTCATTAAGTTACGAGACTACCTTGTTTGTCGTGTGGGTTATCAGTCGTTGTTGTTGTGTTATGCAATTATTTAAACAATTTAATTTGTTTTAATGTCCTCAAGACAATGTAAATCAAGCCCCAATAACTTTTGCTATGTTTATGGTTAAATTATGCAAACATAAAAGTAGGGAAAAGCTGATTTTTTCCCGATTTCAGGTTTGGTCCCATAGTAAGTTGTTCATAATGATGAGTACAATGACCCCTTAAGAGATTAACACTGATTAAAATTACACCTTGTATACCTAGACCATGTTTAAATAAGTTGATAAGAAAACAGGTTTTTTAACCAAAATAGATAATTATGGCTATTATTTGTGCCAACTTCGTTATAACAGAGACTTTTGCATTAAAGTAATGAATGGCCCTGGGTAATAAGAAAAATCACCGCAACAAATTAAGATTACTAGAACTAAAGGGTTTTCCAATAGGGACGGGTCGATGTTGACAGTCTGTGGCAGCCATACTATTTTGGTGGGATCTGTAAAATCTGTTGTATATTATGCAATCAGTGATGCCAAATCACCATGGCAAGTTACACGGTTGAGCAGCATGTGCAAATGATAAAACTTTATTATCAAAATGAGTGTTCGTTAGTGCAAACGTTGCGCGCATTGCGCCCATTTTACGGCAGACGCGGTGGCCCTTCAAAGTCCACTCTCCAACGATTGGTGACTAAATTTGAGACGACCGGTTCGGTAAAGAACCAACCAACACCTTTACGTCAAAGGAACGCCAGATCGGCCGAGAACATCGCCGCTGTACGCGCTACAGATCAATGATAAACAATTTCTTTTGGCTTGAATTGAACAATATGGACGTGAACGACATGTGGTTCCAGCAAGATGGCGCTACTTGCCACACAGCGAACGACACAATCGACATTCTGCATGAACGGTTTGAGGGTAAAGTTATCTCTCGCAGAGGTGACGTGAATTGGCCACCAAGATCGTGTGATTTGACTCCGCTAGACTTTTTCTTGTGGGGTTTTCTGAAGTCGCAGGTCTATGCCAATAAACCACATTCGACCGTTGCCCTGAAAGCCAACATAACGCAGGCCATCGCTCGGATTCAGCCGGATCTATGCAGCAGAGTCATTAAAAATTGGACCTCTCGGATTCGTGCCACCATACGAAGCCGCGGCGGACATTTGAACGATGTCATATTCCATCCATAATGGCATAAATGGGCCTTTTAAATAAAAAATAAATTTCGTTAATATCTCACACACATCTTGTTTTATTCAATTTTAACATCGACCCGTCCTTGTTGAAAGACCCTTTACTAAAATTATGTTAACAATACTTTATCTTACCCAGCACCTAGTCACAATGACATGAAGAAAAACGCTATTTAAACATAATGATATAGTTTTTTTACATGACGCTTCATGAGGCATACAAGATATATTTATTACGCAACGTGCTCAAGCATGTATCTTGTTTTAAAGCTGTCTAAAGTTTTTAACTTTTACTTGTACTAACTTTTTACTCAAATTAAGTTTTAAATACAGGTTGACTGAGCATACGTAGCGCTCAAACTGCTTAAACGTTAAGGGGGAAGCGATAAGGTAGCCCGCGAAATTCAAATTTTAAGATTTTTGCAATTTGTAGCTCAGTGTTTGGGTGTATATTGATTAAAGTAAGATTCGCGACCGTAAGAAATATGTATTTACAGAATTATAATCATTAGAATCAGTAATATAATTCCTTAAGTTAGTATAATCCTGATATATTAACATTTCATTAAATAGTCATTGAATAGAATTACTTGGTCTTAGGGAGTTGTACTGATGACTGTAATGATTATAATTCTGTAAATACATATTTGTTACGGTCGCGAATCATATTTTAATCAATATACAAACTAATACTGGCCTGTAAATTGCAAAAAACGTAAGAAAATTTTAATTTCGCGGGCTACCTTAGCGCTTCCCCCTTAACGTTTAAGCAGTTTGAGCTACCCTGGCGCTTTCGCCTTAATATGGTCTGTGTTGATCTGAAGTGCCTACACAGACAACCTACACTAAATAAAATAGTATGTCTGTTCTGTTCTACCGTTATACTTAGTAGAAATGGATGGTTAGATAGATTGTTTGAAACGAATAAGGGCATTATATGTTTTTTTATTTATTTATTTTTTTATGGGAAAACAGGGAGACCCAGAAATAGTTAAGATTTTTACTATGGCTTCCAAAAAAATTCAAAGCAAGAAAAATATGACGCAAAATACAGAACGTAACTACCATTCATTTAAGTATTTTTTCCTACGCTAATACAAGTTGTATGAATGGGCTCAATCATAGTAATCACATCCATTCAACCTGACTAACGATGTTTTATTTGTGCAAATAAGCACTTATTTGTCCGTCATTTATGTGGGTTGGAAGAAAAATTATACGATTTGTAACATTATTATTGGAGAAATTGGCCCGAAATAAGAGGAAATTGAAATTGATTTTCAATCCGCCTATATTTTTTTTTTGATTAACTTCGTTGTCAAGTCTGTGAAACCCTGAGGCATGCAGCTGTAATCGGTTTTCAGGTTAATAAGAGTTTTTCTGTTAGGAGTTTGTGAAAGGCTCTTTCCAGACTCCAGTAGAAAATTATTCTCTTAAAAATATTAATTAATTAGAATTATAATGAAATTATAGTGATTATTATACAAGGTTATTTTAAATTGGCTAGCTAAACTCCGCAGGTGCGATGGGTATCGATATCTAAACACGATAAAACAATAAATAAATGAATTTGATGTTTTTTTTCGGGTTATCGACTGCAGTTATTGCAGTCACTTGAAATATCAGTTAAAAATCAGTTTTTTTTTTAAACCAACAGACGTTTTATGGGTATCGACATCTAAACACGATAAAACATGAAAACAGTTTTTCTCAACTCGTATATATCTAGCCAATTAAAAATGACCCTATGTAGGCAACTATATAAGAGTTATAAATTAGTGACGTTAAAATTCTCCAAAATCTTAGAACATAGGAGTCTGGAAATGCCAAGATAAAGTTTGTAAACAATACACAGCAAAATAATTATAATATGTTAACAAGCATCTTGTTTATGTAACTAGAGACGTCGGACGCAAAATAATACCTATCATTACATTACAATATTACAATGTATATTATTTAAGTAAGTATCCGCTCTCTACAATCCATGCTTACTTAGTATTTGCAATAATTCTTATGAAACTAAGCTACCGACAACTATATAAATCCAGGAAGTTACGCTGATTGAAAAGACTGGCTTACCCTTTGACGTTAGGAACTTTGATAAGTCCGGCTTGTATAATTATACCACACTACGGGTATCCTTAAAGAGGCGCGTTTCGTGATTTCAAACAAATACTATGGCGGACTTTGGTAAAGACGGAGTTTAAAAGTTAAATTTAAAAGGTAATGATAAGACATTTATTGTCAGTTGACTCAATAGAATACCCACCATACCCATAGTTGAATACCCACTATCTGCGCTTATTATAGGTAAGTAGCAAAAGATCAATAATTGTGTAATTTGTAGGTACCTAACCCTCCTCAAGGTACAGGCGTCATTTCCCATGGTTATCCCCACTATTCGTAACCCCACAACGCGCGTGTTAAACCGCAATACTCACCGCAATATATTGTATAAATAAGGTCATTTATCACGTAACTTTTATTTAATTTACCGTTCAGCAGTTTTGTGTTTGTTTATTAACAAGTCGGCTTTATGTATATATAGGGTGACTGGTAATTAGTGACCGATACTTAAACACATGATTTTACACATGATAACAAGCAACTTTTACTATGGCACCAATCCTGAAATCGCGAAAAAAAAAATCAGCTCTTCCTTACATTTATGTTCGCATAACTCGTCAAAATGTAGGGACCAGCAGATTTTGTTTTTTCGCGATTTCAGGATTGGTGCCATAGTAAAAGTTGCTTGTTATCATGTGTAAAATCATGTGTTTAAGTATCGGTCACTAATTACCAGTCAACCTATATTTTTCTATTGGCACGATAATTAATTTTCAATGAATTATGGAAGGTACTTACGGCAAAGTACAGCAAATTTTAAAATTTATATTATTTAAATTAAATAAACATTCAAGGCAATACATAAATTTAGGGGATGATAAAGAATTAATACGAGTAATAATAAAAAATAAAAATTAATATAGAGGAGCTCGTGGCTAAGTAATAACAGCCGCATGGGTCGATCCATCAGGTTAAGCTACGCTTGCCGGGGTTGGTCCGTGGATGGGTGACCATCTTTACATACCGAGACTCCTCAGTGCCTCGGAAAGCACGTTAAGCCGTTGGTCCCGGCTCTCATTCGTGGATCTTTGACAGTCGTTACGGGTCGTCAGAAGCCCGAAAGTCTGACAACCAGTCTTACCAAGGGGTATCGTATTACCCAGTTACTGGGTTGTGGAGGTCAGATAGGCAGTCGCTCCATGTAAAATACTGGTATTCAGCTGCATCCGGTTAGACTGGAAGCCGACCCCAATATAGTTGGGAAAAGGCTAGGCAGATGATGATGATAAAGAATTAATACGGTTATCTCTAGTTGTTCGTCTGGCTAACGGCGAGTATACTTGCACAGGCATGCATAACCAAGTGACCAGGATTAAGCCTTATTTACTAACACAATTGTTTGATAATAAAAATATGTATGTTTAGGTTAAGGTATTTTTCTATGGGCCTGTGTCGCCTGAAATAAATGTTATTATTATTATATTATTATTCACCAGCAACTTGCTTTGAAATTAATATAATCTTGTGGGCTCTGAAGGTACCGTATTACAAGTATGTGCCCGACCCAGTTCTCGAAAATGACCATGTCACGTTGAACTGGGATCGGTCTATCATTATCATTACTGACAGGATTATTGTTGCCAATAAGCCTGATATAGTGTGCCTCTTTTATCTGTTCTGTGGTGGTGATAAATCGATTAGCGCGCCGCGCAATGATTGTCGATATTACCATTCCACATGACGAGAACCTCGTGAAAGCTGAGAAAGAGAAACAAATAAAAAAAAACTAAATATTAATATGGATGAAAAAATAAAGACAATTTGTTAGTAATTTATAGTAAATAATCTTGGAACATTGAGAAAAGAAAAATGTACTAATAAATGTACACATTGGTAAAACTGAATCTGAAGCTATGGACGACACAGAAAAATCGTAAATAATACAATAAGTACCTACTTATTATTATGCAGCCTGATATAGGTACCTACATAAGGTTTTCCAATTATCTAGCATCTCCCAGCGTCAGAGACTATGTAAATGAACACGGTAGATTGAAATCTATTGGTATAAATCATAACTTCATTAAAAATGGCTCATTTTATTCCCTCTGCGTTTATATTGATAGACCCTATGGGTTTAGTGATATATGTATATTGATAGACCCTATGGGTGCATTAGCACGAACGCGTAATTTCAACCTTCAGAAATATTGTGTAACGCCAATTAATGCACCGTACTTGAAAGCATTTCTCACCAATTGCTATTGGTACTCTATATGAGCCAAAAGCAATCCGATACAGATTCAAATACCCACGGTGTAAGCAAAAGTATAAACACGATATAACACTAGAGAAAGTCTGGTCGGCGCCGGCGGCGGCGGCGTCGGGCACTGCTACGTCATTGACGTAATCGTCACATACCGGGCCGAAACGTGCTTAGAATAGTACCAATATGATGTGGTGAGACTAACTAGATTAAGTCATGGTCCGCTTGCATGGTAGCCGTTTTTTGCTAACATCGACAATAGTAGTTATTTTCCTGCAGTTTCTTGGGTAAATGGCAATTGAAAGTAGGTACTGATAAAGTGAAGTCTTCAGCTTGGTTAGTTAAATTGTAATCAAGTCAATTGTCGTTTGTCAGAGCCTCGACAGTTAGCGCTACGGCTTCTACGAGTCTCTCTAGCGTTGATGATTTTTTGAGATAGAGAAACTACTGATATCCTATAAGTATTTGGATTCCTTGGACATGGTGATGAATATACAAAGCCTCAAAAGGGTATTAACAGACACCTCAGGACATTAAAATTTATCGTGTCTAACTGTTATTTCCCTTGTGAAGGAAGGAAACATTTCCAAGTTCAAAATAAGCGGAAAAACATAAGTTTCGTGCTGACATATTCAACAGGTTATTGGTCGACCCGCACGAATTAACTCGCCCGAAGCGGGGGAATCGTCATTTTTAAATAAGTAATGTTATTTCTTTTTGTGGCGATTCGCCCGAAGGTAATTTATTTGTGGGCGAATCGACAATTCCAGAAATAGGTAGACTATTGGCACGTTTTGAATTTATGCTACGGAAAAACAAAAGTTTCGTGTTGACATATTCAACATGCAAACAAGTTGAAGTTCGGAGGAGAACAGACTGTTTATTATTATGCATGGACGTAAGCAAATGGCTGATAAAAAAAGTCATAGGATCCCAAATATTTTGGGCCAAAGATTGTTTTATTCAAATTGATGTTTCCGAAGCATTGGTTCAAGGTTCCGTTATATTCAAAACGGAATGGCTATTGCTGACTTTTGCTTTCACACTGGCCCTAGGTATATCGAACCAAATGGTAACATGGAAAACTTACCAACGTACGAGAACAAAAAACCGGCCAAGTGCGAGTCGGACTCACACACGAAGGGTTCCGTACCACCGTACAATACTACATATTTAAATAAAAAAAATACTAAACGAAGAATATTTTTCATCTTAAATTTTAACGATCGCAAAGATAACTTTGTATCTCATAATGATACTGTGAATTACAAAGTTATTTTTTGCAGTTGCAGAAAATCGCCCATGTTTAAACAAAATACCTTATAAATCGGCGTTTTTAGTACTTCTGTATGTCATGTACCTAGAGATGGGTTTCTACCCGGTAAAAACCCGAATTGTGGTTAAATACCCATTAATACCCATTTTTACCTACCCAATTTTAATTTATACCGGGTAAAAATTTAAAAAAAATTAACCAAATTACATTACAATTTTCACGTCTGTCTGCAGGGTTGCCATTTACACAAATATTCTGGATTATCTCATAATAAAATATAGTTTTATCAAAAATATATTGTATAAATAAATACAATATTATAACATGTACATAATTATTATTCCTAAATCAGAACGGGTCTGGGACACTTGCGCGATCCCATTTGCGCGAACGGACTTTTGCGTGTAGGGACACTTTTGCGAAAAGACATTTCCGCGACTGGACTTTTGCGCGAACGGACTTTTGCGCGAATGGACATTTACGCGAAAGACACTTGCGCGAATGGACATTTACGCGAAAGACACTTGCGCGAATGGACATTTACGCGAAAGACACTTGCGCGAAAGGACTTTTGCGCAAATGTACCTTTGCGCGAAAGATACTTGCGCGAATCCACTTGCGCGAATCCACTTGCGTGAATCCACTTGCACGAAAGGACAGTTGCGCGAAAAGTTACGGAAATGAGATTTCTTCATACATCAGAGTTGTTTCATGGTTTTCGAAGGTGCTGACAATGATAATGATGTCAAAATCAAAATTCAAGATGGCGCCACCTAAAATTTGCCAATTTTTCGTCATGGGTGTCGTTTTCATGTCGAAAAAAAATAAAAAAAGTACATAAAAAAACTATTGAGGACTAATTAGACTATTTACTTCCAGTCTGTCTGTAACTGGAACTTAACTGGCGAATACAATTCTGCGTGTACTATTCACAGCATACACGCCTGTCCCAAACCTTTGAATGAATACAGGCGTGATGTTATGAAGAAATCTCATTTCCTCAACTTTTTCGCGCAACTGTCCTTTAGCGCAAGTGGATTCGCGCAAGTGTCTTTCGCGTATAGAGCTATGAGGAACAGGATGTAAAGGTACAAAATTAATCAATTTATCAAATGCTCAAAATGAGTCCCTTCCTATTGAATACAAAGTCGCACTCTTTTGATTATTTCGCTCCCAAAATTTCACATCAAATGTTAAAATTCACGGTTTTTCTTTTATTTGTGATAGTATGTTATGTAGCAAAAAATAATCCTTATGTTGAAGCCTTTTGATCGGTATGATAAAGCTACAGGATGATTATTTTTCTCATGTAACGGGTTCGATTGTCGGTTCAACCATGTAATTATTTAAATATCTATGAATGCAGTTTAAATTGTTTTTTAAATTCAAATAATGTCTTCTTTCAGTAAAATGTTCCATCTACAATATTCAAGGTACTTTTCCCTCCATGAGGCATATACGTGGGACGCCCTGTATATAGTAGTCGCGCGATAAACTCTGATTGCGTGATGTCAGTGTGATGCGTTCACATGTGGCGATGTAGATATGTCGCCACACGCGCAAGTGTTTTCGCGCAAGTGTCTTTCGCGCAAATGTACATTCGCGCAAAAGTCCGTTCGCGCAATAGTCCGTTCGCGGAAATGTCTTTTCGCGCAAGTGTCCTGCTACCAATCAGAACTATTAATCATATTGAACACAGCAACTTCTAAATTACAACATGGAAATAACATAACATCACGCCTTGTTTCCCCGAAGGGTTAGGCAGGGGTGTACCTATAGTACACCCACATTTCGCCAGTTAAGTCCCATGTAATAGGGGGCGAGCTAATTGCCATCTACCGGGCACAAATATGGAAATAAAATACCCAGAACACTGTTTTCATTTACACACACACCTTAAAATATTTTAATGGCAACCCTGGTTGATTGATAGCCCAAACTCCGACATTTTGTTTAGTCAGTTTAAAGTGCGCGTGCGCTGGCTCTAGTCTTGATCGATAATAATACGACTTAGTGATGTAAGTATAGGTTATATTAGTTCGTAATGATTTAATTATTTTTTGTTTTGATATACTGCTGTTAACGGTAATCAGAAATGTATAGACTGAAAAACCTAATGCCGATTCTCTTGTCACAAATGCCTCTAAACTAGACTAAAAATCACCAAAATTTAGTTTATTACTGTCAAACGACGATTTCCCATTCTGAAATTGACTAAAGTGACACACTTTCGTTCGTCGACAACTTTGGTTCTCTGCCGGATCACCTCAAAAACACAAAAAAACAGTACTGTAGCTTTGTTTCTTTTATTTTGCTTATACCTCGAAAACGGTGTGTCCTATCGCAAAAATAATGAAAATTTCGACCCCCTTTATGAAACGCACAAACCTCTAAAACTCAACATGTAGGTAATAATCTTTAATATTTTTCATACAAAAAGTGAAAAATTCCATATAAAGCACGTCGAGGCTAACCCCTGCGCGCCTCCGGCTCTAAAAAAAAATTCACGGGGTAGTGCAAACACTTGGGGTCACGCGATAATCAAATTCGATTTTAGTTCTGTCAAAATTATTTTTTGCAGAATAGCTTTAAGATTTTCATAGCCAAAAGTAAGGAATTTTAGTGATAGTTTAGGTAGTTTAGTTCGGTGTACAAGATAATCGGCACCATTGTGTTATTTACAAATTAAAGTAATACATATTTTTAAATCATTGTGGTTTAATTATATTTGACAAAAATAATATTAGTATACAACATTTTTATTCCAACTATAAATTTTTGGTAAATACCGTAACACGGTGTTTTTTTAACTATCAAATCATTTCAAACAACTGTCAATCAATGTCTAAATTTTACCCGGTATTTTTAAAATATACCCCGTAAAAATGGGTATTTTATAGTTTTCACCTATTCTACCCTTTCTTTCCCATTTATACCTACCCATTTTTTACCCACCCGCCCATCTCTACATGTACCATATACAGAAGTTTCAAATTCCTAACTTGTTCAGTTGTTGCGATAGAGCTCATACAAATTTTGTATGAGCTCAAAAGTTAAAGTTGTCAGTTTTAAACCATTTTTAAAATGGTTTAAAACTGACAACTTTTGCGGCCCCCTATTTCTTCATTTTTGAAAGTTAAAAATAAATTAAAATTATATTTGTACTCTACTCGATGAGTTCTAGATAATGACACCCCACATGCCAGGGTAAGAAAAAATTTTTTCAAAATCAAAAGTTTATTGTATAGCGGCAATAAAAAATACAATCTGTGTAAATTTCAACTGTCTACCTATTAAGGTTCATGAGATACAGCCCTCTGACAGATAGACGGACCGACGGACGGACAGCGGAGGCTTAGTAATAAGATTCCGTTTGGCACCCTTCGGGTACGGAACCCTAAAAAGAACTGTCAGTACCTAGTATCAAAGCAAAACGTACGAGCAGGTTGTGAAACGGACTTTGGTCCGTTTCACACGAATATTTTTAAATATTTTATCACTTATGTACTTGAAATGCATGAATCTGTATTAAATAAGTCACGAACTGCTCGATATAACGGACGGTGAGACGTGGAATTCTAATAAATTCCTGCAATACCTACTGTGACCTAATTCTTTGTGGGGGAGGACAATAAAATGCCTACCTTAGTAGTGCTGAACGACTGACCTACAACATTAGCCTAATTTATGTTTTTATTTATTTATGGAATTGTTCCCGACGAGCATTAGGCTCGCCTTAGAAGAAGACGATCTAGATAGGTTATAGAGGAAATGTAGATGAAGAACATATAAAAAGATTTTAAACAGGTTTGAGTTATAGCCAGGGAGGGGAGTCCTGTCTAAAGTCCAGAAGTGGACTTCTACGGGCTGTTAACTTTAATGACGCTAAGACGAATGACAATGAACCGCCGCAACAACAATAGGGTCATTTGTAGAAGCGAGCGACGTTCTGTCACAGTCAATATTCTGTGCAGGACAATGTACGAGTATAAAAGGCAATTATTTATGGACTCGTGTAACGAAGTCGATCTGTTTTTAAAGGTGAATGGAGCATTTCATAGGCAGCTTCCGATTTATAATTTCCAGAACTATGTTTTCACTGCCTGGTCAATTTTTTTAATACCTTTTACTCCATTAAGATAACACTCATAACATTACGCCTTGTATACTATTCCCCGAAGGGTTAGGCAGAGCAGTACGTAGGTACTTATGGAACTCCCACATTTCGTCAGTTATGTATAGGCAAGTCCCATGTTATAAAAATCTGTCATAAGAATTCTGTGATTCAATTTGGGAATTCAGTGGACCAACACTTTGAAGTGAAGTATTCTTCGATATTTTGACCGTAATCGAAAGTCAATTTCAGTACAAAAATAACAGACATCAAAGACTTTCATTATAATAGCTTTTCAATTTTAACTTCGCTCTAAAACAATACTTTTGGCCCACGCCACAAGCCACTGAATGTTATTAAAATGTAAACTAAGTGCCATCACTTAGTTTACATTTTAATAACATTCAGTGGCTTCCCTACATTTTTGTTAGTGGTAAGGTAAGTGCTTACTTTCCGGATATGATTCTGGTTCAGTATATTTTATGTCTTCTTTTATTGTTTCCACTATCCTCAAGATATACAAACTGTATAAATGTCGCAGCCAACTAGCTTAACCAGCCGTTTAGTCAACAGCCTAGCCTTTTAACTGAACGGCGCCGTTCAACTAGCGGCCTGAATGATATTCAATTATAGGTTAGGTTGGAACTGTGACCAACCACACGCGAGCCGAATTGATCGCAGTACCTATCTAAGCCAGGGCACCCCGACCAAATGGGTTAGGTTCGGTTAGAATGTGATCGACCGCGCGCGAGCCGAGCAAGCGAAGCGAGCGGGCCGTGGCAGCGGCTGGCGAGCGCGACTTCCAAAGCGTCTGATTAAGCTTGTTGGCTGCGACATAAACACGAGACTTTCGACCCCGTAGCCACGAATAGGTACGCATTGTCGTGACGTCTTGAAAGACTTTACAAATTGCGAGGTAATGTAATAATGCAAGAACGTTTATTTAATAACGTTTGAGTCATTTACCATTAATAAACAAATCACACCGTGTCCTGTCTGTGGTTTGGTACAATACAACCACTTAAATACTTTTCTTTCCTTATCTTCAGTGTCTGCAGTGCGTCATAGCCCTGTATGTTTCATAGATCTCGTAGAGAAGCCAAATATCAATAAGTCACTCTAAACAACAATAAGAGGAGCTCGTGGCTAAGTAATAACAGCCGCACGGGTCGAACCATCAGGTTAAGCTACGCTTGCCGGGGTTGTCCGTGGATGGGTGACCATCTTTACATACCGAGACTCCTCCGTGCCTCGGAGAGCACGTTAAGCCGTTGGTCCCGGCTGTCATTCGTAGATCTTTGACAGTCGTTACGAGTCGTCAGAAGACCGAAAGTCTGACAACCAGTCTTACCAAGGGGTATCGTATTACCCAGTTACTGGGTTGTGGAGGTCAGATAGGCAGTCGCTCCATGTAAAATACTGGTATTCAGCTGCATCCGGTTAGACTGGAAGCCGACCCCAACATAGTTGGGAAAAGGCTAGGCAGATGATGACTCTAAACAACAATAAGGGTAGTGGGTGTATGACGAACATGTCAAAGGAATGACGCCTCAACAATGAATAATTTGTAGCTTTTAACACGCAATCTCAATCTGTTTTGATAACAGGTAAACTGTAAAAACCACGGCTTATTTGATTTGGTTCTCTTGTTCTGTATCTGGAAGTTTTGCAAAGGGCAGCCGACTCGGTAGGTTAGTGACCAGGCCGATCAGCAAGAGGTGGCACGCTTCGAGCTCCTGATGGATCCCAAACCATGAGCATATCATACATATTGCACTGCTTAAGCAGGATTTCTGGCTATTGATGATGCGGTAGATACCTATTCACTCCGCGTAAAAGGAATACTTATCGTAAGGTTTTAGAACAAGTGGCTTAACACCGACATTTACGGCTGAACCCAATAACCTATTTACAGTAAAAGACAGATCGCTATTGATAGCAGACATTATAATTCTATCTGTCCTTATGTCAGGCCGGTAAGATTCCATAATCTCTTATACCACGTGTAACAGGAGGATTGACATTCCTTTAAACCACGTAAAGAGAATCATGTTCTTTGCCCGTATACAAAAAATCAATCAAATCCAATGAATACTTTAGCCACAGGAAATTATTTTTAATATTCTTATTTTTCAACACGATGTAGATCTGAGTCCGTAATAATAGGTAAACATTGCCGCCGCCGCGCCTCGCACCCCGCACCGCACCGTTCGTCAGTGACCGCGTAGATAAAGCGTGTTTACTTTTTATGCAGTTGATTCTACTATTTATTTTGTTTGAAAACTGCAATTTTTAAATTTTCCATTAACACTCACCGCCACGCATATATACAGTTTTCCAAAGCAGCAGGCCATGTGGGCGGCGCGCCGCCCATTCCATTTCTTTAGCAACTCGCCACAAAAAATCAATAATAGCTTGCTGCACTAGAATTTACGTGGGCGGCCGGCGTACCACATGGCGGTGAGAGTGTTAACTACTAATATTCGTGTTTTAAAATGTTTCAATGGATTAGTACGGACTCAGATCTACATCATGATGAAAAATAAGAAAATGAAAAATAAGAAAATGAAAAATAATTTCCTGTGGCTAAAGTATTCACTGGATTTGATTGATTTTTTGACTAACTGACTGACTCTTTAACAATTAAAAAGTGCCTATAATTGGTTTAATTGAAATAAATGCTTTGAGTTTTGTATACGGGTAAAAAAATGATTCTCTTTACATGGTTTTAAGGAATGTCAATCGTCCTGTTCCACCTTGTATATACTTTCTTAAGCATTTAGTAAAAAGTTGTTATTTTGACTTTACAAATAGACACTTCAATTGTATTTATTTGTATCAATGTAACAAAACAGGTCTCATATAACATACTATCCATATGTAATAATTATTTAAGAAGAAGGAAACTTTTTTTAAATTAATGGCAGCGTCTTATACATTGTTCTAAGTACCTATGTAATGTACAGTGATCGAAGTAGATCGAGCTATTTTTGTACCCGAAAACATTGTCTTAGTACAGGTTTTATATTTTCTAATATTGTGATGAAAAGTCCCTCAATTTATCCAGTCCGAAATATTTAAGTAAGTATTTATTTGCATAAAACATGGTATACATGGTGTTACAATAATTTACAATAAAGATCTTACATGTTTTGCCAGAATTGTACTTAGCATGCATATGTTAACATTTGTTCCCTAATAAACAAAGAATTGTGTGTTGTGTGAATTGTTGTTAAGTCTGCCTCTGTACATTTCTGTGCATGAAGTATTAAATAAATAAATAGTAATAAGTAACATTGTTTGTTATAGGTAAATAATCCAACATTCATTAATTTAGTATTGTAACATTATCAAGGTATGCACAAGGTAAGTACTCCGGTCCATAGAAAAGAACATTTTTGCTTGCGTCGTGTTTCTAAAGAACATATAACTCTTAATAGGCTACAAAGGTTTATGTAAGCATTACATAACATAATCTAAGGACACTCATGGAATCCCGAGATTTGAAATATATATTATTAAATAAGTTAGAAATTACTTTGTAAAAAGCTGATCTCATCTTAAGGAATTATGAATGTACACATCATATCCCTCCACCCCTCTGATGGTAAGTTCTATGTATAAGACGGGCATGTTTCAGGTTAATAAAATTAAAATCCTGGGGAATGTCCATATTAACGTTTGCAGTCATTGAACCAAAATAGCTGTACATACTCCGATCACTGATTAGGTATGTATAATGAAGAATGCATAGATTTTACAACATATGGAAATATTTTTTATGTTAAATTAATCTCTAACCATTGCTCCATAGTAGTGCTCCACAATTATCACTTTGCATTGTATGAACCAGTCAACAGTTTTAACACAACTGGAATTTAACGCGCGGATAAGAAACCGGTTTTTAAACATCCACCGTCCAAACCTTCACACAGCTAAAAATACCACAATCTAAATATTTATTCCAGTTGACATAGCAAACAAACCTTGAAAAATCAATTTGCGAAATAAATGATATTATCAAATAAATGAAATAGCGCGTGTGTAGCGATGCGAATTGATGCATTATACTGTGAACGAATGCGTCGCATGGGTGTACCTCCGCACGGTAACGTAATACTTTTACCATAATAAATAACTAGTCTCTCTTTGTAAACTGATTACTACACCCAAGATAAATAAATTAAACAACGATGTCCGACATAAAATAGACGACTTCTATACTAAAAATATGAATAAAATAATAATTTAGAACATACCTTTTTTTAATAATCGAAGCGAACTTCTCTACCGGAGTGTTGGTGTCATGATCCAATGGTATTTGAAAAATATTTCATGTGCTGCATATGAACTGCCGGATAGATGTATCGTCTTTCTGAATGATTAAATTGGGGAAATAAATAACTTTAACAATCATCCACCACACCGCCAACAACAAACAACTACTGATAAACCAGCGCTCTGTTCCACGGATCCGCTATTGTTTACTAATCAGATAAATGGAAGTCACAAATGACAGCAGGATAGGGAGTCGTCGCGATGTTAGGAAAGAAAGAGACAAAATTAGCCAATTAAATCGTGTAACAGAGCACTATGATTTTTAAATTTTTCTAGTGATTGTATTTTTATGATTATATTAAAGTATGTACTACTACTATTTAATTCAATAAAATATAACGAATTTTGCTTTACAATTTTTTTTTACATATTTTTCCAAGCTCCTACTCCTCTGCTGCGTATTGTGTATTTGTGTCTATATCTATCTAAAAATTAAAGGCTCCTACATACAGATGCGACGCGCAAGCGGTGCCTTTGTGTCGCGTCGCGTGTCGCGCCTGTTTGTAGGAGCCTTAAACTGGAAAACGTGGATCTACTGGAATCATAAAAAATGACATAAAACTAAAAGTACTCAATCTCAATCTCGGACCTCAGGCTTTTTCAAACACAGAGTTCAGCGAGGCGTTTGGACCACAGAACATATTATACCCTAAAAGTTTGGACCTTAGACTATATACCTAGGTATAATATATCTATCCTAGATATATATATATTATCTAAGGTATGGACGGCAGCACATCAAGCTACTACAATCTGTCAAAAGTCTTTAATAGATTTTCAACTTTATCGCTTAAGCATTAGGTTCAAGGTTGATTGGGAAAATTTGACAGTTTCGGATAGCTTGAGCTGCTGGCGTCTGTACCAAGGTTTGGACCGAGCTCTGTGGACTATTTCGACTTCGAGCTTTTTGATATTTTTTTGCGTTCGGAAACTGTTTGAGTACTGATAGTTGAAGTGTTCCACTTCTTGTCGATGCCGTGGTATTTTTATTGTATTACGAAAATGTTTGCATTAAAAATTCACCTTTGTTTTACCTTGGCCTGAAAACCATTATATAATAAATTAAATATCTTTAATTTCTAGTACTTTCTACAAACGGATGGAAATGGAACTTGGAAACTGACATTAGGTATTGACCCTGAGCGCGAAACGTTCCCGTCTTAAAATAACATTTGTTTAGCATTGCTTTTTCCAAATCGCTTCCACCAGAGCCAGGTTAAAACAACGAAAACAACAGAGATTACCGATGTACTGCTATGCTAGTGATATGCTACGCTTAGGCAACTATCTCGGACTGGATTGAAATAAGAAAACAGCTGTCAGCTGTCGAATAATTTTGTTTGTTGCGCATTTTCTAAAATAATCAACATTTACAAGCAAAAACAACACAAACAACCGGATTAGCAGCTATCGTCACCGGAAAAATCATCAAGTTCAACTCATCATGGAAAAAAATTATTTTATGGATAAATTACGGATATTTTTTGGCCTAAGACAGAATCCGCCTCAAAATGATTTTAGAAATCCGATTTGGAGTTCAGACGATGAAGATGACGGTGATGAACTTTACACTAGACACGAAATGGAAGGTTTTAATGAAGCCATTGACGTGCATGAAGAATTCTCCAGACAGATGTTCGATATAATCCGATCTTTCGGTTCTATGTTTGGAGACGTCAAATCGTTCATTAACGACAGCCCCTTCGATTCCGTCACGACCTTCCACCCACTGCCCCCGGAACACGGTGACCAGGAACACTTCAACGGAGATAATATAAGAGACTATTACCTGAAACCAGGCTATCAAAAACGTCCACAGGAATATCTAAAAGAAGACAAAGATTTGGATGGAAAAATAACATCTAATGATATTTCGGGACTGTTTAAAAAGAAGAATGACACCCCTCCTGTGACACCCTTTAATGGAGCGCTGGTACCAGGTCGATCATTCTGTCAAACCATTATTACAACCAGTGTAACAAAGCCAGATGGATCAGTGGAAACCAGGCGAATAGTGAAAAATGGCAACGAGGTGATTGAAGAGACCGTCACGTGTACGTCTACAGGAACTGACACCCGGATGCCCCCAAATACACCAGGTTTGGATCAATTATCAAGTCCTGGCTACATTTACCACAATGTCCTATCTGAACTTTCCTCTTTCTTTAGACATTTTCACTTGACTCGTTAATATTGACTTCAATTTCTGTAGTTATGTATGTTGTAGAACATTTTGTGAAAATATTAATATAAGACAACAATTATAATATTTTCTCTTTCTTGCAGAGGAAGTAAATTGAAATCGATAGCTACAACTATTTATAGTATTTGCATATGATATTGCAAAAATATAGATGTTTAATTATAGTTAAAACTTAATTCTAGATTCTCAATATACAGTCAACTACAAAAGAGTATATTACAAATATTTCCTCCATAATCTGTAGATTTTGGGTAGTATAGGATTTTCTTATCTAACTGTTATTAATAATATTGATCAAATGTCAACTTACTGTTTGAATTATAATATTATACATAATAGAACCAGTTTTTCCTTCTTAAATGTGTAGTTAGCTACTTCAAGTATACATTGACCCTACACATTACAACAAAATTCATTGCAGCAATCCTCAAAATCCTTAGGAAAAAATACAGGATGTCCCAGAAGCTGATGTCAAGCCGGAATTGGGTGATAGGTCAAGTCAGAATAGTTAACAGAAAAATAAAAAATAAATCTTTGCTATGTATTTAAAAAAATATGGGCATTTATAAGAAAAACGAGAACATCTACTCCCTGTGATGGTCTTTTAACTCCTGTTGCTACAAATTTTAACTTTTTTTAAATTTTCTATTTATCATGTAATCCTGAATAATGCTTCTGAAAACTGTTGCTTAAAATTTACAGCCAACTGCTCCAGTCCAGAAGGAAATGTAATTTGTTTCCCAACCAAGTATTCAAAATTAATACTTTGCCCAGTTTTAAATGTACTGTGTGTGAATTTGGCAAGTAACTTTAAAAGTTGGCGCATTTAATAAGGATTCCAAAATCGTATAACACTTGCAAGATTATTTCGACACCAGCAATTTATACTACGCTAACTCAAAAAAGCGTACTTTTTACGATTTTTTTATGACATATATAAAAACACATTTTAAGCAACTTGGCATAAAAAAACGTTTTTACCTAAACTTCGAGTTAGCGTAGTATAAATTGCTGGTGTTGATTTGTTAAATTATATTTTATTTTTTAATTCTTAAAGAAACCCAGCGGTAAATTCATTTTCCTTAACTGTCTAAAATTATTATTGTGTACCCCAATCCTTTCCTCAAGCCTGTTACTTAAGATTCTAGTTTGAGTGAAACCAGTTGACGAAGTGTAAGCAAGACAGAAATCCTCTTTTCAGGTAGTCCAAAATCACCACAAGCCATAGTAATGTTGACTCAGTGTATTTGCTTTAAAATTATGGTTATCATTCTTTTTTAGAAAAGTTCTAAATTAATAAATTAAACATCTATTATTGGAATGATATTTATTAATCTCACAAAAAGTCTGAAAGATACAAAATGCCTTAATAAAAATCAAGGATGGAACATTTACACCAAATGCTCAAACTGCCATCCTTAATTCGCAACGCACGCTCGGCATCTTCAAAGGATCGGGTTATTAGACGAGCGAATCTACCATTATTTACAAATTCAGCCGTTTCAGTTAGTCTTTGCCGTAGCTCAGCTACACTTTCAATCCGTTTTAAACTTTTTTTCTTGGACGGCTCCCCAGTAAAAAAAATCTAATGGATTCAAATCGGGTGAACGGGCTGGCCACAAGATTGTACCAGACCACCCTATCCATTTGTTTGGGTATTCTTCATCGAGATATTCTCTCACTGAGCGGACGTAGTCCGCTGGGCAACCGTCTTGTTGGAACCACATGGCCCTGTAGATCACGCACAGCACGCACGGGCACGTCCTCCAATTTTGGCAAATGATTTCGTAAGAAATCCAAATACACTGCACTAGTCAAAATCTGGCAGTTCAAAAGGACCGATTATTTGTCCATTCAAAATTTTGGTCCAAAGGTTAATCTTAATAAATCTGTTATACTGTGATCGATCTTCTCTCATCAAATTTGGGTTTTCTACGTGCCACTCGTGTAGGTTATGCAGATTTATGTATCAGTGGCGCAGCTACAATTATCATTAGAGGGAAGCTGAAGAAAAAGTTGTTCAGTTCTCATAAACACAGACAAAAACCTTTAGGTTTTTAATCTTACGATGTATTAAACTGGTATTTAAATATAATTATGTAATGTGATGTGATACATAGTTACACACACAGGTGTACCATATTATTTGGCAATAGTAAACATTAAGAAGTGTGCTTGGTCCGAAGGGAAGCCGGTAGGAATCGGGTTGCATGAAGGCTTCGCCCCTGTTATGTATCCATCTTTTTTAAATGTGGACTCATCCGACCATAAAATGTTTTTAAGGAATCGTGAATCTTCCCTGCTTCTTTCTAGCATTGTTTGACAAAAAGCAACCCGAGACTCATAATCTCGGGGAAAAAGAGTTTGTACTCGCTGTACGTGGTATGGGTGAAACCCATTTTTTCGCAATATCCTGTGAGCTGCACTTTTGGGCACTCCAGTTCTTAATTCTATTGCATGCACTGAAGTACTCGAGGTCTTCTTCGACAGCTTCTAGCACAATGTCTTCGTAAGGGAGGGAAGGTCTCCCCTCACCATGTGCTTGGTTTGGGAGTCGGCCCTCTGGGAGAAGTAAACGGTGCATATTTAATAAAACTCGATGATCCGGATGAAAAGCAGCATTTGGGTACCTCTCACGATAAAGTCTAGCTGCAGCACTAACGTTGCATCTGCATTCCCCGTAAATGAGGTGCATGTTAGCATATTCTTGTGTGGTGTACACAGACATGGTGGCACTGCACAATCACACTATCAACGATAGTCCACGGGAAAGTAAAGGTCGTCTTAAAGAGAAACTAAACAGGCCAAAAACAAATCACAATCGAGTCCGATAAACGAAGCCGAATGTGGTTAGTACGAAATTAACACGAACGAATACAGAAAGATGCGCAGTAAACAAAGGAGCGTAACGTCACTGACTATGTAGTACTCGTAACGTACTGAACTCAATTGTGTATGCGACAGTAAAAAAGTAGCGTCACTATCTGTCTCGCTCAAACTACGTGCAATTCACGGATATCTATGGTGAAATTACTCTTCGTCTTTGTCACGTCTATGCGTTAGCGTCACTATCTGTCTCGCTCACACTTCGTCAACTGGTTTCCTCCGTTTCACTCAAACCAGAATCTTAAGTACAACAGTTGTAACAGGCTTGATGAAAGCATTGGGGTACACCAAAATAATTTTAGACAGTTAAGGAAAATTAATTTACAACTAGTTTTCTTTAAAAAAAAAAACCATAATTTGACAAATAATCTTGCAAGTATTATAACCATTTTGCAATCCTTATTAAATGCGCCAACTTTAAAAGTTACTTGCCAAACTCGTGTAGTACAGACGCCAGCACATCAAGCTACCCGAAACTGTCAAATTTTCCCAATCAACCTTGAACCTAATGCTTAAGCAATAAAATCTATTAAAGAAATTTGACAGATTGTAGTAGCTTGGTGTGCTGGCGTCCATACATTTTCTTTCAGTACAGTCATTTAAAACTGGGCAAAGTATTACTTTTGAATACTTGGTTAGGAAAAAAATTACATTTCCTTCTGGACTGGAGCAGTTGGCTGTAAATTTTAAGCAACAGTTTTCAGAAGCATTATTCAGGATTATGAATTAAAAAGAAAATTTTAAAAAGTTAAAATTTGTAGCAACAGGAGTTAAAAGACCGTCGTCGCAGGAAGTAGATTTTTTTATAAATGCCCGTAATTTTTAAAATACATAGCAAAGATTTTTTTTTTCTGTTAACTATTATGACTTGACCTATCACCCGATTTCGGCTTGACGTCGACTTCTGGCTTCTTCTTCTTTATTACCTCGAGACTAACACTAGAATGTCACAATGCACTAGAATGAGTAACGGTATCTAACCGCAATACAGTGACACTGCAATGGACAAAAGGACACAGCGGATCACTAGGTAACGACGCAGCTGACGAACTAGCTAGAGAGCATCCAGCACGTCAGTCTGTGGACCTGAACCTATGATACGCATCCCCTTCAATCAGCAACGCAGATGGTTACGGAGTTGGGACACTGGGCTACAGGCAATCCACGGAAGCTATGGCATCCTTAGATGGCAAGCTAACTATGCGTTTATTACGCCTGGATAGGAACGGGCTGCGTCTGGTGACCATCACGGGACACTGCTCGCTAAACAAATAATTCCACAATACAATACAGGCAACAGACACTATAATAAGCAATAGGCATAACAGACAGTCCTCTATGCAGGGCATGCATGGAGGCTGAGGAAACCGTGGTGCATGTGCTTTTTGAATGCTCAGGCGTCATCCAGATCAGAACAGAAACCTTCGCGTCACCCAGATCTTTTACAGATATTCTAAACAGACCAGGACACAATCAACTTCTGGAGGGAGGTGGGCTGGTTGGAATAACCCCCAACGTCCCATGACCCACGCACAATGGTCCACCTGAAGGACTAAGGGCGGAAACCAAACCCCTATAACATAGAACAATATAACAATCAAATCTCAACATCATATTACAGGCACTAGTTCTTAAATAGAGAAAGGTGTCCGAGGTAAGAGGGTCCTGAGTTACTGATCACCTGGCTCTTTTAGATAGGACTTGTTAATTTCTAGATAAAGAAATTAACCTTTGTAGGTATCAAAGTATTTAATTTTATTACCTTGATTAAAAATAATGTGAAGAACAAAATTAAACCCACATAATTTATTAAATAAATACTATAGTTTTATTAACTTAATTACGTTATGCAAAAGTCAAGTGACAAAGTTACAAAAATATTACAGATCATTCACCTACGGTTCTGAATTTAGTAAATCTTGTACATTGTAAAACCCCAAGTCGCCATACTCTGTCTCTCTCTCGTCTCTATTTCTAAAACATAAATAACAAATTGGCAATGATCAGTAATTTTGAATTTGTTTTAAAAAACATAACTTATTTTCAAAAGAATTTTATGTATTCAGTGTCACATGAAATTCGTTCGATTTGGTGTCTTGTCTACCTAAGCAAACCATTAAAAATGAAAATAAGTATTGCATAATTAATTATGCATAATTCCTACGCCAATCTGTTATTTTCTAATAACTTAGCCAAACAATTTTGGTCATAACTTTGTCGCATCACTTTAGCATGTGATTGTATATCCGCGTTCAGCCGCAGTAGCAAGCATCAGCCGTGTTGCTCTTGATCCACGTCAGGTATCGGTTGACCCTCGAGTACACTCCGTACTTGTCAGGCCTAGCACAACCCTCGCCCCAGGACACCACACCTGAAAGACGTGATTTATTGACGTATTAGGTATAACGTGATGTGACAACTTGACAAGACGTCGATGCCTGCGAAGTACGAACAATATAATCCAATGTTGGAAATGAATTATTCAAGCAAATAGCATGGACAACAGTTGGGACTTGAACAGTCGAAAGTTAAGAATTAATTCATGGAAATGAACCAGGTTACCTGCTACTGACAGGTATGTATCTAATATTGTACAGTGCAGTTTGATCTGGTTTGATAGATGACAGTGATGACATTCAAGATCTCTCCATCTTAGACTTTTATAGATACATAAATAATATTACAAAAAGGGAATTATTGAATCTACTTATAATCAATCTTGGTATACTATACTTAATTACTACTTAGCGGTAATAATTATGAACTATAAATATAAATATAATTTTTGTCTCCATATCCTGCAATAGTCCTACACCAACCGGGGTTTGTCCTTGGGTGCACTTGCATAGTACGCACAGGGATAATCGTCGGTTGGTGCCTCATTTCCATTGAAAGCGTCTAACAGGCCTCTGCGAGTTGGCTTCGGCCCCTCATATGCCTTCCAAAGGTCCGGGACCCTAGGGTCCCGAGAAATTAAAAAAAAAACTATAATAATAATAATGAACATGACATTTATTATCTTGTTGTCCTAGGTCAGCAAAATAACCACGTGATCGAAAGGAATCGCATACAAACTGTGTCTAAACTTGACCAACTTACCACTACTGTCACTACCATAGAAATATACAAGGTGTAACATAATTAACGCACAACCTCTTAAGGTGAAAGCGCCAAGGTAGCCCGCGAAATTCAAATTTTCTTACGTTTTTTGCAATTTGCAGGTCATTATCAGGTCGTCTGTTGATTAAATTATGATTCGCGACCGTAACAAATATGTATTTACAGAATTATAATCATTAAAGTCATCAATACAACTCTCTGACCAAGGAATCTTATTGAATGACTATTTCATGAAATCTTGACATTTCAGGATTATACTAACTAAGGATTTGTATTACTGATTCTAATGATTATAATTCTGTAAACACATATTTGTTACGATCGCGAATCATACTTTAATCAGCATTCACCCAGACACTGAGCTGCAAATTGCAAAAATAGTAAGAAAATTTGAATTTCGCGGGCTACCTAGGAGCTTCCCCTTAAGGGGTCATTGTACTCATCATTATGAACAACTTTTACTATGGGACCAAACCTGAAATCGCGAAAAATAATCAGCTGTTCCCTACATTTTGACGAGTTATGCGAATGTAAATGTAGGGAGCAGCTGATTTTTTTTCGCGATTTCAGGTTTGGTCCCATAGTAAAAGTTGTTCATAATGATGAGTGCAATGACCCCTTAAGAAGTTGTGCGTTATTTATGTTACACCTTGTATATCTATGGCCACTACGTACCAGTGCGAGCTTTATAAGTGCTAGATTGGCACACATGATGTAGTCTGACGGCCCACCTCCGATCAGTAATATGATGGTGATAGGTAGTCTTAGTACTTCCCCAAACAAGCTTTGTCACAAGGAGTTCCATGCTTAGACAGGATAGGTACTTTTATCTGCTTACCAACTTCTTCGTACTTCTCGGTGGTCTCGTTGAACACATGCAGGGGTCCGCCGGAATCGCCCTGGCAGGCGTCACGACCGCCATCTGGTTCACCAGCACACATCATGTTGTCTGTGATTCGTCTGCCGTACGACCGGTCTATACACTCCGAGTTTGATACTATTGGGACTTTCACCTGAAAAGAAATAAATGGGGATTTTTACACAGCTCATAAGAGTCAATCTGCTCAGCCTTTTCCCAACTATGTTGGGGTCGGCTTCCAGTCTAACCGGATGCAGCTGAATACCAGTATTTTACATGGAGCGACTGCCTATCTGACGTCCACAACCCAGTTACTGGGTAATACGATACCCCTTGGTAAGACTGGTTGTCAGACTTTCGGTCTTCTGACGACCCGTAACGACTGTCAAAGATCTACGAATGACAGCCGGGACCAACGGCTTAACGTGCTTTCCGAGGCACGGAGGAGTCTCGGTATGTAAAGATGGTCACCCATCCACGGACAACCCTGGCAAGCGTAGCTTAACCTGATGGATCGACCCGTGCGGCTGTTATTACTTAGCCACAGCTCATAAGAGTAATGTCAGTAAATTAGTAACGAGGTATCCAATCTGAACACTAATGTAACTCTGGTGGCATCACGCACTTGAGGGCTTTCTAATATTGGTTACGCCGTACGAGGTAGAGTGCTCCAAGTAGACTGGTAATTAATAGTAGGTGTACCAATTACCATAAAGATATCCATGTAATAGATATGTCGCAGCTAACTTGCTTAGTTAGCCTTTTAGTTACCAGCCTTGCGGCGTTCCAATAGCGGCCTGAATAGTGACGTGCCGTTGCCGGCAATATTGCCCGAAGTGGGAATATTGGTGGCAATATTGCCAGCAATATTGCCGGGAGTGGAAATAATTGGGAATATTGCTTAATTATAAGTCAAATTAACTACGGAAACTATACAATACTTAAATTTAGCATTTAAAGGCCATAATCAACATTATATACAATAAAGTATTGTTTTGGGTAAAATTGCCAATAATGCCAGCATTTTTGGCAATATTCCCGGTATTTTACCGGCAATCCACCAGGCACATCACTAGGCCTGAATGATATTCAATTACTTATCGGTTAGGTTGGAACTGTGACCAACCGAGCGCGAGCCGAGCGAGCGAAGGGAGCAGTGGTCTATGGAAAATGGTAGAACAACGGCATAATAATCAACAATGGGTTTTACCAATGTCGCTACTGACGTACTTTTTAATTTTATTTAATAGTTTTAGGATCAAACTAAACTATAACGTCAAAAAATTATATATGTTAGGTATAAAATCAAATTTTTACAATGCCAAAATCTTTTTAGTTTCGACGGACGTCCATGTGAATCTTGTTCACTTTATCACTTTCAAAGTGATTTTAATGTTAAACTTTGTAGGACCAGATATAAAGTATTTATATTTCTGCAAACCTCATCCTCTGAAGATTTTGAAACAACTAATATGTATATAATATTATGTTAACGTTTACGTTAAAATAATTGCAAAATAAAATAAGGTAAAAAAAAAGTTTATTTTTAAGTTCATCGAGACTTTTGACAGTTACCCACGTTTACCCTCGCTTTACATTTAATTTTGATTTGTAGCCTAGCAATTCACAAAATTCGTCAAATAAAAATCAGCTGCGGATATTTGCGATTTTCGAAGTAATTGGTAAAAATGTGATAAAAGTCAGAAAACGGAAAACTGCTATCTATTGCCACGGTAATATTATCTATACAGTATTGTAACTCGGCCGTATCTTTGAAATAAATGCCTACAGCCGCACGGTACGTGAAGATGCGATAGGGCTGCCCACCTCCAGCATTTTAATTACATTTGGCTACTTTGTGTTTCCATTTAGTTTTGTGATTGTAAATATACTTTTTTATATAAACAAATAAAATACTTTGTGAATTAATAGGAAGTGTTCAATAAAAATGCGTGTTGTTTTTTGATTGGTAGATTTAATTATGTACCTTTGACACACATTATGTACCTACCTACTAGTAAGTAAAATTATTTTATAGTCTTACTTTTCAGAGTTTCCAGGTAATCTAAAAAAAAGATCTCTGGATGCGTTATTGACGAATTCATGCAACCATAAACAGCACAATATATCCACTCGTCATACTAAATATGTTAATATGTACTTGAACTTATTTTTAGTGAAAAAATCACGCGGTTATTGTTAAAAAAAACAACACAACGTCCGTTCG
Source organism: Fissipunctia ypsillon (assembly GCA_947568875.1). Lineage (NCBI taxonomy): Eukaryota > Metazoa > Arthropoda > Insecta > Lepidoptera > Noctuidae > Fissipunctia > Fissipunctia ypsillon. The sequence continues at coordinate 4,496,392 of OX387656.1, read as the reverse complement.
TCACTGCGGCACAGTCGCGACTGTCTGCATGCCGAGCGCATGCCGAGATCGAGGCGCGTAGGCATAGCTTGCGCTTCGTCCGTTTGTATGAAGTTGGAATACTGTATAGATAATATTACCGTGTTATTGCGGTTTCAAGTGTAGACTATTTATATCTATAGTTTGCGATATGTTTTGTAATTTACTATTACCTAACAATTCATTGATATTAGGGCGTTTATCTTGTTTGCACTCATGTTGCGTGTAAAAAAATTAATTAATCTATCTATATACAATTTTTCCTCACAATATTTTTTACTTTTATTTTACTTTATATTTTATGTTTTTTATTATTTATTCATTTGTATTTTGGGATTAAATATGTGATAATTGGTATTTGTAGACATTATAATTTGTATTGATTGTTAAAAAAATTAATAATGGTAATTTTTAATACTTTTTAATTTGTTTTATATTTTTAATTTATGGTATTAAATTAAATCATATTAAAATACATTCCATTTGATGCCATATTCTCATACACTCATACACTCTATATTTCTGCAAAATTTTACAACATAATGTTTAGAAATAAAAAAGTTACCGAATTTTTCGATGGCCCCGAGAAGAAATTGCTGGACGTATTTTGATAAATCATTGCTTTTTCATAAACTCTGACGCTAAGATCACGAATAAGTTACTACATAGGTATGGATGGCAGCACATCAAGCTACTACAATCTGTCAAATTTCTTTAATAAATTTTCAACTTTATTGCTATAGCATTAGGTTCAAGATTGATTGCGAAAATTTGACAGTTTCGGGTAGCTTGACCTGCTAGCGTCTGTACAAGATAACACTAATATATATATATATATGTACAAGTATATAATAAAAAATAAAAAGGGGGAAGAGCTCATTGGGCATCGAATAAGTTTAAATGTATGTTTACTTATTCTATTTTTACCTATATAAATCTGTACGTGCAGTGTGTTATTGAATCACTCATAATTATGGTTATCTAGAAAAATTCACTTCAACATTATATGTATTCATGAAATCTCCAGTGCGATTTCATCAGCTTATTTATGTAAAGATCATGAACAATTTCATACCTCCTGCAACGTATTGGAGACGGATCCTCCTTCATCAGTAACACCCCAGCCAATCACAACGCCGCACTCGCGGGTATAAGACAGTCCAGCGGTAGGCAAGCAGACTGGTCGCACCCTATGGTCATCATCAGCGGGCTCTATGGGTGTGGTGGCGGTTTCTTCAGTGGTACTGCTACTTGGACTGCTCGTGGTACCCACATCTTCATCATCCCTGCGAATGCGCTTTACTGCGCTGCTTAGGTCCAGCTGAAGAACAAAAATTTTAGATTAAATTGAATGTTGATAAAGATATTGCGGACGGCCATTAACATAAATTGAAGACCCCCCCAACTGAGCGGACTGCAAACTGCGGACTGGTCCCCAAAGCGCCCGTTGAAGACTGCAATAATCAATCATTTATTTTAATTTCACGAGTTTTCTCAAGAGTCTGGTTTGTGGAGGCTATTCATAGCATTAAAGTTTTAGGTATATATCAATTTGAATTTAAAACTCTGTTAGCATTTCTAGTTCTGAGGAAAGCAATTGATCAGCAATTAAATAGTGAATTAAAAAGAAGATGGCCCAAGGCACCCGAAAGAGTTTAAGTAAAAGAAATTCGTTAGCGATGAGGAATTTCAACGCTGCATAGACAAATAATATTCATCCATGAACGCTGGAAAGTGCGGATTTATTTTCATTGTCACGCAATTCGGTTTCAAAACAAACAGTAGCTGTTCGCCAATTATTTTGTTCACGTACAAGATTTTAATGAGCGGAACGACTTGATACAGACATAAACTTTGTTTTAACACGTCTAAATGATTTGTCTTCTACTAAATCAATAGCTTAATGTTTTAAATTCTCATATTTGATTCTGACTTCTGTTTTATTTATTTATTTTATTTATTTATTTATCAGGAACAATTTATATTGTATTTGACACATAACACTACATAGGTACATTATTATTCATAATATAAAATCTAAAAGTTAACATGCAGAAATTTCTTAACACAATCATTTTCCTAATTTGGTAAATAGGTATAATTAAAATCCTGATGGATAGAGGTTTCACGTGGAGAAAGCGATCCCATCAACTAAAGCCACTGATTACTGTCCTCTGTAAAATTGCACGTAAATCACTACAATGCCGAGGAGAGTCATCGGTCACATTCTTTTCTACCCCCAACATCCTCTCTCTCTAAACCTATCACGGTTTCTATCGCTTATAGTTTCTATTGTTATCATTATTTCACTTTCGGACTGTAGTTCTATTTTAGAAGTCAATGCTGTGCCAGATTACCCTTTCATCCAGCCTCATCAACGCGATGTCGTTGTCATAGGTGCCAGGGTTGTATCGCTGATGACGTATGACTGCCGACACCTTCCTGTCAATGGTCTTCGTCTCATTGGGGTTTTTGGTGTCGTGTTCCAGTAACCGAATGGTGATACGCTCCTTGCGGTACCTATAAAATGTCAATAGTAGTTTAGTCAATGTCACCATAAAAATATTTCTGATAAGCTGACGGTGACGAATTGATTAGTAGGTAGAAGATTAGCGGAGAGTACCTAGTTAGCTATTTTTGTCGAAGTTGCGTGAATAATTATAATAGTTCAAGTAGGTAGGTAGGTCCCCAAAACCGCCATTTCATACACCTCATTGCATAGCGGCATTAGTAGAGCTGTACCTACTGTAGGCCTAAGAAAAGTTATCGATAGCAAAAAATTTACATAGTGCTAGTTTTCCAAATAGCACCATAAACTGTCTCAGTTTACAACCTGGTGTCAACGGCAGTTTTATAATCAAATCATCGTGAAAATGTGCAACTGTTATTTTATTATTGTTTATTTTAATTTTTTATTTTAACAAAAGTATTTCGATGCGTCCGGCAGAACGCACGTGGCATGGAGCCAATTGCATGATCATCACCTTTTCACCTAGAGTGGTAGGTAAATTGGCACTAGTCACTCAATAGCGTTTTTGATCTCGATGTGCCGTTGTGTCGCTGGCAGCAGTTAGTAAACAAGATACTTCGTTGAGTAAGTCATTGGAATTTGATGATTCTTTGCTTTTGAAGGTTAATAAACTATTCATAATATTCAGCCACCTTATCATTGCATATGCTGATCAGAAAGTTTCTACTTAGAGATTGTATCCCAAGCAGACGAATTTGACATTTGGGTGATTAGTGCACCTGTTGTGCATCATAGTTGTGTTGAGAACAACCTCATTCTACCGTAGGTGGATGCCCAAGGAGCGTACCACACAATTTCTGTTCTTTGCTTGTTTATAACTAAGCTAATTTCAGCACCAGATACATACCCAGTACAATGCGCAGCGGTGAGGACATACAGGTCATTGATCAAGGATCCGCCGCAGAAGAACCTTCCGTTGTACATCAGCATTGCCATCCAAGGGTACTCGCGCTCTTTGGTCTCGTACCCACCCACTATGCGCCGCTTGGTCCGGGCCACGCCGCATTCTGGAAATTGACAGATAACAGACAGATTGACAGGAACAAAGGATTATCTCTCTCGTAGTGAAATAAGAGATATCACTAAATGGCTATTCCGTCTTGCATGTTCTATATAAACCATGCACTGACCGTACATTTATATTGCAGGTTAAAAAAAATTTTGCGAGCAGTGGTGGCCTAGTGGTAACGGCCGCGACTTACGAGTTGTAAGTCGTAGGTTCGAACCTAGATAGGCGCTTTACTTTGTGTAAATTATTTCATAACCACTGCTCTCAAAACGGTGAAGGAAAACATCGCGATTCCTCCGGTCATGCCGGACAAGGTTTCCACCGGCATGTCCTAGAACCGAAAATTCGAAGACATATGACATCTACCAACCCGCAATGGGTCCGCGTGGTGGGTTATGGCCCACTCCCTCTCACTAAGAGGAGTCCTATGTCCCAGCAGTGGGACAATTATAGGCTGATTATGTAAAGGATTTTTTTATTCCTATGCCCGAGTATCTGATGAAGTCAAATTTTATCCTCGAGCAGGATTGAAGCAGATCAGCCCTATAAGATTACTCTGACAGAAGTCGAAACGAAACCATTGTTTGCACAAATTTAGTAACAGCTGATACTTACGACAAGCAGGGCAGCTGGGCGGAGGATCATGTACTACCACGGGGCTGGCTGTGGTAGTGCCGCCGCCAAGGAAATTGTTGATCCATTCGATGATTCCCTTCTCTTTCTCTTGTGGCTCGATGCTCGCACCCCGACAGCTCGTCACGCCGACGAGGCATATCAGCAGGATCACCCAATTCATCGTAGTAAAGATCTAGAAACGCATTTAATATGGTATTAAAGTCGGCAGCCATTATTATTATCATCATATTAGCCGAAAGACGTCCACTGCTGAACATATACCTCCAAGCAAACGCCCCAAAGACAGATCCTGCGCTGCCCGCATATCTAACAACCATCCATTAACTGTACATTTTATCGGATGCCTATAGCCATTTAAATATGTCTCTAAAATGTACACGGCGTTCAGATAACCTCAAGTTGGAACTGCTACGAGTGCTGTTACTTCTTAATCCAGGAAACCGTAACAATATGTCCATTTCCACAACTTACATCGTAATCACAATGAAGCAGGTGCCTTCTTTACAGTTCATTTCAACTTATATGAGTATAATAATAAAGTTTCCAACGAGATTGCATTGCTGATAACGTTAACGGAGAATCAAGGACATGACCACGTGACCGGGTCAAAAAACCCGCTGCGGGTTGCCGATGTACCGCTAACTTAAGATCACTCATCAAATCAGCATCCATTAGCATTTATTTTGTTTTTAAATTCGATCGAGGACTCTAAGTCGCGTCGTTGTGGGACCCCCAAGGGACTGTACTGGGCCCTAATATAAATTGCAACTTTGATCGTCAAAACAAAAGATGTACCGTTTTCGTGGACCTTCGTATCTCGGTTGAGGTCATAAGATTTATTCTGATGTCAAGAATATTTTCTCTTCCAATTTGAATATGATTTTTAAGTTGATTGTTGCGAGAGTTTTGGTTTCTACGAACAGCCGGAACAGCTTAGCATAGGTCCCAATCTCTGACATTTGTGATTATTCACCACACATTATAAAAACTACTAAAATATGTACCATGAATATCATATTATTGTCAAGTTTTGGTACTTTATGAAAATGAAAAAATTGGTCGCACGTTACAACAGTTTAATTCAAATAAGACAACCCTTTAAGATGCAACTACTTGGGGATCCGCTAGAAATCGTCTTACAAAATAATCGAAACGACTATAAATAATCTGTTGAATCGTAAGTGATAGAATAAAATTGAAATTTCCCGATTGGTATGCGCACAGCGTGCGACTCCGCGCTTCCCGGGCCTCTCTAGCGAGTAGAGAGCTGTCGGTTTTCCTGCTCCCCGACTATTTCACGGAAATGAAAGTGTTTCGTCATGTATTAATAGAAAATGCCCTTTGTTGGTCCCAGATAACTAGGTATGCAATGGTTACAGTTTTGGCTGGCATGTGAGACATGTGCAGCCGATTGGATTATCGATATAGATGATCGATATGATTATGGATGATGGTGCTGAACTCTTGCCATGCTTTGCCGCAACAATATTCGAATTACAGAGAATTTCTTCTATCCTTTTATAAAAATGAACACGGTCCTAGGTCTTAGCTGTGATTAATAACTAAAAGAAAGACATGCAATTTGAAATAACTGTCTTTCCATAGACGTTTTCTTTAAAATGCACACCACGCATTGTTTGACACGAAACAGTTGTAGTTATGCAATTTCGATATACCTAATAGATCTGTGTCACATATTTGAAAATAGCTAGGTATGTACAATAGTAGTAGATATGTATAGGCATTTGAAAATCAATACTTTGAATACTATGATTATTATTTTTTTAACAGTTGACTTTAAATTAGCCAAACGCGGGTCCACTCTACATACCTAGTTATTTAATAGATTTGTCTGTTCTACAAAGATATCGAGGAAATTAAATGACTAACCGTATGATTGTAAACACAACACTGCACAACACGACCACGAATAAAAAATCAAGGTTAAAAATGAAATCGGAACTCACGAGGAGGTAACAGTTAGCAGTGCGTAAGGAGGAGGACGAATGGCGGCTGACGTTGCGCCTGCGCCGGACACACTAGATCGCAGACAGCAGAGCCCAGGCTGCCAACACTTTCTCCACCACGTTCCACTTAGTCCTGCCCACCGTGTGATGGTCCTACACCCGCACAACCACTTATAAACAACCCAGTAGGTAACGTTGTCACAAATTCCATAAGCAATTTTTATGGTATTATTATCTGTAATGGTGTAATTAGAAGAATTAACGAATCATGAGGGATCCTAATAGATGCCTACATGCGATAGTAAGTGATCTGCTCGTTATGTTTATTGTATAACTGTGTTTAGATGCAACGCTGATGTGCTGCTAATCACACGGTTTAAATGTGACGTTTTAATCAGTGCGTTACATAATGTAACATTTCCTAGCCTAAATTTCAGAAAAGATTTTCCAGATAGGTCTGGAAAAATTATGGTACGCCTTCAAATTTTTGCCCTTGCAGGATCAGCAGATAAGCAGAGTTTGCGGTATCTATAGCTTCAGGTTCACATACCTAATCATCGTTCTGCATGATTTGCATGAAAAAATAAGTTGGACTTGAGGATTTGTCTTCATGGCTATCAAATATAATTCTCTCTAGTAATTTTTGATTGATTAAGGGGACTACAGGACCTAAGCGCAAGTTTTATAATGCCTAAAAGTATATGATCCACTGCAGTGATCAAAATCAGAAAAATATATGATATTCTTCAGCATATAAGCTTGTTAAATAATGTGTTAAAAACATAATTTTATACGATAGAAAAAAATCACGAAGATACCTCTAAAAATTTCTTTTAACGATTATAAACCATACTAATATACCTAACCTACCTACATGCAATCATTCTGATTTTTTGTCAGATTATTCTTCAAGCAACATATTAACGTAATAGTGTTTTGATTTTTTAGTCCAATCACTGGTCCAGTCACTGGTCTAATCAATAGATTTTTTGTAATAGATAATTGGACCGATTTAAGTAAAAATGATCCAACCCACATTGTCGGGGCTGTAGGTTGGATCATTTTTGCTTAAATCGGTCCAATTGCTTTATATTTTGCAATAAGTTACCAGCGTTGTGTCATCGCGCTTCTCTTTCTTTTATATGCAGTCCGACAGTGACCGCGCTTTAGGTCCTGTAGTCCCCATATTAGGACAAACAGACAGACTTGTATTTGACGAAGTCTAAAATAATGTAAAAATCAACGTAAGCATCTAACGATTACTTCAGGTAGGTATGTGATGTTCCTAGTGGTGATTAAGTCTGAAACTACCTATAGTTTCAGACTACCTATTACTACAAAGTAGGCTTTATGCTGACGAACTCTGATAAAAAATATAGACACATAATTGCTAATTGCATACGGGTTCGGTATCTATGGGGATAGGTTTAAAAAGGACGGAAACTTATTTTTATTTTTTCATACAAGACAGTGCCGTGGAATTTTGTGACGCAATCAATCGTTGTGGATTATCTTGCTTTAAAAAAAATGCCAGGCATTCAAAACTGCGTACGGACTTTAACGTGTCTGAAAAGAAGAAAAGTATTTTCCTACACTAAACATTTACCTAGTAAGCTGTTACCCTGAAACCTGGATTTTTTCATAAGTGATGGTCCTGTCCATTTCTATTCAATTGAATATTTAAGATGAGTAATTCAACAAACCAATACCCATCTATCAGTCAACTTAATAATATCTCGGATATGAGAAAATTGATCCTTCATCCAAGTACCTACAACAAGCAAGATCAGTTTCAGATTTTCGTTATACTCAGATGAATATTGAGTGTTCCTTCAGGGGGCAAATCCGCATTGGGCTCTGGATTAGTGATGAATAGTACGGTCATCCGTCTATTGTGTGATTAAATGCCATAAAGAGTTCTAAGCCCACGGTTCCAGTTCATAAACATTCACATAACCTTTACTAGCGGAGGTCTAAGCAAAGTCGACGCATTGACCTAGACTGTACCACAAAACCCTGGCAACCATACGTATTTATCATTCCACCTGAATCAGTTCTATTTAAAACATCATATTACTACGTGGCGTCATTAAAATTTTTGAGTGCAATAAAAAAAGAGCACCTACCTATTATTTTGCACTGGCAATGGCACTGGCGGCGCGGCGTTGGCGCAAAAATAAAGATTGCTCCAAAATATAACCAAGATTTATCTGTCACTTGCTTCTACTTACCATTTCCAACCAGTCTTACCGTAAAGGCGTAAACCATTGTTTATTGTCTTTAAGATTTCATCAAAGAAATATTAAATTGTAGGTTACTTTGCTCACAGGAGAATAAGCTTACTTACTCATGTTTTTTACTGAAATGCTTCGTTATCTCTATATTTTGGGCCCAATTAAGAGGCTTTTACCTTTCTACCCACTGAGCAGGCGCCATACCGCACATTTAATTGTAACTAGGCCAAACAGGCAATATCGAGGCGAGACAAAAATACATTCAATACTTGCTCCAACAAGATTCCATTGTTTTATAAAGTTATCTTTTCCTGTGGAATATATACTTTACAACGGGAATCTTGTTCGCTGATGCAATGTCTCTGCCGGTGTCGCAGCCAACTAGCTTGATTAGCCGTTTAGTCAACAGCCTAGCATTTTAACTAAACGGCGCCGTTTTACTATCGGCCTGAATGATATTCAATTAGGTATAGGTTAAGTTGGAACTGTGACCAACCACGTGCGAGCCAAATTGGTCGCAGTATCTAAGCCGGGCACCCCGACCAAATGGGTTAGGTTTAGGTTAGAACTGTGATCAACCGTGCGCGAGCCGAGCGAGCGAAGCGAGCGGGCCGCGGCAGCGGCTGGCGAACGATGCTTCCAAATGCTGTAATCTGTTAACTAAACTGCTAATGGCTGCGACATCTCTATACCTACAAACTGCGTGACGCTATGACAATGTTCCGTCAAGTATAAATCTACGCTTCGTTCGAATAGCATTCATAGAACTTAAGTAATGTCATGATATTTACCGCAACGTAAGTAGAAAGGAGTATTAAAAAAATAAGAAAAGTCCATAAAATTTGAATTGAAATCATTAGAAACAAAACGAAGGTAACTGATACGTTAAAACATGCACTTTAAAGAAGATGGCTATGGGCTGGTCATGTTGCCCGTCTAACATACAATATGGACCATAAGAAGCACAAAATGGAATAGCTAGAGGAAGGCCTTCACCCATGATGGCGTCCGTATCTCAAACCCAAATTATGAAAGTTTAATTATACTAACAACTAGATGTACTGCTGGGGAGTTTGTTGCGGCACTTCTTCCCAGCTAAAACAATAGGCAGTGGTGAAGGCCGGGCGATCCGGGGGACTGTCTTATGTAATTTTGACGTTAGAAAAGTGCTGATTCTCAGCCTGGTTTGGATAAATGACTTTTGATTTTGATTTTAAGCAAACTACTAAACCACTAAGGTACTAACATTTATAAATGATTTATTGTGCCTATGTGAGATATGGAAGAAATAAAGGCTCATGTATTATTATATTATTAAAGAAAAAAGAAATAAAAGAAAATACGTTTATTTGCAGTAAACATGACGCAAAAAAGAACACAAACGCAAAAAGAAACAAGTTGGGAGAAAATTGGTTGGTTTATTCTATTCTATTTTATTATGAAGCTAGTACAGAGTTTTTTTTAATTGGCTAGCTAAACTCCGCAGACGCGATGGCTATCGATATCTTAAACACGATACTATAAAAAAATAAAAAGATTTGTTTTTCTATTGGGAGGTCGACGACCGCTATTAGTGTTATTACTTGAAGTATGAGTTGAGAAACACTGTTTCCTTAAGTTTTATCGTGTTTAAATATCGATACCCATCACGTATGTGAAGTTTAAACAAAAATAACAGATTTTTTAAACTAATATTTCAAGTGGCTACAATAATTGTGGTCGATGAAGAATATGAAGATTCACAAAAAATCATTAATTTATTTTCTTTTTATGTTGTATCATATTTAGATATCGATACCCATTGCGTCTGCAGAGATTAGCTGGCTAATTTAATTTAACCCTGTATATCTGTTTATAGTAAAGGTTCCAGAATAGATTCCTGAAGGACAGCCTATTGAATATGTGAAAGCTGAAATCGATTCTACTCTTTTATCTTGCAATAGTCGAATTTCGTAGTATTTCATTAATTAGCGAATAGAAAAACTACACAGGATGTTTTCTTCATACTTGTCTAATAGAGAAACATCACTGTTCATGTCAAAACCCTGTTAGTTTTCAAACAACGCTCATGAGCGAAATTGGACGATTTGAAGATTAGGATACTTTTCATTTAAGTATGTTTTTACACATATTTCTGTTTCATTCATTTATGATATACGACATCCTCCCATCCGAGGGCTATCTGGAGCTAGACCACCACCTCTTAAAGCAGTATTATTGTAATCTTACTTCAGTGTATGAAAGAGATGGAGCAAGACGTCCTGTAGAGCTCCATCACTTTCTCACACTGAAGTAACATTAAAATAATACTGCTTTAAGAGGTGGTTGTTGGCCCCCTGGATACCCACTAAGCCCGTCATCATTAAACTAGGGAAAATCCATAGGGATGCGTACCTAACAGAAATCTGACGGATTGGTTCATAAATGTACCTATGTTTTCATTTGTGAGCATGGAACGATAAGAAAATTATATAGTGCTTCTACTAAGGCACCCTCAATCTTACGCTCTCTTCTTCAACCGGAATAAATTTAACATAACACAACATACATAACATCATGTTTACACCTATACTTACCTATTTGTTCAGATAGAGTTGTATAGTAATTACATCCATATTTAAATTGTTTTCTCCCCGAAGGAATTTTGCAGCCTTGTAAATTAGGTTTTATTTTACCTATCAAACCTTGTAAACTAACATATCGAAAAAAAAACAGAAATATCGACATAATTTAAGAAAACAGAGCAAACATCCCTACACCTAGAGGTATTACTTCTCCATACACAAAGCGACAATTCCGTGATCTCCCTATAAACTGGTGCAATTCAGAGAGGTTACAATGAAAGTGGAACATTACATGGTCAGAGAGTATGCAGGCCGATACCGGGCTTTAGCAGGCCAATGCTGAGCCAAGTGTGTCAGTGCAAAGGGTTTATTTTATTTTACAGATTATGGAGGCATCAATAAATATGATAAAGTTGTTATTACCAACGGTTTGATCAAACTGTTACAAGAGAATTTTCGTTCGAGTTGTTTCTTGTGTGTCGTGTTCAAGTGCTCGATTTTAAATATTAAGTTTTACTACTGGCTGTACTGTTTCTGTTTAGTTAAACGTCTTTTACTGAAGACAAGCTTATGATTATGATGATCATTCACTTTGTGTGTCATGAATTCATGATATGATCATCAACCGTCATCAACGCCATGTTGGCTGACACAGGATTAGGGAAAGCTACCGGACCGTGCGTCGTGTTATTTTTGCCATGGCCCTCATCTGCCGTATTAGCTAGTGAAATGAAACGAAATTGTTTATTCTGACAGGATATCGTAAACACTTTTACACGTCATATTTTTTAAAAAATAAGTTAGATGGAGATCGAAATTTTCTATCTGACCCTTAGGGTCAATTTATACTAGCGCAGAGTCGAAGCGCATCGAAGCGTCAAATTCTTTACAACTAAAGCGAAGCCGCACGAATGCGCGCGTATTCTGGCGAATATGCACTCTTTTACGTGTAGTAATGGGCATCAACAGCAGTGCTATTGAATCACTTGCCAGTTCCCACGCAGGCCAATTTCCGACTGATGACGCGTAGGTTCGCTAGTGGGCGCATGGATACGCGATAATGCGCGCTCACCAATCAGCGTTGTTCAAGCGCAGACGCGCGAATTCTGAAGAATGCGCGCGTCTTTTTAAAATCTCAGAAGTAATGTGTGCGTTACGCTGTGGAGTTAAGGTTGAATTTGTTATGTTCAGTTTTGGATAGACGCTTCGATGCGCTTCGACTCTGCGCTAGTATAAATTGACCCTTAGGGATAGTCAGATAGGAAGTACCCAATGGCGAAAAAAATCAAGGGTCAAAGGCAGTACTAGTAATCAGTCTCTATAGATATAACGGGTGCAAAAAGATCTATCATCAAGCCAGAGAGGTGATAGGTCTTTTAACCCCTCTTCGATAGATGAACATCGTACTATACATAATATTTTTCGGAATTTGGCGGTCTCACTCATAGCTTATATCTCGAAAGGCGATTGGCGAAGAGCAAATAAAATAAAAATTGATTTCTCGGACACAGTTTAAAAGATAATGGAGATTTCACACAAAAAGCTATGTAAGAGAAAGTGTATAAATAGGTAAACTAATACGGCAAAAAGATAAACATGGAATAATCATGACGGCATTGGTTACACCGAAAATAGACAAGAAAGTGATTGAAACTTTCTTGAGACCAAAAATAAACAAAAAATATACCTAATTTGTAATCCAGTGAAACCAATCCATCATACTTTGAATATAAAAGCAGAAGACAGTTAATTTACTTTAATGGACTACTGAAACAGCGCATTTGACATAGGACTTGGATTTATTGAAATCTTAAGCAATTGTTGAACCCCAGCTGAGAGAACTCCACAATAATTTGCATTCGATTTTAGGAACAATATGAAAGTGAACTTTAACCTTTCGAAATAGGAAACACAACATTAAAAAAAACCATCCAAGTGCGTGACGGACCACGCACAATGGAGGATTCCGTAGTTGGGGTGAATTTATTCCAAGGACAAACTTAACATTGTAATTGAAAAACATGTTCTCTCATACATTCCAACTGCTTTAAGTTGGTCGACTATTACTCGTTAACTTGTAAAACATACTTGTTTATGATAGTTTTCCTTTTAACTTCGTTATAATGTATAAGTTGCAGCCATTTGGTTTAATTAGCCGTTTAGTTAAGCGCCTAGTCTTTCAAAGTAGTGCTCGCCGGCCGCTGCCTCGGCATCGCTCGCTTTGCTCGCTCGGCTCGCACGCGGGTGATCACAATTCTAACCATTTGGTCGGGGAGCCCTGGCTTAGTTACTGCGATCAATTCGGCTCGCGCGTGGTTGTTCATAGTTCCAACCTAACCTATAATTGAATATCAAGCTGCAAGTTGAACGACCGCCGTTTAGTTAAAAGGCTAGGCTGTTAACTAAACCAGTTGGCTGCGACATTTATACAACTGCCGTTAATTTTTCGCATAACCTAAAGCTGACAGGAGGGGGACACTTGACTCTAACAAGAATTAGCACTTTAAAGCTTAATATTACGCAAACGGAACCCCTGAACCGAAAAATATTTTTTTTACAGACCCACAATATTTTTGAACGGCCTATCCAACGATAGCCCACACCATGGAATGGACGAGAAAAAACAATCATCTCCACTTTACGTCCAAGGGAGGTTTTTTTTTATTTGAGATGGGTTAGCTCTTGACTCTAGTCTAGGTCAGAGGTGATAAACAAAGTTGACGATGGAGCGAGCTTACCCAGAAGAAGCCTGTTCACTCTCCCTCTGAAGAGATCGGAGTTGTATGCATTCGGAAACACAGACGCAGGTAGAGAGTTCCACTCCTTTGCTGTGCGCATCACAAAAGACATTTGGAAACGCTTAGTGCGAATTGGTGGAAAAGCAACTGGGCAGGGATGGTAACCTGCAGTGCGTCTAGATGTCCGATAGTAGAAGAGGGGTGGCGGAATGAGGTCGTGGAGTTCTTGAGCACACTCACTGCAGTACAATCTCTAGAAGACCGACAAGCAGGCAACCTTGCGGTGATGAGCCAAGCTGTGAAGCTTGGCATCCACCAGTTTCACGTTACCAATGGTTATTACGTCCGAATTACGTCCGCAACCACGTCAGCACAGCACGAGGGGTCTCGCATCTCATCCCAGTCTGCTGACTCGTATCGCCATACTCTCTTCGTGCCTCTAGGACTCTCATCTGGAGGAGAGCAGGTCTTTTAGCTCTGCGTTCTACCGAGTCAAGCGTGGCAAATTGGTATTTAGCTGAGCCATCCCAAAGGTGGCTGAATATACTTCATGCAGGATGGGATTTACGCTTTGTAAAGGGTTAAAACTTGTCGAGGCGTAAAGTATCGCTTCACCTTATTTAGAATGCCCAGTTTCTTGGCCGCAGTTTGGGCTTTGTACTCGATGGTGGCACCGAAGTTTAGACATTATGTCAACTCCACGCCTAGGAGTTCGAGCGAGCCGATCACTTACAGGAACAGATGTACCCCGAAAAGTAGGAGTTTGGTCGAAACGACTTATTTTAGCAGTAAAAAGACACACCTGTGTTTTGGTGGCATTAAAAGAGATCATATTATCACCACCCCACTGGGGTTTAAGGTCAAATATGTCCACTCTACCGTGGCCTCTCTCGAGGAGCGAACTTTGGCCCCGCTGGTTTTTGCGCTGGACAAGTATCTCTCTGAAACTGTACTATCGTTTGCGTACTCAACAATACCAGGCAGAGTAGGTCATTGATGTGCAGCAGGAAAAGAGTTGCAGAGAGAACAGACCCCTGAGGAACTCCGGAATCAATAGCCATAAGGTCGGAAGAGCAGCCGTCAACGACTCTGATCGACCGTTTACTAAGGAAGTCTGATATCCAGCTACAAAATCCAGCTGGGATGCCATAAGCCGGAAGCTTGCTGAGTAAACCAGCGTGCTAGACCCTGTCAAAGACTTTCGAGATGTCAAGCGATACAGCAAGTGCATCACCGTATTTCTCCATGGCCTTGCCCCAACAATGCATGACATACACAAGAAGATAGCCAGTTGACCGTCTCCGGCGAAAACCATATTGACGGTCACTGAGGAGATCATTGCTTTCAAGGTAGGTCAGCAACTAACAGTTACTGTAACTGTTCAGTACCCTTTCCATAACCTTGCACAGAATGGAGGTAATGGCGATCGGATGGTAATGGGCAGGGTCTGCACGGTCACCCTTTTTGGGCACTGGTTGTGTGGCGGCATATCTACCTCGCCACATTGGAACGCATCACATTGACGTCACGCAAAATCCTGCATCGCGAAATCAGAGTTTACCGTGCGACTAGCAACAACAACACAACATCCCGACATCAACCGTCGGGCAGTAGCCCACCAGACACAACACCCGTCTGGTCGGAGGAACCTTCCTTTTCTATAGAGGATGAGTGAACTGTACTCCCTGTTCCTCATGCCTCTATACTGGTGATCCCGACGTGATGCGTTCCAATGTGGCGATGTAGATATGCCGCCATAGTTGCACATTTGCAAGCTTCTTGGATTTTGGTACCGTCCTTTTTTTAACGAGAGAGGCGGAACAAACGTGTCAACACAGGAGATAGTTCTGGCACACACTGCCTCAACACTCTCGCTGGAATGCCGTCAGGGCCGCTGGCCTTGTTCACGTCTAGACTGCACAGTACTCTTCGGTCCACTTTAATGTGAACTGCGATCTCCAGCATCGAGGAATCACAATGAGGTACAGTAGGTGGTTACTTAGAGCCAGCGTCCAGATGTGAATTGCTTGCAAAGAGAGATGCAAATAGATTTGCTTTCTCACTTGCAGAGTGAGCCAGCGACCCATCAGGTTTCATCATTGGAGGTAGAGTGGGTCGACAGAAATTCTTTTCAGCTGCTTTAGACAGGGACTAGAAGTGTTTACTACCCGGAGAGTGCGAAGCCAGTTTGGCCCCAATACGTCCGACATGGTCAAAACGTGCCCCACGTACAACCCGCTTGCAGAACTTGGCGGCAGAATTAAAGGCTCTTTTCCTTGCGCGAATCCTTCGCGCTCTAACTTTGCGGTCGCGGGCTTTGACCAAGGCTTGGCAGGCAGACACTTTTCGGGCCTCAACGCAGGCGCATTCTGCATTATACCAAGGCCTGGATTTGGGACCGAGCGGGATGTTGGAGAATGGAATAAAATACTCCATCCCCTGCCGAATTACGTCCGCAACCACGTCAGCACAGCACGAGGGGTCTCGCATATCATCCTAGTCTGCTGACTCGTATCGCCATACTCTCCTCGTGCCTCTAGGACTCTCATCTGGAGGAGAGCAGGTCGATATGGATTTCACCAGACAGTGGTCAGACAGTGGTCAGACGTTCCCAGCGGGGCTGAGACCGATACTGAATTTTCTTCTCCCCCAAAGGCACTGGCACTCCCACACACCGACGGAACACAGCAAACTGCTTGGCTCCAAACTCCGGTGGGATGGTGGTCGCGAGCCAGGCGGCCCCTTGCGGAGCCTACCACCGCTAAGGGGAGCGTTCAGCCGTACCACAGGCAAGTCCGTGGTGCCGTTGCCCGGGGTGGAGCACTAGGAGGTAGATCCCAACCACCAGAAAAAGGTAAAGGAGTACCCACAGAACAGACTGTTCTTTCTGTGGAGGTACCCTACATTTTTTTTTTCAAAATTTTATTTTACCACTGGTCGGTGCGATTAATATGTATACCCATGCCAAATTACAGCGTTCTAATACTAAGAGTCTCTGAGCTAAGCCACGGACAGACAGACCGACGGACATGGTGTAACTATAAGGGTTCCGTGTTGACTACGGAACCCTAAAAACAACTAAAATTAAATTGCCGTTCCTTAAAAGCTTCTTAGAGTATATTAAAGAAGCTCTCGCTTTCGTTGAAATTCTACACCTCATTAGCATTAACGGAAATATCAAAAATACAACTCGAATTGGAAATGAATTGAATAACAATAGTAACTCGATTAAATACAGTGAGTAGGCGTGCGTCGTTATCTGTGACATACGGGTGGCCCGTCGCCTTGGCACCGTTGCACATATCTCCAGCACCACGCGGCTCTTTCCATGAAATTAACCTTCAAAAATAGTCACAAGGTCACCCAATGTTTGTCTAGACAAGCGGTGGGTAACCCTTTGATAAACATTTCGTAAAACAGGGAATTAACCCAGATAGCACCGAGATTTGAGGTTCAAGTATCAATGTTAAGTCAACTTTGGATTTTTTTGAAGGTGAAAATTCTTCTATTGTTTATTGTTTAAGGACGTGCTTTTGTTTATCTTTTGCTATCAACATTTAGGTTACATATCTTTTTAGTGCGCCCGCTACGCTCAGTTTTCCCGCGACAATAAATTATTACACGGTATTTACACATGCTGGCATTACGCACAGGATAAATCATAATATCAATTACAGTATTATTCCATGGCACTCGCCGTAAACAAGAAAGTAGAATGGCGCCGCGATGTTATTCTGACGGCCGCTGCGAAGCCACCGCACATGCGCATTAATGTTTGTTCCGAAATATCAAAAATTGCAAAACGTCCAAAATACATCGCTTTAATCCCGACATTACGTAAAAAGTTGAGTAAGATTGTCCAAATATAAAAGAATTAAATTGAACCACTCGTGCCATCCGGCACTGGGTGAAATTAAATGCATGTTGCGTAACACTCAAGCTCGACTTTCTGCAAGAATATCGTGCGCACTACGCGCGACCCACTCACGAACGACTTCGCGACATCCTTTCTATACATACAATACTCAAATACCAGGTTATTTTAAGACGCACTTCTTAAGACGCAGATATATGCCAACGGCCTTGAGTGCATAGCTTGCGTGTCCTGTGCTGAGTTCACGCAACGCCTCGTACGTCCACCCAGTAGGTAATAGAACTCGCCCATCAAGGAGCGCTGTCCCAAATTAGACACATTATCAATTTAATAAACATAAAACATACGATAAATAATTCAATTATCTTTAAAATGGTGAAGCTTTCATTAAAAATATGCTTGATAATTTTTGCGTGATTCTCAGTTTTTATCCGCGATAGACACAACTTTACAAATTAATTACACTATGTAATATAAACATAATCTAAAATATTCATATAAAAAGTTATTAAACCAATTGTACTAATTTAACATATTTTTTTTCCAAATCATTAACACTACTCGTTTAGACGTGATCTTCATTTTAAAATCATTAAAAGTCGGTTACCGTCGCCTCTAAACTAACCACGCAAGCATAACAGAGTTCACTATCGTCGCCTCTAAACTAATCACGCAAGGATAACAAAGTTCACTATCGTCGCCTCTAAACTAATCACGCAAGCATAACAAAGTTCACTATCGTCGCCTCTAAACTAATCACGCAAGGATAACAGAGTTCACTATCGTCGCCTCTAAACTAATCACGCAAGGATAACAAAGTTCACTATCGTCGCCTCTAAACTAATCACGCAAGCATAACAAAGTTCACTATCGTCGCCTCTAAACTAATCACGCAAGGATAACAGAGTTCACTATCGTCGCCTCTAAACTAATCACGCAAGGATAACAGAGTTCACTATCGTCGCCTCTAAACTAATCACGCAAGCATAACAAAGTTCACTATCGTCGCCTCTAAACTAATCACGCAAGGATAACAGAGTTCACTATCGTCGCCTCTAAACTAATCACGCAAGGATAACAAAGTTCACTATCGTCGCCTCTAAACTAATCACGCAAGGATAACAGAGTTCACTATCGTCGCCTCTAAACTAATCACGCAAGCATAACAAAGTTCACTATCGTCGCCTCTAAACTAATCACGCAAGCATAACAAAGTTCACTATCGTCGCCTCTAAACTAATCACGCAAGCATAACAAAGTTCACTATCGTCGCCTCTAAACTAATCACGCAAGCATAACAAAGTTCACTATCGTCGCCTCTAAACTAATCACGCAAGCATAACAAAGTTCACTATCGTCGCCTCTAAACTAATCACGCAAGCATAACAAAGTTCACTATCGTCGCCTCTAAACTAATCACGCAAGCATAACAAAGTTCACTATCGTCGCCTCTAAACTAATCACGCAAGGATAACAGAGTTCACTATCGTCGCCTCTAAACTAATCACGCAAGGATAACAGAGTTCACTATCGTCGCCTCTAAACTAATCACGCAAGCATAACAAAGTTCACTATCGTCGCCTCTAAACTAATCACGCAAGCATAACAAAGTTCACTATCGTCGCCTCTAAACTAATCACGCAAGGATAACAGAGTTCACTATCGTCGCCTCTAAACTAATCACGCAAGGATAACAAAGTTCACTATCGTCGCCTCTAAACTAATCACGCAAGGATAACAGAGTTCACTATCGTCGCCTCTAAACTAATCACGCAAGGATAACAGAGTTCACTATCGTCGCCTCTAAACTAATCACGCAAGCATAACAAAGTTCACTATCGTCGCCTCTAAACTAATCACGCAAGCATAACAAAGTTCACTATCGTCGCCTCTAAACTAATCACGCAAGCATAACAAAGTTCACTATCGTCGCCTCTAAACTAATCACGCAAGCATAACAAAGTTCACTATCGTCGCCTCTAAACTAATCACGCAAGCATAACAAAGTTCACTATCGTCGCCTCTAAACTAATCACGCAAGCATAACAAAGTTCACTATCGTCGCCTCTAAACTAATCACGCAAGCATAACAAAGTTCACTATCGTCGCCTCTAAACTAATCACGCAAGGATAACAGAGTTCACTATCGTCGCCTCTAAACTAATCACGCAAGGATAACAGAGTTCACTATCGTCGCCTCTAAACTAATCACGCAAGCATAACAAAGTTCACTATCGTCGCCTCTAAACTAATCACGCAAGCATAACAAAGTTCACTATCGTCGCCTCTAAACTAATCACGCAAGGATAACAGAGTTCACTATCGTCGCCTCTAAACTAATCACGCAAGGATAACAAAGTTCACTATCGTCGCCTCTAAACTAATCACGCAAGGATAACAGAGTTCACTATCGTCGCCTCTAAACTAATCACGCAAGGATAACAGAGTTCACTATCGTCGCCTCTAAACTAATCACGCAAGCATAACAAAGTTCACTATCGTCGCCTCTAAACTAATCACGCAAGGATAACAGAGTTCACTATCGTCGCCTCTAAACTAATCACGCAAGGATAACAAAGTTCACTATCGTCGCCTCTAAACTAATCACGCAAGGATAACAGAGTTCACTATCGTCGCCTCTAAACTAATCACGCAAGGATAACAAAGTTCACTATCGTCGCCTCTAAACTAATCACGCAAGGATAACAGAGTTCACTATCGTCGCCTCTAAACTAATCACGCAAGCATAACAAAGTTCACTATCGTCGCCTCTAAACTAATCACGCAAGCATAACAAAGTTCACTATCGTCGCCTCTAAACTAATCACGCAAGCATAACAAAGTTCACTATCGTCGCCTCTAAACTAATCACGCAAGGATAACAAAGTTCACTATCGTCGCCTCTAAACTAATCACGCAAGCATAACAAAGTTCACTATCGTCGCCTCTAAACTAATCACGCAAGGATAACAAAGTTCACTATCGTCGCCTCTAAACTAATCACGCAAGCATAACAAAGTTCACTATCGTCGCCTCTAAACTAATCACGCAAGGATAACAGAGTTCACTATCGTCGCCTCTAAACTAATCACGCAAGCATAACAAAGTTCACTATCGTCGCCTCTAAACTAATCACGCAAGGATAACAAAGTTCACTATCGTCGCCTCTAAACTGATCACGCAAGCATAACAAAGTTCACTATCGTCGCCTCTAAACTAATCACGCAAGCATAACAAAGTTCACTATCGTCGCCTCTAAACTAATCACGCAAGGATAACAAAGTTCACTATCGTCGCCTCTAAACTAATCACGCAAGCATAACAAAGTTCACTATCGTCGCCTCTAAACTAATCACGCAAGGATAACAAAGTTCACTATCGTCGCCTCTAAACTAATCACGCAAGCATAACAAAGTTCACTATCGTCGCCTCTAAACTAATCACGCAAGGATAACAGAGTTCACTATCGTCGCCTCTAAACTAATCACGCAAGCATAACAAAGTTCACTATCGTCGCCTCTAAACTAATCACGCAAGGATAACAGAGTTCACTATCGTCGCCTCTAAACTAATCACGCAAGGATAACAAAGTTCACTATCGTCGCCTCTAAACTAATCACGCAAGCATAACAAAGTTCACTATCGTCGCCTCTAAACTAATCACGCAAGCATAACAAAGTTCACTATCGTCGCCTCTAAACTAATCACGCAAGGATAACAAAGTTCACTATCGTCGCCTCTAAACTAATCACGCAAGGATAACAGAGTTCACTATCGTCGCCTCTAAACTAATCACGCAAGCATAACAAAGTTCACTATCGTCGCCTCTAAACTAATCACGCAAGCATAACAAAGTTCACTATCGTCGCCTCTAAACTAATCACGCAAGGATAACAGAGTTCACTATCGTCGCCTCTAAACTAACCACGCAAGCATAACAAAGTTCACTATCGTCGCCTCTAAACTAATCACGCAAGGATAACAGAGTTCACTATCGTCGCCTCTAAACTAACCACGCAAGGATAACAAAGTTCACTATCGTCGCCTCTAAACTAACCACGCAAGGATAACAGAGTTCACTATCGTCGCCTCTAAACTAACCACGCAAGCATAACAAAGTTCACTATCGTCGCCTCTAAACTAATCACGCAAGGATAACAGAGTTCACTATCGTCGCCTCTAAACTAACCACGCAAGGATAACAAAGTTCACTATCGTCGCCTCTAAACTAACCACGCAAGGATAACAAAGTTCACTATCGTCGCCTCTAAACTAACCACGCAAGCATAACAAAGTTCACTATCGTCGCCTCTAAACTAATCACGCAAGGATAACAGAGTTCACTATCGTCGCCTCTAAACTAACCACGCAAGGATAACAAAGTTCACTATCGTCGCCTCTAAACTAACCACGCAAGGATAACAAAGTTCACTATCGTCGCCTCTAAACTAACCACGCAAGAATAACAAAGTTCATGCACATATTTATGACGATTAATCCAAAGACTTTTAAAACAAGAAAAGAAAACACAAAGTTACACTCCATGATATTTTTTCGGTGAACAAAAAAATCATCTTGACTGCTAAAGAAATGTGTAGTCAAGTGCAAATAATTCAATTTCACCAAAACGCGTCGCTGCATCGTGATACCCAGCCATCAAAGAATTCGAAGCGATTAATTAAACTAATTGAACGTGAAAGCGATCCCATTCATTATTATATCTGCAGTCTTATAAGGAATGCAACGGGACCCGTGTTCGTTTAAGGGTGCCCCTATTCATTAGCGACAAAATACTGCTTTACCAAGTAATAATGTGACATAACTAATTACGGAACTTGATTTTCCGCTACCGGTCGCACGTGAATGGCAAGCCTTGTGTTGTATTTTGCATCTTTAAGAAGGGGCTTGCCTCTCTTGGCCGTGCATGCCTGTAAGAGGCGATCGGGTGATGAATACCAAGTCACGCCGCCACATTCATTTGCAGTAAATATTCGTAAAATATTCGTTCGTTTCGTTAAATATTCGTTAATTCAACCGTTTCAATTCGTTAATGTTGATAGATGGAGAGGGAGAGGAAGGTCAAAGAAAGGATGGATGGATTGTGTGAGGAATGATATGAAAGAGAAGGGAGTGAATGATAGCGTGACAGTTGACAGGGGAAAATGGAAAGAGAAAACGTGTTGCGCCGACCCCAAGTAACATGGGACAAGGGCAGGAAGATGATGATTCGTTAATTCAACCGATCGATTGAACCAGATACCTAACACGTGAAACTGTTATATTTACATAGCGACTGATTAAATCTGAATAAGTTATTTAAATTAACAATCTGCCCTAAATATCAAATTTGAACTTTTGTTTAAATCTAAAAATTACACATTTCCATGTTCAAGGCGTATTCAACGCATTCTAGAGCTTGAGACAAGTAGACGCAACCTATGCAAGTAACCAAGCATGCATATCTTCAAAAGTAGCACGGATTAGAAGATTCAATGACAGCCACTGCAACGGGTTGCTCAATCAGCTCCATCGCTTCAAGGTCATTATCTAATCCGCTGGTCCTTGCACACTCCGTGAGCGGGCTCGGCGCGAGTGGGGTGACGCGGCCGCCGTCACTCGCTCAGTCGTCGCGTTGCCGTGAACTTGGCCTGATCTGGTCTGTCACACTGGCCCCGAGGCCTTATCTGAGGCGCCGCCCACGGCCTATAATAGCTGGGCCGGCGTCTCCCCCTGACTATAGAGTGGGCTGTGACTCCGACAGACATGTTTCGCGTCCTCTGCTTCCTCGCTGCCGCTGCCGCAGCCGCTGCTTGCAGGCCCTGCAGTGAGTGACACAACTTTATTTTCAACTGCGGAATTCGTTTCAGCAGCTTTCATTATTTTTGTGTTTTAGTGAAGTGCTTTACAGTTTCAAAATTTTGCAGATTGAAATTTTTATCCTGAAATATTTTGACGCTTACATAAAAGGATTATGATAATTAGTGTTCTTTTTCTCATTAATATTAATTAAAAAATGAATAGTTTCGGTAAGTAAAATTAATTATATTCCCAGACTGACCACTTAGGTCAATGAAGTGGTTTCATAACCGTTTCTATTGAGAAGTATTGTTGTGACAAGTGGATATTCTTACACAAATTTTAATTTCTAATCTCTTATTCAATAGGCATTACTTCAGTTTTGGTTATGTCACAAAATAAGTGCTAATAGTTGGAAGTGCTTTTAGAGAGTGGTCACTTACTGGCGATGCTTATTGGCATATAAGCCTGTTGAGATAAAACCGCTGAGATATTTTCACAAGTATGTTAAGTGCCCCGGATGTGTACAGAACGTCTTCGAAATGTTGAATTTATTGTCTGTTACCGATTAACAATTACTTATATCCGCGACATTCGTGTTAAAAGCCTTTGGATACTCGAGCATACCGTTGAAATTGGTGCGAAGAAAAAAGGCTTATCTTTATTGTATTTTTGATCGCAATTCGCGACCCAGTTTGCGATACTACATTATATTTGTAGTTACGAAAAATGCACGTGTAGTAAAATGCAACCTGCATATTAATGAATTCTAGTGCAACTATAACGAGATCATTTTGGCGCGAATGTTTGTTTACTAACATTGCGTTCTCTAATATGCAAATGAACGTTTGTACGTCGGCTTCTAATGGATTAAATTACATTAATATTCAAAGTGAAATTGCTTTTAAGTTGGATTCCTGAGATGTTGCATCAGCTTTTGATGGTTCACAAAATAGCAAACTTATAAATATAAAATCTAAAATTAGAAATATGTACAAAATGGAAAGAAAAACCTCTGCCTAACCCTTCGGTGGAACAGGGCGTGATATTATATGTTATGGAAAGGAAGACGCTGATGAAAGTCCGGAAAAAATAAACAAAACACAATACTTCACAAAAAATTAGACGCAAAAAAAAGTGTCGAAGTATCACTTTCGAAAACAAAATGCTGATAATGTCATGAGGTCAATATCAGTTGGTGACACTTGTGGTCTGCGTGGTCTTGTATTCATAGCAATTGCTTAATTATAGATAATTATTCAATCATCGCTTGACATGTCCTCAAGTAAACAGGGCTTGACCTGCTTCTTTCTCAAAGGAAAAATACTAGACAGGAAAAAATTTAGAGCCAAATAAATAACTTATTTATGTAATGCGTCAAAAACCCTTTTATATATAATATATTCGGTTAAATAATTACTTCTCCGTAACGAGCGTAAATTCCAAAGAGCTGCTTATGAGATTGTAAATTAGAGCCTAACTAAAGGTCATAGACATAGGTAGTTATAGACATGTACTGCTTAGTTTAAGATGCATTTTGGAAGTTCGGAACGCATTGAGGCAATAGCCCCTTAGACAACTGATCCAGGCTCCTAGGCCCGGATCAGTGGATATTCCTAAGAAGCAAACTGATCTAGCTCCTAATTAGTCCTGTACCTTGTTCTGTAGCATTAATTAGACTGTTAGAGAGCTCATTAGAATTAATCACCATTATCATCCTGATACTTTACTGTCATCCACTTAGAATCTGCTCAACTTCTCTTCATTCATCCATGACGCCTTTTAACCAATCCATATTATTCCTAATGTCTCATTATTATACTTCTCTTTAATGGATGCACTGCACCCTCGTCATCTTTGAAGCTTGACATTCGTATCTCCTCTTCCAGCTTGTGGGGTGGCTCGGGGTGCCCGAGTGGTTGGTGGAGAAGCTGTGACTCCTGGAGAGTTCCCGTGGCTGGCGGCTTTGAAGAGAGATGGCAAGGTCATCTGCGGAGCCACCGTGGTTGCCAGAGACCATCTTATCACCGCTACGCATTGTGTACATGGGTAAGTTACTTGAGTTCAGAAAGACAGTGCTGATTCTTGCTGAAATTTCAGAAATAGCTTTCATACTTTTCTTTCTCTCTCTTCTTAAAATATAGAGTGTATAGAGATTTCTCTAGACCGATAAAACAAGGTCCATAACGAACTATTGGAAAATAATTGTTGGAGTCATACTTCCTAACTAAAGCAATAAAGTCAATTTAAATCTTGAGCTCTTATAAATTAATCAAATATACGTTCAAAGCACGCTCAACTACAAAAACGTGGATAAAATTGGTAAGTGTCAAGATTGAATATCTTAATATTTCAGATGAAATAATGTTTATTACCGTAACAACTTTGTCACAAAACTAACAAACCCTTCAGTTTGTTTATCTATAAGACAATAATGATTTCCTTATTAAGATGAATACTATAAAAAAACTCAGGTAGCTCTCAAATAAATCCGACACTTCACCAACATAATGTTTTCGCAAATCATACTCCTATCACGTAAAGGTCCCATAGCCTTGATTGATAACTGTGACTTTGACCTCGTAACAAAATGTGCGTAACACCCAGCTTATCATTCAAAACAAAGCTAGTTCGGGGTCAACCTTTAAGGTTGAAATGAACTTTATGAAACTATAATTTTAATCAGCAAGAAAAACAGGGAGGGGCAAAAGTCGAAATAAAAGAGTTGGATTATAGTTACTAAGTACACGCTACAGTACGCTACAGTGTAGGTATATTAAGGCTTTTGAAACATCCATAAATACTACAAAATTTACAACAGTAAAAGTTTCAACAATATCAGCTTTGACCTTATCCAACTCTTCACACCCTAAAGCTGCCTTTTAACATCTCAATTTCGACAGGAACGATGAAATTTCTCAATACCTTTTAAAAATCAATATGTAGATATTAAATACCATATTACTAAAATCAGAAGCTTAATCTGATATCAATCTCGATCTCTCGCAACACCAAATCCGTACAAGGTGTTACAATAACACTGTATTTGTAAATTTTACACTCTCTAAATTTTTATTTAAAGATTTGATGTGATACCGTTGTATTAACACCATGTTGGGTGTGAGAAAGCAATCGAAAAGTGGAAATCGAAAGTAGAAAACATTACAGAAAGGAACATTGAAGTCATCTGTTGACATTTGTGTATTTTTAAAACAATGCTGTCTGTTGCCTGTTGTGATTCTCTTAGCTCTGAATTAATTTCAGAGAGTTTATAATAATACTTTCCCTTTTATTTTTTTGTAATTAGGATACCTCGTTTGACTTCCTCTAATGAGCACGCTCATCTAATGAAGCGGTTTTTTGTGCCATTTCTCCGACATCAAAAAGGAGGTCAAATGTTATATTCATTCGGTAACCCATTCAACGATCTAGCGTTTAACCTACACCTATCATTATTGCCTTGGGAGACTCGATGATGGCCCACTAAATGATTTATTGACACATTCTACAATAACAATTTAAATGTGCAAATCAAACTATTAGTCATACAATTGACATGAATATCTCATCATAAGATAATAATGGTTTTATAGTTCCGTTGCTTTCGACAATCTGCAAACAATAGTCTATGTAGGTGAGTTCTAATTGGCGAAAGTGAATTATTGACTTTAATAGAGGCTTCAGCAAGTCATATCATCAAAGAATTTATGGTCAAAGACGTGTGAACACCTGTCGCCTGTCGGAAGTCGTTGCGGGTGCTTAACAGCTCCATTCAATTCATTATGAGGGCAAGCTTATTCATTTTAAGCTGGGATTTTATCTGTCTTGTCATCGTACGCACAATATATATTTTCGTCTAATGTAGTAGGTATTGTACAGTCGTCGGCACCTCAAAAGCTTTTCTCTAATCTAACTGTTAACGTGACTAATCCAAAAGAAACAGTCACTTTCATTGACCGTAAAAAGTAATTTAATTGGTGCCATCTTGATATAAATCATGAATGAAAGTACTATAATTTTTAATGTTGAACTCTCACCTCGCCTAATTCCCAGTTAAAGATGCCAAAAGCGTACCTATGTATGTAAGGCTTTAAAGTAATGTTGCCGAGTGTCGAGTCTCATAAGTTCATAAGTTTTCGAACAGGAGTCGGTGATTGTGATTACATATTGACTGCATTGCCAGCTACTAATAAGCAAGGGGTAAAGCAAGTTCTACTGTTAATCACGAACAATTTTGTTGGAAACCGGTACATTAGCGACGGAATGTCCCGTAAGGGTTCCGCAAGGAACATAATTAAGACCGAACTTGTTTCTTCCTGGATGTACAAAATTATGTAAAGTAGGTACCGTTTGCATATGGCGTAATTTGGGCTTAATAACGTTATTGCAAATAAAAACTAATTGCTTGTGCAAGCATGAACCATAAGGAAGATGTTTCCGTTACTCAAATAAATAAGTGGTTATTTATAAATTCGTTTCAGGCCCAGAACCTTTCGTCATGTTTTATGACGAGCTCGGAGTAAGGATTAGAATACCTGGAAGGTTTGAGGATATTATACTAAGTGATTATTGATCACAGTTCGCAGGTGATTTTCAACAATATTGTTGACTTAATACCTTATCTCTGTCTTTTTAATATGTTCTCGAAACAGCTAAAGATTAATTTAGCCATTGGCTAAGTTAATGATTAGCTGCAGCTGTCTCAGCTTCGGTGAGATGACCTAATACGAGAAAAGCACTTCACGAGAGCATGATAAACTATCAGATCTGCCTGTCTATTCATTAAAAATCACTGTGAAAATGTAGGTGAAGTGCGCTGCCATTCCACCATGCTCAGGCAGGGATTGACACTGTAGACAGCTCACTTCACATTCCACCATACTCAGGTAAGGATTGACACTGTTGACAGCTCACTTCACATTCCACCATTGCTCAGGCAAGGATTGACACTGTTGACAGCTCACTTCACATTCCACCATTGCTCAGGCAGGGATTGACACTGTTGACAGCTCACTTCACATTCCACCATTGCTCAGGCAGGGATTGACACTGTTAACAGCTCACTTCACATTCCAACACTGCTCAGGCAGGGATTAACACTGTTGACAGCTCACTTCACATTCCACCATTGCTCAGGCAAGGATTGACACTGTTGACAGCTCACTTCACATTCCACGATTGCTCAGGCAAGGATTGACACGTTGACAGCTCACTTCACATTCCACCTTAGTTTTCACGGTGTGATTTTTACGGAATAGATTGGCTAAAATAATATCAACAACGCTATTACTTATACTTAACCTACCTACCTTACATCACCAAAAATGATGACAATACCAAGACCATACGGAACGCTGACCCTTTTATGAAATCAAAGAAACAGTTACATACTTACAAAATGCATTGCATTTAGTTAAAACTTTTCACGGACTTTGGGTTTAGTGATGTTTTAATTAATTCCATGCAATCCAGATAACTGTTAAAATCTGATAACAGGATACGTGTGTATGTTCGTGTATGTTCCATGCATGTGTGTATGGTACTGAGCATTGCCTCCTTGTGGGATATGTTTTATGGCTTCGCATTTGACCCTCAATCCGTTCCTGCTTGCCTTACATAAAGAGGGGGCAATAAAATACTTCTGCAACCGCACAAACATTTTTATTTATGTTACGGATTTTATTGCGAGTGCCACTTCTTACTTTCTTATTCGATTTTCGTCAATCGCAAAATTACTGAAATCGCAATATTGTCTGACGGGTTTTAACTGTAAACATTGTTCACAAAAGATAAAAAACATTATTTGTTCAATGTGCTACTGTAATAAATTGCCGTCAGTGAGTGAGTCCATTCACACACGCGTCGAGGTCGCACCCGCCATCCTCTATAATTCTACTCCAATTTTAATATCTGTCAATACTTCAGAAACCCGTGATTTGACCTAGAATATTACCTTCTTACGTCATAAAGGATCGCTTACACTTTGCCGCAATATTAATTTAGGTACATAACAATTTAAGTACAAACATTGCCCTTAAGGGCTCAGAACAATACATGTGACCTTTAATGTTACCGACACACTTTCTTTGTGGTTACGTAAATACCCTTTTGTTAGTAAACTTACAAAATATTTGCGTTGTAAACACATCCTGAGCTGACCCTGATTGGTGTTTAAAAAAAACATGTTAATTGTTTGAAAAGCGGTTTTCTTTAAAGAAACTTATAAAATTGCAATTTGTTTTACAAAACTGCAAGTTCTTTTTTTCTTCATATCCTGAAAAATATCGCGACGCTTGGCAGAATGATAGTATATAAATATCTATTAGCAGATAGATGGATGAAGCCATTATGACCTACATAGCTGCCCATCCTCTCGGCTTTTGAACTCTTGATTGACCTTATTTATGTCTACCGCAAAACCACAGAACAGATAATGTGTCCAAAATCAACACGTTAGAGGTTTCCCTAACATGTTAGAGGGCCTACCTAACCTAAGAGACTTCCAGCTTAGGTAGGCCCCATGTGTAATAAGGCCAAGCAGTAAATTCAAATTACCATTTATTAAATTCCTATTATCACTTGATAAGTCTAGTACTCTAGATTGTTGCTGAGGAAGTTCAAGTGGATAACGTTACAATAAAATAAATAACACTCACAAACCATCTCTACAAGTCCTTGACTTTAGAAGTTTAGATGCTACATTGACTCATGGTGAATGAAGTAGAAACTCCATGACAATACATAAGCAACGCTGTATATCAAATAGCTAAAATAAGCAGTATATTCCTCCGTAGGTAAGGGATGCTGTCAAAAGCACTTAAAAAGTCGTTTTGTGACAAGATCCTTTTACACTCATATGACTAATAATAAGCGTGTAAGAAAAACCCATGTCTTCTCTTCCCATGGGAGTCAGAAAAGGTGAAAATCGACTGTGAGCAGCCGTTTGCAGCACTTTTGACAGAAGTGGACAGGAAGGAGAGATACGGCCTACTACATAATATTTTTGAGGGATATCCCGCATCATGAGTCATCGCATTGATACAAATATATGGTGGTGACAGGCGGGCGTTTTGGGGGACTGTCTTATGTAATTTTTGACGTTCGAAAAGTGCTGATTCTCAGCCTATTTTGAATAAATGACTTTTGATTTTGCCAAAAGTCTATTGTGCGTCCGTTCGTATACAAATCAAAGTAAATATGTATACGAGTACCGACCTACATATTTATTTACACTAGTAGTGTACCTATATGTATGATCTATAATTTATTACCAGCCACGACCTGAAATATTTGTTCGAGAGTATAGAGGCCAATGTTAGACGATGCCGAGGTTACCTTGACGTTGCATGGCCTACGTATAGTCCTGTAGCATTATTGATTTATGACTAACACTTTGCCCGCGACTTCGTCCGTTCAGCCGATCTATTCTGTAAGCATCACGCCGTGAGCACTTAGGTGAAGTGAGTTTGAAGTGAGCTCAATCCCTAGTAGAGTAATGTGGGATGACAGTTCACATCACGCTCACTTCACCTAAATTTTCACGGTGGGATCTTTCCAGAATAGCACCACAGATTACCTACTGATTTTTTCATACCTACAAACTTCAACAACCGCGTTCAACGTGTGTTTTAACTTCATAATCCGGAAAAATGGTTAGTAGGTAAAGGACATATTTAAGAAAGCAAGCTGTTCTTATTTTTTTCTTCACCGGGCAACGGTAAATTTTTATTAGGTATTTACTAAATTAGTTGACTTTTTGAATCCTCGTTTCTTACATTTTTTGAAAAAAACCCAAACAGCCGCATTTTTTTAATATTGATTTACATGAAAATTAAAGATCATTTCATAGCTCATAAAATATATCTAATATCATAAAATATACCTAATATCAGGTAGGTATTACTTCTCGAGGCCTAGGATAGATGACTCAGATTTTATATAGGTACTGTCATGATTTATTAAAAAAATTAAAATTTATGATTGTTGTGTGTGTGCCAGGAGGCAAAACAGTGTCGGATGACCGAATGTCATGATTTCCAAATAATAATAATATTTGTAGTGATTTTAAACACTAAATATAAAATTGAAAATTATGTGATTTGCCTCAAATGATTTTTTTATCAGTGTAGTCATGAAGTTTAAAAGTATCTCATTTGACAGTTACCGTAAAAGTACTGGTTTTTTAACGAATAAAATTTCCATTGCAGGACAACGATTTCGAAGTTCATATTTTTTTTTTGTAGATAGTACACATAAACAGAAAGCTTTTTACAAATTTTCAATAATCGGACGCCTACGGTTTACAAGATTTAATTCTTTAAAGTTTCTATACAAATTGGAAAATAGCACGCCATTTGCAAATTTTTAGGTTGGATAAATTCAATAAATAAAATAAATTGTCATGGTAGACGTCAAAGTTGAAATTTCACGTTCCGTTGGCGGTAGAAGTGTATTATGTTTTTTACATAAAATACAATATGCAATCATTGTCTCATTTCAACAAAAAACTTGAACAAAAGACTTGGGGCACGCCGACTCGGACAGGTTAGGTTAGAAGGGTATGGCGGGGTCGAGTGAGCGAGCGAAGCGAGCGAATAGACCCCGCCATACCCTTCGTGGTTATTTTTTTATAAACCATTCAGAAGTAGCGGTCCCGCGAAGTGGAGCTCTGTCGACCGAGACTCCCTCGACTCGGATGCAAGAGCGAGCGAAGCGAGCTCGGGATTTGGGGCACCCCAATGTTAGGTTAGTTAGGTTCCTTTAAACCCTGCAGACAGAAATAGGAGCCCCGCATAGCGGGGCTCCGTCGACTACGCTTTTTAGGCGAATATAAACCACCGCGACGCACCGTTTTTCTCAAAAACGGTGCGTCACCTTTACATGCGAGTGGTGCCAGGGCACAGGGGGCACCTCTCCCCTCCCTCCTGCCAAACGATACTAAATTTTTACCTCTTAAATAGCGCTATTCTAACCTCTAAACTTTAATCATGGATATCTCCATAACCATGGGGCTCCGCGGGGTGGGGGTGGTACAGGGGGTAGCCCCCTCCCTCCCCCTCCCCGCCCTTAAATCATTGTCCTGCAATGGAAATTTTAACATTTTTAACGAAAGGTAATGGAAACATGACGTTTGGTGCTCGCCTGGTTTTCTAGGTCAGCTTTCTTCGAGCCTCGGAACCTAAAGGTTATCTTTACGAAGTCTAAAGTCTATACTGATATATTGAGTACCTAATTAAATAGTTTGTTAAATATTTCATTTCATTTATTTATTCATTTAACAATATTAACATTGTGTTGAATATAACATATTAAAAAAAAAAATATCACATGCAGAAACAATACATTTAAAAGCCCAATTAAAATTTATGTGAAATAAGAGTCCAGCGTCAATTAATTTAAAATATGTCCTCACTTCAAATAAATATAAAGTCAAAGCAATAGCAAGCATAATGTCAAAATTCAATGTCAAAATATTAAGAGCAGGTACTTACAACAAAAAAAAAATCAAAATAAAAAAATTAAAAAAAAATTTAAAGCTTGACCATTGCTTTTATATTATGTGACTATTTTTATCATTTGCCATAAACTCTGATACCGAGTATAAACATTTTTGTAACAAGAAGCCTTTTAATTTAGTTTTAAAAGAAGAGCTATAAATTAATAATTTTAATTCAGTCGGTAACCTATTAAATAACTCCACTGCTTGGAATCTGGAACAATGCTTAGCTATGTTAAAATTAGGTACCATTTTGTGCTTAAAATATTGCTATATACCAAGTTTTTATGTGTATGTAAATACATAAAAATTCGTACTGAAAGTACCTGTGTTTGTGAGTCTAGTTAGTACAGACTATACTTTCACGGAGACTACCGATAAACCTAAATCCAGTACCTTTTCTAATTATTTTTCTGAAATAATATTGCTAGAGGCACTTTTTTAGTTTTTGCGTTTATCGTTTTTCGCATGTGAGCAACGGAATATGAGCTAGATGCAGCCGTAAAGTTACATCACTCCAATGAGGTTAAGGCCGCGTTGGTTACGGTCGCGATCCTTTTGTCCTCTCCAATAGCCACGTAGTGTCGTGAATCGATTGTTTCGCATCTTAACGATGTGTGCTGAATTTTAATTGATATTTTAACGAGAGATCGCTTAAATGAAAATATTTTAAATGAAGCGTGAAGCTGTTAAAGAAATACAGATATAATTTCGAACGTTTATTGGTGATAAATGTCGAATTAAGTATCTACTACTCGACTTTGGTAAAATAAATATTTCCTTAATAATGTTTTAATAACTGTATATTGAGCTTATAGGTACAGTTAGCA
Source organism: Fissipunctia ypsillon (assembly GCA_947568875.1). Classification (NCBI taxonomy): domain Eukaryota; kingdom Metazoa; phylum Arthropoda; class Insecta; order Lepidoptera; family Noctuidae; genus Fissipunctia; species Fissipunctia ypsillon. The sequence continues at coordinate 4,462,700 of OX387656.1, read as the reverse complement.
ACAAAACGTTTATTGGATTTGAATACAGTTGGTTTAATACGCTGTCGGGTCGTAATTTTATTTTGATGTCCGTCCCATAAATTTTGCAGCCCACCTTCTTATCTAAATAAATGCCCTTCAATTTAAGTATTTAACGGTAAAGACCAGGGAGCGAAACTTCATTATATAAATGGCTTATGTCCAGATTAATTTACAGACATTATATTTTTCTCATTTTGTTGGCTTTTAATAACTAAAGCCCAGGCAAGTCCAAGTGCCCATTGGAAGTAATTTTCAACCGAACTCTTTGGTTAAAATTTTCCACAAATCTGCAAGTAAAGATGGATTACTTAACGTTTGTTTATTTTTTTGATTTTCAGAATCGAAGCATCTCGTCTCTCAGTCCTTGTGGGTGAATACGATGTGAACAACTCGAGGTCCGATGGATTCGAGGTGATCCACGTGGTGCAGCATCCCGACTTCAACAGATACACCTATGACTATGATATCGCTGTTCTGAGACTAGCTGATCCGTTACCAGATAATCTGTTTAGGCCTGCCTGCCTACCCGGTAAGTTAAAAACCTAGGAACCTTAAGGTAAACCTTTTTAGTTACATTAAATAAACCTTTTTAGATGTATAACAATAAAATATAAAGACTGGCTGAAATGTCGGGAAAAAATAATTGGATACCATTACATTAAAAAAAAAAGGAAATTTTATTTTTCTTCTTTGTTTTAATGCATCTAAATTTTTTGTACCAATATTTTATTGCTTTAACATTAAAAACTTTTTTATGGATATTTTCTTTAAAATAAACAAACTTTTACAAGAATATTCTTTACAAAAATTTTGGTAAACTTAACTTATATTTTCTACGAACAAAAGACATCAACGACAAGTTAGTAACAATTATATTTTTATTTAAACTTTAAAAAAACTTCTAGATGCTGAGGACCTGGATAGTCTTGAAGGAGAAGAAGCAATAGTTACTGGTTGGGGGAGCACTGTCGAAAAGGGTCCCGCTTCCAACATACCGATGAAAGTAAGGAAGTGAGCGCGCGATCAGAATGTGATACGATCACACGGCCATCATAACTAGCATTACAATGTAACTGAACTTTGACAAGAATTTAATTATTTAATCATTTCCTGATTTTAAATGGATCCTGTCTCATTCTGATCGCGTGCGTAGGTATTGTAAGTTATATAATGATGAATTAATTTGTAATTATAAATTACACCTTAATTTCTCTAAAGGGACTGTGACAAACCACAGTAACGTTAGGCATGACAAAAAAAAAACCGGCCAAGTGAGTGCGGTGCTGGACAGTGAAGGGTTCCGTAGTTGGTATGATTTATCTCAAAAACAAACTTAACATTGTTGTTGAAAAACAGTTCTCCCATACATCGATATACTTACGTCACGGTCAATTCTCCAACTGCAAATGTAAGTTAATAATCGCAAAAAAAAAATTGTGAGATAACTACAAATTATCAATTTTCAGACTTTTTCCTTTACAAATTGTTCTGTGAGACCATGCTTCTTGCCAAATTTCATGATTCTAGGTCGACGGGAAGTACCCTATAGGTTTTGATTTATTTACGAGAATCAAAATATTTAGCATAAATGGCCGTATTTTTATTGCCTTGACTTTCTTTTAGAGTTCCAAGGGACAGGGACGTATTTGATATTAATTACAACTTAACACTTCTACGAGTTCCTGAGAAAAAGAGTCTTAACAGACTGACAGATAGACAGACAGACGGACAACGAAGTGATCCTTGGGTCAGGGTTCCGTTTTTTCCTTTTGAGGTACGGAACCCTAAAAAATATTCTCAGAACTGTATAATTTATAAGCACCAGCGAGAATACGTTGACAATACCCGATGTGTGAGGTGATGCTAGTTATCGTCGAGTGCTCAGAGGAGGTGGAAATCAGAGATCATGTTAAGGCTTGGGATTGCAACTACATAATATATAATATAAATTCTTGTAACGAACTAATGCTGTACTTGAACAATTTTTCAGTCTGCAGTGCTAATCTGGGCACAAGAAGAGTGCTCAGGCGCCGGTTACGGCCGCAGGAAGGTGACGCCGCGCATGTTGTGCGCCAACGCACCTGACAGAGATGCCTGCACCGGTGACTCTGGTGGCCCTCTGCTTGTGTCACAACCTTACTTTACGCTTGTTGGTGAGTTTCCTACCTTCCGCTGTTTTTTGTTGTTAGTGCCCATCCTAAATAATTGTATTATATGATATAATACCCGCAGTCACTCTCTGAGGAAACGAGTTATTTAAATGTGCCAAGCTCCAGAGCACTAGCTCTGGCTCTGGCCGTAGTTATATAAGTCTGTAACGGACTTATCACCCTGACGTATTTTATTTATTAGAACCCCGTTCATCGTAAAAAGCTGAATGATTTTTGCTCCTTACTCAACGTTAAAATAGAATTTATATAACACAAGCCGTGCACCCAATGGGATTTCCCGTCGGCAAAAATTACGAACTTCGATACAAACTTTCATCCCCTATTTTACCCTTTAGGATGAATATACAAAAATCCTTCCTTAGTGCTCAACTTCGTTATTCCTAGGAACTCTTGTACAAAATGACCCGCACCCTAATTGAGTAACACACTATCGATCATAATCTGAATGGTTTTGAAGCAAATTGCTAATCCATTGCATCATATGTTCGAAAAATTTGTCTACTTAACAACGTAAATATTGTTGTTCAACTGTCAAAATGAAACCGATTCCTACTGTAAGTGTGTTACGCGATTGCCCCGCCGCCGCCGGTTTAGGCTGTGCGTTGCATGTCAATATTTTTATTATGTAGTTTTTATCGGCCCCTTTTATTTTTACAGGTATAGTATCATGGGGACGAGGATGTGCCAGGCCGGGATACCCTGGCGTGTACGCCCGTGTTGGCCGCTTCCTGCCTTGGCTCCGTTTAGCACTCCGTCATGCCTGCACCTGCCAGCCCCCTGCCTATGGTTGAGACTTGAGACAGACTGATCAACGTTATTGTAGGACCTGTAAATAGTAATTTGTTAACAAGGCCAGTTTATTATGACCACGGACAGAAATGCGCTGGAATGATGGCTGCTGAAAGCATGGATTACGGAATAAATGGAGATCTTATGCGTCTTTATTCAAAAGCATACATGGACTCTCGCAGTTAGTACCTAAAAAAACTCATCAAACTTTGGTGGGTCAATTTTAGATACCCATCGCGTTCATCAATATTTAAGCAGCCCATTTTACCTATTATTATTACCTACTTACTCCTTGATTAGTAGGAACCATAATCGGGCCGCATTTGTAATTTTGTAGGTACGGTACGATACAAATGTATTATAAAATAAAACTCAGGCCGCCTAAACGCTATTATAGATAGATAATGCTTAATTTTTAGTTCTCGTTTTATATTTTTAATTAGATATAATAACAGCATATGTATGAACGTTGTTCATCAATCTAATAAAGCAGTTTTTTTTTAACTGCTGTTACATTACGTACGATGATTTAGTACCTAATCAGACTTATGCAATCATCAGTATTACAGTATGAGTATATATTAAAATTACGTATATAATTTTAGGATCTATTAAGGCTGTGATTACTTTAAGATTACCTAAATGTAACTGTATTTGTGAATTTTTTGTCGTAAAAATATTTAGCACATAGAGTGGTAAGAAACATGATAAAAATTTAATAAAGTCGCTTGTATATTACTTTGTTTGATTAATTACCTCACACCTTAACAAACCCTTACAGGATTTAGGTAAGCATGAGTTTATTACTGGTAACACCCGTTACCACGAGTAAGATGAGAAGATACCACGAGTAAGATGAGACCGCCAAATATAAGTAGGTAAAATAGAAGTTATGATTTCGAATCCAAGGCCAAAATCTTGAATATTGATTATAGAGTTTCGACTAAATAAGATGTAACTACAATGAACGCAACAATAGTACTACTGTACTCTTTGAACACACCTCACTCTATAAGCGATGGCTCGGCTCCCGCGAAAATTTGACATTTGACGTTTCAGACGCTGTTGTCAGTGGTAAACGATCTCAAAAGGAAATAATTAGGAATTAATCTCAATATTTGTACGAAGTCCTTGTAAAAAAAAACTATAGGACGTTACACTAAGATAAGATAGTTACTAGAATGAACTTTTCAGACAATGAGGCCGTGAGTATGAACTTTTTTTCACGTTGTAAAATGACTCGACAATTTGACTTGTAATCAAACAAAGTTTCCATTGTTTCTGTGTGATAAATGTGCTCTAAATAGTATTGAATATCCAAATGACTTTTTGTAAGTGAGTGACCTCCAGTCACTCACTTACTGTAGTTGGAAATCCCCTGTGTTTTAGGATGATACTTCGAGCGTTGAAAGTACTTCGAACACCGATAATACTTCACGTAGCGAAACTCCAACAAACTCACGTGTGAAGAAACGTAGACGAGGCAAGAAAAAGACTACGAAACAAGTGAAACCTCCGTACAAATTCAAGTAAGTAAACAAAGTAAAAACCATTTCAAATAACAATAAATACAAATCTTTCTGGATTTATGTACTAAACAAATTTAATGAATCCACAGCTGCAGTGCGAAAGAAGACCATGGCCAGCCACTCTTTGGTTGTCAGTTCAACCACCACTTAGGTGAGGGACAGCCACAGGTGTTTGCGGTGGTCGGTAGCAACAGAGTGTCCATATATGAGTGTCCTGACTCCGGTGGCTTCAAGTTTCTCCAGTGCTATGCTGATCCTGATGTAAGAGTAAAACTGATTTTCTGTTTTACTAACAGCTAAGAATAGCTTATGTAGGAGTTCTAAATGATATGATCTTTGAAATACTTACTCTCTAAAACAAATATTTACAAATTGTGAAAACATAATGTTGGAGGTACAAAATTGTTTGATAGCTATGGAACTACATACAGTGATACTCTTTTACTTTATCAGTGTCATTTGTAGTCTATTAGTTATATTAGTTTACATCCTAAAACCATAATTATGGAAACAAGTATTAGAATAAAGCCAAAAAATTGGCCCATGTAAAAGGCTCATTAGACATTTGAGCTTTCAAGTGTCCATAGGTGGTGAAGACAAGTCACTATATCAAGTGGGCTACTGCATTTTTGCCACCCACTCAATAATATGAATAAATTGCATGAATTGGCATAACATAATTATTTTCCTTAACTTCATTACTTCTGAATACTTACTCCTATGTGATTTGAGAAATTCTCCTATTCATAAAAAATAATTACAATTCCATACAGGTTGAGGAAACATTCTACACTTGTGCCTGGTCATATGAAGAAGAAACCAACCTCCCTCTCCTAGCGGTGGCAGGTTCCCGCGGCGTCGTGCGCGTCTTCCAACCCTCGACACAAACCTGCATCAAGCACTACATAGGCCATGGACACGCCATCAACGAGGTTAAGTTCCACCCAAGAGACCCGAACCTACTGTTGTCCGCAAGCAAAGACCACGCCTTACGACTATGGAACATTATGACAGATGTTTGCATAGCCATCTTCGGAGGTGTTGAAGGTCACAGGGATGAAGTACTAAGTGCGGATTTCGATCTCAAAGGCGAGAGGATTATGTCCTGCGGCATGGACCACTCGCTCAAGTTGTGGCGTCTAGACAAGCCGTCCATGCATGAAGCTATAAAGCAGAGCTACAGTTTCAACCCACACAGAGCGTTGAGGCCGTTCAATTCGTTGAAGGAACACTTTCCAGACTTTTCTACTAGAGATATTCATAGGAATTATGTGGATTGTGTTAGATGGATGGGTGATCTCATTTTGTCCAAAGTGAGTATCCAGGGCATTTATTACTTACTACTTACTTATTCATCTTTATCTTGGAACCATTTATGTCACGTTTTAATTTTTGTGTGTTAATATTTTATTTTTAGTCGTGCGAGAACGCCATAATTTGCTGGAAGCCAGGTCGTCTGGAAGACCCGGAGCTACGTCCCGGCGACAACTCTGTCACAATTGTACACAGGTTCGATTACAAAGAGTGCGAGATATGGTTCATTCGGTTTGCTGTGGACTACAGCCAAAGGGTGAGAACCATTTACTACAAATACAGATATAATATTTCTTTTATCCTTGTTAAGTTGATTATGATGTACGCAAAATACGCTCTAGGATATTATGTTGCGGACACCAGCAATACAATACTATAAGTTGATTATGTAATTTTAAAGTTCTGTTCTGTCATAAAACACTTCCGATTCTCATCTATCTATCATTTTCATCATAAAATAATTTATTTCGCTTGCAGGTAATCGCGCTAGGCAATCAATGTGGCAAAACAATGGTATGGGAGCTTGGAAACGTGGCGGGTGGCTCTCGTGTGTCGCAGCTGGTGCATCCAAGATGCGTAGCAGCTGTCAGACAGGTATGAATGTTTTTATTTTGTATCAACTTAATCATAAAGGCTTTCTGGCAGTTTGAGTAATTTATGCAGCCTACCCAAATGTCCTTTCTTTGGTATTGTTCGTCATATCGTTGAGCTCTTTAAAAGTTCTGAGTTGAGCCGTACAATTACTGACAAATGCGTGCACTGACTGGACAGGTCCACTCAATCTTTGTGGTTCTTACCCAAAAGACTATTTCAGACACCAATCTACATGGTCTTAACATGATCTGATCAAGATTATGTCTGGCTGGACTTTAAAAGAGACTGTGACCTCCGAGTTTGTTTCGGCTTTTCTTCTCAGAGTAATCAGATAGGAAACGCCGCCCTCACCTAGTTTAAAAAAAAAATATGATTGACGTGTAAAAATGTTTGTACAAACCTACTATCAGAAATAAAATCATTTATATAGTAATAATTTGACTTAATTTTTCTTAATTTTCTTAATTTTTTAAAATTTAATTTAATAATTTACTAAAGTAAATTTTTTTAGGGCCTATAATTCAGTTCACCAGTTCCGACAACTTCGGCAATGTTGAACATATTTCTCTAATGCCGGTTTTCACTAACAATAGGTGATACATAATGAATGTCTACATAAAAACGTGCTGTTGGATTTGCAACTTTTGGTGCTGAGCCGAGCGTTGAAACTTTAACAGCGCGCTTTTATCCAGGCATTCATTTAGGTGTCGCCTAGTGTTAGTGAAAATGGGCATAAATACTGTTTGTGTAGATGTCAATAATAAGCAAATAAAAGGTTATAAGCTGATCGTAATAATTTTGCTCAGGTGACGCTGTCCCGCAATGGCAAGATCCTGTTGACTTGTTGTGATGATGGCACAATCTGGCGGTGGGACCGAGTCAGCAGTAGTAATAATATTTGATTAAACATACGTAAGTAATCAAGCAGTAACATCTGTGATCATGGAATCTTAATGATGTACATGTGAAAATGGACTCCTAGCAAATGTAATACAATCTAGAATAATATGAATTGTAACTTAATGTTTTTTGTTTGTATTATGAAATCTTTTCAATACTTTTCGTACAATGTGATGATCACAATAAAACAAGACTGGCATTAGTCAATGTAAGCTTTGTATCATTTCAGTATGGACCAGGCAGTAAAGAATGAAAAGGCGATGTTTTATGACAAATTTTATTTCATGACCAACAAATTACTTCTACTTTATTTAACAAAATGAATCACAGGGGCCAAGGTGTTATCTCGTGTTCACTACTCGCAGTAATGTCAGACGCTACGTAACCACATGAGTCCTAAATACAAGTTATCAGTTACCACCTAAATCTAAACACCGATATACACGACCCTACGTACTCTACGTACCGAATTAAACATTATCATTAGTAATTCCTATAAACTAAGACTAGACTAACATCCATGACTGCATAATTGAATTTTAGTCAACTTCCATTTAATTCAGTCTTTAAAATTTTACAATTTAAAACGAGCAATAAAGACTGTAGAAACAATAACCAATGTACAAATTTTTTAACATCAATTAACATTTGAGATCATCAAATTACAAAAGTTTCGAGTTTAGTTTTATTTATTTATTAAATTTTATATGTATTTAGATAATTGGAATACAAATCACGGAACTACAATTATCTAAAACAAATGAGACGATACAAAAATAACATAGATATCTACAGTAAGCGTGGTACAAAACATCAGTCACAACGGAGACATTGAGCTAAGACGATACGAAGTACAGTCACACACGCCAATCATAAGGACAAGAAACATACCATGTAGTACCGAACTACCGACCGCATATTTTACTGACGAAGGTATACAACAACACATAAAAATAGTTAGCAAAGGGATAGTCATGGTACAGTACGAAGTAGGAATACACTACGTGAGTATCATAAAACTTATATCGAAGTAGGGCTAATTAGAACACAATGCTAATAGTCAATATAATACTACCGACGATTGAGATAACTTTGCTCGAACAATAATCTAAAACACAATGACGCGAACACTAACAAATAAGTATCAACAACTAACAAAGGTACGTACATACTCTTCAACTTCGTAAAGGCACGTAACTACATATAAACAAACCATTCAAAACAATGGTTAACATGTGTTACATTATTGTTTTAACTTTAATGTATTAATCTCATTTAATTTTAATAACGCTTTTGACTTTGTGTTTGTACAAAGTTAGTAATGGATATCGTTTACATGTTGCATACAACAACATTAATTCATCATTGTGCAGTCTGAAACTATGCTTGCGCATCTATTTGCCGATGTATCCGAGTCAAGCAACCTAAAAGACCATTTCGCGTTAACAATCTTAGAATTTAAAAAGACGTATTGGCACAGAGAAGTTAACAAATGACCAGCTCAAGATATCACCGCGAGAAGCTCGACACTGTTTGAGCTTGCTAACCAAGACAATCGCGGTATGCCTCGGCTCGTGTGCCTGAATCTAATAGATAAGTAGGTAATAACAGAACACGTGCATTGCATGCCTGCTTCAAGAGTCTAGTCTAGACATGGCTTTCGAAGTGGCGTTGTCGAAAGTCGCTGATAACTGCCCACCCAACATTCCAGCGAATACGATAAACATTTCCCACTTGAACTTATTAATACTCAATTTACTTAAATCTCCGTGACTTTAAACACCTAATTCTATTAGTGTTAACGTGAAATAATTTCAAGGTATAATAATATCTGCGTTATGCGATCGTCACTTGCTTCCGTCATTATGTCAGGAATGCTAACTTACACAACCCGTAACAAATCGGCATATCGCTTTATCGTCATTAAGTAACATGTGAACGACACCAAACAATCGATATCATAGACGTAATACAACACTGCGTCAATCGTGAGTACGTGGAAGAAATAAAACGACAAACTCTTTGTATTCGACTGTAATCGATTTTAATACTCGTTACAATTGATTACAGTTCAATGCAAAGACCTTGCTATTTCAAAGTACCGTCATATTCGCAAGTAAACTAGGCGAAGTAGCCTCTGAAACTACCAACCACCTATTATTTCTTACATGTACCACTATGACAATAATAACAGATGATCAGCTCTTCTTTCGATGGACAACAGACTAAGCTTACAATCTTGATCCATATAAAACGTCGTACCGCATCTATAAAACATCCGAAAACGGATAATGTGATACTAACCACTACTCTACGACTTTTACATTCATTACATAATTATGATAGTTCATAAAGTGCTACAATATAATATGAATTAACACTACATTGGGGCGGTTGTAATACTTACATTATATAGGGAAACGTGAGAATTAAACTAAAGTGTTTGATAAAGACGAAAGATAAGATTGAAGATTTTTTTTAAATAACAAAGTTGATTAAGATTTTCCTCGCTCTATTTACTGAACAGCCTAAAGTAAATCAGTGTACTAAAACTATTATATAATAAAATATTTTTAAAAGATGATAATATTAGCTACTCTGATAAAAATGCATTTGAATGAGCAATATCCATTACTTAAGCTGTCCCGTAAATAATCACCAAACATATGCATATTCCAAATCTGTGCTTGAAAAGTTCTGCTTTAGGCACGATTCCCCATACTTTTTCCTACTGTTGCATATAGCATGCGAAATACCCTTTTAATAAGCGATTTAGCATCGACCGGCTACATTTCGACGTGATCGCCTTCATAGTAATATAAAAGTACTGTTATTTCTAAGTATATAATTTACCCTGACTATAATATTTGACTAGATTCTTTGAGATCGAGTAATAAGTTATAAATTCGGAAGCCATTCCCGAGGACCTTTAAAGGTATGAAAGAAAGTCTATTTCGCCAATACATGGGTACTTTATATAAGTAATTATATTATCAGTTTCTATATTATTATTGTCATCGAAAATGAAGCTAGTACAAAGAATATAGAAGTCTTAATTTGAGTTGCATTTAGAAACTATGATATACTTTCTCTATATTAATTTCTGTCCTTTTTCACACCTTTAAATGGTCCTTTACCTACACTAAATCTACGGGTGGATCACAACACCGAGATAAGTATGCAAGTACCATTAAATTAGAATCGTTACTAGTGCGAAGTTATTTACTTAGTTACAACTAAACCTTGCTAGGAAACTAGTTACGTTAGTCACACAAGGGTGGGAATGGTCTATTTATATAAATGTATATCCTATATTTGTAGATAATGAATTGGAATATTAATAATGGACATTTTGGACAGTAGCTGGTCCTAGTACCTGTCGGACAGGAAATAATAAGCTGGATAGTATTTTAACGAGTATTATAGAAGTCTGCGCTGTAGTATTGAATATCATAAATTCATATTTGTTAAAGTTACGAAAACCTGAATTTAATTTTACTACAGATTTTATTTGTCATAAAATAAGGTTTTGGCCCAAGCCAGGCGGAGCGCCTTCGTCACGACCGTCGCATTTGTCGCACTTACAAATGCCGAATCGATACCGAGATTTTACGACAAGTGCATATCTCCGTAATACTAGAGCTGTCCAGCTTGGATATAATATCGGGTGTAAAAAGACACTTAACGAAGCCGAAAGTTACATGTTCTTCCCATCATTGCGATATTTTTTTCGTTCTGGACCGTACCTGGGAATCTTCTGGTTACGGAAATATTGAAGGTTCCTACTTTTTATTACTTACGTTTTTTTTTTATGAAAGCTGTTTTAAATGTTATAACTGTACTTTAAATAGTGGCACGACCCCTATACTGTTGTATGAACAGTAAGCACTACGTTTTGCGCGTATTACCATAAAGAGTGATTTTTCACACCAAAAAAGAAAGTCGTTTACCAGCAATAATTTTTGCCCTTTAGTTTGATGGGCAGTATGCGTAGTTAACGGGTATGTGATATGTCTTTTTACACTCTGTATAATAACACATCTGATTATAAAATAACTAAACTCAACATGAAGAATAAACTCGCGCAAACTTCGAATGTCAATCGATTTTCTACCGTGTACCTACTAGACGCGCACGAAACTACGTAACCACTAGTCTAATCGAAAACGTTTTAGATAGGTAATATTGATTGATGTATCTTGGGACCTAATCTGATCTCTATTTTGCCTGTTAAAATTAAGTCAGTAATCCGAAAAACGACGAAGGTTTAAATCGTTAGATTCGCCCCACCCCCACCGCGTCAAAAGATGGGCACGTTTCTGTTTCGTTGACAATGACATTTGAATAATATTGTCTCGCTCACTCATACTGGAACTCGTATCTATCGCTCCGTGCGGGATGTTTGAGCTCACTATTTTCAGAATTGACACTTTTTCGCGCGACATAAGTACGGTGAGGGCGACCGATTAAACGGCGGCGGGTGTAACGATTTAAATCTTTGAAAGACGCGATGACGCGGCTTTACCGAGAGCCGAGTGCGAAAAAATACGTCTATTTCCGAAATATACAAGTGAAGCCGTACACAATTACATTCACATAACAACAATACAATTACACACATAATACTGGCCTGTAATTGTCCCACTGCAATCTCTTCTCATACAGAGAAGGCATGAGCATTGATCACAATGCTTGCTTACTGCGTGTTGACCAATTTAAACCACTTAGTTCACACTTCCACACGATGTTAACTTCACTATTCCTTGCGACATAGTTACTGACCTAGCCCGTATAAATAAATCACATTCACTTGAGAGGTCATGTCGTTTCATTGTAATTTTTACATGTTGTCAATTATTTGGCGCAGTGATTGATTGGGTTCTGCGCTTCGGATAGCGGATTGCCACTCGGAACAATCATAAGATAGTTGTGGTTTCTAAACGCAACCACGATACAAGTGTTCTAGATCGGGGCAACATTTTCTTTGTTAACCGACGCTATTTAATTTTCAGCTTAACTTTATCAGTTCTTCAATGAGAGTGATTTACCCATACCAGCCAAACGGGCAAAAAGAGTTCACACTAAGCCTGTCTATACAGATTTCCTGACAGCATGCTCGTAGTACCCTGGCGCGCAGGACACCGCGAGTAGCGGCTGCTAGGTGGTCGGACTGGGCTCGGGCGGTCACCTGACGCGGCCCGAAGGCGAGCGCAGGTGCGAGCGTATGTAGCCGGTGCGGTAGTCCATAGCGTCGCGGTTGCGGCCCGTGCCGTTGCTACCACGCTTGCGACTGCGGCTCCATCTGGTGGGAGGATTGTGATGCTTAGTTTTGGATGTGTGGAGAAACATGATCCTGAAACCAGGCAGGTTAACTTTGCTTGAGTAATTTAGGACTGATTCCGTGTAGGGTTACCGTTATGAAATTTGAAAGGTCCCGACATAAAGCCGGGCATTTACAAAAAGGCTGGACGTTTTACTTTTTAATCTTTTTGTTTTCAGTACTCATTCAAAAAAAAAATCTATATTTTATAAAACAATCCGCATAATTTGAAAAGGCCGGAAAAATTACAATGCCGGACAAAGTCCGGGTGGGAGGGGTCAAATAGCCGGAGATATCCAGACGGATAACTCTAATTCGTGATTACATTGGTTACATATTAAGGTCGCTGCATACTGGACGGGGCGGAGACGGACGGGTGTTACACCCGTCCGTCAACACTGTTTAATGCATAGGTACGAACCGCAAAAGTGACGCGAAACTAACTAAAGGTCGCTGTATACGTAACGTGTTTTTTTAACGGACGGAATATGACGACAGTTTTTGGAAACATCGTTTAATCGAACATGTATACGAAAGAGCAAATACCACGGGTGCACAGACAGGACGGTGACATGGCACCCAAGAACGGAAAAATAACGTCAGTGACGATGTTTAGCACTTCCGCCCCCCGCGCGCCACGTCCCGTGTATATCGCTCCGTATACACAGTCGCTCCGGTCGCAATCGAGTTAATCTTTTCTTGTTCTCCACACTAGCACGTTAGCTTCGCGTCAAACACCCGTCCGTGTTTTCATAACACCACGTGCCGTCTCCGCCCCGTCCACCACGTCCTAACGCGCCGTCCAGTATGCAGCGACCTTTAGATGCGTCTTACTCGGTGTTTGATTAGTAGGTGTTTAAGTAACCGTATCGGTCATTACGAGTGTCATATTTAGATCTAAAGATGATCTGGGTCCTAGACAAATCTAGGCAAAGTAAATGCGTAAAACTAGGAAATTAGTTAGACTTTTCTAACTCGTCCCAATTTAATGGCTTATAGATAGGGTTTTAATCTGTAATGTGGTGTTCCAAGCATCAAATATTGATGATTCATACTACAGACAAGTTTATAGTCGAAGATCATTAATCGATGTCATCAATAATCTTAGAAATCATACCTAAAAATTATACGTATTAAATTAAATTCAACATTTAATTAAGCTCTTACCTCAAAAGCCTCATGATATAATCGGGCCAGTTGTCCGGGAACATAACCAAGAAGAAGCCGACCCCGATGAGTATCAGCCCAGCTAAGTTCATGCCTTCAAACTGTACTCCATACAGGACAACGTCCAATGCTACGATAAATATGAAAAAAAAAGTTTATCAAGAATGCAACACGTAAGTTCAATCAATTAAAGCCTCGTTTACACACGGAGAGTAAAGATATATCATGGACATTCTCGCCTCTCGGTCGACAAACTCTCCTCGTATAAACGAGGCTTAACTAGACGAATCAATGAAATTAAAATTGTTTTGTAATTTTGGAAGTAGCTTCGTCAATTTACCTGCTGAGACAGGAACTGCAGTAATAAGAGAGAGTGAAACAAATATGTTGTACGTTATGATGTTGCCGAATTGAAATACCAGGTGGAAAACTGAAAATGAAACACACTTTTAGCTTCCAATATTTGGTTTGAAATATATAATTATTTTGTATGTATTTGTAAGCTAGAAAGTCCAAGTATTTACGTGCATCCTGCTCTGTTTGCAACACAGACCAAAAGAGTTCAAAAAGTTCAGAGGTGTGTCAATAGATCAATTTTTAGAACAAACAACTTGCAATATTTCAATTTAGATTATACACCACTTTCAAACATAGAAGTGAATTTCTTTTACAACATTAGAAAAGGCTTTGTACTTACTGAGCAATGCAATGCTAGCAACGAGCAGGTATATCCAAGGCATGCGTTGTGAAGGCAGCATCTCGGAGCCAGTGAGGTACAGCGCCAGGCACAGTGGCCACAGAAGTGACGCGTTCACTATGCCCAGAATCGAGAAGAACAGGGCGCGCTGACCAGAGTTCACGTCACCCATCACTTTTCTGAACAACACCTGGACCAAAATTATGATGGGTTCAAAGAAAGTTCGTAGAATAGAAGAGCCGAAGCATGGGTGTAATATTATGTAAAGCCGAGTCGCGTTTCACGCCCTTCAATTCGGAAATTCGATTGCCGATAACTTTAGTAGGTACTTGCTTACCTATTGCTTCGATTTAGAACGATTACCCTACATGACACCTTTAATTTTATTGATAGGAAAGACACAGCGTGGCTCTTTTGTTTGGCTACCAATTTCGTGAGTGCCTGGTTAATGTTTTTAAGCCTTTCCTAGTCTCAGCGACGAAACTGGTAAGTGTTAGACACAAGCGACACGCGTCAACAGCAGAGGCCACTGCACGCCACGCTACAACTGCAAGCGTCGCTTTAGGTCGGCGGCTGTCGCCGACACGTCGACGGCGGTCGTCGGCGCGACGACGGCCGCCGTCGACGCGTGCAGTTGCCTCTGTCGTTGGCGCGTGTCGTTCGTGTGTAAGAACACTAAGTCGCAAGTCAGGTAAACGTTTACATGCTTTCTGCTTAGATCAATATTTTTATAAGGTGTATTGTATTTTTCTATTTTGATCGTCTATTAAGGAGGTCGTCTACGCGTCCAGTCGTCCACTAAGACAATATCTCACTGTGTGACGTCAAATACGATTAAGGGATTATTTTTCTGTTGCAGCAAGATCCATTTATACACTTACTAGCGACCCGGCCCTGCTTCGCACGGATTTTACGACTTGACAGAACATCGAGATTTCCTTATTATAGGTACAACATGTCCCAGAATTAACGCATCACCTCTTAAGGGGTCATTGTACTCATCATTATGAACAACCTTTACTATGAGACCAAACCTGATATCGCGAAAAAAAATCTGCTGTTGTTTTGTGTGTCAAAATGTAGGGAACAGCTGACCCCTTAAGAGATTGTGCGTTAATTCCAGGACATGTTGTATATGAGTTTAATATTATTGAAAACTACATTAAAATCCGCTGCGTAGTTTAGGAGAACAACACAGTCAC
The DNA here is from genome assembly GCA_947568875.1 of Fissipunctia ypsillon. NCBI lineage: Eukaryota > Metazoa > Arthropoda > Insecta > Lepidoptera > Noctuidae > Fissipunctia > Fissipunctia ypsillon. The sequence goes on along the minus strand of OX387656.1, from coordinate 4,446,996 downwards.
ACAGACAGATACGAAAAGTGACTTCAATTTATAATATGTATAGATATATATGACATTAAATTATGATTGCACCCTAATTTGCAACAAAGTTGCAAACGGGTTTATAAAATGTAGTGATCTAGTCGAACGTATCCAATATTCAGTCCCTTCAAAACCTCCCAGATATCCCATCACTAGATTGTTTCATATCCCTTTCCGCAAATCCAACCTTGGTCTCAACGCTCCCTTGCTACGAATTTGTAGAAATTACAACAGTCTTTGTAAATCACCAGAAACCGATTTACACGGTGTATCACTAAACAAGTTTAGAAGATCAGTCTCTGAGGTACGGGAGTGCATAGATTCACCAATAAATAAATAAATATATTTATATATTTTTGTAAATACAATTTCAATGTTAGTAACACTACAAATCCATGTTTATAAACCTTCGTTATCATTCACACTCAAATGCTAACATTGATAACACAGTTATTGTCATAATTATCATTGTATTAAGTTTATTGCAAATAACTATCTACTTTATTTTGTATTCTAATTTGATTTTTTTTTCCTGTATTTTCATATTATGTTTTCTTATACAATTACGTCGTTGTCTTTATTGTGAATGCTGCGTATACCTGTAATAGGCATACATACCAGCACTTTTACTTTGTCTTGTTTTATTATTAATTCATTGTATGTATTGCTGTTGGTGTACCAAATAAATAAATAAATAAATAAATAATTTCATACTGTAGATGTTCTCTTTGGCGATCTGCTAATGCACCTGTTAATATCTACAATTGAGGGCGAGAACAGAAATATGACCTAGGAAACCTAAAAACTTACCCTAAATATGGCGAAACCAGCGGCCGCGCAAGCAGCTAGCACCACGCCTCCAAGAGTTGAGCTGCCCGTGATGCCGTCCATGTACGCCAGGAGAGCAATACCCGTGTCGCATAGTATTGCTGCTACGATCTAAAATATTATTACGATACGTTTAACGTTACATCTACACTCTATTTATTTTACGACTTGACTAAACATGAAGATTTCTTATATCTAAGTTATATATTACTAGCTTTTGCCCGTGGCTTCGCGCGCGTGGCATTTTTCGAAAAGACAGTTCCCGTGGGATAATATCCGACGATATTATCCCACGGGAACTGTCTTTTCGAAAAATGTATTTCCGGCAAAAAGGTTGCAGACAGACAACAAATTGAAATAACCTTTTTTTTTCTATATCTTCTATCTATCTGTTTCGTAAATAAAAAGAAAAGTCCTGACTGGCTGACTGACTCATTAACGCCCAACCCAAACCCTTAAACCTAGAAAGCTGAAATTTTGCACAGAGGTTCCCTTTATAATGTAGACAAGGAATAAGGAAGGATTTTTTTTTAATTCAACCCCTATGGGAGTAAAATAGGGGATGAAAGTTTGTATGGAAAATCGTCATTTTTGTAGTTTAAACCATGAAAGTTGGTATTTAGCATTCTGGTTAAAAATTAAAAACCACGTGTTTTAGCGTTTTTGGAAAATCATCCCCTAAGGAGGGAAAATAGGGAATGAAAGTTTGTAAGGAAGAAATTGGTATTAAGCTTTTTGTTTAGAAATTACGAATGACGCGTTTTTGGCATTTTTGGAAAATCATCCCCTAGGGGGTTAAAAATCCTTACTAACTCATCATCGGTCAGCCCGACTTTCGCCATTGCCAAAAACACTTTAGTAGGTAATTCTGAGAAAAATAACTTTTCTAAGTTCCGTACCTGTAATTATTTTGGTAACTGTTTTGTTTCGAAATTCTAACGGGATAGGAATTAAAGAGAATTTATATTTTCGCTTTAAAGTTGCCTTCAAATTTGGCTTGCAAGTAGGTAATTTTCCGTTCCGTTATATATTGCGTTACTATTAGGTTTTAGGCTTTTTTGGACGAAGTTCTTTTACGCAGCTTGCGGTAGGAGTAAAGTGGCTGAAATCGTCACAAACGACAAAGCGTTCATACTTGTATGATGATGATGGCGGCTGCAAATATTTTCAAATTTTTAGTCATGGGTGTCGTTTTCATAGTTTTCGTGGGTGCTCAAGCCGGTAGTGAGGTCAAAATGAAAATTCAAGATGGCAGCTGCAAATATTTTCAAATTTTCCGTCATGGGTGTCGTTATCATCCTAGCGTAATGTTACATACGCTAGCCTTCCTCAAGAATTGAGCTGTAAAATACAAAAATAATTTTTCAAATCCGACTAGTAGTGACAGAGATTAGCGCGTTCAAACAGTCAATAAAAATAAAATGTATCGGTAACTAATAGACTAAGCGCATTTTTCTTACTTTATGCATTTTTATACCGGTCGTAATTTCTAAACGGAAGGTCTGATTCGAATAATTTAAAAAGGAATTTACATATAAACACTTAATCAGCCTTGATTATGAAACTATTTATTTGGATAAGGATTAATACCATGTTTATGAACACACCTTCGCAAATAATGCATTATTTTGTAACAAATTTGATTACCATTAAAAAAGTTATAGTGAGCCAACCTTAAAAGATAGACATATGCTGTCGCGGACTTTTTAAGAGGAACAATTCCGTCATACATGATTTTTGCGTAACTTTAACCGTTTACGCAGCGCACGCAACGGAAGCTCTCAAAAGGAATAAATTTTCCCCGTGTTTGCAACATTTTTCATTGATGCTCCGCTCCTATTGGTCGTAGCGTGATAGCCTTCCTCGATAAATAGGCTATCCAACACTAAAAGAATTGTTCAATTCGAACCAGTAGTTCCTGAGATTAGCACTTTCACCAAACAAACAAACTCTTCAGCTTTATAATAATTACCTCCGTACTAATAAACGTATTATATCAGGTGAATAGTTACACACCGATTTCTCTCTTTCAGTTATCTTATCAGTAATTTGACTTTCGAAAGAAGAAGACAAAGTGTTGTGTACTATACAGACGCTATACAACGTTTATTAGTAAGGAGGTTAGTATAGATTGATTGTTTGAACGCGCTAATCTCTGACACTCCTAGTCCGATTTGAAAAATTCTTTTTGCATTTTATAGCGCAATTCTTGAGGAAGGCTATTGGGTATTTAATATTACGCTAGGACCCATAGAAGCCGAGCAAAAAGAAAAAAAGTAAAAAAGAGCGCTAAGCGAAAACGGAGTATGCGATGAGTCGGGGGAACGAGAAATTTCACGCGGACGAAGTCGCGGGCAGAAGCTAGTACTCTAATACTCTAGCGCCGGCTTTGGCTACGTAATACCTACATGTTAGCCAAGTTATTTTGTGACTTTAAATTGTAATAATTTTTGACCGAGGTGACCGATTTCAATTTAATAAAGACTTAAGGTCCGTATTACAGACCATCACTCAATACTCAAACATTACTTAAAACTAGATTCAAGCCATTTGATTGGTTAAAACTAGTTTTTAAGTAATGCTTGAGTATTGAGTGACGTTCTGTAATACGGGACTAAATGTTACCTCAAAATACTTAGGTACTATGACTATATTTCAAATCCCTTAAACCTCTTTAAAAGTATGTAGGTACATAATTATGATCATACATACAAAAATTTCTATAGGTACTTGTTACATGTGAATTTTAAAATCATCCCCTATTTTAACCCCTTGGGGGATGATTTTACAAAAATGCTGAATCATTAATTTAAATTTTCATATCCCTAAGAAACGCCGGATTTCCCATACAAACTTTCATCCCCTATATTACCCACTTCAGGATTATTTTTTAAGTCAAAAAGTAGCCGATGTCCTTCTCCAGGATGTCATGTATTTCCTTGCGAAATCCGTTCAGTGGTCAGACAGAGAGAACAGAGTTACTTTCGAATTAATAATATTTATTAGTAAGTATGGATGTAGGTATAGAGTAGGCAAATTTTGCACGTTTTTAGTTCCTGCTGATCTTGCTTGACTGCTGAGATTTTTCATTAACACGAAATTTCTATATACGCTTTCACATGTTAAAATGGCTCTTATTTGTCTAATATTATAGTAAATAGAGCGTAGTTAATTCTGTTCAAATCTTCATGTTGTGTAAAGGTATAGTACATATTATACGACTTCAAAATTCTGTGCTAATTGACATTGATTAAACCTTAACTCTCAAATCTGGCGACACGATCCCGAGAGCCTGTTCGTGACCACGATTCAAGATTGTAAAACATAGAAAATAAACTATGAGTTTAGAACAAACAGCACTATTTCTGGCCGTGGCGAGCGATATTGAAATCGGACTCACGCAACCACGCCGACCGTGGCCCTTAGGGCATCTATAGGCTACGAAAGCCAAAGTGGCCCTCCTTGAGAAGACGAAGGGTAATATCAGGCTTTTACTGGCTAACTAAATCAAACGAAGTGATTAACTTCTTTGGCCCGACGGTGCGAGGTTCCCTCGAATGTTCGCCATTTCCCGCAAGGCTTAATTTATCAAACCACTGTTCAAAAATTCTCGGGCGGTCGATCCTAGATAAGTAGTAAAGGCCGGAGCTAGTCTTTTACGAAAGGAAAAAAGAGAAAATTTACGTAATCAGATCAGCATTGAATATTCCTTGCCCAAATTTTGTCGTAACTTCTTACGCTGCGTTTATAAAACATGGTATGGCGCTGCGCAAACGTGGACACTTTTGTGTCTTGTGTCGGATACAAGCTACCAATTAATATTTGATTTCTATATAGCCAGTATGAAATCAGCCACTCCCTGCGCAGACGTGAACATTTTTGGTCCAGTTGCTTCCACTTAATACATACTCGTCGCCGATCATAAAGTGTTCGGTGTCGGTAACTGGAAACTAAAAATAGTCAGTTGAAGACACAAGCAACATTAACTTTCCTTACTGAACTGCGCAAACGGACGATTTGCAATCGGTGTCCGTATCCTGTGTGCGACACAAGCCACGCACACCGAGAGGGTGGCACAGGGGCGCGGGCGGGGCGAGCCGAAAACGAATCTCACCACAGCAATCACGCCACCGGACACAGCAACTACGGTAACCAGTGACCAGGAGTAGCGACCGGCGACTGTGTCCGATCGCCACTACAGGACACAGCAACTACGGTTTCCTGGGATGGTGTGCCGTGTCGGTAACAAAAAGTGTCTACGTTTGCGCAGCCCCTTAGCGTGAGGGGCGGCGTTATATTGGCAGTATAGAACTGATTTCACATTTTCCCATAAAACGTCACATCACATGTACCACATGCTGCCATAACGTAAAGCATAAAAAAAGATTACTGCGTATAGAAGCGAAACTCGCGCACCGATACGGCTACTAAGCCAGGCGCACATTACAGCCACAACGGGCCGCAGCTCAACGCATTTTCATAAATATAGTGCGGTGCGGCCCGCCTGTAGTGTGCGTTGCTTCATAGAAAATGTACGAAAGTGATGAAGGAGGATTTTTGCAATGTGTTGCGTTGCAGCGCGGCTCGACCCAATGTACTTTAGCCTTTACCCTAGTTTTAGCGCGTACGATTGGCGTAGTTTCGCTTCTATGTGAATGATTACTTCATTTTAGGCTGTGTTCATCACTCACCCTGACTCCAACAAACTGCTCGTGTAGGATGACCCAAGACAGGAGGTAGATGCAAGATACGTTGGTGGCGAACAGTGCCATCACATCGGTGGAGAGCAAGATCTTCAGTGCATATGTGTACATGTAGATTGTGACTGTCCACAGCAGGCAGAAAAGCCCGCATCGGCTTATGAAGCGTGCTGTTTGAAAGAGTATGGTTTTTACTAATGCATGCTCTATATTTTAAGCCTAGATGCACTAGACTAGGAATTAAAAGGGAAAGGCTACATTGAGATGAGTTGCCACTCTGACCAAAGACAAACAACTGGCTATCTGACTTATGATCATAATTCTTATCTCGGACTAGAAAATTATATGAATCTTATGTTTCTTTACCCAACTGTGGTGAAGCCAAAATTATATATACTATTCTAGAATATACTTACCGAAAGTAAACCCCTTCTCTTTGAAGTCACTGAAGGCATCAAACACAATGTCGTTAGCAGACTTACACTTGTTATGTATTAGCATTACTATCAGGTAGAGAGGGTAAAAGAATATCAACCAGTTGGTGCAGAACCAAGCTGTAAAGAATGGCGCATTGTAGAGTTGCTGAAACAAAGAAGGGAGATTTAGAAAATAGTGCTGAATAAAGTTTTTTCCTCCCTATAGAGAGGACTATTTTAAAGCCTTCTATTTTACTACAAAAAAAAAAAAAATGACAAGCTTTTTAATATAGTTTTAGGGTGCTTACATAAAGAAACAGGTTTCTGGTGCAGGCGAGTCTGTGCGGGTCGGTACCGATCGGTGCAGGACGGTGCTTACATAAAGAAACAGGTTTCTGGTGCAGGCGAGCCTGTGCAGGTCGGTACCGGTCGGTGCAGGACGGTGCTTACATAAAGAAACAGGTTTCTGGTGCAGGCGAGTCTGTGCGGGTCGGTACCGGTCGGTGCAGGAGGGTGCTTACATAAAGAAACAGGTTTCCGGCACAGACAAACCCGTGCGGGTCGGTACCGATCGGTACTGCACCTGCACAGCAGCTGCCCATTAAAATGCATGTCACTCGTTCCGGTCGGCTGGTGAAACTGCCCACCATGTATTTATAATTTTAAAGATTTTATTTTATTATTCCCGAACAGTATTTTAGTTTTATGTAGATTTCGTCTGCTTTCTCGCGGAGCCGGAGGATGTTGTGAAATTGTCTTTGGTACTTAACATAAAACATAAAATCACGCCTTGTTTCCCCGAAGGGTTAGGCAGAGGTGTACCTATTATAGTACAACCACATTTCGCCAGTTATGTTTAAGTCCCATGTAATAGGGGGCGAGCCTATTGCCGTCTACCGGGCACAAATCCAGACTACGGGCTGCTACTGAGAAATTCCAGATAGAAAAACCCAATAACACTGCCCGACCTGGGAATCGAACCCAGGACCTCATGCTCAGCAGTAGCGCTTGCGACCACTAGACCAACGAGGCAGTCAATGGGTACTTATTAAAAAGAAATTGTTTTTTTTTTTTTATAAAACTGTCGGAAGAAAAATATAGGAAAAAATAGTTGTGATCCTTTTATTTTCAAAGTAAATTTTTGTACCTAATAGAGTAGTTCCCGATCCAATCTGTAATAAGGTAGTCGGCACCGACAAGTTTAAACCTGCACCCTAATTGCGTAACACACTATCAACCACGATCTGAATGATTTTGAAGCAAATTGCTAACCCATTGCTTCATATGTTCCAAAAACTTGTCTGTTTAACAACGTGAATAACGCAATGAATGTTGTTGAACTGTCAAAATGAAACCGATTCCAACTGTGTGTTACGCAATTGCCCCGCTGTTTCTTTATAAGTGAGCGCATAAGTAACATGGGAATATTATACCGGCACCGATCGGTACCAACCCGCACAGACTCGCCTGCACCAGAAGCCTGTTTCTTTAACTCGTATGACTCGGTCCAAGTAGTCGGCACCGATAAGTTTAAACCTGCTTTTTTATAAGTGAACGCATAAGATAACATGTGAATATTATACCTGCACCGATCGGTACCAACCCGCACAGACTCGCCTGCACCAGAAGCCTGTTTCTTTAACTCTTATGGCTCGGTCCAAGTAGTCGGCACCGATAAGTTTAAACCTGTTTTTTTATAAGTGAACGCATAAGATAATATGTGAATATTATACCTGCACCGATCGGTACCAACCCACACAGACTCGCCTGCACCAGAAGCCTGTTTCTTTAACTCTTATGGCTCGGTCCAAGTAGTCGGCACCAATAAGTTTAAACCTGTTTTTTTATAAGTGAACGCATAAGATAACATATAAATATTATACCTGCACCGATCGGTACCGACCCGCACAGACTCGCCTGCACCGGAAACCTGTTTCTTTATGTAAGCACCCTTACTCACATTGACATAAATAGTGATAAAACCTGTTAGTTTGGCCAAGACTGACTGATTCGTTTATTTATTTAATTTGGTCTGGTGCACTCCTCCAATTACTAGAGGTCACAGCATTTCTGACAGATGACATATCTGTGGATCCAGGACATTTCCATGGCACATAACATCTCATGATCTGGTACAGACATGACTACATAAAGCATGCCCCATTTTCGGGGTTCCGTACCTCGAAAAGAAAAAAACTGAACCCATATAGGATCACTTCGTTGTCAGTCTGTCTGTCAAGACCCTTTTTCTCAGGAACACATGGAGGTATCAAGTTGAAACTAATATCAAATATGGAGTTCTACATTCCCTTGGAGCCCTTAAAAAATCAAGCTTCTAAGTCAAGGCAATAAAAAAATATGGCCATTTATGCAACATATTTTGATACTTGCAAATATATCAATCAAAACCTATATAATACTTCCTATTGACCTAAAATCATGATTGTCAAGAAGCAAGGTTTCACAGCACATGCAAAGGAAAAAGTCCGAAAATCACTAATTTGTAGTTTTATCACATAAAAGAGTATTGTTTTACAAACTTACATTTGCAGTTGTAGAATTGACCATAAAGAATATCAATGTATGGGAGAACATTTTTTTAACTACAAAGTTAAGTTTGCGGAATGGAACGGAACCCTTCATTGTGCATGGTCCGATATGCACTTGACCGGTTTTTGTTTTACTGGCTGCTGGTAAGTCTGACCAGTCCTAAGATCATACCCTGAGATGAAATCTGAAATTGCTACTGTGATGGAACCCATCCTAACATAAAACATAATAGAAACATCATACTTACATTTGTATGTTGCCTAGTAAAGTTATTGACCACAGGAGAAGACTCGGTACTGTAAACCATGCCATGACTTGAGGGTGGGTATTCTTCAAGGTACATGTGCTTTATACAGTGTGTAGATGTCACCCAGCTGGCTGTTAATGTTAACATTACACAAATACCATAGTATATCTGAAACAAGTAGGTTTATTTGTTATTTTTTACACCATTTATCATTACTCCCACCTTTATTGGTGGCAGTCATTTAGCCCGATTGAGGTACTGTTGTCAGATCAGTTCTTCATTTACAAAGTATATGTCGTGACAGAAGCTTATACTGCGAGGCACCATAACTCAGACCTGTACCATCAGCTGTCCATAAGCTCAGTAAAAAAATGGAATCAATAAAAGTGCTACATTTTAGTATTTATCATAAAAGACCTTAGTTTGATCTGAGACATGGGATTGTTGAATATGAGCTTGTCCGGAGATATTTCCCCTAATCAATTCCTTTCCTAACATCACAAATAAAGTTGAAGTTTTCTGTCTAAATATTCATTTTGAACCAAAAAAATAAAAAGTCTAAATATTTTTTTTTTCTATAGGTCTCAAAAAAAATACCTTTTTGGCGAATTTTGAGCAACATGATCTTGGGCATTTCTTGTCACGCAGCTGACGCTCTTCATCCTGACTGCTAGTGGCCGACTCACTGTAGGCCTGCTGCAGCGACGGCTGTGTGGTCAGCGGAGGCGCTGAGCACACTGATGCCTGCGGAGTAAGCGGAGCCCGGGGACTCAGAGGTGTCGGTGGACCATTTGAACGGTCCCTGTCTGCATCACCACCACCCCTTTCACTCTCCACCACCTCTTCGCTCGTTATTATCACAGAAGGAGCACGCACTCGCTTGGGGTTGAAAATAGTGGGCAAGTCGCCGTCTCGCGCCATCCTGCTTAGTTTATTTCCAAGCACACATAATGCAAGTCCACCACAAACATTTCTAATCCAAAAATTTGGATTTCACTAAAATTCTTATATTAAATTGGATACCTTATCATTTTCCAATTAAGTCACGAATCTATAAAAAAACACTACATACACACACATTAATTAATAGCTGCTCAATCATAACATTGCGACCGACAAATTATAGTAATTGCAAATTCTTTCAGACAATCATTATTTTTCACATCAGTATTTTCATTCATTTTTCTTGTCATAATTTGTTTTCTTGGCAACATTTTACGTTGCAATATAAAAATGTACTCTGTGGTTGCAAATGAATTAAAAGTTCACAGACAATAAATTATTTAGTTATGGAACACGCGGAAAGAACTGTTTTGTTCGACATGGTAACATTTAATTACTGTCAAAATGTCAATCACATTTAATTGGCCGATTATAGAATTAACTCAAACCCAGCTCAGCGTTGATTGGTCGAACTGAATGAAGTTGCCATATTCCAGACAGTAATGCTCATGAAATGCTTTACTAAAATATTAACACGATTTATACTCATTTAAAACTACAAAACACATAAAAATGCAGCTAAATATTAATAACTTACTATTGTTATTATTTTTTTTGCTCTGAAAAGGCCTTTCAAGAATTATTCCTAAAATTGTCTATGGAACAGAAAACAATGCAGTTTAGTGGCAAAAATAGGTATGATGGATCAAAAAATACACATTTACTTGCATCACAATAAAAAAATACAAATGACTTGAAAATCCTTTTATAGTACACAAAAATTACAACAAACAGATTTTAACTGGCAGTTTACATTATTGCGCAGTACTAAAAAAAAAACAACATATTGTTTATGAGTAGAATTTCGCATTTTTGGTGGTAGATGGCATCATGAAAAGTTCAAAATTACTACACCAGAGGGAGATAATTGGTTACCCTACTTGAAGCATCCGGGAACCTCGCCATAGTAGTAGACATGGCGGGTATCAACCTGGCTAAATGACGAAATAAATTTTGTTTGGTAATATAAGATCGTGTTAATTTCGTAGAAAAAGTGTTGATACTAAAAGACTAATTAAGTTATATTGGATTAGGACAAAGATGCAGAATGTTGGACAGTCTGAAAACCGAAATATCGATAAGGTGAATGTGCAACTTGATGTGGTAAAATCGTCCACTCCTCAAAGTTCGGCTTCGAGTCCGGCCAAATCTGAAACCGAAACGTATTCAGGAGCGCCTGCCAAATACATGACGGACTCTTCGGAAAGCGAGGATGACTCTGTGTCCGAGGTAAAACGTGTTTTGTTTTCGGCAGAGGCGGTGGCAGTGAGGGAATGTGATTATCTGTACCGCTCTAAATACTGCAAGGGACATCTTGTACATGTCTGCTCTAACCGTACAGTTTCTTCTATTACCGAAACTACTCTTCTAGCAGCAATATTTGCTTGAAATCGTGCGTAGCACGCTGATACGGACTAATCTATTTTACATTCTGAATAGAGTACGTCGCTTGCCAAATATTCCGTAAAACGTCAGAAAGTCATAAGTACATACGTACTACTGAGTAATGCATGAAATTATTTATGCCAGCCGCTCCTAGACAGTATTCAATTGATTCTTTGTAATTCTACGATGTTTAAGGGCTAATCCGCCGTAAGAGAGTTTTCATTGTCTATTTGTGTTTTGGATAAGGATTGATGTGCGGTGGCCATGTTTCTCGGATCACATGCATTCAGTCGATGTAAATTTCTGAATAATGGATTTTCATGACGTTATTTTACTATGAATGTGCGAATTATATAATTTTCTATTAGATTCGTCATAAAAATCGTCAATCATGGAATGTTTTGTGTCGTCACGAATGACCAAGTCGTACAAAACGCCTAGTGATATTCGCGCAAAAACTACGGTTACTGGTGAATTGCAAGGACCATTGACAGTAATGAATATCTGTAAACTCGTCCTTACGCACCACATTGTCAGTACATCTCACATGTTTCTCGTTGGTGTTATAGATCTTGCTGGCTTGTTTGTGCCTTAGCAGGCCAGACCTGTTGGTAAGTCGAAGACAACATTACTGAGTGCCAGTGCCCAGTGCTACAGCTTCACCAACAACAATAGCTGTTGCAGTTTGAGTGACTCTTACCGTTAACCTGCATAATGTGTGTGCTATGGACAATTACCATATATATTTGTTTTCTTTATGTTGAATGGTCCTTGTGATTCTAACATACTATTTATCTGAATCTCAATATTTCCAATCTATGTTAACATTACTAATCTGTAACCTAAACATGTCTGAAATGATTCAATATTGTGCTAAATATTAAAGTTGAATGATCTAAAACACTACTATAACCTATAATGCTTTTGGTGTTGTGAAACTTTGAGTGTATCAAAATAACTGCTTTACTGAATGTTAACCTTTGAATCATATGATTATTATTGAAATATTTAATTTAAATTAGTTATTTTTTCAACAACAGTGATATTCCTCCATAGCTTTATGTTATTTACTTAAAATAAAGCCTACATTTCAAATAATAACTATTTTTTACTCAGAAGATAATAACCAATCATATGATTATTATTGCAATATCGAATTTAAAATAGGTTATTTTTTCAAGAATAACTATTTTTTACTCCAGAAGATAAAAGTTCAAATTCCCTTCTCAAAATACTTAGAACACAACACAGTTGTTTTTATTGAAAGTCATTAATTGATGTTTGTAAATCAGGCGGAGATGGAAGAAGAAGGTGGTGGTGCAGAGCCATCCAAGTTCCTGCTGTCCCACGATGACCCAGAGCGGGCCGTTGACCCTGAGATGCAGGCACGCCTTGAAGCTCTGCTTGAGGCAGCTGGTATGTTACCTATTTACTAGTAAAGTATAAGCAATACAACTCTAATTATGTAATGGGAACCCAACATGTGCTATTCACACAGGTACATCTGCTCTTATTTTTTATTTTTACTTGGTTCTAAGATCACATGCCATATTTATAGTTGTGCATTATACAGTTGATATTATAAACAATAGAAATAGGTAAGTACTTATTAGTATTTTTGTGACGATCTTGTGGTTCATAAATTTCACCACTACCTTAAAAGGAATGGACAACATCTAACCTCAAGTTTCAACATTAATATTATTAGCTCTGTCAATCACGTTTCACTTAGTTTAAAATCAATGCTTTTAATTATCATGAATTACTGTAAGTCTAATGTCCGTAACCTTTGTTTATTTTAATTTTCATATGTATTTGTTATCCTGTTATAAAACAATATGTCAAAAAAGTTTTTAAAAGTTATACTGTGCTAAAGCATTGTTCTTATTGTTTATTTCATTGGTTAACCTCTAACTATGTAAAGCCAGAAGCATGTGCTTTCCATTCAGTGCGCCTTGTTAGTCACTTTTATTTGACTGCGTCATACATAACAAAGATCTTTCACCAAAATAAATTTTCTTCTAACAAAATACGAAACCAACAATTTGATATTTTGTATCAAACAGATACAACACATTAATGAATATAAATAATTATGAAAAAGATAATGGCTGTGATTTGAGCTTTTTAAGGTAAACACTAAAATTAAGCCAATGTTCACATGTTAGTTACATGATGTATTTGACCTCAGTTAAATAATTTTGAGTAATTGACATATGATTTCTTTTTTGGACATCATCATATCCTACTTTTATCAAAAATAGTAGTTGTCCCAATCTGAGTTGAATGAACTTTGCATTTTAGTTTAACAGTATGTAAACAAACAATAATGTCAGGAATATAACACTACTTACCTACTATTAGTTTACATTGAGATATGTTGATGTGCCCATTTTGCTTTTTAAGCAATTAACACTTCTATATTAAATACAGAATTGTTGATATTTACCTAATATCGCCTTGTTTTAAAGTTATTCATCAAGTGCCTAATGTTTTAATAATAGCAAATGAAAAGCGTGCAAGCGTGTATAAATACAGTGTGCAACAAACTAGGTGCTCAGATAACTTTAACTACAATAATATTGATCAACAAGGCAAACAATTAAAGGTAAACATTTCAATTTATATTAGCTTTTGCATAGTTATTTATAAAATTTAAATACTTGATAGTGCAGTTTTACACCACTTAGATCATGTCACTTTTAATTTACATAATTATAGTCATATAACTAACAGATGATCATCATATCATCAAAAATGGTTCACTTAATGAACTTTCATAATCAGCCAATAATGCTATAATGTTCCCACTGCTGGGACACAGGCCTCCTCTCTTCGAGAGGGAGTGGGCTGTAATCTACCACGCGGGCCCAGTGCGAGTTGGTAGATGTCACATGTCTTCGAATTTTTGGTTTTAGGACATGCCAGTTTCCTCACGATGTTTTCCTTCACCGTTTTGTGGGCAGTGGTGATGAAATTATTTACACAAAGTAAAGCGCCTGACTGGGTTCGTACCCACGACCTACACTCGTAAGTCGGGGCCGTTATGAAGGGAATAATAATACTAAAGACTTATGGACCTAGTAGAGTAGATTATTTTATCAAGGAAAAGGAATGATCCTCTTACGAGCGCATCTCTTCGCAGTCATGGTATGCTATGCATATTCGAGTAGTCAGGAAGCTAGTGTTCTGCTGTTCGGCCATTTAGCACTACCGGTTTAAAGTAAACGCGCGGTGCTTATCTATGAGCAGCTGTTGGTGTGTTGACACACGCGTGACGTCTCCGATCCACGTCTGTTAATAAGCGTCTTAAGACACTTAGACATTTAGTTCTTAATTGCATAAAACATATTAAGAGTCTTAAAATCATGTTCACACCCTTTTATAAATTAATGCCAGGTATTAACCTCGTTCATGTTGCGTTCGCGGCTGCGTCTTCACTCTTCACGTAATATTGCATGCGTTAAAAATCATTAAAACTTTCTCATAGGGACTTTTTGTGCGCAATTTTGATGAATGACTGGTGTCATTGATCAAATTTTCTTTTCATGGGTCTTACTTTTTACTTATTTTTGCACAACACGGTTTTCTATTAAATAAATTATTTAAAAGTAGGTAAGTATGTAAGTATGTGGAAGAATTAAATCTACAGTTTCAATTTAACTATGGAACTGGACATATTGTTTGCAAGTATTGATGGACACTATTAATTATGTTAATGTTTTGAGTTTTAATTCACAACGCATAAATGCACTCTCATGCCTGCTTATACTAAATCACAAAGAGATATTTGCATGAATTGGACTCGGAACACGATTTCCAACACACCGCCTCGCATCGTGCTGGTAGACTTGACATCCGAAATGTGCAACGTCACTTGTAAGAAGACGCGCCACTCTACGCACAGGAGGCTTGGTCCAATCTGGAAGCAATAGCGACTTTGATCACTACAAATAAATGTACTAAGATATGCTAAGGCAACAGACTTATGTATCGCTTTATTTTGCACCATTTATCTAATAGCACAACAACTATAAAATAATATTTTTAGAATAGAATTTGTTCCATCGTTACGTATACATATATAAATAAATAAATATACAAAATTGTCCAATTCCAGTTAGATTAGAAAGATCGCAGCTGAATAAAAACGATTGATTTTCTAATATCGCGCGATAAGCCGCGCTTAACTCCTCGTCAACTAATAAAATATTTAGTAAATCGACAGAGTATACGTCATATCTATCGCCAGCTCCGCTCACTCACGCCACAGCCAGTGCCCCATAGCAATTGATAAGCTTCGAGCGCGCATTAGATTCTGTTCGGACTTCGGCGTACCGCGTACGCTACACTCATGCCTGGGCCTCCGCCGCCAGATGTTAGCGTGATCCACGCATTATCTGTTTCGTAAACAATCAGTATTTGATACAATGAATTTAAAATGTTATTCTAGTAACAGTTATTCATAGTTGAAAGTGATGTGAGAATGCTCAGTGCTTTATGTTGAATTCTCGACATTTTATGCGCTGTTTTGTGAGGACGTAGTATTATTTGCATATTGTACCTACATAGAACAATGTTCAGTACTAGCTCATTTAATTATTTTTGGTTTTATATATTTAATTTATTGACTTCATTTAGTGGGAAGGTTACTTGATGCCACTGCCACATTAATAGATATTATGTAGGTAGTATATATTTAACAGCAAAAAATAATATTAGAAAAACTTAGTAGTATAGCTATGTATAATCAATGAATCAGTCGTTTATTTTCTGGTTTTTAGTACGTATTATGAAAGTATAGTCGCTCCAGTGTCATTCAAAACGTTACTTGTAACTAAAATATTAGCAAATAATGGGCGTCAGTGTGACTAGTAAAATAAAACACAACCCGCCTTGACCTCTTCGCACACATAGCTGCATTCACCATTTGTCTGAGTAAGTATTTAATAAATCGATAACTTTCGTTAGTCTGCTACGAACACAAAGACTAACAAAACTTTAACACTCATGATTTCATGAATTCAGTAGATTCTAACAATAGACAATTACATATAGTAGGATTAAGTACCATGGGTTTGATCATCAAGTAATGTTATAATGCCGCATAAGATACAGGCTAAAATCTACTTGGATACGACCTTGTTGTGTACATACCTAGTTGCCAAGAAAGAATTTAAAAGTAAAAACTTCGAGGTATAATCTGCCCACACGTTAGTTTCTACGCCTTTTTGTTTTCCGTAAAAGTGCATAAAATATTTGAATTGATTAAAAAAAAAAAAAACTGTTCATATCGATAAATTGTAATATAATCTGCAAATAAACAGCGGTTTGTTGTTTCGCCCTTGAGAAAATAGAATTTCTGAAATAGTTGGAATGTCCTTGTTGTCGATATAATTTATAGTTGTACTACTACTCATAGGTGGCTTGTTAACCTAAGGTATCGAGGTCGGGATCTCTTATTAACTAAGCTAAAATTAATTTAGAAACGAAGTAGGAATAGCATTGTATTGTTCTGTTGCAAATACGGAGACTTCTCATTTCGCATCTCATTACGGTATCGGTATGGCGGGCAATCGCCAGTCACCACCCAAGTACCGCGGCTCGTGACGTAACTTATGCACGAACAGCCGTGGAAAAGATCTCCCTAACGGCCGCAAATGGAAGCGCAACACACGGACGTGGGCTATTCAAATGACTTGTCGTTTTATAAGGGAAACGCTTCACAGGAATTTAAGGCTCGTTTGATGGATCGATTTATTCGTAAGGCTTCCCTGCCAAGCTCCCCTTTATAAATAGCTGCGGTAGAAGCTTATTAATGTCTGGCTGCCGCACAAAGATCTCTCGTGGTGAAATTATCTTTATAAGTGGTACGGGTTTGGATACACGTAGGTAATAACACGCACACCCTTTTTTTTTTTTTTTTTTTTAGAAAAAAAGGAGATATTGGATCTAAGTCGTTAAAGATTTCTCTAATTTCCCATCAAAAATCTGTTCTCATTACCTAATGAACAATTTCCAAGAAAATTTATTTGGTCTAGATTTAATAAGTTCATGGATATCCGTTATTTTCAGTTCACCGCAAAAATATCTTTGTGCTTCACAATATCATTATGAAATACAAAGTCAGTTTTGCGGTCTGTTAAATTCACATACATATTTAGTTCTGCTACGGAACTTTATAATGCGCTCGGTTCGTTTTCTATGGGAGTGTCGCATATTAATCTGTGCTGAAAGATTGTTTTTAAAAAGTCGCGTTGAAAGCAGAATTAGATGAGATTCTGTGCAAGCTTCATCTTTAATCGTGTAGTCATGGCAATCGATCTCTTAATAACGCATATTTTTGTAGTAGAGAAACATTAAATGATAACTAGTATTAATTAATAAACAAATGTTCTTAGATACAATAACTGTTCCTAAAACTATTAAAACTCATATAATATGTATGATGAATCGTTTGCTCTAGAAGCGCTCATCGTCATTTAAAGTTACACTAAGTCACAGTAAGAAATCAGTTGGAGATCGCCGAGAAACTTGTGCGATAGATGTTGAATGAAATGTGTAACATTCCTTTTACCCCCATTGTGCCATCTTGTACTCCGTTGAATTCCTTGAACACGAACAATTACTTAAAAACAATATCTTGTGAACTTATTAAAAGTGTTATACTGTTACATAATTGGTTCATTAATATGGAATCTGTCTAAACCGGCAACAGTTATGATTACTTCCGTTTGTCAGTTCATTCAATATTCATTTGCAGACAACTGTTTGATTGTTTGGCTCCTAAATTAGGGATCCCACATAAAGTCCCGCGTGATAACGGTATGCGCCTAAATGTTACAATGTTTTGATGTCTGCGGAGCAACGCGCATTATGAAAGAAATTACTTATTTGATCATAAACTTGTTTAAATTTCACAATACATCATTAGTTCCCTTACGTTTCAATTACATACACAGAATAATTCAAGATAAAATATGCTGTTTTTAATCTATAGATCCTCAACTTTAGTACTCCAAGTATACGTATTATCAAGTTATTTAATTAGAAATTACTTAACAAATACATGAAACTTATTTAGACAGCATCCTCAGGGCTTTGACTTCTTTATGTTTAAAGTACGAGCGAGCAAGTTTACGTATCCATGTTGTTAAGAGTTGGATTAACACTACGTATCCGAAGAATCTTTGGAACTTGCACAATATAC
Organism: Fissipunctia ypsillon; assembly: GCA_947568875.1. Lineage (NCBI taxonomy): Eukaryota > Metazoa > Arthropoda > Insecta > Lepidoptera > Noctuidae > Fissipunctia > Fissipunctia ypsillon. The sequence goes on along the minus strand of OX387656.1, from coordinate 4,428,636 downwards.
CCACATTCCATATAATATAATTTAACTGTATGGAACGGGGCATAGTACAGCCAGTTAGGATCTATAGAAAAAATCCATGTCATGTGTTAAATTAATTGGTGAAAAAAAAGTGTGCAAATACAACATCTGGACTACATCATTTGAAGTTGAGCTATTTAGTAAACCGGTCTCAATAATTCACATTTCAGCTGTAGAGATAGTTAGCCATAGTTAGCGCCAAACTTTCAGACATTAATGCTTTACTTGCTGTGCTATTAGACTAAGGATAGTAATGTAATAACGTTAGTCAAAGCTCCCACGATCTATAATGCTTAATTGATATATATTTTACAATCTGATGCGTTATTAGCTTGAGTAGATACTTGAGGAGCGTGAGATAACAGATCCAGCTGCGATAGATGTTTTGTTTATGCGTTGATTTATCGGAGAAAAGTACCAAGTGACGTCATATGTGTATCCTAATTAGGCGAAATGGAATGTTGTTTTGTTTAGGGAGCGACACACTTACATTCAAGTGAAGTGCAATACAAATCAAGTTTATAGGCAATAAATTAAACAAAGAAGGTTTTTCCCAAGAACAAAATAGTTTTAACTGCTATTGCCATCATAACATTCCAAGTTATGGTTCAATGATACACTTTAATCCAACTTAATCTCACGAGCGTCTTCCAAGAAGATCAACATTAGTGGCTTTGCTTTTTCTGCTGGCATTTGGCTCCTGTTAGCTAATGTTATAGGCAGACGATCATCCATCTAATCAATTGATGCATCTTACAATCGATGTACATATTGGCGTCGGAATCACTTAGAACGTCTTAATTTGCGAGCCTTTGTAAACCGATCTGATTCATTAAAATAGCGCACTTGTAAATTAAACCTTTTATCAAAGCTAAAACGTGCCGCAATTCTTAACATGCTATTTTTATCATTCTGACAGTGTTTACCCTTGTCCAATCATTTTACTGATTTAAAGTTATGACACTGATTGGTGAAGTAACTAAGCACTTTTAAGGTCGTAATAAATTTGACTTAATTATTTGTGCTATGATCTTCCCTCTCACAGAGGAGGCCTGTGTCCCAGCCAGCAGTGAGTAGTTATGCTATTATGTTTATGCTATGCTTTATGACCTTTCTATTGTAAGTTCTTTGTTCATTATTTTATACTTTTTGTAAACTTGTAATGGATCTAATTCCAGCTTTACCTGAGAAACATCTGCAGTGGTCGTAACCATTGATTGCAATGCAATCTGCGGGCTAATCATGTAATTTTAATGGTAATCACAGGCACTTAGGGTTTCTCTTTGGTTGGATTATAGTTTCTATTATCATTGAAGTGTCATGACTTCAAAACTCTTATTCAGTCGTTTGAGGTTTTACACAATCGGTGATGTAATCCCGATTCAATACCTACGAGGGTGCGTTTTTATGTTCGCGGAATGAGAGGGTTGGAGGGGGGTGATTAGGCTCATTAGAATTGTCACGTGTTCAGTGACTCATAATTAGTATAAACACCAGGTTTCATTGTTATTAGACTATTAGTATTTGAGTTATCGTCAACCAAGTAACATAATCGGGAGTGAAAAGTGAAATATGGAAAAAATCGAATATCGTGCCGTTATAAAGTTCCTTACCAAGCAAGGAAAATCAGTTGCGACCATAATGAATGAGATGTCATTGGTTTACGGCGACTCTTGTCCAGGAAAAACCATGGTGTACAAGTGGCACAGTTTATTTAAACAAGGAAGGGAATCCCTTGAAGACGACCCGAGGCCGGGCAGGAGCATCGAGGTGACCACGCCAGAACTTATCCAAAAAGTCGAAAAAATTGTACTCGACGATGCTCGACTAAAGAAGAAACAACTCGCAGAAATGGTTGGAGTATCTGATACAACCATTTTTAAAATTCTGCACGATCATCTTGGCATGACAAAGGTCAGCGCAAGATGGGTGCCGAGAATGCTCACGCCGCCGCAAAAACAACAGCGCGTAGAGTGTTCACGTGCATTTTTGGACCTCTATAATGAAGACAAGGATGCTGTATTGAGTCGAATTGTTACTGGAGACGAAACTTTCGTTCATCATTATGAGCCTGAGTCGAAACAAGACTCTATGCAGTGGCATAAAAAGGGCACAGCACCTCTCAAGAAGTTTAAGGTGTCACAGTCAGCTGGGAAACTCATGGCAACGGTCTTTTGGGACTCGGAAGGAATATTATTGATCGATTATAAAGATAAAGGTGTTTCTATAACCGGAGAATACTACGCTTCAATATTAGAGCGACTCAAAGAAGCCATTAAAGAGAAAAGACAGGGAAAATTGACAAAAGGTGTGTTGCTTTTGCACGACAACGCGCCCGTCCACAAGAGCCGCGTTGCGTTGGCTGCCCTGCATAAGGTGGGCTTCAATATTTTGAACCACCCACCCTACAGCCCAGACCTGGCCCCGAGTGATTATTACCTGTTTCCAAAAATGAAAAAAGAGCTGCGGGGTAAAAAATTTACCACCGATGATGAAGTCAAGGAGGCAGTTTCGGCGTATTTTGAAGACAAAGAGAAAACATTTTTTTTTGAGGGTATAAACAAATTAATTGAAAGATCCGAAAAATGTATCCGTATTGCAGGTGAATATATTGAAAAGGAAAAATAATTTGGTTTTTTTATTTCCACCCCTTATCCCCCATTCCGCGAACATAAAAACGCTCCCTCGTATGTACAGTTAAAATGGCACATCGGTTTTGTTTTAAAAATCGGCTTTCTAGAGAGTCGTCTATGTCAGGCATACCTGCGCGACAGCCTCTTTGTTGAGAGACTTCTATGTCAGGCATACCTGTGCGTCAGTCTCTTTGTAGAGCGTCGCCTATGTCAGGCATACCCGTACGACAGTCTCTTCGTACAGAGTCGTCTATGTCAGTAATACCTGTGCGACAGTATCTTTGTAGAGCGTCGTCTATGTCAGAAATACCTGTGCGTCAGTCTCTTTGTAGAGCGTCGTCTATGTCAGGCATACCCGTACGACAGTCTTTTCGTACAGAGTCGTCTATGTCAGAAATACCTGTGCGACAGTCTCTTTGTAGAGCGTCGTCTATGTCAGAAATACCTGTGGGTCAGTCTCTTTGTAGAGCGTCGTCTATGTCAGGCATACCCGTACGACAGTCTCTTTGTAGAGTCGTCTATGTCAGAAATACCTGTGCGACAATCTCTTAAGCTCGATGTGTCATATAAACGCCCTGGTACCAGTGGTACCTTGCTAGAGAATCGAAAAAAAAAAACTACTAAACAAACCTTAGTATGAAAAAAAAGCTTTTTTTTCATACTAAGGTTTTGGGGCTTGTGGCTAAGTAATAACAGCCGCACGGGTCGATCGGAAAGCACGTTAAGCCGTTGGTCCCGGCTGTTATTCATGGATCTTTGACAGTCGTTACGGGTCGTCAGAAGCCCGAAAGTCTGACAACCAGTCTTACCAAGGCGTATCGTATTACCCAGTAACTGGGTTGTGGAGGTCAGATAGGCAGTCGATCCATGTAAAATACTAGTATTCAGCTGCATCCGGTTTGACTGAAAGCCGACCCCTATATACTTAGTCTGGCCATAAATACTGTTAACAATTAAAAATAAACAAAATATTACATTTGAATTTGGAATCTGTCATTTTTATATGAATGTTCATTGAGTTTTCTCATTTTGGCGCCAATAGGCATTGTACAATATTTTGCGATATTAAAATGGAGTGGGGTGATAAAGAGAACCGAATCGCTGTGATTGCATTACACAAAGTAGGTATGGAGCCAAATGCAATTTTTAAAACTCTCCATACGCTTGGTATTAGTAAAATGTTTGTGTACCGGGCTATTAATAGGTACAATGAGACCTCCTCTGTTTGCGACAGAAAAAGACCTGGCCGTCCACGTAGTGTTCGTACGAAAAAGGTGGTCAAAGCAGTAAGGGAAAGAATTCGAAGAAATTCTGTCCGAAAGCAAAAGCTTTTATCTCGGGAGATGAAAATAGCACCTAGAACCATGTCGCGTATTTTAAAAGATGACTTAGGACTTGCAGTTTATAAGAGACATACTGGTCTTTTCTTTGATAATTTAAAAAAGAATAGGGTGGTAAAATCGAAACAACTACTGAAGCGGTACGCAAAGGGAGGTCACAGAAAAAATTTGTTTACGGATGAGAAAATTTTTACAATTGAGTAAAATTTTAACAAACAAAATAACCGTATTTATGCACAAAGCTCTAAGGAAGCTTCTCAATTAGTCGACAGAGTGCAACGTGGGCACTATCCGACTTCAGTGATGGTTTGGTTGGGTATTAGCTATGAAGGAGTGACTGAGCCATACTTTTGTGAAAAAGGTATCAAAACATCGGCACAAGTGTATCAAGATACCATTCTTGAGAAGGTAGTGAAGCTCCTTAAAACACCATGTTCAATAACCAAGAATGGTCCTTCCAGCAAGACTCGGCTCCGGGTCATAAAGCTCGTTCTACGCAGTCTTGGTTGGAAACGAACATTTCGGACTTCATCAGAGCTGAAGACTGGGCGTCGTCTAGTCCCGATCTTAATCCGCTGGATTATGATTTATGGTCAGTTTTAGAGAGTACGGCTTGCTCTAAACGCCATGATAATTTGGAGTCCCTAAAACAATCCGTACGATTGGCAGTGAAGAATTTTCCCATGGAAAGAGTGCGTGCTTCTATTGATAACTGGCCTCAACGTTTAAAGGACTGTATTGCAGCCAATGGAGACCTCTTCGAATAAGCTTTTTATATTTTAAATTGTTTTATATTTATGTATTAAACTAATACATGTTATTTGCAATAGAATTTTCTTTTTCTTTGTTTTAGTATTTATGGCAAGACTAGGTAGTTAGGAAAAGGCAGGCAGATGACTAAGGTTTTGCAAAGCCATAATAAACTTAGATGTTCCATTATGTCGTCCACCACAAACGTAATTTATTTATTTTATTTTCAGACAAAGTCCATTAAATTAAATTTAAAACATTCGATTGATATAAAAATCAGACATACACAATAAAATAATAATCCTATAATATCACGCCTGTATTTTCCGAAGGATTAGCAGAGGTGTACTACAGTAGGTACATCCACGTTTCGCCAGTTATGTTTAAGTTCTATGTAATGGGGGCGAGCCTATTGCCATTAACCGGACACAAATCCTGGCTCCGGGCTGCTGCTACTGAGAAATCCTCCACAAAGCACCCAGTAATTCACCCTACCACTTTCACAGGCATCGGCAAGCTATCCGGCGAGGGCAAGCACCTCGCCGACCCGGAGGTGCTGCGGCGCCTGACGTCATCGGTGTCGTGTGCGCTGGACGAGGCTGCCGCTGCACTCACGCGGATGCGCAGCGACCAGCCACCGCCGCACCATCGACACCACCATCAGGACAAAAAGTATGACTGGTTTTACAACTTAATACTTAGTAGTTTAATGTTCGCTTAGTTTTCTTCCTAAGGTTGTCTTTGTTACCAATCCCATATCGTCGCCGTGCGGTGAAAAACTCGTGATTGCAAGAAACGTTAATTTACAGGGGAATAAAAAACTGTCTGAAAAATGTCCGTGATTGACGTTTTCAGAGGTTCATTGTCGTCAATAGAATGCGTTAGAAGCATCTTAAAGCTGTGCACGTTTGTTCTACATAAAACAATCAATTTTTCTTTACGAGATTTTCACTGCACGGTGACGATGTTCCGATTTACTCATGGTGACCATTACAAGTTTTCCTTTCACCAGAAAATTATTTTTTATTAAGTTTCATGATTAAGGAATATTACTCAAAGCTGAGATGGCGCCACTTTGAGGCGATGTAAACAAAGCAAACTGTCAAAGGCGCGCGGCAACATTTTTCGGCGTTTTTTAATATTATTTAAGCTTTATTTCATCCTTGCTACTATAACTATAGGTTAAAATAATAACAAATGGTTAAAAACATGCATAAAAGAATTTCAAACTTAATTGTTTTTGTGATATTGAACTACTTTACAATAAACTTAACGTAACATTCAGGTAAATAGCTATATAGCGTTTCCAAATGTCTTTTGTGATGCGCACAATAAAGGAGTGGAACTCTGCCTGCGTCTGTTTCCGAACGCATACAACCCCGATCTCTTCAAAGTGAGAGTGAACCGGCTTCTTCTGGGTAAGCTCGCTCCATCGTCGACTTTGTTTCTGTCATCTCTGACCCAGACTAGAGTCAAGAGTAAACCTATCTCAAATCAAATAAAAATTGCACTAAAAATATTGTGTTTTTACATTAGGTTAAACTCTGACATGTAAAATATCCTTCTTTCATTTTTATAGTCTTCAGCTCTAAAATGATCACAACACAACCTTTAATGTTTCGTGACTGTAAAATGCTTGCAACGTACCAATTTACCACTGCTTGCGAAGTTATTCGTTTATAGTGAATTATTGAACACTTTCGTTCCTGCACACCTTTTTTTTTTTGGTGGATGGGAAATCATCAAATGACTTCTCCCGCTCTGGGCGGAGCGGGAGGGCGTGTCAGACTTTTACTGACTAAAACCCACCCGTGTTCCTTCAGTTGCCTGTGCCGGGGGGCCACGGTCTCTTTCGAACATCATATACATACCTAATGGCACAATACTGATTCACCGACTGGTGCATTATTACTATTTAATACAGATTGTTCCTGACGAACGGATGTCACTGAAATAATATAAATCAGTAAATTGTAAACACACCGGATTTCTCAATAACAGTCACCTAACAATAGATATTTTTGAGAAAAGAGGAGGCCTAAACTTCATATTTTTCTGTTTACGTTATTTATTCCCCTTATAACCAGCATTACTAGTGCGATAGTACGGTCTCATAAAATGCATTTATTATTAAAATTATTTACAATTTAAAATGACCTTAACCCCTTATGACCTTTTTTAACTTTAACGTTTTTATTATAACCTTTTTTTAGCTACTGTAGGTAATGGTGTCCTCTAGCGGGAGCAATTGGCAGTTAGGTTATTGAATAAAACGTACCTATTTAAAAAAGCGAACCCAATGCGGGTTTGAGGTTTCTAGAAACAATCTCGCTCAAACTACATTTAATTTATTTCTTCTACGCTTATTTTGCGTTCGTTCAACGCGGTGTTTTATTAAGTAAAATACACCATAATAATAAGTAGTGCAAACCTTTCTGGAACAGAAGACATAACGTGTTTAATAATATTAGACCCTTCAATGCCATTCCACTTCGCTTATTTTCATTTAACATGTTTATTGGCGAAGTTCACTGCAGATGATTCATCCGGAGAGCACAAACGACTAATCACATGTGATTCTATACGATACTACGATTCGAATATACTAAATCCTGTCATAACTATTTTATGACCCCCGATCATTCATATTGATCTAACCACTTTTAAGGTTGGTTTATAATACCAGCCTGTTACTGTCTGCAGGGCAAATAACAATAATAATAAATTCATTTATTTCAGAACAAGTCCATATGCATACATGTGAAATTAAAAATTAAAAATATTAGATGCAAAAAATTAACAATTAATGAAATTAAAAATATTACAATTATATCGGGGTGTAAAAAGACACTTAACGAAGCCAAAAGTTACATGTTCTTCCCATCATAGCGATTTTTTTTGTTCTGGACCATACCTGGGAACCTTCTGGTTACGGATATATTGAAGCTCAAAGTTCCAACTTTATTACTTACTTTTTTTTATGAAAGCTGTTTTAAATGTTATAACTGTACTTTAAATACTGGCACGACCCCTATACTGTTGGATGCGACAGTAAGCACTACGTTTTGTGCGTGTTACCATAAAGTGATTTTTCACACCAAAAAAGAAAGTCGTTTCCCAGAAAAAAATGTTGCCCTATGTTACTTAGTTCGATGGTCAGTATGCGTAGTTAACGGGTATGTGATGTGTCTTTTTACACCCTTCTCATGCAGTGAAGGCACGAGCATTAATCACCACACTTTCTCAAGGCGGATTGGCAATTTCAGACTTATATTAATAAATTATAAGTCTAGGTTTCCTCAAGATGTTTTTCTTCACCGATGTCAGTTATGGCGAAAATTAACTATGAAAGTACATTATGAACTGAAAAAGTCACATCGGAAGTTTGGTTAGTAATTTAAAACAGTAACATCTATTCTTAGACGTGAAGGGACTGTCGCCTGTGATATCAGTCTGGAAAACATATTCAACAATTCTTTTAGACGACCTGCCCCAATTTTAGCTCAGTAGTAGATATACATATAACCTAGTTGCCTTTAAAAGGTGAAGTGTGGAACTAAGGAAAGTAGGACACCCATGTTAGAAATAACATTGTCAGTTTGTCAATATCATTAGGTACTGCACAAGAGTTGTAATGGGTGTAACAGAATAGAGGAATAATAATTTAAAAGCCAGGCAACAACAACTTTAATGTGTAGGAGTAATCGTGAATAAATGAAACAAAATCTGTGTTCCCATACTTTTTAGTCAAATAGGCGTTTTTAATGGTACAGATCGAACTTTGATCCATAAGTAGTCCATAATATTTGCATCCAAAAGTACGTATAATTCCGACTTGACCACCTTGCATATCTGTTGAACAGTAGCATCTTTTGAAGTTAACTCGAAGACCGCTAAAAGCGCATTAAGACGTGCATTTAGGAGAGCTTTTCACGTTCTACGCATGGGTCGCATGCATTACCGTGTAAACAGTTGAAGAATGCTCAGTGTCTCGACGATGCCGGTTAGCGAAACGCACATTTAACTTTGTTGTTTTGTGTGACAAGACAATAATCTTTTACCGTCTAGAACTGCTTGTTGCTGGACATTTCAGCTGTACTTGGTCTAGATATTTACAGTTCAACAAATTCTTACGATTGCCTATTTTGTTGCTTACAAATCGATTTTGTTTGATCACTCGTGTTGATCGTTCAAATCGAGCAATTCTGTGAGCACCTTGTAATGTTTACGGCTTTATTTATCTGCATGTTTCGGGATTGCCCAATCGCGAGCTGATCAACGCGAGTCATTCGCAACTAGTCGGGCAATCCCAAAACGTCCATGTGAGAAGTTCTTACAAAAATAAACATGAATGTGTCTCACGAAAGCTGTAATAAAAAAATTCTCAGCGATTTATTTTTTCAATGTATTTGTTCGATTTTTTCACTGAATATAAATATCTGATCAAATTCTACCGGTTAATTAGTCATCATTTTGAATAGGTCATTATGATTACCTCTTTATATCTTGCAGGCTCCTAATTTAATTTGGTCAGCATTTGATCTTAAAATACCAAATGTTACGTCACGATTTCTCCTTTCACCATAATGTTTTCACTTCATTCATCGAAACTCAGTTTCCCTGTTTAACATATTCGTTTTTCCTATTACGTCACAGTTCACAATATTTATTTACTGTTATATATATATTATCATAACGTTATCACTGTTTTGATATGCACATTGTCTGTTGTTTAAAACAGGCCGTAAACTACCGGTTTTTTTAATGAATAAAATAATGATAGCTTGCTAACTCGTTCCAGTTCCACTAAAGCCAATTATTTATCGATTGAATGTTATAATGCGTCACCATCTATTATTTACCGTATACGTAAACAGTGAACATCGTGTCTGCAGAACACGTGTTATATTATGTTTTTCTTCAAAAATCCATTAAAACTGTGTTTTGTAGTTTTTAGGCTAGGTTTAATTTTCAATGATGATATTCCGAGAATTGAGTAACCTTTGTGTGCGAGCGGGAAGCCTCTCGAGTTGACGTTTTCCATGTATGTGTCTGTGACTATTCTGCGCCAACTCGATGAGACCGTCTCGTAACAGTGATTTTTTAAGCTTTGATCTTATCTGATTGATTTTGGTATCGCAATCCACATGCCTTTGTCATTCAAGAGTTGATATTCTGTGACGGTGATGGTTCTAGTCAACAATGCGGGTCGAGTGCCACGGGCAGCACGCCGACGGTGGCGTCGTCGGTGGGCGCTGACGGGGCGCCTTCGCTGGCGGAGGCATGCTCGGACGGCGACGTGGGCACCGTGCGCAAGCTGCTCACCGAGGGCCGCTCCGTGCACGAGACCACAGAGGAGGGCGAGTCGCTGCTCTCGCTCGCATGCTCCGCGGGATACTATGAGCTCGCTCAGGTGCTGCTAGCCATGCACGCGAGTGTAGAGGACCGCGGCATCAAGGTAAACATAATGCAATTACCCTAGCATATTTAGCATAGAGTTGAACAATTTTCTTAATGTTAAGTCTAATTCTCAAAATTATGAATCGTGCATTCAAATTAGACTCGGAAGTAGCACTTCTTCTTTGTTCATCAAAAACCCGACTGCAATTAAAAAGTATCAATAAAAGAGTAGTAATCAAGCTTATTTTCCAAGCAGTCTGATGTAGTTAGTGGCATTTTAGTTCAATCTCAGATTTGATGCATACACTCTAGATACTTAGATACGCGTGAAAAATTTAACCCTGTCGTTGCTGTTGCGCAGTAGGGTAAAAAATAAATACAGAACGTACACCCTTCACCACTTCCTAGTATTTCAGCTAGCAAGAAGTGTCTCAACAAACCCCTCATCAACACGTCTCTGAATGCTTTTGTTTTAGGGCGACTGCACACCCTTGATGGAGGCGGCGAGCGCGGGCCACGTGGACATCGTGCGGCTGCTGATCGCGCACCACGCCGACGTGAACGCCGTATCGGGCTCGGGCAACACGCCGCTCATGTACGCGTGCGCCGGCGGCCACGAGGAGTGCGTGCGCGCGCTGCTGGAGAGCGGCGCCAATGTTGAAGACCACAACGAGAACGGACATACGCCGCTTATGGAGGTAAAGCATTCTTCATCTGCCTGCCTTTTACCGCCGTCGCCTTCTAGTCTTACTGGATGCAGCTGAAAACCCACTACAAGTCTTAAATCCTTTGCCAATGGTGTTTGGATAAACTGAATGTAGTACACTTTCGCCCACATACAGCACGCACTACTCAACACTAATCTGAACAATACAAAGTATTGATATAGATAACCGTTGCATAGTTACATTCCGTATTTATCGCGACTCCAGCACCAATGAATCATAATAAGTTACATGTTTTGTTTTCACACAGCTATTTTGTAGATTACACATAATTTGTATGTGATTAGTGAGATAAAGACTGCATTCTATCTTAAATCGAGAGAATGTAGTAAAGTTAGTCCCAGTTTGATCGAAATTAATACTTTACTCCAGTGTTTATGAACACTAAAAAAAGTCACAATATTGTTTTCTTTAATCATTGTAATTTATTGTTTTTCGGCTTAATACGTTTTATATATATTATCTTATCAAACGCAGTATAAAAAGTGCATTCATTTATTTGTAAACAAACCGCGATTTTGCATTCGTGGACCAAGTGTTATTCTTAGTGTCATCAAAATTACAACTTTATTACACTATTAACACGATCCTTTTTCCTAAAACCAGGCGGCATCAGCCGGTCACGTGGGCGTTGCCAAGATCTTATTAGAACACGGCGCCGGCATCAACACGCACTCGAACGAGTTTAAGGAGTCGGCCCTCACCCTCGCCTGCTACAAGGGCCACCTGGACATGGTCCGCTTCCTGTTAGCGGCCGGCGCTGATAGGGAGCATAAGACCGATGAGATGCACACCGCGCTCATGGAGGCAAGCATGGATGGGCATGTGGAGGTGGCGAGGTTGCTGCTTGATTCTGGGGCGCAGGTTAGTGTGAGCAAGACTTTTATTCATGTAATTAACATAAAAATAAATAATAATAATACCAGCCTGTTATTGTCCCACTGCAGGGCAAAAGCCTCGTCTCACATAGAAAAGCAATGATCACCATGCTTGCTCAAAACGGTTTGGCGATATCAGACTCGTTTACTGCCGGTTTTCTCACGATGTATTTCCTTCACCAATGTCAGTTATGTCCAAGATGAACTCTGAAAGAACAAAAATAGCAGTATTGTTATCATTCTCCTTCTATAGAATTGACAGTTTTTCAAGACAGGCTGATTTTCAAGAGTGTAGTAGTAGTGTCTACAGCATGTCTGATTAACCCAGTATTCGGCCACTGACTTCTTGTATCTTGTAGACATATTTTGGCAAATAAAATTGAAGGTTAATACAAATTACATCTGTACAAAAAGTTAATATGAAGAGCATTCGCAGCATCTGAGGCTGGTTAAACTGTGACGCATGGAGGACCTCGAAATCGTCGTTTTCACTCTGCACTTTACGGATTGGCTATTTCAATTTAAGGACCCTTCAACTCGTCACAAAATCTGTAGCATCCGGAACTGTATCTACCTACTACAAGTAACAAACCTCATTTCATTTAGACCTGCATGTTTTTTTCGGCTGTTTTTTTTTTCTACAAAATCCGTGTCGCCGACCGGATCTTTAGCATAATATTTTTTCATTATCATTTTCTGGATCAAATATTTTGTTACTTAATCAAAACCTTGTTTGTATAGGTGAACATGCCAACCGACAGTTTCGAATCGCCGCTGACGTTGGCGGCGTGCGGCGGCCATGTTGAATTAGCGATGTTGTTGCTGGAACGAGGGGCCAACATCGAAGAGGTTAACGATGAAGGTTATACGCCGCTTATGGAAGCCGCTAGAGAAGGTATGAACACAAGTGTGCTGTATTTTATTTTGTGTGTTGGCGAGAGAAATGCTTCAAACCTTAGCTTTTAAGCTTTTACTTCGGCACATTTTTTTTTTATTGTGACTAATTTTATTATGGGTGGCGATTTGCGTCTGACACATTACTTTCGTTTATCTCCAGTTTTACAAAACCTAACCACATATTTTTTCATAAAACCTGCAAAAATAAATCACATGGCTGTAGTGATTAGTCGCCTGAAATCGTATTAAGTTGACAAATCTTATTTGAGAGCAAATAAAGCTTGCAGAAATTGGCAGACAGAGCTTGCGAAGAAAGATCAGTTAATCTGTATTCAAAAAGAGTTGCCATGTCACTCATCATTGGCATTCAATCTCTCCGCCACCCTTGATTGACTGGTTCAGAATGCCTGAGGCATTAAGTCCACGTAGGTATCCTCGAAATCTTAAAATTGAAAATCGACTTTTCATACAAACTTGAGTCACGTGACCAGTCACTTTGTATGAAAAGTCGATTTTCAATTTTAAGATTTCGACCTATGTTCCTTGGGGAAAGTTGTCCAGTTTCATGCACCTGATTACCTCCTGAAATATCCACACTCCTTTTAAACTTATCCTGTATAGTTCTGGGTTATTGCAAGGTACTGTTACCGTACTATCGTCAGCAAAGAGTGTTATGGGGAAGTCTATGGCTTTGGGCAGGTCATTAATATAAATCAAGAATAGTAAGGGGCCCAATACACTGCCCTGTGGTACCCCAAAATACACTGTACGTCTACCATGAGTTGTTAATGAAAACCTACTCGCTAGCGTTAAAGTCGCTAGCGTATTGACGTCGATCGAATAGATTTCGATAATGCTTGCACCATGAGATTTACGGAGTCATACGCAGGCGCTCGCGTAAGCTCGATAGATCGTGTCGTCTAGCTAACTTCACTCCTTATGTTTTGTTTCTTTCTTTCTCAGTAATAAGAAGAGAGGCTCCCATGTCGTCTATTCAATTTGTAATTTTGTTTACGTTGTGTGGTTCGCGGCGTTTTTGTTTTATGCAGGCCCTACACGTTCAAGTAATTTGAACAAACAGGCTGGTCCAAACAGTTTTATCAAATTGGCATGAATGTTTGTGGGAAAATTTGATCAAATTTAATGAGTCGTCAAATGGCATGAAGAAATATGAATTTTCGTATTTCTATTCGATCAAACATTTTGATCGAACGGTTTGATCAAACAATTTGAGCATGTGTGTTGCGAGCGCTCAGTTGCTGCTGCGTAGTGTCTTAATAGTGTCTTTCTTCTTAATTAATGGACTGACTAACGACAGAAGCATTAAATATGTTTCCTCATTCATTCGCAAATAATTATGCCAGTCTTTAAGAACAAATTTCAATGTATTTAACAAGTTTATTTAGCGAATATTCGTCTCTTTTCATGAGCCTCTTTTTATACCACATAGTACGACTTTATGTCCTTTTTTGGGCCTTCAAAACAAACACTAAGCTGTCTATTGCTAAGGCGTTATCTGTAGACATTGTTAAGAGCGTTGTCACATTTTATCACCGCTCTCGCTCACACAGGATCAATTTTTTAAGAATGTTAAATGAAAAGATGATTTTTTGAAAAATGTGATCAATGGGCTCCCTACTAAATAATATTAATTTAATAGGTAATTATTAAAAACACATTTCTATTGTGTTATCTAATAAACTTAGCTCAATAAGTATTATGATCTGTTTTTGAGACGATTTAAATAAATGTTACAATAAAAATGTGTTTTTAATAATTACCTATTAAATTAATATTATTTAGTAGGGAGCCCATTGATCACATTTTTCAAAAAAGTATATTTTCATTTAACATTCTTAAAAATTTGGTCCCGTGTGAGCGAGAGAGGTGACAAAATGTGACAGCCCTCTTAAGAAACACAACAACTCTTGCCTGCTTCGATGCAGAACTGACGCCGCTTCAAGCCTGCATGAAGATGTGTAGTCACTTGAAAGATCATGCCAATTTGATAAAGCTGTTTGAATCAGCCTGTTTGACCAAATTACTTGAACTTCTATGGCCCGCATTAGATAGCCAAGCCACTTGAAACTTTAAAAGTGTAATAAATTAGCTAAGCTCAAGTGTCGTAGGTAATAAAATGCAACATTATTCAATAATATGCACAAATCTTCAAATGCTTCTTTAGCGAGTCTGTAAAATTTGATAAACTATTTTCCAATTGGTATCCAACATTAATTCTCATTTTGGCTTGAAATTCACGTTATTTACGTAGTTGGTCTTCAAATTCAGCGGCCACTAACATATTCCATGCTAAACAAGTTCCTCCAGGCTTTATTTTGACTTTAATAGACTGAAAAACGTATATAATTATAATGTAAACATATGTTTCACACCTCAAAACGCTAGTGAGCTACGTAACTACTATCGCAAGCGTATTTTTCGATAGCGTCTGTCGAATTAGTGACTCATGGTGCCGTTTTGTATGGTGACAGCTGAAAAACGTCAGTGACTGTCGAATAGATTACGTTAGGTGTCTTACCTATCGAAATCTATAGTGCTCATGGTACGAACTTTAATTCTTTTTGTGACCGCTAGGGGCGCTGTACAATATTTCATAGATATCATTTACGGAGACGCTAGCGTGTTTTGACTGTGTAAACTCATGGTAGAGCTACTGTGCGTTCTTTGGATAGGTATGTTACTTCTTTAGTCTTTAAATTTAAGTTTGTTATAGCAGTAAATTGTGTTCTTTTAGAAATGTAAGTGCATAATAAGTCTAGAATGTAACCTCTTATACCATAGGAGTCAAGTTTTTTAAATTACACTAAGTTTAATAAATAAATAAATTCTTCCTTCTAAGGTCACGAGGAGATGGTGGCACTCCTGCTGGGTCAAGGTGCCTCGATCAACGCGCAGACGGAGGAGACTCAAGAGACGGCGCTCACGCTCGCGTGCTGCGGCGGCTTCCTCGAAGTCGCCGACTTCCTGATCAAGGCGGGCGCTGATGCAGAGCTCGGGGCCTCCACGCCGCTCATGGAAGCATCGCAGGAGGGACATCTTGAACTTGTGCGGTAAGTACTACAAGGGTTCACTTGATTAGGCTGTGAAGTTGGACAGTGTCAGTAAATAGCATCGAAATAAATGGTGATTTGTTGCTTTTGAATAATTTCTGTCTTATTTATTCGGCTCGGCGCCCTTTATCAGGAAAGTGTTCTACATTCGAATTGATGGTAGTTTCTTAAATTACTTGGGTCCAATAAATAAATAAATTTATTGAAATGAAAAAAACTCAGTTTACAGAAACTCTGTGTTCGATAACAACTGCATTAGTATAATACTGTGTCACAGTCATAAACGCCCACTTCCAAAAAGTCGAGACAAAAGCAAACTTCAAGAAAACAAAATCCAAAATTAAACCAAAAACTAAAATTAAGAAGATTAAAAATTAGAACTAACCAATAGTTGACGTAAACATTAATCGCAGTATCAGTGGCATTCATTGTTCATCAAGTGCTTGGGTACACACTAGCAAGTGGGTCATAGTCTAGTCAGAAGTTAGGAGAACCTGAACTAAATAGAAAAGACACTAGAGGCCTTTGCTTTGCTTCAACTTTAATTATAATAAATATGTCCATCCGATAGTTGTCTGTAAAATATCGCTTTTTGCTCGTCAATGTTCTATTGAAAATTAAAACGCAATGTAATGTTAAAAGTACGCTACATTGTTTCTAAAACGCACTTTTTCTTACAGCTATCTACTAAATGCCGGGGCAGACGTGAACGCCCAGACTCAAACAGGCGACACAGCTCTAACCTACGCGTGTGAGAACGGTCACACGGACGTGGCAGACTTGCTGCTGCGTGCGGGCGCGGAGTTGGAGCACGAGAGCGAGGGCGGCCGGACTCCGCTCATGAAGGCCTGTCGAGCTGGCCATGTGTGCACCGTGCAGTTCCTGGTTGGAAAGGTAAATATGACGAACCTACCTAATAAACGTGGCCGCAAACGTGCAGGGATATTCAAATTACGTCCGAGATTCAGCACTGTTTGAAGGTCGAAAGTTCTAACCGCAAAGAGCTTACAACTTTCTACTGATTTAGCTGATAGGAAAAAGTGGTTGAATATGGAAGCTTACGGGTTTGTTTATGATAGTCAATTCGTTTAGCGTAATGTCCTTCTTTCGGACTCAAGGGACAGGCAGACTTAAAATTACTAAGAAAATATCATCTTTATTTCAATTGGATGAGATTCATATCAGAATGGTCATGCTCGTTTTGAAACACCCTTGTGTCATTGAAATTTAATTTAAATTTCTTGGTAGTTTATATAATTTTGAACATTCTGTTCATCCCAATATTTTTGACTCTAGCTATACGAACACATGCGTTTAAAACAGGACGAAGGACGTTTTAAACTTGCACGTCTTTTTACATCGTTCATTAATATTGTAACAAATATTTTGCAACAGTATACCTAATTTAAAAGAGTCCATGGAGTTTCTTACCCGTTCTTCTCTATAGAAACCTACTACACTTTGGAAAGGGCAACCTTTCCTTTGACAATTCAAAAGTGCCTGTAAAGTTTATTTATTACTAGCTGTGCCCCGCGACTTCGTTCGCGTGGATGTCGTAAGATATACAATATACTAAAAATAACAGCCACATTTTAATAAAACTCCCCCGACCCGTCGCCAACCGTCGCGTTGAATCGCCTGCCCGCGCTATTACTTTGTTTTCGCTTAGTGTTTTTTCTGTCTTTTTGCTCGGCTCCTAAGGGTCGTAGCGTGATTTTAAAAAGCCTCTAACTATCCTCGAGAATTGGGGTAGCAAATGCAAAAAGAATTTTTCAAATCCGACTTTTTGTTAATAATTTCATGGGTTTTATTTTTTTTGCGCGGAACCCTAATAAGTTTTCCTAAAATAAAAGTAGCTTAAGTTACCCGCCGTAATATCAGCTATCTGCCAGTGTCAGTCCCGTCAAAATCGGTTCAGCCGTTTCGGAGATTAGACGGAACAAACAGACAGACAGACAAAAATGTTATAAATTGATTTTTTTGTTATAAGTACGTACCATTTACACTTTCTTATGCATTTAGTAAAAAGTTGTTATTTTGACATTACAAACAGACACTTCAATTTGATTTATTTGTATAGAATAGTTATAAACTTATACATCTTAATTACAATATACAAGGTAACACTAAAATATATGTATAATGCACTAGTATGCAATAAAAATAAAAAGAGGAAGAGCTCATTGGGCATCAAAAAAGTTTTATAATGCGTGCCAACTATACTTCATAAAGATAGCTTGATCTCTGCGACAGCTGTCAATAAAATCACGCCTATGAAGTCCTGAATTTCATAATAGTACAGACAGTACCTGTCAATGTCATACTTTATGGGCATGCCGACGTAATTAGTGATGGGCGATGAATCATCGTGACCATAAACTATCGATATTTTAAATAAAACTTAATTTAAAATGAATTTATTTTTATTTTATTGTATATTTTAAGATCATAACACATACATTACATACACACACATGTACATTTGTACATATTTGATCTAAAATAATAGTGAGTAAATAAAATATAATTTATCACCTACTCATGTAACATTCCATCCGTCAACGTCCCAACCTTGGGTTTCGGGAGAAGACACGCCGCGTTATTTGCGAACAAGAGTTTATAATAAATTTACAAGATTGCTCTAGCGATTCAGAAACTGATTCAGATATGGATTTGGGGTGTACTCCTTTAAGAGAATAAATGTATTTTATATTAAAATATTCGTTTAACGTTTATAATTAATTTTTTTTTTTTTTAATTATATGTTACATTAGCATCGAGGAGCTCGTGGCTAAGTAATAACAGCCGCACGGGTCGATCCATCAGGTTAAGCTACGCTTGCCGGGGTTGTCCGTGGATGGGTGACCATCTTTACATACCGAGACTCCTCCGTGCCTCGGAAAGCACGTTAAGCCGTTGGTCCCGGCTGTCATTCGTAGATCTTTCACAGTCGTTACGGGTCGTCAGAAGCCCGAAAGTCTGACAACCAGTCTTACCAAGGGGTAATACGATAGTATTACCCAGTAACTGGGTTGTGGAGGTCAGATAGGCAGTCGCTCCATGTAAAAAACTGGTATTCAGCTGCATCCGGTTAGACTGGAAGCCGACCCCAACATAGTTGGGAAAAGGCTAGGCAGATTGATTATGTTACATTAGCATCGATAATAGTAAGAAACATCGATAATTTCAATCGACAATTTTTTATATCCTGACAACCCTAGGAATGTCAGTTTGACATATGTCGCAGAGATCAAGCTATCTTTTACAGTCCTACCAACTTATCTGTGAACTGAAAGAGGACGGCACCGTCGATTCAGTGTTGCTAATTAATATAAGGTGCCCAAAATTGCGTAAGTTTTCAAGAAGGAAATTTCACATTAGACATAATCGTTTAATAAGAATTACAGTTTTTACAAATTAAAAACAATGATACCTATATAAAAATAATAAAATAAATAAAAAGAATTTGATAATTTACTGTTACGTAGGTACACTAACAGTTTAGTCAATCAGCAATAAACAATGGCTTTATCTAAAAAGTAATCCAATGAAGTGGAAAGGAGATGGAAAACGGTGGGCCCAAATGTAATAAGTTGAGATATGATCTAAAAAATTTGTCATATTTTTTTATCTTAGAATATCAAAAATCAACTCAATTCTCAATCTGGAAGCGGAGAATTAAGAGAAATATAATAGTAGTAATCGATTACAAAATTACAAAAAGAAAACCTTCGCACTAGGTACCTAATTAGCTCACTAATTAAATGCACTAAATATACTTATATACAATAAAGTGCATTTAATTACATGCCATATTAATAAATTAAATATCAATTAATTACTGAAAAACCAATATAATGAATATCGATTTCATATCGATTAGAATTAGTCTTATATTTTTAGTCTATGTCACTGGCATGACAGCTGTGAGTCAGCTCAACGTTGACAGTAGACACAGTAGACAGTTGCCGACTGCTCTTGCTTGTTCACTCGTTTCGTGTTTTCCGATGTGTTTTAAATGCTTTCCAGATTATTTATTTTTAACGAAAAACAATGCAGTGGGCGTTGTTTTTTACAGATTCTGACCCTGCCTACCTTGTACGACCCTTGCTTTCACACTGGACACCGAAGATCGCTCACACGTTTGACTTGGAATTATTATTTTGGATTTTACCTCCGCCTTGTGGATTGGATATTGTTGAAACTATGGATCGCTGTGTGAATTGAGGGATAGTAACTAGTCACTGCAATACACTAGGCCGACGACCCTTAGACGAAATATAATAAACATTAGTGTTTAAAGAAGATCTTTTGCACTTCAGGAATCAGTTGTTAGTTAAAGATTGTGACATAACCTTACTTTTACTAAACCTCTAATAACTCGGCTCTCAGATTGTCAAACCTTACAGAATTTTCAGCGAGGGACTGATAAGTTTAAATCTATTAATTCACACCAATTTCAACTCGTTACATTTAGGCCCAAGATTGTATGTAATCGTTTCAGTCTCCTTTAGCAGATAAAATGTTCCACAGGGGGGATACAACTTTCATTTAATGCTAAGTAGGTACCTACCTTGCAAGAGGTACCTGGATGTCTAGCATTTAGTTATGACCGTACCTTACCCCTAACACCAGATTTGACTAATTATAATTAGCAGTGGTACCTAGTGGTAGTGTAGTGTAATAAAAAAAAACAAATTGCTTTACAATGGTTTATTGAAAACCAGGTTTACAGTAATTGTGATCTTTAGATGAACCTGCATAGACAACTTCATCCTGGTTGTGAGGCCATACTTCGCTTATTTCCGTACCACTATCATCATTATCACTATCGCTTTCGGTTTCAGTGACACTTAACACTTATATAATAAAAGGTTCTAAATACAAATCATGTTTTAAGTATTCTCCTTCTAATCTGCGAACGTGTTTACAATGCTGTGCCCACTCATGAACTGTAATAGCGTCAAAAGCTTCTCTAACTAGGCGGGGAATTTCAGCATTTTTGTGCTCAATATTTACATCAGCAACTTTTCTTTTCATTGTGCTCCATATGAGTTTGTGGCGGCATATCTACATCGCCACAATGGAACGCGTCACACTGAAGTCACGCAAAATCCTGCATCGCGCAATCAGAGTTTACTGCGCGACTAGTCGCGTGGTAAACGGTTGACACATCAACCGTCGGGCAGTAGCCCACCAGACACAACACCCGTCTGGTCGGAGGATCCTCCCTTTTCATAGAGGATGAGTGAACTTTACACCCTGTTCCTCATGCCTCTATAAGTTCAATGGGATTGAGATCACAGTAATAAGGTGATAAATATAAGCATTTGTGTCTATTGTCTTCTAAAATTTTTTCAATCTCATATACAGGTTTCAGGCTTGTTTCTCTTAATTATTTCTAAAAGCTGAGGCTTAGTCAAATTCTCTCCGTAGTCAATTTTATTTTGGGTCAACCATAATTGCATATCTTAGGAATTCGTATTTGGGACTTTATTCACACAAATACGGTGATAAGGAGCATTATCCATCACTATTATGGATGGCTCTCGTAAATTAGCCACAAGTTTTTCAATAACCCACTTTTTAAAGTTGGTACTATTCATCTCGTCATGATAATCACCACTTTTTGTGTTTGATTTAAACACAAGTAGTGCATTTGTAACAAATCCAGTATCTCCTCCCACATGAACAATAATCTTTGCCCTTTCGATACAGGCTCCAATACTCCGTCTTCACCCTCTCCTTGCCAACATTTACCCGATGTATGCGAAGAGTGAATATAGGTCTCATCTAAATAAATTATGGGCCGGGGCTGGGGAGATTTATTATTTTTATCCACTGCATGCAAGTACTTAGCTCTCCAAGCTGATATTTCATTACGCTCCATAAGAACCTTCCGATTGGATTGAGATTTTTTAAAACGACATCCCACCTTGTGAAGCAGCTTTCGCAGACTCTCTCTTTTTTAGCAGAATAAAATTCATGTACTTTCCTCCGTATAACTCCCATGTCAAAATCATCAACATGCACAAATCCACTTTTACGTTTTCTCTCCTTGTCTAGTGTCCGAATTTTTGTACCAGTTTCTTCTGCTGCGTGCCCTTCCTTAACTATTTTTGAAATTAGTCCTTGACTCACACCTGAAATATAAGATAATAAATGTTAGTAGAAATTACAAAGCCAGATCCTGCCCCACCCTTACATTAATTTACAAGAAATGTAAATTTATCAAAATTATCGCATGAAAATAGGACCCTTGGTTACTTAACTATTATTCTATTAATGATGCGGCTAGAAAGTTAATGATAAAAGGAATTTAAAAACCCAAGGTCCATTTCCTGTTTATATCGCGACTATCTGCGTTACTTAGTACGTATACACGTGGAACAAAACGAGTTATTTTATAAAAAAAATAACATCTATTAATGTATTATGAATGGATTTTAATATGGATTTGGTTTAAATACACATAGTTCATGAAAATAATGTTTTTGTTAATAATATATATTATTAAGAATGTATATTCTGATCATTATTTCGCATTTGAGCCCTATTAGGTGATAAGGTGTAATGAAACGTCATTGACGTGCTAATATTAGCTATTTCAAAAAGTCATTCATTGACATTCGCTCTGTTCTGTTTGCATTGTTGTTTGTTTTATACGCTCCCTAATCTCTCTGCGATCATATTACTGTTATATTTTCACGACGATTTTCGCTTTTGTACACGGACTCGATCTCGCCTACTCGCCGACTTTGTGCTATTTGCTACGGATTCTGACCATTGCTTTCGACTTGGTTAACGATGTTGAGGTGCTTAAATTGGCACTTGTGCGTCGACAGGATGCAAAGACATGTTGTGTCTTTATTACAATCTGCACTGCAAACACTTCTCGTAAAATGGAAATCGTTGCAACAGGTACAATACTACGTACTACTATGTAGGTAGGGATCGTCTAGTTTAAAACTGCACGCCCCTCCACTGCTTTGTGCATACACATTTCAAATATTTGTACTAAAATTTCAGTGGAGGGGCGTGCAGTTTTAAAATAGTTGATCTCTACTACAATTATGTCCTAAGTCAAAGGTTGATGTCGGTGTTATGTCATTCCTTCTTTTCATAGCCAAACATCCTAGGATAGCGTTGTAACAATATACAGCACTTATTTAACACTTACTTTAACACTTATTTTTTTTTAGGTTTATTTTCTATTTTAATTATAACTGCAATTAACCTAAACTTTAGGTACCTAAACTAAATGTAATAATGGTTCTTAGATTTAAACAGAAACCGCAAAATCTAAAGACATTTAAACGTGTTTTTAGTTATCAATAATAAAGCAGCAATAGAATGCTATATTTGGCATACTTGTAAACCAACATTTATTTGATGGGAACCTGTCGCTGCCGAAATTCGTTTGTATATTTGATTAAATGGAATAATCGGAGACCCCGCCCGAGCTTCTTCTTCAAAAAAGGTTTTAACCTTTAGAATAATGTATCGAGCATCACTTTTAGTAGCTTTCGGCATATTTAACTTTATAAATTCAGCAATATCACGACAAAACCACCAGAGAACCCGAATGTAGTATACACTGACAATCGAATGACATTTCAACATGACGGCCGTAGTTCCAGTTTTCGCCATTTCACAGATAAGTTGGTAGGAGTGTATGTAGTATAAGAATATGATCGCGCTTGCTGTAAACTTCACACGATAGCTGTCAAATTAGTACTGCCAGCAAAAAAAAAATGCGAAAAAGAAATATTATATTTTTTTATTCATAGATTTAATTATTGTATAGTTACATTAGTTTTTATAAAATATTATTTCTTGAATTCGATAAATAGATAATTTTGGATAAATTAATTATATAGGTATGGAAACAGTATTCATTAAAAAATTAACCAATATATAGTTAATGCTACTGGTCACCCTAATATGTCGCCATTTTGCTACGCAACTGAGAAGCTACCAGTGTGCCGTTAGCTACGCTTTCGTGTATACGCGCGTGTGTGTTATATCTGTTACCTACTGGACTTCATTGATATTTTTTTGTTATCATCGTTGACTTTGTTTTTCATATTTGCTAAGTTTGTGCGTTAGAGTGGACTTTCAACTCATTATGAGTTCGAAGAAAGGTGCTGCACTGGGTGCTGACAAGAAGCCCGTCATCTATTTGGATGAGACATGGATTCACTCTCATTACACTGTTGCCAAGTGTTGGCAGTCTAGTGAGAGCACTGGGGTCCTCAAAAATACGAGTGCTGGACCGCGATGGATCATTGCCCATGCCGGAGGTGAAACTGGATTCGTGGACGGAGCCTTCTTGATTTTCAAAGCTAAAACAAAAACAGGCGATTACCACGACCAAATGAACAGTGATAATTTCATGAAATGGTTAACCCAACAGCTGTTACCAAACATGCCAAAAAAAACTACTTAGTCGTAATTGACAACGCTCCGTACCACAGCTTAGAAGATGATAAGCCACCGACTATGAACGCAAGGAAAGCAGAGTTACAGGCGTGGTTGTCCGAACAAAATGTTCAATATGATAACGATTTTACAAAGGCTGAGTTATACCAACTCATAAAAAAACATAAGCCTCCCAAGAATTATGTTGTTGATAACTTGTTTGCCAGCCACGGCCATGAAGTTTTACGCTTGCCCCCATACAATTGCGATCTCAATCCAATAGAATACATATGGCATTTAATAAAAAGGTCAGTAGCGGACAAAAATGTGAGCCAGTTAGCCAGTGAGATTGAGGCTCTGACAAGAGAGGCTGTAGCATCAATCACAGTTGATAAATGGAGACGGGAGGTGAATCACGTCAAAAGAATTGAAGCAAGTTTTGCTGAAATTGAGCGGCTCGAAGATGATGACTTTAATTTCATTATAAATACAGGTAACTGTAATACTACAAACTACTGCAAAAATAAAAAAGTGAATATTACAGTAAGTTTAAATTAATAATGCTTTCTCTTTTTACAGGCGGAGATAGCAGTGACAGCGACAGCAATGAAGATGATTCAGATTACGATGACGATAACGCTGTGTTAAGCGATATACAGGAAATATCTGATTGATGAAAACTGAAATAATAAAAAATATATTTTTATTAACATGCTTTTTTTCAAATCCTACTCATTTGTAATTAATTTGGCGTGAAATTGATTAGAAATACCAAAAAAAGCTTACATTAAATAATTAAACTGAGTATAATTTCTTTATTAATTTTTTTGCACACCGTACGCTTTGGTAATGAAGTTTGCGCGTATTGTTGAACAAAATGGCGTCTTGACAGTCCTATTCTTATTTGACACGCATAGTACCTTTCTAGAATAACACAAAACTTTGTTATTCTCACACAGGGCGCAGACGTAAACCGCATGACTGCTCTAGGCGACCACACCCCTCTATCGCTCGCCTGCGCGGGCGGCCATGTTGACGTTGTGAAGTTCCTGCTGGCTTGCGACGCGGACCCGTTCCGCAAACTGAAGGACAACTCCACCATGCTCATCGAGGCGGCTAAGGGAGGCCACACGGCCGTCGTGCAGCTGTTGTTGGACTACCCGCACTCTGTTATGCTACCTAGAGGTATGTTATAGATATTTAGACTCACTTGCACCACAAATCACTAAACTCATTTAAAACATCGTTATGTTTCTGTCAATCTTTTGAAGATGGCAAAGACAGAATGAGGTTTTAAATATATTTAGCGGCCTTAGACTTGAAAATGTGATTTATTTATTTAAAAATAAAAAGCACAGCCACATCACATACATTAAACTTATGCTAGAAATAATCTTAATAACTAAAGGACTAACATGACAATTACGGGTTTATTCCCAGTCATCCCTGCCCCGTCGTCCCCACTGGGCACGAGTGGGAAAAAAAAAGTTTCGTTCCTCCCCAGTGGTGATGATTGGAACTTTTTTTTCCACTCGTGCCCTGTGGGGACGACGGGGCGGGGATGACCGGGAATAAATCCTTTTTTTTTTTCACTCGTGCCCAGTGGGGACGACTGGGAATAAACCCAATTACGGCGTACATAGCATTGATTGGAATGCCTTGCTGCCTTGAAATTTAATATACTAGGCTAAAATAAACTAGATGAATGAGTTATGTTGCAAAGACTGATACTTGCCTTTGGGTTCAGTGAAATAAAGAACTAAGATAGAGCATACTGGACTGACAACAGATTTTTGACATCATCCTTTTGCAAATGACTCTGCTATGATATGTACAGACAGGTCAGTCAATAAATGAAAAAATGCGAGACGAATGTGACGGTATAAGTCCGGGTATAAGTTTGAAAACTAATCAACAAATCTGAAGCCCAATTTCCGTAACTAAAAACGTTCAAAATCTCGTTGCAATCTCATCTCGGCGACAATCAAATGTCTAAAATGTAGAATTATAGGTATTTTTGACATATTGAGATTGAGATCAGACTGTGAACGTTCTTAAAATTACGAGTATTGCCCCTCTGGTCTGTATACTCTTTTGGGACAGTCCACATAATAATGTATACCAAAGCCAGTTTTAAACCACATTTCTACCCAGGTAACGCTGCAGCAGAGGAAACGAGTGGCCTAAGCGCGGCGCAGGCAGCAGCGTTGGGCCTGTCGCACGCGGCGGCGCCGGCGGGGGCCGCAGGGGCCCGCGCGCTTCTCCCTGCGCATGCGCACGCGCATCCCGCGCTACACCATCCGCCGCACCACCACCCACCCCAGGACCTACCCACCAAGTTCTCCAAGGTCTACCTCGACGGTATGTACACACGTCTACTCTACAGAATATACCTTACTTGTGGAATGTAACTTTGTCGATGATTATCTGCATTATCGTTATGTCTTTATTTATAAAAGTTTACAGCAGTATTATACTTAACCGGTTTGTCCGTGGGAACCGATCATACAAAATAAACTTAACGTATGTACATACGTATATTCTAACACTGATTTCCCCACCAGAGCGCGGCGTGGCGGGGCGCAAGAAGGCGGGCGGCGCGGTGGCGGCGGGCCCAGCGTGCGCGCCCGACGCCAGCAAGCACAAGTGCACGCGCAAGCAGCGCGCGCCGCCGCACTCCGACCACCACCTGCCGCCGCCGCCCGATATACTCGACGACAACGTACGTACCACGACGACCACAACAGGAACAACTATAACGCGCGCGAACTTACAAATGCTTACTAGAAGCCCGGGTTTCAGCCAAAAGGAAGGATTTCTTGAACAACCAATAAGCTAACGACAACTCCACTTAGGGCCAGTTTCTCGAACGAAAATTATCTCAAAATTACGCTGTTTACACAATGACGCTGCAGTAAGCGAAAACTGATCAAATTGTATTAAAAACTACCGCGTTTCGCAGCGGACCCGCAGTTCGAGGTGTCGGTGTGCTAAAGGCGTTAGTGTGACAAACCCACAAGCGCGCGTAAATTTCTGTGATTAGCTGTTGATAAATCATTCAACCAATCACAGCAGTTTACGCGCGCTTGACAATGTGTCACATTAATTTTGTGATAATTTTCGTTCGAAAAACTGTCCCTTAGAGCGGTTACAAGTATTTTTTTCTGTGCGTATTAGATCGTTCTAACAACGACCTTCAAATGCCTATAGGTTTAAAACCGCCCCTAGCTACAAAAATACCCTATTGATTGTTTTACAAGACTTCTTTCAACTTTGTTAAAAACCGGGTCTTATACAGGGCAGACTGCAATGCGACACCAACACATTTAATGAACTAACACTTTGTCCATCATCCAACGGTTG
The DNA here is from genome assembly GCA_947568875.1 of Fissipunctia ypsillon. Classification (NCBI taxonomy): domain Eukaryota; kingdom Metazoa; phylum Arthropoda; class Insecta; order Lepidoptera; family Noctuidae; genus Fissipunctia; species Fissipunctia ypsillon. The sequence goes on along the minus strand of OX387656.1, from coordinate 4,401,140 downwards.
TCACACTGCATCCTGTCGATTACATTGAAAGCACTATAATTCACGCTGAGCGAAATTGAGCAAAGATTAAACAGAAAGATAATTTGTTAGCGGGAAAATGTGCGATACCACATTGCAACTTTACTAACTCCGTACATCACGCACGCATGCCGTTTTCCCACAGCCAATACTACTTACCTAGAATGATGCCCGCGATTGATTTGTGTGGAATTGTACGACTCCTTCAGTACAAATGTTACAATTATTGCAAACAAATATTAGTAATATTGACATTTTTTTTTTACTTCTTGGTTCAACGTGAATTATTGCTTATACTGCAAATAACTATCAAATACACTCAATGATATTATTGTCTCGTAAACTTGAGTACAATCATAGCTAAATAACATAGCTAACATTTCCCGACGTTTTTATCACTTTATAATGGCCTCAAAAAGTCATCATACACATAATATAAACTTACGCCTTCTTCCCATGGGGGTGGGCAGAAACTACAGAAAAAAATCTTTGAAGCTTTATAGTTTGGGTTCCAAATACTTGACTTACATTGTAAACAGGCTCTGTGCCATTACAATGAAAGTATGAATATTATAAAGAGCTTAAAACGTCCAAACATACATAACATACTTTGATAACAAATTAGGGACCATTGGCAAATAGTTTCAACCCCCCACAGTTCATTCAGAATCTAACAAAGTTAGGAATGTGTTCGGAAGTTTATTGTGATTGTGTCCTGTAACTAACAAAGCACTAAAATATATTGTTAATATTCCTAAACATACAAAAACCAATTTGGGTTATAATTTGAGCATATTCTAGAATGAGATACCAAAGTCAAGCATTATGACCTATTCTCAAATATGGCATATTTTATATTCACTTTAATTCTATCTAAGTAGTATCATTCTAGAATACGTGTCTAACTGCTTTGTAAAATGTAAAACACTGTTAGTCCTGTAATAAGAGATGCCAGCGTCACGGTAAACTTCTGAATGCTTGGTGACAGGGCTTTACAATACTTTACGCTAGTTGCATAACTAAAGTTTATTTTGACTTGTTATCTTTTAAATATTTTGCAATGTTTTAAAATAGCTTTCTGAGTACAAAAAAAACTTCCAATCAAGACACAAAAACGAACTTTCTTTATCAGTCTATTGTTTAGTACCGCATGATATTCAAATTCCCGGGATACTGGCTTAATTCCTTAAAATCTATTAACCAGTTTCTTTCTTCTTCGTAAACTACTTTCGGGAACACCGCGGCAACCCCGCCGGAGCTATGCAGCTAGTGTATTTGATTTTACTCCTTTATTCATAAAAACAAAATAATGATTATTTATGTGCAGTGTTTATGAATAAAGGACATAATCCTTTGTACATTTGTGTAGGTTATTAACCTAACATCGTAAAGCTTAGCTCCTATATGCCTCTCATTTGTATTAAATTTTCCAAATTAACCATTGCGCCCCCACCTATAGCTTGACCGATACTGCTGTACCGCGCCTTAGGTATGTGCGCGGCGAGACGGGGGGCAGTGCAGGCCGCTCATTTTTCAATGCTCACGGCGTCACGCCCCCAGTGGTACAGCGGTATCGGTCAAACTATAATGTATAATATTGATACATAATTATGTATATTGTTGGCTTAATATCACAATTCTATCATTTCATTTCTATTTGCTTGCTTCCCACGGTGTAGATTTGCCACCACGCCATGGCTAAGGTATCACTCCCGCCGGGGTTTACGTGGAAGGATGTTAACAAGAAAGTTAAAATTAAATGCCAGATTAAAAATAAATGCAACGTGAGTCACACTATAATTACATTCACTAAACTAACTCAAGTAAATTATGTCTAACGGCGTCGCACACGTAGACCTGACTAACGTTATGAGCGTAAGAGTAAGAACTTACTGCGCGGTTCTGGCACGTCCCCATCTAAATATAAATATGACGGTAGCTGTTGTCAGTTTCGTTGTACACTTGGTGGCCAGAACTGCTGGGTGGGTTCACTCTTTCGGTGGCGTTAGTAGCGGCCAGACGTAGCACGTAGTGCGGCGCCGCGCGACCACGACTGACGTTACTTTGTTACAGCGGGACCCGCGTGACTGCCTCCCCGAAGCCGATCGCAGCCTGCTCGATTTGCCTGACCCCGCAGGTATGTATCACACACTTCCTTTATATTTGCAGTATGCAACGGTGCGGGGACGCTGTTACAGGGACTTTTGAGATAATATGCAAATTAATATTTTCCGCCACGCCTTCAGCGTGAGCCGGATTCAAATATATCTTAGGATTTGAAGACTCAAATCCTAGCAATATCATAGCATACTGTTGTTAGAGCTGGTTTAAGTATAACGGATGAAAAACTGTTAAATTAGCGGATTTGAGGGTTTAACGAGTGTTAAGTATAAGTAATCATGAAGTAAAACGGTGACGTTGTATGTGAAGGTCCGCCGACGCTCGCCACGTCGGCGCTGCACGCCTTGGACCTACAGTTCTGCGCTCAAGGCAAGTCCGAACGTCACACGTCACCCTTACAGCCTTGTATTTATGTTTGGCTTCACGCATTCCGTTTCGCATCGTTAGGGCACAAGCAGACACCGCGGCTAAGAGTGACATCAAGTTAACACGCACAGAACAACATTTTCCTGTATCTCTTACCCTGTTCTGTCATTCAGAAGTCTAATTTGCTAAAGCGAGTTATATTCGCACGTAAAAGCGTGAGTGCGGACGCTTGCGAAGTGACAGGAAATAGAGTAACAGAAAAATGCTGATCCGAGTGTGTAAGTATGATTTCACACTAAACGTCCTTGTTGCTCGCTCAAAACTCTTGAGTACTTACATACAACATAAACCTAAGCGTTTATGTCTGCGAGTGCTGCGCCCCACATATTAATCCTTCATAATTGTAAACCATTCAGTAATCCCATCCTTTCTTCTGTGTATGTAAATACGTGTTTTCTGCATTGCTAATCATGTCAATATTTGTTTCGTTATTTGTTTTTGTTGAAGTCACTTTTTATATCTGTTCTATCATGGATCCTGTTCGAGTTTACCGCGAGTTTTAGACATTGCCTAATCCACATAATAGAAGTGTTAACATTCACCAAATTGCTAAACATAGTTAACCTATACTTAGGTTAAACGCCTATAGTCTAACGGTTTAGGCTGCGGCCCTACACCGTTGCCCTATTATATTACGATAATGAATGGTAAATGGTAATTAATGTAATGATACTATAATGAATGTTAATGGTAATGTTCTTGTTCTTGGAGTTAACGAGACCACATAGCTTGTATTCTTGAAGGGCCGATTCTTCAATCGTCAGATAACTCTCTAGAGCATATGTGGGCGTCCAAGCACAAAGGGTCCAATTCTCGGCATTTAGTTTCCGAGATATACGTAGTTTTGTAAAGTTGGGTGAAAAAATTGCATTTCTCGATTTTAATTGATTATTAATTAATGCCCAATTATCTACAATTTCATATAGTAAATGACTTTATATGATGTTTCTAAGTACCAGAAAATGTACTTATAAACATCAGAAAATGTAATAAGTTGTACCAAAAATCAAACTTTGAAAATGCTTTTTCTGTAATCAAGTTTTTTTCAGAGTTTCAACTTCAAATGGATTTAAAAAAATGTGCCAGTTTTTGAATATTTTTTTAATCCTTATTATCAATTGACTATTCTAGATACCGAATCTGGTCTTAACTCAATACCCCACTACTGGACCCTTTTTGCTTGGACGCCCACATATAAACATGGCGGCTTAACAGCTTTAGTATAAAAAATATGCCAAACCGCCGTTTTTATTGTTCAAATAAAAGTTTACTGACGATAGAAAAATCAAACCAAAACAAAAGATTGAGCAGGTAAGTGGTCTTAATTTCCTTGTGCAATATGTCCAATAATATTCCTAAGCAGTGTAGTAACAGTAGTTTTTACGATGTAGGTGTGACGACCATCCACCCGCCGACTACTCCACCGTACCCGCCTCCACAGCAACTGTTCCCAGTGCAGCAACTAGCTACCAACCTCAACCAGGTGTGTACACTTGCTTTGTAATGTGGGATATAGGTAGATAAGCGTCATTCTAAAACTAGTGTAGGTAACTGATATAAAATGCTCGTAACTTTGTGTCTGCGTAAAATGTTCCATGTAGGTACTAAATCCATTCAGCCGTTATGGCGAGGTGGAGTATAAAAGGTCCACGACATAGTATAGAAACGACCAGTTGAATACCTGAACTCCATTTTGAACCCCAGTTTTTTTTACCTCTTGTCAATCTAACGAAATATTTCGTGTTATTCTTGAAGTCGACTGTTTCCGTTTAGTACAAATGGACGAAGGTTACTAACTCCTTATGTACTAACCGCGTTAAACATTATAGAACACTCCAATACAAGAGCGTCCGCGCGCGAAGATTTTACGTAAATGCTCCAAGTTCGGTTGCAAGTTCCTTCTGCTCGACGCGTTGCAACGGCTCGGCCAGCACATTAGTGAAGTGGGTGCCGTCGCGGTAATCTTCGCGAGTTGTTTATAACATTAGAGAATCCTTGACTATTGTACGGTGTACTATCCATAGTGTCTCTCTTTATTCTAGCATTTCTAGCTCCATTAACAACGTAAATCAATGTATTGTTGAGTCGTTATTAGAATCGAAAAGCCAAGTATGTTTTTACCATGTACGTCTAGAATATGTTTATGATCATCATCATAATGATTTGTTGTATAAAAAGTATGTTTATAGAACCCGTCATCTGTCTCTACACATACTTATTTTCTCCATATTTTACAGCACCAACTGCAGGAATTGCAGCAACAGCAATTCCAGCAGCTAGCAGCTCAGCAGCAGCAACAACAGCAACAGCAGCAGCAGCAACAAAAGAAGCAGCAGCAACAACAACAACAGCTGTATGTGCAAGAGTTGCAGCAGAGGCCTGAAGCGTTTGCGGCACAGGTGAGATTTACATTTCATCTTCCACTTTTATTACTTTTGAGATGTCTTTTTTCCTAAAACGCACATTTATGTTCGCGGCAAAGCAGTGTGTTGTAATGAGTTCGTGTTATTCGCTGGGCAGTTGGTAGACGCGCAGGCGGGCGATGACGTGGGCGGTGCGGGCGCGGGCGGCGGCGTGGAGGCGCGCGAGCTGGGCGCGGTGCTGGCATACCTGCAGAGAGAGGTGCCCTCGCTCGTCGCGCTGCCGCCCAACGAACTGCGCTCGCTTGTGCTGCAGGTAACGTAACGCACACAACACTGAGGTGACGGGTGGTTGGAATGTATGGAAGAAGAAGACATGCTTTGCCGATCTCGATTAAATTGGCATAATTCCTCATTACACAAAAATTCTTTTAGGAACTATTGTGTGATAAAAACCCGCTGAAATAATTTGTTACGTATCGATTTTCTTTTTTTTTTGCCAAACTGCAAAAGAAGTTACACTTTTACATTTTAACACACAAGATTTTTACATGCTGTCACGTTAGTTCTCAGGCATAACATAGACTTAACATCCTTACAACTGTTGATCAAACAATTTAATGCCACTAACGCGCAAAAATCGTCGAATGTCACATTCCATTTAGACACCTGGGAGGTTAAAAAGGCCACTTTGGCAGAATCATAATAGGGTAATATTATAAACTTTAGTTAAATTAATCGTAAAATGGTCACAAATTGACAATTCATAATATTAACTGCGTACAATTCATATCACGCAATTCATCTGGGGGGCTAAAACGGCCACTTTGGCAGAATCATAATAGGATAATATTATGAACTTTAGTTAAATTAATCGTAAAATGGTCATAAATTGACAATTTATATCACGCAATTCATCTGTTTGACAGTTTTGTACGGAGATTCGTAAAATGGTGCACAAACTATGAATTGCTTTAATGTCAAATAGCAGAATCATAAGAAGTTAGTCAAGAGCAACATCTTACAATTCGTATTGAAGATTTTGTGAAGAAATATTGTAATGGCAGATTTAGACATTTATGTAAATTTCCTTGAGGTCGCACGTGTTACGGAGACCATTTTATATCGCCGACGAAGTGTAGCTCTTCAGAAAATGAAAATAGCCTAGGTAATAGGTACCAACAAACTCTAGGTCCGGCATTTCAAATGAAAGCTACACTTCACAACTGTCAAACAGATGAATTGTCAATTTGTGACCATTTTACGATTAATTTAACTAAAGTTCATAATATTATCCTATTATGATTCTGCCAAAGTGGCCGTTTTAGCCCCCCTGAAATAAAATACGTGCTATCATCTCTAAACACATTAACGGTGAATAGATTCGCAAGTGTCATGCGATTTATTCTCTGAATGATGCGGGCACGGCGCAGGTGATGCAGCAGAAGTCGCACGAGATCCTGTCGTCCAAGTGCGCCGAGGAGGGTGCGGAGGGCACGGAGGGCGAAGGCCACGAGCGCCACGCGCGCCGCCTGCTGGAGGAGGCGCTCACGGCCGACTGGCCGCGCCAGGACCATCACCACCACCACCACCATCACCACCACCATGTGGATGTTACGGTAATAATATTCACTTTACAAACACTTTGGAATAAACAAAACTGATTCGTTCAAGTGTCTCGTCCATGCGAAAATGTCTCGAGTGGTTCTCTCTAAAGCCTAATAGAAAGCGATCATCGTGCGAATACACGGTCGTCGCGGTCCCGGACCTGCTCGAGTTCCCTCTGTTAGGTCCGAGGCGCACAACTCTCGAAATCACAGTAATTTTTTACAAGCTTGATTGTACACGGAAAGCAGTAGTACGTTTATAATTTATTGTGTAACAGTTAATTGTGTTAATCCAGCTATCGGCGTTCCGTATTATCATGAAAAGTTTTCTTTCTTACCAAGATGACATTTTACTGAAAGCGCTATTTTATTCTCAGTCCAGCAACGGATGTCAGTTCCGGGTTCGTCCATCTTCGCCTTCCGGGAACCTGGAGAGTGGTATCATCCTGACGCGCGCCGACAACGACATCCTGACGCTGCCTCAGTCGTCTTCTCAACCGCCGCCGCAGCAGCAACCCCAGCCTGATCTCCAGCCACATTTCGCACTGCCACCACCCACGCTGCCCTATGAAGATTATAGGTAGGCTATATTTACTAAAATATATAAATAAATAATATTTACTTGGCTAGTGGGATATTTTAATGCTATTTTAATGACATTTTTTATATTTATTATTTTTTTATTTTGACCTAACTGCGAGCGGTCATGTAACAAATAGCAAAAAGTTTAATTTTGAAAAAAAAATATTTGGTTGGCTAGTAGGATACTCCAATGATATTGTTTTTGAAATTTTGATCTACCAGTGAGCGGTCATGTAAAATAAATGCACATTGTTTATTTCGTCATTCTTGACAAACACATGAATAACCTGGCCGACAAGTGAGTTAAATTTGAAGTAGAACAGGTCATAAAACAGGCATACAACCTTTTATCTGGCGGCCATTGTTTTTGCTACAAAATGTTCGAATATCCTTTTCTTAAATTTTAGAATTTGTAAGCGGCATGAATACTGGTTACGCCAGGAATTTAAAAAGCAAACTAATAAATTTGAAGCGCGTTTTTACTTAGCCTGTATCCTGTGAATAACGCTGTTGATTTCATAATTGTTAATTTTAACTTTCGTTGTTTGTATTCTCAATTATGTAATGGTTGCTTGTCCCAAATCAAATAATCATACCGTGTACGTGTTCAGGTCGGCGACGTTCGCGCCCCCGCACACGGGCGCGCCGCCCATCGCGCAGCTGCAGCACGTGCCGCAGCACGCGCCGCAGCCGCAACCGCAACCGCAACTGCAACCGCAGCCTCACTCTAAGCGCGACCAGCCGCACCATCACAACAATGCCTCCGTCGCCGCGAAGAAGAAGGTAACTAATTATACCCGGCAAGTTAAGTTTGCCTTCCTTAAGGCGAAAATACACATGCCTATAGCTGGCATGCCATTGTGACATTGACCCATCAGAAGTTTTTATGGTACAAGGGATGCCAGCTACTTGCATAGTTTTGTACCAGCTCCAGGCATGTGTAGTTTCGCCCTTATTTATTTATGAAGTAGCCAATTTCGGCTAAACTAATCCTATGTTAATTGAAAAATTATCAGAAATTACAATTCGCAATTGTCGTTATAATAACCGATTAGAGATGACCGAGCATGGCATTGATGCATAAAAGTATTTTCTATTTGGCACCAATAATTTATAATAATATCCCCAAACATTTGAGCAATTACTACTAGACTATTTATAAACTACAACTGAAAAAAATCTTTTAGACAAATGTTATTACAGCTTATCAGAATTTTTGACTAACTAAAAAAATTTATGCGTCGGTAATATCATCACATTTGTTTAGATTCAATCTTTATAACTAGCTTCTGCCCGCGAATTCGTTCGCGTGGAGGTCTTAAGACACACAATATATTAAAATAACAGCCACATGGGCGTTATTACTTAGTTTTCGCTCGAGTTCTTTGAATTTTTTTCTTTTTATTTGGCTCCAGCTTAAGTTTTTAGCTAAAAACTACGCCATACATGTAGTTACTTTCTCTTTTATATTTAAAACCTAATACAGGTCTCAGATACACTCAGGTTTTACAATATTAATATATCATTATCTTCATTAGATTCTGAATGAATCATATTGTTATCCAAAAACATGTCATGAAGAGGCTCAAATCAATCAAGTATAGCTAGTAACGTATGTAACACTTTGTGTGCATAGGGTCGCTTCGCGGGCACGGGTCGCGGCTGCCGCTCGGGCGAGGCGTACGGCACGGCCACGCCGCCCGCGCCCGCGCCGGCCGCCTACTGCGCCATGGACGTGGATGGAGAGACCGACTCTAATCACGACACGGCGCTGACGCTGGCCTGTGCTGGCGGCCATGAAGACCTGGTTGAGTTGTTGTTGAGTCGCGGCGCTGATATTGAGCATCGTGATAAGAAGGTACAGCTAACTTACACTGATTATACTTCTGTAATAAACTTTGACACACGTATTCTTATACTTATCTCTGAAAATTATAAATTGGAAAAATAACAGTTACATTATTTGCATGAAATGAAAATAAAATCTGCATGCAAAAAAATACTCGCCATATTCATAATCTCCTCCTTTTTTTGAAGTCCCTTAAAAAATAGTAAGAAAACAAAGCTCAAAACATAATTTTCTAACTAGATTTGCTATCCTTCTTATTAGTTACTCAAAATCCTCTGGCAGAACACATCTTTTTGCCTTCCTATTTCCGTCATACAAAACTAACCGTCACCTGCTCCACAGGGTTTCACCCCGCTAATCCTAGCGGCAACAGCCGGCCACGAGAAGATCGTCGAAATTCTCCTCAATCACGGCGCGGACATCGAGGCGCAGTCCGAGCGCACGAAGGACACGCCCTTATCTCTCGCCTGCAGCGGCGGCCGCTACGAGGTCGTCGAGCTCATCCTGAGTCGCGGCGCGAACAAGGAACACCGCAATGTGTCCGACTACACCCCTCTCTCGTTAGCCGCCAGTGGTGGCTACGTTAATATTATCAGATTGCTGCTGACGCATCAGGTATGTTGTGTATGATGACCTAGGTTGTATCATTATTTATTAAAACTATATGCACAACTAAAAAAATAATATTGTACAAAGGCGGACTTAATGCTTGAGGCATTTTCTACCAGTCAACCTCAAGGTGACGCATAGTCAAAACATGGCAGGTGGAACATAAAAGATAAATAGCTAATTATAATACAAGAATAAATACTTTTACATAGATTGACATCAACCCTGATAATACAAGGGAATTATTTGGAACTCGTCAAGCTTCATTATCGCGGCGCTTTTCTGTATGACTATCACTGTAGATTCTGGCTAAAAAGAGTAGCAGTGATTGAGAAAGTTGCATATCCCTAGAAAACCCGAATAGGCAGAAATAGGCGACTTTTGACCTGATAAAAACATTCACCTTACTACCGCAGTAAACAGCCTCACGTGCTCAGAGTTGTGTCTATTTACAATGCTCTTGTAGGGGATCAAACTTGTTCTTTTTGAAATATTTGCTAATATTGTCGTTTCTTCCAGGCTGAAATCAACTCCCGCACTGGTTCAAAGCTAGGCATCTCCCCCCTCATGCTGGCAGCTATGAACGGGCACACCGCGGCCGTGCGCTTATTGTTAGACTGTGGCTCTGACATCAACGCACAGATCGAGACTAACCGCAATACTGCACTCACCCTCGCCTGCTTCCAAGGTAAGAAACGCTACTGAGTGTTTCAATTTTATTAGAATAAAATTGAAACAAATATCACGTAAATCAGATGAGTTATTTAAAGTGCTCTAACGCATAAACAAAGACACTTACTTAGTACACCCACATTTCGCCAGTTATGTTTGAGTCTCATGTATTAGCGGGCGAGTCTATTGCCATCAGGGTTGGCATGTTTAAAACTAGTTGTTTAAAACATGTGTTTTAAACAGTGTTTAAAACAGTTTAAAATAAAACATCGTTTTTTATTAGGTATTTAAAATCATTGTTTAAAACATGTTTTAAACATGCCAACCCTGATCGGTAAAGTCCCCCGGGGAATTCCCAGAACTTCCGTAATTCATAATCATAATCATTTATTTGCAATAAGTATTGGTACAGAGCGTTGGTCTTAAATTCAGTAATTAAGTTCCTAATACATAGTCAGATATTTGACATGCAAACATTACAATGTCTAAAGTGCTAAAATAAAATATTACAGGTATTCTAACCTAAATATTTACGTCCAATGGCATGCTTTAAATGCTATAAATTAATTAATATAATATTTAATTTAATAAATTCGTGAACGTGATTATTTAATATATGTTTTGGGTATTGCCCTTATTTTAAGAGAAGTTTAGGTGATTTTCCTACTAAAAATGAACGTTGGAACATACAGGATGTATTGAATTAAGATCAATTTTTGTCATGCAGTTTTTAAAATAGTATAAAAGTGAATTATATCAGGCTTAGTCAATTAAAAATGGATGATAACTAACTTAGGAAAAAAAAAACAAAAAAAAACACCTGTTTAAAACATTTTTAACTGTTTGTTTTATAAAATGTAAAAAAAAAACGTTTTTTTTCCAATCCTGACTGCCATCAACCGAACACAAATCCAGACTCCGTACTGCTACTTAGAAATTCCAGATGGAAAGACCCAATAACACTGCCCGACTCGTGAATGAACCCAGGACCTCATGGCCCGCAGTAGCGCACAAAGACATCTCGTTCTATAATATGTAATATACAGAGATGACAAGCACCAAAAACGTTCTCTGGAACAAAATGCATTAAAGAAGCATAGCGTCGTTGCATTATAATATGTTCCTCATCGTCATCTCTCGAACATCGTACTAACATATATACCCTCACCAGGTCGACACGAAGTAGTAAGCTTGTTACTAGACCGCAAAGCGAACGTAGAACACCGCGCGAAGACCGGCCTCACGCCGCTCATGGAGGCGGCCAGCGGCGGCTACGTGGAGGTGGGCCGTGTGCTGCTGGACAAGGGCGCCGACGTCAACGCGCCGCCCGTACCCTCCTCGCGCGACACGGCGCTCACCATAGCCGCCGACAAAGGGCACACTAAGTTTGTGGAGCTGCTGCTGCAGAGGTCAGTACCCAACATCATTTGTCAAGACTAATTCTCGTACTTCAGAAGACCAATTCCAGAACAATTCAGAAGACCATTTTCTCTTATATAAAAATTTTCTAGATATCCTGGCGATGTGATTTTGTCATGTTTGTTTCGTTGTAATGGTGTAAGGGGCGTCCGAAAGTTGTCAACGTGATGATAGTTTCGCGTAAGTTTAGTACGTGTACATACGAACGGAGCATGTGGATTGACTCACCCGACGCCCATTTATAAAGACGTAAAATACGTCATGCCAACTTTGAGAGTCCACTAAGTTTCTCTGGACTATTTATAAATGTTTTTTGCCCTTTCAGGCGAGCGGCAGTGGAAGTAAAAAACAAGAAAGGCAACTCTCCCCTCTGGCTGGCGGCAAATGGCGGACACCTCGCAGTAGTCGAGATGTTGTACTCGTCCGGCGCCGACATCGACTCACAGGACAATAGAAAAGTACGTACAAATACATTATCTTACTATATCAGTAGAGCGCGGCCGGGACCCTGCTAAACGAAGACCACGTGCTAAGTAACAAAAATATTTTAATTTTAGGTATCATGCCTAATGGCTGCCTTCCGTAAGGGCCACACTAAAGTGGTCAAATGGATGGTTGGCGTAGTTACGCAGTTCCCTTCAGACCAGGAGATGACAAGGTAAGCACTTCAAGATAACATGTCAATGTTTTTATTAATTTATTGCACTATGGAAGATTCTCAAACCCACCAACCTACTGGTTGCAAACAGACTGCGGTTGATCGACGACATCGTGACATATTTTGGGATGTATGTTAGAAAAGATGACATGATTGTGGGCGATGATGGTCGACGTCGATCGACCGTGGTCTGGTTGCACCTTTAGATTTCTGCATCAAGGATTACCTAAATTATCTAAACCTAACATGAGCATATTTGCAGGTACATTTGTACAATATCGGACAAGGACCTACTCGAAAAATGTCAGGAGTGCGTGCGTGTGATTCGCGCGGCTAAAGAGACGCAGGCGGCGCGCGCTAATCAGAACGCGACCATACTGCTGGAGGAGCTCGACGCCGAGCGGTGTCGCGAGGAGTCGCGCCGCCAGGCCGCTGCGAGAAGGCGTGAGAGGAAGAAGAAGAAGAAGTTGGAGAAGAAGGTAATACAATAGATGGATTTACTAACATTCATTCATTCTCATTTTTATTCTGTTGTTGTTAACATGAAAAATCTTCTCCCAAAATACCATGCCAAGTCCATTCATCATCAAAGACCTATACCCCAATATCTCAATTTATTGGGGGTTGTCGCAGCAGGTTTCTTCATTCATTAGCCTTTATCTCAGTAGTCACCTAGCCATTACCATCTGTCACACAATCCATCCATCGTTTCTTTGGTCTACCCCTTCCCTTCTCCATCCAGAATCATGTCACAACACGTTCCTCCTTCCTCCACATCACATGCTTATACCAAGTTCAGAACTCCAATGAAAGGGCAGCATTACACAATTCGTTAGTCCTGCCTGCAGGAGGAGCGACGAAAGCTGCAGGCCGAGAACGACAAGAACTCGATGTACTGCGACAAGGCGCTCGGGGAGTGTTCGGAGGGCGGAGAGCCTGATGACGAGCCCGTGCCCAAGGAGGAGGGTGACTCCGGGATCGATGCTAACTCGCAGGTATGCCATAAAGTAAATGATTACTCATTATTATAATCTATACATCTATACAAATAAATAAAATTGAAGTGTCTGTTTGTAATGTCAAATTAACAGCTTATTACTAAATGCTTATGAAAGTCTATGCGGTACTAATAACAAAAAAACAATTTTTAAAGTTTTTGTATGTCGGTCTGTCTGTTTGTTCCGGCTAATCTTCGAAACGGCTAGACCGATTTTGACGGGACTTTCACTGGCAGATGCTAGATGGATGCTATAAGAAGTAACCAAAATCCGTTGCGTGCGTTGCGGCCGGTGCGGACCAGTGACCGTTCATCTTTAGGCTACTTTTATTTTAGAAAAAGAATTAGGGTTCCGCGCAAAAAAAATTTAACCCATGAAGTTGTAAACAAAAAGTCGGATGTGAAAAATTATTTTTGCATTTGGTAGCCCAAGTTTCGAGGATGGTTATTGGCTAACATCATGCTACGACCGTTAGGAGTCGAGCAAAAGAAAAAAGTCTCAAAGAACGCTAAGCGAAAATGAAGTAATAGCGCGGGAGAACGATTTAACGCGGCGGGTCGGGGGACGAGGGAGTTTTATTAAAATGTGGCTGTTATTTTAGTATATTGTTTACTTCCACGCGAACGAAGTCGCGGGGCACAGCTAGTAGTACTATAAAATCATCATCATTTTAGTCTCTATCTACTTATTGGTGAATTAAATTAAATCTATTTTCTGTCATACCACTCTAAATTAGGGGTCTCCAAACTACGGCCCGCAGGCCAGGTCCGGCCCGCGAGCACCAACTACTACGACTAGTCCCAAAATTAAAATTTGCGCGTAATTCAAAACTACAGTATGTTGCTATGATGAGCTAGCTAGGTCCTGGCCCTTGGGGGCTTTAGTGTAGGAGTTAGTCTGGTCCTTAGGCTAAAAAGTTTGGCGACCCATGCTCTAAACGATCTGTTGTCTATATTCCTGTACCTTTCAATCTAGTCGCATTATTTCCTCGGACTAAATATACTTTTCCTAAACAGCTTAGCTTGAGTAACTAAGCAGCTTATCCTCGAAAAAACCCGTGAATACTTTTATACCTCGATTAGTTAAGTTTTGACATCAATAATAAAATTAAGAATAGTATCAAAAGCTCGTACACCCTTCAGAATTTATGACGTAGTCAATTTCCTCATAATTAAATTTCAAACACCTTGTACAAACATAATATTCTTACAATACTAGTTGTTCTTCTTATCACAAACAATAAATTCCTACCCAGGGCTCGTGTTCATCTTCTGACGTGAAAGCTCCCCCAGTGCAGACCAGCAAGTCTAAAAAGAAGAAGAAAGAAGAGAAGGCTGCAGCATCCCCTCCCCCCGCGCCACCTGCCAAGAAACAACCCGATAAAGTACGTGAACTTATCTTTCATGCTTCATCATTATCTAGAAAGCTTAACAAACGAGTCGTAAGTTCTCTAAACAACACATGAACGCTAAGCAATAGTGCTGGGCTTTGATTTGAAGGGGTATGGTGCAGGTGTAATTAATTACAGACAGTTAATTCTTTGTCCCTTTTGACATCTGCACCACATATACAGGGTGTTTGGTGCATTGTGTGCCAAATTGAAATGGTCGACTGAAGGGGTCATCTGCTAGCCTTTCAGACCCCTTAACACCTCTCATGCCCTGTGGATTTTTTTTATCGACTTTTTATTGTTTTACTAAAAAAAGACCCTTTACAATCAAATACTAATTTTTTTTAAAGTGTAAGGCGAAGACTGAATTTTAATTTTATTTAGATGTGTATAGTTTAAGAGTACTTTTAAATACAAAATTAGTGACATTCCTCATCTAGTTTAATAATTATTCTATCATAGAATATTACTTTTTTTTATATATAATTTCTGCACTTTGACATCAGTAGTTTGAATCATAGTAAGTTTTTTCAAATCATGAACTTAACACTGTTGGACGAGGCAGACCACTAACCAATTAAATCAATAGCCTCTTCCGCAGAGCAAACCTAAAATAGAGACAAAACCTGAGAAGGAAAGTACTCCGAAGCCTGACAAGAAACAGGAGAAAGAGAACGTCGCGCCGAGTTCTCCTCCCGCCACGCCGGTCAAGCCCGCGCCGCCGCCCGAAAGACGACCTAACGAAAAGAAAGACAAGTTAGTACTAACATTAGTTGCCTTTGCGAGAAACTGTACCTACTGTAATACCTGGCTGTTAATATAACACATCGAGCTTTAGAAACTCCCACATACTAAGCGTTTCCAAATGTCTTTTGTGATGCGCACAGCAAAGGAGTGGAACTCTCTGCCTGCGTCTGTATTTCCGAACGCATACAACCCCGATCTCTTCAAAGTGAGAGTGAACAGGCTTCTTCTGGGTAAGCTCGCTCCATCGTCGACTTTGTCTCTATCATCTCTAACCTACACTAGAGTCAAGAGCAAACCTATCTCAAATAAAATAAAATAAAACGTTTGAGATCATGGAATCAGAAGTTCTTATAAAGTGACAGACAAACTCAAACATTTATTTCAAATAAACCAATTACAGGCACTTTTGAATTGTCAAGAGGTCAGTCAGAAAGATGAAGCTAGTTGGCCATTCCACAGCGTAGTAGGTTCCTATGAAGAAGAAACTACATGGACACTTTTAAAATATAAAAAAAAATGTTAACATCATTCATGTTGCAATTATATAAGTATGTGAGAACAATGTAGAAAGACGTGCACGTTAAAAGCATGCGTAATAAAAATAAAAACCAAAAACGATTCAAAAATTTAAATAAGCTGTTGCAGCTAAGAGATGACCAATACTGACGGTGCCTGTTAACGAACATGACGCATAGATCAGCACCAATCAGCTCGACCATTTTGTAGGGAATTTAATGATCCTACACACACGCCACCACCAGCGAGACAGACTATCTAAGAAGTTTATTGCGCCACTTCTGTCTATTGGCTAAAACGAAGGGATTGAATTTCAAACAATGATGCATTGCCTAATTTAAGGCGAAAGCGCCAGGGTAGCCCGGAAATTCAAATTTTCTTACGTTTTTTGCAATTTGCAGGTCATTATCAGGTCGTCTGTTGATTAAATTATGATTCGCGACCGTAACAAATATGTATTTACAGAATTATAATCATTAAAGTCATCAATACAACTCTCTGACCAAGGAATCCTATTGAATGACTATTTCATGAAATCTTGACATTTCAGGATTATACTAACTAAGGATTTGTATTACTGATTCTAATGATTATAATTCTGTAAACACATATTTGTTACGATCGCGAATCATACTTTAATCAGCATTCACCCAGACACTGAGCTGCAAATTGCAAAAATCGTAAGAAAATTTGAATTTCGCGGGCTACCTTAGCGTTTCCCCCTTAAATAAATGAATTAGGATTATATAGAGAACACGTTCTACAAAGCATTATAACTTTTTCTAACGCTTGAAGTGCTATATAAACGGCCGCGTACTATACTTAGTTGTGTTTGTACAGTCGCTGACGCTGAATGAGTGGATTTGGCACGATTCACTTGAGACTATTTAGATGTAATGTGATGTTTGTTGAAAGAAAGATGTCTGGTAATTAGTAAAACAGCTGCTACCGCGGTCGCTGTCCCCTATAAAAAATACGTCCTTCTCATTTTCTCCTTCATTCAGCTCAGCTGTCTGTACACTTAGGTGCATGCTTTTTGCTGTTTGATCGAGTGAATAATATGCTTGATAACTTTTGTTTTATTTACTCCCAAATTCAGTATAAATAATGTGACCCAGTTATCAATTTAGATAATGAATTGTTACGATAATGAATAACCAACAGGGGGGTTAAAGTAGTAAATATTGTTCTTACAGAAAACCCGAAGAGGATAACCCTAAGAGCATTACAGTACAGAATGTTAACAGATATGGGAATAACTCTAGAAAGAGTCAAGTATTCGAATCCACTAGGCACAATGTGGATAAAGACGATGTTGACACAAGCGACAAAAATAAAAAGACGCACAACACGCATCAGTAAGTTCGATCATCATGTAGACGTATCGCGGCACCATTATACACGGCACGATACACGGAAAATCAGTGTCAAAGTTGTTTTATCCCCAGTGTAACCCGCGGTACTTGCATGTCCCAGTGAGATTCGCTTTGTTTCCTATACTTGGCTTCACAATGACATTGATTTTTGGATACTTTATCTTTTTATTGCTTAATAATGTCTAGGGTTGTTGCATTACGAATGGTAACACAGTAACACTTAAAAATATTCATTTGTGGCTTTGTTGAAATCTATACAGGGTTTGTAATTATTGTTTAGCGCTATGCGTGCGAATTGTTCACTATGTTCATTGATAAAGTAGAATTTGATCAGGTGAAAAGTCACTTCACGTCTAACGAACTAATTTAAACCTGAAAACAAATATTAACTTTTCGATTTGTCCCAAAGTTCTGATACTTTTTAGAATGTTGGTCTAACTATGGCTTATAGATTTCAGCCTTAGGATGCGTTGAAATACAATAAAAAACAAACATCTCAAGCAAAAACAAAAAATATTAAACTGAAGCCCGTAACTAAAATCAGTTTCTTTTCCATTTCCCAACAAATTATACATGAAAACAATTACGTTTCAACTAGAACATCAGCTTTAATGCACTTGAACCCACACGAGAACCAACTAAACTTGAATTCAGAATCCTTAGATAATTACATTCCATTGCCACTATAACTATCTATTTTAGCATAATGTAGTCTAAGTTGGTTTTTGAGCGATTCTGAATTGAAGTTAACTCATAGTCATTGTAAAACCTTTGAGAATATTATCATTAAATTGGTATTGAACATAACAGATGGGAGACGGAAGGCAAGAGCACGTCTCCTAAGGGTGGCTGTGTCGGCGGGCGACGCGAGGAGGGATGGAAGGAGGTCGTGCGCAAGTCTCAGACGCAGACACTCTCTACCGTGGAACCTGGGTGAGTTATACTAGCAAAAATAGGGTTAAAAGCTTTCCTACAACAGGAAGTAACTACTCTCAAAGTAACCTACCTCGTAAGCTAAGTTACGTGATCTTGTATGATTGAATATTACATAGTTTAAGTCTACGCTCGAGTAATCTCTCAAATCTCTATCAATTTATTAAAGCAACTATCTAGAAAAAAAAATATAAAACATGACTGCCCAAAAATACTAAATGAAGTAATAAATGTTTGATGGAAATAAGATAGTGCAGTAATCATTTAAAGTCTGTATGTATGTATCTGATTTTTTAGCATTCGGGCGACAGTTTTGTTTGGAAATATAGCTTAATTGATTCCCCGAATTTTCTCTTCCGTACGGCTTACCTTAAGTAATTTGCACCATGAAAGTGCTGGATTACTTATGTCCTCATATTATTTCAGCTGCAAGAGAGTGTCGGTGGCATCGCATGCGATCTCTCGCGTGATTGGTCGCGCGGGCAGCAACATCAACGCGATCAGATCTGCCACTGGTGCACACATTGAAGTGGACAAGCAGAGCAAGGGACAGGGTGAACGTATCATCACCATCAAGTGAGTGTTGATGGAAAATTATCAAGTTTCCGAAATATTTATGAAAATAATAGTGTAGAAGTAGATTTCAGGAAGAAAATCTTAGTTAAGTAGTTTTGAGTGATGCTTATTCCGCATTGATTTTTGTCATACAGGCTCAGGCAAGTCGGGAAAGGAGGATTTTCCATGAAAAAAAAAACAATTTTATGATCGTTCATTAGAATGCTCTGATGATGGTAGTAGAAAGTTTATTATTTATTTATTCATTCTAGAGTTCGGAAGTTATGTCTGATTTATAAGCCACCTTTCATCAATACTACTGAAACGATGGAGTAGTTTCTTTACAATGTATTTATAAAAATGGATCACAAGTGTGTTTCTGTCAATACAACTATAATGTAATGTGTTTGATGCACAGGGGCTCAGCAGAAGCTACAAAACAAGCGGGTATGCTGATCGCGGCTATGATTCGCGACCCCGAGGCCGACATCGTGCAGCTGCTGCCGCGCGCGCCCGCCAAGCCGCCGCCGCAGCCGCTGCCGCTGCAGCCCAAGACGCCCAAACAGCCGCCGCCCAAAGTAAGTACTATCGAGGAAACTTACATGGGACCAACTTGAAAACAAAATCCCGTGCACACGATGACCACATCTGTTAGCAAGCGTTAATATAGCGGCCGAGCGCTGCAAGTAAGAACAGTCTTTAAGGTGTATAGATATTCGTTTCTCCTACATACACTAACTTATACTTAACGAAAACTTCTCCAAACTATTTCATAACTACTTTGGACGAAAATTTACTCTTTTTACAGCACAGCTGGTTTTCATTGAGGAGCGATCAATAGTCAATGACAGAACTTGCAAGCCAGATATTATCTATATTCGTTATTTGCACCACTGCCTCAACTCTGGATAACTGTAAACTTCTTAATGCTTGCTTCATAAAATTCCACGCTTCTATGTATAGGCTTTGGAGGCGTCATATCAGGTAATTGAATGCTCTTGGCATTCAGGTTTGTTTGATTAACTGTAGATCTTCCATGAAATACCGATAAATACTCCTTTCATTACGCCCTGTAGCAGCAAGGTGCGAGCAGCAGCAGCAGTAGCTCGGCTAGCAGTCGCACCACGCCAACTGCACGAGCGCCCGCCAAGCAACACGTGCGACCCGCGCCGCCGCGCCTGCAGACACACAGTAAGTACCACAAAACGTTACAACCGACATTATCATGATATCAGACAATATACTCCCTCAATGGACTTAGACAAGTATCGATAAAACGACCGGTCTTGCGTCACAACAACTCCATGTTTTGTAAAAGTTGTCGCGCAGTATAAATTATAATACAGATCGCATCATTTAAAAAAAAAAACACAATGCGTAAATGTTCGTCGAACTTAGAATCCCACCCAGAGCTTGAATCTGTGTTATGCAAATGATATATAAAATTGGTCAGTGAACTTGAATGTTCTATGCAAAATTTAATAATAACAAAGCAGATCTTATCCAACGGAAACATGCTACGTGTTATAAATCATTCGTTTCCTTCCAGCCTCCACAGCAGAAAAGCGAGCGCCAACATCAAGCACGTCCAGCATCAGCGTAGTAAGCGCGAGTAGCTCGAGCACGAAGACTTCAGGCGCATTGTCGTACACAGGCGCCATTGTCGGTGCACGACCTCACACCTTCGCAGCCAAGCTTACCGCTTCAGCTGCGCCGCCTACGCCTGTGCCCACGGCCGCGCCCGTCGCTGAAGTTAAACCTAGGCCTCCGCAACCGGTATGAGACTATTTTAGTTGTGTGCATTTAATTGTAAGGGATAGGAATGTTGACATATCCCAAACCACCATCCGTCACATCAATTCATCAGCTGAAATCAGCTCTTTTATAAGTTTTAGATTATAATCCAAAAAAAATGGAATCAATGTTCAGTCTTCACAGATACGGGTTTTAGAAACTACGTGTTATTTGCCTTCGAATGGTCTGATAAATTAATTTGCGGGTGCAGGCGTACTAGAGAGAGACTTGTGGCTAAGTAACACACGCACGGGTCGATCGATCGGTCGGGTGATCGGTTGGTCCGTGGATGGGTCACCATCATTACATAATCAAGACCCCTCCGTGCCTCGGAAAGCACGTTAAGCCGTTGGTCCCGGCTGTCATTCGTGGATCTTTGACAGTCGTGACGGGTCGTCAGAAGCCCGAAAGTCTGACAACTAGTCTTACCAAGGGGTATCATATTACTCAGTAACTGGATTGTGGAGGTCAGATAGGCAGTCGCTCCATGTAAAATACTGGTATTCAGTTACATCCTGTTTGACTGGAAGCCGACCGCAACATAATGGGGAAAAGGCTAGGCAGATGATGAGGCATACTGGAAAATTAATTAATAATAATAATTTATGAACATAACTGGCGAAATGTGGGTGTACTATAGGTACTTACATCTCTGCCTAACCCTTCGGGGAATACAGGCGTGATGTTATGTTATAATAATTATTTATTTATTTCACCAAAGCCTTTATACAAAAAATATCCTTATGACAATAAAATAAAACTAATACAAAGGTCGATATTTAAATACTCTGACTCCCTAAACTAGGTGTAAGTTCCTATGGTGGAAAAGAATACGGATTTATAATTTAAATAAATAAATATAAGATACAAATATATAAGTGTGTGATGCTAGTGTGTGTGCGTGTAGTGTCTAAGCGAGGGTGTGGGTGTGTGTGTGGATGGATTAATAATTTAATTATGTATTGTTTCACAAGCCCGATATTTAAGTTATATTATAATTTTGTTATACAGCAGTCTGCTCCGAGCAGCAGCCCGGGCTCTACAGTGGCTCCACCCACCGCGTCTCCGCTAAAGGCGCCGCGCGACGCCTCGCCCGCTTCTCCGCCCACGCCGGCGCCGCAACACAAGCAGGAAGAGAGTGACAAGCAACACCGCCTGCCTGACCGCACTGTGCAGGTAACTTACTAACTACCGTATAAAAAGCACAAGCCTATAATAGGTAATTAAGTAATACGGATATCCGCGACTCCACATTATTTTGCGTACGGGTGGGAAAATCGATTATTCAATCCAACCCAGCTTCTCAAGAAAGCCCAGCAACGCCTTGGTGTTACAGATATTCTATTTCACGAAGTCCGTTTGGCTTTGATTGTAGTAGTGACGTATCCCGACAAGCGCGCTTGTGTGTGTAAAAGTGGATAACGTTAGCAAAGAAATCTTATATATATTCAAGTCGAGATTTAATAATCGAAATAAAATTTTGGTTTTAAAAGTGTATACTTTTTGTAAATAAATTAGATTAGGTTGCAATAAATTCAAATATATTAAGAAGATGTAGGCATTTAATTAAGCATTGGTATTACAGAATGGAAACGAAACAAGTAGGACTATTCAGTATTTTCAATCACTATCAGATAAATTTTCGATTTCCGATTCCGTTTTGCTGTCGTCAGAATCATCTTGTACATTGATTATAAATTCAAAATCGAGATCAAAATATTTCAAGTAGTCTTTTTCAATTTTTTCAACATGATTACAAGTTTTCTGCCACGTTTCACTGCTAACTTGGCCCAAACTTTCATTGATCAGTCTTTCCGTATTCGTCATGTTTTGCTCGATATTTTTAGATGCGACGTAATTTTTAACGATCCCCCAAATATTTTCAATCGCATTTAATTCTGGGTGATAGGGAAGGCTTAAGACATCAAAACCCTTGCTCTTTATAAATTCGTCAATCTTGTAGATTACGTGTTGGGCTTTGTAGTTCTTTATTATATCGTACAATTCCAATTTAAGAAGAGACTCATCAATTCCCTTATCCCTGAGCCATTGCTGCATATCGGCTTTCTTTGTAGATTGCGTCGGTAGTCGTTCAGCCCGTGTGTTGTGATAAGATGCATTGTCTAAGACAATGACAGAGCGCGGAGGTAAATTGGGTAGCAATTTTTCATTTAGCCACTTTACATAGTTATCATAGCTCATATTTTAATGATAATCACCAGCTGTTGAGTTGGCCTTATAAACCAAAGAAGCATTTTCAATAAAACCATCCTTGGTTCCCGCGTGCGCTAAAATAAAGCGAGTGCGCTAATTTTTTTTTTAAACTGAGTGCTTTCCTTTTTTTTGCCCAGGTGTTGTTTCGCACGTGTGTCGAAAGGACGTAGCTCTCATCGGTGTAGACAATGGGCCGACTTTGAGAGCGGTACTCTGTTATCTTTTTTAAATATTTTAAACGCCACATTTGTATATCATGGCGCTCCGTCAAGACTTTACGGTTGTTCTCTGTTTTGCGCCACTTGTAACCTAATTTCAATAGTAACTTGCGAACAGTTTCTAAACAACCTTCGAATCCGATTTTTTCATTCAATGCTGTTCTT
This sequence comes from Fissipunctia ypsillon, assembly GCA_947568875.1. NCBI lineage: Eukaryota > Metazoa > Arthropoda > Insecta > Lepidoptera > Noctuidae > Fissipunctia > Fissipunctia ypsillon. The sequence goes on along the minus strand of OX387656.1, from coordinate 4,377,913 downwards.
AACTTAGCTAATGTTGGAATTTCTTTATGGACAATATGGAAATCTTGTACAGTACTGCGAACCACATCGGCTGTAAAATTATCTATATCCACTTTATTATCTCGCTTTCTCCTTTTCTTCATAGGTGAAGTGAATTTTGATGAAGTGGATGGCAATTTCTTATCTTCTTTTAATATTCTTTGAACTGTTTTTTGACTAACACCCGTAGCTTCAGCTGTACGCCGTGTAATGTCTCGTAAATGAGACAAATCACAGTTGGGTTCCATGAATGATTTTGTAAATTCATATTCTTCTCGCAGAAAATGATAAACACTAGCTATCATGTTTCGACCCTAAAACAAAATGTAATCAAAATAATTAAGAAATATAAACATTTTATAACACAAAAAAAGATTCATTTTATAAATACTTCTATTGCTATATTAAGTATCTTTGTATAAAATTTTAATTGAAAACGTATAAATAAATATTACCTCACTATGGACAACTCTTCTTCGTTTTGTTGCCATGCTGACCTTACTCCTTGAAACAATTTGGCGCGAACTAAAAACACTACTGATCCGGACCGTGTCCCGATCGACACTGAGCGCTCTCGAGGTTACGCACACAAAAACAATGTGCATGTGCACGCTTGACAACATTCATAGCCAAACGGACTTCGTGACATAGAACATCTGTACTGACAATCTCACGGAGGGGGGTACCTGGGTTACCGAAGTACTTTGCCCTGAATTTGACAACCACCGGGCAGTTTAGAAGCACATAAGCTGCTATTTCGTCGTCGTCCATGTAGGCCCACTACAGTGGACTGTCTGTGACTCCTATGACAATGCGGTTTTTATTAAATGACCCGTGGCCAGTTATAGCTGATGTAACTGTACGCAGCTGTCGTTTAGTTAGTCGGAGAGCCTGTTTCGGCGGCCATCAATTGTAGGGAGTGCTTCCTTAGCCTGCCTGCACTCATCTTGGATCAACCATTGTTTGGTGCGTTTCCTTACTAGAGTGCGTGCCATGTTCGACTCCCTTCTGGCCATTCATCGGCTGCATCGTTGCCTAGCGAACCGTGGTGTCCTTTGGTCCATTGAATGGTTATGCTATTGAGGCTACCAACCTGGTTGAGGCGCTGGTGGCACAACTTATTACCTAATATATGGAAAACTATGTGCGTTCAGAGCTAACAGGCACTGCGAGGCTTGAGGTGTTATGGAGCATGCAGACAAAGGAAATATTCGGAGGTATCAAAAACGTATATCAGCTGTCGGCGTTCTTACGGCCTTGTTAGGCCTATTCCCAAGCAGCTATTAGAATTAAAAAATCAGTTAAAAATAAAATACAGGACTCCAAAGCAGCCTTCTCTAATTTTTAGTATTCTATATAATCAAACTGTAACATGAGCCAATATTGTTCACAGCTAAGCCCTGATAATTCAAGCTCCTGGACTGCAACCGAGGAAAGTACGCCGAACACCTCAGCGCTACATATTAACACCACGCCACAGGTACTTTTTAACTTAATTTTAACACCCTTCATTTTAACTTCCTTGTGTTCAATTTGTCTATCAATCACCTTCAAGTTTATAACTAAAATATTGATATTGATCTCTAACTTGTTTTTTACCATTTCTGTAACACATGGAATGCAATAAAAAAATTGAGTATTGTGTAAAACCGTCTTGAAATCATAAACAACAGCTGATGGGTTTTGAAGGAATAAACAATTGAACATAATGTTGTTGCACAAGAATAATCACGATAATTTATTGGCATTGTATGGAACATTACCTATTATTGCATTACTGAATCAAGAATTTTCGTCATACTTGATGGTGTATTAAATCTAAACTGTTTTCGCAGGCTCACACGAGCTCGGGCGGGCAAGAGTACTCGCTGTTCAAGGACCTATCGGCGGGCGCGGGTGCGGCCGTGTGGGGCGCGGCCGGCGACGCACACCACAACAACGAGCCGCCGCCGCCGCAGGTCACGCACTTTAATGTGGTAAACACTCTGTCTATATAAAATATTAAAATACACTTGCATGCAAAATAGTCGAGCCACCCTGTGCTCTTCGATTTGAAACATGATCGTCTAAAACCTCCCTGAAAGTATGTAGATTCCGTCAGTGAAAGAATTATCAAAACTGATTCATTAGTTTTGAGAAAATCGCGAGCTTACATAACATATGGGTCGAATAAAGAAGTGCCTTTATTCAGTTCGAGTCTGAAATCGCCAACCCGCCTCTAGCAACCGTGGTGGACAATAATAGGCTGGTATTATAAGTGCATGAAAAGTTGCTATCCCAATCGAACAGACATCTCGCGTTCGGGTATTAAAGACGGATATGTTTATCACGCTTTTCTTGGCTCGAAAAATTGCAATTGAGTGCGATATTTAGTTTATTTACGTAATTTTTGTGGTTTTTGTCGCATCAGACCTGGCTTTAGTTAGCTTTTAGTTAAATCGCCTTCCATTTGTTAAAAACCGATTAACAGCAAGGACGTAGAGAATAAATCATATGCCTCAACAGGTGGATGCGAGCAAGGCGCCGGGCTACCGCGGCGGCGGTGGCGGCGGCTGCTCGCCGTGCTCGCGCACGTCGTCGCACGGCTCCACGCCGCCGCCCGCCTACGCGCCCGCGCTGCACCAGCAGCCCAACTACCACCAGCCCATGCCCATCGGTAAAATATCTTCTTTCTTTACGCCATAACCGTAATTATGTTAACATTTGACTATCGTTCTCGCTGTACTGTTGTCTGTGCTGACATTTTTGCTGTCGGCTAAATATCAAATCATTGTGTAAAAATATGAAAAAACACCAGCTGCCCTAAAAACATTTACATAGCATTAGGAACCTCAAAGTTTACCAATACAGTTGCATAAAACATAGAACCTATATTATTAATTTTACGTTGACTTTATATTTATTTCCATTATATCTTACATTTCAGGTAACAACGTAAACACGATGGACATGAGCGGGCTCTCCCGGAATGGACCCATCTATCAAGACAACTCTCGAAATGGACACAACATTATGGTAAGATAGCATAATAGATCAAACTATTTTCGATAACGGTTGCCCTCCGTTTTACTCCCATTCAGTGGAAACACATCCCGGGATTTAGCAGATAAAAATTATCTTCATTGTTAATCCAAGTAATAGTCTACCTGTATGTACCCGTAGCGCCAATCATAGCGCTAATCGAGCCGAAAAGTTGTTAAATCTTTGGCCCATTGACGTCTGACCGATTTTCCTTCTTTTCTTTTGGTAATTTTATGACCTAGCCACTGAGGCTTTTAAGTCAAGTCTTTTTTTTTAAGATTTATAGCTAGGTTTTTGCTACTTACTTTTAACAGAATGCATTAATATTTCATTTAGATTATTTTCAATGTGTTTTAAATGAATTTGTATAGTGGTTTAAAACAATTTAAGTCTTTTAATAAATGTTCAAGTGGCAGTGGGCAGGAGGGACTATCATACATTATTTTTAAATCACTAAATTCACTAGCCAACACTAATCTATCGATTAAAATTGTTGACAGTTGAAGAATAGATGACCCATGATACCTTCGTCTTGACCTCGATGTGTTGTTTTCAAAGTTTTTCGAGGTGTACACCCACACCCAGGACCAACCACCAAGGTTAACCTCTGCCCAACCCTTCGGGGAAACAAGGCGTGATGTTATGTTTTGTGTGTTTCGAGGTGTGACGGTGCGGTATTATGGCCAAAGCGTAGTCTATTAATGATTCCTTTCTTGTGTTCAGCAACAGGTATCGATCTCGAGCGGTGTGAACATGAGCGGCGCGGCGCTGGGGCTCGGCTACGTCGGCGTGGAGACCGTGTCGCGCCTCAACCCGCGCGCGCCCGACTTCGCGCAGAGACACCCACTCATGCAGCAGAAGCATAACGCACAGGTAAATACCAGCCTATTTTTTCCCACTGCAGGCCAAAAGCCTCTTCTCATACAGAAAAGGCACGAGCCTTGAGCAAGCATGGTGCTTGCTCAAGGCGGGTTGCCTCACGATGTTTTCTTTCAACGAGGTTAGGTAACGTACATAAAATACAAATCTCGCTTTTTTCCCCGAAGCGGTTGTCACAGAATTAATACACACGTTTCGCGAATGATAGTACAAAATAGGAATCGAACACGACATTAGCCGGTAGCAGGTATCACACAAGGCTTTTATAAATACTGTCAACATGCCTACCATGTCTGCTAATATATTCAAAAACATTCCTGAAAGTATCGTAAATTCGTAATTGACCATAAGTTACTAAAGTGGATTAGTTCAAATCGAATTTTACAGTAGTATAAAATTACTGTCTACCTTGGTCTGATGTAAAAAAAATAAGTGGATAGTTGCTAAAGCTACTATACTATCCATTTTTTTGTAATTTATGTAAAAAGAAGAAGAATGATAGTATACGCGTCAAACTTCATGGCGGCTGTGAAGTGCGCTACTCGCTGCGCAGTACCGCACCCCTCACCCCTCGCTGACCAGTGGCGTGTATTTCATAAAGACAAAAAGACGGCTTACCCTACCTAACTCAGATAAATATTTATAATCTTGTACTACGAGCGTATTATCAATAAACAAAAAAACCATAAATCAGCTCCATCTGTCGTGCCTGCTTGCTCCTTCGTATTATTTGACGCAACTTCGCATTGCGCTGCACTAGCGCCGCTGAGAGCTTCGGGAAAGACACTAAACTACCGCGTCTAAATGGTGGGTAATGGTGGTGGTGGTGGTGGTGGTGGTGGTGGTGGTGGTCTAATGGTGGTGGTTATATGTGTGCTCTCGTGGTCATGCGGATTCAATGTGTATGCGTTCCTATAAATACGTGGCACACAATCTCACAAATAACGTACACAACCGCACAGGGTAGGCAATGTCTTTATTACAACACGACAATTTGAAATAGTAGCTTAGTTTCATTTAATTATCGCTACATAAAGCACCATTACTTTTTGTCGTATTATTTTTTATACTGGGTCGCCATTGTTGGTTTGATAAATGATTTGTTTTGGTTGTGCTATGAAAGCAGGTAGGTATTTATGATTTTAACCTTGATAGTACTTAGTGTGAAAAAAGGATAATATTCACATATTATATATACATACACATACATAATATTCAAGGATAATGTTCAGGTGCTGTTTGTATAGAGAAAATAATAAGTTATGAGTTTTCAAAACTATTTTTTGAAGAAAAAAGAAGTGATCGTTGTGTTATTAACAGCCGCACGGGTCCATCAACCAGGTTAATCCAAGCCTACGCTTGCCGCGGTTGGCCCGATGGGTGGCCATCTTTGCATACCATGACCCCTCCGTGTCTCGGAAAGCACGTTAAGCCCAAACTGGTCCCGGCTGTAATTCGTGGATCTTTGACAGTCTTTATGGATCGTCAGAAGCCCGAGTCTGACAACCAGTCTTACTAAGGGGTGTCGTATTACCATGTAAAATACTGACATTCAGCTGTATCTGGTTAGACTGGAAGCCGACGGAAAATTTTAAAAGCTATTATAATCATCATAATAGCTTTAAAATTTTCTGCCTACCCTGTCATATAACTCTGTGCACGCCACTGCCGCTGACACGTGAATTTGTTACTGCGCAGTGACTCGCCTCACGTTCCGAGTCGACATAAAGTTTGAATCGGGCTATACTAGAGTATCATTCTTCTTAGTGTATCAATGACTAAAAGTTAAAAGCAGTCTCGCTTGTGCCGCGTTCCGATGCGGACTGGTTTGCATATTCTTTATATCGTTTAGCGCGGCGCAAGCTATCGCTCTTAATTTACTCGCCATGAGTAACGAACTTTTGGTGAATGAGCTGCTGGCGCTCATGCAGCAGAAACTGGTTGTGATGGACGAGGTGTCTGCTGTGTCTTCAAGTTGCTGCCAAGTTTTTCTTGTTCAGTGTGCTGGACAAACGCAACCAGATGGTGTCCCGCTGGCGTGACGGGATTAAGTGGAGCCTGCAGGATATAGTCACGCTGTTCAAGGAGACCGACCCTAACGAAGTGCCGATGTTTGTGGCGAAGGAGCTACACAACTTCCTCCCGTCACTTTCGACCACGTCGATGTAACGAGCCTTCTGAAGGACATTGTTGTTGTGAAGGCGCGCCTCGCGGATGGGCGAGAAGATGCGCCAGAAGACGAGGTACACGCTGAGAGTGCAGTCACTGGAATCGCACCGGAACGTCAACGTCAAGGCGTTCGTCGTGCGCGTACCAAACTGATATCTGCCTCTCGTCATGGAAGAAGACTTGGCCTCAGGACGTGGTGTTGCGTCGCTTCCGCGGACAAGTTCCACAGGACAGCACAAAGTCAAACTAGTGCAAAGTGAAGTGCTACTAACATAGTCTTAAGCCTTATATAATAGCACAAGTTTTTGATCATAAAGGTATTTTTCTATGGGCCTGTGTCGCCTGAAATAAATGGTATTATTATTTTATTATTAAATGGCATGGAGAGAAATATGTTTGACGCAAAATTCTGCTCATCTCGTATAGTTGCCGGCACGAGTCTTGAGCACAAACTTCAGTCTTAAACGTAAAAAACCTTATTTCCTATCACGGCAGGTAGCACACGTGCGGGAGCAATGTAATCAATATATGATCAAGCATATTTATATACAGATAGAAAATAGAATACAAGAGCACTCTGACGAGGCCAGTTAAAGTTAAGATGGAATTTGTGCTCACGACTCGTGCCGGCAATTCTAGTTGACTTTACTCAAAGATTCAAACTCGAAGCATTTATTTCAATTAAACCAATTACAGGCACTTGTCAGTAAGTTAATCAGAAAGTTGAAGCTAGGTGCCCATTCCAAAACGTAGATCTCTATGGAGAAGAACGGGCAAGAAACTCCAAGAATACTCTTTTAAATCAAGATTATTACAAAATCCTGGGTACTGATTCAGTGGCAGCACCAGGAGAAGTCAGTCAATGGGGAAGGCAAATGTCAAAATGGCGCTGTCGTAGCTAGTTCCCAACACAAGCTAAAAATACAAGGCGTGCGGTGGTTTTATTATATTTTTTGCGAAAATGACGCGTTGTTGTGTTCCTAAATACTCCGAAATTGGAGTCCACCGTTTTTCGAGAGACCCAAAAACTAGAAGGTGGTGGCTTAAAGCTATTTGTAGCGATTTTGAAAAAATTAAACAGTGGGTCAGTAATATTTTGAGAAATATTTAAGGTTTTAAATTCTGACACTGTCTATATCAAATGCTTGATTCATAATATTGAAATCCAAACTCATGAATGAACACGAAATGGAATGAATGAACGAAATGTACAATTTATTGTAGGCCGTACCGCCGTAGGGACCTAGCTATGATTACGCCATCTACAATTAGCTTTGCACGACCGTCCCCATTGCATCCTCAGTCTACTTACTTTTGTTTGTTTTCTCTGTTAAATTTGGCTAATCATGTGAAAACTTTGTTGTTGCAGTTGTTCGCGGGCGCCAGCAACGCGGGCAACCTGAGCGCGCTATTAATGTCGTATCAGCAGCAGCCTATGAACCAGTCACCCAAACCCATGCAGCACACGCCGCAGCAACACCATGCTTACCAGGTAACACTCATATTATTATTTTTTTTATTTTTAGCCTGTGTTGTCCCACCGCAGGGCAAAAGACTTTCTCCTTTTCACACCTCTCTGTCTGGAGCTAGTGTGGACCAATCCTGTCTGTAGACGTCAAGCTCGTCTCGCCATCATCTCCTGGGTCTGCCTCGATGTCGACGGACGATAATAACTCTCAAATAATAATTATATTAAAGCCGTCAGCAGTCCATTGCTAGATATAGGCTTCTTCATCGCACGCCATTTTTACTCTATGTTCGGCTACTACCTAATTGTTCAACTATCGAAAACATAATGAATTTGATTTATAGTTCGCTTTCCATCCATTTTAACATCAAGTGACTGTTGTCTTTGAACAGAACAAAGCTTTTTTAATTTTATTTAGCTAAGTTTTTTTATTTATTTTTATACTCATTTTTAATTTAGACGACTAAGAAGTGTGGAAGAAAAAAACATGTTGCGCCGACCCTAAATAAATTGGGAGAAGGGCAGGAGAATGACGATTCATTATTAATTTATTTGTGCAGTTTCTAGCCTGAATTTTAATTGTCATTTATTGTAAATGTGCACCTTTTATAAATTAACGATTATTATTACATTATTTCCTTAAATTAAATGGTTCTTACCATATTTATAACAATTCCAGTCCCTCCTGGAGCGCGGCGTGGGCGTGAACGTGAGCTCAGGTGGCGGCTGGGGCGAGGAGGAGGAGCGCAAGCCGCGCCCCATCGGCACCGAGCGCGCCTGGAAGCTCACCGCGGCCGACGACTGGCCGCACGCGCACATGCACCACCAGCACATGCCCGATCACGACAGATACCAGGTGAGCCGTGGACATACGCAGGCAGAAAGTACAGAATGCCACCTGCTACGATCCCTACACTCTTTGCTTCGTTTACGTTCATACATCTGGTCATACACGCTCGCGGGTTGCCTCAGTTACCCTCGGACCTCATTAGAATACAGTGCCCCCGGCCATTAATAGCGATACGTCGAGCTTTATAAAGATACTGTTTTACAGGTCGTGAGTACAAACTTCAGTCTTAAACCTAAAAAATCTTATTTCCTATCACGGCAGGTAGCACACGTGCGGGAGCAATGTAATCAATATATGATCAAGCATATTTATATACAAATAGAAAATAGAATACAAGAGCAATCTGACAAGGGCAGTTAAAGTTAAGATGGAATTTGTTGGAATCTACGAACCTGAACGTTTTGTATACTTATAAAACTCGGATGTGCCGTATTTACTGAACTTTTTATTATCTACAAGCATGCTGAGACCTTGTGCTCTGATAATTTATTTTTGCGCTCCTTCAATATTATATGGAAGATAATGAAACTGGTCATGCAGCATGGAGTGTCCACGTACTTGACTAATGCAGTTGTATATGTTGTTCAGGGGGTAAGCGGCATGGGCGGCGTCGGCGTGAGCGGTCACGTGGGCCCCGGGCACGGCATGGAGGGCGGCGCTTACGGCGTGGGCGGCGTGGGGGCCGGCGGCGCCACGGCAGCCGCGCTGTCGCTCATGCACGCGCTACCGCTGCACTACCTGCCGCCCGCCGCCGCGCCCGTGCCAGAGCCGCACGCGCACTGGGACCAGGCGCCGCAGCACAACGACAAGCAGGTACACGTGCGACCTACTGCGACCCTACATCTACAATAGGATTGTAACGGAACTTTGCCTCCGCCTCCGCAAGTGCGAAACTTCCGCATGCAATCGTACCTCTGCAAGTTTTTAACGAAGTAGTAACGGAGGTCTAATAATGATATTCAGCTCCTAAACTAAGCGAAGATCATAAATAAACGTGTGGAGATATAGGTAACTTGCAGCTACCATTGTTTGTCTCTGCATTACCCAAACGTTGACTGGTAGAAAATGCCTATGACATTAAGTCTGCCTCTGTACATTTATGTGCTTGAAGTATTAAATAAATAAATAAATAACTCGAAGTTCCAAGTTTTTGCTCCCATGTCACCGCTGCCCCCAGGTACAGTTCTAAGTGAGCAACTGATTGATTAGTGAAGGCGGCTTAATTTATGAACCACTAAGAAATCGCCTACAAGGTGACAAAGCCGCAAAACTGATTTTTTTTTGTGAAATATAGTTTGCCCCCCTTCAAAATTTTGGTTACCAATAACTAGATTTTTGTCTTTATTTTTTTTATTTCTCCACCTCCGTCTCCGCCTCTCCCTAATGTACTTGTACACCTCGCTGACTGACGAACTCTCGCTTGTCGCAGGCTTGGAGCAAGTGGACTCACTAGAGCCGGCCGGACGGACCCGAGGCCGCGCCCCGCCCCGCCCGCCCCGGCCCCACAGGATTATATATAATTGTAACCCTTGGAAACGGTGTAGATATTAGTGAGAAAGAATTATATTATACAGATTATCTATATACATAATAGAGAAGATGTCCTATCGAGAAGAGAACTACTTATACTGTACGATCGACTGAAGTGAGCATTAAACGATTCATTATAATGAAACTCGTGAGGGGAGTCGGATGTAGTTTTATTTGTTACTGCCGCTCGCCGGTCGCGACGTTACGTTTAGACGAATTATAGTTATGTTATAGTCGGCGTCGCCGTTTTCATCTGATGTAGATATACGCGTAAACGAATGTAATAGTAGGTAGCTTGGAATGTGATTCCTAAGTGCCGCTGAGTGTTTTGAGTTGCCTTGCGTGCGGTCGCCGCCCGCCGTCTATTATACATATTTTACACTATAGTATGGCATAATGCGATATTAGTTTTGATGATTGGTACGCTCGTTAACAGAGGCGGAATATTAAACATGTATTAATAAATTTGCTTGTACATGAAGATTAAATATCGATATATTGATGCACTGTATCCACTGGTGTTTTTAATAATACCACCTGTTTTTCAATAATATCTTTTTTTAATAGGTTTATTTGGGGAATGTGTATATTTATAAGTAAATTATTATTGAGGACTTACTTTGTCTCGAATATGATTAAAAGCAGGATATGCGGTAAGTTCTAGGCAAATAAACCGTTGTCAAAGTAACTTGCGTGTGTTCTTGAATAGGGCCTAACTATTGAAATAAGTGTCAAATATTCCTTCATAATTATTCATTAATTCAAATGACAGGACAGTTTTGTTTGCAAACTCATTTTATTAGAAACTCACTGAGATTCATCATTTTTATTTACATTTTATTATCACTTAACTCTAAAGAAGTATTCTGCACACAACATTCAATATGTAAACTTGATTTTATATCATTACTATGTAACGAACATTACATCAATTAAGCTAGCCGAGCTACTCAAAAAAATAGAATCACAATTTGTTCTAAATGCATTCAAATTAATTGAATAAAAAATTGACACTATCAGCTTTGGCAAGTTTTTGAGCAGTTAAAGCTCAATGTGACGTTCGAGTATTTTGCTCTCGAGATCAGCGTGAAGCTTCGCGACCTTCCTGGAGTGTTTCTTGATCATCTGCTCCTGTTCTTCAAAGTGGTTAATCTTTTCGCCAGCGCCAGCCACCTGAGTATCACGAAAAAGTATATCATTAACATTTCCACTTTAAGAAGAGGTCTAGGAGTGATTCAATATGAACCTGAGCAGTCCATTTATATGGCTTTCATATGAAGTTGACACTTTAAATAAATAAAATCATTGAATGTTAAAAAGTGCGTACATAAACGAAAAAGAAAAACAAGTCCGACAACAAGAAACAGATGAATTGAAATAAAAGGGTAAGTAATAAACTTGTATCATGAAAGAATAAAAAAAGAACAAAAAAAAAATAACCTTGCTCTTGTGCTTCTCGCGAATGCTTACGTTATTTGCTTGCAAATGACGCAGCTTCAGCAGTCGCGATTCGTAATGCTGCAGTTCCACCTGGGAAAGATTGAAATACACCATGGTCATTATACCACTCATGATAAACAAATGTTGAGCAACAGTTTAAATTTTGCTGGAACAATGTTTACATCAATATTTCTGGTCCACGCAGCCAGTCTGCGTAAACGCGCGCTGACCGGCGACTTGCCATCATGCGGAACAGTGCAACATGTTTTCAGCAACACAATAACATGTTCCCACAACAGTGTTGATCAACATTTGTTAACCATGATTTGATCTTATAGTCAAGACGAGACAAACTAAATGACTAGGAAGGTGAGAATAATGCGCCGATTCCGAGGAGGATGATGATGTGCCAGCGCAAGTCCAGGATCGTGGAACGCCTTGTGAGTAACGACAAAGATGGGATAAGTAGCAGTAAATACCTTCAACGAAGCCAGTTCTTCAGTAGTGAAATTTGCACCAACGGCAATCTTCCATAGGCCTTGCACTTTAGGCTCGATAAACTCTTTGTTGTTAGGGGCTGGGAAGTAAAAAAATAAACATGTTGAGAGAAAAAAAATATAAGTTCCATTATTGCCCTATGATAAACAGTGCTAGAATGAGCATAGCATGACCATAGGAAAATTATACAGCTTTGTTGCTCTAATTACATCAATTTTAAACATGATTCATTGTAAAGTACACAGCAGAATGAGTAGCATGAATCTCAAATAAAAGTAGTTCAGTTGCCCCAGTTTCTGCTGAATCGTGACATAAACGCTTCGACGGAAAATATCTATAAATATTTTATAACCCTGCAACTGCATGAGCCTGTAATGGGGGCGTGTTAGTGTTACAAGTGGAACAGACGTGAGCCGTTATAAGCTACGTAAAAGCAATTTAAAATTGCTAGTATAGTTCAGTTGAATGAAATGTGTCCCATTAGATAGGATCTACTTTAGTTCATTTTACTGTAGGCAATGCTTGAGTTGATAGTGATAACCCCTGTGATGATTTGTTTTATTAACCTACTGACCCAAATGTTTTCGTGCCCGTGCCACCTCAGTCGTACTTATACGACTGAGAACCTATGTTAGTTTTTTGTTTTTTATTTCATTGCACATCCCTATTCGTCGTAGATATCGACGGTTGAAAGGCTAATTGGTCCAAGCGACATTTTTTGCGATATTGAGTTATATACATATTCGGAATCAAAAAATTTTTCTCCGTTTGAGTCAAGTTTCAAAATTTTTTTACTACTTTTTTGGCGCTTAGCACCCACAGCAAAACAGGCCTCATTTTTAAGCTCATTGATCTATACGATACAAAATTAGATAAATTTGAGGACTCGATAACTTAAGCCATTTTGATTTTTCGAACTTCGTTTTTATTCAGTTTCTACTACTTTTTTTCAAGCTCGATTTTATTGCGAGTATCGATTATGCTGAATGCAACTTTTGAATCGAAATTATAAAATTGGGTAGACAGTCACCACTAAGAAGTGACACGTCGCAACACAATTTTTTAATACCTTGTTCCAAGACACATTGAATCAACATCTTGATTCCTCTACACAAAAATGTTTTTTTTTTTTTTAATATACAAGACACTGTCTAAAATTGTATAAAGTGGCATACCAACCTCAAAAATATCTTATGGACGTTGCTGAATAATTATGATGGCCTAAGCATCAATATCTACTATAAGCTAGTAAGGGTTCATTTTATTTCATCCTGCAGTCCCTCTAATGGGCATCTGTATCAAACTACTTCAGTCTGGTGCAACACCATCATGTTGCTTTTGCTCATGGGGTATTATTTAACTGTCAGTTGACTTGGCGCTAAATTCATTTTCTCTCGTATTATTTTATTCTAGGTCGATGCTTGAGCCAGTTCACTTTCAGCTATTTTGTTTACGGTAGGCATTTGAACCATTTTGCCTTTCTCAAAAAATAACTAAATTTGATGTATTTTGGGTTAACCAACATAAATTTTCTAAACTTATACACAATTTTCAACAGTAATAACTTAAAAAAACTTCCGTACTTAATAATTAGGGATATACTGTATTAAATAAATAAAAGTCTATCAAATAGTTACTTTTTTATGATTTTTTTTTTCCAATAAATAACTGATCCGTCCTCCTGCAAGTTTTACAAAATGTCGCTTAGATCTTAGCCTTTCAACCGTCGATATTTATTTATCGATTTATGAGCTGGGCGCTGGAAGCACGGCAATTGATACAAAAGCCAGCAGTCAATAGGTTAAACGCAATTGATATTCAACTAAAATGTATATAAAGTTTACCTTTGGCAATGACTCTCTGCAGCCGGTCATAGCCGTCCCTCAAATCATGGTGCTTTTCTCTGATTAAATTAGCCTTATCAATATAGTCTTTGGTCATTTCATTTGTGTGTTCACTGATTTCATTGAACTTGTCTAAGTCCTCTTCGTTTATGACATCTGAAATGTGGAGATAATTTTAATACAAAAATCCATACATACATACATAAACTCATCATGGTGGGTGGAAACTACAGAAAGCCACATGCCTCAAACAGTGTTTTAAAACAGTTTATTGTAAATTGTCTGTCATGCAATTTATCACGGTAGCTGTCCAGTGTACCAAGTACAGTACATGTTGCGTGGATCCGTCACATCCATATACTGCAATCGGCACACATGCCCCTGTCTCTTGCTATGAGCTCTAGCTTCATGGACTTGTGAGTTAAGTTGCTCTATTTATCAGGACACTCAGGACTTTTCAACAGGACACCAGTGAATAGAAAAAAACGGAAAACATTACTTTTTTTTTTCTAAATGTGGGTAGTAGAAATACTTAAAAACAAACTGTTAAATAGAAAAAAATAATCTGGATTTGTGCCTACTTGATGGCAATAGAATAGGTTCAACCCCCATCTACATGGAACTTAAAAATACTGGAAAAATGTGGGTGTATATGGGTACGCCTCTGCCTAACCCTTCGGAATTACAGGCGTGCTGTTAATGATGTTATATATTTCTTACTTTTAAACGCATCATCCTTGGGTGACTCATCATCAAACAAGTCATAGTACTGGTCTATCTTCTCCTGATGGTGCCCGAACTCCTCCCGCAGAGCCAGCAGTTCTTCCATTGTAAACCCCGAAGCCTCAGCCTTTGTCCACAGATAATTTAGCTTTTTGTCTTTGAATATGCTCTTGTTTATGTAGTCATCCATTGCTGAGTTGTAAGCCTAGATAAAATTATTATTTTGAGTCTAAGCTGTGCCATATCATATACAAATAGATATATGTCCATAACCTAGGTGGGCTGGTAATGTTAGAACAATAAACCTAAATAAAAATGTATTATAAAGATAGGTTTTCATACATTCAAGCTACTGCAGGATATAACAATTTGTTAGCTAAAGAAAATAAGAACTTGAATGAAATAAGATAGAATGTCCGACTTTGTTACCTGTATGGTGTAGGTACTGATAACCTACTAAAGTTCTGAACCCTTTGTTGGTCTAAACAAAGCTATAGTTATTTGTGTAACAACAGCTGTGTCAATGAACAGTCTGTGAAAGTAATTACATTTTATCTCAATGTGTTTATCAGACATTGTTTTTGTACATGTATATTTTTTATCTCTTCTAACTTCTTAGTCAACACTAGGAAGCTTATTATTTTTATCTTAGTTATGATTAATGTTTGAATACAAATATATTATTGTTATCTACAGAAACATCTTGGGACCAGTTTCACAATGCTTACATAGGCAATACTTCCAGATGAATTTAAAATTAGTAACTGAGTTTACATGGACTTATCTGCCAGATAAGCAGTGGAGTTGGTGATACAGGCCATTACAAATGGTCTTTTTTCTTACTTATCTCTAGCATTACTTACAGGATGGTCTTTCTCTTTAGCAGCATCAGGGTCAAAGTGATGCAGCAAACCATAAGCAGACATTATACTGGTTAGTTTGCGCCTCAGTTCAGCCTCTTTTAACCCCTCCTTATCTCCTCCTTCACTTTTCACCCTCTTGTATATTAATTCTTCTTTGTCTTGGATCATCAAATCACTGTACAAGGACTTCAGTTTTGGTTCTGTTAGGCGCTGCAACGTGTTAAATTGTGTTTATTGAAAGTGGTGTGGCTCATCAACAGCGCCTTGAAATCAGCTGGTTGAAAGAAAAGGGGCGGGGAATTCTTTACCGGAAAAACAACAGAACAAAATGACGAAGACAGCACAAAATACACGAAACCTATGAATAAAAAATAGTCTTGTTTACCTGTCGAGCTTTAGTCCACAATAAATTAAGCTTATTCATTCTGAAAGGTTTTTCTAAACTTCTAAAATCTACATCGCTCTTTTTCTTTTCATTAGCGTTACGTGAATATTTATTTTCACAAAAAGCACCGGTCACTACGATCAAGAAACAGATCAGAGTTTGTGAATAAAAATTCATTTTGCTAATCTAACTCAATAAACAGCGCTTGTAGTGCCGACGAAGCGAAGCACAGAAAATGTAAAGCGAAATCTCTCGTCAGAGAGTAGTTTAGTCTGAGCGAAATTCTAATATGATGATCACAATGATGATAATGAGGACATGATCTAACTGCACAGACTATAAGTAGTACTATCCTTAATCTGTGGTACTATCTAACTCATAGACTACTAACCGAATGAACCACAGAACATATTATACTGAACTGACAACTTGATTTTATTTTGACAACTATTTTCACAGATCACTATTTTCACAACCATGGTATTAGTATGTATGTTTACAGTTTGGCAAGAAAGTCCTGAAACGGAACTAAAATATTTAATCATTGGCAACACTCACTTTGCCTCGTCGAGTAAGGTACATATTCTGCCATTTCTTGTAATCTGTGACTGTTTCTTGTGTTTATTTTTATTTATTTACGTTATTGTGGTGATACTGGTGACCCATTGTGTTCATAATGAACAGATCTGTTATCGGCAGCTCCGCAAGAGAGATATTTATAAAGTGTACGTGAGATCTTTGGCGAAACTCGAGGCCGGACAAATTTTATCCGATCTCAACGATGTGTATAAAAGAACCGCGGAAATGACAAGTAAAGTGATATTTTATACATGTAATCAGATGTAATGTATGTATTTCAAGGTGCAATATCTAGTATAAACCTTTCATACAATTATTGAAATGTACATTCACGAATTTGAGGTTATGTTTACAAAACACATTCGGAAGCAGCGCGTTCGTATAATTTTGATACTTTTTGTTAACATTGCATAAATTACTGAATAAAAATAACTAAAACATCGATCAAATTATTCGAAATACACCCATTACACACCCATATACATCCATTTTAAATATGGCATTGGACGACTGTGCGTGGCTGCAAGCCACACTACCCATTCGGTTTGGTGGGCTTGGCGGCTGCAAAATTTCCAGTGTAAGCTTACCGGCGTTCCTGTCCTCGGTCCACAGCACCGAAAAATTAACCGCAAAAATCATAGCCTTTTCACAGGTTGACTCTGAATGGAACGCCTGGAATGTGGCTTGTCCGAATACGGTGCAGCCCGAAAATCCGTCTTCCCAGAGACAGTGGGATGAGCCGCTCTGCAGGCTGGTACGGAATAACCTCTTTAATACGTCCACCAATACTGCTGCGCGTGCCAGCCTGCTGGCTGTGGGAAAATGGGAGTTGGACCTCTGTCTTCAGGTGCTACCGTCATACCCAACATAGGCACTATGCTGGGTGACACCACTTTCCGGCTCGCTACAAGTCTGCGTCAGGGCGCTCCTTGCGGGGCCCCTCATCGCTGTCAGTGCGGTGAAGCAGTCGACCGCCTCGAACACCATGACCTTTCTTGCAGCATGAGCACTGGTCGGTTGGCACGGCACGCCAGCATTAATGACATCATCCGTCGTGCTCTTGTCACCAGCTATTTTAGAACCTTGGCTTGGCACGCGACGATGGGAAGAGGCCAGACGGAATGACCATAATGCCTTGGAAGTTGATTAGGCCTTTGGTGTGGGATGCAACCTGTGTCGACACCCTCGCGCCATCCCATCTTCCTAGCACGGCAGGCCGTGCTGGGGCGGCTGCTGCAGGTACAGAAAACCTCAAACGGCGCAAATGTAACAACCTTATTGGGAGCTATATGTTTGAGCCGTTTGGGGTTGAAACACTAGAGCCATGGGGTCCGAGTGCTCATCGAGTATTTTGGGATATCGTCAAGCGGTTGGTCGACTCTTCACGTGACCAGAGAGCTGGCCTATTTTTAGGTCAAAGAAAAAGCATTGCCATCCAACGTGGCAACGCTGCCAGCCTTTTGGGCACTTTTCCCACTGACTCTTTTCTCTATATACTTGTACATAATATATATATATTTTTTAGTGTTGTGTTAGATTTTATACTGTATTTAAGATTTGTTTATACTACAACATAATTTTAGTATATGTGAAATCTGAATATAGTTGGTTCAGAATAGGTACAATTTGGCAAAAAAGTCGTAAAAATAATGGTGGCGCCACTATCGTGCATGTTGTAACCCTATACAGGGTTATTGGTTAAGTCGACCTAGATCCTTTAAGAGGTTTTAATTTTCATCATTCCTAGCTGATTTGACTATGAAACATCCCACCCCAAACCTAACCCATATTGAGATATTGGATTTTGATTATTTTTTTAATAAAATGAAGATTTTTTGTATAATTGTCCTTTTTTCGGATTTTGTGCCTCTAATTTATAATGTTTTTGCTATTTTCGTGTAGTAGATAAGTTTGTTTATTACTCTCAATACAAAAAAAGCAGGTAACTGGACCAACTGGGTAGTAGTCGACGATTGAAAGTTTAAAAAATAAATAAATTTGTTTAAACATTTTTTTTCTTTTAAGAATATTTCAAAGAAAGTATATGACAGTTATGCTGCGGACATACTAAATAAAATCTACGTTTCTTTAGCTATCCAACAAGGTATAACAACCTAGGGTATCATCATGATTTTCAGAAAAAAACTGTGATGTAATGCTCTCAGGCAGTAGTAAAAAATTACTGTACTTAAGGACAAAGTTATCATTTAGGTCAGCAAATGAAATAAAACAAACTAAATAGCTTGAACAACATTTTTTTTTTTTTTACAATACATGTTCCACATGTCCGCCTCTGTTCCGCAAACATATTCGCATTCTGTGCCTTAGTCCACTTTTAACCACACCAGTCGTTAAGCCTCTTCTAATTTCGTTTGCCGCATCGATAATTTTCTGTCTTAAAACATCAACAGATGAGCTTGGATGAGGTTCATTATAAACTAAACTTTTCATATGGCCCCATACATAAAAATCCATGGGGGTCAGGTCGGGACTTCGGGCTGGCCACGGTATGGGTCCACCTCTTCCAATCCTTTGTTGGGGTAATTAGTGCCACTCTCTGACAGTGTTCTTCGGTAGTGTGCAGGGCAACCGTCATGTTGATACCACATATCTCGAATTAAATTGAGAGGTAAATTTTCCAGTAATTCGGGTAAATCGTTTCTTAAAAAGTTTTCATTATGTTCCCCATATAAATTGTCAGGCAGAAAATATGGCCCAATCAAATGGTTTGAGATTATTCCCATCCAGACATTCAAACTGAACCGTCTTTGCGATCCCTTTGGTCGCTTCTTATTGGGATTTCTGTCTCTTTTCGGAGCCCAATAATGAGCGTTGTGGTAATTGGTGATGCCGTCTTTATCAAATTTTGACTCATCTGTCTACAAGATGTGTCTAAAGAATGCTGGGTTTTCTAAATCTGCGTTGAGCATGAATCTGCAGAAATCTAACCTCCTCACAGGATCTCCTTCTCGATAACATGTAACGGCGTGTAATGGTAGGGATAAAGGCCTGCAGTATTCACTGTAAACCACACTTTCCACTGCGATATTCCAAGTTCTCGGGCAACAATATTAGTGGAAGTAGTTGGATCCGATCTAAACCGTTGCACTATTTCATTGTCTTGCTCTTCATCGTCATCATTGACACGTGGTCTGCCTAAGTCTGATCGTCGCCTCGAAACAGAGCCAGTCTCTCTAATCGCCGGTAAACTCCGTCAAAAACACTGACATCCGGTACTCGGCGCCCGGGATAACGTGCAATGTATTCATCCCGAGCTCGCGAGGATACACGCAGTACCCGTAACAAATTAAAATATCCGCATATTCCTCGTTCGTGAAGGTCGCCATCGTCAACAGTTCCAAATCAGAAGCACGTATCAAAGTCCAGTTAACAAGCACAGTCACAAATCGAAGGGAAAACAGTCCAGAAACACAAGCCAAGTCGAGTAAGAATCCAAGAGCACTAAGTATCACATCTACTACGGAGGAATCGCGTATGCAGACCTCCGCTAGGGTATTAGTGTTCTGTGATGCAGACTAAAACCAAACAGAATAACAACAAAATGGCCGAAAATAATCTATCTCGCTCACACCTACATAAATCGTCCCGCTTGCACGCACCACAGCTCCATCGAAGGACAATAGTACCGTAATTTTTGCTACTACCTGGGACCCTTTTATGAAAGTTTTTTCTAAGAATTGTGATAATACCCTAGCTTGTTATACCTTGTTGGATAGCTAAAGAAACGTAGATTTTATTTAGTATGTCTGCAGCATAACTGTCATAGACTTTTTTTGAAATATTCTTAAAAGAAAAAAAATGTATAAACAAATTTATTTATTTTTTAAACTTTCAATCGTCGACTAATACCCAGTTGGTTCAGTTACCTGCTTTTTTGTATTGAGAGTAACAAACAAACTAATCTACTACACGAAAATAGCAAAAACATTATAAATTAGAGGCACAAAATTCGAAAAAAGGACAATTATACAAAAAAATCTTCATTTTATTTAAAAAATAATCAAAATCCAATATCTCAATATGGGTTAGGTTTGGGGTGGGGTGTTTCATAGTCAAATCAGCTAGGAATGATGTAAACTAAAACCTCTTAAAGGATCTAGGTCGACTTAACCAGTAACCCTGTATAGTCCGATAAAAACGGTTTTGATACTTAGTTTTTTTTTTGACGATTAAAGTGAAAATTGGCGGGTTGTGTGAAAAAAAGAAAAGCTCTGACACGCTTGTTCAGCCACTGCCTAGAACGATAACATTTGCAGTTATTTATTTCAATAAATTAAAAATAAAATTATTAAGTATTTCAAAATACCTTGATGTTAACTAATCCCACATTATCAATCAACTCAACTTCAACTTTATTTTTCTCACCACAATATACATAAATTATTTTACATTGATCAGTTTCGACAATGATACACAATTCAATTATATACTTATATATTGTGGGAGACTGGTGCCTAAGCTAGGCTCATGGCCTGTGTTTCAGGACACCAGGATCCCACCCCTTTACATTTTCATTTATAAATTATGTATTACGCGCGCTGACAGAATGTAGTAAGGAATCGTACGACATTTTATAGTTTTTTGTATTATGATTTATATATAGGTTAGTATGCGAGACAAATGTTAATAGATGTGTAGTAAGGGTGATTGTGCGGTTGTGTGATTGTGTGGGTGTGAGAGAGTGTGTGATTGTGTGTTTAGGTCATTTTATGGATGTTTTCAGTATCATTATAGTTTAATGTTAGTAGCCAGTCAGTTAGCCTCTGTTTGCATTTATTCTTTGTGAGACTAAAGATATGTAACACCTTATTCATTTTATTGTATAAGTAGCCACCTAGATAGCAAAAGAAACGCCTTGCAAACATAGTTTTGTAACGTAGATGATGGCGCTCCACTGGGTCATATCGTCTTTTCCCCCTGGACAGCGTTGGATTATAGACCAAGAGAGTGTGCTGTTTTAGCAGAATATGTAATATAAACAGTTGACGCACTGTGAGGACTTTACTTTCTTTATATAACTGTTCAGTGGGGTAGCGATACGGTCGAAAAGACGACACTTTCAGAATAGCTCTTTGGGTTTTTTCTACTTCTATTAGGGTCGTTTTTGGAGCTCCACCCCAAGAGGTGATGCAGTAGCATAATATAGATTGAGCAAGGGTATAGTACACTGACTTCATAATGTTTTTATCGACTACAAGTCTCAGCGTTTTGAACACATATATTAATTTCCGTAATGTGTTACTAAGAGTGGTTATATGGTCTTGAAATCTTAGGTTTTTGTCGATTGTTATTCCCAGGTACTTTACATTTTCAGCCTTGGTGAGTGGAATGCAGTTACAACTACGGGTGAGTGGGTTTGTGCAAGAGTGAGCTACAATGGTATTAGGTAATGTTTGGGAGGATTCATCATTTTTCATTGAGAATGCTATGTAGTTGGTTTTGGTTGTATTTAGGGTCAATAGGTTGTCGCGTAACCAGTTGGATACCATATTAAAGCCTAGTTGTGCACGCTCATAGACATCCTCCCACGAGCTCGCGCTGAACAAGAGGGCGGTGTCATCAGCAAAGCTAATGATTTTGCCATTGGGAATATTGAGCGTACCCAGGTCGTTGATATAAATGAGGAATAGCGAAGGTCCGAGGACACTACCTTGAGGCGTGCCGTAGTTAGTTATTTGTTCCTCACTGATGAATTCATCTATCTTTACTCTCTGGGTACGCTCACTCAGGTAGTCTTTAAAGAGGTCCAGTGGAAGTCCTCTGATTCCTAAGCTTTCCATCTTACATAAAAGAGTTGGGACAGAAACCGTGTCGAAAGCCTTAGCAAGATCTAGAAATATGGCCATAACTTTATCCCCACTATCCATGTTTGTGACCACATAGTCTGTTAACTCATGGACCGCATCAGAGGTGGATTTTCCTGAGCGAAATCCAAATTGCGTTGGAAATATGTTAGACAATGTTATGTTTTACAAGACCCCAGATTACCTTATAGTACCCAGACCCCAAATCGCTTTATAATACTGATGGATTTACCTAAAAGATACTATAGTTATTTTTGTTCAGTGATTTTTGCAATATTAACAAAAAGTATCAAAATTATACGAACGCGCTGCGTTCCGAATGTGTTTTGTAAGCATAACCTCAGATTCCTGACTGTGCATTTCAATAATTGTATGAAAGGTTTATACTAGATATTGCACCTTGAAATACACACATTACATCTGATTACATGTATAAAATATCATTTTACCTGTCATTTCAGCGGTCCTTTTATACACATCGTTGAGATCGGATAAAATTTGTCCAGCCTCGAGTTCCGCCAAACATCTCACGTACACTTTATAAATTATCGCTCTTGTGGAGCTGTAGAGAACAGATCTGTTCATTATGAACCCAATGTGTCACCAATATCGCCACAATAACGCAAATAAATAAAAATAAACACGAGAAACAGTGACCGATTTCAAGAAATGACAATATGTACCTTACTCGACGAGGCAGAGCGAGTGTTGTCAACGATTAAATATTTTAGTTCCGTTTCAGGACTTTCTTGCCAAAACTGATAAAACTGATAAAACTGATTGATAAAACTGTAACTGAGTCGATTCCAATAATTTTTACATCATGTTATATTTTGTCCCAAAAATATATATTTTAAAAATGTTACAAGTTGGCCACCGAGCGACACTATGTACTCTATAGGTACCTACTGCCAAATTATCATCAACTAGCTTCGGCCCACGACTTCGTCCGCGTGAAATTTCTTTTTTTCCCCAACCCACCCCGTAGCATCGCATCGCCCGTGCTGTTACTTCGTTTTCGCTTAGCGCTCATTCTTACTTTTTTTCTTTTTGCTCGACTTCTAACGGTCCTAGCGTAATGTTACATACTTAAAGCCTTCCTCAAGAATTGGACCATAAAATGCAGAAAGAATTTTTCAAATCCGACTGGTAGTGACAGAGTTTAGCGCGATCAAACAGTCAATAAAAATAAAATGTATCGGTAACTAATAGACTAAGCGCATTTTTCTTATTTTAAGCATTTTTATACTCGTTATAATTTCTAAACTAAACGTCGGATTCGAATAATTTAAAAAGGACTTTACATGTACTTAATCAACCTTGATTATGAAACTATTTACTTGGATAAGGATTAATACCAAGCTTATGAAAACACCTTCGCAAATAATGCATTATTTTATAACTAATTTGATTACCATTCCAAAAGTTATAGTGAGCTAACCTTAAAAGATACACATAAACATGCCATCGCGCACTTTTTTTTAGAACTTTTTAAGAGGAACATATCCGTCATACTTGCTTTTTGCATAACTTTAACCGTTTACGCAGCGCACGCAACGGAAGCTCTCAAAAGGAATAAATTTTCCCTGTTTTCGCAACATATTTCATTGATGCTCCGCTCCTATCAGTTTTAGCGTAATGTTGTATAGCCTATAGCCTTCCTCGATAAATGGGCTATCCAACACTAAAAGAATTTTTCAATTCGAATCAGTAGTTCCTGAGATTAGCGCGTTCAACCAAACAAACAAACAAACTCTTCAGCTTTATTAGTATAGATTTCTTGTTCCCCTGACCCACCCCGTCGCATCGCATCGCCTGCCCGCGCTATTACTTCGTTTTCGCTTAGCGCTCGTTCTTCCTTTTTTTTTTGGTTTTGCTCGGCTTCTGAGGGTCCTCGCGTAGTGTTACATATCCTATAGCCGTCCTCAAGAATTGGACTTTATAATGCAAAAAGAATTTTTCAAATCCGACTGGTAGTGACAGAGATTAGCGCGTTCAAACAGTCAATAAAAAACAAAATGTGTCGGTAACTAATAGACTAAGCGCATACTTTAAGCATTTTTATACCCGTCGTAATTTCTAAACCAAAGGTCCAAATTGAATAATTTAAAAAATGAATTTACATGTACAGATGCCAGCAGGTCAAGCTATCCGAAACTATCAAATTTTCCCATTCAACCTTGAACCTAATACTTTAGCGATAAAGTTGAAAATCTATTAAAGAAATTTGACAGATTGTAGTAGCTTGATGTGCTGCCGTCCATACTTTATCAACCTTGACGATGAAAGTATTTATTTAGATAAGGATTAATACCATGTTTATGAAAGCACCTTCGCAAGTAATGCATTGTTTTATAACAAATTTGATTACCATTAAAATGTTATAGTGAGCCAACCTTAGAAGATAGACATATGCTATTGCGGACTTTTTTTAGAACCTTTTAAGAGGAACAATCCCGTAATACATGATTTTTGCGTAACTTTAACCGTTTACGCAGCGCACGCAACGGAAACTCGCAAATGGAATAAATTTTACCCGTTTTTTCAACATTTATCATTGATGCTCCGCTCCTATTAGTTGTAGCGTGATGTTGTATAACCTATAGCCTTTCTCGATAAATAAGCTATGCAATACTAAAAGAATTTTTCAATTCGAACCAGTAGTTCCTGAGATTAGCGCGTTCAACCAAACAAACAAACAAACTTTTCCTCTTTATAATATTAGTATAGATGAGCGCAAGACGACGCTGGAGGCACGGGCGGCGCGGGGTTGCCTCGTGGTGAGCATGTTTTTGTACGGACAACCAGGTAACATAACAAGCTTATATAACTTTGTGATTTTTCATGATACAGTTTTGTATAAGGTATTTCAAAATACCTTGACGTCAGCTAATCCCACATTATGTGAGACAATTTTATGTTTTACAAGACCCCAGATCAGCTTATAGTACCCAGACCCCAGATCGCCTTATAGTACTGATGGATTTACTTAAAAAATACTATAGAAAAAAAATACGTAAACGCTTACGTGCGTGTAAATACCTTTCTTAAGTTATTTTTATGGTGTACATAATAAAGAGTATTCTATCTTTCTATGGTTATTTTTGTTCAGTGATTTATGCAAAAAGTGAACAATAATCAACATTTAATCAACATTATTCAAACGCGCTGCATTCCGAATGTGTTTTGTAAACATAACCTCAAATTCGTGAATGTACATTTCAATAATTGTATGAAAGGTTTATACTAGATATTGCACCTTGAAATACACACGTTACATCTGATTACATGTCTTATGTATAAAATATCATTTTACCAGTCATTTCAATGGTTCTCTTATATACATCGTCGAGATCGGATAAAATTTGTCCGGCCTGGAGTTCCGCTAAACATCTCACGTACACTTTATAAATTATCGCTCTTGCGGAGCTGCGGATAACAGATCTGTTCATTATGAACACAATGGGTCACTAATATCGCCACAATAACGCAAATAAATAAAAATAAACACGAGAAACAGTCACCGATTACAAGAAATGACAGAATATGTACCTTACTCGACGAGGCAGAGCGAGTGTTGCCAATGATTAAATATTTTAATTCCATTTCAGGACTTTCTTGCCAAACTATAGCAAACTATGTAACGATAGATCAGAATTTCTACAAGATTGATACGGACAACTAGCGTCTATCCTTTGAAGTTTTTTTTAATTGAAGTTGAAAACTACTGCGTTATTCAGACAGAGGCGGCCTGCGATGGCAGCGCTTGTCGACTGTCGCCGCAGGCAGGCCACCTTGGGCCGCCTCTATCTGAAAAACACTCATTATAAAGATTCACTTAAGACAATAAAATTCGTTGCAGGTTCTATTATGGTTCTAAATAGTTCCCTCCCCGTGCTGCTTTCTATCCAGCGTTACCAGAGCAACGGATATTTCCGTAAATCTACGGATTTTTACATGAATCATACATGAATCGCTAATCTACGGATTTTCGATCCATCCAACCAAACAAAGGAATTTAATCAAATTTTGAGTAAAACGATTCACAACAGCGCAAACACTACTGTAAAAAAAGTTAGCTGACCATGTGCCGAGCCATTTTACAGCTAACCAAATCGCAAAGTTAACGAAAGCGTGATTGATTTTCTATATCAACTAGAAATAGTAAATATTGTAGTTAAATATTTTTTATTTTAGCCCACACTGTCCCGCTGCTGAGCAAAGGCTTCCCCCAAATCCTTTCAAGCATTCTTTTTCAGGGCCACCTCGATCCAACCCTTGCGGTACGCATCTAGACCTTCTCGCGACATCTTCAGGTCACGTCAGCCGCATACAAAAACATTTATTTATTTATTACCTCATCATCACTATCATTACAGGAATTTCCTAATTCAATAGTGTGGCTGTAACTACAGTTTTATTATTTACCATAACATATTCTGTACATCGTGGTTTTTGTGAACTCACTCAGAGAACAAGTAAAAAGATCTATGCTGTCTGCTACGTCATTAAGTACACGCAAGGTACGCGTTATAGGGGCTTTACTCAGCAGATTGAACATACATAGCTCTAAAAAAATGTCCGTTGACTTACGGATTTTTCTACACGCAATCTACGGATTTCTACTGACATTATTTTCAGGATCGACCTATGGTGTTTTAAAATTATGTTCTGGCTACAATGACTTTATTGGTCAATGCTTGTTCTGTGTTCCTGTCTGTAGCATACGGTCTGTGTCGTGCGAATGAAGTTTTTATCTTCCGGTCGTGCGTGCTGCGCATAGTCTGTGATCACAGAACACTTTTATTCTGAGAGTCTGTGGTGCTGTTTGCGAGTAAAGTGTGAGTTGAAACGTGAGTTCACGTGAGTTGCAGACTGTTTTCGTAGAATACATGTAGTACCGGTCTTCTTTGACAGATGTGAATGTAATGTAGTTTCCTACTCCGTAGACACTCAATTAAGTTAAATTTATTTTTATATAATGGCATTGCTTGTTTAACCGCGCTTGGTTCCCGTTGTCCGCGATAACAATCATCAAAACAACTCGATGAATAATTATTAACGGCGTTGTTTTTTTATCTCATTTTGTAACCCAGTCAGCACAATGGGAACTCAATAACAGCGAGCGAGTTTCCCACCTGAGGCTGCATCTGTAGTGCGTCCGCGAGCACGTACGTTAGGCTGACTATCGGCACTTTCTCTCGCTGATGCGTTGCGAGTTGGTTACTCAATACGCGTTGTGCAAAGACTGGTCGGAGTCGATGTCGATATTTCATAACGGTAGTAGTTAATCTGTGAGGGTTGATGTCGGTCGTGCGAGGCTAAGAGTAGTTGGCCAGTGTTTGGTGTGTAATGTGTATAAGTTTGGTGTGATGGTGGAACGTGACGGCATGAGGCGCGGCAGCGGCGGCGGCTGCGGCTGGGGCGGTGGCGTCCTGGGTCGCTGGTCGCTGCGCCGGCTGCTGCTCGACAGCCCGCTCGTTGGCAGGCGGCTAGCACATACAGGTACTTAGTCTACACTCAGTATTCCATAAGTGACACCCATTCTTTGAAAACTTCTCAGAACCGAAATCTTATACCTAACTTTGAATTTGTTCTATGGTTGTAATTTGAGTCAACAAGCTATTAAGTTTTTACTGTAAAAAGTAGTGTAAGTCCATTTTACTCAACAAAAAGTCTCAGTAAAAGTAAAGTTGCAACAACAATGTAGGTGCAAACAAATATCAAATAAAAAGTCTTCCTGTCTGTCTTCTAAAAACTTTTTGATATCTTATCTATTAGATAAAATACAGCTGCTTAGCAATAAACTTAGATACTTGCAAATTGAGTGAATTAATTAATTAATTTAATATAAAATGAAAAGCAATATGACATTATTTTTGAGGTAAGTATTAAAGTTGAACGGCAGTTGGCATTCTAATTCAAATTTATTTATTTGTGAGATATAGTTATAATGTTGTGGTACATGATGTTATATAAAAAAAAAATTGTATCACTATGTGCTGCCTTGTAAGGCATACAAATATTGTTTACATACACAGTAATAGTTGTACAGGTAGTAGGTATAGCCTATAAAATTGGCATGATAGGTACATTCATACAATAAATCTTAATTTAAATATCTACAATACATTAGGAATAAAATGACTTAAATTGAAACAATGTTACAATTAGGTATGTCAAAATTAAAATATATTGTATTAATCAGTATAAAAGTCTAGCATTTTACGATTAATAATGCTGTCAGTTTCATTTTAAAGTTTTGAATTGTGTAATTTTTTATTATGTTAGGTATTTTATTATATGTATATTATTGGGACCATACTAATCACACTGTTTCTTTGTAAAGCATAATAAGCTACTTTCTACTTTTTTTTTTTGTGTAACTCGCATGAAACACGAAAATTGTTCTAGGTGACATCATACCAAATTAACTTTGCAGATTTATCCTAACAGGCATATATCACCATATATTTTATGAACTTCGTTAGTTTATAATCTATAGGTATTATTTCTATGAGATTATAAACTGTCGAAAAATTGTGAACTGCAACAAACCATTTACAATTGAATGCATTATTTTTCGTTAGATTATAATCTTTCCATGTGAATCCGACAATTTGTGAACCGGTAATAACCCGCTAGCGACGTAACGCACCTTGCGCTAATACTAAATAGCCTGCCTAAATAGCTGCAAGCAACCTTAGAAGTAGCGCTTACCGGCCGTTCCCACGGCACCGTTCGCTTTGCTCGCTCGGCTCGCGCACGGTTCTAACTTAACTCATTACACCCAGTTCACAATTTTTCGACAGTTTATAATCTAACGGAAATAAAACCGACAGATTATAAACTAACAGTTCTCACAATCTTACGGTGACACATCAAGGAAACTACAATAAAATTATAAGTTAGCAATTACACATACTTTCCTCATTCAGAATGATCTACATTTTTCTATAATATACATCACTTACATTTTAAAACACAATAGATATAAACATTATGTTTGACCATTCATTTAATTAATCATCAGCATCATTAAACTTTTATGAGTACAACGAATTGAATATTAAAGTCCCCATCAATTGAGTCAATGTCACATTCCCAGTAGGCAGGATTTTGACCTTTTTGCATAAGTATTGCTAATGATCTATTAGGTACTTACTATTCTTAGAACATAAAACTAACATCATATGATATAAAAATTATAAACAATGTTACTTCCCATTATGTTTATTTGCTAAGTTTTAGATAGATTTTAAAAATGTAGTTAGTTCTTATCTTTATTATCACTATCTCTTCATATTGATAAGTATGGTAAATTAAGGTCAGGATTTCTGAATAAGCATACTTTTTTGTAGAAAGATTAAGCATCACTTGTTTATATTATTTAAAACTTGACTGATAATAAAATGTTGTATTTCCAATCTTTACATAAGATTTATCTGACCTGAGGTTAATTGCATTAATGTTTTATTTATTTATTATACAAGATTTATTAATGTATAAGATAATAAAATTGTAATGTATCTCGTTGGTAATCCTTAAATAAATAAATAAATTTCATTGATCTTTGATAGGTACTCCATTATATTATATTATTACATGATTGAATACACTGCCTTTACTTAATAATAAATACAAATACACTATCTAAAAAATAAAATTTTGAAATAGTATAATGTATGAAACACAATGCTAATTGATTATAGCAGGTAATAATTTTAAATGTACACATTGCTTACATTTAAAATTTTCTATACATACAAGAAAAAAACAGGCAACAAATGTTATATTATCTATAGTTTTAAGCATGTTGACACAAGTATGCAAGTACTTACTGAATGTAATGAAATCAGACAAAATGAAAGATGGTTGTAGTAGAAACTGAAGAATTGCTCCTTCATACCATAACAGAGTACTCATTGCATTATGCAACAATGAGGAACGAAACACATCTACTTGACAAATGATGTAATTTCTATAAGCTCTATGTAAGAGCCTGCACATAACCTAGCCATTGTTATGTCAACTGTGCCCAGTGTTTGGATGTCAGCTGCATATTTTGTCAGCCCATTTCCCCTAATGAGTTGGCAAGCCTGCCAAGGGCATGGGAGAATTTACAGTTTGCCTTTTTATCCCACAGTCCCATCTTAGCCTCATGAACTCATCTGTTATAATACCCGTCTTAAAAACTGGCATCTGTCAGGGTTAGCAGAGTTTGTTCATATTAATCCACGAATGGTAAAGCACTGCCTATCCTTTGTTTGACGTACTCTTAGCTGATCTTGCAGAACCACGCCACGGACACCAGGGATTTCAGAAAGAAGTAGTTTTGTCGTGAGTTGAATGAAGACTTTACTATTGATTACTCAGTTTTTACCAAAAAAGCAGAAAAATAAATGGTTTTACAAACAATACAAGATACTAAGGGTGCGATTCCACTAAAGCAGGCGACTAGCGGAGCGGAGACGCGCAGGAGCGAACCTTCACAGAGGAGACGAAAGACGCGATGTGAATTTCAACCAATGTGATGTTATTAGTCGATTCCTGCGCGTCCCCGCTTCAGTGGTAACGCAAACCTAATCTTCTGAGCTACCCAAACGAGATAAAGTCTAAAGTGCTTATCTTGTCTCTAACTGCATAGCTATATCCGAAGACGCTGCAGATGCACCAAATGATGCACTTACTTGAACCATGTCCCCCACGCAAACCGGTTTCCGCCTACGCGAACATGTGCATAGTCTACAAAAATTACTATATGTTATGTATGTGGGCCATTCGGGAGAAAAAGAGAAAAGTAAAGCAGACTGCAAGGAAACGTAACGTAATCATACTAAGTACAGAAGATGAGAAGAGGCAGACTGTGAATGTGAATGAACTAAAGTAACCGCAATACCCCATCTAGTCGAAAAAGATTTTACACACTCAAATCTGCCAAAGCCAAGTACCATGTCTTCTGTCTAGTTTGCACAATCACATATTGAAGATTACCCGAGTGAAATGAAAACCATGTGTCATCGAGGGCATTGTTATTATGATTAACCTTTTCATTTCCTTCTAATAACAATCATTCATCGATTACAAGAAAAGTTTCAAGGTAAATTTAATAATTAACCAGCAACTACAGTTTATTAAGTCACCGTTATAAGAATAATTTACGTACACGTAAGTAAATTACCTGTCAATTAATGACTACTTAATTAGGAGATTATTATCGAAAAAAAAAAAACAAGTAAAAAGTAAATCACGTACCTTATCGCAGCTCGCATGATAACGTAATTAATAATAGGATACCATCCGATTACGCTTTATCTCCATAAAAAATAACAGCTCATTTTATTTGCTTGGATTAGAAATTATGTACTTATGCATACTCAGACTACACAAGGGAGGTGCGAAGAGTCGTTATCGTGATTAATACCAGCGATAACTTATGCAATTTGATTTGATTTTGGTTTTGAAACAGCAGATAACTCTCCAGACGTTTCTATCACTGTCCCTGGTTCTAGAAGTCACAATGATTACCAAATAGCGGAATGATACAGCGTGTCATGTTACGCGTTAGTGGTCGCTCTCTAAACAATCGTACTGTTTTACATATTCATTCAATGGCATAAGGTACACGCGAGCCAGCGGAATTGGTGAAATCTGATCAGCGAAGTCTTGCCATGAATGGCAATCTGGCTTCGATAGGTCCTATCTTGTTTTATTTGCGTAGTTGAAAGGAGACGGCTACCTCTTGAAGCGACGCGAGATGTAAGTTTGCCTTTCAAGGTAGTGAATCGTGGATCTGTGCTACTTGACAGGTAAATCGATACTATTGAGTCAGTTTATTAAACTGTTGAAGTATGTATCGCAAGCTGTTCTAAAATGCCCCTTGTTTAAAACACCCACCTTTTAGGGTTTCATACCCCAAGGGTAAAAATAAAAATAAAATAAGTTAAAAATTAAAGGCCCCATACAAGATTTTTTTAAAAATACGTAGTGTTAAATATTGTCATGTGCGAGTCTGACTCGCACTTGGCCGGTATTTATATTTGACCAGTTTGTCGTAGATTCCGTCTCTAGGCGAATTACTTAGTTCTTGTTTTTTCTAGCGGAAACCATAAATTTTATTGGAGGTGTCTTCTCAATATGGATTAACCTTCTAGGCGTGACGCTGCAATCTTCGCGTCTTCCTCATTCCTTACTTACAATCAAACCGTAATTATAGCTGTCTAAGCTACATTACATACGCTGACAGTGAAGTCTTCGTCGTACTCTTACGTAGCACGCTAAGCGAGGTTATAATCTAGCCCAAGGGATTTTAAAATGTTACCCGTTAACACTATGGCAAAATTCATTAAAAATATTTTGGATTCCATCGCAGCCGCTCAAGATGTCTCGCAATATGTTTATGGAAAATTAAGGCAGAGGTGAAACGTGACAATCCAGTTAACGACGAAATCATTGCAACAAATTATTTATTACTCCCCGTCTGATATGTTATAGCAGATGTGGGTTAAATGTATATATATAAGTATTCGCAGTGCCGACTTTTATGTAACTTCAACCTAACTACAATTAAGGTATCGTGATTATTACAATGTTTAATTGCTCGCACAATGATTAATTTAGCTACATATGGATTCCAACAGCGCTGCTGCCTTCATTGCAATTATTGAATGTTGAAATGTGTAGTATGTAGTACCAGCTACTTTGATTTCCTCTATACTTTGCTAACTTAGTTTCTTAGTATTGGTAAAATTCGTCTGTTTTCATTTATTAGGCCGGCCGCTTTCGGAATTCCGAACGGCCGGTCTTACTTTGTCGCCTTTTGAGAAACTTTAGCACATCAATCAAAATCCAAACTCTTCAAATTGTGCTGACACTCGTCACTTTTCAATGTTAAGATACAATAAACAGCTCCCAAAAAGCACCATTCAGCGCTTCGTAGTGGGAAAACCAAGCGGAGCCACAATTTGAAAGCATTGAGCTTACACACCGGCAAAATTAGAGGAACACACAAAAAGGTGCCTTTTTTAAAAAAACTTGTGGATTGTAACTACAAGTGGTTACCCTTTTTCATACAAAATTAAGGTGATTGTTGACAGTTTTCAACCTTCTAACATAAATTATGTCCTCATAAGCGTTTGTTTACAATTTACGCTTCTGAGCGTTTTTGATAAGAAAGTTGGTTTAAGCAGTCAATAGTGGCTCTAGCTCATTTTGTTTGGAGAGTTAACATTGTATTGCATACAGAATGAGTGATTTGCCAGCAACTGAAGTGGCCAGGCTTGTAACAATGATTGAGGAAGGTCACACCTTTTTTTTTTGTGGATGGGAAATCATCAAATGACTTCTCCCGCTCCGCCCAGAGCGGCGTGTCAGACTTTTACTGACTAAAACCCACCCGTGTTCCTTCTCTTGCCTGTGCCGGGACCACGGTAACTCTTTCGAACATCCCGCAACCCCGGCTGAGGAAGGTCACTCCTACCGTTCAGTCCGTCGAACGTTGGGTGTATCAGTATCCGTGATCGACCGTAATGTGCAACGATACAGACAGATAGGATCTTACGTGCGCAGGCGCGGCCAAGGCAGAAATCGTGCAACCAGTGCCGTAGACGACCGTTTTATAAGGGAGCAAACTGAGAAATCGTCGTCAAACGGCTATACAGACCCGAAATCTTTTGGAAGAAGTGCGTAACGTACTACTTGTTAGTGAACGAACAGTGAGGCGAAGGTTAAATGAAGTTGGTTTGAAGTTATACGTGCCAGCAAAAACGCCTAAACTTGATGTGAGCCATCGAGTAGAAAGATTAGCGTTCGCTCGTCAGCATCAAATTTGGTCCAATGAGTGGAGTCAAGTTTTATTCTCTGACGAAAGCCGTTTTTTGTGTAAATTTCATCGACGGAAGGGAGAAGATGTGGAGATACCGAGGAGAACGTTACCATCAAGCAATTTTTTCCGAAACAATGTCTTACGGTGGAGGGTCTGTTATGGTGTGGGGTGGCAGGGGCGAAGCGTTCATACAACCCGATTCCTATCGGCTTCCCTTCGGAACAACCACTTTTCTTAATGTCTACGATTGCCAAATAATATGGTACACATGTGTGTGTAACTGTGTCATTCATTACATAATTATATTTAATACCAGTTTAATACATCATAAGATTAAAAGCCTACAGTTTTTTTGTCTGAGTTTATGAGAACTGAACAATTTTTTCTTCGGCTTCCCTCTAATGATAATTGTAGCTGCGCCACTGTGTGGGGTGGTATAAGTTTGACGGCACGTACCGCTCTGGTCATCATCGATGGTGGTTCTCTGACTGCACATAGGTACATAACTGAGATCCTAGAGCACCATGTTATGCCTTTTGCCCCATTCATAGGATCAGATTTTGTGTTTATGCACGATAACGCACGGCCCCACATTGCGCATATAGTGTGTGATAACCTTAATGAGATCGGTATAACCCAGATGAACTGGCCAGCACGATCGCCAGATATGAATCCAATAAAACATGTCTGGGACATGATTGGATGAAGGGTCCGGGCAAGAAATCCAGCCCCTAGAAATGTTGAAGAGCTGAGATTGGCGCTGGTTGAATAATGGGACACTTTGCCTCAAGAAATGATTGAAGGTGTCATAAGGAGCATAGCTAGACGTATCCAAGTCCTTATATTCGTAAGTGCACGAGGAGGCAACACGCGATATTAATTCTTTTTATTTTACTTTTTTCTTTTAATTTTGCTCTGTCCTTACGCATTGTATGTTGGAGAGAAGTGGTTCTTTGGTTGAGCATAAAGTTTCATCAAGGGACCCAATTATAAAGAATCATTGCCAAAAAGGCTACATTGTTTGGCCAATATAATGGCAATATTTACTAAGTTAGTGCGTCATAAACTTGAACATCTAATTTGCTTTGAAACTGTTTGCGTGGGTACTAAAACTGCCTAACAGTTGCAGTATAATCTAAAAAATACATTTACGAGAAAACATTGTTCCAGCCAAAAAATTAACCCGCAGACCTCGAATGTGAAATAAAATATTTACATAATGTGATATTTTATTTACCAATAACGTACATGCTTATTTGATATATTAATGATGGTATTTTGCAAACTCAAAGACTCTGTTGAGGTCAAATGTCAGCACTTTCGATATTGTACAGAATAGGTAATGTGTGTCATACAAAAGTAACAACTAATATTATAAGTCTGTCTGTCTAGCCTGCTGTGCAGACGCACTGCAATTGATTGCGTCTTCATTTCGTGCGTGTATTTCTGCAGTTTCTTCTTGATTTTGATTATTACCGAAAAAAAGAACAGGAAATCTGGCAATACCAAGTTTTTGGAAGCAACACCAAAAAATATTGTGACCTCTATTCGCTTACAAAAATAAAGAAAAACCATACAATTTAACAATTATCGATGGCGTCAATGCCTTTTGAGTATGAGTATGACCTACAAACAAGTCGGTTAGTACGTACTGCGTCGAAAATGTTAACTTTCAAGGATGTGCTCAAACAATTCGGAAACCTTCACAGCACCTGCCGTTTGCCGTAACTAACTAAAGGAAGCGCGCAAGGCGATGAACGCACACCATTTTACATCACATCCTATCTTAGTACCGGGAAGTGAAGCGAAGAGACTTGTTCTCGGATATAGCTTTATGTAATTCAAATAAATGCTGGCAAGTTAATGGAAAATCGACTTCGGAGAAGAGGAGGCGGAGTAGAGAAAAAAAAAGTCTTGCGTGCCCATTTTGATGACAATGATTTAACGTTTCTCCCAACACCGTCTACCAGGCAGAGTGTGTGGGCATTATACAAGCGGCTTACGTCATAGAAGCCAGGGGAGTTACGGACACCCATATACGTATACTCTCCGACAGCGCCTCAGTTCTCTAATCCTTAAGGAAAAAATATATTACCTTGAGTCTAAGACTAGAATGTCACAATACACTAGAACGAGTAACGGTATCTATCCGCAATACAGTGACACTGCAATGTACAAAGAGACACAGCGGATCACTAGGTAACGACGCAGCTGACGAACTAGCTAGACAACCTCCAGTATGTCAGTCTGTGGACCCGAACCAATCGTACCCATCCGCTTCAACCAGTTACGCAGGTGGCTACAGGAGTTCACCCACACACAAGCGGAGAGCTGGTGGACCTCGACACCGGGCTGCAGGCAGTCCAGGGAGGCTATGCCAATGCCATCCTTAAATGGTAGCCTAACCAGGCGTTTATTACGCTTGGACAGGAACGGGCTGCGCCCGGTGACGGGGACCATCACGGGACACTGCTCGCTAAACAAACACTTCCACACAATAGGCATAACGGACAGTCCTCTGTGCAGGGCATGCATGGAGGCTGAGGAAACCATTGCTCATGTACTCTTTGAATGCACAGGCGTCACGCAGATTATAACAGAAACTCTCCGGGCACCCAGATTTTCACAGATGTTCTCAACAGACCAGGAGACGTGATCAACTTCTTGGGGGTGGTAGGCTGGTTGGGATAACCACCGATGGCCGCCGTGGCCCACGCACAATGGTCCACCTGAAGGTCTAAGTGCTGAAACCAAACCCTCTAACTTAGAACGTTCCTCCCAAAAAGCAAAGCTTCATTATTTCAGATCAACGTGTGAATTCAAGCAAGGAATTGCGTCTGTGGGTCAATTGAATCAGACGTATATGGGCTTTCCCGAAACAAGCCATCCAATTATTTCGACCTCGAAAACGTTATTACAGGCTGAATAATAGACAAAGTGTTTTGTTGCTGCTATGCCGTATCAGTTACCGTTTTCTTGCCGTAGTGTATCTCGGCTGTGTACATTATCGTTTCCTGGAATTGCCTTTTACAACTGCAATTCGAGTTCACGTATGTAATATCGTCAGACATTATCCATTCCGGGTGAGAGGAAAGCTTGCAGTGAACTGCCATCGATTGCACCATACTGGAAGTTGTTAAACGACTTTAAAATTACTATGGATTCTTTTTTCAGAGATGACAGACACAAAGTCGACGGTTTCATCATAGTAATGTAATTCTAATGACTAAGTCTTAATAAGTTGGCACTTTAGTGTCCAAATGTACAATTTTATCGCTAGCTTCAACCTGTCGTCGCGTCATCAAGTTTTTTTTATGAATTTGATGAGAAAAAAGTACTTGATTTAAAAAAATTAAATCGAATTATTTCATAATTTTGAGTTAATTTCTTTTTGAAGTCGATTTAATTTTTTTAAATATTTTTTTTTATTTCGTAATTTTTAGTTTTAAGTAAAAACTGGAATATTTGTTTGTAATAAAAGTAGTTAATAGTTTTGTTATAAATACTGCACTAGAACTTGACCAAGGTTTTGAGATGTGTTTTTTCCCTTTGACAACACCCGTAACTCGTATGAATAAGCCAAGCTGTCACACTTACACGTATAAGTTCATCTCTTGAAAACTCCTGAACCGATTTTGATAAAACTTGCACTGTTCCCCAAGTGGAAGTAAATTTAAGCCAATAAAAAAAAATACAATCATAATCCGATTTTAACAGTTTCGGAGAAATGCGTGGACACACATATTTACATACACTTATAAAATTTTGTATATTTGATTGGAAGCCCTAATAGATTATCATAATTATGTCAATATATGGCAGTTCCAATAATATTACATACTTACATAAGTAAGTACTTACGTGTCGAATTGATAACCTCCTTCTTTTTTGAAGTCGATTAAAAATAGTATCCGATCAGGCAAGGTCAGGAGCTAGACCACCACCTCTTATTGCAGTATTATTGTAATCTTACTTGAGTGTGGGAAAGAGATGGAGCTAGACGTCCTGTATAGCTCCATATCTTTATCACACTGAAGTAATATTAAAATAATACTGCTTTGGTTGGCCCCCTGTATTGTTCTTCTTTTTTTCTATTTCGACAAGGATCTTACGTCACCGCGTTATTGGTGTTGATGGCTCAACAACGCTGTTTCACATTTAATCACTTCTCAGATGTTTGGTCGTTTGTGGGATGCTGGTGAAAGTGATGTGAACCATTCAAAATTATATTTTGTCCATTGCCTCATAACTAGGTAACCTCAATTGAGTCATGACTTCATCAGTAATTTGTCATTGGTCGAAGCTCTCGCTCTTCGTCTATTTGGTGACTTAACAGGACCGAGAGACTATTTAATCAGGCTCTAAGATTCTTGGCACTAATTGAGCACGTCTACCTCGATAAAGTTCATCTTCTATACATCCTTCAAGTTGTAAAGAGCGCAACCAAATCCTTGAAAGTTTATTACTTAGAGTCTTTACGTTCTGCACGCTCCTGATCCGCTTCAAGTAGTACTTAGTCTGAAATTGTAGAATACAGTTAGCAGAATATCTTCACGTTGTCCGATAATACGCGAGCACTTCGTGTATGCTTTCCAAATAAATGTAGGTCATTTGCTTCGAGTTTTGGCAATCCGCGCGTCTCGTTGCAGTCCCTACTGGTTTGCAATATTGTTCTCGTATTATTGTTACAGAAGCTAATTAACTTTTTGTTTTAACGACACTTTCGAGTGCATTTCGTTTGCATTCCAATAGCGTGTGTGGTCTCAGGTGAAATGATTACCAAATTCGTTTCGGTGAGTTTTATAACGTGGAAATAATTTGAGAAATTAGTTCTGCATCTGTTGCGCTGGGAACTTCTTTTAGAAGTGGGTACGACTATCTGTCCATAAATAATGAGCACTTTTTCTATCACGGGTAATTTACCTCTAATATAAGTTTATTAATATACGTAAATGTTGTGTTATTGTTGGCCGTTGTGTGTCAACGGTAGAGGTGTTTGACGCATGTTAGTAGATCTCGGTGACAAATCATAACTACCAATGTAAGGACGTTGCAACCTTGCATCAACACGGGCCGCTCCAAAGTCGTGTTTGACATTCAAAACTGATCTAATCAACTCTGAAGAACCTTGAGTTGCTAATACTTGAAAAGCAATTGTATTGTTTACAACTTGTCCACTGCAGAGATACGGAGCTCAGTCCAAGTGACGTAATAAGTTTACAACATTCTGCAATCTCCACCACAATCTAATGTGATGTAGATCAGTGATTATAAATCGCCCGCTTTATCACTTTATAACACGTAATTATATGACCCGCCATATAATTTACCTTTATGACACATATCAACGTGACAGAAAGCAGGAACCGAACAATGTTGACGACAGTTTGTTTAGGTTCATTGAGTGGCCGAGTCCAAACATGTTTTCTTACGTAAAACAAATATTGGAACAAATAAAGTGGGATTCGGGGACGACGTCAGAAGGTGACCGGTAGTTATTCTCCTCGCCGTCACATTCTACAGTGTAGCGTTAAGGCTTGTGCAGACTGGCGCGACGCGACACCGGTAGTAGAGTGTCATATACGCATTTAGCGAAAAAACTCTTTAAATAAAGATTAAAAAAAAAAACAATTTCTATGAAAACTTCATGAAAATTGTTCTACCGTTGTCGCGTCACGCCAGTCTGCACGAGCCTTTAACGTTTACAGTACAATGATACGCAAAAGAAAACAAAATATTTATTCAAGAGACGGATAATAAACTGTTCATATTTTCTTAGTCCGGTATCGTCACGTTCCTCTCTCCCTTGAGCAAATTCAACGAAATATAAATATGAGTTTTCTATTCTTAGTACCAGCTGGAGGGTTGTTGGTTAAATATGACGATTCACGACGTTAGTCATTGTTTAGAAGCACTATGTCTACCAAAGTTTGATTAGTATGATTTATGAGTACCTATCTTGAACTAGTTAGCTAAACAAATATAAAACAAAGTATGACTTTCCTTAACTCCTAGATCAGTATGTAAACATCGAATAAATTGTGAGAGATAAAGATGTGTTCTCGCATGAATATTGAGTGCAAACCGTTTATAACGATTCACACTGACCTGAATGTGCATCTGTCTGTTCCAATAGGCTACGTCGGATAGTCGTCATGAGCATTGAGTTCGACACAGTGTGTTTTGTCGCTGCGCCGGTATTCTACTGGTCACCAAAAACTATTACCAGTTACCATTCGGCCGTATTTCTACGATAACGTTCCGAGCTTGCTCTCTCGTAAGCCACATAATACCGCACAGTGCGAATGTTTGCCGTCGCCCGAACAGCTGTGCACATTGTTTTACGTTTGCTGCTGAAGATGAATGTGAAAACAATATGCACGGGGCGCTAAAGTTCGCAAGGTCGTATATTACGCACACGACACTCACTTCCATTATTGTTTTACCCAGAAATATGAATTGTATGAAGGATTTATTTATATCGCTATTATTCATTCAATTTGATAAGATAATAGGTACAACTTATTATCTTTTTTTTTCGTAGTTTTTTTTTGCATCTAGTACCAACCAGTAAAAGTAAAATTTTAATATGCGATCATCATATTGACATCAACAAATTCACAATATGTATATTTTTCCATACGGACATAACCTAGGTTAGGTTATGTCGTTGAAGAGTGCTTAAGTGCCCCCGTAGCCCCCGGTGCAAGTGTGCGAGGGAACACCGGGGTGGTTTTAGTCAGTAAGAGTCTGACAGACCCCTCTGTCCACCCCAGGGCAGAGGACATCCATGAGGATTTCCACCCCGTCACCAAAAAAAAAAAAAAAAAGGTTAGGTTATGTCATGATGTTTCCAATTACTTAGTCCTACAGTAAACAACTGTGTATTATTTATTTATTTATAATTTTATTTCCGAACATAATTCCATATAAAATAGTTAGTAAAGCTTAAAATTATGTCAGTAACTTATACCTACTTAATTCAATTTATCCTATTACCTTACATTAAAAAGGACACCACCAGAACTGTGTACCTTATTCCAGTGCAGTGAGTATTATGCTCATGTAAATAAAAATAACAACTGCATCCACCAATCTTATCTTTTTACAAGGCTGAGTTGTAAATTTTGTGAAATCACGTACTACATTATGAATTATTTATGTATCATTAGCGATTCTTACATAAATACCGTTTATGACGCACTTAAGAACATAGACGCAACTTTTTTATAAATCGGTGGGTGATGCGTGAAGAATGTATCTTCTTGCCGTGTAAGCAATGGTAATTACGTCAGCATTTCAATAGAAAAAGATGTGGATGTGGTGTCGAGTCTCGACTTCCAATTAAAAAAACAAATAACCATTTTATCCAAGAAAATTATTATTCTCTATTAATATAATTGGCTGATAATAAAACTTCAAGTCGATCCCAGCAACCTGGGAAAAGCTGCGATAAGTCGTTATCTGAGAAGCTATTTAAAGTATTTGCATGTAAATACAGCTACTTGAATGACGAAATGTAATCGCAAGATATTTAGCATACTTTCTACCAGACACGAAGCAAATGAGCTATCAATCAGCTGGCAAAACTGACCCGGTTGCGTCCCAGCTGCGCGTGCGCCTGCGGCTAATCCGACTACTTCAAAATTAAACAATTATTTTATAAATTAAATTATAGACCGTAAGCGGATATTTCCGTTGCCAACAAAATTCCAGCCTCATGGGGATTTTGTCTTTTACAAATGATTTATCTCCTGGAATCTGTTCAGTAATTCTTGGGTTCTTGGGATCTCATCTTCTCTTCAATATCGGTTCCCCTTCGGCTTCATCATAGCAATTTTCAAGTTTCCATGACATAAATGAATTTTGGTATTTTAATTTTATTTATTTATTTTGATTTAATTTTTTAATTTCTCTTTTTACTTAGTTCAGTTTAATTTTAATTAATTTTCAATTATTTATTTCAATTTTAAGTTTAATTAATTTTTAATGACCGATTTATTTCAATCTCATTTTAATTTATTGGCTATTATTTATTTATATTTTGTTATGAAGGCATTAATTGATCACGTTATTACTAACATAGTTTTTAAGATAATTAATGTAATACTAACAAATTATGGATAGTATTTTGTCTGAATTAAATGAATTTTATTTTATTTTATTTTTTATAAAATGACCACTAGAAATCATAATGGTATGCTCGTGGCCCGTGGTATTCCTATCATCAAGTTTTTCCTGTCAAGTTTTTACAAGCTATCAATCGTACTGAAAATCTTATTAAAACGTTTTACGACGAAAGCAACCACGTATTAAGACTCCTGCAAACAGGCGTGACACTCGACGCGAATCACGCGCGACTCGCGGTGCCTTTGTGTCGCGCCTGTTTGTAGGAGCCTTTATCCCGTTCATTTTTTCGCGGATTAGGCAGAATTCCAAGTCGTAAAGCGCAATGCATTGGTATGCTAGTAATCTCAATAATGTATGCAGTTTAATGTTCACAGTGTGTGTACATAGTTGTTACAGGTTAATACCTAATTCCATGTCTGCTATATAAATTCTTTCTTACCTGCGATAATGTGCGGGTCATGATAACACTGAATCAGTGGGTGTGTACACGAGTATCACTGATCTTTGAATTCCAGTCTAGATGAGTTTGAATCCGGGCTTCGCTCGGAATGACTGCCCTCTGGCCTCTGCATTAGGTATTAATAATATGGAAATCAGTGTGTTTCAATAACACTTGGTTCGGTTTTAAGTCTTGCTTGCTCTATCGATGATATTAAAAAGTGATGGCATCATATGCTAATGCATGCTCGTCCAAATCTTGAGAATTCTGGTAAAAAGACACTTCCTCTCTGCTTAAACATCATCATTACATATAGTTCCTTGCTCTTGCTTTATATTTTTTTTTAAATCAGCTAATCCCTACATTTTTATGTTCTCATAACTCGTCAAAATGTAGGGAACAGCAGATTTTTTTTCGCGATTTCAGGTTTGGTCCCATAGTAAAAGTTGTTCGTAATGATGAGTACAACAATATCGTCGCAACTCCCTAGCCAATAAAAAGCGGCGTGTATATGTATGTATTTACTTTGTATGTAAATAGTACGTAGGTACACCACTGACTACCTACAGTATTCTCGCCTTCTCCCTTTAATCCATCCAAAGGTTGTCTGTAAAAGATCGCTTTTAGCGATAAGACCACCCATTGTGTCACCCTATGTACTACATTTATATATGTAATTTTTATGGTGTACAATTGTACATAATAAAGAATATTCTATCTATATGTCTTGAGTCATCTACATGTTTGAAACAAAATATTTTAACAGGATTGTGGTCTGCGGTTATCCCGCCTTTTATCCTAAATAGCTAAGACCTCAGACTGCTTTATTTAAGCATGACGTCATTCATAAATTCCTTCGCAGGATTCTCATGCATCCTAGCGATTTAAACTACCTGCTGGCCGGTGACTCCTAAAGGTCAGTTGAGTAAAAGCAGTTTGTGAATCAAGCGTCTGTGTGCAACCTCACCAGTGTTCTGATCTGAATCATTTATTATCAGTAGCTGTAAAGTAACACCATAGACTACAACGGTAGCTGGTTAGAAAAATATTATGGCTTGGATACTAGTTTCAGTAACACAGCCATTGATGGTACAGTTGATGTACAAGTACAATGGATCTCTTGATATGAATAAAACAATGGACGTGAAAGTGAAACATAAAGGAATTGTGGGATGTTTAATAAAAACTTGACTACTTTTATGTCCTTAAATAGACTTAAATCTAGTAAATGAGTTTGACTTACTACTTATTAACAGTTACATTACTATAGAGTGATAATTAATAAGTTATTATAAGAGTACAAATTGCTAAGATAACATTGCAAATCGTATGATACCGAAGAAAATAACTGTGAGTATATATATGTAGACACGATACATACTATGATTATTAAGTCAGATAACACCTAGATATTTGTTTAATTAGCTAGTCACGAAATCACTTTACACACGCGAAATAAAGTAACACAACAATTTTATAATTACAAGATGGTTTAACAATTTTACACTTGTGTTTAACATTACAAAACAAGAGGGGCTTGTGGCTAAGCAATAACAGCCGCCCGGGTCGATCGACCAGGTTAAGCTACACTTGCCGCGGTTGGTCTGTGGATGGGTGACCATCTTTACACGCCCCTCCGTGCCTCGGAAAGCACGCTAAGCCGTTGGTCCCGGCTGTCATAAAATTTTTTAGATCTTTGACATTTGTTACGGGTCGTCAGAAGCCCGAAAGACTGACAATCAATCTTACCAAGGGGTATCGTGTTACCCAGTAACTGGGTTGTGGAGGTCAGATAGGCAGTCGCTCCATGTAAAATACTGGTATTCAGCTGCATCCAGTTAGACTGGAAGCCGACCCCAACATAGTTGGGAAAAGGCTAGGCAGATGATAATTACAAAACAAAACAATTTAGATAAACTTCACGTTGTATCGTAAAGTTTCGCTGTTTGGATATTAATTTCTGAACTGTCAAAGTCATGCACGCTCGGTGACTTTATGATTAAACTTGATGAGTTGCGCAATAATACCTTTTCTGACTAATTAATATTGCTACATTACTTGGTATGTTTGACCAATTATATTTAATATAGCTCTGCTTATAAGGTACAAAATAATTATTGTTTTCCGCCATCCAAGTAAAGATCTTTTTGAGGAAAAACTGGAAGAAAAACACGTTTCACCGGTGCTGTGATCTTCATAATGTGAAAGCCTAGGTAAACATCATCATCTGC
Source organism: Fissipunctia ypsillon (assembly GCA_947568875.1). Classification (NCBI taxonomy): domain Eukaryota; kingdom Metazoa; phylum Arthropoda; class Insecta; order Lepidoptera; family Noctuidae; genus Fissipunctia; species Fissipunctia ypsillon. Next base: position 4,333,197 of record OX387656.1, on the reverse strand, counting down.
CTAGCCTTTTCCCAACTATGTTGGGGTCGGCTTCCAGTCTAACCGGATGCAGCTGAATACCAGTATTTTACATGGAGCGACTGCCTATCTGACCTCCACAATCCAGTTACTGGGTAATACATACCCCTTGGTAAGACTGGTTGTCAGACTTTCGGGCTTCTGACGACCCGTAACGACTGTCAAAGATACACGAATGACAGCCGGGACCAACGGCTTAACGTGCTTTCCGAGGCACGAAGGGGTCTTGATATGTAAAGATGGTCACCCATCCACGGACCAACCGCGGCAAGCGTAGCTTAACCTGACCGATCGACCCGTGCGGCTGTTATATCTTAGCCACAAGCCAAAGCCTAGGTAAACATCAGGTCAAATTGAAGACGCTATAAATATCGTGCTTTTAACGCGGCTGTAGAAAGGCTAAAAAAACTCGCCACATCACTTAGTAATGAGCACATGCCCCATTCCTCTAATTAAAGCTAAGCCCAGTAAAAAGGCGCGAATGCGCTAGAAAAGGGGAGCTTTTTAGAGATTGCTCTGCAAGAAACTGTAGTTAAATGGGCTAAAGCTCCTCGTAGTCTATTCATAAAGAAAACTTGAGAAAGGCGAATGAATTCTAATTGATAACTACTATTATACAACTTATTATATACAATGAATACGCTATTGCACAATCGTTAGTCGTTATCAAACTGTTCCGGATTGCAAAATCTTTACCGAGTCTGCTGCCGATAACAGTTCTATATTGCTCTGCCAAGTCTGCCATCGCAATACGCAAGACTATACATGATTTATTTACTTACCTCAATTTTTATTCCGTTATTGTTGGCATGTTACTGAAACATGTCACAAAATAAATAATGAAACCGCTAATGTGAATGGAAGGTAAGTTTAGAGTTAATGACGAGATGAGACGAGACTAATGTGGACTCAACTAATAGTGAGACTATAATTATCATATATCGCAAGAATGCGTCATGTTTTAGATAAGAATGTCACCCACGATTGGACGAGAATAGTAAAACAGGAAAATCTGGCTCATTAAGGACTTTGGTGGGCATTCATGATAGCGCCACTCGAAACAACTAAAGTCAAATGGAGCGATTGTACTCCATATTGTATTGTATTGTCATCCAGAATTTTACATCACGCCAACGGATTTTAACATTGACGATCAAATTTTGGATGTAATTCACGCCGTTTGGCGCGATGGACTGACCATAAACGCCCACCTTAAATTTAACCTGCCTGGACTGTGACAAATTTACATTTTGGCGTACAATCAAACTGAAATTAGCTAATATTTCCTGGGACTCATACGTTTTACATAGATGATCACCGCGCTCACGTAGAAGACAAGGAAATTCAATGCACAGAATATTAATGACAAATGTATTTATAGTGCATTAATATAAACCAACATACCTGTTCGGTCAGCGACAAGGCTAGACGGACCTCGGTGTGTAAGCAGCCATGCAAATTCTTTGAATATTGTTATTATTTGCTACCATTACAATGCTCTGCAGTGCATACAGATCAGCACCCCAATTGCATAACACACTATCAATCACAATCTAAACGATTTTGAAGCATATTGCTAATCCGTTGCTTCATATATTAGGTTGGGGAAAAAGTCTTTTCGCATTATAGTATGTATGAACTTGTAGTAAAATCTCTTTGGCTATACTATTTGTATCTGGCTGGTTTTGGTATCATTGAAAGTTTAAATTTTAAAGAACATAATTCCAAATTCTAATTCGGAAAATGTGTGATTTTCATTTGTTTTTCGTACTGTCAAGATGAGTGAATCTAATGAAGAAATTCGATACATTTTAAAATTTTACTACAAAAAAGGTAAAAATGCAACGCAAGCCGCGCAAAAAAAATTGCGATATTTATGGACCTGGTGCAGTGTCTGTGAGAGTAGCACAAATTTGGTTTAAGCGTTTTCAATCCGGAAATTTTGATGTCAAAGATGCACGTCGCTCTGGTCGCCCTATTACGGATAAAATGGATGCCATTTTTGAAAACGTGGAGCAAGATCCGGCCATATCAGTAGTTACGACGTAGCTGATGAACTGAGAATTGACCACAAAACAGTTTTGGCGCATTTGAAAAAAACTGGGTACACAAAAAAGCTCGATATTTGGGTACCTCACGAGCTCACTGAAAGAAACCTAATGAACCGTGTACTCATTTGTGATTCTTTATTACGACGTAATGAAACCGAACCATTTTTAAAGAAGCTGATAACTGGTGATGAAAAGTGGATCACGTACGACAAGAACGTGCGAAAAAGGTCGTGGTCAAAGGCCGGTCAGGCTTCATAGACTGTGGCGAAACCCGGGTTAACTCGCAACAAGGTGATGCTGTGTGTGTGTGGTGGGATTGGAAGGGCATTATTCATTATGAGCTGTTACCACCAGGCAGGACCATCGATTCTGAACTTTACTGTGAACAACTGATGAGATTAAAGCAAGAAGTTGAGAGAAAGCGGCCGGAATTAATCAACAGAAGGGGTGTGATTTTTCTTCATGATAAAGCTAGACCTCACACATCTTTAGCCACTCAGCAAAAATTAAGAGAGTTTGGCTGGGAGGTGTTAATGCATCCGCCGTATAGTCCTGACCTTGCACCTTCAGATTTCCACCTGTTTCGGTCTCTTCAGAATTCTTTAGGCAGTGTCAGGTTAACATCACGAGAGGACTGCCAAGACCACTTGTCGCGGTATTTTGATCAGAAGTCCCAAAGTTTCTATAGCAATGGGATCATGTCCCTACCTACAAGATGGCAAAAAGTTATCGAACAAAATGGTACCTACATACTTTAGTTAAATGTGAATAAACTATATTAAAAAATGTTTTGAATTTTCTTAAAAAATGCGAAGAAACTTTTTCCCCTACCTATTATTCGAAAAATTGGTCTGCTCAACAACGTAAATAACGCTATGAATGTTGTTGTACTGTCAAAATGAAACCGATCCCTACTGTACGCCGTCGCGAGGTTCGCACGGACGTAAAAATATCGCGGCGGGATTTTATCGCGCACTGGATTTTCAACTCTCGTTGTTGAGCCGAGCATTGAGAACCCAACAGAGAGTATTCCAGCGCATGGAAAAAACGTAGGTACTGTTGGATTTTTAAGTCTCGGCGCTAAGCAGAGCGTTGAAAATACAGTGCGCGAAAAAAATTCGCCGCGATTTTACGTCCGTGCGTATGTAGGCTTACAGTAGAAATTGGTTTCATTTTGACAGTTCAACAACATTCAGTGCGTTATTTTACGTTGTTGAGCAGACCAATTTTTCGAACATATTTATTTATTTTATTAATAAGTACAGAGACAGACTACAAACTAAGACAATTTAGCACAGATATGACAACATACAGTATATAAATCTGAAGTCTAATTATTACTGTACACAGCGTTCAACATTTATGCTTATTTAGTGACAGTTAAGGTTGGAATAATATGGGATATTGACACTGTTACATTTACAACTTATATGTTCAAAAACAAATCTACCGATGAACAAAGACTTAATTAAATTTTAAAAGACGATCATAACATATGAAGCAATGGATTAGCAATATGCTTCAAAATAATTGATAGTGTGTTACGCAATTGGGGTGCAGTACGCTCTACTGCTCCATTAAAAGCAGAAGGCGTAATTGTTTGATTAACAATTTACTGTTAATCAAACAGTACGCTAATACGATCATTTAGGCGAAATTGAGATTGTTACTAGTTATTATCCTAAGTAAACGACCGACGAAAACGTGCGAGGAATTCATTACAAATTATGTTATGAAGGTTTTTCTTACATAATTGATTCCAAATGGTTAACACTGAAAATCGACTATCTTATAACGATGAACAAAGACTTAATTAAGTTTTAAAAGACGATCATAACATGTTTAGTTTGATGTTTTTAAAGTTATTGTTGCCAAACTAGTCGCCTGGCCCAACACGAGTTTGAGAGTTTTAATCACGTAAACAAATGCGAGAAAATGGCGTAGGCGTGGGAGTCCCTTCATGATGTTAGTTGACAAACATCTACGCCCACTCTAATCATGTTGCCCATTACCCAACTATAGTTTGAAGTTTGTAACGGCAATCATATGCACGTCGAAACAACTCCTTTCAAATTGTGATTGATGTTCAGTTTCAAAACTAGCTTCGTTCTTATTAATAGGAACAAAGAGGTATGATGTCCTCTAGAACTATTGTAGTACTACGTATGTCTATGTAATTGAAAATATCGATCTAATCATAGGGGGCATCAGGTAATTATTACCTACCTGCGCTAGTTTTATTGGTTGGTTGGACGTTGCTGACGACCCGCCCTCAAGGTGACCAGGGCCTATAATATGTTGGATCAAAATAACCCAAACATGCCAATGCAATGGACAGAGTTCACAACAAAGGGTAACGACCAGTAAACATTTTATCGTTCGTAGTCACCAATGTGACTGCCAGAGTATCTTTGTAAAGCTTATCATTGGAAAGCCCTGCACTACGTAAGTCTTTATCTTCGTGATACGACATAATATTGTATTTAATTCGATACAGTAATGAAATATCGTCTGAGATAAAGGCGATTGTAATATTATCCACATTGATCGTGAATTGTTAGACGTGAGAACATGTATTATTATAATGAACTCGTTATGAGTTAATCTTAAATAATGATTAATTTTGACATCAGTTTTATAAATCTAATAGAACCCCACCACAACAAAGACAACAGAAGATACTTTTGCTGCTGCTTTTCCGTCTGCTGGAACCTGAAAGTAATTTCTTTGGAAAAAAGCAAGACCTTGGTTCATCCGTTTGTCTTTGTCCTTTGTGGTTGGCTTTTCCTTTGACTTTTACCGTTCTGTTCTTCCATCTTGTGTTAATTTTCTGTGTATACATGAATGTTCAATTAAAGAAACAAGGGCCATGCGTGTGTTATGAATATGATGCAAGTCAAATTGTAACGTTATGTTGACCTGTACTTCGGCAGATTCACATTATATCCCCTCAACTGTCGACTGACCAGGAGGTCAGTGAGACACAATTCTTACCGACGTCCTCCTGGACGTCGGTCATAACATGACGGTTGATGCTCTCAGCCGCCATCTTGGATGTATACCTCACTGGCGGCTTTAGTAGGTACCCACGAAAATTATGAAAACGACACCCACGACCAAAATTTTTAAAATGTTCGCAGCCGCCATCTTGGATTTTCATTTTGACCTCACTATCGCCTTTAGCACCCTCGAAAACCATGAAGACGACACCCATGACGAAAAATTTTAAAATATTCGTAGCCACCATCTTGGATTTACATTTTGACGTCACTATCGGCTTTAGCACCCTCGAAAATTATGAAAACAACTCGAAACGGAACTGGGAATTCGAAAGAAGAAAGTCGCATGGAGTATTCAGCTAACGCTTTTTCGTTATCCACAATTTCTGCCAATTTACTCCTACCGCAAGCCGCGTAAAAGAACTTCGTTCAAAAAAAAAAAAATTGGTACTTACATTTTTTTATGTGGTTCTTGTGATTAATAGATAATATAATATAGATAATAAATGCATTATATTGTTTAAGTGGCGATTAACTTCAATTATTTTATGCTATTAATAATGAATTAGTGAATTAAATACGTGACGTGATAGCATGACCCATTTGCAACAATTGAGCACCCCATAAAGCCTAGGCAAAAATTCATGGGATTTTTTATTTTTTATTTAAGATAGGTTTGCTCTTGACTCTAGTCTAGGTCAGAGATGACAGAGACAAAGTCGACGATGGAGCGAGCTTGCCCAGAAGAAGCCTGTTAACTCTCACTTTGAAGAGATCGGGGTTGTATACGTTCGGAAACACAGACGCAGGCAGAGAGTTGAGGAAAGGAGGAGCAGGATTTGAGGAAATCCAATTTTTATGTATTTTGGCAAATGGGTCACGCTAGTCCTGGAAAGAATACGTCAAATTACAAGTCATCCTGCGTATATAGTGATGAATAGAATAGGTATCTCATATTTATTGTTATTTTGAATTATTTTTATTGTTTTTGCTGCATGTGTTGAATGAAATATTTATTGTATGATTGTTAAGTTTATTTTTAATTAAAGAATAAATAAAGGCTATAAAAATAGTAACATGACAGTTGAAGGTTTAAATTGTGGCATTTCAAAAGTAGACATTTACGTAAATGCATGTGTGTGGAATGTTAATGCAACGATTATGAATACGTTTGGAATATTGCGAAAACTTGAATAATATTAAAAACACCGACATCATGAGGCTTTGATAAGCATGGTCCTGACCTAATTGAATTTCAAATTAATATTGTGTTGTTACTTATGAACAAGATGAGGATCAGACGGGCTTGTGGCTAAGTAATAACAGCCGCTCGGGTCGATCGGTCAAGGTAAGCTACGCTTGCTGCGGTTGATCCGTGGATGGGTCTTTCAATCTTTACATATCAAGACTCCTCCGTGCCTCGGAAAGCACGTTAAGCCATTGGTCACGGCTGTCATTCGTGGATCTTTGACAGTCGTTACGGGCCGTCAGAAACCCGAAAGTCTGACAACCAGTCTTACCAAGGGGTATCGTATTACCCAGTAACGGGGTTCTGGAGGTAAGATAGGCAGTCGCTCCATGTAAAATACTGATATTCAGCTGCATCCAGTTGGACTGGAATTCGACCCCAATATAGTTGGGAAAAGGCTAGGCAGATGATGACTCATGAACAAGATGAAGTTCTACAAGTGCTGGCTGGATGTTGTGCAGGAAGTTTATTGAAAGATTAGATAGTTCTTGATGGATCCTAAAGAAATGATGTTACATTAGAGAAAAGAAGTAATATGATGATTGGGAAAATTGAAAATTACTCAGGTCTCAATATGTCAAGGGCTATTAAAAAGATGCCCTTGACTAATTGTCTGAAACATTTTGAAATGACAAATACTGGACATTGCATCTTGGCCTCGAAAGTGTAGCATTTAACTGACCTATGCGTTACGCATTGTATATAGTATGCAAATTGTGTGTCACGTGGCTGATTTAATTTCGATTGTGTTTTGTGTGGTTGGATATGCTGAACAAAGTATTGGTAACACAGACTCAACCTCGTCTCTGTTTCCTTCAATCCTCATACATATGTTCGTCCAAGGCTTATGTGTATAATGTATATTAGTATACCTTCAACCTCTACCTTAGGTTTTGTTGGAAAAGTGTTGAAAACAACCAACACAATATGAGTTGCTATTATTTACTTGAAACCAAAGTAACCTGAAATATAGTATAGTATAGGAAAGTAGCAAGACCTCAGAGGAAGACTTTGGAACAACACAGCATAGCAGTGATATAGAAACGAGTTGAGAAAGCAGTCTGACCCCGCCAAAAGCTACAACGGTGAAGCTGGACCTGAAACAGCCTGGCGGTGACATCGTTAAAAGATGCCCATCCATTGATAAACATCACCCGTCTCTCCACAATTCCTTTGCCTACTATAAGATGCATACCCGGTACGGCGATAATAATCCTTTCATATCCTATGGGCACAGTTTTCCCTACCATTGTCGCGCCCCCGGTCTATTCCTCGACATGCAATGGTCTTTGTAGCCCCATGAAAAAACATGAGGGGGCTAGTGTGAATCTTTGGGTTAATTCGAACAATCGAGTTTGGTCAAACCATGCTGGGGTCGTGCATTTCATTCATTCATTCAACCACAAATCACGAATCTCAAAAGTATGTACATAATTCCTTCCTCTCATTTCACTAAAACTTGGTTTTAAACTTTTTCCACAAATCATGGCGAGAATTATTTTCTTGAAGTAGTGTAGCTCAACGCGAAAGTTTTGGAACCTTCGTGCCGGAATAGTAGCCATAAATTATACTAACGCCATATTTAACTCAGTTGGAACTAAACAACATAATTAGCAATGCAACAGGCATTCCCAGTGTTTTCAAAAGAACAAAAAGCAACCTCAGCATTCTTTCAAAGGAATTTTAATTAGGAATGTAAGAAAGCGCAAATACTTTTTGACTCTGCCTTGGTTGTTTATCTGCGTGTCTGATATGAGAAATTTCTCATGATTGAATACTCGGTCTTCGGATTGTTTTGATATTTCTTTTTGTATGTGACAACGGCAAGGTAATCTAATAATTCACTACGGTTTGTCAGGATTTTCTGCAAAATAGATTGTAATGTAACTTAGACCTAGCCGTCGGCGATTTTTTCAGGAACTTTTTTGTCTTTAACACTGCTTCTAAAGATTTCTTTATTTTGCTTTGAAGAATGTGGTTGTGAAATACTCAATATATGTATTTATTTACCTTCCAGACAGAACTTAGGCGGTAGGTTTTACAAAGACATGGTCATTCATATCATTATGGACCCTGTTGCGCACAGCAAAGTAGGAGAGCAATAAATTATAACAGTGTAGTATTTTTTCAGCCATTATTTGTCTTCTATGTGAAGTATTAAAATATAAGACCACATTCTTGTCGCAAAGAATGAGCGATTCGCCAACGCAAATTACATTGTCCTAAAACGGACTATAACTTCTACGGTCAATAAGTGTCTTGCAACAATTTCGTGGTACCAAGTGGTGCATTAGCACTAGTGGTGGTGTGGTAAATACTCGCCTTTATTGTGGTGTGGGTGTGTCAGAAAACCGGTCGCTGCTACCAACCACTCCGATATTCCTGACCGAGGACACACTCAATAAAGCAGACCGTATTTTTCAACTTTAGTTATTGCCTGCAGGTTCACTCGCATTGTACAGTAGAGGAACTGCTTAATACCTGGATAAAAAGTATCATATATGTTAATCCAGGTCATAGTTTATCTGTGTGCCAAATCTCATAGAAATCTGTTCAGCCGTAACAGCGCGATTGAGTAACAACTGTAGAGCTAGAACATTAGCTGGATTACCTATCGAAACTTCTCCATGTTCATGTTCTTTCCCGATTGCCTTTGCGGTGTCACAGTTTGGGTGATGTAAACAATTCTACTATGATTAATAAACCAATTTGTTTGGATTGACTGTTTGAATCGTTTGTTCAACTCGATAGTTCAACAAACATTACTGTTCAATGATTTGATGACGTCATTTTGTTTTCCTCTAATTTATTGTGTCAGACCATCAGGAAACAAAATTGATTGCTTTTGTATTTTTGTTTGTTTTGTATAATTTTGTCATAATCACAATCCATGTCTTGTACAGTTAATGTGTGGATAGGGCGCGGGTCATGATAATGTTATATACTGTAGCGTGACGTTATAGAGGCATGAGGAACAGGGTGTAAAGTTCACTCATCCTCTATGAAAAGGGAGGATCCTCCGACCAGACGGGTGTTGTGTCTGGTGGGCTACTGCCCGACGGTTGATGTCGGGATGTTGTATATATGCTAGTCGCGCGGTAAACTCTGTTTGCGCGATGCAGGATTTTGCGTGACGTCAGTGTGACGCGTTCCAATGTGGCGATGTAGATGTGCCGCCACAACGTATTAAATGTTAATATATTACTAATTATGCGTAATAAAGTGTGTTTATGAACATGAATTAGATGTGATTTTTATGATTCTGTGTCAGAACTTTTATGTAATTTCCAAAATCTAGTTTAATTTTTGGAACAAAATTTAAATATTTTGACGTACATACGTTTTTTTTTATACAAAAAGTCTGTAAATAACTCGTTTAAATAAAAAAGATACATACATTTTTGTAACTGCCACCGTGGTTTTAGTTCACGATTTTCTTATATCAATCTAATAAGTACATAAACATTTAAAAAAAATATTTTTATAAATGCATCCTTCGAATAACCATAAGTATAAAATGTTATAAGATCAGCTGCGTATGCGCATTCGAAGAAAAATGCACTTTTATTAAATTTGCATGTAATTTGATAACCTTTGTTTTATTTGAAACAGTGTCATTGCCAGAATTTATTTGAATAATTTGGTATTGAAACCTTGTCATAAGCAATCAGATGCTCCTCATTGCTCCTGAATTTTCGTAACTATTAAAAAAAGTCATCACGTCTATAGTCTGCACAGCTACGGCGTTACATCTACAATATTTCGTAGACGAAAAATCAAATCAAAATATGCAGAATACGGTACAATATGTAGATATTACAGTAATTAACATTGAGCAAAGAAAAGATCAAGCTGCATTTTGTTTCTACCAACTTATGCGGTCTACAGACTACAAGTAAGCAAACCGGCCAATATCAAATTGAATGGAATGGAGTTATAGTCCGTCTGGAAGATCCCTTCCTTAGCATCCTTGTCCCCTTCGTTAGAGCTAATTCAAAACGACGTTACTGTGCAGTCAATGGTATAAAGCAGAGGTGCCCAGACTTTTTTTCTCATAGACCACATTCAAAATAGCTGGTTCCGGTGGACCCCCTGCAGCTACGTTTCTACCATATTCCCCAAACTCGACAAAAATGTGAAGATTACATCTAACTATGGAAATTTGCGTTGGCTGCGTTGACCGCTGGGGGTCCACCTGGACTGGACCACTTTGGGAACTAAGGGTATAAAGGATTGATTAGAGATAATTATGGGTACCTACTGTACATTTGCATACGTGTACCGTTGTTTGACATCACACCATGCGATATGCACAAACACTCGTTCGACTGGATGTGGCATGATGTCATAGAGAGCGTGTACCGCCTGCGGCCACCACACGAGAACGAGTGTTTATGCTTGGCCCGAGATAAAATCACGTAGATCGCCGCCTCTTACATTGCAATATATGACAACTATAACTATGTACCACTGACATTAGGCTAACTAGTACGTCTGCAGTAAAGTGGGATTCGTTGTTCTCTCTTTATTTGTCTACTAGCTGTGCCCCGCGACTTCGTTCGCGTGGAAGTTGTAAGATATACTAAAATATCAGCCACATTTTAATAAAACTCCCTCGTTCCCCGACTCGCCGCGTTGCATCTCCCGCCCGCGCTATTTGTTTACAATTTCATGGGTTTTAATTTTTTTTGCGCGGAACTCTAATTCTTTTTCCAAAATAAAAGTAGCCTAAGTTACTCCTTATAACAATTTAACACCAGCTATCTGCCAGTGAAAGTCCCGTCAAAATCCGTCTAACCGTTTCGAGTTTAGCCGTAACAAACAGACAAAAATTTTAAAAATTGTTTTTTCGTGATAAGTACCTACCTTATATGTATAATTTCATATGCATTTAGTAAAAAGCTGTTATTTTGACATTGCAGACACTTCAATTATATTTATTTGTATAGAGTATAGATATTGTAGACGTGCATTTGATTGCGGCCAGCCGGGTCGCCGACTAGGTTCGCCACCTTGTGCGGTTTCGTTTTCAGAACAACGTTTCAAAGGTTAGCGACATCGCTAATCAACGGGCGATGCACCAATTTTGTTTCAAATTGAATATTTATTCCGGTACGAAAACTTCACGCCACAATAGATTTCACAGTCCAGTAGCTTTTGAGGGCCGATATTAGTATAAATAGCGATTTCTCATGATTATATTTTCATTCTTCATTACACCGACGGTTTTCAAAATGGATTCATATTGGAGCATCATTGGCTACCACTTGGCGGCGCGGCGCGGGTATTGCTTAAATGATGTTTTAATTTGTAGTAGGTATCCATTCTATTGCCGGTTGTGTTGACGCCATTGCTTCTATTAGCAATTGACAGGCGTCTATTAAGGTAGGCATTCACGATAGTGCCATTTGGCTCCAAACGACTAAAGTCAAATGGAGCTATTGGACAACCAGAGTTTTTCATCACGCCAACGGATTTTTACAATCACGATCAAATTTTGGATGTACATCACGCCATTTGGCGCGATGGACTGACCGTGAACCTTTAGCGATTCATTTCCAGTTTAGTGAGAATAAATCAGTCCTTTTGTTGGAACTGAGTATAGTCGGTTGTTTGTTATCGATGACATTACTGTAATGTATTCAATCACGTGTACGCACGGTGTTGTAGACCACATCAGTGTGGATAGGCATGTCCTCGTTCCCCTTCCAATATAGCAAAAGGTCGAAAGAAACCCGCCACCATTCTGTTGCAGTACTATGTGAATTTACTTATTGTTCAATTGACGCATTGGCGGCAGTTGCATACGATATGCGGGTAATTAATTGCATTTAAAAAATATATTTATTCGAGATAAACGGCAGCCCGCTTTGCTGAGCACTATAAAATTAATAATATTGTTCCAACACGCATTAACATAACCTGATGTCGAACTTACAAAATCCCCTTCACCTCATGATGACTTAAAATGTTCTTGTTATTTGTATGTTTTGGATATTTTGCAATTTCCTAAAAGACTAGTGCATAGAAATCGTTTAAATTAGAGGTTCCCAGACTTTTTTTTCTCATAGACCACTTTCAAAATTTAGCTAGTTCCGGTGGACCCCCTGCAGCTACATTTCTACCATATTCCCAAAACTCGACAAAAAATGTAAAGATTAGATCTAACTATGGAAATTTGCGTTAGCTGCGTTGACCCCTGGGAGTCCACCAGGACCACTTTGGGAACTAAGGGCTTTAAATTATCTTCGTATTTGCCACATAGACGGGCCTTCTCGTGCATAGTGTGTATGACCGGCTTCCCCAGAACCGTGCCAAGGCACGACATACATAGATAGGTAGATCCTTATTATAAACGATGATCTGAAGACTCCTTGAGGTTTATTCATCTTATTTAGAGGTCAAGAGCAATAAATTCAGCAGCCATTCAGCAATAAATAAAATAAATAAATCTTATCTACGTACGTGGATGTTCGGTGACCGTTACATTACATCTACGGTTCCGCCATTTAATTCGACAAAAAACCTTTGTAGGTCACTACAGAAGTTATCGAAGCGGATACGATACCTCTGTAGAATCTTGCAATACTAATGATTAAATCAAACATCATGTTCTAATTTTTCCTTGTTATTTTCGAAATTACTCACAGCTTTATCAATTGCGCTTTCGGAACATTATTAAAAAAAAATGCTTCATCAGAATGATTCTGTCATCCTTTTCTGCAAAATTAATCATTGTCGATTATGAAGCAACGAAATGAAAAGTTGCACTGACATTGGCCAGCTGTTTTACCTCAAACGTTTCACTAAGTTATTATGCTATAAAACATTTGTGATATTTTGGTCATGCGAATGCACTTGACGACTCCGACCTTCATGGAAGTGGCATAGTAAAAAGAGAGGAAGTACGTTATCTTCATACAAACGCACCGCGCGCGGCTTGTATGTGTGCGCCAAAGTATCTATGCGTCGCCGCACGCACACTTAAACAAATCTCGGCCCGTTTCGCAGTGCGCCAGTCGGGGCTAACATCGCACGAGGTTCGCGCGTCACGGCTTTTCGGCACCGCTAAATGAATGAAAAATGTGTGATAATCGCAGGAGAACGTATTGCTGTGTGTTTGGGTGTCTTAATAATTCATCGATTCCAGAATTGTCTCTGTTCAAATTACCTATTGAACAGGAAAGAAGTCACTTTTTCTAGCATATCATTTTTACTTGATGATGAGATACCTACTTACTTATTTTTTGTTGTATTAGTTTTCTATCAGACAGAGGAAGTAGGTAGGCCTACATTCCCACTAAAATGTACTAGGTACTTTTGATCTGTCAATTGATTTGCCGCTATTGCTTTGTTTATGTTTAGTCATGCCGATTTCTCAGTACCTATTGTAGGTATAGTAACTAAGTACCTACTTACAGTTATAAAATCGTACTTAAAAAATAAGTAATTGACTAATTGTGAATCAGATAAATAGAGCAAAGTTCGAATCACCTACCGTTTACTCGTGCTCATCACCGCCCCGCGCCGCCCGTCTGCTGGCCCGTCGCTCTTTCTTTCATCGTGAAAGGTTTCATCATCGTTTAGGTACCCAGACAATACAAGTAAAAAATACAACTTCCCGACCCTTGCCAATTTATTGGCACTGAATTAAAATTTAACTAAAAGTGACAACCCTGAGACAGTAGGCAATTATATCGCGGATTGTGCCGGAGATAACCTACTTCCTCTCTTTATACTATGGTACTGGCCACTCGAAAATTTTATACGGACGGCGGAAAGTATAATGAGACGAGGTGCACATGCGCTCACGCTGTCAATGATAATGAGCGGACGTGTCTTTATCTACTGCCATGTTAATTAAAACCCTCTTATCACAATACGTACGTCATTTCCATTACAATTTATATTGCATATGGGAAACATGCTTCGCTTCCCAAAGAGTCGCCAAAATCTACGAATTTGGCAACGTTTGTGTAAAGGCGTAACCGTATCTCCATTTTTGTCTCGTTTGCGCGACCCAGTATCCCGCCGCGGTTCTATTTCTATTCTTAACATATTCTGGATTAACCCGGGCAGGCATCCAGGCATTGTATCCAGGCATAGTAAATCTGCTGACAATTCAACAATTCAAAAAACATAGTCTTTCATTACCTATTTAATTTCTCGTTTAAACGATGACTGTTGAGTTTCAGAGTATGTAAGTAGCTGTGGCTAAACTAGATTCACTCAAAACTTCATGTCTAGATATGTTATCCAGCACATTTCGTATCAAAAGGTATAATTAACCAATTTGTAGTAATTTACAAACTGCACCGGTTTTGCTTGCAGTTGCAAACAAGGAAACTCCGTCAACTTAGGTATCTAAACGAATAAACTAGCTTCTGCCCGCGACGTCGTTCGCGTGGAAGTCGTAACACACCACAATATACCTACTAAAATAACAGCCACATTTTTATAAAACTTCCCTATATACCTACTGTTTGTAGTTTTTGTCTCAGCAGCCAAAATATACAGAGTCAAGACTCCTGACTTGTATGTAAAATTTGAACAAAATCTATCCGGTAGTATTCGCGTGATGCTGGGATATGCATTCAGACAGACAGACAAAAATTCTAAAACCTATATTTTCGGCTTTAGAATCATTCCCAGACGTCGTAACAATTACTTTTTTTCAAAAATATTCAATGTACAGTTTTGACTTTGCTACGATTGTATTATAATTATGTAAGTACCTATTTATATACAGGGTGTAAGGGACAGCCCTCCGCAAACTAACAGGGTGCATTCAGCTCCTTATTTTGAATCATATTCCACCGGAAATATTCTCAGGAAAATTTTCATTTTTTTAATCGTATTTGCAGTTGCTAATGGAGCAATCTATTTATGTAAATAAAAAAATCAGCAATGGATGTTGAAATACTCGGCGGCCGAAGGCTCGCTGCGCTGCCGTTCGCTACGCGCATTTTGCCACGGTAATGATACATTGCGTGTGAGGTAATAAAACAAACCAGGTTTATTGAATTCCCAAAACGTTCCTGAAATAATTTCATGTACCGGTCATCTTAGTATGATATACTGAATTCACCCCATCAGTCTGCGGAGGGCTGTCCCTTACACCCTGTATATGTTTAGGAATACTGGAATATCCACATTGTCTTTTCTATTTCATGACGTTTCGTCATAAATTCTACGCATACATACGCGATACATTTGTCATTTTACGAATTCAAATAAATTCGCCGATTATTCTGTCTGAAAGTGATAGCAGCCAAATCGTTAAAATATTCTACATGCTTCACTTGAATAAACCAGCTTATCGGAATGTAGATAACCATAAGAGCTGGTGAGTATTGTAGCAAGCCATGGCCAGGCGTGGGACGCAACACACCGTGAACAGTCACCTTTATTCGTCATGGTGGACTTTCCTAGTTATTGTTTACGATTTCAATAGCCATTAATGATCTTCCAAAATGGTACTTCGAGATGGTTCCTTTGACAAAGTTTGATCTCCAGCCTATTGTTCCCCCCTCAGTTTTTTACCCAGTAGGTACCTATGGCCGGAATTTCTGTTTTACAGAATGACAGAATTCGGTCTTGCTATGGAGGCAAGACTGAATTCTGTCCATAACCCACATAATATATTAGATATATGTATTGATAGATTTTTGTCATTTAATTTTAATTAAATTTAATTTTGCCAAATGTGTAATTTTTGATAATACTTTATTGATATTTGTACGCCGTCAACGGCAAAACATAGTGTACCTATACATATTTTATTTACAACGCCTGTTTTTACACCCACCTATGTTTTACAAATAATAACTTTGACCCAACTTGCTTATAAAATGATAGATGTGGTTATCTATACACCGAAATGAGAAGCGAAACTCACACCTTCTTTCTTGACAATCCCGTGGAATAAACATTGCAGCATTTTAATGAAATAACCAAGCCCCCAGGCTGTTGACATCCGGGACTGGCGCGACGATAGAAATATAAAAAACAACTTCTTTCTTTATATCTATGGACGTGACAGCTTAACGTGCTTCCTGCTCAGAGGCACAAGAAAATTACATTCTAAATTGATCGGAAAGTAATTTGTTTTCAACAAAACACGTGTATTTAATGCTAGGCTTTCTAGGCACATTATGAAAATTAGAATCCGCTATGCAGCACATTCACTTACTTCATTTTCAATATGCAAATCACTCGCACTGATTAATCTCGGAACGGACCAACGGACCTAATGAATTGCATTGCGTGCTTGTCATACCGCCGTGCTTACCATGCAGCACA